>JANCRA010000030.1:7767952-10212952 GCA_024362935.1 Setophaga petechia
TTCTGGGATTTTTCCTCCTTTTCTTCCCCTGAAATTCAGTTCATTCTGGGATTTTTCCTCCTTTTCTTCCCCTGAAATTCAGTTAATTCTGGGATTTTTAACTCCTTTTCTTCCCCTGAAATTCAGTTCATTCTGGGATTTTTCCTCCTTTTCTTCCCCTGAAATTCAGTTCATTCTGGGATTTTTTCCCTCCTTTTCTTCCCCTGAAATTCAGTTCATTCTGGGATTTTTCCTCCTTTTCTTCCCCTGAAATTCAGTTATTTCTGGGATTTTTTCCCTCCTTTTCTTCCCCTGAAATTCAGTTCATTCTGGGATTTTTTCCCTCCTTTTCTTCCCCTGAAATTCAGTTAATTCTGGGATTTTTTCCCTCCTTTTCTTCCCCTGAAATTCAGTTCATTCTGAGATTTTTCCTCCTTTTCTTCCCCTGAAATTCAGTTCATTCTGGGATTTTTCCTCCTTTTCTTCCCCTGAAATTCAGTTAATTCTGGGATTTTCCCTCCTTTTCTTCCCCTGAAATTCAGTTAATTCTGGGATTTTTTCCCTCCTTTCTTCCCCTGAAATTCAGTTCATTCTGGGATTTTTTCCTCCTTTTCTTCCCTGAAATTCAGTTCATTCTGGGATTTTTCCCTCCTTTTCTTCCCCTGAAATTCAGTTAATTCTGGGATTTTTCCTCCTTTTCTTCCCCTGAAATTCAGTTCATTCTGAGATTTTTCCCTCCTTTTCTTCCCCGAAATTCAGTTCATTCTGGGATTTTTCCTCCTTTTCTTCCCCTGAAATTCAGTTCATTCTGGGATTTTTCCTCCTTTTCTTCCCCCGAAATTCAGTTCATTCTGGGATTTTTCCTTCTTTTCTTCCCCTGAAATTCAGTTCATTCTGGGATTTTTCCTCCTTTTCTTCCCCTGAAATTCAGTTCATTCTGGGATTTTTTCCCTCCTTTTCTTCCCCCGAAATTCAGTTATTTCTGGGATTTTTTCCCTCCTTTTCTTCCCCTGAAATTCAGTTAATTCTGGGATTTTTTCCCTCCTTTTCTTCCCCTGAAATTCAGTTAATTCTGGGATTTTTCCCCCCTTTTCTTCTCCTGAAATTCAGTTCATTCTGGGATTTTTTCCTCCTTTTCTTCCCCTGAAATTCAGTTCATTCTGGGATTTTTCCTCCTTTTCTTCCCCTGAAATTCAGTTCATTCTGGGATTTTTCCTCCTTTTCTTCCCCTGAAATTCAGTTCATTCTGGATTTTTTCCCTCCTTTTCTTCCCCTGAAATTCAGTTAATTCTGGGATTTTTCCTCCTTTTCTTCCCCTGAAATTCAGTTCATTCTGGGATTTTTTCCCTCCTTTTCTTCCCCCGAAATTCAGTTAATTCTGGGATTTTTCCTCCTTTTCTTCCCCCGAAATTCAGTTCATTCTGGGATTTTTTCCTCCTTTTCTTCCCCTGAAAGCAGCACCTGTGTGGTGCAGTGTGGGTTATGTGAACTCAGGAATTAATGCTCTGGAGGAAACTTTGGGAAACAAGCTTCAGGAACACTTCTCACGAAGTCAAGCAGATATTAATTTGAAATTTGCCTGCTGGCTGTATTTTTTTGGGTTTTTTTTTTTTGAGGAGAATCAGATATTAACTAAATGCACAGAGTTGGTTGGTTTAAACATCTGCAGGAAATAATTGGTTTTACATTTCTCTCCCCGTGTCAGAAGAGTGGAGTGTAGAGTAGGGCTGGAAATAATTCAAGGTTGGGCTTTTATTTATTTAATTTTTTTAAACCATCCAATGAAATATTTAAAAATGAAATTACTTCTGCCTGCTCCCATTAACTTTGCAGACAACTGAGAAACCTGCAGTGCATGAAGATGAATTTCTGTGTTTTTGGGAGCATCCCAGCCGGGTTTCCCTGGGGTGGGGCAGTGCCCGGGGGGGGATTTGCTGCCTTTGAAATGCTGATGTGAAATGCTGGGGCTGAGCTCAGCCGGGGTTTAGCAGCCTGGAAGTGATGCTAATTCTGCAGGTGCTTGTGTTAATGTGCTTAATTAAACTCAGGGCTGGCCCATGCACTCAGCAAAGGGCTGGGGGAAAGGGGTTTATTCTGGTTATTTCCCAAATTGTTGCTCACTCTGTTCCCAAAGTATGCCCTGACACCCATGGAAGCTGCTGGCTGCATCAAAATTCCCTAAAAATTCCATATAAACCCCCCAGGAATCATCTGGGGTTTCCTGGGTGGAAGGCACCACTCTGAGTGTGTGGTTTGGCTCCAACCTGGAGCAAGAATTCCCATTCCAGTGACCCCCTTGGCATGCAGGGAGACCCTCACCCACATAAAACAACCCACAGGGCTGCAGGGGCTTGATTTTACAGGGAAAACCTCAGTTTAGCTGTTGATTTTTGGGTGGATTTGTTCAATTTTGGGAGGTTTTGAGGGAGGCCATGAGGAGGAGGCCAGGTCTCCTTCATTCCCTCCCTTTTTCCAGAAGATTCTGCCAGCTTTGGATGCTTCCTTGCAGGAATAACTGCTCTGCCCCCCATTAAAACTGGTTGCAGAGCTTCTTGTTGATTTTAATGTGCTGCAAGCTCAGGCCCTAATTAAGCCTTGCAGGGCTTTAAGTGGTTGATTATTACAAATTGCTTTGAAAATGCTGCTGCTGTCCCTGTGCCAGATTGTCTGGGAACGCTGGGGCTCTTTAGAGCAGAGAGAAAAGGTTGGAATTTCCTTTTCCACCTTCAGGTGCACCTGTGTGAGAGCTGCAGGAGATTCTGTGCTTGGGAGTGAACCCCATGGCAGGGGGGGAAAAACTGGGAAAGGCCTCACTGGGATCCCAGGGGAGAATGAATTCCTAATATCCCAAATAAACCTGGCCTGGGTGGGCTCTGAGCCATCCCCCCTTGTCAAAATCATGGAAAACCTGCAGAGAGGTGCCAAGGTTTCCTTGGGAAGCATGGCAGAATCCTTGGATGAGATTTCCACCTCTTGGAAATCTCTGGTTTTCCATCTCCAGGTGCTCCCTGAGGGCTGAGGCAATCCAGGGGCCTTGCAATGATTTCCAGCTGATTTCCAGCTGATTTCCAGCTGATTTCCAGCTGATTCCCAACTGATTTTGTGTAAAAAAACAGAGCCTGGGTGTTGATAAAGACAAAAATTTCACCCCTTTAGGGCTGGTTTTAAGGAGCTGCTCCTAAAGCCATCTGAGGATCTGCTGAGGGAGGGAGTTTGGAGCGTTGACAGCTCCCAAAATTCCACCCTCAGTGGTTCAAAGGGCAAAGCTCCTGCCAGGAACAAAACTGGGGCTGGAGCACTTCCCAAAATGTCACAGTGACCCAGAAATTCCTGCTCCGTGTGCAGGGGGGAGCTTGGAGAGCTCTGCCTTGCAGGATAACCTAAACCACATCTCCCAGCTCTTCAGGGGTGTCAAAAAGGATCACAAAACCAGTTTTAAATGGAATTTTGTGCCCAGGAAAACACCACAGCAAAGATTTCTGTTTCAGCAGCACTCAGGGGAAGATGCTGGAGAAATGGGATCAGGATGTGCTGGACATTGGGGTGTGGGACACAGGAGACAAGAAGGACAAGGAGCATCTTTTATCTAAACCAATAAATCAGGAAAAAGCAGCTAAAAAGGAGAAATTTGGTGGAAATAAGCAGAATAAACCCTTTTTTTCCAGCTTTCCCAGATGGGAGCAGCCCCATGGGATGTGAGCAGAGCAAGGACAGCCCCTGGAGCTGCTGATTCTCCTCATTCCTCTGATCCTGCTGCTAAAAATCCCCTGGGCCCTGAGCAGGCAGGGCTGTGGCTCAGAGGGTGACTCAGGCTCTGCCCTAAAAGGGATTTTTGCTCCATGGATGGGGATTTTCCTTCAGCAGGGCAGAATTTGTGCCCTGGAGCTGCCTTGGGGGCAATGGGGGAAGCCAGGGAGGATCCCAGAGATCCCTGCTGGGCTGTGGAGGGGAAGAGGGAGATGCTGCAGAAATGGGACCAGGATGTGCTGGGGTGTGAGGACAAGGAGCATCTTTTATCTAAACCAAGAAATCTGGAAAAATCAACCAAAACGGACAAATTTGGTGGAAATAATTCGAATAACCAAGAGCAGAGAAAGGGAAATTTTGTGCCTTTTATCCCCAATCCTGCCCTTTTAGGGACACCCCAAGCCCTCTCCCTGTTCCCTGGGGGTTTTCATGGCTTTTTCCCAGGATTTGTGCAATGGGGGGGAACAGCTCCTTGGAAAAGGTGAAATCCCCAGGGTGGGTGCTGCTGTGCCCAGGGAAAATCCCAAATCTCTTAAAACAAGGAGGGGTTTGGCTGTCCTTGAACAGGGCTGGGATTTCCCCTCAAATCTCAACATTTTCCTGATTTTTTGGGCATTGTATCTGTAAATTTTGCAGATTATCATGATATTTCATGATGCTGCAGAAATGGGACCAGGATGTGCTGGGGGTGTGAGGACAAGGAGCATCTTTTATCTAAACCAAGAAATCTGGAAAAAGAAAAATCAACCAAAATGGACAAATTTGGTGGAAATAATTCAAATAACCAAGAGCAGAGAAAGGGAAATTTTGTGCCTTTTATCCCCAATCCTGCCCTTTTAGGGACACCCCAAGCCCTCTCCCTGTTCCCTGGGGGTTTTCATGGCTTTTTCCCAGGATTTGTGCAATGGGGGGGGAACAGCTCCTTGGAAAAGGTGAAATCCCCAGGGTGGGTGCTGCTGTGCCCAGGGAAAATCCCAAATCTCTTAAAAGAAGCAGGGTTTTGGCTGTCCTTGAACAGGGCTGGGATTTCCCCTCAATTCTCAACATTTTCCTGATTTTTTGGCCATTGTATCTGTAAATTTTGCAGATTATCATGATATTTCATGATGCTGCAGAAATGGGACCAGGATGTGCTGGGGTGTGAGGACAAGGAGCATCTTTTATCTAAACCAAGAAATCTGGAAAAAGAAAAATCAACCAAAATGGACAAATTTGGTGGAAATAATTCAAATAACCAAGAGCAGGGAAAGGGAAATTTTGTGCCTTTTATCCCAAATCCTGCCCTTTTAGGGACACCCCAACCCCTCTCCCTGTTCCCTGGGGGTTTTCATGGCTTTTCCCAGGATTTGTGCAATGGGGGGGAACAGCTCCTTGGAAAAGGTGAAATCCCCAGGGTGGGTGCTGCTGTGCCCAGGGAAAATCCCAAATCTCTTAAAACAAGCAGGGTTTTGGCTGTCCTTGAACAGGGCTGGGATTTCCCCTCAATTCTCAACATTTTCCTGATTTTTTGGGCATTGTATCTGTAAATTTTGCAGATTTTCATGATATTCCATGAAGGAAAACCTTGCTCTTTGCTCACTGTTAGCTGCTAACACCATGGCTTTGTCACAAACCCAAATGTTAGATTATTTAAGAAAATTTTAAAAAAAGGATTTCTGCTCAAAGGAGCAGGGATTATTTGATTTTTTTTTTTTTTTTTTTTTTTTTATTATTTTATTTTAATTTCATGTTGTCTCTGAGCTGCCCCAGTGTCAGTTCTTTCTGGGTTTCTCTCTTTTCCTTTTGGGATTAGATGTAGGATCCTTCCAATCTGACTCTGCATAATGGTTTCCTTTGTTCCCAGTTGGGACTATTTGGGCTTTTTTTAAAAAAGAAAATAAAGAAATAAATAAGGGGATGTTGTGAGTCATTGGTGAAATATTCTGCAATCTGGAGCAGTGTGAATTGACACAGCTCTGTGGTAGCTCTTGGGAGGAGCAGAGGAGTTCTGACCTTTTATTTTTTAATTCCCCTTTTTAAATTTTAAATTAAATTAAAATTTTAAAATTTAAAATAATTTAGTTTTAAATTTTTAAATTTTTTAAAAAATTTTAACCCCTTCCCAAGGAACAACCTTTAATATCCTCAATCCTGCAGCTCACATTCCTCAATTCTCCTCCTTAAAATGCCTTTTCTCTCTGCCCAAATAATAATTGTGTTTTATTGGGCTGCTGGGATGCTGAAGAATTTAAGAGGCTCTGTTAAGCCCATCCAAAGGATGCTGGAGCAGCAGCAGCTGGGCCCTGATATTCTTATTTTAGGCCCTGTTTTATTTTAGCCTCTGCCACCCTGTTGTAGTCAGTTATTCTCAGGTCAGCTGTGGTGAAAAGTGTTTAGATAAGGAGTCAAAATTGTTGGAATCCCAGGAGGATGAAAAGGAGACTCCCAGCTCCATAAAAAAGCATCACTGAGGGGAAGCAACTTCCAGTCCTCAAAAAAAGAATAAAAAAATATAACAAAAGCAAAGAAACTTGCTTTGATTTCTTCTGGATCTGCCACAGGAACTCTAGGAATAATAGAATAATTCTAGAATAATTCTAGAATAATTCTAGAATAATTCTAGAATAATTCTAGAATAATTCTAGAATAATAGAATATTCTAGAATAATTCTAGAATAATAAAATAATAATAGAATATCCCTAAATTAGGATTTGATATATAAATATCTCTTGGTTTTAATTTCAAATTTAAGCCCAGATGGTCAAGGCAACCTCTGGGGAGTGAGAACCCCAGAGCCCAGGGAAAGGCTGGGCCCTGCAAAGGCAATAATTGGGTGTTTATTTAGGGCTAAAAATACCTTGGAAAAGGATTTTAGGGCTGGCAGAGCTGCAAGGGGAAGGGTTTGGGTTGGGAGGGACTTTCAGGTTCATCTCATTGGAACCTTCCCTAGACCAGGCTTGGCAGAGCTGAGCTTTGGAATTCCCTGGAATGTCTAGAATTTCCAGACCATTCTCTGTTTAAAATCCTGTTTTTTTCCTTTTTTCCAGTGCTGCCCATTCCCCTGCACTGGGAGAACTGGGAATGTTCCCAGCTCTGGAGAGCCTCAGCAGCTCCTCAGCCCAGTGACAAACTCTGTGCCTCTCCTCAGGGATGGGGATTTAATTAAAATTGAAAAATGAGATTTGTTCTGAGGTCTGCTGCCTGCAATTTGTGACTTTGCAGGCTCTGGGAGCACAGATATGCACGAGGAACACATCAGTGACTTATGGCAGAGCTTTGGGGGTGTTCAAGGTGTTAAAAATGATTTTTACAGGCATAAATATGGCTCAGATTAATGACTTCTGGCTGAGGCTGGGATTTGCAGTGTGCTCTGCAGCTCCCATCTTGCACTGAATTTCCAGAACAAAATTTTCATTGGGTTCTTGGGATTTTCTGTGGGGTTTTTGTTGTTGGTTTGGTTTATTTGGAGTTCTTCAGTTTGGTTTGATGTTGTTTTGTTGGGTTTTTTTTTGGGGGGGGGAATAATATTTAATTCTTTTCCTTATTTTCCCTTGGCCAGGGAAGATGGATTTAGGAGAGGAAACCGAAAATTAGGATGGGGAAATGAAACTTTGGATAATTATTGAGGGGAAAAGCATTTCCCTGGCCTGCAGTGCTGTGCTGAGCTCAGTGACTGACAGGTGTAATGGACTGAAATAAAATCCCTGTTTGTTATTGCACATATCCTGAAGGATCAGCAGGGTTTAAGGCATCTTTTCCTCTAAAAATTTCCCTTAAAGAACAGTAGGGGAAGGAGAGTTGAAAGCACATTTCAGCTGAGTTTAAGGCTGTGACAATTGCCTGCTTTGGAGCCCAGCAGTGCCACCCCTGTTGCCTCCTAACTCTTCTTTCTCCTTTTCTCTTTGCAGCTGAACCTGCAGACCTCTTGAAGGTGTTAGATTTTCATAATTTACCTGATGGCATCACAAAAACCACGGGGTTTTGCACAAGCAGAAGATCTTCAAAAGAAGCAGACGTTGCTTACAGAGTGACAAAAGATGCTCAGCTCAGTGCCCCAACAAAGCAGCTGTACCCTGGTGAGTCCAGCTTGTCATTTGTGCCATGGAAACCTCGGATTCCTTCATCCCCCAGGGTGTTTGCAGGGCTTCTGCTGCTTCAGGGGGCTGCAGATTTCCAGCCAGCAAATAATAATATCCTTTTATCCCAGTGTGTGCACGAGGTGGGCAGTGCCACCCCTGCTCCCTCAGACTGGAAAATGCCCCCTCTGGCACCCACAGGTGACACCCAGCTGGGGACAGAGCTCAGGAGCTCAGGTGTGACCGTGCTCACAGGGGTCTGAGGATGAGGGAAGAGATGAGGATCTGACTCCATGTTTCAGAAGGCTTGATTTATTGTTTTATGATATATATTACATTAAAACTATACTAAAAGAATGGAAGAAAAGGTTTCATCAGAAGGCTGGCTAAGAGTAGAATAGCAAAGAATGATAGCAAAAGTTTCTGCCTCAGACAGAGTCCAAGCCAGCTGGGCTGTGATTGAGGTGGTTTCCAGCCTTCCTCATGATCCTGCTGTGGCAATAATTGTATTTAATCCATGGTGAGCAGGAGCACAGGCTGGGTCTCAGCTGAAAACTGAGCCTGATGTGAGGACAGATGAGAACAGGCTGGACATCATTGCACAGGCAACCCTTAGCACAGGAACTGCTCAGTCTGGCCTAAAGCTGGGCTTAAATGTCTGCAGAAGAGCAAACCAGACCCTAAATTTGTCTTTATTGCTGCCCAGGGCAGGGAAGCTCTTTCTGATCACAGATAAAGTCACTGTGTGCCCAGCTGGACAGGCTGTGCCTTCTGTCCCTTCCTGAAATGACTTCAAATTTTAGGATTGGCCATTAATTAGAAACAACTCTATGAGCCCAATCCCAGATGCACCTGTTGCATTCCACAGCAGCAGATAACCATTGTTCACATTTTGTTCCTGAGGCCTCTCAGCTTCTCAGGAGGGAAAATCCTAAGGAAAGGATTTTTCATGGAAAGATGTGTGTGACACTCAGGCTGGGTTTTGTTCCGTGCCCAGCTCAGCAGGGTCTGGCTCTGGGGCTCTGCTCTCTGCCCTAACACAAATAATCACCAGATAAAAATAACTGAGGCTGGCCCACAGGAGCAGATGTCCTGAGAAAAGTTGTTTGAAGGGATGGGAGGCTCATCAGAACAAGGCACAAAGCCCTTGGAGACCGTTACCCATTTTATCACTGCCTGAGCTGAATTGTTCAGGCCAAGGCATTATCACTGGGTGTTTGTAAAAGGAAATTATGGACCCAAACCCCTTCCTGCCTGAGAGATGCAGTCAGCACCAGAATTCCTCCTTCCCAAGCTACCCAGGTGTCACTGATTCACCTGGGGGAATGTGGTGGTGTCCAGAGGGATCCCAGGATGAGGGAAGAGATGAGAATCTTGACTCCATGTTTCAGAAGGCTGATTTATTTTATGATAGATATTGTATTAAAAGAAAACGATATATTAAAACTATACTAAAAGAACAGAAGAAAGGAATTAATGTGAAGGATGAAATCAAGGATTTCATCAAGGATTTCCTTGAAAGGAAAGGAAAGGAATGATAATAAAATCTTGTGATTCACCAGAGAGTCCGAGACAGCCGGACTGTGATTGGCCATTAATTAAAAACAATTAACATGAGACCAATCCCAGACACACCTGTTGCATTCCACAGCAGCAGATAACCATTGGTTACATTTTGTTTCTGAGGCCTCTCAGCTTCTCAGGAAGAAAAATCCTGGCAAAGGGATTTTCCATAAAATGTGTCCGTGACAGGGAGAATGCTGGGGTTGGGCATGGCAGGGCTTGGATGAGAAAAGGGAAGGGAAAGGAAAGGAAAGGAAAGGAAAGGAAAGGAAAGGGAAAGGGAGGTTGTTTTTGCTGGTGTGGGAGGCAGGAGGGTGTTTAAGCAGAGCAGGCTCACACAGCCTCCCTCAGGGTTTGGGAGGGGATGAAGGATTGGCTCAGTCAGAGCTGACAGGCTGTGCCACCATCAATGCTCTTCATTAACCAGGGCACCCTCAGCCCCTGCCTGGCAGAGGCACAAATGGAGACCTTGAGGCTGCTCCCAACCCTCCCCTCCTGTGCTCCCCTCGTTGCTGAGGTTGTTTCCAGCCTTCATCCCAATCCTGCTGTGGCAATAATTGTAATTAATCCATGGTGAGCAGGAGCACAGGCTGGGTCTCACCTAAAAACTGAGCCTGATGTGAGGACAGATGAGAACAGGCTGGACATCATTGCACAGGCAACCCTTAGCACAGGAACTGCTCAGTCTGGCCTAAAGCTGGGCTTAAATGTCTGCAGAAGAGCAAACCAGACCCTAAATGTGTCTTTATTGCTGCCCAGGGCAGGGAAGCTCTTTCTGATCACAGATAAAGTCACTGTGTGCCCAGCTGGACAGGCTGTGCCTTCTGTCCCTTCCTGTCATGTTCCTGAAATGACTTCAAATTTTAGGCCTGGTGTCTACAAGCTCCAAAGTGTTCAAAGGAAATGTTCCAGTTTGGAATATCCAGCTGGAGTGGGTTTGGGAGCTTGCCAGCACTTTCTGTAGCCACTGTGGAGTCTTGTCTGGTCACTTTGATGTAACAGAAACCAGCAAATGGTGCTGAACTGGAGGGGTAAAAACAAGGCTGGAATGTTCTGGATGATTGTTGAACAAGGGATTGGATCACAGCAGGTCTGACCTAGGGAACACAGGCACAGAGAGCTGAGTCCTGCTCCCTGGGGAGAGCTGAGCCCTGGAGAAAACTGAATCCTCATCCCTGGAGAGAACCAAGTCCAGAAGAAAACTGAGTTCTGCTCCCTGGAGAAAATTCAATCCTGGTCTCAGGAAAGAGCTCAGTGTTGAAGATTTTCTTGGTTGTCTCTTTTATACCTTATTGCTTTTACATCCTCACCCTCACTGAGTTCTTGGTTTGTCTCCTCTTTGGGTGGGAAGATCAGGATGGAGTTATGGAGAAACTTTTCCATCATTTCATCTCCTGGACACCCATGGGTGTTGGAAGCAGCTCAGTCCCACTTTGAAAACTTCCAGAGTCCTTGAGGCCTCTCTGCTGCTTGCTCAGGAAATGGGGAAGAGCCAAGTGAAGCCCTCCCAGTGTTTTCCAGCAGATCCATGGATGTTTCATCATCTCTTTAACGAGATGTGACTTCAGCTCCCAGCCCCAGATGAGAGAGGGGATAAAGATAACAAGGAAATTGCAGGGCAGTGCCCCAGGGGAATGTGGTTTTAGGGCTTTTGTGTCCCCAGGAGGGTGGGTTGGAGCAGAGCTTTCCCTCCCTGCTCCACAGCACCCTTGGCAAACGTGCTCTGCACAGAATATTTCCTGCTAATTAGAAGTTGGTGCTTTTCTAAGATGTAATTTCATGGACTTTGCATTCTGCTGCCACAGCCAGCAAAGCAAGATGTATGTGTGTGTGTGTATATATATATGCACACACACAAAACTTGTTTTTTCATGCTCAAAAGAGTGAAAAAAATCTGCTGAGGTGCTTTTTGTCCTGGCTGCCTGAAGAAGTCCTGCTTCCCAACAAAACCTGTGCTTTTCCAGAAAGAAAAGCAAGAGAAAAAGAAGCAGGAAAGGCAAGGGTTCCAGTGGCAGCCAGCAAAATGTCATTTGTGTGCTTCCATCAAACCTGCAGTTGTCATTTGCCTTCTCAGAGATCTCTGCTAGAGCCTGAACAGTCACCCCTGAGAAAAACAAGTCACTGCACAGCTGAGAGTCTCCTCAGCTGAAGGAAAAGGCCAGAAATTGGTGACACCATTGGAAACCAGCTTTGCTTTGAAGAGGAAAGGTGTAAAGGCTCAGGAAATGCCACTTTTCTCTTTGTGCTTGTGTCAGGAATGGGATCAGCTCACTGCTTCTCTGATTTCTGCTGTTCTGCAGCTCCAGACCAGGAGCAGCAGTCTGGTTTAGGCTGTGTTTAGGTACCCCTGGATTAGGAGGAAAATCTCAGGAGCAGGATTCTGGTTTAGGCTGTGTTTAGGTTCCCCTGGAATAGGAAATTCTCAGGAGTGGGACTCATTTAGGCTGTGTTTGGGTACACCTGGATTAGGAGAAGTTCTCAGGAGCAAGAATCTGGTTTAGGCTGTGTTTGGCTAAACCTGGATTGGAAAGGAGGTCTCAGGAGCAGGACTGGTTTAGGCTGTGCTTAGGTGCCCCTGGATTAGGAGAAGGTCTCAGGAGCAGAACTCTGATTTAGGCTGAGTTTGGGCACACCTGGATTAGGATGATGGTCTCAGGAGCAGGACTGTGGTTTAGGCTGTGTTTAGATACCCCTGGATTAGGATGATGGTGTCAGGAGCAGGACTCTGCTTTAGGCTGAATTTGGGCACACCTGGATTAAGATGATGCTCTCAGGAGCAGGACCCTGCTTTAGGCTGTGTTTAGGTACCCCTGGATTAGGAAGGTCTCAGGAGCAGAACTCTGATTTAGGCTGTATTTGGGCACACCTGGATTATAAAGAAGGTCTCAGGAGCAGAACCCTGCTTTAGGCTGTGTTTAGGCACACCTGGATCAGGAAGAAGGCCCAAACTTGCCCTATTTTGAAGACCACAAGTTTCTACAAGACCCTTTAACCACCGTGCTCAAGCAAGAACCTGCTCAGCCTGACCCTGGCTCATCCATTGGAGCATCCCACGGATTCAGCCATGCCCACCCTGCAGCTCCTGCAGCTTCAGCAGGACTGGGGGCTCCCCCTCGTGCTGTGGGGGGTCCCAGGGGGTGGTTTTGGGAGGCTTTGGCCACGGGGTGGGAGGAGGATGGCAGGCAGCCCCAGCGATGGATGCGCAGCATCTCCCAGCGTGAGCTCGTTTGAGGAGCCAATCCAAGAGAGAGGACTCCATCCCAAAGCCTTTGTTGGAGGGGTGTCTCCATTGTTTTGGAGGGATTTGGGTCAATTTCTCCCTGCCTGGTGTATTTCTGGCCGTGGATTTATCAGTATTGGTGTGTGTGGGGATGTGTTTTCATCCCTCGTTCAGCAGCCCGGGTCATTTCTGCCTCTGACAGTGCAGGCATTGTTATTTTGCCAGGACAGCAGAGCAGTAACAGAGTAATGTCAGCTATAATTCATCCATTATGATTATTTGGGTTGAGAAACTCGCATCACCATGGAGACATTTTGATAATAATGAAAAAAAAAATTAAAAGCAGCTTTTTAATGAGTTGGCAGCTTGTCCAAGTTGAAAGGTACTGTATTGTGGGTTCATAATGAAATTTTGGACATGAACTATTTTACATAAAAGGCCCAAATCTGTAGGCTGTAATTGGAGCCAGGAAGGCGTATGGTCCTGACTCAGTCCTCCAGGAGGGTTTGTGCACAGGGGAGGGAGATGAAGCTCAGGGAGGCACCAAAAGCAGAGCAGCTTTGGCCAAATATCTGGGGCTGAGTCCTGGGGATAAATCAGACTCTAATGGCATTTAATTCCTGACTGGGAGGTCTCTCTGCTGCTTCCCAAATGTTATTTATCCAAGGTGAGGGGGGTTAACTTGGTACAAAGTGTTTCTCCCTGAGTTATCCCCCTGAAATTCTCCCTTTGCTCTGCAGCCATTCTGGTTTTGATGCAGCTCCTGCCTCATCCCTTTCCCTGCTGTAGGCAGATAAATACATTAAAAACTTTGTTCCTAAATACTTAAATAAATACATAAATACTTTGTTCCTAAAAATTAAAGCACCTCCCAGTCAGGAGAGGAAGGGGATGAGCTCAGGGTTCTGTTTGAGCTCCAGCTTTGCTGTGGTGCCAAGAACTCCCCACTGCCACGTTCCTCATCCCCTCCCTGGCTGAAAACCCCCCTAGAAAAAAACCCAAACTAGTGAAGGGAATCTATTTGAAGCTTCTGGGCACTGAGCTTGGTGGTTTTTGTGGTTTATTTGGCTGCACATCTGCAGTTTAAACAGGATCCCTGTGTTCCCTGGGTGCCAGCTGTGCCACACGTGTCACAAACCCCACGTGGGGCTGCCCTGCCCTGCTGGGCTCCAAAGCAATCCTTGGTTTGCTCCAAAGGGAGATTCCCTGCAAGCCCCACGCTCTGAAATGCACATCAGGGGGTTTCTGTGCATAATTTAATCAAGAAATCTTCTTTATGAATGCTCCTGGTGGATTTCAAGCTGCCCTGTTTGGGTTGTGCATCCAGGATTTTCAGTTTGGGCTCATTTTTTTCAGTCTGAAGAGCACAAAAACCCAAAGAGGGTGGAGAAATTTGGGTTTCTGCAAGAGGGTGATGCTCAGATTGAAACTTTAAATGTGTTTGCCTGGCCTTGCAGATTGACCCTGTGCTGACAGAGTTTAATGGCTCCTCCAAACCTTGCAGAAATAAAGACAGAAATCACCTGTGATCAGACACAGCTCTTTCCTGACAGGAGGAAAGGTCAGGAAATGAGGTGCTGTTTAATAAGCAGACAAATTAGCATTTTCCATTGATTGCCAGATTTATTTCCTTTTTCAGATTTTTTTTGTGTGTGTGTGTCTGCAGCAACCCTGAAAGCCCAAACCACGAAATCCTCTGTTCTCATCTGGAATGAGCAAATCCTGATGCAATTCTCTGCTCCCTTAAAGAAAAACCCTTCAACATTGAGTCAATGCTTGATTTCCTCTGTCCCTTTGATAACTTAAATTCATTTGGAGCACCCCATGGAAGTTTTTAAAACTTCCTAAAAAGCTTTAGGGGAGCTTATTTTGGAAGGGTTGGGTGCAAAAAATACAAATTGAAGCCAATGACTTTTGTAGAACTTTTGTTTCCCCAGCACAGGGCTTTCACCCCAGAGTATTTGGGGAAAATCCACATCTTCAGCTGGCCCTAGATAAACACCCCATGGAAGTTTTTGCCTTGTGTCCTAAAAAGCTTTAGGGGAGCTTATTTTGGAAAGGTTGGGTGCAAAAATACAAATTTAAGCCAATGACTTTTGTAGAACTTTTGTTTCCCCAGCACAGGGCTTTCACCCCAGAATATTTGGGGAAAAGCCACATCTTCAGCTGGCCCTATATAAACATTTAGGGCTGCTGATGTGCACACATCTGGAGACAAACCAGCCACGGCTTCTCAGACAACAGCTCTGTTGATGTAGGGATTATTTCCGAGGAAGCCTCACTAACCTCTTTGCTTTTCCACTCCAGCTTCCCCCTTCCCAGAGGACTTCTCCATTCTAACCACTGTAAAAGCGAAGAAAGGAGGTCAGTCCTTCTTGATCTCAATTTACAATGAGCAAGGGATCCAGCAAATTGGTGTGGAGTTGGGTAGATCTCCTGTATTCCTGTATGAAGACCATACAGGAAAGCCAGGCCCAGAAGACTATCCTCTCTTTAGAGGCATTAACCTAGCAGATGGCAAGTAAGTGACATTTTGTGCACCAAGGAAAAAAATCAGTTCATTGTTTGTATCCATGCCAGCATGTTGAACATTGTGTAAAATGGGAATTGTGCCTATAGAAATGTATTTGCACACCCCTGGCAGCTGACAGGTGCCCCACTCTGTCATTTTGGCCTTTGGTGGATTAATTTGACATCTGTAAGAATTGTAAATGAGCAGTCAGTGCTGCTGTCTGCTCCTTGTGGGGATAGGAACATTGATTTTACTGCGAAGGGCCTTAAAAAAATCAGTTTGTCTTGCAAAATCCACGCTGAGGCTTGTGCAGGGCTTAAAAAGAGGGTGGAGAAGGGAGACAACAGTGTGGTTTTATCCCTGCTTCTTGCTGAAACCAGAGCTGGCCCTCTCCTGCCTGATTTGGAGGGATGAAAGCTGTCAATCAGCATTTCTCCTGCCAGCCAACCCTTTAGGCTCTGCCCAGGGAGGATTTCCATGAGAGCATCAATTCCTGAAAGTTCATTTTTTGTGCAATCATTGCCTTGTCCTGCAAAGCCCGGGGCTGTGCCTGACACGTGTGTGGGCTGTGTCCTCACAGGTGGCACCGGGTGGCTCTGAGTGTGCAGAAGAAAAATGTCACCCTGGTTCTGGACTGTAAAAAGAAAATCACCAAGTTCCTGGACCGGAGCGAGCACCCCATCATCGACGTCAACGGCATCATCGTGTTCGGCACCAGGATATTGGATGAGGAGGTCTTTGAGGTGAGCCACAGCAAGGAGCAGCTCTGGAGCTGTTCCATGGGGATGATGAGACACTTCCAGCTTGGTTTTGAATTTTTTGGTTTTTTTTTTCCATAGTAAAACACTGTTGTTTGTGATTTTTAAGTTTTTATTTCGACTTGTTGTAGTGCCGGTGAAAACTGGGGGCCCAGCTTTCCCAGGTGGCCTTGGTGGAGTGAGCTCCTCTGGTTTTCTGGTTTCAAGCCCTTGCTGGGGTCCTGGACCATCTCTGCACTGGGTTTTTGGAGCTCTTGGCACATTTAACCTTGTGAGCCCTTCCCAGTTTTTCATTCATCCCCGTGCTGGGATTTAGAGCTGCAGGGGCAGTGAATGAAGGCTGAGGGAAGCAGCTCCCTCCCAAGCCCCAGGGGCTGTAGGAATTCCTCACCCTGGGGCTGTAGGAATTTGCTCTTTTCCCACTCATTGGCCGTGGATTCTTGGTTCTTTTGCTCCATGACACGAGGGGATTCTCCTTGACAGCTTGGTTGGCTTGGTTGTCACCTCCCACACTCTGCTTCCAAAGGCAAAGCAAATTCCTGAGGGGTGGGATGTTTCCTGTGATGGAAGCAGAGAGGCAGAGCATTATTTATAGACAAGGTACAGATGGGAGAAGCTTTTCCCCATAGTTCAGCAGCATTTTAATGTCTGCATTTCCCTGGCAAAATCAACTTTTGTGCTCTGCTGCACTGGGGATGAGAATCCCATTCCTGATCTTTCTTGGGAGCTGGGATTGCTTCCTAAAACCAGCACCAAGTGCAGTGGGGTGTAATCAAGCCTTGTTGATCTCTAGCTCTTTATTTTTATGGAATTTATTTAGAGGAAGAGCTGGATCTCCTGGGCCTCCCCAGCCCAGCAAAGGGATGGGAATATCTCCTATCCCTGCCTAATCAGAGCCATAGCAAAGGCAGTTCTTGCCTGCATTTTGCTGTCACTCAGAGGGAAGGTTCCAGTCTGTTTAATATTACCAACATCTGGGAGCTGCTCTGCTGTAAACAGAGCAGGGATGCCTGGGCTGGATAGATCTGCCAAAATCCCAGTTACAGAGCGAGGCCTGGATCTTGAAATTGTATTAAATTAAGAGACGTTCCCTGGGAAGTTGAACAATTAGAATGGAAAGTAAAAGCTGGGTTTAATGGGCACTGGAGTGTCTTTCACAAGTGTTGGACGTTCTGCCAAATATTTCAGCACTGGATGCTGGGTTTTGACTGGTTACATAAAACTGGAGAGTTCTTCTCTAGCTCAGGTCCAGTAGAGCCACAGGAAGGACTTTGGTGTCACATCCAGGCTGGATGAAAAACCTGCACTTTCATTTTGTGAAGTAACAGGATTTCCAGAACTGCCCCTGAAATTTGGGGGTTCCCAGGTGGTTTTTAGGGCTCACCTGATTCCTCTGCCAGGGAGGGAACTGAACCCAGGGGTTCATGGGTGCTCCCTGCTCCTCTTTTTAGCCCTTTCTGTGGCCATGGTTCCCTTACTGAAAGGACTTTAAACCCCAAGGACTTTAAACCCCATTAATGAGAGCTGGGTCATTAGAAAATACTTCTTTTTCTTTGTCTTACATGTACTGATATTACACAAGATGGATATAAACCCCCTCTAGTTCTGATATTTATCCTTTTTGGGTTTTTTGGTCCCCTCCTCACGCACCACTGAAGCTGTGGGGTTGATCTCTCAGGTTTAGCTTTTATATTTTCAGATTCTGTGCTGCTTTAGTCTGTGGGTCTGAGTTCATATTATGGGATGGTGAGCTCTGTGCACAGAGCAGGGAGACAAAACAATTCCTGCTCCAGCTGGGGACCAAGGACAAATGATCCAAATCTCAGCCCCAAGAGCACAAACCCCGTGGGCTGGAGAGAGAAAAACAAGGATGGGACTGCCTGGGCTAAAGCTGGGATGGGACAATGAACTGCAAGATGCAAATGGAGCAGAACTGATCCCAGGGACAGACCCTGTGAGCAGTCGTGCATTTTGGGACCATTTTGGTTCATTTTGGGTGCATTTTGTGACCATTTTTGTTCATCTTGGGTGCAGCCCTGGCTGGGCTCTTGTGCTGCCCAAGGTGGATCCCTTGAGGAAATCCTTTTAATAAATCCCTGCTTTATTCTTTAGCTCTGCCCAGCCTCTGTTCCAAGTCAGCCTTCACAGGGAAGGCATCAGGACCTCCTCAGGTTTGGGGTACAAAGGAGCCTCTTGCCTGTTCTGGCTGTGAGCTGCAGCTACAAGACCTTGCTGGCATTGAGAGCTGGGTCATTAGAAAATACTTATTTTTCTTTGTCTTACATGTACTGATATTACACAAGATGGATATAAACTCCCTCTAGTTCTGATATTTATCCTTTTTTCCCTTTTTTTGGTCCCCTCCTCACGCACCACTGAAGCCACCAGCAGCTTTAACTGGGGTGGAAGAAGCTTTTCTGAAGGCAGTGGACTAGAACTTAATTTCCTTCATATCTCAGCAACTCCATTTCCTTTTGGCCCCTCCTTTCCCCTTTCTGCAAGGCTAAGCAGAAACTGTGCAGGCTCAGAACAAAGGGTTCAATTTCTGTGTTCCTGGAAAGCTGAGGGTTTCTGGAGCATGCAGGAGATGAGGCTGCTGCTGTCCCACCCAGTCTGCAAACCCCAGCCCGGGAGGTTGTCATAGGGTGATGTTATGATGTTTGTATTTTTATTTTTTGGTATTTTCTCCCAAATTCGCCCTAAACCAGGACAGAGGTTTTCTGCTTTGATGTGTTTGTCACTTTAGCTGGAAATGAAAAGATCCCAGTGAGGTGGGAGTGGGATTGGAGACAGGGCTGGGGTTGGCTCTGTCTCACCCAGGAGCTCATATCCTCCTTGTCAGGACTGAAACCAAACCAGCCCCAAACACTTTTTGTTTCTGTAATTATTGAAATGTTGGGGTTGTGAGGGGAGCAGCTCAGAGCCTGGATGGGAACTTCCTCACTCGTGTTCTGCTGCAAAAAAAAAAAAAACCCAAAAAAACACTTTAAAAAAGCCTGGCAGGAAAGGTTAGAGGAGTTTCAAAATATTTCTCTAGCAAAACATTCTTCCAGTGGAAAAATGACTTCCTCTCATTAAAATTCAATTAGCTGGGAGGCTGTGAGGGTCTCTGTGAGGGACTGGGGAGGGTTGAAAAGGGGCCAAGCCCCAGGCCCAGGTTGGACAAGCTGAGTTCTGTGCTGGGTTTGCTGTAAACAGGAGTTTACAAATGGCAGGATGGGCTCTTGCAGGGCTGGGAGGTTTCAAGCTGAGGGGATGAGACTGCAAAGGGATTTTTTTTTTATTATTTTGCAGGGGGAGAGAGGGAAGGACAAAAATCCAGCCCGTGGTGGGGGATAAACTCTCCCTGCTGCAGTTCCTGTGGTGCAGCAGCACTGGGGGGAGTGAAGCCATGGGAATGTGTCTCGGTTTTAGAGGGAAAAAACTTCCTTTTCATTTGCTTTCCTTTAAATATAAATTAGAAACCAAGTGCTGGTGGTTGAGTGTAGGAATAGACAGAGGGAGAAGCTTGGGAGAGGCTCTTTTGCAGGAAAAAATCCCCATTTTCAGCCTGAAAAGCAGGAATGATTCCCAAACCATCCTGGTGATGCCCATTTTGTGCCCATGTCAGACCTGGATCCCAGCAGGGACAGGGGGAATCCCATAATCCCATATCCCACAGCTGGGGGATCTTTTGGGGGGGAAATTCTGCCCAATTTCTGGGGCAGGGAAATATTTCCACCCCTGGCCTGGATTTAACCCCTTTGTGGGGCTGTTTGGAGGCATCTCAGGGAAGAAATTCAATGAGAAATTTGATTTCTGCAGCAGGGAGAGGCCCAGCCCTGTTTTTCTGCTCTGTGTTCCCCCAGTGATGAGCAAACTGAGCTTTGTTCAGACCTCACTGTTCCATTTTCCTGCTGCATTTCCCATTTTGTCCCCTGATTTTCCAGCCTGGGGCTGTTGTGTGCTGATAAAAGTCTTGTACAGCCCCTGGCTCCAGAGCTGGAATTGGCATCATTAAATTGTGATGTGGACATGGCTAAAAAATTGAGTAGGTTTGGCAAAACCTGAGGACAGCCTAGGAACGAGTGGCTGCTTTTGCTGCCAATTTTTTTTGGTTCATCTGTGTGAAATTTTGCAGCCTTGTCCCACAAGTTAAGTGGGGTTTTGACCCTCTTGGTTTGCAGCAGTGCCTGAACTGACTTTTCCCATGTGTGGAAAAGCTCAGAGCATGAATATATTGCTTTTTAAGGTCCTTTTTGGCTCCTTTAGAAGACAAGAGGAGTTAATTTTGTGCAGCTGAGCGCCATAACTGTGTCTCAGTGGTGTAGTTGGTGCTGTAAAACCCAAAAAAAAGTGAATTCCTCTGATCTCAGCACCTGTGGCCAGGAGGGGCTGACAAAAAATTGTGCCAAAGCCTGTCCTGGGATGGGACACTGCACCCTGGAGGGTGCTGAAAGATGCTGCTTTTGATTTCCTCCCCTCCTTTGTGATTTTTTTTTTGTTTGTTTTTCTCAAGCCCACGAGTGAAATCAAGCCATCAGAAATGGAGGGAAAGCAATTTGGGATGAGCCAGAGAGGCTGGGCAGGGTGCCAGAGGTGCTCTTAGGGCTGCTGAGAGCTCCAAGGCAGCCCAGGACAAAGCAGGACAGACAGACAGACACATCAATGCTCCCAGCCCAGACATTGGGGCCCTTCAGCTGCCCCTGGGGTTCAAATGCCACCTCTCTTTTCATCTTGGGCCTTGTTTACACTTAAAAAACCAATTATCCCCGGGGTTGATAATCCCAGGTTTCATTTCACTCTCATCAGGGTGTTCTTCCCTGCCCAGCTCTTGCATCTCTGGGAAATGCTCTGATTTTCTGAGTTTTGTAGGTTATTTTACTCTGAGCTTGGATGGTTGAATCAAAAGCTTTTGCTTTAGTGGAAGGGGTAGAAATAAAAGCACATTTTTTTACATTTTATGTATGCATTTTATGGTGGGTTTTGCTGGTTTTGGGGATGGGGAAGTTTCAGAGCCCCCTCTTGCAGGCAGGTCTGCTGTGAACACATCAAACAGCTCTGTGTACTCCAGGAGATTTACTCTGTCTCTCCTCCCAGGACTGATGTGCTGGGCTGCAGAGAACTTGGTGCTGATTGAAGTTAGGCTTTGTCAGCTCCTCAGGTCTAAATCCACCTCTAATTCACATTTAGACCCAACTTTGCCTCAGCATCTCTGTCTTGGCAGTTCTGGTGGCAGGAGGGTCCTGTGCAAACATAACAGCAGTGCCAAGGTGTGGGGGAACACTTCTGATAGAGGGGAAGAAAGAAAATCCCTGATTCAGGAGGAATTTCATCATGGAAAGGGTGCTCAGGCATTGGGAATGGGCTGAGCAGGGAGGTTTGGTGTCCCCAGCCCTGGTGGTGTCCAGGAAACATCCAAAATGTGGCACTCAGGGCTTGTGACAAGGTTGGACTCAATCTTGGAGCTTTTTCCCACCTAAATAATCCTGGAATTCTGGGATCTTCGAAGCAGCAGCATCCCCAGAGCTCCCCATGAGCTCAGAGCTGGACCCAGCACATCCTGCAAGATCTGGGCTCAGGAAGGAGCAGGGAAAGCCCAGACTAATGAAGTTTTCATCAAACTTCAAAATCCATTTTTAAAAATTAGTGTTTTTTACTAACCTGGATTTGGAAAGGGTGGTCAGGCATTGGGAATGGGCTGAGCAGGGAGGTTTGGAGTCCCCAGCCCTGCAGGTGTGCAGGAAACACCCAAATGTAGCACTCAGGGTTTGTGACAAGGTGGAGGTCAGGTTGGACTCAATCTTGGAGCCCTTTCCCACCTAAATAATCTTGGAATTCTGGGATCTTCAAAGCAGCAGCATCCCCAGAGCTCCCCATGAGCTCAGAGCTGGTCCCAGCACATCCTGCAAGATCTGGGCTCAGGAAGGAGCAGGGAAAGCCCAGATTAATGGAATTTTCATCCAACTTCAGAAACCATTTTTAAAAATCAGTGTTTTTTACTAACCTGGATTTGGAAAGAGTGGTCAGGCATTGGGAATGGGATGAGCAGGGAGGTTTGGAGTCCCCAGCCCTGGAGGTGTCCAAAAAACACCCAAAATGTGACATTCAGGGTTTGTGACAAGATAAGGGTCAGGCACAGGTTGGACTCAATCACTCAATCTTGGAGCCTTTTCCCACCTAAATATTTCTGGGATTCTGGGATCTTCAAAGCAGCAGCATCCCCAGAGCTCCCCATGAGCTCAGAGCTGGACCCAGCTCATCCTGCAAGATCTGGGCTCAGCTCAGAAGCTCAGGAAGGAGCAGGGAAAGCCCAGACTGATGAAGTTTTCGTTCAACTTCAAAACCCATTTTTAAAAATGAGTGTTTTTTACTAACCTGGATTTGTCTGTCAGGATGCACCACGGATCCATGTTCCCATTTCTCTCCCCCTGCCTTGGCAGGCTGCTGAAAGCAGGTAATTTACAGAGCTGGCTGCCTGCTCTGCTGGCCCTGCCAAATCTGATTTCACCTCCTTTGCTGTGCAGTCTTTCAGGGAGTGCAAAGAGGGGATGTTTTACACCACCACCATATAGCACAGTGTGAGAGGATGGAAAATAAAACCCCCTGAGCCAGCATTTAGGGATCTTTATTGAAGATGTCTGTAGCTTTCCCCAGTCTCCTAATAATTCTCCATTTGCTTGCTGGTTTTCTCGTCATTCCTTCTGCTTTACCTTATTTTTTTTTAATTTTTTTTTTTCCAAAGGATCCTCTTTAAAATGGTGCACTTGAGACATATGGATTAAATCACAGCTCTGGGCTCTTCCAGGAGAGCAGTGCTGCCTAGAAAATGTCTGCAGTTATTGAGGATTATGCCTCTGGATGGGTTTGCAATTAACAAGGAGGTTTTTGGGGCAGCAGTCCAAGCGATGCAGTCCATCAGATCAAAAATGTGAAATTTGGCCCCGTTTGGCAACACCTCAGCCACAGCATCACCTTACACAGGTGCCCAGGGACGTCATCTGGTTTTATCAGGGAGGGAGGGCAGCACCTGGGCCAGAATAAGAATTGCAAACCAGCTTGTAAAAGTGACTCTGTGCTTTCATTTCCACCCCAGAGTGGCGCTGGCTCCTCTGACCCCTCGGTGCCAGGTGCCAGCGAGGAAAGTGAGAGCCTGGCTGGAAACATCAGCTGGATTGTTTGCATACACTCTGCTCAAACTCTTGTTTTCCATCTCCATTCGCTGGGTAATTGCAGGTTCAGCCATCTGGCCTGCACTCAAGCTTGGTGACTGGGTCAGCCTTGCCTGTAATGATGGAGCCTCGTTAGTCATGATTACAAAATCCACTTTTTTTTTTTTTTTGCTTTTTTTTTTGGGTTGGTTTTTCCGTGGGCTGTTTGTTTTTTTGGTTTGGTCAGTGGTAAATTCCATTTCATGAACTGTCAAAGCAACTGTGCTGGCATGTGTGGGTAATTAGTGCCGTTTGCTGGTATCGAATGCCTGCAGGCCTCTGATAGCTTACAAAGCACTTTATTGTTCAAACAGATCATAAAAGTGCTTTTATTGATGTTTCAAACACTCCTGCAGTCTATCATTTATCTTTTCAGGGTGCCAAGTGAAACATCAGCCTTAGGAAGCTGCGTGGTCTTAGAGCTTGTCCAGATTTAAGGCCTGGTTTTAGGAGGTGCCACCGCCACCACTGGGGGTGGAAAAGATGAATTTTTAATGTTCCTCCCACCCCAAACCAGGCTGGAATTTGGTGATTTGGGTGGTTTTTGGGCCAGGATGGCACTGTTGAGGGTTTTGTTGGCAAAGGGTGGGAAATGGGGCACTTAGGCCTGAAAATCCAGGATTAATGTCCTCTGGGGATTCCTGGTGGAGGATGTGGGATCTCATCCCAGGAACCACTGACACCCTGCTGCTCCTGGGCACTGTACCTGGGATGTACCAGTGGAAAATCAACATTTTTTTGGATATTATCCCTCAACCAAGCAGTTTGTAGCCTGATGGTTGTCTACCAGGGGCTCCCACAGAGGAGCTGGTTTGGAGGAGCATTTCCCCAGGGCATGCTGAGGGGAAATTGGGCTCTGCCATGACTTTGGGGTGCTGCAGGGCTCTCCATCCCTGCTGGCCTGGAGGGGACAGGCAGCTTGTGTCCCCTTCCCCTGGCCTGGGGTCCCTCCTGCAGAAAGGAGCAAAAAAACCAGAGGAAAACTGAGCGATCTCTGGGAGGCAAAACTCATCCTTTGCAGCAATTTCCACCCCTCCAGGGACTCTGTGGGATTTGGGGAGCTCTGTCTGGTTGTTCCCGACATCCCCCTGGCAGATTTTTGTGTTTCAGTTCTGGCAGGCAGCAGCCCCAGGCTCGTTTGGGGTGATGGATGCTCTGAGGTGCGGGGTCATTTCTCTTCCAGCCCTGGCTCCATTTTCAGTTTGTTTCCCCCCTCTTTGGAGGGGAGGAGGGAGGAGGGGGATGAATTTTCTTCCATGGAAAGTCTGAGGAGCAGGAGGCTGATTGCTGAGGCCAGACAGGCTGATGTAATGCTGGAAAGCTGCTCCTCTCTCCAGTGACATCATTGCAAGGTTTGCAGGGCTGCTGTGGATCTGCAGGGACCAGGATGGAGTTTCAGGGGCAGGGAAAGAACCACAGAGGGGTTTGGGAAGGAGCAGCAAATGGATGTGTTTGGGAAGGATGATTTTCCTCAGCTTGAGCAGCAGGGAAAAGCCAAATCCTTGTGCTTTGGGGGAGAAGTTTCCAGCTGAAGGTTTTTGGCAGCATCCCTGAGCAAGATGGAAAAGGGATTTTTGGGAGCAGAGCGTGACAGGGAGCCCTGGCCCAAAGCAGGGCATGTTCCCTTTCCCTGCTCACTTGGGAACCTTGTTCTACATGGGAGGTTATTCATCAATTTGTCCCATCTGCATAAAAGTTAATTTGTTTTTGGAGCAGAAGCCTGTGAATAGGAAAAATCCTTTTTTATTTACAAAAGGGTGGTGGGTTTGAATTGTTGCAGTGAATTTGTAGGAAGTAAAGGCTCAGCTGAGCCAAACCCCAGGAGCTGGAGGAAGAGGATGATGAGGCTGATGAGGGTTTGTGTCCTTGTCCAACTGGTGGTGCTTAAGCTGCTGTTTCTCTGCAATTTCAATCTCCTTTGTTACTTTCCTGCCCTTTTTCCACTTTTCTGAGAGAAGGACAGAGTAAAAACCCTTCTCAACCTCAAAACCTCTGGGCTGACTCCGTGTTCACCCCCTTCCCTCATCACTGATGGCTGAACAAATGAAACACATGTTCCTCACACATGGTGAGGTCTTTCTAGTCCCTTTTTTTCTTCTTTTTGGAGGCAGTCTGGGCTGCCTGCCAAAACCCAGAGGAAAATCCAAGCCCACTGCAGCCATCCCCAGCGTGCAGGTGTAGCCTTCCCCCTGACAGAGCTGGAATGGAAATGCTCCCAATAAACACATCCCCCAGGGATGGGAGCTGGAAGAGGGGATTCCTAATGATTTATCCAGAAGATTGGATGGGGGATTGGGGTGTCTGGAAGTTTTCTATCCTCTGCAAGAACATGGAAAATAAATCCCTGACCGTGGGCTCGTTGTTCTGCAGACACAGCCAGAGCTGGCTGGGGTTCAGGAGGTCAGAACTGCTCAAACAAACAGAGCTTTGAACAAACAGGGGGAAATGTGGGGAAAATCAGTGCTGAAAGTGACTTTTGGGTGCTGTTCCCTGCTCTGGAATGGCTGCAAAGACTGCAAGGTTCTCCTGAGGCTTTGATGCCTCGCAGGAGGAAATTTATCTGCAGGTTTGGTTTGTCCTTCTGCCAGCTTGCTGCTCAGAGAGGGGAAATTTGGGCTGGGGATGCTCAGAAGGGTGAGATCCAATGGTGAAATTTTGGCTGATGATGCTCAGAATGGTGAAATTTGAGCTGGGAATATTCAGAACTGAAATCTGGGCTGGGGATGCTCAGAAGGGTGAGATCCAAGGGTGAGATTTGGGCTGGGGATGATCAGAATGGTGAAATTTGAGCTGGGGATGCTCAGAATGGTGAAATTTGAGCTGGGAATATTCAGAACTGAAATCTGGGCTGGGGATGCTCAGAAGGGTGAGATCCAAGGGTGAGATTTGGGCTGGGGATGCTCAGAATGGTGAAATTTGGGCTGGGGATGCTCAGAAGGGTGAGATCCAAAGGTGAAATTTGGGCTGGGGATATTCAGAATGGTAAAATCTGAGCTCTGGGGATGTTCAGAACTGAAATCCAGGCTGAGGATGCTCAGAATGGTGAAATCCAGGCTGGGGATGCTCAGAATGGTGAAATTTGAGCTGGGAATATTCAGAACTGAAATCTGGGCTGGGTATGCTCAGAAGGGTGAGATCCAAGGGTGAAATTTTGGCTGATGATGCTCAGAATGGTGAAATTTGGGCTGGGGATATTCAGAACTGAAATCTGGGCTGGGGATGCTCAGAAAGATGAAATCCAAGGGTGAAATCCAGGCTGGGGATGTTCAGAACTGTGAAATCCAGGCTGAGGATGCTCAGAATGGTGAAATCCAGGCTGAGGATGCTCAGAAAGGTGAAATCCAAGCTCTGGGGATGCTCAGCCTCCACTGCATCCAGTCCTGTTCCTTCATGGGTTTGCTTTGGAGAACCTCCTTTCTGGGATGAATTTCCCACCTGATTTTCAGGCCCCAGGGTGCACAAACCCAACTCCCCTTCCTTGGGATGAAAATTTGGGGCACTATTTCATGGAACTATGCAGGTTTTATGCTTGAAAAAATCACAGAAAGATCAGCTTTCTCCAAAGATCATCCAAGTCCAACTCCAAGGCAAGATTTCATTTTTTTTAAAAATGCTGAATTGAAGGTGGTAAATGCTGCATGGAATAAATGAAACCCAAACCATTTTTCGTGGCCAAAAAAGAAAAAAACCCAATTGAAAAAATGCTTTGGGGTGTGAACATTAACAAAGGGCACATTTGATTTTCCTGGAAAACGAGGGAGGAAGGTGTGTGGATGAGAGGTGTCACACCTATGTTTGCACACCAGCTCAGCTTTCCATTCCCAGCTCTTTCCCCAGCAGCCAAATTTCCAGCAGTGGTGGGAATTAGCAACAGGAACCTGCACAAAGCCTCCTCCTCGGGTGGTCCCAGCAGGTCCCTGCTCCATGCTTGGGTGATTGCTGCCAGCCAGATGCAGGAAAATCCTTTTCCAACCAAAATTTGGTGTTGAGTTGCATTTTCTGAGCGTGTCAGCAGATCTCCCCGAGCTGAGGGGTGTAATCCCATTTCTATCCCCAGATCACTTTGGCAGCCAGGTCTGTTTTCCCCCTGTCTTGCCTTTAATCCATAAAACCTGGATTGTGTGTTCACCTCCTGGGGCAGAAAACGTTCCAAGTGCTGATTAAAAGGCTCTGTGCACACAAAACCCCCTTGGTCCTGAGCCACCTCGGTGTGCAGGAAAGCTCAGGGTGGCTCTTGGGGTGGAAATCCTGTCTGTGGGGCCGAGGAAACAGCAGCTCCACTTCCACATTAATTTGGCCCTGAGGGGGAAAAAAAAAAAGAATAAAAGCAAGTTTGGGTAGCTCAGGAGGCTCCTGTGGGGTGGGACTGGGTGCCCTGATGTGCTCTGGAATCCAAAAACCCTCTGGGGTGGTGCTGTTCACAGGGGTCCCAGGGTGAGGGAAGGGATGAGAATGTTGGCTCCATGTTTCAGAAGGTTGATTTATTATTTTATGATATATATTATATTAAAACGACACTAAAAGAATAGAGGAAAGGATTTAATCAGAACTCTAGCAAGCAAGAAAAAGAAGAATGAAAACAAAATCTTGTGTCTCGGACAGAGAGTCCGAGCCAGCTGGGCTGTGATTGGCCATTAATTAGAAACAACCAAATGAGTCCAATTACAGATTTATCTGTTGCATTCCACAGCACAGATAACCATTGTTTACATTTTGTTTCTGAGGCCTCTCAGCTTCTCAGGATAAAAAAAAATCCTAAGGAAAGGATTTTCCATAAACCATGTCTGTGATGCTGGCACTGGGAGTGAGCCCAGGTGGAGCTGGGTCACTTTAAGGTCTCTTCCATCCCAATCCATCCTGGGATCTCAGGATTTCTTTGCTGTCCTCTTCCCTTTCTGTCTGAGGAGCAGCTGCTCCTCCAGCCTCTCCTGTTCCCCACCTTCCCCAAATCCTCCTTTTCTCTTTGCATCCCCGACCTCTGCTGTGGCCAGAGGTGGGAATGAAACCCCTCTGGATCTTTGGGATCAACACCTCCCAGGCAGACTCTGTGACCCTTTTTTACACTAAAACCTGAGCAAGTGCCTCCACTTTGCCTCAGTGAGTTCTCAAATGAGTAACTCAATCCAAAAGCTTTGCTTTACTCTGTATTTTCCTCCTCACAATCCACTGGCCTATCCATCCTCCTGTGGGCAGCAGAATTCCTAATTTTCCAGAGATGAAAGGGAAATAAATCAACGTGAAACCAGAGCCAGGCAGCGGTGCAGAGGGGGAAGACACAAAGGAGCAGCTTTGTGCTGGGCTTGTAATGAGGGGGAATCTGTTTTTAAACCATCCCTGATGGTTCACACATATGTCATGGAAAAAGAACTCCTGCAGGAGAGCCCGGGGTTATTGGCTGATTATTTGATTTGGAGGGAGAGGGGAAACTTGGAATGGTGTGAGGAGGGGACATCAGGGGGATGGGGTTTGGGGTGGGAGAAAGGCAGCACTCAGTGGGATGGTGGAGGGAATTAATTGGGAATTGGGGTCAGGTCTGCAGGAGCAAGAGCCAAGGGAGGGCTGGGCAGCCTGGAATTTGGGATTGAGGGGAGATTTGTGACCTCCTCTCCAAGGAAATTCTGCAGCTTCCTGTGGACAGCCTGGGTAACAGAGCCCTGCTCAGATGGGGACAGCAGCCGGGCTGTGGGGCTGTTGTCACCTTGGTAAGGTGACACAGAGTGGTGGCACCTGAGCCAGATGGAAAAGGGACTTTTGGCACCTCAGGCTGTGCCAAGGGAAGGCTGGACAGCCTCAAATTTGGGATTGAGGGGAGATTTTGTAGACTGTGCCTCTTCTCCAAGGAAATTCTGTAGTTTCCTGTGGACAGTCTGGGTTACAGAGCCCTGCTCAGCTGGGGACAGCAGCCGGGCTATGGGGCTGTTGTCACCTTGCTAAGGTGACACAGAGTGGTGGCACAGCCCAGGCTGGGCAGCCTCAAATTTGGGATTGAGGGGAGTTTTGTAGCCTCCTCTCCAAGGAAATTTTGTAGTTTCCTGTGGAAAGCCTGGATAAGAGGGCACTGCTCAGCTGGGGACAGCAGCCAGGCTGTGGGGATGTCACCTTGGTAAGGTGACACAGAGTGGTGGCACAGCCCAGGCTGGGCAGCCTCAAATTTGGGATTGAGGGGAGTTTTGTAAATTGTGCCTCCTCTGCAGTGTCCTGAGGACAGCCTGGATAACAGGACACTGCTCAGAGGTGAGCAGCTGTGGGGATGTCACCTTGGTAAGGTGACACACAGTGGTGGCACGGCCCAGGCTGTGCCAAGGGAAGGCTGGGCAGCCTCAAATTTGGGATTGAGGGGAGTTTTTGTAGACTCTGCCTCTTCTCCAAGGAAATTCTGTAGTTTCCTGTGGACAGCCTGGGTTACAGAGCCCTGCTCAGCTGGGGACAGCAGCCGGACTATGGGGCTGTTGTCACCTTGGTAAGGTGACACAGAGTGGTGGCACAGCCCAGGCTGGGCAGCCTCAAATTTGGGATTGAGGGGAGATTTGTAGATTGTGACTCCTCTGCAGTTCCCTGTGGACAGCCTGGATAACAGGATGGCTCAGCTGGGGACAGCAGCCGGGCTATGGGGCTGTTGTCACCTTGGTAAGGTGACACAGAGTGGTGGCACAGCCTGGGCTACCTGGTGCTCAGAGAGCAGGGCAGGACAAGGGGAAACGGGGCCTTGGGTTTATTCCAGGGATCCCTAATGAGTGGGATGAGGAAAATGGAGCAAAATCTCTTTTTGAGGCCGGCCTGGGAGCGCAGGGTATTGAGTGTGGGTGTCCTTTGGGGTACCCTCACACAAAACCAGGGGATGCTTTCAGAACTGCTCCTGGCCCCATCCTCTCCCCATCCCAGCTTTATTCAGTGCCAGTTCCAGGGCTGGCATGGCAGGGCACACAATGCCAGCCATTCATTTGGCCCCATTCAGTTTGCACAGGCCTGGCCTGAGCTTTTGTGGGATTTCTCTTTTCTTTTCTTTTTTTTTTGAAATTTCCACACTGGACACTGAAGGTCAGGCTGACCCTCTCCTCCTTTATGTAAATGCTTCCCACAATGTGCAGGCCGTGGTTTAATGCAGCTTTCCAGAGGGTCTAAATGAGATTTTTGGGATGCTGTCCATGGGATTGAGCCCTGCTTGGCACATGGGACACTTGGGGTGGCTGTCGGGGACAGCACCACTGTGTCACCCTGTCCCATTGCTTTGTCCCTGCATGGAAATTTCATTTCCTGACTGTCAAGATGAGGCTAAAATTGCAAAATCCCATTTTTAGGAGCTCCCCGAGTTATTCTTCATAAGCATATCCAGGCAAGCAAACGTTTTGAGCAAGGGTAAAGAGATTTTTTTTGGTGAATAGTCTCATTTGCTGCTTCAGAAGCATAATCTGACTTGATGCTTCAATTAGGGAACAAAACCACTCCGTGTGAATGTACCTGAGCCAAATCAGCTCCTGTTGGAAAATAATGGGAAGGAACTGCTGGAAGAACTGCTGCTGAGGGGGGTTTTTCACACTGGTGGTTTGTTAAAGCTCTGGAATAGAGAATAACTGCAAAAAAAGGGTAAAAAACCTCCATGTTTGAATTCTGGAGAGGTATCTGAGGGATGGATTTGGGGGTTTTGAGGGATCTCTTGCTATGAAGTCCCTCTCAGGGGGGGTGGGTTTAATATTATAAACAGATGGAAGGTGCCTTGATTAAAAAAACCCTGAAAATTCACATTTGAGCAGCTTTTCAAGGATTCCTCTCAAAGTTAAATTCCCACTAGGAATTTCTCCTCTGGAGGGGGAGAAGGCAAAACCAGCTGTGCAGGGACCACACCATAAAGGATGGATGGAAAAGCAGTGAGAGCACAGCACGTGGTGATTGTGGGGCCTCTATTCTTAGGGCTGTAATTTGTGTGCAGAACGGCAGAAATGCTGATTTGGAGCCACCAAATGAGGAGTTTGAAGGCAGAAATCACAGAGGGCCAGGCTGCTGTGTGGCCACAGAGGGGGAAAAAATAACTCCAGGGAGTGTTTGGAGGGGCAGGAACGATTCCAAGTGTGTTGAGCAGATGCAGCAGCCACTGGAAAGGCTCATCTGAGGTGGCAGGGCCAGCCTGGATCTGCTGACAGGCATCCAAAAATCCCTTGGATCTGCTGAAATCCCTCTGGAATCTTCCTTAGTGACACCTGGGCACGCTCCCTTCCCTCCTCCATCTGTGTTGGGGCTGGAAAATTGAGGAGAATGGGGTTTTTTCTTGGTTTTTTTTCCATGGATAGGCACAAAGGCAAGGAGAAGTGCTCATTTTGTGGTGCCTCAGCCCATGTTTTTCCAGCAGCTGTGGGAATTGGGAAGCTCAGAGATGCTCTGGGATTAGCCAGGCCTAGATCCCTTCTAATTTGTGCTTTGTGGTTGCCTCAGCTGCTGGTAGGGACATGAAAGGGGTGGTGGGGACATTAAAGAGATGTTTGGTGCATGCCTGGGTCTGATCAGAGGAGAGCTCACCACTGACAATGCTCTGGGATGGTTTCTTCTCCTGAGCTGTCTGTTTCCATGACATTTATAGCAGTTTAATTATCCTGAGCCTCTTTTCCCTGTCAGAAGTGATTGAAATCCACCATCAGACAGGAGAATTATTGGGACAGACAGACACACACCTGGGGCTGCACACAGGGATCACCCAGGGCTTGATTTTGGGGGGAAAGCAGCCAAAAAAATGCAGAGTTATCCTAATGAATTCATGAGAAGAGAGAGCTTCCTCATGGCAGCCTTGAAAGCTTCAGATGAAATCACTGCCCCAGGTTTCTGGTGCCCATGAGGTGAATATTTAGGGATGAGCAGCTCTAAGCTGGGTTTACAAAGTGGTTTTTGCTCCTTTGGTGAAGGTGTTTCCCTCTAGGAAATGGCTACAACAGCTCTACTCCAGCTCTTCCCTCTGAGTAGGATCCTTGTAGGGAGAGATCCATTGGGGTTGAGCTCTTTGTGGGGTTAAAAATGAGCTGGGTGGGACTGGAGGCCCCATAAAGCCCCACACAGGAGAGGTTTGAACCTTCCCAGCTCTGAGCTCAGCATCCCCTTCCTGTGGTGTGGCTGTGCCCAGCACACCCCAAAGCTGCTTTTGTCTCCTTCCAGCTCTTCTCAGAGCCCAGTTTCCCCTTTTTCAGTCCAAACTGTGCAGGGGGAACAGCAGGTGAGACTCTTTGCTGTGTTTATGGGAGTTTGGGAGCAGCCAAAGGAAACTGAGGCACTTTGGGAGGGTTTTTACCTTTTATTTTCCCTTCTCCCCCTGAAATGGAAAGTTCAGCTTGCCCAGCATCTCCAAACTAAGCCAGCAGAGGAATTTGTTATTCCAGTCAAGCCTGGTTTGTGCATGGGTTGATCAGATCCAAATTAGATCCAGTGTGAGGTTTATAACCAGTGAGAACCCAGCCCCAGCTCCTGTCCTACAGAGTGACAGAAATCCCCCAGAACTCCCCAAATCTGGGAGCTTTTCCTCTCTCAGTGCAGGAGCTGGTTGCAGTCAGCACTGCTGGACATCTGAAGATGTCACAAGGACAAATATCCAGAATTAGAGAGCCAAAACCAGGCAGCCACAGCATCCCTGGGATCCCTCAGGGTTATCAGCACCCAGGGACACCCAGGCAGGGGCAGCTGCACTTGGGGACATTTGCAGAGCCCCTCTGAGGGTCACCCACCACAGAGCTGCTGCTGCACAGGGAAAATATTCACTTCAATGGGGTGAAACCTGAACTGCAGCTTAATAAAAACCTGTGGCTCAGGTTGTTGGTTCTTCACATGTGCTTCTGATCTGCTGGGGGGGCTCAGGCCATCTGCTCAGAGCACACAATTAAAAAAAAAGAGAAAAGTTTAAAACTGCTCATTTTGCAAATGTAAAGGCTGGCTTTGCTCTCGAGTTTCATTTTCCTATTGTGATGTTCTCTCTTTATTGGGGTGGAGAGAAGTGGGACTGGCAGGGGCTTCTTCTTTCCTTTCTTTCTATTCTTTGCCCTTTAAAAACCTGAACTGTGCCATTATTTTTCCCCCTCTTTTTGCAAAAGAGCTGCAGAAACCTCTCCTATTATTTTTGCCTCTCCTATTATTTTTGCCTCTCCTATTATTTTTGCCTCACAAATGATTTTTGCCTCTCAAATGATTTTTGCCTCTCAAATGATTTTTTCCTGTGCTAGCACACAGTGCTTGGCCAGGGTGGAGGGAAGGAGGGAATATAAAGCAGCTTTTGTCCCAGCAGCCCCTCTCCCAGTCCAGCCACCCTTCCAGACTGGGCCTGCAGCCCCATCCTGCTTTCTGTGGCCAGAACTGATTGTTTTGCACCCAAAAACCCCGGGAGATAAATTGTGGTTTGTTCAACAGACATAAATATATAAAAATAGCCCGGCAGAGTGGCTGAGCAGGTTGTTGATTTAAGGATATCTCTCCCTCTAGGTGTTTTTTAGCAGCTTTGTTGTTTTTTTAAGGCACCTTGGCTGCCTGTTCCCTTTCCTGCAGTCCCCACTGCTTGGCTGCTTTTCTCTGGCTGCACCTCCCCATCCCACTGAGGTGAAATGCAGAGAAATCCAGTTTTAAAAAGGACCTGGAAAAAAGGAAAAGTGAAAAGCAGGGGGGAAAAGGAAAGGGAGAAGCAGGGAAAACCAAGTGGAAGTAAAAACCCAAACCTTGCCAATATTTGGTCCCACAGGGCTGCAGTGGTGATGCCACCAGGCTCCCAGGGCTGATGTCAGCCAGGAGGAAAAGCAGAAGCCACAGAATAATTTTTCCTCAGGGTGGGTCCTGCTCTCTGGTGGAATTCCCTGCAGCAAACGCTAAAAAACCACTAAAAAACCACTTTTGTGCTCTGAAGGGGAGTGCACAGCCCACGTCTGGTGGTTTGGAGCCCCAGACATGAGTCAGGGGACAGCTGGATGAGGGACCTGCCTGGCCCAGGATGCAGGGACAGGACAATCAAACCTCTCTCAGCTTTTTCCTGCTTGTGTTCCATACCTTAAATCTTCTATTTTCTACAGGAAATCCCAGCTGCAGCCTGGCTCTGTCCCCCCATGCCAGGAGATGCTGAGGGATGCTGTGCCCTTCCCAAAGTGCCTTTTCCAGGTTGGAAAACCAAAAAAACCCTGGAAAAATGCACTGTTAGGGTGCTCAGAGTTGTGTTTGCTTTAGGGTTATTGACCCTGGGGTAATCTGGGATTGGGATGGGAATTACCCACCTGGAAATGGACCTTGTGGTGGTGCCTCCTGCCCTGCCATGGAGTCCTTGACTGGTATTTGGGTGTTGGCAGAGTGACAGCTTCTTCAGGAGAGCTTTCCAGAATTAGCAAAGCCATCTGGCTTTTGTTCCCCTCTCAGGGAATGGCTTGTCCTGCCCTTCCAGGGAGGAGTCCTTGCTGAACTGCTCCTCAGTTGGGTTGGGGATAGCACACAGGCAGACCTGAAGTGTTCTGTGGGCTCTGCATGCAGCCTTTTGCTCCAAAAAACCTCTTAATTTTAAGGCAGAATTGCATTGAATTGATTAATTCAATTTTAAACAACAGCCACGAGGTTGCTGATCCAAGGGTGCAGCAGTTATGGGTGGAAAAATAGGATTTGGTCTCGTGTTGGGGCAGGGCTGAGTGTTGGGAGAGCACACACAGACAGACCTAAAGTGTTCTGTGGGCTCTGCATGCAGAGCCCTTTGCTCCAAAAAACCTCTTCATTTTAAGGCAGGAGTCTTAATTCAATTTTAAACAACAGCCACGTGGCTGTAGAACCAAGGATGTAGTAGTTATGGGTGGAAAAATAGGATTTGGGCTTGTGTTGGGGCAGGGCTGGGTGTTGGGATAGCACACAGACAGACCTAAAATGTTCTGTGGGCTCTGCAAGCAGCCCTTTGCTCCAAAAGTCCTCTTCATTTTAAGGCAGGAGTCTTAATTCAATTTTAAACAACAGCCACGAGGCTGCTGATCCAAGGGTGCAGCAGTTATGGGTGGAAAAATAGGATTTGGTCTCGTGTTGGGGCAGGGCTGGGTGTTGGGATAGCACACAGACAGACCTGAAGTGTCCTATGGGCTCTGCATGCAGCCATTTGCTCCAAAAAACCTCTTCATTTTAAGGCAGGATTGCATTGAATTGATTAATTCAATTTTAAACAACAGCCACGAGGCTGCAGATCAAGGGTGCAGCAGTTATGGGTGGAAAAATAGGATTTGGGCTTGTGTAGGGGCAGGGCTGGGTGTGTTGGGGACAGCATGGAGAGGTGCCAGGCTGCAGGGGAGGGGACAAGGAGGGGACAACACTTCCCTGGCCTGTTCCTTCCAGCCCAGCAGGCAGGAGGAGCAGCGAGCTCAGGGATCCTCACAGGATGGGAAATTGCCTTCCTCCCTGGGACTGTAAAACAGAAAGGTTGGGCAATTAGCAGAGAGGTTAATTAGCACCCAGCCAGAGGGCTGATGCTCCCATTGCTGCTGTGGGCAGGGGAAGAGGCTCGTGGGCTGGGGTAATTGCAGAGTTTGTGCTCTGCAAGCCCAAAACCAGGGATGGTCCTGCCTGGGCTGGGGGTGCAGCACTGGGCTCAGGGTTTCACCAGCACAAAATGTGGCTCCAAACCCTCCCAAGGGCTGGAAAAGTTTCTCTTTTTCATTCATGTCTCTATGGGGACCCCAGTGGAACCCTAAGCCCAGTGCTGCACCCCCAGCCCAGGCTCAGCCAGGAGCATCCCTGATCCCAGGGTTTCACTGGAGTCCCCACACAGAGATGCAGAGAAAATGAGAAACTTTCCCCAGCCCTCGAGAGAATCTGCAGCCACATTTCGTGCTGGTGACACTTCTGTCCCTGCTCTGCTGAATCAAACCTGGTTTTTCCAAAGAGGGCTGGGCAGAGGCTCCTCTCTGAGTGCCCAAAGCAGCAGGAGCTGTTCTTGGGGTAACCCCAGAGCAGCCCCATCCAGCCCTGCAGCCCCTCTGAGCAGGATGGGGGCACAAACATCCAGCTGCATTTAGCCAAACCACCAGGAATGTGTAGCTGAGTCACGGCTGTGTGCCAGTCAAGCTTTTCTTTTTTAAATTTATTATTATTATTTAGTCAAACTTTCAACAATTACCTTCCCATTTTGTAGTGCTCAAAGGAAGCTCTTTAGGCACCAGCTGCTCTGTCTGTGGGGTCACTCCTGTCTGTAGCTGGCCAGGAGAGGGCTCAGGACATGGGGACAGGGCCTGGGGGGATGCTGAGGATTTTTTTGACCCCTTTGCTGCAGTTTTGCTGCTTTTCTGGAGCTGCTGTGTTCAAAGGAGGGACTCTGGGATGTTCTGAGCACCTCTGATTTTTGGGGTTTCCCTGTGGCAGAGCTGTGGTGATTCCTGGGCCTTTGCTGATGTCTCCAACACCACTCCAGGCTGGAGCTGGGCTGTGACAATCCATGGGAAGTGCTGGTGACAGGATTTATCAAGTGGAACATCTGAGGGCTGCCAGGCTGGCTCCAGCACAGGGATTAGGGGTTTTGGAGGCTGAGCTTCACTTCATCCTGGAGCTGCACTGACCCCCTGCCCCTCTCCAGCCTCTGCCTGGGTTTGGGGTTATGCAGCCAGGGAGTTTGTCAGGATAAACCTCAGTGATTCCCAATAACTGGGAAGATTTTACATGATCACTGTTCACCCTGTGTTTCTCCAGTTGAAATGCAGGAGTTTCCAAAACCCAACAGGATTTTCTCTTAGGGTTGCTGAATCTCAGAGTTTTGGGGTGATGCCCTAACCCAAGTCCAGTTAATGACCAGTGGGAGCCCTGAAGAATCCCAGGATTTAGGGAGCTGCTGCCAGTGCCAGATGAAGTCACTCTGATCCTCCTCTCCAGCTTTTTCTTTTTCTTTCATTGAACCACAACGATTCCTCTGAGTTCCTGAAGTTGATGTCATTGGAAGTGATGTGACATTTTTTTGCAAGCATATAGAATAAGTGTTAAAAAATGCTCCAGAAAGAGCTTTTCCAGCCTTGTCTGGGAGCTGGCTGGGGAGTTGAGTTAAACTGACTTTGATGGAACTTAATCCATAAAGCAAATGAGTCATCAGGCATAAATGGCTTTACCATAAATGTCAGGCAGATCCTTACTGGTCCTGACAGTTAGCACTTCCATCTGTCTGGTGGAGCAAATGAAACCCCCACAGCTCACAGTCCTGCTCAGAAATGTGCTGTCCTGCCTCTTCTTCCTCACCAGAAGTTTTAGGAATAAAGGCCAAAATGTGATTTATCCCTTTTTTTTAAACACTGCCTCTCCTAATCTACACAATTGTGGTTATTGGCAGGCAAAAAAATTGAATTTTTTTATTCTTCGTTGAAATTTTTTTTTTGTTAAGCCAGCAAAACACAACTGAGCTCAGCCTCTGGATGCTACCAAGTGCTCCAGTCACTGGAGAACTTCCTTGAGCCTTTTACCCAACTCATTGCCAGGCCAAAAAAGAGCTTTACCCACTGTGTGGGTGGCTGGAGGACGCTGCTGGTGACTTCCACAAAGCAACACCAGAGTGTTTCTGTCTTGCTCCCTGCCTGAAACAACTCATGACTTGAAAACAAGCCTTAGATTTGGCTGCTCAGGCCTTTAAAACCCTTCATTGGTGCATTTTTCAGCTGTCTCTTGGAAAACCCTGTCCCACACAGAGCTGGGCATGTGGATCAATGGGATCTTCATTAGCACTGCAAAAATCCAGCTGGGCAGGAGATTTTGGGCTGGTCAGGCCTTTAAACCATTTTACTGGTGCATTTTTCAGTTGTCTCTCTTGGAAAACCCCGTCCCACACAGAGCTGGGCATATGCATTAACAAGATCTTTGTTAGCGCTGCAAAAATCCACCTGGGCATGGGATTTTGGGTTGGTGAGGCCTTTAAATCACTTCATTGGTGCATTTTTCAGTTGTCTCTCTTGGAAAACCCTGTCCCACACTGAGCTGTGTGCGTGGATTAACGGGATCTTCGTTAGCACTGCAAAAATCCAGCTGGGCAGGAGATTTTGGGCTGCTTTGTGACCAAAACAGGGAAACAAACAGACACTTGAGGGTGGAATGGGAGCAGGGCTGGCTCCCCTTTGCCAGGCAGGATCCCTGGATCCCTGGGCACCATTTATTAGCAGCAGCAGCACACTGGAGAGGACACAAAAGGCTCCTGAACCTCCCAGCGTGGCTGGCTCCATTGAAAGTTGCTTTTTAAATCCCAGAAATGGGGCTCTTGACAGCAGAGCTTTGTGCAGCTTTTGTGAGGTGCAGATAGTGGGGCTTTTTATGGCAGCCTAAATTAGCCCCTTGTATTGTTTGCTGCTGAGGGATGAGGTCAATTGACTGGGAATCTTGCTAACAAGGTTTTTACTCCTGGCTGCTTTTTACAAGTGTGAGCACGGGGTATCCCCCAGTGCTGGGTGCTTGCTGGGAATGAAACAAAGATGAATGGGCTGAGCTCTCCTCCTTCCCCCAACCCTGAGCTGCTCAGCCTCTCTGCTGGGCCTTGGGTGCTCCCAGTTTGGGCTCTCAGTTATCCCTAATTTGGTACTCCTGGATTTTGCATTGGTTCTGCAGGATTTTGCATTGGTTCAGCCTTGGTTCTGCAGGATTTTGCATTGTTTGAGCCTTGGTTCTCCTGGATTTTGCATTGTTTGAGCCTTGATTCTCCTGGATTTTGCATTGGTTCAGCCTTGGCTCTCCTGAATTTGAATCAGTTCAGCCTTGGTTCTCCTGGGTTTTGCATTGGTTAAGTTTTGGTTCTCCTGCATTTTGCATTGTTTAAGCCTTGGTTCTCCTGGGTTTTGCACTCATTCATCCTTGGTTCTCCTGGGTTTGAATTGGTTCAGCCTTGGTTCTCCTGGGTTTTTAATCAGTTCAGCCTTGGTTCTGGTTTTGCATTGGTTCAGCATTGGTTCTCCTGAATTTTGAGTCATTCAGCCTTTGTTCTCCTGAGTTTGCATTGCTCAGCCTTGGTTCTGCTGGGTTTTGCATTGTTTGAGCCTTGGTTCTTCTGGATTTTGCAGTAGTTCAGCCTTGGTTCTGGGTTTTGCATTGGTTCAGCCTTGGTTTTCCTGCATTTTGCATTGTTTGAGCCTTGGTTCTCCTGGGTTTGAATTGGTTCAGCCTTGGTTCTCCTGCATTTTGCATTGGTTCAGCCTTGGTTCTCCTGGGTTTTGTATTAGTTCTCCTGGATTTTGCCTTGGTTCAGCCTTGGTTCTCCTGTATTTTGCATTGTTTGAGCCTTGGTTCCTCTGGATTTTGCATTGGTTCAGCCTTGATTCTCCTAGGTTTGAATTGATTCAGCCTTGGTTCTCCTGGGTTTTGCATTGGTTCAGCCTTGGTTCTGGGTTTTGCATTGGTTCAGCATTGGTTTTCCTGCATTTTGCATTGTTTGAGCCTTGGTTCTCCTGGGTTTTGCATTGGTTTTCCTGCATTTTGCATTAGTTCAGCCTTGGTTCTCCTGCGTTTTGCATTGGTTCAGCCTTGGTTCTCCTGAATTTTGCATTGGTTCAGCCTTGGTTCTCCTGGGTTTTGCATTAGTTCTCCTGGATTTTGCCTTGGTTCAGCCTTGGTTCTCCTGCATTTTGCAGGCTGGAACAAGCCAAGGCTGGGCTCTGGGCAGGGTGATTGGGTTTGAAAAGGAGAGGGGAAGCAGCCGCCTGTGGAGCGTGGTGAGCTCTGACGGAGCCGTCTGATGCCTTTTCCTGGCGCTCCCCACGTCCCAAATTGATTCAGTTCTGCACTGATTTCCCCAAGTTCCTGACCCAGAATGAGCAGGAAGCTGCTCAGCCTCCCCCTCTCACCCAGCACAAGCTGTGGGGCCCAGGCTGTCCTTTGGTGCGTTGATGTTCAGTTTTCTGCAGGGATTTCCAGGTGGTTTTTTCCCATATTCTCCAAGGCTGAGGATGCCCAGGCAGGGAAGCAGGGTTGGGATCAAGGTTTTTTTCCCCCATGCATAGCTCAGGAGTCAGCTGAGACTAAAAACAAACCCAGCTTTAGCAAATTCTCTTCTGCTTAACCTTTGGCACTGTGTTTAGCCAAGATGCCTTTCCTTGCTTTATCTGTTCCTTGAGGAAACGCAGCTCCAGCCCTGCTCACTTATGGGATGCAGCCTATCAGCTCTCCATGAGGTGTAAATCCAACCTTATCAGGGAGAAAAAGCTTTTTCAGCCTCCCCTGCCTCTTGGAGACAAGTCCCAGGTCTGCTTTGGGGCTGGTTTATTTCAGCTTATCCCAACAATGCCAGGCACTTCCCATGGAAAACTGGGAGCTTTAAGCACCTGAGGGAGGGAAGGGCTTAGCTGAGGTGTCAGGGAGGGCTGGCTGAGGTCCTGGGGGCAGAAATAGCAGCTGGAGGGGTTTTCACATCAGCCACAGATTGCCTTGGCTGAGCTGGGTATTCTCTGCTGGAGGGAATTCCAAAGGAACAGGTTTGGAGCTCCTTTGGAGACAGGGATGGTTTTATAATTTATGGCCTGAGTAACCCCATAATACCCCCAGGATCCCCAACTCACCATGGCCCAGTTCCCCCCTGGGTCCCACAGGCAGGTGGTGGCCAGAGCTGCTTGGAAAAAGGAAATGTTTTACAAAAATAAAAAATTCACTCTTGGAATATTTTATTTCCCCAATAATCTAAGCCCAGTTTTGGTGGTCACATTGCAAAGGAAAAAGCTGGAATGGTAATGGCAGGGCTGGATTTATATTAACAAAAAAAAAAGGGAAAGGGAAAGAAAGATGTTTCTTGTTTTAAAAATGGAAAATTGAAACCCACTTTGCAGACATTTCTGTTAATTTTGTAAAGGTTATTCCCTGGAAACAATGACTAATGAGCTTCAGTGGATGCTCTTTGAAGGGTGGCTGGGGTAGGTCTGAGAGGTGCCCAGATGTTCGTGAGCTGCTGCAGGGAGGGAAGTGACAACCTGGGAATGGAGGAGGGAGCTCCAGGCAGCTCTGAGCTGCTCCTGCCCCAGTGGATCTCTGCCCAGAATGTGAACAGCATTCCCTTTTTTGGGGGATACATCCATGATCCAGTCACACCAAGGCAGATTTGGCCCAAAATTTCAAAAATATCCTTTTCCACAGGGCTGTTTGCCAGTCTGGCCAGGCTCCCTTCAGAGCTTCTGGTTCCTATTACTGCCCAAATCATCCTCCCAGTTTTGCTGTAAGGCTCCTGCTTTTCCCCCTGATGCTTTAGCCATGTTTGTCTATTATTAAATAAGAATTTTTTTTCCCTCCCCTAATTAAAGTATCAGCTCTAAGCATCCAAGTAGTAAAGTCTTATGTAACTGTCTGCTGAATGAACTGGATTTTGGCATCGTGGCTGAGCAGCGTGGTGGCTCTTTAGGAAACTCAAGAGCAATTTCTGCTCTGACCTTCTGCCTGTGGCTGTGTCGGGCTCCAGGGAGCAGCTGCTCCATTAACCAGCCCTGGTGCCTAATGAGCTTCCTCTGCACCTGGGTTTTAGTATAAAAAAGCCTCCCTTTGGCTCTTTTCTGGGTTTATCAGATGCATTTCTAATCTCTGGCTGTGTCTGTTGTGGGTGGAACACTGAGGTGAGGCAAGATGCAAAAAAAAAGGGGGTGATGTGAGACCAGCTGGTGGGATGGGAGAAACAGAGAAGATCTGAGGCCAAAAAGCAGCTTTTGGGGCTGACCAGGGTGACTCTGCATGAGGTGTAAATCCAACCTTATCCTGCACAGGACCAGGTGGAAAGGAGTTGTTTTATTGCTGATTGGGGAAGGTACAAACCTCTTTTGTTTTTATTTTTTCCTGCACTTGCCTTGCTTGGGGCTGTCAGTGCTGTGGTACTGGGTGATTTGTATTTTGGGGAGGTGGATTTGGGGCTGGGAATGAAGCACAGTGGGTTCACACCTTGTGGAGCAGTCTCGGGTTTTGGTTGTTAATTCCTGCCCCAAGATGTGCAGGGTGTCTCAGTTTCAGCCCAGGCAACTGAAGAACGAGTCTGGACTCTTCACTTTTTGGTCTTGAGGTTGTTTATTAATTCTTATCTATAAAATTTTCTTTCTGCCCAGCCGGGGTCTGCTCAGCAGGGCAGCCACAGGCACTCTGACTGCCCCCGAGGCGGTGTTGTCTTTTTATACTACAAACTACCTATAACATATTTACACTTAATTCCCAATGCCTATCACCTGTGTTAGACAGTGCACTTCTACTCTAGATCAACCCCAAAGTGCCAACATCACTGCAGAAAATGGAGAACAAGAAGAAGAAGAAGAAAGGCTGGACACGCCCAAGTTCCTCCATTTTGTCCCCATAACCCCCACACCAAAAATCCTAAAATCTACATTTCCACCCTGTGATAATTTTGTTATTACACTGTTCAAACCTGTGTGACTTTCAGGTCCTCATACAAAGCTGGGAACTTGTTCCAGGGGTCAAAATCAAATCCCCAGGTGTTCTGGGCTGCGTGGCGGGGTCCTCAGCAGCTCTGGACACCCAGAGGGATGCACTGGGTTCTGATAGAGCAGCCCAAGAGAAGCAGCTCCTCCCTGGACATGGAGATTTTCCCTTGGCTCAACCCAGGGGGATATGCCCATGTCAGGAAGGTGGCCCTGCCACATGTTTTGCTTTCCATTTCTTTGTGTTCCTGGCTTTGATTGCAGCCTCAGGCTGGTGTCTCCAGCAGCAGCACCCATCCCTGACCCTGTGTGCTCCCTCCCTGCAGGGTGACATCCAGCAGCTCCTGATCGTGGCGGACCCGCGGGCAGCCCTGGAGTACTGTGAGCACTACAGCCCCGACTGTGACACCGCCATCCCCGACGCCCCCCAGTCCCAGGACCCCAACCAGGATGAATACGTGAGTCTCTGGGGATGGTTTGGGGTGTAACCAACAATATTTGGGTCTATTCACCCTCTCAAACACGTGGCTCCTTCCTTCTGTTCAGCTTCCCCGCGACTCGTCTCTGACGTCCAAGACAGGGATTGTTTTTAGGATTTGCATGTTCTGGGTTTGGATCTTGGGAGTTTCTCTTCTTTCTGAGCTCCTTCCATTTCCAGAGACTGAAAGGAACATCCTTTTGGAGCTCAGAAACACAGGGGAGTCAGTGTGAGCCAAGTGTGGATTACTGACCTTCCCTGGCAGCTCCAGTCCTGTCCAGACCAGCACCTGTTTCTAAATTTCCAGTTATGCTGTTGGACTTGTAAAAAGATTAAGCAGTTCTTTCTCAATATTCTGTGAAACAACAGGTGTGAACCATTTTCCCCCTGGATTTCCTTTTAATTTCATTTTGGCAGAAATGCTCCCAAGTCATCCCTAGGAGCTGCTGTGCCCAATAATTTTTGTATGAAGGGTTCACCCCAGGCCTTTACCTGAAAAAAAAGCAACACAATAAAAAAGGCTGGTGGAGGGTGCATTTGCATGTTTGCTGCCCAATCAGAAATGTCTGGGTGTTGCTGAGTTTAATGAACATCACCTGAATTTTGCTCTTTTTAAAGAGCTCTCAGCTCACTGCAGTTGCTGTCTGGCATCCTGACATCCTCTTGGGCTGATTTGCTTTCAGCTGAGCCCAGACCTGCAGGGTCAGGGAATCCCCATGAACCAGTAATGCCATCAGCCCTGCCAGTTTATCTTTGGGATTAAATTAATCCAGCACCTAAGCAGGGCTTTGGGATGCTCACGGCGAGGCGCAGCCCCAGGCAAGCGCCGCCACCGCTCCGCCAGCGCTTCTGCAGAAACAATAAATAACACAAATAAAACAGCACTTTGGTGGAAATCTGTGGCAGCAGGAAAATAAAACTCCTCTTCTGGAGCCAGCAGCCCAACAAGAGCTGGCTTGTCCCGAGGCTGTGTTGCTCCATGTAGGAACAACTCCTCCACGCGCCGGCGGCCGCTGCCAGGGAGCGCTGGGCTGGCGAGGAGCGGGGCCGTGCCCGCCTGGAACCAGCCTTTGTTTGGGTTTCTTGCTGAAGAGTGAGTGACTGACGCCTTGTGGGCAAGGCTGCAAGGATCTGCTCCTCCAAGGCCTCCAGGAGCAGGCCTGGAGTGCCTGGGAAGTCACAGAGGTGTTGTGAGTGCAGGAATGGTGCCAGAGTGGCCACAGGGCTCGAGGGTTTTCTGCCCCTCTCTCAGGGGGTCAGGTGGGGCAGGTCTGGGAGGTTTCAGCAATCCAGGGTTAAAAAAATATCATAAAGTCACTGGTTTGGGTTGGAGGGATCTTAAAGTTTATCAGATTCCATCCCTTGCCAGGGCAGGGGCGCATTCTGCGATCCCAGGTTGCTCCACATCCAACCTGGCCTTGGAGGCCTCCAGGGATGGAGCAGCCCTGGCTGCACTGGGTGACCCATTCCAAGGGCTCCCCACCTTCCCAGAAGGAATTTCTCCCAAATATCCCCTTGGACACTTCCAGGGTTGGAGGGATCTTAAAGCTTATCAGATTCCATCCCTTGCCAGGGCAGGGTCGTATTCTGTGATCCCAGGTTGCTCCACATCCAACCTGGCCTTGGACACCTTCAGGGATGGAGCAGCCCCAGCTGCTCTGGGTGACCCATTCCAGGGAGGAATTTCTCCCAGATATCCCCTTGGACACTTCCAGGGATGGAGCACCCCTGGCTGCTCTGGGTGACCCATTCCAGGGAGGAATTTCTCCCAGATATCCCCTTGGAGGCTTCCAGGGATGGAGCAGCCCTGGTTGCTCTGGATGACCCATTCCAGGGAGGAATTTCTCCCAGATATCCTCTTGGATGCTTCCAGGGATGGAGCAGCCCCGGCTGCTCTGGGTGACCCATTCCAGGGAGGAATTTCTCCCAGATATCCCCTTGGAGGCTTCCAGGGATGGAGCAGCCCCAGCTGCTCTGGGTGACCCATTCCAGGGAGGAATTTCTCCCAGATATCCCATCTAAACTCGCAGTGTGAAGCTGTGATGTCCAAAGGATCTGGCAGGGACACTCTGGGTGCTCTCTGCTCATTTCCTGCTTCTCCTCCTCTCCCTGCAGTACACGGACGGGGAGGGAGAAGGTGACACTTACTACTATGAGTACCCCTACTACGAGGATGTGGACGAAGCTGTCAAACCAGAAACCCCCACCACCAAACCCAGCCCTCCTGAAGTGGCTGCTGGAGAGAAACCCGAAGCCAAGCAGGTACTGAGGCAGGTCCTGGCAGGGGTGTGGGTGCTGAACCTTTATAAAGGGGAGGATGATGCAGAATGGTTTTGTTCCTCTGATTGTGGTGTTTTATTTCCCACATACAACAGGATTATCCAGCTCCCACAGCACCCCCTGAGAGAGGGAACCCCGGGAAGCAGGCCAAGGAGGATGGAGCAGTGGATGATCCCCTGGTTGATGAGTACAACTACGAGACCATCAACGAGGAGTATTTTACTCCAATGCCCTATGAAGATATCAACTACAACGAGGAAATCGATCCCCAGGGTGGCCTCACTGAAAATGCAGTGGAAGCTGAGCTCCCCACGAGCACTGTCGTCACCTACAATGAGACTGATGTAATTTTAACTCATTAATTTAATTTTTTTTTAAAATTAATTCTGCTGTTTCATAGCCCTGGAAGCAAAGGAGACGGGAGCAGCCAGATGGTAAATCCATAAGTGGTTCAAGCAGCTGCAGGGAGAGGAAGTTTCTTGGAAAATGTTTTCACTCCGCATTTTTCAGGGTGGGGAACGCAGATATTTAGAATTTGGTTAAGGATTATTCCCCTGGAAAAAGCTGCTCATATTGACATCTGCATTTCCTCGGGTGAAGTGGTTGTCTGACAAAAAGAAAAATGAGAGTTGCTGTTAAAATCACAGTAAAAGCCTTTTATCCCAAAGTTATTAATATAAATCCTTAAAATGTTGATTTGCTGGAGAACATCAATATTTTTCATTTTGCCATTTTCCCTGAAAAGCATTTTTATGTTTTTCAGTTTGGTTTTTTTTTTTTTTTTTTTTAAAACCAAACATTTCAACACTGGAACAAAGCCTTGATTCCAAAACTGCTGCATCCACCTGGAGTGAACTCCTTTATTGTGTACATGGATCTGCTCAGGGCTGGGATCAGCCCAGACCCCACAGCTTTTTCTGCTGGAAAATTGAACTTTTACCTCCCCACACTTCAATATCCTCCAGCTGAAATGCTGCACTCCAGACCCTCCTGTGCTTAAGTTCTTGCTTTTTATGTTGATGCTGAAATAGGTGAATGTTGGTGAGACTGAGATGAATTTTTGGGGAGCTGGGTGCTCACAGAGCAAGGGTTGCTGTTAAAATCTCAGTAAAAGCCTTTTATCCCAAAGTTATTAATATAAATCCAAGAGCAAGGAAATAATGGCATTAAATGGGCAAATCCTTCATAATCCAGGAGCAGGAGCAAGGGAATCAACAGTGGGATAACTTGGAATTGTTCTCTGAGCAACCAGCTCTGGTGGAAGATGTCCCTGCCCATGGCAAGGGTTTGGAACAGGATGAGTTTTCAAGTCCTTCCAGCCCTCACCATTCCATTTTTCTGTAATGCTTCCAAATCCCATCCTAAATCCTAGGAAAATCTTAGAGGAGAGTCTCTCCAGTGGAGAATTATTTGTTGTGGGGTTGTCACAATTCAAGGCTGGCAAAAGAGACAGCAAAAGTTGGCCAGGATCCCTGGAGGTGGAAATTTGAGGGAAAAGGTGTCAGGGAAAATGTCCAAGCAAAGATCTGAGCAGCTGGAGAGAGGCAGGTGCAGATCCAAGGGCAGGGAGGGATCCAGTCCAGCCAAAATGTGGTGGAGGAGGTTGGAGAGCCCAAAATGATGCACAGGGAGGAGAGGAAAAGGCTCCAGGAATTGAGGGAGACAACGGGAGGGAACCCATGGGTGGGAAAGTTTTCCATTTCCTGACAAAGAGCCAGAAATCTTTGGCCAAGCTTGGATTTCTAATAGAGAGAAATTAAAGATTGGATAGAGGGACCTTAAATAAAAAAGTGGGAGAGGAAGGAGGAGGCTTCAAGGGCCACTTTAGTTGTTAAGGAAAGGAAATAGAGGAGGAAAGCTCAGGCAGGGAACTGCCCACTTATTCCAAATATCATCTTTCCATGCAAATAGACCTGAGGACCTCAATTAAAATATGAAACCAGACATTTTTGATATTCATTTCATGCAATTTTCTGTTATACTCAAACCCTTAGAGGCAGATGAGATTGTTTTTAGATTAGGGTTTTAAGGTTTCAAAGTGCAAAACCAGGTGAAATATTTCAGCCAGAATAAAAGGGGGAATGTGATAGTAACAGATCCATTTGAGCCAGCCCAAAGGAAAAATAATCCTGACTTTTCCAAGTTTTCTAATTAAATAATTGCCAAACTATAATTTCTGCCAAGGCCAGTTGGTGTTTGCAGAGATAAGAGAAGGTGAGCTGGTGAGTATCTTAGCTCTAGGCTTAATCTTAATTTAAAACCCCCTGAATTTAGACTCAGATGTTCATGTTTATGAGTTCTGAGCAGTTTTGGCATAGAAAGAAGTCTGGAAGTTGTGATGACACTGAAGTGACTTTGAATCCCTAGTAGTGAGGAGCTCTTTCTCTAGGAAGCACTGGACAGAATTCAATTTCTGGGTTATTTTGGTCATTACCTGGATAGGAAAGAAACCAAATAAACCTCAGCAGCACATGTTGTTCTTTGCAGGGCTGCTCAGAGCGAGGGGTGCCAAAGGCCTGAGCCTGCCAGGCTGCTGGGAGCACGGGGGGATGGAGAGCAGCAAGGAAATTCTGAGCCTTGTCTGGATGTCCTTGCTGTGCATCTGAAAGGCTTCTGAGAGGATTCAGGGGTTGAGGCACCAGATTTGGAACAATTTCTGCTCCTTGGATGAGCCCAGGCGCAGATTGGATCCCAGACTAAACAAACAGGAGGCTCTCACAGAAGTGAGCTGGGGTTTTTCCACATTTCCTGTGTAATTGGACGCTGGCAGTGACACATCCTGGGTTTGGTGTGCATCTGAAATCTGGGAACGGATGTGGGGCTCCTTGGCCTTGATAATCCAGGGTCTCCAGCACCAGGGTTGTGAGAGATGAGGAGGATTTGGAGCCTGAAACTTCCATTACCTCTTCCTTCAGGCATTTGGAGTTTGCAGCATCCTCCTGACACGAGCTTTGTGCTGTGCTTTGTTTTCCTCACTCCAAATTTTCTACTCTCAGTGTTTTACTGGGGATCAGTGAAAAAATCCCAGGGAAAGCCAGAGTGTGTATTTGACATGAAGCTTCTCCCATCTGTCTTCCTGCTGTTGGAGAAGTCACTGGAGACTTAAAAATTCCAGAATTTAACTTTTCCCCAGGTTTTCCCCTTGTCATTATTATTATAAAGCATCCTCATTTTGCAAAAATCACCCCCCTTAATCTAAAAAACAATTAATATTCCAGCATGGAGAGAATTCCAGCCTGACCCATTGCTGCTCTTTCCTCTCCAGGCTGCTCAAGGAGGGGATGACCTGGATAAAGATTTCACTGAGGAAACCATAAAGGAATATGATGGGAATTATTATGACAATTATTACGACCGGACAGCCTCTCCTGACATTGGCCCAGGCATGCCAGCCAACCAGGACACCATCTACGAAGGGGTGAGAGGCCTTCTGCTCCATCCAGCAGCATTCTGCTTCAAAATGTTGGTCCTTCCATAACTTAGAGCAGAATTAGTGCAAAAAAAAAACCAGGATTCACCCACCTGAAAGTTGTATTTAAACAAGGAGGAGCTGCCCTGGGTGTTTCCTGCAGGAACATCAGCAGGGTTGTGCCAGGATCTCCAGTTCCTGCTGGGGTTGGTGGTGATGATGATGATAATAATGATGATGATGATGGTGGCAATGTCCTCTCTGACTGGTTTGTGTTTCCCTTGTCCCACAGATTGGTGGCCCCCGGGGTGAGAAGGGGCAGAAGGGGGAACCTGCCATCATTGAGCCGGTAAGGAGCAGCTGAGTTTGGGGTTTTGTTGGGTTTTTTTCCCCCCATGGAAAAAGGTGCAGAGAATTTGTTCTCATTGGGACAGCTGGGAGGAAAACTCCCCATGGAAGAATTCCCTGGTTCATTGAATATAAACCACTGTAATTATATGATTTTATTTTAAAGCTTCAAGGAGCGACCTAAATCATGAAGGGAGTGCAAGAATTCCCATGAAATCTCTCATTTAGCAAAATAAAACCTGGGACTGGAGGGTCAGGCAGGGGACAGCTCTTATCCCTCAGGAGTTTGGGAGCATCCAGGTTGTATCCTGCCCTGAACTCCCAGCCTGGGGCTGGCTTTAATTGGGCCATCAATGGGAATAATTTTATCCCTGTGGGAATAAAAGGGATATAAAATAAACCCCTGCAGCACAAAGCTGTGGAGAGGTTTGCTCCTGCACCAGCCCCACAGTCCCACCAGCTTTTCCTTTGTGGAACCCTCCTCCTTTGTATTTCTGACCTGATTTTGAGGTTGATTTTCCTTCTAAAGAACAATTCCAAGCTGTCTGTGCCCTCTGCAAAAGTGGGTGCCCACCCCAGCACCCCAAGGTGGGGCTGGCTCAGAGGTTCCTGTGAGCAGAGCAAGAAACTCTTGGTAAATTCCCATTTTTGCCCCTCTCTGTGTGCCAGGATGCTCAGGTGCCCCATTCCTGCTCCTCCCAGGCTGGAATTGGGGATCAGCTCCTTGCACCCACCTGCCCCAGCCCTGTCCCTGCTGGCTGCACACCCACAGCTCAATTAACCTCAATTAAGCTGTCCCACAGCTTTTCCTTTGTGGAACCCTTTCCCTTTGTATTTCTGGCCTGATTTTGAGGTTGATTTTCCTTTAAAGAACAATTCCAAGCTGTCTGTGCCCTCTGCAAAACTGGGTGCCCACCCCAGCACCCCAAGATGGGGAAGGAACCTCGTGGTGGGGCTGGCTCAGAGGTTCCTGTGAGCAAGAAACTCTTGGTAAATTCCCATTTTCTCCCCTCTCTGTGTGTGCCAGGATGCCCAGGTGCCCCATTCCTGCTCCTCCCAGGCTGGAATTGGGGATCAGCTCCTCGCACCCACCTGCCCCAGCCCTGTCCCTGCTGGCTGCACACCCACAGCTCAATTAACCTCAATTAAGCTCCACAGTCCCACAGATTTTCCTCTGTGGAACCCTTTCCCTTTGTATTTCTGGCCTGATTTTGAGGCTGATTTTCCTTTAAAGAACAATTCCAAGCTGTCTGTGTCCTCTGCAAAGTGGGTGCCCAACCCAGCACCCCAAGATGGGGAAGGAACCTCGTGGTGGGGCTGGCTCAGAGGTTCCTGTGGGCAAGAAGCTCTTGGTAAATTCCCATTTTCTCCCCTCTCTGTGTGTGCCAGGATGCCCAGGTGCCCCATTCCTGCTCCTCCCAGGCTGGAATTGGGGATCAGCTCCTCGCACCCACCTGCCCCAGCCCTGTCCCTGTGGGCTGAGCTCCTGCTGGCTGCACACCCACAGCTCAATTAACCTCATTTTCCTTGGCAGAGGGCCAGCACAGCACTTCCCATCATCCTCAGGCCATTCTTTCCCTTTTCATTTTTCCTCCTTTTCCTCTTTCACCTGAAATTTCTGCAGGTGCTGGGGTGCAGTAGCGTGGCTTCAAAACCCCAATTTAGCCCCTTGTAAAAACATTTCTGACCTTTCCTTCCTCCTCTTCCTTTCTGGGTCTCTCACTCTGCAAACAAAAGGAGGAGCCAGCGATTTCCTTATCAGAGGGGTGGGAAGGGAAGGGAAGGGGGGCAGCCAGACCCCACGAAGATGATGGCACAAACCCAGCCTGAAAAGCTACAAAGCGAACAAAATAGTTAAGTTTAATCATCCAGAAAGAATTTGGCCGCCTTTGCTATTTCAAAACACTGGAGCATGGATGGCTTTTGCCAGAAAGTAAACAAGACCAAATGCTGCCTTGTCCCTCTCCCTGCAGCTCCTCTTGAGCAGGGAAATTCGGATTTGCTGCACTCTTTAGCTCATTTTTATTTTTTTCTTCCAGTTTTTGATGGGAGCTGCAGGAGAAGGGAATTAAAACCCAAGCACAAAGTTGGATTCTGGTGGATTTTTACTCCTTGCCTTCCAAACCCAGCTGTCCTTCAATCCTTGCTCTGTGCTGACACTTGCTGGAGGCAGCTGGGCAGGGCAGGGGCAGGAGGGATGGAGAGGAGGGATGCAGGGATCCCAAATATCCCAGCTGTGGGGTCACCAGGCTGCTGGCACCTCCTCAGAGCCCTCTGTCCTTCTGGGGGGACCCCGGTGCTCCCCTTTAGGGAGGGTTTGCTCAGCACCTCTGAATGTCAGCAGGATTTCAGGCTGGTTTTGGGATGTTGGCTTCACTTGTGGTGGTGTCTGAAGTGGAACCCTTGCCCTGTTTTCCCCTGGGACAATCCCAAATCCACTCCTGGTTTGCCCCCCTCAATGGGATCACCCCGCTGGTGCTGTCCCTAAAACCCTGCCACGTTCCCATTGCTCCCATGGATGAACACCCATGGGAACACAGGAGGTTTCCTGCCAAGGACAATCTCCAGATGTCCCCAAGGCCCCAGCTCGACATAAACCAGCAGATAAATATGGGAAGAGGCCAAGGATGTTTGCATCCCAAATGGGCCAATTATCCCTGACCCTTCCCCCTGGGGAGGAGTGTGCTGGGGAGCAGAGCCTTGGTGCTGTGTGTGCTCACAGCAGCCCCCAAAAACCTCCTGTGGGGACTGGCAATTCTCTGCACTCTAATTAAATCCTGGTTTAGAACCTGTCGCACCAGAATGTGCCATCACTGGTCCCAAAAAGGATGGATTTTGGGGTGTCCATATAGTGGGAGCTCAAGAAGATCCACCCAAAATCCATCATTTTGAAGTGTCTGTATGCTGGGAGGGATTTTGGGGTGTCCACATGCTGAGATCTCAAGAAGATTCATCCAAAATCCATCATTTTGGAGTGTCTGTATGCTGGGATGGATTTTGGGTTGTTCAAATTCTAGGATCTCAAGGAGGATGGATTTTGGATTGTTCATAAGCTGGGATCTCAACAAGGATGGGTTTTGGGGTGTTCATGTGCTGGGATCTCAAGAAGATCCATCCAAAATCCATCACTTTGAAGTGTCTGTATGCTGGGATGAATTTTGGGGTGTCCATATGCTGGGATCTCAAGGAGGATGGACTTTGGGTTGTTCACATGCAGGGATCTCAACAAGGATGGGATTTGGGGTGTTCATATGCTGAGACCTCAAGGAGGATGGATTTTGGGCTGTTCAGACGTTGGGATTTCAAGAAGAATGGGTTTTGGGGTGTCCATGTGCTGGGATCTCAAGAAGATCCATCCAAAATCCATCATTTTGAAGTGTCTGTATGCTGGGATGAATTTTGGGGTGTCCATATCCTGAGATCTCAACAAGGATGGGTTTTGGGTGTTCATATGCTGGGATCTCAAGAAGATCCATCCAAAATCCATCATTTTGGAGTGTCTGTATGCTGGGATCTCAAGAAGGATGGATTTTGGGGTGTTCATATGCTGAGACCTCAAGGAGGATGGATTTTGGGCTGTTCAGATGTTGGGATTTCAACAAGGATGGGTTTTGGGGTGTCCTTATGCTGGGATCTCAAGAAGATCCATCCAAAATCCATCATTTTGAAGTGTCTGTATGCTGGGATGAATTTTGTGGTGTCCATATCCTGAGATCTCAACAAGGATGGGTTTTAGGGTGTCCTTATGCTGGGATCTCAAGAAGATCCATCCAAAATCTACCATTTTGGGGTGTCCATATGCTGGGATGGATTTTGGGGTGTCCATATGCTGAGATCTCAACAAGGATGGGTTTTGGGATGTCCATGTGTTAGGATCTCAAGAAGATCCATCCAAAATCCATCACTTTGGGGTGTCTGTATGCTGGGATGGATTTTGGGGTGTCCATATGCTGAGATCTCAACAAGGATGGATTTTGGGATGTCCATGTGCTGGGATCTCCAGAAGATCCATCCAGAATCCATCACTTTGGGGTGTCCATGTGCTGGGATCTCCAGAAGATCCATCCAAAATCCATCACTTTGGGGTGTCCATGTGCTGGGATCTCAAGAAGATCCATCCAAAATCCATCCATGGATTTTGTCCATGTGCTGGGATCTCTGGGCTTTCCCTGAGGACACACACGTGGAACTCACCCCTAATTCCCACCCAGTGAAATATTTCCATGGCTGCAGCTGCAATGGACATGACCATGACCCGAATTCCCCCTTGGTGAGGAGCTGCAGAGCCTCTCCTGTGGTGGCAGCAGCAAATTCCCCCTCTCACATCCAGCTGCAGTGGGAGGCAGCTCTTCTCTGAGCTTTGCAACGCTGTGATGATGAGTGTGGGCACCAGGACAGGCAGAGAACAGAGCTGGCCACGCATTTTTTGGTGCAGAAGGCCTGATGGAAGCAGGGCTGGGTCATGGCAGGCTGCTTTGGGTTATTTTTTGCTGCTCTGGGCTGTGGGAGTGTGGTTTTGGGGCAGGAATGCCTGGATTTTCCTGCAGACATTTCAGATTCGTTCAGCTCGGCTGGAGCAGGGTCAGCTGAGGATTTTGGCACCAGAGCCTGAGAACAGTTTAGGGTGACCCCAAAGCAATTCCTGCTGCTCATCCATAGATTTTTACAGGATTCCATCCCTTAGGAAAAATATCCCTGTTTGCCACAGGTGAGCTGGGAATGGCTGACTCCACCTGAGCTGCTTTATCTCAGAGATAAAAGGGACAGAGCTCTTCCCAAACCATTCCCCTGATGCCTTCTGGAAAGCATTTCCAGGTGGATTGGGAGTTTCTTTCCTGCCTTTTCCATACTCATGATGGGAAAAAAAAACACACACCCAAACTTTAATTTTCCTGAGTGCATGATAGATCTGATCTAAAGAGATGACAAAATATTTAGATTGAAGAGGTTGCAGTAACAATATCCCAGAATTTTTCCCACACTGCGATTTCCTACGTTCACAGAGGAAATCACAGCGTGCAGTCTGCTGGAAAAAATCACTTAAAAACCACCTTGCAGCTTGATTGCTAACTTCTTGTTAAGCTCTTTAGGGCTAGGAACAGCTTTTTTCCTCAAGCTCCAGCACCATCAAGGCTGGACAAAGTCCAGGATTTGCTTTTTCCCTGGCTCTGAGCAAAAGGAAAAGGGGAAGGTGATGCTGGGGAAGGTGATGCTGTGCTGGGGCTGATGCTGGGAGTAAGGGCTGGCCTGTGGGGTTTAAATACACATTATTTGGGATTTAATTACACATTATTTGGGATTTAATTACACATTATTTGGGATTTAATTACACATTATTTGGCTTTTCCACAATGCTCTGCACCTCTGGGAGAAGTCATCCAGAAGAAGTGCAAACCCTCCAGCTCTGGGATGTCTCCATGCAGCAGCAAGAGCTGAAATATTTAAGAGCAGCTCAAGCACTGGGCATTTCCCTGTGGACAAAATGACTTTGTGGATGTGTCTAATCCCTTTTTTTTCCTTCCTCTTGCTCAGGGAATGCTGGTGGAAGGCCCCCCTGGTCCTGAAGGCCCAGCAGTAAGTGGCATTTCCCCCCTGCTCCCTGGGCTCTGCTGCTCCCATCTGCCACACACGTGCACAGAGGGAGCTTTGGGGTGGATTTTGTGGTGCAGAAAATAAACACAGAGCTTTTCCTGCTGCTCCTAGAAATCTGCTACAAATAATAACACATTTTCTTTCGTGGCTTAGGGTTTTTTTTCCCCCCTTTTCTCTGCCAGGGCCTTCCAGGACCTCCAGGACCAACTGGACCCGTGGGCTTGATGGGTGACCCAGGGGAGAGGGTGAGTGCCCGTGGGTTTCTCGTCTTTGCTGGAGTTTGGGTGGGTTGGTGGGGCTGTGGGGTGTCCATGAAGCCTTCAAATCCTGTTAAAGTCCTGTTAAAATCCTGTTAAAATCCCATTCATCCTGTGAGAGCAGCTCCCAAAGGGGTTCATGGTGGATACAGGGCAGGGCAGGTTCTGGGGCGTTCCCATGGCCCTGTCCCCAGCCTGGGCACTGCCTTTGTTTTAGGGCAGGTTCTTTGTTGCCTCCTTGGTCCCTGGGGCTGCTGCACTCCCCCTTTTCCCCTGGAGCAGTGCTGGGAGGACCCTCCCCTGCTTTGCAGTGTTCCTGATGGAGCAGAAATCCCATTTCTGGTGCCTGAAACATGATTGAGGACGAGGGGCCCTGCCTGAGCTCCATCCATCTCAGCCTGCCAGCCCAAAAGTCAATCCAGGCTCAGCCCTGGGGGCTCCTGGGCCTGGCTTAACCCTTGTGGCCCTGCAGTGCTGCCCACACAGCGAGCTCTGCAGCCTGGGCTCACAGAGAGGGGCTGAGCTGGGTGTGGTTTGCATCTCTCAGTGGTCCAGGACAACCCCTAAAAATCCTCATTTGGCTTTTGAATAATTCCAGGGTGCTGTTTTTTCCCTGCCTGTCTTGGTTTGCATCTCTCAGTGGTCCAGAATGAGCCCCAAAAATCCTCATTTGGCTTTTGAATAATTTCAGGGTGCTGTTTTTCCCTGTGGCTTCATCTCTTTCTTTGTTTCCATCTCTCAGTGGTCCCCTAAAAATTCTCGTTTGGCTTCTGAATATTTCCAGGTTGCTGTTTTCCCTGTGGCCTCCTCCCTGTCTTGTTTTATATCTCTCAGTTGTCCAGGGTAAGCCCCAAAAGTTCTTTTTTGGCTTTTGAATATTTCCAGGGTGCTGGTTTTCCCTGGCTGCCTTGGTTTGCATCTCTCAGTGGTCCAGGGCGAGCTCTAAAAATCCTCATTTGGCTTCTGAATATTTCCAGGCTGCTGGTTTCCCTGTGGCCTCCTCCCTGTCTTGGTTTATATCTCTCAGTTGTCCACGGTGAGCCCCACAAATCCTCATTTGGCTTCTGAATATTTTCAGGGTGATGTTTTTCCCTGTGGCCTCATCCCTTTCTTGGTTTGCAACTCTCAGTGGTCCCCTGAAAATCCTTATTTGGCTTTTGAATAATTCCAGGGTGCTGTTTTTTCCTTGTCTGCCTTGGTTTGCATCTCTCAGTGGTCCAGGGCGAGCTCTAAAAATTCTCATTTGGCTTTTGAATAATTCCAGGGTGCTGTTATTCCCCGTGACCTCATCTCTTTCTTGGTTTGCATCTTTCAGTGGTCCCCTAAAAATCCTCATATGGATTTTGAATATTTCCAGGGTGCTGTTTTTTCCCTGCCTGTCTTGGTTTGCATCTCTCAGTGGTCCAGGATGAGCCACAAAAATCCTCATATGGATTTTGAATATTTCCAGGTTGCTGTTTTTTCCCTGCCTGTCTTGGTTTGCATCTCTCAGTGGTCCAAGGCGAACCCTAAAAATTTCCTCATATGGATTTTGAATATTCCCAGGGTGCTGTTTTCCCTGTGGCCCCATCCCTGTCTCCATCCTGTGATGCTCAGCTCTCCCTTCTCGTGCTGCATTCCTGGGGACAGGGGACACTCCTCCTGTCATCTGGCCAGGCAGATGCAGATATTTGCTGGCCAGGCTCCTTTGGAACAGCCCTGCAGAGCCAAGCAGCAGCAGCAGCCACTCTGAGAGGGATAATTTGCATTCTGGGACAGGCTGCAGCAGTGCCCAGAACAGAGTGTAACCCAGCACAGGGTGCAGAGAGAAGTGATGAACTCACTGCAACTGTATGGAAACCCTCCTTTTCAATTAGAGCAGCTCCTCTTTTAATTTGTTTATTATTAACCCTGAGAGTGTAGCTCATGAATTTACATGACCCTTCCCTGGGTACAGTGAGGAACATTCCCTCTGCCTGCATCTGATAAAGAGATTTTTTATCTGCTCTCAGGCAGGTGCAATGAATTAACAGCCCAACAACAGTCAGCTCTGTTAATATTGGCCAACACTCATTTAGCTCTGGTTTATTCATTGTAAAAAAAACAACAAAAAAAAAAAAAAAAAAAAAAAAAAAAAAGAAAGAGCTTTATTTATTTAAAGCTTCTTCCACGACCAGGAGGCACAGAGGAGTTTGTGTCAGCAGCAGAGCTGAGGAGCAGCCTGGGTGTGGGAGGCTCCAGAGGGCTCAGGATGCTTTGGGATGACTTAGGCAGCAGTGGGAAGGAGGAAATATGGCACAGAGAGAGCACAGAGCTGTTCATGGGGGCTCCAGACTGCGAGGAAGGAAGTGGGAAAATGTGTTGTTTGGAAGGGGCTGAGCTGCAGCACTGGAGCAAACTGCAGCTCCCTCACCCACCCTGGGTTTGGTTGGAAATTTGGGTGTCTGGGTGCTCTGGGAAAGGCTCATCACAAAATATCTTCACTTTCCAAAGCCATCAGTCATTGAATCCCAAGGGGATCACTGCCCTGAGCACAGTTCTGCCCCTCAGAAATGCAACAGGATCCCTAAAGAGCATCCCTAAAAATCCTGATTTGGTTCCTGAGTGCTTCCAGGGGCTGCTTTTCCCAAATGCTCCCTTAACTCAGAGACCCCCAAAACTGCAGGAAGCATCTCCTGTTATGTAATTTTCTGTCCAGGGTTGAAAAACAACCAGGGAGAGAGAAACACCTGGTGAGTGCTGAGGCTCCTGAGTGCTTCCAGGGGCTGCTTTTCCCAAAGGCTCCCTTACCTAGGAAACCCCCAAAACTGCAAGAAACACCTCCTATTATGTAATTTTCTGACAAAAATTTTCTGGTTTTCAACCAACCAGGGAGAGAGAAACACCTGGTAAATGCTGAGGCTCCTGAGTGCTTCCAGGGTGCTGCTTTTCCCAAGTGCTCCCTTAACTCAGAGACCCCCAAAACTGCAAGAAACATCTCCTAATATGTAATTTTATGACCAAAAAAATTCTGGTTTTCAACCAGCCAGGCAGAGAGAGACATTTGGTGAATGCTGAGGCTCCTGAGTGCTTCCAGGGTGCTGCTTTTCCCAAGTGCTCCCTTAACTAGGAGAACCCCAAAACTGCAGGAAACATCTCCTGTTATGTAATTTTCCAACCAAAATTTTCTTGTTTTCAACCAACCAGGGAGAGAGAAACACCTGGTGAATGCTGAGGCTCCTGAGTGCTTCCAGGGTGCTGCTTTTCCCAAAGGCTCCCTTAACTCAGAGACCCCCAAAACTGGAGGAAACATCTCCTATTATTTTCTAATATTCGAATTCCATTATTTTTCTAATATTCTAATTTTCTGACCAGGGCTGAAAAACAACCAGGGTGACAGAGACACTTGGTGAATGCTGAGACTCAGCACCATGGGCTGGTCTCACACAGACACCCCCAGGTTTCAGTTTAACCCTTTCAGGACAATGTTACCCCAGGGTTTGCATTTCAAATGCAAGTTGCAGTCTCCATCCATGCCTGGCTGCTGGAAATTTCAGCAAATCCCCATTTCCATAAGGAGAGGCACACAGATTTACACCCAGCCCCTGGCAGGCTGCATTTCTTCCAGGCATTCATGAATTTAAATTTCCAAAGTGCTTTATGGGTTTGATTTTTCCTGTGTTTCATTGCTCACCCCCCCTCTGCTGGTCCATTCCACCAGGAAAAGCCCTCCCACACCCAGCCTGAAACAAAAAGAGGCATTTATGGATAAAAGCACTGCATCAACACTTGTCAGGAGAAATAAACAGGCTCAGCCCTGCTCCATCACAGGCAGGGCTGGAGTTATAGGAGGAGAGGGAGAGAAAAGAAGGTTTATCATATAAAACAATAATTTGTGCCATTTCTGCTCCAACAGATGGGTCTGGGGTGGGATCTCAGTGGGGTTGAGGGCTCTGGTGTGGGCCAGGCTGAGCAAACTGTGGCTGTCCAGCCTGCCTGGAGAGATGGATGTTCTGGAGAGTTCTGCAGCCCCTCCCTGGGATTTTTCCTGGTGTTTTCCTGCTGCTCCAGCCCTGGGAGCAGCGCTGTGGATCCAGGCTGGTCGTGGTGCCCTGTGGGGCTGGGGACAGGGCCAGCACAGCCCTGGCCAGGCTGGGGCAGCTCCTCACCCACCAGGGCTGGGCTCTGCTTCCTGCTGGAAGCTTCAGCCTGAGGGGTTTGGGGTTTGTTTTAAGGGCAGGGAATGAGGGAATTGTGAAGTTGGACATGGAAGAAGAGGGAGCAGAGAGATGTGGAGTGGGGAGATCCTGCTGGAAGGGTGTGGGGCAAGGATAATGCTCCAAATCCTTTGGTTTGGTGCTCTGTTGGGCTGTTTTATTCAAATATTCTGATTTTTAGGCACTTTGTTGCCTGTTTATCTTTCCCACCTCCTTTGTGGGGTGACCTTAGGACTTCCTGGCTTTTTGCCTGAGATTTGTGGCAGGATTTTGTATTTACATTTTTCCTTGGGTCTGAACAGGCTGCAGGCAGGTTGAGGAGAGCAAGAACTACAAAAATGTTCATTGCTTGCCCTCCCAAGAGAGTCAGTTCCCTATAAATTGATTTATTGTAGGTATTTCCTAACTAAAGGAGTAGCCAAGTTCTCAATCTCAACCTGCTGGCCACAAAATGAGCACTGGGGCTTTTTTGGCCTTGCTGGGATGTGGTCAAATCCCTGCTGCCTTAAACAGCTGTGAAAATTGCAATTAACCACCCACATTGATGTCACCCTCATTTGCATATGGGATCAGTGGAATGAGGAGGAAATCTGGGTTAACCTCAACTTTTTGCCAGGGAAAATTGGCCATATTTGATTTTTTATGGCTTCATCAATAGAACTTTGGCTGCCCACTCATTGCTTGAGTGCCAGTTAAAGATCCTCCTCCCTGTGGAGATCCATGGATTTGGGCTGATCTACAGCCCCTGACAGGATCACTCCATTCCAATGGAAGGAGCCTCAAAGGACTAAAATAATTAAAAAAAAAAAAAAAAAAAAAAGAAGAGAGAAAAATAAAATGACCCAGCTGATTGAACGTGTGCAGGAAGGATTTTATCTCCCTCCATTTCTCTCTCACCGAGTTAGGAAGTTTCATCTATTTTGGGGTTTTTAAATAGATTTTAACAGATCCAACTCTAAACATTGATTCTGTTATCTTGGAGCATGGCAGGGACTTGGATTCCTCCAAAAGTGCACAAGGCAGACCCTGGAAATAGCAGGGGCAGGATGGAACAGGAGGGAATTAAGGAAATGGAAGAAAAATTGGGATTCCCACCAACTCAATCCCTATCATGACAATATCGTGACATAACCACAGCTGTTAATGCATGGACAGAACCAAAATGATATTTTAGAAGTTTATTTTAATTTTTTCCCCTTTCAGGGCCCACCTGGACGCCCAGGTCTCCCAGGAGCTGATGGATTGCCAGGACCACCAGGGACAATGTTAATGCTGCCTGTGAGTACAAACAGAACTAAAAAGAATTAAAGTCAGTCAGATTTCTTGGTTTTGCTGCTGTTTGATGCCCCTTCTTGCAGAAATCTCCCACCTCCTTTACCCCAAGGATATGTTTTCTTTGAGGGAAAAGATGGATATGGGTGGTTCCTGTTGTAAATTGATTTTTTTGTAAAGCACTGGAGCTCCTTCATTAGCCAAAAGCACAGACAGGTTAAAATTTCCAGAAGTGATGGATGATGATAAAACACATGGAATATCCCAAGGTGGAAGGGACCCACCAGGATTATTGAGTCCAACTCCTGGCTCTGCACAGGACAAGCCCAGGGGTTGATGGGATGGGATGGGATGGGATGGGATGGGATGGGATGGGATGGGATGGGATGGGAGAGCTGGGATGGGATGGGATGGGATGGGAGAGCTGGGATGGGATGGGATGGATGGGATGGGATGGGATGAGAGAGCTGGGATGGGATGGGATGGGATGGGATGGGAGAGCTGGGATGGGATGGGATGGGATGGGAGAGCTGGGATGGGATGGGATGGATGGGATGGGAGAGCTGGGATGGGATGGGATGGATGGGATGGGATGGGATGAGAGAGCTGGGATGGGATGAGAGAGCTGGGATGGGATGGGATGGGATGGGATGGGATGGGCTGGGAGAGCTGGGATGGGCTGGGATGGACTGGGATGGGATGGGATGGACTGGGAGAGCTGGGATGGGATGGGTTGCAATGGACTGGGATGGATTGGGTTGCAATGGACTGGGATGGTTGGGATGGGATGGGCTAGTATGGAATGGGATGGGTTGCAATGGGATGGGATGGACTGGGATGGGTTGGGATGGGCTGGGAGGGCTGGGATGGGTTGGGATGGGTTGGGATGGGATGGGTTGCGATGGGATGGGATGGGATGGACTGGGAGGGCTGGGATGGGTTGGGATGGACTCAGGGCAGTCATGCTGAGCAGAGCTGCTCAGGCTCAGACAGAAGAGGCTGCAGGGACAGGGCTCTGAGCTGCTTTGTCCCCACCTTGCTCCCCCAGTTCCGCTTCAGCGGCGGAGGCGACGCCGGCTCCAAGGGCCCCATGGTGTCGGCGCAGGAGGCGCAGGCCCAGGCCATCCTGCAGCAGGCCAGGGTGAGTGAGTGCTGCCAGCTGGGGCTGCCTGCCAGGGCTCTCTGCAGCCTCCTGCAGCAGCACAATGAACTCTCACACCTCTGTGACCACGCTCAGCCCCTGCACAGTGCAGAGCATCAGGAATGGGACATCGCCCCATGACCAATGTGGGATCGCCCCATGATCAGTGTGATCCCGTGAAGCCAAATTTATTAGCCCTAAATAGGCATATTTATAATAAGTTTCTACTGTCCACACATCTCTAGCTAACACATGATTGGTTAATCCAGGCTGTTCACACATCTGAAATAGAATGCTGATTGGATCTTTTAATTTTTCACACGTCTTGCTGTGGTCATCTGGCCCAACCATTGCTTCTCTTTTTTCCTCACTTTCTCAAACTTGCTGACAAACCTGCTGAGTCTTGATAACTCTTCTTCTTGTATCTTTCTCAAGGACATACAGACCCCCATATCTGAACATGCCTATTATCCATTTTTTGTGAACGTGTCCATTATCCATTGTTTGTGAATGTGTCCATTATCCATTAGTACAAGCAGGCTGGATTGTGAAAATTTCAGAGGGTAAAAACCAGGGTGGGAGTTAAATCTGGAGCTGAATGTGGCCATTGTTTTGCAAAAACTCAACCTGCAAAAAATCCCCAACAGTCCCCAGTGTTGCTGGTGGGACCTCTCACCCGCCACAGGGTTGCACCTGCATGATTTGGGTTTTTATTAACAACCAGCTGATGGAAAGCTGGCTTTAATTTCCTGCAGATCTCTGGCAGACCCAGCTTTGGTATATTTGTATTTTGAGGGTCCCTATGAGCAGCTGCACTCAAAACATTTTCTTATTTTTGTATGGTTTTCCCCCCAGTAAATCCTCATAATGAAACCTCTGTCACAGATAGAAGCTGCTCCCAGAATCTCAACAGGCAGATTTGTAATTTAATATATTTATTTGGGAATACATGGTGACCATCCCTGGAACATTTCTTTCCTCGGATGGCCTCATTGATTGATGTCCAAATCATCCCTGGCTCACTGAAACAAGGTTGGCACATTCCCAGCACAGCTCCTGCTCCCTGCCTGGATGGACACCTCAGTGGGAAAGGCTCTGCACTCATCTCTCCAAAATAAAACTGCATTTTCAGCCAGTGGAGCTCTGAAATTGTTCTCCTCTGGGTGATTGTGGGAGCACAAACAAAAAGTTCCCATTTCCTGAGTGCTGATGTTAAAAACAGAGATTGGGAACCCCACAGTTCCCAAACTGCTCTGTTTGCCCCAAAGGGACCCAATTCTGCTGCAGACACACCCCTGCCATGAAGGAGAACATTTTTTAGGGTGGCAGTTCCCAAAGGGACACGGTTTTGGGGCTGTTTTATTTGGGGACAGCTGCAGAGCCACATCTGGCTGCAGCTGGGACGTGTGGCTGGAGCTGCTTTGTCGCTCTGAGCTGTCTGCAGATTTTAAAACAGATTTTTTGGGGCTAAAATGAGATAAAAACTCAATTTATTTCACCTTTATATGGGATAAAATCTATTAGGATCTCCACCTGCCCCTGGTGGGTTTTTAAGGAGGTGTTTGCCTTAACTGGGAGTTTTCTGCTTTCCATCCTTTTCCAAAGGAGCTGGATTGGATTTTTACAGATTCAGGCAGAGTCCTGATCCTTCCAGCCACTGCATTTTCCTGTCCATTAACCTTGTGGTGCCAATAATATCCTGGATTATGTTCCTGGTGTTACCTTGTCAGTCTTAATTTCCAGCCTGCCCAGCGTTTTTCTATCAGCATTTTATTTTCCTGGGAAATAGAGGGTTTGACCTGAGAAACATTTCATGAGAAGCATCTGCCTTCTCCAGCTCTCTGCTTTTGTTCTTTTATTTTTTTCTTCTCCCTGCTGAAAATTGTGATTTACCAAAAAATAAATAGCCTCCCTCCCCTCATTCAAAGTCCCTTTTTATTTAAATTTTTATGTTTAGGGAGAAAAAATTTAAAACTCAAATAAATCCTGGGTAACTTTTGGACTATGGATGAAAAGTTGAATGTTTCTAGAAGGGACAAAATCAATTTTTTTGTGAACTTCAGCATTTTGGCTGAAAACCATGATGCAGGAAGGGAAATAAATGTCATTTTTGTATGGAACTACAGGATTGGAAAACAGGGTCCTGCAGCAAGCATAACCTTTTCCTATTTGGGGTTTGTTTTTCTCATTATCACTGCTGTTAATTGCATTATTAGGTTGATTTATCCCCTTAAAATTTGTCTTTCATTAGGCACTGAATGTTGTTGCAGCCAGCAGTGGTTCACAGCATCTCCCTTTTAATGGGGTGTTGTAAAAAGATGCCACAGAACCCAGCATTTGTGCAATATTTCTGCCTTTCCAAGCTCAGTCACTGGGTAGATTTTAATTACTGGAGTACACAGATAATTACAACTCTTTGGAAGTGTTGGATTGTCACGAGGGAACAAATTGTCTGAGGGATGTTTTAAAGCATGGCCCAGCTCCATTTCCCACCGTGGAAATTACTGGGTTGATGCATGGTTAACACGACTCCTTAATTATGGAGCTAAAAGCCCCCTGTGTTCAGTTTGAATTGGAGCTCAGTTTGGAGCATGTTAACCAAAGGAAAAAAAGAGAAAAATTCCTCTAAAATTGAACCACCAGGACAATTAAGAAAAAAATTTCTCTTGAACTGAAGTGGGGTCATAAATATTTATGTCCTCTCAGCAGATTCATGGACAGTCCAGGGGCTTTCATAGAATTACAGAATGGTTTGGGATGGGAGGGAGCTTAAAACCCATCTCATTCCCAGCACTTCCATGGGCAGGGACACTTTCCATGACCCCAGGTGGCTCCAAGTGTCCCAGCCTGGCCTTGGACACTTCCAGGGATGGGGCACAGCAAATCTGGGCAAGGACAAGCTGCTTGCCCATTGTGGGTGGGACAGCACCTGGAATTCCCTGCGGATGTGGACGTTGCTCCAGGGGTTTGGAGGGAGCTGTGGCTGAGGCTCAGTGGTGGCTTTGTCACAAGGTGAGCCCTGTTTGTCCTTCTGCTGCAGCTGGCACTGAGGGGACCAGCGGGACCCATGGGGCTGACGGGGCGGCCAGGCCCGATGGTGAGTGAGGGAAAAGGGGAAAGAAATGGGGGGAGATGGAAATGAGGGAGAGAAATAGGGAGAGATGGAAATGGGAGATGGAATTGGGGGAGAGAAATGGGGAGAGATGGAAATGGGAGATGGAATTGGGGAGTGATGGAATTGGGAGATGGAAATGAGGAGTGATGGACCCATGGGGCTGACGGGGCGGCCGGGCCCGATGGTGAGTGAGGGAAATGGGGGATGGAAATGGGGGGAGATGGAAATGGGGGATGGAACTGGGGAGATGGAATTGGGGAGTGATGGAATTGGGGGAGGGAAATGGTGGGATGGAATTGGGGGATGAAATTGGGGAGTGATGGAACTGGGGGAGGGAAATGGTGGGGTGGAATTGGGGGGATGGAATTGGGGGAGGGAAATGGGGAGAGATGGAAATGGGAGATGGAATTGGGGAGATGGAAATGAGGGGATGGAATTGGGGACATGGAAATGAGGAGTGATGGAATTGGGGGAGGGATATGATGGGATGGAATTGTGGGGATGGAATTGGCAAGTGATGGAGCTGGGGGGATGGAACTGGGGGGATAGAACTGGAGGATGGAATTGGGGAGTGATGGAATTGTGGGGATGGAATTGGGGAGATGGAAATGGGGAGTGATGGAAATGGAGGGATGGAACTGGGAAATGGAAATGGTGAGTGATGGAATTGGGGGATGGAAATGGGGAGTGATGGAATTGGGGGATGGAAATGGGGAGTGATGGAATTGGGGAGTGATGGAAATAGTGGGATGGAACTGGGGAATGATAGAATTGGGGAAATGGAAATGGGGAGTGATGGGATTGGGGAATGCTGGAAATGGGCGATGGAAATGGTTGGATGGAACTGGGGAGTGATGGAATTGGGGGATAGAACTGAGGGGATGGAAATGGGGGGATGGAATTGAGGGATGGAAATGGGGAATGATGGAATTGGGGAGATGGAGATGGAGGGATGGGACTGGGAAATGGAAATGGTGAGAGCAGGACTTGGGAGGATGGAACTGGGGGGATGGAATTGGAAAGGACGGAGCTGAGGAGTGCTGGAACTAGGGGGGATGGAGCTGGTGAGGATGGAATTGGTGAGGATGGAGATGGTAAGGATGGAACTGGGAGAGATGGAATTGGTGAGGCTGGAGATGGAGAGGATGGAGCCAACCCAGCTGATCCAGCTCCCTGTGGGCTCTGGATCCATGAATTGGCTTTTCCTTAATGTGGAATCTTCTTCTCTGGCTCTCTTGGAGCAAAAATCTAATAAATCCTCTTCTCTGTCCAAAGGGACCCCCGGGCAGTGGAGGACTGAAGGGAGAAGCTGGAGAAATGGGACCTCAGGTGAGTCTGGAACTGGGGGGAGCTGGAGAACCGAGGCTGGAGCAGCCAGTCCTGCCTGAGAGGCTGTTGGGCAGCAGGGATTCAGTCACCCCGTGCCAGCTGGGAGCAGGAGGCTGTGGGAACTCCTGTTTGGCATGGAAATGTCCCTCCAAGTGTCTGAGTGCAGGCTCTGGACGTGGTTTGAAGCCAGCAGTGTAAAACTCTGCAGCTCCCTTCCTGGAAGAACACCCACGGAGGAGTCCTGTACATAAAAGATAATTTGAAGTGTGGAGAATTCACTAATGCTCAAAATATTGTTCTTCTGAGCATTACATCCTGCATTGAGGGAAAGTTGCCATTTTCTGATGCCAAGGAAAGTGAATTATGGGATGCATCTCCACCACCTGCTTGCAAAAGCTTCCCTATGGATAAACACCTGCAATTCCTGCCTGGAGATGCTCAACCCCTTTCCTGCTTCTTTGGAACCACAGGCTCTGCTCCAGGGATTCATTTTGGAGCCCTGGTGGCCCTGAGAGCCCCAGCAGTGCCTGAAGTGGGCACTGACTGCCAGGTTTTGAGGTGACATTTCTTCCTTGAGGTGACATTTCTTCCTTGAGGTGACATTTCTTCCTCTCTCCTTGATTCCTTGCAGGGCCCACGAGGCATCCAAGGTCCTCCTGGTCCTGCAGGGAAGCCAGGCCGCAGGGTGAGTGTCCTGGCAGCTGTGCTGAGCAGGCAGGAGCTGCAATTCCTGCTGGAAGCTGCTCCTGCTGCCAAACAATTCCTCCCATTCCTCCGCGCCGACCGCGTTGCGCAAGAGCCGGCCGGGGCCAGGCTGAGCTCGGCCATCCTGGAGGACACAAACCAGCATGGGAGGGAAAATCTGGGAGGGAAAAAATCAGGGTGGGAGTTAAATCTGAGAGGGCACAAGGATGGGAGTTAAAATCTGGGAGGATAACAGGATAGGAGTTAAAATCTCAGAGGTGAGGATGGGAGGTGAAATTTGGGAGGACACAAATGAGGAGAGTTAAAGTTGGGAGGACAGAAACAAGGATGGGAGTTAAATCTGGGGGGGTACAAATCAGGGTGGGAGTTAAATCTGAGAGGGCACAAGGATGGGAGTTAAAATCTGGGAGGACAACAGGATAGCAGTTAAAATCTCGGAGGAGAGAAGGATGGGAATTGAAATTTGGGAGGACACAAATGAGGAGAGTTAAAGTTTGGGAGGACAGAAACAAGGATGGGATTTAAATCTGGGAGGGCACAAAGATGGGAGTTAAAATTTGGGAGGACAGAAACCAGGATGGGAGTTAAAATCTAGGAAGGTACAAATTAGGGTGGGAGTTAAATGTGGGAGGGCACAAGGATGGGAGTTAAAATCTGGGAGGACAACAGGATAGGAGCTAAAATCTCAGAGGAGAGAAGGATGGGAGGTGAAATTTGGGAGGAGAGTTAAAATTTGGAAAGACGGAAGTCAGGAGGAGAGTTAAAATCTGACAAGGATGGGAGTTAAAATTTGGGACACAAATGAGGAGGAGAGTTAAAAGTTTGGGAGGACAGAAACCAGGATGGAAGTTAAAATTTGAGAGGACACAAAGATGGGAGTTAAAATTTGAGAGGACAGAAACAAGGATGGGAGTTAAAATTTGGGAGGACACAAAAGAGAATGAGAGTTAAAATTTGGGACACAAATGAGAATGGGACTTGAAAACTGGAAGGACAGAAATTAGGAGGAGAGTTAAAATCTGGAAGGACAGAAACCAGGATGAGAGTTAAAATCTCAGAGGAGAGAAGGATGGGAGGTGAAATTTGGGAGGACACAAATGAGGAGAGTTAAAGTTTGGGAGGACAGAAATCAAGGTGAGAGTTAAAATCTGACAAGGATGGGAGTTAAAATTTTGGACACAAATGAGGAGGAGAGTTAAAATTTGGGAGGACAGAAACCAGGATGGGAGTTAAAATTTGGGAGGACAGAAACCAGGATGGGAGTTAAAATGTGGGAGTACATAAATGAGAATGGGAGTTAAAATTTGGGACACAAATAAGGAGGAGAGTTAAAATTTGGGAGGACAGAAACAAGGATGGGAGTTAAAATGTGGGAGTACATAAATGAGAATGGGAGTTAAAATTTGGGACACAAATGAAAATGGGAGTTGAAATCTGGGAGGACACACATGAGGAGGAGAGTTAAAATCTGGGAGGACAGAAACCAGGATGGGAGTTAAAATTTGGGACACAAATGAGAATGGGAGTTGAAAACTGAGAGGAGACAAACAAGGATAGGAGTTTAAAATTTGGGAGGATGAAAATGAGGATGGGAGCTGAAAATTGGGAGGACAGAAATGAGGATGGGAGCTAAAATCCGGGAGGACACAAAGAAGAATGGGAGTTAAAATCTGAACAGTGTGGGGGAATTCAAAGCTGCTCATCCCACTCTTTTATCCCAGGGTTTTTTGGCTCCCTGGTGTTGGGGTTGTAGCTGCACAAATGCTTTGAACTGGCTTGGAGTCCCCACTCCTGGCAGAATCCAGTCCCAAGAATGGATCAGGTGTAAATCCTGCTCTGTTTCCACCCCTAATTCTGATTTTTATTTCACATCACCCTCTGGCTTGCCATGACTCAACTTGCCAGAGGAAGGAACGAGCAAGTCTTGTGTGTGAGCCACTTCTGCCTTCCTGGAAACAGAAACTCCCATTTTAATTTGCAACCATCATCATTAGCATCTCTTCAAATGTGCTGGGAGATTTTATTTTTTCCCATAAAACCAACGACCATGGCCCATGTAGGGAAGTGGCTTCACTGCCATTCATCTCCCACCTCTCATTAACCCCAGGGTGTTGCCTCAAACACAGAGCAGGGATTTTTCCCTCACCAAGAGCAGCTGCCTGACTTAAATAAACCCTCTCTCTGGCTTAACTAAACCCTGCTGTGGTTGTGTGTTCCCCTCTGGATTTGACTTTGGTGCTCTCTGTTGCAGGGACGAGCTGGCAGTGATGGTGCCCGGGGGATGCCAGGCCAGACAGGACCAAAGGTAGTGCCAGGTTTTTGTGGATTTTGGGAATCTGCACCTTCTCTTCAGCAGGAATGAGCTGAAGGACACATGGAAAAGGAGCCCAGCTTGCCTGGATGAGGCTGTGAGCTGGTCCAGAGGCTCCTGTGAAGATAAGAAATCTTCATGGAACATGGAGGTTAAGGGAGGGAAGTTAAACCCACTCCTGGAAGGCAGAACAGCAATTTTCCCTTTCCTTTTCCTGGTTTTTGGGGGTTTTTTTTAATGCCACTTTTTTAAACTGCTGGATGAAATATGCTGCAGTTGTAGAACAAATACTTCAGAATCCCAATTACAAAAAACAAACAGAACAAGTGGCTGGGAAGCCTCTAGAGTAGAACCACCAAAAACCACCTCTTAAGCAGGTGAGGAAATGCAGGCGTGGGGAGGAATTTTAATCCTCCCTATAATTTTTTTTTATTGGAGACAAAATCCCTTCATTCTGCTGTGATCTGCCAGAATTATCAAGCAGGGAAGAGGCTGCTGTGCTGGAAATCCACATGGAAAAGCATTTCAGCTGGGGGAAGAGGGAAGAGTTTGGCTCCTAATGACAATGTGGTAGTTTTTACATGAGAAAATGAGAACTTTTACCCTAATTTTATCCTAATTTTCATTACTCTCTCTTTTAGTTACTGTTAATAATTTTTTCTTTATACCCTTTTAAAGTTTTAAACCTCATTTACCTTTCTCCTAATCCTACCTCACAACAAAAAATAAACACACTGATAATTAACACACCACGCTCATTAATACACCATCCAAAAAAATATCTCAAAATTAACAAAATCTCGAATTTACAAACCAAAACCACTACACACTTGGAGGTGTTTTTTGTTGGGTTTTTTTCCCCTTGTTTTAATCCAAAACTTTGAGATCATCCCTGGTCTGATGGAAGGTGAAGGCTGAATGTCTGCGGGAGAAAATGACACAGAAAGGAAATAAACAGGAAGAGAGCTCAAATACAGCTGGAAATGTGTTTGAAATGGTTTGAAACTGGTTTAAAATGTGTTTTTTACTGGTTTTGCTTTCAGGGTGACCGAGGCTTTGATGGCTTGGCTGGTTTGCCTGGTGAGAAGGGGAACAGGGTGAGTGTCCTTCCACTCCTGGGAGGAGGAGGAGGCTGGGAGGGACTGGGATGAGGCACAGGAGAGGATGAGTGTCCCTGAGAGCCCGTGGGGTGTCACAGCACCCTCACATCCCAGGGAGCTGCAAAATCCCTCTGCAGGATCCTTCTGGGGCTGCTCCAACTTGGGATGGGGAGGAAAAAATCACCTTAATGCAATGCAGCCTGAAAAACCAAAGCAGGAGGCAAAACCTGCTTGTTGGAGGGGGTGGGAATTGAAATTACGGCTTGAAATTACGATTTATAATTAAAAAATTGAGGGAAAAAATGGGGGAAGTGGTTATTTTGGCAGGCTGGGTGTCCCTCCCCACCCTGGAGCAGAGAGAGAGGCAGCTCTGAGGGCACAGAGACCTCAAGAACAGGCAGAAAAATCAAACCCATGCCTTGGTCCATCCCCATCCCCTGCTGGTTTCCAGTGCCAGAGTGTTTGCACCATCTCTGCAGCATTTTCCACCTTTATTTTGCAGGGAGAGCCAGGCCCCCACGGCCCCCCAGGGGCTCCTGGAGAGGATGGGGAGAGGGTAAGTGTGCCTGGGGATTGGGGATTCCCAAGGAAAACCTGGGAACAAGGAGCAGATGCAGCAGCAGGCAGGAGCTCCCAGGCCCTGAACCTTCCCTGGCAGGGAAGCAGGGCAGGGAGGTGGGGATGGAAGTGGAAAGGAGAATTTGGCTGTAAAGATGTGGTCAGGAAAGTCAGGTTTTGTTAAAAGGGAAAAGGAAACAGCACAGAGAGTAAATTATTGCTCACAGTGAGCAAATGATGGCTCCTGAATTTCTGGAATCCAGAGGAAATGATGGCTTCTGGAATCCAGAGGAAATGATGGCTTCTGAATTTCTGGAATCCAGAGGAAATGATGGCTTCTGGATTTCTGAAATCCAGGGGAAATGATGGCTTCTGAATTTCTGGAATCCAGGGGAAACGATGGCTTCTGAATTTCTGGAATCCAGGGGAAATGATGGCTTCTGAATTTCTGGAATCCAGAGCAAATGATGGCTTCTGAATTTCTGGAATCCAGAGGAAATGATGGCTTCTGAATTTCTGGAATCCAGGGGAAACGATGGCTTCTGAATTTCTGGAATCCAGAGCAAATGATGGCTTCTGGAATCCAGGGGAAATGATGGCCTCTGAATTTCTGGAATCCAGAGCAAATGATGGCTTCTGAATTTCTGAAATCCAGAGGAAATGATGGGTTCTGAATTTCTGAATCCAGAGCAAATGATGGGTTCTGAATTTCTGGAATCCAGGGGAAATGATGGGTTCTGAATTTCTGGAATCCAGAGCAAATGATGGCTTCTGAATTTCTGAAATCCAGAGGAAATGATGGCTTCTGAATTTCTGAAATCCAGAGGAAATGATGGCTTCTGAATTTCTGGAATCCAGAGGAAATGATGGGTTCTGAATTTCTGGAATCCAGAGGAAATGATGGCTTCTGAATTTCTGGAATCCAGGGGATATGATGGCTTCTGAGTTTCTGGAATCCAGAGCAAATGATCCTCCTGAATTTCTGGAATCCAGGGGAAATGATGGCTTCTGAATTTCTGGAATCCAGGGAAAATGACGGCCTCTGAATTTCTGGAATCCAGGGGAAATGATGGCTTCTGGAATCCAGGGGAAATGATGACTTCTGAATTTCTGGAATCCAGAGGAAATTATGGCTTCTGAATTTCTGAAATCCAGAGGAAATGATGGGTTCTGAATTTCTGGAATCCAGAGGAAATGATGGCTTCTGAATTTCTGGAATTTCTGGAATCCAGGGGAAATGATGGCTTCCAAATTTCTGGAATCCAGGGGAAATGATGGGTTCTGAATTTCTGAAATCCAGGGGAAATGATGGCTTCTGAATTTCTGGAATCCAGAGCAAATGATGGCTTCTGAAATGATGGTTTCTGAATTGCTGAGGACCCAAAGCCTTTAAAAATGCACATTTATGGAAACCTCTGCCAGCCTTGCTGAGCTGTGTGGGATGTCCACGATGAAAGCTCAGTCTGGAGGGATTTTTGGGATGATCCATTGTTGTTATGAGGTCATCCTTCATGGATTCCAGGCTGGAATGACTTGGCTGCAAAGAATGTGGATTTTGTTGCTTCTGGTTTATCTGAGGAGCTCTGATTTGCCTAAACCCCATTCCCACCCTGCCTTGCCATTCAGTTTGGTCTCAGATCTTGTGGTTGTTGTCTCACCTGCCCTGATTTGTGTCTACACCCCCTTGTCTGGTGGCAAAATCCACTTTTCTAAACATCAGCAGCAATTCTGAAGGATCCTCAGGCCTTTCTAGTCCTTGGTAAACTCAATTTTAGGCCTCAAGCTTCCAAGGCATGGAAACGCTGTCAGTCCTGCAGAGAAACTGCTTTTCTGTGGGAATATTATTAAAAAAGGACAAAACTGAATTAAATGTGAAATTTTTTTCTGTCTCTTGCTGCTTCTCTCTGTTCCTCTGCTGCTGCCCAGGGAGATGATGGAGAAGTTGGACCCCGAGGTCTCCCTGGAGAACCTGTGAGTATCCCCCTCCCCTTTCTGTGGAATTGGGGTGGATTTGGGGTGGAAAAGGCGTTTTTAGGGCTCTCATGGGGCAGCTTTGCCCTGAGATGCTGCAGGGATTGAACTCAGCTTGAAGATCCACAAAACAATTTGAGAGTGGCCATGCTGGAACAACTCTGCTTTGTTTACTTTCATTAATAATTTTCTCTTATTTACACTCCTACAAAGGTGGGAGTTCTTTTGTTTGTTTGATTGGGGTTTTTTTAATTGAAAAAAACAATTTCATTGATTGCTCAGAGAAAATCATAATGTAAATATAAAACTTAGATTATTGTCATATTTTTCCTGCCTGCATCCTTCTCTCTGCTTTGGGATTGAGGTAATCAAGCTGGGGTAGAAATTCAGTGTGGTAAATAAATATAAAATACATTTTTTGTGAGTGTTCATAGCAAATTCCAGTGAGAAAAGGGTTTGATCTCAGGGCAGTGGCATCTCCACCACTGTCACCAGTGTCAGTGACTCCTGATAAACCTCAGGAGGATTGGGTTTAGGGAAACTTTTCAATCTGCCATCAGTGGGGTCAATATCCTGCTGGCAGTGTCAGTGACTCCTGATAAACCTCAGGGTGAAATCCTGGCAGGATTGAGTTTAGGGAAACTTTTCAATCTGCCATCAGTGGGGTCAATATCCTGCTGCAGTGCACAGCAGCTCCTCAGTCTGCACTTTGTCAGTGTTTGGAGCCCACGTGCTGCAGAGCAGCTGGAGGAGGAGTTGTTGGGAATTCCTGGTGTTGGGAAGGATGGAGGGATCTCACTGGGCTTGGACAAATCCTTTGGACCAAGCCAATGAAATGCTGTCAAGGAGAATCCCACTAAAAAAACAACCAGAGAGCTGTCAGTGAAATACTCTGAAAAGGCATTTTCCCCCTAATACTGAGTATTTCTCACTTTATTGGCCATGCAAACTCCTCCTGCTGCCTGCAGGTTTCTGTGTGGCTGCTGATTCCATCCTGAATGCATTTCCTCTGCTGTGAAAAGCACATTCTCTGTCATTTCTTCCAAAACCCCTGATTTGGTTGTGCACAGTGGCCTGAGATGAATTGATGGGAATTGCTGGGCACAGTTCATGGGAGAGAGGGAAGGGTTGGCATTTACAGACTCGCTGGAACTAAATTATAGACAAGATGTCTGATTAACTCCTGGGAAAGATTAATCAACTCAGCTATCTGCTTAGCACATGTCCAAGCAATAACTTATGGCTTATTAACTTCTTAAAAGCATTTATGTGCTCAGGTAACACGGCAACAAAAGAGGAGCTTAAATGAGGGTAACACACACAGGGAAATTTATTTTTAATTCAGCAGCACGAGTAAAAATCTCTGGGATGGCCAGGATGAAGGATTCAGTGGAATTTACATTTTGCTGTAAATTTACAATTTTGCTGTAAATACACACACCCCAAAGCTGGGGGTTTGTTCTCTCTGCATTTATATTTATATTTATATTTATATTTATATTTATATTTATATCTATATCTATATCTATATCTATATCTATATCTATATCTATATCTATATCTATATCTATATCTATATCTATATCTATATTTATCTATATCTATATCTATATCTATTTATATTATTTATATTTATATTTATATTTATATTTATATTTATATTTATATTTATATTTATATTTATATTATATCCATATTTATATTTATATCTATATCTATATCTATTTATATTTATATTTATATCTATATCTATATTTATATCTGTATTTATTTATATTTATATTCATATTTATATCTATATCTACATTTATTTATATTTATATTTATATCTATATCTATATTTATCTATATCTATATCTATATCTATTTATATTATTTATATTTATATTTATATTTATATTTATATTTATATTTATATTTATATTTATTTGTATGTACTGAAGGGTCTGTGCCCACAGGATTTCTCTCCCAGTCTGTAGCTCCTGGAAGCTTCTGCAGCACCTGCAAGGTCCTTCCAGACCCTGCTGTGTCCATGTCCAGTGTGCTGCTCATCCTCACATGGGAATTCTCACCCTGTTTTTCCCCCCACAGGGACCCCGAGGACTGCTGGGCCCCAAGGGACCCCCAGGACCCCCAGGGCCCCCGGTGAGTTCCCTGCTGCCCTGCCCGGAGCCTTCCAGACAAAAACCCAACCTCAGCCATCCCAGCACAGCCTCCAGCTGCAGCATCGGCCACATCTGGGCAGTGCAGAGCAGCATCGGCCACATCTGGGCAGTGAAGAGCAGCATTGGCCACATCTGGGCAGTGAGAGCAGCATTGGCCACATCTGGGCAGTGCAGAGCAGCATTGGCCACATCTGGGCAGTGAGAGCAGCATTGGCCACATCTGGGCAGTGAGAGCAGCATTGGCCACATCTGGGCAGTGAGAGCAGAATTGGCCACATCTGGGCAGTGCAGAGCAGCATTGGCCACATCTGGGCAGTGAGAGCAGGGGAGCCCCAAAAGGAGCTCGGGGCTCTGCCTCCCCCATCCCCAGTGGTGTCACATCTGTGCAGGGCAGATCTGCCCCACCTGAGTCAACATGAGCTCCTTGCTCAGGCTGGAGGGGAGGAATGGGAGTCATTAACACAGAGCCTCTGCTATGAACTGCTGCCTCAGGGCTCTGAAGCAGCTCCTTCACATTCCAGGCCAGGCCATGTGGGATTTTATCCAGCAGATCTCATCCCTGGAACTGCTGATGCAGGGACTGTCCCTAAATCACTGCTGGGATCCCAGAGCTTAAAACCCCAACCCCAAAGCTCAAGGGGTCAGTGCTTAATCTGAAGCAATTCCTTCATCTTCCAGGTCAAAATAGATAGGATTTAATTCAGCAGACCTCATCCCTGGAAGTGCTGATGCAGGGGTTCCCCCTGAATCTCTGCTGCTCTGGAATCCCAGAACATAAAAACCGCAACCCCAAAACTCAAGGGGTGAATGCATAATCTGAAGCAGCTCCTTCATATTTCAGGCCAGGGCATGTGGGATTTTATTTAGCAGATTTTATCCCTGGAAGTGCTGATGCAGGGACTGTCCCTAAATCATTTCTGCTCTGGAATCCCAGAGCTTAAAACCCCAACCCCAAAGCTCAGGGGGTCAGTGCTTAATCTGATGCAGTTCCTTCATCTTCCAGGCCAAAACATGTAGGATTTTATTCAGTAGACCTCATCCCTGGGAGTGCTGATGCAGGGGCTGTCCCTAAATCACTGTTCTGAGGGCACAGAGACCTCCAGCACAGAGGTCTGGAATCCCAGAGCTTAAAAACCCCAACCCCAAAGCTCAAGGAGTCAGTGCTTAATCTGAAGTAGCTCTTAAATATTCCAGGCCAGAACATGTGGGATTTTATCCAGCAGATCTCATCCTTGGAACTGCTGATGCAGGGACTGTCCCTAAATCTCTGCTGCTCTGGAATCCCAGAGCTTAAAACCCCAACCCCAAAGCTCAAGGGGTCAGTGCTTAATCTGAAGCAGCTCCTTCATATTCCAGGCCAGGCCATGTGGGATTTTTTCCATCTCATACTTGGAAGTGCTGATGCAGGGGTTCCCCTTAAATTTCTGCTCACTGGGATCCCAGAACTTAAAACCCCAACCCCAAAACTCAGGGGGTCAGTGCTTAATCTGAAGCAATTCCTTCATCTTCCAGGCCAAAACATGTAGGATTTTGTTCAGCAGACCTCATCCCTGGAAGTGCTGATGCAGGGACTGTCCCTAAATCACTGCTGGGATCCCAGAGCTTAAAACCCCAACCCCAAAGCTCAGGGGGTCAGTGCTTAATCTGATGCAGTTCCTTCATATTCCAGGCCAGAGCATGTGGGATTTTATCCAGCAGACCTCATCCCTGAAACTGCTGATGCAGGGGGTCCCCCTGAATCTCTGCTGCTCTGGAATCCCAGAGCTTAAAACCCCAACCCCAAAGCTCAGGGGGTCAGATCTTAATCTGAAACAACTCCTTCATATTCCAGGCCAGAGCATGTGGGATTTTTTTCCAGGTGAATTTTGGTTTGGCACTGTCCCCTTCACCAGCCAGGGATTTTCCCCTCTTTTCCTGTGCCATTCCCTGCCTGTGGGATGCAATCCAGCCAGGATTGCCTCAGCCTGGTGCTGCCTGTGCCTCCCAGGCAGGATAAACCAAAGGGAAAGCACTGAAATGAGTTCAGAAATTCACCTGGATTCATGGAATTGGCTGCTTTACCAAACACCTTTAGGCATTCATTCCCTTTCCACGTGGTCCAAAGGACTTCTTGATTTTTTTATTATTTTTATGGCAATTTCCCTGCTTTTGTGGTGTGAAATAATGTGATATTTTCTTATTGCTGTGTTTTTTAAATCCTTTCAAAGGGTGTGGCTGGCATGGATGGACAAACAGGTCCCAAAGGGAATGTGGTAAGTCCTCCCTGCACATTTTTACAGGCAGCTCAGATTTTCTATAGTTGCAAAATGCAAAATTCTCTCAGATTACATTCGCTAATTGCTTTTTAGCCTGGTCTAGATTCCTATCAAAGCACCAGGAACATCTTCCTGCAGCAAATGGATGTTAATTTATTGTAATTTCTGATGGAATTACACATTATTTCTCCATGAAAGATGAAACATTTTCCTCGAGATGCGTGCTGAGCTAATGAATTTCAAAATAGAGACATTTAACTGAGAGGGGAAAAAAATGGGATGGGATGGGATGGGGTGGGATGGGATGGGATGGGATGGATTCCTTGGAGAATAAATGCAGACCTGTGGTGGTGTTCACAGGATGAGAGAAGAGATGAGAATCTTGACTCCATGTTTCAGAAGGCTGATTGATTACTTTATGATTTATATTAAAAGAAAATGATATATTAAAACTATACTAAAAGAATAGAAGAAAGGATTTCATCAGAAGGCTAGCAAGGAATAGAAAGGAATGAATGATAATAAAATCTTGTGGCTCTCAGAGAACCCGAGCCCCCTGACTGTGATTGGCCATTAATTAAAAACAACCAACATGGACCAATCACAGATGCACCTGTTGCATTCCACAGCAGCAGATAATTATTGCTTTTCTTTTCCTCTGAGGCTTCTCAGCTTCTCAGGAGAAAAATCCTGGCCAAGGGATTTTTCAGAAAACACCATGGTGACACAGACCAGGAGGTGTTATAGCCTTGCTCAGCTCCTTTGGGCTGGAAACCCTTGGGGAAATTCAATGTGCCTGGAAATCATTTCCCCCTTCCCTTTCCCAGTGGGAAAAGCTGTTCCAGGAGCCCTTGGAAGGGCAGAGAGGCTCAGGGAGCTGTGGGAGGGTGTGGGTGCAGCCCAGGTGTACCCAGCAGTGGGAATGCAGGCACACAGCTGGGGATATGCAGGAATTGTGCTTCCATCTCAGGGTGTGGGTGCAGCCCAGGTGGGAATACAGGCACACAGCACTTCCAGGATATCCAGCAGTGGGAATACAGGCACACAGCTGAGGATATGCAGGAATTGTGCTTCCATCTCAGGGTGTGGGTGTAGCTCAGGTGTACCCAGCAGTGGGAATACAGGCACACAGCTGGGAATTTCTAGGAATTGTGCTTCCATCTCAGGGTGTGGGTGCAGCTCAGGTGTACCCAGCAGTGGGAATACAGGCACACAGCTGAGGTAAGATGCAGGAATTGTGCTTCCATCTCAGGGTGTGGGTGTAGCCCAAATGTATCCAGTAGTGGGAATACAAGCACACAGCTGGGAATTTCCAGGAATTGTGCTTCCATCTCAGGGTGTGGGTGCAGCCCAGGTGCACCCAGCAGTGGGAATGCAGGCACACAGCTGGGAATTTCCAGGAATTGTGCTTCCATCTCAGGGTGTGGGTGCAGCCCAGGTGTACAGAGCAGTGGGAATGCAGGCACACAGCTGGGAATTTCCAGGAACTGTGCTTCCATCTCAGGGTGTGGGTGCAGCCCAGGTGGGAATACAGGCACACAGCACTTCCAGGATATCCAGCAGTGGGAATGCAGGCATACAGCTGGGAATTTCCAGGAATTGTGCTTCCATCTCAGGGTGTGGGTGTAGCCCAGGTGCACCCAGCAGTGGGAATACAGGCACACAGATGGGGATTTGCAGGAATTGTGCTTCCATCTCAGGGTGTGGATGCAGCCCAGGTGTATCCAGCAGTGGGAATACAGGCACACAGATGGGGTAAGATGCAGGAATTGTGCTTCCATCTCAGGGTGTGGGTGTAGCCCAGGTGCACCCAGCAGTGGGAATACAGGCACACAGCTGGGGATATGCAGGAATTGTGCTTCCATCTCAGGGTGTGGGTGTAGCCCAGGTGCACCCAGCAGTGGGAATACAGGCACACAGATGGGGATTTCCAGGAATTGTGCTTCCATCTCACCTTTCCCACCTGCCCTTGTCTCCCCACAGGGCCCTCAGGGTGAGCCAGGGCCCCCAGGACAGCAGGGGAACCCCGGGGCTCAGGTAAGAACAAATCTCTTCTCCACAGCTGGGAAAAAACAGGGGGAGAATCCAGCACCAGAAAGGGGAGCAGCATTTGGAGAGATTGGGCTTGAGGAAACATTTCCAGCCCCAAAATCTCCTTGCCAACCCTGCCAGAGGGGGATCCCCCAGCTCTCACCCGGCTGTGGCACAGCCAGAGCAGCTCCAGGTGCCCAAATCCCACCCTGAGGGATGTTTGACACCCCCTGTGCAGTTCCTGGTGAGCAATGCACATCTCCAGGCTTTCCCCATGGCTCCCAGGGAGTCCTGCTCCTCAGAGCATCCCTGTTTCCCTCCTGCCCGCAGCCCCTGCAGCTCTCCAGACATTTTATTGCCCCCCACAAGACATTTTGGGAATGAATAGAGCTGGGGAAATAATGCACTAAAATAATGCACAGCCAAGATGCATTTGGAAGGAATAACTTGCTCTTTAACGATTTTAATTTTAATTTTTTTGACTTTTCACAGGGTCTTCCAGGTCCACAAGGCGCCATCGGTCCCCCAGGAGAGAAAGTGAGTTGAAATTCAGCTCTGGATCCTCCTCCCTCAGCCATGGATTTGCATTTTGCTCCTTCAGCTGCTCCTTTGCCCCATGTGCAACATCTGTTTGCAGCTGTGGCCATGAAAGTCTAATGCTCTCATTCCAGACAGAGGAGAGCTCAGGCCAGCTCAGTTTACCTCTAATTCATCATATTTGCATTCATTTCCCCTCTGAGGAGAAACATTTTGAAGGCAGCCTATGGTAAAACATGAGGAGAGGATTGAAAATTGATTTTTTGGGAGTCTGAGTGGGATGATAATGGGGAGAGCCCATGGATCCCTTCCCTCTGCCTCTGATTTTCTGGCTGTTGACATGGGGCTGGTGCTGGCCTGGGACCAGCAGGGTTTAAAGGGGGTAAATTTACCCCAGATAACTCTGGGACCAGCAGGGTTTAAAAGGAGAGAAATTTCCCCCAAGAACTCTGGAACCAGCAGGATTTTAAGGGGGAGAAATTTCCCCCAAGGGCTCTGGGACCAGCAGGATTTTAAGGGGGAAAAGTTTCCTTCAAGAACTCTGGGATCAGGAGGATTTTAAAAGGGAGAACTTCACACCAAGAGCTCTGGGATCAGTAGGATTTAAAGGAGAAATTTCCTCCAACAGCTCTGGAACCAGCAGGATTTAAAGGAAGAAAAAAATCCCACCAAGGTCTCTGGGACCAGCAGGATTTAAAAGGGGAGAACTTTACCCCAAGAGCTCTGGAACCAGCAGGATTTAAAGAAGGAAAAGTTTCCTCTAAGGGCTCTAGGGCCAGCGAGATTTAAAGGAGGTGAATTTCCCCCAAGAACTCTGGAACCAGCAGGGTTTAAAAGAGGAGAACTTTCCCCCAAGAACTCTGGAACCAGCAGAATTTTAAGGGGGAAAAGTTTCCTTCAAGAACTCTGGGATCAGGAGGATTTTAAAAGGGAGAACTTCACACCAAGAGCTCTGGGATCAGTAGGATTTAAAGGAGAAATTTCCTCCAACAGCTCTGGAACCAGCAGGATTTAAAGGAAGAAAAAAATCCCCCAAGAGATCTGGGATCAGCAGGATTTAAAAGGGGAGAACTTTGTCCCAAGAGCTCTGGAACCAGCAGGATTTAAAGAAGGAAAAGTTTCCTCTAAGGGCTCTAGGGCCAGCGAGATTTAAAGGAGGTGAATTTCCCCCAAGAGCTCTGAGATCAGCAGGGTTTAAAGGAAGAAAATTTCCCCCAAGAGCTCTGGGATCAACAGGGTTTAAATGGGGAGAATTTTCCTCCAAGAGCTCTGGAACCAGCAGGATTTAAATGAGGAAAAGTTTCCTCCAAGAGCTCTGGGATCAGCAGGATTTAGAGGGGAAGAACTTTACCCCAAGAGCTCTGGGATCAGTAGGATTTAAAGGAGAAATTTCCTTCAACAGCTCTGGAACCAGCAGGATTTAAAGGGGGTGAATTTACCCCAAGAGCTCTGGAACCAGCAGGGTTTAAAAGGGGAGAACTTTCCTCCAAGAGCTTTGGAACCTGCAGGTTTTAAAGAAGGAAAAGTTTCCTCAAGAGCTCTAGAACTTGCAGGATTTAAATGAGGAGAACTTTCCCCAAGAGCTCTGGGATCAGCAGGGTTTAAAGGAAGAAAATTTTCCCCAAGAGCTCTGGGATCAGCAGGATTTAAAAGGGGAGAACTTTACCCCAAGAGCTCTAGAATCAGCAGGATTTAAATGAGGAAAAGTTTCCTCCAAGAACTTAAGAACTTGCAGGATTTAAAGGAGGAAAGTTTCCCCCAAGAGCTCTGGGACCAGCAGCATTTAGAAGAGAAGTTTTTCCCTCAGAGGGGTCACTCAGGGCTTTTTCAGGTGTCAGAGCACCCAGCGGGGGCAGCTCCTCTCCTTTGCCATTTTTCACCCCAAAATGGGCATTTCTTGGTCCTGTGAGCCCAGAGTTGGGTGTCCCCTCCTTTTCCTCTCCCAGCTGTGCAGCATCCTGGGTTTTTGGCAGTTTTTGTGGTACCTGAAGCTCCCATTGCTGCATCCTGCTTGTGAGGTGTCCCTGGATGCTGCAACACAAAATAAACAGATTTCCCTCCAACCTGTGGCAGCTTTTCCACCTCTGCAGCCTCTCACAGCTGGGAAAAGCAGGAAATGTGGCTGGAAATCCCCATCCCCTGGTGCTCTGGAGGCTCTGATTGATTCTCTGTTTGATTTCAGGGCCCTCTGGGCAAACCTGGTCTCCCTGGCATGCCTGGTGCTGATGGGCCCCCGGTAAGTGCTGCTCTCCCTCCTCTTCCTCCTGCAGGGGCTTCTCCCCACCCTGGAATGGCCCCTGGGCTTGGAAATGGGAGCCCAGGCTGGGATCTGAGCCCCTCACAGCTCCAAAGGGGGGGAATGGGAAGAGTAAAAGCAAGAAAAGCTTTTTTGGTTGGGATAAAGGCACTTTAAAACGGAATAAAGAGCACTATATTAAAATGAATAAAGGCACTTTAAAATGGAAATAAAGAGAGTTTAGAATGGAAATGGGGTTTAATATGGAAGAAAAGACGGTTTAGTATGGAAAAAAAAGTTTATTATGTGAAAAAAAAAAGTTTAATATGTGAAAAAAAAAAAAAAGTTCAGTATGGAAAAACCATCCTGCAAGGTCAGCTCACCCTCCTTGGAGGCTGGGGTCAGTTTGGGAAGCTCCATCACAGCTCTGCTCACCCTGGGTACTCCTCACCATCCCTTCAGGCCTCTCTTTCCTCTCTTCTTGCTCCTCCCCTGTGCTCTGTGGGTGTTTATTCCATCCCAGAGGCAGGGATGGATCCTGTGGGTGTTTATTCCCATCCCAGAGGCAGGGATGGATCCTGTGGGTGTTTATTTCCATCCCATGCCCTCACCCTGGGTTTCACAGAGGTGATAAGAGCAGCTGGCAATTCCCTGTCAGTGTTCCATTTTCTGCAGCTTCCCCCTCTCTAATCCCACTTTAAACATCGTTTGCTCCTCGCTGTCGAAATCAATCTAAAAAAAAATCACCAAACCTTTCAACCCTGTTTCATTGTTACCCATCTCAGAGAGACATTCATTTAAGAATGAGGAAAAAAAAAAACCCTGCAAAAATGGTTTCATTCTGTAAATGCAGAGCACGGCCTGAGGAGGAAAAAGAAATTAAAAAAAAGAAAAGAAAAATTGCATTTCCCACCCTGGGATTGTCATTCCTACAGAGGGCACTTGGAACATCCGTACAATTGTTAGCTGAGTCAACAGAGCAGCTCCAGCAGAGCCCAGAACATCTCTAAATCTGTAGGTTTTGATGTGAAATTCCTGCAGCAGCCTCCGGGGAGCTTCTGCTGGAGAAATTCTATTTTTAAGCAGCCTGGAGGCTGTGGAGGAGCTGCAGAGTGGCTGTGCATGGGCAGGGACCTTTCCCACAGGTGGGCTTGGGTTGCTCTTTGCAAGGACAAAAAGGGATTTATTTATAGAAATCTGTCTTAGAAAATCCCTGAAAATCCCTGAGGGTCTTTCTGGGAGAGCTGCTCATCAGTTGTGATCTCAGGAGCAGTCAGGGAAAATGGGGATGGTTTAGGGCAGGCTGGACCAAAGCTTTGGAAATGCTGCTGCAGGTTCATCCTGGAGCTGGAGGCAGGGGTGGTTTTAGTGGTTTTTGTGCCCTGGTGCTCTTGGTGCCATTAAAATCACAGGACAAGCTGAGATTTGAGTTTTCTCCCCCGTTTTGCTGCTGGAGGAGTGACAGCTGTCATTTTGTTCCTTTATTAAACTCGGGGAGTCTGGCTTGTCTGCCGTTCCCTCTGAAATCGATGATGGAAAGTGCTCATCATTTTCTTGTTATATGGGTAGAAAATTGTGAATTTAAAGGAGTTCAGTGAAGACACCAGAGAGTGCAGAATGGCTTTAGAGCAGCTGGATGTGCTCCCATCATCCTGAACAAACCCAGGTGTGCAGGGAGTGCCCTTCTGGGGGTCACTGATATTGCAGACGTTGCCAAATGTGAAAAACGCCAATCGCTTGGTTTTAAAATTGTAAAAGTTTAATGGTAATAAAATGGTTATAAAAATAGTAATACAATTAGAGTAATAATAATTTGGACAATTTGAATTAGGACAATATGAGACAATAAATACAAAGAGTTACTGACAGCTGGGTACCTTTTTCTGGGCAGCAGGAGCCTGAAAAAGGACCCAGGTTAACAGAGGATTAACCCTTAAAAACAAGAACCTGTTGTATATTCATACACTTCATACATGATGCATAAATTCCATTCAAACACAGGATTCTGTCTGGTCAGTGTCAGCTTCTTCCTCTGAATCCTTACAGCACCTTTGAGGTGGGAAGAAGTTCATTTCTCCTGATAATGGAGCAATAAATTCTCTTTCTCTGAAAGATTCAGGTGTCCTGTGGCTGCTATCTTGCTGCAATTCCTTTCTTTAAAAAAAGTATTCTACATAGCACAGTTTCTATTTTAACATTTTTATAAGCTAAAACTATATTTAACACACTACTTAAGAGAATTAACAGAGCACTACTTTCTAACACAACACATCTAATATTCATTTGAATATTTGCAAAAAGCCAACCATAAAATACATGCATTTTCCACACCAAACCAAAAGTTATTTTCCATCCCAGCTCCATTTTGCATCCAGCTGTAGAGAAACCACCCAAAACCACTTTCCTTCATTTCCCATTTCTCCCTAACACTCCCAGCTCTACCTGGGGCAATTCACACTTGGATTTTCCCCACCTGCCACCCCAGAAAAAGGCCATAAAGGTGATGAGAACATGTTGGGAACTGTGGGATGCTGAATTATTCAGCATCAAATGCCAAGAGGAATGCTGGCCAGGCTCTGGCTAGCAGGGATGCAGGTTAGCTGAGCACTGCTCATGGGATCTCTGCAGGAATTAGGAACTTAATGAGGGGCTCTGACCAGCCTGGGCACCTTGTGACCCTCACAATTTCCCTGCCACCAGGATTTTATTTGGTTTCCTTACCTGCAAAATCCCTGGGCTGCTTTCCTGCTGAACTCCCCCAGGTGCTCTGCAGTGCAGAGAATATTCCAGAATGCTTCGTGCTGCTCTGCTGGGAGGTGCTGAAGGGGAAAATTAGAAATAACCAGGTGGAAAAGCACCAAGGATCCAAATGCTGCTCTTTTCCCTCTGGGAAAAGCAAGGTGGCTTCAGGAAGACAATTGTGGCAGTAGGAGCTTCCTGGGGAGCTGCTGCTCTGTGGCAAATAAATCACAGCTACCAAAGCATTAATGTGCTCTAAACCCCAATATTCAATGTGCTCTAAACCCCAACATAAATGTGTTCTAAACCACAATATTCAATGTGCTCTAAACCAGAAAATTCAATGTGCTCTAAACCCCAGAATAAATGTGCTCTAAACCCCAAAATTCAATGTGCTCTAAACCAGAAAATTCAATGTGCTCTAAACCCCAACATAAATGTGCTCTAAACGCCAAAATTCAATGTGATCTAACCCCCAAAATTCAATGGGCTCTAAACCCCAAAATTCAACGTGCTCTAAACCACAATATTCAATGTGCTCTAAACCAGAAAATTCAATGTGCTCTAAAGCCCAAAATAAATATGCTCTAAACCCCAAAATTCAATGTGCTCTAACCCCCAAAATTCAATGTGCTCTAAACCCCAACATAAATATGCTCTAAACCCCAAAATTCAATGTGCTCTAAACCCCAGAATAAATGTGCTCTAAACCCCAAAATTCAACGTGCTCTAAACCACAATATTCAATGTGCTCTAAACCAGAAAATTCAATGTGCTCTAAACCCCAGAATAAATGTGCTCTAAACCCCAAAATTCAATGTGCTCTAAACTACAATATTCAATGTGCTCTAAACCACAATATTCAATGTGCTCTAAACCCGAAAATTCAATGTGCTCTAAACCTGAAAATTCAATGTGCTCTAAACCCCAACATAAATGGGCTCTAAACCCCAAAATAAATGTGCTCTAAACCCCAATTTCTCTTTTCTCTTTTGTCCACAGGGTCACCCTGGCAAGGAAGGTCCTCCTGGAGAGAAGGGCAGTCAGGTTGGTGTCCACAAATCCCTCAGCTCTACCACGAGGAAGGTCAGGGTGGCTGGGTGGACATGGAGCTCCAGGGATGGGCAGGAGAGGTGCTGAGAAGCAAACCCAGCTGGAATCCCAAAGCTGAGCCCAGATTTTCCCTCCTGTGAGCTGCTCCCAGCTCTCCTGGCCACCCCAAGAACCCAGCCTGGGAAGGGAAGCTTGCTCTTGGCAGACACCAATAAATATCCTTTGTGGCACAGGCAATGTAGAAAATAGATTTTTTTTCCCCCCCTTCCACCTCCAAGTCACTCTTTAACAAGATATTTGACATTATTGCCAGAGGTCAAAGGCTTTGAATAATGTACTGTCTGTCTGTCTGTCCAGAAGATTTGCCAGCTGCAGTCCTGCTGCAGCCAGGCTCTCAGCACTACAAATGTCAAAATTCTCTGCTCAGAGTTCAGCCCAGCTGGGGGGACATCCAGGAGTGCTGCTGGGCACAACCACAGCTGGGTTTGTCCCTCTGGTGTCACAGGAGGCTGAAAATTCCAACCTTTCCTCTGGAGAAATTGAAATGGTTTGGGGGTGGTGCCTCCTCTCTGTCATCATCACCAAAAGTTTAATTTAAATATTAAATATACATATAATTTAGATATTATATATATATATATATATATATATATATATATATATATATATATATATATATATATATAATTTAGATATTAAATATAATATATTTAATTTTTGGAAGCAGGGTGGAACATTCCTACAGAACAGAACATGTTCCTCCTCCCTGGTTTTCTCCAACCCAAACCACAAACCATGCCTTGTGTATAAATCTCCTTTCTAACAAATTGTTTCCATCCTGACCCTCCTCATCTTCCCTTTCCTGTTGGATGGATCTTTGCCATCAGCAGGTGATGCTCCAGGAGCTCCCCTGGCTGTTTTGGGGCTATTTTGGATTATTTTGGGCTATTTGGGGCTGGTTTTGGGTGGCTGCTGCCATTCCTAACCTTGTGGGAAACAGGAAATTTATTTTCCACACCTTGTCCTCATCACTGCACCTTTGGGTTGGTTTTTGATGTGTTTTTCTTTGTTTTCATTTCATCTCCTCAGGGTCCCCCAGGTCCTCAGGGCCCCATTGGTTATCCAGGACCCCGTGGAGTCAAGGTAAGGAGATGCAGGAGCAGTGTCCCTGCCCCTGGAATTCTCCAGCCTGGCCTGGAGCTTGCAGAGATACAATTAAACATCACAGAAATCAGAAATCACCACAATTAATGGGGATTTTGAATTTCTTCACTCTAAACTTTACCCCTGCCCTGGTAACACCTTGGTTTCTCTCTCAAGGGAGCAGATGGAGTTCGTGGCTTGAAAGGCACCAAGGGGGAAAAGGTGAGTTCAGTTTGGGTTGTGTTCCTGCAATTTCTGAGCAGTTTTGTAGGGACATCCCACAGGATATTCCCTGGGAGGTTTTCTCCTGCACAAGGGATTTTTCTTGGTGGGGAAAAAAAAGGAACTGAGCACTTTCCTTCATTCCTGCCCCTCCCCAGAAATTCAGCAGCAGTTTGAGCTTGGGATCTCCCAAACTTTAAAACTTTCTGGGAAATGTCTTCACTACCTTTGGGGATTAGCTGTAGGATGAAATGTATTATTGATTAATCTGCAATTAAACCTTCCTGGCTGAAGGAAATATTGCAGTGTCCTGCAGGCTGCCTGGGAGCAGGTGCAAAACCTCCTTCATGAGAATAAAACCAGTTCCACTTCAGGAATAATTGGTTCCCAATGCTGCCAAGGTCCTGTTGTTCACATTGGGGCTGTTTGTGGTGCAGCCAGGATGGGGTGCAGGGCACATTTGGGGACACTGTAGGGGTTCTTTGGGGTTTTGGGTGGTTTTCTATTCCTGCTTCTGCACTCCAAGGACTTGGAGAAGGCAATGTGTGAACCTCAGCTTGTCTTCCCTGAGCAAATAAGGCTTGAGAAACTTTAATTCTTGGTTTTTTTCCCCATCTTTACCACATGGGTGATTTTTCCCCTGTCCATTTTTAGGGTGAAGATGGTTTCCCTGGCTTCAAAGGTGACATGGGCATCAAAGGAGACCGGGTGAGAGTCTGGGGCCTGTGGAGTCAATCCAGCAGCTCCTGGTGAGCCAGGAAAAGGCTGTTCCCAGCATGGAACCATCTCCTGCTCCCTGTGTGACAAAGTGACACTGCTGTCCCCTGTGCCACAGTCCATGTCAGCAGCTCAGACTCCCCAATAATTCCCATAATTACCCAGCAGCTGCCCAGCTCAGCCCTTAAACACTTCCCAGGGCTTGCTCTGCACATCCAGTGAAGGTTAAAGGCAGGAAGGGGAAAGGGCTGCAGTCAGAGTGATGAAGGCTGGTTTGGTGGACATTCCCAGTGTGGATGGGAGAATTTTGTGGATAACACCTGGATTTTGTGGCATTTTGGTTACACCCACAAAGCCCAGCTTTCTCAAAAGGTGTGATCAAAATTTTGTGGCATTCTGATCACACCTGCCAAAGCCCAGCTTTCACCCAGAGCAGCTCCACGGAATATCTGCTGCCAGCAAACCCAGGATCTGGGACCTGCCTGTCTAATTAACACTTCTCTGGTAATTAACAGGGGGAAATTGGCCCCCCTGGCCCTCGGGGTGAGGATGGGCCCGAAGGTCCCAAAGGTCGCTCTGGCCCCAATGGAGATCCAGGTCCTCTTGGTCCTGCTGGAGAGAAGGTGAGCCCAGGATGGGAATTCCATGTTTTACACCAAACCCCACAATTTTGGGTGTCTCAGGGGTGTGGGCAGTTTTAGGGCAGAGCGGGGAAGAGGAGCTGTGGGAGTTTTGTGTGATGGGAGGCCTGAGGGAGGTGGGTTTAGGGCAGCCCCATCGAGGCTTTGGTCTCTTTGGGTTTATTTTTAAATAAAAAAGATCAGAGGGGAATAAGTGGAGAAATGGAAAGTTTATTTTCAAGAAATTTCAATAAAACCCCAGTCTAATTTCCCAGTAAAACCCCAACCATTCCTAACTGGTTCCCAGCACAGTTACAGTGCTCACTCTGCATCTCCCCACTGGGATTCCCTCAAAGTTTAGTTCCACCTGCCCTGCTCCTCCCTGCCCCTGGCATCTCCCTTCTGCTGCCTCACAGGCTCTGACTCCCTTTTCCTTCTTTTCCAGGGAAAACTCGGCGTGCCAGGACTGCCTGGGTACCCGGGCAGGCAGGGCCCCAAGGTAACGGGCACTGGGTGGGATGGGATGGGATGGCATGAGGAGGTTCAGGATGGCATGGGATGGGGAGATTGGGATGGGATGAGAAAACTTCGATGGGATGGGATGGATGAGAAGGTTTGGGATGGGATTGGATGAGGAGGTTTGGATGGGATGGGATGGGATGGGATGGGATAGGATGGGATGGGATGGGATGAGAAGGTTGGGATGGGATGAGAAGGTTGGGATGGGATGTGGAGGTTTGGATGGGATGGGATGAGAAGGCTTGCATGGGATGGGATGAAGAGGTTTGGGATGGTATAAGGAGATTTGGATGAGATGGGATGGCATGGGATGGGGAGGGTTGAATGGGATGGGATGAGGAGGTTTGGGATAGGATAAGAAGGTTTGGATGGGCTGGGATGAGAAATTTGGGATGGGATGGGGAGGTTTGGATGGGACAAGATGGGAAGGTTTGGGATGAGATGAGAAGGTTTGGATGGAAATGGGATGAGGGGGTTTGGATGGGATGGGATGAGGAGATATGGGATGGGATGGGATGGGATGAGGAGATTTGAATGGAGATGGGATGAGAAGGTTTGGATGAGATGGGATGGGATGAGGAGATTTAGATGGAATGGGATGAGGAGGTTTGGGATGGGACAAGGAGTTTGGGATGGGATGGGATGGTACAAGGAGATTTGGAAAGGATGGGATGAGATGGGGAGGTTTAGAATGGGATGAGATGAGAAGGTTTTGATGGGATGGGGAGGTCTGGATGAGATGGGGAGGGGAGGTTTGGATGGGATGGGATGAGGAGGTTTGGATGGGATGGGATGAGAAGGTTGGATAGGATGGGGAGGTTTGGATGGGGAGGTTTGAGATGGGATGAGATGAGAAGGTTTTGATGGGATGGGGAGGTTTGGATGGAAATGGGATGAGGAGATTTGGATGGGATGGAATGGGGAGGTTCGGATGGGATGGGGAGGGGAGGTTTGGATGGGATGAGAAGGTTTGGGATGGGATAAGGACTTTGGGATGGGATGGTACAAGGAGATTTGGATGGGATGGGATGAGAAGGTTCAGATGGGATGAGGAGGTTTGGATGGGATGGGATGAGAAGGTTCAGATGGGATGAGGAGCTTGGGATGGGATGAGGAGGTTTGGATGGCATGGGGAGCCCAGGAACACAGCCCAGCTCAGCCCCCATTTGTGGGGTGAGGTCCCTCCTTCCCACCCATGCAGGACAAAAATAGGGATGGACAAAAAAAGCTGCCAGCCCTGAGCTGGTGGAATTCAGGGGCTGCTTGTGCATGGCTTGGCTCCCAAAGTGGTGGGAAGAGCTGCAGAAGGGCCGGGATGTGCAGGGAAGGCTCCTGGGAGCTTTCGTGCTGCTGAAAGGCATTTCAGTCCTTCTCCTCGGATTAGGGTTTTTATCTTCCAAGACAGCATTATCTAATTAATTAAGGAGAATAGTTAATGACTCAGGGTCTCCCTGAAATCAAAAGAAAGCTGCCATTTGCATATTTGCAAACATCCTTTGGAGCTTCTCTCCACGCCCACCATTCGGGCCATTTTCAAGGCATTTTTTAAAATTAAAACTGTGAATTCCACTCCATAGACTCAGGCTCCAGCCCAGTTTTCACATGCCCTGGAGGCTTTGGGAACTTCTGTTTTTGTTAACTTTTTTTTGTAAGAATGGTATTTTATTATTCATATTCCCTGCTTAAAAAAAAAAAACCAAACCAACCCAGGCTTGTTTCATTCTGGAGGCAGAATTATCTGCAAGAGATTGTTTCCTGCTTGTGGTGGGGCTGGTTTATTTTTAATTTCCATTTTATATCTGGAGTAAGGTTGTGGAGGTGGGGTTTTTTGCATTTTCTTGGACTAATCCATATTTTAAAAGCATCAGCAGCAGCAATTCTCCAGGCGTTGGCATCAGACAGGAACAAGCCAGGAGTTAAATTTTCATGTGCACCACAGTGACTTAGGAGCTAAAATCCAAAATCCTGCCTGGGCTCCCATCACAACCATGGGCTTGGGGTTTTGTAGTGACTGCTAATGAGCCATGGATATTTGATCTTGGTGCTGATTTTGGAGAAAATAGAATTTTGGAGGGCACCCCAAAATTCAGGGTTTTGTAGTGACTGCTAATGAGCTGTGGGTATTTGGTTTTTATGTTGTTTTTGGAGAAAATTGAATGTCAGAGGGCACCCCAAAATTCAGATTGAATGAGCCATGGCTATTTGGTCTTGGTGTTGTTTTTGGAGAAAATTGAATGTCAGAGGGCACCCCAAAAATTCAGGTTTTTGTCGTGACTGCTAATGAGCCATGGGTATTTGGTTTTTATCTTGTTTTTGGAGAAAATGGAATGTCAGAGGGCACCCCAAAATTCTGGTTTTGTAGTGAGTGTTAATGAGCCATTGGTATTTGGGTTTGGTGGTTTTTTTGGAGAATATTGAATGTCAGAAAGCACCCCAAAATTCCAGTTTTTGTAGTGACTGCTACTGAGCCATGGATATTTGGTCTTGGTGCTGATTTTGGAGAAAATAGAATTTTGGAGGGCACCCCAAAATTCAGGTTTTTGTAGTGACTGCTAATGGGCCATGGATATTCGGTTTTGGTGTTGTTTTTGGAGAAAATGGAATGTCAAAGGGCACCCCAAAATTCAGGTTTTTGTAGTGACTGCTAATGAGCCATGGATTTTTGTTTTTTATTGTGTTTTTTGGAGAAAATTGAATGTCAGGGCACCCCAAAATTCAGGTTTTTGTAGTGAGTGCTAATGAACCATGGGTATTCGGTTTTGGTGTTGTTTTTGGAGAAAATTGAATTTTGAAGGGCACCCCAGGCCTGCTGGTTTTGCTGCCATTGGAGGGAGGCTCAGGGCACAAGGGCTGGGGGCTCTGGGCATGGCCAGGTCTGTCCCAGGTCTGCCCCAGGTCTGTCCCAGGGCTGTCCCAGGGCTGTCCCAGGTCTATCCTAGGTATGTCCCAGGTCTATCCCAGGTCTGCCCCAGGTCTGCCCCAGGTCTATCCCAGGTCTATCCCAGGGCTGTCCCAGGTCTGTCCCAGGGCTGTCCCAGGGCTGTCCCAGGTCTGCCCCAGGTCTATCCCAGGGCTGTCCCAGGTCTGTCCCAGGGCTGTCCCAGGTCTATCCCAGGTCTGTCCCAGGACTGTCCCGGGGCTGTCCCAGGGCTGTCCCAGGTCTGTCCCAGGACTGTCCCGGGGCTGTCCCAGGACTGTCCCGGGGCTGTCCCAGGTCTGTCCCAGGTCTGTCCCAGGGCTGTCCCAGTGTCCCAGGGCTGTCCCAGGGCTGTCCCAGGGCTGTCCCAGGTCTATCCCAGGGCTGTCCCAGGTCTATCCCGGGGCTGTCCCAGGTCTATCCCAGGTCTATCCCGGGGCTGTCCCAGGTCTATCCCAGGTCTATCCCGGGGCTGTCCCAGGTCTATCCCAGGTCTATCCCAGTTCTGTCCCAGGTCTGTCCCAGGGCTGTCCCAGGTCTATCCCGGGTCTGTCCCAGGGCTGTCCCAGGTCTGTCCCAGGTCTGTCCCAGGGCTGTCCCAGGTCTATCCCAGGGCTGTCCCAGGTCTATCCCAGGTCTATCCCAGTTCTGTCCCAGGTCTGTCCTGGGCTGTCCCAGGTCTATCCCGGGGCTGTCCCAGGTCTATCCCAGGTCTGTCCCAGGGCTGTCCTGAGCCTCTCCCTCCCTCTCTGCTCTCCCCCAGGGCTCCATCGGCTTCCCAGGATTCCCAGGAGCCAACGGAGAGAAGGGCACACGGGTAAGAGCTGCTCCCCCACTGCTCCACTCACTTCTCCCTCTCCAAAGAGATCTGGGGACCGTTCCTTTGCTCCAGAGGTTTTTCCACTCAGGAATTGCCCAAAAATCCTCATCCCAGGATGAGGTTCCTGCTGCAGCTCAGGAGGATGCTGGGGATGGCACAGGCAGCAGCTTCTCAATTAAATCCCGGGAATTTTCCCCTCAGGATATTTTAAGAGGCTCCTCTGAACCTGAATCCTTTGCTCAGGGCACAAAGAGCTCTTTAATTAACAGTAATTATTAGAGACGGCTGAGTCTGTTCAGAAGCAGCCAGAACCATCTTTCACCTAACTTTGAATTCTAAATGCGTGGCTGGGAACACTCTCAGTGCTTTTAATAGGCTGCTCAAAATTCAGAGACACCCTGAAAATCAGGGGGTTTCATCCCCCAGCCTTGTCTCTGCCTCTCACCCCACCTCCACAGCCTTCTCTCAGAGTAGGGATTGTCTAAATATACTGATTTATTTTTTATCTGCTGCAGAACATGCTGGAATTAAAGGATTCAGAGTACAAACAAAGTCATTTTCTGCACCAGCTCCGGTCACAGTGACAAGAAGGGGGAGTGAGGACAGCAAGTGGAATTAGTTTCCTTTTTACTCTCATTTAAATAGAAATGACTTCTAACAGGCAGCTTTGAGAGGAGCCCAGCAAATATAAATCACTTTGCACTGCATTAATATCCCAGCACTGCAATTTGGGTTCTATCCACCCCCCTTTTTTTTATATTATTATTTCATTTCATTTGGAGCTACAAATTCTCATCCCCACCCCTCCCTCTGCTCTGGCTGGGCAGGAGGAGGGAGGCTGGGAAATTCAGCCTGGAATTGCCTGGAATTACCCCCTTCCTTCTCCAATATCCAGCAATAAAACCCCTGGGCTGGATTCCTGTTTTTTTTTTTTTATTATTATTTATATTATTTATTTTTTATTATTTATATATTATTTATTATTTATTTTATTATTTATATATATATTTTTTTTTTTTAATTATTTCATTTCATTTGGAGCTACAAATTCTCATCCCCACCCCTCCCTCTGCTCTGGCTGGGCAGGAGGAGGGAGGCTGGGAAATTCGGGCTGGAATTGCCTGGAATTACCCCCTTCCTTCTCCAATATCCAGCAATAAAACCCCTGGGCTGGATTCCTGTTTTTTTTTTTTTTTTATTATTTATATTATTTATTTTTTATTATTTATATATTATTTATTATTTATTTTATTATTTATATATATATTTTTTTTAATTATTTCATTTCATTTGGAGCTACAAATTCTCATCCCCACCCCTCCCTCTGCTCTGGCTGGGCAGGAGGAGGGAGGCTGGGAAATTCGGGCTGGAATTACCTGGAATTACCCCCTTCCTTCTCAAATACCCAGCACTAAAACCCCTGGGCTGGATTCCTGGGGTGTAGAAGAGCAGGGAGGGATGTTCTGCTTTCAACCCCTGCACATCCATCAGTGATTCTATTCTGGGATGGAATCAAACCCAGCTGGGAGGGGATGGGAAACCTTCCAGGGAGTGGGGAAGGTACCAGGAGCTGGGCATTGCTGAGGCTGGAACAAACCCTGAGGGGGATGAGGGTTGAATTTTGGCATTATCCCATCAGCAGATCTGATGGGAAAGGGCCCAGCTTCAGAACCAAGCCATGAGAAGAGAAGAAAAGGCAAAAAATCAGCACTTCCCTCACTTTGATTCCAAATGAGCTTTGTGCCTTTAATGGGGGTAGTGAGGATATTTAGTTACACCCTTGGCTTGCCACACATTTCTTCACTTCAGGGATTAAAAAATGGCTTTTTAACCTTTCAAACGTTGATTTGTTTCATGGTAATTCCAATTTTTAATTTTTTTTAAATTATTTTCAATGCGTTCTACCATTTTATACCAAATTAATCAACCTGCATTCACTTTATCAGTGAAGAGAGAGATTCTCATGGACAAATCTTTCCATTAGCAACAGGAGCTCATCTTGGAAATTTAAGACTAGCAGAAATGTTGATTTTCAGTAACAGCTTTGCTATCCATCTATATTTTTTTTCCCTCCCAAGTATCCCATTTGAAATAAGAGAAAAGCAATTATACACAGAATTATAGGCTGAGCTGGGGTCACTCTGCTCCAGTCCTCATCTTAATTTAAGTCTTGTTGAGTCAGACTTGATAAATCCCCTCTGCTTCTCCTAAGACCACTCAATTTGTTTGGTTTATGAATGTGTTCACATGGAGCAAAGAAATCAAATTTCTAGGGGTTTTTTTTCCCTGCAGTTCAATGTGGAATAACTCAATTTGGAGCTGCAAAACCCCCAAATCATTTGTTTGTCTTTTCTTTATCACAATATCCTCATTTTGCTCTTCAATTCCCTGGTTTATGTGGCCAAAATCATGCAAATCCCACATTTCTCTGCTGAAATGGAGCTCAGCTTTTCAGTTTGTTGTTTCAACAGCACAGAGAGTCTTTCCAAGTTGTTAAAAAATTCCAAAAAAGGTGAAAACCAAAGGTGGAAGGGCAGGACCTGCACAGGCAGCTGAATTTTAGTGCTGAGGTGCTCAACATCCCCAAACACAAAAGTTCAGCTCGTGGCTGTTCAGTTGTACAAAAAAAGGGCTGAAAAGGTAAAAATGGGGATGGAAAAAGGGAGGATGATGATTATGGGATGAGGCTGGGAAAAGGCTGGGAGAACTGGGATTGCTGCAGAAGAGAAGCTTTGGGGTGAGCTGGTTGGGGCCTTGCAGAATTTGGAGGGAAGCTGCAGGAAAGATGGAATAAATCTATTTAAACAAGTCTGCAGTGACTTTGGATGGGGCTTGGGATGGTGGAAGCTGTCCCTGCCCATGGGAATATTTGGAATGAGCTGAGCTTTAAGGTCCCTTCCAGCCCAAACCAGCTTTTGGTTCTTTGTTTGGTGCTTTTGGAGAATTCTGAGCCATTGAATCCCCCCAGAGCCCCTCCTCAGCTCCAGGTGGGCTCAGCATCTTTTCAAGCCCTGCTCATGAAATCAATAGCTCAACATGAATAATAAATCTTATTTTAAGGGCTATTTTCTGCCTTTTGAAGGGGGCAATAGATTTCCCTGCTTGCCCAGTTTGACAGAGCTCCCCAAATCCAACTATTTCTTTGGTGTGCCTGGAAAATAATCTGAATTTAGCTGCCTTCATGTCAAAATCTTTGTTTGACAAATACAGGTCTGTGTATATTTACAGGGAATATAAATCCTTTGCAACTGCACATGAACGCATGACTAATGACAGCAATAAGCAGGGGGAAATTTGGCTTAAAAATAGAATTGTGGGAGAAGGAGAGGAGTGTGGGGGGCTACCTGAGGGGAGGCAGCACCCCCTCCTCCTCACCTGCTCCCAATTTATCCTCCCAGAGCTCCAACAAAACCAGCTGGAATATTTTAAAGCGAATTTTGTCATTAATTAAAAAAAAAAAAAAAAAACTAAAAATGCCAGCAGGCTTTAATAAATGGAGCTGCAAGAACAAGGAAGATTCAGCAGGACTAATTTTAGCAGCTGCAGGAAAGTTGATGGGAAAGTTTTGCAGCTCCTGTTTTATGTTCTGCTGGTTAATGAGTGTCAGAGCCGAGCAGGCTCTGAGGTGATGGATTTGGGGCAGAAAATGGCAAAGGGATATTTTAAGCACCCAGGGAATCGAGGTTTCCTCTCCTTTCCTCACGGGGTGATTGGTGCCATTCACAGGCTGCAGGTCCCCAGGGTAAATCAAACATCCCCGTGGTGTTTTGGCCACTTGACACCAGCCCAAACTGGGCTTTTAGGCCATTCCTTTGCTTTTAGGCTCAGCTTAATGCGCTGCCAGCTTTATTTGCAGCAGGCTGTGCCTTTTCCAGGGCAGGATTAATCCCAGGGAGCTGAGTGCAGCTGTCAGAGCTCATGAGCTGCTGCCAAACAACGCCTGGAATTCCTTGTTTAGCTCTGACTTAGGGAAGATTGGGAAAAATGTAGGGCAGCCTAATTGGCCTGGGTGCAGGGATCTGTGTCACACCTTCCCAGCCCCACAGGGATCTGTGTCACACCTTCCAAACCCCACAGGGATCTGTGTCACACCTTCCCAGCCCCACAGGGATCTGTGTCACACCTTCCCAGCCCCACAGGGATCTGTGTCACACCTTCCCAGCCCCACAGGGATCTCTGTGTCACACCTTCCCAGCCCCACAGGGATGTGTCACACCTTCCCAACCCCACAGGGATCTGTGTCACACCTTCCCAACCCCACAGGACTCTGTGTCACACCTTCCCAACCCCACAGGGATCTGTGCCTCACCTTCCCAACCCCACAGGGATCTGTGCCTCACCTTCCCAACCCCCACAGGGATCTGTGTCACACCTTCCCAGCCCCACAGCAACCCCTGGAGCACGGGGTGAGGACCCTGCCCCACATCAGGATCACTGGGGGAAAAAGGGATTACAGGTGTTGGGTGGTGGAACTGAAGAGTTTTTGGGATATTGAGGGGGTGGCCTCATATCTGAAAGCATTTTGGGGTTTTAAAGGACTTCAGGTGCTGATCCTGGAGAGACTCATTCCCTCAGAGATGGATTCATTCCCACAGATGTTGTCTGGGATCACTCTCCAGACCTGCCCAAGTGCTATAAATCCAAATAAATCCAAGAATCAGGAGATGGAGGTGAAGCTGCTGCTGAGTTTTTCCTGGCAGATGAGAACAGAGAGGTCCTGAGGCTCTGTGTGTGTGTGTGACAGGCTGTGCTGTGGGTTCCTAATCCTTTCTCCTTTTCCATTCCAGGGCACTCCTGGCAAACCAGGTCCAAGGGGGCAGCGTGGTCCCACGGTAACAAACCTGTTCTTCATCCTTGTGTCCTTCAAAACCTTGTCCTGGCCAAAGGGAAACTGGGATGGGCTTTGTGTCCTCACTGGGGATGGGATCTGGCCTTCAGCAGCTGCAGCTGAGCCAGGGGGACACAGATTTGGGGCTGGGTGTCTCCACTGAATGTGGTTTAAATCTTTCTGCTGACTTTCCTGTCAGCCCTTGCTGCTGCTGGGATGATTTGTTGACCCCACACAGCTCAGAAAGGCCTCAAACATCACTTTTTGTGTCTTTTCAAGGGTCCACGTGGGGAAAGAGGCCCCAGGGGAAGCACTGGAAAGCCTGGCCCAAAGGTAAGGCCTGGGGATTTTAAAGGATTTCAGATGCTGCTCCTGGAGAGATCCATTCCCTCAGAGAGCAGATGGTGTCTGGACATTGGGATCACTGTCCAGCCCTGCCCAAGGGCTGTAAATCCACATAAATCCAAGAATCAGGAGGTGGAGGTGAAGCTGTTGCTGAGTTTTCCCTGGCAGATGAGGAGCAGAGAGGTTTTGGGGCTGTGTGTGAGCCTTTGGGGTGGTGTCCCAGGCAGTGCTGGTGTGGAGAGCAGCTGGTCCATCAGCCTCCATCTCCCTCCTTTCCTTTTCCAGGGGGTTGGGAAAGCTGAGCCCTCCTGAGGCTCACTCCCAGCCCAATGGCCCAGCTGCAGATTATGTCCCAGGACCTGTAAATGTGCTGGCCCAGGAGCCAGTAGGACTTTGAGGGCATTTCCAGACTGGAGACCAACACAACCCCAACACCAGCACAACCCCACAGCCCCTAAACCCCCCCAACCCCTCATTTTTGGGGTTTAAATAGAGTTTAAGCCCCCTGAGAGCCACTTTTTGAGCCATTTTTGCCTTCCCACTGCTGAGGCAGGACTGGCCACCAGGCAAAATTTGGGATTTTTCTCCAAACCAACCCCGAGGCACTGAGTGATTACCTGAGCACTGATCACCAAACAAAGCTTCTGTTTACAAGCAAATCTCTGGGCTTTGTGTTGCCATGAATTTTGTATAAATCCCCCCTCTTCAGGGTGGCATTTATCTCTCTGAGGGAGCCCACTGTGTGGTGGAAATGTCCCAATATCCCCAGGATTTTTATGAAGGGATGTGGGGGGAACAAGCAGCTGCTCATTTGTCACTGGCTGCTGTTCCTGCCACAGAATTATTATTATTAGAGAGGCCTGGGGGAGTTGCTGGGGTGTGGTGTCACCGTGGGCTTGGTGCCATCTGAAGCCTTGGCACACAGAAGCTGTGATGTTAATTTTGATATTTTTTTAAATGCTCTCTTGTTTTCCTTCTTCCTAAAAGGGCAACTCTGGTGGTGATGGCCCCCCTGGTCCTCCTGGAGAAAGGGTAAGATGAGCTGAGGGGTACAGCAGGACTCAGGCTCTGGCAGAGGAGGTGGGATTGCAGGGCTTGAGGGGTTTTTGGCAAGGTGGATCCTCCTGGGTGCCCTGTTAGCAGAGAGGAGTGGGCAGGAGCCAGGGTGAAGCTCAGCAAAAGGAAAGAAAAAGGGAAATTCTGGTTAGAAATGCAAAGTGAAAGGTGCTGGTGTGGAGAGAGGCCCCCCAAGCCACCTGCAGGCCTTAGGTCCTGTCTGAGCTCTCCAGGGAAGGCTCAGGTGGACTTTGGGCGTCCTGTGGAAGCATCACTGATGGGAGAAGGGACAAATCACCCCTGGGTGACTGCAGGCAGGCAGAATCCCAGGCACTTTCTGGAGGATGTGGTTCTCTGGGACCTCCTGCTGCTTTTTCCACATCACAGTCAGGTGGGAAATCCTCAAACAATGGAACTTTCATGATTTTAGCCTCAATTTCTGAGGTTTTTTGCCCCACTGGGTTTTGTTCTGTTTGTAATTTTTTCTACACAACCACCCAGCATTTGTCTTTCCAGACCTTTGTGCTTACCTGCTGCTCACACAGAGGTAATATTTGTAATATTTCATATCAAGTGCTGCAGGTTCCTTAACCAACTTCTCTGCCTTGTCTTCCATCCCAGGGACCACCAGGGCCTCAAGGACCAACTGGATTTCCTGGACCAAAAGGGCCCCCTGTAAGTAAATCAATTCCTGGGACATCCAGAGGGATAATCCAGCCTTCCCCACCCAGCCTGAGCTGATTCCCTGACAAATTCCCAAGAAAAGGCATCACTGAGACATGCTGCTAACAACCCCATGGTTTCAGATTTTAAATAGCCAAGTCAATTGCAGCTGATTATAAATGTTCATTTCCTACTGACTCAGGATCTCTGGGATCTTTTGTGGCTGTTCTGTGCTTTATTTTCCCTCTGTGGACGTGGAGGACAGCACAGCACTGCTGTCCCTGCAGTTGTACACTGGAGGGACCTCAGAAATTATTTGGGAGTGATTTCCTGAGCATCTCCTGTGAGATAAATCCTTTGGGAGATGTGTGGGAAGGAAAGGGGTGCAGCTTTTAGGGTCTGCAGCTCCACTTCCCAGTGAAATAGCTGGGAGTTTGGGCAAACAGGGCTGATTCAATGTTTGGCACAGTTTTATTGCCAAGCACTTGGTGATGCTGCTTTTCTCCCACAGGGTCCTCCTGGGAAGGATGGATTGCCTGGGCACCCTGGACAGAGAGGAGAAACTGTAAGTAACCAAAAACCCTTGGACTGGTCATCACTCCAGAGGCTCATTTTGGGCTCTCCAAACCCTCCTGTGCTGCTGGGGAGATGCAGCCCCAGGTTGGGTTCTTTGGGGTCCCTGAGGGTCTGTCTCTGTGGGAAGCAGCCCATTTCTCCCCACTGCCTTCCCCAGCAAATGAGCATTAAAAAGGTTTTGCACATGATGCATTTTCTGCCCTTCAGCTTATCAGACAATTTAATTAACTTGCCTGGCATTTGCTAAGCAAGGCAGTGCAAACACTGCTCAGCCCAGCACCAGGTATTTATTGACATGCCACAAGGCTGGTTTTAAAACAAGGGGGATTTGAGGTATTTTTGAGCCAAGTCCTCAGGTCAGGATTAACTTGAAGGTGAAGAGTTTTCACCTGCCAGAGCCTGACTGACACTGAGTCTTCCTTGAGTTTTCCATGATATCCAAGGTGTCATCAGCTTCTGAGACTGCAGTCAAAAGAATCAACCTCCAAGTCTGCAGGAGTGAATGGAGAATGGTCTTTTAATTATTTTGGGGTCTGAAAGCTCTCCCTAATTGCTTTCCTCAATTTGGCACTCCCAGGAAAGAGAATCTCTGTTAAGCTGTGCCATCAACCTTGCAGAGATCACTTTCTCCTGCAGACCCAGTCAGGAGAAGTCCCCTTTTCATCCCCTTTCTCCTCACAGTGCCAAAATGCAAGGAGAGAAGCAAAAAAATGAATTAAATGCTCTTTCTACATCAGTAGCCTGGTCAGTGCAGTGGATCTTTGTGCAAGATTGAAATCTCTGTGTCAAACACTTCCCCTTATTGAAGTTCCCATTCAATAGCAAACAGGCATGCTGAGATATTTGGCCATATTAGATTTGCAAAGATTGGCTTTAAAAAATCCATGGCAGATTCTAAAGTCTCTGTGCCCAAGGCTCAAAGAGTACAAAAGGAAAGCCCTTTCTTCAGGTTAATAGGAAAGTCCTGCACAAAAATGATCTAAATATTTGTCTGTGATAAGAGTTTAAATTGCACCTTCATTTCCCAAGGATATTTTGCCATTTCCCCATCAGTGACAGGATATTTTCTGATCTGCAGGCAGCCAGAATAGCATGGAGGAGTTATTTAAGCATGACAGGCTAGCGTTGGCATGGGATTTATCTGATCCTCTTTTGTGGCAAGCAGAGAATAGCCCGTGTGCCCTAAATGCCATTCCTCAAGCTTGTCAGCAGGCTGGAGTAACAACCATAATTAATGTGCTTTTTAAGGAGTAGCCTGGGAGAGCCAAACAATTGCAGTGGTGAGAGTTCCTCGTTGTCACTCTTCAAAATGCCATTGGAAGGAGCTGTCAGGGAGACTTCCCTGCTCATCAGCCTTTGCAGACAAACAGGGCTGTGCTTCCTTTCAGCAAATGTTGATGGAGGAGATAAAACTTCACTCAGCCCCCTGAGCTTCTGGGAGCTGAGCTGAGACAGAACCGAGCTTAAACCAGCACCAGAATGGGCAGCAGGAGAAGGGAAACAGCTTTTAAGAGTTGCTCAGCATGAAGAAATTCACACTGATTTTAAGAGCCATTTAATAGCCATTAATGGGGGTTTTAATTGCCATTTCCTCCATGGTTTTATGAGCGGAACAGATTTTTATAGATATACATATATATGGCCAAAGCACAGCAGCTCCATCCAAACAGCAGGGCTGAGCTTTGAAAATCCCTTCTTCTTCCTCTGTTTCACCCTTTTTAAATGCACAAGGACATTTTTCTCACTTTCTGTTTGATTTTTTATTTCATTTGCCTTCGAGTCCCCACCCTGGTCAGGGGGAGGAACAGCTGGTGGCAGTGTGACCCTCACAGGAGGAATCCTTTCAGAAATGTCACCTCTTTGTCTTTTCCCTTTCTCTAACAGGGTTTCCAAGGCAAGACTGGCCCTCCAGGCCCCCCTGGTGTCGTAGGGCCTCAGGTAAGAAGCAAATGCTCATCCCTGCAACTGGTCCTTACTGGTTGTGCAGCAGGGACAACTTTTCCAGGGAAGGCAAAGCCTTGGCATGTGGCTTTGAAATTCCTGAGGCGGGTGTGAAATCCCCCCGTGGCCCCAGCTCACCTTGCTGAGGGGTTGGGATGGGGTTTAGAAAAATGTAAATGTGGTGGTTCCTGTGGGCTGGGGATGGGATGGGGTTTAGAAAAATGTAAATGAGGTGGTTCCTGTGAGCTGGGGATGGGATGGGGTTTAGAAAAACGTAAATGAGGTGGCTCCTGTGAGTTCAGCACAAGCACTGTGGTGTAAAACTGGTGTAGGGTGAGAAAACAGCAGAAAAGCACAACACAGCTGAAGAACACAACCCAGCTGAAAAGCACAAAACAGCTGAAAAAGACATCCCAGCTGAACAACACAACCCAGCTAAAAAACACACTGAACAACACAGCCAGCTGAACAACGCACCCAGATAAAAGACACAACCCAGCTGAAAAGCAAAAAACAGCTGAAAACCACAAAAGAGCTGAAAAAGACAACCCAGCTAAAAAAAACACCCAGATAAAAGACACAACCCAGCTGAAAAGCACAACCCAGCTAAAAAACAACCCAGCTGAAAATCACAGCCCAGCTAAACAACACAACCCAGCTGAAAAGCACAAAACATCTCAAAAACCACATCCCAGCTCAAAGACCTGCAGCAGCCAGGGAGTTAAATGAGATCTCCAAGGGCTGAGCAGCTGCTGGTGGTCAGGGCAGAGCAAACGTGATGCCAGAGAGCTCTTCCATGTCACTGTGAGGAAAATCATCCCTCTTTCATCTGAAGGGCTGCCAGGTCCTGTCAGAGCTGGGCTGGTTTGCTTTCAGTCACCTCGAACAAGCACAAGCACAGCTTCCAGTGAGCCTGCACTGAGCTTAGGACTGGCTTTGGGTCGAGCCTTCTTCCCTGAGCTGCTGGGGAGCAGCTCTTTAATTAGAAAGCAATTAATTTGTCCTCTTTAATGACACCATAAAGCCCCTGATTTGTAAATTCCCTGATTAGGGGCAATCCCCTGACGGCTCTGTCTGTCTTCTCAAGTGCAAATTAGGCTCGGTGGCAATTTGGTGGGGCTCTGCTGGGTGCAGTTGCTGTGATCTGTGGCTGCTGAGCGAGCTCTGCGTGCTCTAAGCGCCCTCCCTGCAGCAGGACATGAGTTACAGCCCTGTCCCCAAAGCCACCAAGGGGACAGGGACGCCGTGGCTTTGTGCATGTGGCTTTTGTCCTCCTAAAAACGAGCCCCTGGGGAGGCCTGTGTGACACTTGTCACCCTGAGTGCCCTCGGAGGGCAGGAGGCAGGCGGTAATTGCCAGGCAGAGCGAGCCTCATGCATTATTTATACCCCATCCGAGCAGGAATCAGCAGGCTTGGAGAGTGCTTGGGAAGTTTTTAATTAAAAAGGGAAAGCTAAGCATAATAGTTCTGGTGGTAACATCTCGTTTGGGTGAAATTTGGGCTCACTCCAGAGGTTCTCAGTGCCTCCAGTCTGCTGAGGGTGATGTTGGAGACTTCCAGAGCAGATGCCAGAAGGGGAATGTCTCCAGAGATTACTGGTGGAGCTGAAGGCATCTCTTCCATCCCACCCTGCACTTTTCCCTTCCTCAGCTACTCTGCCAACACCCACCCTGTTTCCTCTGACTGGTTTTTTCCAGGGTCCAACTGGTGAGACTGGGCCCATGGGTGAGCGAGGCCATCCAGGTCCACCAGGCCCCCCAGGTGAACAAGGCCTCCCTGGCCTCACTGGAAAAGAAGGCACCAAGGTAAGGACAGGAATTCACCCCCTTGCTGCCTGCCCCTCCCTGGACGTGGAGAGGATAATTCAGAAAAGAAATGGAGCTCCTGCCTCGTCCCAGCTGGAGGCTGAGGAGATGAGCTGGGCCTCCATGGAATGAGCAGATCCTCAGCCCTTTCTCCTTGTCCTTGCAGGGAGATCCTGGTCCTGCTGGCCTCCCAGGGAAGGATGGTCCTCCTGGATTGAGAGGGTTCCCTGGAGAACGAGGCCTCCCTGGGCCCATTGTGAGTAGAACTTGATGGGTCCCTCCAGTTGTGAATTCCCAGCTGCTCCAGTTGAGAATTCCCAGCTCCCTCCAGTTGTGAATTCCCAGCTGCTCCAGTTGTTGAATTCCCAACTGCTCCAGTTGTGAATTCCCAAACTCAGTTGAGAATTCCCAGTTGCTCCCGTTGTGAATTTCCAGCTACTCCAGTTGTGAATTTCCAGCTGCTCCAGTGGTTGAATTCCCATACTCCAGTTGTGAATTCCCACTTGCTCCAATTGTGAATTCCCAGCTGCTCCAGTTGTGAATTCCCAGTTGCTCCAGTTGTTGAATTCCCAGCTGACTTTGTTTTCCTTCCTCCAGGGTTCTCCAGGACTGAAAGGCAATGAAGGTCCCCCAGGCCCTCCAGGCCCAGCTGTGAGTATCCTGTCCCTGCAGGCAGCACCATTTACAAGCTTGGCAGGGCCAGGCCAGGGTTAGTCACAGCTCCAGGCTTTATCCTGATTTTCCTGACGACTCCCTGCATGTTCCTGTGTTTTACAAGCCCTGCATGTAACAGCTCAGTCATTTTGTGGGGTCAGCTGTGGATGTACGTGACAGGCTGAGGGAACTGCAGGGGTTCAGAACATCCAGGATTTTGTTTCTAATCCACCTGCTTTGCCTCTGGAAGTTGTCTCCACTGGAGATCCCTGCTCAGGGCCGTCCTCCTGGAAGGAGTCATTCATCATCCAACCCTCCCTGCTGGCTGTGAAGTGGCTCATGCTCTTGTTCCAGGCTGTTTATGTGTCCCCAGGAGCTGAGCAATCTGCACCATCCAGAGGAGAATCCAGCCCTTCCAGGGATTTTAATTAAAAAAATAACAATCTGCAGGGCCCCTTAGGCTGGTGGTATCAACTCTTCATGTGGCAGTTATCCCATGGATGAAGAGCTTGGATTTCTCTCTGTCTGGGCATGGGTGAAGCTTGATATGGCAATTAAATCTCCTTTCCTCCTCCTCCTCCTCCCCACAGGGCTCTCCAGGGGAACGTGGCCCTGCAGGATCAGCTGGCCCTATAGGATTGCCAGGCAGACCTGGCCCTCAGGGACCTCCAGGACCTGCAGGTGAAAAGGGAGCTCCAGTAAGTACCAGTGTGCAGATGAACAGCTGGAGATGTGTGCAGCAGGGAGCTGAGCGTGGAACCAGAGCTTGTGGAGATTTAAATGATAAAAAAATAAGGATATAAAGTTCAGTTAGAAAGGAATTTTCTCATCTTGAGCACATCAAACCACTGGATGTCAGCTGCTCAGGTGCCACCCCTGTCAAGCATGGCTGTGACCCCAGGGACTGGTGTGTCCTCAGGCAAGGAGAAGGCCTGGGGGCTGAAAAGGTGCCACAGCCTGTGTCACCTCCTGGTGACAAACAGCCAAGGGCCAGGCCTGTGGGCAGAGAGCTGAGCCAGCCCCATCAGCAGAAGGAGCCAGAGGTGGCTTTGGTGATGTCAGGCTGCTCTTTGATATCAGAAGTGCTTATCAGCCACGCTTGCTGCTTTGTTAGAAACTCCAGCAGCTGATCCAGAGGCGAGAATTTCCTGGTGAATCAGTTTCAGGAACATCTGTCCTGCTGAGTACCTGCAGCATGTGTCACTCAGGGCAGGGATGAATAGGCAATTTATGTGGCATCTAATTTATTTAGAGGAGAGCACCCAGGATTCAGATGCAATTCAATCATGGACGGGGAAACTGGAAAATACTCACTGTTCAGTTCCTGTAAACAAACAAATTTGATTGAAAACTCCTGCTCAAAGGAGTACAAGTAGATGTTGACACAGAGATTGTTTTATTCTCTTCAGGTGGTTTTATTTGTCCAGAATCTCAGGATGGGCCTCCTGAGAGCCCCCCTTAGCTGGGGGTCAGCCAGGGAGGGAGCACCACCAGAATCAGCAAAATCTGGCTGGTGGGAGTAAAAATTACTTGGGGTCCTGTTTGTCATCCAGGCAGGGATGGCAGAGGTTTCAGATTAAATCAGATTATGTTGCTGTAGCAGTGAAATTGCAGCTGTGATCTGGGTATTCACTGCTTACATTTGCTTGTTCTTTTCATTATCCCTCAGGACAGAAGTTTTGTCTCCTTTCAGACAAGGAGAACAGATGAAATATCAGCTGGAAGCGGCTTTGCTGCTCCTGCCCATGCAGCCAGGAGTCATTAGCAGCTGAATAAAACCTTCATGGGCTGTAATGGCTCGGCTAGAGGGTGTGACCTGCCTGTTCTTCTGCTTCCAGGGGGAGAAGGGTCCCCAGGGACCGGCTGGCCGGGATGGCATCCAGGGCCCCGTGGGACTGCCGGGCCCTGCAGGTCCTGTTGGACCTCCAGGAGAGGATGGAGACAAGGTGGGCACAGCTCCTGCTGCCTGGGGTCACTCTGGCACGGACCTGGGCAGCGTTTGCACCGTGGGGCACCCCACAGTTGGGTGGGATGTGCTGCTGGAGGGATTTTGTGGAATTCACAGTCCCGTAGGATGAGCAGCAGCAGATGGGGCTCCCTGTGCTCTTCCAGCCACAAAATTCCCTGAAATCCACGTTGGCTCCCCCAAACCTGTAGCAGGTGCCTGCCCACAGATACCCAGCCTCTCCAAATTAATTCCCTCTCTCATTAAGCCCTCTGGAGTGGAAAATTCCCAGGAAACATCAGCTGGGACAAATCCCTGTGGCTGCTCAAAGGGTCTGCAGGAATCAACTTCATGCATTGCGTGGCAGCTGGGGAATTGTGGGGTGAAAAAGGGTTTGGTTGCACCTGGAGTGGCCAAATCTCTGGGATTTTTCACCCATTCAATCCCTGTGGGATTTGGGATGAGGATGCAGCCCCTCAGGGCTGCTGAGATGTGGAAGTGGTGATGGATTAATGTTGTCCCTTTGCTCCTGGCAGGGTGAGATCGGGGAGCCTGGGCAGAAGGGCAGCAAAGGTGACAAGGGGGAGCAGGTGAGTGCTGGGGACTCTGCTGTCGCTGCTTCTCTTGAGTCTGGTTCGTTGTGTGACTTTTCTGGAAATAGAAATTAAATTTATATCATTTTCTAATGTTGATTCATCTTCTGCGCTTCATCAAATACCCACATGATGTAAAAAAAAGAGTGAGAGCCTCAAGTGGGAGCCTCCAGCTCCCAGGAACATTGAGATATTTCCACATCACCCACTTAGCATGGAAATATCTGTGAAACATGAGCAATGTTGCCATCAAAGTTGGGTCTTTGGCTGAAGTTCTCTTTCTGATTTAGTTTATGACAGAAGGGTGGACCTGGTGATTTTTAAAGGTCCCTTCCAACCCAAACCATCCTGTAATTCTGTGGTAATTCCAGTTCCACACCCTTTTTGTGCTGCCCAGAGCCTGGGGAACATGAGTTACCCAGGAGTTAGGGCTGAGTGCTGACATTGCTTTGCTGCAGCAAAAATGTGTTTGGAGGAGTCTGAGAAATGCTGGGGTGTCCAGGGAGGCCTGACCCTGTTCCACACCTCTCTTTTGGGAATTACTGCAGTTTTAATGGAGATTGTATTGAAGGAATTCACCTTTTCCAGGTGAATTTGTCACTCTCTCCTAACACTGACTTTCTTTTTTTGTCACAGGGTCCCCCAGGCCCCACCGGTCCCCAGGGCCCAATTGGTCAGCCTGGCCCAGCTGTGAGTATTAGCAAAAATCCCTTGTTTTTCCCCCAAAAAGCCTCCTGGGAAGCACTGGGATGATTCCTGCCTGGCACTGCTGCTGCCCATCACGAGCAGGGGGTGGTGGGATGGGGTTGGTGTGTCCCCATGTCTGTCCTGGGCTGATCAGAGCCTGTCCTTGCAGGGAGCTGATGGAGAGCCTGGGCCCCGAGGACAGCAAGGCCTCTTTGGTCAGAAAGGTGATGAAGGACCCCGAGGGTTCCCTGGTCCCCCTGGCCCTGTGGGCTTGCAGGTAATTTACAGCATCCAGGGAGGGTTTAGGTGTTGGGAAGGATGAAATTTTCACAAGAAAGTCTCACAGATATGTGTGCTTAGCAGAAAGATTTTTGAATGTAGAATCTGATGAAGGAATAGAGATGGAAGCAAGTTTTGATATAGAAGAAAAGAATTGCTGAGCCAGCCTCACTGGATAACCAAGGAGGCAAAGGGTGTGTTAGTTAGAAGGGGTTTTATGGCTTAGAACAAAGGATAAACCCACCCCAAACAAGAAGATGTTTTTACCAAGCAGGAAGAGAGCACATGCAAACAAGTCAGCAAATGCTGCAAGTAGAAAAAAGGTCTCAGAATTTTCCACTACAAGAAAACTGAAAAACAACTTCCAGCTTGAACTGTAATGTACTGACTTTTATTGATTGGGGAATAGAATGAATTGAATTCATAACATGAATATGTTAATTATAGGAGTTATGATAGGCTATAGGTAAAAGTTAAGGTATAGATTGGTTGTTCTGTATTAAGATGCTGAGGAAAGAAAAATATATAATGCATTTTAATGAAAAGAAAAGACTATAATGCAATGTAACCAAAAGAAAAGTCTATCATGCATTGTAACCCAAACTCAGGGTCTCCAGGCCTGCCTGCAGCTGGAGCTGGCAGCTGTAGGCCCAGCTCTGTCACCCACAGCCCTGGGCTGCTGTAACTCATGGATACAACAAACTGCATTTTGGAGAGCTGCCTGGAGTCCCCCATCCCTCATTTTGGCCCTTACATTTAGGGTGGTGAGAGCTGGGGCTCACCTGAGATGTTCCCAGCTCAAATTCATCCTCTGCACCTCCACAGGGCCTGCCTGGACCGCCTGGGGAGAAGGGAGAAACGGGTGACGTTGGCCAGATGGTAAGGGGGCTTCCAAATTTCTTCTTTCACCACTGACATTGCTCTGAGAAACCCATCTGAAATTTGTCCTCCTTTTCTCTCAGGGCCCACCAGGCCCACCAGGACCCAGAGGTCCATCTGGGCCGCCAGGAGCAGACGGTCCACAGGGTCCTCCTGGAGGGATAGGAAACCCTGGTGCAGTAGGAGAGAAGGTAAAGCACCCTGAGGAGCCTGAAGCAGGAGTTTGCTGCAGCACTCGTGCAGTGCCCTTGCTGTGCCAGCAGAAAACTCATCCCCCTGCAGAAATGTGAATATTTCCATCCTTTTTTTTTCCATGTGCAGGGTGAACCTGGGGAATCTGGTGAGCCTGGTCTCCCTGGAGAGGTTGGCCTACCGGTGAGTGCCCCATGGGAGAGGTGGGGATGTGGATGGGACAGCAGGGGCTGAGCCAGCCCTGTCCTGGATTTGGGGATTGATGACACATTGCCACGTTCCTGGGTATTTATAGGATCACGTTTAGTCACCAAATCTGGGCTACCCACGGCTGAACACCATGAGCACCACTCAGTCCTTGTGGGAAGGGACTGTTAAATCATGTCCTTGTGTTTGGAGACACAAATAGAGCTGCTTTTGCTCAGAATTGATTAAAGGATAATTAGAGATCAGTATGTTTTGGAGTTTTTTTCCTTGATAATAAAAGTTTTTTTGTCCTTTACAGGGCCCTAAAGGTGAAAGAGGAGAAAAAGGGGAAGCAGGTCCCTCTGGTGCTGCTGGTCCACCTGGCCCCAAAGGCCCCCCAGGTGATGATGGCCCCAAAGGCAGCCCTGTAAGTACCCACTCAGTCTTTTCTTGTCTTGCCAGCAGAGATTTCTGCATGACAAGATGTCCCCAGAGATATCTGTGGAAATTTAAACTCGTTTCCTAACCATGGAATTGTTCTTCTGGTGATCCATGATCTCAGTCCCCTTCCTTAGGCTGCTGATGAGGGAAAGACCCTGCTGCACCACATTTCCCAGAAATACTGGAATTATCAGTGCTGTTTGCAGGCTGTCAGGAATCTCACCCCATGCAGAGGAGCTGCAGTAGGGTCACTTTGTGTTTATGGCTTTCCAAGGTTTTCTGCACCAGAGCAGAGCTTCCAAAATAGGATCAAGGAGATTTATTGGGTTTGGGAGCTGTAGCTGCACACCCAGCTCCCTGCTGCTGCTGATTCTACAGCTCTGCTGGAGCCAGTGGAACTGTGCTGATTTTACCAGGGGACAATGGTGCAGGGTTTATCTTGCAGGCTCCTCTGATGCCTGAAATTGATGATGAGATAAGGCAAGATGGCACAAAGAAGCAGAGGAGGCAGGGGAGTTTAGTCATCCCTCCGAACAGATGGGATTTGGGATATCTGTGATGGGTTGCAGGCTGCTCCTGGAATCATGTGAAGCACCCGACAGACATTGTATGGGGAAGAATGCTGAAGTGGTTCAGTCATTAAAGGCTCTGAGAGGCTCCTCCTGTGCAAAATGTCACACGTTTGCAAAAGCAAAACCTTCCAATCTGCACGTTCCCAAAGCTGGGAGGACTCTGCTGTCACCCAGCCAGAGGATTTGTGACAAACTGGGGTGGAAGTGCCAGCATTGCCTCTGGAGCTCTGGGGGTCAGGATGCAGATCTGGACTGGCTGGGGCAGGGTGAAAACACTGCAGCTCCAAAGAGGGGTTGTGGTTGTAGAAATTGGGGTTTTACTCCATAGGGTGGCTCCCCACGTTGTCATTGGTGCTCTCCAGGTTCAACATCCCTGACTTGGGAATATTCTTCTCTCTTTGCAGGGTCCAGTTGGTTTCCCTGGTGACCCTGGTCCTCCTGGAGAGCCTGGTCCAGCTGTAAGTGTTGGTCTCACAGAGCTTCCTCCTCCTGGGTGGTGAAACTCAACTGTGCTGCTCATTCCCAGCAGCTCCCCTGGCATCTCCTCTGCTCTGCACCATTCACACCCTAAAAACACCTCCTTGTTCCTTTCCCCCTCCTTTTTAGGGTCAAGATGGTCCTCCTGGTGACAAAGGTGATGATGGTGAACCTGGACAGACTGTGAGTACCTGGAGAGATGAGAGCTGTTCCCACAGTGCCCATGGCTCTGTGCCAGCTCCAGGGTCACTGAGCCTCTCATTCCCACCAGAATTTCCCAGAGGGAATTGCCCACTGAGGACCTCATTCCACCCATCCATCATCCATCCATCCATCATCCATCCATCCATCCATCCATCCATCCATCCATCCATCCATCCATCCATCCCTCATCCATCCATCCATCCCTCATCCATCCATCCATCCCTCATCCATCCATCCCTCATCCATCCATCCATCCATCCATCCATCCATCCATCCATCCATCCATCCCTCCATCCATGGGTGGGGCACTCATGCCTTTTTCCCCTCCCCTCTCTCCCTGCAGGGTTCCCCTGGGCCCACAGGAGAGCCAGGCCCCTCTGGACCCCCTGGAAAAAGGGTGAGTTGGTTTTTTAGGAAGATTTTCTCAAAAGCTTTTTAGGAAGATTTTCCCAAAAGCACTTTCCATTAACTTTTTAAAACTCACGGTGTTACTAAGCCTACAATAAATGCTGTGTAAATACTGTGTAAAACATGTTATACTTAAAAAAAATATGTGATAATTAAAAAAAATAAAATGATGCACCATCCACAGCCGTTGGAAATTGATGAGAAGCTGCCAAGCAAATCCCATGGATTTTTTTTTTAACAGCCCAAAGAAAATCCAAGGATGAGGTACTGCTGCTCTTCCTGCCTTGCTGGAACCCAGGGATTCATTTAGCAAGGAGCTAATTTAAAAAGCTTTTCAGGGATATTTGTCTCCATTTTGTCTCCTTCCCTGGGGCTGGAGCATCGTTTTGCTAATTCCAACAGACCCTTGCAGATCAGCAGCATCTAATTGTGTTTCCCATCTATTCTGGGCTTTTTTTAGGGCCCTCCTGGTCCAGCTGGTCCTGAAGGAAGGCAAGGAGAGAAAGGAGCCAAGGTGAGAACTGAATGGGATTTCACTTGTGCTGTGTCCTTGCTAGTCCAAGAGGATCTCCCTCTGCCAAGGCAGGGAGTTGATTTTGCTGTGTTACAACAAATTAGGCTGGATTTGGGGCCACTGGCCTCCAATCTGAGCTTATGTTTCAGCCCTTAACAAGCTCTGTGGAGATAATTAGGGCTTGGTAAGGTCACGGGAATGTTTTGCCTGGTTTGGATCATGCAAGTGCTATATTTGGCAATGTAATGTGTTGTAAATAATGGGGTGTGCAGAGCCCCGTGTCCTTTCCCAGGGCAAACACAGCATTCATGGGCTGGGATTGTTTGGGTGGCAGTGCTGAGGAAATGGAGATGGGATGGGAAATTACAGATCCCCTTGTGGCAACACAGGGGAGGGAGGATGGGTGGATGCAGGGGTGTCCCTGAACCCAGGAGAGCTCAGAGCCAAAGGGTGGTTCCTGCTGGAACTCAGGCAAGGCTGGAAACTGAAGGAGTTTGGAGAGTGCCTGAGGTGGAGGCAGCAGCAGGAAAATCAAGGAGCAGAAAGTTTCATTTCCAGTGCTTTGCATGGATCTGCAGCCACTCCAGGACATCCTGGCACCCTGTCACAAAATCCTCTGACATCCCAACACAAATTCAACCCCCTGCCTCTCCATCCAGGGGGAAGCTGGTTTGGAAGGACCTCCTGGGAAGACTGGACCCATTGGTCCCCAGGGTGCTCCAGGGAAGCCTGGCCCCGATGGCCTCCGTGGGATCCCTGGTCCAGTTGTGAGTATTCCCAGCCTGGGACAGCTCAGCTTTGTTCCTGTATCCCACCTGCCTGGAAAATGCATTTCCCAGTGTTCTGTCCATGCTGGAATGCCTGACAGCAGATAAAATTTATTTAATGGGAATAATTGGATGGTGAATATCATCTCCTACATGCTTCATTTGAGTTTTGGGTCTTCAGCCACTCTCCAGGAGTGATTTTCCTTGACCCACAAAGTCCCTTTTCCAGCAGAGATTTGAGCATGGAAGGAACATAAATCCTTTTGCTTTTGCCACCTGTGAAAAGCCAGGACAAACCTTCCCTGGCACAGGTGAATAATCAGAATATTCCCAGCTGGGAGCACTGCTGTCACTGAGAATAAGAAAATTGCACTTTTTTACAGGGTGAACAAGGTCTCCCGGGATCCCCTGGCCCAGATGGTCCTCCAGGCCCAATGGTACGTCCAGAGCATCCAATTCCAGGAGGTTTTGAGCTGGATCAATGAGTGTGACATCAATTCATTCTCTCTTTTGTTTTCCCCTGTGTCCCAAAGGGCCCTCCTGGTTTGCCTGGTCTGAAAGGAGACTCTGGTCCTAAAGGGGAGAAGGTGAGAACCCACTCAGGATCCCATTGCCTGGTCCCTGCTGGGGTGTGGGGGACAAATGGCACTGCCCAGGGGTCCTGCAGTGGGCAGGACAAGGCTGGGGAGTGTCACCAGCCCCAGGGACAGCTGCAGAGGAGAGCTGGAGCACTCTGAGTGTGCCCCAAGGAGCTGAGCTGTGGGGGACTGTGGAGCTGCAGAGCCCTGGCCCATTTTTGGGGTGATTCTCCACCCTATAAACTTTTCTCTCATTTATATATATATATATATATAAATTATATATTATTATTATATATATATATATAACATATAATATATAATATATAATATATGATATATAATATATGATATATTATATATAATATATATAATATATAATATATAATATATTATATATTATATATTATATATTATTATAATATATATAATAGATATTAGATAATATATAGTATATAATATATAGTATATAATATATACTATATAATATATAATATATATATATATATATATATATATATATATATATATATATATATATATATACATATTATATTATATATATTTATATAACCCCAGGGAATGAGTAACTGCTCCAGTGCAGAGGTTCTTTCTATATTTGTAGCATTTTCTGCTGTAAAAATCTCCTATTTTTGTCCACTCTGCCACTTCCACATGTCAAGTATTGCTACAAGCTCCTCTCACCTCACTCAGATATTTGGGGCTGGATCTAGAAATGTCTTTGCTCTCTCCAGTCAGAAATCCTAATTAACATCTGCTGTTTTCCCCCAGGGTCACCCGGGTTTAATTGGTCTCATTGGACCCCCAGGAGAGCAGGGAGAAAAGGGTGACAGAGGCCTCCCAGGGCCCCAGGGCTCAGCAGGACCCAAAGGAGAGCAGGTAAATATTCCCTAAAACCTTCCTGGTAAATATTCCCTAAAACCTTCCTGGTAAATATTCCCTAAAACCTTCCCTCAAGGTGCAGCACAGCAGAGATGGACAACCCTGGCAGGAGATCCTTGGCAGTTTTTGAGGGATATTTTCTGTATTAATGTGGTTTATTCTATGTGTGAAACATGGATTTGCTCCAAAATGACCCATTTTAGTGGGAAGCAGATTCTCAAGGGTCCTATGAAAGAGTTGAATACACTTGGAGGGATGGTGCCATGAAATATTCATCTGGAGGGCTGATTTTTAAAAGTGTGAGCCTAAATGAGATAAGAGATTCCTTGCCCATGCTCTAAAAACCTGGTAAAGCTCCAGAATGGCCTGGAATCCCCCAAAACTGGGTGCCCACCTGTGAGCAGGGGTTGGATGTGTAATTTTAAGCTAGAATTGCAGATTAATATAATTTTCTTGTTATCTTTTAGGGTATCACAGGTCCCTCTGGACCCATTGGACCTCCAGGGCCCCCAGGATTACCGGTAGGTGACAACCAGTGCCCTTGGAATTCCTTGGGAGCCCTCAGGAGCCACTTTGGTGCTCCCAGGAGTGCCCAGCACAGCCCTGGCTGTAGGAGGATGTTGGGCACAATGGGGTTTTTTAGCTGAACCCTTTAAAAAGTCTTGGATAAGTTCCAGGAGTGCTGGAAGTGATGTGGGAGATGGGCACTGGGAAATCATCCCACCCTTGTTTCCCTCCCCATTTCTTTTGGAATAGCCACAATCCCACGGGGATTTCTTGCCCTGTTTTGCTGATTTTTGTCTTTTTTTGGATGCCCAGAGTCCCTGTGCTACCCTGGGGTGCCCATCTGGGTGTCTTGAGCACATTCCCACATTCCAGGAATCTCCCAGCAGCTTCCCCAGTCCCCACTGGGGCAGGAGTGTGAAGCTCTGCCACAAAAATCTTTTTGTCTGTTGGCAAATAAAAGCAACACCCAGCTGAAGTGAATGGGGGAAAATGGAGATAGAAAGGGAGTAAATTTTATAAAAATTCCCTTTCTGAACTCTCTGCTTGGAAATGAGCTGACTCCTTTCTGCATTTGTCTCTCCACAGGGTCCACCTGGTCCCAAAGGTGCTAAAGGCTCATCAGTGAGTATGGACACAGCTCAAGGAGGAGGCTGAGGGGTTTTTATTGAGTGTAGGACATGCTGGGCCTCCCCTCATCAGCAAAATTAATGCAATTAGCAGAGAGGACTTAGCAAACTCTGCCTTTGCAAGCTGCCTAAGCCCAGCAGTGATAATTGGAGAAGCTTTCTGTGCCACAACTGCACTTCCCTGAAGAGCAGAGCAGCAGAGATCACAAGGAGCAATCCAGTGCTCAGTCCTGAGGAGAAAAGCTGCTGCTGGAGAGTGCAGGGGATTAAAAATAGCCCGTGAAAAAGGGAGGTGGGAAGGTGGAAAGTGAAGAACTCGGTGAGAAATGAGACTCTGGAGCTTCGTGGTGCAGACCTGCTGTGCAGGCAGCTAAAAATTCCTCTTTTGGGCAACTTCTTAGTGTCTTTTTTTGCCATCCAGAATTTCGATGTTTTATTAATTTGAAGATTTTATTTGACTTGCAGAACTGTTGGGTTGGTTGGGAGAGTTAAAGATTTTATGCATTTTATGCATTCTGTAGGCAGCATAAGAAAAATCTGACTGTAACTCCAGGTGTTTGATTTTTTTCTTTCACCTAAACACCAAAAATAATAAAAAATACCACTTTCTTGGGATGTGGGCACAGGGAGACTCCTCTTGTGTGCCTGAAAGGACAAAAATGAAGTTTCTTTAGTCAAAATAATGTTTGGGATGTTATAAAAGTGACAAGTGGATTTTTCTGAGTGACTCCTGATTTTCCCTTGTTTTTCCATGCAGGGTCCCACAGGTCCCAAGGGTGAATCAGGTCTTCCTGGGCCCCCAGGACCTCCTGTAAGTAGAACCCATAAAGTGAAGGATGAAATGAGGTTCAGACCTCATGGGTGCTGGAATTTTGGAAGCAGAAAAAAATCTCTGGACAAAAATTCCTTTCCAATCCTAGCAATGGGTTGGAAACTCTTGGAGACACTGGGGGAGAAAGGATGGGAAGGGAGGAATTATTGATGGGAAGAGGACAATGGAAGGTGGAAAATGTTGAAGGCAGAGGTTTTGTCAGCACCATCCATGGCTGTTTTCCACATCCAATGTGTATTTTGGGATGTTGCTGCTTTGTCCATCTCTCTTGTCCTTTTCCCAATGGAATGAGAAGTTGTATTTTATTTTTTCCCCCCAAAATCAGGGTCCTCCTGGAGAAGTCATCCAGCCCCTGCCCATCCAGGCTGCCAAGAGGACCAGGAGGAACATTGATGCCAGCCAGCTGCTGGATGATGGCAATGCTGACAACTACATGGACTATGCTGATGGCATGGAGGAGATTTTTGGCTCCCTGAACTCCTTGAAACTGGAAATTGAGCAGATGAAGCATCCCCTGGGCACTCAGCACAACCCAGCACGCACCTGCAAGGACCTGCAGCTCTGCCACCCTGATTTCCCTGATGGTGTGTCCAGGAAAGGGGGAGTGGAGGGAATTCTGGGGGTTTTGCAGCTTTACATAGAAGTGAGGGTTGGGAGAGCAGGAATTTGGGGAATCCATGGGGGATGTGGCTGGTGGAATGTGTAAAGCTGGACTGGATATCACTGTACAGCCCTTCCAGCTGGAATGTTCTGTTCTAAAAATTGGGATATGGGATGGAAAACCTTCTTCAGCTGGCACCAGAGCATGACCAGCTTTCAAAAACTACTTATAAATAATAACCCATGAGAATTATTATTTATTACTGCATATAAATAATAACCCATGAGAGGTGAAACACCCCAGGTGAGGAGGTTGCTGAAGTTCCCTCTGAGCTGATCCTTCCTTCCCTTCTCTCCCCTCATGCAGGTGAATACTGGGTTGATCCCAACCAAGGGTGTTCCAGGGACTCTTTCAAAGTTTACTGTAATTTCACAGCTGGTGGAGAGACCTGCATCTTCCCTGATAAGAAATCTGAAGGAGTAAGTCCACAGCACCTTTGCTTTCCCCTCTATTCTGGTGATAGATGGTTTTCTGATATCAATATTCATAGACACCAATTGAACAGCAGCAAGGAAGGATCAAAGATCCAGAATGTTCCTTTGTCACACAACATTACCTCCTACAATAACACAGAATACATTGACAAAGAGAAAATCAGATTTAAACTATGATTTGGGCCAAACCTCTGATGGTTTCCCAGGCAATAATAATAAATGGTATAATTTATTATACCATAATAAATGGTAAAACCTTAATTATTTGGACTTTGCTGTCCAAGTCAGGCGTGTGTTGGTGCAGGAATTGGGAGCTCTGTTTAACTCATTCCCTCCCACAGCCCTGCATGCCCAAGCCCCTCTGATTCCCCTCCCTTTGCTGTGTTTCCAGGCAGGGCAGATAAATGTTTCCCTCCTGTCATTTTTCCTGCTGTTCCTTGTGGGTAAATGATCCTAAATGATTGCAGGCAGGCTCAGAGCTCTCCCTGGCACTGCTGCACAAGGTTGATGAAGTGATTTGTGTAATGATGCTCTCAGCTCAGCCATACCCATCATTTTTGTCCTGTATCCCTGCACTCTGTTTTCCAGAGCTGCTCTTCCTGCTGCCTGGGGACCAGCTGTGGCACTGGCCAAGCAGAAACACAACAATTCAGCCTGGGGGGAGCTGTGCCAGTGTCACAGTTGTGCTCCAGCTGTGACAAAGCTGAGCTGTTCTCCTGCTGCATTTCATCCACCAGAAATGTGTGTCAGCACAGCACAAAGCACACGCCACATAAATCCTGCCTGAGTTTTTCTTGGGGCTGTTTAAAGAGGAGATGGATTTCCTCTTGCTTTGCATCACTGAGCTGTGTTTTTCCTCAAAATTTGACAGCTCAAAAAAGCAGAGTCTGGCCATGATCTTGCAGGGGCCTGAGCTCCTGCTGTGCTGGTTCAGTGAGGGGCTCTGTGGAGCTGCAGAACTCCTCAAATACAAATTTCATGCTGGGATGCATAAGAAAAAACTTCTCCCACACAGAGGATGTAAAGAGGCACCACCCCAGCCCTGGGGGTGGCTGGGTGGGTTTGTGATGAGGCACAGCAGAGTTTCAGCTGTGGCTCCTTGTGATGGTGTTCACAGGGGTCTTATGTTGAGGGAAGAGATGAGGATCTGACTCCATGTTTCAGAAGGCTGATTTATTATTTTATGATATATATTACATTAAAACTGTACTAAAAGAATAGAAGAAAAGGTTTCATCTCAGAAGCCTAGCTAAGCTAAGAGTAGAAAAGAATGAATAACAAAGGCAGCTGTCCCAGACTCTCTGTCTGAGCCAGCTGGACTGTGATTGGCCATTAATTAGAAACAACCACATGAGACCAATCCCAGATCCACCTGTGTCATTCCACAGCAGCAGATAACCATTGTTCACATTTTGTTCCTGAAGCCTCTCAGCTTCTCAGGAAGAAAAAATCCTAAAAAAGAATTTCCATAAAAAGATGTCTGTGACAGCTCCTCTCAGCCCATCCCTCCCCCAGCACAAACTCTGGGATTTGCTCTGCAGGTGAGATCCTGCACAGGGCAGGGCAGTCCCCAGCACCTGCAGCTGGGCTGCTGCTTTAGGAGACATTTCCTGCACAAATGAGGGCGTTGTGGGAGGCTGAGGGAGCAGCCACGCTCCTTCCTTGTGCTCTGGCTCAGCTGCTGAGCTGGGGCTGCCTTCAGGATGCTCTGGTGGCTGATTCCTTGTTCACATCACCCCTGTGGGTACCTGGAGCTCCATCCTGTGTGTCCAGCACCTCAGGCAGGCAGAGGCTTTTCCTTCATCACATCCTTTGCCTTTCCCAGCCCCACAGCACCTGGATTTGGCACTAGAGAGGCACCAGGCTTGTCCAGCACCAGCACTGCCCTCCACACGAAGATCAATGCACCTTTTCCCATCCATGCTTCCTTTTTCCCTCTCTGGCTTTCCCTTTAATTTTCCTGCCACTGCTGGGTTTGCATCCCAAGTTCCTAGGAGGCAGAGACAGCCCTTAGCAAGGGAGGCTGGTGCCAGAGCAGCACCACTCCATCTCCTCTGCTCCAGAGCCACCTTCTGCTCTCATTACTTGTGTATAAAGATTAAAAAAACATTTTAAATCAAGTTGGACAATTTCAATAACACATGCAGACTCTGGAATGAAAGTAAACTTTTGAATTTTGATTATATTTTTTTTTCTTTCTCTCTTCCCTCCTTGCTGTCCACAAACTAGGCTAGAATTACTTCCTGGCCCAAGGAAAACCCAGGCTCGTGGTTCAGTGAATTCAAGCGCGGTAAACTGGTAAGAAGCATCCTGGTGCTTGCAGTTTCCTTTAACCCCCTGTCATATTTTACAGAGTAAAATGGCTCGTTGGCCCAAAGAGCAGCCTTCCACATGGTATAGTCAATACAAGCGGGGGTCCTTGGTAAGTGGCTAACCCTGGCCCTGAATCAGAGCTTGGCACCTGCTTTGGTATGGCCACGCTGCTGCCCCTGCATGCTGGACTAACCCCCCTGCCAGGCACGTGGAGGTGTTTAAGGTGGAATTCTGAGAGACAGCCCAAAGCCTCTGGGGGGCTTTGTTCCAGTCTGCCTGACTGGGACTGGAGAGATGAGCTTTGCCCGGGGTTAGAAGGGGACACGGGGGTGTCCTGGGGCAGGTCTGTCTGCACAGAGCCCTGCAGGAGTTCTGCATCCCACAGGGAACACTCTATCCCACAGGGAACACTCCATCCCTCAGGGAGTTCTATATCCCTCAGGGAATTCTGCATCCCACAGGCAGTGCTCCATCCCACAGGTAACACTCCATGCCTCAGGGAGTTCTGCATCCCTCAGGGAGTTATGCATCCCACAGGGAACACTCTGTCCCACAGGTAACACTCCATCCCTCAGGGAGTTCTATATCCCTCAGGGAATTCTGCATCCCACAGGGAATGCTCCATCCCACAGGGAATACTCCATCCCACAGGTAATGCTCCATCCCACAGGGAACACTCCATCCCACAGGGAATGCTGAATCCCACTTTGAGTGCTGCATCCCCAAGGGATAGCTGCATCCCACAGGGAACATTCCACCCCACAGGGAGAGCTCCATCCCACAGGAAATTCTCCATCCCACAGGGAGAGCTCCATCCCACAGGGAACGCTCCATCCCACAGGGAGAGCTGTTCCTGTCTCCTCCTCAGTCCCCATTTTGGGTGTCCCCATTTTGGGTGTCCCCTTGTTGCTGGCCCCCAGCAGTGCAGCCATACCCCAAGAGCCGAAAGATCCCTAAAATGCTGCTCCAGCCCTGAGCTGGACACTGTGTTGGGACCCAGGGATGGATCTGCACATCTCTGTCCCCTCCAGGACAGGTTTGCCCCACAGGGTGGATTTTGTCCCCACATGGAGATGAACCACTCTGGGGACTCCCATGATGACCCCAGGGCTTGGGAGAACCAAAGTCATTTATTTAGAGGAAGATTTCCAGCCAATCCTAATGGAAAGGAATTTGACTGAGTCACAATTAAGGATTTTTCTCACTGGGGAAGAGCTGTTTTGAGGTCAAACAAGGCATAAACCAGGAAAAGCTCTGGTTTCTTATCTGCTACCAGGACATGCACATTGTGGGGAGCTCATTCCCACAGTGACCCAGTGCTGGGCAGGGATGTCAGATTTGTGTCTGCAGCCCCAGGAATGTCCCCGGGCCCATCTGTTCCTGTAGAATCAGCGGGATGCACGGAAGGAGCTCAGTCAAACCAGGAGAATGTGGGAACAGGCAAATATTCCATGGACACAACCAGGGCCAGGAGATGCTCTGCTGTGTCCCACTGAGTTGTCCCCTCCCCAGGACAGGGGATTCCTGCCCCAACTTCCACCTTAAAGGGCAAACAACCCAAGCCCTGGTTGTTTCCCACCCTTGCTGCATTCCATCGCCACTAAAACACATTTTGCTCTGATCTGCCCTCGAGGAGGACACGGCTTCTGGGGCTTCTCTGCATCACCAAATCAGGCTGCAGAGCCAAGGCTCAGCCTCCTGGCTCCTTGGAGGGCAGCTACTCATAGCTTAATTACAGAGCACTTCATCAGTTAATGTTCCAAGTACCTCCACTTCTCCATCTCCCCTGCTTCTCCTTTTCCCAGCTCTCTTACAGGCTCAGTTGCCAGCCTACAGCTTAGGGCTTATTCTCTTTTAGATAAAAAACATTTCTGGTGCTACTTGGAGCTCTTTGTTCCATCCTTTTGTGTTGTCATTTTCCTGCCTTTTTTCTTTTGTTTGTTTTTTTTTTACCTGTCCTGCTTTTTCTGTTTGGAAAAATGAAAAAAAGCCACCAGTATGTGGAAGACCTACCTAAGCAAACCACAAAACAGTCAAACACACAGGCCATAAAAGATTTATTTATTTATTTATTTATTTATTTATTCATCTATTTATTTATTTATTTAAGATTAGCTCTGATTTTGCCTCAGTCAGCACCTGGAACCATGAGATTGGTAAATTGAGGGGACATTTACCTCAGCTGAAATTTGTGTGTGGAATGGCAGAATCAAAAGGAGATTGAGTTCCCCTCTGGGTGTAACTCTGCTCCTGTTACTCCATGGAGAAGGTCCTGGTGTCTTGAGGGGCTGAACCCTTGGGGAGCCCCAAAGCTGAGGGGAAGATTTCCAGTGCTGGCAGGGGCTCCATATAAATCCTGGGATTGCACAGCTGGGCAGATGCTGCCTTTCTTCTGGAGACACCTGAAGTGAGAGGGATGCAGTAAATATGAAATACAACCAAACCAGCTGGGTTTGATGCTCCCACACCATCATTAATCAATTCTACAGAGCCCTTGGAGCCAATTCCTTATCTTTCCTCAAGATGCAGCCAAGCTGTGTTTAGAAGGGATAAGAAGCTTGCAGGTGTTTTGTGTGTGTGTGTTACACACAACTCCCAGCAGCTCTAACGAGGCCTGCACCCATCCCATCCCATCCCATCCCATCCCATCCCATCCCTATCCCATCCCTATCCCATCCCATCCCATCCCATCCCATCCCATCCCATCCCATCCCTATCCCATCCCATCCCATCCCATCCCATCCCTCTCAGCCTCATGAACCTGCCAGCGCACAGAAAAGAGGAAAATATTGAATTTTCCAAAACTGAGCAAACATTGTGCACAAAACCAGCTCCCAGTGGCTCCAACTGGAAAGCTGGGACAGGGCTTGACCAAAATCTGCACATCCTGACCAACAAAAGATCCCTTGTAAGGCAGCCAGGCTGCAAAACAAGCACTGGTTTGATATACAATCTAATAAGAGAAGGTCCTGCAGCTCAGTAGTGCCACACTGGGTGTGTGACGAGTCCTTGGCATTTTCTGTCCCCTTCCTTCCACGTGCTGGTGGCTTTCTGGTAGCTCCTCCTGGCATGCGTGGCTCTCTCCTGGTCAGTCACATTTAACTCTCAGGAGGACAGTGCAGCAGCATCCTGACAAACCGGTTGGTATCTTTGTTTATTTGGATTATCTCTTTTAATTCAGTGTTTTCTTGTGGTTATCAATCAATCTCTTCTACTGTTTGCAGCCTGCACCACAGCTCGAGGGTTGGTGGCACCTGGAGGAAATCCACGCTGGTTGGGTGCCTGGGTTTTGTTCCTGGTTGTTTCTAAAGAAACCCTCAGTCCATCCAGGGCAGTGGTTTGGAGATGCCACCTCAAGCACAGTCAGTTCATAGCTGCAAAAATTCATTTTGTGGGCTCTGAAAGTCCCACAAAGTCCTGAATCCCCCAAGTGCTGGGATTGGGTTTCAATAATTTTTTTTTTCCATAGGAATAAATTCTCCTGCATGGGAGAAAAAGGAGCCTGGTGGGCAGAATGGAGCAAATCCCTGTGTGCAAGACTGGGATTCACAATCTGTGTTCACAGCAGGGCAGCAAATCCATTTTCCCTTTACCTGAGCTGAGCTTTTCCAACCAGGGCAGCCCCCAGCCCTCATCAGCAGGGCCAGGATTGCTGTAGATGCAGTGCCAAGATTGCTTCAAACCCCAGGAAAAACGAATGGAGAATATCCCAGGGTGTGCAGAACAAAACACCTCCAACAGTCAGAAATTTGTGTCAGACAGGACAGGAAAATAAAACCCTGAGCCCTCACAGAAAGTCACCTTCTGTCCTCTTCAAAAGTTGGAGAAATACGCCCAATATTGGCTTAAACTTGAGACATATCCCCAAATTCCCACTCTCTCACAGCCAGGGCTGAAATCCCCTTTTTTTTCTCTGCCCTTCTTAGATTTAAGTTTTTTCCTCACACCCTCACCCCATCCAGCAGGAGAACAAAAAGTTCTTGAGTGAGCAGAGTAGGAACTCTGTGGTGACACTGGTGTCCCTCAGGAGCAGTTTGTGCTGGTGACAGTGGTGTCCCTCAGGAGCGGTATCTGTGGTGACAGTGGTGTCCCTCAGGGGCAGTGTCTGTGGTGACAGTGGTGTCCCTCAGGAGCAGTGTCTGTGGTGACAGTGGTGTCCCTCAGGGGCAGTGTCTGTGGTGACAGTGATGTCCTTCAGGAGCAGTGTGTGCTGGTGGCACTGGTGTTCCTCAGGAGCAGTGTCTGTGCTGGTGACACTGGTGTCCATTAGGAGCAGTGTCTGTGTGACCCTGGTGTCCCTCAGGAGCAGTTTGTGCTGGTGACCCTGGTGTCCCTCAGGAGCAATGTCTGTGTGACACTGGTGTCCCTCAGAGCCCCCAGCTCAGGAGCAGTCTGTGGTGGTGACCCTGGTATCCCTCAGGATCAGTGTCTGTGTTGGTGACCCTGGTGTCCCTCAGGATCAGTGTCTGTGGTGGCACTGGTGTCCCTCAGGATCAGTGTCTGTGTTGGTGGCCCTGGTGTCCCTCAGGATCAGTGTCTGTGGTGGCCCTGGTGTCCCTCAGAGCCCTCAGCTGCGTCTCCCTGTCCCTCACTGCCCAGTGTTGTCCCTTGTCCCCTCTCCCAGCTCTCCTACGTGGACTCTGACGGGAACCCCATCGGGGTGGTGCAGATGACCTTCCTGCGCCTGCTGAGCGCCTCGGCCCGCCAGAACATCACCTACAACTGCTACCAGTCGGTGGCCTGGCACGATGCCACCACCAACAGCTACGACAAGGCCATCCGCTTCCTGGGCTCCAACGACGAGGAGATGTCCTACGACAACAACCCCTACATCCGACCTGCCCTCGACGGCTGCGCGGTACGTGGGGGCTCCTGGCCCTGGGGACACCTTGGGGACACCGTGGGGACACCTCTGGGCCATCCCCTGCTTGGCCAGCACCGTCTTCCCCACAGCAGATCGCCCCCAAATTCTCAGTGCTTCAGGGTTGTCCTTGACATGGGAGATACCAACGTGCTCTTCCCTAAGTTGGAAAGAAATGATTTGATGGGAATCCGTGATCCTGCTGGAAGTCAGGGGAAGCTGCAGCACCTCCAGGAGTCCAATTAATCTGATTAATCCAATTTTTCTGCCTAAAAGTGCTGCTTGCTTTTTTAAAAGCCTCCCTGGGGTTTTGCTCTCACCCAGTTCCTCACACGGGGAGAGGCGAGCGATGGCGCCCGGTTGGGTTAGAAATGTGCAGGGTTTGATAAAGGTCTTTGTAATTGTTGTCAGGAATTCTGAAAATTTGGGTTGGAAATTTACAGGGTTTGATAAAGATCTTTGTAACTGCTCTCAGGAATTCTGAAAATTGGGGTTGGAAATTTACAGGGTTTGATAAAGATCTTTGTAACTGCTCTCAGGAATTCTGAACATTGGGGTTGGAAATTTACAGGGTTTGATAAAGATCTTTGTAACTGCTCTCAGGAATTCTGAAAATTTGGGTTGGAAATTTACAGGTTTGATAAGGATATTTTCTTTTAGAAATTCTGAAATTGGGGTTGGGAATTTGCAGGGTTTGATAAGGATCCTTTCTTTCAGAAATTCTAAAAATTTGGGTTGGAAATGTGCAGGGTTTGATAAAGATCTTTGTAACTGCTCTCAGGAATTCTGAAAATTTGGGTTGGAAATTTACAGGTTTGATAAGGATCTTTTCTTTCAGAAATTCTGAAAATTGGGGTTGGGAATTTGCAGGGTTTGATAAGGATCATTTCTTTAAGAAATTCTGAAATTGGAGTTTGGAATTTACAGGGTTTGATAAGGATCTTTGTAACTACTTGCAGAAATTCTTTTAATTGGGGTTGGAAATTTACAGGTTTGATAAGGATCTTTTCTTTAAGAAATTCTGAAAACTGGGGTTTGGAATTTGCAGGGTTTGATAGGGATCTTTGTAACTGCTTTCAGGAATTCTGGGAAGCAAAACAGAAAGAGTTTATTTGGAATTTTTGTTTTTGCAGCCCCAGGAGGGCTCTGGGCTGTGCTGCTCATGGGGTGCACAAGCACAGCCACAATTTCCAAAGGTGCCTCACGTCCTCCCTTTTCTTTAACTCCTCTTGGATGCTTGATTTGGGTTTAAACTCTGAAAATTCTGCCCTCAGGAGATAAAAATTTGGCAAAGCAGGTGTTGCATGCATTTATTTTGAGCCCCAGCTTGCTGGTGTAAAAACATGAATAATTCCCACCCTCTGGAACTGCAGCACTCGGAGCCCACGGGACAGAAAGATTGAGATGTTTGACAGAAAATCTCCTCGTGTAATTTGAGATTGAAACACTTCTGTTCTGGCACGAACAGATTTTTTACTGATGGAGCAATGAGGAAAATCAGATTAGAACATTTAACACATTCCTGGAGAGGGAAAGGGCATCCAGCCCCCTTCTGGAAACACTCAGGAGAAGTTTGTCCTCAAGTTTTTCGTGTCTCCTGCTGGCATAACATCCTTGGGAAAAAAGACTTTCTCCTCCCTTCCCCTTCTGAATCTCAGGCTTGCTGGAGGAGCACATATTGCACATTTTAAAGTGGATGAGCCTCCTGAAAGCCTCCACCTTTTGGGCAGATAAATTGGATTAATCTTTTACCCTGGCAGATCGTGCTGCCCAAAGCACAGGCAGGATATTTGAGATTTATCTATTTACTTAAAAGGAGTTTGGGGCTTACAATTGATTCTCGACATTAAAGATGATTTTAGTCTGACTCTTAGACCCATAAAAAGGCTGTTAGGAATTTAGAGAACTCCACCAGGAGTTTAGAGGTGCTTTTATGTCTTTTTTGGGAGCAAGTGCTGCAACCCATCCAATTTCTGGGCTCAGCTGTGCTGGGTTAATGGTTGAACTCAGTCCTAAAAGTCTTTTCCATCCTGAATTATTCCAGGATTGAGCCCTACCCTGTGGAGATGAGGTTGGGCTGCCCCACACGGGGTTGCCACAGAGGTCCTGCTGTGGTGGGGAGGCTGCTGAAGCCAGGGCTGATGTTCTTCCCAAAATCTGAATATGTTTTTCCTGAACTTCCAGCCCCTTCTCATAGCTGTGCTCCAGCCTGTTCTCCTGAGCCACACAAATCACAGGGAAAGGTAGAGCCCAAAGCTGCTCCATAAATTCTCTTGTTTGTGCAGCTTTGTATGCCCTCAGGGGGTTCTTCTGCTCCTCTAATAATTATTTATATTTTGGAAACAACTCCGTGGCCACCAGGCATGATAAAAAGACAGCAGCATCTTGTGTATTCCACCAAACTTTAAATGTGATCTTTTCACTAATGTATTCAAATTAAATTGTTACCATTTACCCAACAAGCCAGGTGTGTCCTGAGGGAGGGAAAACAACTTTTCCACAGCCCCAACTTTTCCAGGCTCCCACTCCAGCTTGGAAACGTGCTGGAGCAGAGTTAGAGTGTCCTGATCTGCTTCTGCTCCAAGGTCTGGGCATCTCCCAAGGGTTTTTCAGCATGTGTGTTAAACGTGCAAATAAATTTATTTGGGTGGTGGTGACTCCGATTTGGGTCCAAAAATTCCCAGCAAAAAATCACCCCCACATTCCCAGCAGAGTGATGATTATTCAGTTGTGCTGATGTTGGCTTGGAGGCATCCTCAGAGCTCCTCTTTCCCTCATTCCAGGCAAGGAAGGGCTACCAGAAAACCATCCTGGAGATCAACACGCCCAAAGTGGAGCAGGTGCCCATAGTCGACATCATGTTCAATGACTTCGGAGAAGCGGCACAGAAATTTGGATTCGAGGTGGGACCAGCTTGCTTCCTGGGCTAAAAGAGCCACCTGAACCTAGTCTCCAAATGAGCAACCTCGTAACCTCATTGCCATTTAATTAAAAACAAAAAAAGAGAAAAAAGGAAAAAAAAAACGGAGAAAAAAAAGAATTCCTCGTCACGTGCACGGTCTGAAACTGGACAGCGATGGGTTATTATTTTTTTTTTCCCCTCCTCTTCCCCACCTATTTTGTTGTGTCCCTGGTTTTGCCCCAGCCCCTCTGTGCCCCCTCTCAGCCATTCCCAGGATGGATATGGAATCTCATGACCAACAGCCACACACGGAGACCTGGCCCTGTCCCTGCTGCCACCGCTGCTGCCACCGAGCTGAGCCCACCTCCAGCCAAACTCCTGCCTCCTCCTCCTCCTCTTCCTCTTCTTCTCACCAGGAAGCGTTTGTTTGTTCCTAAGGAAAAAAAAAAAAATGGAAAAAACTTGAAGTTCCTCATGTCCAGCTCGATGTTGAAGTCCTGGCAGTCCTGGATCTGAAGCTCCTCTGAGGGGTTTTGTTGCCTTCCACGAGGCAGGCAGCCACCCCAACCCAGCCAAGCTTCCAGCTGGGAATGAAGACAGCAGCTCCTGTCCCCACTTCTGCCTCTTCCCAGCCCCAAACTGGGATCTGGAGCCTTGGAATTTTCTCCCAGGATCAGCTCCAGCATGGCCAATTCCAGAATTTTCCATGTTTCCTCCGCTGAGTTTGCCTCATTCCACGTTTTCCAAAGTGCTGACTCAAGGTCACACTGGGCATCTCTTTGCCTTGTCATAAAGGTGCTTCTATTTTTGTATGTTTGTGAGTAAATATTTGTGTTGTATTTTATTTGAAATGTTGGAATGTTTCCGCCTTCAAACCATGCAAGTGACCTTGTCTGTATTAAAGCCACCCCAACCCAGCCAAGCTTCCAGCTGGGAATGAAGACAGCAGCTCCTGTCCCCACTTCTGCCTCTTCCCAGCCCCAAACTGGGATCTGGAGCCTTGGAATTTTCTCCCAGGATCAGGTGCAAACCACCCCCTGAGCCACAGATGCCTTTTGGAATGATTCCTTTCCAAATGAGGAAATTAAAGCCACTTTTTTAACAAAATTCCCTACAAATCCCCTAATCTAAAAGCAGGATCTGCATTGAGTCTCTGCCTTTTCATCCACTTGCTTAACACCCATATTTTAAATTAATTCTTCCTTTTTCTTTCAGCATTCCTTTAAAATGATAAGAATTAAACCTGAATCCATTCCCAGTGGCAGATCCCAGTGGCAGGGGAAATCCATTTGTCCTCTCTGAATATCAAGAATAAAAAAAAAAACCTTAAAAAAAAAAAAAGAAGGAAAAAAAGGTGCTTTTTATAGTTATTTTTACATATCTTTGTGGTGCTATCTGATAACTTTAACACAACACTGGGGATACCCTGCCACTGGCCAATCTCCCACTTGGCTTTTTAGGCACTTTCAGGCAGATTTTGGCTGCTGATAAATGCATGGCACTTTCTTATCTCCTCTGTCCAAATCCTGCTCCTCTCCTTCCTTGGATAGGCCCATGTAGAAAAAAAGCATTTAAATGTCCTTACAATTTTTATTATTATTATTATTACTATTATTATTTGGTTTTCCCAAGGATATCCACGTCTTTTCCCAGTTGGAAGCAGAGCAGATTGTCCTCAGTGGCTGAACGTTTGTGGTGCTAATTTCTGTAGATGTTGGGTGCCCTGAAGCCGTGGGGGTGCTGCCCACCCACCAATCCGGGGAATTTGCAATTTTCCTGCTCTTCCCACATTTTTCTTTTATTCCTTCCACGGCTCCCAACGTGCTGACACCCTCTTCTTCTCCCTTTTATTTTCCCCTCCTTGCCTGTTTTCCTTCTTCAGGTCTCTCAGCTGGAAAATAACCATTGCATGGTGGGGTTTTTATAAATTATTATTATTATTATTTTTATTATTATCTTTCAGCCCGGAGCATTCAGCTCAAGGGGGATTTTTCTCCAGCGAGGAAAAGACATCACATTTACTGTGAAAAAAGCCTATATATGATGTCTTTTCCCCCCTCCTGCCCAAACTGAGAGCAGCAGCATCCGAGGGAGGGAGGCAGAGCCGTGCTGGAGGGAGCGGCGATGCCAGAGGTGCTTGTGGGGCCTGGAGGATCCGTGTCCATCCCTCTCCCTTCTTCTCCTGTGCTCTCTCTCTCTCTTCCACTTTAGGGAATTGAAAAAAAAAAAATAAAAATAAAAACAACCCAAAAGGTGCTACCCTAAAAACTGCAGACTCCGGGCAGCAGAGCAGTGAAAAGGAATTTAGGATAATAAATAAGGAATTTAGGATAATAAATAAGGAATTCAGCTTCTCAGTCACCTTGGTAACAGCGGGAAGGGCAGGAAAGGTTGCACATCCCAGCAAAGCCATATCCTGATATTTCTGATATTTTGATATTTTTCCACACCTGTGTGTGTGTGTCTGCCCAGGTCATGGGATTCTGTTCTCAATTATTTTCTCAATTTTCTCATCAAGGGAGCTTTTTTTTTTTTTTTTCCTTTTGATTTCTCTGCTTGAAGAAGAAGAAGAAAAAAAAAAAGAAAAAAGAATAAAAATTTCCTCTGTTGAATTCCACAGTGTTGTAATTGTACTGAGCTCCCAACTGTTCCAATCCCTCCCAGACCACTTAGCTACGGTATATTGCAATAAAATTACTACTTGTATTTGCAGACCTTCTTTTTGTGTAATTTTATTTCCCTCTTCCCCTTAATATATATTGACTTGAACAAATGTTGATAAGAAAAATAAAACCTATGGAAAAAAAAACCCCAACTTTTAGTACATAAGGCCCTTTTTAAAATATAGTGTCAAATGCCGTATTGTACATTTCTTCAAAGTCCAATAAACATGTCATAAAATTTAAGTGTAATGCCCATAAGAGCTATTTTTAAATATTTTAAACCTGTGTAATAAAGGAATAAATGTAATAGATTTTTTTTCAATAAATCAAGTTTACTGTTTCCACCTAAACCCCCGTGATGTTGAATCTCTTCTTGGAGTTGATTGCAGCAGGATTTCCCCAGGACCCTCCTGCCCTGTGGAGCCTGGAAAGTTCATCAGAGCAGCAGTGGAAGTGCTTAAAGGTAAAGAAATTCTGTAAAATACAACCCAAACCCACCATGGGGAGGAATTCCAGGCCTGGAATCTTTTCTTTGGGGCTTTTTTTTTTTCTTTTTTCTTCTCAGTGAGAAGTTCCAGTGCAAAAATCCAACCTGGTTTTGGTTGGATGTGGAGGAGATTGTGTGGCCACCAGCTCTTCACCTTCACAGCAGCAGAAACTTCACCAGAGGAGTTTTTCTCTCACTGATCTTCTCATCCCAAGACAAATTCAGGAAAACAAAAATAAAATTCCAGCTTCTTGGTGAGCTCCTCAACCCCCAGTTTCCCATTCTTGGCCCCAGGGCTCTGCTGTGTGGAGGGACACACCACAGGGGACACTTTGTTCATCCTCTCCTCCTCCTCTCCTGCAGGTTTCACTCCAGGACCCTCTGGAATTCACTGTGGGAGACTCCACCAGTGGCTGCCACTGGATCTGAGCCACTCTGGTCCTCACGGGCTTCTCCAAACAAGCCCTGCTTGGTGCTGCAGCTCCAGGAGGTGCTGGACCTTCAGGAGGTGACATCTGGAGCTCTGCAGGTGGGTCAGGGGCCACCAGCCCAGCTCTGCGGTGGCCAAGCCAAGCTCTGTGTCCCAAAAGCTTCTGCCCTTCATTCTTTGGCTGCAGAAGGTCTGGGATGGTCTTCAAAGGTGTCCAGAGAAGGAGCCAAAGTCACAGATTGGGGTGGGTCGGAAGGGAAATTGAAGATAAGCCCCAGGTCCATGGGCAGGGACACCTTCCACAGCCCAGGGTGCTCCAAACCCCATCCAAACAGGACCTGAAATGGTTTAATCTTTAATTATTTAATCTGTCATTAACTTCTAGCAGTGGTTTTGGGAAATCTTGGGGTGTCTTGGCCAAATCTTCATCCAGATGGACCCCAAGAAATGCAGAGGTACCAGAGCTGCAGGAAGAAATGAGGGCAAAATAACTTTATTTACTTAAACCTAGCTGGAAAAACTTCACTTGGACCTTGATGATGCTTCAAGGTGCCCCCAGCCCTGTCTCACCAGTTGTGGTTTGCCCTCAATCACTGCTGCTTGCAGCAAACACAGGATTCTGTCTGGTCAGTGTCAACTTCTCCCTCTGAATCCTAACAGGGCCTTCAAGGCAGGAAGAAGTTCGTTTCTTCTCATAAGAGGGCAAGAAATTCTTTTTCTCTGAAAGATTCAGGTGTCCTGTGGCTGCTATCTTGCTGCAATTCCTTTCTTTAAAAAAGCATCCTGCATAGCACAGTTTCTATTTTAACATTTTTTATAACCTAAAACTATATTTAACACAGTGCTTAAGAGTATTAATACAGCATTACATTCTAACACAACACATATAATATTCATTTGAATATTTGCCAAAAGTCAATCATAAAATACACATTTTTCACAGGGGGGTTTATTCTAAGTGCCCTGGGCTGGGATTTCTGCCCTGGGCTGGGATTTCTGCCCTGGGCTGGGATTGCTGCCCTGGGCTGGGATTTCTGCCCTGCTGTGTGAGGAGAGCAGGTGAAGGCTGCAGAGTTTTCCCCTCACTGTTGGTTCTGCAGGTGCCTGAGCTGGCCCAGGCTCAGGGATGTGTCCATGTGCTTCCCACTCTGCTGCCAGGGGTGAAACAGGGGCTGCTGTGGGATTTGCTGTCTGCCTGGGACATGGGAACTGTTCTTTGCTCTGGTTTTCAGCCCTGCTCTGCCCCTGGTGCTGCTCTGTGACCAGTCACTCCCTGCTTTTTGTCTTGGATTCCCTTGCCTTGCTTCAGTTGGACTCCATCATCTGCAGGTCTTTTACAGCCTGAAGAATTTTGTGATCTGACTGCTGGAGCACTGGCTGTCCCTAAAGAAACCCATCCTACATGATTTTTAAGACTGGGATAGAAAACAGAGCCCTGAGGCTCCCACCAAACACAGCTCCCACAGCCCTGCCTGGAGCTGGGGCTGCACCAGCACAAACCAGCACATCCCAGTTCCTCCTGGAGCTGGGAAAGGGGACAGGTCCACAACCCTGCCCTGTCCCCCTCCCTGTGCCCCTCAGGGTCACACTGGGACCACAGCTCCTGCTCTCCACAAGATGTCACAGCTCTGGTTGGGATGCTCCTGCTGCTGTCTCCTCTCCAAGAGATGCTCCTCCCCCATCTCCTCAAACCCTGTGTTTACAACAGACTGGTAAAAATAAAAATGGCCAGAAAAGGAGCCTTGGCACTGATTAAATTTAGAGAGCAGATCCTGGGCATCCCCTCCCTGTCTAGGTGAGTTTTGGCAAACAAGAAGGGAAGCTGTGAATGGGTGTTTCATACAAAGGATGGAGCAGCCTGAGTGCCACCAGAGCTCTCCTGGAGACACAGAAACAGCAGGACCAAGTGGGAGGCTGGAATGAGGAGGGGAGAGGATTGTGCATGAATTAGCATGGAGAAAATATGCAAATTGTTGGGTAGAGTGAGGCTGTCATGGCATTCAAAGGAGCTGGAGCTATTCTTGTCCTTCAGCTGCTTTTTGTCCTGCATCTTCTCCCAGCCAGGCTGGATTTGACTTGGGTATGTTTTTATTAATATCTCAAGCAAAAAGGAGAATTGATCTGACCCACAGCTCTGGGAAAATGAAAAAAAAAAAACCACAAAAAACCCTCTCATGTCTTCCTGTGAGAAAAAACAAGTGAGCTGGAGGTGCTTCTGGCAGTTCAGCACCACCTGTAAATTAATCTACAGAGTGCCCAGAAAAGCTGAAGCAGTATAAGCCAAGTGTGTTCCCTCTCTTCACACCTTGCCCTGGAGCTGTGCCTCTGCAAATTACCTGCCCTGGCTTTCCAGCCAGACAATTCCCATTTTTTAAAATATATTTTTTAACAGGACTGCTCAGTGCTCTGTGTGTCACTTGGCACCACGAGCCCGGTGTCCCTTTGCCATCAGCAGGTGGGAAGCAAGGATTTATCATAATTATCCAACAATTATTGTATCCCTGCATAATCTGGATTCTCCTTCATTTTTATTTTTTTCCCACGTGCTTTTCCTTTGAGGCCCAGCTGGGCTGATGTTCCCAACATCTGTCGGGGGCTGTTTAGGCAGGGCTGCTCCTCTGCCATTGTGCAGTGACCCAAAACCAGCCTTGGAAATAATTCATCCTTCTTAATTCATCCTTCCCTCAGCACTTCCAGCTCTGGGGAATCCAATCCCTTTTCCCATTAGGGGATCTTCTGTGGAAATGCTGGATTTGGGACTCTTACACTGAAAACCCATTTTGCTTTTGATCTGAGAGCAGGAGGAGTTTAGTGAGCTGTACTTTTACTAATGGCACCTATTGCCACTTCATTCATTCCTCATAATTCCTCTGCCTGCAGATTTTCCCCATCCTGGGGCATCGTGGCAGCAAAGCGATTTTCTCCAGAGGCACAACCCGGGTGCTTCCCACAGCAGCAAACAAACCCCAATTCATGCTCCTATTAACAGCACTCCTCCAACATCCCTGAGCAAAAACAAACACCCCAAAGAAACTGAGCACAGCAAACCCTGCAGAAAGCAGCTGTTCCCTCCTCCAGAGGGGAGCCAGCGTTGTGTGTTCCTTCAGAGATGCACAACGAGGGGAGCTGTGAAGCACTGAAATTACATCTTGTAAAGCACTGGCTGTCACACTCACAGGCACCCCTGCAACAGCCAGAGCCAGCCTGGCAGCCCTGGGACTCCGTGTTCTCATCCTGCCTAATTATTAATATGTTAATTGGACAGTGAGATGTTGTTCTGTGCGGAAAATTCCCTGCGCCGCGCTTGGGTTATTCTTTTTGTTTTTTCCCCCTGGTTGCTTCTCAGCTCACAGATTTTTTGTTGTCTCAGCCTGGGCAGAGCAGAACCTGAGGGATCTTTTTGCCCCATCCCTGGAAGTGTCCAAGGCCAGGTTGGATGGGTTTGGAGCAGGCTGGGATAGTCAAGGTGTCCCTGTCCTGTCACTGGATGAGCCCTAAGGTCCCTCCAACCCAACCCATTCCAGGATTCTCTGATTCCATGAGGCCTCCTAGAGAGTCCCAAGTCAGGAGAGCATCAGGAATAATTCATCAGCCTCCTGCTGGTGCTGACAATTTGGGAATATCCCACAACCTGAAGGTGGATGGGCATTGCCATGGTTGTGTCATTGCCTGGGGATCCAGAGTGAAAAATGCCCTGACTGTGCCTTTTTAACTTCAAAATATCACCAGGAGCTGCAGGGGCCTGCCAAAGGTGCTCTCACACATCACCATCCAAAGGTGTGGTGGTGAGAAGATCTCTTCAGGATTGAGGCAGAAATTCCCACCCAAAACTCTCCTGGAGGCTCCCAGATGGAAATTTGGGCTGGGAAGTGCCTCCCTCCAGCCCCATCTCCCCCAGAGCTGAAGGTTGGACCCCACCTGCTCCTCAGTGCCCCCAGCACAATGCTGGATTTCAGGAGGGAGCAGCAGCCACTAAAAAAAAAAAAAAACCAAACCAAATTGTCCCTCTTTAGGATTTTCCCTTCAAGCAGGTTGATCCGAGACCCTGTTGAAACAGAAATCAAAAACCTGTCAGACTCAAAGCATTAATTAAGATACACTACAGGGAGAGAGGGGGAGAAGGAGGAGGGGAGGCATCCATTCAGGAATTATCTGCTCCACGAGGCAGCCTTCGTGGCTTCCACACACATCCATCATTTCTGGGAGGGGGAAAAAGCAAGAAATTAAATCCAGCCCCAGAGGAAGTTTGTCCACCACCATGGATTTAATTTCCCAACTTGCATCAGGCAAAGATTAACCTTGCTGAAGGGCACCAGTGGAGCGGGGAGGAATGTACAAATTAATCCCTGCTATGAGTTTCTCCAGGAGGAAACACTGAGCAGGATTAAATATTTATTGTATATAAATACCTTCTTTCCCACCTCCCCCATTTCCTCTCCTGATCTGCATTTCAGGCTCCTTCCAGTTTGCCCAGTAAGAGTGCAAGGGTTTGTTTTTCCTCCTGGATGAGGAGGAAGGTTTGAGGAATAATTCATTTCCCACCTTGATTTTTCCCTTCCCTCCCCTCCCAAGATTGATACCGTGGCACTTAAAGGGGAGAAAATCAAGTTGTGCTGATCTATGACCAGACACTATTTATTCTCATCTGCAATTTTCTTCAGCATCCTCAGAATTAAAATCCCTCTGCAATCTCTGCAGCTGGTTGCAATGTGCCATTTCCCTGCCTGCCCTCCTCAGATGTCTGTTCCCTCTGATCAGGGCACGCCGTTATCGATGATGTGATTCTGCTTTACATTCTGATGCTTCTGGGGTTTTTTGGACCATAAATAATGTTCCTGTGCAGCTCAGGCACAATCATTCTGAGGGTTTGTTGTTGTTTTTTATTTTTTCCTTTTCTTATTCCTTTTCCTTCTCTCTTTCCCTTTCTATCTTTCTTTCTCCAGCTCTTGCAGAGGGTGATAAATTCAGAATTTCTTCCCCCGTAGCAACCATCAATGTGCAGTATGGAGCTCATTCCTTCTCACCTGGGATTTAGGCTCAGGGGTGACCCTACAAACAGCAAAAAAATCCCTTTTCTGTGGATGCTGGGCTTCCTGGGAGGAACCAACCAGCCTGGAACAGAGGATGGCTCAGCACTTTAATCCTAGAAAGCAGCAGAGGGGCACAGTGTCCCTTTGTTGTCCCCAGCTGGGGACAGCCTGGGCCATGCTGGGGCATTGTTGGAGCAGATGAAGATGGAACCTGTTTTTTTTTAGAGATTACCTGTTTTCCATGGACATTTCTCCTTGATGGGATGATGGGATTTGGGCTGGCACAGATGTGCCCTCTGCATCCTGCCCCAGCCTCCAGGAGCAGAGAAGATGTGACAGCAAAGCTGCAAAACATTTATATTTAGGGGTGATTTTTTTTGTCTGATTAGAAATAAAAAACATCTGAAAAGCATCTGGACATGAAAAACATGAAAAACATCTGAAAGGAGCTGGAGATGAACCATTCCACCAGGTCCTTGCATCTCGTCATTCCCTTCTCCTTCACCTGGAGAGTCTCTCTGCTCTCTCCATCACCTGGAGAGTCTCTCCCTGACCTGGAGAGTCTCTCTCTGCTCTCTCCATGACTGGAAAGTCTCTCTCTGCTCTCTCCATGATTTGGAGAGTCCCTCCCTGCTCTTTCCATGACTGGAAAGTCTCTCCCTGCTTTCCAGGAGGAGCAGGAGCATCTCCAGGTCTCCAGTTCCACCTGCTGCCCTCACCTTGCTGAGATAAAGTGAGCCCAGGGAGAGGAAATGCCCTTGAGAAGTGCCAGGAGTGGGTCAGACTGGAAATCAGGAAAGGTTTAATCACTGGAAGGGTTGGTCAGTGCTGGAAAAGCTGCCCAGGGAAGGGGTGGAAGGGTTTAGAAGACCCAGGTGTGGCCCTTGGGGACAGGGTTGAGTGGAGGCCTTGGCAGTGCTGGTTAAAGGCTGGGTGTGATCATTTCCCAGGGCTTTTCTGTGATTCCACAGCCCAAACCCACCCTGGGGGCTGCACTGAGGGGACACTGCAGGTGCCAGGGGCTGGGGCTGGTTTGTGTCACTGCTTTGGAGCTCTGGGACAGACCCCAGGTGGCTCCAGCTGAGTGAGGGGGTCAGGACCCCCCAAATCAGCCCCAGCATTGCTCCAGAGCTGCAGTGAGACCATGGAGGGGACCCAATTCCTCCTCCTCTCCCTGCCCCAGAGCTTTATGGCTGCCCAGGAGTGGGGAGAACTCCCAGGCTCCATCAGGATGGGTTTTCCAATCATTTTGGGGATCCCCACCTTTAATTTCCAGCACCAAACGCCCTTTGTGGCTCACAGGGAACCCACCTGAAAATGTCTGTGCCACAGAGCCACTCCCCACTTGGAAAGGCTTTGCTGGGGCCCATCCAGCACCCTCCACACGCCTGAATTCCTGTTTATTTTTCAAAAGCCCGAGATTTTTGCGTTGTTTTGTCTCTCATTTTGCAGAGTTAATCGGATTGGCAAGCACAGAAAGGAGCTGCCAGGGGAAGCAGCTGCTGAGCAGCACAAAGCTGGGTGTGTGTAATCCAAGCTTTACCCACAGCCTTATTAAGATCGAGATGTCTCATTACAGGGTGGATTTCCAGCTGGATTTCACAGCTTTTTGTGATTTCTCCCTTTCACTTTTTCCCCCACTCATACAATTCTCTGCTTTTCGCTGGGGGGAAGGAGTTTGGTTGAACACGTGTTGCACTGAGCAACATCCTCAATTTAAATGGAAATTCTCTCAATAACAAATGTTCTCTCTCTGTTTCCTCACCGGGGGAAGGGCTTGGAAATATCATTCAGAGGAAAAAAAGAGACTCCACCAGAGCTCAGAGCCAGCACAAGAACAACCCCAGTCCTCTGGCAGGGCCAATTGCAGATAATAAAGTGCCCATTTGTTGCAGCTGAGATGGTGGAAGTGAGCTGGAGGAAAGAGGAGTTCAGCAATCCAGGCTGAAAAATCAAATTAAGGGAGAGGGGAAGTGGGAATCTCCTTATGGAGTGACTGGGATCATTTATTGCAGCTGCTTTGGGTGGAAACAGGGGCAGGGAAAGGGAGCCAGGAACTCCTGGAAGGAATTTGGAGTGATCCAATCCAGGGCATGAGGAGTTTAAGGTGGATAAAAGGACCAAAGGCATGCCTGGGTCTCAGCCTGTGGCCCTCTCCCAGTCCTGCTCTCTTTTCCCATCATTAATTTATTATTTCAAGCCTGGCTTGTTGGGGCAGGGATTTTTCTGTGTCAGGTAATGCTGGGAATGCCCTGTAACACATCCCTAACTAACCATAACCAACACTGAAATTTAGGTTAAAACACATTTGTCCCTCTTCTCCAAGGAGAAAACCTATAAAAAAATATTCCATTTTTCCATCATCACTCAAAACTCCAGAAATCTTCAGAAATTACTCTTTTCTGGTTGAGAAACTTTTCCAAACGAGAAACTTTGCCAGCTGTCCATCCTGTTAAAAAGCCATTTCCTCCTGAGAGAGATGCTTGGAGGGAGATTTTTCAGCTGGCTGTAGAAATAAATCATTGAGTATTGCTGCCTGTGACTGGGGAGATTTACAGGGGCTGGGCAGGTGATTTATGGGGGATTGGAGGAAGATGCTTTTGACTGCAATGCATGGAGCAAGTCCTGGGCTCCTTCCCAGCTGGAGCTGCAACCTCTGTGCACGGGGTGAGGCTCAGATCCATGGATGCCCTTTTAGGATGTAGAGTTTCATTAGGATCAGGCTCTTTTGGTGAGGCTCAGATCCATGGATTCCCTTCTAGGATGCAGAGTTTCATTAGGATCATGTTTAGGATGTTTGAGTTAGGCTCAGATCCATCCCTTCCAGGATGCAGAGTTTCACTAGGATCAGGCTCAGGATGTTGGGGTGAGGCTCAGATCTATGGATTCCCTTTTAGGATGCAGAGTTTCATTAGGATCAGGCTCTTTTGGGGAGGCTCAGATCCATAGATTCCCCTTTAGAATGCAGAGTTTCATTAGGATCATGTTCAGGATGTTGGGGTGAGGCTCAGATCCACAGATTCCCCTTTAGAATGCAGAGCTTCATTAGGATCATGTTCAGGATGTTGGGGTGAGGCTCAGATCCATGTATTCCCTTTTAGGATGCAGAGTATTATTAGGATCAGGCACAGGATGTTGGGGTGAGGCTCAGATCCATGGATTCCCTTTTAGGATGCAGAGTTTCATTAGGATCAGGCTCCTTTGGGGGTGTTGGGGTGCAGGGAGAGGCAGCCAAGCCCCCCCAGTCCCACATCTCCTGCTCTGATGGGGCTCTGGCTGCTCCTCTTTCTTTTCCAGAGCCAGAATTCCAGGAGCAGAGGGAAATCCCATGCCAGGTGTGTATTTTTATTATTATTATCTCATCCCACCTTGCACTATCCCAGGCTGCCCCAAGACCCTTCCAGCCTGGCCTTGGACCCTTGCAGGGATCCAGGAGCACCCACAGCTTCTCTGGGCAGCTGTGCCAGGGCCTGCCCACCCTCCCAGGGAACAATTCCTTCCCAAAGTCCAGTGTAAATTATCCCAATAAGGATTGCTCAGGTTGGGAGGGATAAACATCTTTTCCTCTTTACATTTGGTTTATTTGTTAATTTAAACCCTGCTGTCAGCTCCCAGCACATCAAACCTGCTGCAGGGCAGGTTTCTCCTCTGAGGTGATGATGCTCAGAGGCTCCAGCTCCTCCAAAAATGGGGGAAAAGGATTAAAAATTCCCAGTGCCTGCCCAGCTTTGGGGTGTAGCTGCTTTTCTAAATCCATCATGCTCTGTTTGTCACGCTGATGGATGCTCTGCCCATATGTTTAAATACCACAGACATGCAGCCTTGCAAATATCTGCTCACCCAGGAGGAATCATCCTGCTTGACAGGCAATCAAGGCAAGATCAGGGTTTTTTTCCTCATCATCACCAGCTCTGAGAGCCTTTGGAGAAGTTTCCATGTCCTTCTCCCTGTGTGGGGCCTCACCATTTGCTGCTGGGGTCAGGGCAGTTTTCTTTTTGCAAAACCCATCACCATCCTCCAAAAGAAACCCAAGCAGGGCCTTGTGCCATAAATCACAGCAGGAAAATGAAATGTGGGAGCTTTCCAAGCCCCAGCAGGGCAGGGATGATGCTGGATTCATCAGTCCCAAGGCGTGGCTGGAGCTTGAGCTTTGCCCTTTACAAGCAGTGCTGCGTTTTGGGAGAGATTTCTGAGCCTGTGGCAATGACAGCAGAGAAGGAGAAATGAAACAGAATCACCCTTGTCAGGACTCAGGACATCCCTCTGGCTGTCCTGAGCAGCCAAGACCCTTGCCAGGGGTCTCAGAGACCCTGCACAGAGCCCCAAATGCCCCTGTGGGTTTGATTATGGCCCGTGGAGCAAATTACCAACCTTCTATGAAGATCAGCAAGCCACAAGAGTTTAAGTAGAATATTAGTGAAATTATCACAGGGTGAATTATGCATTTTGGGATTTTGGTACAGGGGGGTTATGGAGGCAAGATGGAGGGACCTGGGTGTGTTGTGGTAGGGACAGGCGTTTCGGAAGATCGCGGGCTGTCACAGAAAGCTGCAGAAACTTTTTCTTTCTTCTTCCCCAGAGATAAAGATCACCCTCAAAATGTAACTAAAAATGTAGCCCCCCTAACATAAGAGATATCAGTACCACCCTGTACTAACCCCCAACCCCTTCTTTGACGTAAAAAAACCCCCCAAACTATAAAACCCCTAAGAAGCAGTTAATAAAACCTATTTGACCGTCCACCACATTGGTGTCTGCATTGTCTTTAGCCCGAGTGACCTAAAGACAGTTTAAAGTCACCGTGCTGCTCTCTAAACCAAATCGCCTGCCTTCAGAACCAAAAAGCAACAGTGTGTCCAGCCTTCCTCCTTCTTCTTCTTGGCCTCCATCTTCTGTAGTGATGTTGGCACTTTTAGATTGGTTTAGAGTAGAAGCTCAGTGTCTAACACAGGTGATGGATATTGGGAAGTAATTGTAAATATTGTACACGTAGTTTGTACTATAAAGACATAACAGCACCCCGGGGGCAGGCAGAGTGCCTGTGGCTGCCCTGCTGAGCAGATCTCTGCTGGGCAGAAAGAAAATTTTATAGATAAGAATTAATTAATTCCCTTTTGTTTCCCTTTTATTTCCTTTTTATTTCCCTTCTATTTCCCTTTCATTTCCCTTTTTGTTTCCCCTTTATTTTCTTGTTATTTACTTTTCCCCCTTTCATTTCCTTTTAATTTCCCTTTTATTTCCCTTTAATTTCCTTTTTATTTTCCTTTTATTTCCCCTTTACTTCCTTTTTAGTTCCTTTTTATTTCCCTTTTATTTTTCTTTTTACTTCCTTTTTATTTCCCTTTTATTTCACATTCCTTTTAATTTCTCTTTTACCTCCTTTTACCATCTCAACGACCTTGAGACCGAGAGATGAAGAGCTCTGACTCCTTCTTTAAGCGCCGGGCTGGGAAAAGAGACTTTGGAACTTTCCTCGGGGTCACTCTGACAAACAAATGATCCCAACACACCCTCAGTGTCTGCCTGGCCTGAGCTTCTGCAGGAAAAGCTGCAAGAGCCACCTGTGTGAAATAAAAGGCTTCAAGGAGCAAAGGAATCAATTTTACCCAGAGTGATTTTTCTCACAGGCTGAGGGATAGATCTTCTGTGCCCCCGTGCACATCCTTGGTTAATAACTGGAGTTTTCAGCATGAAATACTGGGGAGAAAACTGCATTTTCAGCCCTGGAGTCTGAGAGAGGGAAGGAGCAGCACTTCTCGAGGAGCACGAGAGTTGTGAAAGCTCTCCAACACCTTTAGTTCCTGTGTAGCATCTGCTGATATTTTATTTTTGGCACCTATCAAGCATCTATTATCCCTGCTGAGAGTTAACCCTGTTGTGTTTGTGTGTGGGAAAAAGAAAAAAAAAAGCTCACTGGGTGAGAACCAAGGGAATGTTCCTTTGGAGAGGGGGGCAGCACAATGGGGCTGATATTTCTGAGTTTAAAATCTGCACCCACAGGGGATTCACCCTGGGGAGCTGAAATAACCAAAATCAAGGCTTGGCTTGGATGGTTTTCATGCCATGAAACTCATCCAAAATCCAGAATCAGGAATCTGCAGCTTCACACCCTCCCCTGTGTGTCTGTGGCCCTGGTGTGGCCTTGCTCAGCGTTGGTGGAAATGTGATTTTTAAAAGGGAAATGAAAAGGAAATGAAAGGGAAATAAAAAGGAACTAAAAAGGAAGTAAAGGGGAAATAAAAAGGAAATTAAAGGGAAATAAAGGGGAAACAAAAAGGGAAAATAAAAAGGAAATGAAAGGGAAATAAAGGGGAAACAAAAAGGGAAATAAAAAGGAAATTAAAGGAAAATGAAAAGTAAATAAAAGGAAAATAAAAGGGGGAAAAAGGAACTAAAAAGGAAGTAAAAGAGAAATTAAAAGGAACGTGAAATAAAAGGGAAATAAAAAGGAAGTAAAAAGAAAAATAAAAGGGAAATAAAAAGGAACTAAAAAGGAAGTAAAGGGGAAATAAAAGGGAAATAAAAAGGAAAATAAAGGGAAATAAAAGGTGAATTAAAAGGAAATGAAAGGGAAATAAAAAGTAAAGTAAATAAAAAGAAAATAAAGTAAATAAAAATAAAGTAAATAAAAAGAAAATAGAGGGGAAACAAAAAGGGAAATAAAAGGGAAATAAAAGGGAAATGAAAGGCAAATAGAAGGGAAATAAAAAGGAAATAAAAGGGAAATAAAAGGGAAATGAAAGGGAAATAAAAGGGAAATGAAAGGCAAATAGAAGGGAAATAAAAAGGAAATAAAAGGGAAATAAACACAAGCAACGTGGCTGCTGTGGGTCGGAGCCCAGGGTGGGCAGTGCCAGGGCTCCTGAGCCCAGGGTGGGCAGTGCCAGGGTTCCTGAGCCCAGGGTGGGCAGTGCCAGGGTTCCTGAGCCCAGGGTGGGCAGTGCCAGGGTTCCTGAGCCCAGGGTGGGCAGTGCCAGGGTTCCTGGGCCCAGGGTGGGCAGTGCCAGGGTTCCTGAGCCCAGGGTGGGCAGTGCCAGGGTTCCTGGGCCCAGGGTGGGCAGTGCCAGGGCTCCTGAGCCCAGGGTGGGCAGTGCCAGGGTTCCTGGGCCCAGGGTGGGCAGTGCCAGGGCTCCTGAGCCCAGGGTGGGCAGTGCCAGGGTTCCTGAGCCCAGGGCGGGCAGTGCCAGGGTTCCTGGGCCCAGGGTGGGCAGTGCCAGGGCTCCTGAGCCCAGAGTTTGCTGCTGAAGGACTCTGCAGGTGCCAGGTGGGTGCTCACAATCAGCCAGGGGCACTCATCTCTGCCCTGCACTCAGCAGAGCTCTGTACATCACCGTGCACGGAGCCTTTACTGGGGGCTGTCAATCTCACAGCTCTCCCCTCGATTTCCTTTCCTCTTTTCTCTTTAACTATTGAGGCCACGCTGAGAAGGGGAAGGGCTCGAAGCCTTTGTGCAGCCCATGGGCCTGGGAGTGTTTCTGGAGGGTTTGGAGAGTGGGAGACAGATGGGAGAGGTGGCTCAGACCTTCTGTGTGTGAGTGAATTTTTCCTCTTTGAAGCTGAACTTTTGATTTACAAAAATAGCCTGTCTCAATTTTAAACTCAAGCAGATTCCACCACAAACATGGGGGAACTGCTGCTGCTGTTATTCATCTTCTGCCTCAAAAAATATCATTTTAATTCCTAGTCAGGAATAAAAGAAAGCAGGGATTGATTAGGAGGAGACCCTAAAATTTTGCTGTTGGGAAATTCACATCATGTGCTGCATAAAACAAAAGAAACTCAGGGGGGTTTTGTGCTTTCTTGGGGTCTCTTTCCAAATTGGAATGAATGAGATGATGATAAGGAGATAAGAAGAGGATATTGAAAGAACCGTGGAAATTGTTTTAGAAATAGATCTCAGGGGGGAAGGCAGTTAGAGAAATTAAGCCAATTAGGCTGGATATGGGCTGCTTCTCCCTTTCCTGAAGAAGCTCTCCGAGGTGGATAATGAAGGCCAGGACAGATGTAAGGATTTGTATTCCTGGCTGTGGAGTTTTAATTAGTCCCAGGGTCTTTCTGCAGGGCCACGTTGACAGCCAAGGGTGTGCTGACCTTTCTCCCTTTCCTTTCCTTTCCTTTCCTTTCCTTTCCTTTCCTTTCCTTTCCTTTCCTTTCCTTTCCTTTCCTTTCCTTTCCTTTCCTTTCCTTTCCTTTCCTTTCCTTTCCTTTCCTTTCCTTTCCTTCCCTTCCCTTCCCTTCCCTTCCCTTCCCTTCCCTTCCCTTCCCTTCCCTTCCCTTCCCTTCCCTTCCCTTCCCTTCCCTTCCCTTCCCTTCCCTTCCCTTCCCTTCCCTTTCCCTTCCCTTTCCCCTTTTCCTTTCCTCTTTCCCCTTTTCCTTTCCCCCTTTTTTTCCCTCCCTTTTCCAGCCCTGCTCTTCCCAGGGAGCTCTGACTTTAGATTTCATCCTCCCAGTTGTGGCAAAGGCAAAACGAGAGCCACAAACCCCAAAACTCAGAGCAAACACATCCTGCAGGGGTGGGGAGAGGAGATTCCAACCAGGAATTCCTTCCTGGGCATCCTGAGTGAGGCACGGGGACAATGGGTGGGCACAGGGACAGAAGTTTTGGGGTGGGAATCTCCCTTCTGTTTGATTGGACAGATGTTTTGGGGTCTGCTGGAGTGGGATTTTTCCTCTTGTTTGATGGGACAAGGGGACAAAGGGACAGATGTTTTGGGGTGGGAATCTTCCTCTTGTTGGATGGGACAGAGGGACAGATGTTTTGGGAGCTGCTGTTGTGGGAATCTCCCAGGAGGGAGATGGGACAGAGGGATAAAGGGACAGATATTTTGGGGTCTGCTGGAGTGGGATTTTTCCTCTTGTTTGAGGGGACAAGGGGACAAAGGGGCAGATGATCTGGGGTCTGCTGGAGTGGAATTTTTCCTCTTGTTTGATTGGACAAGGGGACAAAGGGGCAGATGTTTTGGGGTCTGCTGGAGTGGGATTTTTCCTCTTGTTTGAGGGGACAAGGGGACAAAGGGGCAGATGTTTTGGGGTCTGCTGTTGTGGGAATCTCCCTCCTGTTTGCTCAGCTTGGCACAAAACCCCCTGGGACATGCCAAGTGCTCAGGAGGTGCCCCCTGCTCCCCTGCCATCCCCTGTGCCCTGCCCATGGGCAAACTCTGATTTCTCCATTCCCTCTCCTGCCTTTCTACCACGTCCCTGTTATCTCCAGCTCCTTTTAAGAGAACTGCTGTGAGACTCCTTCTCAAGGAAATCTGAGGAAAGCAAAGGCACCTTTCAAGTTCTGATGGTTTCAACACCTTGTCTCGCACTGCTGGAGCTCATTGCCCAAGAGCTCTTTGAAATACCAACACTAATCAGGAAAAAATTCCATTTTCTGCATGTGCCACGTCCCTGGCTGGTGCCTGAGCTGTGTCTGCCACTGCAGCATCTTCCCTGGCCCTGTCAGTGGGGAAAATCCTGAGCCCCCAGGAGAGAACAGAGATTTTCTCTTCCCAGGGCACCTCTGGAGCTCTGTGGGGATGGAAGTGAGAGTGGGTTTTAGTCTTAGTGCAGCAGGGAAGCTCAAAATGCCTTTGTGAAGTTGATCTTTGAAGGGTTGGCTGAGAGCACAGTGAGATCCAGGGGAGCTCCTGGTGTCTGATAATCACTGAGGAGAAACTCAGTCCCACACTTGCTCCCCTGGGCACAAGGAACTTCCAGCCAAGTGTGATAAAAGGGGAAAAAAACACATTTTTTAAAGTGGTTTAATTGAACAACTGAGTGCAGATGAGGGGTTGGAGTTTCCCAGCTCGGGATTTGCTTTGATTTGGGACTGGAGCTGCTTTTCCAGAGGGAAATTAACTCAGTGCAGCTGGCCCAGCTCATTGTCACCCTCCAGCTCCATTGCCAGGACCCAGGGGACAGCAGGAGCTGCAGGCACTGCTCCTCTTCCTCCCAGGCTTTCTGAGGGAGGAGAAACCTTTCCCATCTCCAGGAGGAATTCACTCCAAGAGCCTCACACAGATCTGTGACCATGTTCACAGGGTTCTTGGATGAGGGAAGAGATGAGAATGTTGACTCCATGTTTCAGAAGGCTTGATTTATTATTTTATGGTATATATTACATTAAAACTATACTAAAAGAAGAGGAGAAAAGGTTTCATCAGAAGCTTTGCTAAGAATAGAAAGGAATCATAACAAAGGTTTGTGGTTCAGGCTCTGTGTCCAAGCCAGCTGACTGTGATTGGCCATTAATTACAAAAAATCACATGAGACCAATCACAGATGCACCTGTGGCATTCCACAGCAGCAGATAATCAATGCTTACATTTTGTTCCTGAGGCCTCTCAGCTTCTCAGGAAGAAAAATCCTAAAGAAATGATTTTTCATGAAAGATGTCTACGACACAGATTCGTGTGTGTGCTCAGAATAACCCAGGCTGCCCAGCACACCGTTCATCCCCGGGGTTCATTGATGCACAAGGATTATTTGCAGGTCTTTGAGGTGGGAGCATCACTCTCATCCCCTCTGTAACCACATCTGCATCTGCACTGGGCTGGAGGAAATCAGCTGGGCTCAGCCTGCCAAGTCTCTGCTGCTCCAGCAGGGTAAAACCCACAGCAATGAGAGCAGAATCCAGCCCAGAGCTGGCAGTAAATGAACTGCAGCAGCAAAAGCCACTTTAATGGATGTGTACTGCAGCTTAATGGATATGTACAGCTCTTGTTTTATTGCTGGGCTTCAGGAGAGTAGCAAGGCTTTAATTGACTTTGATAGAAGAGGGTCTCCTTAGCACTGCAGTCGAGGGCAAAACCAATCATTAATATAATTAAGGCATTTACTTCCAGCATGTGTTTGCTCCTTCTTACTGTAACTCCTGCCTGGCAAACTCCTGGCTGTGGGATGACCTTGGAGTCGGGCTGCTCCTCGCTTTGTTGTGGGAAAAAGGAGAATATTTCACCCCAGCTGTGCACAACGAGCCCGGGATGCTGGAGCTCTGTGCTTTTATCCCCTCACAGGGAACACCCAGGGGTGCTTTGGATGCTCAGGGACTGCAAGGTGCTGTCCCTGCACCTCAACAGAGCATCCCTCACCTGGGCTGAGCCCTGGCACCTGCTTTCTGTCCCAAAATTGTTGTCTCTCTCTGCTTCCCTTCCCCATGTCTTGGCCGGGAGCTGCAGGGATAAGGGATGGGCAGGGGCTGCCAAGGAAGAAACCCCAGGGCTCCTTCTCCAGAAAGCCCAGAGCTCCTTCTCCTCCTGCACAAAGCCAGGGCTTCTTCTCCTTCCCCAAAAACCCCAGGGCTCCTTCTCCAGAAAGCTCAAAGCTCCTTCTCCTCCTGCACAAAGCCAGGGCTTCTTCTCCTTCCCCAGAAACTCCAGGGCTCCAGAAACTCCAGGGCTTCTTCTCCTCCTGGAGACAGCCCAGAGCTCCTTCTCCTGAAACCCCAGGGCTCCTTCTCCAGAAACTCCAGGGCTTCTTCTCCTTCCCCAAAAACCCCAGGGCTCCTTCTCCAGAAATTCCAAGGCTTCTTCTCCTCCTGCAGAGACCCCAGAGCTCCTTCTCCTCCTGGAGACAGCCCAGAGCTCCTTCTCCTCCTCCTTCTCTTCCTTCTCCTGAAACCCCAGGGCTCCTTCTCCTTCTGCAGAGCCCCAGGGCTCCTTCTAATCCTGCAGAAACCCCAGGGCTCCTTCTCCAGAGCCTCCAGGGCTCCTTCTCCTTCTCCAGAAACTCCAGGGTTCCTTTTCCTATTGCAGGAACCCCAGGGCTCCTTCTAATCCTGCACAAAGCCAGGGCTTCTTCTCCTTCTCCAAAAACCCCAGGGCTCCCTCACCTTCTCCAGAGACCTCAGGGCTCCTTCTCCTTTTCTCCCTCTCCTTCTTGAAACCCCAGGGCTCCTTCTCCTCCTGCAGATCCCTGGGGCTGGGCAGGTTGGATCAGCTTTGCTCAGCACCGTGGGTGAGTGGGGACAAGGAGAATCCCACCTGACTCCAGCTGGGAATTCCTGCCTGGGGGGATCCATCCTGCTCTGGAGGATCTGCCCCAGCCTTTGCCAGGATTCAGGCTCAGAAAAGCTGGGACAGGAGGTGACACAGCTCAGGGACAGGGGGCTCCTGGCCCTCCCAGATATTCCAAGGCACTTTCCCCAGGAGCAGATGACACCACCACAGTGGCAGCTCCTTTCCCAAAATGGGCACAGAAACCCTTCTGCCCTGGCTGCTTCAAAACCCCCTGAATTTCTGTTCCTTTGCCTTTCTCTCCCACCAACAACAGAAATAAAAACGAGTGCATAAACTCAGGGCAATTATCACTCAATTAATTCCTCCCCTGTCTCCATGGCACTCTGTTTGACCTTATTCCCAGTTAGTTGATCTTCAGCTCTTTAATATTTCAGCTGACCTTTTGGGCTGCAGAGCTGCTGCTGCTCCTCCCTGGCATTGCAGAGCCAACCTGTGCATCCAGTGGCCCCAGCCTCATTTATCATTCATTTTCAGGTGTCAGCAGAGCCATTATTCAAATGGCTGGCCTCACATGCAATCAATCTTTAATGAAACAATAATTGCACCTTCCCCTCCGCCAGAACTCTGCCTTTCTTCCAGGTATCTTGTATATTAATTATTGAAAACAAGGGTGTTTTACCAGCAATAAGTTGTGTTTCATCAATCAAGAGGATTTTAACTGGGAGATTTATGACCTTTGGTTTCACAGAGGAGCAGGAAAACAGCAGCTCCTGTTGCTCTTGGTCTCACCTTGTGATTCCTGAAAGGTTTTTTTCAGCTTGCCAGAAGCAGAATTCTGGGATCAAGGGGCTGCTGGCAATAAAGAGGTGACAAATGTACACAGGCAGTGTCCCTGTGCAAAATGTCCCTGCTCTGGATAAAATAAAGGAAAAGCCCCAGAAAATCCATTCGTAAAGAATTCAGATTTCCATTATTCCCCAAATTGGAGAGGGTTAATTCAGAGACACCTGGTACTAAACCAGGCTTTCTTCAGGTGAGGTTCCTCACTGCTTTTGCCCCATAAAAACCCAGCAACTTCTGGGTTTGTGTTCCTTTGCAAGCTGAGAAGGCTCAGGGACTCAGGTGCAGCTAAACCAGGAGGTTTAGTGCTGGTAGCACTTGGAAAATGGAGAGGAAAAAAATAAATAAAATAAAATAAAAGGCTGAGCCAGGTTTAGGTTTTAAAAATTAATTAGAATATTAGGGTTGGGGTTTTTTTTAATGAACATGAGCAATTCCTGTGAATTTATTGATTTCTCTGTGTAGAGAAAAATGGAAGTGGCTGTACCACTGCTTGGTTTGGGGGTAAATTGCTCCACATTTTCACCAGTGAAGCAGGGAGGGTGGCAAGTGCTGCTCTCAGTCCTGGTGGAGTCCAGAAACAGCAGCAGAGGAATTAATGTTGATAAAGTCACTCTTATGAGCCTCTATTTCCTCAGCACAGCTTTATTTTATTTGTGTGGATTTTTCTCACCTTGTTTGCCACCCTCAGCAGCGATTTTAATGGGGGATTTGTTGGGTTTTTATTATTTTTTTCCTTCCTGAAATTACCATCAGCCTCGTTGGAGGAGGGCACGACAGCAGCCGGGGACCCTGAGCTGTTTGCAGCTCTATCCCAGAGGAGGAGGGAGAGGAAAATGAACCCTCCTATTTCTGCAGAGGCTCTGATGATGCTGGGGTGACAAGGGAGATGGGAGACTTGCTCATCCTCTAATGCAGACAAATCTCAGCTTTATTGATTAACAGAAATACTTTTATAATCACAATAATAAGGCTCATGCATATTGCAAAACTAAAGCTCACTATTGGTCAGCTATAAAAGTCAGTCACACTTATTCTCAAGATGTTTGTGGCTTCTTTTTTACCTCCTATCACATAATTTACAAAACAACTTCTTGCTCAAAGAAACCATGGCCTTGAATTAGGCAGCTGCTGTTTTCTCAGATGCTCTTTCTCACGTTACTTTTCCCATGGACTGTGTCTCAGTAAAAAAAACCTGTCCACACTGGGGAAAGGTAAATATGTGAACAAAGAGCCTCTGTTTGCCTGTGCTGGGCTGGGGCAGCGATTGCTGCTGCTGTTGAGTTTCCCTCCCCTCGTTATTGACTCTCTGTGCTGCACTGAGGCAGCTCTGCTGTTGTCAGTGGTCACAGGGGTTTGTTGAGGATGGAAGAGTCAGGATCTTGATTCCATGGTCAGAAGGCTTGATTTATTATATTGTGATATATATATATAACATTATAACTATACTACATAGAGATAGAAAAGGAAGAGGTTTCTTCTGAAGCTGGCTAAGTTAAGAAGAGAGATAGAAAGAATGAATAACAAAGGTCTGGGTCTGGGCAGCTCCACCATGAGTGGTCACTGAATCCAAACATCTACAGGGGACCAACCACAGGTGGACCTGTTGCATTCCACAGCAGCAGATAATAATTGTTTACATTTGTTACTGAGCTTCTCAGCTCTAGCAGGAAAAATCCTACAGAAAGGATTTTTCACAAAGAATGTCTGCGACACTCTGCCTTCCCACCCGCAGTGGGATGGATGAAGGGATGGGCAAAGCTTTACAAGGGCCCTGCTGTGGACAGTTTTTTACTGAGACACAGTCCATGGGAAAAGTAACATGAGAAAGTATCTGAGAAAGGAACAGCTGGCTAATTCAAGGACATGGTTTCTTTGAGCAAGAAGTTGTTTGGTAAATTATGTGATAACAGGAGGTAAAAAAGAAGCCACAAACATCTTGAGAAAAGGTGGGATTGACTTTTTATAGCTGACCAACAGTGAGCTATAATTTTGCAATATGCATGAACCTTATTATTGTGATTATAAAAATGTTCCTGTTAATCAATAAAGCTGAGATTTGTCTGCATTAGAGGATGAGCCAGTCTCCCGTCTACCTCGTCACCCTGTGTGGGCTTTGGGACTTGGGGTTTGTCCCCCAGATTGGTTTTGTGCAGGTCCTGTGTGTGCTCAGCCTCCAGGATAGAGCAGGAATTGAGGACCAGCCTCAGCAGGGAGGCACAGGGAGGGTGAGCAGCACAGCCAAGCATCTTTTCCCTCCTGGAATTCCCATTTCCCACCTCCCCAAGCCCCCAGTTTGGAGCAAGGAGTTCATCTCCTCTCCTCTCCTTTCCTCCCCACCTTTGGATCTGGTCAGGTTCATTAAATTTCTTATTCTTCCTGTGTTTGGAGAGGGGACACTGCTGAGAAATCCCATGGAGAGATCCCAAGCTGGGCCACCAGGATGGAGCCATCCCTGATGGTTTTGGGATGGGGCCTGATGGTTTGGGATGGGGATAGAGCCATCCCTGATGGTTTGGGATGGGATGGAGCCATCCCTGATGGTTTGGGATGGGGATGGAGCCATCCCTGATGGTTTGGGATGGGGATGGAGCCATCCCTGATGGTTTTGGGATGGGGATGGGGATTGAGACCCATCTCTGATGGGTTTGGGATGGGGATGGAGCCATCCCTGATGGTTTGGGATGGGATGGAGCCATCCCTGATGGTTTGGGATGGGATGGAGCCATCCCTGATGGTTTTGGGGATGGGGATGGAGCCATCCCTGATGGGTTTGGATGGGATGGAGCCATCCCTGATGGGTTTGGGATGGGGATGGAGCCATCCCTGATGGTTTTGGGATGGGATGGGGATTGAAAACCATCCCTGATAGTTTTTGATGGGGATGGAGCCATCCCTGATGGTTTTGGGATGGGGATGGAGCCATTCCTGACGGATTTGGATGGGATGGAGCCATCCCTGATGGTTTTGGGATGGGGATGGAGCCATCCTTGATGGTTTTGGGATGGGAAGGGATGAGGATTGAGAGCCATTCCTGATGGTTTTTGATTGGGATGGAGCCATCCCTGATGGTTTTGAGGATGGGATGGGGATTGAGACCCATCTCTGATGGGTTTGGGATGGGATGGAGCCATCCCTGATGGGTTTGGGATGGGATGGAGCCATCCCTGATGGTTTTGGGGATGGGATGGAGCCATCCCTGATGGTTTTGGGATGGGGTGTTCCCAACCAGGCAACAGAGGCAAGATCCATTCCAAGATGTTTTCAGCCCTGCCCCAGCCTCAGTTCTGGGGAATAACCTCTAGAACAAAGCTCCAGGTGGGAAAGGAAAAGAATTTTCAACCATTCTGCTGGCACAGGATTAGTTAGTGCAAGGCTAAATCCCACTAATTTAAAAGCCTGGAGTGCAGGGTGATAAATGGCCCAGCTTCCTGTATTGTTTGATAATGAATTGTTTGAATCCTGTTGTATTAAGGGGTGGAAAAACCAGCAAGATAGAAGAGGAATGCTCTTTTCCTTCTGTGCACACTGAACTCCATTTGTTGGGAAAGGATTTATGGTTTTCATCATAATTTAATTCTAAAACATATCACTTAATTAAAGGGATTTATTAAAATCCTCTGGCAGTGCCTTTTTACGATTAGCCCAGGACTCAGACCCTGAATGTCAGGGAGAAAATTCATCAATTGATTTGTTGAACTGCACAGGTCTCACCTCCCCCTCTCCCTGCTCTGCCTGAGTCAGGGTGGAAGAAAGAAATCCATAGTCAAAAGCATAAAAATCTCCAGGATGGATTGGTTTGCTGATTCCATCCGTTTCTCCCTCCCCCTCTCCCTGGGCCTGGCTCCTCCAGGCTCTGTTAATGAGCAGATTAATATTGATGCTGGAGCTGGAGCTGTCACTCTGGCTGCCAGAGCCCTCCAGGAGCTGGGATGTTCCCTGATGTTCCCCTCACAGCCTCAGCTTTTGGCCCACGGGACCCCTTTCTCCTGGGGAGCTGAATTTCCCTGATTTTTCAGCTCCCAGGAACTGGGAAGAGGCTCCAAGGAATGATCCCAGCTGGATTCCTGCTGGATTTCAGATTCCTGAGGTGCAAGGGTTCCTTCCCTGCTTTCAGTGGGACCTTGGGCTCTGTATCAATGAATCTGAATTATCCTGCAGAAGCTTTCTGACATTCCCCTGTGAAAAGCCCCAAAATCATGGAGCTTCTGGGGTTTTGTGGGGTGAGGGCTCTGCTTGCTGCTGGTGCAGCTGAAGGAAAAGGCTTGGAAATGTTTCTGAACTGCCTAAAGGTCCAGAGTGTGAACACTCTGTGGGCTGGGAAGAACAGGGGAGCTGGATCCAGCCCTGCTGGGTGTGAGGCTGCAGTCCCTGCTCTGGGGATGCTCTGAGCCCTTCTGGGGGTGCCCTGTCCCTGCCAGAGCCCCTCCAGCCCCGGGGGAGGCTCAGCTTTGTCAAACCCTTCATCCCCACACTCCTGCATTGCTTTTCCTTTACAAAACCTCATCCCCACATTCCTCCATCCCTTTTCCTTTACAAAACCTTATCCCTGTGCTCCTCCATCCTTTTAGCTTTATAAAACCTCATCCCCACATTCCTGCATCCCTTTTCCTTCATCAAACCTCATCCCCACATGGCTCCATCCCTTTTCCTTTACAAAGCCTCATCCCCACACTCCTGCATCCCTTTTCCTTTATCAAACCTCATCCCCGTGCTCCTCCATCCTTTTAGCTTTATAAAACCTCACCCCCACATTCCTCCATCCCTTTTCCTTTATAAAACCTCATCCCCACATTCCTCTGTCCTTTTCCTCTACAAAACCTCATCCCCAAGTTCCTCCATCCCTTTTCCTTTATCAAACCTTATCCCTGTGCTCCTCTATCCTTTTAGCTTTATAAACCCTCATCCCCACATTCCTCCATCCCTTTTCCCTTATAAAACCTCATCCCCACATTCCTCCATCCCTTTTCCCTTATAAAACCTCATCCCCACATTCCTCCATCCCTTTTCCTTTATAAATCCTCATCCCCACATTCCTCCATCCCTTTTCCTTTATAAATCCTCATCCCCACATTCCTCCATCCCTTTTCCTTTATTAAACCTCATCCCCACACTCCCCATCCTCTCCCCTGTTTGTCTCTCCTGCTCTGCCTTCCCCAGAGCAGAGCCTGGTCCCAAATTCAGGGCAGGTCCCAAAATCCATCACTGGCAGCAGGGAAATGTTGGAGTTTTCACAACTCCCTGCACGTGTCCTTGGGCACACTCCTGCTGTTCCAGGGGCTGGGATGTGGATCCATGATCTGCCCAGAGCTGCCTTCAGAGCCCTCCTGCTGCTCTCACCCCTCCCAACAATCCATAATTTAAGGAATTCAATCTGAAGTGTGTGTCTGTGACCGTCCTGATTCGCAGGGGCTTTGCAGGAATAAATAGAAACTTCTGCTTCAGGCTTGTGGGTACTGTGGCCTTCATCCCAACCTTCCCTGACAGCTCTTATCAATTATTTGAGCCTGCACCAGGCAGGAAAAGCTCTGTGCCCTGATGCCAGGTGTGCCTGGTGCCCAGCCTGAGGGCTCAGAGCCAAACCCTGTGCCAGCTTTACTGGTGACAAGCAAGAATCTGTGTGTGCCCAGCAGAATTTTCTCTCCTTTGTGTGCCCAGCAGAATTTTCTCTCCATTCTTGCCCAGAAGAATTTTCTCTCCTTCTTGCTCAGCAGAATCTTCTCTCCTTTGTGTGTCCAGCAGAATTTTCTCTCCTTTGTGTGCCCAGCAGAATTTTCTCTTCATTCTTGCCCTGCAGAATTTTCTCTCCTTCTTGCCCAGGAAATTCTTCTCTCCTTTGTGTGCCCAGCAGAATTTTCTCTCCATTCTTGCTCAGCAGAATTTTCTCTCCTTTCTGTTTCCAGCAGAATTTTCTCTCCATTCCTGCCCAGCAGAATCTTCTCTCCATTCTTGCTCAGCAGAATTTTCTCTCTTTCTCGCCCAGCAGAATCTTCTCTCCTTCTTGCCCAGCAGAATCTTCTCTCTTTTCTTGCCCAGCAGAATTTTCTCTCCATTCTTCACCAGCAGAATCTTCTCTCCATTCTTGCCCTGCAGAATTTTCTCTCCTTCTTGCCCAGCAGAATTTTCTCTCCATTCTTGCCCTGCAGAATTTCCTCTCTCCTTTGTGAGCAGAATTTCTTGCCAAGCCCCACTCCAGGCCTGTTCCCTGTCACCACAGCTGTGCCTCATTGCTGGTGGCAGGATAATGGCAGTGAGGGGACATGGGAGGAGAGCTCTGTGTCTCCTGTGGGCTCAGGGAACACAAGATGCTTTTCCCTCTCCCTGTTTAACCTCCTGCTGCTTTTGGCTCTGCCTGTTGTGCACAGGGAATGCAGCTGTGGGAGGAGAGAACAGGGGGAGGCTGCTGGATCCTTGGGCACTAATATCTTATTTATTTCATGATTTAAAAGGTGTGTTGGCTCTGTGGTGGGTCTGGACACATGTGGGGTGGTGAGGGCTGGAGAGGAGAAAAAACTGCATTTTCTGGTTGGGTTTTAGAAACGCTGTTCAAATGGTGAAAGGGGAATGCTCAGAACAAAAACAAAGCTGGAAATACAAACTTCTGGTTCTGCAGCATTGCTGCAAAGCCCAGCTCAAATTGAGAGGGAATTAAGCCAAATTTATGATTTTTGGGAGCCTCTGCTCAGCCCAACTGAGCTGAGCTGCAGCTCCCCTTCCCCAGCTTGACACCTCAGCCAAAGGCCTCAAGAGAAGCCATGGAAAAAAAAATCCATTTCTGTTATTTATGATGAGCTGGAGGGATTTGATAGCCAGGCTGTGAGACTCAGCTTCCCCTCTATCTCTGCAGATTGTCCTCCAGGGCAGGGCTGGGAGCAGCACAGAGCTTTTATGGCTGCCTGGCTGAATGTACCTGTTCAGGAGATGAATCAAGGCCACTTTTCTCCACTGCTGTCAGCCAGGCTCCTTTTACCAGCCAGTTTTTGCCCATTTTGTTCTGACACTTAATAAGAACTTCAGCAGACAGAAACCTTGTAGTGCATTTGCTGAAATAAGCTCCTGCTCAGTAAAGCCTGGTGTTAAGGAAGCACTTAAACCAAGACAGATGTTTAGGTGAATTTTGGAGCAAAATGCTCCAAAGATCCCCAGCCAAGCTGTGTCTCACAATAAAGCACTGAAATTCCCTGCTCTGGAGAGGTGTCTCACAATAAAGCACTGAAATTCTCCTCAGGAATACTCTGAATTACAGGGAAAACTTGTAATTGTGGGGAAAAAAATCAAATAAAGCACTGAAATTCCCTGTTTGGAGAGGTGTCTCACAATAAAGCACTGAAATTCCCTGTTTGGAGAGGTGTCTCACAATAAAGCACTGAAATTCTCCTCAGGAATACTCTGAATTACAGGGAAAACTTGTAATTGTGGGGAAAAAAATCAAATAAAGCACTGAAATTCCCTGCTCTGGAGAGGTGCTTACAGCTCAGTTTATGGAATTCACTTTCCCTGCAGTTGTGCCATAAAATGTTCCCCCCACTGTTAATGTGCTCCACAATTTACCCACCTGAAAGGCTCATTTTGGGGGATGAAACAGCAAATTTTGTTCTCACTGCTTGTTTTGTGCTTTTTTTTTGGTGTCCTTGCAGCATCCTTTGACCTCTCATTGGTCACAGCCAGGTCCTGCTTCGGGGGGAAATGGGGACAGCAGAGCTGAGGGGCTCTGTGCATTCCCTGCTCTGGGATTTGCTCCCAGCAGAGATGGATGGAGGGAAAATGCTGGGAAAAAGGGCAGCAGGAGCATTTTCCTTCCCTCAGTGCCTCGTTGTGCTGCTCCTTTACCTGTGGTTTACCTGGGGAAGGTGTGAGCTGCACCCCAGCGTGCCACAGCGAGGGAGGAGCTGCTGTGGAGGAGCCCTGACACTTCATGGCTACCTATTGTATAAATTTCCTATATTGTATAATTTATATAAATATAAATTTCCTATATTTCCTGTATTGTATAAACTACCTATTGTATAAATATTGTATAAAGGATTTCATGAACTATGGCTTCAAATTAGTGTGCTTTCTAATTCTTCCCTCAGTTTTTGCTTCCTGCAAGGACTCAAACCCCATTTGTTCCACTGAGCTCCCTCTGACCTCCCTGCAGGAATCCAATCCCTCCCCATCCCTGCCAATTTCTCCTCCTCGTTTTGAGGCTGCCACTTGCAAATCCCTGCACTGACACCCAAGCCCTGATTCTGCTGAGGATTTGTTTAAAGCAGGCTGGAGTGAGGCAGACAAATGTTTCATTTTCCAGCTGCACGTTTGGGTTTTGGTGTTTGGAGTCAGCTGAGGCCTGCAGAGGGACAGGGACGTTCTGCTGTTTGATGAGCAGTGTGAGGGCAGGGGGACACTCCAGGCTGGGTGGTGTCTGCTGAACTGCCTTTTGCTGGCAATCAGTGATTGCCTGTGCCATCAGCTGTAAGGAATTTCTCTGGTTTCCAGATTTGCTTTTTAGCTCCATTTCTCCCAACCATGCAAGCACATGGAGAGCTGGCCTGCTTCAGAGGACTGCTCCCTGACACTTCATGACTACCTATTGTATAAATGAAAGGATTTCATGAACTATGACTTTAAATTAGTGTGTTTTCTAATTCTTCCCTCAGTTTTTGCTTCCTGCAAGGACCCAAACCCCACAGCAAACCCCATTTGTTCCACTGAGCTCCCTCTGGCCTCCCTGCAGGAATCCAATCCCTCCCCATCCCTGCCAATTTCTCCTCCTCGTTTTGAGGCTGCCACTTGCAAATCCCTGCACTGACACCCAAGCCCTGCTTCTGCTGAGGTTTTTGTTTTGGGAGTCCTGCACAGCCTAAAGGAGATTTAGGGCCTGGAGCATCTCTGGCAAGGAAAGGCTGAGGGATCTGGGGCTGTTCAGACCCCATCCCTGCCTGCAGAGCTCTCTGGGTTTAATTGAGCTCAAACTCTCATTGATTCCCTTTTTTCTTTTTTTTTTTTTTCCTTTTGTAGCTCATTACCCGGCAAGTCATTTTAATTAACACCATCTAATATGGGTTGAGATGTATTTTGCAAATGTCAGCACTCCTTTTTTTTTTTTTAATTTTTTTTTTCCCCCCTTTCCCTGCAGGCTGAATGCAGAAAGTTCCCAGTTCCACAGTGAAATGATTCCAGTTGATTTAGCAGTGCTAAAGCAAGTCGTTAGCAAAGTGCTTTATGAAGCCATAAATGTCCTTCCCGAGTCCTTTATGGGCTTCTTGGGGAAAATCTCTTTGCCACTGAGGGTTTTCCATGGGCACTGCTGAATTACAGGGAAAACTTGTAACTGTGGGGAAAAAAATCAAATTTTTTCCTCCCCCATTCCTGGTGCTGTAATTCTCCTCAGGAATATTCTGAATCTCCTCTGAATACCCTGAATTACAGGGAAAACTTGTAATTGTGGGGAAAAAAATCAAATTTTTTCCTCCCCCATTACTGGTGCTGTAATTTTCCTCAGGAATACTCTGAATTACAGGGAAAACTTGTAATTGTGGGGAAAAAATCAAATTTTTTCCTCCCCCATTCCTGGTGCTGTGCTTCTCCTCAGGAATACTCTGAATTACAGGGAAAACTTGTAATTGTGGGGAAAAAAAATCAAATTTTTTCCTCCCCCATTCCTGGTGCTGTGCTTCTCCTCAGGAATACTCTGAATTACAGGGAAAACTTGTAATTGTGGGGGAAAAAATCAAATTTTTTCCTCCCCCATTCCTGGTGCTGTAATTCCCCTCAGGAATATTCTGAATTACAGGGAAAACTTGTAATTGTGGGGAAAAAATCAAATTTTTTCCTCCCCCATTCCTGGTGCTGTGCTTCTCCTCAGGAATACTCTGAATTACAGGGAAAACTTGTAATTGTGGGGAAAAAAATCAAATTTTTTCCTCCCTCATTCCTGGTGCTGTAATTCCCCTCAGGAATATTCTGAATCTCCTCTGAGTACCCTGAATTACAGGGAAAACTTGTAATTGTGGGGAAAAAATCAAATTTTTTCCTCCCCCATTCCTGGTGCTGTGCTTCTCCTCAGGAATACTCTGAATCTCCTCTGAATATAATGTAATTCTGAATGTAATTCTCCTCAGGAATATTCTGAATTACAGGGAAAACTTGTAATTGTGGGGGAAAAAAATCAAATTTTACAAATTTTCCTTGGGTTCCTTTCCCTTTCCTTTTTTCCCTTTGTTTCTGAGCCATCAGCTGTGGCACTGCTCGTGTTTTTCCACTCTAAAGCCCAACATGAAAAGGTTTTTTTTTCCCCTTGAAGTGAAACGTGTGATTCCCAGGTAACAGCCCAGCCTTGGAGCTGTGGGTTAAAGAAAAACACTGAATCCCTCATAAATCACAATAAAAACCCTGCCAGGGATCAAAGCAGCTTGGGCAGATTATTTAACCTTGAAGGAAGGGAAGCTCAGGAGAGGAATTGAGGAAAATTCCAGGTGGGAATGACTGGCTGGAGATGGGATTGATTCCATGGGCCCAGGGCATGGAATAAAATTCCTTTTCCTCCTGTATTTTAAGGTTGGGATGGTTTTTTTGCTCTGTGTATGTGAGATGAGGGGTAACACCAGACTTACTACTAACAATAATAAATATAGTAATAATAATAGTAATAATAGTGATGATGATGATGATAATATTAATAATAATAGTGGCAGTACTAAATGATTGTTAAAATAAAATAAAATAAAATAAATAAAATAAAAAAATTAAATTAAATAAAATAAATAAAATAAAATAAATAAATAAAATAAATAAAATAAATTAAAATAATATAAAATAAAATAAATAAAATAAAATAAAATAAAATAAAATAAAATAAAATAAAATAAAATAAAATAAAATAGGACTGGCAGTTCCCCCAAGCAAAATGGAGTCCAGACCCCTGGTTGAAAAATTCAGGAGTCCCCAAGTGGGAAAACTCCTCCTGGCAAAGCCTGATGTCTCTGGGTCACCTTTTGCACACCTTCAGCCTCAGAATTTTTGGGTTTTTGCTGTAAAAACCCAAAGAATTCAAAAGAAGGGCCAATCCCCAAGGCCTGGGCTTGATTTAATACTCATGGCTGCAAATATCCAAACTCTGGCTGGGGCTGGTTTTAATTAAAATGACAAAATAGGGCAGGCTTGGGGATGAATTACTGAAGGAAAATGTTATATTTCCCTCCAGCCTGTTTAATTAAAAAAAGCAATGCAGCAGGCCTGAAGGCCTTGCCCTGTGTGCCAAGGCAGGAAGGGCAGGGCAGGGCTGGCACAGTGTCACCCCCTGTCACCAAAGCCACTCTGCCAGCTCCAGAGCCCCTCCAGTGCCTCCACTTGGCTGCATTTGCAGTTCCTGCCCTGGCTGCCCTTTCCTTTGGATAAATTTCCTTTGGATAAATTTCCTTTGGATAAATTCACACCTTCCTTTGGATAAATTCACACCTTCCCCCAGGCTCAGCCGCCTGAGAGCTGCAGGAGGAGGAGGAAAAGCAGGGGGGGATTCCTCTGGGTGGCACCAGCTGGGCTGCCAGGGGTGGTGGCAGTGCCCTCACTGCCCTTATCACTGCCCTGGCTGTGTTATCTGAGATAGGACAGGCTGTCATTTTGGCAGGGAGGAGCTGGGGGTCTCCTGGATCTGGATTTGAAGGGGATGAGGGTTGTTGGACCAGCAGAAAACAGCTCTTAGAAGCAACAGGAGCATTGAAATGCAGGTTTTTCCTCCTGTTTGATTTATTTGCCTCGTGCATCACCTCCAAGCTGGCAGGAGCAGGTGCATTCCCAGCCCCAAACTCACTGGGGTTTCCCAGATGCTTTTTTATTTCCCTGCTTGGTGGCAGAGTCCTGTGGCTTCTCCCCAAGACAATTCTCTGACTCGTTTTTAGAGCAGAACAGTTTCTCTTGACCTGCAGCTCGAGATGTGCATTCAGCTGAACCCAGAGCACAAGCTGGAGCTCTCCAGACACACCAAATCCCCATTTTCACCTCTGAAGTGCCAGGATCAGCTCATTAAAGGCAGCACATCCCATCCCTGCTGCCTGGCCCTGGACAGGAGAAAGGACAGGCTGTCATTTTGGCAGGGAGGAGCTGGGGGTGTCCTGGATCAGGATTTGAAGGAGATGAGGGTTGTTGGACCAGCAGAAAACAGCTCTTAGAAGCAACAGGAGCATTGGAAAGCCTTTTTTCCCTCCTGTATGATTGATTTGCTTCGTGCATCACCTCCAGGCTGGCAGGAGTTTTTCCAGCCCCAAATTCACTGGGGTTTTCCAGATGCTTTTTCATTTCCCTGCTTGGTGGCAGAGTCCTGTGGCTTCTCCCCAAGGCAATTCTCTGACTCCTTTTTAGAGCAGAACATTTTCTCTTGACCTGTAGCTTGAGCTGTGCATTCAGCTGAACCCAGAGCATGAGCTGGAGCTCCCCAGACACACCAAAACCCCATTTTCACCTCTGAAGTGCCAGGATCAGCTCATTACAGGCAGCACATCCCATCCCTGCTCCCTGGCCCTGGACAGGAGAAAGGACAGGCTGTCATTTTGGCAAGGAGGAGCTGGGGGTGTCCTGGATCTGGATTTGAAGGAGATGAGGGTTGTTGGAGCTGCAGAAAACAGCTCTTAGAAGCAACAGGAGCATTGAAATGCAATTTTCCCCCCCTCCTGTTTGATTAATTTGCCTCGTGCATCACCTCCAGGCTGGCAGGAGCATTCCCAGCCCCAAACTCACTGGGGTTTCCCAGATGCTTTTTCATTTCCCTGCTTGGTGGCAGAGTCCTGTGGCTTCTCCCCAAGGCAATTCTCTGACTCCTTTTTAGAGCAGAACAGTTTCTCTTGACCTGTAGCTTGAGCTGTGCATTCAGCTGAACCCCAGGGCATGAACTGGAGCTCTCCAGACACACCAAAACCCCATTTTCACCTCTGAAGTGCCAGGATCAGCTCATTACAGGCAGCACATCCCATCCCTGGCCCTGGACAAGAGAAAGGACAGGCTGTCATTTTGGCAGGGAGGAGCTGGGGGTCTCCTGGATCAGGATTTGAAGGAGATGAGGGTTGTTGGACCAGCAGAAAACAGCTCTTAGCAAGTAACAGGAGCATTGGAAAGCCTTTTTTCCCTCCTGTATGACTGATTTGCTTCGTGCATCACCTCCAGGCTGGCAGGAGTTTTTCCAGCCCCAAATTCACTGGGGTTTTCCAGATGCTTTTTTATTTCCCTGCTTGGTGGCAGAGTCCTGTGGCTTCTCCCCAAGGTAATTTTCTGAGTCCTTTTTAAAGCAGAACAGTTTCTCTTGACCTGCAGCTCGGGATGTGCATTCAGCTGAACCCAGAGCATGAGCTGGAGCTCTCCAGAGACACCAAAACCCCATTTTCACCTGTGAAGTGCCAGGATCAGCTCATTACAGGCAGCACATCCCATCCCTGCTGCCTGGCCCTGGCAGCCAGAGCCCTGCTCGTGGACCTTCCCTCACCCCTGACACTTTCTGCTGCTCCTCCATCACTCACTGCCACCCAGCTGGCAGCCCAGCAGCTCTCCCAGGCTGAGGCAGGGGTTGGCACGGCTCCATCAGATGGCACAGAGCTGTCTCGTGGCTCCTGCACCACGCTGGGGGATGAACTCATCCTCTGAGTCAGGCCAGGCGGGGCTGGCACGGCTGCCAGAGCTCTGCAACCATGGTTACAGGCAGGGAGGTGCTGCGAGATCTGGGGCAGGCTGGAATTTTGGCATCCTCGAGAGATGAGGGGGGATCTGCCAGGAAAGGCTCTTCCTTGGGGTGTTTGACATAGGGAAGGTGTTGGGGTTCAAAATTTGTGAACAGCACCTTTGTGCCCAGCGTAATTTGCTTTTTTAATTCATTTATCCCACTTAATTTGCTTTTTATATGTATTTATCGCTCTTAATTTGCTTTTTATATTTATTTATTGCTCTTAAACAAGGAAGAAAGGCCCATGAGAGGACTTTTCCTGCAGGCCATGATCCCACGATTTGGGGCAGGCTGTAATTTTGGTATCCTCGAGAGATGAGCTGGGATCTGCCAGGAAAGGCTCTTCCTCGGGGTGTTTGACATAGGGAAGGTGTTGGGGTTCATGGTGACCAAAATCTGTGAACAGCACCTTTGTGCTCAGTATAATTTGCTTTTCTTATTTATTTATCCCTGTTGATTTTCTTCTTTTATTTATGTGATTTTTAAAATTTATTTATCGCCCTTATCACTCTTAATTGGATTTTTTAAAAATTTATTTATCACCCTTAAACAAGGAAGAACTGCCCAAGAGAGGACTTTTCCTGCTGGCCATGGGATATTTGGGGCAGGCTGGAATTTTGGCATCCTCGAGAGATGAGGGGGGATCTGCCAGGAAAGGCTCTTCCTTGGGGTGTTTGACATAGGGAAGGTGTTGGGGTTCATGGTGATCAAAATTTGTGAACAGCACCTCTGTGCCCAGCATAATTTGCTTTTTTAATTCATTTATCCCACTTAATTTGCTTTTTATATGTATTTATCGCTCTTAATTTGCTTTTTATATTTATTTATTGCTCTTAAACAAGGAAGAAAGGCCCATGAGAGGACTTTTCCTGCAGGCCATGATCCCATGATTTGGGGCAAGCTGGAATTTTGTAGAGATGAAGGGGGATCTGTCAGGAAAGGCTCTTCCCTGGAGTGTTTGACATAGGGAAGGTGTTGGGGTTTATGGTGATCAAAATCTGTGAACAGCACCTCTATGGCCAGTATAATTTGCTTTATTTATTTATTTATCTCTCTTAATTTGCTTTTTTAATTTACTCATCCCTCTTAATTTGCCTTTTTAATTTTTTTATTGCTCCTAATTTGCTGTTTTTATTTATTTATCATCCTTAAACAAGGAAGAAATGCCCAAGAGAGGACTTTTCCTGCTGGCCATGGGCTGAGGTGGGGAATGACACCCAAATGACCCACTTGGAACCTCGCTGGGCTCAGTGCAGTCACATTAAACCCATCCCTGAGTGCCACAAACCCCTCTTGGCACAGAGGGTGCAGGGAGCTGCTCCTGGAGGTGCCTGGAGCTGGGAATTCTGTGCCACCAGTTGATTCAGCAATGCTGAGCCAGGTCGATAAAGAAGCCAGGCTCCAAAAATGGAATTAAATAATTATTCTCACTTTCTTTGACTGCAAGAAGATCCTATTAGAGCAAAGAGCCTGGATTACTGGCTGGCTGACATTTTCCTCTGAGCCTGTCTCTAGATTGGATTTAGCTCTTTTATCTCCTAATCCCCAGAGCTTTTTAATGTAGAAAGTAATGGCATCCAAAGGCAAATTTAATTTTGACAAGTAATCTGACTTCCTCTCCTTTTCTGGAGCTGGCTTTTAATCCTGTTTGCTGTCTGAAGCTGCATTACATGGATGTATTTCAAATCCTCACCGCTCTGAGATCTTTCAAAGAGGGAGAAAAATCAGGGGAGCTGCAAGCCTGAGAGCAAGGAGCAGCTCCTTATCAAACATTTCAAACATTTCACTGCTGCTGCTTTTGTTAACCCCTGCCCTACCCCTCAGCTTGGCTCTGTGCTTCCAGCTTTGGCTCTGTTCTAAGGGCTGGAATCACTCAAGGAATGGGAATTCCAGGGTTGCTCCAGCTCTGCTGTTTGTGTTGGAATTTTGGGGGTGGCCCTCAGGGGACGTCCCTCTGTCACCAACACATCCCAGGATGCTGCAGTGGGCATCCAGCAATGCCAAAACACCCCTAAACCCAATTCCCAGGCAAAGGAGGCGTAGTGGAGTTTCAAAGCCAGTGAAGCCAGCAGAGAAAACAGAATTTTGTGCTGTTATTCCATTTCTCAGGTGCCAGAGGAACAGCAATCAATTGAATTGATCATTAGTATTTCCAACATTCTGACACCTCACTGCTGTTGCTCAGGTTCACCCACCCCATGTTTATTTGAAAATCTCAGTTGTAAATAGGATCTTGTCCTCCAAAAAAATCCCTTTTTTATTGCCTGGGCCTGCTGTCCCAAACAGCAGAACGTCCCTGTCCCTCTGCAGGCCTCAGCTGACTCCAAACACCAAAACCCAAACGTGCAACTGGAAAATGAAACATTTTTCTGCCTCACTCCAGCCTGCTTTAAACAAAAACCTCAGCAGAAGCAGGATTTGGGTGTCAGTGCAGGGATTTGCAAGTGGCAGCCTCAAAACAAGGAGGAGAACTGGGCAGGGATGGGGAGGGATTGGATTCCTGCAGGGAGGTCAGAGGGAGCTCAGTGGAACAAATGGGGTTTGAGTCCTTGCAGGAAGCAAAAACTGAGGGAAGAATTAGAAAGCACACTAATTTTAAGCCATAGTTCATGAAATCCTTTCATTTATACAATAGGTAGCCATGAAGTGTCAGGGAGCAGTCCTCTGAAGTAGGCCAGCCCTCCATGTGCTTGCATGGTTGGGAGAAATGGAGCTAAAAAGCAAATCTGGAAACCAGAGAAATTCCTGATTGCCTGATGGCACAGGCAATCACTGATTGCCAGCAAAAGGCAGCTCAGCAGACACCTCCCAGCCTGGAGTGTCCCCCTGCCCTCACACTGCTCATCAAACAGCAGAACGTCCCTGTCCCTCTGCAGGCCTCAGCTGACTCCAAACACCAAAACCCAAACGTGCAGCTGGAAAATGAAACATTTGTCTGCCTCACTTCAGCCTGCTTTAAACAAAAACCTCAGCAGAAGCAGGATTTGGGTGTCAGTGCAGGGATTTGCAGATGGCAGCCTCAAAACAAGGAGGAGAAATTGGCAGGGATGGGGAGGGATTGGATTCCTACAGTGAGGTCAGAGGGAGCTCAGTGGAACAAATGGGGTTTGCTGTGGGGTTTGTGGTGATGGAGGGATTAGAAAAGTCAAATCACACCCCAGCACGTTCCATCAGGCTGCAGAGCAGAGAAAAGTGTACAACAGCTTCAGTTAGCAAGGGCTGGAGCAGTAAAACCCCTGCCCTTTGCAGGTCCTGAGGGATTTTTCCCCCTCATTCCTAAGTCACCAATCCATCTTGCTCAGGATCTGCCACGGGAAATGGATGGGGATGAAAAGGATCAGCAGAGCTCCAGGGCTGCAGGAGCAAGGGAAGGACATTGGAGCAGGATTTTTGTTTTCACCTGAACTCTGTGAATCAAACAGAGCTTTCCCAACCTCTTTTTTTCCTATGGACAAGCCAAGCTTGGCCTTGCCCTTCCTGCATCCCCACCTCAGTGGCCATAAAGTGAGGGGCTTGTGGTGTGGAGTTGATTGGAAGAGGGTGAGAATGAGAAGAATTTAAAAATTTAAGATTGAGAAGCTGCTCTGGGGCAGCTGTAACCACCCCAAACTCACTGGCCAGGCCAACATCTCCATCATGGCCCAGTGGTTTGGGGTCTGTCACTGCTCTGTCCCTCTTTGGTCACCCCAAAAAGAAGGGAAAAGCTGCACCCACAGAGATGCTGTGCCCTGGAGTAGGGAATTCACTGGGAATCACAGCCAGTTGAGCCAAAATGGGAATCAAGGCCCTAAATCCCCTATTTAGGCACCCTCATTTCTCAGCTCCCACCTCCAGATTTCAGCTGGACAGGTCAGGCCAAGCTCCTGCAGAGGACCAGGACCAAGCAGTGAGAACCAAGGCTCCTGGATGAAATGGATAGGAAATATAAATATTTCACATGAGCAGGGATGAAAACCAGAGCAAAATCCCCCAAATCCCAATCCCAGGCTCCTCCAGGACCAGCAAAAAGGGAATTCCCAGAAAAAGGGAATGCACTTGGCAGCAGCTGCCTGGTACACAGGGCTCTGCATATTTGGGTTGGTGACAGTGATGAGCTCTGGAAATGTGTCTGGTCAGGAGATGAGGAGCAGCTGAGCCCCAGCACCATGTAAGCCTCATTTCCTTCACAAGGCACATCAGCCATGCATGAAATACTGTCACGCTTTCCCCCCCAGATGAGTGATTCCAGCCAGGGGAAGCAAACCCAGCTCCTCCATAAATGATCTAAACAATGCCCTGCTGGCAGTGAGGAGAGGAGGGAGAGCACTGTCCCAGTGTTGCTGGGTGGGATTTGTGGGTTTTTTTCCCTTGTTTTGGATCCCTGTCCCTCAGAGCTCAGGTGATGTGAGCTCGTGGTGGGGGTGACGTTTCCATCCGGCTCACGTGTGGAGCCTGGGGATGATTCACCTCAATTCCAAACCCCTTTTGTCACAATCAGCCCAGCCTCCAGCTTTTAGAACTGTTTTTACAAAGCTTCTCCAAGTGTTCTTTGGTACAGAACCAAACTCTCTCCCTGTGGGATGTGTTCATCCCTGAGGGTCCCTGACTGTGAGTGTTGGGAGGGACAGAGCTGAGGAGCCCCCCATAAATGCAAAAAATCAGTGCTTTTCTTTTTGCTTACAGCATTTAAAACCTGAAACAGTCCAAGCCAGATTGAGAAATAACCCATTTGTTTATCTGCAATAAATGAGGGTCATTCTAAACTGTTTATTTTTGATCTCACTTGCTTTATCAAAACACAATGCTCTTGAAACACCTCGGTGTGTGATATCCCAGGGGAAACTGCAGAGAGGGACATCATGAGGGTGTTCCTCTTTCCTGGGAGGGTGAGGAGGCCCAGAGCAGCTCTGGCTGCCCCTGGATCCCTGGAAGTGTCCAAGGCCAGGCTGGATGGGGTTTGGAGCACCCTGGGCCAGTGGGACATGTCTTGAAGGTCCCTTCCAACCCAAACCATTCCATAATTGCATTAATTCAGTAAAGATGGCTCAGGAAAATGAGAACTGGGGTGACAAATGTGCCTTACACCTCCTGGTTTGTATTTTCAGGGCATGAGGCTGGGTTAGGATTTTGAGCCATCTGCAGGAAACACAGATTTCAGCTGGACAGGTCAGGCCAAGCTCCTGCAGAGAACAAGCAGTGAGAACCAAGGCTCCTGGATTAAATGGAGAGGAAATATAAATATTTCACATGAACAGCAATGAAAACCAGGGAATAACCCCCCAAATCATTCCTGATCCAGGAATTGTTTACCTTCAATGCTTATGGATTAGCAGCAGGGGCTTATCCTAGGGCAGGACAGGAGATTCCTGGGCAGGGGTTGGATCCTGCTCTGGTTGGGATATCTGACACTTCCCCAGCTGATAAATAACCCCTGCAGGGACCCAGACCCAGCCAGCCCCCGTGCCTGCAGGGGAAAGGAGCTCACCCAGGCATGGAATGGCAAAGGCAGGAACTCTTCAGAGCAGGGCTGTGAAAAGCAGAGGCCGCTGCCTCTCGGGACAGATGGAGAGGAAAGGGAGACAGCAGGAAAAACCCACAGCTCCAGCCAAGCCATATGTCCAGCTACCCAACCTCCTTCCCTTTGATATTAACACAATAACAGCACGTTCTGAGGAGCTGAGAAAGCCTCCCAGGGCTGGGATTTCATCCTGGGAACACCAAGAAATGTCCCTGTGCATTTGGGAGCCAGTGACAGCCAGCAGAGCCTGTCCCCATCACCCCAACCCTGCAGGGAGCACTCACAGCAACCTGGCTCTCTCTCCCACCTTCTTCTTGCTTCTTTTATTTCTTATTTAATAACTAAAAATATTCCTGTGAGTGCCTCCAAAGGCAGCCTGAGTCCGGGCTTTACGAATTTCCACGGGAATCTCTTGGGAGCAGCCAGAGCCTCTGCAGAAGCAATATTTGGATGGGAACCTTATGTCCCCCAAGCTGGCGAGTGCCAGCACTGACACACATTTCCTTGTAGCTGCAAAGCTCTCTGGAGAAAGGCTGGAAAGTCCCTGCTGCCTTCTCCTGCTTCTCCCCCCTCTGTTCTTTAACAACTGGCTGGGATTTACACGGCTCATTAATGCAATGGCAACGCTGCCACAGCCTTTCCCAAACAAGCCAGGAGCTCCACATTTGACCTGGGCCTTGTGCTCGCTGCAGATGCCCCAGAGGATTTGAAAAACAGTGATTTGAAGTGATTGCCTTGGATAAGGACATTACTCAGTGCAAACACAACTGGATGCCAGCGTTTAATTTTTAAAAAAACACACGGCTGCTGCAGTGCCTGTGAGGCAGTGAAAACAACAGTTTAGCTCCCTTGGTGGCCTTAGCTCTTCATTGTCCCCGAGGACAGGGAAGGGAACCAGGCCCTGTGTCAGACTGGAGAGGTTTTGGCAGGTGGTGTCAGAATTCAGGACATCCTTCTGTCTGTCCTGGATTGCCCAAACCCCTGCCAAGGGGCTCAGAGACCTGGCACAGAGCCCAAGACGTTTGTGGGTTTGATTGTGACCCATGGAGCAAATTACCAACCTTAGATGAAGATCTGCAAGGCACAGTTGAAGTAGAATGGTGGTGAATTTATCACAGAGTGAAAAATAGATTTTTGGAGGTTTTAGAATGGAGGTTCAGGAATGATAGTGAATTTATCACAGAGTGAAAAATACATTTTTGGGGTTTTTAGAATGGGGGTCCAGGAATGATAGTGAATTTATCATGGCGTGAAAAAATAGATTTTGGGGTTTTCAGAATGGAGGTTCAGGAATGATAGTGAATTTATCACGGGGTGAAAAATAGATTTTTGGGGTTTCTAGAAGGGGGGTTCAGGAATGATAGTGAATTTATCATGGCGTGAAAAAATAGATTTTTGGGGTTTTTAGAATGGGGATTCAGGAATGATAGTGAACTTATCACAGAGTGAAAAATACATTTTTGGAGTTTTTAGAATGAGGATTCAGGAATAATAGTGAATTAATCATGGGGTGAAAAATAGATTTTTTGGGGTTTTAGAATGGGGATTCAGGAATGATAGTGAATTTATCATGGGGTGAAAAATAGATTTTTTTTGGTTTTTAGAATGGGGGTTCAGGGGGCAAGATGGAGGAATCTGGGCGTGTCCAGCCTTTCTCCTTCTTCTTCTTCTTGGCCTCCATCTTCTGCTGTGATGTTGGCATTTTAGATTGGTTTAGAGTAGAAATTCACTGCCTAACACAGGTGATGGGTATTGGGAAGTAATTGTAAACATTGTACACGTAATTTTAGATTGGTTTAGAGTAGAAGCTCACTGTCTAACACAGGTGATAGGTATTGGAAATAATTGCAAATATTGTACACAGAGTTTTTAGTGTAAAGATATAACACCACCCAGGGGGCAGGCAGAGTGCCTCTGTCTGTCCTGCTGAGCAGACCTCAGCTGGACAGGAGAAAGATTTTTATAGATAAGAACTTTAAAAGAAAATAGGTTCCACCTATTCAGGAGCTTTCTTTGCCTTTTTCACCCCAAATGAGAGCTGGACCCCAACAATTTGAATCCCCCAAAAGCCAGGACAGATTTCTTTGCATCTTACAGCTCCTCCCACATTAATCCTTCTCACACCCCCTAAATCCTGTAGTGACCCACGCAGCTCTTCCCATCTGGGCATTTCCCAGTTATCTCCACACAAAGCCCATCATTCCAGTTTGTTTTTCTGGCTCCCATCATTCCAGTTTGTTTTTCTGGCTCCCCAGGCTGCAGGAACCATCCCTGGCTGCTTTGGCAGGCAGGAGTTTCCTGGGGAAGCAAGGACAAGCAGCAGCCTTGCCTCTGTGCCAGCTCCACCCCCAGGAACCCTGGCACCATCCAAACTGGAGAGGGATTTTGAGGTTATTTCCTTTTTAAAAAACCCTCATGGGACTGGATTGAAAGGCCCAAGTGAAGGCTCCCTGAGCACCCAAAGGTGCAGCCTGGTTGTGCTCACCAAGGGATTTTCAGCCTGAGCTTGGGATGGCAAAAAGCTTCTCTGAGGAAGAGGAAAGATAATGCATCCATGAGGAAATGAGATGGGAAGAGTGGAGCAGCTGTCCCTGCTTCCCCTGGAGCTGTCAGCACTCCTGGGGGATGTAAACAGGGGGAGAAAGGCAGATCCTGGTGGGTCTCCACAGGGAGCAAGCTTGGGATTGTCCCCAGCAGCTTTTGGCTGCTCTGAAAGGCAGCTCTGAACCCATTGCAAAGGGCTGCAGACACTGGAACACTTCTAAAACAGCCCAGTGGATTATTAATTGCAATATTGGATCTTCCTCCTTTTCCAGCAGGTTCCCAGCAGTGGGCACACAGCCAGCTTGGCTGTGGGTTTGTTTATTTTCCAGCTAATGGAGCAGCAGGAGCAGTTCCAGAGCAGGAAACTGGGAATATCAGGGAAGTGCTGTCCAGTTCTCACAGATAATTTGTGACAGGCACCTGGTAGGCAGTCGTTAGTGCTGTAATTAATCCAGCTCTGTGGCACAGGAGCAGCAAATCATGGAAAAGCTCATCAGCAGGAAAGCCCTAAAAGCACATTTGCCCCGTGGATTATCCCTGGCAGCTGGCTGGATGGGAAAGATGGAGAGAGGGCAGAACAAAACGCACAAAAATTCAGCTGCAAAGCGAGGGCTGGAGGTGGCATCACCGTCTGGTGTCCCTGAGTTCAGAGTGTGACAGCCCAAATGGAGCCACCAGCATTTGTCACCAGCCCCACCAAGCTGTGAGCAGCTCTGGAGCCTTGCTCATCCCTGCCTGGTGACACACAGGCTCCAGATAAAGCAGGAGCTGCCAAAATCCCACCGCTCACACCTGCAGCCCCAGCCCTGCCACGTCCTCTGGGAGGAAAAACAACAAAAATCTGGAGGGGGGGAAAAAAAGGGAGAGCAGGAATAGGCCAATTGTGAACTAAAATGGGTTTTTAAATCCACAGGTTTTGCCTTTTCCTGTAGTTTGGATGGGATTTCAGCAGGTGCCACCTTTGTGGGGTCTGCAGGGCAGCCCTTGCCTTGCACCAGCTCCTCCCTTTCATCTCCTCGCCTCCCTCTTATTTTTAAATATGCAAATACATCAGAGGAGCCTTTCAAATTGCTGACTGCAAATAGATCTGAAGGGCTTCTGAGAGCTTCTGAGAGGCTCCTGCCTTGCCCTAAGCAAATAAACACCCCAAATCCATGGATGTCACCGTGGGTCTGTGAGTCCAGCCTTGGCTCCCAACAGCTCCTTTGTCCTCCCTGCCCAGATTGTGGGGAATTTTCTGGGTTGCAGGGAAGGGAGGTTCCCCCTTTTTATCCCTGTTCAGGATAGGATCAGCCCCATTTCAGACTGGGTTTTGAGGAGGAAAGGTTGGGATGATGAGAGGAGGGAACGCGAGGCTTTAACTCGACAGCACCAAGCGTGAGTCATAATTCTCCCAAAAAAATGGAACAAACAACAACTCCACGCCAGCTGGGAAGCACAGGGGCTCTGAGAATCTCTGATTGGCTCTGATTGAAGCATTCAACAGCACCAGGGCTGCTGGAAAATCCTGAATGAAGGAGCTGAGGCCCGGGTTTGGCTGAGCACAACAGGCTGAGCCTTACCCAGCACTGTAGTGGGACAAATCCACAGCAGCAGAACTGGCTGGAGGAATCCCCCAAGCCAAGTGATTCCTGTTATTCCTGATATTTCATTTTTCTCTGCATTCACCAGCTCAGCCAGCTTTTGTTCATTTATCCCAGTGCTGTTTCTCACTGTGCTTTAGATGCTGGAAAATCGAGGCTCAGGGGGAATTTGTGCCTTGGGAATCCCAGCCCTGTGCTCAGCCTTGCCCACCCCTCCTCTCCCTGCCTGAAGTCCCTATTTATGGCACTCTGTTTACCACTAGAAACCTTAAAAGTGCTAAATGCTTGCAAGGTTTCAGCTCAGATTTGATCCCCAGGTGCCCTGTGGTGTACAGTTAAATAAGGCTGGTTTATGTATGCTGCACCCTAAATCTAAAGGTCAAGGGTTTGGTGGCCATAAATATTCAAACCTCACAGGCTGGGTCTTTTCAACCTCCTTTTAAATATTTATGACAGTGCTTCCGTGGCTGCAGGAGAATGTTATAATAGTATTAAGAGGGAGAAAAAAAAGCCCTTCTCCATCTAAAAGCTCAGCGTGAGCCATTTTCATATATTATGCATCGCTAAGTGCTGTTTATGGCCGGCTTTGGCACCGGATCCCGGCAGAGTTCACGGAGCTGGGGCTGGGCAGGGCTCGGGGTGTTGGCACCAGCCTGGGGTGGGCACAGCTGAGCTCCAGCAGGACCCTCCTGTCCTGCCACAGAGCCCCAGAAATCTCCCCTAAACTCTGCCCCGAGCTCTGGGGAGCCCTGGGGTGACGATGCCACCGTGGCTGTCCCCAAGCAGGCACCAAGCTGCAGTTTGTGCCAGCTGAGGGGTGGTGGCTGCTGCCCCTTCTCCACCAGGATTTTTGGCTGTGGAGCATCAGGGGAGTGCAGTCAGCATCAGCTGCAGGAATTCTGCAGGAATTCTGCTCCCAGCATTGTTCCAGCCCAGCTGTGCCCTGCTGGCTCCTGGCACAGCTCTGCTGATGCCCTGGAACTCAGCTGGGAGCGGGCAGAGCCAGGGCTCAGACACAGATCTGTCAGGAAAATTAACCCACAATTTTATGTGGATTTTGTGGTTGATGTCCAAAAAGGAGACAGAGGAGCCCTTTTACTTTATTCCAATAAAAGGAGAAGCCATGGGGCATCCCCTGGGATCTCTCCAATTTTTGGAGGACACAGTCTCCCTTTTTATCCCAATTTCCCAACCACACTTCCCTTCTCTCTTTCCCCATTTCTGAGGTACTTGAGAGGTTCAGACTTCCCAGAACACCTGACACCAGAGATTTCCCTCTAATGTACAACCCTCCCTTTTAATTTTTAATTTTTACAGAATTTAGGGGGTTTTCCCCATTGGCTGAGGTATTTGAAAGGTTCAGACTTCCCAGAACACCTGATACCAGAGATTTCCCTCTAATGTACAACCCATTCTTTTAATTTTTAATTCTAATGGAATTTAGGTTTTTTTCTTCTCCGTTGTTTCTTTCATTGTTCAGTGTCTAATTTCATTTATCAGCAAACCTCAAGTTTATTTGTAAAAACAAATATCTTTTCATCAATCAGTGGAATCTTTCCCATTGTTTCTTTTACTTCCCAGTGCTGGTTTTATCTTTATTTTACCAGCAGACCCAGAGCTTGTTTGGAAAGACAAATCCACCTTTCCTCTCAGATCCCAGGGCTGGGATTCCCTGGGAGCAGCAGCACTGGAGTCAGTGGGATGAGCTGGGAAGCAGAGGATGAGCCACAGGGAGATCAGCAAAGCTGAAATCCCCTCTAGACTTTAATCAGCTCCTAATTACAACTGAGATGGGCTTTTGTCCTTGGGTAGAGCAGAATTCAGCCTGGCTGATTTTTGGTGCTTCCTACCCTTATCTGGTTCATTTCCAGCAGTGGTTTAGGGGAAAGTGCTGGGTCAGCTCAGTTTCTCCAGACTCATGAACTTGTATTGTAAATTAATCTCCCACATGGAGTCATTTGGGGAGGGAAAAAAAATCTCAATTTTCCCCCATTCCATTGAAACAGAGCCTGGAGCTCTGAAAAAAAAATAAAAAAAATAAAAATAGGAGAATGATGGCCAAGCAAATGGACACCCAGCATCCATGGGCATGCATCCAGAGGGGGATGTCACAGGCTTCATTTCCTTGGGAAATCAGGTTTCAAATGAAGGCTAATCAGAGTTTAAAAACCCTGCAGCTCCCCCAGCACAAACGGTGCTTGATGTACTCGGTATTTTACATCCTCAACAGCAAAGCAGCATCTGCTCCATAAAATGAAATGTGTGTGTCACCATATGCAGGCAGCATAATGTGGGCTCAAATTAAATAAAAACATTTCGGGGTATATGGTCCAATGTGCAATCTGGGCCCTGGGAAAGGCTGAGATTGACTCCAGAGTTCTCAGCAGGTGGCTGAAAACTGAACCCACAGCAGGGCAAACTTGGGGTTTTATCAACAGAAGCTGCTCCCTGCACTTTCCTTCCTTTGAGCCAGTAGCACTCCTGGAAATTCAGGGATTATTGGTCATAATTTAATTTTATTTTAATTTATTTTATTTTTATTTTATTTTATTTTAATTTATTTTGTTTTATTTTTATTTTATTTTATTTTATTTTATTTTTTAAATTTTATTTTATTTTAATTTTATTTTATTTTATTTTATTTTTATTTTATTTTTATTTTATTTTATTTTATTTTATTTTTATTTTATTTTAATTTTATTTTATTTTATTTTCTATTTTATTTTATTTTATTTTAATTTTTATTTATTTCATTTTATTTCGTTTTAAATTTTTTTTATTTTATTTTATTTATTTTATTTTATTTTATTTTATTTTATTTTATTTTTTAAATTTTATTTTATTTTAATTTAATTTAATTTAATTTTATTTTATTTTATTTTTTATTTTATTTTATTTTATTTTTTATTTTATTTTATTTTCTATTTTATTTTATTTTCTATTTTATTTTATTTTAATTTTTATTTATTTTATTTTATTTCGTTTTAATTTTTTTTTATTTTAATTTAATTTATTTTATTTTAATTTATTTTATTTTATTTTTATTTTATTTCTTCATCCGTGGCTTTTTTGCACCTTTCCACTATTTGGAAAAACTCCGAGATTGGCAGAACCTTGAGTGGCAGCAAATCCTGCATTCCACCCAAGAGCTGCCCTCCAGAAACACCGTGAAAACTCAACCCTCAGCCTCTTCCAGGTGAACTCTGCTAAACCACTCGAGCCTCACCTTTCCCACCTCCTTTTCCCCCTGCAATCCCTCCCAGCAGGGAAGGAGAGGCATTTTAGCAGAGATCAGGCAGAGCTGCTCCGCCAAACCCCCCTGGGTGCCCCGGGCTCTCGGGGCTCTGCTCTGGGTTCCGATCCTCCCTGACCCCATGTGTTCGTACAGAAATGTGTGGATCCCCTCCAGGTGCCCAAAATCCCGGGAATTCGCTCGGGCCGCAGTTTGTTGTGTTGATGATCCTCGTGTGGGTTCAGGGCTGCTGGGAAGCTGCAAAAACCCTTTAAAGGCCGCTAATGTGGAATTCGTTTCCTTTCAGAGGTGCAAAAAACAACTTTAAAGCGCCGGGCAGGGAGGGGATGTTTGCAGAGGAGATGTCTCAGACGCTTCAGGTGTGCCTGGTGTGGGATTTTATCTCCTTTGCTCAGCTCCTTGAATTATTTGGATCATGAAAAGCCCAGGAAAAGCAGCGTTCTGCTCTTCAGAAGCAGCAAAAACAAAATTTCCAGCTGCGAGGCTCGGACTGAAGGATTTGATGAGGGGGGGAGAAAAGCACAAGTGCAGCAGAAAGAAGAGGAAAACTCAGCAGGGCAATGGAACTGAGTGAAACCAGCCCGGGAATTCGGGGTGTGCCCGGGAGGGGCTGGGACAGGAGCAGGAGCTGTGTGAGGTCAAGGACAGGGACAGGACTGGGACAAATCCCTGCAGGTGCTTTTGGTTTCCAGCAAAGAGGAAGGGGCTGCCTGCTGTCCCCTGCCATCCCCTGATGTCCCCTGCCATCCCCTGGTGTCCCCTACCATTCCCTGATGTCACCTGCCATCCTCTGGTGTCTTCTGCCCTTCCCTGCCATCCCCTGCCATCCCCTGATGTCCCCTGGCATCCCCTGCTGTCCCCTGCCATCCCCTGCCATCCCCTGCCATCCTCTGGTGTCCCCTGCCCTTCCCTGCCATCCCCTGATGTCCCCTGCCATCCTCTGGTGTCCCCTGCCCTTCCCTGCCATCCCCTGATGTCCCCTGCCATCCTCTGGTGTCCCCTGCCATCCCCTGATGTCCCCTGCCATTCTCTGCCATCCCCTGATGTCCCCTGCCATCCCCTGATGTCCCCTACCATCCTCTGGTGTCTTCTGCCCTTCCCTGCCATCCCCTGCCATTCTCTGCCATCCCCTGATGTCCCCTGCCATCCTCTGGTGTCCCCTGCCCTTCCCTGCCATCCCCTGATGTCACTGCTGTCTCTGCCATCCCCTGATGTCCCCTGCCCTTTCCTAATGTCCCCTGCCCTTCCCTGCCATCCCCTGATGTCCTCTGCCATTATCTGATGTCCCCTGCCCTCCCCTGCCATTTCCTGCTGTCCCAAACCATCCCTTGCTGTCCCCTGCCATCCCCCGATGTCCCTGCCATCCCCTGCCATCCCCCAATGTCCCCTGCCATCCCCCGATGTCCCCTGCCATCCCTGTGTCACTATAGGACACCAAACAACTCGAGCTCACACACTGCTGCTCTCAAGGTGGAAAAAGGGGAGTTTAATTTCTGTCTCCAACATTTACAGATTCCCAAAAGTGACCGTGGATTGGAGGGTGACAGTGCCACCTCTCCAATGGCACTGGACAAACCAACAGTCCATCAAATTTCTCCTCCCCCATAAAATAATGCAAAACAATCAGTTATTCACAGGAAGTGTGCAAGGAAGTTCGTCACAAGAATGCAAACATCAGAAGGCTTAGAAAATCTTAAAAAATGAGGGTGACACCCTTGCCCTCCCCTGACATCCCCTGACATCCCCTGCCCTTCCCTGATGTCCCTGCCATCCCCTGCCATCCCCCGATGTCCCCTGCCCTTCCCTGATGTCCCTGCCATCCCCTGCCATCCCCTGATGTCCCCTGCCATTCCCTGATGTCCCTGCCATCCCCTGCCATCCCCTGCTGTCGCCTGATGTCCCTGCCCTTCCCTGCTGTCCCCTGCCCTTCCCTGCTGTCCCCTGCCCTCCCCTGCTGTCCGTTCTGTGTGCTGGCAGCTGCTGCAGAGGACAGCAGGCTCTGGAGAGCCAAGTCCTGGCCTGCACCTCATCCCATCCATCAAGAAGAGGAAGCAGATGTGGTTTTGCCTCCTCTCCTCCATCTCACAGCCAGAGTTTCAGAGGGGAACCCTCTGTTCTCCTTTCTGGAGGAGCAGGGATGCAGCTCTGGGCAAGCCCTGCTGCAGAGGGCACCGTGCCTTCAGCTGAGTTATTCCACAGCCTGAGGGAAAAAAAAAAAAACAAACCAGGCCCTATTTCTACTCCAAAATGTGGACTCTTGCTTTGCTGGGTTTTTTATTAGAAGATAAAAGAGCCTTCATGTACAGAAAGCTTCCCCACAGCCTCCTCCCAGCCCTCCCTTTTCCCAGAGCCTCTTTAGTCACACTCCACGGGCAGAGGTTCTCCAGACCTTGAACTCCTTCCAAATTTCGAGGAGGTGTTTTTCAAAGTCTGAGGAAGACGCTGCTGGAATCAAAAGCTCTGAGCTGTGCTCCCACTGGGTGATATTTTTTCCCCTTTTTGCTTCTCTTGGTTTCTCTGATTTCTGTCCTGGGAGTGGAGCTCCCTCGGGGCAGGGCTCTTCCCTGCAGGGCCTCCCTCTCTGGAGCTCCAGCTGGATAATGAGGCCGTTGATATTCGCTCAGAAATACTTCAAAAGAGGAATAAATTAAACCAATTGCAGGGCTGATGGTTTTGCCCAAGTGCAAGCCATGAAGGTCAATAAAACTGGATGTGTATAAACCCAAAGGAGAGGGGGAAAATGAGATTCCCCTTTGGTGCTTTGGGAAAAGTCCATTTCAGAGCCCTGTCCATGTAAAACGAGCTGGGATTTCATCTTTGAGGTCTGAACCAAACTGAAACCAACCTCCATGGGCACAGCAGCTTTCCAGGTGAAGTTGAGCTGGTTTGTTGAACATTTTAGTGTGAAACGAGCTCTCATTGCTGGGTTCTGCCTCTCTCCCATCTATTTCAAGCCTTGGCTGCACCTGGAGCTGCACCAGCCCCGTGCTGCCTCTGCCTCGTGGCCAGGGTTGGTGAGAGGCTGCTCAGGTAGGTTTTGAAGGCACTTGAAACAGTGAAATACCCACAGAGCCACGTGGAACTCTCTCCTCCTCCTCTTTCCTCTGAATTTGGGGACTTTTTTTTGCCCTGCTGTGATCCCTGCCAGGGGGAAGGTGGTGCCTGTGGTAATCAAACACCTCCTGAGGTGCCAGGGGAGGAGGTGTTCAAACCCCGGAGCTCCACTGATGCTTTTGGCCTCCTTGTGCTGCTCTCCATGGAGTCAAGAGGAGTTTGATGCTTTTTATAAAAGTCCTCAGCTTTGATGGGCTCTGAAGCACCGAGTTTAAAGGCAGGTGCTGAGGGAAGTGTCTCAGGAGGGATCTCTGTGGGACGCTCAGACATCCCAGCTGCTCCCTGGGCTGCATTTCCAAGCTCACTTTGAAAGGGATGGGATGATTCCCTGGCTGCAGCTGCTAAAACCCTCCTAAGAGGACTGCCACAACTTTCCCTTAAATATTTGCTGATGCAAACACACAAAAAGCTTTTTTTCCAGTTTGCTCTCAGCTTTTTGTCCCCACGGAGGCTCAGTCACAAATTTCCTGGTTCCTGCTGAGTTCTGTGATGGCAGAACTTGGAGAGCATCAGCTCATCCCTGCACAGACCCCATGTCCAGCTCCACTCCCAAGGGCTCCAGATGAAGAAACCCTGGAGCAATCAGGGGGGAAATCCTCTGCTGGGGGCTCTGCTAACTATGGGAATTTCTGTTGGGAAGGGATTTCTGTTGTGGAATTAAATAATCACCAAGAGATGATCTCTGGAGCAGGAGGGGTGATGCTTTTCACTCACAGCAACACAGACTGAAATATTCCATAATATTTATGGGGTCCTGGAAGAAACTGGGGATTGGGAAGCATTCAGGGAGTGTGAGAGAGAGAAAAAAGGGGCAGAAGCTGCCAGGGAGGGGTGGGCACTGCCTGCAGCCCCCAGAGCACCACAGGTGAGGTTGGGGTGTGACAAAAGGATTCTCACACCCCCCTGCTGCCCCCAAATCATGGGGAGCTGAGCCAGGCAGGGGATGGAGCTGGGAACCTCCCTGGGGACTGGTTTGGGGTTTGGGTTTGGGGTTTGGGGGGATCAGATCTCTGGGCACCCTCCCCTTGCCCTGAGCGAGATCGGGGGAGCACAGGGAGGGACTCAGGGCGGGGTTCAGAATGGGAATTAAGGATGGGAATTAAGGATTCAGGGTGGGATTAAGGATGGGGTTCAGGGGGAATTAAAGATGGGAATTGAGGATGGGGTTCAGGATGGGAATTGAGGATGGGGTTCAGGATGGGAATTGAGGATGGAGTTCAGGATGGGAATTGCGGATGGGGTTCAGGGTAGGGTTCAGGATGGGAATTGAGGATGGGGTTCAGGGTGGGAATTGAGGATGGGGTTCAGGGGGAATTAAAGATAGGAATTAAGGATGGGGTTCAGGAGGGGAATTAAGAATGGGGTTCAGGATGGGAATTGAGGATGGGGTTCAGGGTGGGAATTGAGGATGGGGTTCAGGATGGGAATGGAGGATGGGGTTCAGGATGGGGATTAAGGATAGGAATTAAAGATGGGGTTCAGGGTGGGAATTAAGGATGGGGGTCAGGATGGAAATGGAGGATGGAAATTAAGGATGCTGTTCAGGATGGGGTTAAGAATGGGGCTCAGTATGGGAATTAAGGATGGGGTTAAGGATGGGGTCCAGGATGGGATTAAGGATAGGAATTAAAGATGGGGTTCAGGATGGGAATTAAGGATGGAAATTAAGGATGCTGTTCAGGATGGGGTTAAGAATGGAGTTCAGGGTGGGGATTAAGGATGGGGCTCAGGATGAGATTCAGGATGAGATTAAGGATAGGGTTAAATATGGGGATAAGGATTCTGTTCAGTATGGGAATGAAGGATGTAGTTCAGGATGGGAATGAAGGATGCAGTTCAGGACAGGATTAAGGATGGGGTTCAGGACGGGATTAAGGATGGGTTAAGGACGGTTTTAACCCCCTGCTCCCCACAGGGTCCCCGCAGCCTCAGCCGTGCTCCCGCGCCTGCTTTTCCCCCTCTCCCTTTGCCGTGTTTAGTTAAATTTCCCCCGCCTTACTTGATGTCACATCCTGTTCCACAGCCATCCCCTGCTAGTAGCCAGCCCTACCAATTCCTTTCTTTTTCTTTTTTTTTCTTTTTTTTTTTTTTTTTTTTTTTTAAATCCCTGTCCTCTCCCCATCACCCCCCTTTTCCAGGCAAACTTTTGGCAATAGCAGAGATAATCACTGCGTGCTCCGCTGAATTTCTCTTCGCAAATGTCTTTGGAGCAGGGGAGCCATTAAAAAAAAAAAAAAAAAAAAAAAATTAAATAAATTACCAGACAGCCAGCACCGAGAGCAGAGGAGAGAAACTGGGATCCCAATAAATATGCAAAGTGAAGGCTCTGCTGAGCAGATTTCTGGCATCGCTTCCCGAGGGTGCTGAGAGCCACCCGCAAAATCAGGCTGGTTTTTGAATTATTATTTTTACCGTTTGTCTTTTTTTTTTTTTTAATAGCGTTTTGTTGTCTTTTTTTAAATTTTTTTTTAATATAAATTAAAATATTAATAAGAATAAAGGAGTGAGGAGGCAGCGAGGCTCGGGGACGGCGCAGGGGAGGCTCTCCCGGAGGTGATCTGTATGCGAGCTGCCTAGAACGGGCTGCGAGAGATGCAACCGGCAAGCAAGCTGCTGACCCTCTGCTTCCTCATCCTGATGGGCACAGAACTCACCCAAGTAGGTCCAGCTCTTCCTTTCCCCACTCCCCCTCCTCCTCTTCTCCCTTTTCTCCCCAACGCCATTTTCTGCTAAACCTCGAGAGCAGCACAGGAACCTGCCCGGGGGATGGATGCTGCACCTGCCCTGGGGATGCTGCACCTTCCCGGGGATGCTGTACCTGCCCGGGGATGGGTGCTTTACCTGCCCCGGGGATCCTGTACCTGCCCGGGGATGGGTGCTTTACCTGCCCCGGGGATCCTGTACCTGCCCGGGGATGGATGCTGCACCTGCCCCGGGGATGGATGCTGCACCTGCCCAGGGATGCTGCACCTGCCCCGGGGATGCTGCACCTGCCAGGGATGCTGCACCTGCCCCGGGGATGCTGCACCTGCCCCGGGGATGCTGCACCTGCCCCGGGGATGCTGCACCTGTCCCGGGGATGCTGTACCTGCCCAGGGATGCTGTACCTGCCCCGGGGATGCTGCACCTGCCCCGGGGATGCTGCACCTTCCCGGGGATGGATGCTGTACCTGCCCCGGGGATGCTGCACCTGCCCCGGGCATGGATGCTGTACCTGCCCTGGGATGGGTGCTGCCCCTGCCCTGGGGATAGATGCTGCACCTTCCCCGGGATGGATGCTGCACCTGCCCGGGGATGCTGCACCTGCCAGGGGATGGATGCTGCACCTGCCCCGGGGATGCTGCACCTGCCCGGGGATGGATGCTGCACCTACCCGGGGATGCTGCCCCTGCCCCGGGGACGCTGCACCTGCCCTGGGATGGATGCTGCACCTGCCCTGGGATGGATGCTGCACCTGCCCTGGGATGCTGCACCTGCCCAGGGATGCTGCACCTGCCCTGGGATGCTGCCCCTGCCCCGGGGACGCTGCACCTGCCCAGGGATGCTGCCCCTGCCCAGCCGCCCCTTCCCCAAGCATCACCTGTGCCCTGCCCCGCACCTGGGCACTGTCCCCGCTGCCCTGGGGGGATTCAGGCCATGGGAGGGGCAGCTCCTATGGGGGGTGTTGGGGTCAGCTCACCTGAGGGGCTGCAGGACCCCCGGGTGGGGCTGGAGCTGCTGGCCCGGGTGGTCACAAGGGCCAGGTGGGAGTGCTGTCCCTGCTTGTCACTCCCCACACCCCGCTGGGTGCTCGTGTGGGGGTTGCTGTGCTGGTTTTAGGTGACATTTAAATGTCCCTTGGTGCTGGCATCTGTGACAGCCGGGTGGGAGACGGGGCAGTTTATTTATCCCCCTCTCTCCACTCCACCTGCTGGTTTTTTGGGGTTTTTTTTTTTTGCCTGGATTTTCATGCTTTTCTTTGCTGTCCCAGCCCCTGGGCTGAGTGAGGCGTGGGGTTGTAGGGGGAGGAAAGGAGGCACCCAAAATCCATCCCTTGCAAGTGGAATTTAAACTCCATTTGACTTCTTGAGGCTGCCTGGGGAGAGGCAGGCAGGACGATTGTCTTTTGTTGGTTATTTTTTTTTTTCCACCAGTCACTGAGGAGAGGAAGAAAAAAAGTAATTGCAAGAGGATGCTCTAGATTGTGGGGTTAATTGTGGTGCTGCCTGGAAGCACAGAAAAAAAAAAAAAAAGAAAGGAAAGAAAAGCAGCTATAAATAGGAGGGGAATGGAGGCTTCTTAGTGTAGGAGCAATTAGCAGCTGGGCTCTCATCCTGGCTGCTTTATGGAGATGATTTTTCCCTTTCTCCCAGTGACAAAGCTCTCCCTGTCACTGCCCTGCTGCTGAAGTTTGAGCCCTTGGAGCCTTTTTTGTCTTTGCACCCTGCCAGGATCCCTGAGAGGCTGCAAAGCCAAAAGGAGAGCCCAGATCTGCCTCAAATCCCGGGGAAAAAGCCGAGCAGCCCGGAATGCAGGCAGGGAAAGGGGGAGAAACCGAGCAATCCAGGGGCTGTGGGGATGAGGAGGGGTGGGGAGGAAGAAGCAGAGCAGCCCATTGTGTGTGAGGATGCTGAGGGCGCGCATGCGCCGCGCTGGACAAAGAGCCAGGACCACCAGCACGGCGGCTCCTGCCCACCAGGGCACGGCTGGGGGGGCCACGGGGCCGGGGGGGGTGGCAGGGATGTCACCTGAGTGTCCCCCCAGCTTCCACAGGGGTCACAGCATAGCCTGGGCAACGGGTGCTGCCAGCCCCTGGGCGGCCTGGGCAGCACTGAGCTGCTCTGGGGGATTTTCCAAGGGAAAACAGGGGAAAACAAGGGGAAAACAAGGGGAAAACTAGGGAAAAATAAGGGAAAAGCAAGGGAAAAACAAGGGGGAAACAGGGGGAAAAGTAGGGAAAAATAAGGGAAAATAAGGGGAAAAGCAAGGGAAAAACAAGGGGGAAACAAGGAGGAAACAAGAGGGAAACAAGGGGGAAACAAGGGGGAAACAAGGGGGAAACAAAGGAAAACCAAGATAAAACAAGGGAAAACCAAGGAAAAAACCGAGGGAAAAACTAGGGAAAACAAGGGATAATAAGGGAAAACAAAGGAAAAACAAGGGAAAAACAAGGAAAAACAAGGGAAAATAAAGGGAAAACCAAGGGATAAAACCAAGGGAAAAACCAAGAGAAAACAAAGAAAAACCAAGGGAAAACAAAGGGAAATCAAAGGGAAAAGCCAAGCGAAAACAAAGGGAAAACAAAGGGAAAAGCCAAGGGAAAACAAAGGGGAAAACAAAGGCAAACCGAGGTTTCTGCCCTGCCTGGCTCTTTTCTCCTCTCCTCGCTCCCTCTGTGACTGCAGCGCCTCAACTTTGGCAGCAACTTCAAATCGTGGTGGGCACAGGGAGCCCCACAGCTCCTGGGCAGAGAGCCCTGCCCTGCTGGTGGCAGGAGGTTTGAGCCCCTGCTAAAGCCTGGCTTAGCTGAGCCGCCCTGCTGGGCTGCCCTCAGCTCTGCAGTGCCCACCTGGGCAGGTGCCCTGTGCCTGCTGCCTGCCTGGCGCTGCAGAGCCCTGGTTCCCCTGGCACAGCTGCCAGGTGCCATCCCCAGACCCTCCTGCCAGCCCGGGCACCGCCCAGCTCCGTGCCAGGCTGGTTCTGCTGTGCCCTGCACGGAGCCCGGGCAGCAGGGAGGGGGAGGCCGGGGCATGGAGGGGCTGATTCCAGCTTTGCTGCTGGTGCAGGAGGTGCTGCTGTGCCCTCCTGCCCCTGAGGAACAGAGATGGGCACTGAGCTGGGATAGAGCTGGGCACTGAGCTGGGATAGAGCTGGGATAGAGCTGGGCACTGAGCTGGGCACTGAGCTGGGCACTGAGCTGGGATAGAGCTGGGCACTGAGCTGGGAACAGCTGGGAACTCGCTGCAGTGACAGGACAGGCCACAGGGAAGGGAGAGATGGGGACAGGGCTGGGCACAGAGCTGGGCACTGAGCTGGGCACAGAGATGGGCACAGAGCTGGGCACTGAACTGGGGACTGAGCTGGAGACTTGAGCTGGAAACTGACCTGGGGACAGAGTGGACACTGAGCTGGGCACTGAGCTTGGCACAGAGCTAGGGACTGAGCTGGGCACTGAGCTGGGATAGAGCTGGGCACAGAGCTGGACACAGAGTGGGCACAGAGCTGGGCACTGAGCTGGGGACTGAGCTGGGCACAGAGTGGGCACTGAGCTGGGCACAGAGTTGGGCACTGAGCTGGGCACAGAGTGGGCACAGAGCTGGGCTGGAGGGCCCAGCCTGGCTGGCTCTGGTACCCCTGGGGCTCTCTGCCAGGGGTGGGTGCTGCAGCACCCTGGGGTGTCCCCCTGGGTGGCAGGGGGGTTCTGGGGGCACAGGGGCGATGCCAGGCTGGGCTGTACCCCTGCTCTGCTCAGGGCTCACAGTCCTGGCTGGGCTGGGGTGCCCTGTGTGGGGCAGGGGGGAGCTGCCCCTGAACCCCCCAGGTGTCTGTGCTGTGCCCCCATCCCCTGGCATGGCTGAGGTTGCCCTGCACGGGGCATTTCCCCTCTCTGAGCTGCTCTGTGCCCAGCCTGGAATGCCCCATTTTGGGGGGCTGGCATGGGGGGCAGAGGAGCTCTGGGCACTCTGGGCTGCAAGCCCCTGGCTCTGGGTGGGCACTCAGCCCTGGGCAGGGTGAGATGTGGGGCTGCCTGTCCCTGTGCCCCCCTCGGGCACACCCGGGGCACCTCTCCTGGTGCCCATGGAGGGGGACAGAGCCAATTTCTGCTCTCAAAGCTGTGCCAGGAGGGCAGAGTTGGGCTGCTGGGGCACAGCCAGGGCAGGCAGCAGAGCTTGGGGCAGGGGTGCCAGCTGCTGGCTGTGTGTCTGTCTGTCCGACCTGTCCCTTTGTCCTCTCGCTGGGATATTGCAGTGAAAACCTCCTGGGATTCCTCAAAGTTCCCTCAGGAGCTGCACGGTGCTGCCACATCCACAGCCCCAGGAATTCTGGGAGCAGGCAGATAGGAAACGTTCATAGGGCTTCTGCAAGAGGGGGAAAAAAAGCCCTAAAAATATGAATTATCTTCATTTATTCTTGATTTTCACTAAAAGAACCTCAAGTCCCTGTCAGGGCTGTTTGTAAGGGGAAGAAGAGGAAAAAAACCCTAAAAATATGAATTATCTTCATTTACCCATTGATTTTCCCTAAAAGAACCTCAAGTCCCTGCCAGGGCTGTTTGCAGGGTGGGGGGAGATGAAAAAAACCCCTAAAAATATTAATTATCTTCATTTACACATTGATTTTCACTAAAAACCTCAAGTCAGGGCTGTTTGCAGGGGGAGGGAGACGAAAATCCCTAAAAATATGAATTATCTTCATTTACCCATTGATTTTCACTAAAAGAACCTCAAGTCCCTGTCAGGGCTGTTTGCAGGGGGAGGGAGACGAAAAAAAACCCTAAAAAATATTAATTATCTTCATTTACCCATTTATTAATTATCTTCATTTACCCATTGATCTTCCCTAAAAGAACCTCAAGTCCCTGCCAGGGCTGTTTGCAGGGAGAGGGGAGATGAAAAAAACCCCTAAAAATATTAATTATCTTTATTTACACATTGATTTTCACTAAAAAACCTCAAGTCACGGCTGTTTGCAGGGGGAGGGAGACGAAAATCCCTAAAAATATGAATTATCTTCATTTATTCTTGATTTTCACTGAAAGAACCTCAAGTCCCTGTCAGGGCTGTTTGCAGGGTGGGGGGGAGAGGGAAAAACCCCTAAAAATATTAATTATCTTCATTTACCCATTTATTAATTATCTTCATTTACCTATTGATTTTCCCTAGAAGAACCTCAAGTCAGGGCTGCTTGCAGGGGGAGGGAGAGTTAAAAAACCCCTAAAAATATGAATTATCTTCATTTACCCATTGATTCTCCCTAGAAGAACCTCAAGTCAGGGCTGCTTGCAGGGGGAGGGAGAGTTAAAAACCCCTAAAAATATGAATTATCTTCATTTACATATTGATTTTCCCTAAAAAAACCTCAACTCAGGGCTGTTTGTAAGGGAAAGGAGAGGAAAAAACCCCTAAAAATATGAATTATCTTCATTTACCCATTGATTCTCCCTAAAAAAACCTCAAGTCAGGGCTGCTTGTGAGGGGAATGAGAGGAAAAATCCCTAAAAATATGACTTATCTTCATTTACATATTGATTTTCCCTAAAAGAACCTCAAGTCAGGGCTGTTTGCAGGGGGAGGGAGACGAAAAAAAACCCTAAAAATATGAATTATTTTCATTTACCCATTGATTTTCCCTAGAAGAACCTCAAGTCAGGGCTGTTTGTAAGGGGAAGGAAAGTTAAAAACCCCTAAAAATATTAATTATCTTCATTTACCCATTTATTAATTATCTTCATTTACCCATTGATTTTCAATAAAAGAGCCTCAAGTCCCTGTCAGGGCTGTTTGCAGGGGAAGGGAGAGTTAAGAAACCCTAAAAATATAAATTATCGTCATTTACCATTGATTTTCCCTAAAAGAACCTCAAGTCAGGGCTGCTTGCAGGGGGAGGGAGATGAAAAAAAAAACCTAAAAATATGAATTATCTTCATTTATTCTTGATTTTCCCTAAAAGAACCTCAAGTCAGGGCTGTTTGCAGGGGGAGGGAGACGAAAAAAACCCCTAAAAATATGAATTATTTTCATTTACATATTGATTTTCCCTAAAAGAACCCCAGGTCCCTGCCAGGGCTGTTTGCAGTGCCCAGCCCAGCTCCCTCCTGCCCATGCAGAACTCCCCAGTGCCCAGTTTGGTGCCCAGACATGGACAGGGGCAGGATGAAGCTGCACCTGGAACAGGAGGCTGCTGCCTCATAAACCCAAATTTGTGCCTTGTCTTGCTTAACTTCAGCTGGAACCAATTAAAACCACCAAAAAACCAGAGGTAATTTCCAACCCTGGCTTGTATTTATTGCTGGAGTTATCAGGCCTTGTAATCAGTATTAGCACCACACGTTAATACAAAGCTAATTACTATCAGAGGCAATTAAGCAGAGCTGGGGGAAGCTCCTGCTGGAGCTGGGAGGGGAAATGTCACCTGTGAGGTTTTTCATCCCTCTCACAATAATTCTTCACCTTTCCCTTCCATTTCTCATTTTTGCAGCCTGTCCTGGGCAGCCACAGCCCCCTGAGGGTACAAACCCTCTGTGCCCATCCCCTCTGTGCCCAGCACAACCTCAGCAGCTCACAGGAAACGGCACCGGGTTCCCCCTCGGTTTTGGGGTCACAATTCCAAATATCCTGAGGTTTTTGCCTGGTTTTGTCACTTTTTTGCTGCCACCACTTGCACGAACCTGATCACAAGTTTTCCCCTCATTGTGGGAAGGCAAGGGAAAAGGGTTCCTGAGCAAGATAAAAGGGGATCATGAGCAGGATAAAAGGGGATCCTGAGCACAAGAAAAGGGTCCTGAGAAGGGGAAAAGGGTTCTTGAGCAGGGAAAAAGGATCCTGAGCAGAAAAAAGGGTCCCTGACAGGGAAAAGGGATCCTTGAGAAGGATAAAAGGGTCCTGAGCAGGGAAAACAGGTCCCTGAGCAGAAAAAAGGGGATCCCTGACAGGATAAAAGGGTCCTGAGCAGGATAAAAGGGTCCTGACGGGGAAAAAGGGTCCTGAGCAGGGAAAAAGGGTCCTGACAGGGAAAAAGGGTCAGGACTCCAACTAAAGCCAGTCTGGAGGCCGGCAGCAGGGCTCAGCTCCAGGACAGCAGGAACAACCAACAGCTGGAGCCCACAAAAGCAGGAAAAACAGCACTGAAAATCAGCACTGAAAATTAGCACTGAAAATCAGCGTTGAAAATGAACACTGAAAATGAACATTGAAAATGAACATTGAAAATGAACATTAAAAAAGAACATTGAAAATTGGCATTTCCAGCTGCTGTGCCCCCACACTCGGGGTCCCCTGGCACCAAGGCACATCCCTGTGTCTCTGCTTCTCCAATCCCTCCTTCCCCTGCCTGCCTGGGGCATCCCACAGAGCCACAAAGCCCAGCTGGGCACTCCTGGGGTGTCCCAGCCCTGTGGGAGCTCCTTCCTTCCTTCCTTCCTTCCTTCCTTCCTTCCTTCCTTCCTTCCTTCCTTCCTTCCTTCCTTCCTTCCTTCCTTCCTTCCTTCCTTCCTTCCTTCCTTCCTTCCTTCCTTCCTTCCTTCCTTCCTTCCTTCCTTCCTTCCTTCCTTCCTTCCTTCCTTCCTTCCTTCCTTCCTTCCTTCCTTCCTTCCTTCCTTCCTTCCTTCCTTCCTTCCTTCCTTCCTTCCTTCCTTCCTTCCTTCCTTCCTTCCTTCCTTTCCTTCCTTCCTTCCTTCCTTCCTTCCTTCCTTCCTTCCTTCCTTCCTTCCTTCCTTCCTTCCTTCCTTCCTTCCTTCCTTCCTTCCTTCCTTCCTTCCTTCCTTCCTTCCTTCCTTCCTTCCTTCCCTCCTTCCCTCCTTCCCTCCTTCCCTCCCTTTTATTTTCTGTCCATCTCTGCCTTCCCACAATGAGGGGAAAACTTGTGATCAGGTTTGTGCAAGTGGTGGCAGCAAAAAAGTGACAAAAACCAGGCAAAAAACCTCAGGATATTTGGAATTGTGACCCCAAAACCGAGGGGGACCCCGGTGCTGTTTCCTGTGAGCTGCTGAGGTTGTGCTGGGCACAGAGGGGATGGGCACAGAGGGTTTGTACCCTCAGGGGGCTGTGGCTGCCCAGGACAGGCTGCAAAAATGAGAAATGGAAGGGAAAGGTGAAGAATTCTTGTGAGAGGGATGAGAAACCCCCTCCTTGTGCCCAGAGCAGGGTCCAAGGTGCTGGGCAGAGGGCACAGAGTGGGCCAGGCTGGCATCTCTGGCATCTCTGTGTGCCCAGCAGCCACAGGAGCCCTGTGGTTCCAGGGGGGCACAGCCCCTCGGGTGGTTTTTAGGGGCTTTTTTGGGGTTCTCTCCTCACCACAGCTCTCCTGCCCCTGTGCAGCTGCAGCCTTTGGGGCAGGGGGGCAATCACAGACAGAGCCTGGCATCACAGGGGGGCATCACAGGGACAGCCTGGCATCAGCATCTGGCATCAACCAGGGCCCCAGGAGGGCTGGGAAGAGGCACTGGAGGCAGCAAAGCCTCCAAGAGGACCCTTCAGAGTCCCTCCAGTAACTGCAGGAGGGAGGAAAATCCCAATCCAGGTTTTTCAGGAGGGAGGAAAATCCCAATCTAAGCTTTTACAGGAGGGAGGAAAATCCCAATCCAAGCTTTTCAGGAGAAAGGAATATCCTAATCCAAGCTTTTCAGGAGGGAAGAAAATCCCAATCCAAGCTTTTCAGGAGGGAGGAAAATCCCAATCCAAGCTTTTCAGGAGAGAGGAAAATCTCCATCCAATTTTTTCAGGAGGGGGGAAAATCCCAATCCAAGCTTTTCAGGAGTGTCCCTGACATTCCAGAGCCAGCTCCTTGCAGAGAGCACTGACCCCAAAGTGTCCAGGCCACCCCCAGAGATGTCCAGGACAGAGGGGAGGAGCTCAAAGAGCAGATTTTGGGCTGTCCTGTGCTGCATTCTGCAGTCCCTGCCCCTTTTTCCCCTGATGTGGGAAGGGCACTGAGCTCATGGCACAGCTGGCACCATCCTCCTGGGGTGCCACCTGAGCTGTCCCCAAGGCTCCCCGAGGTCTGGGGCTGTTAAAATCCATCCCAGTGTGGTTTATTTAGAGCAGGAATTCTCTGGTTTAATGTTAAAATCCCTGATTTTAACAAGGATTGTGTGTGGTTTATTTAAAGTAGGAATTCTTTGGTTTATTTAATTTTAAAATCCCTGATTTTAACAGAGATTGGGTGTGGTTTATTTAATGTTAAAGTCCCAGATTTTAACAGGGATTGGGTGTGGTTTATTTAGAGCAGGAATTCTTTGGTTTATTTAAAATCCCTGATTTTAACAGGGATTGGGTGTGGTTTATTTAATGTTAAAGTCCCAGATTTTAACAGGGATTGGGTGTGGTTTATTTAGAGCAGAAATACTCGGTCCAGCACATCATCCCCTAGCAAAATTTGAGAGCAAGAGGAATTTGGGCACTTTTTCTTCTCCATATAGTTTATTTAGAGCAGGAATTCTTTGGTTTATTTAATGTTAAAATCCCTGATTTTAGCAGGGATCGGGTGTGGTTTATTCAGAGCAGGAATTCTCTGATTTAATGTTAAAGTCCCTGATTTTAACAGAGATAGGGTGTGGTTTATTTCATGTTAAAGTCCCAGATTTTAACAAGGCTTGGGTGTGGTTTATTTAAAGCAGAAATCCTCAGTCCAGCCCATCATTCCCCAGCAAAATTTGGGAGCAAGAGGAATTTGGGCACTTTTTCTTCTCCATGTGGTTTATTTAGAGCAGGAATTCTCTGTCCTGCGCATCATCCCCATTTGGGAGCAGAAGGACTTTGGGCACTTTTTCTTCTCCATGTAGTTTATTTAGAGCAGGAATTCTTTGGTTTATTTAATGTTAAAATCCCTGATTTTAACAGGGATCGGGTGTGGTTTTTTTAGAGCAGGAATTCTCTGATTTAATGCTAAAGTCCCTGATTTTAGCAGGGATCGGGTGTGGTTTATTCAGAGCAGGAATCCTCAGTCCAGCCCATCATCCCCCAGCAAAATTTGGGAGCAAGAGGAATTTGGGCACTTTTTCTTCTCCGTGTAGTTTATTTAGAGCAGGAATTCTTTTGGTTTATTTAATGTTAAAGTCCCAGATTTTAACAGGGATCGGGTTGTGGTTTATTCAGAGCAGGAATTCTCTGATTTAAAGTTAAAATCCCTGATTTTAACAGGGATTGGGTGTGGTTTATTTAATTTTAAAGTCCCAGATTTTAACAAGGATCGGGTGTGGTTTATTCAGAGCAGGAATTCTCAGTCCTGCACATCATCCCCATTTGGGAGCAGGAGGACTTTGGGCACTTTTTCTTCTCCATATAGTTTATTTAGAGCAGAAATTCTTTGGTTTATTTAATGTTAAAATCCCTGATTTTAACAGAGATCGTGTGTGGTTTATTTAGAGCAGGAATTCTTTGGTTTATTTTATGTTAAAGTCCCTGATTTTAACAGGGATTGGGTGTGGTTTATTTAGAGCAGAAATTCTTTGGTTTATTTAATGTTAAAATCCCTGATTTTAACAGGGATTAGGTGTGGTTTATTTAATGTTAAAATCCCAGATTTTAACAGGGATCGGGTGTGGTTTATTCAGAGCAGGAATTCTGTGTCCTGCGCATCATCCCCATTTGGGAGCAGGAGGAATTTGGGCACTTTTTCTTCTCTGCAGCAGCCAGGAGAGGGAGACAGTGACCGCCGTGTCCCCGCCGTGTCCCCGCGCTGCCACCGCCGATTGTCGCCGACTGTCGCCCACCTGACCCTGGCAGGGCTCCTCTGGGCACCGGGCTCTGCGCTCTGCCCTCCCCGCAGAGGAATTTTCCAGCCCGCAGCTCCTTTGGGGGACCCCGTTCTCTGATTTTTCTCCTGTTCCTACTCCTTCTTTGCCCGGAATGCTAAAAAAAGAGAAAAAAAGTGACCAGGAGAAAGCTGAGCTCCACCGCCTCAGGGGTTCCTGCTCAGGGACCCCTTTTCCCTGTCAGAGACCCCTTTCCCCTGCTCAGAGACCCCTTTTCCCTGTCAGGGGACCCCTTTTCCCTGCTCAGAGACCCCTTTTATCCTGCTCAGGACCTTTTTCCTTTCTCAGGATCCTTTTCCCCTGTTCAGGGACCCCTTTTATTCTGCTCAGGGCCCTTTTATCCTTCTCAGGGACCCCTTTTTTCTGCTCAGGACCCTTTTCCTGTGCTCAGGACACTTTTGATGCTCAAGAACCTGTTTCTCCTGCTCAAGGACCCTTTTTCCCTGCTCCTCAGGACCCCTTTTCCCCTATCAGGGACCCCTTTTTCCCTGCTCAGGACCCTTTTGCCCTTCTCAGGATCCTTTTCTCCTGCTCAGGACCCTTTTATCCTGCTCATGGACCCCTTTTTTCTGCTCAGGACCCTTTTCCTTGCTCAGGGACCCTTTTTCCCTGCTCAGGGACCCTTTTTCTGCTCAGGACCCATTTGCCCTTCTCAGGACCCTTTTTCCCTGCTCATGAACCTCTTTTCCCTGCTCAGGGACCCCTTTTCCCTGCTCAAGAACCCTTTTCTCCTGCTCAGGCCCCTTTTCATGCTCAAGAATCCATTTTCTCCTGCTCAAGGACCCCTTTTCCCTGCCCAGGACCCTTTTCCCAGCCTGTTCCCAGCCCACCCTCCCCATCCTGCAGGGACAATCTCAGGACGGAGCCCAGGCCCAGGAGCAGAGCTGTGTTTGCTGGAAAGCAGCATAGAGAACAATTCCTGCCTGGGAGGTGGCTCAGGGGCTGGAGGAGTGTGCCTGACCCAGGGAAACCTGCCCAAAAAATCCTCCAAAAATCAGAAACCCGGGCTGGGTTTGAGGTCTGGGCTGCTGCTGCAGATGCTGGGCTCAGTGACCAGAGCAGCTTTAGCTGAGCACGGATCTGGGCACGGGAAGGGGATGCTCCCTTGCAGAGCTCTTGCTCCCAGAGGGAAGGAGAGGGATGGAGGGGGCACCCCTGAACCCCTTTTGTTTTGGGGCACCCTTGCTCTCATGGTGGGGGACACAGAAACAGTGACAGCAGAAAGGTTTTATTGTGCAGAAACCCAAAAAAAACCCCAAAGTGACCAGGAGGAAGCTGAGCTCCAGCAGTTCAGGGATTCCTGCAGATGTGGTGGTTAAAAGTTGATTTTGAAGGACCAGAATGCAGCTGGGAAAGCCCCATCAGGGCAGCCAGGGCCACCCGAGGCTCTTCCTTACTGGTTTCATGCTGGTTCCTGTGTTGTGCTCCAGCAGGTCTCCCACATGAAATTCCATGGAGTTTTGGTTGGTTTATTCATTATTTTTTCCATTTTAAACCAGGCAGATGATCAGGGTAAGGCAGTTCCTGTGCTTGCACATCACCTGTGTCAAAAAGTGACAGAAGTCATTGTCCTGCTCACTGCAGCTCATCACACACCAGCAGCTCCAATTCCTGCCCTGCATCCCTAAAAAAGGGGAACAGCAGCTCCTGGGAGCCTCTTTTGCCATCAAATCTGGGATTTGGGGTGGGTTCAGCTCCCATGGCCATGCCTTGTGGAAAGGCTGTGACCCTTCCTGCTCCTGGCAGGTTATTATTGCATTAAGAATTTTCAAAGTCTTTAATTTAAAATTTAAAATGGTGTGGAAGGACAGTTTGATGTCCTTTCCTTAACTCCATTAATCTAGGCAGCAACAAAAAGAAAAAAATCTCCCAAAAGTGCTGCTTTTGATTCTTTCACAAACACTGCAAGCAAGGGAGAGAAAGAAAGAAAGAAAATCTCCCAGGATTTCTCTTTTTTCCCCCCATTATTTCAGGGACAGCTCCTCTCTGGGCTTTGCTGGCCCTGTCTGGAGGAGCTTTAATCATGGCAGAGCAGGGAGGGAATGGGAATGAAATCACCTGCCTGCCCTGCTGGGAAATGAGGTTTCAGCCCAGCTGGGATCCAGGGCAAGGCACAGGAGGGATTTTTATCCAGAGCAAAGCACAGGAGAGATTCTTAAATTTAAATACTGCAATATCCACAGGATTAATTCCCATGTGTGTGTCTGGATTTGACAAATATGAGGGATAAACTTCCCTGACAAACTCTGTTCCCAAATGGACCTTGGGGTGGTTGGGAGAGCAACACTGGGGAGGGAAATCAGAGCACAGCAAAGCACCTGGCAGAGCAGGGATTTGGGATTCCTCCTAAAAGGTGGAACTATTCCAAGTTTGTGGGGGTTTTGGGGGTTTGGTTTTTTGTTTGGTTGGGGTTTTTTTGCTTGAGGAAGCTGCTCCTGCCCCTCTAGCCTGAAGCAGTTGCTGGGTGCTGACCCCACAGGTACCCACAGGTACCACCCTGCACACCCAGCAGCAGCTTTGCCACGAAGGGATGAGGATGCCTGGGCTGGGGGAAGCTGATTCCATGGAGTGCAGGCAGAGAGGGCACTGTGGGGTTCAGGGGCAGCAGGGCACTGTGGGGTTCAGGGGACAGCAGGGCACTGTGGGGTTCAGGGGCAGCAGGGCTTCCCTCCCACCTCAGCAGCCTCACCTGGCTGGAGCTGGGCAGGTGACACACGGGTGGAGGGAAGGAAGGGCAGGGATGGGAGCTCAGCTGCTGCAGCCTGGTACAAACCAGCTGCCAGTGCCACCCTGCTGTGCCAGGGGTTTGTCACAGGGATGGGATCCAACCTGGCAGCAGCGCTCCTGCTCAAGCTGATTCTGATTTCTCCACCTGGTGGAACTGCTAAATGTGCTTTATTGCACAGAGATCCCAGGTCTGCTGCACTGGGCTGGCCTGCTCCTGCTCCTGCTCCTGCTCCCTCTGCCCAGCCTGGCTGTGCTGGGATGATCCCACACCAAGGACCATGTCCCCAGCGAAGGACAAGGTCTTGGCGAGGTGGGACGAGGTCCTGGTGAGGTGGGACATGGTCATGGTGAGGTGGGACATGGTCCTGGTGAGGTGGGACACGGTCCTGGTGAGGTGGGACATGGTTCTGCTGAGGTGGGACATGGTCCTGGTGAGGTAGGACAAGGTCCTGCAGAGGTGGGACACAGTCCTGGTGAGGTGGGACATGGTCCTGCTGAGGTGGGACACGGTCCTGGTGAGGTGGGACATGGTCCTGGTGAGGTGGGACATGGTCCTGCTGAGGTGGGACAGGCCATCTGAGCAGGGATTGCATTTTAGGGGTCCTGCCTCCCTGCTGGGATGTACTCTGCACATCACCCGGGTGCTGGACGTGAGGTGGGTCAAGGTTTTGGGGGTAACAAAACCCCCACCCCAAGCATCCACACCAGTGGAGCAGCAGCTCTGGAGGGCTCGGGTTTGGGGCTGGGCTGGTCAGGCTCCGGTGGGAATGTGGGGGCTCCCAGGGCCAGCCCACGGAGCAGCTGAGGCTCCCTGCACCCATGCCAAGGTCGGGGCTGTGCCACAAAGCAGCGGTGTCACTTCTGTCCTCTGCAGAGGGACAGGGGGCTCATTGCTGCTTTGCACAGGGAGCTCCGAGGTTCCCTTAGGGAAGGATGCAGGAGCTGTGGGGCTCTGCTGGTCGGAGATTTGGCTTCTGAAGTCACCAGGGCAGTTCTGCAAGTGGCTTCGGGACACCTGAGTGGTGACCAAGCCCAGGTGACATTCCAGGCCGGCCGGACAGGCTGTGTGCCCTCTGCATCCCTCGGCAGTGAATTCCTGCGCGGGGAATGAGGCGGGAGCGGGGCTGGCAGTGAGCTTGGTTTATCCCTCGTGCTGTCGTGGCGGGACGTGGCGAGGTGACAGTCGGGGCTGTGGGGGATGCTCTGACAGCCCGCTTGGACCTGGGGACCGCAGGGGTCCCGCAGGGGACCCACAAACCGCGGGTCTGTGTGGAAGAGGTGCCACACTGCGGTGAACTGCTCCGGCTCCCCGTGGTCCTGGCACGGCTCCGTGTCCCCGCCGTGTCCCCGCTCTGTCCCCGCCGTGTCCCCGCTGCGTCCCCGCGACCACCGAGCGACCCCGGCCCGCAGTGCCGCCCGCAGCCGCCAGAGGGCGCCACGCGCCGCAGCGGGGGAGGCGCACCCCCCAAAATCCCTTCCATCTCCCCCCAAAACCCCTTCCATCTGTTCCCCAAAATCACTTCCATCTGTTCCCCAAAATCCCTTCCACTTGCTCACCAAAACCCCTTCTACCTCCCCCCCAAATCTATTTCATCTCCCCCAAAACCCCTTCCACCACCTCCCCAAAGCCCTTTCCACCTCCTCCCTAATTTTCCCTCTCTCCTCATTCCTCTCCCCCCACCGAATTTATCTCCCCAAATCTTCTTCTTTCCCCCCAAACCTTCCTCTTCCTTCCCCATGCCTCTTTGCCTCTGCTCAATCTCTCCCCCTCTCCCCAACTCCTTCCTTTCTCCCCAAACCTTTTCTCCCTGATTCTTTTACTTCTCCCCAAATCTTTTCTCCCCAAATCTTTTTTTCTCTCCTTCCCTCCACTTCCCTGTCCCAAATCTTTCCTCCCCAGAATTTTTCTTCTCCCTTCCCTTCTCTCCCCCTTCCCCAGATCTTTTCTCCCCAGATCTTTTCTCCCCAAATCTTTTATCTCCAGATCTTTTATCTCCAAATCTTTTCTCCCCATACCTTTTCCCTCTCCACTCCCTTCTACCCAAACCTCTCCTCCCACTCCCTTCTCCCCAAACGTTTTCTCCCTGATTCTTTTACCTCTCCCCAGATCTCTTCTCCCCAGATCTTTCTTTCATTCCCAGATCTTTTCTCCCCAGATCTTTCATCCCCAGATCTTTTCTCCCCAAATCTTTCATCTCCAGATCTTTTATCTCCAAATCTTTTCTCCCCATACCTTCCCCCTCCCATCCCTCCACTCCCTTCTCCCCAAACGTTTTCTCCCTGATTCTTTTACCTCTCCCCAATTCTTTTCTCCCCAAATCTTCTCTCCCCACATCTCTTCTCCCCAGATCTTTCTTTCATCCCCAGATCTTACATCCCCAGATCTTTTCTCCCCACATCTTTTCTCCCCAGATCTTTTCTCCCCATCTCTCTTCCCCCTCCCATCCCTCCCCTCCCCTTTCCCCATCCCTCCCCTCCCCTTTCCCCATCCCTCCCCTCCCACTCCCTTCTCCCCAAACCCTTTTTCTCCCCTCCCTTCCCGCACTCCTCTGTCCCCTCCCTCTCGCCCATCTCCCACCGCAGTGTCCCCGGCTGGGTGGGCTCTGCCCGCCCCTCCCGCTCCGGTCCCGCCCCGGTTCCTCCTCCCGCTCCGCTCCGCTCGCTGGGGCTGGGGCGCGCCCGGCGGCGGCGGGCGCAGGGAGCCAGCCCCGCTCAGCTCCGGCTGCACAGCGGGCACAGCGCCGGGCAGGGCTGAGGAGAAGGAGGAGGAGGAAGAGGAGGAGGAGGAGGACGATGGGGCGGCGGCGAGCGGCGGCGGCGGCGGGGCGGCTGGCGCAGCCCGAAGGCAGCGGCATGGAGCCCGGCGCCGGTGCAGAATGAAGGGTGCCTGCCGCCCCCCCCGCAGACATGTCTGTGCCTTTACTCAAGATTGGAGTCGTCCTCAGCACCATGGCCATGATCACCAACTGGATGTCGCAGACGCTGCCCTCCCTCGTGGGGCTCAACACCACCAAACTCACGGCGGCCACGGGCGGCACCTTGGACCGCAGCACGGGAGTAAGTGCGGGAGGGCTGCGGGCACGGGGAGGGCTGCCCGGGGCATGCCAGCCTCCCGAGCATCCCCCATGCCGGGGCATGCCAGCCTCCCGGAGCCTCCCAGCATCCCGGAGCATCCCGGAGCATCCCGGAGCATCCCGGAGCATCTCCGAGTCCCGGACCATTTCCGCATCCCGGAGCGTCCCTGCGGCTGCTCCCCGCCGCCGCCCAGCCCTCCCCGCCCCGCTGTCACATCTCTCCTTGCCCAGGTGTCCCCGGATCTCTCCCCCTCGAGGGTCCCCGCGGCGCTGCGGGAGCGGGGCTGGGGCGCCCAGGGCACAGGGGGTGCTGGGGATGCGGGTGACGGTGCAGGGAGCGTCTCTGCCTCTCCCCTCCTCTCCTCCAGTTCAGCCATCCCTCCTTCGAGCCTGCGGGTGACTCGGCTGCCTCCCCGCAGCCGAAGGGATGCAAAGTTTCCCTCGTGGCCGCTGCAAAAGCCGCCGGGAGAGCGGGTGCGAGTCCCGGGAGGCGCCTCCGCTGCTCTCCCTCCGCGCTGCGCCCTCGGAGGGATGGAGATGCAGCCGGGCTGGACATCCCCTGTCCCTGCTGTGCTGGAGAGCTGGGGCCGTGCCTGAGCTTCCCACTTTGGCAAAATCATTCCAGTCCGTCTGTCTGTCTTCCCTGAGAGCAGGGAAGATCGGACACCTTTCTCCCGCAGGCTGCACGCTCGTGCTTTCTGACGCTGCTGCAGCTCTGCTGTTCCCGGAGTATTCTGTGTAGTGCTTGTGCTGCTCAGTGAATGAAGCTGGGATTTTTTTTTTTTTCCTCCACGTTGTCAGGGTTTATGAGATCCATTTATTATTCTTATTTTTATCCCCCGCTTGTTTTAGCCAGGGAATCCAATTGTGCATCCGCCTGGGCATGTCTGTCAACGTGGGCATTTGCAAGGTGATTTGTTCTGTAGGGAAGCGGTGCAAAGAACATTTCCCCTCTGGTTGGGGACACGGTGGCACCTTCAAAGTGCTCCGAGCCTGGGTTGGGATTAAATAATGAATTATGCCGTGAGATAGAAGGAAAATTAAGAGCAGAGAGGGGAACGCGCTGTGTTTGGGGTGGGCTCCGTTCCCCGGCGTGCCCTCAGCACCGCATCGCATCCATCCCTGCTGGGATCCTGCTCAGGGCTCGGCTCCGGGCTTGCCCTGCCTGGAGCGGAGGGGAGCGATTGTCCGAGGAGGCTCCTCATGCCCGGGGAGCCTGGCAGAGAGAGGGGGACAGAACTCGGGGTGTCCGTAGGTCGGGGTGTCCGTACCTCGAGCGTCTGTACCTCGGGGTGCCTGTAATTCGGGGTGTCCGTGCCTCAGGGATTCTGTAATTCGGGGTGTCTGTACCTTGCACTGTCCTTACCTCGGGGTGCCCATAATTTGGGGTGTCCGTGCCTTGGGCTGTCTGTACCTTGGGATGTCTCTGCCTCGGGTGTCCATGCCTCAGGGTGTCTGTAATTCGGGGTGTCCGTGCCTCAGGGATTCTGTAATTCAGGATGTCCACGCCTCGGGGTGTCAGTAATTCAGGGTATCCAAGACTCAGGGTGTCTGTAATTCGGGGTGTCTGCAATTTTGGTGTCCCTACCTCATGATGTCCGTGCCTCGGGGTGTCCATACCTTGAGGTGTCTGTGACTCGGGGTATCCGTGCCTCGGGGTGTCCATAATTTGGGGTGTCCGTACCTCAGGGTGTCCGTAATTCGGGGTGTCCGTGATTCGGGGTGTCCGTAATTCGGGGTGTCCGTAATTCGGGGTGTCTGTAATTCGGGGTGTCTGTAATTCTGGGTGTCTGTACCCCGGGGTGTCCGTGCCCTCATCCGAGCGCATCTCCAGCTGTCAGACCTGGACCCGGGCGGGCTCTGCAGAGCTGGGGACACTGCTCAGCCCTCGGCAGCACGCTGTGCCCTCCCTGGTGGCTCGGGCATGTCCCTGTCCCGGTGTCAGGGAGGGCTCTGTCACTGTCCCTGTCCCGGTGTCAGGGAGGGCTGTGTCACCGTCCCTGTCCTGGTGTCAGGGAGGGCTCTGTCACCATCCCTGTCCCGGTGTCAGGGAGGTCTCTGTCACTGTCCCTGTCCCGGTGTTGAGGGCTCTGTCACTGTCCCTGTCCCGGTGTCAAGGAGGGCTCTGTCACTGTCCCTGTCCCGGTGTTAAGGACTCTGTCACCATCTCTGTCCCTCTGTCACCGCAGCAGGGCAGGGCTCCCACCCCGATGTGCTCAGCGCTGGCCAGCACCCGGAATTTTCACTGTTCCCCGTGTCCCTGCTTTCCCACTCGCGTTGCCTTCGTGTTTTCAGCTCTTCCTCTCCTTTTCAGACCTTTCTCTGCTTCGTCCCCAATCCATATTTTTGCATTCCAAGTGAATTTCGCCAGCTGGGCCCTCGGAGGAGCCTCCACTCCCTGCCACGTCCTCATCCTCCTTCACCTCCCAGAGCCCTGCCAGGCCTCCCCTGGTTAATTAACCCATCTCTCCCTGTGTTAATTAGGTGTTGCCTACCAACCCAGAGGAAAGCTGGCAGGTGTACAGCTCTGCCCAGGACAGCGAGGGACGTTGTATATGCACAGTGGTGGCACCTCAGCAGACGATGTGCTCGCGTGATGCCAGGACAAAGCAGCTGAGACAACTCCTAGAAAAGGTAATGCTTGGCCCCTGCTGCCAAAAGTGCTTTGGTTTGGTGGGGGAGAAACCCGAGCTGAGCCTTGGTTTCCAGGGAAAACCCCTTGGGATGGTTTTTCCGTGTGGAGCTGTCCCTGTGTGTGCAGTGAGGAATAATCAGCTGCAGACAGGAGGAGAAATCTCTTTAAGTGTTTTCTGAGAGGAGAGCCTGGCCTAAGGTCAAGGGAAAACTGCTGAGATCAAAGCACCAATATTGAACTGTATCTCTAAAAAAATTTTAAAAAATAAAAAAATCCCGTTTTTTCATTCTGTTGGCACAAGCAGTTTGAGAGCAGACTCAGCAACAGGAGAGGAGAGAGAATTAAAAGCCCAAAGCCAAGCTTTCCTGGGCAAGGTGGGATTGAAAAGGTCAAGTGAAACCCTGCAAGCTGTCGCCAGCAGGTAGCACAGAGATGACACTCAGTGGTTTTCTGCCTAACGTTGACATCCTCTTGATTAGTTTTTAATAGTCTGCTGTCCAAAAAGATCAAAAAATCTCATTAGGGAAACATCCCCAATAACAAGGAATTTTCCAGATAATAGATTTCAGTGAAGAAATGCTGTTTCATGTGAAATTGTGCTCTTCTCTTGCAAATATGAGCTGGCTTCTGTGCTGGATATATAATTAAACCCCATCCCCTAATGCTATATTGGCCTGTGCCGTGCATGACAAAAGAATTTTCATCCTGCTGCTTTGGGGAAAGCTGCTGTATTAATTCCCTCTAACAATATTAAACCTCCACTTAACTGATTTCCCCCATGTGCTGAGGACAATAAAGCCAGCCAGGAAAACATTCAGCCCTAAAACAATCCTTTGGGTTGTCAGAGCCTGCTAAAAATAATCCCAAGTCAGGCTTTTCTTTCTCACAGCAATAACACCCTGGGTGCTTTTGCTCCTGAGAGGCAGCAGGATTTATGAGCAGCTCAGAGGTGCTCCCAGGACTCCTCATCCACTCTAAACAATCAGGATTTGACCCAATGCCCTCAGCTGATGGGCAGGAGTTGGGAATGGGAGACCTGGGATAACATCAGGAGGGTGGAGAGGTGCTCAGTGGGGTTTTTTTTAATGCAGCTCTCTGGCTGCCAATGGAGAAAAAGTGAGGGAGGAGCAGGATTTCTGGGCATGTGTTGTGGGAGATGTTACCTGCCTGCTAATCTGGCTGCATCTCACTCCCACGCTAACCTATATGAAAAACCCCAAAATAAGGAACAGGCTCTTAGTGCCAGACATCTGATCCTGATGGAGGCTGAACTGATCATCCCTGGAGGTGCAAACAACTGCAGAGCAGAGCTCCCAGCTTTCCAGGGAGGATTTCAATCCTGAAAAGTGAGCTGGCATTCTGACCCTGGCTTTGAGATGGGGGGAAATTGCAGCTCCTGGTTTCTCCACAATGTGTCAAGGAGGAAATTGTGGTTGGGTTTTCCAGGGAGCAGACATGGGATTTGCCCATGGAAATGATGTGTTTGTTCCAAGGCATCAGCTGCTTGTGTGTGCACACAAAGCAATTAGAGCATCCTCAGGGAAATCTCCACGCGGAATCTTTTGGGATTTGGAGGTTCAGAGCTGCCATCCATCCATGCTCTGCTCGTGGGGATGAGGATCTGTGCAGGAGCTGCAGTTGGGAGGAGTGCTGGGCAGCCTGGCAGGTCACAGAGGGGAGGGGAGGGCAGCCAGGGCTGCACAGAGTGTTCAGCCCAGGCTTTGACACTCGAGGTGTCTGAGCTCATCCTTGGCTGGGGCACACCGAGCCCTCCCAGCCTCACACGTGGCAGGTGCTGAGTGCAGCCCTTGGACTGCACCCAAACCAAGGCATCACCTCAGTCCTGCTCATCATCAGATTGTGTTTGATCTCCAAACAGCATCTGATTGATTGATTTATTTGTTTATTTGTCTGGCCCTGTTATCGGGCACAACTTCCTCTTCTGCTGGTGAAACCATTTCTGGTTTCCTGCCAATCCTTTCTCTCAGCCAGTGCTGATTTCCAGATTTTACAGCTCTTTTTGTTCCTCTGGTGGTCACTCCCAGGTGTGTGTGGGGACAGTGACATCTCAGCCATCCCTGCCTCCTGCAAACCTTATCAGATGAACTTTTCATTTCCTGAACCATCAGCTGAGGCCATTTCTCTGCTGGTTTTTCCCCTAAACCTTGAAAATCTCCCCCAAGATTCCTCTTGCTGTTGCTCCATCAGTTTGTGCAGCTGCCCAAGGCTGAAGGTTGATCCCAGCTGAAACCCCAGAGCCGGGCTCAGAACAGCCCCTTTGGAGCTGCCAGGAAAGGCTGATCCACAGGGAAGCTTGAGCAGGGTTTAAACCTTGGATTTGCCCTTACAAACCTCACTGAGGTCATCAGGCCAACGCTGACTCCCTGTGACTCTGGTTTAATTGTGAATCAGCTCCTCAAACAGGATGACAAGAGCAGCACTGGAAGCTTCATTTGTATTAATTTCCTATTTCAACTGCTAAAAATAACTCTTTTCCCCCAGACAGCCACAGGTATCTGTCTCACATTATCTTGGTGAAAATGAGGTTTCAGGCTGAGAGAGGAGGCAAAAAGCATTTTCAGGCGAGGCTGGAGGACTGCAGCTGATGGATGGAGCTGAGGGAATTTAAGAGGCACTATCCTTGGGCCTGAGTTCATTAGAGCACTTCTGTACATGCTTCAGCCTGAGCTCCAACAGGCTCATTGAAACCTAATCATGTGCCAAAGTGCTTTGCTGGATCAAGGGCATAATATGCTAATGAGGGAAAAGAGGCAGATCCTCAGGGCTGGGGCTGGCAGGATTCTCAGGCTCATCCCCACAAATCTGGCCAGGAAAAACAGCACAGGCAGCAAATACCCACTCTGGGCTTGTGAAATCCACCCCAGAAGAGCACAGCAGATCATCTGAGGCACCTCTGTGCAGAGGCACGTGAGGAGGGTGTTTTCCTGTGCTTCAGGGAGGAGCAGAAACGTTCCAGAGGTGTTTGAGGGCAGCAGCCTGGGCGAGATGCTCTGAGAGCAGAGCGTGTCTCTCCCCTCCCACCACCTGAGAAAGAGCCCAAGGAGCCTCCCAAAATTTTGCTCAGCAGACTCAGGTCTTGCTGTCATTACAGAAATGCCCTTTTCTGATTATTTGCAGCTGGGGTTAGGCACTAGTGGAATAAATGGGATTAATTTTGCATGAGCCCTACAAGTCATCCCTCTCTCTGCTCCTCGGAACAATTCTGCTGCTCAGCTCGAAGGACAGGCTGGATAACTGGAATAAAAGTAGCTTGGCAGCCCAGCCATGCTTGTCAAAGTCTCCTCTTCTCCTGCCTCAGGGCACAGAGAGGTCTTCAAACTCCTCCACAAGCAGCCCAGGTGAATTAACACCCACTGAGAGCTGACATTCCCTGCAGTAGGCACAGCTTAATGGGAGCTGACCGGGCTCTGGCTGAGCTCAGCTTTGCTCTTTTCTCCTCCAAACCTTGTTCTGCACTTCCCTGCTCCTCACACCTCCCTGAGCAGCTCCTGGGGAGGTCAGGGTGCTGCTGCTTCATCTCTGAGCCTCAGAGACCACAAATAGCTTCACCTTTGCTGAGGAACACTCTGGCCCCCGGAGCAGTTGTACAGAACGCTCCAAATCCTGCTGGCCTTTGCCATGCAGGTCATCCTTACATTTTTAATAGATCCCTGCAATAGTTTTGGTGTCATCCTGCATGAGCAAGGGGCTCTGTGATGGTTTTTCCAAGCTGGAGGGGCACCCTTGGCATTTGCCCCGTGCTGTCCTGCCGTGCCCTCGCTCTGCCACTCCAGGTAAGTCCCAGCCCACCTCAGTGGGGTTTGCCAGAGGAAATGTGGGGTTTGCCAGAGGAAATGTGGGATTTTCACCACTCCTTCCCTCCCCATGCCAGCTTGGCTGCAGTTGAGGATGCAGACAGGAGCGGATGTGGCACCCATCCATCCGGGGAGCAGATCCATCCACCCACAGCTGAGCAGGATGGGAGAAGGATGGGATCAGGATGGGAGAAGGATGGAGCAGGATGGGAACAGGATGGAATCAGGCTGGGAGCAAGCTGGGAGTGGACTGGAATCAGGCTGGGAGCAGGATGGGAGCAGGCTGGAGCAGGATGGGAGTGGACTGGAAGCAGGCTGGGATCAGGCTGGAGCAGAATGGGAGAAGGATAGGATCAGAATGGGATCAGGATGGGACCAGGCTGGGAGCAGGATGGAGCAGGATGGAACAGGCTGGAAGCAGGATGGGAGCATGATGGAATCAGGATGGGATCAGGCTGGGAGCAGGATGGGAGCATGATGGAATCAGGATGGGATCAGGCTGGTGGGAGCAGGATGGGAACAGGATGGAATCAGGCTGGAATCAGGCTGGGATCAGGATGGGATCAGGCTGGCTCAGGAGCCAGGCCCTGATGCAGCAGCAGCAGCAGCAGCAGGCTGGGTGCCTGATTCACTTTACCCACAGACGTCATCATGGTGGTGGCACTGCTGGGGTGACGTGGCGGTGGCAGGAGCAGCACCCGTGGGCTGAGCCCTGTCACGTCCCCCCCGTGGGACAGACACGTCCGGCCCCTCTGCAGAGCCCCTCAATATGGCTCGGTGCTAAAGAGGAGCTGACGTCAGACCCCGTTCCACCTCTCCCAGCCTGGAAAACAGGAGGGAATATCTTAATAAATCCGATGGCAGCCAACCTTCAAAATCAGGTCAGCCTCGCTGGCGTTCCCCTCCCCTGCTCACACCTCCAGCTCGTTTTCTCACTGCCAGCCCAGCCAAGCTCCTTGCATCATTCCCAGGCGGGCCCAGATGGGCTCCGGGCGGGAATGCGGCACCGCTCGGCTCCGGAGCTACATGGGCACCAAAGGGTGCCAACCATGCCCGGTGCTCCCCGGGCATGCCCTCCCTGCTGCTGGGCTGGTTGTGGCAGGTGCTGTCAGAGCAGGCTGGGTGGATCATGAAGTTCTGCTGGTTTGTGCTCACCAGGAGATGGAATTGTGCACCTGGGCTGGAGCTTTTCCTCCCAGCCAGGTGTGCTGCTGTCACCTCTGAGCTCACCCCGTGCCACAGCAGGTGCCTGTCAGAGAGGCCAGCCTGAGTTTAACCTCAGCTACTGTGGACAGTTTTTTATTGAGACATAGTCGATGGGAAAAGAGATATGAGAAAATACATCTGAGAAAGCAACAGCTGCCTAATTCAAGGACATAGTTCCTTTGAGCAAGAAGTTGTTTAAGAAAATCTGTGATAACAGGAGGTAAAAAAGAAGCCACAAACATCCTGAGAAAGGTGGGACTGACTTTTTATAGCTGACCAATAGTGAGCTCTACTTTTGCAATATGTTTGAGCCTAATTACTGTGATTATAAAAGTGTGCCTATTAATCAATAAATTTGAGATCTGTCGATCATCAGTGGGTGAGCAGGTCTCCCGTCTACCTCGTCAAGCTACACCCCCCCATTTCCATGTCAGATTGCTGAATCCTTCTCTGCAGGAAAAAAAAAAAGAAAAATCACTTATGAAACGGGTTTTACTGTGTTTTAGAGCACGGGGTGGTAATCTGGGAGCTGCTGTTGATGAGGCAGTAAATAATGCATGGGCTGATTGCCCTTTAGCTGTGCTGAGCGTGTGGGAAAGGTCAGCCCTGGGATGCAAGGGGGGCTGCCTCGCTGCTGGCAGCACCTTCCTAATGAGTCCCTTCTCGTTTGGCAGGTGCAAAACATGTCCCAGTCGATAGAGGTGTTGGACAGGAGGACTCAGAGAGACCTACAGTACGTGGAGAAGATGGAAAACCAGATGAGGGGACTGGAATCCAAATTTAAGCAAGTGGAAGAAAGCCACAAGCAGCACCTGGCAAGGCAGTTTAAGGTAGGTCTGATTTCCAGTCCGCTTCGGGAGCTGTGGCCAGGGGATTGTGGCCCTGGCTCCCATCAGGGGAGCCCAGCTGTGGGGTCCTTCCTGCCCAAAGCACAGCCAGATCCAGGCTGTGGCCTCACATCCTCAGCCCTGCATCTTGTTTTAGGGTAAAAAGCACAAATCTCTGTGCTCCCACACCCACCTGGGTGCCCGAAATAGGGTGGTGCAGGTGATTCCACCAGGGGGGTCTGCAGGGAGACACCCCAGCTCTGGGTGAGCTCTGGGTCCCCTCTGAGGCCAAGCAGCTTCTCCATGTCATGCCCAGCACCCATTTCTTGGGAAAACAACCCCAAGAACTGGGGGTCCCTTTGCATTCCTGCAGCGTGTGGCAAACCACAGTGGGCAGACACCAAACCCCATCTCCCCTGGGGGTGGCTGGAGAAAGGAGTTCATCAATCAAACATCACCCCCCCTGAAAAAAAAAAAACCAAAATTACAATTATTACAGCTGTCCTCAGGCTGGCAACCTGCACACCTCCAGGATTTTGGCCAATTTTGGGTGTTGGCAGCAGAGGCAGCAGCTTCTGATGGGTTTTGTGTGGTGTCCTGGTGCTGGGCAGAGGGGGAGAGGAGCTGCAGCCTCTGGAATGCAGCTGGCACTGGGAGCAGTGGCCAAACCCTCAGGAAGTCGCTTGAGGATGAATGAAATTGCCAAAAAGATGTTCTGGGCAATACTGGAATCTTAAATTTTAGCCGTGGTGTGGGTTAATAGATATACAAAATCAAATGGAAAAGATTTCTGGTGGAATTTGGGGACTTTTCTGATCAGCCACCCAGCTGATTCCCACCCTCATTTGCAGGCAGCTGGCTGGTATTTTAAAGCAGATTTTTTTTAATGCTAAATACTGAAATACCATGATTATCTCATAAAAAGCTGGGAAGATGGTTCTTAAAACTTTTCACCAACTCCACCTCCTCCGCTCCCCATCTCCAGTTACTGCAGGACCCTAAATTTAGCTCTGCAGTCTGGATGGAAAGACTCCAGCATGAGTTTCTTTTATTTAATTATTTCCTTATTTCAGTTATTATTGTTTTCCCCCCCTCCACCATTCTGATGAGTTCAACCCTCCCCATTGCCTGCCAGGGAACTTTAAATGAAATAAAATTTAAAACATTCCCCACGTGCAAAGCACAGAAGGGAAAAAAATCCTCGTGGCTTAAATAGGAGGGGATGGATGGGAAGGAGGCTGAGGAGGAATTCCTGATCCTGTTCAGCCCCAAAAAGCTTCAGGACACAGGCAGATGTCACAGCCCTGGGTGCTGGGAGCTTGGCCACTGTAATTTGAGCAGTACCAGGGATTTTGGGTGTTCTAACACGTTTCATTAACGGGTAGGTGCATGCATATTAATGTCTACTCATTAGCTGCTGGAGCAAAGCATCTGCAACAAAATGCTGCATTCTGAGCCTTTAAATGAGCAAAAAGCAAAAAAAAAAAAAATTAAAAAAGAAAAAAAATTCATTTCTGCAAAATCCATCTGATAATGAATTGTATTTTTCTGTTCCGCGCTTGAAACCAGTGAGGAATTTTTTGTCTAATTTGCTGCCAAAGCAGCATTTGAAAGAACAGCCACAGCATTTTGTTCCTGCTAATGCCAGCATTAAACTGTGAGTGCTTTGGAGCTCTTGTGTTGGTTTTTTTTCTCTCTTTAGTGCCGTAAGAGTATTTGTCTATGAATGGCTATCTATATAAGGCAGGTTAGTGAGCTAGATCCTCAACAGTATTTCATTTTCTTGCTTACAGGGCTAACTAAAAAGCAAGTTTTTTCAATGCTGCAGTGACTGAAGAAGCAGTTCACTCCCATGTAACCATGAAAAGAGGGCCACAGAGCATTTTGCACCATGCATTGATTTTTTTGATTATTTTCCAAATTAGCACCATATCTCACTAAGGAACCTTGAACCACACAACCGAGATCTTCCTTTGCATGCAATTGTAGATGCATTTCATGAATAGTTTGAAACCCTTGTCAATGCATATATATCTTATTTTCTTTTATTTTTTGGAAAGAAAAAAAAGAAAAAAAAAACAACAACTCTTTGTGTATGTGATCTGAAGCATGTAACCCTAAGATGTTGCATTCTAAAAATGACAAATAAAGGCCTTTCCCAAATATTTTGGTGTTCTGCAGCCTGTTTAATATGTTCTTGCCAAGACATCATTCGGACCAAAAATAATAATTGAGCTAATTTTAATGCTAATAATTGTGGGAAATGTGAACATTTCGCTCCCATAGGAAGCACCCAGGTCAAGGCAGAGTGTTGCAGATTTTTGCACGCATAGCACTGAACCGAGCTTATTTTAACCTTGCAGGCAATAAAAGCGAAAATGGAGGAACTTAGGCCTTTGATACCAGTGTTGGAAGAGTACAAAGCCGATGCCAAATTGGTATTGCAGTTTAAAGAGGAGGTCCAGAATCTGACGTCAGTTCTAAACGAACTCCAGGAGGAGATTGGCGCCTATGACTACGAAGAGCTTCAGAACAGAGTGTCAAATCTTGAAGAAAGGCTTCGTGCATGCATGCAAAAATTAGGTAGGCTCAGAACCACCACGGTGGCTCCAAGGCCACCGGCGCCAACGCACGCATCCCGGCCGGAGGCAGAGATGCCCCGCTGGACATCTGGTGCCGTGCCCGGCCGCGAGGGATGAGCTCCACACACAGCCAGGGGCCATCCTGCCAAGAGTGATGCCACCAGGAACATTCCTCCTGGGAGTAGTCCTGCCCAGGATTACTGGCAGGAGCAATGCTGCTCGTGGTGTGAGCGCTTCAGGATGCTCCTCTCCTCTCCTCTCCTCTCCCCCAGCGGAGCGGAGCGGGCGTGTGGGCGGCGCTTGCATAAGTGGCAGCTCACGCTTATGCAAAGCCAACACTTGCACCCCTTTTGCTTCTGCATCCCTGGACCTGGTCCGTCAGCAAAGGGCTCTGCTCGTGGTGGGGGGTGTGGGGCTGTGCCTCGGTTTCCCTCGGTTTCCTTTCTTTGTTTTTTTTTGCATCTTGCCAATCCCCCCGGAGCAGAGCATGAGGAGCTGGGGCGCGGTGTGGTCCTGCCCCTGCGCGGGATGTGAATCCTCCCTCTCCCACCCCCTGAGGGAGCAGGGAGCCATTTCCACCAGGCTGCTGCTAAACCACCAGGGACTCATCTCTGACCTCCTCCAGAGGGTTGGAATTCACTGAAACTCCTGGGGCTGTTGTGGGGAGGCTCAGCTGCCACCAAACCCAACGTTGACCCCAAACACAGGGGGAAGGAGGAGAGGGCACTGCCTCCCACAGCTGCAAGGACTCTCTGCACCATTTGTTGGGCCAGCTCTGACTTGATTTAATTTCTCCTTCCATTATTGACTTTCTTGCCACGCCATTTAGATAATCCAAACACATTAACTGCTCTGCAGTCTATTTTGGTAGCACATACGAAATTACACTCTCAGGTAACTTCACGGAAGATCAGATCTCTTCTGAGCACTTGATATCCTTGGCAAGGTAACGCTTTGTTTCTCTCTTGGCTCTGCTGCTGGGGTTGATTTTGCTTGTTTCCAGATGCCTCCACACTGTGAGCAGCCACCTCCCCTCCATTCCCTCTGTATTTCCATCCTCTGGTTCCTTGGACGTCCCTTTCAGGGTCCAGAGAGTAAAATTCCCATTGAAATGTGGATTCTCAGGGTATTTGAACAAGTCGGGCACTGAGGTACCCTTGGGACAGGTAAAATCCCCGTGGCCAAGAGAGATCAGAGTTTGATTTCTCATTAATTAATAAGTGCTGGTGGCCCAGGCTTGGTTTGAGAGCAGGACAGGCTGGGGCTTTCTGCCCCTTTCCCCCGTGATGGCCACAGGGAGGGCAGCAGGGTTGGGCAAGGAGGGAAACTGTGACCTTCTCACCCTCTTGAACTTCTTCCTGAAAGCCTCATGGGGACAGGAATGAGCAGGGCTGGAGTCCCCAATTCCTGGAGCTGTATCAGGTGGGCACGTGCAATGGGAAGATGAGGAAGGATGAGCAGATAAGAAGGAAAGATAAGAAAGGAGAACAAGCCCAGGAGGGTGGGGTGGACCAAGGGCACACAGAGACCCCTTGGCAGATGGATCCTCTCATCCCTCCCCTACTGAAGGCAGAGGAGAAGATGCCCAAGGAAGGGTCCCCTGGCTGCACCCAGAGCCTTCAGCCCATCCCTTGATGATGAGGAGGAGCTGTGGGTCACAGGGAGAGGGAGCAGCAGCAGGAGCAGGGATTTGAGACTTCAAACTTGGGGACAGCTCTTTCAACAAAGCCATTCCAGCCAGGGAAGCTGGGACAATCCTCCCTTGACTCTAGACAGGCTTTAAGGGGTAGCTCCCAAACCATTCAGGGCTCCAAAAAATTAGAATCTGCTCTTGGACCATTAACCCTTTCTGCTCATCCCATCCCTTCATGCTCAGGTCCAGCTGGGACCAGCAGCCCAGGTAAGAAGGAGGCAGGTAGGGATGCTGAGCTCCTGCAGGTAACCTTGTCTAGGAACTTTTGGGTGTTTTTTAAAATCTTTTTGAGTCTTTAGCTGGGATTTTTGGTTTTTTTCCTGCCCTTGCTCTCTCTCTGGGGTCAGGGCAGCTCTTTTGCAGCAGCCCTGGGTGCTCACAGAGATGGATTCTGTGCCTCCCCAAGGCTCATCCCAGAGGATTTGCTGCTCACTCGGGAAGCTGATTTATTTGGTCACTTAAAAGAAACAGCACGGATTGAATTTCCAATGCTGTTTATCTCTCTGGTGTGTAAACCACTGGAAACGGTTGCTAATTGAGTTAAATTCAGATAACAGCCTTACAAATGCTTTGCTGCCACACAATGAGGCCCTGATTGCTGAGGATTTCACTTTGCTGCAGGTTTTCTGCTCAGCTGGGCTCGCTGATGTCTCAAGGAGAAGGTTTTAGCTGAGATTTGCTGCTCCCCTGCAGTTTGTGTGCCCCAAACAGGGTCAGGGAGCTGCTGCACCAAGCACAGGCCAAGGGGAAGGGAGGGATGTGCCACATCCCCACCCAGTTCACCTCTCCCAGGGAGCTCTGAGCCTTGGCAGTGCCTTTTCCTTAGCCAAGGTCCTGTTTTGCATTTTGGGTTTCCTAAGCATTATTGATGGATCAATAGTGAAAACACTTCCTGACCCTGGCATGTGTGTGAAAGGGGAAAAAAAGAAATCAATAATGGCAGCTCCAATCTGTGTTTCTGTTTACACTCCTAAAGATCCCTATTTATACAGGGATTTTAGCCTTTGCATGAATGTTCCTAAGAGGAGGTGCAGGGCTTGGCACTCCTTGGATCCAGGGGGAATTGAACTCAGGCAGGGCAAGATTTCCTTGGGAAAAATCCTGGTGCAGGGATGGGATGGAGCCATCCCTGATGGTTTGGGATGGAGCCATCCCTGATGATTTTGGGATGGGATGGAGCCATCCCTGATGATTTTGGGATGGGATGGAGCCATCCCTGATGGTTTGGGGATGGGATGGAGCCATCCCTGATGGTTTGGGGATGGGATGGAGCCATCCCTGATGGTTTGGGATGGCGATGGGGATGGAGCCATCTCTGATGGTTTGGGGATGGGGATGGAGCCTGATGGTTTTGGGATCAGGATGGGGCCCCATTCTTATGATTTAGGGGTGGGGCCATCCCTGATGGTTTGGGATGGGGATCGAGAGCCATCCCTGATGGTTTTGGGGTCAGGATGGGGCCCCATTCCTGATGATTTGGGGATGGGGCCATCCCTGATGGTTTGGGATGGGGATGGAGCCATCCCTGATGGTTTTGGGATGGGATGGAGCCATCCCTGATGGTTTGGGATGGGATGGAGCCATCCCTGATGGTTTGGGATGGGGAGCTCCCAACCAGGCAACAGAGGAAAGATCCAGGCCCAGCTGAGCTGCCAGAGCCCCATCCCTGCCTGGAGGGCTGGGATTGGGATTGGGATTGGGATCAGTCCTTGGTCTCCTGGGAAGCTGGAGCAGAGCAGGATCCCGGCTGTGGCAGCAGAACCACGAGCCCAGCAGGAGCTGATGCCTGTGCGTTGGTGGAGGAGCTGCTGGGAGCTGCCAGGCAGGACCTGTGGGCAGCATCCAGAGCTGGAGAGGAGGTGGTGGCACCCTGGGAGGAGGGGAGAGCTGGTCCCACCTGCTCCTGCTGGAAAATTCCTCGTGCAGCTGAAGTGGGGATGCATCTCATGGCAGGGAGGCATCTCCTGGCGGGGTGCAGGACAGAGGGATTTTTCTTGGGGAAAGGCTGATTTGTGGCCAGGAGAAAGGAGCTGAACAGCTCTGGGTGAAGAGGAGTGAAAGCAGCTCCTCTGTGAGGCTCTAAATCTGCTCCTCACAGGTTCCCCTGTCCTGGGCTCCTGGGTGAGCACAGGATGAGCTTTTCTGTGGCACAGCTGTCCCTGAGTGACCTGGAATTCCCAGAGAATCCCATCTGACAGGAATGGGGGGGTCTGCAGAAGGCTCAGCTGCTGATATTGCAGGTGTGCTGTGCATCTCCTCAGGTGGGTGAGGACCCCAGGGGCTGGAGTTATCCATGCCTGGGTGGCAAAGCTGACTCAGGATCTTCAAAATCCGTGTTGAACTCCCCCCCAGCAGCCTGGGATGGGTTTACAGCAGGAGGGACAAGAACCCCCTGCATTGCTGAGGAGCTGGGCTGTGTGTGCCTCTAGCTAAACGTGTAGGAGATGTTGCAAACAACACTGGTTTACCCTTATCAGCTGCTGCTGCTCTTTTTTTAACTGTTTTTTGTTTTGGTTTGGTTTTTTTTAATCAATGAGCTTTTACAGCATGCTCCTCTCCAGGGAAATGGGAGGAAGAGATAAAGTGACAGCAATGTAGGGCTGTGATAATAGAAGGCAGATCTGGGATTAGGGGAAGGCTGGACCCCTGCAAGACATTAAAATTTGTTATTTTAACCCATTGCATCTCTTTGCTCTCCCTCTGAGCTGAGGGGAGATTCCTGTGCCTTGTGTCTCAGCAATCTCTGTTTTTGGGGGCATCTCTCTTGATCTGCCTGGGTCTGGGGGCTGTGGGGGCACTGATGGTGCCCTTGGTGCACATCAGGAATTTCTGCCTCTGTTTTCTGCCCTGGGCTAAGGGGATCCCTTTGGCTGAGGTAGATGGATGGGTCTGATCAGGAATTGCAATGCTGGTGAGAACAGGCCAAGGAGAGAGGCAGCTGAGAGGGATTGCAGAGTTCTGGAAGTGCTCAGGGTGTAAAATCTATGATTCCATGAAGGTCAGGTTGGACAGCAACCTGATCTGGTTGAAGACATCCCTGCTCATTGCAGGGGGCTGGACTAAACAACCTTTAATGGTCCTTAATAACAAACCATCCTATGATTTTAATTTGGAGCAGGATGACCTTGTCCTGGGCTGGCAGAGCTCTCCCTGTGCTCCAGCAGCACCTGCAGGGGCTCCCACCTGCAGCCCAGCCCTGGGTCCTGCTGAGCAGGCACTGCAGTGCAGCTCCAGCACCCAGGGCAGCTTCTGCACCCCCAGCACTGCCTCCTTCCCCTTCCCCAGCCTGCCTGGGGCTCCCACATCCAAAAGGAGAGCTCAGGAAACACCTCCTGAACTCCAGGTGCTGGCTGTGCCCCATTGCCTCTGCCCTGGATGGGGTTTTAAATGGGCTCTGGGGTTTTAAATGGGCTCTGGATGGGTTTTAAATGAGCTCCATCTGGGTTTTAAATGAGCTCTCCCTGCCCAACAGGACATCCCCCACCAGCCCAGTCCCTCCCGAGGCATCTTCATCTCCTCCCCTGTCCCTCCTCACTGCACTCACATTAAATTTTGGTGAGGAAGGGAAGCAGAGTGGCAGCTCTGCTGAAACCTGGGGATAATGTTGGGAAAAGGAGCTGGGATGTGGCTGCACCTTCCGTGCTGGGGCTGCAGCATTCCAGATCCATGGACAGCCCCAGAGAGGGGCTGGGACAGAGCCAGGGCTGGGCAATGAGCTGGAGCAGAGGTGCTGCTGCTTCCCCTCATATTTAGAGCTTGGAAATCCGGGAAGGAGCTGAAGTGGCTCCCTGAATTCAGCAGATTTGGAGCTCCTGGGTGTGCCCCAGACCTGGCTCACAGTGCCCTGAGGTCCCTGTGCTGGTGAGGCTGAGCTGGGCAGGACCCTCAGGATGCTCCCACCTTCATCCTGCTGTGCTGGGGCTCCTGTCCCAGAGCTGGCTGAGGATCCACCAGTGTGTGTGTGTGATCCACCAATATGTGTGTGTGATCCCCCTGAGTGTGTGTGATCCCCCTGAGTGTGTGTGATCTACCAGTGTGTGTGATCCACCAGTGTGTGTGATCCACCAATATGTGTGTGTGATCCACCAGTGTGTGTGATCCACCAATATGTGTGTGTGATCCACCAGTGTGTGTGTGATCCACCAGTGTGTGTGATCCACCAAAGTGTGTGTGATCCTCCTGAGTGTGAGTGATCCTCCTGAGTGTGAGTGATCCTCCTGAGTGTGTGTGATCCTCCTGAGTGTGTGTGTGATCCTGAGTGTGTGCATGATCCCCCTGAGTGTGCACGATCCACCAGTGTGTGTGAGATCCACCAGTGTGTGTGATCCTCCTGAGTGTGTGTGATCCACCAGTGTGTGTGTGATCCCCCTGAGTGTGTGTATGATCCTCCTGAGTGTGTGTGATCCACCAGTGTGTGATTCCCCTGAGTGTGTGTGATCCACCAGTGTGTGATTCCCCTGAGTGTGTGTGATCCCCCTGAGTGTGAGTGATCCTCCTGAGTGTGTGTGATCCTCCTGAATGTGTGTGTGATCCATCAGTGTGTGTGTGATCCTTCTGAGTGTGTGTGATCCTGAGTGTGTGTGATCCCCCTGAGTGTGAGTGATCCACCAGTGTGTGTGATCCTCTTGAGTGTGTGTGTGATCCTCCTGAATGTGAGTGATCCTCCTGAGTGTGTGTGATCCTCCTGAATGTGCAACACGAGGGGCAGAGAGGGGCAAGCTGGGATTCCTGTCCCAGAGCTGGCTGGAGAATCGAGTGTGTGTGATCCTCCTGAGTGTGCAACACGAGGGGCAGAGAGGGGCAAGTTGGGATTCCTGTCCCAGAGCTGGCTGGAGAATCGAGTGTGTGTGATCCTCCTGAGTGTGCAACACGAGGGAAAGCAGCTGGTAAACGATCCTTGCAGGGAGGAGGTTTATATTGTGGGCCATTTTCCACCTTCCTCTTTTCTCTCCTCTGCATAACCTGGACCAAAAGCACATACCCAGCAGGGCTGCAATAGCCACGGCTGCTTTTTCATCTGGATCAGAGCAGCTCCTCCCTGCACCTGCCTGCTGCTCTCATTCTCCATTCTGGGCCACTCGCAGCTCCTTTTCCCGGGGACAGCGAGAAGGACAATTGTCATTAAGAGGTGTGAAGCAAACAAAAGCATCCGACTCTTGTTCCTGACCCGATTCCCTGTAATCAAACCCAGCTTAGCAGGGCACAGAGGAGCGGGTGGGGTGGTGCTGTGCCCCTCGGGGCTGTCGTGGTGCTCACCAGCCTTCCCCTCTTTTCCAGCCTGTGGGAAGCTGACGGGAATAAGTGACCCGATCACAATTAAAACCTCGGGCTCCCGCTTTGGATCGTGGATGACGGATCCTCTGGCTCCTGAGGGAGAGAACAAGGTAAGAGTGTGTGACAGCATCATCACCCGTGTGCCTGAGGACGGTGAATATTCATCACTGGGAAACCAGGGGAGTGTCCTCATCCATCCACAGGGCTCTGCTGGCAGCAGGAGGGGCTGAGCATCCCCCAGGGAGGGAGGATGAGGAGAAGATGAGCAGCCCCTGCACTGCTCCCTTTCCTGGGCAGGTGAAACTCGCTGCAGTGATGAGGGTCTGTGGGTTCAGAATTGTCACCACGAGGTCTATGTGGCAAAAAAAGCAAGTATTGGGTTTCTAATCTGTGTTTGGCAGCCAGGAAGGAGCTGGGGCTGAGCAGAGGGATCCGTGGTCCTGGTCCCTGCTGCTCTTGTGCTGCCAGCACCTCTGATAATGTCATCTGCCTGCTTTTGCCCTCCATCCTCCACCTTCATTGTTGTGAGGAATTAACTGACTGCAGCCAGAGAGAGAGAGAGATTTGTTTTGCTTTGTTTTGGTCTTTTATTTTTTTCCATTCAGACCATTCAATTTTGATCCCAAGAAGGTAGGAGGCCAATAACTGGCTGAAAATCAATCCCAGCTCCCCATGACTGATGGAATGGAAAATATCTCGAGTGTTTGCCGAGGATTTGCAGGCAGCAAAACAAAACAAGAAGCAGAAAGCTTGGCTGCCTGTAATTCCCTCCTGCACGCAGCATCCTTCAAAGGATAAAGGCACCAGCAAGGGCTGGATCAGGGCACCTATTTTGGGATCTGTGCCCTGGCATCAGCTCTGTAGCTGAGAGAGGACAAGGGATGCTCTGGAGAAGTCACCCCTGGGTGGTTTCTTTGAAGGTGACTTGAATTGTCAGGCTCTTTCCCTCCAGCAGCCAACTGGTTGGCACTGCTTCCCCAATTCAACAGCCCCATATTTTACAGTTATTAAGCAAAATTTCACCTCCAGCCCAAATAAAACCCTGCTTAGAGGTGAGATGGGAAGGTTTTACCCCCATCATGTCCCGTTCTGCTCAAGAGAGGGGACAGAACTGTCCCCTTCAGGCTGTGCTTGCTGCTTCCCTTGGCACTGAGACAATTTTCAGCTGAAGTTGGTGGTACAGATGCTAAAGATCCTCCCGTGTCTTCAGAGAGTTTTGTCTCAAACTCGTATTTTTTGGTATTTTTTTAGCCATGACTTTTTCTGCAGCGTATTTTTGTTCTACAAGCGGGCTGCAAACTGGAGCTGGAGCTTCCCAAGCCTCTGTGTGTATTTAATATATAAAACCTGCTGGGAATTTTATTAGGAACACACCATTAAGTGAACTGCACTGGCTGCTCAGCAGAGTGGGAAGGTGAGGATGGGCAGTTTATCATCCCCAGCTCCTGTCCCCGAGCCCCAGGAGGGGTTTGGTGTTCCTGTGATCATTTGTTCATGTCATGAAACCACGGAACACAACAGGGGGAGATTTGTGAGTGCTGTGGGAGCAGCAGGGGGATGCTGAGAGCTGGGATTGCTGTGTGGGGCAGGAGGAGGTTGCTCAGAGCCAGCTGCTGTGATGGGACATTGTTCATCCATCAATCCCTGCTCTTCCAGAGCTGGGAATGCTCTCGGGTCCTGCAGCCCCTGCACGGTGACACAGGGCTCTGCTGAGCTTTAAAAACTCAGCACAACAACACATTTGCATGTTGAATTTTTAATACCAGATAATGAAATGGAAGCAGCAAAGAGAGAGCCATGTTTTGGATGGTTTTTTTCCCCCTATAATTTCCCAAACTGGTTCAGCTGAAGTTTCATTTCCAACTCTGGCTGTTCTCTGGTGCTTTTGCAGCCACCCCCAAGCCCAGCAAGGTTTGGGGCTGAGGGTCAGAGCCATTTGCCACACGTCCATTCCCCACCTCTGCAGCCTTTCCAGGGAAGCAGTGACAGAAGGCTGAAATTCCCTCCAAAGTTTTTGGAGACCCCAATTGACTTCCCAAAGGCAGCAGCCAAATGTTGGGCTGCCCTTCTCAAAGACTGATGATCACACTCCAGACACAGAGCTGTCAGATTTTGCAAGGGGTTTGCAGAAGAAATCTGCACTACATCACCCAAATCTGCAGCCTTAAAGGCTTCCCTCTTGCTAAATTTACCTTTTCTCCTTCCTAAATTTACCTTTTCTCCTTCCTAAATTTACTTTTTCTCCTTCCTAAATTTACCTTTTCTCCTTCCTAAATGGCTCTTACAGAAAGCAGCTCTCTCATTTTCAGGCAGCAACTGCATCCAGAATGTCAGTGGCTGGCTGGATATTTCTTGTGGATATTAACTGCACAGCTTGGTCATTTGCCTCAGAATTGGTTTCATATAACAAAAGCTTTTTTTTTTTTTTAAGGAGTCTAGACAGTGTCCCCAGTGAACTGGCACTTAAATGATGATCTAAAATCTCTCCCCAATCTACCCAGAGCAAGATTTAGATGTCTTTTTGTCTCTTATATTTCAGCAGCCTCGCTTTAAGCTTTTGATGCAGCAGTGTATGATTTTTAAACCAATATGGACTTTTTGCCTGAATTTGCCTGACAATGAGTGATTGCATCCCTCGCTCCCCGCATTCCAAATTAATGGAGTTGTGCACAGCAGCTGCTGTAATTTACTGAGTGCTACTGCGGGAAGCAAAAGCAGCAGCAGCACGGAAAACGCTGGGTTTAGCCAGGGAAAAGCTGCTAATTGCCCTCGGGAAAGGAGGGTGGTGCCAGCCACCAGCATCCCCAGGGGAGTGCTTAAGCCAAGGAGATATCAGGTTATCCCCCAGGGAAAGCTTTGCTGTTGGGTTGATTTCGTGGCTGATTTGAGGGTCCAGAAATTGGGGTTATTTCTGGATGTAGGTGACAGATGTTGGCTGGATTCAAGGCCAGATTTGGAGCAGCCTGCTCTGGTGGAAGGCGTCCTTGGCAGGGTTGAGGTTTAATCTCCATTCCAAACCATTTTATGGCAATTCCACGACTCCTGGCTGTGGATTTCTCTCTGTTGTGGTGCAATGTCATGGTTTGCCTCAGATACCCCGTGTTCCTCTCTGATAATTCCCTCCCAGGTGTGTCAGTCACCTCTCCTTTCCCCTCCCAGCACTGTCTGTCAGTCCTGGCATTCCAGTAGGGTGTAGAGTGCTTGGCAGAATTCAAAAGATGCCCTCCACCCCTGGAGGGACCTTGGGCCATCCAGGTGTCCTTTGTCCCTTAGGGAGACTTCCCCCCTACCTGGTTGGTGGTCCTCATGTTCCTTCCCTGCCCCTCTCCCCGGGGTTCAAAGGAGCAGCAGCCACGGGCTCAGGGAGTTCTGATGGAGCTGGTGCTGGATCCAGAGGCCTGTGGGCCAGAATAAAGCCCTGGATCCAAACCCTCCATCAGAACCGACTCCTTTCCTTCACCATCCCCTTAAAGCTTCTCCACAGAGGGAAACCTGAGGAGCAGCCCCTGTTATGGGGGGAAGTTCCATCCCACCACCACCAGAGCTCCTGCAGGCCTGGACTTGCCCCACAGGCCCAGCTGCAGCACCCAGCCAGCCCAAAGTGTCTGTGGGGTGAAACACCACACACCCAGCCAGCCCAAAGTGTCCCTGGGGTCAAACACCACACACCCAGCCAGCCCAAAGTGTCTGTGGGTGAAACACCACACACCCAGCCAGCCCAAAGTGTCTGTGGGGTGAAACACCAAAATCCATCCAGCCAAAAGTGTCTGTGGGGTGAAACACCAAAATCCATCCAGCCAAAAGTGTCTGTGGGGTGAAACACCAAAATCCAGCCAGCCCAAAGTGTCTGTGGGGTGAAACACCACACACCCAGCCAGCCCAAAGTGTCTGTGGGGTGAAACACCACACACCCAGCCAGCCCAAAGTGTCTGTGGGTCAAACACCACACACCTATCCAGCCAAAAGTGTCTGTGGGGTGAAACACCACACACCCAGCCAGCCAAAAAGGTCTCTAAGGGTGAAACACCACAGTGCCGCTATTTGGTCAAGCAGAAAGGGCCAGACAAGCTTGGGCATGTCCCATCCAGCTATATTGGTATTATTCCAACACTCTCCCTAACCCCTCGTGTTTGCCCTGTGCAGGTTTGGTACATGGACAGCTACCACAACAACCGCTTCGTCCGCGAGTACAAATCCATGGCGGATTTCATGAACACCGACAACTTCACCTCCCACCGCCTGCCCCACCCCTGGTCGGGCACGGGCCAGGTGGTCTACAACGGCTCCATCTACTTCAACAAATACCAAAGCCACATCATCATCAGGTTCGACTTGAAGACGGAGACCATCCTCAAGACGCGCAGCCTGGACTACGCCGGCTACAACAACATGTACCACTACGCCTGGGGCGGCCACTCCGACATCGACCTCATGGTGGATGAGAACGGGCTCTGGGCCGTCTACGCCACCAACCAGAACGCCGGCAACATCGTCATCAGCAAGTTGGACCCCAACACCCTGCAGAGCCTGCAGACCTGGAACACCAGCTACCCGAAACGCAGCGCCGGCGAGGCCTTCATCATCTGCGGCACGCTCTACGTCACCAACGGCTACTCGGGGGGCACCAAGGTGCACTACGCCTACCAGACCAACGCCTCCACCTACGAGTACATCGACATCCCCTTCCAGAACAAGTACTCCCACATCTCCATGTTGGACTACAACCCCAAGGATCGGGCTCTCTATGCCTGGAACAACGGGCATCAAATCCTGTACAATGTCACCCTCTTCCACGTCATCCGCTCCGACGAGTTGTAGCCCAGCCTTGGTTGGAAACTGGGTTTGGGGGGGGAAGAATAAATAAATAAATTAAAGTGAAAATTTAAAAAAAAATAATAATGGTAAAAAGGAAAAAAAAGGGAGAAACTAATTTAAAAAAAATGCTATTAAGGGAACATACTTTAAATAAATAAACATATAAACAGCTGCCAAAATTAAGACCAACATCATGGAGGATTATTCAGCGTCAGCCTGACAGATCAGCATTACCTCTACATTTCTAGAAGTCTGGCCCTGTGTTATAGACTCACGAGTAACCGTGTACTTGCAGCTGGAACTGCACTCAGAGAACCACTTCAGTTTGGGGTTTTGTTTTGTTTCTGTTCTGATAGCAAACCTAGAGAACATCCTCAAGCAGTAAGGCAATGACTGTTGGAAGTTCACCCTCGGGAGCCTCGCTCTCCTCCGTGTGTGGCTTGCATGGACATTCCCCCGGCGGCACGGGCAGCTGTGATGGATGTGTGGAAAGGAAAAGCAGGAGAAGCTGACCCGTGAGGAGCTCTGGCTGTCTCAACAAGACCTATCACAGGTTAGTTTTCTTTGCCTTCCATTGCAGCTACTGTCTCTCTCAACTGTGTTCTTGTCACTTAGATTAACTGTGCTGAGACCCGAAGTAGCTCATGGATCTGTGTCTTAGTAACTTATTAAACACGATGGTTTAAGTATGTATTATGAACAAGTTGTTGTACCCATATTGTTTGAACTTATGTATTCAGCAACTATATTGTATAATGTATGTCTGTTATTTACCAGAGGTGGCAAAACTTTGTATGTCCAGTTTATGCAATGAATGTTGTAAATGCAATGATGTAGTTTGGATTTAATAAATGATGGTTTTTTCGTTTCTAAAAAGGCAAAAAAAAAAAAGGTCAGTGTTCACCCTTATACACAGGTAACCAATTTCATGTTGATAATTACAGGAATATTCTCTTACTGTTATCTATCTACATAGCATTATGGTGGTTGGAAATCGCTTCCATGGAGATTCTGTGGCAGCAGAGTCCCATGGGAAGCTTTGTTTATGGAAGTGTGAAGGTAATTAATTTTTTTTTTAAGAGGAAAAAATTTGTACTATCCACAGTTATCTAAGGAACAATAAAACTATTAGGAGACTTCCCTGCTTTGTTTGGTGTCTTCTCTGTGTGAGTGAGCCATGTGGGAATCTACAATATTAGAGGGTTTTGCCAGTGCAGGGGAGGGAGATCTGGAATTTTTGGGGGTAAATGCTGAGAGGCCATCCTGAGTTTCCTTCCAGTAGATATTTCCTGATGTGTAACTGGGACTGGGGGCTGGGAGGGTGGAGGGTTGGCTCTCTGCTCTGCAGGGATTCCCTTCCCAGTTTCATTGGAGCAGGCACTGCTTCAAGGATATAAAATCCTGTGGCTGCTCCTGCTGTGGGCAGGGTCTGGCCATTCCCCTCAGGGACTGACAGTGTCTGGTGTTGGTGCCACAACAGGAGGAAATCTCATCATCTGCCATCTTTATTGGAGCTGCAGACACTGCCTGGGGATACCTGAGAGCAATTGGATCCCATTCCTTCTTGGATTCTTGGAGTGGTCCCCACCCTGAGTTTGCTACAGGTAAAAATCTCCTTTATTTAACTTGTTCTAAAAGAGTGACTGTCACTGTCACACTCAGCCCTCCTGGTTCTGCCAAAGCAGAGCCCTCATGGGGTACAGGATGCTCTTCTCTCTCTGGTGTGAGATTTGGGGTCTCATCTCTCTTTGCTGTGAGATTTGGGGTCCCATCTATCTCTGGTGTGAGATTTGGGGTCTCATTTCCCTCTCTGTGAGATGTGAGATCCCGTTTCCCTCGGGTGTCAGATTTGGGGTCTCACGTCTCTTTTCTGTGAGATGTGAAGTCCCATCTCTCTCTCTGTGAGATTTGGGGGTCTCATCTCTCTCTGCTGTGATATTTGAGGTCCCACCTCTCTCTCTGTGAGATTTGGGGTCCCATCTCTCTCTGCTGTGAGATGTGGGGTCCCATCTCTCCCCTGCACCCCCAGAAGAACAATATTTAGCAATTCCCACTCCAGCCAGCTCCAGGTGAAGGGACAGCACCTTCCCCACCCATCCAGGGTGATCCTGAGCTGGATCTCGAGGGCAGCTGGGGCATGGTCCCTGTGCAAGCTGCAAAGAGCTCGCTGGGGTGGTTTTAGCTCTTTCCTGCCTCTTCCTCCACAGATTGGCCACGTTTAGCACCACCAGGAATGACAATTTTCCAGCCAAGTGGCCCAGTGAGGCTCAGCCTTTGGGCTGAGCAGATGGATGGTTCATGGCCCTGGGAAGGAGCAGGGATTGTTACCAAGGTCAGGAAATTGAATATCAGCAATCACTGTTTGCTGCAAGCTGCACATCCAGATTCCAACCTCTCAGCCTTTGCAGCAGTTTCCTGCTGAGCTCTTCAACAGGAGGAGGGAAAATGGGGGAAAAAACAAAGCAGTGTAGTGTGGTCTCTCAGAGCTGGATTAAACCACAAGCACCGAGCAATCCTCCCTGTGAAGATGTTCCAGGCAGTTCCACGGGGCTGAGCCTGCCCTGTGTCAGCTCTGCTGCTCTCACTGAAGCCTTGGCTGGATGCAGAATGGGGACAGCTCTCTGAGGACTCATTCCTCTGCTGCACTCTGTAATTCCAGCTCTCTAGGCTGCCAGCTTTGTGGAGAACTTCGCTGTTTAGCAGTGCTTTTCCCTCCAAGAAGCTCAAGAAGGGGGGCTGGAGACCCACGGTGTAATTGGCAGCAGTATTGATCCTCGATGTGCAGGAGAAATCTGTAAAGCCAAAAAGCAGGAAGGCACCTGCAGTCATTTCTCTTTAATTAATGTATTTCTTCAGTGCAAACTCACTGAAGGGCAGCACACTGCTACTCTGAGGGCTAGAGCTGGGTGCTGCAATCGATGGGACAGAGGCTGATGGTGACACCAGGGCTGGGCTTTGCACTGGAACTGCTCCTGCCCAGCTCCCCAAAGGCTTTAGGGTGGAAAAGTGGGAGGGAATCCTGGCTGTACCACGTGCTGGATTGCTTTGTGGTGTGGCTGTTTGCCCCAGCAGCCAGGCTGTGTGTCCTCCATCCCAGGATGTTCTAATGAGGTTCCCCTCCACGACCCCAAATCTCACACCAGAGAGAGATGGATCCCCAAATCTCACAGCAGAGAAAGATGGGACCCCAAATCTCACACAGAGAGAAATGGGACCCCAAACCACACAGCAGAGAGAGATGGGACCCTAAATCTCACACAGGGAGAGATGGGACTCCAATCCTCACACAAAGAGAGATGGAACCCCAAACCTCACAGAGAGAGAGATTGGACCCCAAATCTCACAGAGAGAGATGAGTCCCTAAATCTCACAGCAGAGACAGATGGGACCCCAAACCTCACACAGAGAGAGATGAGACTCCAATCCTCACACCAGAGGGAAATGGGAACTCACACCTCACAGCCAGACCTCTGCAGGTGTTGGCAGAGTTTGTCCCAGCCAATGTGTCCAGTTTTGGGGGGAGGTTTCAAGCAGAGCACAGCACATGGCAGGGCACCAGTGAAACCTGCCCAGCCCACCCTGGCACACCAACACCACCCTGTGCCAGGTTCCCTGCAGTCAGCGTGGTCATTAGACAGGAATTGAGGACAAAAGAACACGCCTGCTTCAAAACATCGATCTGCAAAAATAAATCGAATTACAGAAAGGCAAAATAATGCTGTTTGCTTTAGGACACAGCTACATTTAGATTCTAATTTTCCGAGTGCAATTCATTTAAGACAAAGGCTCCAGAGCACAAAATGTCCTTGAAGGCAGCAGAGCAGGAGCAGCTCCTGTGTAACATGTACCCAAAGTTAATGAGATGAGGGAAGTGCTTTGAGGGGTGTACCTTTGTCCTATTTGCCTGTAGTGCAATATTCTATAAATGGATGCCATATGGCCCTACACTTAATGGTATGGATCAGATTGGAAGTGGATGAGCCACTCAAAGACAAGAACGTCCCAGAGGATTGCTTTCTATAGCCTATGACTTCATTATTTGATGCACGAGGCTTGTTGGTCCAAATTTAGTGCTGGGAGTCAGTGAGCTGCTTCAGAGGAACATCTGACCATGGTTCTGTGTGTGTTTGTGTTAATTTTTGCCAAGGTATTCCTTGGGAAGCCCTGCTCCAGGCATTGGGGAGGGCTTGGTGCACAACCCAAGCTGCTCCCAGCCCCACCAGCCCAGTCCCAGCTCCACAGATGGGACAGGTTTGATGGAGAGGGAATTTTTATGAATGACAAGATGAGGGGGAATGGTTTGCACTGAAATGAGGGAGATTTACATGAGATATTAGTGAGAATTTTTTCCTGTGAGGGTGGAGAGGCCATGGCACAGAGAAGCTGGGCCTGCCCCTGGATGTGTCAAAGACCAGGTTGGATGGGGCCTGGAGCCAGAGTGGAAATTGTCCCTGCCCATGGCAGGGGTGGGATGAGATGATCTGCAAGGTTCCTTCCAACCCAAACCACTCCATGATTTAATTTTTCATTAAAAAAATTAAATTAAAACAAAACTTCACCCTGAGTCAGACCAGTGCTCTCCAGCTGGGCCTCACCTGCCTTGGGATGAAGGGGGCGCCTGGTGGGATTTGCTCTCATTCCTGCCCTTCACCAAGCCATGATCCTGCCCTGGCCTTGCCTCTGATCCTGGAGCCCTCGGCCCATCCCAGGGGATCCTGCCCAGCTCTGGGCAGTGAAATGCAACTCAGGGCTCTGAAATGCAGCTTTGGACCATAAAATGAAGCTCAGGGCTGTGAAATGTAGTTCAGGACAGTGAAATGCAGCTCTGGGCTGTGAAATGCAGCTCTGGGCAGTGAAATGTAGTTCAGGGCAGTGAAATGCAGCTCTGGGCAGTGAAATGCAGCTCTGGACCATAAAATGAAGCTCAGGGCAGTGAAATGCAGCTCAGGGCTGTGAAATGCAGCTTTGGACCATAAAATGAAGCTCAGGGCAGTGAAATGCAGTTCAGGGCAGTGAAATGCAGCTCTGGGCTGTGAAATGCCCCCAGCCTGTCCCAGGAATTAAATGAAACTCACTCAGCACCTGGCCTAGAAGCCAGACAGAAACCCTGGCTGTTGTTTAGCATCATCACAACGGTGAGAGCTTAAAATTTCCCTTTCTTCCTTTGCTGTTACTTCCCTGACCTTCATTAGTTCTGCAAGCACCGAGTGCTGAGCCCATATGGAGACAGTTATCATAAAAAACTGAATCCTGGCCCCTTAATTAGCTCCTCATTATCTGAGAGCTCCATATTGAAGCATTAAGAACTTGCGCAGCAATTTGTTGAGTTTCCAATTAAAACTTTTTTAGAATTGTTGAGCCTTTTAATACTTTGTGTTTACAAATTGCCTTGGACCCACACCAACACACATATTTCCTTCACTGGGGAAATCTAACTGAGGAGCTGCTCGTTATTTATATAAAACCCCAGGTTTTAATAAAGTCATAAACCATGTCAATGAGGCTGCTCTTTTCATACCTGATACAATAGAGATGACTCTGAATGAGTGCAGAGGAGTTAGAATCATTAAGAGGGCAATTAGAGGCTGATTTCCTAATAACTCCACTTTTACAGCACTGTAAAAACAAATGTACACATCCCTCTTTATATCCATTTACCTTGGATGTGCTCCTGCCTGTTGACAGGTCCTGAGACCTTCTGTTCCAGCACTTTGCAGCCTCAGGATCATCAGGAATAAATAAAAACCAGCTGGGCATGGATTATATTCAGTGGCTCACACCAACTGGGAGCTGGAGGAGTGCAGCTACAAACACAGGAGGAAAATTGGGTCTCCTTTGAAACCCATGGGCAGATTTACCATGGTGGCCAAAAATTTGGGGAGGTAAGTGACCACTGGGCACACTCAGGGATGAGCTGTTCCTAAAATCTGCAGAGAAGGGAAGCAGTGGCTCTGCTGGCCTGGAGAGGGATGAAGGATGTGCTGAAAACCTCTCAAACGTGGCTCCCAAGGCTTCAGAAAAGGATGGCCACGTTCCCACCACATCCATGAGGATAAAGGAAGGTGCAGCAGAACAGGCAGCAGCCCTCAGGGGTTTAACTCACCCCAAATCACTTCATCCTCCTGAAAACCAGACCCAGGAGGAGGAAATCCATGGGTGTCAGGAATACATTGTGTAAGCACCACAGGAGGAGAAGGTTTTGGGGTGTGGCAGAGCCGTGACAGCCTCAGGAGCCACAACCTGAGCTGGGCTTTTGTTGCCAGCACTTGTGATAATGCAGCACTTATCTTCTCTGGGACGTTGTAAAGCCAGAGCTGATCTGGATTGAACATGTCATTTGTATTCCCACGCTGCTTTTGAAGCAAATCTGTCAAATCAAACCCAAAAAAAGGAACGAAAAGAGGAGTGATTGCATAAGGAGCAGTCTGGGCAGGCAGCTGTGGTCACTGATGGCTCTGTGGCTTTGGAGAGGAGGCAGAAGTGACCCTCAGGATCAGGTGTGGGATGGGGAGCAGCACCCCAGAGCAGCTGGAACCCCACAGGGGCTCAGGGCCATCCCCACAGCTTTGTTCCCTGCTGCTCCTCCTTTGTCTGAGCTTTTCCTCTCCCTCCTTCTGCCTTTCTGACCTGGCTTTTAGAGAACCTCCTCACCTCGAGGAGAATTTCCCCATTTATCACATTTTGGCACTTCCTGAGCTACCAGAAAAGCTGTCTGCAGGCAGAGCAGCACCGTGGGCCCTTCCTCAAACCCTCCCAGCACCAGAGGCCTTGGGGACAGGGAACACAAATCTGCCATCTGTGGCAATCCAGCATTTCCCAGTCACATTGCACCAGGCCCTGTCACTCTGGATGAACTTTTGAGCTCTTCCTTCCCCACCAAACTGGCCCTGGCATTCTGGAATAAAACACAAACCTTGGGGCTGCAAAGGGTCCTCCCAAGGGGTTGGAATAAAATAAAACACAAACCCTGGGGCTCCAAAGGGTCACCCCAAGGGGCTGGAATAAAATAAAACACAAACCCTGGGGCTCCAAAGGGTCATCCCAAGGGTCTGGAATAAAATAAAACACAAACCCTGGGGCTGCAAAGGGTCATCCCAAGGGTCTGGAATAAAATAAAACACAAACCCTGGGGCTGCAAAGGGTCATCCCAAGAGGCTGGAATAAAATAAAACACAAACCCTGGGGCTCCAAAGAGTCACCCCAGGGGCTAGCAGGGACCCAGGGATGTCCCCTCTGGATGGAGGAGCTCAATTAAAGTTTGATTGCAGCTCTGCAGCTTGGTGGCTGTGCTGGGATTTTAAAGGAGCATCTGGGAGGAATTTGCCAGTGAGGAGCAGGCAGGCAGCTGGGCCCTGCTGAGGGAGCAGAATCCAGGGAAAATCCATGGGATGAGAAGGGAGAGCACGGGGTCAGCTGGCAGCAAACATTTTGGGTGGTTTTGCAGGTGTTTGATGTGTTTAGGGTGGTTTTTCAGGTATTTGCAGGTATTTGGGGTTAGTTTGAGGTGATTTTGCAGGTGTTTGGGGTGTGTTTGGGGTGGTTTTACAGGTGTTCCCAGGTGTTTGGTATGTTTGGTGTGTTTGGGATAGTGTTTGTATGTGTTTGCACGTGTTTGATGTGTTTGGGGTGAGTTTGGGGTGGTTTTGCAGGTGTTTGCTTTTGGGGTGAGTTGAGGATGTTTTTGCAGGTGTTTGGGGTGTTTTGGGGTGGTTTTGCAGGTGTTTGGTATGTTTGTGGTGTGTTTGGGATGGTGTTTCAGGCGTTTGCAGGTTTTTGGCGTGTTTGTGCTGTGTTTGGGGTGGTTGTGCAGGTGTTTGGTGTGTTTGGGATGTTTTTGCAGGTGTTTGGTGTGTTTGGGGTGGTTGTGCAGGTGTTTGGTGTGTTTGTGGTGGTTTTGCAGGTGTTTGGTGTGTTTGGGATGTTTTTGCAGGTGTTTGGTTTGTTTGTGGTGGGTTTGCAGGTGTTTTCAGGTGTTCCCTGCACTCCCAGCACAGCTCCAGCAGCAGAGGAGGGTGAAGCTCTATAAACCAGCAGGGCTCCGTGCCCAGATTCCAACCACAACATTGCTTTGGACAACTCGATAAACCTGAGGGGTTTTTACACAGTTAAAAAAAAAAAAAAAAAACCAAACCAAAAAAAAAAAAAAAAACAAACCAAAAAACCTGTCAGCCGTTTAATTACCATCCCTCATTTGTGCATCACCACAATATTCCCATCCCTGCTCCTCCCTGGCCGGTCCCAGGGCTGGGAGCCCCCGCCCCGGGCACGCACAAAGCCGGGATAAAGAGCTGGGAAATGTTCCAGCCCTCGGTGTCAAACCAGCCCTGCGCAGATGGGAGCAAACCTGCGGCGGGGCAATCAGCGAAGGGTCAGCAGGAAATTTGTCCTGGGGGTGCTGGTGCCTAATGGACTGTGTGAGCAGCTGAAATGCTCGCTGAAAGCAGAGGCTGCTGCTGGAAAGGGGCCACCAGAGCTGCACAGCCATGCCCTAATGTGGTTTATTTCAGTGAGAAATAAATGTTTAAATTATATTATTATTTAATATTTTAATATTATATAATTATTATTATATTAGTATATTAAATTATATAGTAAATATATTTAATATAATTATATCTTGATTATTCAATTATATATTTAATTATTTTAAATTGTATATTAAATATAATATATATTTAATATAAACATTTAAAATATAATAAGTATTTAAAATATAATATATATTAATATATAATGAATATAATATATTTAATATAAATATATTTAATAAATATTATATATATTTAATATAAATATTTTAAACATACATGTAATATACTATATATTTAAATTTATAATTTATATTATTATTTAATATTTTAATATTATCTAATTATTATTATATTATATTAAATTAAATATTTAATTATATATTTAGTATAATTATATATTAATTCTTAAATTAATATATTTTAGTTATTTAAAATTATATATTAAATATAATATGTATTTAACATAAACATTTAAATTATATATATAATATAATATAATATAATATAATATAATATAATATAATATAATATAATATAATATAATATAATATATATTTGAATTTATAAAATATATTTTTAATATATTTCTATATTATAATATATATTTCAATTTATAAATGATAAATCTATATGTTATTTAAATTTAAATTATAAATTTATAAATTAATTAAATTTAAATGATAAAGTGTGAATACTGTGGATTAAGGCAGGATTTTTGTGGGTGCTCTGTCAAGTCAAGCACCCACTTGGAGCCTCACAGGAGCCCTTGAGCACTGCAGAAATCCTGATTTGGGTTGGGTTTGGGTTCATGGATATCTGGGTTGGGTTTGGGTTCATGGATTCCTGGATTGGTTTGGCTTGGAAGGGACTGAAAATCTCATCCCCTTCCGCCCCAGAGATTTTTCCCTAGCCCAGGTTGCTCCAAGCCCTCTCAAACCCGGCCCTCAGCCCATGGAACTGTGATGGGTCATTAATTGCCTCCTCCCCTAACGAAAGGAAAGGAGGACACTCCACGACAACACCCCCAAAAATGTCCTTGCACGAGGAACACGAACTGCCTGGAAGTGGAAGGGAGGAAAAAAGTCCAAACCCAAGGAACTCGGAGCACTTCCTGCCATAGCAACAAGCCCGCTCAACAGGAGGAGCATGTTCACAGCAGAGCCCTAAAAAAGGAGCTGTTAAAATAAACATTGGCATATCTCACACCTCCCTCTTCCCTGAAGGAGGCTCCCTGGAAACACATGTGGGCAAACTGGAGAAGGGAAGGAAAACAGGGATGAAGGGGGAGATGAGAGGCATTCTAATGAAGTGCTGGAATTAATCTCTGTTGTCTTGCAGTATCTAATAAGTTTAATGATTTGGTGTCTCTGTTGTTCACTGATGAATCCAGAGTCTCTTACAGAGCATCTGGTCATGTTATCCCTTTGCTTTTTATATCCTAAAATACTCCAGGAGTTTCTGTGGAGCTTTTGCCCTACATTTCACATTTTTGGCAGGTGACAGAGGCCCCATAACCCCTCTGCAAGCACCATTCAGGCTTCAAGTTCCAGGGGTTTTTCCCTGCTTTATGTGTGTTGCTGAACTATGTGGAGGGATAAAAAAATCCCATTTTTCTTTTATGAACTGGAATAAAACTCCTGGAGCTTTTACAAGCCTGTGCTGGCCCTGCTGAGGGTGGACACTTTGAGCAGCAAAGGCCTCTGCTCTGGGGAATCCATTTCAATTCTGGGAAATCCATCTCCCCTCCCTCTGGGCACATGGCCCCTCACAGGCAAAGCTGGGAGGTCACAGATACTTTTTGGAAATCCCAAAATTTCCTTTCTACATGGAGTTATCACACATGGGCTCCAGTGACACCCCAGACAAGCAGAATCACTTTTGGAGGTGCTGATCTCCCAGGAAAAGGCAGGATAATGGGATTTTGGAGTTAACATCACACTTGCACTTCTATCCCCTCCTTTTCCCCCTCTTTTTGTTTTTATCTTTGCATCAGGGCAGGCTCAAACACCAACGTGTCACCATCAGGGCAGAGCAACTGGAAATGTGATCAGAGAGCAGGGCAGGGATGAGACAGCTCATCTTCCCTCCACACACAGCACTGGGGAAACCACTGGGAAATAAAAAAGCTCCAACAAATCAAATTGTCCCTGCTGTGGAAGCAAAAGCAGCAGCAGGTGGAGGGGGGAGTTTGCTCTGACTCCTGTTCCTGGGATGCTGTGGCATTTTTCCATGCTTGGGAATGTGGGAGACAGCCAGGCCTGGAAATCCTCATTGCTACTGAATTCACTCCTGTGCTGAAGTGTGGGCTGTCATCCACACCTTTAGGATCCTAGCACTTTTAGGATAATTCCCTTTCACCCTGGGAATGGGTTTAACTCTCTCGTGGGGCTGTTGGGTTCTGTTTTTTCCAGCAGAACTCAGTGGGCAGCAAGAACAGCCAGGTTTTCCTTGCTCAGCCCCCATTTCTCATGGAAAACACAGGTGCTGAGAGACTCCCTCCAAACTCCAGCTGCTTCTGAGCAGCACCAAGCTGGGCTTGAATGGGGTGGTTTGTCACCTGCACCCTGGGGAAGGTCACCAGAGGGGTGGCCTGGAGGTGGCAGAGCCCTCCCTGTGTTGTATTTTCTCCTTGAGCCAGGTCTTACGAGCTCTCAGTATTTGAGATAGCCCAGCTACCTCAAATGCCATCAAATCAGCAGGATGGTTGCTGAGGTAGTGCAGGAAACAGAAAAGTTTTAATAAAAGGCAAAATAATAAAGCTTTTTACAGAGAAAACCTGAGCTAGGGGCAAGAGGCTCTTGCTCCTGCTAAAAACACCCCACAAAAGGGATTATTTCCTTTGTTCTCTTCTTTTTCTACTGAATTGCTCAGGCAGGACTTTTTGGCTTCTGTCCAATTGACTAGCCTTAGGTCTGAGGTGAAGTCCCCAAGGTCCTATGAAGTTTTTTTTTTACCAAATTGAGGAGATAAAATTCTGTCTTTTAAGGAGACAAAGGAAAATTTGGTCACTCTGCCAACAAGGGGCACATTCCTACACTCCCTGCCCTCCAACCCTGCAGGACAGAGCTGCAGCTTGGACACTCCACCTCCTCTTACATAATCACCAGGCTGAGGGGGAAAAAAAAAAATAAAGCACCTGATAAAACTTCCCACTCCCACATCCAACCCACCCCAAAGGGCTCCTGGCCCTGCTGGAACAGAAGATTGTGAAAATGCCAGGAATAGGTGGCAATCAAATAATGAATGCTGCAGCCCACTCCCATCTGCCAGAGAAAAATCCTGCCCGAGGGGAGCCGGGAGGGATTGCCTGCTCCTGCATCCTCCCCTGGGCACCAGCACCTGTGGGAGCCAAAATGAGGGATGGGGGATTCTAGGGGGCTCTCCAAAATGCAGTTTGTTGTATCCAAGGTGTCACAGCAGCCCAGGGCTGTGGGTGACAGAGCTGGGCCTACAGCTGCCAGCTCCAGCTGCAGGCAGGCCTGGAGACCCTGAGTTTGGGTTACAATGCATTCTAGACTTTTCTTTTGGTTACAATGCATTATAGACTTTTCTTTGCTGAGCATCTTAATATAGCAGAACCAATCTACACCTTAACTTTTACCTTTAGCCTATCATAACTACTATAATTACCATATTCATGTTACAGTTCTCCAGTCACTAAAAGTCAGTACATTACAGTTTAAGCTAGTACATTTTTAGTTTACTAGTACATAATTAGTTTAAGCTAGAAGTTGTTTTTCAGTTTTCTTGCTGTGGAAAATTGTGAGACCTTTTTTCTACTTGCAGCATTTGCTGACTTGTTTGCCTGTGCTCACTTTCTGCTTGGTAAAAACATCTTCTTGTTTGGGGTGGGTTTATCCTTTGCTCTAAGCCATAAAACCCCTTCTAACTAACACACCCTTTGCCTCCTTGGTTATCCAGTGAGACTGGCTCAGCAATTCTTTTCTTCTGTATCAAAACTTGCTTCCATCTCTATTCCTTCTTCATATGCTACATTCAAAAATCTTTCTGCTAAACATACATATCTCAATGTACATATCACACATTGAGACTTTTTTGTCAAACTTTCATCCTTCCTAACAGGCACCTGCTCCATTCCTCACCCTCACATCTCCAGCAGGGTGGGCAGAGCTTTTCCCCAGCCAGGAGGAGTTGCTGGCTGCAGATGGAAGTGCTGGAACGCAGACATCTGGCTGCCACCACCACGTGTTTGCTTCATAATGCGATGCTGGCAGTGTTGTGGGAAAACATTGATGGAAAATGAAGCCAGACACTGGGAGGGGGGGGAAAAAAAACGTGTAAAACTTTGGAATTCAGTATTGTGCTGCTTTGAACATCACCGAGTGGGTTTGGAGTAGAAAACAGCAAGGGGATTGGTTCTGCTGGTGGAAAAAATCAGAAAAAAATTAATGCATTACATATATATATATATATATATATATATATATGAAATATCATTTTGCATAAAATAAATATATTTTAAATATTATAATTTATTTCAATAATTTTTTAATTTTTAATTTATTTTTAAATAAAAATAAATTTATTTGCATAAATAGACCCCTTTGCAGCAGCTGCACTGACAGAGCTGTGGCTGCTCCAGCAGGTGTGGGACCACCCTCAGATCCTATTTTGGGGCAGATTATCAGCTCTCAGGATTCAAATGTCCCCAGGCTGCCTCTTGCCCAGGTCTTTTGGTGGCTTTGCTGTGACCTGGGTGGGGCTGGGCTGAGCAGGGTGGTGATGTCCCCACCAAACCCTGGATTTGTGTGGGTTTGTTAAAAAGGGGTTGGATAAATGATTTCAGCTCTCCATCAGCCATGGTGGTGGAGTCACCATCCCTGGATGTGTTTAAGAAAATGCCCTGGATGTGGCACTGGGTGCCAGGGTTTGGGGTGTTGGGGCTGGGTTGGACTCGATGATCTTAAGGGCTCTTCCAGCCCAGTGATTCTGTGAATTCTGTGAATCTCAGAAGACACCTGGCTTGGCCTGGAAGGTGAGAGCAATCCCGTGGGGTTTGGGATGGTGTGCAGGACTGGGGATAACCACCAGAGGCAGGAAAAGAACCAGTGAAACCCAAAAAATCCTCTCCACCAGCTGCTTTTGTCTCCTCAGCCTGGCAAGTTGGAGCAGCACAAGCTCTGGGTGATTGATGGTGGGTCCATAACTCAGGAGCAGCTCCACTTGTGCTGCCCTGAGTGGGCCCATCATTCCTGGCAATGTGAGCAATTTTGGGCATTTCTTTACCTCTTAAAGTGTTGTCTTTGCTTTTCCCCTCATGGTTGTGTTATCAAAGCCACGTTGGGAAAATGCAGCGCAAACACAGCCCCCAAAAACCCCTGCCAGGGTGTTTTAAAAAAGGCTGGGAATTTCTGAGGAGCTGGTCCTGAGCAGAGACCTTGCATGTGTACAGAGAGTGCTGATTCATCTGGCTGCCACTGGAGACAAAAGAGCATCTAATTAAGTCACCCGTGTATAAATAAACGTACAAGGTACAAGCTCAGGAGCAGAGAACAGCCCTGGAAAATCTCAGAAATGCACAATATGCTTTTCCTCTCTCTGACAGGGCTGGAGCTCACCTCTGGGACCACCCTTTTGTTTAGAAACATCAAAGAATGAGATTTTTTTTTCTTACTATTTTTCTGTTGCAGTATTAGTTTTTCACATCAAAATTCAGTAATTTCCTCTTGCCCTGCAGTTCAGCTGAGTCTCAGGTACACCAAGGCTTTGATAACCCTCCAAATACTCCAAACAGGGTTCACTTCCAAGGGTGTGTGGGGTCTGCATCCTTTTTTTTTTGGGGAGAGGGAATAACAACAGCAAGATCAAGAAAAACAGCAATTAACTGCTGCTCTAATTGCAGCACTGATGGCCAAGGGACAGCACCGGCTCTGTGTGCTAATTAACCTCATTAAAGGCCCTTGTATTAGGCTCAGAAAGGGGTGAGACCCTGCACAGTCCGGAGTGGGAATTATTTGGGGTTTTCTCCTGCAATCCCAGCTTTGTGCTCTGGCTTTTGGGGCTCCCCCTGCTCATCCCTCTGCTCCATCCCCCAGGATTTCCCAGCTGCCGGTGGTTCCCTGACATTTCCCCACCCTGAGCTGAGTTTTCCTGGCCTCTGGACGTGCACAGGCATCAACCCTTTCCCGTGGAAGTGTCTGCCATAAAAACCCGTTTATTGTTATTTTTACAGCCCTTTCCCCGCTCGAGCCCTCGCTGTTAAGGCGCCGGGAGATGCCTTGGTTGTGTTTTGAGGCAATTAGTTTGGATGGCTTAACGAGGCTGATAAATTACCACCACGGCCAGGAGCTCTGGGGGTTTGTGAGGAAAGGAATCCCTCGGTGTTTTCCTTCTGAGGTTTTCTGTGGTGCCTCCAGGGTGACAGCAGGGAAAATCACGGGAGGTGTCACAGCCCAGGGCAGGGGGTGGGAATGAGGTGATTTTTAAGGTCCTTTTCCAGCCCAAACCAGTCTGGGATAATGGGAGGAATCCTTGCCCACCCTGGGCCCATCCTGGTGGCTGTGCCCAGGAGGAGGAGGTGACTTAAAGTGAATTAAAGTGAATTATTTTTTTTTTTTTCTTTTTCCAAGGACCTTTTTTTATTGAGGCAGCAAAGCACAAATCATCTCCAGGAGTTTGACTGATTAAAAGTGAGAAGATCTGAAAGTTCTTCAAGTGAGTAGTAATAATAATAACGATAATAATGATAATAACAATAATAATCACCTCTCCCTCTGGCTGCTCCATATGGTGGGATGGGAAATTATAATTAAATCCATAATCTGTGCACCTCCCTGCTGCTTTTTGGGGCTAAAGCTGCTCCAGCCCACGTCCCACACTGGCTCTGCAGGAATTGTCACAGTCCCAGCCTCAGAGGCAGCTGCCTAATTGCACCAGCAACATTTTTTAAAATTTTCCCTACATTTCCTCCATCTGATAAGGTCAAGCCCACCTTGAGGACAGCTGCTCTGCTGTCTTTTCCTCTTTGGGATCCACAGAGGATGCAGCTGCTCTGACCTTTTACATAAACCTCATTAAAGGTGACCAAGAAATGCACAAAATGTATCTCCCAGAGCAGTTTGAAGGGAGAGCTTTGGGTGTATTTTATTTGTTGTGCCAGGTGTCCCAGAGGATCACTCACAGGGCCAGAGCTCTGGCTGCTTCTCATGGAAAATTAAGGTAAGCAGGGATGGAAATTTAAGGCAAGTAGGGACAGGCAACCTGCAGGAAGAGCATCCCTGCTGAAATTGGAATTTTATGGATGGAAAAGGAAAGACAGAAACAGCAACCAGCCTGCTCTGGGCTCTTCAGCAAGGCTGGATTTTTCTCCAATTTATTTGGGTTTTTTTTTTTTCAAATTGGGATTGACTCTGCTGAAGGAATGAAAAATCAGGCTGGATTTTCCAACACGTCCCCACAAGGCCATTGCTGTGACCTGGTGGAGACTTCCAAGGGCTTGGCCGTGGTCCAGGTGTGAGGTGAGAGCTCCAAAACTCCCCTGGGAGGTCCTGGCTCAGCCTCACCTGGCTGTGGGTGCAAACCAAGGCCACCAACACCAACACCACCAGCTCAGGGCCTGTTCTGCACGGGAGGAACCAGATTTGGGACCTGGTGCCTGCAGAGAGCTACACTGACCCATTTTCCTCTGGCTGATGGATACAGGACTGGGAAAAGCTCCATAGCAACTGGATGTGCACAGTTTAATTATGAAATCCCCACGGTGCTCCCTTGTAAAGATAAATGGATCCAGGATATTTTTTCCCCCCTCGCAGCCATTAGGAAAGGTCTATATTTAGAAGGTCCTGTCCCACTTTGCCAAACAGCAGCACAGCCTGGGGAAGGGCAGGGAGTAGGATGAGCATGTCCAGGGCAGCACATGGAACATCCTTCCAGGAAGCTTTGGGATCCTGAGCAATCTGCAGGTGATCCCATGGCATTTTGGGTGGGGGTTTTTCCCTCCCAAAACCAATGCCAGGCGCTCCTGATGGTGGAGGTGGCATTTCACACCCTCTTGAACTGTGCAAATAACACCAGGTGACCCAAGAGCCCCATGCCAGGTGTTAATCCCAAAAGGAGGGACAGATCCAGCAGTGCTGTGAGTGTCATCCCTGGAAGATCTCAGGAAAACAAAGCAGCAGAAGCGTGTTAGTGAGAATATTTTGGGTTCTTTCCTGGTTGTCTTTTCTTTAAGCTCTCCACAGCAGCTCAGGTCAGCTCTTATTACCTTCAGCTGTCCCTCCTGTCCCCTGGCACAGAGCACTGAGCTACAGACAGTGAGAACTTTGAGATGGCAGATAAATAAAATAGATGCTGTTATTGCAGCCCTCTCCTGTTTGCTGCTGCCATGGTTTCCCTTCTCTTGTCTGACTTATTGCTGATGTCTCCTGTCAGCCCAGCTCGCCTCTCTCGGTGATGTGATTTATGGGCCGGGGAGGCAGAGCAGAAACACGGCAAAATTGCAAATGAGGGTGCTGGGAGGAGCAGGGGGGGAAAGACAAGGAGCGATTGTGATGAGGATGTGCAAATGGGTCCTTGTCCCACGGCTCTGACAGGGACTGGGCTTGGGGACAGCGTGCTCAGACAGGCGAGCAGCCCGGCCTCGCTCCAGGGCTCCAGCTCTGCACCTGCGAGCTGGGAGAAGCAAAACCTGGGGCAGGGACATGAGCCCTGTCACCTCCCAAGGTGGGGGGACACGATCCCTGTCACCTCCCCAGGTGAGCTGTGTGCAGCCTCCCACGGTGGAGGGACAGAATCCCTGTGACTTTCCAAGGTGGAGGGACACGATCCCTGTCACCTCCCCAGGTGGAGGGACAAGATCCCTGTCACCTCCCAAGGTAGTGGCACACGATCCCTGTCACCTCCCAAGCTGGAGGGACAAGATCCCTGTCACCTCCCAAGGTGGGGGGACAACATCCCTGTCATCTCCCAGGGTGGAGGGACAAGATCCCTGTCACTTCCCAAGGTGGAGGGACACAATCCCTGTCACCTCTCAAGGTGGGGGGACATGATCCCTGTGACCTCTCAAGGTGGAAGGACAAGATCCCTGTCATCTCCCAAGGTAGTGGCACACAATCCCTGTCACCTCCCAAGGTGGAGGGACACGATCCCCATCACCTCCCAAGCTGGAGGGACACGATCCCTGTCACCTCCCAGGGTGGAGGGACACGATCCCTGTCACCTCCCAGGGTGGAGGGACAAGATCCCTGTCACCTCCCCAGGTGGAAGGACATGATCCCTGTCACCTCCCAGGGTGGAGGGACACGATCCCTGTCACCTCCCAGGGTGGAGGGACACGATCCCTGTCACCTCCCCAGGTGGAGGGACAACATCCCTGTCACGTCTCAAGGTGGAGGGACAACATCCCTGTCACCTCCTCAGGTGGAGGGACACGATCCCTGTGACCTCCCAAGGTAGAGGGACATGATCCCCATCACCTCCCCAGGTGGAGTGACAGCATCCCTGTCACCTCCCAAGGTAGAGGGACATGATCCCTGTCACCTCCCCAGGTGGAAGGACATGATCCCTGTCACCTCCCCAGGTGGAAGGACATGATCCCTGTCACCTCCCAAGGTAGAGGGACATGATCCCTGTCACCTCCCCAGGCGGAGGGACACGATCCTTGTCACCTCCCAGGTGAGCTCCCCATCCCATCAGGGGCTGGCACCTGCTCTGAGAGGTGCAGCCAGCTCTGCCCAGATCCAGGAGCCTCAAATGCTGCAAATTCCTTCTGCTCCCAGGAGTTTGTCCTCTCTCATCCCCGTTTCCCTGCAGCCAAGGTGGTTTGGATGCGGGCAGGGCAGGCAGGACAGGCAGGAGAGGGAACCCAGAGCTTTGGGGAGCTGTCCTTGCTGGCAGCCCTGCAGGATGATGCTATTTTCATTCCTGGGATAATTGAAAGCTGTTCTGCTCGGTCCTGCAGGCTCCAGGCACCTCTCACACGTCCTTCCTGCTGCCAGCCCTGAAGCTGTGAGGAATGTGAAGATGCCAAACAAACAATCCCTGATTTTTGCTGGATTTCACTGCAAGAGCAGGGCTGGGGACAGGGACTCGTGTGGGCAAGCCCAGGAGTGTGAGTGAGTAACTGTGCTCTGGGAAGGGGAGACAAAGCCCAAAACATTCCTTGTAATCCTCCCCAAAACTCAGGGAGAAGATGAGAAGCGAGGATTTGCGTTAGAAATGAAAATTAAACCAGTGCATGGTTTCATTTCCTCGCCCTGAGCAGCACGGGAATTCCAAAGGCTGCTCCGAGGCAGATGCTGCTGCTTTAATCTGGTTTTTTGGCCAGTTATGCACACATGTACCAGTCCTGCTTGGATTACACTTTTCAAGGATTACAGCTCAAATCCAGCAGGGCTTTTAATGGCTGGAATGGGGCAGAGCAGCTGACATTAATATATTCCAGGAGTGCAAACCCGGGCAGCACTGGGATCATCATTACAGAGTCTGATGGAGGATTATAATAAAACTTGGAGAAATCAGCCACACTGCTGCATCTCCAGCTGGGGATTTTTATTATTTTCTTTTTTCCCTGAGCCATGGCACCCACTCGTTGAGCAGTTCTAGATTCTGGATAATTATCCCGGGCAAAATCTGATGAGTGGAGCCACTCTGGAATGCAAATGGAGCCTGCTGAGCCTGCCCAGGGTGGGAACCCCAATTAATGCCCTTGGGAGCCACCTGAATGGGAGCCAGTGGAAACTTCAGCACGGGAGACTTTGCAAATGCACAAATCAACAGCAATTTCCAGGAGCTGGCAAGAGAAACCAGGGAATTCTGCTGCTTTGTGTTGTGTTTGTGGCTCTGGTCAGTTTAACATCCAGCTGAAGAGACAAAGCTGCTGTATAGTTACATTTATATATAAATTACATCTAAAGATTTGGTCACTTGGGGTGCCCTAGGAATCCTAAGATGCTCAGGGGATCCATCCCTAGGAATTACTTGGAATTGTATTTTCCCAGTCTTTGTAATTTGTAATTACCTAGGAATTGTATTTTCCCAATCTTTTTTCCTGTTTCCCAAGATCACAGACAATTATTGCAGGAGATCGAGTTGTGGGGAGTGACTGAACTAACATTTATCAGCAGCCACAGTGCAGAACCTTAAACTGTTAGGATCAAAATACACAAGGAAAAAAAAAGAAACCCCAAACCCCCAATTCCTTTATTTTCCAGTCAGCTCAGGAAAATCTGGGTGGTGCAGTGATTCCCAAAACATCTGTTTGCCATAATACGAAGCAAAGCAGCAAATTGCTCCTGTCAGCTGAGCAGGGGAGTAAATCTGTAGGAAAATCAGCATTTCCTTGAGCAGGGGAGTAAATCTGTAGGAAAATCAGCATTTCCTTGAGCAGGGGAGTAGATCTGTAGGAAAACCAGCATTTCCTTGAGCAGGGAATGCCAGCTGGAAGTGAAGCTGCTCTGCAGCCAAGGCAGAATTGCCATGAGCAAGGAGGTGCCCCCAGAACAAGAACATTTCTTTGCCTGGGGTTTAATTCCATCTTTTCTGCCTTGGGAAGGGTTAAATCTCTGCTGCCGAGGCTTGTTCCTCATCCCATGTGGAGAGGGTGCTAATTGAACGGAAAGGCCCAGGGATTAGCAGGAGAAACAGGTGAAAATGAATCGAGAAGTGAGGAAAGGGATAATTGGCTTCCCAAATTATCCCTTCCCAAAGCCAGGGATTCCTCCCGGGGTAAGGAACACCTTCCTCCAGGTGGGGGTTTGGTTAGGGAGCTGCAGCTGGCTCTGGACCAGATTTGGGATGGTGTGTTGAGTTTGTGAGCTGGACAGAGGAATCCTTGGGTGAGGACATCCCTCACAATCTCCTTGGAGCAGCTCCAGTGTTGCGGGAACACCAGAAGTCCTCAGTGTTCCCTCTCCAGAGCCTGGGTTTGGAGGCTGTTCCAGGCAATAAACTGGACATCCTTGAGATCCATCCATCCATCCATCCATCCATCCATCATCCATCATCCATCCATCCATCATCCATCCATCCATCCATCCATCCATCCATCCATCCATCCATCCATCATCCATCATCCATGGATCCATCCATCATCCCTCATCCATCCATTCATCCATCCATCCATCCATCCATCCATCCATCATCCATCTGTCCATCCATCCATCATCCATCCATCCATCATCCATCCATCATCCATCCATCCATCCATCCATCCATCCATCCATCATCCATCCATCATCCATCCATCCATCCATCCATCCATCCATCCATCCATCATCCATCCATCCATCCATCCATCCATCCATCCATCCATCCATCCATCATCCATCCATCATCCATCCATCCATCCATCCATCATCCATCCATCCATCCATCCATCCATCCATCCATCATCCATCCATCATCCATCATCCATGGATTCATCCATCATCCCTCATCCATCCATCCATCCATCCATCCATCCATCCATCCATCCATCCCTCATCCATCCATCCATCCATCATCCATCCATCCATCCATCCATCCATGGATCCATCCATCATCCATCCATCATCCATCCATCCATCCATCCATTATCCATCCATCATCCATCCATCCATCCCTCCATCCATCCATCCATCCATCCATCCATCCATCCATCCATCATCCATCCATCAATCATCCATCCATCCATCATCCATCCATCATCCATCATCCATCCATCATCCATCCATCCATCCATCCATCCATCATCCATCCATCCATCCATCCATCCATCCATCCATCCATCCCTCCCTCTGTCTGCTTTGGGTCGCTGGTGGTGCTGTGACAAGGGACAGTGAATGCCACCTCCAGTCTGGGTGTGCCTCAGTCACTGGTGTGGTTGGAGGAGGGACAGCAGCAGCAAGGAAGGGTCAGGCTCCTGTTGAAATCAGGCTGGGGAGGATTTTGAGGTGAATCAAGGCCAGTCCAGTGCTGCTGTGTAACTCCTGTGTTTGCCTGAGCATCTGCTCTGAAACAATAACTGTTGAGTGCTCAGTTCACTCAGGTTTGGAGCAGGATGCCCAGGGAAGTGCTGGAATCACCATCCTTGGTGGGGTTCAGAAATCACTTGGATGTGGCCCTTGGGGATGGGGTTTAGTGGTTGGACTCGATGATCTTGGAGGTCTTTTCCAGCCTAAATGATGCTGGGATTCCACATCTGCAGTGCCAGGGGCGTGACAACCCAGCTTCCCTTGGCTGGACCGAGCCTGGATATTAAAGCTGTTTTTAATTTCTGTGGTTAATTATGAATATTTTACCTCTTGCTCAGGACAGAGGGTCAGGCAGGAGCTGCAGTGATGTGCCATCTCTGAGGCTGCTGCTTTTCCAGGGGCTCTCCAGGACACTGGGAACCCTTTGGAGTGAGGCTGGCAGCCAGGTCACCAATCCTCCCTGGAGCCCTCCTTCCCTTGCTGGCCTGAGGGATGCACAAGGATCTGTCCATGAGGATATCTGGCAGAGCTTCAGCAGCTCTGTGGCACTGGCAGGGATGAGCTGAGCTCAGCTGAGCCCTCTGAGAGCAGAATCCTTTCATCCCATCTCTGTTTGAAGGCAGAGAGAGCTGAGGGTGGCTCTGCTGCTGCTGCAGAGTGAGCTGAGTTCAGTCGAGGACTCTGGCTTGGCCAAAATTCACTCTGGGTAAACTTTCCATTCCAGCAGATTGAGGAAGGCAGAAACGAAGCTGCTTTGGGGATTTGGGGGAATGGCAGAGGCTGATAAAATATTGAAGAGCCAGGCCATCTGTAACTGCTGCATGGGCTGGGGAGCACAAACAGCAACTGGGAGAGCAGGAGGGGCTGCTGGCCTGGCCTGATGGACACACATCCTCCAGGAAAAGTGGCCAGGGTGACAGATGGCACCGTTTGTTAGCAAATCCATCCCTTTTCCCCCCATTTTTTTGGCACTCTCACAGTCAATAATGTGCAGAGGAGAGGTGGGAAGGCCCAGCACTGGCTGTGGAAGTGGAGCAGAGCTCTGCTGGATTGCTGTAACTTTATTTAAATAAATTGCTGTTACACACACTCTTAATTAAAGCAAAGAAGCCAAGGAAACTGTTTCCCCGTGGATTTGGTGGTGATGTGGGACAAAGGAAGGAGCTGTAATGAGATTTCCATCTGGGGATGTGCAATCCTGCCTTCAAGGACTGTGATGAGTAATTGATGTCTCCTTGCTCAGACCCTTCCCAGGGGGCACAGGACACTGGGAATGCTCTTGGGTCCATCTAGTGCAATAATTAATCCCAAACAATGTGAGAAGCCATCTACAAATTAAGTCCTTAATTGCCATTTCAGCCCGGAGAGGAGATGCTTCCTCCCATTTTTGCCAAAGAACAAGCTCAGGTTGGGTGTAAGGCAAGGAAAGGCGAGGAAATTTCAATTTTCACATGAGAAGTGGAGAATCCTGGGGAGAATTTGGCTCCTTGTTCCTGCTGGGCTCCGGGGGAGTGGAAGGAGCAGCACAATTTGCAGCACAAAGGGATCTCTCAGGTTGTGTTTGCTTGAGGTGGCCCGTGGCTACCTGGATCCTCCTGCAGAAGGTTGACTCTAAATAGTGTGTAAAGATGTTAAATGGGTAAAAAAGGAGAAAAAACAACCAAGATTTACAGCTCAGAGCTCCTAAAGGCAGGTCTGGGTGGCAGAAGGGAGGTGAAGGGGTTGGAGAGATCTCCCCTGGCTTTTCTGGGATGTGGGATAAAGAAAAGATCAGCAGGGACAGGAATTGGGTAAAGAAACTTCCCTCTGCATTGGAATCTCTGCACCACCAACAGAGCAAAATATTTCAGGTTTCAAGTGTGATTTAAAAGAAATGTAGAGTTTTAAGATTATTCTTTTTGACACAGAAAGCAAAATGCTTCTCCCAGAGTCCTGCTTGATTTTGCCCATGGGGATTTTGGAATTCTTGGAGGGCCCAGGGTTTGGGAGAGCCCAGATGTCCCAGGTGGGTGACAATTTGCAGCACAAAGGGATCTCTCAGGTTGTGTTTGCTTGAGGTGGCCCATGGCTACCTGGATCCTCCTCAGAAGGCTGATGGTAAATGGGCTGCTCTGATGTGTAAAGATGTTAAATGGGTAAAAAAGGGAGGAAAAACAACCAAGATTTACAGCTCAGAGCTCCTAAAGGCAGGTCTGGGTGGCAGAAGTGATGCCCCAGGGAGGTGAAGGGGTTGGAGAGGATTATTCTGGTCCTCAGAGGAATTCCCTGGCTTTACTGGGATGTGGGATGGAGAAAAGGTCAGCAAGAACACAGGAATTGGGTAAAGAAACTTCACAGGAATTGGGTAAAGAAACTTCCCTTTGCATTGGAATCCCTGCATGACCAACAGGGCAAGGCTCCAGCAAAATATTTCAGGTTTCAAGTGTGGTTTAAAAGAAATGTGGAGTTGTGAGATGATTCCTTTTGACACAAAGCAAAATGCTTCTCCCAGAGTCCTGCTGGGTTGTGCCCATGGGGATTTTGGAGAGCCCAGATGTCCCAGGTGGGTGAGGGATTGTCCTGCCCTGGTCTTTCCTGGCAGCTTCCCTTCAGCTTGGATGCAAGGACAGACGGGAAGGAGCTCAGGAGAAATCCCAATCCCAAATTTCCAGGGCACATTTTCATCTCCCTCTGCGAAGGAGCTCAGGAGAAATCCCAATCCCAAATTTCCAGGTCACATTTTCATCTCCCTCTGCGAAGGAGCTCAGGAGAAATCCCAATCCCAAATTTCCAGGTCACATTTTCATCTCCCTCTGCGAAGGAGCTCAGGAGAAATCCCAATCCCAAATTTCCAGGTCACATTTTCATCTCCCTCTGCAAAGGAGCTCAGGAGAAATCCCAATCCCAAATTTCCAGGTCACATTTTCATCTCCCTCTGCTGCTGTCACCCTGTTTGCACCTTGCCAAACAAGAGCTCTGCCTTCTGCTCTGCTGGGACTCCTGCAGAGTCTTGCTCAGCCTAAACTTAGTCTGGATCTAGGAAATAAAACCCTGCAGTGATCTTGAACTCTCCCTGTGAAATTTGGTTTAATACCACAGCATGTGCAGGGTTTGGGAGCTCCCAGGTGAGATTTTGCCTTGGTGACCCTCTGGAACCTTCCATCCTGCCAAAATCTGGGATTGGAGGATTCCAGAGCTCCACACCTCGGTGTTCCCTCTGCCTCCCTCCCAGGCAGCTCTGGGAATGCATCAAATCTGAAAAATAATGAGTTTTTTTTGTTCTTCTCCCCAGATATTTTGTTTTCTTGCCAATTCAAGCCTCTCCTCCAGAATGAGCCTGGCAGAAGGGAAAATTCTGGGTGTTCTCCTCACATTTTTGCATTTTCTTTTCCCTGTGTTTCCCAAACATCTTCCAGACTTTCTTTAACCTTTTCAAACTCCTCACTGGCAGGGCTTGCTCTGTTATTTCCACATTGAGTTGGCATTTTCACAGGAAAATAGCCTTCCCATAAAAATTGGGGATTTTCAGTGGCAACCATGGATTTATTGAAGAAAAGAATGGATTTTTCCATTGAGGGAATGGGAATATTTGCTCCCCAGCTAGGTGGGCGCCTTGAAGCTGTAAACTGCCTCCCTCTAAACAGATTTAATTATTCTGGAATGATTTTTTTTGTTAGTTTTTTTTTTTCCTTTACAATATTCCACCTTTTTATTTTCTCTTCCAATTTCAAGCCAACAAATACAAAAATAAATCAACTCCCAATTATTTCCCCCCAACTGCTTCCCCCAGGGCTATGCTGCTATTATGTGCAGATAAATAAATTTGGTTAAACAATGGTAAATTGTCCTGAGCTGCCTTTTATTATCAGGAAGTTGTGTTGGCAACTGGATAATTTGCTGATGTTCTTTTTGTGTGATCTTAGTCCCTTGCATCTATTCATGAGATTATTCCAAATGTTATATCGGTGCATTTAAATTAAGCATGAAAGTGTTTTAGGGCTTTTTGCAATGATTGCTTATTTATTTTATTATCAATAATAAATTTCAAGCCAGAGCTTGAAGCTTCCACTTTCAAGGACAGTAAAAAGGCAGAAGAGAAGCAGCTGGTGGCACATAAAGAGCAGCTCTTATGAAACAGGGCTGGGGTCGTGGGGAGGCTGCAAAGAAACTGAGCTGGGATTTCTGGGTCTTGAATTCTCCCAAATTCTTTCTCATTTCAAGGGAAATTTGTCTTCTCTGGGCTCCAGAGTTTTTCCAAAGGAAAGGAATGAAGCTGTTTGATGTTGGGATGAGGCTGCTGTGCTGTAGGGGGGAAGTACTTTTGGTAGGACTGGTTGGAAATGTGGCTCTGCTGTTATTTTTAATGACAAAATTTTTGATTTTCATAGAATCACTGGAGGGTTTGGGTGGAAGGGACCTCAAAGCCCATCCAGTGTCACCCCTGCCATGGCAGGGACACCTTCCATTGTCCCAGGGTGCTCCCAGCCCTGTCCAGCCTGGCCTTGGGCACTGCCAGGGATCCAGGGGCAGCCACAGCTGCTCTGGGCACCCTGTGCCAATGTAGAGTAAATTTCAGCCACATTTCTCTTTCTCTTGATATTTTTCTAGCTTTTAATTAATTACATTTATCTCAGAGTATTGTTTTTGTGTATTTAATTGGATTCATTTCCATCTAGGATTCTAGGAACAGGGAGAGAGGCAAACCTCCCCTTCCACTCCAGCTCTGCTGCTTCAGGATTGTAAAATATTCCCTTTCCCCAGGTAAATCAGCACCCTCACAGAGCTGCTGCCCTGAGAACCAAACAGCAAAGGTGGAGCAGGCCTGGAGCTCATCCTGTTAGCCTTCAAAAACACACAATCACAGAGTGATTATATGTGGTGCTTTTTATTAAGAGCTCTGGGAATCGGGGTATTGTTGGGATCATTTGTTTGTCAGAGTGACCCTGAGAAAAGTTCCAAAGTCTCTTTTCCCAGCCCGGCGCTTAAAGAAGGAGTCAGGGCTCTTCATCTCTCGGTCTCAAGGTTGTTTATTCATTCTTATCTAAAAAATTTTCTTTCTGCCCAGCAGAGATCTGCTCAGCAGGGCAGCCACAGGCACTCTGCCTGCCCCCAGGGTGGTGTTGTGTCTTTATAGTACAAACTACCTGTACAATGTTTACAATTACTTCCCAATGCCCATCACCTGTGTTAGACAGTGAGCTTCTACTCTAAACCAATAAGTAAGTGCCAACATCACTACAGAAGATGGAAGACAAGAAGAGGAAAGAAGAAGCACGAGGCACGCCCCGATTCCTCCATCTTGTCTCCATAACCCCCCTGTACAGGGATAGAACCCCCCTGTACCAAAATCCCAAAATGCATAATTCACCCTGTGATAATTTCACTAATATTCTACTTAAACTCTTGTGGCTTGCTGATCTTCATAGAAGGTTGGCATTTGCTCCACGGGCCATAATCAAACTCACAGAGGCATTTTGGGCTCTGTGCCAGGGTCTCTGAGCCCCCCGGCAAGGGTCTGGGCTGCTCAGGACAGCCAGAGGGATGTCCTGAACCCGACAGGGTATTGCAACCCAAATCTGATTCCAACCATACATTGGAGGTGAATGTGTTTTATACTCTATCCTTACATAATTTTCATGTTAATTATTAAACTTACATTGTTCTGTTGTATACATATATTCTTACGGTATAATAATTATACTTAATTACTAAACAATCATCACATCTAACAATTATATTATTTATCATACTGCTTACGCAGCTGCAGTGTTCTGAGAAAAGTACAAAGCCTAACATCTTAGAGTTCTATCTTTGACATTTTCCAGGGTTCCACTATCAATCCTGCACTGCCCTGGGCTGCCCAAGTCCCCCCACACCCACCAGCGGGCTGCCTAATTGGGAAATTGATTAATTGACCCGTGAGATAATGGCCTCTCCTCCTGCATGGCTTCATTGGAATGGAGATTCCAGCACAGGAGCCCTGGACCTGCACTGGCTTCAGAGGAGAAGGATTTCTATAGGATTTCTTTGGGGTTTATAAGATGGCTTGAAGGGATCTGCAGCTCCATCCCTGGCAGGGCCCAAGGGCAGGTTGGGTGGGAATTGGAGCAGCCTGGGGTAGTGGGAGGTGTCCCCATGGCAGGGGGTTTTTAAGGGGATTTTTAAGCTCCCTTCCAATCCAAAGCAGTTTGTGTGATTCCAGGATTTTCCTGCGCAAGGTAGAATGAATGAAAAGAGAAGAAAAATCTAAAAATCAATGTACAGAACACACTCAGATGTGGCTGGTGCTGATGTGGGATTTCCCCCTACAGGAGCCACGGCCAATCCTTCTGCCAGGTGTTTTATTCCAGCAGAACAATGTTGACACAAACCTGATTTCCCTGGAATTTCTGCCCCTTTAGGTCTTCCCTTCCCGGACCTGGCTTTTCCTGCATGCCCAGCTCCAGCAGGATGTGTAATGAAACCCCTAATGGGTTATGACAAGCAAAGGGCTCTGCAGCCTGGTGCTTAATGCTCCCTTTCTTTGGGGTTTGTGCCTGAGAGATCCTCTGCTGCTTTGTTTTTCAATTACCAGCTACAGTTTTAGTGACAAGGACACTGTTTCCAGCATTTGGTAATAGAATCTTTATTATAATAATTATTTAAAATTAGAGGGTGAATGGAAATGCTGCTGACAGTGAGGGATTATTAGTGCTGATTAAAGCCACTGGCAGTGTAGGCAGGTATTAATAGACTGTTCCCTGCACATGTTTCTCTCAGTCTCTCTCCTGGCTTTTATATTTTGGTTTTAGCAGTGCTGCTGTCCAGGGCATTTAGCAGCAGTGTCAGGACCCAGCTGTGGGATTATTCCAAAGGAGAAGGCAGCAAAATGGGCAATATTTTTCCTACAGCCCCAGCAGCCACAGAGGCTGTGAGGAGCAGCTGATGGATGTTTTGTGCTCTTGTGGAACCAAACTGGTCTGCACTGGAGCACTGCAGTGCTCACTGGAGTTCTGTGGGATTTTTTGGTGAGATTTTCCTGAGATCCCACAGAGCTACCATGTCGCAGACATCTTTTACAGAAAATCATTTCTTTAGGATTTTTTCCTCCTGAGAAGCTGAGAGGCCTCAAGAACAAAAGGTAAACATTGATTATCTGCTGCTGTGGAATGCAACAGGTGCATCTGGGATTGGCCCATGTTGGATATTTGTAATTAATGACCAATCACAGTCAGCTGGCTCAGACAGAGAGCTGAGCCACAAACCTTTGTTATCATTCTCTGCTATTCTATTCTTAGCCAGCCTTCTGATGAGATCCTTTTCTTCTATTCTTTTAGTATAGTTTTAATGTAATATATATCATAAAATAATAAATCAAGCCTTCTGAAACATGGAGTCAGATCCTCATCTCTTTCCCAACCCAAGAACCCCTGTGAACACGGTCACACCACCACTCCCACTTTTCCTCTGAGGTCAGGTCTCCCCTCACTCTTTGCCTGATCTGAAAATGAAATCCAGGATTGGCAGGTCTGAACACACTCTGTGAATGTAATTTGCTGTTTTGTTGGTGTTTTAAAGCAAACTCCTGCTTTTGTTTAGAATCATGGACTATTCTGAGCAGGAAGGGACCCACAATGATCATCCAATCCAACTCCAGGACCCCCTAAAAACCATCCCCTGTGCCTGAGAGCCTTCTCCAAGTGCTTCTTGAATTCTGGCAGCTTTTCCCTACCTTGAGGCCCATTTTAAGTTCTGTGTATCATGGCTTGATCTAATCTACTGCCACTTTTTCCTGGTGCCATCAGCGTTATTTTCCCAGGACAGGAAAAGAGGCTCCTTTATTTCACAGAGGAAAAGGCTTAACCCTGTCAGAGGAGGCAGCAGAGGGACAATTCTTTGGGGACAGCAGGAAATAAATAACACAGGCACTGCCAAAAGTGGCTCTGAATAAAGAGCAGGGGGCTGAATCACCTTGGGGCAGTGTAGGAGGAAGAGACAAAGCTGAAAAGGGCCTGAAGGGCTGGAGGATGGGGGGAACGGGCAGGGAGGGCTCAGGGAAGGGTGGATATGGGGTGAGGAGGGAAAAAAGGATCAGGGAGTGCTGGATATGGGGTGAGCAGGGAGAAAAGGAACAGGGAAAGGTGGATATGGGGTGGACAGAGAGAAAAGGATCAGGGAAAGCTGGATATGGGGTGAGGAGGGAAAAAATGATCAGGGAAAGGTGGATATGGGGTCAGCAGGGAGGGAAGGATGAGGGAAAGGTGGATATGGGGTGGACAGAGAGAAAAGTATCAGGGAAAGCTGGATATGGGGTCAGGATGGTGGGAAGGATGAAGGAAAGGTGGATATGGGGTGAGGAGGGTAGGAAGGATCAGGGGAGGATGGATATGGGGTCAGCAGGGTGGGAAGGGTCAGGGAATGCTGGATATGGGGTGAGGAGGGAAAAAAGGATCAGGAAAAGCTGGATATGGGGTGAGGAGGGTGGGAAGGATCAAGGGAGGATGGATATGGGGTGAGCAGAGAGGGAAGGATCAGGAAAAGGTGAATATGGGGTCAGCAGGGTGGGAAGGGTCAGGGAAAGCTGGATATGGGATGAGGATGGTGGGAAGGATGAAGGAAAGGTGGATATGGGGTGAGGAGGGAAAAAAGGAACAGGGAAAGGTGGATATGGGGCGAGCAGAGAGGGAAGGGTGAAGAAAAGCTGGATATGGGGTCAACAGAGAGGGAAGGATCAGGGAAAGCTGCATATGGGGTGAGGAGGGGAAAAGGATCAGGGAAAGGTGGATATGGGGTGAGCAGGGTGGGAAGGATCAGGGAAGGGTGTATATGGGGTCAGCAGAGAGGGAAGGGTGAAGAAAAGCTGGATATGGGGTCAACAGAGAGAAAAGGATCAGGGAGAGCTGGATATGGGGTGAGCAGAGAGAAGGACCAGGGAAGGCTGGATGCAAAGCAAGGCAGTTGTTTGCTGCCCCAAAGGATCCTGAATTTCTGCTCTGCTCTGTCCCCAGCCCCCAGCCAGCCTGGCCTTGGCCACTTGCAGGGATGGGGCAGGCACGTGGGAGATGGGATTCTCTGTGCTGGAGCAAAGCTGCTCGTGGGCTGAGGGTGACTTTTCCCCGAGGTAGGATGGCTCCTGTTCCCAGTGTCAGGCTGATTTATGCTCCTGGAGACAAAGCTGGGCTGAATTCTCTCTGTATGAGAGGCACGTGAGCCTGCCTGTCCCAAGCTGGCTGCCAAACTCTTCATCTTGCAGGGCCTGTCCTCCTGCCATGTCCTCGGGGCTTTCCTAAATCTCCTTGGCTTGTCTAGTAGCTAAAATAAAAAAATAATATTGAAAAAAAAAAAAAAAAAGAGCAGAGCTGACAGCAGAGATCTTCCTGGAGGCTTTCTGAAATCCAAATTAATGATGTCACCTGTGACAGCGCAGAGCCCTCCCTCCAACACCTGTGAAGAAGAAAAGGTTAAAGAAAAAGACTTAAAAATCAAGAATTTGGGGTCTGTGATTGCACTCTCTGCTGTTAATTGGGATAATCCCCAAATGCCCATCACAAAGGAGCAATGCCTTGGGGTGAGGTGAAGTCCTTCCTCTCACTCCAAGTGGAGGAGATGGATTTTATCAACATTCACAGGGATGGAGACTCTCCTATTTCATCTGCGCTGCATCTTGTCCTTCCCTGGGGTTATCTTTGAGGTGAGGGCAGACAGGAACCTGCAGGATGGAGGCTGGGCCACTTTAAAACTCAGGCCAATTAAAGAGCAGCTGGGCTGGAACTCCAGGCCAAGTGGCACGTTGTTCATTTGTTCCACTGTTTCATAAGCAAAATGCCCTGCAAGGTTAATGGAAGTGCCAGGCAAGCTGAGCCAGGCAGAGGCCAGCTGACAAAAACAGGAGCTGACACTTCCCAACGAGCTCAAGAGTGAGAATTTGTTTAAATGTAATTAGTTGGTGGGAAAAAAAAAAAAAAAAGAAAGAAAAAAGAACAGCACAGAACAGAACAGAAGAATCCCTCTGGAGCCCAGGCCCTGTGAGTGTTTGCTGAGATTGAACCAACACATCTTCCTGCACTCAGGGAAAAATCCTTCTCATCTCCTTGGAGAGATGGATGAGGAGCTGCTCCTGCTGCTGGTGCCTCACCCAGAGGGTCACACCAGCACCCACCAGTCCCTGAGGTGCCATTCCCAGTCCCTGAGGTGCCATTCCCAGTCCCTGAGGTGCCATTCCCAGTCCCTGAGGTGCCATTTCCAATTCCTGAGGTGCCATTCCCAGTCCCTGAGGTGCCATTCCCAGTCCTTGAGGTGCCATTTCCAGTTCCTGAGGTGCCATTTCCAGTTCCTGAGGTGCCATTCCCAGTCCCTGAGGTGCCATTCCCAGTTCCTGAGGTGCCATTCCCAGTCCCTGAGGTGCCATTTCCAGTTCCTGAGGTGCCATTTCCAGTTCCTGAGGTGCCATTTCCAGTCCCTGAGGCTGCCCAAGGGTCAGGAGGGCAGGGCTGACATTCCCAGGGGAATTTTTGGTGTCATTTTCCAAGGGGCACTTTGGCCCCAGGTATAAAATACACAAACCATTGTCACCAAACCTGGCCCTGTGGGGACCTGCAGCTCTGCTGCCAAACCTTGCTCAAACCTTGCTCCATGGGTGTGATGGTGTTCACAGGGGTCTGAGGATGAGGGAAGAGATGAGGAGCTGACTCCATGTTTCAGCAGGCTTGATTTATTATTTTATGATATATATTACATTAAAACTATACTAAAAGAGTAGAAGAAAGGATTTCCTCAGAAGGCTGGCTAAGAATAGAATAGCAAAGAATGATAACAAAGGTTTGTGGCTCAACTCTCTGTCCGAGCCAGCTGGGCTGTGATTGGCCATTAATTAGAAACATCCAACATGGGCTAATCACAGATTTACTTGTTGCATTCCACAGCAGCAGATAACCATTGTTTACATTTTGTTCCTGAGGCCTCTCAGCTTCTCAGGAGGAAAAATCCTGAGGAAAGGATTTTCTGTAAAAGATGTCTGCGACAAATGGGGACTTTGGTTTGTGATTCCAAGTGAGTTTTCCAGCCAAATCTTTCTTTTTTCCCTTTTTTAACCTCCTCTACTGATTTCCCAGCCAGCCCTCAGAGAGACTGGAGCCATCCTCTCTCTTCCTTTACCTCTTGTTCACCTTTGTTTTGTTCATCCTTCCATTTTGGGTGGTGAAATCTCCACATCTTCTTCTGGCCACCGCACTGATGTCATTATTGTCACCACACTGCCAGGTTTTTGGGGTTCCTGGCTGCTCTCAGCCTGGCTCCAAGCTGTGGAGATGTTCTTACCCAGGGCTTGTGACCTCTCCATCCCTTCCTGTGCCCCTCCAAGTGAAGGATGCACCTCAGTGTTTCTTTTCCCACCTTTCTGGGAGTGCCAGGGAAAAGGCCCTGGGGTTGCTGGGTGCCCAGGGGATGTGTGTGACAGTCACACAAATGGCCTTGTCAGAGCAGGTGGCAAGCACGGAGCAGGTGGCACCATCGTTCCTCCCATTCCTTTACTGCCTCCAGAAGGGAGCAGAGCAAAGGCTTCAGGAGGTGTTGGGCTCTCCCTGGCACCTCAGCATGCTGGAATTTGGGAAGAATTGGATCTCAGAAGTCAGAGGGATGAGGTGATGAGGGGCTTTAGCTTTAGCTGGTGTCCCTTTGGATGTGAAGGGCTGGGAGGACACAAAGCTCGGAGGATGCTGTGAGCCTGGGTGGCACCCCAAAAGACCCCAAGGAAAAGCCCAGTGGTTCCATCTGTCCTGAATTTAGAGGGGCTGAGGGAAGCCCTGCACATCCCCCAAAGCCCCTTCAGTGCCCTTCAGCAATGCTGTTAAACCACTTTGGTCAAATCCTGAAATTTCCCCTCCCCTCTCCATCCCTTCCCTCCCCCAGCAAGCAAAGAGCCTGAAAATTGCACGTTCTGGCCAGAAATTAAAACAAACCTCTTGCTGAAGCCTTTCATCATTAAGTGTTCATCACTTTGGAGTGTCTCCTAAGGTCAAGAGCATTTTGCCAGAGCCATTCATCAGCCAAGCTCTTGGTGCATTCTGCAGGGCTGTCCCTCAGGAGCCAAGGTCGGGCAGAAATGCCCTGCTGAGGTGACCTGCTCATTACTCTGGGAAACAGCTTTTTGTCAATGAATGGCCCTCAGTGAGCATTTAATTTGGATTTAATAAGGCATCTAATGTTTGTTTAAAAGGACACTGTACCTTCAAGGTGTTTGTCATAATTGGATGGAGGATATTTACCCACAGCGTTTATTAATAAACCCCTCAGAAGATGGAAATTGAAAGCAGCTCCTTTAATGTCTTTGCTACCCAGAGGGATGATGCTTGAAATTAGAGGAATCCCAGCTCCCAGGCTGCCCCCAGAACTGGGAATGGGTCTGGATCTCATTTGTGTCACCTGTGTGGGGAGATGGGGACACACAGAGGGATGGGGACGCTGGGAGATTGGGACACCTGTATGGGCACCCCCATCCATGAGCTGGGAACAAACCACCCTCACCCTGAGCTTGTAGGATCTGCCCTGCAAGGGGAAAAAGGGAAAACCCCGAGTTTATTTCTGGTGTCTCTCCTTCCACACCTCTTTGGAGGCACCTCTGCCCCCGTGCCAGGGCTGCTGGTGGCACCCAGGGAGCTCTGCAAGGAGATGTGCCAGGGAATATCAAAGCTTCCTTGTGTTTTTATTTCCCTCGGGATGTGGAAAACTTTAGGACTTGAGAAAATGGGGGAGAAAAAAAAGGAAAATAATGCTTTAATGTGCTGCCTCAGCCAGAACCCTGGTGAGGTTTGTACTCCAAAGGAGCAGGGTGGGGTCAGGGATGCAGTTAAATAGGGATGGGATGGTCACTTAAATAGGGATGGGACTGTCACTAAATAGGGACGGGACTGTCACTTAAATAGGGACGGGATGGTCACTTAAATAGGGATGGGACTGTCATTTAAATAGGGACGGGATGGTCACTTAAATAGGGACGGGACTGTCATTTAAATAGGGACGGTATGGTCACTTAAATAGGGTCAGGATTGTCACTTAAATAGGGACGGGACTGTCACTTAAATAGGTCCAGGATTGTCATTTAAATAGGGATGAGATTGTCACTTAAACAGGGCCAGGATTGTCACTTAAATAGGGACGGGATGGTCTCTTAAATAGGGATGGGATTGTCTCTTAAATAAGGACAGGATTGTTAAAGTGTGTTGCAGGCTGCAAAATCCAGGAATATCCATTTGGGAATGGCACAGCCTGCTGAGGAACCAGCCCTGCACCTATCCCACAGCTCAGCAAGGGGAAAAAAGGATAAATGTCCCAAATTAGGGTTAATTTCCACCAAGACCCCACCAACCTGGGGTGCTCGTGGTGGCAGAGCAACAAAACATCTGATCCTCCTCCAATAATTCACTTTATTTTAACCACTGCTAAGTGAAGAACTGCTTGTGTGCCATCAACACACACTCAAAAAATTTAAAAATAAATAAATAAAGAGCTGATATTTAACTCCAAAATGACGCTGCCAAATCGCAGGGATTCATTCCGAGGATCATTAGGAAGAGTCTTAAAACAAGCCAGACTAATTTCAGGCTGTGTTGTTTGGGAAGCCCTGACAGAGAGATGGATGCTGTGGGAAACCATTAGGAATGGCAATTCATTTTTAATCCCATTACCCTGCCACACATCAGTTTTTAAATCAAGGGCTGCACCTTTCCAGATAATTCCTGCTGTTATTAGGTGCTGCTTAAGGAGGGGGGGAGAATAGGTAGAATTAATTCTAAATATGTGCTATAATGTTAGATTGATTCCTTTATTAGCACCTTTTATAGTCAATTCTCTCCGTGGAAGGGCTCTGTCATATCTCCTAAAGACAGAAAAAGATGACCAGAATGGCTTCAAATGAAGCCAATAAAGGGAGGAATTGGTGGATGTGGGGTGTTTAACAGCAAATCGTTATGGATGGGCCACCAGATTGGGGAAGCAGGGACTGAATTAAGGCTCCTGAGATCTGACATCTTATTTGCAAGATAAAAAGCAGGCCCGGCTTCGGGATTGATGAATAATTTGGAGGTTTTAGCTGCGTTTCTAATGGTCCCTTCAGTCTGGGCTGCTTTGTTCTAAGGTGATGAATCACCCCAGGTTTCCTTGTGTCCTCCCAGCACAGCCACTGTCCCCAATTTTAACCTTTCTCCTCCACCCTGTTCCAGCAAAGCACAACCAAAATTATCTCTCAGATCAGCTTGTATCCATCCCAAATCCCAAGGGCCACGGAAGCAGCTACAATTTATTAGCAGCATCAGTGTATTTTACTGCTCATCTAAGAATATCATTAATATTCTTTCATCACCTTCTCCACAGCTTTAAAACCTCCTTTATAACACTGAGCTCACGCCTGCCGAGGAGTGAGCGAAATTTCAATTTTTTTATCGCTCAGAAAATCCCTGTGTTTTCACATTTTGCCATTGTGTCATAACATCTCGGAGAATGGGATGTAAAAATACTGCAAAACCAGATTTCAGGTGCCTTGGAACATTTCATTTGTGATTTTCCCCACTTGTGCATTTTCTTACTCCAAAGGTGAAATGATTTGGAGCCGGTTGATTCAATTACCCCACTGTCACCGGATTCTGAGTCACTTCAAGATTGGTTTAATATTGAAAAATAATATTTCCCTCCATCAGCACCTTCCTGCTGAGGGTGATGCCCAGGACCTCAAGGCTTTCATCATCCCTCTGCCTGGCTTAAAACCCTCTTCTCCCTTTTTTTTTTTTTTTTTAGTGTAGGAAAATGACAATTTCTATGGGAATGCTGTTCCATGCCATGGATGCTGATTTGTAGGGATTTATTCCTGCAGTGGGAGCTCCTCAGCAGGACCCCACTGAGCTGCAGCACACGGGAGAGAGGGAAGGAGGGATGCAGGGATGCAGGGATGCAGGGCAGGAATTTCACCTTCCTCATCTCTTTTCTCCTATCCCAGTGCACTTGCAGCCAGATTTCCTAATTGTTTTTCCCCTTGGTTTGGGCTCAAATGTTTTTTAGGTGAGGATCTGTCCCCATCCTGCAGGAATTGGGCTGCTGGTGGCTCTGGGGTGTGTTTGGGGCTCAGGAATTCTGGCTCACAATCCATGGAGGAAACACAAGGCCTCTCATCTTCCCCACAAGCATCTCTTAGGGTCTCAGGATCACCCCTGAGCTGTTCCTGGTGACAAAATCCCCTCAGACACCCCCTGGGCTCCCCCAGATTCACCTTGGGGGAAGCATTGCTTGTGCTTCCTCAGTGCCATGGGGGATTTGGGGTGTTTGGGTGGGATTCCTAAAGATGGGACCCAGAAAGGGGCAACTCTCCAAGGGCCAGAGCAGCTCTGCAATCCAGCAGAAATCCAGGGGGCTGGCATCTGTGTACTTGTCATGTAAATGTGTCCTCAGCAAGCTGCAACACAGATCCGGGCTTGAATTCCAGAGCACAGCAGGAAAGGGCATCCATCATCCTGAGTAATGGATTTCTCTGACTAATAGACCTGCTCCTGCATTTTCCAAGGGCAATGTCTTCACTGTCCCTCCTCTCCTTTCCTCCCTGGAGGCTCTCCAGGGGGAGAGAGCTTCCCGTGGAGAGGGAGATGTGGTTGGGATGATCCCGGAGTGCAGGAATTGCAGCAAAGCTGCTCTGAGGGACCAGGAAATGGGGGAAGAGTTTCCCTGTGTTCCTTGTGTCCTTCTGAGGGACAAGAAAATGGGGGAAGAGTTTCCCTGTGTCCTTCTGAGGGACAAGGGAATGGGGAAGAGTTTCCCTGTGCTGCTCCAAGGGACAAGGGAATGAGGGAGGAGTTTCCCTGTGTCCTTCTGAGGGATAAGGGAATGGGAGAAAAGTTTCCCTGTGTCCTTCTGAGGGACAAGAAAATGGGGAAGAGTTTTCCCTGTATCTTTCTGAGGGACAAGATAATGGAGAAGAAGTTTCCCTGTGTTCCTGTGTCCTTCTGAGGGACAAGAAAATGGGGAAGAGTTTCTCCTGTGTCCTTCTGAGGGAAAAGAAAATGGGGAAGAGTTTCTCCTGTGTCCTTCTGAGGGACCAGGGAATGAGGGAAGAGTTTCCCTGTGCTCCTCATGTCCTTCTGAAGGACAAGAAAATGGGGAGGAGTTTCCCCTGTGTTCCTCGTGTTTTTCTGAGGGACAAGGCAATGGGAGAAGAGTTTCCATGTCCTTCTGAGGAATAAGGGAATGGAGGAAAAGTTTCCCCTGTGTTCCTGTGTCCTTCTGAGGGAACAAGAAAATGGGGAGGAGTTTCCCTGTGCTGTTCTGAGGGACAAGGGAATGAGGGAAAGAGTTTCCCTGTGTTCCTTGTGTCCTTCTGAGGGACAAGAAAATGGGAGAAGAGTTTCCCTGTGTCCTTCTGAGGGATAAGGGAATGGGGGAAAGGTTTCCCTGTGTCCTTCTGAGGGACAAGAAAATGGGAGAAGAGTTTCCCTGTGTCCTTCTGAGGGATAAGGGAATGGGAGAAAATTTCCCTGTGTCCTTCTGAGGGACAAGAAAATGGGGAAAAGTTTTCCCTGTATCTTTCTGAGGGACAAGATAATGGGGAAGAAGTTTCCCTGTGTTCCTGTGTCCTTCTGAGGGACAACAAAATGGGGAAGAGTTTCCCCTGTGTTCCTCATGTTTTTCTGAGGCAATGGGAGAAGAGTTTCCCTGTGTCCTTCTGAGGGAAAAGAAAATGGGGAAGAGTTTCTCCTGTGTCCTTCTGAGGGACCAGGGAATGAGGGAAGAGTTTCCCTGTGCTCCTCATGTCCTTCTGAAGGACAAGAAAATGGGGAGGAGTTTCCCCTGTGTCCCTCGTGTTTTTCTGAGGGACAAGGCAATGGGAGAAGAGTTTCCATGTCCTTCTGAGGAATAAGGGAATGAAGGAAAAGTTTCCCCTGTGGTCCTGTGTCCTTCTGAGGGAACAAGAAAATGGGGAGGAGTTTCCCTGTGCTGTTCTGAGGGACAAGGGAATGAGGGAAAGAGCTTCCCTGTGCTCCTTGTGTTTTTCTGAGGGACAAGGCAATGGGAGAAGAGTTTCCCTGTGCTGCTCTGAGCGACAAGGGAATGAGGGAAGGAGTTTCCCTGTATCCCTCTGAGGGACAAGAAAATGGGAGAAGAGTTTCCTTGTGTCCTTCTGGAGATAAGAAAATGTGGAGGAGTTTCCCCTGTGTCCCTCATGTTTTTCTGAGGGAAAAGGCAATTGGAGAAGAGTTTCCCCGTGCTGTTCTGAGGGACAAGAGAATGAGGGAAAAGTTTCCCTGTGTCCTTCTGAGGAACAAGAAAATGGAGAAGAGTTTCCCTGAGCTGTTCTGAGGGACAAGAGAATGAAGGGAAGAGTTTCCCTACATCCCTCATGTTTTTCTGAGGGATAAGGGAATGTTGGAAGAGTTTCCCTGCGGGGATCCCTGGATGTGGACAGGAAGAGCCACCTCAGCAGTGGGCAGGGCGGAGGGTTCCAGCAGGAGCTCAGTGTGATTCTTGCACTGAAAACATCAAAACATCGCTCTGTCGAAGATGGGCACCTCCTCCAACAAAAAAGAAGCAGCTTTGGCATCTTCCTTGGAGTGGGAATCACCAGCACCTCCATCCCACGGGGCTCTGGCAGGAATGGGACCAGCTCCATCACTGGCCCCGGCAGCAGTGGGGATTTTGTGGATGATTTTTAGATGATTTTATGGATGATTTTGTGGATGATTTATGGATGATTCTGTGGATGATTTTATGAATGATTTATGGATGATTTTGTGGATGATTTTATGCATGATTTTGTGGATGATTTATGGATGATTTCATGCATGATTTTGTGGATGATTTTTGAATGGTTTTTTGGATGATTTATGGATGATTTTGTGGATGATTTATGGATGATTTCATGCATGATTTTGTGGATGATTTATGGATGATTTTATGCATGATTTTATGCATGATTTTGCAGATTATTTATGGATGATTTATGATGATTTTATGGATGATTTTGTGGATGATTTATGGATGATTTTGTGGACAATTTTATGCATGATTTTGTGGATGATTTATGGATGATTTATGGATGATTTCATGCATGATTTTGTGGATGATTTTTGAATGATTTTTTTGATGATTTATGATGATTTTATGGATGATTTTGTGGACGATTTTATGCATAATTTTGTGGATGATTTATGGATGATTTATGATGATTTTATGGATGATTTTGTGGACGATTTTATGCATGATTTTGTGGATGATTTATGGATGATTTTGTGGACGATTTTATGGATGATTTTGTGGATGATTTATGGATGATTTTGTGGATGATTTTATGCATGATTTTGTGGATGATTTATGGATGATTTCATGCATGATTTTGTGGATGATTTTTGAATGATTTTTTGGATGATTTATGATGATTTTATGGATGATTTTGTGGATGATTTTGTGGACGATTTTATGCATGATTTTGTGGATGATTTATGATGATTTTATGGAGAAGCAGCAGTCAGGAATTCCGAGGCCTAGCCCAGCCTGAGCTCTGGTTTACCACAGCTCATTCCCATTCCTGTAAAAGCCAGGGATGCTGGTGCTCCTGGGCTTTGCAGGACACACAGCAGATGATTTATTCTTGGGGAAGTGCTGCAGGTGCTCTGGGTGGAAGGGAGCGTTGTAATTGCAAAGCAAAGCCATTAAGTGGCAAATTGGATGAAACCTTTCCCTAAATGAACTGGGTTTCAAAACACGGCCTTTGCAAAGGCTGTTCCTGCGTAAAACGAATTTACTTGTGAATGTTTCTTGCTTTAATCTCGGTCCTTAAAGAAGATTTACAGTCTCATCAAGTCCTGAGAGTCAATGTTAAATTATTGTAATTTATTCCACATTATGTTGCGTTAGTTTTTGCCACATATGGTATGTTACATTAATTTAGCTAATGTATGCTAATTTTGAGCTAAATTTAAGTCACAGTACCCAAATAGTGTGGAGATTGATGGCTTAGAAATTAATGTCATAATAGGAATAATTAATAGTAATAATATGGAGACTTTGGCATTGCTGCTTTGGAATCCTGAGCGTTCCAGCTGAGTTTATTGTGTCTTTGCAGCGTGACTCACTGACTACTCAAAGAGGGAAGAAAGAGACCTTGTCTCTCCTTTATGGGGCCGTATATCAGCCCCATAAAACACAATCCCAATCCTTGATAGCCCCGTTGCAGCAGAAATTGTGGGTCCCTGTGGCAAAGGACCTCGGAGCTCAGTAATCTTTTATGCCGCTAAACTCCCCAACAGCTGGACATTAAATCTCTGGGTTAATTCAACAAGTTTCTGCATTTTTCTCCATCCAGACATTTTTTTTTCCCCCTAGGGAATATTCAGTGGCAGGGCAGGGCTGTGGCTCTCTCCATCCCCTGCTGGCACTCTCATGATCTCAGTGTTGTTTTCCAGCCTGTTCCAGGTGTGGTTTTCCATCTTCTCCATGCTGGCAGCTCCCAAGGGGCTGTGGAGGGGTAAAACACTCACCCAGGCTCCTTTTCCCCTCCTGCCTTTTTCTGGCACTCCTCACTCACCAAATCAAGTGGGATTTCACCTGGGAAGAGTTTAACTGATCCCTTGTGGTGTGAGAGGACTGCAGCTCCTTCCCTGGAGCAGCAGCCTGGTGGCTCTTCAGAAAGCCCCAAACCACCCCAAACTTCATTTTCTGGTTGAAATTCCATTTGTGCACACTCTTCCCATTAAACCTGCCCTGCATTTCCACAGTTATTAGCGTGCACATTAATTACAACGGGTTTTGATTAAAGGCAGGGACTGGAAAAGCAGATTAACATCCTCCTGATTTTAAGCTTCTACGTGAAACCAGCTCAGCAAAACCCCGTTGTTTTGGGACAAATAAATCCTGCACCTTGCAATGGGCAGAGCCTGACCCACCCTGTAATCCTGTGTCTCTTGGCTGTGCTGAATTAATGGGACCTCAGGAGGATTCCCTCTGTTCCTCTAAGCCTTTCTGGTGTTATTATTTAAGAATATTTAATCCCAAGGACAACAAGGAAATATGAAATCGCCCTTTGTCCCACTTTGGTGGCTGAAATGCTGTTATATGGCCAGGGAGGGAGGAGGAAAGCTGGGGCAGGGGATGCAAACAGCTGCTGAGAAGGGAAATTTCCAGCAGGGAGAGGAGCTGGAGAGGGCCCAGCCCCTCCTGTGTGCAGCAGGGGGTGAGAAATTGGGAAAAAGAGGGAATTGAGGGAGAAATTGGGGGAATTGAGGAGTTCAAGTGCATTTCCTGAATTAACCACGCTCTGAGCTGTGCCCTGGAGCTCCCTGGCCCATAAATCTGGTTGTGGCAGGGAGGAAGGAGCAAGAGGATGCTCAGTCCCTCTCCCTTCCTTCTCCCCAGGGCATCTCCACCAGGAGCCATCCCTGTCCCAGCCAGGGGAAGCTGTGGCTTTAGGGCAAACCACAGACTTGTTCTTTGATATTTATAGCTGCAGGGTGGCCTCTTGGCTGTTTCAGAGGCATTTTTGGGCCCTGTGCAGGCTTTTCTGGGCATTTTTTGACCTCTCCCTCCTCTGCATGATCCCCGTTGGCACCACCAGAGCAGCTGCAGGATCCCCCCTGGCTCCTCTGCCTGTCAGTGCCACATGGAAAACCCACAGAGCAGCAAAATCCCTGCTCAGCCTCTCAGCAGGAGCCTCCAGCACACATCCCTTTGTTTTTTCTGCAGAGGGGGAATGGCTTTTGTTCCAAATATGATATTTGCAAACTATTGGAATCCTCTTCCCTGGAACCCCAGGCTGATGTGAATAATGGGCTTTGAAAATTCAGTGCAGGCAAACCCCCAAAAATGAGGAGGGGGAGGATGATGAAGGGAGCAATAAAACTTGGCCTGAGGCCCACGTCCCAGTGGCCCTGCAGGAACCTGCCTGGTGACAATGACAGAGATTTTGTAAATGGATCTGTTTGTTATTGGCAGGCAGCAGCAGGAGCAGGGAAATCAGGCTCCCAGCAGACACAGCCCTCTCTGCTCTGCAGAATATTGTGTGAAATATGTGCGTGGACATGGAGCAGCTTTAGAGAGCAGCCCCCATCTGATCTGCCTTTCTGGGGGCTGAAATTCACCCTGAATACCCAGTGTGGCTCTGGTTCCTCCCTTTCCCAGTGCTGGATCTGCACTGGGATGCTGGGATTTGCTCCTTGCCCTCAGATCCCCGTTATTGATGAGGGTGAACCCCACAGAGTCATTTTTTAGAATTACACACCAGAAGAAAAGGCTCTTTGAGCAGCCAGGCTGGGAATAACTGGAATAAAATCCCCCAGCCTGTGGGGAGACAAAGACCCCTCTGGGTTTGCTTTTTGCTGCAGATTTAGGCAATGACAACACTGAGGCAAAGCCTCCTGCCTGCCCAGGCAGCAGGAGCCTGGAGGAAAAACCAGCTCCCACCTTGCCTTTATTCCTCCTGCTGGCAAAGCCTCTGATGGAAATGGATTCCAGCTCCTCCTGCCAGATGGTGAAGTGAACCACGGGCTGCAGACAGAGCTTGCCTCCAGGCTGAATTGGAAATGCCTCAGTACATTTTATTTTTGTCCAGGAGGCCTCCCAAGAGCTCGGCTCAGCCATCCCAGAGCAATCCCAGGCATGAGCAGGGAGCTCTTCCCACAGAGATTTTCCATCCCTGGTGCCTTGGATTCCCTCAGATGGCTCAGATTCCTCCCTTTAATTCTCATTTGCTCTCACAGGCTCCTGATATAACAGGACAGCTTTTCCCCTTCTTTGGGGAGCAGAAGCTGAGCTCCATCCCCTGGATTCCCACCTGGTGCTGTCACAAAAATCTTTAAAAAATCCTTTATTGCTTTGGATAAAGGGATAAAGGATTTTTTTATTATTTACAATCTCTAAATATCTACTTATTATTTTTTATTATTTACAATCTCTAAATCTCTATTTACAATTATATTGTTATTTACAATCTCTAAATAATTGTGATTATTTACAATCATTTGTGCAGCTCTGCAGCTTCCCAAGGGAGGGCTGGGAATGGGTCAGAACCTGCCAAACCACTTCTCCAAGTTCCTTTTTCTCCTTCCTGGATGCCTTGGGAAGGGATATTCACCCTCAGCAGAGGGAAAAGGAATTTATGGAAAGCAATGCTCTGCTGTTCCCTCAGTTTTCCGTATTTCCCTCTCTCCTGCAGGATATTTGCTCTGGAGCAGAGGTTCCTCCTGAGCTCAGGTGCTGCCATGAAGTCATGTCCCCACATTTATGACATCAGTGGTTGCTATGGTGGCAGCGTGGGGGAAAAAAAAATTCCTCTTTTATTATTGTTTAAAGGGAATTATTCAGCGTGTCCCAGATCAAAAGCACCAGGATCTTGGGATGTGCCTCTGAGGAGCAGAGAAACTCAAACAGAGCCCAAAAATAGCAATATTTGGATAAGCTGGGTGACAGCCAGATTGTCCTGTGCTCATTTTCCTGTCTACATTATTCAGGGCCTTTTTTTGAAGCTGCAGGGAGCCAATTCAGGGGATGAGAGGCACCTTCCCAGGAGTTTTCCATGAGTTTGGCATGGAGCCACCTCTGCATGGCCCAGGCTGGCTCCAACCTTCACTTGCTCATTGCCAACACCCCTGGATTCGAGGAGAGTCAAATTCGAGGATTTGATGAGAAGTGGTCCCCAAATATCACACCTGGGGCCTGAGAGAGTGCAGGAAACTCCTGGAAAACTCATCCCTGGAATGGTCAAGGCCAGGCTGGACAATCTGGAATAGTGGGAGGTGTCCCTGCAATGCTGATCCTCAATGTCCCTTCTGACCCAAAGCTGCCTGGAGTTTGTGGCTCTCCCTGGACATGGATGGGCTCTGCAACCCTCAGCAGCTGCCTCCTGTGGGAATCCACAAAATCAGAGGGTTTTGGGAAAGCTGCAAAAGGCCTCAGAGACAGCAGAACTGGGACTGGAGCTAAGCAGCAGCCGTGAGATAGATCAGCAGAAAAATTATTTAGACTGTACAAAAGCAAGGACAAATAGAACAATGGTCTGTGTATTAATGGTTGTCTGAATAACTCTCTAAGCCACAGAAAAGTTTATCTAGGAAGATATTAGGAAGGTTGAAGCTTAATAATGGACCTCTGTGTGTTGTGTTTTAAGGCTTACAAGCAGGTATTGTGTTTGAAATAAGCAAGCATTGTTTTAACCAAAGGCACCTGTGATTATAGTGATTGGATAGAACCACTGTCAATGTGCTTCTGCTTTGTGTGATTGGTCAAGAAACTCATAAAGTGAGTTGTAACATTAAATTCTTGGCCTGCTGCCTGGGATGTGAGCTGGTGGCACCTTCCCATTGTCATAACCGTGGAATGAGATTGATGCTGGAAAATAAAACAGCTCAAGGCAGTTCCACAGCAGCCCTGTCCCGTGTGTGATCTGTAAACTGTGCCCTGTGTGAGGATCAGACTCACAACTCCAGACCATGACACCAATTCCAGGCATTCTGCTGCTGGGAGCCCAGGCTGGCTTCAGCAGGGGCTGTTTAAAGCAAGGTTTGGCTGGGAGCACCAGCCCAGCTCCCAGCCCTTCCCTCCCACCTCTCCCCCATGGAAACACTGGGATTTCCATGATTCCCTGGAGTTCTCCACTAAATGTGCTGCTGCTGCTGAGGATAAATCCTCCAGTCAGGGATGGGATGCCCAGCACCATCCACATCCATTGCTGGTACTCCCAAACCTGCTGGAAATCAGATTTTCCAAATGGTTTTTAACCCATGGAAACGCCACCTGCACTTCCCAAGCCTCTCCTGGGGACAATCCCCAGGGCTGGGTTCTCTTCTGTCCCCTCTCCTCACCTTCCCTCCCTCCAGATTGTCACCCTGAGCCACCTCTGCAGAAAATTCCATCTGATATTCCCAGTCAGGAAGGCAGATGCCAATGGGAAGGATACTCCACAGCTTCCCAACCCATCCATGCCATCTACATTTTATATTTTATATCAAAAAAGACCCCCAAAAAACTGGATTATTTCAGCAGCACAAAATCACCCATATCACTGTGGCTCAGCAGGGATTTTTTTCTTCCAAGTAATCAAATGTTTTTTCCCATAAATGAAGGGTAATTTCTTACTAAAGTAAACCCTTTCCATTAGGAAAATATAAAGTGTGGAAGGGTGGGAGGGTTTGTGTGCGTGCCGGGGCTTTTTTTGAGGAGAAACGTTGGAATTACTACTCATCATCAAAAATAGAGAGCTGCTCGGAGGCTGTGGGTGAGAAAATTGCCAGCTCTTATTGAATCTCTGATTTACTTGCAAAGTAAAGGAGAAGGTAAATAAGGAGCTCTGCAAAATATCTGCATCCCTGGCAATTTCCTTGTGGGCAATCACAGCCCCCACCCACGGGCTCTGCAGTAAATTGGAATCCCAGGCGTTGCCTTCCTCTCCTTCTGTACATCCATTACATTTTTTGGCTCAGCAGTTTTGACTTCCACCCACTTTTGTGGCTGGGTGGAAAGAGTGGGGAGCAGGGAATGAAAAAAAAAAAACCCTAAAAACCAAAAAAACCACTGCTGTGTTTTCAGCAGGACAAATTACAGCTGATGTTTTATTTCCAGCTGCAATGTTCAGTGATAAATAAATGTTTGTGCTGTTGTGTCTCCAATGAGTACCCGGGTGTTTTATCTCAGATTTCCCTGCACAAGGTCTGTGGTTTTTTTTTTTCCCAAGTGAGATGGAAATCAAATCCTGACTTTTCTACTTAAAACCTCTTTATAAAGAGGGGTTTTTTTTTCTGCTTAAAACCTCCCTCCTGTCCAAATCCATCAGCTTTCTGATGGCCCAGCTGCTCCCCTCCCTCCCTCCCACAGCCCTGCTCCAGGTCTGGAGCAGGCACTGAGCAGGATTTGAAGATGGAGCCTTGTCTGGAGACCTCTGGCTGGAAACCCCAGCTAATTCAGCCTTGTCTTCAGTGCTTTCATTCCAGCCAGGAGCAGTTTTCCCACATTTCTGTGCTTCTGGCTGCATCCTCAGCCCAGGTTGTTCCATCAGGCTCCCAAATCCAACACGTGAGCCAGACCTCCCCGGGTCTCATTTGCAGCTCTATTAGAGTTTGTCAGATTAAAGTTTGCTGAAAAAAATTGATAGGCAGAAACTTTGAGGGATCAGAAGAAGTTTAAATTGAAATCCTGTGTAAAACCTGGGCTAATCCTCCCCCACTGACAAATTTTAATTACCCAGAGATATTAAGGAGAAGCTGTGGTTGGTGCCTGCAGTCTTTAATTATGATTTTAGGCTTCCTTAAAGGGAAGCAGTTTAAATCAGCACTCTGGGATGGAAACCTTCCCCATCCTCCTCCTCCTCATCTATTGTGCTTGGAATTGTCTTCAGTAGGATTCCCATTGCATCAGACCCCAAAAGAAAACTCAAAACCCATCCAGGCAATGAAAACACCACCAGGATTTGGGCAGGGTCTCACCTGGAGCCTCCACATTTCATGGATGTGTTGGAGAGTTCGTGCTGTTAAATGAAAATAGTGCAGAATTTCTCAGAGATTGCACAATAAATTTAAAATAATATATTAATAATATAATGATAATTATATTATTAACATATCATTATAAAATGGATACCATAATTTTATAATAGTATATAATAATAATTATATTATTAACGTATCATTATAAAATTGATACCATTATATATAATATATATAATATATATAATATATTATATATAATATATAATATTATATATTATATATAATATATATTATATATATTTTATATATTATATATAATATATATTATATAATAATATATATTATATAATATATAATATATATTATATAATATATAATATATATTATATATACCAAATTATATACTATTATAATTTTATAATAGTATATAATAATAATATGTTATTATAAAATAATATAATAATATTATATTATTATATAATATAATATTTATAACCCATCATTTCCTTGATGTTTGCTCCCAGGTGACCCAAGCAGGGCTCTGCTGTCCCCTCCCAGTGTTCCTGGTGGGATTTCACTGGTGCCCCCCTGCTCTGGCACCTCTGGGCATTGCATAAGGCACCCCTGGGGCTGCAGAATGGGAATTTCATTTCCAGCCCCAGCAGCCTGGAACCAGAATTGTGCAATCTCAAACCTCCAGGGGTTTTCCTCGCTTCCCATGAAGATTTTATGGCCCAAGTCAGAAATGCCTCAGCTCTGTCCTTGCCCTGCTCCACGGCTCCCCAAGCAGCTGGGGGGGTTTCCCTGTGCCATTCCCTCCCCACCAGCAGCCCTGTGCCAAAGGGGTGTTGTCACAGACATCTTCTCATTAAAAATCCTTTCTTAGGATTTTTCTTGCTGAGAAGCTTCAAGAACAAAATGTAAACAATGGTTATCTGCTGCTGTGGAATGCAACAGTTGAATCTGGGATTGGCCCATGTTGGATATTTACAATTAATGGCCAATCACAGCCCAGTTAGCTTGGACTCTCTGTCTGAGACACAAACCTTTGTTATTCATTCCATTCTATTCTTAGCTTAGCTGGCCCTCTGAGATGAAACATTTCCTTCTATTCTTTTTAGTATAGTTTTAATGTAATATATATATCATAAAATAATAAATCAAGCCTTCTGAACATGGAGTCAACATTCTCATCTCTTCCCTCACCTGAAAACCCCTGTGAGCACCATCACAGGTGTTTCTGCTGCCAAAACATCCCCAGGCAGGTGGGCAGAGCTCAAATGCCAAAACACCCCCAGAGAGAGCCCAGAGGGATGTCCAGGAGTCTCCTCCTGCCTCCCCATCCTGACCCTGCTTGGAGCTGGCTGAGAGTCACTGCAAAACTGCAGCTCTGATTCCAGAGATTCTGGAGGTTGTCCAGTACATCCCTCCCTGGAGCCACCTCCCTGCTTTGTTTGCTCATGTGGAAGCCTCAGGAGGGCCTTGCAGGAGCTGTGCTGCCTTCAGAGGGCTCTCCAAGGAGCCCCTGGCTCCAGCTGGAGCAAGGCTGGTGGCAGGGCTTTGTTCAGTGATTTACTGCAGCCTGAGCCAGGCAAAACTCCCACCAGTGCCTGTGGATGTGCCCCATCTCATTAATTTGATGGTGCTGGTGTTTGGAGGGAAGGGAGAGGAAAAGAAAAGTTGCTTTTTCCCAAAGCATCACTCTGCTGCATGCATGAGCAGCCTGGAATGAAAGCACTGCAGCTCACTCTGCAAGGGCTCCCAGCTTCACATCCTAATTGCTTAATTAAGCTGTCTTGATCCAGGTAATAATTGCAAACTTTATATCTGAGGAAGGTTTGCTGAGTTAAGGAAGAATTGATGAAATATTTGGGGTTCTGATGGAGCTGCCTGCTCTGTGTTCCCTTCTGTTTTCTGGGAAAAACCTCCTGGGGTCAAACTGGTTTTCTTTCACCCAGATTGAGGTGTGGGACCAGTGTTGGTGCTGGGGGAGCCACAAGCTGCTCCTGGCACAGCCATTCCCTCACCTGGGAGTGGGACAGCCCAGGAACAGCAAACCCAGCCAGCTCTGCACTGAGCTGAAGGGAGAGTTTGGCACTTGAGCAGCAATAAAAATCGATTTTAAATGGTATTAAAATACCCAGAGAAGCAGCACAGTAGAAATTTGCCTGCTGCACACCTCACAAATGAACCAGGCTTTTCCTTGCTTTTCCTTTTCCCTTTCCTTTCTGTTTCCCTTTCCTTCTCCTGCAGAACACAAAGCAGATTAATTTCCTTGTCCTTTCCTTTCCCTGTCCCTCCCATGGCAGGGAGCAGCCTCCAGCCCCTGGGGCTCTGCTTTCACCCCCTATATCCCCATCCTTCCCCTCCCTGAGCATCTCCCCCATCCCACAGCCAGACCCTGTTCAGCAGAGGGTGGCAGGAAACTCTTCCTGTCATGGAAGCCACCACTGTCACAGACATCTTTTCATGAAAAATCCTTTCCTTAGGATTTTTCCTCCTGAGAAGCTGAGAGGCCTCAAGAACAAAATTTAAACAATGGTTATCTGCTGCTGTGGAATGCAACAGGTGCATCTGGGATTGGTCTCATAGAGTTGTTTCTAATTAATGGCCAATCACAGTCAGCTGGCTCGGACTCTCTGTCCAAGACGCAAACCTTTGTTATCATTCTTTCCTATTTTATTCTTAGCCAGCCTTCTGGTGAAACCTTTTATTCTATTCTTTTAGTATAGTTTTAATGTAATATATATAATAAAATAATAAATCAGCCTTCTGAAACATGGAGTCAGATCCTGGTCTCTTCCCCCATCCAAGCACTCCTGTGAACAGGGTCACACAGCACCACAAGGCCACAGGGGTCACACAGCCCTGTTTAGGATCTTCCCACCAAGGATTTACACACAGCAGCTCCCTGCCATAAAATCCCACAGCCACCAATGATCTTCACCTGATTTACACCCAGCACATCTTAGGGGAGTTTAAGTCCTGCACATTCCTGCTTTTTTCCCAGCTCCGTGTGTGCCACCCCAGAAACAAGCCCAGGATAACTCAGAGGAATCCCCTGGGATTCAGGAAGAGCCTTTTTTTCCAGCAGCTCCTTCCCACTGGACCATGCTGAGAGCCTGGGGGCATCTCCAGCCCTTTCCCTTGAGAGGAGGGACCCCAAACCCATCACAGGCTCTGCTGCTTTCTTGGGTTGCTGTTGATAATTGTTGCCCCAAGATGTGCAGGATGTCTCTGCTTTGGCCCATGAGGCTGAAGAATGAGTCTGGACTCTTCACTTTTCAGTCTTGAGGTTGTTTATTAATTCTTATCTATAAAATTTTCTTTCTGCTCAGCAGGGCAGCCACAAGCATTCTTTGTGTTGTCCTTTTATACTACAAACTACCTATAACATATTTACACTTAATTCCCAATACCTATCACCTGTGTTAGACAGTGCACTTCTACTCTAAACCAATCCCAAAGTGCCACCATCACTGCAGAAAATGGAGAAGAAGAAGAAGAAGAAGAAGCAGGACTGGACACGCCCAAGTTCCTCCATCTTGTCCCCATAACCCCCATACCAAAAATCCTAAAATCTACATTTTCACCCTGTGATCATTTCATTATTACACTCTTCAAACCTGTGTGACTTTCAGGTCCTCATACAAAGCTGGTAACTTGTTCCAGGGGTCACAATCAAATCCCCAGGTGTTCTGGGCTGTGTGCCAGGGTCTCTGAGCCCCCCGATGGGGTCCTCAGCAACTCTGGACACCTGGAGGGATGCACTGAGTTCTGACACTGCTCCTGGGGAAAAAAGCCAGGCACAGCACCCCACCAGCTGCAGGGAGAAATCCCAGCCTCCTCACCCCATTCCTAACGATTTTCTTCAGCTGAGAAGCAAAAAAAGGAGCAGCATCTCTTCACCAGTCGGGCGAGAAGTTCCCTTTAAAATCCAGCTGTCAGGGATAAAATGCAAATAGGTGCACGCAGGGCAGCAAAGAAGTGATCTGATGCCTTTGATTGTTCCTGCCTGAGCCTCGTAAATCATCACTGCCTCAATCCTGTGCCCTGCTTGCTAATTCCTGCCATTACTGCTCCATTTATCCACGAGCATCGTTGGTTTGAATTCGAAATGTTGGTTTAATGTGGTGCTGATGAGATGGCAGGCATTTACAAAAAGTACAGCAGCAACCTGCTTTGGGGAGAATACAGATTTCTTTCCTTTTTTTATCCCCCCCCTTCAAAACAGTAATAACACAAAAGGAAATAGCATCTCTGGCAGCAGTTTCAAAGGCAATTGGAACAATTTTGCACAGGATTTTCTGCTGTCTATAATCATGTACTTTATTCTTTTGATTTGCCCTCGCTCTGATGCTCGGGGTGCCTTGGGGGAACGCGGCCCTTCACCTGTTTTATGTGCAGAGATTGTCTCACACGGGGTTGGAATCACATTTAAATCCTTCCCACACGTGCCTGCCTTCACTTCTGGGCTGGGATAGGGGTGGGAAGGATACCCGGAGTGTGGGATGGACTTTGGGAGCTCTGTCCCTCAGCTGGGGGGTCACTCCTTGTAGGAGGATCAGGGGTAGGATGGTCGGGATGGACGGAGAGCAGAGATCTCTGCAGCCAGGGCTGGAATTTGGGGTTTATTGCAAAGGGTGTGAGTGCAGGGCCCTGCTGGGAGCTGCCAAACACAGCTCAGAGCAGGACTGAGAGAAGAGAGGAGGAGAGAGGATGAGAGAGTAAGTGAGTAAAAAAGGTAAGAGTGTAAAAGGGTAAGAGAGCAAAGATCCCGTTCCAATACAATAAATCTTCTTCTGTGTTGAATATTCTGATTCTCATTAACCAATCTAGTACAATACACAAATCCTACAGCATTTCCATACAGCCTATAAGAATCATTACATTACCATCCTGTGTTACATTTTAAACCCTAAAAACTCCTCTTTGGGCCCCTTCTGCCAAACTGTACGGTCTGCTCTGACCCTTGGGCCTGTCTGCAAGCAGAGGGTATTGTTCCATCAAAAGGGGATCACCTTCAGCCAGCCACACCATTGTTTTCCAGTTGTTCAGTAACTGAGGGATCTCAAAGCTTGCTTTCATTTCAATATTGCTTATAGTTTCTATATTCTCACAATCTTTTGCCAAGCAATCATATTTATAACGCTTTCCTGTTCCATCTTCCCCAGCAACTCCTGGTGTCCCACAGCGATCAGTGTCACCTGTGTGAGCTGGGCACCACCAGTGCCACGAGGAGCCCTGGCATCCGACAATTTACCTTTAAACGATGTGAGTGAGGCAGAAAGAGCTCTGGGAAGGGACTGGAGCTACATCCCAGTGCCACATCACCTCTTTCCACCTCCCTCCCTGCCCCACGCCCCCGGTGCTGATGGAGCATAAACTCCCTGGGAGCAGGAGCTGTCTGCAGGCTGATGGAAAAGCGAAAAAAGCCGAATATCAAAGGGGCTGGAGGCAGCTGGGAGCGGCTGCTTTGGATTCCTCGGCAGAGCAGGGATGAGTTCATCCCCCCGCAGCCCCTTCCTGCCGGAGCCATCGCGCCCCGAGCTCAGTTAATTTCCCATCGACCGCTGTCTCCGGGATGAAAGGAGAGCTTTGATGCGAGGGGTTGTGAATCCCCCTCACGCAGCAGGGCCAGGGCTGCTCCCCCGGGATATCCATCCCTGTCCTGCCCGCGAGTGGGGAACGAGGCATGGGGAATTCCAGCTTTTATAGGAGGGGAGCATCGCGGCCAGGTGGAATTTCAGGTTTTATAGGGGGGGACCATCGCAGACAGGTGGAATTCCAGCTTTTATAGGAGGGGAGCATCGCAGCCAGGTGGAATTTCAGGTTTTATAGGGGGGGAGCATCGCGGCCAGGTGGAATTCCAGGTTTTATAGGGGGGGAGCATCGCAATCAGGTGGAATTTCAGGTTTTATAAGGGAGGAGCATCGCAGATGGAATTCCAGCTTTTCCTAGCGGGGAGAGCATCACAGCCAGGTGGAATTCCAGATTTATATGGGGGGAACATCACAGCCAGGTGGAATTCCAACTTTTATAAGGGAGGAGCATCACAGATGGAATTCCAGCTTTTCCTAGTGGGGAGAGCATCACAGCCAGGTGTAATTCCAGATTTATATGGGGGGAACATCACAGCCAGGTGGAATTCCAGCTTTTATAGGGGGGGAACATCACAGATGGAATCCCAGCTTTTCCAAAGGGGGAGAGCATCACAGCCAGGTGTAATTCCATTTTTTGCCAAGGGGGTAGCATCACAGGTGTAATTTCAGTTTTTATAAGGGGGGAGCATCACAGCCAGGTGTAATTCCAGCTTTTCCGAGTGGGGAGCATCACAGCCAGGTGTAATTCCATTTTTTTCCAGCAGGGACAGGCTGGGAGGAGGTGGGGGGAGTGCAGCATCTCCCCATCAGCACCTGACCCAGCTGCTCTGGCAGGGAACAGCAGGCTGGGAGTGTTTCCAAACGGAGAGGAAATGAATGTCCTGAGGGCTCGGGGAGGCACAAGCTCCAAGGCAATATTTACACTGCAATGTGCTGTGTCACGGCAGCGTGGGTTACTCATCCCTCCCTGCAGGTACCGAGTGACAGCAGCAGCAGCCTGTGACTCACCAGAGGGGACATGGGACGTGTCCCTCCAATGTGACTTCAAACGTGGGACACCACAGAGCCACTGGCACCTCGCAGCCAGCACCTCCCAGGCACGGCAGCAAAGCCAAGGTGCCCTAAAAGCTGTGGGGGTCACCCACAGGGACTCCTGCCAGGTCTCTATGGGTCACTTTTGGTGTCCCCAGAAGCTGCAGGACTCCTTTTGATCAGCCTGGAGGAGGGGAGTGCTGCTCCTGGAGGTGTTATCTGGGATGCTCATGATGCCAACACCCAGCACTGCCCCTTCCCCAGGCCAGGAGCAACCCCAGGGAACTGCAACCAATAGATAACTGCAATAAATGTGTTGATAAATGCAGTAAGTGTGTTGATAAATGCAATACATGTGTTGATAAATGCAATACATATGTTGATAAATGCAAGAAATGTGCTGATAAAGGGGCACAGCAGTGCCAGGACTGGGCTGGTGCTCTGTAGTCACCACCAGACACACACAGGGCAGCTGACCCAGCACTAATTTGTCCATTAAAACATGAGATTCCCAAAGGGAATCTTCAGATCCCTACAATGCAGTGCAGAAAGGGAACCCGAGTGGGATATTTTCCAGCAGCTGTGTGGCACAGGGATTCCCCAGGAGCAGGCAGAGCTGGGCTTCACTCTGCTGCTGTTTTAAAATGCCTCAGGTCACTTTCCAGCACCTAAAAATCTGCTCCAGCCTGGAACACAAACCTGGAAGGGCTCACTTTGGAAATAACACCTTCACCAAAAGGCCAGAACTGGTGGCTTCCCACCTGCCTCAGTGTCCCCACTTCTCCCACCATCACCTGAGCAGAATCAAGGGAGGTCCAGGGGGACATAAAACACCTCGAGTGTTTGGCAGGAGGTTTGCATGCAAACATTAATCCCCATCCCAGGAATGATTAATTACTATTTGCCTGCTATTATTGTTTGTTTTCCATCAGCATCCTTGCTTTGGTTCTCTGCTGAATCCCACTCCTGATGCCAAGCCAGGGATATTTTAGGAAATGCAGATTATATAATATTTACATCTGTGCCACTTGTTTATTCCTCTCTGTCAGTTAATTTTATTACTGCTCCTCTCTCACGAAAGCAGTGATTTGCAGAGCCAAAAGCAGGCTATGTGATTTCAAGGATGCACTAATTTTAATAATTAAAAAGCTGCTGCCTCCCATCTGCCCAGGAAGGGAAAGAGAGGCAGCAGGGGGGCACCAGGCTCTGGTTGGGAAATCCTGCTCTGAACCAGCCCAGTGCTCCTCCAAAAGTGATGGGTCCTTTCCACTTGTGAGAGTTTCTCTTGGTTTTCTTCTCTGGGAAGAGGAAAGAAACTCCAAGAAGGGAGGATGGGTAATTATGGGATTTTTTGAGGGCTTGAGGAGGAGCTGGAAAACCTGGGCTGAAATAAAGCCGTGTTCCCCACTGATCAGAACCATCTCCTTTGACAGAAATGTGAAGTTTGCAGCTAAGCCAAGGTTCTGCTCCTTGGTGTGGCCAGGAAGGAGCAGCCAGCTGGAGGGGAATGCTCTTGTCCCCATCTGACAGACCCTGGGGACCCCAAAATGCAGCCCAGATGTTGGAGCCTCGGGGGCAGGACGGGAGAGCAGAGATGGACGGAGAGCAGAGATCTCTGCAGCCAGGGCTGGGACTTGGGGTTTATTGCAAAGGGCCTGGGTGCAGGGCCCTGCTGGGAGCTGCCAAACACAGCTCAGAGCAGGACTGAGAGAAGAGAGGGGGAGAGAGGATGAGAGGGTGAGAGGGTAAGAGAGTGAGAGGGTAAGAGGGTAAGAGAGCGAGATTCCCGTTCCAATACAATAAATCTTCCTCTGTGTTGAATATTCTGATTCTCACTAACCAATCTAGTACAATATACAAATCTTACAGCATTTACATACAGCCCATAAGAATCATTACATTCCCATCCTGTACTACATTTTAAACCCTAAAAACTCCTCTTTGGGTCCCTTCTGCCAAGCTGTAGGGTCTGCTCTGACCCTTGGGCCTGTCTGCAAGCAGAGGGTGTTGTTCCATCAGAAGGGGATCACCTGCAGCCAGCCACACCATTGTTTTCCAGTTGTTCAGTGACTGAGGGATCTCAAAGCTTGCTTTCATTTCAATATTGCTTATAGTTTCTATATTCTCAAAATCTTTTGCCAGACAATCATATTTATAAGGCTTTCCTGTTTCATCTCCCCCAACACCCAGCCCTGAGGTGGGAAGCCAGTCCCCAGAAAGGACAGGGACACTGGCACAGGGCCACCCAAACAGGGGACAGCAGCCCACAGGGGACCAGCAGGGCACAATCAAATCCATTTAGCAATTCCACAGGGTAAATAGGTGGTTAAAAAAACCCCAAAAAGCTGTCAGGTCTGCACCAGCCCTGGGGCCCCTGGAGCTGGTGTTGGGTTGGGTGAGTAGGTGCTGAGATGGGGACTCCAAACTCCAGAACAAAGCAGTTCAGAAGGTCAGGGAGGAATTTCACTCACATACAGCTGGAATTACACTTTCTGAGGATGGAAATCCCACAGCAATCCCTGGGTTTGTGCCTTTCCAGGCTGCCCCTCGAGGTCCTGGCTTCTTGGTTGTCCATTAAACCCAGCCCTCCTCACATCCCTGCTCTTCCCTGATGGAAAAGGAATGTTGGTGTGCTGTGATGCTCCCCTCTTGGAAATGGAAAAGGGGAGGGCTGGGTTTGATGGACAACATCCCTGATGGATCTAAAACCCCTCAGAGCTGCTCAGCACCACTCCAGAGCCCTGAATTGTGCCTCCACCCCGCTCCTGTCTGACAGAACTCCTGCAGGATTCCCATTCCAATGACAAGAGCAGCACGTGAGGAGGGCTAAGACAAATAACAGCGAGAGGTTAAGAGCATTTCAGAAAACAAACCCCCCCTGGCACTGCAGGCACATCTGAGCAGGGAATCTGAGGAGCAGAATGCAAAGAAAATACAAAATATGCAGATCAGAGCAGGGAGGGGACAGCGGGACACGAGGCAGGGGATCTCTCCGTGGCACGAGCTCTTTGCAGAGCAGCAGATGTCTGTGCTGGCAGCAAGGGGAAGAGGGGATTTGTTTGTGAAGAGGAAAAATAATCTTTTAATTTGGCTCGTGCATCACAACCTGAAGCTTCATCCCCAAAGACACAAATTCACTGGCATTCCTTCTCACTGGTGCTGGCAGAAAAGCACAACAAAAGCAGGGCAGGGGCAGTGCCACCAAACGTGGCCACTCAGGGGACACTTTGTGCTGCCCAGAACTGCAGCATGCCACACAACCCTGCTCCAAAAAAATATAACCCTGACCATGATGAATGGCTTGGATAATTCCTGCCTCTCCACATTTCCTGCTTGGGAAAATCAGGACTCCAGAAAGAGCTGATTCCCCAGGATATAACTGAACACAGAGCTAAGTGCAGAAACATTTCCAAGGCATTCTGAAAGAAGGAGAGGAGGGAGGGGGAAATGGATTCAAATAAAATTGCCATCCCCAGGGGTTCTGAAAACCAGAATGCCCTGAGCTCCAGGCACGCTGCAGCTGCAAAAGGCATCCCAAGGAGAGCACAAAACTGCCAAGACATGGCTGCCTCCACAGCTTTTCCCTTGGAACCAGCCCTAACTCTAGGTTGATTTACCTGCCCAGGGTTAGGGTTAGGGTTACAGCTAGGGTTAGGGTTTTTTAAACCAGGTTTTTAGGGTTTTTTAGCTACAACATGGCTGCCCCCACAGCTTTTCCCTTGGAACCAGCCCTAGCCCTAGGCTGATTTACCTGCCCAGGGTTAGGGTTATGCCTAGGGTTAGGGGTTTTTAAACCAGGAAGCCCTGAACTCCAGGCACACTGCAGCTGCAAAAGGCATCCCAAGGAAAGCACAAAACTGCCAAGACATGGCTGCCCCCACAGCTTTTTCCTTGGAACCAGCCCTAGCCCTAGGCTGCATTTCCTGCCTACAGTTAGGGCTAGGGTTAGGATTAGGGTTTTTTAAACAAGAAAGCCCAGAGCTCCAGGCACACTGCAGCTGCAAAAGGCATCCCAAAGGAGCAGAAACCTGCCAGAACATGGCAGCTTTTTCCTTGGAACCAGCCCTAGCCCTAGGCTGCTTTTCCTGCCTACAGTTAGGGTTAGGGTTACGCCTAGGTTTAGGGTTTTTTAAACCAGTTTTTTAGGGTTTTTTAGCCACAACCTGGCTGCCTCCACAGCTTTTCCCTTGGGACCTCGGCAGGTAAATCAACCTAGGGTTAGGGTTAGGATATTTTAAACCAGGAAGCCCAGAGCTCCAGGCTGTGAAAGGCATCCCAAGGGGAGTGCAAACCTGCCAGAGCACAGCTGCCTCCACAGCTGCTGGATCATCAGGCTAAGGCTAGGGCTGGTTCCAAGGAAAAATCTGTGGAGGCAGCCATGTCTTGGCAGGTTTGTCCTCACATTAGGATGCCTTTTGCAGCTTCAGTGTGCCTGGAGCTCTGGGCTTTGTGGTTTTTTGGATACTGAAGAGCTGGCTGCTGTCAGAACTCAGTGCATCCATCCAGGTGTCCAGAATTGCCAATGACCCCACCAGGGGGCTTGGAGACCCTGGCACACAGCCCAGAACACCTGGGGATTGGATTGTGACCCCTGGGGCAAGTTACCACCTTTGTATGAGGACCTGAAAGTCACAGAGGTTTGAAGAGTGTAATAATGAAATGATCACAGGGTGAAAATGTAGATTTTAGGATTTTTAGTATGGGGATTATGAGGACAAGATGGAGGAACTTGGACATGTCCAGCCTTTCTTCTTCTTCTTCTTCTTCTTCTTCTTCTTGTTCTTCTTCTTCTTGTTCTTCATCTTCTTCTTCTCCTTCTTCTTGTTCTTCTTGTTCTTCTTCTCCTTCTCCTCCTTCTCCTTCTTCTCCTTCTCTTTCTCCTTCTTCTTCTTCTTCTCCTTCTTCTTCTTCTTCTCCTGCTCCTTCTCCTGCTCCTGCTCCTTCTCCTTCTCCTCCTCCTCCTTCTTCTTCTCCTTCTCCTCCTCCTCCTTCTTCTTCTTCTCCTTCTCCATTTTCTGCAGTGATGTTGGCACTTTGGGATTGGTCTAGAGTAGAAGTGCACTGTCTAACACAGGTGATAGGTATTGGGAATTAAGTGTAAATATGTTATAGGTAGTTTGTAGTATAAAAGGACAACACAGAGAGTGCTTGTGGCTGCCCTACTGAGCAGAAAGAAAATTTTATAGATAATAATTAATAAACAACCTCAAGAGCAGAAAGTGAAGAGTCCAGACTCATTCTTCACCTGCATGAGCTGAAGCAGAGACACCCTGCACATCTCAGGGCAACAATGAACAACCAAACCCCGAGGGGCTGTGAGCCACAGGATCTCTGTCCCTGCTCCCTGCACTAACCCCAGCTCACTCCCAGCCTGCAGCAGGAGCATTCCCAGGGAGGTGCCCGAGCCCTTCGCAGCTCTCCCAGCTCGTTTTGTCTGGCAGAGATTGCCAGAGAACCGATCCCCTCCTCTTCCTGCTCTCCTCGGTTGCTCAGGCTAAATATGCTGCTGCCCAGCATCCTCCTGGCAGGCTGAGCTGCTCCTGCTGGCGTTGAGATTTGTCAGAAAAAGCCTTTTTCTCCAAGCAAGAGCCAGGAGGGCACCTCCTCACCTGCCAGCCCCAGCTGAAGGCCAAAAAGCAGCAAATAAAGGATTATTAGAGAGAGGGCAAAGCCCCTGGCATGGTGGGGCTGTGCCCTCCCCGCTGGCACATGCACTCACAGTGATTTTCCTTTACATTTCTTTACTCGAGGACAAAAAAACCAAAAAGCCAAAAAACACCCATAGAAATATTTTTTTGGAGCAGAACCAAAATGAGTAGTAAAGCCCAGAGGACAGTGAGATGTTCACTGGCTCCCCCTTCATCCTTCCAGGATGACTGTGATATCCCAGACCCCAGAAATCTTTGGGGACAACAGATAGGACACAGGGATCCCATCCCAGTCAGTCCCTGGGATGCACAGGAGGGCTCAGAGGAGGCAACACTGCTCCTGATCCCAAACCAGCCCTCATCTCTCCTCTTTCATCTGTTTAATCAATTAATTTTAATTATTGGTGTTGGAGCGGTGAGGTTGGACCAGATGACCCCACTTCCCTTCCAACCTAACCCTTTCTGGGATTCTGTGTTACCAATAAATGAACCCAGGCTCTCTCATTTTCAAACAAAGAAGGGCTTCACCTGAAAAAATAAAAGCTTGGGTTAAAAACCTTCAACTTTTCCTCAGCTGTAAAAAAATTTCTGTATTTCTTCCCCTAAAAAAGCAGGTGGTGTTTGCCATGAGGTGCAGACTGCAGTGATGTTCCCCAGCCTGTGTCTGTGGCAAAAAAAAAAAATATGTTTGCCAAAGACATTTTTATTCTGCTCCCACACAAGCTCCTTCTCTGCTCAGCAAAAGGGAATTTTCCTATTTTACAGGAGGAAAGAAAAGCTCTCTGCTGTTAAATCACCCCAAGCAGCCAGACATAAACACACAGGCCCAGCAATTCCCCTGCATGGCCCCTCCAAAGGAGGTGTTGGTGTGACACAGAGTGTTGGTTTCCTCAGCTCCACGTGGAAAAGTAATGAGTTATGTTAATTGAGCTCATCTTTGCAAATTGATGATTCTCCTGCAAATAGACAACGACAACAACAGCAAAACAAACCCTTAAATATGTTTGCACATCATCTGCATTGAGCTGGGATCCAGCAGCAGCAGGGTCAGCAATCACTGCTGAGCTGAGGGGAGCAGAGCAGCTCTGACCCTCATCCCTGATCCAAAACCCCATCAGGCAGCACCTACTGCAGCCCCCACTCCCCCTGCACCTCCCAAACCTGACCACAGCACCCTCCAGGCTGAATCTGAGAGCTGAAAATGCTCCTCAGGATGCAGGGGCTGGTTTTGTCCCCCCATCCTGCTCCTGCAGCCTCAGCTTGCGTGGCCCAAAGTGATTTTGGTGCCCTCCGGAGCTGGGTCACCCCTGTGCCAGCAGAACAACCCCAATTAGGGCAGGGAGCAGTTCTGAGCCCAATTAGCAGCGTGTGAACTTTCTGAGGGTGTTTAATTGAAGGCACTTGAAGGACACACGGCTGACTCGAGCCTGCAGGCGCTGGCAGTGCTGAGGATGGATTGTGAATTTTAAGGGATGTGCCAACCCAGGAGCCTCCTGCCCCCAGGGCTGCTGCAATCAGGAGATTTTCCTGTGGATGTGACCCCTGTGAACCTGGCCAAGCCTGCGTTTGTGGGGTTTGTTTCTGGTATCAACGAGGAAAAGACACAACAGCAAAGAATTAATGCACAATCAGAGACTTACTTGGGTTGGGAGCTTAAATCTCATCTTGTTCCACCCTCTGCCATGGGCAGGGATATTTTCCTCTCTGCCAGGTTGTTCCAACGTGGCCTGGAGCACTTGCAGGGGTGGCACAGGGCACTGGGAGGTCACTCTGCAGTGTCTGTGCCCTCCCTGCCCTGTCTCATGACTCCATTCATTCCTTGGAGCTCCTGGTGCCATTTTTGTGAGGCCATGGAGGTTTGCCATAAAAAATGCTGCTTGCAGACCCTATTGATCCGAGGGCAGGAGGAGAGGCAGCAGGAAGGATTTAACTGGAGACAAGTGGCTTTCTGTTCCTGTAGCACCCAATAACCCCCCAGCAGCACCTCAATTCCTGGTGAGAAAGAAAAAAACCAAACTCAACCATTTGTTCAATCAGTCATTAATGAAGGCGTAAATCATTACAAGAATAATTCTTCCCAAATTGAATTACTCCTTTCAATTACCTGGGTGTTTTTTTTTTCTTTTCCCTCCTTTCCTTTCATCCCTTCACTCCCCAAGGAGCTGAGCAGAGCCGGTGCATTGGAATTAGGCTCAGCCAGGCAGGTGCAGCTCCAGCACTTGTTGCCTTCTTTGCCTTTTTCTCCTCACACTGTGGCAGGAGAAAATGAAAACCGTGATGTCAAAGCCCCCGTGGCTTCCCAGGAGAATTTACCAGAAAGATTTGGAGCTTTATTTACCTTTGCAAGGAACGAGTCCTTCTGGAAAACAAAGGGTCTTTGATTTTACCTTAATGAACATTACTGATCCTGTTCTTCAAACCTTATCAGTGCCTGAGCCGTGCTAAAGAGACACAGCCAAACGAGATTTAATAGATTTCATCTGCCCAACAATTCTGCACCCCTGCCTCATCCCCGATGGAATCTCTGCTTGTTTGCAGCCTGGCACCAACCAGGAATGTGCAAGTGGGCAGGGGCAGCAGCAAAATCTCCTCCTGCTCCTACCCTGCTACTGCTGCCTGGGTTATTCTAAAATTTAAAGGGGAATTTTGGAGTATTTTTAGGAGTTTCCTTTTCTCCATTTCAGGTTTCGCCCCCATAATATTTATCAGTTTTTCCCCAAACCCCTGCAGGTGCTGCACAGCAGAGACTTGGCCATGACAGATTTTTTTTTTCCCATAAATTTCTTTTCCTTTTCTCCCTGACATTCATGAAGGGATTAAAAGCTCTGTCTCAGTTTCTTTCCTTGCCCTCTGCACTGACCACGACCAGCTCTCCCAAGCTTTTTTGAAAAAAGTTAACTCTTAATTAAGCTCTTCCATTCTGTTTGATATTCATTATTCTTTTTATTACCTCTTAAATCAGCTGAGTTTCTTGCCTTTTTTTTTAATGCAACTCAGCCTATTCTCCATTCACTAAATCCTTTGAATCCCTGAATTGCATTTTTGTTATCCTTGTTGTTATTGCTTACATCCTGTCTAGGCCATCGTGGCATTTAGGATTTGTTTTTTGGGTTGGCTTTTTTTTTCCTAAAGCTTGGATTTGTGTATGTGATGTGTGTATGGATAAATAATCCAGAATTTGCTGAGCAGCATGCAAATTGCAATCTCTGGGAGAATGGCAACCTGCACGCTGCCAAAATGAGCATCAGTGAAATATGGGAAATTAATTTAGCCCCGTGAAGGAGATAATTACTATTTTGCAGATTGAGAAAGTGGGGCATAAAGAGATTAAGGCCTAAGGACCCAATCTAGCCAAAACCCAATCATATGCTTAATTTAAAGGAGATTAGATAGTTCCCTTAAAGCCAGCAGGAGCAGCCATTGCTCCATGTCAGGCACACATGGAATGAGGGAGGGGGGCCAGGGCTCTGCTCAGACCCTGGGCTGGAATTGGCACCCCCAGCCCACCACAGCCCTGGCCTGAGCTGCTGCTGATTTTCCAGATTAATTGCTATTACCTCCTAATGTGTGTTAAACGCATGGAGGTGCTGAGTTAAGCAGCTTTAGGAAATTATACAAGAATTAATATATTATAGACTGCTGCTCGCCCGGGTTAATCCAGCCACGGCATTGCTGCCTGTGGAACAGCAGGGAAATGTGATTTTCCCCATTTTCCCTCCTCCCAGAGCTCTGGGGCACAGGAAGGCTCCCTCCTCTCCATCCTGCCTGCTGTAGCTCGGGGCTGGGCTGGTTTCTCTGCCTCCTTCCCAGGAGAAAGCAGCAGCAAGCAGGAACCCTGGTCATTGATAGCAGGAACCCTGGTCATTGATAGCAGGAACCCTGGTCATTGACAGCAGGAGCCCTGGTCACTGATAACAGGAAGCCTGGTCATTGACAGCAGGAGCCCTGGTCACTGATAGCGGGAACCCTGGTCACTGATAGCAGGAACCCTGGTCACTGATAGCAGGAACCCTGGTCACTGATAGCAGAAACCCTGGTCACTGATAGCAGGAACCCTGGTCACTGATAGCGGGAACCCTGGTCATTGATAGCAAGAACCCTGGTCATTGATAGAAGGAATCCTGGTCACTGATAGCAGGAACCCTGGTCACTGATAGCAGGTACCCTGGTCACTGATAGCAGGAATCCTGGTCATTGATAGCAGGAACCCTGGTCACTGATAGCAGGAACTCTGGTCACTGATAGCAGGAACCCTGGTCACTGATAGCAGGAATCCTGGTCACTGATAGCAGGAACCCTGGTCACTGATAACAGGAACCCTGGTCACTGATAGCAGGAACCCTGGTCACTGATAGCAGGAACCCTGGTCACTGATAGCAGGAACCCTGGTCACTGATAACAGGAACCCTGGTCACTGATAGCAGGAACCCTGGTCACTGATAACAGGAACCCTGGTCACTGATGATAGCAGGAACCCTGGTCACTGATAGCAGGAACCCTGGTCACTGATAGCAGGAACCCTGGTCACTGTAGCAGGAATCCTGGTCATTGATAGAAGGAACCCTGGTCACTGATAGCAGGAACCCTGGTCACTGATCCCCCTCTGCCACGAGCCACCAAAGGGACAGGGAGGGCTGAATGTGGCACATCCAGGAGTGAAACCCTCCTTGAAGGAAGGAGGAACCCTGGTCATTGATAGCAGGTCATCCAGCAGGAACCCTGGTCATTGATAGCAGGAACCCTGGTCACTGATAGCAGGAACCCTGGTCACTGATAGCAGGAGCCCTGGTCACTGATTGATAGCAGGAACCCTGGTCACTGATAGCAGGAACCCTGGTCACTGATAGCAGGAACCCTGGTCATTGATAGCAGGAATCCTGGTCACTGATCCCCTTCTGCCACGAGCCACCAAAGGGACAGGGAGGGCTGAATGTGGCACATCCAGGAGTGAAACCCTCCTGGAAGCAGGGATGGAGAGGGTCTGAGCAGCCCAGCCAGGAGCTGCTGTCACAGACATCTTTTATGAAAAATCCTTTCCTTAGGATTTTTCCTCCTGAGAAGCTGAGAGGCCTCAGGAACAAAATGTAAACAATGGTTATCTGCTGCTGGGGAATGCAACAGGTGCATCTGGGATTGGCCCATGTTGGTTGTTTTAATTAATGGCCAATCACAGTCAGCTGGCTCAGACAAAGAGTCTGAGCCACAAACCTTTGTTATCATTCTTTCTTATTCTATTCTTAGCCAGCCTTCTGATGAAATCCTTTCTTCTATTCTTTCAGTATAATTTTAACGTAATATATATCATAAAATAATAAATCAAGCCTTCTGAAACATGGAGTCAACGTTCTCATCTCTTCCCTCAGCCAAGAACCCCTGTGAGCACAGTCACAAACTGCAGCCTGGAGGATGGAGGGGGATGATGCAAGGATGAGGATGATCCCAGTGAGCATCCCCAGAACACTCAAATGCCAAACCTGACACACCACTGACACATTTGGTGGCCTCTCCCTGAAGTTTCACCTCAGCTTTGGAGCTGGCCTGACATTTTAATGCTGATTTTATTATTTTTTAACACTTTGAGAACAGCTGTGTTGAAGATTGCAATGCAAGATGTTTTCAATTACCATCAGTATGGCAGATTACCTTTGTCAAGTGGGCAGTTTGCTTTATCTCTCTCTTTGAGTGACCACAATCACTTCTCCCTGGAGAGGGGATATTTCTGATAACAGAATATTGAATGTCCCTGCATGGCTGATAAGAACTGCAACATCCCATTGGGAGATGTGAGCCCAGAGGGAGGAGCCAAGCATTCTTACCCAGATATAATCCAGAGACTCTGAGACACCAGCACGGCTTCTCCACGGGATTGCCCAGAGGAACAGCAGCTGCCTCTCCTTCCCCTGGATCTTCAGAGGAAGAATCCATCCTTATACAGGATCCCTGCTCCAGCAGAACCACCCCTGACACTGCAGGAGGGCTGAGCCACAATTCCAATTGGATTTCTACCAACAGCCTGACCCACAGGGTGTCAGGTTGGGTTCTGACTCTGGCAGTGTTGTTCTAGTGTACTGCATTGTTTATTTTATCCTTTTATTTTGTTCTTCTTTCCCTATTAAATAATTGTTATTTCCTGCTCCCATATTTTTGCCTGAGAGCCCCCTTAATTTAAAATTTATAGCAATTTGGAGGGGTGGGGAAGGTTTACATTCTCCATTTCAGGGGAGGCTCCTGCCTTCCTTAGCAGACTCCTGTCTTTCCAAACCAAGACAAGCTGAAAGCACAGCAAGGACATCTCCTCCTCCTCCTCCTCTGGATGCACATCCCAAGGAATCCACATGTTCCACCACCACCTCTCCCCCCACGTGTCTCCACATACTGCTCCTTGAGCTGCAGCCATGGCCAAGGCTGCTGTGGTCCATCTAACTTGTCATAAATCTTCCAAGCTAATGCACAAATACAGGGTTCCATAAAACACCAGCACAGGAGAGTTATGCCAGTCTTGTGGGAAAGTAATACCCATCTAAATAAAGTGTGTAAATACATATTTATTTGCTAGACTGGAACCAAAGAAGCTGTTCTGGTCTGCTGGAGAAAAGAAATACACATTTTAAGACTGTCTAGGTACATAATTACCTCAGAGAGAGAGTGAAATAAATCATCAGTGTCATCCTGCTCCGTGGGAAGGAGCTGCCCTGGGCTCTCCTTTCCCAGCAAGGAGCATCCCCTGGAACTGTGCAATCCCACCCAGCGATGGTGAGCAGAAAATCAGTGTACAGAGGGGTAGGGCAGAGCCCTCCTTCCTTGAGCTCTGGAAAGCACCCAGCACAGGATGTGTTTATTGCTAATGATAGAAGGAGATCCCAACCCTGTGGAGACAAAGTTAAGTGAAGGAGGATTGATTTGGGAGAGATATCCTGGCTTTAGCTGGCTGCCCACAGTGCCTGGGAGGGAATTGAGCTCCAGATTGGAGACAGAGCTTGGAGCAGATTGTCCAAACCCCTCCATCCATCCATCCATCCATCCATCCATCCATCCATCCATCCATCCATCCTCTGCTCCCACTCAGGACATAGCCCTAAGTGTGAAAAAGCAAAGCTCAGCTCTTTCCTTTTTTATATTAACTCCTGCTTGTTGTTCATGAGGAGTTCATGAATAGGTGGAATCATGACCTTAACGAGCCTCAGATGGGTTTAACTAGCCTCAGGTGGGTTTAACTAGCCACAGGTGGATTTAATGAGCCACAGGTGGGTTTAACCAGCTGCAGGTGGGTTTAACCAGCCACAGGTGGATTTGATGAGCCTCAGGTGGATTTAACAAGCTTCAGGTGGGTTTAACCATTCTCAGGTGGATTTAATTAACCTCAGGTGGGTTTAACTAGCCACAGGTGGGATTAATGAGCCTCAGGTGGGTTTAACCAGCCTCAGGTGGGTTTAACCAGCCTCAGGGGGATTTAATGAGCCACAGGTGGGTTTAACCAGCCTCAGATGGGTTTAACCAGCCTCAGGTGGGTTTAACCAGCCTCAGATGGGTTTAACCAGCCTCAGGTGGGTTTAACCACCTCAGGTGGATGTGAGGCCTCCAGCCACTCCTGGCCACCTGCAGCAGGAGCTCCCCATGTCTGCAACATGCTTAGAACCATTATTCATTATTTATCAGCCTTTTAGAGAATGTTTCCAAGTGGGTCCCACAATAAAAGGCTGCTGGCTTCTCTTCCCTACCTCCTTTTTCCCCCTCCATAGATGCCCTGAATCATGCCAAACCCCAACCCTGGGGTCAGCCAGCATTGGAGCAGAGGGACAGAGCCTTGAACGAGCACTCATCTCTTTTTTTTATCATTTTTCAAACCTCCTGGCTCCTTGCTGAGCTGCTGGAAGCTGGCTCTGCACGGGAGGTTCCCAAGGAAAGGCTGGAGCGAGGGGGATGTGCGGGGAGGACCAGGGATAAACTTAGCACAGCCCTGCAGACTGGCACAGCCTCGGGAACACCCAGGGGCCAAGCTCCCTGCACACCCAGATGCCCAAAAAGCTGCTTTTCCCCAGGAGCTGGGAGGTGCCAGACTGGGCTGGGTTCTCAAGAAACATGAATTATGCATCAGCCTGAGGATCCTGGGTGATAAATAATTCTAAGTAAGAGCTTGCTACATGCTTCAGCTGCAGCCTGCCCCTAAAAGAGCTGGGGTTTTCTGGTTTTTTTTCTCTTTTTTTTCCTTTTTTTCTTTTTTTGTTTTTCCTTTTTTTAATTTTTTCCCTCTTTTTTCTTTTTTTTTTTTCTTTGTTTTCCTTTTTTTTCTTTTTTGGTTTTTCGTTTTTTCTTTTTTTCCTTTTTTTCCTTTTTTTTCTTTTTTCTTTTTTCCTTTTTTTTCTTTTTTTCTTCTTTTCTTTTGGTTTTGTTTTTCTTTTTTTCTGTTTTCTTTTTTCTCTTTTTTTTTCTTTTCTTTTTTTTTTGTTTTCTTTTTTTTCTTTTTTTCTCTTTTTTTCTTTTCATTTTCTCTTTTGGTTTTGTTTTTCCTCCTTTTTTTGGTTTTTTTTCTCTTTTTCTTTTTTTCCTTTTTTTTTTTCTTTTCATTCTTTTCTTCTTTTTTTTTCTTTTAGGAGTAATGTGGATTAAGTAGCTCACTTTAATGGGATAAGTAGTTTTTGCAGTGGTTCTTTAGGCTGGAGGTTGCACCTCGTTTCACAAGGCTGCTGGGAGTGTCATCCTTCCATCATTGCTGCAAGCTGTGGGTCAAAGCACAGCCCAGAGGATCCAAACCCTGGGATTTGTTCAAACCAACGAATTTTGTGTTGTTTTGATGGCAAAAGAGGATTGAGCTTTCCTCCAGTTCTCCCCAAAGTTCAGGGATCTCAGGCCTGGCTGTGCAGCCCCAGGTGCTCAGAGCTGCCTGCAAAGGGTTAAAAAGCATCAATTTTAATAATCACTCCTAATGACCACTCGCAAATGAAGGCACAGACGGTGCCCAACCTCTGGCAATGCCCCAGGAGCTGTGCAGGGCCCAAACCAGCTGATTAAAACTCTGTGTTTGCTTAAAGGGAATTTCTGCAAAGCTCTGCAGGCCCAGCCTGGGCCTGGGCTGGGATCTGCTGTCCCTGCAGCCTCTGCCAAGGGCTGATTGACAATGAGAAATGGGCCCATTGCCCGTGCTCTGCCCCCACCTCTGCCAGCAGGGCAGAGCTCAGAGCAGCTGAAATTCCTCTCACTTACAGAGAGCCCCAGAGCTGCAGCCACAGGGTCGGGAGCTGTCGGGACTCAGGACATCCCTCTGGCTGTCCTGAGCAGCCAAGACCCTTGCCAGGGGGCTCAGAGACCCTGGCACAGAGCCCAAAATGCCTCTGTGAGTTTGATTATGGCCCATGGAGCAAATGCCGAACTTCTATGAAGATCAGCAAGCCACAAGAGTTTAAGTAGAATATTAGTGAAATTATCACAGGGTGAATTATGTATTTTAGGATTACTGTACAGGGCGGTTCTATCCCTGTACAGGGGGGTTATGGAGACAAGATGGAGGAATCGGGGCGTGCCTCGTGCTTCTTCTTTCCTCTTCTTGGCCTCCATCTTCTGCTGTGATGTTGGCACTTATTGGTTTAGAGTAGAAGCTCACTGTCTAACATAGGTGATGGGTATTGGGGAGTAATTGTAAATATTGTATACGTAGTTTGTACTATAAAGACACAACACCACCCCGGGGGCAGGCAGAGTGCCTGTGGCTGCCCTGCTGAGCAGATCTCTGCTGGGCAGAAAGAAAATATTTTAGATAAGAATTAATAAACGACCTTGAGACCGAGAGATGAAGAGCTCTGACTCCTTCTTTAAGCGCCGGGCTGGGAAAAGAGACTTTGGAACTTTTCTTGAGGTCACTCTGACAAACAAATGATCCCGACAGGGAGCTGCTCCTGTCCACGGATTTCCAAGCTGGCAGGAGCACTGGAGTAACAAGCTGGGTTTTCTCCAAGGGGAAGGGGTGGAATTGCACCTCCTGCCCACTCTCCATCACTGCTGGTGGAGGAGTTACCTGCTCCTTGTGGAAAGGAAATGCCACCTGCCAGCCTGTTCGACAGGGCCAGCACGGTGATGGGGACGGGGCTGTGCCTTCCCTGCACTGCCCAAAGTCACCAAATCCCACAAATCCCAAACTCTTGCAGGTTCAGCAAGCCCAGAGGCCACGGGGACAGCAGGAGTGTGGCACACCAGGGCTGTTCCTGCAGCTGTGGATGAGGTTTGGACCTTGGCAAGGGGAGCATCTCTCTCATTTCAGGATGATTCTGAATCGCTGAATTCTCTTTTATTTGCCATCCCAGCAAACCAATGGAACCCTGCAGGCTCATTCCCACAAACCTGAATAAATTCCTCCCCAGCACTGGGCAGCAGAGCTGTGCATGCAGAAAAATGAGGCAGAGGATGCTTTCCAGGCTGTGTTTTCTGTGAAAAATGCATGTATTTTATGGTTGGCTTTTTGCAAATATTCAAATGAATAATATATGTGCTGTGTTAGAAAGTAATGCTGTATTAATTCTCTTAAGCAAGGTGTTAAATATAGTTTTAGGTTATAAAAAATGTTAAAATAGAAACTATGCTGTGTAGGATAGTTTTTCTAAAGAAAGGACTCACAGCAAGATAGCAGCCACAGGACACCTGAATCTTTCAGAGAAAAGAATTTATTGCCTTCTTATCAGGAGAAATGAACTCCTTCCTGCCTCAAAGGTGCTGTCAAGATTCAGAAGAAAAAGTTGACACTGCCCAGACAGAATCCTGTGTTTGAATGGAATTTATGCATCATGTATGAAGTGTATGAATATACAACAGGTTATTGTTTTTAAGGGTTAATCCTCTGTTAACCTGGGTCCTTTTTCGGGCTCGTGCTGCCCAGAAAAAGGTACCCAGACTGTCAGTAACTCTTTGTATTTATTGTCTCATATTGTCCTAATTCAAATTGTCCAAATTATTATTACTCTAATTGTATTACTATTTTTACAACCATTTTATTACTATTAAACTTTTAGAAATTTTAAAAACAAGCGATTGGCGTTTTTCACATTTTCCAACTGGTGCACCCAGAAAAATGAGGCAGAGGATGCATTCCAGGCTGTGTTTTCCATCTGATGCACCCAGAAAAATGAGGCAGAGGATGCATTCCAGGCAGTGTTTTCCAGCTGGTGCACCCAGAAAAATGAGGCAGAGGATGCATTCCAGGCAGTGTTTTGCAGCTGGTGCTGGACCTGTTGTCCCCATTGACGTCAGAGAGAATTTGGAGCCTGCACCAGCTCTGAGCATTTAATCAGATGTGACCTCTCTGAAAAAACAGCAAATTAGGGGCAGAGTTAAGAGCAGAGCCCAGGAGTGCTGATCCCCACCTCCCTCCTTTAATCACAAGGCAAAGCTTTGTCCTGATGGAAAGCAAACAGAGGAGGGCAGGAACAGAGCTTTGGTGAGTTGGAAATGTTCTGAGCATTGCTCGGGTTTGAGTTGCTCATCCCAGGTTCTCTTCACTCATTCCCATGAAGGGAACACACAGATGTGGCTCTGCAGGAGTTCCTGGGTGTTGCAACCCTGAGCATGGAGGATTTTGGAGCATTTTGGAAGCCCAGTTCACAATAACCTCCACTGACATGGAGAAACATGTGAGTTTCCTTCCCCTGGAGCAGGATGTGCTGCTTGCTCCAACCGGGGCATCTTCACCCCTACAAATTTTAAATGCAGCTTCACCTGCTCCTGCCAGAGGAGCTCGGCCTGTCCAGAATGGTGGCTTGGCCCTGCAGCCCCAAACCAGCTCTGTTACCCAGAATTAATCTGGGACATCCCACTGTGGCACTCACAGAGAATCACAAAATATCCTGAGCTGGAAGGGACCCGCGAGGATCAAGTGCCTGCACAGGACAACCCCAAAAATCCCATCCTGGCTTGTTTGTAAAAGAGCTCCCCCATCCTGTGGGTCAGCAGTGGGATAAATGCCTGGGATAAATCCCTGCCTGGCCCTTTGGGGATGGCTCTGTGTCCTGATGTGATAGAACATGGAACATGACACGTTTTTCCTGGAGGAATCTCTGCCGTGGGTTAGATCCGGGGCTAAGGAGGTGTCGCAGACATCCTTTATGGAAAATCCTTTCCTTAGGATTTTTCCTCCTGAGAAGCTGAGAGGCCTCAGGAACAAAATGTAAATAATGATTATCTGCTGCTGTGGAATGCAACAGGTGCATCTGGGATTGGTCTCATGTGCTTGTTTCTAATTAATGGCCAATCACAGTCAGCTGGCTTGGACTCTCTGTCTGAGACAGAAGCTTTTGTTATCATTCTTTCCTATTCTATTCTTAGCCAGCCTTCTGATGAGACCTTTTCTTCTATTCTTTTAGTACAATTTTAATGTAATATATATCATAAAATAATAAATCAAACCTTCTGAAACATGGAGTCAGATCTTTGTCTCTTCCCCAGTCCAAGAACCCCTGTGAACACGGTCACGAGGAGGCTCAGAGTACCTGACACGAGCACAACCTCCCTTCAGAAGATGCATCCCTGACGTGGTTTGTCATGAAGAAGCAGCACTTGGCTTTTCTGTGCATTTCTGTGCTGCAAAGCAGGGAATTGACTCCGTTTCAGCTGCTTTAATTAAACGGAGTTAAAAATCCATCGGCACAAAGTTTCCTGCCATGCCTACACAAAATCTGTTCCATGAAAAAAGCAAAAATACAATGGCTATTACTTTCTGTCAAGTTCTACAGGATTTTCTTTTTTTTTAAGAGAGGCTGAACAGCTCATCCTGCAGCAGTTAAATTCCAGCTGCTGCTCCTAAGCTTTTTATTTCCAATGGATATATCTTTGTTAAACAAGGCAGGCTGCAATCCTGCCTCCCCCATCCATCCTCTTGAGGAGCTTGAGGCCTGGAACTGCACCAGCACAGCCCAGGGAAGGGGAGGCAGGAATCCTGCATGGAATGAGCAGTGGAACCCCCCCTTTCCCAGCAGAATGGGGGCTCTGTGTGTCACTGCACCCAGAGCAGGGCACTTTTGGTCCCCAGCATCATTTAATGCCTTCTCTGAGTGGCCAGGTCACTCCCAAGTGACTGATCCATGGATGGAGAATGGGAAGCTGCTCTTGCCAAGCTCAAATTACTTTTTTCCTCCAAGGAAAGTCTCATTTATACACCCCCAGCCATACACTGGGATGGGAGAGGAGTGATGGGGTGACGAGGTAGATGGGAGACTTGCTCATCCTCTAATGCAGACAAATCTCAGCTTTATTGATTAACAGAAATACTTTTATAATCACAATAATAAGGCTCATGCATATTGCAAAACTAAAGCTCGCTATTGGTCAGCTATAAAAGTCAGTCACACCTACTCTCAAGATGTTTGTGGCTTCTTTTTTACCTCCTGTTATCACATAATTTACAAAACAACTTCTTGCTCAAAGAAACCATGTCCTTGAATTAGGCAGCTGTTGTTTTCTCAGATGTATTTCTCATGTTACTTTTCCCATGGACTGTGTCTCAGTAAAAAAAAAAACTGTCCACAATGGGGGCAGCTGCCCCACTCACCAAGCCCAGGAGCTGCACTCTCTGAACCCCCATGGAATGTCCTGGAAGCCTTTCAGTCTAAGATGAGTTATTAGGCTCCGTTTGCTGCCCTCTCTGTGATAGGTGCCATTTCCAGAGGGGGAAAGGGCAGCTCCTCCATGCAAAAAGAACCAGGTGGGACTTCAGGTGTGCCAGGCACTGCTGCTGAGCATCTCTTGGTATCATCTTCCACCAGCAAGCCCTGATGGGGAGATTTCCAGGGGGATTAAACTGCAAAAAACCCTTTCCCAGCATCTGCTGCTCGAGGAGAGGAGGTTGCTATGGCAACCACATCTGGCCTATTCACATGAGTTTTGAGAAGGAGAGAAACAAATAAAATAAAAAAAACAAAGCAAAAACAACACGGAGGAGAGGTGACTTTGTCTGCCTCCACCAAAGGGACAATCAGAGCCACGAGGAGTCCTCCAGCCTGGCTGGTTGTTTGTGTCCCTGTCTGCCACCAGCATCCTGCATTCCCTCGAAAGCCAGGGCTGGCACATGGGGAGTTTGGCAAGGAGAGGAGGATGCACAGCTGGAATTGGGGTGTCTGTGTGTGTGCTGTGGGTGCCTGAGGGTGCCCTGGGGGTTCCCTGGGGGTTCCCTGATTCCCAGAAGAAGACCCACAGCTGGAAATGGGGTGCTGTGTGTGTGCTGTGGGTGTGTGGGGGTTCCCTGGGGTTCCCTGGGGATTCCCTGATTCCCAGAAGAAGATCCAGAGCTGGAATTGGGGTGTTTGTGTGTTGTGGGGTTGTTTGTGTCCCTGTTTGCCACCAGCACTCCTGCATTCCCTCGAAAGCCAGGGGCTGGCACATGGGGAGTTTGGCAAGGAGAGGAGGATCCAGAGCTGGAAATGGGGTGTGTGTGTGTGTGCTGTGGGTGTCTGGATGTTCTCTGGGAGTTCCCTCATTCCCAAAGGTGGACCCACAGCTGGAATTGGGGTGTTGTGTGTGTGCTGTGGGTGTCTGGGGGTTCTCTGGGGGCTCCCTGGAGGTTCCCTGGGGGTTCCTTGTTTCCCGGAGGAGGATCCAGAGCTGGAATTGGGGTGTTTGTGTGTTGTGGGGTGTTTGTGTGTTGTGGGGTTGTTTGTGTCCCTGTTTGCCACCAGCACTCCTGCATTCCCTCGAAAGCCAGGGGCTGGCACATGGGGAGTTTGGCAAGGAGAGGAGGATCCACAGCTGGAATTGGGGTGTTTGTGTGGGTGCTGTGGGTGCCCAGGGGGTTCCCTGATTCCCAGGCCATCCCTGGCTACTCTGGGCTCTCCCAGTTGCAGCCATGGGGTCCCTCCATCACCTGCATCCCCCAGATCTGACCTGTGGGAAGGACTCTGGTTTCTCTCTAGGGCCAGCAGAGCCCAGAAGGTGTCAAAGTGATGAAGTTTTTCCAGGGGAAAAGAGCTGATCTGGATGGGGAGGATCCCAGATGCTCCCAGACTGTTGGAACCCTGATTACTGAGAATTTCAGACTTTCTGTGCTGCCAGGAACTGACCCCCAGGAGAACCCTGCATTTGACCTGAGGTGTGGAGAAGCTTCCAAAAGGGAATTATAGAACTGGGATTGTGGGTGTGGAGTTTGAATAGACGTGTTCAATATCATAGGGTGGAAAAAATTAGAGTTTAAGGGTTTAGAATATAGTAATATTTATAAAAGATGGAGGTTCTGGGGCAGAGGCTGGTCTTTCTTTTTCACCTTCTTCTTCATGGGTTAGGGTGGTATTGTGTAATTGGCTAAAAAAGTCCTCACCAGACCATGTGAACTCAGGTTTTCCACACAATTTAAGGAGCATTTCAGCCAACACAAGGCTGGGCCATCCCTCTTGCCATGCCAGGAGAGGATGGGGTTTAGCAGGAATGCTGTGGGCAGGGACAAGGGATGGGTCTGCTCTGGGTCAGGCTCCTGCTGCTCCCCCCTTTGGGAATGGCGTCACTTTTTAGCTGGATAAATTATGCTGGATGCTCTTGGAGCCGATCCTTTCCTCAGCTTCATTTGCATTTCAGGGCAGAGCTGCAGAGATCTGTGGTGGTTCCAAGGCAGCACATTTGGAGCAGGGTCTGGAGGAGCTCCACGGTGGAGAGAGGCACGTGTGAACCTCTGGCACAGCCCTGCACCATGGCAGGGCCCTGGGGACGGGCACAGCTCCTCCAGGACACTCAGGACGTGCAGGAATTCCCTGCCAGGGGCTCAGGGAGGCTGAATCCCAAATCCTGGCAGCCCAGAGGAGCTGAATCCCAAATCCTGGCAGCCCAGAGGAGCTGAATCCCAAATCCTGGTAGCCCAGAGGAGCTGAATCCCAAATCCTGGCAGCCCAGAGGAGCTGAATCCCAAATCCTGGCAGCCCAGAGGAGCTGAATCCCAAATCCTGGTAGCCCAGAGGAGCTGAATCCCAAATCCTGGTAGCCCAGAGGAGCTGAATCCCAAATCCTGGCAGCCCAGAGGAGCTGAATCCCAAATCCTGGTAGCCCAGAGGAGCTGAATCCCAAATCCTGGCAGCCCAGAGGAGCTGAATTCCCAAATCCTGGCAGCCCAGAGGAGCTGAGTCCCAAATTCTGGCAGCCCAGAGGAGCTGAATCCCAAATCCCTGGCAGCCCTGCTGCGGGTCTGCTCCACACTGGGCACAGTGCTGGACACAGCAGGCAGTAATTCACTCAAGGACATTAAATGCAGCAGGATCAGGGCATTGATTCCTGCTGGATGGACACTCCTGGGGGGCTGCTCCCCCCTCCACACCCAAAGGCAGATCCAGCACCCTGTGCCATGAGGCACCAGAGCTTGTTCCCAAGGCAGGGTCATCCCAAAGGCCCCCCACACCCACCCCAGCCCCATCCACACACAGAATATTCCTGTCGTTTTCAGGAACACACACACACACACACACACACACACACACAATTTACCATCTGGCCTGGAATTCTTTATGCTCTGAGCTCGATGCAAATGAGCTCGCTCCCACTAATTGCTGGGATGTTAATGATGCTCACACCGAGGCAGGGCTGGCTGGGCAGGGCAGTGCCAGCCCTGCACCACTCTGTCCTGCAGCCTGCCAGATGCCACAGCCCTGCTCCCTGCCCTGCCAGGCAGCAATCACACACCTTGGGATGCTCTCAGAGCCTGAAATGCAAAGGTGACAGCAAAAAGAGCTGGGGGAAGGAAAAAAAGAACGGTGATGCAAAGCAGGAATTGAGCCCTGCAGATGAGCTGACCTATAAATGCCTCGGGGTGGAGAGGGTGGGAACGGAGAGACCAGGGCTGGGGCAGTGCTCTCTGCAGCAGATGGGCTGAAATCCTCATCAGCAGATGCAAACAGGGAAAATATGGGAGTCAGGGCAGGGAAAAAGCTGCTGCCTGTGCAGGGAGGCTGCACAATCAGCATCAGCATCAGGCAGGATGGACCCTGACCCTGGTGCTGCCTCTGAGAGCCACAGGCAGCACCCCAGAGCCCCCAGGGCCTGCCAGTCCTTCCCCCTGCTGCTCCAGGCGTCCCTGGTTTCCCTTCAAGCAGCTCAGAATGACCAAATCCATGGGGCTGGGGCCAAGCAGCAGAAGGGAGCCCAGGCTGGGAAGACAAACCCAAAGGATTCCATGGCTGGTCAGCAGTGAGGGGCTCAGAGCTGATGGAAGGGGCCTCGTGTGGCTCAGGGCTGTGGATCCTCCAGGCTCCTCTCTAGAAACCCTGTCTTCATCATCCTCTCTCCCCCTCTTCTTCATTCTGTTCTTTCACCATCAGAGATTTCCCTTCCCAGCACTGGGAACAGCAGAGCAGGAGCTGCAGGGCACTCTGCCAGACCCATTCATTCCCTGTCCCCATGGCAAGGGCAGGATTGGCATGGAAAAGCCAGATTTGAGCTTGGAGGGGAGGGAATCCCACAGGGCAGGGCTGGGGGCTGCCAGGGCTGGGTACAGGAGCTGGATCAGGAACTTCCTGTGGCCTCCAGGCAAATTGTCCCTAAAGGATTTCTTGTTTCCTTTCATCAGGCTGCTCAGGCTGGTTATTTCAATTGCACTGTTACCAGCTTGGGAAAAAGCAAATGGAGTGGCCAAGGAGGTGCTGGGCACTGCGGGCAGGGCTGGCACAGAGGCTGGGGTGGCAGCAGGGATGGGGAAAACCTGATCTTCCTTCCTTCCTTCCTTCCTTCCTTCCTTCCTTCCTTCCTTCCTTCCTTCCTTCCTTCCTTCCTTCCTTCCTTCCTTCCTTCCTTCCTTCCTTCCTTCCTTCCTTCCTTCCTTCCTTCCTTCCTTCCTTCCTTCCTTCCTTCCTTCCTTCCTTCCTTCCTTCCTTCCTTCCTTCCTTCCTTCCTTCCTTCCTTCCTTCCTTCCTTCCCTTCCTTCCTTCCTTCCTTCCTTCCTTCCTTCCTTCCTTCCTTCCTTCCTTCCTTCCTTCCTTCCTTCTTCCTTCCTTCCTTCCTTCCTTCCTTTCCTTCCCTTCCTTCCTTCCTTCCTTCCTTCCTTCCTTCCTTCCTTTCCTTCCTTCCTTCCTTCCTTCCTTCCTTCCTTCCTTCCTTCCTTCCCTTCCTTCCTTCCTTCCTTCCTTCCTTCCTTCCTTCCTTCCTTCCTTCCTTCCTTCCTTCCTTCCTTCCTTCCTTCCTTCCTTCCTTCCTTCCTTCCTTCCTTCCTTCCTTCCTTCCTTCCTTCCTTCCTTCCTTCCTTCCTTCCTTCCTTCCTTCCTTCCTTCCTTCCTTCCTTCCTTCCTTCCTTCCTTCCTTCCTTCCTTCCTTCCTTCCTTCCTTCCTTCCTTCCTTCCTTCCTTCCTTCCTTCCTTCCTTCCTTCCTTCCTTCTCCTTCTTCCCTTTTGCCCCTTCCTTCTGCCACTTCTTCCACTTCTTTCCTTCCTAGCAGGGCCTGCACATCTCTTTTCAAGTTCTGACCTGGCTGCAGAGATCTCTGCTCTCCATCCATCCCAACCATGCTACCCCATCAATCCCACACTCCCCTTTCCCTGAACCCTGCACTATTTTGGAGCTAACAAACCCTCCCAGCAGCCTGCCAGCTCCTTCTGCTCAACCCCAAAGAGTGGCAGCAATTTTCAGAGGAGCAATTTTTTTTTTCTTCTCAAAGGGAGGAGGAAAAAAAAAAAAAAACACCAAAAACAGGGGGGAAAAATTAAAAAAAAAACAAACCCTGGAATCACCATGGCAACTTGCTCTATCCTGGAGCTGCAAACCCTGAAATTCCCACTCCCCACTTTTGCCTTGGCTTGGATCAGGCAGGGATGGCAGCTGGCATCACTCTGTGCTGTGTCAGGTGGAGCTGTGCTTCAGAGCAGGTTGGTTTTGTGCATCCTCCCTCAGCAAGGCTGGATCAGGTCTCTCCAGGGCCCTGCAGGGGGTTTGGGGCAGCAGGACCATTCCTGGGGCAGGGAGTGCCTTGCCAACCATGTGCCAGCTGGGCTGTGCCCCTTTGGCCCCAGCTCTCCTTCCCAGTGGGTGCTGCTGCAAAAAGGTTTTGTTTTCTGCCCTGTCCCCCCCTTGCCATGTTCCTCAATGCCCCCTCTTGTCCCAGGACAGAGCTCCCCACCTCCAAGGCTGTTTGTCCTTCCCACACCCACTCAGCCCGAGGCTGGAGGTGCAGGGATGAGCCCAAAACCCTGCAAAAGCTCCCAGCCAGCACAGCAAGGGATTTCTGAACCTCTGAAATCCATCAGGAGCTGTGTGGGGCTGCCCCACTGCTGTCCCCGTGCCCCTGAGCTCCAGCAGAGGGGACACAGCAGGCAGGGATTGCTGCAGGAATGGGCTCTCCAGAGGGCATTCAGCCCTCATTTTGTCTCATTTATTGCTTATTACCGGCCCTGCTGTGCTGGGGAAGAGCAGCCAGAGGTGGAAAGGATTTGTCTGTGCCCTCTGGCAGAGCAGTGGGATGCTGGATTGCTCCCCACCATCCCAGGCTGGGGGCAGGAGCAGGGCTGGCTCATCCCAATGGATCAAAGGATGAGAGATCCCAGAGGATGTTCCCCTCCTGCAGACCCTCACTCAGGGTCACTCATGTGGGCACTGCCACCACCCTGACCCATCCTTCATCCCCACAGGAGGAGATGTTGCTCTGGGAGCTCAGCAGATGGGGCTGAGCAGAGAGAAAATTGCTTTTGCTTTATAGCTCAGGCAGCAGCGCTTTATTTCCCCATTTATATCCCATTTATATCCCACCCCCATCATCTGCAAACCCATTCCCCTCTCTGGCAGCACAAAGGCAGGCAAGTGGCACCAGCTGTGCCCACAGCCAGCTGCCCACCAGGAGCCCAGGGGTTGGGGTTCATGGAGCTGGATCCTGATATTCATTTAGGAAATGAGATGCCAGGCGTGCCCTGCTCCCCCAGCAGCCTGGCAGGGGCTGCAGCTCTGATGAGCCCTCCTGGGCAGGGGCACAGATGCTGCAGTTGGCTCTTGGTGCCCCTGCAAGGGTGTGGGAAGCAGCTCTGGAGCCGTGCAGGGGATCACAGCTCTGTAATTGCTGTTTAAATCAGGGCAGAGCCTCGCTGCCTCCTGGCACAGGGTCTGCAATAAAGGTGTTGGAAAAAGCCCCAGAATGAGCTGGGTTTGCAGCATTGCAGGGGGATGGGATGGGTCACCACAGGCCTGTGGAAAACCTGGCAAGGGACAGCTCTGAGGAGAGAAATATTCCATCATTTTCTCTTGGGAGTTGTCTGGTCCAACATCTCATGAAATAAGCTCTTCAGTAATGCCCAGGTGGGGCAACACCTTCTCCTGAAGTTTCTTCTTCTATCAGGCCTCAGCACCTCTGGATAAATCAGCCCACAGATGGAAACTCCTAGTTTGATTTCTAGGTTTGTAAACTCCCAGTTTGGTTTCTAGGTTTGTAAACTCCCAGTTTCATTTTTTCCACAGTCCTGTGTCGCAGACATCTTTCCATGAAAAATCCTTTCCTTAGGATTTTTCCTCCTGAGAAGCTGAGAGGCCTCAGGAACAAAATGTGAACAATGATTATCTGCTGCTGTGGAATGCAACAGGTGCATCTGGGATTGGTTCATGTGGTTGTTTCTAATTAATGGCCAATCACAGTCAGCTGGCTTGGACTCTCTGTCCGACACACAAACCTTTGTTATCATTCTTTCTAATTCTATTCTTAAATAGAATAGAATAGCCAGCCTTCTGATGAAACCTTTTCTTCTATTCTTTTAGTATAGTTTTAATGTAATGTATATCATAAAATAATAAATCAAGCCTTCTGAGCCATGGAGTCAGATCCTCATCTCTTCCCTCACCCCCTGACCCCTGTGAACACTGTCACAGTCCTGCAGGTCAGAATTCACTCCCAGTCCCTTTCTGCATGGAACATTGGAGCTGTCCTTTGCCAGCAGGGAAACTGAGGCACAGCTGGACCTTCCCCTCTTGTGAATGACACCACAGAGCAGCCCCTTCCCATCTGTTCCCCCTCCTGTGGAAAGCAGAGGCTCCAGCCCATCCCATCCTGCCCCTGCAGCCACCACATCTCCCTCAGGATTTGCTTAATGAAGATTAAAGAAGTGCTGCTGCCAATATGTCAGTCATAAAAGCACGGAAAATAATACAAGGAGCAAAGCACCGTGGCTATCAGCCCGAGTGGAAGTCTCAATTAGCAAATATATCAATCACTGATGACATCTTAAGTAGCATTTGCAGGGACAGCATTACAGAAATGATCTGCAATTACAGAGCTGCTGGGAGCAGAACTTCCTGAGAAGTGGGGCTGGATTCAGGGTGATGCTGGCCTAGAACAGAGGCTGGACAGAGCTAAAGAATAAATTAGGGATTTATTAAAATTATTTCCTCCATGGATGCACCTTGGGCAGCACAAGAGCCCAGCCAGAGTTGCACCCAAGATGAGCCGAAAGGGTCACAAAATGCACCCAAAATGAAACAAAATGGTCCTAAAATGAACCCAAGATGAACCAAAATGGTCCCAAAATGCACCCAAGATGAACCAAAATGATCACAAAATGAACCCAAGATGAACCAAAATGGTCACAAAATGAACCCAAGATGAACCAAAATGGTCCCAAAATGCTACGAGCGGGCACAGGGTCTGTCCCTTGGATCAGTTCTGCTCCATTTGCATCTTGCAGTTCATTGTCCCATTCCAGCTTTAGTCCAGGCAGTCCCACCCTGCTTGTTTTTCTCTCTCCAGCCCACGGGGTTTGTGCTCTTGGGGCTGAGATTTGGATCATTTGTCCTTGGTCCCCAGCTGGAGCAGGAATTGTTTTGTCTCCCTGCTCTGTGCACAGAGCTCACCATCCCCTAATATGAAGCTCAGAATTACACACCAAAGCAGCACAGAATCTGAAAAATATAAAAGCTAAACCTGAGGCATCAAGGGAAGCATCATCCAGGCTCCCAGGGGATATTTGGGGGTGTCTGTGACAAGAATCATTGTGCCCTCATCACTCTGTACAGTTCCTGAAAGGTGCCTGTGCTCAGGTGGGTCTGGGCTCTTCCTGCAGGAACTGACAGAACCAGAGCACACAGCCTCAAGCTGCACCAAGGGAAATACAGGATGGATATCAGGAAAAAGTTTTGCATGGAAAGAGTGATAAAGTTCTGGAATTGTCTGCCCAGAGAGGTGGTGCAGTCCCCATCCCTGGGTGTGTTTAACCAAGCCTGGATGTGGCACTGGGTGCCAGGGTTGAGTTCAGCTGTTGGGGCTGGGTTGGACTCGATGATTTTGAAGGTCTCTTCCAACCCAGTGATTGTGTGATTCTGTGTGAATTGCTGTGTTTAGATGTGCCAGGACAGAGCTGTGCAGGGTGTCCAGGCTGCCGTGGCACAGCTCCATAGAAAAGGAACATCTGCTGCTGCCTGGGGCTGGGGACAGCACTGCTGGGTCACCCACAGGGTTTGGCTGTGAAAAGCCTCCAAAAAGCCACATGGGCAGGTCCCATCTGGGCCTCAGAGCCCTGTGGCACTGAGAGCAAGGAGGGGAGAATGGTGCAGCAGTGCTGGCCAGCATCACCCCATGGTGGCCACCAGCTGGCCGTGCCCAGGCCACTGGGGATGGAGCCAGAGCTGATTTACAAGGCCCAGGATGAAGAGGGATTGGGGAAGGTGCTGGAACATGCACAGGGAGTTATGGATATCTCTGGATTACAGCAGTTTACAGGCTCCAGCTGGAGGCAAACCCTGCTGGGCAGCACAGAGGTGAAAAAGGAGGAGCAAAATCACTGCCAAAGCTCCTCCAGCCCTGGGATGTGCTTCTGTACACACACACACCCCAAAACTACAGCCACGACAGAAAAGCAACAAAAACCCCACTGCTGGTGTGTTTTAAAGGTGTAGGATTGATGTCACCCCGTTAAGGTGGCATTACTGAGCTGACAGCACCTCTGCAGCCTGTCCAGGCTCCCCAAAAGTCCCTCAACACTTATAAAAGGGATTTCTTGGTCCCAGCTGCATCCCTGCATCCCACAAACTCCCCAAAAAACACAGGGCTCCCATCCCACATCGCTGCTGGGGCTGATTTGATTTCCAGGCCCGAGGAACACTTGTCTTGTTCAGGCTGGTGAATAATTTATAATTTGCTTATGAGCAAAGGCAATGGGGAGTGTGGGGAAGGGGAGGGAGAATAAATATATATTTATAAAATATGGAAAAAGCTAAAAAAAAATCATAATAATGCCCAAACCAGCCCTGTAAACTGTTCCTTTGATCTAATCCAGAATAAATTATACATAATGGAGCTGGATGGGTTTGCTTGCCGCCAGCATGAATAAAAAACCAGAAAGCAAGAGAGCAAGCCAAATCATCTGAACTAATAACAATGTGCTCGCTGTAGATGCTTCATCTGGGATTATTTTGCAGCAGCCAGCACAGATTTCCATGGAAAAGAAAGTAATTTTTTAACTGGGAGGTGCTGTGCAGGCAATGAGCTGTGGTAATGCTCCAGGATGCCTGGAGCAGCCAAGGAGATTTTTCTTTCTCATTCCCTGATTTCTTCCACTAAAGGATCTGGAGGCACCAAATCTTTCAAACTTTGCTATGAGCCATGGGGCAGATGTATCTTCCAAACTTCTGGAATTCCATTGATACAACAAAAAAATCACCCATATTTTGATTTACAACACAGACACACAGGAAAGTGTGGAGAGCTGCAGATTATTCTCCTGTCACCATGATATTTTCTGAAAAATCCTCTTTGCCCAGGATTTTCTCCTGGGAAGCTGAGAGGCCTCAGAAAAGAAGGAAAACAATTATCTGATTGCTTGGGAATGTGGTCTGGAGAGCATTTTACCAACAGGTGCATCTTTGATTGGTTCCATGTGAATTGTTTTTAATTAATGACCAATCACCACCAGCTGTGTCACACACTGAGGAGTCAGTCACGAGTTTTCATGATCACTCTTTTCTAACCTTCTGATGTAGCCTTTCTCTTTCTTTAGTATAGTTTTAGGATATAATTTCTTATAATATGATATGATACAGAATAGAATAGAATAGATTAGAATAGAAGAATAGAATAGAATAGAATATTATGTTATAGAATATTATGTAATGTTATATTATATTATATTATATTATATTATATTATATTATATTATATTATATTATATTATATTATATTATATTATATTATATTATATTATATTATATTATATTATATTATATTATATTATATTATATTATATTCCTTCTGAAAACATGGAGTTAAATTCTCATTTCTCACCTCGTCCTGGGGACCTCACAACACCACATTTTCCCAGTGCCTTCACCATTCCTCCTCTCTCCTCCTTCCCTCTCTCATGGCTGAGGCAGCTCCTCAGCACTGCTGTGTTCTGCAGAGCTCAGCTGATGGCTCCAGGATTCAGATCCATCAGGAAACACAATCCATAGAGAATTCCCTGCCAGCTCAGGAGCCAGTTCCCATCCAGAGGCTCGTGGAAAATCACTCCCATTCCCATTCACAGCTCCTGCTGCAGCCTGCACTGACTTCCTCAGGATGAGGAAGGTATTGACCCAATAGCCAATACTCCAAAAATAAACCATTCCCTCAGGCCTTGGCTTCAGCATCCGATTAAAATTCCTGCCAGAACTGCCAGCCCTGTGGAATGTGCAATTCCAGAGGCAGGGAATGAGCTGGGTGCTGCTGTGGCACGGCCAGGTCAGCCACTGATCACAGATGCCTCCTCAAATTCACAGTTTTGTCATGAATTAAGAGACAGATGGCCAGTGGAATGAGTTTAGGAAGAATAAAAGGTCCCTGAAGGTCTGAACTTGGGACTCTCAAAACGGGAGAACCTCCAAGGCCCAGCAGAGCCTCCAGAAGAAATCATCCTGTTCTGTCTTATTTGGAAGAAAAAAACCCACTTTTTTTTCTTTTTATTTCTGAAACAGTTTTCCTTTTGGCTGGTTATTTGGGAGCAGGGAGAATCCCATCAGCTGGTGGATGGCCCTGTAGGATTGACGGGAGTCTGCGGTCAGGATGGATGGATGGATGGATGGATGAGAGATCTCTGAATCCAGGGCTGGAACTTGGGGTTTATTGCAAAGGGCCTGGGTGCAGGGCCCTGCTGGGAGCTGCCAGCCACAGCTCAGAGCAGGATGAGAGAAGAGAGGGGAGAGAGGATGAGAGGGGGAGAGAGTAAAAGCATAAGAGAGTAAAAGGGGTAAGAGAGTAAAAGGCAAGAGCTAAGAGACAAGAGTAAGGGTAAGAGGGCAAAGTTCCCGTTACAATACAATAAATCTTCTTCTGTGTTGAATATTTTGAGTCTCACTAACCAATCTAGTACAAGATACAAATCCTATTGCATTTCCATACAGCCTATATGAATCATTACATTACCATCCTGTGTTACATTTTAAACCCTAAAAACTCCTCTTTGGGCCCTTCTGCCAAGCTGTAGGGTCTGCTCTGACCCTTGGGCCTGTCTGCAAGCAGAGGGTGTTGTTCCATCAAAATGGGATCACCTTCAGCTGCCCACACCATTGTTTTCCAGTTGTTCAGTAACTGAGGGATCTCAAAGCTTGCTTTCATTTCAATCTCACTTATAGTTTCTATATTCTCAAAATCTTTTGCCAGACAATCATACTTATAACGCTTTCCTGTTCCATCTTCCCCAACATGACCCCATTGCTGTGGGGACAATCTCGGGGTCACCCCCTGCTCTGGGAGCTCCCCACCAGCTCCTGTGCCCTGATCACCTTTCAGAAAATTCACACCCACGGCCAAAACCCGACAAAAGCAGGGGTGGGTTTGGAATGTTTGGCTGTGAAGTGGCGCTGCACATCAACACTCGGCACATCTGCACGAGGGGAATGTGCTGCTTCACAGCTCGTTTAGCTGTGACCCCCTTTTTCGAGAGTCTGTTTGTTTATTTGTTCACAGCTCTGTGCGAAATCCACCTGGAGGGAATTCTCTTCCCTCCTCCCATCCCAGATCCAGCAGCCAGGCTGAGTCAGACGAGGAAAATGGGAAAGAGTCACTGCCTCCATCCCTGCTCCCTCTGGAGCATCCAGAGGGTGGGAATGCTCGGCCTCCCCCTAAAACTGCTCCACCATGCAGGAGGGGAAAACGATGCTTAATTCCTCTCTGCACCTTATTCAGAGGTGGAGCTGAAGGAATCTGAGCTATTCTCATCATTTTAGAGTGGGCAACAGGGTGTGAGGGGGTTTGGAGCTCATGACTTATGGAAGAGGAGCAATGTAGGAAAAATGAGTGGGAATAATGCAAGGAAAATAGCTTTAAACTGCCAGGGGGCAGGGTTAGGTGGGATATTGGGAAGAAATATCCCTGTGAGGGTGGGGAGGCCCTGGCACAGGGTGCCCAGGGAAGCTGTGGGTGCTCCTGGATGTATCCAAGGTTGAGCAAAGCTTGGAGCAAGCTGGGATAATAGAAAGTGACCCTGCCCATGGCAGAGGGTGGATTTAAATCCCTCCCAACCCAACCCAAGCCATGATTCTGTAGCTTTGTCCCATCACCACCACACCACAACCCCAGAGCTGCCCAGGAAGGACCAGATCAAAGAAGTGCCCAAAACCTCCATGGGTATGGCCTATGCAGGGCTGGCTGTGCTCTGGGACCATCCAGCTGTGTGTTAGTCCAGCAAAAACACCAAAATGTGCCTTGGAGCCACCCAGGGAGCTTCTACTCCTGTCAGGCTGAGGGGTCCTGCTCTGGAGCCAGAGATGTGTCACTAATTGGTACCTGAGAGTTCTCAAAGGAAATCTCATCTCTGAAGTCAAGGCTGGAGGGAAAAAAACTTCCCCTGGATGGAGTGGAGCTGTGGAAGGAGGAGAGCAGAGCTGCAGAGCCTCGGAGATCAATCACAATTATAAACCCAGTTAGAAGCAGAGGGCTGCTCAGAGAGGTCACTTCAGGGTGCTCCTATTAGGGAAGTCTATTAGGGAAAAGGCTGATAATGGATGGGAGGCTGCCACACGGGCTAATTATAAACATCACACGGTGGCTCGGGCTCAGCTGCTCCCTGCCAGGGCTGTGCTTTGCTCCAGGCTCCAGCTCCTTGCTGCAGGTGCCACATTTTCCTGGGGAAGCTGCAGATATCCCTGCAGCACCCATGGGTCGAGCTGTGCCCATCCTTTGTCATGTGTGACCCCATCAGCAGGAGATTGGCTTCCAAAATCGTGAGGGGTGAGAGCTCCTCACTGCTTGTGAGCACAACCAGCCCCTCCTGGATTTGTTCAGCCACATTTGGCTTTCTTTAAAGCTCTACTTTTGCTTTTTGACTTTGTAACAGCCCTGATTTGGGTTAAATGCAGTTTTCACCAAATTCCTTGATCTACAGGGGAAATGTGCCCCCAGCACCAGGCTGGCAGCTGCCAGCTCTGCTCCTTTGTGCCCTCCATGCCCACGCAGCACTGAGGTGGCTCCAGCCTGGAAAAGCAGGATGGATCAAGAGCTTTGGCTGAGCTCTTCACACGAGGAAGCCCCAGGGTGAGGCTGAGCTGGTTGCAGAGATCAGTTTAACTCCCACACTGTCCTCAGAGTGCAGAGCACGGGGCAGAGATGATTTCTGGGCTGAATTTTTGCCTCATCATGAGCAGCACTTGCTCTGTGTGCCCGGCACGGGAGCAGCACGGGAGCCATGGCCCGGGTTCCTGAGGACAAGGAATTGCATAACTCCCACCCCAGCCCGGCTGGATCAGCTCCCCAGCTGGAATAAATCAGGAGAGATCCATCGAGGTCAATCCTGGCCAATTGTATCCACTTAATCTTCTCTCTGGAAGCACCACTCAATCGATGTGCAGAGCTCCTGCCTCCTCCAGGGCCACTCCAAGCCTCTTCCCAAAAGCACTGGAACAGAAACCCCTCCTGCTCCTCTCTGAGTGCCTGAGCCACAGCCCCAAAAATGGGGCTGCCAAGCTGCCCCAAAAAACACATCTGGGATGGGCATCCAGGGGGGAAAACTGAGCTAGCAGCCCTGAAAAACAGCAGTTTATTCCAGAGGGACACAGGGTTTATTTTCCATTTTATTTCCCTGAAATGGCCGGGGGCTGCGGTGGAAAGAATGGACGTCTGGGAAGGAGGGTTCTTGATAATTCATATCCCAGGATGGTCCTGCTCCCAGCCCCAGCAGGGCTCTCATATTTAATTAAAAATTGTGAAATATTTATCTCTGTTAAGTGCTCTCCCTCCTCAGCCCCTCTCCCCATTTGAGAACGAGGGGGATGGAGCAGGGCAGGGATATTGGTGTGGATCCTTCACAAGCAGTGAAATAATCAACAAATTGGAAGTTTAAGGCTGGATTATTTTGTTTGTGGGGATGTTTCCACACCCATACCTGCTGCAGCAACTCCCAAATTTACAGCAAAGCACAAAACCAAGGGATGGGGAGTCTCGGGGTGTCCCTGGGGCAGAGGGGTGAGCACAGGCACTGCTCCCCATCCCCTTCCCTGCCATCAGCCCCCAGCCCTGCTTCCACCAGAGGCTGACCCCGGTGCTTTGATGGAGACATCTTTCAAAGAACCCTAACCAGCTTTGTTAGATGTTTTATTCAGCTTTTATAAATGTTCCTTGCTCTAAAAGACTAAATGAGGAGTTTGGGGCAGTGCCAAGGGGTCTCTTTTCTATTTCTCTTGGCAGTAAATCAGCTTTCAAATTATTATTGCCATAAGGAAACACAATATTCAAATGCGAGCCTCTCTCCCTTTTATCTCCCCCTCCCCTCTCCCCTTCCTCCTGCTGACTGCCCCTCTTTTAAATGCAGATCAGCCCCGGCCCTCCCCATCACTCCCTCCAGTTTTGGGGAGGTGACGCTTGGATTTTCACATCCAATCCTTCCTCCTGTCCTTGCTTTTCCCATTTCAGGGCAGGATCTGGTGCAGAGGAGGAGCAGATAAAGGCCCTGGAACATCCCCTCGTGTGCTTGGCTCCACACACCTGCCTGCAGAACAGGAGAAGGAAAAAACAGGTGGCACAGCCCGGCAAGAAGTGTCAAATCCCAGGGGCTGGAATTGCAGCAAGTGAGGATCCAACAGCAATCCTGGGGCTGAATCACAGCTAAAAACAGACAAGGTTGCTCTGAGGAGCATTTTTAGACAATACACCGGGGGCTGGGGGTCACATTCCCAGGGGACATCAATTGACAGTGGTGGCATTAAATCCCAGGCAGCTCCTCACGCCCCGGAGCACTGACCTGCTCACCCCCAGCTCCCAGCCTTTATTAAACCCAGCTCCCAGCCTTTATTAAACCCAGCCTCGGGAGATGTGGCTGGCATGACAAAGCGCTGGAGATTTGCATGTATAAAATTCCCTGGAACGAAATGGCTTTGGTGGGGCAAAAGTTCACATCAGAGTGGCCCAGGGGTGACTCGGGGGAGGTTTCAGCACTGTCAGCACTGAGCTCTGGTGCTCCCAGGGATGAGGCAGGAGCAGAGCTGGGATGATGGCAATGGGAACAGCCTCTCCTGAGAGCCCAGGCTGCTGGGATTTGCCATGGGGCTCACACCAAAGGGAGCAAAGGGGGGATATTTCCACCCACCTTGGCCCTTTGGGGCTGCAAAAGGCTTTGGTGACTGTGAAAAACGCCAATCACTTGTTTTTAAAATTTCTAAAAGTTTAATAGTAATAAAATGGTTATATAAAAATAGTAATGCAATTAGAGTAATAATAATTTGGACAATGTGAGTTAGGATAATATGAGACAATAAATACAAAGAGTTATGAACGTCCGGGTACCTTTTCTGGGCAGCACAAGCCCAAAAAAGGACCCAGGTTAACAGAGGATTAACCCTTAAAAGCAATAGCCTGTAGCATATTCATACACCTCATACATGATGCATAAATTCCATTCAAACACAGGATTCTGTCTGGGCAGTGTCAACTTTTTCCTCTGAATCCTGACAGTGCCTTCGAGGCAGGAAGGAGTTCATTTCTTCTGATAATGGAGCAATAAATTCTTTTCTCTGAAAGATTCAGGTGTCCTGTGGCTGCTGTCTGGTGCGAGTGCCTCATTCCTTTCTTTAAAAAACCCCACTAACATAGTTCTTATTTTAACTACAAGTTACCTTTTAATTACAAGACTACATTTATTATTAAAATGTTAATACAGCACTACTAATCAATACATCAAAATACATATGGTAAATATCTGCATAGAGCCATACAATATGCACTTTCCACAGTGACCAAGTGACCATTCCTGGCCTGTCAGCCAGGGGTGGCATCCAGAGAAGCCTTCTCCAGGCTGATTCCAGCTCCCTCTGGAGCTGGTGGGGTTTAGAGTTTGTCCAGCAGGATCAGAGCGAGCTCCCAGCTCCTGGAAATAACTCCTCCAGCAGTGGCAGCCCCAGCACAGCCCATTGCTCTTTGTGTTTCCCCCCAGTGCACTGCAGCACATGTACATACACAGAACAACACAAACGGGGATAAATCACCTTCCAGGCAAAGCCTGAGGACTTCGGAATTACTGAAAAATCAAAGCACATTCCAGGGGGGAAACGCAGCAAACAGGAAAGGGGAAAATGCACAGAGAGGCTTTTGATGAAAGCAGAGCCAGGGAGGGAGCTCAGAGCCCTTTCAAGGCACTCATGAAGTGAGTGCCTGCACAGCCCTGGGGGCACAGAGGAGTTAATGCCCCAGCCATGTTCCAGATGGATGTGGATGTCAGAGCCAGCTGAAATTGCCCAGCCCATGGAGGGAGAGCATTTGGGGTGCTGGAGAAGCAGAGAGTTCCCAGCTCTGCTGTTCTCTGAGCAAGGCAGGAGTCAGCGCTGGATGCAGCTGAGCAAGCCAAGGATGGCTCTTCCAGGTGAAGGAACGACAAAAAAAAGGTGTTTTCTAAATGAAAAATATAAATCTAAAGTGCAACCTCAGCCTTCTCCAGTTCAGAGTGATGAGGGTTTGATGGTGGGAGCTGGAAGACAACCAGCAAGTGATGGAGAGGAGGAGGCTCAGGCTGAATTCCCTGTTGGGAACACAGAGCCCTTCCCACTGCCCTGACCTCAGGATTGGGATCAATACCCCCAGCCCTGCAGCCAGGGTGGCTGGAAAACTCCTGTTTAATTACTCACAGCCAGCAGCACAGCAGCCAGCCCAGATTAAAGACCTGCAGCCTCCCAGGGCTGCTGTGGGGCTTTGGGAAGGGCCCTGCTGGCTTTGTCACCACGCACAGGGACCTGCCCGGGGCCACCACGGCTGTCACAGCAGTGTGACTGTGTGTTCACTCCTGCTGCTGCACTCCCCAGGCAGCCACAATATTTTCCTGGCTGATTTTAGGCAAGCTGGAGTTGGGATGGAGATGGATGCGTGGAATGGAACATGTTGAGATATATCCTGAATATGTAGCCGGGAGCGTTTCATGACGGGAAGGCAGCGCTGACTCCAGCAGTGCTTTTCCCCAGCCTCAATCTTGGCACACTTTGGCTTTTCCTTCCCAAGGACCCATTAGTCACTGCCCTGAATATAAACCAGCCCAGGCAGCCAGATCCTTCAGTCTTCAGCAAAGATCCCCCACATTGTAATTCCAAAATAACACCGCGCTCCTTTAATGATCAATAGCAATTACTAAGTCATTTATATCCAATAAAGGCTCCAGCAGGAGGTCTGGGTGATATATTACTGTATAAATTCACACTATGAAGCAGATTAACAAAGCATTATGAAAAGCAAGCTTATTATTTGCATGAACATGAGGCTCAAGAGCTAATTGAAGCAATCCAGCAAAATGTCAATGACTCCTTTTGTATATGAAATATTCATTAAAGGCGAGCACTTCTTGGTGAGCGATTGTTTATTTATACCTTTTCATTTGCATTCTGCTATAAAACTGGCTGCCTTTCCATTAGGCCACAGCCAGCATCACTTTTCTTGGGAATGGCTGGGACTTGGAAATTGCCTCCTGTCTGCAGGGAGCAGTGGGGGATTTTTCTTAGGCAGTGGATGAATCAGATGGATCAGGGCTGATGGGGAGGGAAGGGAGCAGCTGCAGAAGTGATGAAGATCCTCGTGCTTCCTCATCCTCCCTGTGCTCCCTGCCCTGGTGCTCTGGAATGGGAGTGGCTTTGGAGGAGCCTCCTTTGGACACTCCAAATCTTTACAGTGAGACCTGGGGGGATTGCCAGTCTTGTGATGCATTTTTCCTGGGCGTTAATTTGATATTCTCATATTTATTTTATTATGCTTTTATTTCTGTATTTTACATTTATTAATGCTAACAAGCAGCATTTCCCCTGCAGTGGGTGAGGGACCCCTCTGCTCCCTCCAGACCTTCTCTGAGGACAGCCCACAGGGATGGATCCACAGGTTTCAGCATTTATTTTATTTTGGTTTATTTCATTTTATTTTATTTTATTTTATTTTATTTTATTTTATTTTATTTTATTTTATTTTATTTTATTTTATTTTATTTTATTTTATTATGTTTTTATTTCTGTATTTTGCATTTATTAATGCTAACAAGCAGCATTTCCCCTGCTGTGGGTGAGGGACCCCTCTGCTCCCTCCAGACCCTCTCTGGGGACAGATCCACAAGTTTCCCTGGATTTATGTCCCCTGAGGATGCTGTGGGTGACACCAAGAGGTGTCAGTGGGGTGAGCCCAAGGCACAGCCCTGAAAAGGAGCCAATCCCATTCTCCCTCCCCAAACCCACTGGAAATGGCTGGAAATGGGTTTGGTTTCCATTCCTCTTGGCATCGTGTCCAAACACCATGGCAAGCAGTGATGGGGTAGCACAGAGCAAAGATCCCACAGGTCCACAGGGACAAGCATCCCAAAAAAAGGGAAGAATTGAGCCCCTCGTGGCCCAGGGAGGAGGCACAGTGTGATCCCGAGGCTCTGGGCACCCTTTGCCTGCTGCTTGCTCCAATTTAATCCCCAAATGAAGTTTTTTCCCAGCCCATCCATTTGCCAGGACAGCTCCTGGGCTACAAATCAATGCAACACCGCATCTTATTTGCTCTGCAGCCAGCTGAGCAAAACAATGTAGCACCAACAGAGACATGAATCTCCCTCATTTGTCTTCCACTAGAAAAATTTCAAGGCTGGAGCTTTTTCTCTGGCTCTCTGGCAGCACTGTCAGGAGGGTGACGTGTTAGGAATGGCTGGATGGGGGCTCAGGATTTGTTTTCTCTGTGATTTCCTCAGTCGAAATTGCAGCTTTACTCACACACGTCCCCAGGGGCCAGAGACAAATGTTTGACCAACTGCTTAGGGCGGGATCAATCTTGGATCCTGCTCCCAGGGAGGCTGCAGGGGAGATGGAATTATTATATATTATAAATTATATATTATAAATTATATAGTATATAGTATATAGTGTATATTATATAGTATATAGTGTCTATTATATAGTGCATATTATATATTGTATATTGTATATTATATATTATATATCATATATTATGTATTATGTATTATATATTATATATCATATATTATGTATTATATATTATATATTATATATTATATATTATTTATTATATATTATACATTATACATTATGTATTATATATTATGCATTATAATTATATATTATGCATTATATATTATTTATTATCTATTATACATTATACATTATGTATTATATATTATGCATTATATATTATACATTATGCATTATATATTATATATTATATATTATACATTATACATTATGTATTATATATTATGCATTATATATTATATATTATATATTATATATTATATATTATATATTATATATTATATATTATATATTATATATTATATATTATATATTATAATTACACCCAGGGGAAATGCCTCTGAAGGACCCCATGGGTGAGGATTGGCTCTTGGGACTCAGGATTTGCTCCTCCACAGCACTGGAAGGTGCAGGGATTAATTCCCTGGGGGAATAAGGCCCATTCCCTGCCCCTGAGCAGAGTTCTTCCCTCTCCCTGCTGTACCTCACCCCAAAATCCCACTGGACAATCCTCTCTCCTTCTGGGCATTGCAGCCACAGGCATTTCTGGGATTATTTTGCTGTTCCCCTGAGCTCTGTTCCCAGACCCCATCCCACCACTCAGGCAGCCCCAGAATCCATCAGCCTGTTGGCTGAGCCTTCCCAAAGCTCTCAGCTCTCAACCAGAGCAGTGCAACCCAAAGAAGCCCATCAGGGACCCCAGAGTCCTCACAGGTGGGAGCAGAGCCCCCATTTCCCAGGAAACACCAAACACAGCAACCCCTACACCTCCATCCTGCCCCTCACAGCTGCTCCTGCTGCTGCTGCACTTTCCCAGCAGAGATTTCCAGCAGCAGAGGCTTCCCTGCATTTCTGGGAGCCCCCAGCGAGCTTTCTGCATAAATGGAGCTCGGCAGGGCAGAGTGTGATGGAAAAATCCCTGTTTGTGCTGTGGGAGCCAAGGCCTGAGCAGCAGCCAGCAGCAGGATGCTCGGGATGAGCCTGGGAGGATGCAGGGATGAGCCTGCCAGGGACAGCGTGGGCTGAGCCTGCCAAGGATGCCCAAACCCGAGGATTTGAGGCACCACTCTGTCCCCTGCACCACCAACCCATCTCACCCTGACCCCTGGCAGCTCCCGAGGGTGTTGGAGGCACAGGTGTGGTGTGCTAGGGTGACGTTGTGATGCTTGTATCCCCATCCGTGTGTTCTGTTTATGCTGGGTATCATGTTCTGTGCCTTCAAGACTGGCTCTGGAGAGTGGAGAGGCTCACTGGAGAGGGAATGTTTTGTTTTTCTATCAGCTGCTCCCCCCAGCTGGCAGGACACACAGACGGGGCAGTACATGGTGCTGCTTTTGCTTTTTGCTTTGCTTTTCGCTTTGCTCTTGCTCCTGCTTTGCTCCTGCTTTTTGCTTCTGCTCATTAGCTAGTTTAGCTAAACAGTCCAAATTTCCCTGGACTGTCTCTCCTTTCCCTTTTTTGGACCAACTTGAACCTGCTCCAGACTGGGACCTGGGAACAGCAAGTTTGCACCTTGTGGCTGCAGCAGCTGCCCCAGCACAGGAGGGACTGAGAACAGAGCAACCAGCCCCAAGAGAGACTTTCTGAATTTGTCATCTTTGTCAGAGCAGTGACAGAGTGCTGTCACCTGGTATTGTTCATTTTGTGTGCTGGGGGTGCTGTACCTGTTAAATAAACAGGTTCTTTCCACTTCTCTCTGAGGAATCCTTCCCAAACCAGTTGTGGGATGGGGCTGTGTGGGTTTGCTTTCTGGAGGGGACCATTTTGGAGGTTTCCTCCCAAATTTGCCCTAAACCAGGACACGTGGGAAGGGAAGGATGTGAGAGCTGCCGGAGCGCCGGGAAAGCGCTGACAAAGCGAGCTGGCTGCGCCCTTAATGGCTTTTAAATCACGGAGGTTCAGCAGGAAAAAAAAAAACAGCCCCTGATGTTTACTCACACTTGCGCAGCTTCTCATTTGCATATAATTGCTTCCTGTCACAACACTCCATCCAGAGCCTCTTAATCCTGGCTATCAGAGGAGCCCTGAGCAGGGAATGCCAGGAATAAATCCTGGGATGCCTCAGGAGCATCCCGGGATGTTCCTGTGGCAGAGCAGGAGCAACAGGGACATCCCAGCAGGGCATTCATTAGACAGAGGAACACGGGCAAAATAACGAGGCAGGTGAAATCATGGTTTTCCTTTGGGATTTGGATGGGTATTTATCAATCCTGGGAATGCTGGGGACACTCTGAGCACAGCTCCCTGCTGCAGCCCTTTTTTATCCCTTTAACTCGCTCATCTTCCAGAGGAAATGAAAAGATCCCAATAATCCCAGAATGGTTCGGGAGAAAGAATCCCAGGTTTGAGAGAAAGAATCCCCCTCCCCAGAGCTGGGTGTGACGTGGGCCTTGGGTGGCAGGGGATGGCTCAGGGGCTTCAGGGTGTCCCCACAGCCCCAGGTGCCCGGGGACAGCAGGGAGGAGGCGCTGGCACTCCCCGTGCCTGTCCTACTTTCCTGCTCATCCGATGGTGCACTCACGATGCATTTTTTAAAAACCTCCGTCTATCTGGAGGATTTCACTCCAGAGACACTTCCTGAGGACGATGCTAGGGATGTTGGAAAACATGATTTCCAGGGAGGGATGAGAACCAGCTGAAACCAGCCCTCTGTGGATCTCTGGAGCTCTTAATTAGACAAGAATTAACACCCTGGGAAGCGTTTGATTGCTAACAAGGGCACAGCTCCTTTTCACTGGGATTAGCCTCCCCTGGACTCCTCAAGCTTTACATCACCCTCCAGTACACAGATCTGCTTCCCCACTTGTCCTGGCATCACCTGCCTGCGCAAAAAGTCCCTCCCCATCTTTTTTAATCAGCTTTTTGTAAGTTCTAAAAGGCCCCAATGAGGTTTTTAGAGCATTTCTTGAGTCAAGCTTTGAAGGCATGAGGTTCTCTGCGTGTCGTCTCTTCCAGCATCCCTGAAGTTCAGGGAAGGCTCCTCATTCCCCTGACTCCAGCATTTCTCCTGACAGGCCACCGGATATGCAGAGACCATGAAATTTTAACAGAGTTCTGCATTTTCCACACTCCACTTCGGCAGAGCAGGAGCAGGGCACGGTGGATGGGCTGAGGAGACACAAAAAAGGGAACAGATTTTGGTTGCCATGCTAGAGGAGGTTGAGACCAGCTAATTAAGCTCTTAGGTGGGGGAACTGCTCTATATTTTGTTTTATTCCATTTTATTTCCCCCTCCCCAGCCCCTCTCCCCTCTCAGACGTCACTGAGGGCGAGCACACGTGGCGGCTCCCATGATTTATTCAGGAGCCACATCGGCTCTGCCTTCCACTCCAGCGAGCACAAATTTCAATATTTCATATGGAAATCTCCAGCTCTCTGTCCCTGTTTCTGCCTAAAGCTGCTGCTCCTCTCTGGGGTGCAAAGACGGGGTGGGTGCAGAGCTCTGCTGCTGCTGCTGCTCCAAAGTTTTTCCCCAAAAAAAAACCAAACCAACTTTCCCGAGTTTTCTGGATGATGTTGAGTTTCTTCCTCTATGCAGCAGCGTGGCAGAGCAGGTGACAAACCCGGGGTGGCACCGTGTCCCCTGCCAGTGCCACCAGCCCTGGTTCATCCATGAGCCTGGAACTCACCAGGATTCACCTGTTAATGACCCTTTTGCTCAGTCCCTGGGTAAAGGAATTATTTGCCAAAGAATGCGGAGTTCCTGCCTGGAATTCACCAGAATTTACCTGTTAGTGACCCTTTTGCTCAGTTCCTGAGGAAAGGAATTATTTCCTGAAGAATGAGGAGTTCCTGGCTGGAATTCACCAGAATTTACCTCTTAATGACCCTTTTGTTGAGTCCTTGGGTAAAGGAATTCCTTCCTGGAGAATGAGGAGTTCCTGGCTGGAATTCACCAGAATTTACCTGTTAGTGACCCTTTTGTTCAGTCCTTGGGTAAAGGAATTATTTCCTGGAGAATGAAGAGTTCCTGCCTGGAACTCACCAGAATTTACCTGTTAATGACCCTTTTGCTCAGTTCCTGAGGAAAGGAATTATTTCCTGAAGAATGAGGAGTTCCTGGCTGGAATTCACCAGAATTTACCTGTTAGTGACCTCTTGTTCAGTCCTTGGGTGAAGGAATTCCTTCCTGGAGAATGAGGAGTTCCTGCCTGGAATTAATCAGAAATTACCTGTTAATGACCCTTTTGTTCATTAGAGAAATTCCTTCCTGGTGCTGTAAGGGCCAATTCCAGAGCTGGTACAAGGGACAAGGTTTTGTCTTTTCCTGCAAGGATTTGCTTTGTGCCTGGAAAACCACATCTAGGATTTGGGGTTTGCCAAAAGTTCTGCACTCCCAGAGCTTCCAGAGGCTGAGCCTGACTGCCCCAGCCTGGCTGGCACTGGGGACACCGAGCTGGGCTCTGGTGGCACCTCCAGTGACATCTCTGGGCTGGTTTGGGGATTGAAACTGCTCTGAGGAACGAGGCAGAGCAGCACGTCCAGCCTGATTCCTCCCAGGGAGAGGCTAAGAGTGTTAATTAATATTATTCTCCATCCAATTAATATCATTCTCCATGAATGGCTTTAATCAGCCTTGCAGAAACACTTGGCAGCAGTGCTGCATTTCCAGGGATGAGCTGCACTAAATCCACCCAAATTCTGGGAGGAGAAATGGGATGGAGAGGTCAAGGGGTGCTGGGATGAGCTGGTTTCTGCCCTAAAAGCCAGCCCAGAGCCTGGCCCTGCTGCTGCTGTGGAGCAGAGGGGCTGAGAGATCTCCCTTCTTAGGCTGAAATTTGGGGTTTTCTGATTTTGAGATCTGCAATATTCAGAAAATAAATAAGTCTATTTTCCAAGCCCACCCCAAGTCCCACCTTGCTCCAGCTTTTGAGCTGCTTGGCACTTTTTAAACTTTTTGAACCCCAAATTTGAGGTTTGGTTGGAATGAGGGATGTCAACCAGCTGGGTCAGAGCAGGAGGTTCATCCCGTGGAATATCTCAGGGATAGGGGGGAGCAGCACGTGCAGGGGGTGAGGATGCTCTGGCAGCTGATTCCTGCTCTGCACTCCCATCCCACCACATCCCACAGCATCCATATGGAACAGGGCCCACGGAGAGGGAGATGAGAGCCTCCAGACAGTGATGGTTCAATTGGAGAGAATAAAGGAAACAACCAGGATGATAAATGCATTCCAAGAGGGGGGAAAAATTCATGTCTTTTATTGCTCTCCCAACAAAAACATGAAACACAAACAAATCAAAGGGCTGGAAGTGCTTCCAGCCTGCGACATGACCTGACTGAACAAGAGGCTTTAATGTGGAGGGAGCTCCCAGGAGGATTAAACTGCTGATAATAAATTATTGAGAAATATTAGGTGGCGAATGGGCCCGACGCCAGATTGATTCACAGCGACATCCGCCAGGAACAAATGGAAAAATGCAGGAAAAAAACCTCAAAGCAAAGCAAAGCTGAGAGCTGGAGCTGAGAAAAACAGAGTGAAAGCATCTCCCAAAGGCTGTTTTGGGGTGCAGAGGTTTGTGTCCATGTGGTGGATCTGTAAATCTGTAAATTTTCCTCTGGGTTCTCAATTTCTTGGGTGTCAGTGGTGCCTTGCACATCCTGGAGGCAGGAATATCCTGGGATTGACCCTGCCTGCTGGAATGAAGGGAACAAGGGAGCCAGACACAGCCATTAAAGGCAGCTCAATGGCTTTAATTTAATATTTTTTTCTGTTAATGCTATTAATCACCACAGGCACACGTCAGGAGCTGCTGCATATTTAAACTGGGCCAGGAGCCAGTGATTTCTCCTATGCAATTTCCTAATGTTAATAATGTTTCCATTAACCATATTCAGGGAAATCTGCCATTTTTTGTCCTCTTCTGGCCCCTACTTTTTACTTTTAATTATGACCCAGTGTCAGCTATTGAATAGGTCGTCGCATTTGAAGCATCTGCAAAAGATTTCTTTTTAATAATGCAATTCCTTGGCTGTAATAGCCCTATAACAGGAGTAATTAATGAACCACAGCGTGCTCTCTCAGGCTGCCCATACATCCACAGCAAAAGCCAGTGGTGGAAAAGGTGCCTCAAAAAACCAGGAGAGAGCCAGGAAAAATCCAGCAGGGATTGCTGCTACCCCTTTGTGCAGAGGGCAGAGCTGGGGCCACTGCAGTTTCTACCCCTCAGGAGGGGTCTGTGGTCAGAGAGGGTTCCACAAACCCCAAACACTCCAAAAATTAAGGAAAAGCAGTGGCAGGAAAAGTTCAGGAAGGGACTCCTCAGAGCAGGATTTATCCCTTCTTTTGTGAGGTCCTGGCAGCTCATGGCACTGGTGGGACACAAGAAATTCCACCTGCCTCTGCTGCTGAGAGAAATATCCAGGAAAAGGTGCCTCAAATCAGGAGAAAGCCAGGAAAAATCCAGCAGGAGCTGCTGCTACCCCCTTGTGCAGAGGGGCAGAGCTGGGGACCACTGCAGCTTCCTGCAGCTGCAGAAGAGGGGTCTGAGGTCACTTCCACAAGTCCCAAACACTCCAAAAATTAAGGAAAAGTGGCAGCAGGAAAAGTTCAGGAAGGGACTCCTCAAAGCAGGATTTATCCCTTCTTTTGTGAGGTCCTGGCAGCTCATGGCACTGGTGGGACACAAAGAATTCCACCTGTGTTTGCTGCTGAGAGAAATATCCAGGAAACCAGGAGAGAGCCAGGAAAAATCCATCAGGGGCTGCTGCTACCCCCTTGTGCAGAGGGGCAGAGCTGGGGGCCACTGCAGCTTCCTGCAGCTGCAGAGGAGGGGTCTGAGGCCACTTCCACAACCCCCAAACACTCCAAAAATTAAGGAAAAGTGGCAGCAGGAAAAGGTCAGGAAATTACTCCTCAGAGCAGGATTTTTCCCTTCTTTTGTCCTGGCAGCTCATGGCACTGATGGGACACAAGGAATTCCACCTGCCTCTGCTACTGAGGGAAATATCCAGGAAAACAAGAAAGGTGCAAAGGTCTGGGGAGTTGGAGGGAGTGGGGGTTTGGGAGATGGGGCTGGGAGTTGCCAGCACCAATTTCCCTGTGGGATCAGCCCTCCTTCCCTCCTTTGCCCCCTTCTCTCCCACCACGTGAGCCAGCTCATCAGAGCAGAGGAGATGATCAGAAATGAAACGTCCTCAGAGGCTGGTTTGGGTTCACAGCTCTCCCTGGCATTGCTAACACAGTCCCAGCCTCAGTTCCCTCTGGGGGCTTTGCCCAGGGAGCTGCAGGAGCAGATTTGGGGGGTGACAGCCCCTGGGGACTCAGCCAAGGCTCCTGTTGTCAGTGCCACCAAAGTCACCAGCCAGGGGTGGTCACCACCAGTCACACCTGAGCTGCTGCTGTGCCCAGCTCTGAGCCCACAGTGGTGCCTGGGAGTGCTGCCATCCCTCCTGCCAGCCCTGATCCCACTGCTGGGTGGGAAAACTCTGATGAAAAACCTGATAAAACACATCAGCTGTGGGGACAGGCCAGCAGGGAGGCAGAGCATCCCACTGGGTGCCACATCCCACTGATCCCTGCATCCCAGCAGGTTCCTGCAGCATCCCACCATCCCCAGCAGCCAGCCCCCTCCCGTGGGGCTGATGGAACATGACAGCAAACACAAAATTAGGCTTTGGGGAGCTAAACGGGGCTGTTTGCAGCAAAGAGCCATGAATCAGCCTCCTTGTTGGGAGCTATTAGTGTCTCCCTTGCCCTACTTTCCCTGTGCTCCATGCAGAATTCCACGGCTGGATGTGTGTTACTAAACCAAAAAGGACATTAATAAATGAGGAACCACGCAGTCCCCCTGCCTGGCCTGAAAAGGAGCTGGGTGTGCAGGGCTGAGGTGTTCCATAAAATCCATCCCCACCCCTTTGTCCTTCCCCCTGTGCCCCCAGCAGGGCCAGGGCTCCTCTTGATGAGGAATTGGGATGGAGCAGGCAATTAGCTCCAGCAGTGCCAGGGAGATGCCAGCGCTCTGCTGCTGCCCCAATGCACTCAGCTAATAAATGTTTGCAGGAATTTAATGTCACCAGCAGCAGGGACAGCGTGGGGACAGCTGGGGAGGTGCTGCAGGAAGCTGCTGCTGCCTCTCCCAGTGCCACAGTGGGGACAGGGGGAAAGTCTGCCCTGCCTGGGAGGGTGGAGAGGCTCGTTCTGGGTGGCACAGGGGGCATCCCAATTATCCCGTTCCATCCCGTGGAATCCCATTTATCCAAAACACAGCAAAAGGGTCAGGCGCTCTCTTCCTTCTAGAAACCAAAATTCCGAGGGGAAATTTGAACCATGAGATTAAAAATGCCCACATTTCATGGTGCCCACAGAGCTGCCCACACCCCCGAGGGCCCTCCTTCACCCTGACAGCATCCAAAACACAGGGATGAGGAAAGGAGGGGGGAAAAATCCCACCCTCACCCAGCATCTGCCTCTGCTCGTGGCTGATACTAAAAAGAGAGTGAGAAGGGAAATGAAGAGAGCCCTGAGAAGCTTGAAAGGTAATTAAGGTAAAACTCGTTAATATTTCAAGGCAGAGCTGTGCCTATTACAGCAAAAGGCCTGGCTGGAGCCGGGGAAGTGACGGGAAGAGCTTGTCTCATTGCATAACTGCACTTTATGGGATCAAAGCAATAAAATTTAAGCAACCTGCTGAAAACCCTGGCTGGGCGAGGGGGGAAAAGCCTCTGGAAAAGCCTGGGAGAGCAGAATATAAAAATGCTTCCAGTTCTTGTCTGACATGAATGATCATGGAGAAAAATTCCCTGCAATCCTCTCAGGATTTCACTAAATCTCCTGGCCTGGGATGGTTTGGGGGGGCCACGGGGAAGGAGCTCAGCCCTGGAGGGTGCAGGGGGTGGGCAGAGCCATGGGAACAGGGCAGTGAATCCTTGGGACCCTCTCAGCATCCCCCTGGGTGAGGATGGGGCAGCACAGCCCTGAGCAGGGCTGGAGGAGCTGGGCTGAACTCCAGCCTTGCAGGAGCTCAGGTTTGTTCAGGGCTGGGCTGATTATTGGGGATGGAGGAACTCAGTTAATTATGGAGGTTGGAGGGTCTCGAGTTAATAATCGAGGTTGCAGGGGTTCGGTTAATTGTCAGGACTGGAGAAGCTCAGCTAATTATCTCTCCCAGCCATTGTTATTCCGGCGGCAGCAGGGAGGGCTGGGCTCTCCGGAGAGGCTCCGTCTCCGGTTTCATCTCCAGGAGGGCAGGGAAAATGGGGCTTTATCTTCTGCTTGGAAATTTTCCAGGCAGGAGCTGTTTGCTGCTCTAAAACCCTCAGGAGAGGAGGTGGCAGCAGGTCCCGGGGGTCCCCATCCCTGCCTGAGCCCACCCTGTGGGAGAAGCAGGAAATCCCAGGAAATCTCAGTGCCTCGGGATCACAGCTGGACCTGAAGGGTCCCACAAAAGGGTTGGGGCTGGAAACTGAGCCTGGAACCTGCAGGGATGTGGATTCCCAAAGCTCCATCAGCTCCTTGGCCGTGGGCTGTGCTCCAATATTGCATTAGGAGATAAGAGAGCAGGGAGCTGGCAAGGTGAGGAGAGGATTCCAGTGCTCTGCCCCCTGTAATTCCCATCCCACATTTGCCAGGAACACAGCAGCTGAAATGTTTGCCTCTTCAACAAACAAACCAAATAAACACGAATGTCCCAAATTCCCCAGCTCTGTGCCAGGTCCTGCTGCAGATGGGCTGAGGGGTGCCCACACCCACCCTGCCACAGCCACGCCACGTGCAGAGCTGTCAGCTCCCAGCACACTGAGATTTATTGATGCCACAGATCCCCCCTCTCCTCCCCTGCAGCCTCTCCAAGCAGAATGATTCTCAAATTAAATTGCAGCATTTTTCCCAAGCACTCACTCCCTCGAATACACAAGGCAAGAAAGAACAGAGTTGCAGTGGAGGAATTACAGGATGGGGAGTTTATTTATGTTTATTTCTGCTTTAAAACATGAAGCTGGGCTCTCCCTGCTCAGAGCTGTGAGGAAAGAAATTTGGGAGGAAACCAGGCAGACTCGGAACGGGGTGTGGACAAGAGAACTTCTCAGAGAGCTTTTAGGAATGGAAAGAAATTTAAAATACACTGAAAAGATACAACAGCTTTAATGGCTGGCAAAAGGGAGCATGAAGGAATTGAGGGAACAAGCAGCAGTCCAGGAGGAGAAAACCTTTCAGGATTTCCTTTCTAAGAGGGTGAAGGATCCAACCTTTTTGGCCTTGCCAAAAGTAGGAAGCTCATTTTCCTGCTACACTGGAGATGACACCCGGAATATTCTACTTGGATCCCTCCAGCCTCTGCAAAAACCAATTTCCCTCACGCCAGCAAAACTGTGTTTTATTAACAGCAATTTGAGCTCTCCAATAAATCCCAGCCAGGCATAATTCCCTGGAAAATGGCATGCCTGCATTGTTACTGCCTCCCTGCTCCTTGCTCGGAACCATTTAGGACAATACTGACTTGACGGAGTCTATTAAGCAGGATATTCTGGGATGTGCCACAACTGCTGCTCTTAAACCCTCTGCTCACTTCCTGGGCAATGGTCCCGAGCAGCAGGAGCAGCCAGGAGGATTCCCATCCATCCATCATCCATCCATCCATCCATCCATCCATCCATCCATCCATCCATCATCCATCCATCCATCATCCATCCATCCATACATCATCCATCCATCATCCATCCATCCATCCATCATCCATCATCCATCATCCATCCATCATCCATCCATCCATCCATCCATCATCCATCCATCATCCATCCATCATCCATCCATCATCCATCCATCATCCATCATCCATCCATCCATCCATCCATCCATCATCCATCCATCATCCATCCATCATCCATCCATCATCCATCCATCCATCATCCATCCATCCATCCATCCATCCATCCTCCATCCATCATCCATCATCCATCCATCCATCATCCATCCATCATCCATGCATCCATCCATCCATCCATCATCCATCCATCCATCCATCATCCATCATCTATCATCCATCATCCATCATCCATCATCCATCCATCCATCATCCATCCATCATCCATGCATCCATCCATCCATCATCCATCCATCATCCATCCATCCATCCATCATCCATCCATCCATCCATCATCCATCCATCCATCCATCCATCCATCCATCCATCATCCATCATCCATCCATCCATCCATCATCCATCCATCCATCCATCCATCATCCATCCATCCCTCCATCCATCCATCCATCCATCCATCCATCATCCATCCATCCATCCATCCATCATCCATCCATCCCTCCATCCATCCATCCATCCATCATCCATCCATCCATCCTGGGTGGCACAGCATCCTTTATGGGATGGACACTGCTCCTGCTGTCCCTCAGTGCCCCAGTCTCAGTAAAATGCAGAAAAATCCGAGCTGATTTTAGTAGTGAGAGGCTGGGAGGGAGGCCAGAGAGGTGGGAACCATGGAACCTTGATTTGGGTTGGAAGGGACCTTAAAATTCATCTCATCCCACCCCTGCCACGGGCAGGGACAGCTTCCACTGGCCCAGGTTCCTCCAAATCCTGCCCAACATGGCCTGGGACACTTCCAGGGATCCAGGGGCAGCCACAGCTGTGCCAGACCCTCCCCACCCTCCCAGCCAGGAATTCCTTCCCAATCCAAACCCATTTTTCAGTTTGAAGCATCCCTGGCACCCCCCAGCAGCCCAAGCATCAGGCAGGCTGGGGATGTGCAAAGAGCTCCTGGCTCCCCCCAAGGATGATTTCCCTTCAGGTGTAGGAAAACTGAGGCTGCTGCAGAAGTGAAGATTTCCCTTTGCTCCTTTGCAAGCTGGAAGTTTAGGACAGGAGAACACAGCCAGGGCAGGACTCTCAGTCCTACTCCACATCCAGAGAGTTCTCCCTGCCCTTCCTGGGATGGGTGTGGGCTCCTGTATGAATCCAGGTTCGTGGGATGGGTGATCCAGGCTCATGGGATGGGTGTGAGCTCCTGGATGAATTCAGGCTCATGGGATGAATCTGAGCCCCTGGATGAATCCAGGCTCATGGGATGGGTGATCCAGGTTCATGGGATGGGTGTGAGCCCCTGGATCAATCCAGGCTTGTGAGATGGGTGATCCAGGTTCATGGGATGGGTGTGAGCCCCTGGATCAATCCAGGCTTGTGAGATGGGTGATCCAGGTTCATGGGATGGGTGTGAGCCCCTGGATGAATCCAAGCTCATGGGATGGGTGATCCAAGCTCATGGGATGGTTGATCCAAGCTCATGGGATGAATGTGACCCCCTGGATGAGCCCAGGCTCCTGGGGGGCTCCTGCTGCTGCCCAGCCCCTCCCCAGGCACAGCAGAGCTGCCAGGACTCACCAGCAGCACCCGTAGATCTTTTTTTAATTTGAAGAACGAACAGTTTCCAGGAACTGCTCCAAAGTTAGAAACAATATGATGCTGCTGGTGAATAAGTCATGAGGGCTGGAGCCTAAATCTACATATTTATGTGCACACTGCCTCATGCAGGGGGATGATTTATATAATTTATACAAGTGAGAACACTCCCATGCCCCAGTGCAGCTCTCCCCAGGCTGGGTTGTGCCCCACAAAAGCCAAGCTGCCACCCCAAAGTCCTGCTGGAGGCTGGCACTGACCCCCCACTCTCCACCCACTGCCCAGGTGGCTTTTAGGACACCCAATCCTGCCCTCAAATCCATGTTTTCCACCTGCCAGTGCTGCCAAAGCCACCAACAGGATGTCTCCTATTAGAGAAACTAAAAATATTGTCAGTCAATGATATGTCAGAGCAGGGAAGTCAGCAGAGATCTATTTTCATACACTTTCCATACCAACACTTATTAATTTTTTTTTCCCTTTTTTCGCTTTTTTAATTATTGAAAGTTTCTGCTTCAAGAAGCTCCCCCGTTCTCGGGGGGGGTGGGAAAATGATATCAAAATAGGCCTTTTGCTAATCTCTGCCTTTTCATGTGCACAGTTATCCTTGGGAAAGCTGGATCCCAGAAACATCAGAAAGTCTCGTGTGCCCCCAGGGTCTGCCTGCCACCTCCCCACCACGAGAGCAAGCGAGCCTAATTAAATTGTAAAATTGCAACCAGCACTTTTCCTTTATTTCTCCCTTTTTTCACTCAGTGCTCGGCTGTGCCTTTAATTACCACCTTCAATTATGTGTCACTTCAAGGCCCGAGTTTCTCTTTTGAAAACCCTTTTTTGCTTCAGTTAAGGGGGAAAAAATACCTGTGGAAAACACAGGGGGATGGCTCAGGTGTGGAAGCCCAGGCTCCAGTTTAATCTGTGCTTAAGCGCTTTGCAAGGCCCAGAGCATCTCTGTGCCTCAGTTTCCCTGACCATTCCTCTGTCCCTGGGGTCAGCTTGGTCCTTTTCTTTAGGATGGCATCTTCTTTAGGATGGCATCTTCTTTAGGATGTCCTTTTTATAGGATGGCCCTTTCATTTAGGATGGTCCTTTTCTTTAGGATGGTTCTTTCCTTGAGGATGTCCTTTTCTTTAGGATTTCCTTTTCTTCAGGATGGTTCTTTCCTTTAGGATGTCCTTTATTTAGGATGTCATTTTCTTTAGGATGGTCCTTTTCTTTAGGATGGTTCTTTCCTTGACGATGTCCTTTTCTTTAGGATGTCCTTTTCTTCAGGATGTCCTTTCTTTAGGATTTCCTTTCCTTGAGGATGTCCTTTTCTTCAAGATGTCCTTTCTTCAGGATGTCCTTTTCTTTAGGATGGTTCTTTCCTTGAGGATGTCCTTTCTTTAGGACGTCCTTTTCTTTAGGATGGTTTTCTCCTTGAGGATGTCCTTTTCTTTAGGATGATCCTTTCCTTGAGGATGTCCTTTCTTTAGGATGATCCTTTCCTTGAGGATGTCCTTTTCTTTAGGATGGCATTATCACTGCCCTGCCAGGACATGGTCAGACCCTCTGGGTGCCCTGCAGGACCTGCAGCAGCACAAGTTTGGGGGCACACAGGGATCCTCTGGGATCCCCTGCCCAGCAGGAAAAATGCCCCCAAATCCTTTTCCCCCTCCCCAGGACCCCCCTGCGAAGGAGTTTAAAGCCTTTTCCCAAAGAAGGGCTCCCCGGGAGGCGGCTCCCCGGGCAGGAGAGGTCTCACCCCGATCACAGAGCACCGAGGGCTCGGCTGGAGATCAAACGGCTCCGCTGGCCGCGTTCAAAGGCGGCGGGGCCGCGCTAAGAGCCGGGGCTGCCTCTCGCAGCACGCAGCCTCCTCCTCCCCTCCTTCCTTCTGAAGCGCCTCTGGGCCTTTCATGTCTCCGGCACTGCCCCCTCCCTGGCCAGGAAAATCCAAAAATGGGATTAAAACCACTCTGAGACGCTCGTGCTGGCGAGGCAGAGCTGCCTGTCCCTGCACGGAGGAGGGGATGGGGAAAAGGACATTTGGGGTGGTTCTCATCACTTCCCTCCATGGGGTGCTGAGCAGCAAAGGCTCAGGGACCATCCTGTCACAGACAACTTTTATGGAAAATCCTTTCCTTAAGATTTTTCCTCCTGAGAAGCTGAGAGGCCTCAAGAACAAAATGTAAACAATGATTATCTGCTGCTGTGGAATGCAACAGGTGCATCTGTGATTGGTCTCATGTGGTTGTTTCTAATTAATGGCCAATCACAGTCAGGTGGCTCAGACTCTCTATCCGAGACAGAAGCTTTTGTTATCATTCTTTCCTATTCTATTCTTAGCCAGCCTTCTGATAAGACCTTTTCTTCTGTTCTTTTAGTATAGTTTTAAAGTAATATATATAATAAAATAATAACTCAAGCCTTCTGAAACATGGAGTCAGATCCTCATCTCTTCCCCAATCCAAGAACCCCTGTGAACACTGTCACACCATCCCAAGGGAATTCCCACATCCTGGGAGAGGTGTGACCATCCCCTGTGCTGGCAGAGGGGTGGGCACAGCCACTGCCTGCAGGGAATCTGCCCCTGGTGCTGCTGGAGTCTCTCCCTGGCTCCCTCTCAGCTCCAGCCCCTGTGGGAGATGGGTTTCTCCATCCCAAAATCCTTCCTGGGCTTCCTTTGGAAAGCTCAACCCTCCCGACCTAACCCTTGGTTTGGGCACTGCAGGTGGGCAGGTTCTACCTGCTCTCCCTCTTTCTGTGAGATCTGGGGGGGAAAAGAAGGAAAAAATTTGTGCAAGGAGCAGAGAGGAAGAGGAAGGGTTCCCTGGGGATGAGTCCTTTGCGGCAGAAGGGGAAGGGGAGCCACAAGGATTAGCACAGACACGAAAATCAGGAGTCAGGAGTAATTAAAAGAGCCTGGGTCACCTCTTAGGCCCAGAGAAAGCCCTGATAATGGTCTGGGTGCTCATTAAAGAGATATAATTAGGACTCTGAAGCCACTGATGAGGCACTGCACATCCCCAGTACCACAATGTCCACATGGGCAGCTCCTGCTCCCCTCTCCTGAGGCAGGCACACACAAATCCCTGCACAGCCCAAAGCACCCTGCCCCTCAAAAACAGAGCAGGGTTAGATGGAATACTGGGGAGAAATCCTTCCCTGTGAGGGTGGGCAGGCCCTGGCACAGGTGCCCAGAGCAGCTGTGGCTGCCCCTGGATCCCTGGCAGTGCCCAAGGCCAGCTTGGAGGGACTTGGAGCAGCCTGGGCCAGTGGAAGGTGTCCCTGCCCATGGCAGGGGTGGAATGAGATTAATTTTAAGGTCCCTTCCAACCCAAACCCTTCCACAATTCCATGACTAACCCTGAGGGCAGCCCAGCCCTGCCAGGAGCAGGTCACACGTGGCAGAAATAATTGCTCACCCCAGCTCGATGTGACCCCGGCCCCACAAAGATGGGAGGGATTGTTTGAACACACGATGAAAACCCTTGCATGAGCTTGAACCCAACAGGGTGTTGTGATGCCTAATTAATTTATGTCCAAAAGCACTTTGAGGGCATCAGATGAAAGAGATTATTATAGGATTGCCCAGAGATCCTTTATCCCACAAGCTGGAAGTGGGAACAGCCCCGGCCACGCTCCCACTTTAAAGGGCACAGGCAATTAGCACAGAGCCCACTGATGAATAGCAGCTATTTTATTTTTTCATGTTCTGGAAATGATGCTGCATCTTCTGGTGATGACACATTGTCCTGGCACAAGAGGACAGAGAGGAGGAGAAGCTCCTGGTGAAAAACAGGGAGCTAATTATTCCCTCCTCAAAGCCTGCAGTGAGCTTGGACCCAAATCCCCCTTTCCCTGCAATGCCCCTGGGAGAGTTTTCCTCTGCTCCAACCCCACTGAGCTGATTTAGGGTGTCTGGGGCTCTCCTAACGCTGCAGATGTTTGAGGAGGGGTAAAAGGATCAATCAAAAGGCGAGGGGAGGTTTGGGAAGTTCTCCCTCACTGGACTGGGCAGCCCAAGGGAGCCAGGCTCTCATCCCACTCACAGAGCCCCAGGATGCCCTGAGCTCCCCTGAGCTCCCTGCTCCACTGAGAGCCCCATGCCCATCTCCTCCTTTGGGGTTTTGGAGCAGGGAGCTGTTTTGGGTACCCTGGGACAGTGGGTGCCAGCACTCAGGAGATCCCAGTGAATAACCAGAAATCAGGATTTTCCTGCTGGGATAAGAAAATGGGTCAGAAATCAATCCCAGCCCCAGGTGTTGAGTTGTTTCTTCTCTGCCTCCTTTCTTGAGCCAGTGAGGGCGGGATTAAGGGATTAATTTAGGGAATTACAATCTGCAGGATGAATTCCTTCCAGCCACCCTCAGAAAACCCCCTGGGGAATGAAACACACCCCAAAGCTTGCACAGCCCCCCTTGCTGTGCTTGGAGGGGTCAGCAGCACCCTCCTGGGAGGGGGAACAGAGAGTTTGGGTACAGGGGAGCTGCCCAGGGACAAGGACAGAGACAGGAGGCACCGAGGGGTGGGAGCTGCTCAGGTTTCCCTGCTGCTCCTCGGCTGTGCTGGTGGCAGGGTTTGTTTAATTGCAGCTCCGCAGACAGGGATAATTTGTAGGTATGAATCTCGTCCTGGTGGGCGTTCGTTTTTGTTGGCTGTTTGTGTGAACAGGCTGAGTTCCTCCTCCCAGCTGCCGAGACACCACAGGGAGGGCACCCATCCAGCTGGGAGCAGCCCTGCCCCACCGAGCCCACCAAAGGACTGGCAGCTCAGGGATGGATCCTCCTGCTCCCCCTCTGCCAGCAGGAAAAGTTCCCCCGAGGGCACCACTGGCTGATGCCCACTTTTGTTGGTAGGATGGAGGATTTGGCTGCCTGAGGCCCCCCAGCACCCCACAGCGTGGGTTCCTGAGTGGGGAGGTGTCGTGGATGCAGTTGCCATGGCAAATTAAAAATTAAAACCCCCGTCAGGATGCAGAGGGAGTTAATGGAATAATTAACAAGCAGCAAAATGAAAGAGGAGGATCGTGGTGGGGATTCTGCTCTGCTGTCCGAGCTGTGGAGGGAAGCTGACCCTGAAAGCAAAGAGATGGAAAAAGCAGGGAAATAAAGCCCACCTAAATCCCAGCTGGGGCTTGGATTGTCTGATTTTTGTTTTGCTTTCTGTCCAAAAAGCAGAAATGAGAACTCAGGACACAGAGCACAGCTCCCTTCTGAGCCAGCTCACTGGGCAGGGGGTGAGGGACAGGCAGCCCTTGCTCCTGCAGGATGGAGAATCCTTGTGGCTCCACAGGACCTTCAGCCACAACTGGGATGGGGCATCTGAAAACTGGGGGGGACACTGGGAGCAGTGCATTACTCAGACACTGCCACAGAAGGAGCAGTTTTTAGAAATTACGAACATTCCCACAGCAGAAAGGAACACCCAGTGCCTCTGTGGGGTCTGAGAGCCAGCCCTGAGCAGGGCTCTGGCTGGACACCCCATTCCCCAGTGAGCAGAAGGCTCCTTCCCACCCTGCCACGAAGCACAGCACCATTTATATCTCTGCACCAATTTCTGCAGCACGGCAAGGCGCTCCCTCCATCTCCCCGAGACACCAGTTGGCAGATCTGTGCTGTGAATGTCACGGCAGTCTTTCATAACAACTTCTCCCACCATCCCATCAAGTGCAGGGAGACGGGAGAACCATCTGCTGGGAGCTGAGCACATCCCTCCCTCGCCAGAGAAACCCTGACACCCTTCCCCGGGCCCACTCAGCCTCTCCCAGGGTGGAACAGCCACATTTGAGTCTCCCAAGTCTCTCCTTGGGGGACAAATGGGTCCTTTTTGTCCCCCCCTGTGTCTGCAGTGATGTGCTGGGGGTGATCAGGGGTTAAAGCAGCTCCTGATGGGTGTTTTGAGCCCTCAGCCCTAAGATTATCCGGCAGGGAAAAGCATCAATGGGATTGTCTGTGTGTACAAGATTCCTTCCCTAAAACAAGGAGTGGCAGCACTTGGAGCCTGAGGGATAAAAGACACTGTAATCTGATTTTCTCAGCAGGAGAGTGTCACTGCCCAGGGGACACAGGTCTGGTCTCTGCCCAGAGCCAACCTCTGAGACAGGGGAGGCTCAGCCAGGCAGTGCCAGGGAGAGCTGGATCACCTGCACAGGATCCCAGCCCCGAGCCTGGTGCACCTTGGGCTGCTCCTCCAGCCCGTGTCACCTCCCAGGCCATGTCCCCAGGGAGGCAGGGAAGGGTCTGAACCAGCAGTGACCAAAGGTTTATCCCAGCTTGGAAAGGCAGGCAGAGAGGGACCAGGCATCTAAATCCGCTGCAGTTGATACAAGGAAAACCAGGCTTCCAAATGCTTTTCAAAGCTGATTCAAAAGTGTTTCTTGAAGAAACCACTTGAACAGGAGCAGGGATCCTTGCAGGAGCACTGGGCATTGCTGGGGTGGCAAAGTAGCAGCAGTAAGGCAGTTCATACCTGTGTTTGCACAGGGGTGGGGGGAGTCAGGGCTGGAGTGGCAATTAATGCAGGAGAGAAAAATCTCAGGGCGCTCCAACACAATTTTGTTGATGCTGTTGTGCTCAGTGTGAGCTGGGAAAGGGCAGTGTGGTCCTTGTCCCCAAGGAATGAACAGTTTCAGCACCTGGGTAATTAGAAAAAGTGTTTTCTGAGGGAAAAGAAGTGAAATGCTTTTCCTCTCGTGAGGCGCTTGCTTTCTTTAAGCTGCTTGCAACACTTTTCATAATTAAAATACCCCCATAACGTCACACAGTGCTTTTTGATGCTTGCTCTTTGATTTGGATCAATGAAAATGTCCTGGGAGCTTATGGCAACAGCCTCGCTCAGCATTTTCTTCACTTGAAAGAAACCCAAGAGGAAAAAACATTTGTGGGTCTGCAAGAAGAAGAAGGATTTTCCAAAAGGGCTCTTCCACATCGTGGAAAAAGGGAGTGATAATAACCTCACTCCTGAGTTTTCATCAAGGCTGATTTGCATAATTAACACTAAAATTAGTTGTTGTTCTGTCCTTTAGGGTGTATTTCAAAGGGAACCTGGTGAGAGCAGAGCTTTGCCCAAGGCAAGCTGAGTGTCCCCAGGGATGTCCCCAGGTCCCCAAAATGCAGCCACAGGTCCCTGGCAGAACCAGGACTGCCTTCATGCCTTGAGATGCTCAACCCTGAACACAGCCAAAGCCTGGCATGCCCGGGCACTCCCACAGTGCCCAGAGCAATGAGAAGAACCGTTAGATTCAAATCAAATTAATCAAACTCGAATCAAACCTTATGGGATTAGCGCTGAAACCCGAGCGCTGCCGGAACAGGGAGCTGCCACCTCCGAGCCCTCCTGGCATTCCAGCCGGGTTCTCTTTGGAATGTGCCCGTCTCCCAGCTGCAGAAATTGTGCTCAGGAGTGAATAATTATGAAAAGGGACTTTGGAGCCAAAGCAAAAAAAGAAAATAAAAAATAACTCAGCCCCAGCTCCCAAACCTGTGAAGCCAGAGCCGCGCTCACGCTCCGGCACGCTCGGCTACACGAGGATTTTAATTTTCCTCCCCCCACCCCTCAACAAACTGTCAGAAATGTACTTAATGAGAAGTTCTTCTGTTACAAATGAAGCAGTAATCTGTCAGAAGGGAAAATCTGCTGTAAAGTTCGAGCTCATCCCCTGACTCCGTGCCAGCACCAGCGCAGCGCTGGCAGGCGGGCGGGCGGCGGGGCCGGAGTGCCACCTACAGCGGCCAGGGGGAACTGAGCCATCCCAGAGCCTGCTGCCCATCCCAGAGCCTGCTGCCCATCCCAGAGCCCGCTGCCCACCCCAGAGCCTGCTGCTCATGCCAGAGCCTGCTGCCCATCCCAGAGCCTGCTGCCCATCCCAGAGCCTGCTGCCCATCCCAGAGCCCGCTGCCCACCCCAGAGCCTGCTGCCCATCCCAGAGCCCGCTGCCCATCCCAGAGCCCGCTGCCCACCCCAGATGCTGTCCATCCCAGAGCCCGCTGCCCATCCCAGATGCTGTCCATTCCAGAGCCTGCCGCCCACCCCAGAGCCCGCTGCCCATCCCAGAGCCTGCTGCCCATCCCAGAGCCCGCTGCCCATCCCAGAGCCTGCTGCCCATCCCAGAGCCCGCTGCCCATCCCAGTGCCCGCTGCCCATCCCAGAGCCCACTGCCCATCCCAGAGCCTGCTGCCCATCCCAGAAATTGCTGCCCATCCCAGAGCCTGCTGCCCATTCCAGAGCCTTCTGCCCATCCCAGTGCCCGCTGCCCACCCCAGTGCCCGCTGCCCATCCCAGTGCCTGCTGCCCATCACAGAACCTGCTGCCCATCCCAGAGCTGCTGCCCACCCCAGAGCCTGCTGCCCTCGGCTTTGGGGCTGCTTGCCCCAAAACAGCCTGGTGCTGCAGCTGGGAGAGTGGTGGGAATCGTGGCAGGGATGCAGGGCAGGTCATCAGCAAATAAATCAGCTCTTTAACGAAAATAAGTGTTGCTTTTGGAGCTTGTGCTCGTGATGGAGACTTCCAGAAAGTCGTGTTGTGGGGTGTGGAGAGTTCCTCGTGTGGCTTTTTCATGAGGAAGAGTCAGGGCACAGGGCTCTGGTCCTGCTTCCATGGCAAAACCCATCCTGGCACCGGGAGGAGGGGATCCAGTGAGAGCCACGCTAAGGCAGCTCCCAGAAAGATCTGCGGGAGAACATATGGTGTGTTTTTAAATGCACCCATAACATTTATTTAAAATACAGGCTCTAAAGCTTGCCAGCAAAGCTTAATGGCAGCAAAGCTTTCTTTATGCTGGAATGGCTGCTATTGTTTCATTCAAATCATTAGGCTGGTATTTATTTGGGTTTAGGCTAAACAAGTGGGGAGTATTGCAGGCAGAGCTGCCTCGGATTCCCCTGCCTGCAGGAGAGGAGAGGAGAGGAGAGGAGAGGAGAGGAGAGGAGAGGAGAGGAGAGGAGAGGAGAGGAGAGGAGAGGTTCTGTGTTTACCCAAGGTTCTGTGTCTATCCAAGGTTCTGTGTGTGCCCAGGGTTCTGTGTGTACCCGAGCTCCTGTGTGTGCCCGAGGTTCTGTGGGTATCCAAGGTTCTGTGTGCACCCGAGGTTCTGTGTGTGCCCAGGGTTCTGTGGGTACCCAAGGTTCTGTGGGTACCCAAGGTTCTGTGTGTACCTGGAGTTCTGTGGGTATCCAGGGTTCTGTGTGTATCCAGGGTTCTGTGTGTATCCAAGATTCTGTGTGTGGCCAGGGTTCTGTGTGTATCCAGGGTTCTGTGTGTACCTGAGGTTCTGTGTGTACCCGAGGTTCTGTGTGTGCCCAGGGTTCTGTGTGTGCCCAGGGTTCTGTGTGTATCCAAGGTTCTGTGTGTACCCGATGTTCTGTGTGTGCCCAGGGTTCTGTGTGTATCCAAGGTTCTGTGTGTACCCGAGGTTCTGTGGGTACCCAGGTTTCTGTGGGTACCCAAGGTTCTGTGTGTACCCAGAGTTCTGTGTGTACCTGAGGTTCTGTGTGTACCCAAGGTTCTGTGTGTGTATCCAAGGTTCTGTGTGTGTATCCAAGGTTCTGTGTGTATCCAAGGTTCTGTGTGTACCCGAGGTTCTGTGTGTACCCGAGGTTCTGTGTGTACCCGAGGTTCTGTGTGTACCCAGGGTTCTGTGTGTACCCGAGCCTGCCCGCCGCCCTGCCCAGCCCCGCGGCTCTGGCAGCCGCATCGCTCCCGTCCTGGGCATGAGTCAGGGCATGGCAGGCGGGCGGGGGCTCGAACCGAAGCTAACGGTGGCATTTCGGCTCCTCCGGCCAGCCCGGTGTGATCGGAAGCAGCCGGATTGCCGCAAGGCACGGGGGCACCCCCGGGATCCGTCCCCTCTCCTCCGCCTTCCGCTGCGCTCTGCCAGCATCTCCCGCGGGCACTGCCAGGACGTGCCGTGCCAAGGACAGAGAGGCCAGGAATAGCAGGAGACGGATTTCTCATCCCCTCGGTGCCACGGTGCCCGCGGCTGGCACAGCGCTGCTCTCCGCAGGTAGCTGGCGCAGAGCCTCGGGCAGGTGACACGTGGCGAGCTGTGTCCCTCAGCTTTGTCCCCTCCTGCCAGGACGCTGGGAAGGGGCCAGGGGGAGAGCCCAGGGCTGGCTGCACCCCCAGTTCTGCCGCAGGGTCGGGGTCTGGCTGCGCACGGTGGTGCCCAAAGGCAGCTGCACCATCTAGAGGAGAAACGGGCCCCGAGCAGAGCTCACAGCCAGCCGGCACAGAGGCTGCGGGGAAAGGGTAACCAGGGCAGCCTGGTCATGAGTGAGCTGCAAATCCTTCATGGAGGCGCTGTGCGAGTGATTTCAGGGTCTCATGAGTGAGCCCAGATGGTCCATCTATCCCAGAGAATGGGAGCAGGGGGATAGGATTCACAGATCCTGCCTCTGCCTGCTTTACATGCTACTGATCTCTGCTGTCTGCAGGGAACAGGGCAAAGGAGAGGGGAAAAAATAAATTAAAAATCCCCAGCCTGCAGTCAGGCTGACCACACACCCCCAAGCTGGGAATCAACAGCCCTGAAAGCAATTTCATCGCTCAGCTGGACCTGTATTATTGCTCTCCCTCTGAACAGATGTGCCAGTGACACTCATGAATTATCACAACAGAGATTCGAGGGGTGAGGAAAACGCCCCCCTCTTCCCATCCTGTGTTCCAGCTCCCCCTTCCCCACGGTGCTGAGGCCAAACCCCTGCCCAGCATCCAAACAAGTGGCAGATTTCTGAACCCTTGTGCTGGGGATGTCTCCAGAGATTTTGAGGAGCAAACCCTCAGGGCTGTACCCACAGGTATCCAAAGGAAGAGGAGGCTGCAGTCCATGCTGGCAGCACCCACCAGTCACGGATGGAGCAGGGGAGTGCCCCGTGCCACCCACCAGCTCGCCCACCTCCTGCCCCGTGGCAGCTGCATGAGCCCGTGCCGGGATTTGCGAGGCGTGTAAGAGCCTCACCCTCCCCTGCAGCACAAGGGGATGTGGGAGCTCTGTTCCCACTGATTCCACATTTTCTATTTGCACCGCTCAGGCCCCTGCCGGCTGTGCAAGTCACAAGGGAGCGTTGATCACATCCCAAACACAACCACTAACACGTCTCAGCTCTCAATCTGCCTCGTTTGCTGACACCGTTTTCTCCTCCTCCTCCTCCTCCTCCCACCAGCTCCTCGCAGCCGGTTCCTTCCTCCCAGCACGTAGGGCTCAAGCTGCTCCGGCTTTCCCGTCCCACGCAGGCACACACAGCCCGAGGTGCTGCCCCCGCACCTTCCCGTCCCTGCCCGCGGCTCTCCCGAGCTCCAGCCAAGCAGGGAAGCCTGGCCAAGGGTCAGATCCAGGACCCTGCACAGTGTGGGATGCAGCCAGGAGACGGCAAAATGAAAAGCGCCTCAGGTGATGGGAATGGGCTTTTTTCCTCTCTGATTCTTCCTGGACAGTTGGGCAGTGATAAGGATTATTTGTGTGTTGTTGAGCCACATTTTGGGTGAAGGTTTGTAGTCCCACACTGTCTTCTCAGCATGTCAGTGGCCTGAGGGGTGCTGGAAGGATCAGAGAGGGTTTGGATCATCCTCCAAAGAGCCCGGACTGCTGCCAAGGGATTCAAGATGAGGATAAGGAAACACTTTAAAAGGACCATCAATGGCAGCAGCACAAGCCCCATCCAGGAGAAAGTACACCACGTTTTTCTTAATGCTTACTAAGACAGGATTTGATGCCCTGCTCTGTCTCCAAAGCTGTTATGGATCTGTTGTACTCAAGGCATTTGCAGTGCCCAGTCAACATTTCTCCATCACTGACAGCTCTGCAGGATGGCAGGGTGAATCTGACACTGCACTTAGCCCAAAATTCCCATCACTGACCAGATGTCATGGCCCTAAAAGACCCAGGAACAGCAGGAGGACATGTGGGGTGTGAGCAGCTGCACCTTGCATGAAGCTGGGGTGCTCCTGCCCTGCACCTCTCCAGGCTGGGGCACTGGGAGAGCAGAATGAAGACTGGGGGCAAAAGAAATACCTCAAATAATTATCAGCCTGCTCTCCAAGCACTGCTCCAACCAGCCTGGAGCTGCTCTTGGGATTTCCCCTCACCCTGCAGAGCAGCAGGAGGCTTTGGCTGTGCACGGGCAATTCACTCTGTGCTGCTTTGCTAGAGAAAAAACCAAGTCAAAACATTGCACAGAGCCCCAGCTCAATGTGGTTTTTTCAGCCTGATGAAAATTCAAAACAGTGATGATCTCTGGCTTGATCCAAAACTTATTTAAGGAAGTGTTTTAAGCACTGAACCAAACAGGGGCTGTTTGCAAATCCTTGATCAAAGCCGCTTGTGCAAAGTGCACTTGGCAACTGCAGAGGCATCTTTGGATGATGCAGAGGCATCTTTGCACCCTGGCCCTGGTGGGACTGGACAGGCAGCATCCCGTGGTGGCTCTGTGGGCTCAGTCTGCTCCTCAGGGACCTCAGGGACAACTCATTTCCATCGTGCTGCACTTCAGACAGGGAGTCTGAACCCCTGCCAGCTGCCCTGTTGTGAATTCACTGCAGAGAGGTTTCACTTGTTTGCAGCCAAGAGAGTCCAAGGATGCTAAAAATAGAGCACTCCTTGAAGGTGATCTGAAAAGCTGAAGATGCCTTTTTAAAAAGCCAGCTTAGAGCTAATAGGGGCTGGGACAGTGCTCAGGGTGGCCCTGCTGGGAATCAGGAGTTGCTCCACAAAAGGAACCCAGCAGCCTTTGCCTCCCAGGGGCTGCAGGGATGCTGCTGGGTGAGCAGCAGGTCAGGAAAAGCACTCTGTAAATGCAGGACCTGGTAATTGCAGGTGGACAAGTCCATGGCTGTGCTGGGATTCCTCAGCAGACAGTCAGAGAAGCAGTAATGAGGGCAGCTGGAGCATGTTGTGTTTTCTTTCCTTCCCCCTGCCCCATTAAAGCTCTCAGCAACCACAGCACAAAGTCAAAGCAGTTTCCTTTTGATATATAAAGTGAGCGCAGCATCTCTGGCTTTTCTTCATGTAGCAGGGCAGGTATCTATCCCAAGGTACATCTTTGATCCTGCCCTTTAAATAAACCATTTTAAGGCTCACAGACCCCTTTTCATCAGCAGCCACCTCAGCTCATGGCACCAAATGCCCGTGTTTATATCCTGCCTCGTGGCTGGAATCAAAGTGTTGCTGTGGGAAACTGCACAGAGTTCATTAAAAAGTTAAAAAAACCCTGACTTTCTGTCCCTGAATGAATCCCCACGTGTTCAGGCGTGCTCCCAAGCCCTGAGGTGCAGGAAATATCCGAGCACTCGTGGTGCTGGCAGGGCTGGGTGCCAGGCATCAGCACTGAGTTCCAAGTGCTCATCCCAAAAGGATGATGGGCAGGGTGAGAAGAGGTTGGTCCTGCTCTGACAGCACCTCAGCGACCCCACAGACACCAGAGCAGTGTGAGGAGCTGCTGCAATAAGAAGAGGTGACCTCAGGGGTGCAGTGAGAGGTGACCTGAAACACAAACGTGCTGCAAAACCCGGCAGGTTTGGGGCAGGAGCTGCTGCCTGTGGATGCTCATTCTGCAGCCCAGCGATGAGCAGTGGCTCTGGAGGGATCCCAGCTGGTAAAACCTGGGACAAAACCACCACAGAGTCCGTGTTTGGTGCACCAGAGCACCCAGTTTGCCCTTTTTGGGTAGGACCCACAGGCGAGAGAGCATCCCAGAAAAGCCACACCAGCTCTGGCTTCTGATATTCTCGTGTTCTCCTCGAAATCCCGGGAACTGGAGACAGACCGATAAGAGTCTGACACCTAATGGGCACAAGCAGAACTGTGACAAGCACAGGAGCAGCTGGAAGTGTCCTTGCGGGAATACTGACAGCATTGCCCACAGCAAAGCCCGCGGAGATGGACACAAAGGAGGGATTTGTGTAAAGAAAACTCTTAAAAGCCCACACGGCCCGTGTCCAGGATTGTAAACATGAAATATTTATCATTTAGCCTAGATAGGAATGAGTCATACCAAACCCATTAAAAGGTTCCAGGTACAGAATAAGAGAGAGGGGATGTAATTTCCTTTGATATTTTAGAGGTCTCTGCCACATGGTAGCAAGAAAAGGTCAGGGTTACAGTTAAAACTCTTGGCACTAAATTGTGTTTTCCATTTTGTGTTTTTATGCCAGATACACTTGGAATCAACAAGGAAAAGGGACATCTCCCAAAGCAGTGAGCTGTGCCCCACACAGACCTTCAGCTGCACTTTGTATTATGGTCAGTGATGAAAGGGAAGCCCACCAGGTTTGACTCAAAAATGTTAAATGCATTCTGTAACCTGCCTCTGTGATATAATTACACTTTAATTTCCTTCATGGAGCTGGTTGATTTCTTTCCTTAAAAAATTCCATCAACCAAAAGTGATTTACAGCAATTACATCCTCCAAGGCAAGACAAAGCACAGCTTCCAGGACTGGGCTCCACCAAAAACTGCCCTTGAACCTCCTCCTGCCTCAGGTGCTGCTTCCCTGGGCAGCATCCAGTCCTGCTGAAAGGAAGCTGAGACTATCTCTGTTCCATTCAGAGGGTAAATAGAAATGTTCAATACCCAGCACTGCTTCCTGGCAGCTTTCACAGGCATCTCTCTTCCTTTTTTTTTTTTTTTTTCTTTCCTAAATTAGATCTTTCTATTATAACTTCCAGGCCTCATGAGTCTCCTTGGCATTTATTAAATAACAACTAAAGTCTTCAATTTGCCATGTTACTACATGATCCAGTTGTTCTCTATCTAATAAATCATCTGAGATCAGACTGAAGGAGCTGAGCAGCGCAGGGAGATGTTGGAGCAGGGCCAGCACTGAGTGTCCTGAAGTTCAGTGCAGCCACGTGAAAAATGGACCCTAAACACTGAGGGTGAGGGAAAATCAGATTGGGCTCCATCCACCTCCTTTCTCTGCTGTTTTTTCTCCAAAAAACTCAATGGTCACAGCAGGATTGTGCTGTTGTAAATCAGTTTTGCCCCAAAACCCAAAGAGGTGGTTGGGGACTGCAAAACTGCCCCCAACAGAGGAAAGGGTTTGTTTTTCAATTTCCCTCCTGTCCTAGACATGGATGTGCCCTCAGCCAGCATCACTTGTGACCCATATTCCCAAAAAACAGCAGCACAGCAGACGTGGATGGTGTTTTAACATAGCTCCATGTAGGAATATTAATTGGCCCCAAAGCCACAGGTTACCCAACAACAAAATCTGCCCTGTGAGTCCTTTTATTCCTGCTAATTTGGTTTTAATCTTGTCCTTTCTCTTGCTGGGAAAAAAAATAACAAAAGCCATTGCCTGAGCTCTGGTTTCAGGCTCTGAGGCATCCAGGGGCACCTGTAATGAGCACCTATCCCTGCAAACAGGAGCAGCAGATCCAGAGGTCAGGGGAGATGTTTCATTTTGGAAATGTGAACGTTCCCCTGCCATTCCAGCCATTCTAACGAGGGGTCCAATTAGTGCTCCTGACTTTGTCATCCGTCCACTGCCCTCATTTCTGCCAAGATCAGGGATCAGGAAGGCAAATCACCCCTAATGGCACCTCTGCTCTTCTTTCAAGTCAAAGTGGCACACAGAGCCACAAATGCCACCTCGGCCGGGGACAGCAGAGCTCAGCAGCAGCAGCCTCCCCCCTCCCAATCAACTGCATGTGCACAAAAACATTTATCAGGCTTCTGGCCACAGCTTTGACTTTAATTTTATTTTAAAAGTGCATTCACATGTAAATTGACTTGGCCCGGGAGGGTACATGAATACAAGAGCCCTTTCTTCCCTCTGCTGCGGCATTAGGGAGGAATATGGTGAGCGAAGCAAAGTTTCCTCACCTCCAGGCTGCAATTCTGCAGTGAAGGAAAAGCAAGTCCATTGTTTCCTCCTGCACACAGATGCTGGCTGTGCTGTTTTCAGCAGTCTCGTTCAAGCGAGCCAGATCAGAACATAAAAACATGTTACATATCCCAGGGACAAGAACACACAGGCAAATGTCTTATCGGCTCTGTTTTATCTGTTGTAAGAGCAAGAGATAAATTAATACGAGTTTGTAACTGTGTCTGATGGTTTGAAACATGGTCCTGCCCCACATTCCCAGGGTCAGACCTGGTTTGGTAGTAGAGGATTCCTGCGGGTGGGGAAAAAAATTAAAATGTGAAGCTGGAGATGAGGAAAGGGCACAGAAATACATGTGCTCCCCAAAATAAGAATTTCTGGGATAAAATCAGGTGGAAATCTGTTCCTCAGCATATCTCGTGATGTGTTGCCACAGAGTGAGCACAAAAGGAGTGCAACACTCTCAGCCACCCCATTTCCAGCCTGGGACCCTCCTTCGCTGCTGTTCCCCACTTGCCATCACCCAGCCTGAGCTTTTGACAACACCCAGCCAAAAGATGCTGATTTCCACTGCAGCATCACAGGTGTTCCAGCCCCACGGGGAAACAAAACACACTGACAAAGTGAAAACAGGCAGCACTTTGGGTTGAGGCACCAGGGTTTTGTTTGCCAGGGATGAGGAATGGAAATGCTTGTTCAGATTTATAGACTGAGAGCTGTGACTCACTCTGTGTGTTTTAGGAATGAGCAGGTTGAAGCGGGTGTCCCGAAAGGAAGCATCCCACAGCTTGATTCTGCTCTGGAAGCACAGGGATGATAGCACGGGGTTGGCAGTGTATCCTCGGGGAAAACCCGCTTGTCAACTAAACAGGGATGAATTAGAGCGCTAAAACTTTGCTGTTTTGCTATGTGAAACCTCCAACAACCCAACAGCTCCAGGAGCCGCAGCACTGACCGCTTCCGCTGCTGAAAGCAGAGGCCTTGGCTCTCTGCACCTCAGTTCTCATTCCGCACCCCAAACTTCGCACCTGGGACAGCCAAGTGTTGCATCCTGCCCATATTTTGTGTTTCCCCCAGTCTGGCACCCCGAAGGGAGCGGATGGATCATCCCCTGCTCTGCGCATAGCTCTGAGACAAGACCCAAGCACAATCTCGCTCTTTCCGCTGCTGTTATGCCGGTCCGCGCCGGGACCGCGGTTTGGAGCCCGGCCCTGGCCGCGGGGCTCCTGCAGGAAGCCGCGGTGCCCCTTCCCCCGGCGACCCTTCCGTTACGATCGTTACCGGGCTCCCTTCGCCCTCCCTCCCTCCCTCCGCTCCGCGCCGGCTCTCGGGGCCAGCGGCCGCCGCTGCCTTTGTGCCCCGGCCCGGTGCGGTCCCTCCCCGCCTCCCCGCCGGAGCCCTGCGGCGCATGCCTCCCGCTCCCCGGGGGCAGGGAAGGAAGCGCCGCCCGCCCCTGCACCAGCGCGGCGGGCAGCGGCGGAGCGGAGCCCGGCGGAGCCGACAGCCCGGCCCGGCCCGGCCGCCGCCGACCCCCGTCGCCCCTGTCGGCCTCCTCTCGGCAGGTGAGCGGCGGGCGGGGGGCGCGGCCGGGCCCCGCCGCGCCGGCGGCCGAGGGAGGCCCGGGCTCGGGTCCGGGGCGGCGGAAGGCGGGAAGGGGGAGCCATGGCGGCGCGGGCAGGGCCCGGCCGGCTGCGGGCAGTGGGCGCGGCGCCCCGCGGGGGTCCCGCGGGCGGCGGCTGCGGGCGGCCCCCGAGGGTGGGGGGCCCGTCACAGCCCGTCCGGGGTGCCCCCCGAGCTGGGGGTACCCCCGTGACCCTTCACGGAGCCACTGTGGGTGCCCCCCGGGTTAATGTCGCTTCATGTCCCCTCACGGAGCCACTATGCGTGCCCCCCGGGGTGGCGTCGATTCATGTCCCCTCACGGAGCCTCTGTGGGTGCGCACCGGGGTGGTGTCCCCTCACAAATCCGCTGTAGGTACCCCCCGAGTTAGTGTCCCCTCATGCAGCCCCTGTGGGTGTCCCTTCATTTCTCCTCACAGAGTTACACAGGGTACCCCGCTCCTTCTCGGTGTGTGTCCCCTCATTTCCCCTCAGATTTTGTCTGGGTGTGTGTCCCCTCATGTCTCCTCAGATTTTGTCCGGGTGTGTGTCCCCTCAGATCCTCTCTGGGTGTGTGTCCCCTCATGTCCCCTCAGATCCTGTCTGGGTGTGTGTCCCCTCGTGTCCCCTCACACCCTCTGTGAATATCCCCTGGGTGTGTGTCCCCTCATGTCCCCTCAGGCAGCACCCAGGTGTCCCCTCACGGTCTCCATGGGCACCCTAGGTGGGTGCTGGGACACAAAAATTCACCCCAATCCCATCTAATTCATGCACAGCCCCCAGTCCAGGTGTGGGATAGTGAAGGCACCTGCCCCTTCCCTGAAAACTGTGGAAATAGGTTAATAGGAAAAACGTTGGGGTTTTATTTTTTAATGAAGCTGGGAGCTAAAGTGTGTTAATTGTGTTGCTTCAAGGTAATGAGGTATCCTAATTTCTGTCTTTTTGATCCTTAGCTGCTTATTACAAGGAAAAATGTTTTTAATTTATATTTGCCCAAGCAAAGAGTGATGAAGAATTGTCTTCCCTGGTTGTCTGTTACCTTACTCTCAGTAAATAAATACAAGTTTTAAAGAGTTTAGAGTCATTAATCCTTTAAAATATTTAATACCACTGATTAATTTGAAACCAGAACTAGAGAATAATTGACAAGTGCAAGGTCAGGGAGGTTTCAGAAGGAAAATTGTGTCTCTGTACACTTGGCAGAGTTCAGTGCCACTGCAGTTGGGACTCACTGTGTTTGTGTGCAGCCACCCAACTGCAGTAGTTTTTGGGAATTACTGTCACCCTCAATCCTACCAAATGATGTTACAGGTGAAGCCTTCAACCCTCATGGGACCATGTGGAGGTGGTGAACTCTTTGAGGTGTTAACTGGAATTTTGTGGGTGGCTTTTTCCACTCTTCCACAAACCGAAGCTTCGTTCTGTCTGCAGTTTCGACTGGAACACAAAGAATAGTTCTTAATCTTCATCCTGCTTTTGTGCACTCCCCAAGATCTGTGTTTGCCAAGAGCTTTTATCCTGCAGCGAGGCCGGATGACTGATGTCTCGGGGTTATTGCTGTAGAGTGTGTTTCAGGAAGAAATAAGTTCCCTTTCCTTCTCTCCCAGCTGCCCCAAGTCCCTCAGCTCTGCGTGTTTAATGCCAAATCAGATCTAGTAAAAGCTGGTTTGGAATATTGTGTGATCCTCTGCTCTTTGAGTAGGAGTTGGTTTGGTTTGTGTCCCACCATCCTGGATGATGGTCCAGGTTTCTCCACATCCACCCATCCTGCACCCTGTGGACACAGCCAGTGCTGCTTTCGTATGAAAACTGGAAAGCTGAGCTGCATGATCCTGAAAAAGGGCAGTTCTGCCAAAGGAAACAACGAGCAGAGTATTTTGCTGAGTTCTCCATTCCCACTATGAAAGAATTCCTCCAAATTGGTTTTCCTCTCCTGCCACAAAGTTTTCTGCGAAAGTATTCAGTGCAAAGGGGATTGCACACACCAGTGCACTGAATACCATCACAGTGGGTCTTGGTGGGTCTGGGCAGTGCAGCATTATTTGGGAGCACATTGTTTGGAAAGCACAGGAAGAGTTTCACAAGTGAATTACCTGAACTGGGTTATGATTTTGCCAGAAAATACTACAAACCACAAATGATGAGTGCTCTGCCTTATCCCCAGTGGCAGTAGTGACTGATTCACCTGCTCAAGTGATGTTGAGGAGTAATTCCTGTGATTATCTGGCACAGTAGTTCTGAGTGTTAATAATTTACAGTTTATGGTACCAAGATTATTACATGGAATTTCTGGAAGGCATTCATTTAATAAATATTTTCCTTTTTTAATTTGTTTTAGGATGGAGGGGAGACCAGTCTGAAAATCTGTTCCACGGTGGACTTTGCTGTGGTCTGCTAGAATGTTCCTTATGGATGCTCCTCCTCTGGTAGCTCTTCAGACAAAATGGGAGTCCTTTGGGCCAGCAAGGAATTGTAGATATCCCGTTTGCTTCCCTGAATCCGACAGCAACGTCACCAGAACCTCCGTGAGCGCCAAAGTTCAGATGATCATAAACAACCTGCAAAGCCAAGAGCCTGCCCTGGGTATGAACAATGAGTGTGGCTGTGTGGTGCAGAAGAAACAGAAGGGAGAAAAAGGCACCAGTGCCAGAGTCACATCCAGCACCACCACGCTGCTGCAGAAGCATCCTCAGTACACCCAGTGTGGGTGCCCCGAGGATTCTGAGGGCAGCGAAGTGGAGGGGAATGTAGAGTTTGGGACTCTGCTGCTCGATTCTGACAGCGACGATTCTGTGGACCGAGGTATAGAGGAAGCCATCCAAGAGTACTTGAAAACAAAAAGCAAAAGTGCCCAGTCGTTGCCAAGGAATGCAGAGCGTTCTGAGAATGTGAGCAGAGACAAAAGGTTTAAGAGAGAGTTCTCCCAGAACAAAGTGGCCAGTAACCTCCTCCCCGTGAAATTTAATGCTGAGATGCTCTCTGAGGAGTACCTGTCTGACCACCTGGGAATTGGGAAAAGGCTCCAGCCTGCTTCCCCTCAGAGCATCAGCAGCGATGACTCCTTTGAACAGAGCATACAAGCTGAAATTGTGCAGTTCTTGAATGAGAAGAAGCAGCAAGAAATTAGTAAATGTGTTACCGAGGAGGATAAAAAAGATTCCCGTGTGAGATCTGTCCTGAAATGCAACAAAGAAGCAACAAACAGAACAAACTGTGGTGCTATAAAGCAAGGTTGTAATGCGCTGCTCCTGAGACGCCATCCCAAGCTGCAGAAATCCAGCGCCCAGTCCAAGTGTTTGCAGTCAAAAATCCAAGCAGAGCCCAGTGATTTCAGCCAGGTGAACCAAGCATATCTAGAAATGGGCACTGCCAGCCAGCCTTGGCTCGTGGAGCAGGATGAGGGAAGTGCAGCTCGTTACTGGGAGCCAAGGGAAGCACTCATCAAGGAGAGCATGCACGCATCTGACTCGAGCAGTGATGATGGCATTGAAGAAGCCATTCAGCTTTACCAGCTGGAGAAAATCAGGAAAGAGGCAGGTCATGCAGCAAACCGTGTCCCTTTGCAGAGGGAACCATTTGATCCAAAGGGTATGGCAGACATTTCTGCCAGCCTGACAATTAGCTCCACAAAAAGTGCCTCGCCAGAAATCCATAAAAACCCTACAAGCAACAAGAGAAAAGAAGTTAATTCCAAGTCAACGGGATTAGAAAGCACCAGCAATGACTTTAATAAGCTATTTAAACCACTGAAAAAAGCCAGACATTTTGCACTTCCAGAAAACAAGATTACTGCTTGTGAGCTCACATTGCAGGCCTCTTGCAGAGCAGACACATCTGCAGAACTCATGTGTGCAGAAGCTATCCTGGATATTTCCAAAACAATCATGCCATCCCAAATGGGAAGTGACAACAAATCCCTGACTGCAGACTCCTTCTTTTCTCCCCAGCTTCTCTCGTCCTCCCGTTGTGAAAGTGACAGCAGCCTTGTGGACAGTGATGACAGCATAGAGCAAGAAATCAGGGCTTTTTTGGCTCTGAAAGCACAGTCAGAAAACCTTGGAACAAAACCTCCCAGCCTGTCACGCTCCATCCAGATGCCTTTGCCTTCTGATCCAAACAGCCTCACCGGGACCCTTGAGCCTGCTCTGCCCAAAACACTGAAATTATCCCTGAGCCGGAAAAGGAGACTTAAAAGGGAAGGCAGAACAGCAAAACAAGGGGGGTCAAAACTATCTGAACAGCTGGAGACAGGACTTTTCCAGCCAGGTCACTATTCCAAATTCCCAGTGCTCCAAGAGGAGAGAGCCCTGAGCAACCCCACAGAACTCCGGGATGCTCAGAGTAATAAAGACCTGAGGCAGCAGCAGCTGGTGTCTCCCACATTGTCTGGCTCTGATGGCAGCAGATGTGTGCCCTTGGACTCTGTAAACCCTTTTCTGCAGGTTCAGAGTAGCACAAAAAAACCTGTAAAAAACCCCATCCAAACCCCAGAGAGGGAGGGGTCGAGTGATGAGAGCAGCTCTCTGGACAGTGATGAGGACCTGGATAGTGCCATCAAGGACCTGTTACAGTCTAAAAGGAAGTTAAAGAAGAAATGCAAGGACCAGAAAGCTCAGTGCAAGAAGAAAGTCAGATTCAGTGAGACAGAAACTCAGCTGCTGGATGAGTTCAGTGGCCTCCAACAAAACGAGTGGAAATGTAAAAATCCCTCACTGCTAAAAAGCTGCCTCTCAAAACCTAGGAAAGCTGTGAGGGAGAATGCAGTCAGGAACCCTCCAGACAACACCAAACTTCCCAATGACAAGCCAGAAACCATGAAAAACCTGGACTCTAACTTACACCTTAAAAAAGGCAATAAACCTAAACCAGTTTCAAACCAGCGGGGGGCTAAAAATAGGAAATGTGCTTTCCCAGCTGTGTCAGATGCCAGTGACAGCAGCTCAGTGGACAGTGATGACAGCATCGAGCAGGAAATCAGGAGGTTTTTGGCAGAAAAGGCTAAAGACTCTGCAAGCAATTCAGAGATGCAAAAAAGTGATGCAAGTCTGGACCTACTTAGAGCGACCAAACAAACTGGTAATAAAGGAAAAGCAAAGCAGCAGCCGGTGGAAAATGAGATTGACCTGGTGCTGGGTCAGAGTAAAAAGACTGAGGCAGCTCAGCAAACTGAGGAGGTGAAGAACTCTCAGAGGACAGAAGGGAAAAGTGCAATGTTAGCTGGCAGTGGAAAATGTGCTTCCTCTGCAGAGAATGTTCCTACTACTGGTCAGTCAAAAGCTAAGCAAGGACTGGGGGGGGTCAGAGGTGGTGCTGCTGAGGAGTTACCTGGGAATGCAACAGGTAAAAGGAATGTCTGTAACACAGAGCCCCCAAAACCCAGCAGAAATGAAGGGTGTAAAGTGAGAAAAGTCATGAATGCAAAGCCCAGATCTAAGAGGAAGAATACCTTCCAGCTAAAAATCTCAAGTAAATTTATTGCAGGTCTGAAATACGCCCGGGACAGGAAGAAATCGATGCTTTTGAACAAAAAGCAGAAAGCAGAGTGTTTGCTCAGCCAGAGCAGTGCCTTGGGAATGGAGGCATCTTCCCAGTACACAGATGTACTTAACCCCCTGCCAAAAGGGGAAATTACACCAGCAATAAAAGAACCCAGTTCTTCTCAGAATCTCATTGTGGGAGGAATGAGTCCCCATGTAGCAGAAACCTGTGCAGGAGCTGGGTGTCTCCAAGAGGCAGCTGAGGGTTGCAGGAAGGCTGATGCTCCAGGGGATCAGTCCCAGTCCAGCCTTCCCTCACAGGAACGGAGTGTGGCAGCAGGAAAAGCTGATAAGGTTTGCAGAGGAACCTCCAGAGCTGAGAACACCCAGATGTGGATCAAGGAAGGAGATATCCACCAAGGCAGCTGGGCTGACTCCACTGCAGATCCCCCACACCCTGAGTGCAGTGTGAGGAAAGCAGATAAAGTCAGCAGAGAGCCAGCTCAGCACAGTGCTCAGGTGGACAGTAAGGGAGGGAATAACCAGCTGGACAAGAGGCCAGATCCAAGTTTAGCTTGCCCAAGGCATGAATTCAATGTGGCAGCAGCAGCAGTGCATAATAGTGGAGGAGCATGTGCAGATAACAGTGTGCAGATGTGCATTAAGGAAGAAAAAGTTGACAGGCAGGGAGAAATTCAGGTATCCAGCTCCAAAATGGAAGGAAAAATACCTGTCCTGCAGAACAGGGAAGCTGCTAGTGAAGTACACCAAGGGCAGCAATTTTTAACCAAAACCTGTGCAAAATTTACTGACCTACCTGCAGGGGACTGCCCAGGTTCCCTCTTGGCAAAAAAGGTTTCCAATATGTAAGTACTTTTTTTTTTTTTTTACATTAGCAGTCTTTTTATAAAATAACTGTGATTGTAATTACCTTGATAAAGCTTGAGAGAGGAAAGGAGAGGCAGTGGGAGATGCTGATACCTGTATATCATACACACACTAATGTGAAAATAATTCTATTTAACAGGGATATCACGGATAGGCATTCGTAGCTTTTGTAGAATTTTGTAAATTATTTAAAGTTCTCTGAGGAAATATTTTTTATAATGATTTTTAGGGCTTGCATTCCTACAGGATGCTGTAGTTACTGTAGATAAGATATTGGCTAATCACACTTTAAATTATGAGGCCTCTAATTGTCTCTCAAAGGGAAACCTGTTTGCGCACAGAATTTATTTGGGAACCTGTTCAGAGATCCTAGGAAAGCACAGCCTTGGACAGCAATGCAGATGTGACACTGGCCACATCCCAGCTGCCTCAGGACACTCCTGTGGGGTGGGCTTTGCTGGAGCTCAGTTTTCCCACCCTGAGGACTGTGGGATGAGGTCCCTGAGCAGATGAGGTCCCTCAGCTGTGGGTGTGGAGATCCAGCCTGGAAGACACAAATGCAAATTCAGGTAAATCAAGTGGATGGCTCTGGCTGCACCTCCTGTGCAAAGAGATCTCAGCAGCTGCTCAAAGTCCTTTTACTTACCCAGAACCTCCTGCTAGCAGATGATTCCAAGCACAATTGCAGTCCAAGACAAGTGAAGGAGTGTGTCTGTTCAGACAACATGATTTCCCTGGATTTCCCTGGATTTCTGTACTGTTGGGCCTGCAGGGCTCAAACAATTCCTGTTATTCTCAGCTCTCTCCTTTTGATGCCCTGCAGTTGCCCAGAGATGGCTTTTGGTTTCCTGAATGAACTTTCTGGAACTGAGTGCCCTTAACTTTCCTTTTTCAGAAGTGGTTTTTAAAATGTTACATTTCTGTGAACTTTTCACTGACAATTTTGGTGCAATAAAGCAAAGCTGGGTTTGCTGTAGGAAGTCACAACACAAACGGATTTTTTCAGCCACGGATATTTTCAGCACTGTTCTTTCTTCAGTCTCTTTTTCTGCCTCCGTTTCCAGCAGCCAGAATAAAGCAATTTTTCACTACTATCTTTTTATTTGTACTGACTTTCAACGGGATTGAAGTAGCACATTCACATCACACACACAAAAAAGTGCCCCCACACTGGTTTCGCTGCAAATTCAAAAGGTGTAAATTGGAGCTGTTGGCTCTTTCATTTTCATTTTTGTGTTGTGAAGTCCTTGGAGGAGTTTGTTCTCACATCTTGTCCCTGTGAATTGATCTGATATTCTCTTTGTCTGCTCTTCTGCAGAACTTCTCAGCCAAACCACCACTTAGCATCACTTTGTTTCTCAGTCACTTCAGGAGTCTTCCTCCAGGCTGGCCTTAAACTTGCAAAACGGAGCAAAAAGCAGCCAAGACTGGATCCAGAATCCCGTGGTGTCCCTGGTGTGATGCAGAATGTGGGCAAAATACGGTGTAGCATAGAGTAGTGACTGTGGCATGTAGAGAAATAAACATCCTTGGTGTGTTCATGCTGTCGTGCAGCTACGTTTGAAACATGTTCCTGGTGCTCACTTGGCATTTCTGACTGTCCAGCCACCTTCCTGTAGCCCTGGGGTTGGTTGGCAGGGTTGTTTAAAGGTCAGTGTGTTAACTCATCTCCATTTTGTGGTAGGATACCTTGGAAAAGTGGTTTTTCCTTAGCTCAGTGCCTGCACTCCCTCTTCACAGGTTTATCTTTTGCTCTGCCTTGATTCTGTTGCAGGATTTGAGCCTTTTGTTTGGAATAGGTCAATAGGCTGGTATTTTAAACTAGAAGTTTTCCAAGTACCTTGCTTTAAAAGGATTAAACTGTATACTTAATTTTCCTAGAGATGTTGGAAGCACTCTCTACTGTTTGTATAAAAAGCTGAATGTTTCTTCTCAAAAGTTTTCAGTAAATCCACATTAAGACTTCAAAGGTGTCTCGTGCCCCTGTTGCTGTGTCTGTGTCCTCAGTACCACTCGTGACCTGATCCACTCCCAGTTAAAATGCAATTCCAGTTACCTTGTGCTTTAAATAAAACCTGTTTTCAAACAGCACTTTTTTTATTTTAATTGATGAACTTGATTTGTATATAGGAACTGGTGTACATTGCTGAGTTTCTAATGTTTAATAAATGGGGTTCTGCCCATGGACCGTGCAACTGGAGTCTTCCTATGGTTTGTGTCATCATCTTGAGTGAGTAAAAATTTCTGTGTTCCCTCTTCTTCCCCCCTCACTGAGGATGTCATTAATTCTTTGTAACAAAAAATGAAGGAGGAGAATTTATAAAATACAAAGGGGTGGCTTTTGGGAGGTGAGAATGGTGCTTGTGGTAGCAGAACCCCAAGAGATTTCTTTCCTGGTGTTTGATCAAGAAGTGGAATCTTTGCTTGTGTAATTAAATGTGTTTCAAGGAGCATCTCTGGAATTGAACAGCCAGGCTGCAGTGGCAGTGTCCTCATCCTGGCCCAGTTCTCATCCCTTGTTCAGAAAAGTGGTTTGCAGCAATAAGAAATCCCTCTTACACATCACTAAAGGCTGAGCAATAAAAAAGGTTATCTTGAGTGGCAATAAATTCCCACACGTGGTACCAAGGTTGGGACTGCAGCACGAATCTCTCAAGGCTGAATCTTCATAAAAGCAGCTCCAAAAGCAGATTTTATTTCCTGTTCATAGTGCCCATGAGAGCCCCAGGGAGGGCACACAGTGGGCACAGCCCTGTCACTCCAGTGCCAGCTCTGGGGAGTGTCCAGAAAACTCCTTTTTCCCAGTACTCCCACCCTCCTGAGACACCAATTAATTCTAATTATTGCAGTAGATACATGGAGCCATAAACCCAGCTCTTCTAAAGCTTATTAAGTTACCTTTTTTTTTAATGAGTGCTGGTTCATAATTTTTAAAAAATGCACAATTCTAATTTTTCTTTCCAGTCAGAGCACAAAACTTGTTAATTTAGATATTAAGTGCTTAAACCACTTGGTGTATTTCATTACTGCTCAGGTGATTTACAGATCCTGGCTGCAGTACCACAGCTGTCAGGTAAATCTGAACAGAGGTTTATTGCTTCCTTTTTTACCCCAGTGACTTTTTGGGTGCTTTGGGAACAATCTTTAAGGATCCTCAAGGGACAGCAAGGACTCCCTTAATTTTCTTATTCCCAGTTCTTTGCTGCTGTTTTAGGAACACGTGTTTTGACATGTAGCTGCTCTTTATACAAGGCAGGAACATCCCTGTCCCCATTTCTTTTATAAATGTAGAAGCTTTTCAATTTTTCATCCCTTCAGTTGGTGATAGTTCAGCCTCACATAATTTTGTCTGAAAACGTGAAAAATCTTCCTTTCAAAAGACAGAGTAGAAAGAGATTGTTTCAGGTAGATCCTGTGTGGTAAAAGGAGTCATTTTTAGGAGGATATTTTGAATTTGTACAGGTATTTCTTTTTTTAGAAGTGCATTTGGTCTAACCTCTGAACACTTAGATACACTGCATGCCAAACTCTTCAAAGGAACTGGTTTCAAGAATAAAATTAAAAGGGAAGAAATTGAGGCAAGAAAGAAGTGGTGGGTGTTTTCAGATGGAGTGGGAAAATATGTGACAGAATCCACTCTGTTAATATTTTTGAGAGGCAGCCTTATCCCTAAATTATGCCACCTGCAGAAAAATCAGTGGATAAAAATACATGTAACATTGTCACAACTATTTCTATTGATGCAGCACTTTGTTATTTTCTCATTTCAGGAGAAGAAAGAGAAGTTCTAAAGAAGCTCCAAGTATTGTCTAGAGTCTGATACGAGGATCACAGCAAATGCCAGAGGGTTGCTTATTTATTTTCAGATGTTAAAGCTTTGAAATGTTAACTTTTCAGGCCCACTTCTGCTCAGTTTATTTACCTGTTCCAGTTTATTATTTTGGTGTGTTTGCAGCTGGGAGATCTACCCAGCTCTTACCACATGTCACAAACAGGGAATGTTTCTGACATGTGAAGAGTATCAATTGCAGTAGTTTGGACATAATGTTCCCCTCATTATTTCTATTTTTAGCAAACAGTTTGAATAATATTATGCTCATTTTTAATGTTCTGTTACACCTGTAAGGTGGGACTGTTTCTCATCCATAAACAGGCAGAGTAGTTTCTCTTAAAAATACATTTTTAAGCCAAAAATGTTCAGGTGTTCTTCCAGTGCACTCACTGTCCAACTGATGCAGTTTCTTTGCCTGTACCTACAGTTGTTCCAATAAAACTTAAAAAAAATCTTTTTGATTACTTGTCATTATTTGAATAATTTCTTAAAACTTTGTACTTTGGAGAGAGAAGAAACATGAACTTTCTACAAGAAATCCAATGAGTTGTTCATTAACTCTGGAAAACGAAAAGAGATTGATTATTCATTAAATAGTAAAGAAGCAGTTTAGATCTTAATTTTTAATGAAATGTAGTAAATAAGGCAAGAGTGTAAAGGATCATTAGTGACAGAGAAGGGGATAAGGGGATAAAAACCAAATTTATGTTGTCCTAGTATTTCTATGCTGCTGATAAATGAGGTAAAACGCTTCACATGAGCGACCTAACTGACACTTAACCACATTAAATCTTCACTAAATACTCCTAACAACATTCCCTCTGCAATCTAGTGGGTCCGTTTAGGATCAAGGCCGGCTGCGGGCGTTGTTAAGGCAGACAAAAGCTGCCTAGAGCGGCTGGTCCCGGCAGTGCGAGGGGCCGCTGGGGTTGTAGCTGGGGTGGAAGTCCAGGTGCTCGTAGGCGGTGATGAAGGTGTCGGGGCCGGTGCAGTGGCTCTTCTCCAGGGACGTGTTCAGGCTCTCGTTCCTGCACATGCCAATCCTGCCCAGATGATCCGAAAACTTGTGCGGGATGATGTGGAAGGAGCTCTGCGGGGGCGACAAAGGGTACGGGGAAAGGAGGGGTGGGGATGTTTTAAACACCAACATGAACAGCACCTGCAAAGCCCGGCTGGGTACAGGGCTGGACGCGGCTTTGGGCCGTGTCTCCATGCACCGGGGTGCTCGTACCGGCAGCTCGTGCACCGTGGGGGCCCTGCTGCCGTAGGTCTGGTTGGCGGTCCGGAAGCGGGGGTGAGCCGGCGGCTGCCTGCGGGGGAGAGCAGAGCTATTGCGGGGAGCGGCGGGCAGCGGGCCGGGCCCGGGCCGGCGGCTCGGCGGCCTGCGGGGGAGAGCACAGCTATTGCGGGGAGCGGCGAGCAGCGGGGCCCGGAGCCGGGGTAGAAGGAGAGCTCCGGGCCGGCGCTCACCCGTAGCCGCGGTAGAAGGTGAGCTCCTCGAAGCGCCGGGGCACGCCCGGGCTGGGCTCGGCCATGGTGGAGCCGCCGGGCCGCGCCGGGCCGGGCCGCGGGGATGGAGCGTTACCCGGCGACCGAAGGAGGAGGGCGGGGAGCGACGGCAACCGCCCCGAGCTGCGCCCGCCCCGCCCCGCCCCGCCCCGCAGGAAGCGGAAAGCGCCGCTGACCTTCCCCCTCTCCTCCTCCTCCTCCTCCCCGTCCGTGCCCTGCGGCGGGCTCGGAGCATGGCGCTGCCGCGGCTCCTGCGGGCAGGTGAGCGGCGGGGCCCGGCCCGGTCCGGTCCGGAGCGCCCGGGCCACCCCCGTGTGACCCGCGTGTTTCTGTCCCGCAGCAGCTCCGCGGCTCTACAGCACCGTCCCGGCCCCGGTCTCGGCCCCCGTCTCAGCCCCGGCCCCGGCCCTGGCAGGCAGCCGGCCCCGCGGTGAGTGCTGCCGGCTCCCCTGGCACCCCAGCCCCGTGCGGTGATACGAACCGGGCACGGTGCATCATCCTCTGTACAGTGCCGGCCCGTCCTCCCAAACACGGTGAGTATTTGTTTCCTCTCTCTCAGCTGACGATGACAAGCTGCTGACAGAGCCTCTCAGCCACCCCGACTTCTTCAGCGTGAAGGAGCTTTTCACCCTGAAAGATCTCTTTGATGCTCGGGTGCACCTGGGCCACAAAAAGGGATGTCGGCACAGGTGAGTGATGCTTTTCGTGATGCAGTGCTTGTTGACATCAGGAATGCTTCCCCAGACCACATCTGCTGGATTGGTCTGAGCCTGGAGCTGCCCACACAGGGCAGGGTACAGGGATCCCTGCAGTGTGGGCACTGGGAGGGTGTGACACTGGGGCAGACACAGGGCTCTCTGTGCTATCAGCCAGGAGCAGGAGCATGGAATGGTTCCTCCCCCACATCAGAAACACTCAGTGCCTACTCACCCCATCCCCTGTGTGTCCCTCCAGGTTCATGGAGCCCTACATCTTCGGCTGCCGCCTGGATCAGGACATCATCGACCTGGATCAGACCATGCAGCACCTGCAGCTGGCCCTCAACTTCACAGCCCACGTGGCCTACCGAGGGGGCATCATCCTCTTCGTCAGCCGCCGGCGCCAGTTCTGCCACCTGGTCGAGAGCACGGCGCGGGCGTGCGGGGAGTACGCGCACACCCGCTACTGGCAGGGCGGGCTCCTCACCAACGCCCACATCCAGTTCGGCCCCGGCGTGCGCCTGCCCGACCTCCTCATCTTCCTCAGCACCCTCAACAACGTCTTCGAGCCGCACGTGGCCATCCGCGACGCGGCCAAGATGAACATCCCCACGGTCGGGGTGGTGGACACGAACTGCAACCCGTGTTTGATCACCTACCCCATTCCCGGCAATGACGACAGCCCCACGGCCATGGAGCTCTACTGCAAGCTCTTCAGGATGACCATCATCCGTGCCAAGGACAAGAGGCGGCAGAGCGAGGCCGTCGAGGAGCTGCAGAGGAAAGCCCAGGGCAAGTAGAGCCCCAGGGATGGGCTCGGTGCCTCTGCTCCACTCCACAGGGCTGGCTCTGCATCCAGCACCGCTGTTGGCACAGCTGGCTGGCAGGAAGGGACCCCCAGCTCTGTGCACGGTGATCCCACAGCCATGGAGGGTTTCCAGCTCCAAAAACTTGTCCAGAGCAATGCAAGGGAAAATGGAACCAGGCTCCTGTCCTTGAGTTTGTCACTGTTGCAGGGAGTCCCACTGTCCTGTGGCTTTCCTGAGCTCATGATCTCACCTGAAACCACTTGTATCTTGTGTATGTTCTTAGCAAATAAAGGGATTTATCCCTGTGATCTTTTTTTGGGTTCTTCCCTAGTGGAATGGGATGGGGAGCCTGGCCAGGACAGTCAAGGCAATGGGATGGATAGGATGTTCCCAAGCTGGGGATATTTCAGGGTGGCTGATGCAGGATGAGAGGGTCCCCCAGTGGGATTTGGAGGGTCCCCACTTTGTCCCGGGATGCGCTGGGAGCCCGACCTTTGCCACCGCGTGAGGCTCCAGGAGCAGCTGAGAAAAGGGATATCCATCTTTTAGTAGCCTCGTGGGAGGCCCTGGAGCAGTCCTGGGCAGGGATCCGTGTCCCGGCCGGTGTCCCATGTTCCCTGCCCTGTCCCCTCCCGTGTCGCCGGTCGCAGTCCCTGCCCGGCCCTCCCCCGGCTTTGGGTCCTCCCGCCCGGCAGGGGGCGCTCGCAGGGGGCAGAGTGAGCGCGCATGCGCGACCGTTCCCCACACTATATAAGGGGGCGGTGAAGGGCCCTTCGCCCTTTCAGCGGGCGCGGGGCGGCGCGAGCGGAGCTGCTGAGATGCCTCGGAGGGACCGGGATCGGCCTCTCCCGGCGCGGCCACCGAGAATCCCTGCGTCCCTCAGGCGCAGGAAAGCGGTGCTGGTGGAGGCGACTCCACAGCTGCGCCTTCCCCCGCCATGTTCTGGCGAGGTTCCCTCAGGGCCTGTGCCGCTCTCCGCCGGCCCCGGCCCTGAGCGGCTGCGGCGGGAGCACCCGGGCGAGGTGAGGCTGGGGACGGCCCCTTCCCCTCAGCCCCGCGGCCCGGCCCGGCCCCGAGCGGCCCCGGGGCTCGGGGGACTCCCGGAGCTGCCACGTGCGCTGCAAATCCCGCAAATCGTGGAATGCGCTGGAAGGAAAATATATGTATCTATATTACTAATATATTAATATGATGTTAATAATATGTCCATATATTGTGAGCCGAATATATTTTAAGGTGTTTATATATTAATATCTGCAGTATAATGCATACACAGATGTGTGTTTTTTAATATACTCCACTGAAAAAAGGAAGAAAATTTAGGGTTTTCAGGAAAATATTTTCAAATATTTTGGTAGCTAGCATCAATCTTCAGTGGATATCATTCTTTTAACTGTTGTAATTCTCTGGTTTTCAGTTAAGTGGTGTGCGTCACCAAAAAATGACTGTTAGGTGATTATTAACATCATTTTTCCTTTGTTTTTCTTTTCTTTCTTCAGCCTGGCAGTGGACAAAAAAATGAAGTGACCAGGATGGTGTGACTTCAGAAATGAAGGGTGATCCTTCAGGAAAAGGCTGCCCAAGAAGCTTCGGCGACTTTGCTAATTGTAAGTGGAGTGTTACACGTGGTATCTGCTCGTGCAGCAAATACCTTGGTAGCACGGCTTTTAAATAGTGATAAGATCTTCTTCTAAATACAACAGAATCATGGAATGCTTTCGATTGGAAGGGAGGCCTTGAACATTTCCAGGGATGGTCACCCACCCATAATTACATTTTTTCAGTGGTTTTGGGTTATTTGCTCCCCCCAGGCTGCCACTGGCGTTGCAGAGATGGCTGTTGTGGCATCTTTGTGTCAAACAGTGGCAAGAGAGACCCAGGCTATGTTCTACGCTCGTTTGTTCTGCACCCCGTGAGCACTCAGAGTGATTGATAGCCTGACATCCTTTATCAGCCTCATAGGAGACAGGGGAAACCAGCTCAGAACTGATTGGAATGTGGGATCTGGATAAGGGGAGGTTCTGTTCTGACATCCTTTATCAGCCTCATAGGAGACAGGGGAAACCAGCTCAGAACTGATTGAATGTGGGATCTGGATGAGGGGAGGTTCTGTTCTGTGCAGCACAGGCTGCACGTGGGTTTGTGATCCTGTGGGCGCCACTTGTGTTACAGAAGAGTAAGTGGAAGTGATCTGTAAAACCACATGGGAGTTCATCCTATCAGAAAATAAAAATACTCCTGTGCTGTTTGATACCTTTTAAATTCCTGCTGCCAGTGAAACAGCACCTGTGTGAGCAGGCTTTGGGCTGTGTCTAAAGGCTGTCCATGTATTTCCCTCTTTTCCAGAGGCAGACCCAGAGGAGCCCAGCCCAGGTGAGCTGCAGTGCCAGGAGGTGCCAGCCCAGCCCAGGTGAGCTGCAGTGCCAGGAGGTGCCAGCCCTGCCCAGGTGAGCTGCAGTGCCAGGAGGTGCCAGCCCTGCCCCATCTCGTGTTGCAGGCGTGGCTGCAGTGCCACGTCTGTGTCATTCGGTGGCAGACAGCAACAGGCGAGGTCTTCCCTGGTGCTCTGAGCCCTGTGAGCTCTCAGGATTGCTCAACAACCTGACATTTCCTGCTCTCTTGCCTTTAATGGGGAATGGTGATGGATGGACACTGTCCTTCAGTCCTTCCTTCCCTCAGGGACACGTTTCTGTGCCAGCTTGCTCCAAACCCTGTGCACAGGTGTCCCTGTATCCAAATGGTGCTGTGTGTCCCTGTCCCTTCTTGAGGGACACCAAGATCACCTGTGGGGACACAGACTGTGACCCTGAGCTTTGCAGTGAGTGACTCTGGCACTGCTAAATGGGAAACCTCATTAAATGGCCATTACAGGGCCAGAGGGGCCTCAGTGGTGCAAAGTGAGCCCTTTAATTGGCAAAAGTCGCTGGCTTTGGAAAAGAATGTTAATGAGGTTGTGGGGATGTGGTTATGCTTGAGGATGTGGCTCTTTTATTTAAATTTCTTGACTTCTTTTAACCTTGCAATCCGTGTTTGGGGTTTTTCATCAGGCTTCCTCACTCCAGGGGTCCTGCGTGGGCACTGAGTGCTAATGAGGGTCTCTAGAGCTCCCTGTGTGAGGCACAGCAGAACCATGAACATTTTCCTGATGGCATTCACTGGAACTGCCCTTCCCCAAGCAGCCCTCCTGGGCCATGGATATTGCTTTACTGAAGGAAAAACTGGCTCTCAGCTGTGGAAAACGTGAATGTTTTACATGAAGTGGTTTAGAGAGAAATTAAAAATCTCTCTGCACATAGCACAGCCCTTCATCATCAAGGACTGGTTTATGTCATGGTTTTAAAGACTGGAATAAGCTCAGATTTTTTTTTCCCCTGCACTATTAATAGCTTGGCTCTGCACCAAGCTTGGCAAACTCACCTTGGATTTTTAGGGAGTGATGGAATAACCCAGAGCAGGCTCCAGCTATCCTGCTCTTAAATTATCCCTTTCCTAAACTCCCCCAGCCAGATATTTTTCCAAAACCCCTCTGATGTCCTGCCAAGGAGCTTCTCCTAAATATGTTCCATGTCCTTCTGGACTGAAGGAAATCTCTGTGTCAAAGTTTCCTCGTGAACCCTGATAACAGAGCCTTAAAATGTTTCATTTTATATTTCATCTTTATTTCCTTCTGGGATGTGAAAACTCTTGGGACAATCCCAAGACAGTGAGGGCAGCAGAATCTGCATGGCAAGGGTTAATTAGCTCATTAGTATTGACTTTATTGCTCCCTTTTCTTGCCTGTTTTTCAACTTTTCTGACATCCTGGGCCTTATTTTTTTATTTGCAGATTATGCCTTGAGCTGCAGAATGTCTGACAAACTGAGAACTGGTTGGCAGCATTCACGTCTGATGGCTTGGAGATTCCTAAAACTTGATCATCTGTGTTTTCTCTACATGGTTAAGAAGGATTTAAATAAAAAAAAAACTAAATAAAGATGCCACCTACAAGACTGAAAGGATTATGCTGTGTGTTTGTAACACCCCAAGTAATGCTATTTTTTATCCATTTTAGGATGTAAGACTTCGTGGAAATGAGAATTTAGGATTGTTTTAAAGCAATCTAAGGTTTTTCCTCCATCCTCTTGGGCACAAAGGGGATCCAGTGAGATCAGATTATCACTCTTGGAGTGTCCTGGCTTTTTTTCCATCTCCTGTGGGGAATCTGGAGGAATCTGAGTGTAAAACAGCTTTGCCTTGACTCATTTCTCTCCTGTATCTGGGAGTGGTTTGTAAACTGCTCTCACTTTGTGCTTTTTATTAGTGATGAGCAGAATTCCTGGGAGTGTCCAGGGCCACGGGGGCGTGCATTAATGGAACAGTTGCTGTCACAAATGTCTTTATTTCAATTAAACTGTCAGGGCCTGGTCCCTCAGCTACAGGGGCCACCTCTTCATATTTATTTAGAGAGGTTCTCATGTTGGGGAAATTGTTTTCCTCCACTTCTCCAGGTGCTTTAGCACTGCTTTAAAAGGAAGGGAACAGCAGGGATTTAGTGGGAGTAAACAATGGAGGGAAGGATGGAAAATGGTTTTTCTGCCGCCCTGAGGAGGGGATTTTGGCAAGGGCTTGGATTCCTCTGCTAATGGCAGGAGGAGCTGCATTTGTCAGGGGAGCTGTTGCCATGGGAATGCAGGACAAGGGATGAGGAGCCTGGAGCTCTTACTGAATTCCAGGGAATTCCAGCCCTGCCTTCCCTCCCTGCAGCTGAACCTGCACCTGCAGACAGACCTTGGTGGTGCCCATACTCAATCCAGGCTGAGGAGCCCCTCAAACACAGAATCCTTGGGAGTGCTCACCTTCTGCATGGATAAATCACATTTTACAGGCCACTCTCAGCAGGGACTGAGCTCTGCTGGACACAGAGCACTCCTGACACCAGAATGTGCCCAGTGAGAGGTGATGAGGAGCCTAAAGAACCAACAGAAGGAAAATCCTGATCTTTGTCCCCAAAGGGCTCCTAAATTTGCAGCCCTGGTGCTGCAGTGTCAGGTGTATTTTTATTTTCTGATTGCACATCAGCTGCATGCTCGCTTCCCTAAGGAATTGTTGGCAATAGAAGCAACACATGCTCCAGCAGCAGGAATATGGCTGTGCTGGGAACAGAGCAACCTTGGGGGAGTTTATCCAGCTCTTCCTCCCTGCCCAGAGCTGTAAGATTGCTATAATTGAGCATTTCAAGGAAACAGCCATAGTTGGAGCCCTGGGAGCACAGACACAGCCAAAAAAAAGAATGTCTGGAGACCTGCTAAAAGCTTTGCCTGGAAATTCATTTTAATAATGAGAGAAGCACTGGATTATTCTGGTATTAACCTTCAACCTCTGCAGGGCAAGCCCAGCTTAGTTTTTGGAGAATTAAACGGAGGGGTTGGCTTATCCCTGCTCTGAGCGTGGTGGGCAGTGACACCCGAGCACACGGAGGGGTCACCACGGTTCGTGTTTAGCCCTTTGCCTTTAAGCCATCCTTGGCCTCGGCCGCTTCCAGAGCGGACACGTGAGGGAATGGCTTGTGCTGCCAATTCCAGACTGGGGGCAGGAGCAGCTGGGGGGAGCCTCTCACAAGCCACGGCATCACCGTCAGGGTCAGGCACTTAAAAACTGAACCAAAGAACTGCCACGATTCTCCACGGTGCAACAGACAGCTGATGTGCTTCCTGTGTGACAGCTGGAGCTGGTGGCAGATGACTCAGACACTTAAGGAGAGACTTTTGAAAGGGGAAATCTACCTTTTCCTCCTTTTTAGATCACAAACAAGCTGGTACTTAACAGGCTGCTGTTTGGCTATTGATGGACGGGTGTGATTCACGTAAAAGCTGTTTATTTACATCAGAGCCGTTCCTCAAAAGGAGATGTGACAAGTACAGCATGAATGATTCATTCCCATCGCTTTGCTCTGCTTTCCTGCTCATCAAGGAACAGTTTGATGCATCCAGCTGGGCTCTGCTTCCTTTTCTCTTTCAGTGTCTCCTTCCTCTCCCAAGCCTGCTCAGCCCAGCTCCGTGTCCCAGCTCTGCTCCTGCCGACCCGTCCCTGATGCTGCTGGGTGGTGCAAGTCATGATGTTGGTTTTCCATGAAGGAGAAGGGGCTGCAGCTCTGCTGAACTCCCTGTGCAGGGTGTGTTTTTCCTGGGGAGGAGAGGATGGAGAAACAGGCCTTCAGCCCTTGGACCTCACTCCAAACTCACAGATGGAAACTCCAGGGCCGTGCTTCCCCCGTTAGGAATATTTGGTGTTGGAAATCTTCTTCCAGAGCAAGGTCTTGAGGTTGTTGAGCACGAGGGAATGGTGCACTTCCATCTGGCTGGCCAGGCCACTTAGGGTCATGCAAGTTCGCAGCTGTTTCTGCAGCTCTTCCTTCAGCTCCAGGGGAGCTCCATAGAGCAGATAGTCCTGCAGCAGCCCGCACACCTTGGCCAGGTTGGGCTGCACCACGTCGCTCTTGCACTGCTTCAGGAGCTTGTCACATGTGGCTGTGCAGTCCCGCCCGTAGGTGCAGTCCCCGTTCTGCTCACAGTGCCGGCCCTTGAGGAAGCCTCTGATTGTCATCTCCGTGGCCACCTTGCGCAGGTTGACCATCTTGAAGTCGAACTTGTCGTTGTAGCCCACGTTCCTGAGGCTGCTCTCGCAGATGTAGAAGCTCCCGTAGGTCCCGTGGAAGATTTCCTCCACGAACTCCAGGAGGCCGATGGCGATCTTGGCGCGCCGGGGCCAGGCCGGCGCAAACCACTGGTGGATGAGCTGATGGGCGAGGGAAGGCAGCAGGGACTGCAGGAAAGGGGGGACATCCACCCCGTAGAGGGAGGTGTGGGGGATCTTCTCGGTGACATAAAGGTCACCGCAGTGCCCCAGCAGCTTGGCCGTGTGCTCCTTCTCGTGCAAGGAGAACATGAGGAGGAACTCGTTGAGCTGGAGCAGCGCCCAGATGGATTTGGCCTCCGCCAGGGACACCTTCCCGTCACGGTTCACGTCTGCCATGGTGATGATCCGGCTCACCAAGGCGGGAAGAGATGGCTGATCCCCCAGCTTGGACTGCAAACAGCACAAGAAGTGGCATCAGACCCTCACAGCTCTCCATGTTTGGGTGTCACATCAAAAAACAGAACTGGGGGAGTAAAGAACTGAACTGGGGAAGAGGAGGAAATGGTGATGCTCCAGAAAATCCAGTGCCACACCATGTGTGGGCAGATCCAGCTCCAGCAGAATTTTCCCAGCCTCAGGGCTGCTCTAGAGCTGGAACTCCACCACTGCTGCAGAAGCCCCAACAGGGATAACTACCAGGGCCACCAAATCACCTCTGCCCAGCACAGATGCCACCCATAGCTGTGGCACAGCCACCTCCAGGGATGCTGCTACTGAAATCTCACAGATAAGAACTCATTTCCTCCACTCATCAGTGCATGGCACTGGCACCCAGCAGTGGATGGGGGACACAGGATGGAGCAGCTCTCGTTCAAAGGGAAGGAAAACCACAGTTGGTGTTTCTGACTCACAGGAGCCTTGCCAGGGCTGTGGGATCCCACGGGGCCCTGTACTGACCTTCAGGAAGTTGAGGAGCATTTCCTTGAACTCGTCCATGGAGGTTCCCCGGGTGGGTTTGTCGAAGAGCACCACGTCCCTCCTGGGCACCGAGTCCGGGCGGCTCTCGGCCCTCAGGGCTTCCCCGATGCCACATTTGATGATCACCTCCCTGTCCCTCCAGAGCCCTCTGTAAACCTGGAGCACAGGGAGGGGCACAGCACGTGGAGGGAGCTGGGTTTGGGATGGGCAGAGGGGGAGATGTGCAGGGTTTGGGGCTGGTGCCCAGCCCTGGCATGGGAGGGGGGCACAGACCTACCTGCTGGCTGGGGGAGGAGGAGAGGCAGTGCTGGAACAGGAGGCCACGCTCCTCACACAGGTCCTTGCACGTGGAGCCAGAAATGATCCCTTTCTTGTACTGGTCACACTGGGGAGGGCAAGCAGAGAGAGGAGCTTAGCAGGGACAGATTTCTCCTGGCCCTTAGGGATGGCTCAGTGCCTTCAGCTGGCAGGGACCCCTGTGCTGCTGGAGGGATCTCAGAGATTTGTTCCTGGATGCTGCTGCTGCAAATCCAGGGGTTTGGGAAAACTTCCTGGGCTGGAGGAGAGGGCAGCATGGAGTTGCACTGGCTCAGGCTGCTCAGCAGAGCCAGGCTGGCCCCAGTCTAGGGGGTGGCAGGGACAGGGATAGACAGTGGCTCTGATCTGTGGCCAGGCTGGAGCTGGAGACATCCCTGGGCAGGAGAGGCTGCAGCTCTGCAGCTCCTCAGCGAGGGCACGGCAGCCTCAGGGCTGGACGCTGGAGCTGCACTCATTCACTGCATCTTTTCCCTTTTTTTTTCTGCTGTGGATGGGAATTAACCCTTGGACCTGCTCACAGGGGACACGGCCAGACACGGTGCCTGGAAGCCCCAGCTCCGAGCAGGAATTAGCGCCCAAGACCCCGCGGTCGGAGTCAGGCAGAAAATCAAATTAAATGATCGTTGCTGTTGTTATGGCAATTCCTGCCTCCCTTCTCTGCTGAGAGATTGATCAACGAGGCTTGTTCTGACACAGCCCAGCTCCCCCTCCTTGCCTGGGCTGGGCTGAGACTGCTCCCATGCCAGGGGCACACACAGCACGCCTGGGGACATCCTATGGAACATGCACCACACTGCAAACCCCAAACAGGGCAAAACACACAGAGCCAGGCAGCCACACAGAGCTCTGTTGCTTTCCTTAGGGCTCCTCAGCAGCCACAGACAGGTACTACGGAGTGAGTGCTCCCTTCTTCCTCCTGCTCTGCAGAGCCCAGAGGGGACTGGTGTGATGCTGTCCCTGCCCACAGATCCTGCTCCCTGCCCTGACATTCCAGCTTCATCTGCACAGACATGGATGTGCCCACGTCTGCCCTGGCTGCCTCCCTCTGCCATCTCACGGAATTGTTTCACCATCACCCTGGCAGGGTAAGGTCACCCCTCCTGCTCCGAGCCCTGTGCCACGTTGGGGACAGCACCAGGGCAGCAGCTGCCAGGAGGGCTCCTCCTCCCAGCTTTGGGGCTCCCACAGCCCCAGACAGGACAGGAGCCACGGGGCTGTGCTGCCACTCACGATGATCATCCGGCAGACGTGGCCGCGGCACAGCTCCGAGTAGGACGCGTAGTGCATGTAGGCCACCCAGCTGCCCACGAAGATGCCCAGCCACACCACCAGCAGGTACTTCACCTTGATGCCCGGGAGGCGGCCCTGCAAGGCAAAGGAAATGCTGTTGAAACCCTTTTGGAAGGGCAGGGCTTTGCCCAGGGCAGCGGCAGCTGGCCAAGGATGGCTCTGCCACACAAACCGACCTGAGCGCTGGGGAAACCTTCAGCCTTTTTTATATATATTCATCAGTCTCTTATGCAACTCCTGCTGCAAGTAGGTCACTTAAAATTCCCTAAAAGCAGGGGGATTAGCAGGCTGGGCTGCAAGGAGCTGGATGCTGTGCATCCCTGGGAGCTGTGGCCACATCCTCCCGCTCTCCTTCCCTGTGCAAGCCTGGGGTATCCCAGTGGGGCTGCAGGAGCTCTGTTCCTGTTTGGGGGGACCCCTCTCAGCAGAACCCCCCCTTTACAAAGCCCCACGGGCAGGGGAAGCTCCCAGCAGCAGTTCCCGTGTGGGGGTGGGTGAGTAACAAACCTGGGAGCTCACAGGTGATGCTCTGTGCAAGCAACTCGGAGGCTCTCAGCAGGATTTTGGTTTTTTGGCTTTGTTCCTTCCCCCCTGACCCTGGCACAGCAGCACTGCTGCCATCTGGCCTCCTGCAAGAGAGGCTGCTCACCTGGCTCGTGTAACAGAGCAGATCCCAGCAGTTCCAAAGAGCAGGGAATGAATCCTTGCACTAAACAAACCCTTCCATCCCTTTTCTATAGGTAATTCTACAGAATCCCTGGCCTTTGACCACCTCCAAACCTTCCTCCCTCCTCACGACCTGCTGCTGGGATAGGGCTGGATCTGGGTGGGTGCAGCACCTTTAAAACCTGCCAGGGATCCTGCCTTGGGTCTTGTAGCCCAAAACCACTCCCCACCTCCAAAATGCTCCTCCTCAGCCCCTTTCCAGGAGCTGTCAGGGCTCTGGGAGCCACAGGAATGGGTAGTGAGGGTGAGAGCAGGCAGGTCTGCCTTGAGATCATGACATTTCTCCCACTAATTGGAAACCCTAAAGTGTGAAGAGGGCCAGGGTGCCCAGCTTGCCTGTGAAGCAATGGCACCGCTAATTAACATGAAATTAAATTAAAGAGAAGCCAAGCACAGCCAGGACTTGGCAAAGACAAAGTGTAGGTGGCTGCTCCTGTGAGCTGAGAAGCAGCTCATGGCCCTGAAGTCAGGCACACTGAGACCCTGAGATCCCCCCCAGCACAGGAGCCCCCCAAAGCTGCCCAGCTTGTGAGGCCCCCTGCCCTCAGCAAAGGGGCTTTTCCAGGGACTTCTCCCTAGAGATATGTCTTGGAGAACCCTGGAATTGCCAAAGTGTCACTTTTTACTTATTCTGACAGAATCCATCATGTTCCTGTGGCAGAAGGGGAGTCAGGACTGCTGCCTGAGCATGGCATTGGGAGCCCTGGCTTCATCATCCCCTAAAGGGTGGAAAGAAATGTGGGAGTGGGGGATGCATTTCAATGAGAGGTTCCCCTGAGATTTGCTTGGATTTTGGATTTTGAGGGTTCCTCCAGTGCCTCAGTCTCAAGGCACAGGGGATTCTCTCCCCATTGCCTTCCCTGCACTGCAGGGTGTTACCCTGTGAGAGTTGCTGTGTTTAGTTTTGGAGTGACTCTGGAGGATATGAAAGTGACTTTGGGCTGGGGCTGACTTCAAAGGCAAAATGGATGCAGCATCAACAAAATCCTGCTCCATCCCCGTGGCTCCTCTGGGAACACAGGGGCTGTTTCACAGCACTCCCAGCTCTGCACCCACCTCCTGCCAGCACCCTCTGCCCACCGGGCATCCCCTCCCTCATCCCCTCCGAGATAACCCCTCTGGTCCAGGATCTTTGCCACAGTCAGCCTTTCCCATCCCACGGCTGCAGAGAAAACCCCCATTCCAGCATCCCTGACATCCCCGGCCCCAGCATCCCTGGAGAGCTGAGGGAGGTGCCCAGCCCTCGGAAGCTCAGGGATGGGAAGAGGAGGGAAAATGAAGAAAGAAAGAGAAGGAAGGAGCCATCCCTGCCCTGCTGCATCGGCGGCTTCACCCAGCGCTGCGGGCTGCCGCCGGGGCTGCCCCGGTGCTCCCCGGCTCCGGCACGGCGGAGCGCGGCGCGGGTTATGCAACCGCTGCGGCCCCGGCTGCTGCTCCAGACCCCCGTTGCCGCTCCAGACCCCGGCGGTGCCGGCGCCCGGCCCCGAGCTCCTTGCCCGGCGTCGGGGGAACCGAGGCGGAGCGTCCCTTTGTGCACGGCCGGTGCCAGCATGCGGAGACGGGCATCCCCGAGCCCGCATCCTGCATCCCAGCGCATCCCCCCGGCCCGGCGCATCCCCGAGCCCGCATCCTCCATCCCGGCGCATCCTCCCTCTGCCGGTACCTGCAGGCCCTTGGAGAAGGGGCAGAACAGCACCAGATGCACCAGCCGCCGGATCCTCCGCATGCTGCGGGCGCCCCGCGGCCGCGGGCCTCAGGCTCCGGGGGGCATGGCCGGGGCGGCCGCGGCCCCCGCACCGCCGCCGGGGCCGGGGGGGGCCGGGGTCCCGGCAAGGGGGCCCAGCCGCGCCGCTCGCTCCGCCGCAGCGCCCGGCCCGGCCCGCGGGGCTCGGCGGCTCCGCCCGGCGCGGGGCGGTGCGGGAGGCGGGGGCGGCGCTCGCAGCTCCGCCGCAGCCCGGGGAGCCGGGGGGCTGCTGCCCGCCACGGCCCCGCCACGGCCCCGCCGGGTCAAGCTCATCCAGCGCTCCGCATCTGGAGCATCCCACCCGGGGGTCTCATGCCCCATCCACCCGCGCATCCCACTTGAGGATCTTATCGCCGTGCTCATCCCTTGTTCCGGGGTTCCACCCACTCGGGGATCCCATCCCCGGGCTCACCCCACCACACAGGGGCTCTCCCAGCCCTGGCTGATGATGGCAGAGCAGGGAGGGGTCTGTGGAGATGCTGATCCCACCTGGCCCCCAGCACTCGCAGCAGCCCCAGGTTTATTCAAAGACATTTTGGGTGGCAGAGGGCCAGACTCCCTCCTCGTTACCCATAGCAGGTACCCTGTGAGCACAGCTCGGGGCTGCACCCCTCCAGCCTGAGCCCTGCCATCACTGAGCCCTGCCATCACTGCCACTCCTTCTCCTCCTCGTTGTGTCTTTTCCCCACCCTGAATCCCAGCAGCAGCACTGGCTAGTCCTCCCTGTTTGCTCTGCGGCCGGGCAGGGAAACCTCATGCAAGACTTTGTGTCCAACAGGCCAGGGACAGCCCCATCCAGGGGGATCCTGTGTGCACAGGCAAGTTAGAGCAAAGGGGGAAAGGGAACAAATAATATGATGGGAAATGATCTGGGAGACTCAGTCACGAGGGCATTGTTAAGATAATTCCTTGCCTGCTATCAGCAAATCTTCAGATTATCCGTTTGCCCCCTTTTCATGGCTCAGGTTGCTCCTTCCTTTTAAATTTGGTTCAAAATGACCTTTGAAAACAAGCTGGTCACTGCATGTCCAGATCCCCGCTCAGTGTGAGTGCCAGGCACCGAGTAATCAGGGCCTAATGAGCAAAAGCCTTTGCTGGACTAATCCAAATAATGGTGATGAATAAGGAGCATCACACAAAACTGCCTGAAACCTCCCAAATCCTGCAGCATATTTGCTGCCTGCTTTTAACCCCGAGGAGGTCCCTGCTGCTCCAGCGCTGAGCCCTGACCTCTGTGTGGGCTGGGCTGACATTGCCTGCAGCGGTGACAGGGACAGGGACAGTGAACGTCACCTCGGCCACCCACAGCCCCTGTCAGGGAAGGCTTTACCATCCCACTGAAGCCAGGATGGTTCTGCAGCAGGTTCTTATTTTTAGTGTTAATTAAGACAGGAAAGAAGAAGAGCCTCTGAGATTTATTTCTGATGGTGGGGTTGGTAATTTGGGAAACAGCAGGGACAGGAAGGTGCATTGCTGGATGCATTCCACGCTCCCTGCTCACCCTGCTCCTGCAGCTCCTTCTGACTTGAACCCTGATTTTGGAGGTCAAGACTGGGGGAAGAACCCCTGATGGAGATGGGAAATGACACGCCTGGGCCAGGGCTGAGGGTGGCTTGAAATCCACAGAACTCCGCTGTGGGGCTCTGCAAAATTCAGGGGTGGATTGTCCAGCGAATCTAATTAGGAATGAGCAGACCATCCCAAGCTGTAATATGCCAAATAATTAAGTGATTAATATTAATTGTTAGAATGCCTAATGAGCAGTTATCTCTGAATGATTAATTAATCCAATCACAAGAGTAATAAAAATCCTGCAGGTGTGATGATACCTTATATTCAACACAGAAGAGAAGTGAGATCTCTCCCTGTGGTGCCCATCTCTGGGTTCTATCCCAGGCACCTGGCACCAGGGATGCACTGCTTGGGCTGCTGCCCCTGTGCAAGGCATCTCTCCCCTCTCCAAAATTCCCCTCGCACTGCCAGGATGGGCTCCAGCACCAGGCAGGCACCCAGAGCTGTGTAGCTCGAAGGTGGGGAAAATGTTCCCACAGGCGCTGTCAGCATCCAGAAGATGCCGGGAGGGATCAGCCAGTGCTCAGCTCCTCCCTGGGAATTCTTCCGCTCGCTGCCTTGATTAAGTCGCTTCAGTTTCTCCTGGTCAAAGCCCTGCTAATCCCAGCTAAGCCCGCAGCGTGCCGCACGCTGGCCTCTGATCACTTCCCTGCCAGGCGGTGGCTCTGCGGGCACGTCCCCAAGAGCAGCGTGCCCTCGGGACATGGCAGCTCGCGGGCAGGCACAGCCCTGCAGCGGTCATTTGCTGGCCCGTAATGTTTGTCTGGCTAAATGATAATGAGTAAATGATCTCCAGCCAGAGCTAACAGCAGTGCAGGGCAGCCCTGACTCGTGAGCAGGGACCCCCAAGGGTGGCTTCAGAGCACCCTGAGCTGCCCAGCTTCCAATGGGTGGGATGTCAGAGTTGGGTGACAGCTGGGGACAGCCCAGTGCCATCACCCGCAGTGCTGCTGCCAGCACAGGGGTGCAGGACCCGAAACCAAAATAGGGGAACGTGCTCTCCCGCCTCCTCTGCCATCAGGATCATCCCTGTGGGCACAAACCAGAGGGATTTCTGCCCTGGATGGCACCTGGCATTCCCAGGCAGTGCCACAGCTCCGGAGATGATGGATCCAGGCTTTAATGCTCTTTTCTGTGCATCTCTGAAGGATTTGAGCTGATCGCCCGCGCTTCCTGCGTGGCATCCACAGCTGGCTCTGCACAGCCCGTCAGCTGCCTCTGCTGCCTGCCGGGCCTGCCGGGCTCAGCGCAGCGGTTATAATTAGAAATGCTAATCAGCTCTTGTGTTTCTGGCTTGACAGCCCTGCCACCCCCAGCACAATCTTCCCTCCAATCTGTCCTGTGCTCGCCCCCTCTGCTTCCTCTCCGAATCCCTGCTACTGGTAATTAAGCACTACGAAGTTAAGGGGGGGGTTGAAAGGGGGTGCTGAGGCTCATTGGATGCTTTGGGCCAGGATTGCAGCCCCCACAGAGCTCCTGGCTTGCTGGGAACTGTTTGGGGGTCTCATCCTTCATTCACCACCATCCCCTTGGGCTGGGGACACCCCAGGGATGTCCCTGGCCCTGAACTGTGAGGGGGAAGAGAAGAAGCTCAAGGGCTCTGCAGGCAGTGCTGGGGTTAAAGGCAAAGGGTGGTGGCTGTGGCTGGGAGCCCTGCAGTGCTGGCTCTGGAAGGGGAGCTTCTCTCATTGGGATTTCCATCGTGTGCCAACCGTGGGTGCTTCCCAGCCAAGGAGGAAAGGGAGTTTGCAAAGGAGCTCGGAGAAGGAGGCTGAGCAAGCAGATCCCTGCACTGGCTTAGATTATGGAGTTATTCATCATCAGGTCATGCTCTGGGAGACACAGCCCAGGGATTCCTCCCTCACCAGTGCCCATGGACAGCCCCTGCCAGCCCCCAGCCCCTCCACACGAGAGCCAGGGCACAGCTTTCACCCTGGGCATTTGGCTCCCAAAGTCAGGCTTGGCCAGGGAGACATTCCTTGGAGCAGGCACGGGGCTCAGCTGGCCTCAGAAAAGACAGAGATGCACAGGTGGGATGAGCAGCTCTGGACACGGTTTTTAAGTCAACATTCATCTTCCAGGCACTCTCTGTGTATCAGTTTCAGTGAGGAGAGAGGCTGCAGTTTGGAGGGTTCATGTGCAGAAGGTTTTCAAGAAGGCAGTGGCTGTCTGAGCAAAGGAGAACCCCCCCTCACCTTCTCTGACCCATGCTCCACCTGGGACACATCTGCTCACTGCAGCATCTCCCAGCGTGTCGATCAAAAAAGGGCTCTCCCTCCTCAGCACAATTTCTCCCTGGAGAAAGGGTAATAAGAGAAACAAGGAGGTATCACAAAAAGAGGGAGGTATCACATGGGAGGGACAGGGCATGGTGGCTTTAATGATGACACACTCATGAAAAGGCACCAGCAGCACAGCCAAGTGACTGGGAAAGCTCTGGGGGAGAAGTCGGATTGGATTTGTCATGACTAATTGACTCCCTCCAGCACTGTGGTCCAGCCTTCATGCATGGCATGAGCAGGGTCCCAAGCATCCAGGAATTAATGAGGGTCTGACCCTGTCTGCTCAGCCACTTGAGTTTCGCCAGTGCAGACAGCTGGCTTAAGAGGCCCTTTTATCCTTTACAGATCAGATCAATTTGGATAGTTATAATCTAGTCCTGGTGAAAGCTCAGCGCAGACTTTATTGCCCAACCAGCTCAAGGAGAAAAAAAGCAAGCAAGAGGGAGAGGTCATGCTGAACTATTGATTGTGCTGCTCCCAGATTGGCCTCGGCAGAGAGCTCACCTGGGACAGTTTGCCTCTATCTCCTGCTAATGCTGCTCCATTGATCTCCTGTGACAGGCCGCAACTACAAGATTTTTTGAGGTCAGAGTCATTAAGAGACATTAATCAATAACAGAGGAAACAGAGAGGGAGCAACTGTTTGTTTCATGCAGACATATTCCCCGTGTGGATTTTAGCCCGCTGAGGTGTGCGTGGTTTATTTCCAGGGAGGTCTGCCAGGAAAAGAATTCACTTTGTGCTGGACTCTGGCACTTGGAGGAGATCCTGAGCCAGTTGCAACACACTGGTAGCTCCAGCAGAGCTGTGCAATGAGAGGGCAGCACCTGGGGAGCTTGTGGCATCCAATTCCAGGTACCCTAGCATCCTACCTAGCAATTGCCCAGACCCTCTGTTCCCACACAGGCACCCCAGGAAGAGATGGGCACTGATTTCACACGCCCAAAGACCTGGGTGCTGGTTTCATGTTGTGCTTCCACTAAACAGAGCTGCTGCCTGGCCATGGTGCAGCCAATCCCAGCAGCCTGTTCTGGGATCCAGCCCTGTGTGAGCTCAGCCCCAGCCCAAATTCATTCCTGTGGCAAGACTGGAGCTGTTCACAAGAAAAACGGCCTTTGTGCTGAAAGCACCCCGGGCTGCTGCGCTCCCTCCCGCCCTGCCCCGCGGTGTCAGTACATTTCCACTGCTCCGTGGTGGCAGCATGCCTTTTTCTTCTCCAGCAGCTCCTGTGCTCAGCCCCAGCAAGTGTCTGTGCAGGTGCTGGAGCCCATTTTCCCTTGGAGAGGCAGAGAAGGGGGCAGGGGACCTGCTCAGGAACAGGGGGATGGGATCATCTTCAAATTGGTGGTTCTGGCACCAGCAGAGCAACCAGTGGCCTTGGGGTGATGTGGGGCTGGGGAGGTGCTGGTTCTGCCCATGGCTGAGCGCAGCTCCAGGAGCAGCCCCGTGACACACACCAATGGCACACCTGGACTTAGCCCAAAGGCCCTTTAGTCCTGCTGTGTGCCACAGAGCTGGCACACCCTGTGACACAGTGCTGGCAGGTCTGGCAACCCGGGAATGCCACACTCAGCCTGGGGAGAGAGCATGGCTCAGCCAGGAGGGCCTGCACCCAGAAGGTGCCATGGGAAGCTTCAGAGTAAGGGAAATGCCCTTCGGGAGGCAGGGATGGAGATCCAGTGGAGATCAGTGTCCCTTTGTGGGCACACCTTGCCTCCACTCCCAGAGCCCCAGTGTCCCACTTTGTGGTGGTCAGCACTGCAGATCCCCAGAGAAACAGGATCCTCCTCGTTCCTGTAATTGCAGCCACACATCTGCAGCACAGGGCTGCAGGAGAGGAGGGGATGAGATTGCTGGCTCAGGGTACACAGGTGGGGCACACACAGCCCATAAACACCTGGCAGTCCAACCCCAGAGACACACCCAGAACTCAGCACCACCAGCTGAATCCAGACCAGGTGTGCTTTTTTTAATGGCATTCCAGACCAGGTGGACTTTTTATGGGAATCCAGACCAGGTGGACTTTTTTATGGGATTCCAGCCCAGGTGGGACACATCATGCTGATGATGAGCAGGGGCTCCCTGAGCTGAAAACCTCTGATGTGGGAGATGTAACAAACCCCTCTCCAGTCCCAGGTTGTTCACCAAGAGAAGCCCTTGGCTCACGGCTCTTCCTTCCCTGCTCAGTCCATCAGTCTCTAGGTCAACCACCCAGTCCCTTTCACCAGCACAAAATCCATCAGAAACAATTCGATTTCCTTTATGTACACACGGCATTTGGGAGAAAGCCTAATCGTATTGCAACTTGAAAAAAAAAAAAGTGATTCCAATTTTACATCCTTGTGCCTGAGAGAGCTCAAGAGCTGCAGCCAGACAAGATGTCCTGTACTGGGCACACCCTCATTTACGAGCATGGTGCAGAGACCGTGAGGTGCAGGGGGATTTCCAGACTGTGGTTTCAAACGTAAATGCAACAGTAAGATCTGGAAGTCTCGTGCTTTTGCTACCTCCTGGTTTTGGCAAAGTCTACCAGAAGCAAAAAAATAAAAGTCAGTGCTGAGGGGCTTGGTATGGTGTTAACCCCAGCTGCAATCCTCGCCTGATGCACGCTGGCTCTGCAAACACCAATCTTCAGCCTCACTGATAGCCCTGGCACTCTGTGGGGTGCTGCTGTGGCACTCCTCTGTGGATCAGCATCCTGCCTGGTGTCCTGCATGGATTCAAATCCACACCTGGCTGGCGTGAACATCCCAGCAGATGAAATCTTACTTTTCCAATAGAGTTACTTGTAGGTGAGTAAAGGTTACAGGAAGGAAGTTAGGTTCAGATTATTTAATAGCCTTTTAAAACACGTTTCTCTCTTAATTGCATGCTCCCAGAGTTAAAGTCCTTTGTGCTCTTTGCCTTTCCAGAGGCCAGCAGAGGCTGTGCCTGGCGGGCAGTTTAGCAATCTCATGCTTCTGGTTCTTGTGCAAGGCTGTGTTGTGAGCAGGGAGCTGCAGCGCTCACGTTGAAGCCACGCTGAGTCACCCGCCGGTTCCTCCCCAGTGTTTACTCTGCTGTCACCAGAGCGCTGACGTGTGATTACCGAGGAGCCCAGCAAGCACAGGGAGTGTGGCCATGGAGCAGCAGGAGCCAGCGTGGAGGCTGAGGGTCAGGCTGAAGCTCTGCCCCTGTGACTGTGGGCTCACCACAAGAGGAGCAGCAGGAAAATTTCACCTCCCATGTGCCCTTTTAGGTGACAGGGAAATGAGATTCACCCACATCCTTTGCACCAACTGCTCTTAGCACCATCCTCACCAAGCAGACTGTGGTGTTTCCAACCAGGGGAAACCTCTTCTCTGTCTCTGCCAGGGCAACACTTCCAGGAAAATTGATGCCAGCCAGTGATGTCAGCCCTTGGGGCAGCCTTGCTTATGGATGCAAACAAGGTCCAGGTTCCCAGCCTGCAGCCCTGCCCGTGTGAGAGTGTTACACAGGGTAAACACGTCAGTGCTGTGATGCTGGACTGTCCTGTGTACCCTGAGCTACACAGAGGTGACACACAGTGACACCAGGCCCTGACACATCTCCCAAAAACGCTGCTAATTCAGACAGGTGAAGAGGGAAGAGGATACATCAATGGATGGATGAATGGATGCATGGATGAACAGACTGACAGAGGTCTGGAAGGAGTTATAGCAGATGTGTGGATCACCTCACTGTCCCCAAGCCCCTGACAATGGGAGCTGCTGTGCAGCACAAGGTGCCAAGGAGTTTGCACAGCCCACGGCTTCGTGCTGTCAGCCCTTCCTGTGAGGGCTCCCTGCCTCACACATGCATGCCACGAAAAGGCCACCAACAAGGATGTTTGGCTGGTTGCTGCCTCCTCCCCCCACTTTAATGTCACCAACCCCAGCTGCTGCTTTCAACACACGGCCCTTGGCAGGAGGCAGAGGGAAGCAGGCCGATGGGTAGAGCTGCCAGAGGCGCTGTGGGAAGCCAAGGGCAGAGGCAGGGCGAGGCAGCACAAGTGAGATCCTGCACAAATCCAGCCTTCCTTCAGCACAGCCAGCATCTCAGAGGGTCCTGCTGAACACCCACCCAGCCTCGAGCCTCCTGCTGCTCCACAACCTGCTCAGCCCAGAGATAGACACATCCCTCCTTCCTTCCTACCCCTCCGAGTGCTTTCCCTCTCTTCCCTTCTCCATATGTGGGAGATGTTCTCCCTGGCTCTGTTTCTTTTCCAGTCAGAAGCTAGTCATCCACAGGGAGGTCACATGCTGTTGCCAGGGAAGCAATAAATTTAGGTAAATAAAAGATAAAGAACACAGCCAGATTATTGTAAGACAAGGGTAATGCTTTGAGCTTCATGGCTCTTTGTGGAGCCAGGCACAGAAATCCCACCAGCAGTGATGCTGCATGAACCCTTCTGCTTGGCACTTGATGTGTTCTTGCTCCTGCCAAGGATTCTGGGCCCCACTCAGCTACACTACCTGCAGGGTACCCTTTTACCATGTTTAAATAATCCAGTCAGTAGTTTAAATATGCAAAACACACAACACAATCTAGAAAATCAGGGTTTTTTGAGCATTTGGAACTGCTTCATCCTGGCTGTTGCAGCTTGGGAGGAGAGGGATGGGGTCACCTTTGCCTCTACCCCAAAATGGCCATGTTTCAGGGTGATGGGGTGATGCTTGTGTTGCACAGCGGGCAGAGGCTCTCGGGCCTCCTCCATCAGGCAGTTTGTTATGAAAATGTTAACGCACAGGCTGTCGTCATCTGGCAGCACCACCGCCTGCCTTATGAAATAACTCAGCATGACAGCTCCGCTTGCTCGCAGGCAGGCCCATGTCTGGCTTCTAATCTGGCATCAGAAAGCGCTCCCCTTCCTCGAGCTGCAGACTAATACTAAATGTTTCATTTGCATTATTCCAGATAACGCGCTGGAGAGCGTGGGGAGAAGCGGATGGCAGCCAAGCTCCTCCAGGAGCCCACACGTGGAGCGTTGCACCAACCCCGCCACGCCGGATCTGCTCACTCCGCTTGCCACCGGCACCGCAGCCCTGCCGGAATTTACATTTCAGATTCCCAACGTCAGCCAGCGTTCACGAGCTCCGCGGATCGGCCCGTGCAACGCCCCAGTGACAGATCACCAGGGACTTTCTTCCCGTGTCATCAAAAGCGAAAAGTCACAAGGATAACACAGAATCGCTCCGGGCCCAGCGTGTGCTCAGCTGCAAAGGTCTCGGTGACTTCCCAGGCATATGTTGGTTGGCACGGCAGTGGAGCAAGGCTCCCTGAACAGCCCACACGACACAGGCAGAGGGGATTAATCTCATGCTGTGTGGAGATGCTAATACAATAAGGGTTCTTTGTGGCATTAGCTGGAATCATGAGACCAGCTCTGAGATGTCATTGCCTGGCAGCCGTAGGGAGTGCCAGCCAGGAGCTCGCTGTAGAGAAGGAGGCTGTCTCCTGCTCCCAGCCCTAAAGCTGCTGTGGGGTAGGAGAAGTGCAGTGAGCTCTCCTTTTTCTGGTGACAGCTTGTTTGGGAACCGCACGCAACTTCTGCTGGTGAATCCAAGGACAGCTGAGGGAACAATGGTTATTTTAACAGGGCTAACACTTTTCCTTGATTTTTCCAGGGGCTGCAAAGCTGTGGATGCCAAGAGGATGCTCAAACCACAGGATCACATCTTACCCCACTGAAGTCTCCACAGAGACTTGCAGGACTTGCGTTTTGCTATAAAAATTGTTGCAAAACCAGCTGAGCTCAATGAATGGTTTGTGTCAGTTCCAGCAGACACTTTCATCTCCCATATTGGCTTTGTACCCGCAGAGCTTCAGGGCCTGATCCTATCCTAACCTGAGTGCCAGCAGGGAAAACTCCATCCCACTCAGCACGTTTGTGCCACTGGAAAAACAGCATCAAGCACCAGCAGCAAAGGTGGGCGAGGATCCATGAGGTTTGTGTCCCTCACACAGTGGCCTGAGGGACACAAACTCCCTCGCAGCATGGAGGCCCTCAAAGCCTTTCAATGGCACCACACAGGCAGTGAAACCCTCCCATAGGGCACCATGAGAGTCCCAAAGGCCCACAGGGCTCCATGAGGGTTTCATGAGGGGACAAAATCCCCCACAGGGTTTCATGAGGAGACAAAACACCCCCAGGGCTCCATGGGGGTCCCAAAACTCCACATGATTCCATGACGGTCCCAAACTCCCATAGGGCTCCATGAGGAGACCAAACCCCCCACAGAGCTTCACGAGGAGACAAAACTCCCCCAGAAATCCATGGGGGGGAATCTCAAAACTTCTCATGGTTCCATGAGGGTCCCAAACTTCCCCCATGCGGGACCAAACCCCCACAGTGCTCCGTGAGGGAACCAAACCCCCACAGCGCTCCGTGAGGGAACCAAACCCCCACAGCGCTCCGTGAGGGCACCAACCGCCCTCCTCCCCTCGGAGGCCGCGGCGGCCCGCCCAGCAGCCTGAGGAATGCCCGCTCCACAGGGAACGTTCCCCGCTCGCTCGCCCGTCCCGCCCCGCCGAGGGAGCGGCAGGGCGGGCAGGGCCGCCCACATAAGGCGGGCTCAGCGCGGGCTGCCCGGGGAGGAGGAGGCGGCAGCGGTAGCGGCTGGTCCGGGTGGAGCCGTCATGGAGATGGGGTGGCTGCTATGGGGCACGGCCGTGCTGCTGCTGCTCCACGTCCTCATGGAGCTCAGCCCCACGGTCAACTTCACGCTGCGCGTCGGCTTCTACTGTGTGCTGTGCCTGCTGGCCTCGGCGCTGGCGGCCGTAGCCTGCCTGCTGCTCAACGGCGGCCGCACCGTCAAGAACATGAGGTGAGGGGGGAACGGGGGCTGGGGACAGCGGTGTCACCGCCCCGCCGCTGCCCGGAGCCCCTGGGGTGGCGGCGGCCTCTGTCGCACCGGTGGCAGCGCAGCCCCGGGCGTCCCCTCTAGGCTCAGGGGCGGCTGTCCTGGCCTGTGGCAGAGCCCTCGGCAAGGCACGTTTGGGGGTGAAGCGCCTGGAAGGTGGCGGGGGTGGCTTTTCTAGGGAAAGCTGCAGGAGAGCAGTGTTTGTTGAGAGTGGCAGAGCACTGGAGCAGACTGTCCAGGGAGTGTGAGGAATCTACCTGTCTGGAGACATTCCAAACACACCTGTGTCACTGGGTGACCCTGCCGTGGCAGATGGAGCCGGTCTCTAGAAGGTTCCTTTTGATCCTGACAGTTGGGTGGTTGTGTTCGGGGTGTTTCCTGCCCCAGCAGCAGAGGCTGGCAGGCTGTGTGCCATGTGCTGCCGGGGCACAGCTCTCCTACAGCTGTTGTCCGGCCCTGTGTCCCCTGACAGGACACCTGTGACAAGGGCCAAGGGGCTGCTGTCATCCAGCACCTCCTCTCCGTGCCAAGGTACATTTTACGGGCAGAGCTGGCACTTCTGCTGGCAGCACAGGACATCTCATTTCCTGGTTTTGCTCTCCCCTAGGCAGCTTTTTACCTCTGCTGAGCATGTCATGTGGATGCAGCGGAAAGGAGAGCCTTAACATCCTTTAGGATCAAAGGTTGGCAGCATCTGAGCAGGTGGAGCTGGACTTTGCTTTGCAGTGTGGCTTTCACATGTAGGACTCAGGGCAGAGGGAGCTGATGTGCTGCCTTGAGGGCTGTGCCCTGCCGGTCCCAGCTGGTGCCATGGCCCCAGGCAGTCTGCTCTGTGATCTCCAGCCTGGCTCTCTCTCCAGCTTTGGTTGCCTTGGCTCACTCAGGAGCAGCTTTCCAACACTCAGCTAGCTCTGCAGCTGGGAGAATTTATGATGTCAGTGATGGAGACGCTATCCTTTTATTTCCCCCCAAAAATAAACCCTCTAAACTTTATATAAACTTCAATGAATTATTTGGGAACAAGAACTTGCATTGGATAACTCCTCCTGTTGAAACCCTGAATTTTAGCCAGAGCCACCCTTTTCCTGTAACTTAAGCCTGTTGTTTCCTTGTAGTGGCACTGGCTGAAGATCCTGGTGATGTATCTCAGCCCCTGGGAGGTCCATGGCTGAGGTGATCCAGTGAGTTCCTTATTTCTCCAACATCCCAGGCTGCTTATTCCAGCTTGGGAAAGGGGGCTGGAGCAGAGCATGTGCTGGTGGACAGACTGTGATAATGGTGTTGTTGCCTGGCGCAGAACACCCCGTTCTTGCTGTGCTGCTGGCTCCTTTGTCGAGCTGATGTGACTTGGAAGAGGTTACCCAGGGTGTCTGATAGAGATAGAACTGTTTATCTGTGGTAAAACATCTTGCACGAGCTTCCAATCTGGTAAGCAGATTTCAGTAGTCCTTGAAAATCAGAGTATCCTAAACAAGCCTCTGTGACTGGCTGTGGAGCAGAGCACGTGAATCTGGGGGCTGCTGGCTTTCATACCCAGACTGTTAGGGATGCACTGAAAAGTCCCATTCCCTGTCATTTTTGTGCTCCTTGTCTCTGGCAATAAGTGCAGTGGTTTTACAGCTCTCTGCAGCTGTGGCTGCACCACGTCTGAGTCGATGATTCCAACAGAGAAGTCCCTTGTGGGGTTGTGGGGACTCAGATCCATCCTTTAACCCTGTGGGTGACGTGGCCATCCCAGCAGGTCACCCCTGCTCTTTGCCTGCTCTGAGCTCTGCCCCTTTGCCTCTTTCAGTGGCTCACGCCACATCTTGTGCAAGGAAAGTCTGTCCCCAGGCTGGCAGGAGGAAGCTGGATGGTTGCTCTTGAGTAATGTGTAACCAGCCTCTCCCAGCAGCCAGTGAGCACTGTGACTTCCAGAGCAGTGACCTCTTTTTTGGTTGGCAGTCAGAAGGGAGGAGAAGTGTGATTTAGGTCACCCTGGTGGCCTGGCATCCCCCATGACCTCTCTGGTTCGTGTCACCCTGCCTCGTCTCACCTGTAACCCCATCTCTTCACCTGGACTGCACCCCTATGACCTTGGAGCAGGCTGCACCCCATAACCTTGGAGTGGGCTGTGGAGCTCAGGAGCTCTGCATTCCTCCCTGTGTCCTTTCCCTGGGTGTGGCTCTTTGCAGCAAGTTGAAATGAGGACTGATAGCAGTGTCACCTCGGGGCATTGGCCTGGCCTGAACTCCGGTGTCACAGCCAGCTGGGGTGGTCTGCATGGGAGGACACCCCATGGAGGTGTGAACCCTGCTGTGGGTAGGAGCAAGCTGGGGGAAATGCTGTACCTCCAGAGTTTATGGAGACTTTGGAAAGCAGATGCTGGGAGCTGCTGTTGAGCCAGGATGAGATGCTGTCCAGGTGCTCACCTCCCACCTGAGTGAGGAGGATGCTTCTCAGCAGGATGGTGCTGCACAGTTCCCAAGCTGGACCCTGTGGTGGGGACAAAGCTGGCTGTCCCTCACTCTCCTGCTGCAGGAAGGAAAGCTCCATCCCCTGTCTGCCAGGGAGAAGGTGGCCCTGAGGCAGGACATCCAGGTGCTTGCTGGAGGTCAAGTCAGCTTGAATCAGCTCTAGGGAAGAGCAGAGCTGTGCTGGTGGCTGTTCCTGGGAGCCTTGTTCACGTGCAGGCTCCTCTGCCACCTGTCCTGGTAAATGGCTGTTCCCTTGCCCAAAATAGCCCCTGTGTTCTGCCAGCTCTGCCTGTGTCCTTTGGCCTAGCTGGAGAGTCCCCAAGTCCCCTGGTCAGGGGGTGGCATAAATGGACCCTGCTCCTGTGGGCTGACAAGGAAATGTGCTCTGGTGCTGGCATGGCTGGAGTGTCCCAGCTGGGGAAAGCTGGGAGCTCTGTCAGACCTGTGGATCCACTGAGGAAGGGCAAAAGCTTCAGCATGGGTTTGCTTGGGGGCACCCAGCCTCTGCCAAGCCACGTGGGGAGCATCCTGTTTGCTGCCTGCATCCTTGCCTTGTGCAGGGACGTGTTTGTCACCTTCATTCCCCTCCTTCCTTGGGCACCCCGGGTTTGTTTATATCACTGAGCCCCATCTCCCAGCACTGCAAGGAGCAGACCTGGCAGAGCCTTCCTTGGGTGTCGGGTGTGCTGGGGAGTGGCAGCTCCTGGGAGAATTGTTTGACAACATGTGGGGCCCTGCTGCTTGCAGGAGGAAGAGCCTGGTAGCACCAGGGCAGCCCAGAACCATGGCACTGAACAGGGCAAGTGAACAACACTCCTGCAGCATGTGGGACCATGCAGGACAGACACCTGGGCAGACCACAGCACAAATAAGACTGGAGGTTCTCTGTCCTAGAGCTCTTCTTGTCTCCTTCCACCCCCACTGGGTATTGCAGCCCTTGGCCTCTCTGCTCTGCTGCTGACTGCTTTTTTTTCCTTCTGCAGAATCATCAAAGCTGTCGTCAAGACCTTCAAGTATTTCTTCGGCCTGAGGTTTGAGGTGAAGGGACTGGAGAACTTCAAGGTAGAGGGCCCTGCTGTCATTTTGTCCAACCATCAGAGCGTCCTCGACATGATGGGTGAGGAGCTGGTGGGAGGGAAGAGAACGTTTCTCCTGCTCACCATTGGGAGAAGTCCTGCTTGTACCTCCTGGACAAGCAGCCCCTGGTGCAGCTTCCCCGTCAGTGCTGGTTGTGGGAAGGGTCTCCTGTCCCTCTGAGCAATCCAACACCTGTGCAGCACCCCAGGTTCTGCTGTCCTTGAGGTGCAGGTCCAGCACATGTGCCAGTGGCCCTGCTGGACTCCCTGGGGCTGGGGAATCAGCTGCCTCTGGGGATGTCCTGCTGTCACCTGCAGCCACCCTGCCCCACTAACTCTGCTGTGTTCCAAACCTCCTGCTCTCAGAAGCTGGGAGAGAAGCAAGGCACCAGCCTGTCCCTGGTGCCCCTGTCCTTGTCCTGTCCTTGTCCCAGGGGTGACTGCTGGGTCTTGCCCTCTGCCATCCCACTAGGGCTGATGGAAGTCCTGCCCGACAACTGTGTCCAGGTGGGCAAGAAGGAGCTGATGTACATGGGCAGCGTGGGGCTCATCATGTACCTCGGTGGAGTCATCTTCATCAACAGGAAGAGCACCAGCAGTGCCAAGATGGTCATGTCAGAGGTGGCCAAGACTATGGTGGCTGAGAATGTGAGTGTCACTGTGGAGCTGGCTGGGTGGGGTGGCATGGGGGCATTGTGGCACTCCTGGTGCTCCTGGCTCAGCTCAGCAGAGCTGGCTGGTGTCTCCCACCAGAGCAAGTGGATTTCTGGAGCAGAGCCTTGTCTCTCCATGTGCAGGTGAAGGTGTGGGTATATCCAGAGGGCACGAGGAACTGCACTGGGGATTTGCTGCCATTCAAGAAAGGAGCGTTTCACCTCGCTGTCCAGGCACAGGTAACGGTGCTTTGGCCCTGCCTGGGAGCCCTGAGTGCTTTTGCAGTGGCTCTGCTCACTGATCATGCAGAGTGTGGTTTGTTTGCTGTCAGATGAGCTGTGTTCCCAGGTAACACCTACTCAGGTAAAACACTGGTGTGCAGGAGTGCTGCCCTGCAGCAGCCAAGGGCCTTTTCTCTCCCCTCTGGGAATGAGCTGACCCTGGGCATGAGTGGCTGTGAACAGTGGAGGATTGCCCTGTCCTCTCTCCTGCCTGCCTCAGTCCTGGTGTCCCCTCTGGAGGGAGGACTGTGAGGGACAGGCACACTTGTTCCCTATTTCCAGGCTTTCCTGGCAGCATGGCAGGGCAGTGCCAGTGCCCAGGGGTTCCTGGGGGCATGGCTGCAGCCCAGAGCTCGCTCCTGGCAGGGAGCCCAGTGGGATCTTTCCTGGGGAATCCCAAAGCTGACGATTCATTTCTCAATCCCCCAGGTCACAATCGTGCAGTGATGATTCAGGATTGTTAATTCTTGTGCTTTAGAGCAACATCTGGGCTTGCTCTGTGTGAAAATAGCTACTGCCTCCCTGGGAGCCATATGGCAGTTCTTGATGTGTCTTTTCTCTCCAAAATGACAGCATCCATGAGCAGTTAGTGGGGGAGCAGGCCAGAGCTGTCTCAGGAGCAGAGTGTTTGCCTGGGCACAGTGCTGGGGCAGTGTGCCAGAGACTGGGATGACTCGAGGCCTCAGGGGAAACTGGTTTCCCTGGGAAAGGTGTTCCAGCAGGGATTTTGGGAAAGGGAAGAGATGCCAGCTCTCTGACTGGGTTCGATTGGCCAAGCCCAGGGTGTAGCCTGTGTTTTACCATCCCCATTCCTGCCTGGGTGATGCAGCCAAGGCAGAGCCTGGCAGCTGCTGGAGGAAAGGATGACATGGAACTGGTTCCTGCCTCTGCTACACCCCCCCTGAGTCACCAACTGTAGATCCTGGCTGTGTTACCAGCACTGGAGCAACAGCTCTGCCTGCCCTCCTGGCCCTGTGTCTGTGTGAAGCTTCCCTGGAGCAATTGATAACAACTGGTGACTCCTTTTCTTAGGAACTGAGAGCAGAGCAGCCACCCTGCCCCAGACACGTGCCTGTACAGCAGGCAAGGCCTGTCAGAACAGGCAGCCTGCAGTGTTTGATTGCAGGACAGAAAATACCTGGGCTTTGAAGCCTCACTTGGGTAGAGGAGCCCTAAAAGCCAGTGCTGAGCTGAGGCTGGAGTGGGACTTGGCCCTGGTTCCTTGAGTATCCCTGTGCCTTGAGTCTTTGGGGAGTGCCTTTGATTCCATTTGACTGCTGATTGTTCTGCCCTTTGGAAGTGGGCATTGCTTGTGGGGCTGTGTGTGCCCTGAGTGTCTGAGAGCCAGGCCAGGTCAGCTCTGCAGCGTGGGGTTTGCTGCCTGTCTCTGGCCTGCCCTGAGCTGCTGAAATGCCACTAACTCCCCTTTTTCTTCCCTTCCCCAAGGTCCCAGTGATCCCTGTGGTTTATTCCTCCTTCACCAACTTCTATAACCCAAAGACGAAACTGTTTACATCAGGTAACAAAGAGTCACTTGGAGACAGGGTTGCTGTTGTGCTGTGTGGAGATCTGGCTCACAGGGGTGTGGGAGGGAAGCAGAGCCGGGGTGAACAGGAGGAACCCTGCTGGGAGATGTTTGGAGGCAGTTCAAAGCACTTGGCACCAGAGCCTGGGCTGGGTTAACTCAGGAAGGGCTGTAATTAAATACTCTGAGGGATGTTTTCATTAAAAATTGGTTGCCACCTCCTGCTCTGGGCAGGCTCTGGCTGGGATGGCAGTTTGGGGCACAAGGGGATTATTCTGGGTGTTGGAGCTGGGATCTAACTCTGCCTGTGCTCCAGGGGTGGATGCCTGTAGCCCTGGGAGGGGTTGAGGGCTGTGCTGGGGCTGTCCAGGATGGGGAACAGGGCACAGAACAGAGCTCCTGTGGTGTGTGGGTTTCTCACAGGCTCCTCTCTTGTCCCCAGGCAAAATCAAGGTTGAGATTCTGCCTCCAATAGAGACCAAAGGGCTGACGTCAGACGATGTCACCGAGCTCTCTGACAAATGCTTCAGCACCATGAGGGAGACCCTCTTCAGGCTGTCAGGCCATCCAGGCCAGGCCAAGGACTCCTCCTAGAGCCTTCTCCAGTGGTGTCACCGTGTGGTGGTGGCTGAAGGGACCTGTCTGTTCTTGCCAAATACTGAAGGATTTTCTTCTCCTCTGCAGTGATTTCTGACTCTTGGGAGCGCCACAGACTGGCACACACAGGGTGTCAAGCCAGCACTAAGGTTCCCCTCTGAGTGGATTTCTCTTATGGGTTCATTTTCTCACTTTGCAATATCTCCTTTTTCTGAATTTCTCAGGCATCAAACTTGTGCTACCAAAGGGCTCAATGACTAGAGAGGTGAGTTCCCCCAGCTCTTGCAGCTAGCTTGGGGTGACAGCAAAAACCTGCCTGGAGCCTGAGCTCTGCCTCGTGTGACTGTCCCTGCACCTGTGTTCCTGCAGGCTCAGCTCGTGAGGTGGCCCTGTGATGTCCCAGGTGGAAACCACCAGGCAGCAGTTTGTATCAGCACAACCTTGATGCTCAAACAGGGCTGAGAACTGGGGTGAAAATCCAGATTTTGGCTTTTCAGCAGTGCTAGGAGTGTGGTGTCCTCCCTGGACAGCCCAGAGCACTCCCACCCACCCGTGGGACACACAGGCCTGTCCCCTTGAGGTGCCCTTGTGTCACAACAGCATCACGTTGGGAAACTGCTGCCAGCTCCCCGCCGTGGTGGTGGCTCAGCCTGGTCACAATGCCCCTTATGGAGGCGAAGGGCTCTGTCGTGCTCGGGTTGTCACTTGTCATGGTCAGCGCTGGCCGAAAGATGGTGCCTGTCCCGCGTCTGTGCTGCTCTGCGGGGCGGAGCTGCTGCTCTCCAGGGCCTGGAAAACCCCTGCAGAGCCACAGGGTGGGTGAGCTGCAGCTGGAACGGGGCTGGGAAGGCTTCAGCTCCCCCTTTGGGGGATAGAAACCGCTTTTCCAGTCAGATAAAACGGGTTCCCCTGTGCCTTGGGGTGATGGACCAACAGAGCTCCTGGATCCCTCACCGGGAGGGGGTGGGTCAGGTCCGTGGTTCTTTAGCTTTAGCTCTCCTGTTCATGGCACAGGGGGCCTTGGGGTAAGCCAGTTGGGGCTACTCAGGTAACCAGCACACCCAGCTCCTGCAGCCTGCACTGGTGTTTGTGTTTGTGTGGCCTCAGCTGGGAAGGGCAGGGAGCTCCATGGAAGGAGCCCCTGGGCCCAGCTGGTGCTGCCAGGGGCTTCGTTGGAGGGGCCTTACAGTACAGACTCAGGGGATGGGAAGGGTCGGGGTGGGAGGATGGGAACCAAAGCAGCACTTTGTGAGAGTGGCAGACAAAGGGCTGTCATGGAGGGTCAACCCAGGAGGGCCCTGGTAGGGCTCCTGGGGAGGGGAACCATGTCTGACTCCTCCTGGGAGGAGAGAGCAGTGCCTCTATGTGCAGTTGTCTGCTGTTCACTTTTGATTGGGCTGAGAATGTTATCTGCTTTACAAAAAATCAAAAAAAAAAAAAAAAAAAAAAGAAATTACACCTTTGGTTATTTAAATAAAGGAGCCTACTTGTCTTGTGTGGGGGCTGAGGGAGGAGGATGTGGGGTGCTGAGCCCTGAGCTCTTGCAGGGGGTGGGTTTGGTGATGGAGGGACAGGGGGGTCCTTGTGCCCCCCAGGCAGGAGGGCTGTGCTTCACCCAGCCTCACTGGTGAGGCACCATCCAACTGCAGGGCTCCTGGAGAGCAGGCTGGGAGCTGCAGGGATGGGCACCCACTCCTGTACCCAGCTCTGCAGGCACCAGGGGCACCTCTCCCCTGCTGTGACTTGGGGCTGCAGGGACTTGTCCCCACCTTTTTCCTGTGACAGCAAGCACAGGGAGTGTGGGGAGGCAGCTGCCCTGCCTGTGCCCGCCCTGTGCCCGCTGCTCCCGGGGAGCTGTTAGCCCAGGATGGTGCTGAGGAAAAGCCAGGGGCAGCTGAACACCCCCAGGTGACACACACAGCCAGTCTGGCACAGCCAGGCACTCATGGCACGAGGTAAGACTTTTATTTGCTGCCTCTCCAGCAGGGAGAGGGCTCAGAGTCCAGTTTGGAAGGAACTGTGTGGCCTTTGGTGAGGTGAGCTGGAAGAGAGAATGATGGAGATGCTGATGGGAGCCCAGCCTTCTCCTGTCTTCCCCTGCCACCCTGTGCCTTCCTGTGATGGTGAGGCTTCATCCCCAGCCTGGGGTGGAGAGGGAGAGAAGAGCTGTGGATGCACTCAGCTTGCTCCAGGTCCCCAGGCACTCTGCTAGAGTTCATTCTTGCAGGAACCTGGGAAGATTGGAGAAAAAAAATAAATTCAGCCTGATAAATTCAGTCATTAGCCTGGCAGAATGAGACTGACCTGAACCTCTGGGAATGTCACCCACACTTGCTGCTTTCCTTTTGGTAAACAACCCCAGGCTGGCCTCATCCCCCCACACTCAGGAGTGTCACTGTCACCTCCCTGGCATGTCACAGTCCTTGCCTGGGCCCTGTGCACAATGTCCCCAAATCCAGTGGCAGTATCAGCCTGTGCTGGATCAGGGGCCAGAATCGTTATGGCTTACAGAGCTCTGACCTGGTGCCTCTGCTGGTGGTTTAAAGAAGAGAAAATGGGGTTTTGGTCATTGCACACATCCCCACTGAGCAGTAAATTGGATAGTGCAGTTGTAGGGTAGCATTCAGCTGGGAAATGTTCCACCAGGCACGGAACAGGGATGGCTGAGTAACTCCATGGGATGCCCTGTGAGCCCCAGAGCTCACTGGGGTACGACAGGACAGCTTTGTGTCCTACAGGGACCATGAAAAGAGACAAAAACAGGTTTTGCTTGCTTAGACAGACTTGGCAGAAATTAATTTCAGGACTTTGGAGTCATCCCTTGGAATGAATCCATGTTACCTTGTGATACTGCTCACATTCCTCTGTGCTGTCACTAATAATATGTGCAGGGCACTACTAGAAAACTCAGCCTGCTGGAACACTTAGTGGTTCTGGTAATTACCCCTTTCTGAGATGGTTTTTAAGTGTCTATTTGCAGCTACTTTGTCTTCTGACAAGTTCTTTGAATTCTTTTTCTCTCTCAGCCATTACTGCAAGCACTGAACTGGGACAGAATATGCCCTGAACCAGTTTCTCCTGAGTCTTTCCAAGACTCAGCAAGCTGCTGTTGCACACCCCAGCCATGCTTAGTTTCTGGAATTATTTAATGGGAAAATGAGCTGCAAAGAGCTGCCCATCAAAATAAAAGAGTTCAGATGGTTGTGTTCTGCTTGGAGTCCAGGTGAGCACCGCAGGGACCTGAGGGGATGCTGTCCCTCTGCGTGGTGGGGACACCAGGCAGGACCCCCCACCTCCAGCCATTTCACACATGACAGCTCTCACTGGGGTCCCTTCCTCAGTTTGCTACTTCAGAGACCCTCTCTGGTGCCCTTACTGGTCTGTAAACTTCCAAAAGAAATGCCTAAAACTTCCCAGGCTCATAAATCTGCCAACTTGTGCACGCTCCCTAAACTTCCCTGATTGACTTTTTGGGCTGTTAATTTCCCAAGAGTTGGGGGTTCTTTCCTAAGGCCTGAGTTACCAGAAAGGGACAGCAGTTGTGAGGTGCTGCCTGCCACAGGTGCCCCACTGCTCCCAGTGCCTCCCTCAGCCCCACAGCCACGTTTCCATGTGCCAATCCTACAACTTTTGGCTACTTACAAGGCCAGTCAGATGGTGCAGCCATAGAAACTGCTTTGAAATGAAGCTAATGGGCTGTTTGTGTTCATCCTTTATTAATTACAGGCTGCTGAGCTTGAGGCAGATCCAGATTAACAGTGGCATATGTGTTACTGATCTCGCTGGCCCACATCTGCTCCCCGTGGCCAGCGTGGCTGCAGGGAGATCATCCCCCACTGCTTTTCCAGGCACTTACAGGTCTCCAGCCTCTCCTCTAGGAAAGAGATCTGCTCGCTCAGGGAGTCAATCCTGTCCAGCTGCTGCAGGGAGTGGGACAGGCGGCTGATGGGGTCTGCACCGACATCCTCTGGGGGCATCAGGTTGTGGAAGGGGGCCAGCACCAGCTGGAGCTTCTGCAGGGAGAAGGGGAGCTGTGAGTGCATCCTCCCCGGCCAGCAGGACCACCCGGGGGATGCAGCACCCACCAGGGAGGGCTCAAGGGGCTGCGGTTGTGTTCAAAGGGCTGGAAAAGCCGTGGCGTGGGCACTGCCGGCGGCTGCGGGGAGAGCAGCTGGGATCGCTGCTGGGATGTTAAAAATAGAGCCGGGGAGGAGGGAAACCCTGGCTGCAAACAGCCCCGGGTGGGAGCTGGCCGAGCAAAAACAGGGCACAGGAGTGTGCTGCAACTCACCTGCTCCAGCGCTTCCACTCTGCTCCTCAGGTCCTTCATTTCTTCCTTCATTTCACTGGAGGCACCTGAAAAAGTGACCGAGAGAAAGTCAGTGAGTTAAAGCCCAGTGCTGAGTGAGGTGGAAGCTGCTGGGGAGGAAGACACGGCTGCAGGGCTCTGGCCAAGCCCTGCTGCTTTCCACCCCCAGAGCATCAGCTGGACCTGCTGGCATCTGGTCCAGCTGCTAAAGGCACAGGCTGCTCCTGCTGCTGCAGCACCTGCAACAAAGCGGGGAGGGTTTCAGGCAGTGGGGCGATGCTCAAAGGACAAGAGATCAGGTGGATCCTGGCCTTTTGTGCCCGTGCTGCCAAAAACACCCAGCTCTGCCCTGTGCTCAGCGGGCACAAAGGATTGTCCCTGTCAGGGCCCTGCACAGGAGCAGAGGCAGGTGGGGCACGTGCAGGCTGTCCCGGGTGTTTGCTGTGTGATGCCCGTGCTGGCCACAGCGCATTATTACTCACGGTACGAGTTTGAAGTGTCACAGCGCGTACCAAAAGTAATAATGGGCCGTCACCAGCGCCGCTCCTCGTGGCTCCAGACCTGCCCTGCAGGAACGAGGATGATGAGGGAGAGAACAGACACATCCCAGACAGCTCCAGCCACAGCCAGGCCCTGTCACCCTCACAGATGGATCTGTGCTCAGGGGAAGTTGTTTGGGTGGGAGAAGCACTCCTGGCACAGCGGGAATAAATCTGAGAGGCTCTGGCTGCTGTCCCCTCTCCCATCTGCAATGCTGAGTGCTCCCTCAGCTCTCACTGCAGGCCCCCAGCAGCTGGGGCTCAATGTGGGGACAGGATACCTGCTTGGCTGGAGGAGTCTGTCCCGGGGGCTGGCACCAGGGGCTGGCAGCCCTTGGCATCGGCAGCCAGGCTGAAGCCGTCCCGGCAGGCGCAGTGGAAGCTCCCGGCTGTGTTGATGCAGAGCTGGCTGCACCCGTGGCTCTGGCTGGCACATTCATCCACGTCTGGAACACAGGAACAGCTCAGTGAGGAGGGGACAGGGTGAGGGACACAGGGGGGCTGCAATGGAACCCCAGGGAGTGCCCCCAAATGAGCTGGTGTTTGTCCGGGCACAGCTCTGGTTGTCTCAGTGCCTGGGAAAGCCCTGAATAAACCTGGGCTAAGCTGGAGGGGGTCTGACCTCCTCCCCATCTCCTGCTCCCCCCACAATACCACCAGAAGGAGAAGCTGTGGTCAGAAATGTCCCAGCTCTGGCCAGGCGGGCGCAGGCAGTGCTTGCTCTCATCCCGGATTTACGGCCGGGGTTTTGGTTCCAGCCAGCTGTGGCGAGGAGCTATCAGCCTTTCAAGTGTGTACAGAACCCAGTAACCTCTCCTCACACGGGGGAGTTATTAAAGCTGTTCCCACAAAGCAGAAAGAGCTGAAGCTCTTCCCACGCCCGGGCAAATCTGTTTTAGGCAGTGGGAAAATCCTTTCCCTCGGAGCTGGAGCTGTCAGCAATGGGCTCAGCCCTGCCTGGCCCAGCATGGGTCAATGCCACACGCTCCTCCTCTGCCTTACAGGAGGCTGGAAAGCTGGGAAAAGCTGGGAAATGCCATGGCAGGGGGTTGCAGCACTGGCGTGCACCACACTGCCTGATTTCTCCATGCTGAGGAGTCCTGGGGATGTTCCTGTGCCTGGACATCACCAGGCTTCTCCTCCACCCCCGGATATTTTTGGTTTATGGATTTTTAGTCTCTGCAGTAAAAGGGCATTTTAGTTTACAGCAAGAGTTTACAAAGCCTGGAGGGATGATCACGAACACACAATCCCAGGCTGGCCCCACAAGGGCTCTGTGCTGCAGAGAGGCTCACAGCTCTGCTCACTCTGAGCCAGCACAGAGCAGCAGGCAGAGAAAATGCCAGAGCTGCACAGGAGGGAGAACTGAGGCAGCCAAAGGCAGCCACACTTCCCATCCTTCCCTGGAGCAAGTGTCATGTGTGTGCAGAGGGACAGAACCAGACATGGCCCAAGGCCTGATAAGGGATAAGGTCTGACAAGGTCCCTGTCCCCCCTGAGGGCTTTGTGTGGGGCAAAGGGCACCCAGAGCCCCATGGCAGCTGGCACACTCCCAGGAGAAGCTCCCCCAGCAGCAGGGCAGGTGTGACACAGGAGCAGGGACAGGGGGACATGGCCAGTACCTGTCTGGCAGGCTGTCCCCATCCAGCCAGGGGGGCAGGAGCATCTCCCAGGGAAGGCGCAGCTCCCTCCGTTCTGGCACGGCTCCCAGCACACGGCTGTGGCAGGGAACACAGCACAGCATCACCCAGCTGCCCCGGGGGTCCCCAGCTCCCTCCCTCCCCCCTGAGGCTGTGCACACCCCAGAACACACCAGCAGCACACAGCAGGGTAGAGCTGCCCAGAGGGAGCAGGGCTCAGGATGGATGGGAGGAAGAGGAGCTGGAAAGAAGCTGAAGGCCCTGCAGGCAGCAAAAGTGGGAAGGAGGAGGGCAGCAGGCAGCAGCAGCCCCTGGTGCCACGCTCTGAGCCCACTGGGGACAGACTAGCTGCTGCTGTGGTTTATATTTGTTGCCTCCTGACAGTGTTTCTCATCCATTTCTGCTGATTTAGATGGGATGGAATTGTTTTATTGATCCTCTGGTAACTATAAAAGTAATAAGTGATCCCAAAGGAAAAAGGCCCAAGAGGCAGCAGAGAAAAGCTGGGAATTAATCAGATATTGAACCACATTTGGCTGTGATGCTGAAAATTTAATTCAGGGAGAATCCACTGACAGGCAGAGGGTTGGTAAATGCGAGATGGGGTCCTGGGGCCCCCTCCAGGGACACGAGGGGTCTGGGGATGGGCAGTGGCACCGGGGTGACCCAGCAGCTCCTTACCTCTGTTACAGCCCAGCGTGTGGCCGTTGGCTCTGCTCCATCCAGGGCAGCACGAGGCCATGGGCTGGGGCAGCTGCCTGTACCTCTGCCTGTAGGCAACCCTGTAGATGGTCCTGCAAGGCAAGGCTGGGCTGAGCAGGGCACCCCAAACCCTGCCCTGCTCCCACAGTGGCTCAGGGTGCTCCCAGGGGCTGGGATCCCCATGCCTGTGGTGGGGGCTGTCACAGACATCTTTTATGAAAAATCTTTTCTTTAGGATTTTTCTTCTTAAGAAGTGGAGAGGCTTCAAGAACAAAATGTAAACAATGGTTATCTGCTGCTGTGGAATGCAACAAGTAGATTTGTGATTAGCCCATGTTAGTTGTTTTTAATTAATGGCCAATCACAGTCAGCTGGCTCAGACTCTCTGTCCGAGACAGAAGCTTTTGTTATCATTCTTTCTTTCCTATTCTATTCCTAGCTAGCCTTCTGATGAAATCCTTCCTTCTATTCTTTTAGTATAGTTTTAATGTAATATATATCATAAAATAATAAATCAAGCCTGCTGAAACACAAAGTCAAATCCTCATTTCTTCCCTCAACCTGAGACCCCTGTGAACATGGTCATAACAGGACAGAATCCCCACACCTGTGGGGGGGACAGAATCCCCACACCTGTGGGTGCAGCAGGGTCTGTGCTGCCCCTGGCACAGGAGCAGGGCTCACCTGTAGGTGCTGCAGAGTCTCTGGCCCTGGCAGGTGGTGAGGTAGGGCTGGTACACGGGCTGCACGTGGGACTCGGCGTGGGCACTCGGTGTGGCCGTGGCTGAGCACACCCTGCGCCTGGGCACACAGAGCTGGGTCAGTCCCACAGCCTGGCACGGCCTGAGCTCCCCTCTCTGCACTGGGCTGCTCGCCCCAGTGACCTGGGAAGCCACTCAAGCTGTTTGGGGTCAGTGACACAACTCTGGAGCGGCGCAGGCGCTTCCTCCCCCGTCCCAAGGGAGCAGCTGGGACCCAGATTTAGGGATGATTTACTCATTGTATTCATTGTCTCCCTGCCCCTAAAATCACTCGCTTTCTGGGCGGATTTTTCCTTTCTGAGACTTTTTGCATTCCTGAAACGGATGCCCCTGTGGTCACCAAGAAATTAATGATTTCACAGGAAGGGTCAGGCTCACCGCAAAAAAAATTAGAGGTTGGATAAAAGGCACTCCCCAGCCTTCCTAAGATAAGTGTTATCCAGGCAAAAACTTTCCCAAGGTTAACAGCCAAAGTGGTCTTGGTTAAACATCCTTTTTTTCAACAATTTCCACCCCAAGCAGGTCAGTCCCACTGAGGAACCCATCTCCTTGTCTCAGCCTCCCAGTTCAATTAGAAACTAAAATAAAAAGCCTGGGAATTAGCATGGACATCAGATGGTTTCCATTAACTCCAGAAAACTCCTCTCAGCCTCATGATTAATGTTATAGAAGATGCAATTTTTAAATGGCAATTGTTTGCTTTGTAAAATCCAGAACAAAGTTTTAGCTGCAGCCCGTGCGTGTGAGCGAGGAATTCAGCTGTGGTTACAGTCCTGGACAGAATGTGAAAGGTTTGACACTGGAGGAGCATTTCAGTGTAAAAACAAACTTTGTAGAAAATGTGAGCTGTGCCTGGGGGAGGGTTTGGAGCTCCAGCTCCTCTCGGCTCAGGAAGAAACTGGGGCAGTGAGCTCTGGGCTTCCTCAGAGCCAGCAGGAGCTGAGCTGTGCCTGCCCAGGCTGTGCTGGGAGTGCTCCCAGACCCATTTCCCACAAAGGGAAGGGGAATTGCTGGAGCTGCCCCTGCTGGGCTGGCAGGACCATGGGCCCCAGCAGCGTCCTGGGGAGCACAAAGCCCAGCCTGGGGTTTTCCACACCTGTGTCCCTGGTGTCCATCAGACAGGGAGATGCATCCTCTGATGGGAGCTGCATCCTCTGATGGGAGCTGCATCCTCCAGTGACAGCTTGTTCACAGGGCTAGCAGGATTTCACACATATTTTCATGAAGGATGTGCTTGAAAGAGACTGTAATAATTCCTCAAGAGCTCAGGGCCTGATGAGCTTTTGACTCTCCTGGACAAAAAGCCCAGAGTGTCTTTGTGTTCCTGCATGGAGTTAAACAGAGCTGGGACATTTCCTCTCAGAGATGTTTCAGCTCCAGTGAGAAAGAAAAGAACCAACAACAGGCTGCTGAGCCCTGGGAGAGCTTTTTCCCCCTCCTCACCAGCCCCGAGAGCCACACAGGGCTGTTCCCCCCAGAGAGGACCTGGCTTGGAGAACACACCTGAGAGCTGCAAACAAAACAAAGCCTTACCCTGCCAGGGCAAAGCCCTCCGTGCTGGTGGTGCTGAGGATGAGGAGGAGTCCCCAGAGGAGGCAGCTGAGGCTCCACATGTCCTGTCCCTCCTGCAGCACGGGGTCCTGCTCTGCCGTGGGATGTGCTGGCTCCTACTGCATGGCTCGTCCTTCAGTGGGGATCCTGCAGGCAGGAGGGCACCACAGTCAGTGGGAGGGCATTGCAGGAGAAAATTCTGAATTAAAAGAGAGATTGGGCACTGGGATGGGCTGCCCAGGGAGGCAGTGGAGTCACTGTCCCTGGATGTGGTTAAAAAAAGACTGGATGTGGAATCAGTGCCATGGTGCAGTTGATATGGAGGTGTTAGGTCAAAGGACTTGATCTCAAAGATCTTCTCCAGCCTAGGTCATCCTGTGATCCTGTGAGGTGTTCCTGCCCAGCTGGTGACACCCAACAGAGCCATGGGGACAAACCCTGGCAGGGTGGGAGCTGCTCCCAAACCCACCCTGCCCTGCTCATCTCACCACTGTGCACAGCATTAATTCAGGAATTACCCTTGATTTACCCCGGGGGATGCCTGGAGATGCTCTCAGGGCACCAGGGGCTGCCCAGCTGTGTGTTGAGGGGCAGGCAGGGGATGTGTTTTGCCTCCAACTCGCTGCCAGTTCCAGGCAGAGAGGGAAAAACAATGGCCTGTCATTTCTTAATGCACACAGCATTGTAAAGCTGTGTTTTCCCACCACATAAAACACTGAAATCTGATCTTCTTCTCTTTAAAACACAAATTCGTGACAGAGAAAAGTGCTGTGAGGGCCATATGTACCATCTGCAGAGTGAGCTCTGAGGCACAAACCCAGAGGTTTTGATTTTCTAGCACAGGACAAATACAAAACAAGGCTGAAGAGGGTCAGTAACAATATCCAATTGAAACAATATCTCCTTTAAACAAACCACTTGGCCTCCGGATGGCAGCAGCTGAAGGAGGAAGAAATAAAGAAACCCACCTTAAATATGCACCAATTAAAGAAAGAATCTTCTGATTAAACTTTCTGAAAGGGGAGACTGCACAACACAAAACCTCCTTCTGAGACTGCAGATATGGTGAGCTGCAAATCAGCTTTCTCAAATCCCCACACGCTGTGGGGCAGGATTGGACTGGAAAATTGCAGTTTGATCCCCAAACTCCCCTGGGAAATCCTGACTCTGAGACAGGTTTTTACAAATAACCATGGCAAATCTGCAGACATGCAGGTCCCCAAGCCCTTCCCCAAGGATTGTCCTTTCCTTGGTGCAGGAGAAGAATCTGAGGCAGGGAGAAGAGGAGATTCACATCTGGAGAGAAACCAGCCTGGTGCCTTCCTGCCACTTAATATCAAATGTCAAATATCAAATATCCCAGCAGATTTCCATGCAAGCCCAGCCCTGAGGATGGAAGGAGGATTTTGGTGCTTTAAAGCCTGTAGTCCTCCATTCTTCTTCAAACACTGCAATTAGTTTAATTTCCTAGTGAAGAATTTATGGTACCCTCACCATCAGGAAAGCAAATCTCGCTTGTACTGTAGGAAAGTTTTTTTTTTTTTAAATAGTGAAGGAGTTTTCCCTCTCCCCAGTCCTCCTGGAGGCATTCCAAGGACACTGGTGGACAGACACACACCAACTCCCCTCTGCTCCATCAGCCAGCTTTTCCCAGGGCTATACTGGGACACAAAACTTCCCTACAGCCCCAGATCTTGAAGTCTGGAAGTCAAACTCTGCCAACCATCTCCATCCTCCCACAGGATTCCCGTGGCTGCCATGGGAGCTTTCCTTGTGGGGATGGCAGGAAACACAGGGCACGAGCCTAAAATACAGAGTTTGTTTTTTCACTTTGAACTGGAGCAGCACTGCCCTACCTCGAGGGCCATAAAATTATGGTTGCTTAGTACCAGAAAAAGCTGTAAAAGCTGTAAAAGTAGAAAATATCACAGTCTAGACTTGTCTTTTTTATGGGTTTACAAAAATCAACTTCTTTAAAGCTGCTGAGGATCCAACAACCTGTTGCCACCATCTATTCCATGCTTTTTTAAAGCACAGAGCTTAAGGAAGAAAAATATTATGCTGAAGAAAAAATAAATACTTTTTTTGTCTCTGGCTTCTCAAATGAAGAGGTGAAGCCAATTATGTCTTAGGGGTCAGCAAACCCTCCTTGGCTGATCATGTGTTGCTGTGAGTCTGGGGGGCCCTGTCCCAGCAGCCAGAACCATTCCCAAAATTCTCTTAAATTCACAAAATTCTCTTAAATTCCCAGAATTCTGCTCTGGCCTCACCTGCCACAGCAGCCGAGGGGACACACAACCCACGGCGCAGGTGAGCAGCACTTTCTGCAGCTCTGCCCACGGAACCACGGCCAAAACTCCAGCTGAGGGCAGCAGGAGGAATCGCGCTCTGGCTGCAGAGGGATGAGATGAGAGGATCCAGCCCCTGGCGAGGATGCGATGGCTCTGCCGGGACCAGAAGCTGCAGTTTTCCAGACAGCCCGGCCTGGTTCTGCAGGAGAACCCGGGATCCAGCCCTGGCTGTGCCCTCAGAGCCGAGCCGTGCTGGGGACGGTCAGCGCCAGCCGCAGGGGATGGATTCGCCCTCTCGGACCCCTCCACCGCGGGATGGAGCGGGACACGGGCATGGTGACACCGCCGAGGGGGCTGTGACACTGTGCGGAGGGGCACGGGGACGCGGGGACAGCGTCACCATGCAGGGAACCGGTACCGCGGGGGCTGCGGGGCTGCGGATGTCCCGGGATGGCTGTAAGAACACGGGTGTCCCGAGGGGACGCGGATATCCTGGGATGGCTGTAGGGACACGGGTGTCCCTGGGGTTGGTAGGGACACGGATGTCCCGGTGGGCTGTAGGAACACGGGCGTCCCGGGATGGCTGTAAGGACAGGGGTGTCCCAGGGAGCTGTAGGGACACGGGTGTCGCGTGGGGACGCGGATATTTCGGGGTGGCTGTAGGGACACGGGTGTCCCGGGGGGACGTGGATATCCCGGGGTGACTGTAGGGACACGGGTGTCCCGGGGGGACGCGGATATCCCGGGATGCTCCCGCGGCCGCACAGCCCGAGCCCCGAGCCCCGAGTCCTCCCTCCGCTCCATCCCCCCCGGCCGCTCCCCACGCTGCGGTACCGAGCCCCGCTCCGCCGGTACCCCCGTTCTTCCCCCGGGATGCGGCCGTGCCGAGCCCTCCCAGCCGTGCCGAGCCCCCCCGGGCCGTGCCGAGCCCTCCCCGGCCGGGACTCACCGGTGCCGGTGGCGGAGCCGCGGAGCCGCCGCCGTGCCGAGCCCCCCGCGCATTTCCTCCCCCGGCCCGAGCCGGTCCCTCCGCCCCGGCCCAATGAGCTCCCGGCGGGGAGGAAAGCGGAGCCTCCCGGCCGGGGGGAAGCGCCGGGGCCCGGGGATCTCCGCCTGCCCCCGGCTCCCCGGGACACGGCAGCGCCGCCGGGACCCGCGGGGAGTCATGCGGGGACAGGGCAGGACCCCCCCGCCGCCCCGCCCGGGGGAGCGGACACGCTGCTGTAGCGTTCCGAGTGTCGCTGATGGGGACGGGAGCGCGGGGACCCCTGCCCCGCGTGGATGTGGAGCCTTACCTGCGAGCCCAGGGCGGGCGCAGCCCCCACGGGCCCCACGCTGCGGGGACACGCGGCCCCTGAGCCCCCCCATGGCCCAGCCCGGCTGGGTGGGCTGGGGATTAACAGCGAGAGACCGCGGCCCCGCAGACTCCCCGGGGGATGGCCCAGCACCAGTGACCAGGGCAAATTGAATTCTCTTTACTAAAAATGACTGTCCTGCTCCGCACCCCCCACCATGAGCACAGAGGATTTTCGGAGACATCGCCTCTCCCTGGGTTAGAGACCTGCTCCAGACCCTGCCCCGAATCCCCCTGAGCTCATCCCAAATCCTGCAGGAGCCGGTGCTGGACCACCAGGTTTCCAGCAAATCATAAAGGATGCTTAGGGAATTCCTCAGAAGCCCCCCCAGCTGCAGAGGGACTCTCCAGGGTGACACCCAACACCTGCCCCAGCACAGCCCCAGCCCAGCTGCCTACAGGCTTCTCCTCTTAAATGCCCAGTATTTTATCAAAGCTGCTCGGTTTGTGCCAAAATGCCACTTGTTTTGTCTACATTTTTGTCTGGAAAATGAAAGCACAGAGGGTTATTGTTTCTCAAATGACTTAGGCGCCTGCCCATGCACAGAACCATTCTTAAAGATAGCAGGGATCTGATGTGCAAATGAATGGCAGGATACAGCCCCCTGGGAATATTTGTTCCCATTAAGCCCTGTAAATTTTTTGAAAGCATGTAAGCATTTAAAGGAAATATTTACCAGTTCAACAATAATGGCTCCAAGAGAACAACTGAGATCACTGGCCCATCCCCTCTGTTTCCTCAGGGATACGCTGGGGCTGCTGATGGAACTGGAGCTCTGGGGAAGCTGATGGGTGCTTGGGGCTCCCAGTGTAAAAGGAGCTTTGGTGGGATCCTCCCTGGGAAGGGAGCAGAGAGGAATCCTCTCTGGAAGTGCTGCTGGAGATGGAGATCCCTCCCAGCAGCAGGGAAAGGTTTGCTGGCGCTGGTGGAAGTGCAGCTCTGTGTTGTAAAGCATCTCACACGGGTTTGTTCACCCTCTGGAGCCATCCTACCTCTGGGGAATGATTTCAGCTCCCTTAATTTCATCAGCACAGGCAACTTCTCCCAAGAGCCTTGGAAGCACAGTAATTATCTTGTTATGCAGAGAGCAATATTGTTTTTTTTCTGGTGTACGGGGGAGATGAACAAAGCCTGAATTATTGTCTAATAATTGCAAAATGCACGTGGAAGCCAGAGCTTCTCTGTGTGGCCATTCTGAAAACACAGGATCTCATTTTGCAGCTGAGACAACTCACCTCACCCACGGTGCTCCATCAGGTGTGCTGGGCAGGGATCCTTTGCTTGTGGAGCATCTTGGTTCCTTTCTCTGAGGACAGAAAAAGCCCAGTGTTACACTGCCCTGGTCAGGCAGACAGAGAGCAGAGACCCAGCCCTCACCCTCCACGGGCCTGGTGTCCCCTGGACACTCCCAAAATCCCTGCAGGGTGGTGGCCACAGAGCCCCTGTGGCACTGAGCTCACGCTGCTGCTGTGCCAGAGAGGCACAGACACTGTCACACCCACGGCAGGGCACGAGGAAACCCATCCCCATCCCACAGGGGGGTTTAGGAGCATCCCATGGCCCTGATCCTCCCTCACCTCACTGTGATCCCAGTGGGGATCAGAGCCTCGGTGCCTTTGCAGCTTTTAGGGCAGAGCAGGCCCGGGGATGAGCAGGGGCTGATGAGCAGAAGGGATTTGCTGAGCAGGGTCTATCCCCTCCAGCAGCCCAAGGCTGGGATTTTCCAAGGACCCAGGAGAACAGGAGTGCACCTGGAACACTCTGCCAGGTGTATCCAAGCTCACCCCCTGATTTGTGATCCCATCTGCTGTTCCCCAACACTCCATTTTATCATTACACTCTATTTTACCATTTACCTTTATTTAAGGACAAGCATCCCTCACATGCAAAGGAAACCTTTGCATGAATCCCTGAGATTCCAAGTGCAAATTTGATGGTGAGGAAGAGGATGGGCTCATCCTTTAGCTCCTCACAGGACCCCATCATGCTCCTTCCAGGGACCCCACTGGAGCCTGCTCAGCCACTCCCTAAGTGCACTGAGTGAGCATTTTAAAATTCTGCCAGTATTTTAACTGCAGAAAGTTTCCTTTCCAGTTCCATTTATTGGGTCAAATCTTTGCTCAAGCAAAGTGCCCGTGTCAGCTGCTAAAGAACTGCACACAGCCCATTAAAAGACCATTTAATCCTCTGCTCTCAGGGAGGGTTCTGTGTCTTCTGTGCTAATATTCATTATGCTGGGAGGGAAATCCCCCAGGACAAGGCCTGGCAAAGTTCCCTTGGAAGCAGAGGAGTTATGCCAGTGCAGAGTGGGGGAAGATCAGATCTGTTGGCACTGTTAATGTCAGTGTGATGAGCTCCTGACAAAGGCAGCAGGGGATTCTGGCTCCTGCCTGCGTGGCCGCCCAAATTCAAAGTCCTCCCTTGCCCCATGTTTTACATTTTTCCCCCACAGCTTTCTCCCTTGCACACCACAAGTGTACTCCCACGACATCTAATATTAATGCTTGTCTCCAGGCCAGCAAAGAAATGTTTCAGCCCAGCCTCCCTCTTGGATTCAACCATGTGAAAACCTCCTTGTCTCCCACTGGATTTACCACCAGTGTGAGCTGGGAGGGATGGCAAGTGCTGAGCACATCTCAGGTGAGATTTTCACCACCAACCAATTCCCTAGAGCCTGCCAAGCCCCCTGCACCTGCCTGGGCATCCAACATCCCCTGAGAGCATCCGTGGGGGACTGAGGGCTGGAGCTGAGGGCTGGAAGAGCTCCCCTGTTTGGTAGAAGGATGGGAGGTATCTGGGGCATGAAGAAGGAAGGATTAACAGTGGAGAATTAAAGTCCCACATCAGGAACCTGCTCTTTAGAGAGGAGCACTTCCAGCCCCTGACAGAAAATGGGACGTGCCCAGGCACACGAGCTCTCCCAGCCTGGAGTGACAGATGGATGGGGACAGGGACAGCAGCAGTGACACACATACAGATGCAAAACCTTCCAGCCCCCACAAGCCGTGGCTGGCCCCATACTTCAGTGCACAATGGGCTCCCACTGGTCTCCACAGGGGACTGGCACAGAACTGGAGGACTGGCTAAAGCAAAAGGGAATTTTTGGTGCTTCTCAAAAATAGAAAAAGGAGGAATGGCTTTTGCTGTTCTAGGACAAATTCTTCTGCCCGGGACTTCATGAGGCTGTTTGTAAACTTTACACTTTGTTTTGAGCTTTGGAGCAGCCCCTGTTCTGCAGGGCTCTGTGAGGAAAATGACCTCCCACTATTCTCTGCTGGCCCATATTGTTCTCAGCTGCGTCAGCTGCACTCCAGCTATCTCAGTGGAAATCGAGGACTCCACTGATGGCAGCGGGATAAAACCAGGCCAAACCAAGAAAAGGACTTGACCCATAAGTCTTGTCACCAGTGGCTCAGGACTCTGCATATTAAAACCGAGACCTGAGCCCCACAAAGTGATTTATTTTTTGGCCTGAGTAAGGATTCACAAGCATTAGTTGTCTCAGGACCAGTGTGTTATAACTTAAGGTGCCCATGGGGACAACCAGCAGCTGAGCTGGAGCTGTGCAAAAACAAATGCAGGAGCAGGGCACCATCCCATAGCCAACTTTATTTTCCCTCACATGCACACTTGAATTTTTATTTACATTTAGAGGAGAAGCAATGGCTACAGTGTAAAAACTGGGAAATTATTCATCCCACCCAAGAATAAACTGAATTTTGCGTCTTTCTGTAAAATTTCCCTGGCAAAACCTGGCAGTGGTCTCCTGTAAAATTTCCCAGTGAATCAGCCCATGGGAAGTGTGATGGGATAGCTGCAGGATGGCCCAGCCCCTTCACCATCCCAGGGAACAGCTCAGCCCAGAGCCTTTCCCACAAGAAACCCTTGCTCTGATTGTCTTTTCTCTTCCAGGGGAAAGTTTCCAGCTGCAGGAACCTGCCCTAGGCAGGACAGGAGCTCACTTTGGGACAGAGGATGAACACTTCTGATCCCCCCTTCTGTTTGCAGAGATATTTTTGTTTCCCAGCCTGGTCTGGGACCTCTTCCCCGGTGTTCCTCCCAGCCCTCCTGCTGCGGGCCGGGCTCGTTTACCCCAATTTGCTGCAGTTTGTAAATCTGCCTGCCCGGGGCCAGCCCCATCTGCAGCAGCCGAGCCTGGGAAAGGCTCAGCCGAGCCTCCGCACCGGATTCCATTTCTCGTCCTTACCTCAGGGGAACCTGGGAGAGCTGGAGCAGCAGAGAGGGGCAGCGGCTCCATCGGCACATCCAGGGAGGGACAGGGAGAATCTGCCGGGGCAGACCCGCGTTCCCAGAGCTCAGGTGGATTTGTGAGGATGCTCCAGCCACAACAGCTTTCCACAGCCTCTCAAGCACTGCCAGACCTTCCCAATCCAGCTGGAAATTTATTGAATCACTGGCCAAGGCTCGTTGTTCCTTTCTGTGTTTGGTTCTCTGCTCGGGGAGTTGGTTCCACGAATGTTGGACCCTGGGGGAAAATACGCTGGGTTATTTCTACCAAGAGCCCTTCACTGGCGTGGTTCTGCTCCGTATTCCTGCACAGCCAGGCAGTGCTTGGCTATCCCAGCTTCTCCTTCATCCCAAAACACCCTGGGTGCCTCATGGGAGCCTCCTGCCTGCACTGTGCAATGTCACAGACGAGGACAGCAGGACCCACAGTAGCTGCAGACAGCATGGGAATCACCCAGCCCCGTGGTGATAAACCTGGGAGGCTTTGCTGAGCTCCTGGTGTGCACACCCAGCACGACCCAGGCTCGGCTGCTCCTCAGGACAAGCCTTGGTGGCACAGCCAGGACAGCCCTGCCCACATCCCTGTCCTGCCCCACATCCCAGCCGGGTCTGGGGTGAATTCAGCAGCACTAGAGGAGAGCAGGGAGCAGAGCAGGGAGGATGGACAGCCTGGGGATGTACCAGAGGTATCCAGAGAGCAGGCAGAGGGAAAAGGGAGGGAGTCACAGAAAGAAAAGAGATTAGCCAAGAATTTCCAGCTATCTCACAGGAATTTGTGCAAGTGTTTGCAGCCTCTACATGCACAGGAGGCAAAATTCACCCACTGGCTTCTCCTGCTCTTGAAAACAGCCTGAATGCCAGTGGGACTAAAAAATAACAGTGCTGGAGGCTGTGCTCAGGGCAAAGCCCTGCTCAGCACGTGGCTGAGAGCAGATCCAGCCTCGCCAGGAGCAGGGGGAGGCTGCCTCACACACCTGTGTGCTCCAAGGGATGCTTTGCACACCTGCTCACTCCGTGCTGGATGTTCAACCATCCCCAAAGCCCCCAGCATCACGAGCAGGGCCAAAACCCACTCAGAGCTCACAAGGACATGCTCCCAAGGAGCTCACACTCCTGCTGCCCACAGAGCTCACAAGGACACGTTCTTGCTGCCCACAGTGCCAGCTCCCCATGCCATGCCATGCCATGCCATGCCATGCCATGCCATGCCATGCCATCCCATCCCATCCCATCCCATCCCATCCCATCCCATCCCATCCCATCCCATCCCATCCCATCCCATCCCATCCCTCCATCCCCCCTGGGGCTCTGTGGTACCTTGGGTGCCCCCCTGTCCCCCGGTGGCTCCTGGTGGCTCCTGGTGGCCATCCCTGCCCGGCCACCCTGTGTCCAGCAGCTCTGTCCTGGTGTCCCCGGTGTCCCCAGCATGGCTGGCTGCTGGCTGTGCACAGGCAGGAGGTGGCTGCCGAGGTGGAAGGGTGGCTTTTTATGCTTTTCTTCCTGTATAAATCAGGCCGGGGATGGACAATCCCAGACAGGACTTCCTGTGTGTGTTGTGAGCTGATAACGGCGCCGCGAGGAGAACAAACACGGCCGCCCCGAGGGGGAGAGGGGCACGGGGCGGGACCCCCACGCCGAGCCCACCTCGCAGGGGAGGCAGCCACGAGTCCCTGGGGACAGGGGAGGGACAGGGCTGCTGGCCCAGGCTGCCTCCTGAGCCTCACAGCAGGCCTGAGATGGGTGGGACCCGTCCCAGGGCACATTTTGGCAGCTCCCACTCCCATTCCTCCTCAAAAGGGGACACTGGGGACCCCCACAGCACCAGGGACATGTGGCAAGCATGGCAGGGTCGGTGGCCACCTCCTCAAGAGGGGCCTTGTCAATGTTGACCACCATTGGAGCACCTTCTGGGGTATTTGTGACCCCCCAAAATTTGGGATACAAGGCTGTGCTGAGGTTATTGTCACCCTGTCACACCGTGCTGGGTTGGGAACGAGAGAGGTGCTTGGTTTGGGCCCCTAAACCTGCAGGACATCACCTGACAGAGGGCCAGGCAGCAGAGGAGTGTGGAAACAACTGCCCTGATGCCCTGAATTTCAAGCCCATTTGCGTGCAAAACTGATTGTATTCCAAAATTAATTCTGTGTGTGTGTGTGACCTCAGTTCTGGGCAGCCAAAGCAGCAACAATTCCGTTTGTAACGGGATTTTGGAACTTCCATCCAGACCAAAACCAGAGGCGTTCTGCAGCACGAGGGCTGTGGCAGTGGCAATTATTTCTGTAATCTCCAGCTCCCCACAGCAGCCTGTGGGCTCTGTTGCTGTCCCAGCAGAGTGCCTGGCATGGATTTCGGGCCAGCCACGTGGCACCTGGGGTACCCAGTGTCCCCAGCTCGTGGCAACAGCTCCTGCGCAGGCTCAGGGGAGCGCGGAGTTACTCCCACCCTGATTCAGCAGAACTGAGCTCTGGGCAAATCCCCCGGGAGCTGCAAAATATCCCTGTGTTTATTTATATAAATGCATGGCTAAAGAAAGCCCCCTCTTGTTTTCCTTGGCAGAAAGGGCTTTAGAGGCTGCCCAGCACCAGGTGATCGTGTGCCCCGGGTGTGAGTGCAGCACTCCCAGCTGAGGGAATCTTTGGGAGCACAGATAATCCAGGGAATCTCACAAATGAGTCCCTGGGTGCTCACAGTATCTGCAGGGAGGCTCAATCTCCCTCTTTTCCTCTCAGTGATGGGTTTTAAGCTGCAGCTGCCCATGGAAAGGCTCAGGGATCACCTGGATGGCTCGTGCCACCTGTGGGATGAGGGATCTCAGATCCAGGGCTGGGACCTCTCCCCACCATCAGCACACACACACAGGCTCAGCCCTGCAATGCTGAACACCTCCAGAGCTCTCCCTAAAACTCTTCACCCCAATTTTCCCATCTGCAGCAGCCCTGCCTGGCACTGTGCCCTCTGTCCTGGGATGAGTGCAGGTCACAAGGACACCATGAGGACGCCATTCTGTTCCAAAATCCTGTTACAAACCCTACCACCCACCCCCCTGAGCCCACACTGACTGCAGGAGTGAAATGGGATGTGTGGAAAACCCTTCCTGTTCACCCAGGTTTGGAGCCCTGAGCAGTCAGCAGGGGCCACGTGAATGGAAGGATTGAAACCCCTCCATTGGGACACCAGTGTAGGACCCAGGTGGGCAGAGTGACCCACTCAACCCTTGGGATGCTCCATGTGCACTCTGAGGCTCAGCCACCCCTCTCTCCTGACAGACAGCTCAAGGGAAGCCTGATAAGAGAAGAGGAGAAAGTGAGGGAGCAGAAATTTAATATTGTGCAAGTCTTGAACACGGGCAGCAAACACAGGCTGGGGGAGAAACTCCAGCTCAGGGCTGGAGGTGTGATCAGAGGATATCAGATATGTCATTTGTGTTGCTCTGTGGAGGTTTATTCACAGAACCACAGAATGGTCTGGGTTGGAAGGGACCTTAAAGATTTCCAACCCCCTGCCTTGGGCAGAGACACTTCCACTGTCCCAGGTTGCTCAGAGCCCCTTCCAGCCTGGCCTGGGACACTTCCAGGGATGGGACATCCACAACTTCTCTGGCAGCCTGTGCCAGAGCCTCACCAGAAACACCCCTGTGGGTGCATTGACAACCATTAATTTATTTTTGCCATTATTTGACAACAGAGTCCGAATCCTAAATGCAGAGCCTTGCTTTCAGAAAAGATCCAAAGCACGCGTTTTGAATTCTCTGCCAAAAGTAACACCAAATTATGGATCAGGTAAGGACTCCCACAGACCTGCCACTGGTTTCATGGAATCCCAGACTGATCTGGGTTGGAAAGGAACTTAAATCTCATCCCATTCCACCTTTACTATGGGCAGGAACACCTTCCACTGGCCCAGGGTGCTCCAAACCCCATCCAGCCTGGCCTTGGACACTTTCAGGGATCCAGGGGCAGCCACAGGGAAGAATTTCTTCCTAATATCTAATAAAAATCTGCAATCCTTCAGTTTAAAACTATGCCTCCTTATCCTATCCCTCCATGTCCTTGGAAAAGTGACTTCTGGGCTATTCCATCCTCAGCAGAGTCCTGAAGGCTGAGCCCTCCTCTTCCTCTTCCCTGCCTGCAGCCAACCATCTCCTTCCCAGCAACTCTCACTGGCCACTGCAGATGACAAAAATTGACATTTTAAACCTCCCCATTCACAGAACAAAACACCTGCAACTGATTAAAAAGTTTTCTACCTCGAAAAAAAAACCTCTATGCATGGGAAAAATGTGCTCCAAGGGCTGGTTCTGGTCTGGTTGTGTGGGACAAAGCCCAGAGGAGCCCTCCATGGAGAGGACCTGAGGAATGGACAGGACATTACATTAATGGTGTTGCACAGAAATGATCCAGCCAAGAAACCCCCAGCTGAATAGAGCTCCACAGCCATTTTATAAAATTAATAAAGCATGTAAGAGATAAGTGTGTCCCACTAGTGGATTTAATACCTTGGCTTAAGAGTCCTACCCAGGAAACTTCCATGGCTTTTCTGCTGACTCTGCTGGATCTCAGAGCATAAGAGAGAAGTGGAATTCAGCCTAAAAGGCAGACAGTGAATGCAGAAGTCAGGACTTAGGAAAAAGATTTTTTAAAAAAAGAACTGTTGATATTTCTCCTCTCTGACACGTCCCAGTCTGTCAAAATGGCCACTGCCTTTATTTTGTTTAATCACTTATCTCCATGGAGGGAAGAGGAAATTCCCAAGAACGCATGGTCGTTAAAAATATTAGCCAGGCACTGGTGATTATTTTTGGTAGCTAAAAACTTCCTGGCTGAGGGGTCTGGGTTTGCATTGGACCCGAGTAAATGTTTTAGGATAACTTTCATAAATACCCATTATGCTCAAACCAGTGGGCAGTTTACAATTCAGCTGGGAAGGGCGGGGACATGTTTCTCTTTCTTTTGTTCTGCCTGGCCGCATGCTAAAGTGCATAGATCCACACTGAATTAGCATTTAGCTATTTTCTCGTATCCTTAAATAAAGGACCAGTTCACACAGTCAGAAATCTCTGTTTCCTTTCGGGCAGGAAAAAGGAAGTGAATGCGAGGGGCAGATTTGGAGTTTGCTTGCAAGAACAATTGAACTCCCATCCAGAGGGGAAGGGGATCTGCGTCAAGAGGAATTCACATTTTTTTCTCTTTTTTTTTTTTTTTTCCCCCCCAGCTCTGGAAGGGAAGAGAAAAATGACCTTTAGTTTAAAAGCCTGAAAGAATAAAGGTCTGAGCCTTGAGAGCTGCCTGCACAAACAGAGCCATGAAAGGTTTTTCCTGAGCAAAGGCTCCCGGGGCCGCTCGCGCCGTCCTCCAGCGACTGCGCTGCAGCTCCGGCTGCTCCCCTCTTCTTATCCCAGGTGCAGGGCAACACCCAGACCTGTCAGCAGCTCCTGCCCACCAGGGACAGGCCCTGGGTGGTGCTGAGCAATATCTGCCATTTTCCTCACTGTCCCTCCCCAGTGCTGCCCGTGCTGCTGGGCAGAATGGGACTCGGTGAAATTGAGAGGATCCCCTTGCCTTGCTCACCCAAAATCTTATTTATACACAGATGTGTGTGCAAGCAGGCAGGGCATTGATTCAGCACCTCACACTGGCCCCATTCTGGTGCTTTTACTGTACAACACAAAGCCTCTCCCAGCTTCTCTGGGCAGGGGATGTGCACTGAGCTCTCAGGGGCTTGACAAAGCCTCAAACCATTTTCTGTGTGGTCTCATCTCCATGGTCTCCCCCAAACCATTGCAGTCCTCAGCACTACTCTCCATTTAGTGGGCCTTAAATACCCACAGAGTGTTTTTCTCTGTATTTTTCCCCCCAATGCAAGCCAGATTTCCAAGACAAGCTTCCAAGGAGCTGCAGAGCACAGAAGTTGAATCTTTTTAGGATCCTTGAGCATCCCCAGGGGCATTAAGGGCTTTGGGATGAAGGTGAGTGCCACAGGCTGGGGTGCCCCCAGATTTCCAAGACAAGCTTCCAAAAAAGCCCCAGAGTTGCAGAGCACAGATGTTGAACCTTGTTGGGATGTTTGAGCATCCCCAGGGGCATTAAGGGCTTTGGGATGAAGGTGAGTGCCACAGGCTGGGGTGCCCCATGGTCCCCAGCTCTTGCCAGAGCAATCCTGGCAAAAGAGGGACTCATCACCCTTCCCTCCTCCCCACACATCAGCCAGACCTGCTCCAAACCCCAGGCTCAGACCTGCCTGGGGGGTTTCTGCCCCAGAGCAGAGCCAGCCCTGCATCCTGCAGAGCATCTCTTCCCCAGGGCTGCTCCCCTGCAGGTGATCCCGAGGGAGCACAGGGGATCCAGCTCCACTCTGCGTTCCCACACACTCACAGAAGCTCCTCGGAGCAGTTTTTCCTCCCATCCAAGGAAAATATTTGCTGGGAGTGTGGAGCTGTGGCTGGGCAGTGTCAGCAGCAAATGTCAGAGAGCGCAGGCAGGAGAGGAACTCATCAGGCAAAATGGCCAAATTCCCCCAGGAGGAGCTGCTCTGTGATCTCTGCAGCAAGGATGGATGTGCCCAATCACCACTGACATATTTTCTGAAAAATACCTTTTCTCCTGAGAAGCTGGGAAGCTTCAGCTTCTCCATGTTTGGTGCTTTGGAATGGGATTTGGAGAATTGTTTACCCAGCATGTGAATTGTTTTTAATTAATGGCCAATCACAGCCAGCTGTGTCAGACTCTCTGAGTCAGTCACAAGATTTTATTATTTATTCTTGGCTAAAGTTCTAATGTCTGCTTCCTCTTTCTTTAGTATAGTTTTAGTATGTAATTTTCCTTTATATCATATTACAATAAATGAACCTGCTTAAACATGTAGTCAAGATTCTCATCTCTTCCCTCATCCTGGGCACCCTCAAACACCACCACACCTGATGGTTCCATGGATCATTTTGGCTCTCTTTGCCTCTCTCCTGGTTTTATCTCAGCTCAGGGTGACCCTCCTGACAGCACATCCCAGACACTCCCGGCCGAGCTGGGCTGAAATCACCTCTCAGTGTGGGTCTCTGAGTGTATTTTGGCACGTTTCCACTTTTCTTCTCTGCGCTGTCCATGCTCAGTGAATGCAGCAGCACTCGGAGGGACAAACCAGAGCCAGCAGAGACCCAGGGGGACAAACACAGCCGGTCCCAAAGCAGTCAGGCATCACCTCTGCTGAGGCCAGATGTCTGCAGAGCCTGGCACCAGGCAAAGGTGCATCTGGGAACGCTGGGATGAGTCAGCCCTTGAGGAAATGCTGTCACCTCCAGCCCCGTGCAGCAGCCCCCCTCCCTCACTCTGTTTCCAGCTCCACACACGGTTTTACCCTTTACTACCAAAACTTCCTGACCAACCCCCCCCCCAGATGGAGCCTCAGTGAGGTTTCAGGTCCTGCTCGTGGGTCTGTTACATGGGGGGAGCCCAGCTGGGAGCCCATCCCCACATCCAGCCCGGGATGGGAGCAGAGCAGCACTGGGAGAAAGGCAGGATCCCACTGAACACTGGGAATCTGCCAGCCCCGTGGATTTCCAGCATTATTCCTGCTCCCCTTGAGCTCCCAGCGTGCAGGGGCTGCACCTCCTACCTTGGTGCATGAAGGTAATTCATTAACCTGCAGGAATGAGGAGCCTCAACTTTCCCCCAGTGCCTGGGACAGCAGCAGCTCCCCGTGGTGCTGCCAGGCTGGGGACAGTCCCTGGGGTGGGGACAGTGCCCCAGGGTGGGGACAGGCTCCTGGGCCGTGCCAGCCAGGCAGGAGATGCGTGCCCAGCTCCTCAGGAGTGCAGGAGCTGCAGGGAAGGCACCAAGCCCAGCTGGGTGTGAGGGGCTGGGAGCAGCAGGGGCTTTGCTCCTCTCATGGAAAAGTTGGGTTCAGCAGGGTCACAGCACCGGGTTTGGGATTCCAGGGGTCTGCAGAGGCTCCAGGCAGGTTCTTCCCGAGGTAGGGCAGATTGTGACAGGTTCTGAGGGTTTGTGCAAGGCCAGGGACAGTGGCAGAGCTGCAGCTGTGAGCCCACAGCACCTGCAGGGCTGCCAAGTCCCCCTGTGGTGCTGGAATAAGCTCATTGCCTCCCCAGCCCTTGATTCACCCACCAGAAGCAGCAGAACCAGTCCCAGAAAGGGCTGAGCAGACATTGGGATTACTGCCCCAAATGTCACCTGAGCACCCCAACAAAGAGGATAAACCTGTCCAGAAGGAACACTGGAATGACCAAACTGCAAAAGAACATTTTCCTTCTGCTCCTGGAGGACCCCCAGGACTCAGGGCTGCTGCTGGAGGCTGTGCCAGCCCAGTGGGGAGCCTTCAGCTGTTTTATTCATAGAAATCCAGAGCAGCCCTGGAGCTGGCAGCAGCCCAGGGAGGGTCTGTGCTCTGTGGAAATGGGCAGGGCAGCCCGGGGCCGGTGTCCCAGCAGAGAGATAACATCTGGATCAGCCAGGCCAGTGTCCCAGCAGCAGAGATAACATCTGGATCAGCCAGGCCGGTGTCCCAGCAGAGAGATAACATCTGGATCAGCCAGGCTGGGTCCCAGCACCAAAGATAACATCTGGATCAGCCAGGCTGGTGTCCCAGCAGCAGAGATAACATCTGGATCAGCCAGGCCAGTGTCCCAGCAGCAGAGATAACATCTGGATCAGCCACAAACAGAGCCATGGAGCAGAACCCCTGACGTGCCCTGCTCCTCCTGCTGCACACGTGAAGGGTTCAGGCTGGATCATCCTATTTTCCATAAACACACCAGGTTTGTAATCCTGGATTTGCAGGACAGCGCTGCTGGCACGGTGCTTTGAGCTCGAGTGTCAGCCTTAAACCTGGGCTTTGCTGAGATTAGTCCCAGGTACAGAGCCTGCAGCACTCAGCACGTTCTATGTGAGCACAAAAATTGGTTGGATCAGGATTCCTGTGGCACACAGGGAGTGAAATCACTGGCCTGTTATTTCTGAATTCCTTTTCTTTGCTGTGTTTTGATTTTGATTTATTTTTCTCCCGTAGGAAGCAGCTCAGAGATTGGTTGTGACACAGCCCAGGTCACAACAGCCTGTTTTCCAAAGGAAACATTTGCCATCTCACTCCCAGCTTGGATTTGCCTGTCCCTGCTCACTTGCCAGAGCTTGTTCTGCAGTGTTAATAGGGAAATTTCTTTGCACAGAGCCAGTTGTGCCCGAGTGATTTTGTTCAAGGCATAAAAAAGCACATTCACTTGGTGTTTGAGATGACATTTATTTGGTGGGTGGGCTGGAGAGCTCGGTGGGCAGAGAGAGAGAAAAAAATCCCACCCTTGTCAGGAGCTCTTTCAAAAGCAAAGAAACAAGAGCCTGGGAGAGATAAGAAAATGAACATTTGCAGAATCTGGGAAAGCCTCGTGCAGAGGGACAGAGACAAAGCACGAGAATGCACTTTATTTGTGACAAGCTTTCCATCCTGGGCAGCCAAACAGGACATCCTGCCTCAGTTCTCCTTCCTCTCTTTAATTAGAGCTGCGTTCAGGACACTGCCATTAATGTCATCTCAGCATTTCCATGCCAAAGCCCTGTTTTTGCTGGACTTTAGGAACTTGGCCCCAGAAGAGGCTGTTATTGGTGCAGAGCTGGTCAGCACAGGGGCTGGAGCAGGTTTGCAGCCAGCTGCTGTGACATTTCCATCCCAGGGAGCTGCCACCAGCCCTGAGAGAGGCGTTTCCATGCAGGATGTGGGGGCAGTGAGGGAAATCAGAGCCCCTCTCTGGCCACGGAGGGATTTAGGGCTGTTTGTGCTCCAGGAATGTGTCTCCATTTCAGGTCGGAACCGTGGCACCTCTCTGACATCTGAAAGTCACTGAAAACACACCACCCACATTTTCCAAACTGTGAGTCACTGTGGAAGCCTCTGTGGCTGCAAATAATTAAAGAAGAATCTGAAAAGTGGATTCTCCAGCAAAAGTGGATTCTCTCAGGTGTTTTCACTGCCTGAGAGCAGGGCCTGGTTGAAGCCCCCCAAAAGGAACCCCTGAAATCTCTGTCAGCTCTAAAACCCCCATGTTGGAAAGAAGCTGAAATGCACCTCAACCTCCAGCACAGCCTGGCAGAGCTCAGCCAGCTCTGCTGATAAACCAGATTCCTGTCATGCTTGTTGCTCTGTATAAACTCCTTCCTTTGGGTCTCCAGGGCAGGACCTGGGGTTTGTGCACAGCTCTGAGCACATGGGCAGCAGAAATCCCCATTCCCATCCCACTGAGAGCCCTGTTACACCAGACTGGGCATCCCTGAGCAGGAGAAGCCAGAGCTCGGTCCAGACAACTCCTCTGGGGCTGGTTTTGGCTCGAGAAGTGCTAAATATTATTAGCAAAAAGAAAAACACTTTTTTTTTTTTCCACAGTGGAAAAACGAGTCCTTAGTCCTTCCAACCCAAAATATTAGTGATATTCCAAAATATTAGTGAGATTCCAAAATATTAGCGAGATTCTTCCATTCCTGAAGGGAGGGCAGACAGATCCCTTTGTTCCTGCTGCAGCCCCAGGTGCAGTGCTGGCATCCAGAGCAGGGCAGGCTCTGGAAGAAGCTGTAAAGCAACATTTCATCACAGGATACTCCACAGCAGACAGGGTTAAGCCAAACATCCTTTTACTGCTCCTCTTTCACTTCCCATTCGAGGGGAGAGCACACAATGGCCCTGCACCCTGAGCTAGGGCAGTGCTGGGGGATCCCCAGCTGCATTTTCTCCTGGCTTCCTGCATGGCCAGGCTGCTGTGTCCCCTGGCCCAGGAATTCCCACCAGGAATTCCCTGCCTTTCCCAGCCCTGCTGCCACCCCACGGCTTCCCTGTCTTGCTGAGGAGCCAAAGCAGAGAATTCAAATGAACTAAGAGAGTGAGGAAATGGTGGAAAGGGGCTGGTTTGGGGCTCTCCAAGCTGTTTGGAGCTGTTCCCCCAGTTTCCCACCTGCTGGAACAACCTGCTTTGGGTACAATGCTCCGATGCCACCGCATGGCACAACCCCAGTGTTTTTGGGGTTTTGGCTGAGGGGATTTAGGATGTGCTGGCCCAGGGTTCTTCAGCAGTGCCCTCCGATGCTGGGCACCCCCGGGGGGGGCTCAGGGCTCTGTTCCCCCCCAGCAGAGCAGGGCAGGGCAGGAAGGGAGCAGGGCAGATGAGGAGATGAGTGTTTCCTGCCCCTCTCGGCAGCGCTGTCACTCAGCGGCCCCTGCAAGTGCAGCAGCAAGATAACTCCAGACACAGCCACCAGCACTTCCCCCCTTTGTCCCGGGCTTTTTTCAGGCCTTCCTGAGCACAAACGTCCCATCTCCACAGGAATGTCCCTGCTGCTGCTGCTGGCTGCCCCCGGGGATGTGGGTGCTGCAGCAGCCCGGGGATGGGGCAGCCCTGAGCTGGGCACTGCCATGGGAGCATGGAAGGAGTTCTGGCATGGAACTGCAGCTGGCAGTGCCCTGAGCTGGGCACTGCCATGGGGGACATGGAAGGAGTTCTGGCATGGAACTGCAGCAGCTGGGCACTGCCATGGGGGACATGGAAGAAGTTCTGGCATGGAACTGCAGCTGGCAGTGCCCTGAGCTGGGCACTGCCATGGAAGGACGTGGAAGGAGTTCTGGCATGGAACTGCAGCTGGCAGCCCTGAGCTGGGCACTGCCATGGGGGGACATGGAAGGAGTTCTGGCATGGAACTGCAGCTGGCAGCCCTGAGCTGGGCACTGCCATGGGGGACATGGAAGGAGTTCTGGCATGGAACTGCAGCTGGCAGCCCTGAGCTGGGCACTGCCATGGGGGGACATGGAAGGAGTCCTGGCATGGAACTGGACGGCCACATGCCCCAGTTTCCTGGCCTGAGGCACTCCCCAGTGCAGGGGATGAAGGAGCTCACTGAAAACAACAAGCTCAGGGCAGCCTGAGGGGCAGCAGAGCAGTGTGCCACACGTTCCCCAGGCTCCTGGGGTGGCACAATTCCCCTCCAGCCCCACCAGATGCTCCAGGAAGGTGCCCGCATGACGTTTCAAGCTCCTTGCCTGTCCCTGTGTGGTGCCCACTGAGCCAGCCTGGGGTAACATCCAGGCACAAACCCCAAAAACCCCTCTGATCTGAAAGCAGGGAACACTCCCTTAAATTAGGCTGCCTTTTTCCCCAGATCCCTTCCCAAAAAAGAGGGCTCTGGGTTTGGCTTTGGGGATGCCCTCACCCTGCAGAGCTCACCCTGTGACCCAGCACAGACCCACTCAGTGCCCACAGCTGCAGAGATCAGCCCCACAGGAGATTCCTCACTCCCACAGCACTGTGGGGCAATGAGGGGTTCAACAGGAACAAAGGGGGACATGTGGCACCCCCAGAGAGGGCCCGTGGCCAGCTCAGCACCAGCGTCCCCAGAAAGCCAAGGCTGGAATGCAGCGAGGCTGTTCCCTTATCTCCTCCCCTGCCTCTCAAGGACAAAATAATCTAACGGTTGTAGAAACACATTTTTCACCACGGGATCCTTCACGAGTGCTCGTTTCCTCCCCCAGCCGTTTCCTGGAAGCAGTTTGTGCTGCAGGAGCTGCAGGGGTGCGTGAGGGAGCACACGCATTCCTGCCATGCTCCATGGGCCAGGTCACACCTGGGCACTCTGCAATGCCACTGCCACCAGCTCTGCCTGCCTGGGATCACAGGGCAGGGGGGTGGTGTTAAACTGAAACAGCAGAGATTCAGTTCAATATCAGGGAGAAATTCTTCCCTGGGAGGGTGGGGATGCACAGAGAAGCTGTGGCTGCCCCTGGACCCCTGGAAGTGTCCCAGGCCAGGCTGGTCAGGGCTTGGAGCATCCTGGGATGATGGAAGGTGTCCCTGTCCATGAAGGTGGTGGAATGGATGATCTTTAAGATCCTTCCAAGCCAAACCAGTCCATGATTCTGTAATTGTAAGCCCCTCACAGACAGGCCCTGGTGTTCCCAGCCCCATGGCTCCTGCACAGCTGTTTGTGGATCAACCATAAATGTTTGCTCTTGGCTGCAGATTTCAATCCACGAGCTATTCCTCCATTCTTCCCTGGCTGTTTACTCCTGGAGTTCCTCTGAGTTAAACACAGCTTTATTTCTAGAACAACTGGAATGGGATATCCATCATCTCCATCAATTACAACAAACCGATCACAGACCGTGCAGCGATCAAACAACGAAAAATTGAAAAAAATAAATTAAAAAAGATCAGCCACCAAAGTGCAGCCCCAGGGAGGGAGGGAGGGAGGGAGGAAAAGGATATGGTGCTTCTGGGAGCCGTGGCCGTTTGAAGGCTGGAAGGGAAGCAGGCCAGGGGTTATCCAATCTCTCGGAGCAGACATTTCCGCCTGGCACGCCCAGCAGCGCCGTGCTGGGGCAGCCATCCATCATCAATCACCCACCCTGCCAGGCAGGAAACAGGAGCAGGGCCCCCCCGTGCCCGTGTGGGCACTGCAGAGGGGGCACCTGGCAGCCAGCAGCCCCCAAAGGTGCTGCACAGCCTTTGCAGCTCACCTGGCAAAAGGAGCTGCGGTGCCCGTGAGCCAGCACGAGCTGGAGATGTGGCACTGTCATATTTTCTGATATTTTTCTCCTGAGAAGCTGAGAAGGCTCAGAAAAGAAATGTAAGCAATGTAACCTGATTGCTTAGAATGTGGTCTGGATGTTGCTTACCAACAGGTGCATCTTTAATTAGTTTCATGTGAATTGTTTTTAATTAATGGTCAATCCCAGTCCAGCTGTGTCCGACTCTCTGGTCAGTCATGGGTTTTTATTATTCATTCCCGTCTAGCCTCCTGATGTCTCTTTTCTCTTTCTTTAGGATAGTTTTAGTGTATCATTTTCTTTTAATATAATATAATATCATAATATAATAAATCAGCCTTCTGAGAACTTAGAGTCAATTCTCATCTTTCACCTCATCATGGGAACCCTCAACAACACCACAACAATCAGTGACCACAGAGGTGGACAGAATTCCTCCTTCTACCAAGTGTCCATTCCCCCTTCCCAGCCACAGAGAGCAGCAGATCACTCTCCCAGGGAACAGGTCACTTTCCCTTTCCATCGTTTTTGAAAAGGCTCTGAGAAGATCATAAAAAAAGAATGAGAAACAATCCTTGTCTTCACTTGCTGCACCTGATATTGTGAACATGTGCAATGTGCAGTGGAGATTGGTTTACCAAAGGGTGGTTTCTTAATTAGCCAATGCTGATGGTGTTTGGATTCAAGGACCAATTAGGTCCACCTGTATTGTAACTGTGTATAAAAGAGCAATGGATTTCTTAATAAAGATTATTACTGATGAACCTTCTGTGAATCATGGAGCCAATGCTAATTATTACTCAGCCAGGGGCCTGTTCCAATGACACCCAGCTGCCAATCCTGAGCTTTCCAAGGGCTCCCAAGCTCTCCAGGATGCTCTTCCAGCCCCAAACATGCAAGCAGCATTGTTTCCCAGGAGCACAGGCATGGTTTATACCTGGCATTTTTGGTTGATGACTTTGAGCAGGTTTTGGCAGCTGTTTGAGCACAGCTAACACGGGCTGTCCTGCTGGACAGGACATGCTCCCCATGCTGCTCCCCATCACAGCAGCATCCTAACCCATTCCCTGGTGGCCCCCACAGTGCCCTGACCCCCTGGGAGGGATGCAGGGATGCCAGGGGAGGATGGCACAGCTCGTGTCACCCTGTTCTTGCAAGGACACCCTGGCTAAAGCAGGAGGGACAGGGACACCCAGTGTGTGGTGGTGCAGCCCCCCCGGCCCCACAGCTCCCTGGGGCTGCTCAGTGACACAAATCCCTGCCACCAGAGCTTCCTGTTTTCCTGCTGCAGCAGCTCACGCTTCCCTGCAGTCCTTGACCCCTGGGGCTGGGCTAGGAAGGATGTGAAATGCCTCTCGTGCAGCCCGAGGCTGGGCTTGGGGCTGCCCCTGGAGCCCTGAGCCCACAGCTGCTGTGTCAGTGTGTGTGTCTGTGTGTCAGTGTGTCTGTCCGTGTGTCTGTCTGTGTGTCTGTCAGTGTGCCAGTGTGTCAATGTGTCTGTGTGTGTGTGTGTGTGTGTGTCAGTGTGTCTGTGTGTCTGTCTGCATGTCAGTGTGTCAATGTGTCTGTGTGTCAGTGTGTCAGTGTGTCAATGTGTCAGTGTGTCAGTGTGTGTGTCAGTGTGTCTGTCTGCGTGTCAGTGTGTCCATCTGCGCAGACACAATGGTCACACCGTGCCTCCCCAGCTGGCACAGCTGCCAACAGCCTCAGGGGACAGGATCTGATAGCTCAGAGGGAGAGCAGAGCCACAGGACAAAGCAAAGCCCAGCAGAGCTGAGTCTTTGATTACAACTCTTTTCTTCCCCTCTCTGAGCGAGGAAATACAGACTGCAGTTGTTTTCTCACTTGCACTTCCCCCAGATTTCAGGCTGATCAAAGCTCAAGGGTTTTGTTTTCCCTGCACAGCTGGAAAGAAATTCTCAAAATCCCTTCCTGGCACAATGGCACAGGCTGGGCTTCCCAAAATGCCAAGCAGGGGAAGGTGGGGTGTCTGTGAGAGCAGAAACTGCTGCCCCAGGCTCTGCAGAGCACCACGGACACACGTTCAAGGAAATGGCCCAGCCTGGGCCATTGTTGCCTTTCAGAGCCACCACCTCTCATCCCTGCTGGGAAACGATGCTGCTCATTTCCCAGCATTTCAAGATTTCAAGATTTCCAAGTGTGAAGTAAATGTTGATCACGGCAGGCTGATGGGTGTTTCATTCTGCTTTTCTTGGGGTGACAAGATGCTTCAGCTCTGGTTATGTTTCTGTTGCAGGAGTGCCAAAAGTCAGAAATCCCTCCAGAAACAAACCCAGGTCTCCCCCAGCAGCTGCACCACAGGAAAACCCCACACACAGACATTATTGCACTGGGGACAAAAACATGAGCAGGGCTTTGGGGAGGGGACAAGGACAAGGGCAGTGGGTACCAGTTTGGCCAATATCAGCCAGATCCAACTTTCTTTGGAAAGATCCAACATTTACAATCTTTCTTGCCAAAAGGAGCTGTGATAATCTTTTATTTTGAGGATTTTCTTGTGGAGATCTTCTCATCTAACAGTGCTAGGCCAGACCACCCAGCAGCACCTTGGGGACATCATCAAAAGCTCTGCAGAAGGGCTCAGCCCCAGAAGAGAGGCGTGAGGACACGGTGCCACCCAGGGCTGAGCCCTGTGCACAGGTCAGGGAGCTCGGTGCAATCACAGCCTGACAAATCTCCCCCTCCCTGCCCAGGGCTCCAGTTACACCACACTTAATCCTGGAGCCACTTTGGCCCTGCAGCTCAGGGCTGACCCACTTGCGAGGCAGCGAGGCCCCCTGAGCTCAGAAATGTTAAATACATTGTAATTGGAGCCACGGTGCCTCCGCTTTCCTTCCCATGCAGAGGCCCTGGGAAGTGAATTTTCCAGAGTTTTCCTGGAGAGGAGCTGATTCTCAGCCCAGCAGGGACACATTGGGATCTTCCCCATCTATGGGGTGGTCACATCAGTGGCAAAGCAAAGGAAACCCAATCCACCCATTCCAGAAGGAAAAGGGAGTGGGGCTGGATAAGGGCTGAGCTCCCTGGGGAAGGGAGGGGAGAGCTGTGCACTCCCTGTTCCAACTTTTGCTCCTTTAATATCAAATCTTGCCCCGATGCTGCCAGCATCCTGATGCTGCCACCTCCCTGGGGAAGGGACATGTCACTTGTCTCCTCTCCTTGTCCATCCTGGGGCGTTGGGGACAGCATCAAATTGGGAACAAATCAGCCCTGATGTGCTGGAGGGGCAGCACAGACATTTGTCCCCACTGTCACCTCCCTTTGCCATTGCCAGGTGAGGCTGGAAGCTCCTTGGGGCAGGGCATGGCCACAGGGCAATGCTCCCAGCTGCTATTTTGACATAAAAAGCAGCATTTCCCCCAGCTTTAAAACACTTTTCCTCCCTTCCAGTGCAGGTGAGTGCTCCTCTGGCAGCTGCTGTCCTCTCCAGAGGGAGTTTGAAGGCCATGGTCACAAAATCAGCAAACTGGGGCAAAAGGCTCTGCCAGACACACAGGCAAAGGAAACAGATGCAAAGGGAGCTCTGGAACAGCCTCACTGTGCTACCAAACACTCCAAAACCTCGTGAGGACAAACCCAGCAGGAGTGTGAAACTTCTTCTGGGGACTTCAAAAAAAGCCACTTTGTCCTGCTGGAGTTTCCAGACTCACAGATCACAGCCAGGGGAGGAAGGGGCAGCCAGAAGCTGCTGCCTGGGGTGATGGGGCAGAGCTGGGGGCACAGAAAGCCCCGTGGGCAGTGGGGAGCACCCACAGGGGAGGCAGGCAGGCTCCAGCCCTGTTCCCTGTGCCGCTGTGGGCTCAGATTTGGAGGTAGGAAGGGTTTGGGTGCTCCCAGAAACCCCTGACACGGCTCCCAGAGGCGTTTCTGCAGGGAGATGCTCTCAGGGTTTGCCTCCCTTTGAAGTGAAAGCCCTGGGAAAGGCAGGAACGCCTCCAAACACACTTAATTAATCCAACTTGTCACATTAATGACATCAAACCACAGCCACTGCAGCAGAGTCTGGGCCCCATCTCACACCCAGCTGCAGTAAACAAGGTGACCCCCGTGGCAGAGAGGAATGATGAGGAGGATTCATTCCATGGATATCAGATGGCTAATTAATTACTTTATTATATATATAATATTATATTATATATATATATAATAATAAATGTACACTATTATATTTATTATAATTATTATAATAAATATATAATATTCATTATAATAACAAATAATTAATATAGAATATTATACGAATAATTCTAATAAATTTATACATTATAATAATATTATAACATTACAATTATTAATATTATAAATAATTATAATTACAATAATATATGATATATAATATATATCATATATATAATTACAATAATATGATATATAATATATACTTATATTATATTACATTACATTATATTATATTATATTATATTATACATTTACAATTATATTTATAATTATAATATATTAATATAATTATAATATAATTATAATATAATTATAATATAATTATCTTATAACAATATTATGCATTTCATAATTATTATACTAAATATATAGTATTTATTGTAATAATAAATAATAAATATATAATTTTATATAAAATAATAATAAATATATACTATTATATATTTATTAGATACTATATTATTCTATATTATATTACAATACATTTAAACTGAATCTGCACAAGCACCCAGGTACACACAACTGCCCAGAATCTCGTGACTGTCAGCCCACAGTCCTGACACACACACCTGGCCCTGACAGGCCAAGGAAATAAAACACCATCACTCTGAGTAAACAATCTCCATATTTCATTCTACTTTGGCACAACACAGGAGCAGCCAGTGAGATAAGAATTGTTTTGATCATTCCTTTCTCTGCTTCTCTCAGTGCTTCTCTGGTTCACAGAATGTGAATCCCACCCCCAGCAAAGCTGCAGAGCTTCCCCAGCAGCGGGCTCAGGGCACAATTGGTGCCAGCAGTGGGGACAGCAGGAGCAGGTCCCCATGGGCTGAGCTCAGAGCCCCCCGAGGGTTCCCTGCTGTCCTGCCCATCCCAGCTGGCAGCTCGGTGTCCCTCAGTGTTTCTGTGTCCCCGGGGGTGTGTGTGCCCTTTCCCAGGCTGGGGTGAGGGTCTCTGTCCTGTAGCTGTCCCCACAGCCCCATGGGGCTGAGCCCCCTGTCCCAGAACCCCAGCCCCCAGCCCTCCCTGCCTTCCCCAGGTGATAACCTTGGGCAGCTCCCTCTGACCTGGAGGAGCTGGGAGAGGGAAAGATGTTGACTTTTAACCTCCTGCTGTGCTTCATCCTCTCCTAATGGGCTGGGCTCCCCCCTCCACCCTGAGCCCATCCATCTCCTGCTGCCACAGCCTCCAGCTCTTCCCACGATCCCGTCTGGAATGGGAGGAAGGAGCTTCACCTCCAGCCTCCAGCTCACCTGGAGCTCCCTGCTGTCCTTCCCCCTCACCTCAGGGCAGCAGCAGCTCCCAGGCCAGGCCCAGGGAGGCCTGAGGGGCACAGAAATGTTGGCAGGGCTGCTCAGTGCCCAGATTTTGGCCAGGTCCCCAAGTGTGGCAGAGCTGACCCCATCCCCTCCAGCCTGGCTGAAAGGAGCCGCACACCAGGCAGGACTTGGAGATAAATCTAAACCCTTTGATGTGCAGGGGAAAGGGAGACATCCCTTATCTCCCTTTCCTTCTGTGCTGAAACCCCTCCCCAAAGGCATCCCTGGGACGGGCAGAGCCTGGGCTGTGAGGATGTGACACCAGAGCCACCCGCTGTCCCCGCAGCACAGACAGGGCTCAGACACAGCTGGGACACTGGGCTGTGCGCAGGAGCCATGCTCTGTCCCTCTGCCTCCTTCTGCCCTCCTCTGGCGTCCCTGGGAGCTTTTCTCTGCATCTTTCTCATCCCTTGCTCCGGCTAAATCCCCTTTGGAGGCAGAGCTGTAAGGAAGCCCCCAGGGTGGCAGGGAATATTGTCATTATTGGTTATTAATTCCCTGCCCCAAAGACAACCCAGCCCTGAGCCTGCCGGGGCTGGCAGTGCTCGGGAGTTGTGCAAAAGGGTTTGGGATAAATATAGACCATGAGACGAGGAGGAGGAGGAGGAGGAGGAGGAGGAGGAGGAGGAGGAGGAAGCAAAACCAAGAGTCGGGAAGGAGAGAAACACCCGAGTGGAGGAGCAGGAGCTGCCTGTCCTGGTTTAGGAAGGGGAAGCACACCCCACTGTGGCTGCTGCTGTGCTTGGAAAGGCACCCAAGCTCTCCCTGGTGCAGATCTCCAATCTCCACCCCCTGGTGCTTTCCCCCGAGGGGTCTCCAGGGTTTTCCAGCCGGGAAAGGCTCCATTCCAAGGAGAGGGAATGCTGGGGTTGAGGATGCACATCATACCAAAGGGAGAGGCAAAGGGGAGGAAAGGGACAGCTGATGCTGGGAGGCTTTCCCTCCTTCAACCTGTCTGAAAGAGAGGTGAAAATTCTGGAAAGGAGAGTGCTTTTGTGCAAAAAAATCCCTGTATCCCACTGCTGGATAGCACAGGCTCTCCAGGGAATGTCCCCACCTCGGGGGGACACACCACAACATCTGGGATGCAGCAGGGACAGCACTGGAACGGCAGGGGCTTTTAAAAAAAGTTTTTTAAAAACATTATTATTACTATTATTATTATTATTATTATTATTATTATTTACATTTACATTTACATTTTTAAAGCCTCAAAAGCACATTTCAGGAAAGCTTTCGATGAGAAAATGCATCAAGCAAGGAGCAGCAGCAGCTGCAGGCGACAGGAAGGTGGAGTGGGAGAGCCACGCTAGCAGGAGCTGAGCTGTGCAAGAGCAGAGGTTTCTTTGGTTTCACAAATAAGAGGTTCAAAGTTGGAAAAACGTGTGAAGCTGTCTGCTGGCGTGGCTCAAACTGAGGCAGCAGCTTCACAGGGAAAGAGGAGGAAGGAGGGATGCAATAAAAACATTGAAGTACTTTGCACCAAGCCTTGCCAGCAACAAGTTTGATTCTCGAGCTGCTAAATGTTTTTTGTCTCATCATTGTCAGATATGAAACGTGCTTCTGGTGAGCAGCATTTTCCCTGAGAAATTGCTCCCAGCCTCAAAAGAAAGAGAAAAAGCCTTTAAAGGATATTGAACGGCCCCCAAGAAAGAAAGGAAGGTTTTAATTTCGTGTGGAACACAGCATCTGCACGATGAACCAGAAAAGGAAACACGGCAGAGATTCTCCCTTTGGGTCTGAGCCTGACTTTGCCCTTGTGGTTTTCGGTTCAGCTGCAGAGCAGAAACCTCTGGTTCCCCCCAGATTCTCTCTCTGAGCCCTCAAGAGCAGCCTGGCCACGGACACAGGCGTGGGAACGGAGCCTGGCAGTGCCCCTGGAGCTGCAGTGGATGTGACTCACCCCCTTTGGGTGCTGCTGGTTAAAATCCCTCCCAAATCTGGTTAAAATCCCTCCCCAGAGCTCTCAGCCCGGGCTGCTCCAGGCTCAGCCATGTGTTTCTGGTTACTCTCTGTGTGTGCCAGCAGAGCCTCGGCCTGCACACACATCATGTTTGCATATAAGCTGCAAATTTGAGTTTGATTTGGTGGGCTGGAGCCCCCGGGGCCTCTTGGATGCCTTTGAAAGAGCTGCTGGGTCTGAAAGGTCTCCAGTGCGTGGGGATGTGTGGTCCAGGAGAGGGGCTGAGAGGGGGAGTGTGGGAAGAAGAGCGGGAGGAAAGAGAAAGGAGGAGGAGATGAAAAGGATGGGGATAATGGAGGAATTGCAGGGAGGAGAGGGATGGCAGGGACAGCACTGGAGGGGCAGAGGCTTCGTTATTATTATTGTTATTATTGTTATTATTAATTATATTAATATTAATAATATTATTATATTAATATCAATATTATTATTATACCTAGCACCCAGCCAAAGATAAAGGAGAAGGAGATGAAAAGGATGGGGATAATGGAGGAATTGCAAAGAGGAGAGGGATGGCAGGGACAGCACTGGAGGGGCAGAGGCTTCATTATTACTATTATTATTATTATTATTATTATTATTGCTATTATTATTATTATAACATTTAATTTATAATATAATTAATTATATAATATAATTAAATCTCATATAATAACTAATAATAGAATAATTAATAAATTTTTATTAATATATAATTTATTATCTATTAAAATAATATAATTGTATAATAGTTAATTATATGTAATACAATTAATAATAACATTATTAATATAAATATTATACTGAGAAGCCAGCCAAAGAGAAAGGAAAAGGAGATGAAAAAGATGGGAATAATGGAGGAATTGCAGAGAGGATAGGGATGGCAGGGACAGCACTGGAGGGGCAGAGGCTTCATTATTATTATTATTATTATTATTATTATTATTATACCCAACACCCAAAAAGAAAGGAAAAGGAGGAGATGAAAAGGATTGGGATAATGGAGGAACTGCAGGGAGGAGAGGGATGGCACCCAGCACCCAGCCCGTGCCCACACCCAGCCCCATCCATCCCGAGGGACGTGTGGGATCTCAGCAGCCCCAGCCCACAGCCAAGCTCCCTCCCCTGAGGGGACACAGAGCCATCTCTGGCCACCCAAGCCCCGCAGTGCCCTCCTGGTCCGTGTCCCTGCGCAGTCTGGGGGTGGCTGTGCAGAGCCCATCCCTGTCCCCCCGCTCCCCCCAGGCCTGGGGCCGCCCTCCATCCTCAGCACTCCCGTCTGAAGCACCCAGCAGGAGGCTGGGAACGTTTGGCTGCTCTCCCAAGGAGATTTTCCTTCATAAAACACGAGGCAGGCGGGGGCTTTTCACAAGAACTGGGCACGGCTGAATCCCTTTTCTCGGCAGCCAGCGGGAGGAGAATGGGAGAGGGACAAGAGACGGGACGGCCACTGCCTTTGTTTGGGTTTTGAGGCAGAAAGAGGATGGTGAGGGGGGTTTAAAGATATGATGATGGGCCTGAATGTGCTGAAGGAGCAGCTTGAGGTGGGGAGGCTTCAGACTGCCATGGGAGGGGACAGGAAAGGTTTGGCTGTCACTGCTCACAGGAAAGGGGTGAGCCCCACATGGTGGGCACCCAAAGGGTTGGGGTCTCCCTGCTGCAATCCCTGCTGTTCCAAGGCTGCTTGGGAAGGGTCCAAAAGGATGTGGGATGTTGGGGACACGGTGAACAGGTTGGTGCTGTGCTACCCATGATCCTTGAGGCCTTTCCAACCTTAATGGTTCTATCATTAAATAAATCAATAACCCAACACTGTTTTGCACTTCGGGGCTTATGCACTGCCTCACCCCTGAAAGAGTGAGGAGAAGAGACCCCAGCCCTGCTTCTTCACCTGGCTCTGGCTTTGTCCCCCCACGCCTGAGGAGCTGGGGATGGTGGGGACAGGGGCAGGGGGCCAGGGCCACCACTGCCCTGGGGACATGTCGGGAGAGCCCATCCCTGTGTCACTAGATGGCGGCTCCACCTCAGGAATGGCTGCAGGGGCACGCTGGGGGCCAGCCTGGGTGTCCTGTCCCCCCATGGGGGCCCAGCAGAGCCCCCCATGTCCCCCTGCCACCCGTGTCCCCACTGCCACCACAACCATGCAGGAGGGTTTTCTTCCTCTCCTTACTGCAGGGGGGTTTCCTTCCTCCCCTTTCAGCATCATTCCTGCTGGCAGGACCCCAAGCTGCACCCGAGGAGGTTCAGGTTGGATATTAGGAATCATTTCCTCACTGGATGTGGGATTATTCCCTGTATCCAGCTCCTTCCCACGGGGCTGCTCCTGAGCCGCAGCTCAGCCTGAGTGTGGTGAGGTCAAAAAACTCTGTCCCTCTCTTCCCCCTCAAGGAAACCCAGATGGAGACATGGAAAAGATCTCATCTCGTGCCTAGACCACCCCGGGCTGAGGGTGTGAACCTCCCGTGGTGGTCTAAAACCCCTGCAGCACAGAGAGAGAGCCCCTGGAGCCCCAGGGCTGGCAGAGGCAGGCAGGGAGGGTGGGAGTGCATCCCACCGGGATCACCATCCCTGAGAAATCACCGGGGATTCCCTGGCAGGTACAAAAGCCTCAGCAATGGCAAGCAAACCCGTGTCCCAGCAGCTGGTGCGCTGCCCTCGGGTGTGCTCACACTCCCAGTATGACCAGTTCCCTCCAGCCCCGGGGCTGGCTCTGCACAGCGCTGCAGCTTTAAGGCACAGCCGGGCTGCAGCAGGTTCCTCCTCCCAGCGCCCTGCCAGAACCAACCTAGCCGAGAGTAATTAGTGTGGTTATCAAGGGACGAGGTGGATTAATGTGGGAAAGTCATTGATGAAGGCAGAGAAGGGCAGATGCTTTCCTGGAGTCCCCAATCAATACAGACCTTGGAGGATGAATGAGCGCTTCAAAGAAAAGCATCAGCCAACAATTGAGTGCTTTTAGCTCCCGGACGGCTGCTGTGCCTGCAGCAAGGAGTGAAGCAGGGCCCAGGGCAGCCTCACACCCTGACAATTATCGCTCCTTGTGCCCGGCAGGAGCCTCTGCCCACCGCGGGGAGGAGGGCGATGCTGCCGGGTGATGCTGCTGGTGTGGAGATGGGCACCGAGCGTGTGGAGGTGGCCGTGTGTGTGTTGGGAAGGATGAAAGTTTGACAAGAAAGCCTCACAGATATGTGTGCTTAGCAGAAAGATTTTTAAATGGAGAGTCTGATGAAGAAATAGAGATGGAAGCAAGTTTTGATATAGAAGAAAAGGATTGCACCCAGCGCTTTACTCGAAAGCCAGGCAGGGCGGGACAGCTCTGCAGAGAGGGAAGAAAAAACCCAAAACAAATCGGAGCATGTTTTTTTGCTCTCCCGGCGCAGCTCGCAGCCCCTCCTCTGTCATTCCCGCTGGAATGTGTCTCCGAATTCCTCTCTGGCTCGCTGCGTGCTGCTGCCGGCTCTGCCCGCGATTGTTCGCAGCGATTGCGCTTTTCCCACACTCGGGATCGCGGCTCGGCTCCGTGCCGGCTCCGCATCACCCCCAGCGCCAGCGGCGAGCGCAGGCCGGGGCGAAGCGCAGCGTGGCTGTGCCCTGAGTCACACCTGAGTCACCTGCGCCCCTCCGAGCCCTTCAGCACCTGCAGCAGCCTCCTGGCCCTCTGTCCTGGCTCACTCGGGGCTGGCAGGGAGGGAGAAGTGGCTGCTGCCCTTCAGTGGGCTCCCCATGGGATGGATGCTGCAGCCTCTGTCACCATTTCAGCACAGTCACAATTATTTTGACCGACTATTATTTTCCCTGCTGTGCAGGCTGCAGACTTTGAGATTTCTTTGCTTTGGGAGAAGTTTCCCAGCTGGGCTTTGCTGTGTGCTGCCCTTGGGCCCTCCAAGCCCTTCAGCACCTGCAGCAGCCCCTCTGTCCTGGCTCACTTGGGACTGGCAGGGAGGAAGAAGTGGCTGCTGCCCTTTGGTGGGTTCCCCATGGGATGGTTCCTGCAGTCTCCATCACAATTTCAACACAGTCACAACAATTTTGTGTCTCTTCCCCACTCTGCAGGCTGAAAACTTGGGGATTTCTTCACTTTGGGAGCAGTTTCCCAGCTGGGTTTTGCTGTGTGCAGCCCTTGGAGAGGCAGGTAGGTGGCTGCAGGGATGTGTTTGTGTCCTGCTCTTTGTTTTTCCTGGCTGGGGCCACGTCTCCCTGCCCGGTGTCACTTCCCTGTTCCCTGTGCTCAGGGCAGCTGCCGTTTCCATCAGTCTGGAGGCTCTCAGGAGATCCCCAAGCTCCACTGCTGGGACATCACAGCAGCAGGATGGCCCCAAAACTGGCTGGGAGCAGCTGTGCTCACACAGATCCCGTGTCCATCCCAAGTCTGAGCCACCTACTCTCAGAACGGCATCACCTGGCCACTTCTCCTTGAACACCCCAAAACTCCCTTATCTGCACCATAAACCGGGGAAGAAGCCCTAAGGAGAGCTGTTATCTCCTGCAGACACACAGGAGGAGGTCAGGAAACACCTGGCAGCCCATGGCCTGGCCTGGCAGGCTGAATCCAGGCTCCCAGAGGCCAGGCAGCCTCAGTTCACTCCCTTTAATGGACTGTGTTTTACAGGGACTCCATAAAGCAGTTAATCCTTATCTGCAATTTATAAAAGAATAAACTGCACGTGATCAAAACCATATTGTGTGAGGCAGGCAGCTCCAACAGAGCAGCACCACAGCTCCTCTGAGCATCCAGCACACGATCCCAGGGCCCTCCAGCCCCTCCTGGCACTTGCCAGGGGTCACCCACAGCCCTGAGCACCCTCCAGCTCCTGTCTCCCAGCTCTAATCTCAGGGCTCAGGACTCTGAGCATGAATAAACTCAGCTGTTATTTGCAAACAATTCACCCACAAGTACTCGACAAACAAAAACCTGTAATTAAGCAAATAGGGAGAACCTTCTTCCCCATTAAACAGCGCTGCAGACCGGCTTCTGTTTGAATTGTTTTATTGCAAAGGGTTTTAAATCACTCTTTTTTATTTGAGATGAGGTAAAAGCTAAACATAAATTTTAAAAAAATCAGGGGAAGGAGCTGGATGGGTGCCTGCCAGGGCTCTATCACTGTTTTTCCCATAGGAAACCCCCCTAAATCTGCTGAGAACGGGACAACCACAGCATCGCCTCCTGCTCTGCTGCTATCACAAACCAAACACAGGGGAAGGTGAATGTAAACAGTTCCTTCAGCCCCATCAAATTAACACAGTTAAAGGTTGGCCCTAATTGCTCCTGGAGCAGGGGTGGCACAGCACATCACCCCCAGCCCTGGGGGGACAAGGACTCCTGTGCCCCCAAAGCAGCTCTGCCTCCCGTGCATGAGGGGTGAGGCAGATCCCAGGTGAGAGAAGCCCCCAGGGAGAGATTTCACATCAAAGAGAAGAGAAGAGCCCCTGCAGACTTTCCTTGAGCACCTCCCTGTCACAGACATATTTTATGAAAAATCCTTTTGCCGGGATTTTTTCTCCAGAGAGTCTGAGACAGCTGGACTTTGACTGACTATTAATTAAAAACAACTTCATGGACCAATCAAAGATGCACTTGTTGCATTCTACAGCAGCAGATCATTATTGTTTGTGGGGTTTTTTTTTTTCTTTTTCTTGTGAGGCTTTTCAGCTTCTCAGGAGAAAAGATCCTAATGAAAGGATTTTTCATAAAATATGTCTGTGACAGCTCCCAGAGCATCCTCTCCTCCCTCAGTTCTCCCAGTCCTGACTCTTCTCTTTTTCTTGGGCACCATGATTCCTTCTGGCTCCTGGCCAGCCATAGCCCTTCTCCTCCAGCCCCTGAGCCCTCCCAAACCACCAGAACTCCACATTCCCCTGCTGCTGGCCAGGGACACACTCACTGCATGTGCTGGCACGTGTGGCTGCTGTCACCCCCAGGCAATCCTTATCTCGTTTTCCCAGTCGCTCTCTCCTTCCCCACACAATGAAGGTCAAGGTGCAGAGGGACATTTGGGTTCTTGCCATCAAAACAGCCCGGTTCGGCTTGGTTTGGTTTATTTTTTTTATTTTTTTTTTCCTTCTTCCTGTCCATCAAAGCCCAGCTCCCCATATCCAACATACCCAAGGCTGAGGTGGCTGACATGAGGATGTGGGGATGGGGCAGCCCTGAGCCAGCTCTGCTGGAATCTCACCCAGTTCCACCAGGGAGAGCTGGGAAATGACCAAACTGGGAAATCAATGGAATCAACAAGCATTTGCAGCTTTGCCTATTTTTTAAAATTATTTTATTTAATTTTTTGTTTTGTTTTCCAAGGCTGGGAAAACCTGCCCCAGAGCGAACCCACCAGGATAGCCAAGCCCAGGAGAGCAAGAGATTTCTGGCAATTTTGAAATAAAACTATCTTTTTTCTGTCAGAAAAACAAGTCCTAGGCTGGCCAAAAACAAATATTCCGAATGTTTGCTTTTTTAACACTTTCAATGCCAGCCAGCTGACGTGTCTCATTTTCCAGCAGCTCCTCACCTTGCAGCACTCCCTGAAGGGGGGTGCCCGGTTTTTGATTCATAAAATAACACATTTTAATGCTTGGCTTTGTCAGGAGAAGCTTCCTCTGGCCGTGTGGGTTCTGCAGAAGCCAAAGCAGCTTCCTCCTGCCCTCAGGGCCCCCCCAGCAGCCCCCAAACCACCCCTTCCCCTGCCGAAACTGCTGTGTCTGTGCAGGGGAGTGAGGGGCCACATCCAGGCTGCTGTGACCCTGCAGTGACAGTCTCAGAGCTGTTTGTGCCAGCTCCGTGCACGTGGGCGGTGGAATGCGAGGTCAGAGAGGCACCCAGGGTGTCACTGCTGGTGTCACCTCACAGACATCGTGCGGAGAGCTCAGCCTTGCTCGACAGCAGAGCGCCCACGCACCAGAAACCGTCCCATAAACCAGAAACCTCCTCCTCCTGCAGAGCAGAGCAGAGCAGCAGGGTTTCCTGCCTGGGTTCAGCTGCTCCTGGGGCTGCCCCATGCCCTGAGCCCCTCTGAGCCCCAGCCGTGCCAGCCCCTGTGCAGCCTGGCACTGCAGTCCCATGGGCTCAGGGCAGCTCTGCCATCCCCTCATGGTGCCCCTGGCTCTGCAGCTCTGTCAGGAATTGCTGCAGTGTGCCACAAAGCTTTGCTGAGCTCTCTCTGCTCCCTGTTGATAGAAGAATGTTTCTGACCATGCTGTCTGTGAAGAGGGGGATTCATCTGGCCTGACCTGACTCCAGGGTGGAACCACAAACTTCCTTGGAAACTGAGGGATGGGGCATCTCCTTGGCTTGGGCACAACCAGAGGTGGGCAGGGTCAGATTCTCCTTACTCTGACCACCATGGTGTCATCCCCAAAATGCTGGTGCCACGTGGCCCTGGCAGGGGACAGCTGCTGGCACACAGCACTTGGCAGGGCTCAGAGGAGGATCTCAGGAGTTTGTGTTGGAAGCCACGGGCACCTGGGGCTGGGGGGTGTGGAGAAGGGTGGCTGAGTTTTCAAATCCATTGGTTCACAGAGGAGCCAGCAAGGGAGGGGCAAGGAGCAGCCTGCCTCATAATTGTAATTGTGTTAATTACCCAGGCTGGCTCCGAGCAGGATCCCACACTGAGGCAGGTGCCTCATCATCCCCTACCCAGCATCCTGGCCACCATTCCCTCCTGTCCCCATCACGGCCAGCCAAGCCTGGGCCATGCTCTGCTCCAGAGGTGGCTCCCAACCAGCATCCCCATCCCTGCCCCACATCAGGGTCACACCTGGGGCCACCCTGAGTGTGTCACAATGACTTTAGAGAGGCACACCAGTGCTCCTTGTTGGGAGGGCAGGGCAGGGATCCCAGTGATGCTCAGGGGTGTCCCCAGGGTCCCTGCCTGCTGTCCATCACTCAGGCTGTGCTCTGCAGGAGCAGGCAGGGTGGTGTGTGTGGGATCTGGCCCCGGGGCTCTGGCTCAGCCTGGCCAAGTGACGCAATGGAAAGCAGCAAGCAGGAGCGTGCCTTGCCCCTACTTGCAGCTCTTCCAGCTCTAGGGCTCGATGCTGCAGATAAAGGGCCTTGATGGGACGGCAGGACAAGTTCCAACACTGCTTCCCAGTGGCTGCTGCCAGCTCCAGAGCGTGAGAAAATACCAGGCAGGGAGGGAAGGATCAGCATCGCACGGATGTTTGGAGATGATTGATATTTTTATGGTGAAGTCGGGATTTTTGGGTTCCTCCATCCCCTCCACGTGGCAGGTTCCTGGGCTCGGGCTTGCACGCACGTGTTGGGCACCGTGCTGCCCACGGGCACCCAGGGACATGCCAAGGGCTGGGCTGCACCCCAGCTCCTCAGCTGGGCACCCACAGCTGGGTGCAGGCACCCTCTGAGGAACTGCACAGCAGCCTGTGCCCTCTTCACACCAGGCTGGTTAGGATGGACCCTCAAAACTTGTGAGTTTGAAAGTCAATCATGCAAAACAATGAAAGTACAAGTGCCCATGAGTGTCCATCCATCCCCATTTACAGGGATTCCCTGGGTGTCTGTCACTGCTGTCCCTGCATCCCCAAGGACAGGGATTTCCTGGGTGCCTGTCATGAATATCCATCTATCCCCAAGGACAGGGATTCCCTGGGTGTCTGTCACTGCTGTCCATCCATCCCCAAGGACAGGGATTCCCTGGGTGTCTGTCACTGCTGTCCATCCATCCCCAAGGACAGGGATTCCCTGGGTGTCTGTCACTGCTGTCCATCCATCCCCAAGGACAGGGATTCCCAGGAGTTGTCACCTCCCTGCCCACGGTGCAGCTGGCTCCAGGGACTGGCTGTGGGAGAGGGCTCTGGTTAAAGGAGAAGCAGAGAGAACTTGTTGCTTCTCAAGCAGGCAGTGACAAACCCTCTCCTCTCAGCTCCCAAAGCTCTGGGGATCAGAGGGTCTCACTCCCCTCTTATTTTGGCTGTTTGCATTTACAGCAGCTCCAACACTGGCTGAGGGAGTGAATTCTCCTGGCCAGCTGGGAAGGACCAGACTCTTCTCAAGATGTTTTAGGACATGGCCTCCCTGTCCTGCCACCAGTGTTCTCTTTGTAGCACTGGGAAGAAGGAGAGCAGTGCAGGGAACTCTCTCTCCTGGCTCTCTCCTAGCAGGTTGTGGGACATGTCCGGGCATAAACCACCTCCTGCTGCAGACACCGTGTGCTCCAGGGATGCTCCCTCCATGCAGGGGTCTGATGTGGGCAGGAGCTTCAGGACACGGCCCCAGGAGGGCCCTGTGCCCATCTGGATCCCACTGGAGGGGGGAAACCACAGAAAGCGAGCTCAGCTCTCTGGGAAAGCTCCCTGCCTGCATCCCTTGGGGTCGAGCAGAGGAATTCAGCCTGATTATCATTAGAATAAAGGCCAAAGGAGCTCGGCTCACCCTGGCTCTCTTCTCTCAGGTTCCCACCATGGATCCAGCTCAGGGACCTGCTCTGGGATGCAGCTGGGACTCCTGCCTTGTGCAGGAGCTTGCTGTGGGGCAGGCAGAGCTGCTGTGAAATAGCAGGAGATGGGCCACACTCCCAGCAATGCCATTTTATCAGCTCCCAGGCCCTCCAGAATCAGCCACACTCCTGCTCTCTGTTACCTGCCTGATCATCAGCACAGGAAACTCAGGGAGGGGGAGATGTTCAAAGAATGCACTCCTGACCCTCCTGGAGCACCTTCTCAGTGCTTCCACGAGTACGTGGGTCAGGAGCAGGTGAAGCTGGAGGAGGGAGGCTGCTCCCTCCCAGACCTACCTGTCTCCCCGAGGTGAGGCTGCAATTGCTAAAAAGGAGTTTTTTCCTGAATAAAGATGAGGCTTAGCCACAGAATTGAACTTAAAAAACACAATCTGCTTCAAAATGAATGTCCAGAGCGGCTGCTCCGGGTAAGGAGAACCTTTGCAAAGGCACTCCCCACCCAGCAGTGCCCCCGGCAATCTTCCTGCATCACCAGAAAAGAGGGAGGCAAATCTCCCCGAGTAACTGGGTGTTCTATCAATTAATTTATGTCTGAGTGTGCAAAAACAACCACCACGCACCTTTGGAAGCCGGGCACGGGCTTTTTTCGCCCGGGGCTCTCCCAGTAAACGCCGCGTTTCCGACGGCACCCGGGGCTTCGCTCTCGCCTCCCTTATCGGAGCCGGGACGCGTGTGGGTTTGTGATGCTGAATCGTGGCCCCGGGCTCTCCACCTGCCGGCTGCTCCCCGCGGAGGAGGAGGCTCGGCACCGTGGGATCCTCATGCTCCGGAGCAGCAGCCGGGGAAGCGGCCGTGCCCGGGCAGGTCCCGCAGCAGGCAGAGCCGCGCTCCCGCAGGCGCTGGGATGTGCTGCTGCTCCCTGGCCAGGAGCTCACCCCAGACACCCAGCACAGCTCTTTTCCTCTGGGGAATGGCAGCTCCTCTGTGCAGCTGTGAGAGGAGTCTGGATTGCCCAGTCCCTCATATTGCCCTCAAACACCTGCATGGTTGTTGTCTTATATAGCAAGAGTTCTATTGTCGTGGTGGTGCAAGGATTCCATATCGCCAGAGATTCACACCTCCTCTAAGCACTGACTACTCCTGGTCCTCGCAGTGGTCATCTGACTCCAAATCCCACCAATCCATTCTTTTATAATACTGTTCTTATTTGCTACAGGAGTGTTAGCAGTGCTCCAGTGCCACAGGAGTGTTACAGCCCGTTGTCACCAGGCCTGCTCCTAATCTTTAGTAACTGGTTCTGCTGCAACTCTTTAGGGGATAAGATTACATTCTATACCCCCTTCATTTACCCATACTGTATCCCCCTACACATGGCCATGCTTTAACCCTGCTCTGGTCCCTCTCCAGCCCTCGGGCTGTTTCCTTGCAGGTCCAAAATGTTTCTATGAGGATTATGGTCCTGCAAATTCCTGCAGTGGGGCTGGAGCACAGGAAGTGTTTATATCCAAGCTTTAAACCAGTGATTCTCAGAGAACTGATCTGCATGAGCAGGACTGTAGCAGCCTGTCCACATCCCTGTGTCAGTGATGCTGTCAGGGCTGGAGGGCTTGGAATGTCCCCCCTGTCCTTCCCGGTCCCTGTCACTGCTGCACTGGCCCAGGCTGGGGGCACCCAGCAGGCAGCACCTGATATGGGCACACCTGGAAAGTCCCAACCAGCTGTGCCAGAACAAGCAGAAGGGACAGAGAGCTGCCCTCATTGTCCCTGTCCCCACCCTGCTCCCTGAACAGGGCTCGGTGCTGCCCCGGCTGAAGTGGGGCTGGGGCTGAGGTGCCAATGCCTTGGAACAAAAGGTTGGGAGTTTAATATTACACCAGGAAAACAACTGGCTGGAAAGCTGCCACAGTTCCTAAATAAACAAGGGACCAGCCCTGACAGGTCCAGCTCACAGCTCTGATGACACAACCGTTCTTCCTTGTGCCCTTTGAAAAGCAGGAGTGTGGACAGGGAGCATCCTCCCCCTGCCCACTCCAGCCAGGGATTGTGCCAGGGAGCTGCTGCACAATCTTTTCTGCTGCTGCACAGGCTTTTCCCAGTGGCTTTTCCCAGTCACTGGCCATGGCTCATCCTGCCAAAGCCACAATTCCTGTGGCCCATTCCCTTGGCACTGCCCTTGGGCCCATCCCACATTCCCCATGCTGGACACTGTGAGGTGGTACCTGGGCATGGTGATCCTTACCTGGGGGATTCCTGCCCTAACAGCACCAGGGAAGCCCAGGACAGCAGGAAATCTGGTCCCCAGAGCATGATTAACCCCTGGAAAGCAGAGGTGACTGAGTGGTGACTGACAGCTGCCAATCTACACATGACACAAGGCAGGAATGGCAATTTGGTGCATCTGGCCTCCAGTGGGGGCCCAGGCCAAGCATCTGCCTGCCAGGCTACTGATAAAAAATGGTGTTTTCATAAAACTGAGATTTGGGGGGAGGATGCGTGGGGGGGTGACATTTCCAACAAAACTCTTCTCTAGTGCCGGAACAGCAATCATTTTTATCACTTTTTGGCAGCCAACCAGATTTACAACGGCCTTTCACTGAAGAAACAGAGCTCCTGTTTGTTTTCGGGGCACCCACATTCCCAGGGTTTGACAGAAATGATTATTTTCCCCCCTTTTCTTCCAAATGTTGACACAAGAGTGAAACACTGCTGCCAGGCTGAGAAAGGGAAATGAGCTTGGCCAGAGGAGAGGCCAGGCCATGGCCCTGGGATGCTCCACCCAGCCAAGGTTGCTCTGAGCTCAGAGCAGCTGCTCTGGCCCTGATGTACCAGAATTCACCTCTTGGACCCTGGGAGCCACTGGGGGCTCATCTGACACCGTCCCCTCACCAAGGGATGTCCCACAGGCTGGCCAGATGTATCCCAGCACATCTGCCTGTGTCTGTGTCTCCTTCTGCAGGAATTGGGAGCTGCAGCAGCCTCCCCATCTCCTGAGCTGGGTGTTTGCATCCCCTGGGATGAGGGAAGGAAATTCCCCTGGTCATCAACTTCCCCTGCTGCTGCCAGTGCTGGGTGTGCAGGTCCCAGAGCCCTGCAAGGATAAATCTGGAGGTGCAGGGTTGATGGCTGGGCCCCATGGGACTGTGGGTTTGCATCTCAGCTCTTGGGGATGGTGTTTGCAGACCCAGGCCAGAGCAGGGGGCAGCTCCCAGCTCTCTGCCCACCGTGGCAAAGCCCTGGTGCTTGGGAAGCTGGAGGCACCCTTCCTCTGGAAACACCAGTGCCAGATTCCCAGGGAACTTGAAACAAAGCAAATCCAGTCCAAGACATGCATCTTCAACCTCTGTAGCTGGAGGGCACCGGGGGAAGCTCAGGGGGGAACAGGCTGAGGGGAATCAAAACTCCCTTTTGCAGCCAAGGGCTGGTTTTCCCAAATCCTGTGCAGCGCTTGCATCAGAGGCTGCAATTACCCTCTCTTACCCAGACTTGCCCTCTCTGTCTGCACCAGACTGCTGTGCTGGGTGCTGCCCCACACTTGGAAGTGGCTCCTCACATCAGGGTGAAGGTTCATTGACTCTCGGGGGATGAGCAGAGAAACCTCCAGCATCTCCTGGATGGTCAGCATGGAGAGCACCCCCAGCACCGAGCTCAGCCTGGAGCTGATGTGCCAAGCACCTGCTGCTGCCACAGCTGTGCCTGGCAGGGCCACCCTGCCGTGCTCCTGCCCTGCTGCCAGATGGGGACATCAGCCCGGGGAGGGCTCAGCCCACATCCTGCAGAGCTGATGTTTCCTGCATCCCCTGCGAGCGCTGACCGGCGGCACGGCCCGGCATGTCAGCAGATGGCAATGTTTCTGTGCTCTGCTTATCTCTGCTGCTGGCTGCTTTTCAGCCCACCACCAAACCCCAGCAGGACCCTCCTGTGAGTTCCAACCACCACCCAACCCACAAAATCCAGAGCAGCGAGGCCCAAAAGTGCAAACACCCCCAGCACCCTGCTAGCAGGATCTCCCAGCCCTTCTCCTCTGCCCATGCCCTGGACGTGGTCATCTCATCCTCTCCATCGTGGTGTTGCTGTTTCTGGTCTCAGCCCCGGCCAGGAAGGGCAGAGGCACCGACAAAAATAGCCAACAGACTGTTCAATTAAGCTTTTTCAGACGCTTGGGTGTGGTGTGACTTTTGGGCAAGAGATCAGGGGTTGGCTTTTCCCATCCAGCACTGCTCCCCTGTTCAGCTTGGCTCGGCTTGGCTCGGCTCAGCTTGGCTGCTCCAGGAGTTTGGGAGCACTAAGGGAAGCAGGGAGAGGCTGGGAACAGCAGAGGAGGTGGAAGAAGCCTGTTCCGGTGGTTAAATGTCAGCCAAAACATCCCTGTGGGGAGCTCTGCAGTGCGAGGTGTGAAGGGCAGCAGGTCACAGGTCGGGGCTGTCTGTCCTCAGCCTCCTCCGGCCACAGCATCCCCTGAGCTGTGCCAGCCCAGCCCAGCCCAGCCTAGCCAAGCCCAGCCCAGCCCAGTATAGCCCAGCCCAGCCCAGCCTCGCTCGCAGCGGCAGATTTCGATTTCCCAGACTTCCTCTTTCGGGTGAGATTTATGGAGGTCTGATCACAGCAATTAGGAACCGGGAATGACCCAGCGAGGCTGCCCCGAGGGGTAAAAATAGCCCTGGCTGGTGACTCACTGGGGACACTGCCACAGCCCTGTGTCACCCTGTGTGCCCTGCCCCTGTCCTGCCCATGCGTGTCCCACACTGATGAGCCTCGGGGAGCTTCCCGAGGCTGGGGACACTGCCGCAGCCCCGTGTCACCCTGTGTGCCCTGCCCCTGTCCTTCCCATGTGTGTCCCACACTGATGAGCCTTGGGGACCTTCCAGGTTGGGGACACTGCCACAGCCCTGTGTCACCCTGTGTGCCCTGCCCCTGTCCTGCCCATGTGTGTCCCAGTCTGATGAGCACCATGGGGACCTTTCCGAACATCCAGGTGTGCAGAGTGGGGACAGTTTGCACGGTGGGGGCTCCAGGTGTGACCCAGTTCCCTGGAGATGATGGCCATGTCCTGGCAGAGCCTGCCCATGGATGTTCCTTCCCAGGAACCTCACACCCTGCCTGGGAAAGCACCAAAGATCTGCAAGAAGCTTAGGCTGGACTTTGGGAAGGTTTAGGGATTGCACTTCACCTCCTGATGCCAACACCTGCAGCCAGCAGCTCTGTCCCTCCCTGCCACAGGCTGGGGCTGGAGGGGGGCCAGACCCTTGGTGTGAGCACTGCATGTCCCTGCCACATCCCCGTGCTGTTCCCTTTCCCTGTCTGATCCCATCAGGCACAAAGCTCTGCTGAAGCACAGCCCAGGCACACTCAGCCGTGTGCCAGCCCAGCCGAGCAGCAGTGTCTGCTGAGGGTGGGTGTAACTGTGCTTCCTCCCTGCCAGCTAAAAATAGGTGTCAGGGCTCAAAGAACGAAGTGCTGGGTGCACCTCAGCAGTGGGAAGCAGGATCCGGGGAGATGTTGCAAGAACAGCTCAATTCAATGCCCCCCTGCGCTCCAGTTTCGGGACTGCCTTTTGTTTTCACGGGAGATTTGCACTTGAAAAGCCGCTGTCAAATTTGCATGCACAAACATGTAGGCAGGCCAGGAGCAGGAATGGTGCCCTGTGCTTTCCAGAGCCATGGCAGTGCCTGTTGCACACCCAGGGAGCAGCACCAGGATGCCCAGCTGCCCACGAGTGGAGGCTCCATGGCACATCCAGTGGAGGCTCCATGGCACATCCAGTGTGTGCTGAACCCACATCCCATCACAGGACACACAGAGCTGCCCTGCCCGGTGATTAATGACCCTCTGCTGAGATCTCCCAGAAGGAAACAAGCGTCTTCCCATTGGAAGGAGCTCGTTTCTAACCACACAGCCCTGACAGCTCCCTCCATCCATCTCCCAAGGGCTTTGACCGTGAACTCCACCCCGCAGGCTGGCTGTGCATTCCCGGCTGGGGAACGGCAGCAGTGCCAGTCCCTCCAGCCCTGCAGTGCCCCGGGGCACTCAGAAATCCACACACATCGCCCTGGAGCAGAGCAGAGCTGATCCCTGGCTCAGCCCCTGCTCTCCTTTGACAGCGAGCTGTTCCCTCGCGTGGCGACACGTCCCCAGCCGAGCCACCCAGCGCAGGCAGTGCCAGTGCCAGCTCCTCTCTAGAGATGAATTCCCAGCAGCTGAAGGGAGCTGTGTGCTCTGAGCATCACACGAGGCTGCACCGTGCCAGGGGCTGGGGGGAATAGGGCTGCTGGGGCTGGAAATGCTGAAAGGAGACACTTTTAGGGCCACCACATGCATGGTTTGCACTCCTGGGCTGGAAATGCTGAAAGGAGACATTTTTAGGGCCAGGGTGTCCCCACATGTGTGGTTTGCACTGTCCTGGGCTGGAAATGCTGAAAGGAACCACTTTTAGGGCCAGGGTGTCTCCACATGCATGGTTTACACTCCTGGGTTTGGAAATGCTGAAAGGAATCACCTTTAGGGCCACCATGTGCATGGTTTGCACTCCTGTGGCTGGAAATGCTGAAAGAAGCCACTTTTAGAGCCAGGGTGTCCCCACATGTGTGGTTTGCACTCTCCTGGGCTGGAAATGCTCAAAATAACCACTTTTAGGGCCACCACATGCATGGTTTGCACACCTGGGCAGAAATGCTGAAAGGAACCACTTTTAGGGCCAGGGTGACCCCACATGCATGGTTTGCACTCTCCAGGCTTGAAAATGCTGAAAGGAGTCACTTCTAGGGCCAGGGTGTCCCCACATGTATGGTTTGCACTCTCCTGGGCTGGAAATGCTGAAAATAACCACTTTTAGGGTCACCACATGCATGGTTTACACTCCTGGGCTGGAAATGCTGAAAATAACCACTTTTAGGGCCAGGGTGTCCCCACACGCATGGTTTGCACTCCTGCAGATGGTTTTGCATCATCCCAACACCGTGCCAGAGGGGAAATGGGGCAAACCACAATCCTGGCCAGACTCAAAGCATCCCACTGCCTCAGCTGGCACCCCTGGGGCTGGCCACATCCAGGGAGAAAAGCTCCAAGTGCTTTTGGTCAAGCACAGAGAGCTGGAGAGGGTTCGTGCCAAGAGCTGGTGCTCTCCCACTCGCCTCTGGAAGGGTTATCAGGACAGGAGTGAAATCTGGAGCAGGGCCGAGGTGGGAGAGGTGTGGGAACACAGACAAGGCAGGGTTATTTCCCCTGCTCTGCAGAGAAGCCAGGCAGGAAAGACACACAAATAGACATAATTGAGGCTAAATGTCTTAGGTTTTTGAATCAACATGCACCACTGAGAGCACAATCAAAGGCTCTTTAGTAATTTATTGACTTACCATGAAGTAAAATTATCTGCGTGTATTTATCACACCCACACCCACCCCACCCCTTCCTATTAGGTAACTGAGTCCTTCCAGAGTGCTCAGCTCCCCGGTGCCACACACCAGGGGGAGGAGGATGGGATGTGGGACAGGGAATTCTGTGCAGGAACCAGCCCCACACCAGCCAGGTGCACAGCAGCACCCACAAGGTGCAGCTTTGCTGCAGGTCAGGAGACACAGCTGGATCCTGCTGGTCTGAAATTCAGATTATATCCAAAAACACAGCTCCAGATACATCCCCAGTGGGCTCAGTGCTTTTGTGAGCTCAGTGCTTCTCCAGATACATCCCAGTGGGCTCAGTGCTGCTCCAGACACATCCCCAGTGTGCTCAGTGCTTCTGTGGGCTCAGTGCTTCTCCAGACACATCCCCAGTGGGCTCAGAGCTTCTCCAGACACATCCCCAGTGGGTTCAGTGGTTCCCCAGGCACATCCCCAGCGGGCTCAGTGGGAATAGGGCACAGGAAGATTTTCCTGGCTCAGCAGCACCGTGGCATCCATCACACCTCCCTGCCCAGCTCAGCAGCACAGAAGCTCCTTCAGGGTGCTGGGAGATGCCTCAAAAAATGATTTTGGATTCCCCACCACGTCCCAGCTCCCTGTGCTGGTGCTCCTTGAGGGAGTGATTCACCTCCCTGCCCACACCCAGGCAAACTCAGGGCAGGGCTGTCCCTTCCTGCCCCAGGCCAGCCCCGGGACATCCCTTGCAGGCAGGAAGGGGAAGGTGGCAGTGACAGGAGCAGCCAGCAGGCCCCGAGGTCAGGCTCTGTTTCAAAAGGCACGTGCAGGTTCCCTGTGCTTGCAAAACTTCCCCAGCCCTCCTCTTACGAAAGACCCTCGGCTTGCAAAAGAGCAGGGCCTGGGGAACACGCAGGAAAATAAACAAATGGGAAAGAAAAACCACACTTGAGGTGTCTGGCTCTGGCTTCCCCTCCAAGCCAGCTCGTGCCTCAGTTTCCCCTTCAGCTGGAGGAGCAGCCAGCCCCACAAGGCTCAGGCTGTGCTCCCAGTCCTGCTCCCATTCTGGCACCCAGCCCTGGCCCAGGGGCTCAGGAAAACCTTCCCTCCCCAGCCCAGAGTGCAGATCCAGAGCACTGATGTTGATTACTGACAAATGAGGTGGCAGACAGTGGAGGAGGAGGCCAATCCCGACCCCACATCCCTGGAAAGCACCAAGTGCAGCTGTGGGCAGCTGGGATGCACAATTCCAAAAGGGCTCCAGCTCCCACAGAAGGGGAGATGAATCACCAGGACATGAATCTTCTCCAGTGGGGAACCCCAGCACCAGGCATGGCCCTTCCACAGGGCATCACCACAGCCCGGGGTAATTACAGGGGGCAAAACACAAAACACTGGAGAGGGCAGAAGCAGTTTTATATCCCAAGGATTCAACCCTGGGCACCATTGTGGGGTAGAAAGGAGCAGAGGTTGTGCAGGCTCCAGCTGGAGAGGTGCAGGGTCCAGCCTGACTCATAAATGAGGGGGAATCATGCACACCAAAGCCCCCAGGCCAGGATTTGGGGTGTTTTCCCTCTGCTTTGCTCCAGCCCTATCACCCAAAACCAGCATGGGAAACTGTGAGTGTGACAAAGATAGTGCCAAGGGCAGATATCAGCCACGCTTCCTGCAGCACACTCAGCCCTCCACCCACCCTGCAGCCCCTCCAGCTCCCAGCTCACCCACCCTGGCATCAATTAGCCTGATTAACACCAGAACCTGTGTAGTGATTAGAGGGAGAACCCCAGCCTGGTCTGTGCATGGATCAGGGGATGCTTTTTCCCAGGATGGTGTTACCCCCAAAAAGGAGGAGAGCTGATGGCCCTGCTGCATTTTGGTTGGACACAGTCCCAAGACACAGCTGGGAAGAGCCTCAGCCTTCCCTCCAAACCATCTTTGGCTGTGCCCATAACCACACTGCCCATGTGGCCCCAAATCTCTGCCAGACACCCACTGCAGCTGCCTCATCTCCTGATGGGGAAAGATTTGACCCCAAAAACCCAAAATCTCACATTTCTGAGCAGAGTCATGCCTGAATCCCACTGCTGTGCCCAAACCACAGGGAGGGAAGAGCTGTGTCATGGGTGTGAGTGTGCAAGGACAGGTGAGCATGCAAGGACAGCTGAGTGTGCAAGCACAGGTGAGCATGCAAGGACAGGTGAGCATGCACACCTCAGGATGTCACTGGCAGCAGGCAGGAGGTCAGAGCCCAGGCCAAGCCCTTCCCCGTGCAGGCTGTGAAGCCCAGGAGCTGGGAGGGGCAGGGATGGATGCTGGCCTGGTCCCCAGTGACAAAGCCAGCCCTGGGAACAATCTCCAGCAGCTCGGCTGGGGCTGCCCTGAGTGATGGACTCCTCTCCCCGTGGCAGAAGGCACTGCTTGGGTTCAGCCCTCCCAGCTGCCTCCCCAGGGCTCCCCAGGGATGGCAGCCCTGGGAACGGGCATGGGGGGAGCTCAGCCATCCCAGAATGGGACCTGCAGCCTCTGCTCTGCCCTGGCAGCACCACTGCCGTGCCCTGAGGTGAGGCACAGCACCCAGAGTGCTGCAGAGCCACCCCAGAGCTGCTCATGCTCCCACCATAGCCCACAGGGGTCCTGCAGCTGGGAAAGGGCAATCCAGCCCATAAATCCATCAGTTTTAGCTGGAAAAAAAATCTGGAAACATCACATAGTCACAGAATCACCAGATTGGAAGAGACCTTCTGAGTCCAATCCAGCCCCAACACCTCAACTAAACCCTGGCATCCAGTGCCACATCCTGGCTTTGTTAAACACAGCCAGCGATGGTGACTGCACCACCTCCCCAGGCAGACAATTCCAGAGCCTCATCACTCTTTCCATAGATGTCATGGTTAAAGTCACCAGAGTGCTGTGCTCAGCTGGGGGATGTGTGGGGTGAGATGACAACAGAGCTGCAGCAACTCTGGCAGCAACCCCATCCCCACATGTAGGATTGATCCATAGTGAAAGGTTCATCCCTATCCCAAGGGATGCCAAGGTGCCCCATTGGGGTTTTTTCACCCAGTCCCACAGGTCTGAGTGTGGAGTCCCTGTGCTGGCTCACAGCAGGATAAATCCTGGCCCTGGAGCAGTGAGGAGCCCTGCTCGAGGCAGCTGGGGACAATCCCTGGGTGAGGAAGATGTGTGGGGGCAGGAAAACACAAGGCAGGGAAATGTGGCAGCACTGGGAAAAGTCAGCGCTTTTTTTTTCTTCTTTTATTATTGTTGGGGTTTTTTTGTTCTTCTTTTTTTTTTTTTTTTTTTTGGAAGGTGCCTGGGAAAGGAAGCGATTGTTTGGAGCAGATCTTGATGGCTCCAGGCCCCTCGTTGGGGAGATAACCAGGCACAGCCCCTCAGTCGTGCCTGGTCCCGGTGGGAAATGTCCCTCTGCAGCTGGGCAGCTGCAGGGGGGGCTCAGACACCAAAACCCACTCCCCTCACCCTCCTCAGAGCTGGACTGCCTTGGGGAGGGGGTTCTTGGGGTCCCCCAGCAGTGCCACCCCCCCAGCCACAGCTCCAGGCCATGTCCCCACCTCGGTCCTGTCTGTTTGAGGCTATTTTGGGGGTAAGCAGGAATTAGGCAGCTTTAACTCCTTTCTGATGTTGCTGCCAAAAATCTTGGCTAAGCATATGTAATTAGGGACTCTGTCATTCCTGGAGCTGTTACCCCCCCCCGCCCGGTGCTGATTTGCAATATCCACATTTTAAACACCGCCAGCCTGGCCCTCTCCTCTGCTTCCCACCACCTCTCACGGCTCGAGCTGGAGATTAGGAAACAAGAGAGGGGCTTGGGGCCTCGCTGTCAGCCAGGAGATAGAGCCGGGTTTGCTCTGAGGAGGGAATTATTCTGGGTATGAATTATGTCATTTTCCTCTCCGGAAGCGGCGCATGCTCCCGGGTGTCACAGCTGCCGGGGCCGAGGGGGAGGCTCCTTCCCCAGCACGTCCCGGCTCCCCAAAGCATGAGGAGAACAAGGGGAGCAGCCAGAGGGGGAAGGAGAATGAGGATGGCTCCTTTTCCCTGTCCCCCTCCACCCCAGCTGCCCGCCATGAGGGGACGATGAGGCCGCAGTTGTGTGGGGCCATGCTGGGCCCCGCGGGCTCAGCTGTGCCCAGAGCAGGGGAGATTTGGGGTGGATCAAAGAGCCAGAGCCCCCCTCCCAGCCCCCCAGGGAGCCCCCACAGGCTCTGTGGCATGCAGAGCATCCCAAGAATCAGAGCAAATGGTGGGGGGCTCATCCCCCTCTGCTTGGTGTCCTAAAGATAGAAATGAGGGGAAGCGCTCTTGAACGGGACAGCGAGCAGAGCCAGGTTGGGGTGCAGCACCCCACACCCTCAGAGCACCCCACAAACCCCTCTGGGAGCTGCTGAGGAGCAGCCAGCAACCCCCAGCCCCTCTCCCAATGGAGCTGTGGTGAAAGGGAGCATTTAGGGCCACGCTGGCACCCTTGGCAGGCGCCGGGGCGCGCGGCCGGCCCAGCTGCTGCCGCTGGCGCCGGAGCCGGCGGCGCAGGCCGGGGGCAGGTGGGCGGCTGGCTCGGCCGCCTCGCTCCCCACAAAGGCTCCCCTTTCTCCCGGGCACCATGGGAGCTGAATGAATCCGCCTGATTTATCTGGCCTCGTTTCCTCAAACGGTTTTTCCGCCCCGCGAGTGTGTCCGTGCCGCTGCTCCCCCTCCAGCTGCTGGCACAGGCCTGGGGTTCCTGCAGCAGCAGCAGGTGAGGGTCACGGATCTGGGGGTTCTCCTGCAGCAGCTGGTGAGGGTCACAGCTCTGGGGATCCCCCTGCAGCAGCAAGTGAGGGTCTGGGTGCTGGGGATCCCCCTGCAGCAGCAGGTGAGGGTCTGGGTGCTGGGGATCCCCCTGCAGCAGCAGGTGAGGGTCACAGCTCTGGGGATCCCCCTGCAGCATCAGGTGAGGGTCTGGGTGCTGGGGGATCCCCCTGCAGCAGCAAGCAAGGGTCACAGATCTGGGGGATCCCCCTGCAGATGCCCAGGGAAGGGGACACCTGAGCATTTTTGGGGGAGAGGCCAAGTGGTTTGCCAGCACCCAGGGAGGATGCTTGGGGGTGTGTGCAAGGAGTGAACTGCTGGTGGGACTTGCTCCAGAGGCTCACGTTACCCCAAATTGCTTCAAAACCACACTGTGACCTTCCTGCATCCTCCCTGAGCACTGGGCACGCAGAGGGAGAAGCCCAGCTAAGCCCTGCTCCATCCCTGGGGGTATCACCCTGCCCACCCTGACCCCAGCAGCACCCAGCATTCTGCAGGAGAGCTGGGGCCCAGACATGAAAAGGGCTCTGTGCTTTCTTCTTCCTGCTGTTATCCCAGCACAATTTCAATTAAAACTCTCTCTGTGTGAGGATGCAAATGCTGCCTGGCGTGCTGGTGCAGACCCAGGGAGTCACCCCGTGTCTGTCGGTGAGGGCCCAGATCTGCTCATTTCACTATCTCAGCCCGTCGGAAACCTTAATTAAACACTGCCTTTGATTTGGGCGTGCTCCTGCACCCCGTGCAGCTCCTGCTGGGGCGTGCAGGCCTCCCCCAGCACCCACCCACTGCTCCTGCCCTACACCCACAGATCCTGGGGGTGGTGGGTGCAAAAAACCCCTCTGAGTTAGGGTGTCCCTGTGCCTCCCTGAACACCGTGACATGGCACCACACACGGGGCAGGTGTGGAGAAAAAAACAGGACCTGAGATGGAAAAATCTTCATCACCTGTTGAAGACTGGCTGGCTGAACCCTTTTCCTTCCAGGGTTTTTCACTTGAATTTACACCCACACAGCCGGCCACGCATGGCTGTGTGTCGGTGCTTTAAAACTTTTTAAAAAAGAGAAATATCAACGCCAAGGAGACGCCGGGGGTCATGGCTGCTGTTTGCACACCCTGGTGACAGATAAAAGGCCATCCACGCTTATCAGAGACGCCTCCCCCCAGCATCCCTCCAGCCCTGGTGACTTTTGCCGGCACAGCCCCCTCCTCTCTTTGCCTGCAGGGGGGTTCCAGCCGAGGGAGAAGCCAGGCGGGTGCCTGACAGCTCACAGATGGGGCAGGGCAGCAAAGTAGGACAGCTTGGGGAGGCAGCTCTGCCTGCCCGGCCCCATTGTCCCCTTTTCTTCGCGGGAGGACGCGCGGGGCTCAGCATCACGCCGGCGGGTTTCCATGGCATTTCCCTGCCAACCCCAGCCCAGCGGCTGCCCCAATCCCGGCCCCTCCGTGCCTGCTGCTGCTGCCTGAGCCTCCCTCCTTCCCTCCCTCCCTTCCTCCAGCCTCTCCTCCGGGCTGGACCATGAGCAGCCGTTGGGGATGGAAGCTGTGGGCAGGGACTCATTGACCTGATGGCAGCTGCTCCAAGGATGTGTTGGATGTGTTTCACCTGCCTGGTGAAATCTGGGACTTTCCTACCTGGCTAACTTGGACCGAGCACAGGATCAGCTCGTTTGCTGCTAATTTGCTATTTTGTTCCTGCTGCTACGGCAAATATTTGTGTGTGGTATGTGTGGAGAAGTTCCTCCTTTGTTCAGCAGCCTCTCCCTCTGCCAGTCCCTGCAGCAAAGGCAGTCTGGGCTGACTGTTGATGTAAAGTGGTTTGGCAAGGCAGATCCTGTCTCTCCCCAAAATCTCCATCAGTGATGGGCTCGGGATGGCACCAGGCTCCACTTCCCACCTCTCCCCCTCCCACAGGCCAAGGGAAGAGGGGATGTGCAGGGAAGTGAAAAGTCTGTTCTGAAGGAATCCACAGCCAAGTTTGCAAAGATTTCAGGCATGCACTTCTGCAGACTCCTCTGTAGCAGAGCCAGAGGAGCTCCTGCTTCCCAAGGCATGGGAACAAACTGTTCAAAGACTCCATGCTGGAAGTCTTGATGACCCAAAAAACTCCCAAATCCCAGCTCAGGGCACCTGGGCTTGCTGGAAATACTGCCCTGTGCCAAAGACCTGTCCCTCCTGCAGCCAGTGTTCTGGAGCAGAACATTCCCTCATGGAAAATCAGGGGCTTTTATTGGATGCTGAGCTGCCCCACAGCTCCTGGGGTCACCCCCAGCCACAGACGGTGTCTGCTGCAGTGCAGGGAGGGGTTGGAAGGATGGCAGGGATGGCTGGGAGCATTTACACACCCTGGTCCACCCTGTGCTCCTCACAGAGCTCCAAAATGAGGGCAAGCACCATGCCAAATCCAGCCCTGAAGACAGAAACCGAAATTCATTTGCTTTGTTAATTACCTAATTACCCTGGAGATAAACAACAGTGAGCACCTTGGGGGCCTTTCAGCGTGTTGGATGTCAGATCCCTCTGGCCTCTGAGCCCACCCATGGCACAGCAGATCGATTTTGGGGTGCCTTGTGCAAGGGGCACTGCTGCTGAGCTGGGCAACAGCTCAACTCCCACCCGCCAGGGCCAGGACGGGAATTTGGCCTGCAGGGCCGTGTGAATTAGGATTCCTCCTCAGGTTCCCTTCACGTCTGTGAGCTTTGCAAACACCCACATCCCCACTGTGGGGCTGTGGGGTGTGGGTATATGGGTCCGAGGAGCCAGGGATGCAGCACCCCAGCTCCACAGGTGCTCCCACATCCACCTGCTGCCCCATCCCAGGGAGCAGAGACAAAGGGCGGCTGCTTCCTGCACCCTGCCACTGCTGGGATGTGCCCGGGCAGATCCCCCTCGCCTCCATGCAGCCACCCAAAACTCGCTCAGCTGGAGTTCAAAGGTGCAGGGATGTCCTGGGGCACACGCACAGGGGGCTGTGCCCACACGTGGGTCCTCGTGCCTCTCTCGGGAGCTCCACAAACCCTCTGGAGCTGGGAAGGAAGGATTCCAGCTGGGATAATCCCACCCTGACACGTCCAGTCCTCCCCATGGTGCCAAACCCCCCCGAGGTGCCCGTGGAGGTGGGCAGGGGGTGCAGGGTGTCGAGCCAGCCGAGCCCCGCTGGTTTCATGGAGCAGGCAGGGCTCCAGCTGGGGCCCAGCCAAAACCAACCCATTCGTTCCAGTCCGGATCTCAGGCTGGGCTTTACAGCACCCGCAGTGTGGAGGGGGGATGCCCAAACCCACGGCTCCTGCCCTCCCCAGCCTGTGTCCCTGCAGAGCCAGCTCCAGAGCGGCGGTGTCACAGCTCTGGCGGCAGAACAGAGGGTGGGGCTGCGCTGGTTTAGCCACGGGAGACGATTTCCTGCTCCCCAGGGCCGGGCTGCTACCAGGACAGCCTCGTGGTGCTCCCGATCCCGTGGGGATCCTCAGGAGCCAAGCCCGGTGTGATGGCAAGGAGAGCACAGGAAACGCTCAGGCTGGGATTGAGAGGATGAGGAACAGGGAAATACATCTTAAACCCTCCCTCCACTGAGATCCTTATGTTTAACACTAAACGCCTTTGGCACAAACGTGCGGGCTGCTCAAGCCCCGAGGAGGCTCCGGGGGGCCGGCGGCGAGCCGGGGGCGTGCAGGAAGGCGGCTTGAATTACCCCCGGCTTTGGAAAGACTCCCCGGAGCCTGGGAAGGGTCTCTGTGCCAGGTGACTCCGCTTGGGAGCGCAAACCCTCTCGGCATTCGGCATTCCCCCATCGCAGCCAGGCGGGCGCGGGTGCGGACGCGGGGCTGGGGCGCAGCAGAGCCGGGGGTGCGGGGACACGAGCAGCAGGATCGGGGGTCATGAGCAACAGAATCGGGGGACACGAGCAGCAGAATCGGGGGTCATGAGCAGCAGAACTCGGGGGTCATGAGCAGCAGAACCGGGGGTGCGGGGACACGAGCAGCAGAACCGGGGGACATGAGCAGCAGAACCGGGGGACACGAGCAGCAGAATCGGGGGTGCGGGGACACGAGCAGCAGAACCCGGGGACACGAGCAGCAGAACCGGGGGTGCGGGGACACGAGCAGCAGAACCCGGGGACACGAGCAGCAGAACCGGGGGACACGAGCAGCAGAACCGGGGGACATGAGCAGCAGAACCGGGGGACACGAGCAGCAGAACCCGGGGACACGAGCAGCAGAACCGGGGGTGCGGGGACACGAGCAGCAGAACCGGGGGTGCGGGGACACGAGCAGTAGAACCCGGGGACATGAGCAGCAGAATCGGGGGACACGAGCCGCAGAACCGGGGGTGCGGGGACACGAGCAGCAGAACCCGGGGACACGAGCCGCAGAACCGGGGGTGCGGGGACACGAGCAGCAGAACCCGGGGACACGAGCCGCAGAACCGGGGGTGCGGGGACACGAGCAGCTCCCGGCTCGCTGCCCCGGGGCTGGGATGGCTCCAGCTGGAGCTGAGCGCAGCCCGGCGCCCCGCGGCCCGGCCGGCGTGCGGACAGGCGGCCCCGGCGATGCCCGGGGGAAGCGGTGGCACAGCTGGATACAGCGGTGGCGCTGGGGACAGAAGCGCCGCAGCTGCTGTTCTGCAAAGCGGGGATGCTGGAGCGGCTCGGCTCCCCCGCTTTTCCTTGCTGCAGTTTGGGGGTTTGTGTTTGGGAAGGAAAGAAGCGGCCCCTAAAAGTTTGATTCCCCCCTCCCTCCTTCTCGCAAGCAGCGCGAGTTGAATTTAATGTTGTTAGTCAGGCAGTGCCTGGCTGGCTGTGCCGCTCTGCAAGCTGATGGGGAAACCAATTGAGGGCAAAATTGCTGCAAACAATTGTCCTTTTGTCCCTTTCCCTGGGGTCTGTCTGCCAAGGTTAGTGGAGCTGAATAAAACTCACTTGAGCTGCAACTCACACAACATACCAAGGGCTCCTTTCGGGGCTCGGCGGGGCGAGAGGAGGGGGAGAACAGAGCAGGGGAGGATGGGGAGCAGGAGGGAACCGAGAGGGGAGGACACTGGGATGTGGAGGTGGGACAGGGAGCATCCTGCAGCCCCAAGCACTCCATGGCCATCCACCAGCAGGGCCTGCACCGGCACCAAGCGTGGCTCTGCTCACCCTCAGCACCCCAAAACTGCCCTGCTGCCTGCCTGGGGAGCCTGGGGGGCTGCTCTGCCATTCCCCCCGCCCAGAGCCAGCCCAGAAGCAGTTGGGCCGGTCCCTCCTCATGCCCTAAGGAATCGTTCCTCCGTGCCCGTGGGCAAACCCCTGTAAAACACACGGAAACCAATGCCTCCTCCAAATAAATAATAGCACACTTGTTTGATTTCCTGAGCACAATAATTAAAAGCCCGGGGGCAGGAGGCATTGTCTGAGTGCCCCTGGGACCCAGCTCCCTCAGCTGACTCTTTCTATTCCCCCAGTTATTCTTTGCGTTACTTTTTTTTTTTTTTAGCTTCTCCGTTGGCGAATGAAAAATAAAAGCACTTTTTTTCCATCAATCTGGCTTTGTTACTGGAAGCTGATGCCTGAAAAGAACTTCTGTGGGTTTTTTTTCATGAGTAATGAGCACTTCTGTTCTCGCTGCCCAAACATGTATGTGTTTTCCCATGGGGATGCCCCTGGCTTCCTCTCCCCCCACTCCTCCACGGCTGTCCCAGGAGATTTCTTGTGTTATCTGTGTGATGTGTTAGAGTCACTTTTCCCTTTCCCTGCCATGGTGATCATCTTTAGGTGTTTCCTCACCTGCCAGGTGGTGCAGCAAGGCCCTGGTGGGACCAGCAGGTTAGAGGTGACGGGCTGCTGAATTTCTGGGCTGGCACATCTGTCCTAGCCCCGTGCCAGGGGAAAAGTGGCATCTCAGAAAGGCAGGAGAGGCTCGGTTCCACCAGCACCTGACACAATATTTGGTGCTGCTCTGCTCTGATGTGGAGACCTTTCAGTCAGAGGGGCTGATGCAGCCTCCAGCCACCGCCAGACCGTGCAAGAAAAATAAAGCAAAATGACACCAAAGAGGGACTGGCTGCTTCCCTATTATCATTCCTGGGTTTGTTTGCAAAGCTGCACTGGGCAAAATCCAATTTCTGGGACTGTCTGGGAGCTGGTTTTCTAGGAACCAGCTGTGGGAAGGACGAGGGACGGGCGGGCTGGTGGCGGCTGTGCTGCCGTGACAGGAACATTTCCCTGCCAGGTTTCAGTTCCTCCTGGGATCGTCTGCCCCGAGCAGAGCGGGGCTGTTCCCCACCTGTCTGTGCTGGCAGCCCCAGGAAGGGCACGTTCCCACCCCGGGCTGGGGTCCCACGGGCACAGGGGATGTGCAGCAGAGGGAAGAGGGGCTGCTCCAGCTGCTGGGATGAGCATTCCCACAGGTGACTGCACTCCGGGTGGTTTTATTCCCCCCTGGAGGCCCTGATTGGCCCAGGGATGAGAAATCTCTCGCCTGCCTGTGAAGAGCAGCTGGGACAGCTGCCCCCAGCACAATCCATGTGGACACAGCTCTGGCCCAGCCACCCCTGGGACACCCCACTTGTACTGGAACATGAGGAGACCAAGCCCTTGTGCCAGAACCTTGTACACCCCATTATTACCCCCAAATCCTGCAGTATTCCCAGGAGAAACCTCCAAGAGGGACATCAGGAAGGCTCCCATCACCTGGCCACCACCTCGGAAATATTTTTCCTTTCCATTTTTAGGTTTGCTGATGAGGAAAACCAAGAAACACCCCCAAAGGAGCTGAGGGAAGGGGGAAATGCCTGAAAATGAATCAGCCAAAGCCAGGCACCACAGTTTGCTGCCAGGAGTGCTGAGAATGGCTCAGCAAGTGCTGCACCAATGTGGCAATTAGGTTCATTTCCCAGGAAAACATCCTCGAACACCAGCTGAGTGTTGGTTAACCAGACATTGGGTTTGGTGCTTGGTTTGGTGAGCTGGAAACCAGAGAGGCAAAGCAATATCCAACAGAGGTTTGCCAGCACTGCCCACAGAGCTGTGCTCCCACCAGCCCAGATGTGATTCTGACCCAGAGTGGTTTTAGTTTACAGTTGGGAAATTAAAAAAAAAATTCAAGCCCGAACCATTCTTTTTATCCCTTTTTGGCAAGTTTTGTTCTGGAAAACCTCTGAGTGCTGTAGTATTGTTGCCTCTTTCCAACCCAGAGCCTGCCTGGTGATTTGAAGCATCAATGAAAGCTGCTGCCCCGGCCACAGCAAAATGAGGCACTTTCAGCAGCCTGAACGTGTCGTTGGGAAGCTGCCATCAAACACTGGTTAAAAAAACACAGCAGAAAAAAAACCTCAAAACAAAGGCAGGAGTACAAACAGACAGAGCTTGGGATCAGAGCGAAGGCAGGAAGAAAAAGGAGTTATGAACTATATTTACTCTGCCCGAGATCCTTCGCTGCCTTCGCTGCTGTGTGTGGCTCTTTATTCACCCAGGGCCAAATCGCAGGAAGCGCTCGGAGCCGGCGGCTCCTGGCAAGTTCATCCTGGAGCTGCTGCAGCTGCCACGGCCATCCTGCCCTCCACACCCCTCAGGGACCCTGTCCCAGCAATCCTGGCTCCCTCATCCCTTTGGGACCCTGTGCCAGCAATCCTGGCTCCCTCATCCCTCAGGGACCCTGTCCCAGCAATCCTGGCTCCCACATCCCTCAGGGACCCTGTCCCAGCAATCCTGGCTCCCTCATCCCTTTGGGACCCTGTCCCAGCAATCCTGGCTCCTGCATCCCTCTGGGATCCTGTCCCAGCAATCCTGGCTCCATCATCCCTCAGGGAACTTGTCCCAGCAATCCTGGCTCCCTCATCCCTCTGGGACCCTGTCCCAGCAATCCTGGCTCCCTCATCCCTTTGGGACCCTGTCCCAGCAATCCTGGCTCCTGCATCCTCAGGGATCCTCTCCCAGCAATCCTGGCTCCCTCATCCCTCAGGGACCCTCTCCCAGCACTGGTGTCCTGGCTGAAATGCAGCATTGCCCAAGGCTGCAGTGGCCCCGTAGTGGTTCTCTCACTCACAGGTGGTGGTTCCCAGCTTTTCCAGGTGGTTTTTGAGCATTGCAAGCTGTCACCAGCAGCAGCAGCGTCTCAGCAGAGCAGGCTGAGTGTTGGTTAAGTGGGAGCCCAAATTTCATGTGTTCGACCAGAGGAGATGGGGAGGGGCTGGTTGGGCACCCAAATCTGAGTCCAGCCTGCTTGAGTGTTGCAAGGAAAGTGCAGAGGAGTTCAGACCCACCACAGCATGGCCAGGCTGCTCAAAACCAAAAGCAGCAAAGGCTGATGGCTGCCACCACATCGTTTTTACTTTTGTTACTTGATTTTTCCACTGAAGTGCCTCCTGCTGGGGCATGGGGGTTTCCTAGGGAGCCCCAGGTGGATCCCTGACCCCGCTTTCACCCCTTTCAGGGACAGCACGTGGGGAATGACTTGAAATGCAAAATCTCCCTTGTTTTCAGATGCTCTTAACACCTCACTGAGGCCGGCAGTGAAAGCGTGGGCAGCGCTGCCGAGCACTTCACACCCAAGTGTGCAGTCCTGGGCCATCCCCAGCACCACCACCAGCCCCAGATCCCGACATGGGACCAGCCAGAGCCTGCAGGGAGGTTTCCCTTGGACTCTGCTGCTTTCCAGGAGCAGCCCCAGTGAGGGGTTTCTGCTCCTGTGGCTGCCAGGACTCAGCATTCCCACGTGCCTCCACGCAGGGTTATTTTTCTAACGTTTCTCTTTTTTTTTTCCCACTCATCCGGTACGGTTGTTGTGACACTGCAGTCAGCAAATATCACCGAGCAGTAGGAAACGTGAGGTTTTACTGCTTCAGTGAGATTCGGCTGATGAAAAGGGGAAGAGAGAAACCATCTCTGAGAGGCTGTGAAGCCCTCATGTGCCACTCCAGGGCCTTCCTGCAGCCCTCCACTGCTCAAACCCCAAAATCTGAGCAGGGGCTGGTCCAGCTGAAGCCACACTTGGGGTGGGGAGGACACCCACAAAGATGCCAGGGTGTCACTGCCTGCCTGGGCTGGAAAGGAGGGTGGAACTCCCTCACTGCAGGCAGGACATGAGTTGGGTGCTGCTCCCAAATTCTTATAAACCCCACAGGCTTGTGCTGGTGGCCATGGGCAGCACAGCTCCTTTATCTGATGGGACATTTCGAGGGAACAATGTCCCCAAGGCAGAGCTGGGGTGAACAATGGGCGCAGGCCGGGCTGCGGGACCCCGGGCGCCCCGGCCCGCAGGAAATCCTTTTATTTTTCACTTGTGCACTGAAACAAACACAAGCTCCTGTTTATTTCCTGGTCGATTGTATTTTGGAGGATGGAGGTGGCTTCCCCACGCCGGCAGTTTAACCCCTGCCGTGCCAGCTGAGACTGTCCCCCTCTGTCCCAAACGAGGTGGTGGCCACGAGCGGGACCCCGCTTCCCCCGCCCCCGCTAATTTCTGTTTAATTTGAAAACCTGCGGGTCATAAATAACACGTGCTGGCGTGGGAAGTCTGGGAAGCGGGAAGGCAGCCCATCCCCTCCCCTGGCTGAGGCCGGGGAGTCTGGAGCTGCTGCTGGAGGAGTGATGCAACATCCCCGAGGCTGCTCCACACCAGCCACGCTCCCATGGGATGTCCCACTCTGAACCAGAGGGAAACGGGGTGGCTGTGGCTCTGTCCTCCCTCTCTCCATCCCCCTGTGGCTCTCCATGCCTGGACAGCCACCACACCTCGAGGAGGGGCTGGCATCGCCTCTCCTGTGAGGAAGACGCTCCCACGGAGGCCGAAGGTTTGCCGACCTCAGGCTTTTCTCACAGCTTCCCCATCACATCCTCCCCGGCTCCCACGTCTGCCGTTCACAGGCGCTGCTCTCTTGGCTCCCGGCCCCGGGGCCTGTGCCTGGGTGGAAACAGCATCCAGATGGAGCTATTTTTTCACATTTTTGGGGGGGAGGGGAGGAAGGTTTGGGAAAAAGCTGCCAGGACCAGGAAAGCAGAGGGAAGGAGATTGCTTGAAAGGGGTCTGGTTAGCATGGCCCTGTTTCTGCATGGAATGGGGGGCTTGGCAGGGAAACTGAGGCATGGAGCATCCCACCAGGGCGGTGTCCTGGCTGACAGTGAACTCTGACTCCTGCCCCAGGAGTTAAATCCTTTAGCTCAAGGCAATTAGGGAGACAGCACAGTCCAGATCCCACTTCCATCAGCAGGAACAGCTGCCCAGACAAGGAATTTGGTGCCACAGGCAGAACCCAAACTCATCTGTCGCTCATCCAGAGCCCGGAGGGGGAGGAAAAGCCCTTCCACCCCTCCAGCCTTAAATCTCATCCACAGAAAACTTTTGAAACCCCATCATTGTGCGAGAGGATAAACATTTATTGAATATTTCCTGTTTGGCACAAATTCTCTGCGAGTCCTCTACAGCCTTTTTCTTCTCGGGTCTTTAAATGAGAATGATTTGAGTTGAATGTAAAGGAAAAGCATCCCCCGAGCAGGGAGCCCCTGGGAGCAGGGAACGAAGGGAAGCCCACGTGTGTGCCATGCCTGCTTGCTGTTAGCTATTAATTTCTGTCTCCCGAGGTCTGACATGAGCAATGCATTATGCAAAGGTTGTGGGAATATTTCAGACTCTGCATCCCGGGAGAACTACAATTTCAGTTTTACAGGGTTTGGGGTATTTTTTTTTCTCTCCTTGTTTCTTTCAAATGTGTTATTTCACTGAGTTGGAGCAGTGGTTGTGAGTTACACAGTGTAGGGAAGGACGAGCTGGGTCTGGCTGGGGTGGCCAAGGGATCAATGCCTGTCCCCTGTGTCCCCAGGGCTCTCCAAAGTGGGCATGCATCACATGCAGGAGCAGCAGTGTGACCCCACTTGTATATTTGGGTGCAGGAAAAACCTGTGGGGGTGGAGAGGGGCTAAAATCAGGGCTGGAGAAAGGATGGAAGTGGGGATGTGAGCCACGGGCAACTGATGCTGAGGCAGCAGCCAGGATGGGAGGATGGTGGGATGGGGAACACACCGGGGTTTGGGCCAACACTTGGCATACCCTGGGCTGGGAAAAGCCTTGCAAAACATGAATTTTTCCAGCAGATCAGTCTTGCAACAGGCAGCAGCCACTGGGAGTCTTCTGCTCACCACCATTCCTTGGGATGTGCCACCACAGAGCCTCTGGGCTGGAACTGGGAGAGGTGGGGGCACACAGAGCCACCCTGTCCTGTGCCACTGGGAGCCCAGGGGCAGAGGAGAGGCTCAGGCTGAGATGAGGCTGAACAGGGTTTGGTCTGAAGGCAGTCTAATTCTGGCCCAGGCACAATCCAAAGGGATTTATTTTTAGGTTCTGGGCTATCGCTGCTTTGAGTAATTGAATGGAAAATGTATATTTAGCTTCTTTGGTGATATGCTTAGAAAAATAAGCTCCTGTCACTGTTGTGGGTGGTGATTTGTGCCAGCCCTGCCCTTGCCAGTGCTGGGAGGCATCGCCCACCTCACAGCTGGAGCCCTGAGCCCTGGATCTCTTGGACAGCACAACTGGGAGCTGGATTCCAGGCTTCCTTCTCTTCTGCTCCTCAGAAGGATCTTTCTACCCCTCCCACAGACTGTGCCCTCGCTGTGCAGGTGTTGAGGGCAGCACCAGGCACCCACATCCCTGTGCCAAGGGTTATCCCACCTGGCAACCCAGATGGGCCCAGCACTGTCCCCACAGCAGGCACAGGGTCACAAAGGTCTCACTGGTGGGATCTGCTTTGTGCTGTGTCCATGGGAAGCTCTGGAGCCTCTCTGGTGTGGAAGCCATGCATGAACACACGGCAGGGAGATGGAGTTTCCTCCCTGAAACACAGGTGAGAGCCAGAAGGGCAGCACTCCTCAGCCTCTCACACTATAAATACACCACATGCACAGGAACCCGGGGCTATTTTTGCCTCAGGAAGCTGGGATGAGAAGGAGAGCATCCCTCCCTCCCCAGCACGTGTCTGGCAGTGGGACGTGCCCAAGGCCAGGACTGCCTCTGGCAGAGGGTGCAGGGCTCCAGGTTGCTTCCCAGCATCTCCAGGTGGTGGGAATGGCTGGGATAGAGCCTGTGCTGGGTCACCCCAGAGCCACTGGACCCCGTCATGCTCCCTACACCCTCTGGTTGGGCAGATAATGGAATAGATATGTTGCCTTCTGCAGGATTGAAAGCAGCTGCACACCCCACAGAGATCTCAGTGATGTCCTGCTCCTCTTGCACAGAGAACACCAGCACTGGATGAGGCCTGGGAAGCCCAGCCAGGGTGGGAGGCACCACTGGGGCTGCCTCCTCCTCTGATCAGACCTCAGACAGCTCTCTGTGTCCTGACTGCCTCCTTGCTCAGCTGTGTCTTGGTTGGCATCACTTCCCTGGAAGAAGCCAAAGGCAAAGATTGCAGGGAACCAGGAACCATCAATGGCAAATCCCCAGCAGCAGCGTCACTAATTGCACAGATGTTATCAGCCCCCCAGCAGTGCCTGTCTGTGTCTGCATCCTCTCACCTCTGGAAACTGGGACCCAGAAATGTTTCTTGGTGCAGAAAAACTTAAAGCAGAGTCCTGTCTTTGCCAGATGCTTGCTCAGTACCTACCTGTGACCTGTGTGTGTGCCTCTGGGTTTGAGTGTGTTTGTGTGTGTGTGTAGAAAGCACATTTTGCAACAGACAAATGGGAATGAAATATTCCAAGAATGTCTCTTAAATCAAGTAATCTTGGGGAATTTGACAGCCAAGGTCACCAATGACTTTTGGTTCTTGTTTGCTCAGTGTGGAGCCAGGGCTGGGCTCTGCCCGGGCAGGGCCCCATGGCTGAGGGGGGTGTCTGGTCCCCAGCACCCTGAGGAGAAGCTGTGTGCCTTGAGATCTGTGTCCAAGAGCAGGAATAGCTTCAGGACGTGGCTGGAACCCAGAGCTTCCACCTCAGGAGCAGCCCTGCCTGGGGAGTGCCTCTGCTCCGAGTCCTGGCGTGACCTGCCGGGGCACGCTCCGGCTCCGGCATTCACCGAGAGAGAAGAAAAAAGGGAAAAAAAAGTCAGCTCCTCGTGATGCAGCCCCGTAATTACCTGTTATTCTCATATCGAGGTAATTAACAATTAGGCAGCTGTCTGAATCACATGCAGAGGAACAATCATTTCGTTATTAATGGATTCTATTTAACAGGTCCGATTTTCCCAGTTGTTGGGTTTTTTTTTTTCTCCTTCCTTGTGCTCTCATGAATTATCCTCACAATTAAACCTGCACCAGAAAGAGGGAGGAGTAGTCCTAATATTTACTGAACCTTGCAAAGCATCACATTTCTCAGCTTATGAACCTGTCACAAGCCATCGGGGGGCTCTGGTGCTGATGGGGAGCCCGTAACCCAACACCCTGCGCTGTCACCTGCACAGCCCCGCTGGCTCTGCCCTGCTGCTGCTGGGAGCTTATTCATTTCACTGCAGATAAAAGCCATTATTTACAGTCAGTTACATATTTCCGTTGGCAAACCTCCTCCCTCAAGAGCAGGTTTGAAAACATCCCGCTCGGCAAACCCAAGCCAGGCTGCTCTCGGGGGGAGCGCTGCCCCCCTGCCCGCCCGCTGCCCCTGGGGCTGTGCTGGCTGTCACCCCGGCATGGCTGGGGTTTGGGGGGCAGGGATAGCCTGGATGGGCCCCTCACCCTCGTGTTTCCTGTGCTGGTGGAACTTTGGGTTCTCCCCAGGGCGTGCTGTGAATGGGATGAGCTCCCCTTTCCTGAGCACTGCTTGTTGCTCCTGCCGTGCTTGAGCAGAGAAACACATTAATGTTTTCATTTAAATAATGTTTTAATTTAAAACCCATGAACACTTGGCACAGCCCAGGTCTGATCCTTGGAGTCATCTCCCATGGGTGCAGAGCTGGTTTTGGCCAGACTGCCCAGGACTCTGCAGGGACAGGGACCTGCTGGGCTGCCTGGGGGACAGCAGGGATGAGGTGGAGGGGAAGGATAATCCCTCTCCAAGGAAAATTTCGTTTTTATTTTCTCACCTTTTCACTTTGTCTCATGCCCCAAAGCAGGAGGGTTTGACTCCCTCCCAAACCCTGGAGTCTGGGGTTTCTTCGGAGAGGGGATTTTTTTTGAGTTATTTCCCTCAGTTTCTGACTGTGGACCGGTCCAGCTCCAGAGTTTGTGTTTTCAACAGCCATCCAAGGCTGTGCCCTTGCAGCCACCCAGCACAGGGCCAGGCACCTGCTCCTCTCTCATTTGTTTGTTCCAGGCATGGAGTTAGGGATTTCACTGAAAAACAGGAACTTTGCTGGACAGCAGCTGCTCCTGGGCAGTGAATCAGCTCATCCCACTGACGCCCAGTGCAGCCGTGCCAGCGCCGTGCTCCCACGCCCAGGGCTGGCATGGCTGGGGTCCCCGTGTGTCCCCAGCAGTGTCCCCAACAGTGTCCCCAGCATGTCCAGGGGGTGGATCAGTGGCTGTGACCACCCACATGGCAGCAGTGAGGGGTCTGTGGCTGCCCCAGCACTGTGCAGGAGTCAGCGGCCACGGCCAGGCACAGACAGCTAATGCCTTTTGTCTCAGCCTGACTTTTCGCCTCCCAGCGGGATTAGGATGGGATGACCGGCAAGGAGGCCCTTAATCCCATTAGGGATCCTGGCGCAGCCCTGTGGGGCAGCCCTGGGAACCGGCCTGGGCTCTGTGGAAGCAGCAGGTGAGGCAGCAGCAGCAGTCTCCAACACCCCATGATGCCACCATCCCACTCAGCCCCGTCCCCACCAGTTCTCCCAAATCCACTCTGCTCAGAGCACTGAGCACAATGCCCTGGTATGCACGGGCAGTGAGGGGCACACGGGCATCCACAACCCCTGCACCCCCTGGCAGGGTGCAGCCCCCACAGCCACCCACCCAACAGCATTTTTGAAGCAGGTGGCCCCAAGCCCTTTTGGCCCATTTGGCCCATTTGGCTCATTTGGCTCATTTGGCTCATTTCTCCACGGGGTCACAGCTGAGCGGGCAGCAAAGCTTCTCCCGCCTGGAGAGAGAGTTGTTTTTCTCCCCCGCCAGTTGCGAGGAGCCGTGTTTGTGTTTCTGTCCCTTCCTGTTTACTCGCTGCCATCAGGACACGCTTTGATGTGTTTATGCTGCTGGACATCCGTGGGAGCATGGTCCTGCAGCTCCTGCAGCTCCCTGCTCCGTGGGGCAGGGCCGTGGCTCCATCCAGGCCTTGGCAGAACCCAGGTGCCCAAGTGCCACAGGGGCACGGCTCGGCCAGGTGCCACAGCAGGACACCACCACCCTCGGCAGCCTCTGCACTCCAAAGTCCAGGTGACAGCACCAGCCCAGCCCAGCTGTGCCAGGAGCACACTCCAAAGGCATAAAATCCTGCCAGGAATGGGGAGCTGCTGGTGGCACGTGGGTCCCCCCAGGCAGCATCACCTCGTCCCCATGTGTTGGGACAGGGGGTCGGTCCCATCCATCCTGGGCTCCAGGTGTGTGTGGTTTCTTTCCCTCTTGCAGTCCCCGCTTCCTCCCCGGCTGGGAATCTCCCCGCCCTGTGCGGGAGCTGCTGCATTTGAAAGGTCATCGGGCTTTGAAGTCGGCGGCTCGGGGCGGCGGAGGAGGGATCACACCTTGCTGGCATCTCCCGGCCGGCCGGTTCCCAGCCCGCCACCCGCAGGCGGAGGTGCTGCCGGGGGTGGAACGGCACACGGCCGGCCCGTGCCACCGCGCTGTGCCCGCAGCAAACACCGCGTCCTTGAGGATGGGAGAGCAACCCCGATCCCCCATGCCTGAGAGGGGGAAGAGCCAAGGAACCCCGAGCCCCCACCCCTGAGAGGGAAAAGAGCCAAGGAACCCCGAGCCCCCACCCCTGAGAGGGAGAAGAGCCAAGGAACCCCGAGCCCCCATCCCCTGAGTGGGAAAACAGCCAGGGAACCCCGATCCCCCATCCCTGAAAGGGGGAAGAGCCAAGGAACCCAGAGCCCCCATCCTCTGAGAGAGGGAACCCGGATCCCCCATCCCCTGAGAGGGAGAAGAGCCAAGGAACCCCAAGCCCCCATCTCTGAGAGGGAGAACAGTCAGGGAACCCCAAGCCCCTATCCCTGAGAAGGAGAAGAACCAGGGAACCCTGAGCAGCCATCCCCTGAGAGGGGGAAGAGCCAGGGAACCCCAAGTCCCCATCTCTGAGAGGGAGAACAGCCAAGGAACCCCGAGCCCCATCCCCTGAGAGGGGGAACCCCAAGCCCCCATGCCCTGAGAGGCAGCAGCCTCACCAAACAGCAGTGACCTCTCTCCATAAAGGGGAGACAAAGGATTCCGGCATCGCAGGGACTTGTAGTTTAAATTATTTTTCAGCCTAAAGCTAAAGAAAAACAATAGTTATCTAGGAAAGCCAGTAGATGTAATCATTGTGAACTCCAGCAAAGCTTTCGATACCATCTCTCACAGTATCTTGTACGGGCTCCGGAACTGAGCTCCATGATCCTGACGGGTCCCTTCCAACTCAGCAAACTCTGTGATTCTGTGAAAACCCACCACGATTTTCTGGGAAAGAAATCTCTCACATAGAGCTGCCTGTGAGCAGAGGTCTGGAATGGGCTCTGGGGCTCCTCCAAACCCTTTGGAACTGGCTGTGGCACCACCAAACCCCAGAGCCAGCACAGGGCAGGGGATCCCCAGTGCCCCAGCCCATGGGCATAATGGGGGGTTCCTGCAGCTCCTGGGTACCCCAAGAATGGTTTGCAGGGGTTCTCCCTCCCTGTCAGGCTGTGGTGGGACGCCCTGTGCCCCGCAGCCACTGCTCTCTGAGAGGAAATGGCATCTTTGGGCTGATTTCTCCTGGTTCCCATCTTCGTGTGCCTGGCTTTGATTCGCAGCCGAGCCCTGTGATAATGTGGCTGCCTGGGAAGGAAGGGAGTAGAAGGAACTGGCTATTGTGTTTGGCCCCTCTCCAGGAGGTGTTTTTGCTGGGAGGCACCAAGGTCAGAGCTGGGTGGGAAGCGTTCCCCGACAGCAGCCCTCACACATGTGCCCAGCCATGGCAGGGGGGGACAAAGGAGCACCCCCAGCACCCCAGCACGGGGCTGCCATTGAGAGTGCAGCAGCCCAGCACACCCTGCATCACTGCAGAGGATGTGTGATCCTCCCTGTGTGTGTTTCAGGGGGCAAAGGACTGCTCTGCAGCCCTTCTGGAAAGTGAAACATCTCCCAGCCTTCCCGTTTCCATGAGGAAGGAAAGAGGGGGCGGTGGGTGGGAGTGCCCGTGCATGGAGCATCAGCAAAGGCTGCCGTGCAGAAAATCCTTTTTTACTCTCATTTTGTAACCGCTTAAGAATTTCAGCTGTCTTCATCCCAGCACAGGAGTCCCAAATCCCAGAGCTGTGAGAACAGAGCTGGCACTGAACCACCCCTGAAACTCCCTGCTGGTATCAGTGGCACCCCAGGACCCTGCAGCCCCGCTCCCCGGGGCAGCACAGCGAGAAGGGGCACGCCCAGATCTCTGTGAGTGATGTCTCCCAGAAAACCTGCCCGAAACCTCTGCGGGGCGAGTGTCCACATGGCATGACGTTTATCTTGAGCATGAGCCCTGGGAGAGGCAGATCCCAGCGGCACAGAGAGGGTGAAACTGCAGGGATGCCAGCGTGACTTGGATGAGCTTGGTGTTGCACCACGGTCCAGAAATCCAGTATCAGGTTCATGCCCGGGCTTGTGCACAGAGAATCACGCTTGGGTTTTCACTGCTGTGAGCGATGGTTTTCGATTATTTAATGGAGATATCAGAGGAGGTTTGATCCTGGCCTTTCCACACACTCCAGTGAGCAATTTACTTGCTGAGGTGATGAAAACTGCCTCAGCAGGAAAAGGGGGAATGGAAGAAAAAGCAAAGAAGGGATGGCCTTGAAGGAAGATGCACATGAAATACAAATGTGTCCCACATGTCCTCAGGACCAGGACAAACCTGGGCTGGGGTCTGCACTCCAGAGAGTCGGGGTCACCCCCTGCATGTCCTCTGTGGTGTGCAGAGCTGTCCCCATCCCTGAGCTGGGTGTCTGTGACACCCTGAGGGATCGAGGGACAGGAGAGGGATCTGCAGGGTCTGCAGCACCAGGGTGCAGACAAAGGCATGAACAAGCATGGAGGGAACAGGGGCACGCACCAAAGCACAGGGAGAGCTGCATTTCCAGCAGCCCATGTGGTTGGGACGGGCCTGGGGACAAGCACATTGTCACTCGCAGCCCCATAAACCCCAGCAGGCTCTGTTTACACAACAGAGAATGTTTCAGTTGTTTTATGGAGGTGGATAGGAACAGCACAGGGACCAAGGGGCCAGGGCCGGGCTGAGCAATGCCTGCCCAGCACCTGCTCTCCCCTCACAGCCCATAAAGACATTTTATTTTAAATATGACACAGATTTTATAGCGTAATTCCCCAGCAGCACCTTTCACCCAGGTACAAACGGTGCGGGCAAAGCTGCTCCTCCTCGGGGACGTCTTCCCGCCTGTCACTAATCCCTGGGTGAGAGTTCCTGAGCTGACTTTACACACTGAGAAATGATGGCCAGGAGCAGCCCTGCAATTAAAACCAGTTTCAGCAGCCCGTGAGGAGGAAAACTCGGCGGGTGCCAAGCCTGGCGCAGGAGCCATGCCAGGGCAGGGACACACATGGCACCAATCTCTGCCCATGGCAGCGAGGACTGATTGTCCTTTGTCCCATCCCAGCCCTGGATATCCTGATGGGACCAAATCCCACTGCACTGGCGGGAGGAAAGTAGGAAAGTTGTCCTCCATGAGCATGTGATGCCAGAGCACTGTGGCAGAGGGATGGCACTCGGTGTGATTTAACCTGTGACTGTTCAGGCACAATCCTCCCCTCAGCACTTTAAGAAAGATAAGATAAAAACAAATCAGGATTTAGGCAATTCTTGCAAATTCAGCCTCTTCTCTCTGGTGCCCTAGAGAATCATGCCTTAATCCCATTTTGGAGAAGTTTGGGGGTAGTTTTACCTCACAGACTCCATGACCAGTGCATTTTTATCTGCTCAGACTTTCCAGGATGCTCTACCTGCTTTGATTCACACTTAATTACTAAAAATTAGGTTTTTTCAGAGCATGAGGGAAGGTGGGGGGTGCATGTACCAGCATGAGGAGGGCTAACCCTCTGTGCTGCTCCAAAATCCAGGAGGCAGAGCAATGCCAAGCCAAGCACGGTGGGGAAAGCAGGAGAGATCCAGTTTGATGTCTGCCTTATCAGTCTTATTTTTATTGCACCGAAGGTATAAGAGCAAAATATTGATTGTGATGATAAAGAGATGAAAGTGTGAAGAAGGAATAGGCACACAAGTTACTCAGGCGATTGGAAGCCGCCTTGGTTGTATTTAACAGGCATTTGCCATTAAAGAAAAACGCCTGTTTTTATTTAAATAGCCTCGGGCAAATTTCTCACTAAACCAACTTTCCCACGCCAGCCCAGTGCTCTAACTCTGGTTTTTGGCAAATTTTTTCCTGAGCTGTCAAGGCAAAATATATATAAGAATGCTGGTCTCACTTAGGTTTTTTTCCAGCCCCTGGAGACATGAAAATAATTTACAGATGTGCATTACCTGTTTATATTTGTATTAAGTTTTGCTTAACGGACATGATTTTCTTAGCTTGCAGTAACAAAAAAATATTCCCAGAGTTTCACTCATTTAATTTTAACTTATTAAAACTTTTAAACATGTGTGGAGGTTTCATGTTTTTAAATCACTAATCACATGGACGGTTGCCAAGGTTTCTATTAAAGCCTTTTACAAACACTATTTTTAAAAGGACCTAAAATCCCATTATTTTTAACCCCTGAAGACCACTCAAAAGAAAAAGTTTCTTTCGATTTATGTCTTATTCACCTCTTATTGCAAAAAGATTTATGCTGGGCGCTGACTTCTGCCTTCCTCCCTTTTTTACTTTTGCTGGTAGGAATCTCTGGAGGAGGCGTCTGGGAGAAGGAAACTTGAGGAGGTTCCCCACGAGGATCTTTGCAGCAGATCCCTCAGTACCAGGGGAAGGATGGAACCAGATTAAATCGGGACATCTCGCAGCAGCGCCTGGCTGGAGGAGCCATCCTCGTGTTCAGGCTTCCATGGGAAACCACAGAGGACCCTTTTAGCTCCCTCCCAGCAGAGCCTTTTCCCCAAGCAGAGCCCCAGAGCTGCGGGGTCACAGAGCCCCGGGGTGATGGCAATAAATAGATGGATTTGACCTGCTGTGCTCGGGGGACGAGGCGACGCGGCTGCGCGGCCGCACGCCCGGTCTGGCTGTGTTTATGCTGCAGACACCACACAGACCCTTCCAGGCACGGAGCAAACCCAGGCCAGGGCTCACTCCTGCCTTCCCATGTGCCCTTCCAGCCCAGCACCTCCAGGAGCAGCCTGGGACACAGGGCTGTGCAGTGTCTCCAGCACTCTGCACATCCCTCAGCATCACCATCTCTGCATCCCCAGATGGCACAGGTGTGGCACCCTGACAGCCCCGTGTCCCCAGGCACGCCCATGATGGCTCACAGGGGCAGGGGGGCTCTCCCCAGTCTCAGGGATCAAGTCCCAGAGCACAGCTGAGCTGAGTGCACGGTGCTTTCTGCACATGGAGAACAAGCCCGGGCAAAGCTTCGGCCGGTATTTCCAAGCAGTGGAGCTGAGGTGCTCCCTGCTCCGGGGGCTCTGACAGAGAGGGGGAAAGGGGCGAGATGGAGAAAGAGCACAGAGCCTCCATCTCCAAGGATGCCCAAGCAGAGGAACCTCAGGCTGTCCTCACACCTCCAGATGAGGCTGAGGATGGTGGCAATGTTGCGGTGGCACAGCTGGGGTCACATCCCACTGCCCATTTGTCACCACATTTGTGTCTGCAGGGAGGATAGAACGGGCAGCACCCACATTCTGGAATTGTTCAGGGCTCGAGCTACCAGTGCCACCTGGACCCTGAGTGGCACCCGGACCCTGAGTGGCACCGAGCTCCACACAAGGCCCTGGGTCCCCAGCCCCAGCCAGGGCACTGCTTTAGAGCCCAGAGTGGGGAAGGCAGGAGGAGCAGGGAAGGAGGGAGCCGCGGGAGCGAGGTACCGCTGCAGGGCTCACGCCTTTGATCTGGTGAGCAGACTCTGCCCTTCGGTTTGTTTAATTGTTTCACACTTGCTCTGGAAATAGTTTACAACAGGAAGCAGTGGGATAACAGCAGGGCTGGCATGGGATGGGATGAGCCCGGGGGCTGCTGGAGACGTACCCTGAGATGAGAGACACAGATGACCACAGTGTCACCTCCCTCCCATTAACCCATTGCTGATCCTCCTTCCCCTTCCTCTTTCCCAAGCTTTCAGCCAGAGGCTGGCAGCCATCCTTTCATGTCCTCATGTTTGGGAGCTGTAAAAGAGCCATCCAATACCCTCCAACAGCTCTTGAGGTAGACACAAGAGTCCAATGGGATTCAGTACCCACATCCTTGGAAGAGCTGGTACCCCAAATTGTCCACAGAGTTTTTGCTCCCCACTTTTGCAGGCACTGCAGCCTCACTGAGCAGGGCTCATGAGGAACCATCATTTTTAAGCAGCCTCACGCAAGCTGCTCCCATCAGTGGTGCCCTGTGGGTATACAGCCCTGAGCACCTCCTGCAGCCCTGAGCACCTCCTGCAGCCACTGTTTGCAGGAGACACCCACAAACACTCGTTAAGAGCTTCAACCTGCCCTGGGCTCAAGGCCTGGATGGATTTCAGGTGGGGCATTCCAGCTTGGCTTTTTGGTTTTTTGCAAGCTTGACTGAGGCCCAGTGGCAGCTGGGGCAGGAGTGGGGCTCTGGGGTTGAGGGCACAGGGACCCCCTGCCACCACTAACACGAACCTGCACACACGTGGGGGTTGTGGGGCTGCCCTGGGTTTGGCTTCCCCGTTTCACCCAGAGTGTTTGTTTATTTGTGGATGCGGCAGCGCACGGGGCTGGCCAGGCTCAGCCTGGGAGTTCATGAGTTCACAGCACAAAACAAACAACATCCGACCCAGCTGCCGGCACCTGCGGGGGAGCTGGGTGGGAAACGGCTCCGCGTACCTGCACACACCTGAGTCCTGGTGGGGGTCAGAAGGGGAACCCCACACTGCACTTCCCAGCATGCAGGGGATGGTCAGTTCATGTCCTGGTACCCCAGTACAGCCACCCCAATGCCCTGTGCCCCGTGGTTTGTGTTCCCCGGGTCCTTGCACGGACATACCGTGAGTCAGGTTGGGTTTGGGGTCTCTGGTGGTCACTCAGTGGCTGCTGCGGCCCCAGGGGCTGTGCAGGGACTGGGGGGGCTGCACTGGGGAAGCTGTGCAGGGTCTGAGGAGGTTGCACTGGGGAAGCTGTGCAGGAGCTGCACTGGGGAAGCTGTGCAGGAACTGCACCGGGACCATGGAGGAGCTACACTGGGATAATGCACGGTGTGCATAGGGGAGAGCTGCATCAATACTGGGGTGGGGGCTGAACTGGGGGTGTCCGTAGCTGCACTGGGGAAATGCGGGGCTGCTTGTGGGGGCTGCATGCAGGTGTGCAGAGCTGTGCTGGGGCTCTGTAGCGGCTGCACGTGAGAGCTGTGCTGGAGCTGCCCTGGCAATGGGGGGCTGCCATGCGGGGTTTGGGGGACTGCAGGGGGAGGCTGCACCGGGGGTGCGCCGTGGCTGCACGGAGAGAAGGAGCTGCCCCCGGTGCATCCGTGTCTGCATGCAGGGGGCTGCCCCGGGGGTGTCCGGTGGCTGCACAGAGGGACGCGGCTGCCCCGGGGGTGCCCGTAGGGTCTGCGCAGACCCCGCAGCCCCACTCGCGTCCCACTCGGGGACCCTCCGTGGCGGGAAGGGGGTTCCCGGCGGCGGCCCCCCGGGCTGGGCAGGGAGGAGCGTCTCGCCCGTCCCGTCCCATCCCCTCCCGTCCCGTGGCGCCCGTCCCGCCCCGCACCGTCCCGTCCCGCCCCCCGCCGCCCGGCCCGGCCCGCCGGGGCTGAGCAGCCGCGGGAGGCGCCGCGTTCGGAGTCGCTGCGCTCGGGCGCGCTGTGTTTGGGGCTCCCGGCGGGGCGGCGCGGACCCGCACACGCACCGGCACCGGCTCGGCTCGGCTCGGCCGAGGCCCCGCGGATCTATGCGGCTGTGAGCGGCGGGAGCAGAGCGGGATGGAGCGGCTCCTGGCGCCCGGCCTCCTGGTGCTCCTGCTGCCCGCCCTGACGCGAGGTGAGGGCCGCCGCCGCCGCGGGCCCCGCACCGGCCGCCCCGCAGGAAGTTTGCCGGGAGCGGGGCCGGGAGCCGGGAGCCCAGCGGGGCACGGCGGGCACCGGAGCCCGGCGCCGTCGGGGGGTCCGGGCCGGGAGGTTCCCGTGGGAACCGGGACTCGGCTGCTGCGGCGGGACCGGAGCGCGGCGCCCTCGGGGAGGGGGGGTCCGGGCGCGGGGTCCGCGTGGGAACCGGGGCTCAGTACCGCGGGATGCGCCGGGACTGGGCTCGGCACTTGCGGGAGAACCGGAGCGCGTTGCCAGCGAGACGACCGGGACCGGAACCGGGTTGGGAGAGCGGGGCTGAGCCCCGCGGGGGTGGCCGGAGCTCGGGGCAGCCGGGGCCGGGACGGCGCGGGGGAGCGCGGCGGGGCCGGGGCTCGGTGCCCCGAAGGAGGCGCTCGGGGCCACCGGGAGCCGGAGCTCGGTGCCTGGGGCTGCCGGGGGAGCGGCGCTCGCTGCCGTCGGGGGGAGCGGAGCTCGGTGCCGGGGCAGCCGGGGCTCGGCTCGGCGGAGGGGCGCGCAGGGCGGCCGCGCTCCTGCTGCTGTTCTGCGACAGCTTTTGACCGTTTTGCAAATTTTTCTCGGTTTCCTGTTTCTTGAAAGTCGGGGTCCCCCGGGGCCCCCCCTCCGGGGCGGGTCCGGGTGCTTCGCCGCAAAGCGCTGCGCGACCGTCGGGGGCAGCGGGTCGGGACACGGGAAAAGAGCCCCTAAGGCGGCCGGGGGTGCGGGACGGAGCGGGGAGCAGCCCATGCCAGGGGGTCGGCACCCCGCAGTGCCCCCCTGCCCCGGGACCGGGCTAGTAGCACCCTCTGGAGAGCCCTGAGAGGATTTTGGGGAGCGAAGGCAGCGGTGCTCTCCCGCAGCAGGGCTGGGAGCCGTGGGAGGCGAAGTTTGCAGAAAGTTGTGCCCGACCGGAGCGGTCCCCAGCACCCCAGCCCGTGTGCCGTGGGACACGGAGCCCCAGCAGGGTGACCCGGGGGCTCGGCTCCCATCCAGGGCAGGATCTGGCTTGTGGCGGTGGCGGTGCGGAGCTGCAGTCGCTCAATGTGAAACTGGCCCGGCTGCACACGCGTGTCGCAGAACCAGTTACCGTGAAGAGCGAGCGGGCAGAGAAGGGGAAGAGCGAGCCGGGGTGGAAATCGGAAGCGATTCTGGTACTTTCAGCGAGTTGCTGTGGTAACTCTGCAGAATTTGGCTCTGAGGGCCAGACAATGAAACCTTTACTCATAGCAAGTTATGACGGGCGACTCATTTCGTTACCGAGCTCGTGGTAACTAGTGGGCCCCGGGCTGGATGTTTTTTCCCAAATGGCATTTGTCGGTCAAGGGCCTGATCTGGGGTTTCTCTCTGTCAGTCCTCCTGCTGGAGGAGCAGGCACAGCCTACCCTCAAACCCACCCTGGGTTTATTTTTAGGTGAGCCTCTCAGCGCAGGGGCCACACAGTCCCTGCCCCATCCATCACCCTGCGGGCGAGGGCTGCCAGGTGCTGGACCCCATCTCACCAGGCTGTGCAGGCACAGGGGGTCTGGGGGTCTCAGCGAGCCTGTCCCCAGCCCAGGTGACACCAGGGGATGCAATCCCCCTGCTGCCACCAGGGCCCTGAGCTGTGGCTAATGCTGTCCCTCTGTTTGCAGGTTTACGGTGCTCGCAGCTTGCTGAATCCTGCCTCAACGGGGGCAAGTGTGAAACTTTTCCCAACGGGACGGAGGTGTGCCAGTAAGTATGGAACAGCCAGAGGATTTTCATCTCCCCCGACCAAAGTTATTGACATTCATGTTGACTTTGCTTTGAAGGCTCTGGATTTAATAGGGCAAGATGCGTTTTCTTTCCTTGAGTGGCAAGAATAACCTGCTTGTGTAGGAGTCACCGCGAGTTTGGCAGGATCGGGCTTTGTTCCTGGCTGGGTGGAAAAACATGGGCAAAGGGCCATGTTTTGCTGGTGTTAGCCTATGCAGACTGCCCTGCTGATGGAGCAGGAGGTAGGGCCAGCCTGCGGCGCTCCTTGGACCGTCGGGTGGGAAGGGAGGCTGTCTGTCTGTCTGTCTTTTTTCCAGCTACTCCCTCCTGGCCCCGAAGCATTGCCTTTCAGTCCCTTGCTCACTAGGGTGACCGGTGCACCTCCAATAAACACTCAGGAGAGGTTCCATGACATGGCTCTGGCTGCTGGAGCTGCCCCAGTGGTGTCCGTGGGCCGATGAGACATCGCCAGGGGAGCAGGGCACCTCCTCCTGCAGCCTTGCCAGTGCTGGTGCCAAGCTGTGGTCTAGGCTGGCGTTCTTGGTGGGACCTGGCACCCAGACTGCATCTTTCTCCAAGCTGATTGTGGGGAAACGGATGTGTAAAGCGTTGGGACTCTTTGAAGGACCAACCGACCCACCGCAGCGATGGCCGATTCACTCCAGGCTCCCAGGGAACAATAACCAAGAGAAATGAATAAGACTCCAGCTCCCTTTTTAAAACTATTCCATAAAAGAAATGTGAATGGGCAAGGCTCTGTTTTCCGGCCAGATTTCCCCTCTGCCTGTTGAACACGGCCTGAGCTGCGAGCAGGCGGGGAGACGTTCCCACCCACCCCAAATTTCCAAATAGGAAGTCCTCGGCGGAGGAACCTGAAGGCATTTCCAATCCCAACCTGTTGAATGGCAGTTTCCCTTGACAATGTGTGTTGCTTTTTTGCAAATCCGCCTGGGTGCCGTTACTCTGCCCAGTAGCCGGGCACCTCCCGCCCCCTTCTCCAAGCTGAGCCCCCCAACCCTTTGGTGCAAATAAATCAGCAAATCAATCAGGCACATGAGCAATTTAATGGACAAAGGCTGGGTCCCTTTGTGAGGCACTAATGAATGCACGCCACTTTTTTTTGCACAGAAGCCCTTACCAACGCTTGACGCTCTAAATCTTGTTTTCTTTCATTCAAAGAGCGACAGCTGGGATTCGGTCGAAATTCGGCAGCTATTGTTAAGGGAGGCAGATTAATGCTGTGTGACTAATCATGTATGGCTTCCCAGAATGCCCAACCCTCCACCCCCTCCCCAACCTTACACCCCTCCTTTTCCTTGTGGTCATTCTTTCCTTTTTTTCTTAAGTCTCTGCAACTCCTGATTTACATTTCATGTGCAGATGGTGATGGAATCTAATTAGATCTGATGTGTGCGAGCTCTATTTGGAGAAGCCTCCAAAGTAGGCTCGGGGTGGGTTGGGTCTTTTTTTTTTGAGAGAAAAAGTTAACTTTAAAGAAGTTCTTGGTTGCTGGCTGTGAATAACCACTTCTCTCTTGGCTGCAGATGCCTTGTGAGCGTGTGTGAGTTATTTTTGCAGGAGCACAAGGTGTGTGCTCTGGCTGTGTGAAAGCTCTTGTCCCGTGCAGGGCGATGGGGGCAGATACTGGAGGTGCAGCCAGACTGAAGGAGGTGCAACTTCCCAAGTTACCTGATAGCAACTCGCAAAATCCCGGTTTTTCACTTTGTTTGAATATCTCTTGACGAGGAGCTTTGCTTGCAAGCTTCTTAAACAAAGCAGAGCCAAGAGCACAAGATAGCAGACACAGAAAAGCTTGGCACTGCCCTTTGGCGCCTGCGTGAAATGCACCATTTTGGCTGCTGGCCACATCTCTGCTCGGCCTGGCACTTAACAAAGTTTGGCCATAAAGCCCCTTTGTGCTGCCCCCACAAATCCAATTAGAAAGTGGAGTGAAATAAATAGTGTACGAGGGGGATGCTGCTCCAGAGGATGAGTGTCCCAGCACTTGTGGCGGGACAGAGCTCGTTGGGTTATGTGGAGCCGACTCTGATAACTGCGAGCCCAGGTTATCAGCCCTGCTGCGGAAAGGAAACTGCCAGTGCAGGACCGGGAGCTTTCTCAGCTTTTTATTATTTTACAGAGATAGTTTATAAAGCTCCAGGTGCCTTATCTTGCTTGTCCCTTTGCCAGGCGGTGCAGGGTTTAATTGAATGGAGGGACCAAGTGTTGGATTGGAGGGCTTGAGACTGAAGCACCCTAATTAGGCTCCTTTGGAGCTGCTCTCCATCTTGGCAGGGTTATCCAGGTCTTTCAGTGCAGGCAGAGCAGCAGCAGGTTTGTGGGTCTTGCACAGACCCCAGCTGAAGACTCTGGGTGTTTTTGTCCCAGAGCTGGAGCTATAAAAGGTCCAGGCTGGAGTTGTTGGTCCAGGCTGCAGGGCTTGGCTGGAGGTTCCGTGGTGCTGGGGAGCTGTGGCATTCCAGAAAAGGCCCTTGCCTTGGACTAAGGCATTTTCCCAGACTAAATGAGAAGGTTTTTCCAAGAGGTCGCTTTTGACTTCTAGTGATAGCTCCTAATTAGACTGTTGGATAACCCCAGTTTTGACTGGCATCCCTGCAAATGAGTCGGGCCGATTTTAGCTCCCTGTGCCATGTGACATTTATTCCCAGGACCTCCCTTGCTCTGCTAGTTAAAAGCAGATGGCATTGAAAGAGGGCTGAGCTTCCAGCCCTGCCCCACCAGCCTCTCACCATTAAAGCCAGAGGAGCCGTGCCTGGGTTCTCCTCCTGCTCAGAGAAGCAAAAGAGATGGTGGAGGGAGAGAATAAGTTAAATTAATCACTGGGCTTGTGCTGAAAAGGGGGAAAAGTCAGTTTGCTAAAGTACTTCCTCTGTTTATGAATCAGCACAGCGTTGTCGTTCAGCCAGGGCAGTGGCTCCTGAGCTGGTGCCTGTTGCCACCACCAGCTTCCACGGGCAGCAGGCCAGAAACATGGGAAGAAACATTCTGAAGGGGGCCATGGTGGGAAGAGGTGATTATTTTAGCTCAAAACTCTTTCAGGAGACAACCAGGAAGGCAGAGGAGTGATGTGAGCCCCGCGAGTTTCTGTGCCCTTCAAGTTATTCAACTGCTCAGTCATTGTTATCTCATTGTAAAGGGCGGAAGTTTCCTTCTGGTTTGGTTTTTCTCATGTGCTTTAACCCAACGTTATTTCCATGAAATAATAACAAAGAAAAAATGCAGTCTCGGTGCTGGAGAGGAAGAGGGTGGAGTGTTGAACAATCAACCAGAGGAAGCTCTTAAAGAAGTAGAGGAGCAGTGATTCAGCCATGTTGAGAACTCTTGCTGGCTCTTTGGAGTCTGATCTCATTCTCGGAAAGAACAAGGTGGAAATGGGTAAGAGGGGAGATTAAAAATACCAAAGTGTCACCTGTTGTGGATTCCAGTGGAATAGAAACTGAAGCCCAGCTGCTGAGGTCATTGGGACAGCAGTGGGTGTTTTAGAGAATCTGTTTGTGTCTCTGTTCTCTGCAAGGTGTCTCCATGGTTATCAGTTGTCTCAGGTGGTCCCACTCACTTCTGCTCTGTGTCCTTGGGGTTTTATTGTTTGGGCTGAGGTTTTTTGCTTGGTTTGTCTCTGTGGTGGCCAGAGGATTGTCCTGCATGGGAAGTGTTTGAGAGGAGATATCTGAGCAGGTTCCACAGCACAGGGATGAGCAGGAGAGATGGGGTGATGCAGAGGGGGCAGGAACTCACAGTGGTGCTCATCACCTCACATGAGTGGGGCTATTCCCCACCAGGCACTCAAAGCTGTGTGCTCACAGAATGGTTTGGGTCAGAAAGGACCTTTAAAAGTCCTCTGCAGGGACCTTTAAAGATGTCAGATGTCCTGAGCACGGACATCTTCAGTCTCCATGGTCTCGTGGTGTGAGGCAGCACACAGGGCTCTGCTCCCTGGGGATGGAGGTCACTCACTCCATGGTATGGATATGTTTTATTCCACCAAAATCTCTTCCATCTCAACACCTGACTCGCTGTCCTCCTTCCTGCTGGCAGCCACAACACGTCCATTTGTTCCAGCTGATACCTCACACCTGGCCTCACCTCCCAGGCTATTATAGTTTATTGTATGTAGCACGAGGGTGACACGTATAAGTCACTGCTAGACCAGGCTATTCACCAATTAAAGACTGGGACAACATCATCAGGAGGCAGTTAGCAAGTTTTAAAATAACATTGTTTGGAAATTAACCTGCTTTTTCCAGGCCTGGAGGTGTGGTGACCCTTGTTTCGCTCGTGTTGGTTGGTGTCCCAAGTGGTGGCAGCGTGTGTACATGAGTGGAATGTGAATTTTATAGAGCATCAGTGTGTTTAACGAGGGAGTAGCCCCAGGGTGCACTTAGGGAGAGCTGGTGAGCTCTGGATCTGGATGGAGACTTCTCTGTGGTTAGAATGCTGCCAGGTGAAGGTTTTGCACCATCTCTTGGGGCTGCAGAGGGGAAGAGCCTCTGGGATGTAACTTAAAGCCCGCTGGGAAAGCAGACCTGCTGTGGGGTCTTGGTTGAGTCCTGCCTTCTTCCCAGTGGCCAAGGAGGTGTTCAGGGTCCCCTGCTGCACTCAGGGCTGTGTGCAGGCATCCTTGAGGGCCTGCCAGGCTCCTTCTGCTGCTGGGATGGGGCAGCACCAAGGGGCTGCTCACTCTCCATCCCCCAAGCTGGGCTACCCTGCAGCTCTGCTTTGTGTTCAGAGTTACAAAGACCAGCAGTCTGGAGAAGGGATGGTTTGGGATGGTTCCAGTTTCTTCCCAAATGGTGTTTTCAGCTCATTACATGCCCCTGGCACGTGGTGCTGAGCCTGAAGGGTGGTGCTGCATCCCCCCCCCATCCCAGCAGCTGTGCCCAAATCCCTTCAGTCCCTGATGCTGCCTTGCTGCAGGGTGCCCTCATGAGCCCAAATTTCCTTATTCCAGAGTTCTGGAATAAGGACAGAATCTGCTCTGGTGTCAAGGGGAAATGCTGCATTTTTGATTTCTTGGGTATCTGAGTGTGGAGGCACCCAGGAGCAGAGAGGTGTGAGGGTCAGGCCCTGCTGGCTGGATTTTATAGCAGAGCTCCTGTGGGTGATGTGGGGAGGTCTTTGCAGCACCCTGCAGGTCCCAGTGACTCCAGACCACGGCAGCTCCCCAGGACAGTTAGAGGTGCCCACCTGGGAGCTCCACAGGGTTTAACACCTTGTGCTGGTAGAGCAGCTCCATGCTGCTTCCAGCTGAGCATCTGGCCAGGTGTGATGGTGCCTGTTCACACCTGGGCACCCACATCTGGACTCTGCCTTCCTCTTGTGCACATCTGGTGGGTCAGGTCCTCTCCTGTCACCTCCCCATGGGCAGGTCTGTGGTACAGGATGGTGTTGGGGTTCCAGATATCTCAAGCAATTTGCTGGTGGTTAAAAGGGTAACCATGGAACTGTGGGATAGTTTGGGTTGGAAAGGACCTTAAAGATCTTGTTCCACCCCCTGCCATGTTCAGGGACACCTTCCACCAGCCCAGGTTGCTCCAAACCCTGTCCAAGCTGGCCTGGGACACTTCCAGGGATCCAGGGGCAGCCCCAGCTGCTCTGGGGCTGGAGGTTCCCATTGGTAAATGCAGTGCTATGTGTGAGAGGTGCAGGAATAAAACCTCTGTGAGGAGTTTGGGATGAGGCAGAGATGTTTGGCTGGGCTATATGGGAAGCTCTGCCTCCAAAAAGAAAATTTTCAGTTGGAAGGAGCCCACAATGATCACTGAGTCCAACTCATGCCTACCAGCTCACATGCAGCAGAATTCATGCTGTGCTTCTGGATTCCCAGTTCTGTTGGGAATCCCAGCACACCCTGAGCTGGAAAGGACCCACAAGGATCGTTGAGTCCAACTCTTGGCCCTGCACAGAACAAACCCAAAATCCCAGTGTGTGCCAAGGGAGCAGGATGCTGGTGAGCTCAGGGTGTGCCTCCCTCACACTGCAGTAATTAATGTCTGCTTAAAGCTCTCACCCGTCACGTCCTCCCCTTCCCCCCGTGGCAGCCTGGAGTTAATATTGGAAAAGCCAGTTAAACAGTTAATGTTTAGGCCATGGTTATTAGGCTCTTGCACATTTCCAGCAAAGGGAGCCGAGTCGCATTTTAATGGGAAACTTTCATGCTCAGTCAAGTTGCAAAAATTTATTTGCGCCGAAGTAATTTTCTTTTAACAAGTTTTCACCCTAATTCCCTTCCCCAAAACCTGGATTTAATGCTATTTATATGGGAAATGGATTTATTAAGTTTTAATGATGCTATAACGTTGCCCTTATTTAATAGAAGGGGCACCCTGCAGGCAGGTGGGCTGGGGGCCATAGGGGCACCCAGGGTGGGCAACCTGTGCCAACCTTGGGGCTTGGTTTAAACTCACCATGGCTGAGAGTGGCAGTGCCAGCTTTGCTTTATCCTCTGGGCTGTGCAGGTTCTGTTGTCAGGTCTGAGTTTGGCATCCTGCTGCAAGTCCCTCCTCATCCTCTGTGGTGTGATGTGATGTGATGTGATGTGATGTGATGTTACCTGTGCCTGTCACACCTGTCCCCAAGAGGAGCAGGGCAAGGAGTCCATGGCTCTGTGGCTTTTGGCTTTTTCAGCAGGGTGATGGGGACCTCAAAGGCCACACACTCCCTGCTGGCATCACTGCCTGGGGATGGAGCATTTGTGAATGACCTGTGGTTTATTTTAAGGAATTTTGTGCTGTGAATGAGCAGCCATGGAGGAGAGCATGTCCCCAGCACTCCCACCCTGCTGGAATATCCCTGCTTGGGGGGATGGCTTTTGGCTTTGTCATCAGGGTGATGGGGACTTCAAGGGCCACACACTCCCTGCTGGCATCACTGCCTGGGGATTGAGCATTTGTGAGTGACCTGTGGTTTATTTTAAGGAATTTTCTGCAGCCATGGAGGAGAGCATGTCCCCAGCACTCCCACCCTGCTGGAGCATCCCTGCTTGAGTGGAACAGGATGAGACCCTCCTAAAGGCTCTCCTGGCTGGTTGAGCCATGGGCTGGCTCCTCTGGAGCAGGTGGAGGAATGTGCCTGTCCTCTGGGATGCTTTGGGGCGGGCTGGGAGAGTGACCCCACGGGGGAGCAGCAGGGACAGAGGAGGGGCTGTCCCCGGCCCCCAGCCCCTATTAAAATGTTAGACACAGACCTCCAAGTCAAAAGGCAGGGCGACAGACGGCCCTTTCACAGGGCCTGCTGCTCCCCACAAAAGGGGGGTTTCCAGGGGAGGGGGGCAGGAATGCGGGCTGCGGCCGGAGGGCAGAGCCGCCACCATTGTCCCGCTCCCTCGGCGAGGGCGTCATGTTGACACAGGGATTTCTGCCGGCAAAAGGTGTCAGAGGAGGCACAGGCTTCCCTCCCTCTCTGCTGTTTCCTTGGTTAAACTCGGCAGCAGCAGAAATCCCGGGGTGCAGATCCCAGGAGCTGATACCCGTCCGCTCCCGGCTCTTTACACACACGGTTTCCAAGTGGGCAAGAGTTTTGTTGTTAATAACTATTTCTGGGGGTTTTGCTTGCTGCTCCATGGCTGTGAGGTTGAGGGGAGCTGGAGCCATCCCTGTCTGGCCATTGCCACCTCTGCCCACTCCCCATCCCACTGAAACGTCCCCAGCAGGAATTTCTTTGGCTTTGGGTTGGCTTTGTGCCACGGGGCACCCGTGCACTCTGCAGAACCCCCCTCTCCTCCTTGTTTAAAAATATCAGGGCTAAATTTAGCTTGTTTAAACTTTTGGTGGCTGTTCAGATCCTAATCGTGGGTTTGAAGTTCGGGATTAGACGAGTGGGATGGTGGGGTCACGAGTGGGAGTTTTCCATATTTGGCTCTGGGGCAGTGTGGTGTTTAAGCCAAAACTTGGTTTGAAGGGGAAAGGGGAAAAAAGAGGGAGTCCATCATCACTGAGTGAGATTCTATCACTGGGGCTGTGTGTGTGCCAGAGCTCTGAGAGCACAGCAGAGTGAACTCAACCTGCATGGGCAGCAAGTGCTGGGTCCAGAGCAGGGTAAAACCAGCAGTTACCCCAAAAAGGATGGTGAGGGAGGAGTGAGATCAGGCAATGCTGGGCTGGCAGGCAGCCTGTGGAGCTAGAAACTCCTTATCTCCTCAAATTGTGACTTTTTCTTCTGCTGGCTTAAAGAATATCATATTTTTAGAGGGCAAAAGCAGGGAGCAGTGGCACGGGGGGTGTTCTCAGATGCCACAGGGGCTGGGTGCTGTTCCAGTGTCTGGTGGGCACTGTGGGTGCTCCTTGGGGACCTGCCCCAGGAATGTCACACAGGTGGGTGATGGGACCATGTGCCAGCCCCAGCCCAGGCTGTGTTCCCTGGGGATCCATCCTTCAGGGTCACCCCATAAATGCAGGAGCAGGAGCAGGGGCCAGGGTGAGCAGAGTGAGCTGGGCTCCCACAAACAATGGGGCTGTGCAGCTTTGCACCGGCAGAGGATATAAAAAACATCCACTGGGGAAAACAAATATTTCATAGCAGCCATTGTTGAGGGTGGGAATGGGGCGAGTTTTGTCTTGGGCTCTTCCTTCGACATCTTTCATGTTTGTTGTGAATGAAGCTCCATTGAAAGGCAGCTCCTTCCCAGGTAGCCAGTTACCACCCCTGAATAGCCTGGCCACTCTGCTCACTAATGGGATTATATTGTTTTTCATTACAATGGGAACTTTGATTCCCAAACTGTCCTGACTAATGTCTGCTTAAGAAACAAAGGCATTTTTTTCCTTCATAGGAGGAACAGGGCTCTAGCATGTTTTTTCCCCACTCCTGTCCACGAGTATATCCAGCTTTGGGAATTCCTTTAGTTTCTCTCCAGATGAAAGTCTGGATCTTAAAATCTCAATTAGATGATTTGGGCTAGGTCAAAAATGAAATGGAACAAGAGAGAAAAAAAAACACATCAAAGACTTGGGATTGCAGTTTGCTTTTTTAATTAAACAAGAATGGAGATCTGCTCTTGCTTTATTAACCTGATGTCACTTGGAGTAACCTGCTGCTTTGCCAACCACCTCCCTGTGTGAAACTCTGCTTTTTTCCCAGGCTGGTGTCCCAGAGTGTTTAATAAAGCAGGACCTGGACGAGACTTCTTGAAAAACCACCACTTAGGTGTTGAGCTGGGTTTTGGTACTGGGAGCTCCTTCGTGGCTGCTGGAGGTTTCTGTGGGGCTGTGCTGGCACCGGGGCAGCTTTAGGGTGCATCAGCCAGTCCAGTGCCCCACATGGGTGAGGGCAGCCCTGCCTCCATGCCTTGGCTCTCCTGGCAGCTGTGGTGCAGCCTTTGGTGCCAGGAGCCAGCAAGCAAAGCTGCAGGTGAGGTGTGGAGCCAGAGGGGGCTCAAGCAGCCCCCCAGCTCCTGGGAACAGGGAGCATCCACAGCCCCACGTGCTCCAGTGAGGTCAGGGCAGCACCCAAATGTTTTCCTTGTCTCCCTGCACCAGTTTCCATCCATGTGCTCCTGGTGATGCCAGGCGAGGAGGAAGGGGCAGGGAGCAGGGTGCTGAGCTCTGATTCCCCAGCAGGATTGTTTTCCTGACCTCCCTGGCTCCAGAGTGTGCTCCTGTGCCAGCAGGATGTTTCCAGGGCAGGAAGCCATCCTGGAGACCACAGTATGCACCTGCTGCTCCGTGCATCACAGGAGGGATCCTTGGGGAGGCTGTGGAATGAGAGTAAATGGAATAAGCTGGAGTAAGAATCAGGTTTCTTCTCTCAGGGAGACATATCCCCAAGCACTGGCCTTTCCTCTGGTCAGACTGCAGCCAGGGGAGCTCAGGGTTCCCTGGGCTGGCAGTGAGCAGATGTGTCTCTCAGGAGAGAGCTGGGGTGCTGCTCCCAGGCTGTGCCAGGCAGGGAGCCCCTGGCACAACTGGAAAGGTGCCTCCTGTGTGTGGGGCCCTGCTGCCTGGGCTGTGCAGCTGCTGGGGCACGGGGGAAGCTGTGGGGCTGTGGTTGCCATTGCCAGCCCAGGGGTGACGGTTACCCCGGGGGTGCAGGGCTGTGTCACTGCTCTGCACCTGGGGCAGCCTGCACTGCCCCTGGGCTCCTGTGCAGCTAAGGGAGGCTCTCCTGCAGGCTGGTTCTCCTTCCCTCAGCTGTTGCCAGCAAACATGTGAAATCTGAGTGTCCTCCACTCCATGGGGTCCCGACCACGCTGGCACAGCCACCCACAGGTCACACAGCACATTTGCTGCTGCAGAGGGCTCTGGGGGTGTGAAGGTCCCAGTGGGGGACCCTCTGCACCACCCAAGGTCACAGTTGTGCTCCTGAACCTTCTCTGTGCTGGAGTGGCTCTGCCTGAGACTCTGGGGTGGCTGTTCTGAGCCACAGGAGCAGAGAATGGCATCCCCCAGCCCAGTCTGTCAGAGTGGGGGGCTCTCCCCATGGTGGGGAACCCTACACCCAGCACCAGGGAGTGTCCTGGTCCCATTGGTCTCAAGTGCCCCCAAAATGGTGCTCGAGTAAAGACCTGAGCCTGCCCTGCTCAGCTTTCCCACGCTGCTCAGACCTTGGGGAAAACAACCACGGCTGTTTGTGCTTCCAGCAGCTGAGGGTGAGGAAGAGGCTGGGTGATAGCAGAGCAGATAAGAGGCAGCCTGGATGTGGGGCCAGGATGGGGGTCCCCACCAGCCCCCTGCCCCTCCTGCAGTGTGGGGCTGTCCTTGAACCTCCCCCTCCAAAGGATGGGCATGGGGGACAGCCCGTGTGTGTGCTCCAGTTTACACCTGGTTTCCACTTTGCTGTTGGGGTTTTTTGTACATTTTAAGCCCAGAGTGGGTTTTACCTCATTCTCAGCATTCCTTAGGAGGACCTGCAGTGTCCTGGCAGGAGGGCAGTGGTGTGAGCTGGGGGGTGATGGCACATCCAGGACGCCCCAGGGACACAGCCTGGCCCTGGGCTGTGCTTGTGCAGGGCTGTGCATCCTGAATTGGAACAAAGCCCCCGTGCTGCCATGCAGGAGCTGTGCTGGCTGGGTGTCATCTGTGCTGGCTGTGGCAGATGGCAGCTCAGCACCGAGAGGAAAACATTAGTCTTGGGTCAGAGGTCACAGAAACATCTGCCTCGGGATGCTTTCAGTGCCCGCATTGCTGCGCACGGACAAAACCTGTTGCTGGTGGCTTGGAGCAAAAGCCTCGAGCACCACAGAGCCAGCAAAGGGCTGGCAGCACCAGAGCCACACACAGGGGGCACCCAGAGCAGAAACCACAGGCTGGGGGGCTGGGATGGGCACCCCAGCTCTGGCAGAGGTGCTGGAAGCTGTGGCAGCCCAGTGAGCAGAGGTGTGGAGCAGGGCTGAGGCAGCAGCTGGCTCTGATACTCCTGCAGCTCATTCATTCAAGCTCACTCTTGATTTTCTGATCTGCTGATCTTTCCTGGAGCCTCGCTGGAATAGCTGCAGCATTGGGCCTCTGGTTGTAACTCCTCAAGGATGTGCAGCAGACACAACAAATGCACGTGGCCGTGCTGAGCAGATCCAGATTTGGCCCAGGCTTGGTGCTGGGAGCAGAGTGGGAATTCAGGGCTGCTGTTGCTGTTCCCAGGCTGTCCCCAGGGACTGCTGTCTGACCTTGGACAAGGCCTTCTCCATCACCCTTCACACTGGCCATGAATCATGCAGATTTATGGCCGGCAGCTCAGTGCATTATTAATCTTGTCCCCCTCACCACAGTTTGCACTCGGATGCTCATTCCGAGGGGGAAGACACATCCCAGCCTGGTGCTGTGGGAATCCAGCTCCCAGCCTCTGCCTGACCCCCAGAAACAAAAAAAGCCACTGGGATGGCCAGCCCCAGACACCCAGGGGAGTGTAAATCAGTGTGCTCACCCCTGCAAGGAGCACCCTCATGCACAGGGCTGGGGACTGGCTGCTGTCCCCTGTCCTGCTCCCAGAACACACCCCAGAAGTGCAGAGGTGTGAGATTTTCTGCTGGAATGGTGCTGGGAGAGGGAGAATTGTGTGTAGGAGCAGGGCTTGACCATCACTGGGATGGGGATGGGGATGGGGATGGGGATGGGGATTGGGATGGAGATGCCATCACCCTCCATCAGTGGCTAAAATGGAGCACTTGATGCCTCCTCAGCACGTTAATGAGTGAATGGAAACAATGAGGGAGACACTGGGGTATTTTTAGCCATTCCTGCCTGGTTTGGGAACAGGGTGCTTGTCATGCCTGGAGCTGGGACTGTGACCACACCAGCCTGGCTGAGGCTTTCACAGAGGCTCCTTGGCCACATTTCAGTGCCTCCAAGCCACTTTCTAATGGCCCTCCTGAGCTGTTTTGATCCTGCAGCACCCGCCCTGTCCTCTGCCAACAGGTACATCTGTAATTAAAGCCGAGCTTTAATGTCTCCTATGCTAATTTCCATGAGCTGCTTGGGGTTTGCTTTGGGTAGCCCTGGCTTGGGAAATGCCAAAGGAAAAACCACAGGGTGATCTTCACCTGGCTGAGCCCGCGGGGACGTCGCATCCTCCCCGTCTGCTCACCTGACACCACCTCGTGTTTTTTGCAGAAAATAAAGCTCAGCTCCTTGGGCTGAGCTTTAGGAGAGGCTTTTAGTCCCTGGAGAAATAGGTGGCTGTGTGGTGAGGTTGTGGCAAAGCTGGGAGTTGAACTTAGCTCTGCTGAATCCAGCCTTTCCAGACCTGGAGAAGTTGGAAAATAACTCCAGCTTGTATTGCCCTGGTTCTTCACCTGGTTTTTGATCTCTTGCTTTGCATGTGAGACTTGTCTCCAGACTTTCCTCTGCAGCCAGGACTCCCTTAATCTGCTGAGGTCGCTTTGAAATGCAGCTCCAGTCTGTCTGTGAGTGAGCTCTGGGACCCGTGAGGGGAGGGATCAGTGAAATTCATCCCGTGGCTCCATCCACAGCTGGGAATGTGCTCTCCCCTGCTTGTCCCAGACCTGCTGTTGCAGAGAGGGCAGGAACAGCCCCGTTCTCTGCTGAGGCATCTACAGAAGATGCAGGAGTGGCGTGGAGAGGGAGGAGGATGTCCTGGGCACAAAGAAACCAAGATGATTCAGAAACCATGGAAGGATTTGGGAGGTTCCTGTGCTGGGAGCTGTGTGTGCAGTGGTGTGTGAGGCTGGGAGTTGCTGGGCACATCAGAGGGTCTGTGCTGCACAGCCCCACGTGGAATGACAGAAACTCCTCCCTGGGTTAGAGCAGTGACTGGATTGGAAGGGTGCCTGTGCTGTGGTGCTTTTTTTCCTGAAGATTTGCTGGGAATGCCCCTTTTGGGAGGAGAGATATGGAGTGTGAATGTACTCTGGACTTGATGGCCCACCTGTGCCCATCTCAGCCCTTCCAAGCTGAGCTCTTCCCTGCCATCTGCTGCACCCTCCTCACTTCTGGAGATGATTGTGCCCATAAATCAGCTCTTAAACAAATAGAAGTTAATTTTAAAATAATCTGTGAACTCCATGAAACTTGAGGGGTTTCCTGAAGCACAAGCGTGGAAAGCCCCTGAGCAGCCCAGCCAGGAGTGAGGCAGCCCCCAACCCGGGCACTGCCACTGTCCCCAGCCGGGGCACTGCCACTGTCCCCAGCCCAGGCACTGCCACTGTCCCCAACCTGGGCATTGCCACTGTCCCCAACCTGGGCACTGCACTGTTCCCAACCTGAGCACTGCCACTGTCCCCAACCTGGGCACTGCCACTGTCCCCAACCTGGGCATTGCCACTGTCCCCAACCTGGGCACTGCACTGTTCCCAACCTGGGCACTGCCACTGTCCCCAACCTGGGCACTGCCACTGTCCCCAACCTGAGCACTGCCACTGTCCCCAACCTGGGCACTGACACTGTCCCCAGCCCAGGCACTGCCACTGTCCTCAACCCGAGCAGTGCCACTGTCCCCAACCTGAGCACTGCCACTGTCCCCAGCCCAGGCACTGCCACTGTCCCCAGCCTGGGCACTGCCACTGTCCCCAACCTGGGCATTGCCACTGTCCCCAACCTGGGCACTGCCACTGTCCCCAGCCCGCCCTGTGCTTTCAGTAGAGGCTTCCCTGTCCCTCCGGGTTCTTCCCATCACTAATTAACCTCCTGGCTAATAACCACGCCCAAATTCAGGCTGAGATTTACTTTGGTTTCCCATCCATGTGTTCTAACCCCCCCTTGCCTGCGCTGGAATCGGAATTAGTCTAAAAATTAATTCAGTGGGAGGGCTTTGGGCTGTGTGCTCCTCTTCCCAACCTCACAGCGCAGGAACCCCAATTCCAGAGAGCCCCCCTGGCCTCCTGCCTTGTCCTGGGATGCCGAGCATCCCCTCTGGTCCCACAGCATCACCGTGTCCCTGTCCCATGGTGGCACCACTGCGCCCAGCGCTTCCCGCGCTGCCACCGCGCCTCTTTGTCCAGCATCAATTTTTTTTCCTCCTCCTCCTTATTCCCCTTTTCTTCCCCCTCTCCTCATTCCTCTTTTCTACCCTCTCTCCTCATTCCCCTCTTTTCTTCCCCCCTCTAATTCCCCTCTTTTCTTCTCCCTCTTTTCTTCCCCCTCTCCTCATTCCCCTTTTCTTCCCCCTCTCCTCATTCCCTTCTTTTCCCCACTATCCTCATTCCCCTTTCTTTCCCACTCTCCTCATTCCCCTCTTTTTCCCCCTCTCCTCATTCCCCTTTTCTTCCCCCTCTCCTCTTTCCTCTTTCCTTCCCTCTCTCCTCATTCCCCTCTTTTCTTCCCCGTCTCCTCATTCCCCCTTTTCCCCCCCTCTACTCATTCCCCTTTTCTTCCTCCTCCTTATTCCCCTCTTTTCTTCCCCCCTTTTTCCCCCCTCTCCTCATTCCCTTTCCCCCCTCCTCTCCCTCCCATCGCACCCTCCTGTGTCTCTCCTCTCTCCGCCGGCCCCGCACATCGCGGGGGGATTGTTTTAAGAAACGAAGCGTGTGCGGTGCGGCCGGACGGGGCTTTTGCCGGATGACTGCACAGCCCAGCGCCTGTGCCTGTGCCTGCTCCTCTCCCCGTCGCTGTGCCCGTGCCCGGCCCCGCACAAAGAGCCCTTCTCCGGCGGCCCCAAAGCTCCGCATTCCCCCGCGCAGCCACCCAGAAGCGGCCGCGGCGCCCGGGGCTCGGAGCCGCCGGCGAGCCGGGCACCGTCCGTCCGTCCGTCCGTCCGCGGGCGCCGGCAGCTGCTGAGCCTCATTAGGATGCACACCTGCTCCCCGCCGCCCTTTGTGTGCCGAGCAGATGCCCTGATTTATTATTATACACATTTTCTTTTTCATTTGGCCTGGATAATGCCGTCTCATTAACTCAAAATGTCTCCGAATCCTGACAAATTCTCACACAATCCCCAACAATGAAATCAGAATTGGGTTAAAAAAAAAAAAAAAAAAAAAAAAAAGGAAAAGAAGGGGAAAAAAAAAAGTAGGAGCAGAGGGGGAGCGGGGCTGAAACGTGGTCTTGCCGCCGGCAGAGCGCTGTGGCTCCGGGCTGGGGCGGCTGAGGGTGGGATTTGCTGGTTGTGCTGCACCAGAGGAGCCCCACGGGCTTGTTTTGGGGGTTGCTGTGCTCTGCAGCATCCTCTGGAACCCCCCTGCCCGCCCCCTTGCCACAGGAGGCTTGGAGGCGTGCAGGAGGCTCAGGAATGCGATGTCCCACCAGCTCTGATGGCAACAGGTGTGAGCTTGTGGTGACCTGAGCCTGACCTGCCACAGCACCCTGGGGACCCCCAGGTGCTGTCGCCTTCCCCACCCATCACCTCCAGCTGGGGTTGCTTTACCCCCAAGCAGGGGGGTTTGTGCCTCATCCCTGGGGTTTTTTTGTGTCAAGTGCACAGCTTTGCTCCATCCTCATCCTCCCCCCTTTGCAGAGTCCTGCCAGCCACACATCCTGCCCAGGCCCACCAGGATGGCTGGTGGGGTTTGCCCTCAGGGCATATCTCTGGTGCCAGCTCCAGCCCAGGTGGCCTGTGACACATGGTGAAGCTGGTGGTGGCATCAGCGGTTCTTTTCTCAGGGTCCCCACGCAGAGGGATGCAGCAGCCAGAGCCACTCACCCTCCTCGTGCAGGGTTTGCCTTTGGGGAAGCTCTCAGCTGACTTGGAGGAGCAGGAACTTGTCCCACCTGTTGCCAGCCAGTGCTGAGCCCCTGCTTAATTGTGTTTGAGTGATTTAGGAGAGAGGGAGGATAAAAATAACCCTGGTGCAGCAGAGACTGCAGCGTGGGCAGGGAGCAGGGCTGGCCCCGTGGATTTGGTGTGGGTTTGGGGATGCTGCTCTTGTCCCTTGTGCCTCGCTTTCCCCGTTCAGCAGGGAGGGGAGGGAGATGAGACGCAGGATGTCAGCACTGGCTGCGGTTCTGCAAGTCAGCACAGGCCCCTCCATGGGGGCCGCCTTTGTTCCCAGCACCTTTCATCCTCCCCTTCCCAGCCCGGAGCAGCCAGGGCAGAGCCTGGATGGGGCTGGGCCGGTCCCGGGGGCTCACGGTGCCCTCGGGGTGCTCGGAGCCATCGCGCTGATGTCTCACCTCACCCCTGCCAGGTGTAGCGGTGCCTACGTGGGCGAGCGGTGCCAGCTGCCCAACCCGTGCCTGAGCTCCCCCTGCAAGAACGCGGGCACCTGCACGGCGCTGGTGCGTGGCAGCACGGTGGATTACAGCTGCGCCTGCCGCCTGGGCTTCACCGACGAGCTGTGCCTGACGCCCCGCGACAACGCCTGCCTCAGCAACCCCTGCCGCAACGGCGGCACCTGCGACCTGCTGACGCTCAGCGAGTACAAGTGCCGCTGCCCGCCCGGCTGGTCAGGTGAGGGGGGCACCTGGGGGCACGGCCTGGCCAGGGAGGGGTGGGCTGCCACCCCGGGGAGGGGGGGAGAGCGGCCCCTGAGTTTGGGTTTGGGGAGGTGGGCAAAGCTGGTTGGGGTGGGTGGGTGGCAGCCAGGTCTGCAGCCCGGTGTAGGTCACTGGCACCAAGAGCTGCCACGGGGTGGAGAGCTGCCTCTGAGTTTGGCTTTGGGGAGGTGGGAAGGGTGGACTGCAAGGCTGGTTGGGGTGGGTGGACTGCAAAGCTGGTTGAGGTGGGTGGATGGCAGCCAGGTCTGCACCCCGGTGTAGGTCACTGGCAGCAAGAGCTGCCACAGGGGTGGAGAGCTGCCTCTGAGTTTGGCTTCGGGGAGGGTGGTCTGCAAAGCTGGTTAGGGGTGGGTGGGTGGCAGTTGAGGGAATTGTGACCCTACTGCACAGTGAGGGGATCAGGTACAACCAGTCCCAGATCTGGGGGGTGGCGGTTTGAGGTAGGGGGATCAGGTACAACCAGTCCCAGATCCAGGTCTGCACCCCGGTGTAGATCACTGGCACCAAGAGCTGCTACAGGGGTGCAGAGCTGCCTGTGAGTTTGGCTTTGGAGAGGTGGGGAGGGTGGTCTGCAAAGCTGGTTGTGGGTGGGTGATCTTCAAAGCTTTTTGGGGGTGGGTGGATGGCAGTTGAGGGAATTGTGACCCTAGTGCGCAGTGAGGGGATCAGGTACAACCAGTCCCAGATGCAGGTCTGCACCCCGGTGTAGATCACTGCCACCAAGAGCTGCCACAGAGATGGAGAGCTGCCTGTGATTTTGGCTTTGGAGAGGTGGGCAGGGTAGTTTGCAAAGCTGGTTGAGGGTGAGCAGAGTGCAGAGCTTTTTAGGGTGGGTGGATGGCAGCTGAGGGAATTGTGACCCTATTGCACAATTGGGGGGATCAGGTACAACCAGTCCCAAATCTGGGAGTTGGGGATTTGATGTGGGGAATCAGCTACAACCAATCCCAGATCCAGGTCTGCACCCCGGTGTAGATCACTGCCACCAAGATCTGAGCTGCTGTTTGCATCCTCACCCTCCCTCCCTGCTCTCCCCAGGTAAAACCTGCCAGCAGGCCGACCCCTGTGCCTCCAACCCGTGTGCCAACGGGGGCCAGTGCGTACCCTTCGAGGCGCACTACATCTGCCGCTGCACCGCCGGCTTCCACGGCGCCAACTGCAAGCAGGACGTCAACGAGTGCAACATCTCCCCGCCCGTCTGCAAGAACGGGGGCATCTGCACCAACGAGGTGGGCACCTACCAGTGCTCCTGCAAGCCAGCCTACACGGGGCAGAACTGTGAGCACCTCTACGTGCCCTGCAACCCCTCGCCCTGCCAGAACGGGGGCACCTGCCGCCAGATCGGGGACACCACCTACGACTGCACCTGCCTGCCAGGTAAGGGAGGGGAGGGCATGGGGCAGCACCTTGGTCCTCCCTAAATGAGTGGTGCCTCATTTTCCCGTCTGGGAGAGGCAGAACCCTCTGGTTGTGCTTTAGGGAAGACATTGGGCAGTGATGCCCGAGGAGGAGAGTTCATCTGGGGGCTTTATATACTCTGTGCTTCACCAAAATAGCTCTTCCAAAACAACTGTTTGAGCAGAGGCCCCTGTGCGGATGCTCATATTCCAGAATAAGAGTGCCTTTTTCCGCTTTAGCTTAATCCACTTCCAGAATGGAATAATTAGCCCGGAATAGCTATTTTGGAAAGTTTCCGAGTGCTAACGGAGCTGGGGAAGGAAGACCCTCTCTGTGCTCGCTGCTGCTCCCTCTGGCAAACTCTGGAGCAGGATTGCAGCCTCTGGCATGGAGAGCTCCTGTGGAGGAGCCTGGTGGGCACTGTCCTGGGGGCTTAGCGCCCTGGAAGGGATCTTGGCACCCTGGAAAGGAGCTTGGCACCCTGCAAACCCCAGAGAAGAGCAGCAGCTGTGAAAGCTGACCCCAGCAAGCCCTTTCACTTCTGCCCTCAGACAGTGGGTCTGCAGTGCAGTAAGGGCAGGGAGCAGAAGGGACTGAGCAACTCCTCCTGTCCCTGGGTCATCTGGAGAAATGAAACTGGAGTTTCAGCCCAGAGCCACACTCAGATCAGGTTGTGTTTCCTGGGATGAGTGCCGTCCTCACCCCAGCCAGCCACACTGGCCAGCTGTGGCCGATGTGGAGGGGATGCACCCGCCCTGTCCCAGGGGAGGAAGCTGTGGGCAGCACTGTGGTGCCTGAGGAGCCTCTTGTGGGGTTGGTTTGATCCTCTGGTCACCCAGAGCCCAGCAGTGGCCAGAGCAGGGTGAGGGTTGGGTGGCTCCTCTGCTCTGCACCCTGGGCATTGCCATGGGGAGCTCCAGCCTCCCTCCCTGAGCTCCTGCCCCATCTCTGCTGGGGACCTGGCATCAGGGTGGGCATGGGGTCCCCCAGATGGCACAGACACCCACACCCTGCTGGCAGCCCAGCCTGGGTTAGGGCAGATCCCTGTGAGTTGTCTGGGGGATCTTGTCTTGATGTGTGACACAGCTTCAGAGGTTCCACCCCCTTCCCACAGCTTTTGGCTGCAGTGCCTCAGGGATCTCATCAACCATCCAGGACAGACAGGGCCCTGCAGGATCTCCTGCCTCACCCAGGCTGGAGCAGAGCTCCTGTCCTTGGGGACAGGGAGGTGTGGGGCTGATGAGCCAGCAGGAAGGAAGCCTTTCCTTCCAGGGCGAGCTCCCGGGCGCGATGCTCCTTCTCCTTTGGAGCAGCTCGGAGCCCTGTCCCGCAGGGATGGGCAGGTGGAGGAGCAGGAGGAGCTGTGCTGGCCCTGCCCTGCCCTTGTGCTGACGAGGCACTTTCCCTGAGCACGGCGGGGTGAGGCACAGCCCGGGGCACTGCCCTGCTGCTGCCGGCGCTGGCACACCCAGCTGCGGCTCCGTGGGCTGCTCCCAGGAGATTTGCATCCTGCAGGAGCTGCTTCACCTCCCATGGGCTGGCACAGCCCCTGCCCCAGGGAGCAGGGGGTCCCTCAGCAGCTCCTCCATGGCACACAGTGCAGGAGCTGCAGGCAGCAGAGGGACAGGGGGCTGCTGCTCGTGATAAGGGGGTGATTGATACGCTGGTATGTGGCACGGCAAACGTGGAACAATGTTCCCTTTTCATTCCTGGAGAGGCCTGGCTGTACCGGGTTTCTCCAAGTTAAACTAATCTTGGCTGTTTTATCGTGCCATCGCTGCAGAATGTAACCCTGAGTTTAAAGTAATTGCCGTGCTAATTACTCATTTGGATGGTTCGAAATGAGTTAATCCTGGTCTCTAGGACATTGTGAGCTATGGCTGCTCAAGCTCAGTCCCACTGCTTAAAAATGAGGTGCAGATCAATGTTATCTGCTCTAGGCTCCTACCAGCAATCAAAAAAGCTGTGGTTGCTCCCCCTGTGATGGAGATGGGGAGTGGAAAATGTGGACAGAGTGAGGGGAAAGCTCCCAGCTGGGCCAGGGTCTGGGGTCCCACAGAGGATGAGTCTGGGCACCTGGTCCTTACCTATGCAGGTGACCTGGGTGGGGGAGCAGCCTGGTCTGGACCTGCAGAATGCCCTGAGGAGTTTGGGGGAGCTGCAGATGGACACTGGCACTGTGGGCTGGCATTGCCACCCCAAACCCCAAGTAGCTGGGTCAAGAGCTTTGAGGGTTGTACAGTAAAAGCAACTTTTAACACAAATGTCAGTCGGAGGTGGCTTGGCAGATGTCCTGAGGAGGACCTGGCTGCTGTGCTCCTGCTGCAGAGGCTGGGGGCGGCAGGGTTTCCATGCTGTCAGCTGGAGGTGATAACAAACCCAAGCAGGAGGTGGGCTGGGATGAGCCCAGCGCCGTGTGGGACGTTGGCTTGCTCTGGCAGGGACTTGGATCCCCCTCAGGGGCAAGCGCTGCTGCTGAGGCTCTTTACAAGTGAAATTAAACGCTGGTGATTCAGCACTGGGTGCCACAAGCCTTCGTGGGAGCAGCCCTGCTTCGTTCTGGCTTGTGTGGAGTCAGATCCTCCACTGCTTGGGGCAGGTGTCTCTGGGGCTGGAGGCTCTGGCAGCAGAGGCAGAATGGGGATGAAGATCAAACCAGGCAGCTGCTTCAAAGCCACCTGGCACATACTCAGCACCTGATAATGAACCTGCTGGAGGTGGGGGTGGTGAGGGGCACGGTGGTGACACAGCCAGTGGGTGAGTTGGCATCATGGCAGGTGTCTCCTCTGTGCAGGGTTCACGGGTCAGAACTGTGAGGAGAACATCAACGACTGCCCAGGCAACAACTGCAAGAATGGGGGCACCTGCGTGGATGGCGTCAACACCTACAACTGCCAGTGCCCACCTGAGTGGACAGGTAATGCCAGGAATGATGGTGGCACAGGGCTGGGCTGGGGGGACGGGTCCTGCCCGGGGGGATGATGGGCACAGTGTGGGCAGAGCCGTCCTGCTTCGCATCAGGAGTGGTCAGTGCCAGCCTCATGCACGTGCCCTGTCCCTGGCAGGTCAGTACTGCACTGAGGACGTGGACGAGTGCCAGCTGATGCCCAACGCCTGCCAGAACGGCGGCACCTGCCACAACAACCACGGCGGCTACAACTGCGTCTGTGTCAACGGCTGGACGGGCGAGGACTGCAGCGAGAACATCGACGACTGCGCCATGGCCGCCTGCTTCCACGGGGCCACCTGCCACGACCGCGTGGCCTCCTTCTACTGCGAGTGCCCCCACGGCCGCACAGGTCAGGCCCTGTCCCCCCTTGTCCCCTGCCCTGCATGTCCCCTGGCTCCTTAGTGCAATGATTTGTGTGCCCATCGTCCTTGACGTGCCTTTGGGTGCCCAGGTTTGCTGTGCCACCTGGATGATGCCTGCATCAGCAACCCCTGCAACGAGGGCTCCAACTGTGACACCAACCCCGTCAATGGCAAAGCCATCTGCACGTGTCCTTCGGGCTACATGGGGCCAGCCTGCAACCAGGACGTGGACGAGTGCTCGCTGGGTGAGCTCACATGGGGGACAGCAGCATGGTGTGAGGGTGGGAAGGAGTGTCCCCAGAGGGCTCTGGCACAGCCAGGAGCAAGTCCTGAGAGCTTTTGTTTTGCAGGTGCCAACCCGTGTGAGCACGCAGGAAAGTGCATCAACACTCAAGGGTCCTTCCAGTGCCAGTGTCTGCAGGGCTACTCAGGCCCTCGCTGTGAGATTGATGTCAATGAGTGCCTCTCCAACCCCTGCCAGAATGATGCCACCTGCCTGGACCAGATCGGGGAGTTCCAGTGCATCTGCATGCCTGGTGTGTGGGCAGCCCTGCGGAATCAGCCTTGGTGCTGGGGGTGGGCTTTGAGTGCCCCTGGTTGGGTCAACATCTCCTGTGTGCCTGGGGACAGCACCGAAAAGAAGGAGCTCAGTAAAGGTTGTGTGGTGGAGGCACAAGAAGTGAGATTTGGGCACCATCAGCCCTACACTGAGCTCCTCCTCTTGCCAACCTTGGCTTGGATTGAGCCAAAACCTGTTGAGCCGAGGAGCAGCTTCAAATCCCACTATGTGTAGAACAGCCCCTGAGCTGCCTTTTAAAGACAGGGGATCCAGGTGTGCCCGGGGGTAAGGAACCCATAGTGGGGCTGTGCCAGCCCCATGCCAGGGTGCTGACAGTGCTGGGTCTCTCGGCAGGGTACGAGGGGGTTTACTGCGAGATCAACACGGACGAGTGCGCCAGCAGCCCCTGCCTGCACAACGGCAACTGCCTGGACAAGATCAACGAGTTCCACTGCGAGTGCCCCACTGGTACGGGCACCCTCCCACTGCCAGCAGCCATCCCACTGCCCCCATGGTGGAAACAAAGCCAGGATGCATCCTGGCTCGAGCCAAGAATGGGCTCCTTAAATTTCATAGCCCTCCAAAATGGGGAGAGCGTAGCGAGCACCTCTTGGTGTTTGGAGGGAGCTTCTCCAATTGGGATGAGGGGCTGAGCCCCGTGCAGGCCATGCTGCTCCAGCTCCCGCCCATGGGAGAGGGGAAGGAGGATTAAACCCCACGGCTTTGCACTTGAAAAGGCCCCTCTTTGGGAAGGAGGGCTGGGGGCTGGGGGGGGCCGCACCAGCGGCTTTGAATGCGGTGTCAAAGTCACGGGGTGGAGCGGAGAATGGGGAGACGGTTAATCTGTGAAAGGAGGTTTTGAAGTTCAGAGACTTTGCTCCTCTAGAGATGTAAATAAGATGCTCTCAATGGTGGGTCGCAGCCCCGCATTCAGGGCCCCCAGCAGCCGTCCCCATGGAAACGCGGCGCCCCGGCCGGGATGCGGGGGGCCGGCGGGAGCGGGGCGGGCAGGGAGGGGAGCCCGGCAGGGAGGGGAGTCTGGCAGGTCCAGCCGTGTGCAGGGATGTGATTTCTCCCTCCGTTCCAGGCTTCAACGGGCACCTGTGCCAGTTTGACATCGACGAGTGTGCCAGCACCCCCTGCAAGAACGGTGCCAAGTGCGTGGATGGCCCCAACACCTACAGCTGCGAGTGCACTGAAGGTGAGGGGATGCTGGGGGGCTGTGAGGATTGCCTACCCCGTGATGTGCTATATCACATTGACAAATCATTTAGTGCCCACCTCTGCAAGCACCTGCTGTGGCAGGTGTCCGTGAGCCATCCATCAGTGAGGTTGGTCCCTGCTGATGTGACAGCAGGGCAGGATGTCCCTTTCCCTGGTGGTGGCAGAACAAGTTGAGCTCTGGAGCCTGCTGGCCCCGGAGCCAGGTGTGTGGAGCCTGGCACTCCTTAGGTGTGGCCCCGCAGCAGCCGTCCCACCGTGCTCCCGCCCGCAGCGAGGGGGAAGGCAGGAAGGAAGGAATAAAGCTGCCTCTATGGGCATGCAAGGTGCAGGGCCGTGGGGGCTGGCCGACCGAAACCCAAGGAGCAGTTGCACAAAATGATGACTTGAGCCCTGGTGGCAAACAGTGGCTCTTTTGTGGAGCAGCTCCCGCCAGAAATCTTCCAGCTGAATGGCCTCTAATTAGTGTCTTGCTAATGCCAAGCCCCGATGAAAAGCTGCTATGTGGGCTTGGCGGGGTCTAGTCAAAGCTGTACTTTGTCCTCGGCTCTCCACCCCCAAACCCGGCGGGGAGGGAGCTGGCCAGGAGAATAGGAGCTGCCGGGGGGGTTATTATTGGGGGGGTGCTTGCAGCCAGCCCCCCCGAGCGTGCCGGGACGAGCGCGGGGCCCCGCTTGCAGCCCAGGCTGCTTTAATGCAGGGCATTGTGCACCCCGGGACAAAGCCCCCGGGCTGGGGTCTGAGCAGCTCCCCCACCAGCACATCGGGGTGCTCCCTGCCTGCACCCCGCTCCTGGGGGTCCCACAGATCACAGTGGGGCAGGTAAAGGCACCCCAGTGCACTGTGTCACACCTGTAGAGGGTGGGAAGGAGTGTCCCCCATCCCCACTCCGTGTCCCCCACCCCATGTCCCCCACCCTCACCCCGTGTCTCTCCTGCTGCTGGCAGGTTTCACAGGTGCTCACTGCGAGATTGACATCGATGAGTGTGACCCTGACCCGTGCCACTACGGGACCTGCAAGGACAGCATCGCCTCCTTCACCTGCCTCTGCCAGCCCGGCTACACGGGCCACCGCTGCGACATCAACATCAATGAGTGCCAGAGCCAGCCCTGCAAAAATGGGGGCACCTGCCAGGACAGGAACAACGCCTACAACTGCATCTGCCTCAAAGGGACCACAGGTGAGCAGGAGGGACCCCCTGTGGCTCCATGTGGGTCGGCAGTGCCGGTGCAGCATCCCGCTCCCATCCTCTTCCTCAGGCAGGTTGGCCCTGGGCCACCACCAGCAGCCATCCTGGTGCCAGGGCCGGCCTGGGGCATCCCGGGTGAGGGCGAGTTCTCCCAGTTTGGTGCCCGGCTCAGGCAGGAACCGCGCCCCAGCCGGGAGCTGCCCGTGGTGGAGGCGCTTTGTTGTGGGGCGGCGGTGGCAGCTGGTGCCAGCAGGGTTCATTTTACTGCTTTGATGGGTCTGAGGACCTCCTAATGACACTCCTCTCCTCTTGGGGACCCCCTAACAATCCCCCTCTACCCCCCAGGCTCCAACTGTGAGATCAACCTGGATGATTGTGCCAGCAACCCCTGTGACTACGGCAAGTGCATCGACAAGATCAATGGCTACGAGTGCACCTGCGAGCCGGGGTACACAGGTGAGAGCAGGGCCTCACACCCTGGGGACCTGCAGCTGCTGGTGCCTCACAAAACCAGGACAAGGGTGGAATAAGGAGGGGGGGATGCTGCCATACTGCTTGTAGGAGGTTTTACACCCTCCAGCGCTCCTGCTTGTTCAGGAGGGTGACCCCGGCTCAGTCCGAAATCAAAGGGGTGTCTGGTGCTGCGAATTTGACTCCTGCTGCGCCCACTCCCATGGGTATCAGGTTGCTGCCTTGTCCAACTGGTTTGTTTGATGGCTGCTGGAAATGGTGGAGGGCTTTGATGGGAGCAGCCCCCGCCGCTCCCTGCTCGCGCGGCCCCTTGTCCTCGGGCCCGCCGGGAGCTGAAATAAAGCCTGGCTTTGTCAGCCATGGCAGGTAGGGTTACAGGCTGAAACCTCCTCCCTGGCTTACAGGCTGAAACCTCCTCCCTTCGGTGTTCCCTCCTGGGCCAGAGCAGCCCAGGGCACGGCCTCTTCCCAGTCCCATTTAATGAAGGCAGGCAATGCAGGGTGTGAAGTCACCCTGCCTGCAGGGCAGCCAGCAGAGTGTGTCCTGAGATCCCAGCCTCCAGCAGACGCTCCCTGGGTGGCTGGAGGGGGGAATGCCTGGTGGGTGCACTCCCCAGGCCGTGCTGTTCATGCTCATGGGGTCACTGCTCCTTGCTCCCCCTTTGCCAGGGCGCATGTGCAACATCAACATCGACGAGTGTGCCAGCAACCCCTGCCACAACGGGGGCACCTGCAAGGATGGCATCAATGGCTTCACCTGCCTCTGCCCCGAGGGCTTCCATGACCCCAAGTGCCTGTCTGAAGTGAATGAGTGCAACAGCAACCCCTGCATCCACGGGAAATGCCACGATGGATTGAATGGGTAGGCTGGAGGGTGCAGGGGCTGCTGGGGGGCTACAGGGACCAAAGGGTCCCCACAAAGTCAGGGTTAGAGGAGGGCGAGCATCTGTCCCCTGAGCTGGTGCTTGTCCATGCTCTGAGCCAGTGCCATGGGATATTTCCCTGAAGGGACAGGATTTGCTGGATAAATGATGGCTGGTGCAGCCTAGAGGGCTGGGATGGACCAGCTCTTTATGCCCCAATTTTTCCCCAAAGCTACAAGTGTGACTGTGACCCTGGCTGGAGTGGGACCAACTGTGACATTAACAACAATGAGTGTGAATCCAACCCCTGCATGAATGGTGGCACCTGCAAGGACATGACCAGTGGCTACATCTGCACCTGCAGGGAGGGCTTCAGTGGTAAGTGGGGGGTTAGGTTGGATATTCTGAAAAATTTTTTCCTGGAAATCATGGTCAGGCACTGGAACAAGCTGCCCAGGGAAGTGGTGGAGTCACCATGATTGGAAGTGTTCAAAAGGGGTGTGGATGTGGAACATAGTGATGCTGGGTTAATGGTTGGACTTGGTGATCTTAGAGGGCTTTTCCAACGTTAACAAGTTGGTGATTCCGTGATTCTAAGAGTGCAGCCAGGGATGCTGCCATGTTCCCCTCACACTGAGGGCTGTGGGTGGGTGTTCCATGACACTGGGTGGGCTGGAGGCTTCATTTTGGGCACAGTGGAGTCCCAGGTGTGTCTGGGAGCTGTGGCAGTGCAGCCCTCCCAGGGATCTTCAGCAGAGCTCAGGGCTGGAGCTGAGCACAGCAGGCTTTCCCAGGGCAATGGGTGTGCTGTTGTCATTGCCACCGTGTCCCCACTGTGCCCTCAGCCACCAGCACACCTCCATCACAGCCTCTTCTGTCTATTTTTCTCAACACAGGCCCCAACTGCCAGACCAATATCAACGAATGTGCTTCCAACCCCTGCCTGAACCAGGGCACGTGCATTGATGACGTTGCTGGCTACACCTGCAACTGCCTCCTGCCCTACACAGGTGAGGGGAGCACCCCGTGCCCCAGCACAGCCCTGTGGAGTTTCTGCTTCACGTGGGACACCAAACTGGTCCCCAGCACATGCACTGAGCTGGCACTGGGCATGAAGGCTTCCCTCACTCTGCCCTGCCTGCAGCCACGGCTCCACCTCTCCACCGCATTGCCAGAGGAAATTTGGAGCTTCCTCCCTCCTCTTCCTCCTCCTCCTGGAGGGTGCCTCGGGGGCAGCAGCACCCAGGGGCTGCCCCACTGACACTCCCCAGCCATGGTGCCCGTGCTGGAAGGGGCGATCCGAGGCCGAGGGGCCGGGGGATTCTGCTGAGCCGATTCCTGTTTGCTGGCCCCGCGCTTCCGCCCGCCAGCCCGGCACAATCGCAGGAAGCCATGAGCTGTTTCCTGCCCTCTCCAGTGGCCATAGAAACCCCTGGGGGGGACGGGGACTGGGCAGGCAGGGAGGGGAAAGCTCTGGAAAATAGCAAAGGCCAGTTCAGGAGATATTGGCTGACAGGGAAGATAAGGGTTCGGAGGGAACGTGTCCCTTGGCTGGACGTAAACAGGAAAAGCTGCGGAGAGGGAAGGGGGGAGGGAGAGCAAGGGGGAAAAGACACCCCGAGCAGCACTTCCCTGCCAAAGGAAGTGTGCAGTGCTGTCATGCAGCCCAGATAGCCAGGGCTTAAAAGTTTGTGGGGGTTTGGGGTCATGGGTGACCCAGAATGGAGGAGACAGCCCCAGCTGGGCTGCCCTGGGGTGCTGGGGAAGTCCAGAGCCTTTCCCCAGACTGGCAGCAGCCCTGGGCAGGAGACAGGGATGGTGGGGTCTTGGGCCACCTGTCCTTTTGGAGGGTGTCAGCGGGTGCTTGTGCCTGTGCAGGAGCCACCTGTGAGGATGTGCTGGCCCCCTGTGCTGGCAGCCCCTGCAAGAACGGTGGGGAGTGCCAGGAGTCGGAGGACTACAAGAGCTTCTCCTGCAGTTGCCCCCCTGGCTGGCAAGGTATGGACGTGGCCCTTTTGGGGTTAGAACCCCCTGCTCCCCTAAGGGAGGGAAAGGCACAGGGGAGGGAGCCAGGCCTTGGGGAGGGTCCTGACCTGCCCCGTGGCTCAGCTGGGTGGATGGGACACAACCATTGCCTGCATCCCTTGGCTGCTACCCTGGTGTGAGCGGTGCCCAGGATGTCATTGTCACCCCTGGGGCTTTTCACTGGCACCCCCAGCCCACACAATCCCTGTCCTGCTGTGTCTCCAGGTCAGACCTGTGAGATTGACATCAATGAGTGTGTGAAGAGCCCCTGCAGGAATGGGGCCACGTGCCAGAACACCAACGGGAGCTACCGCTGCGCCTGCCGCACCGGCTTCTCCGGCCGCAACTGCGACACCGACATCGACGACTGCAAGCCCAGTAAGAGCAGGGGCTGCACCCAGCCCAGCCTGGGCCTCATCACCCTTCCTGGGGCTGGGATTCTCCATGTATGGACCAGCTCTGGCTGCCACTGTGGCCTGGGCTGTGCTGTGAGCCCTGTTGGTTTTTGGGCCATCTCAGGCATGTCCCTGTTGAGCTGTGTCAGTCCAAGGCAGGAGGAAGGAGGCTGGAGGACAGTGTGTGTCATGGGTTTTTCTTGTGCCCAGTCTCCTGTAGGGGTTGGTGTGGCTTCTGCCCAGTCCATGGGCTCAGTCCCATCCCATATATCCACATGGCCAGGGGATGTGTATGGGGACAGTGCTGTGGGGCAGTTCCCAGGCTGGGCTGCAGCACCACTGCTGGACCCATCACATCTTCACCTGCACATCCCTCCTCTCCAGATCCATGCCACAATGGTGGCTCCTGCTCTGATGGCATTGGCACCTTCTTCTGTGAGTGCCTGGCTGGTTTCCGTGGGCCCAAGTGCGAGGAGGACATCAATGAGTGTGCCAGCAACCCCTGCAAGAACGGGGCCAACTGCACCGACTGCGTCAACAGCTACACCTGCACATGCCCCTCTGGCTTCAGTGGCATCCACTGCGAGAACAACACCCCTGACTGCACAGAGAGGTACAGTCCTGGAGCTGGGACACGGGGCTGAGGTCCCTGTGCTGCCCCACAGCCCTGGGTTGGTGTGGAGAGCCTTTGGTGTGGGGCACGACCAGCCGTGGCTCACTGTGGCGCGGTGTCTGTGTCCCCAGCTCCTGCTTCAACGGTGGCACATGCGTGGATGGCATCAACACCTTCACCTGTGTCTGCCTGCCCGGCTTCACGGGCAGCTACTGCGAGCACAACATCAACGAGTGTGACTCCAAGCCGTGCCTGAACGGGGGCACCTGTCAGGACAGCTACGGCACGTACAAGTGCACCTGTCCCCAGGGCTACACCGGCCTCAACTGCCAGGTACAGGAACTGGGGTGGATGCTGCTGTGGGGATCTGGGGGTCACTGCAGTCTCCACTCCCTTCTGGGTCCTCACCCTCCTCCCTTGCTCTGCTCCCCCAGAACCTGGTGCGTTGGTGTGACTCCTCGCCCTGCAAAAACGGAGGCAAGTGCTGGCAGACCAGCAACCTGTACCACTGTGAGTGCAACAGCGGCTGGACAGGGCTCTACTGCGACGTCCCCAGCGTGTCCTGCGAGGTGGCTGCTAAGCAGCAAGGTAAGGCCCTGCCCTGTGTACAGGGCCAGGCTGGGGTCCCAGGTGTCCCCTGGGCTGGGCACTGAGCAGGGATGTGCCCAGTTCTCTTGGTGGGGTTCTCTGGAACAGCAATCTCAAGGGTTGCTCTAGCAATGCACCCCCAAGGCTGTGATTCCCTGTGGGATGTGTGTGGTCCTGTGGTGTTTGGGTGTCACCAAGGTCCCTGCATCTCACTCTGCTCTCCCTGACAGGTATCGATGTAGCACACCTCTGCAGGAACTCGGGGCTCTGTGTTGACACTGGCAACACTCATTTCTGCCGCTGCCAAGCCGGCTACACTGGCAGCTACTGTGAGGAGCAGGTGGATGAATGCTCCCCCAACCCCTGCCAGAACGGAGCCACCTGCACAGACTACCTGGGAGGCTACTCCTGCGAGGTGGGTGCCAGGGGAGCAGGAATTCCCAGGGGAAAGCCTCAGTTACTGCTTTTCTGCTGCCCTTGCATGATGCCTCTTTACCAAGTTGGAGATTCGGGTGCTGGCTATGCTTCTAGGGCTGTATGGGAATGGAAGGAACCTCTCTGATAGTTCCTCTCTTTCCTCCTTGCAGTGTGTGGCTGGTTATCATGGAATTAACTGCTCAGAGGAGATCAATGAATGCTTGTCCCACCCATGCCAGAATGGAGGAACTTGCATCGATCTCATCAATACCTACAAATGCTCCTGCCCCAGAGGAACTCAAGGTAAATTAATTCCCCAGGCTGGGGCATTAGTGGGTTGAGTGCAGATATCCTTGGATTCTGCTCATTAGCTGCTCGGGCTGGCGGCAGCAAACGCAGCGGGCGAGGTTTGTGTTTGCTCGTGGGCTTAGCCATCAAGGCCACGGGCCTTGGCCACGTGGTGCCATGTCCCTCCTGCCCCAGAGGTGGCTCAGGCTGCCACTGACGTGGTCAGGCTCAGCCCCTGGGCAGGGCAGGCTGACACAAGGGAGCAGAGGGAGCAGCAGGACCCCCGATACTGTTTGATGAGCTGTGTGGGTTGTTCCCCCCTCTCTCTAGGGGTGCACTGTGAGATCAATGTGGATGACTGCAGCCCTTTCTTTGATCCTGTCACCCTGGGGCCCAAGTGCTTTAACAATGGCAAGTGCAAGGATCGGGTAGGTGGCTACAGCTGCATCTGCCCCCCTGGCTTTGTAGGGGAGCGCTGCGAGGGAGATGTCAACGAGTGCCTGTCCAACCCCTGCGACGCCCGCGGCACCCAGAACTGCGTGCAGCGGGTCAACGACTACAAATGCGAGTGCAGACCTGGCTATGCAGGTGAGCCCTGCATCCCCTCTGCTCCCAGGGCCCAGCCTGCAGCCCCCCAGCCCCCCCAGGCATGCCTTCCTCTGCTCCTCACATGCTCCTCTCCCTCGCAGGCCGTCGCTGTGACACTGTGGTGGATGGCTGCAAGGGCAAGCCCTGCAGGAATGGGGGAACCTGTGCTGTTGCCAGCAACACTGGCCGTGGCTTCATCTGCAAGTGCCCCCCGGTAGGTGCCTGCTCCTCCCCAGGAGGAGGGAATGAGCGTGGGCAGGAGGGGTGGTCAAGAGGCCAGTTTAGTCCCTGAGGCTTCCCCAGCTGGGATAGGCATGAATGGGAGGATGCTTTGCTATGGGTGCATCCATAAAGGTGCGCCCTCCATGCTTGCAAGGATGCTGGAATTGAATTAAGGAGAAGATGGCTCAGGCCTGAAGGTAGAAGAGGTTGGAGTGTGATTTGTGTTATTTGCACCACACAAAGTGGGACAGGCAGCTATGGAGAAGAGCTCCCTTCACTTTGAGGGGATGCTCTAACAAGCTTTACATTCAAGATCATTCTTGCCCATGACCAATTTTAGAGGGTGGCTTTAATTTCCCAGAACACACGTGTGTTAATGCTGCTCATAGCCCAGCATCAGTGGCTCTGACTCCCTCCTTGCTCTGCCCTCACCAGGGATTCGTGGGCGCCACGTGCGAGAACGACTCCCGCACCTGCGGGAACCTGCACTGCCTGAACGGTGGCACCTGCATCTCCATCCACAAGAGCTCCAAGTGCATGTGCACGCCAGCCTTCACGGGCCCCGAGTGCCAGTACCCGGCCAGCAGCCCCTGCACCTCCAACCCCTGCTACAACGGGGGCACCTGTGAGTTCTTCAGCGACGCCTCCCCCTACTACCGCTGCAACTGCCCCGCCAACTTCAACGGCCTCAACTGCCACATCCTGGACTTCGACTTCCAGGGGGGCATCGGGCAGGACATCATCCCCCCCAAGATCGAGGAGAAGTGCGAGATCGCCGTGTGCGCGGGCTACGCCGGCAACAAGATCTGTGATGGGAAATGCAACAACCACGCCTGCGGCTGGGACGGGGGCGACTGCTCCCTTAACTTCAACGACCCCTGGAAGAACTGCTCCCAGTCCCTGCAGTGCTGGAAGTATTTCAATGATGGCAAGTGTGACTCTCAGTGCAATAATGCTGGCTGCCTCTACGATGGGTTTGACTGCCAGAAGTACGAGGGGCAGTGCAAGTAAGTGACTTCTTTAAAACCTTCTTGTTTTGAAGCCCATCAGGGTCAGCATCTCTGGTGACCCTCTGGTTGTTCTGATTGTATCTGGTAAAACTTCTAGACTCAGGCCTGCTGTTCATTCCCAACATTCTGTTCTGCTGCCTGTGTGGCTGCAGCTCAAGCAATCATATCTCCCTGTGGTCCTTCTGAGTTTACATCTACTTGGAAGTTCTCTGGGTTTGACTCATTGCAGATGGCTTCCCTGTCCTTTCTTGTATCACTCCACAGAAGTGATTTCTCCAACTCACAGCAGTAACACAGTCAGTTTCAAGGCAGGGAGACCCCAGATGGAAAAGCAGCCAGGAAACACGATGATGTTAACATCCAAGCATTTCCCAAACATTGTCTTTGGCAACAGCAGGAACTTAGTCCCAGATTCCTGGACCAACTGTGGTCTTAGAAACTATTCTGTGTCCCCATGCCTTCTCTGACTCACAGCAATTTTTCCCTTTTTCTTTTATAATTTAACAGCTGCTCTCTCTCACCTGCAGCACTGAGTGCTTCACAGTGCTGCATGACGCAGCTGCTTTCTATGTAAACTGGTTTAGTGTCTGTCAGGGTGAAGAACATTTATACAAAAGAGAGACCACCCCTGCTTTTCTCAGCAGATAGGTGTTATTTGCACTACTTGGTCTAATTCTTTCTTCTGCCTTGCTCCTTCCTCCACCCAGCCCTCTGTATGACCAGTACTGCAAAGATCACTTCTCGGATGGGCACTGCGACCAGGGCTGCAACAATTTTGAGTGTGAGTGGGATGGTCTGGACTGTGCAAACAACATGCCAGAGAAGCTGGCAGATGGCACACTGGTGGTGGTGGTCCTCATCACCCCCGAGAACCTGAAGAACAACTCCTTCAACTTCCTGAGAGAGCTGAGCCGTGTGCTGCACACCAACGTGGTCTTCAAGAAGAACCCCAAGGGGGAGTATATGATCTTCCCATACTATGGCAACGAGGAGGAGCTGAAAAAACATTACATCAAGAGGTCCACAGAGGACTGGTCAGATATGTCCAGTGCTGTCATCAACAAAGTGAAGAGCAGCCTCTACTCCAGGGCTGGCAGGAGGCAGAAGAGGGAGCTCGATCAGATGGACATCAGAGGGTAAGAAGGTTCCATTTTCTCTGAGCAGCACTCAGAGTGTGTTCTCTGTGTGTTGATAATAGTAACACGCTAGGAAGGGAAGGATGTAGGCCCGATAATTGTATTTAGATGTTGCTTTCTGTGTGAACAGAAACCGGATTTTGCTCTCATGTGGGAAAATGGAGTGATCATTCAGGAGTCCCTGCTGCAATGCTGCCTGACTCTCACGATTGAAGGAGTCCTGGGCATTGTTGGGAGCCAGGGCTGGGCTGGGTGGGACCTGGAAGCAGAGGTTGGCCTGACCGACTGTCTGAGTTCAGGAAGTCATTAAGTTAAGCCTCATTTTCTCCCTGGGAAATGCTTTCTAGAGCTTTGTTGTAAAACTCAATTACTGCAATCTGTGTTTGGAGATCTTTGGTGTAAACATACACATCTAACCTGCTCCCTCTCCATGGACTCAATCAAAAACTCCTGAAAGCAAAGGAGTTAGAGCGGGGAAACTGATATGAGAACATCTGAAGGCTCCCAAACAGCATTGTTTAAGATACTGTAGTGTCTGGGTAATTATAAAACATTGTGAAGTAGAGACTCCCTTCCATTCCTGCAGATAAAGAACTGGATTTTACAGCATTCACTGAGGCAAATCCAACAGACCATGAGTGTGAGCTGCAGGCTTTGGGCCACAGGGGAGCAAGGAGATGGGTTCCCACTTCTAATTCCCACTGATGGGGGTTAAAGAGGGAAAGGAGACAGGGCTTGGCCGTGTCCTCGGTGTGGTCATCTCTCCCTGTTCCTTATTGACTCTTCTCTCTCACAGATCCATTGTCTACTTGGAAATTGATAACCGCCAGTGCATCCAATCATCTTCCCAGTGCTTCCAGAGTGCCACTGATGTGGCAGCATTCCTGGGAGCCTTGGCCTCCCTTGGCAACCTGAACATCCCCTACAAAATAGAAGCTGTCAAAAGTAAGTACTGCTGGTCACTTGAGGAGGAGACACAGCCAAAACTTTCCAACCTTGCCTGAGTTTAGTTATCTGTCAATTGACTGCACTTGAGCACAGTCTGGTTTTAATAACCTCACATATATTTTTTTTTTCCTTTAAGTCTTTTCTTTAAAAAAATTGCAAGCCCACTTTATTATTTTTGCTTATTCCAGGTTTTATTTCAAAATCATTATCACTCTAAAAGTTATTAAAAAAAAAGAAAAGAAAAAGAAAACCCAAGCAGCTCCAATCAATCAGTGACATGCAAGGAGTTGAAGTTTGTATCTTGAAAATCCCCCCTAAATCCTTTTGTCTTAACAGCTCAATGCAAGCGCAATGATTTGAAGTTTGCTAATCCTTTTCCTTAAAGGAGAAAAAAGTGAAGCTGTCTCCTGGTGCAGGCTGCCTTGTGCAGCCGAGAATTTGCCGATAGTTTGCAATTCTGATTAATAGCGTATAAAATGACCTTATTTTGTGGGGGGGGCTGATTTAGATCAGACTTAGGTACCTCTATTAACAAATTTTCCTTCATTTCCACTCCGTGCCTGGTTTGCTATGCAGCTTAATGTCTCAGCATCTCTGTGTGCCCCTCTGTTGTGTAGGTGAGACAGCGGAGCCCACGAAGAACTCCCAGCTGTATCCTATGTACGTGGTGGTGGCTGCGCTGGTCCTGCTGGCCTTCATCGGGCTGGGAGTGCTGGTGAACCGCAAGCGCCGCAGGGAGCATGGCCAGCTCTGGTTCCCAGAGGGCTTCAAAGTGACAGAGTCCAGCAAGAAGAAGCGACGGGAGCCCCTCGGGGAGGATTCTGTTGGACTCAAGTGAGTAATTTGCTTGCTGAGCTGATTATGGGGCAGCAGGGCTGGGAGAGCCTGCTGGAGTTTTGTGTGTCGTAGTGGTGTGGCAGGGAGAAGAATCAGGGGTCTTGAAGTTCTGCATGGGGGAAAAAAGCAATGTTCTGTCTGGTTCATGCTATGTAATCTTTTTGCACTTGGTAAAAAATGAAATGCAGCCTGAGGGGAAACCTCCTGGAAATTGGTTGATTCTTCTTTCAGTTTGTGCCTGTACAAACATCACAAACAGTTCCTGCAGAAGAGATAACTTTTTCTGTGGTTTTATTTTTAAAGACCCCTCAAAAATGCTTCAGATGGCACGCTGATGGATGACAACCAGAATGAGTGGGGTGATGAGGAGACCTTGGACACCAAGAAGTTCAGGGTAAGCCCTCTGCCACGTTCCCTGCCTGTGCTGCAGGCAGTCACTCCTGGGTTTGTCATAGAAGAAGGAGAGGGACCCTCAGGGCCCCTCATTGCTGCTCTCAGCTCCTTTTGCAAACCTGCCTGTGACAAACACACACCTTGGAGCCTCACAGAGCTTCCCAGGCTGGAGCTCAGCCCAGGTGCTTTCCTGGGGGCTCACTCCCTGCTGTTTCCCTCAGTATGAGGAGCAGGCGATGCTGCCGGACACGGATGACCAGACGGATCACAGGCAGTGGACACAGCAGCACCTGGACGCCGCTGACCTGCGCATCTCCTCCATGGCCCCGACGCCTCCACAGGGGGAAATCGATGCTGACTGCATGGATGTCAACGTCAGAGGGCCGGGTAAGGACCCCTTGCACATCTGCACTGGCTGGCAGCTGATGTGGAACCCTCCCTGAGCCCCTGCAGAGAGAGGAGCAGCCCCACAGCCGTCCCTGTCCTTTGCTGGTGCAGAGTCACTGCTACAAGCTCTGCACCACAGGGTTGCTGTTGTGTGTGATTTAGAGAGAGACCCTGTCACATTTTGCTTTCCATGAGAGCTCTTTTGTTCAGTAACTGAGGTGGAAATTACAGAAGTACCTATTAAATCACCCAGGTTATCTCTGTGCTGCTCCTATATTCTTCTCCTCCCACCCAACTGTACATTTCACAGCCTTTCATTAAGGTTTTTTACAATGGTCAGTAGCTTTTTAAATTCTTACAAACACTTGGTCTTCCCCATGTCTGTGAAACTGTCCTCTGAAATAATGAAGGTATTTTCCATACTCTGTTTGCTTTGAGCAGCCTTCCTTACAAACTGCACCTTACATGGCGCAGATGAAATAGGAAGAGCAGTGAGATACCACTAAGGAATTTCAGATCCATATCAGAGGAAGCATATTCCTGTTTGATGTTCAGAACTAGTCAGGAACTCAGTCTCGGTGCACCCAGGAGAATAAGCATCTATCTCAGGCAGAGCATCTGCCAGAGCCCTATTGCATTACAGAGGGTAAAAATCCTTTTTCATCCTGGGCTCCCCTGTGCTTTCAGATGGCTTCACCCCCCTCATGATCGCCTCGTGCAGCGGCGGAGGGCTGGAGACCGGCAACAGCGAGGAGGAGGATGACGCTCCCGCCGTCATCTCCGACTTCATCTACCAGGGGGCCAGCCTGCACAACCAGACCGACCGCACGGGCGAGACCGCCCTGCACCTGGCCGCCAGGTACTCGCGCTCGGACGCTGCCAAGCGCCTGCTGGAGGCCAGCGCCGACGCCAACATCCAGGACAACATGGGCCGCACGCCGCTGCACGCCGCCGTCTCTGCCGACGCGCAAGGAGTCTTCCAGGTAAGCTGTGATTAAAAAAAACACTGCCAGTTTTGGGGTTTTTTGGGGGAAATGGTGGTGCCGTGTGAAGGGTTTTATCGCAGGGTGTCCTGCTCACCTGGGCAAGGTGTGGGGTGACAGTCTTAAGAAATGAAGCCTCTGTTGTCATGGGGTGTAGCCCCACATTTCTCTTCGCAGAGAAAAGCAAGGCACAGTTCTTCCCAAGAGTATTCTTATCTCACTTGCTGTGCCTGTGTTTGTGCAGAAGTAGAATGAAATATGGAGATTGCTTACCCAAAGTCATGGTGTTTGGTTTCCTTGGCCTATCAGGGCCAGGTGTACACATGTGTCAGGACTGTGGGCTGACAGTCACAAGATTCTGGGCAGTTGGAGTGCAGGGTTGAGTGCTTGGCACATTCAGTTTAGATGTAACGTAATATAGATGTAATATAGTATAGAACAAATAGTATAATAAAGTAATTAATTAGCCTTCTGATAAGATGGAGTCCTCCTCCTTCACTGGGGCCTTCTTAGCACAGCTATATTGGGGAACAGCAAAGCAGCAACCCCACGGCAGCAGCCCTGGTCTGGGAGCCGAACTGGAGAGATGAACCTTTGGAAAGGGCATTGCAGGTCCTGCTATACTGGGGTGCCCTGCTCTCTGCCCCTCCTAACGTTTGTGTTCCCTCTGCTCTGGCCCTGCTCGTGGCAGATCCTGATTAGGAACAGGGCGACAGACCTGGATGCCCGAATGCATGACGGGACCACTCCCCTGATCCTGGCTGCTCGCTTGGCTGTGGAAGGGATGCTGGACGACCTCATCAACTGCCACGCTGACGTCAACGCCGTGGATGATTTAGGTACTGAGGCAGCTAAAGCACCAGTTCACCCAGACATAGGACAAATGGGCTGCTTGCTGTTGAGCTCAGCATTCTCTAATCTGTGTTGTATTTTGTGGTTTTCCTCTCCAGGGAAGTCAGCCCTGCACTGGGCAGCTGCTGTGAATAATGTGGAAGCTGCAATGGTGCTCCTGAAGAATGGTGCCAATAAGGACATGCAGAATAATAAGGTAGGATCTCCTAGGCTGATATATGAGAGTGAAGAACCATTTGGGGAGTCTGTTAAAGAGTAATTTCTGCAAATGTCTGGCACTGAGACTCTGATTTGATTGTTCTGCTGTGAATGAAGTTGGATTTAGCTCAAAGGAGCGCTGTGGGATTTGCTTGTAGGGGTGATGTTGAGGGGCCATGCCCTGGTGAGCAGTGTCTTTGTGGCCACCTCCAGCATGTTCTGGGTCACTCATAGGGTTCCTGGTTTGATACCAGTACAAGGACATGGCTCAGCAGGGTAGGAAAAAGAAGTAGCAAACCCTCACTAGAGGAGACATGGTGGCCACCCAATGATGTGGGTGTGGAGCTCAGGGCAGCGCTAGCCAGGAGAATCTATGAACTCAACCCTAACCAAACCTTGCTGGCTTTGCAGGAGGAGACCCCACTGTTCCTGGCAGCCAGAGAAGGCAGCTACGAGACCGCCAAGGTCCTGCTGGACCATTTTGCCAACCGGGACATCACGGACCACATGGACCGGCTGCCGCGGGACATCGCCCAGGAGCGCATGCACCACGACATCGTCCGCCTGCTGGACGAGTACAACCTGGTGCGCAGCCCCACGCTGCACAACGGGCCCCTGGGGGCTCCCACCCTGTCCCCCCCGCTCTGCTCCCCCAGCAGCTACATCGGCAACCTCAAACCCGCCGTGCAGGGCAAGAAGGCCAGGAAGCCGAGCACCAAGGGGCTGAGCTGCAACGGCAAGGACGCCAAAGACCTCAAAGCGCGGAGGAAAAAGTCGCAGGATGGGAAAGGGTGTCTGCTTGACAACTCCGGGGTGCTGTCACCCGTGGACTCCCTGGAGTCGCCACACGGGTACCTCTCGGACGTGGCCTCTCCGCCACTGATGACCTCTCCGTTCCAGCAGTCCCCTTCCATGCCTCTGAACCACCTGCCGGGCATGCCCGACGCCCACCTGAGCATCAACCACCTCAACATGGCAGGCAAGCAGGATATGGCCATGGGCAGCTCCAGCAGGATGGGCTTCGACTCGGTGCCACCACGCCTGTCCCACCTGCCCGTGTCCAGCCCCAGCACGGCAATGAGCAGTGCCCCCATGAGCTTCTCGGTGGGCAGCGGGGCCAGCCTGAACGGGCAGTGTGACTGGCTCACCCGGCTGCAGAACGGCATGGTGCAGAGCCAGTACAACCCCCTGAGAGGCAACCTGCAGCCCGGGGCTCACCAGCAGCCCCAAAACCTGCAGCACGGCATGATGACCTCGCTGCACAACGGGCTGCCCACCACCAGCTTGTCGCAGATGATGAGCTACCAGGCCATGCCCAACACCCGCCTGGCGTCCCAGCCCCACCTGATGCAGAGCCAGCAGCTCCAGCAGATGCAGCAGCAGCAGCAGCAGCAGCTCCAGCAGCCCAACCTGCAGCCCCCACAGCAGCAGCAGCAGCAGCAGCCTCAGCAGCCCCAGCAGGCGCCGCAGCAGCCGCAGCAGCACCACAACCCCAGCGGCTCCAACCTGGGCCAGAATTTCCTCGGTACGGAGCTGAGCCAGCCCGAGCTGCAGCCGGTGAGCGGCGGCGCCATGGCCGTGCACACCATCCTGCCGCAGGATTCCCAGCTGCTGCCCACCTCCCTGCCCTCCTCCCTCGCCCAGCCCATGACCACCACGCAGTTCCTGACCCCTCCTTCCCAGCACAGTTATTCCTCCCCCTTGGACAACACCCCCAGCCACCAGCTGCAGGTGCCCGACCACCCTTTCCTGACGCCGTCGCCGGAGTCTCCGGACCAGTGGTCCAGCTCCTCTCCTCACTCCAACGTGTCCGACTGGTCCGAGGGCATCTCCAGCCCTCCCACGAGTATGCAGTCACAGATGGGACACATCCCCGAGGCCTTCAAGTGAAAACAACAAAAAAAAAGGTGTTTTAGAGACGCTCACTGCGAGCCAGAAGCTCGAGGGAGATCTTTTTTTAAAAGGACACATCGGATGCTTTTATTAAAGGATCCTTTTTAAATATGTTTTTATAAAAAAGAAAAAAAAAAGACAAGAAAAAGACGAATTAATTCCTCTTTTTTTTTTTTTAGTATTTATTTATGTACTTTTTATTTTACATGAGAACACTGCCTTTTTATTTATATGTTCTATTGTTAAGAACTCAGTGTGGGACACCAGTTGTGTTTCGAGAGATCAACAAATTAGGTTTTTATAGGATGTTCTCTTTTGTTTGGGGGGGTTCATTGTGTTTGATTTGAGAGGAAATGTTTATGTAAAGCTATAAGCAACGATTTGTGATTCTGAAATGCCATTAATTTATTTTTTTTCTCTTTCAACTCAGAAAGAGAGGTGAGAAAGAAGAGGGGAAGGAAAAATTGACTAAATACCACTCCTTAAGGGGAAAAAAATTAAGTATGGACAAATTTTTTAAATGTACTTTAAAATGTTTCCTTTGCAATTTTATGAGAGGACATTTTATGGTACCAGTCATGAATCTTTGTTTAAATTTCAGTATTATATAGTTGTACATTTGCCTTGATAATAGAAATTTTTGTTCTCTCTTGTTTTTATATATATAAAAATATATATATTTAAATGATTTTTATGATCTAAAAAAAAAAAGAAAAAGAAAATCAGGATTATAGACCTGTAAGAACAGTTTCTAAGCTAAAAAAAATCCCTACAAAACATGAATACTGTCCCCCATCAAAAATAAATGTATTTACCAAACTTCCAAGAGAGCAAGCCCATAACTATGGAGTATATACACAAAAGAGACTTAATTTTACTTTGAATATCTTTACTGATTTTTCATTTTGTTTTCGCATTCGAGTAACTGTTTTAAGAAATAAATGCCAATATAAACTTTGTAAACCACATCCTTATTTTAAGGATGGCCTGCCTATTTTTTAGAAGAAGGTGTGTCTGGCAGTGCAGACACCCTGAGTGAGATTACAAAGCATTATCACACTGCCACCCCCACGTGCTCCTCTGGCAGAGCCCTCACTGGGTGCCCAGTGGGATGTGCTGCTGGTTTTGGTGGGAGGCTGGACTGGCCAAACTGGAGGGTGAGGGGCCAGCACAGCTGTGCTGTGAAACGTTGACATTTTGTTCTGTGACGTTAGCCTGGAGTGATGCATCTTTTTTTATATTGATGTGCACTCTTTCTGTGTATCATGTAAAATATAGTATAAGCCTGTGGCAGATTTAATGTTTGTAAATATGGGGGTTTTTTTGGTTTTGGTTTTTGTTTTTGGTTTGTTTTTTATTTTTTTTCAAGAAAAGGTGGATTTTGTTTCAAAAATCTAAATGAGCAAGTCTTAAATATATCATAAATATATCACCTTATAGAGGTGTTGGAATATCACTCACTCGGGTGCAAAAGCAAGCAGACACCCTAAGACTAGATAATGTGTATGGGACAGGCAGATAGAGAGCAGTTAATCAAGAAAACCTAAGAAAAGGGTTCCTTTTCCTCATTCCTTTCTATTAGAACACCAAATAAAATGGATATTTCTCAAGGCACAGTGCCTTGCTGAGCACTCATCTTAGTTAACATTTCAGACCATTGTTATTGTGACACGCCTAATATGAGTGATAAAAACATCACGTGGTGTTGAATCTTCCTATGTTTTATAAACTAGAGTGTAGTTTAAGAAAAGATATCTTCTGTAATAAAGTTATCTACATGCAAAGTTGTAGTTTGCAAAAATGATGTATTTTTTTTGGTTAACTGATTTGCAATAAATGATGCTTCTGGGCATCTAGATTTTACTAAAACTGGAACTTGGTGTTTTTGTTATGGGTCAGGCGAATTCTGGATTTGACACTTTTCTTTCAGAGCTGCTCCTTGCACAGAGGGCTGGAACTTCCTCAACATCTTGTTCTCTGTGTGAAAACTCAAGGAAGAGCTTTGGACAATGAAGGTTTCTCTTTAACTTCTTCTAAGCTCTCACTGACCTGAGACACCTGAGCAAGGCAGGAGGGGCTCTGCCCAGGTGCCTTTTTATCTGCTGTGGGTGCTCTGATATGCTCAGGCCATCGGGTCAAGATCTAAAAGAGGAAACATGGAAAAATTGTTTTAAAGAATATCCCTCATGCATCTTCAAAAAGGCCAGAAACAGCAGCACCAGAGGGACAGTTTTACTTGTGCCACCCAGAAATGTTTGCTGTCCTTGCTGTGCTCAAGATTTTTAAGGTAATTTAATTTCATTTCATTCTTTCTCTACCCCACAGGGGCTCTGCAGTGCAAATGCTGCTGCAAAGTCCCCAAATAACTGGATATAAATAGCAGAGCCATTGACCTCCTCCCAAATCCCATAAGCCTGGAATGCTGGTATTTTCCACTCCGTGGCTGGGGAGGGAGAGGGTTTGTGTGTGCAGGGGCCTGGTGTCCAGCCCCAGACACATCCAGGGCCACCAAACACCTGCTGTACAGCTGGTCAGCTCCTGGTGCTGTGACAGTGGCATTTAAGTGCCACCCTCACCAGTGAAATGCACCTTCAGAGCTCAGGGGGGTGACATTCCAGGAAAGGGAGCCTCAAACTCCATGGAAAGGGGTATTTTAAAAGAGAACAAACCCCTCTTCCCCCTGCAGAATGTGTCACCAGTGAGGATCTCAGCAGCCAGAGGGACATCCTGGAGGGAGTTGGGCTTCCCAGGATGTGTCACCCCCTGCCTGTGGCTGCATCCCATCTGGAATGCACGAAATGGGGTTTGTCTGCCTGCAGCGTGACTCACACATGAGCTGCTCAGGAATCCCAGCCAGCCCAGCCTGCCAGGCTTCTCCCACATCCCAGAGCCAGCCCAGCACGGCCCCAGTGCTGCCATGGGGCTGGGACAGGCTCATCCCAAAATCCCATCCTGAATTCCCATCCCAGAACCAGCCCAGCACGGCCCCAGTGCTGCCATGGGGCTGGGACAGGCTCATCCCAAAATCCCATCCCAAATTCCATCCTAGAACCAGCCCAGCATGGCCCCAGTGCTGCCATGGGGCTGGGACAGGCTCATCCCAAATTCCCATCCCAAAATCCCATCCCAGATTCCCATCCTAGAACCAGCCCATCACGGCCCCAGTGCTGCCATGGGCTGGGACAGGCTCATCCCAAAATCCCATCCCAAAATCCATCCCAGAACCAGCCCAGCACAGCACTGGGACAGGCTCATTCCAAATTCCCATCCCAAAATCCATCCCAGAACCAGCCCCAGTGCTGCCATGGGGCTGGGACAGGCTCATCCCAAATTCCCATCCCAGAACCAGCCCAGCACACCACTGGGACAGGCTCATCCCAAATTCCCATCCCAAAATCCCATCCTAGAACCATCCCAGCACCGCTCCAGTGCTGCCATGGGGCTGGGACAGGCTCATCCCAAAATCCCCTCCCAGAACCAGCCCAGCACGGCACTGTGACAGGTTCCCATCCCAAAATCCCATCCCAAAGTCCCATCCCAGCACTGCTCCAGTGCTGCCATGGGGCTGGGATAGTCCCATCCCAAATCCCATCCCAAATTCCCATCCCTAAGTCCCAGTGCTGCCATGGGGCTGGGACAGGCCCATCCCAAAGGGAGGAGGCATTAGAAGGATCCTCTCCTGCTTGGTCCACTGTAAAACCAAGTCACTCATGGGCAAGGTAGGAATTTGGCCTGGAATAGATGAAAAAACAAAAGGGGGTTATGAGGACTTGGAAAACAATGTGACATTGCAAGAGGCAACACGTGTAAGCTCGTTTAACAAGAGGGGCTGCAAAGCAGGGGATTTTCCATGAGGAATGGTCAGAAGGACAGGGTGAGGAAAGAGAGGGCTAAATATTATGGAAAGAAGCAAAGGGATAGATACTAATTAATTGTCCACAAGGTAATTCAAACTAGAAGTCAGTTAAGGTTTTTAATGAGTAGAGGAGAAAGGATGCAAAAATTTAGGTTTTAAGTGCTTAGCCCCAAATTGCTTTGATTTATGAAGGCATCTGGTGACCAACCAACCTGCGGGTACATGAGATGATTGTGGTGTCACAGATCCAGCTGGGATGGAGGCTAAGTTAAAGGAGAAATGAGAGAAATGGCCCCAGTTTCAAACTCTCACATTTAAGCCTTCTTCCCACACCAACCAACCCACCACAAGCTCATCTCCACCTGGTGTGGATGAAGATTTTTAGGAGCTGAACTTCAAGCTCTCCCAGCACCAGATGACACCGAGGAGTGATGGATCATGGCAAGCACAGCTGTCTCAGCATTCCAGGCAAAAAAGGCTGAGAAGCACCAAAATCACATCCCTCACATACCCAAGGGAAGGGTTCAGGAGTGCTGAAAACAAGATTAACACTGGCTATTGCCATGGCAGGTATGGAATCCCTGCACCTGAACTATTTGTTTACATGCTGGAGGGCTTGGTTTTTTTTTTTTTTTTTCTACTTTTTGTTTTCATTATTCCTGCTCAATTAGATGGGACATTTAGACATTTAGAAACTGCTACTCTGTATTGCTTCTCCCTCCAGGCTGTGTTGGTGTTTGCTCACAAAGTTGCTCGCAGCTGCTCCAGCCCCAATTGAAGAATTGCTGCAGCTGAAATCAGCCCCTGGAGAATGTGCAAAAGGAGCCAAATTCATCTCGGGTTTAGCCTCACTCAAATCACACAGGGGTTAATGTGGCTGGGGTAGCCTGAATAATCACAGCAACAGAATGAGTAAATAAATAAAACTCAGGTTGTCCAGTTGGCCAACACCGTGCAGAATACTGGTAAGGGATAGAGATACCCTCCTTTAGCATTTTCCATGTTTCTAAACTCAAAGAATGATCCTTTTCATAGCAAGCCCGTGGGGCAAGGTTGTGTTTCTGGTTGTGTGCAACCTGAAGACTGAATAAATTACCAGGAAAAGGCCAGAGTCGTTTGTGCTGTATCCCAGATGAGCTGAGGAACAGAGCAGCTCTGGCTGCCCCTGGATCCTGGAAGTGCCCAAAGCCAGGCTAGACAGGGCTTGGAGCACCCTGGGATAGAGGAAGGTGTCCCTGCCCATGGCAGGGGGTGGAATTGGATGATTTTTAAGGCCCTTCCCAAACCATTCTGTGAAGCAGGAGTGAAGGACACATGCTGTCCTCACTGGCAAAGGTTTTCATTTATAATAGGTCAGTCAAGTCCAGAACTAGTGCTGAGTACAGGAAACCAGCCAGAAAACTTCATGTTAAAAAGGGATTGCATGTTTTAATATGGAAATTCTTTATAATCACATATATATCAAGAGAACAGCAAAAATGAGGTCCCATTGTTGATGTTTGTATTGTGTACCCCTGTATAAGGGGGGTTAAATATGTAACATAAATATCTAACTATAGACACAGATGTGAGCCATTGACGCTATTTAGCACACAAAAAAAGCCAATCAGGCTAATTAAAACCATGTTTCCTCAGATTACACCTGTTGGGGGAAGTATCAAGGGAAAACCAGGGCTTTATCTGCAACTCATGCCTGCGCAGGGAAATTGTATTTGACAAGCTGGTTTAGACGAATGTTCCTACAAAAGAGGGAGATGAAAGGCACTTAAAAATCACAGCGCTGCCTCTGGTTCCCACACCAGCATCAAAGTGCTGCTTCCCCTGCCTGGCCGGGGCTTTGAGGATATTCCCCTGCTTTAATGATGGGAGTGCAGGAACAGCTCTGCACTGATAACGACCCCTGATTAAGATGTTTGTTTAGCTCCTTGTGTTTTCCTCTCCAAGGCATGTTGGGTGCAGGGTGGGACAGTGTCAGCACGGGGAATGGCAGATATTCTTCTGGTGGCTGGAACGGGGGTTCACCCCCTAAAAAAGCTTCGTGTTTGTGTAAAATAAAGCTGCAATTCACAGAGTGAAGCTGATGAAGGGTCTGGAGCACCAGGGGTGGCTGGGGGGGCTCAGCCTGGAGAAAAGGAGGCTCAGGGGGGAATGTTTTATGCTGCTTTTGATTCCCATAAAGCTGTTTTCATGGAGTCACAGACTGGTGTGGTTGGAAGGGACCTTCAAGATCATCTCATTCTCCCTGTCCATCATCTCATTCTCCCTGTGCACAGCTCCCCGACAGGAGGATGGACACAAAGGACAGGGTGAGAGGAAATGGCCTCCAGTTGTGCCAGAGGAGCCTTAAACTGGATATTTAGGAAAATTTCATCACAGAAAGGGTGAGTAAGCCTTGGATCAGTGCTGGAACCATCATTCCCGGAGTGTTCAAAAGGGCACATGGATGTGGCACTTGGAGACAGGGTTTAGTGGTGAATATGGCACCCGGTAACCTTGGAGGGATTTTTCAGCCTTAAGGATTCTGGGATCAGTTTCTGAATCTGCTGCTGTTGGACACGTGCACCCCAGCCTTCCTCAATTAATGAGCCTTTCCTAATTAGGCCCCTACGGACGTGCAGGACAGGACCTCGCTGTGCAGCTTCGCTCTGTGAGGCACAATCTCATTTTCCGTGTCTATAAACTCGGATTTCTGATCTCCGGCAGGCCCCGGCCCGCGATGGGCAGCGGCTCCCCCGGGACCGGCCCCGGAGCGGCGGAGCTCTGTCCCGCCCTGGCGGCCGCCCGCGCCACTGCACCCGCACCCGCCAACCGGGGGCACCGGGACCTGCACGGAGCCCTCACGGGGCCGCGCTCCGCCACTCCCCGGCCCAGGGGCGAGACCGCGGCGCCGCAGGGGAGGCACCGAGACGAGGCGCCCGAACGGGACTCGAACCCGCGACCTTCCATCCCGCAGCCGCCCCAGCCGGGACTCGAACCCAGGACCCTCCCACCGCCGAACAGCAACACGGCCGGCTGCGCGCGCCGCCGTGACGTCATCGCGCGCCGCGCCGTGACACGTCGGCGGCGGCGGCGGAAGCCCGAGCCGGATGTGCCAAGATGGCGGCGGCCGGCGCTAGGGCCGTGCGGGGCGGCGGCGCCCGCGCCCGCTGCTGAGGGGCCGCGGCCGGCGGGGGCTGCCAGGTACCGCGGGGCGCGCCCGGAGGGTGGGCCTCGGGTCTCAGGTGGGCTGCGCGAGCAGCGCCGGGCTTGAGGTGCGGGCCCCGGTGTCCCCGGTGCCCACCCCGCCGTGCCTTAGCGAGGGCCTCGGGGCTGTCGCAGCGCCGGGAGCCGGCGGGTCCCGCAGCCCCGGGCTCGGCCCCCGGCCCGGCTGGGGCGGGCAGTGGTGCCGCAAGGAGGGGCGAAGGCGCTGCCGCAGTCGCGGGCCGCGCTGCCCGGGGCTTTCTCCGCAGGATTTGAGGAGCTCCGGGCGGTTTCGAGTGGGGCCGCGGGACAGGGACGCTCCGCGGAGCTCCGAAGGTTTTTCCGTGGGGTGCGGCGGGGAGAAGGTTCAGACTGATGCTGGCTATCGTGTGTCCCCTCCGACAGCGCCGGGCCCGGCTCAGGGCTGTGTTTGCGGCTCTCAGGTGCCCCAGGTCGGTGCAACCGGTGCTGACTCAGGAGTGCGGCTCCCGGAGAGCCTCGGCACCGCTGGGCTGGAGAACCGGCAGCCACGCTCCTGTCAGAATGAACGGGAACGCTTTGTGCTGCTTCTGGGCTTTTGAAGCCCAAAGAGCTGTTTTGATGGAGTGACAGACTGGTTTGGTTTGGAAGGGACCTTAAAAATCATCAAATTCCACCCCCTGCCATGGCTGGGGCACCTTTCACTGGCCCAGGGTGCTCCAAGCCCTGTCCCGGGACACTGCCAGGGATCCAGGGCAGCCACAGCTGCTCTGGGCATTCCCACCCTCACAGGGAAGGATTTCTTTCCCTGAGATCTCATTAAACCTGCCCTGTGCCTGTTTAAAGTTGTCCTGTTGCTACATTCTAGCAGGATAACATTTGTAGCTCTGGTTGCTGTTGAGGAAAAGCCCGGTAGAAATCTGTCAGGAGAGTGAATGATGCAGAATGTGTTCAATCTGTCACCCACATGTGTGCAGATGTGCAGCTGTCTACATGAGATAAAACTGAAAAAGCACTTGCTGATTTTAAAGCTGCAAATCTCATTTTTCCAGCTGTTCCTGCATTTGAGATTGCAGTGGGTTGTTTTTTGCTTTTGGTTTTTTTTGGTCACTTTGTTTTTGCTAGGAATCTGTGTATGTGAATATGTTATTTATTGTTTGCTTCATGTGTGGGCGTGAGAGTCAATATTAGTCCTCTCTCACCTGCTTTATGGGCATGGTTATTCTGTTTAAGAGTAATTTATTTAGATAGGTTTAAATTAAATTTGCCCCCAAAGGAATTATTTCTTCATCTGATGAGCTCCATAGCTTCATCTATTAACTTAATTTTATGGCCTTGTCTAGAGGGTTTTAATCTTTTTTTCCTCTTTGGCAATGTTTTTTTGGTATGCCTGGAAACACCTTCTGCAATTGTTACTCCTGGTGACTCATGTTTAGCAGGCTGCTCTGCTTTATCAATTAATAAACCAGCTGAAATATGAGAATTTCCAAACTATACAAAGCAGAGGTGGATTGCTCTTAACTTGTGTAGTTATTTTCTAAATTCCTTAAAATGAGCATTTCAGTTAATCCAGGATAAGGCACAAGGGAGGGTCAGTAGCACTGAGTTATCTTCTGTTTAAGTTACCTGACATGGACACGTTCATTTTATTTGGACTCAGTTCCTCAAATCTTGCTTGCTTGTACTACTGTGTGCAGTCTGTTAATATTAACTTTGCTTCTGAGGAAGCTGATCCCTCATATTGAACCTCTGTCATGCACCATCAAAGATCCTGTCAGAGGAATGGCAAGTAAAAAGTAGGACTTAAAGTAGGACTTTACTCTTATTTTTATTAGCTAATTACTGTTTCTGGCTATTACAAAAACATGGTAAAGTATTAGGACTTTTTTAAAATAAGACACTGCAAGGAGTAAAGTCCACATTAGACATTTGGAAGTGGGTATTTGAGTTGGCTTTTGTGCTCAGCTGTATTTCAGAAACAACTTTTCTATGAAAAACAGAGCTATTTAGTAGATATCAATATTTTTGTCAGTGAAGTTTGTGCTTTCCAGGGCATAAATGCCTTGGCAGATGATTTAATTAGCTTTTTCCCTCCCCAACCCAAAGTATGCTCCATAAACCCATGTGTTTATTTGGAGGGGAGAGAGGAGTTTTTCAAATCTGGTTGATTTGAAAATGTTGATGTTGATACAACAAAGAACATGATGGAAAAGAAATGGGGATGCCCAGAGCAGCCAGAGGTTCCTTAAGCATGTGGAAATTGGGGTGGTGTTCAGGCAGGATTTCCTGGAAACGTGGTTGGCATCAAGGCTGGTCAGCATGGCCAGCTGGAAAACCTTCACCTCGGGATTGTAACAGGAGAAAAGATTGCAAACTCCTGAAACTTCTTTGTAAACATTCCTTGATGGAATTCAGCAGCTGTGCTTTGAAAAGAACGGTGAAGGCACATGCAAGTAATGCATGGCACTGATGGAGCTCTAATGCCTCTGTGGAAATCTGTTTGGTGGTGTCCTTCCCATCTTTATAAAACACAAATTTATGGAGTCTTAACTGTAGGTATTGCTGTGGAATATATGGATATATGGATATGAGGGAGAAACTGACAATCTCTGTTAACCCTGAAAGAGGGACCTGGATTATACACAGGCTGTTGGAGGAATTTTTCTTTAGGAGAAGTTGTACTGCTGTCCAGTAAAGGCTGTGTGCTGTGGTACTTCAGTGTGCTTTTTATTGGAATTTTTTAGGTATAAATCTCTATGAAATATGTGTAGTATTTTTGATAATAAGAAACCACAAGTGCTTTGCATTTGAACTTCTCTGGAACTATTACAGTTTTGTCCTGATTACAAACATCTAACTTTTCTGGCTTACCATTTTATTACTCTTACTGACAAGATGCTGAATCTTCTAAGAACTCCAAATAAGAATTGTACAGCTTTTTTCTTTTATAAGCAGAAATGCATCTGGTGTGGAGCAATTGCTGTGGGTACTTCACTCTGCATATTGTAAACAATATTTGTTGTGTACTATGAGAAAACAAGATTGTCATATGCTGCTAAGGCTTCACTGAGCTCCACTGGATAAGTATTGGTGAATTCCTCTGGTTTGTCAGCCTCCATCCTCTCCAGATAAAATTGAAAAAGACACCCTGATGAATTTACTGAACTTCCCATGTACCAGATCCCTGCCTGGTATTGTTTGGAGCTGGGGTTGGATTACTTCCGAGCGTGTCCTTTCCACCCTGAAGTGCAGCTGTAACCCTGATACTGTGCCAGAGTCCCACTGGTGTTAAAGTGAGGGTGCTCATTGATAGGTGGGGGTAGTTGATTGGTTTTCTATCCTTAAATGCCCTTTTGCTTTGCAACATTCGTCTAGAAGAGAGAATATTTGTGATGAAGATGCTCTCGCCTTTCTCACAATAAAGAACAATACTGTGTCACACCATGTTTTCCTGGTTAAACCAAAAGTTTAAGGGTGATAACATCTGATGAATTCCTTCTAGGGATGCTTCTCATCTTACCTGTGAAAAGGTCCAGTCACATGGAGTGCCAGTGCAGCAGGGCTGAAGATCATCTCTAACAGAATTAGAGTTAGATAATGACTTCTCAACTCTTGATAATTAAATTGAGCAGGGCATGGTGCTGCAGGCTCTGTTCCAGCCTGGTTGCTGTCCTGTCTGTGATGCAGATTTCTGGGAAATGTAACAGTGGGATACCACTGGAGGGTTTGACACTAGTATGGGTCTGAGCTGTGTTTCGTTAGTCTTACTTGGATCTATTTAATAGAATTGTTAAATAATGTGCATTGATACCACACAGCCTTACACTTCATTACTGCTGGACTGGATTTAGAAGTACAATGGAGGGTGTCAGTTCCTTATGCATTCTGAGGAAAAGGGAGACATTTTCCACTTCAAATTCTTTGAGTGATTTTGTTTCTAAAGTAAAGCTTGCTTGAGTGCTGCATGTATTGTAAGAAATGGAACTGACTTGTACCTGTGTTGTCTCAGCAGGCCAGAAGAAGAGATCTCTGCACTGCCTCCGCAGGTGGTTTGTCACCGTGTGACCCTGCCAGGAGGCCTCCATGCAGCAGCCACCGCAGCCTGTCCCTCCGGGGGCGGCTCCTCCTCCTCCCGCCGGCGTGGCTCGCAACATGTACTGGAGGAGCAGCCCCCTGAGCAGGCGGGCCAACGCCGCGGCCGCGCCGGTGCAGCCCGTGACGGACCCGTTCGCCTTCGGCAGGCAAACCCCGCAGGGCTCCCCCTTGGATCACCCGCCCAAGGGCAGCGCTGCGGCCGCGTTCCCACCGCCCGCCCACGCCGGGGACAGCCCGCATGGACCACACGCCTCCCTGCCAGCAGCTCCTGTGGCTCAGGCAGGGATAGGCACCAGTAGCTTTCCCAATGTTCCAGTTCCTTCTCCGTCCCCGGGGTATGTTATAAATAGTGCTGCAGAAGGGCATCCCAGCGCTGATGTTGGACTCCGTGGGCCTGCAGCGCCCTTGCATTATAACCCAGGAGCAGCAGTGGAAAATTCTTTCGGTGTGCATCCTGGAGTGGTGTCTGCAGCGAACAAACCTGGAGCTAGACAGGATGTTGGCAGAGATCCAAATGATGCAGCTTCAGCACCCAACACGGCAGCGCTCTTCCCACCACCTCCCCAGCAGCCTGGGCCCCAGTGGAGGCCTGTCCCAGGGAATCTGCAGTCTCCAGTTCGGAATTTTGTGCCCTATCCTGAGCCGTCTCCTCAGACTGACGTTCATAACATTTCTCAGCCTTCCGTCAGCGCTTCTCACCCTCCTCCACACACAAACATCCCACAGGGTCCTGGGCACCAAGGAATTCCACAAAACATCGTGCAAGCGCCTTTACCCGCTGGTTGTGAGAAGAATGGCAAAAATGGCCCTGCAAACAGCAGCCATCACATGAACAGCATCCAGCCTGGAAATGTGTTTAGGCAGAACACAGACATGACTAACCCTTGGTCAAACCAACCTTACCAGGAACAGTTTTACCCTCAGCCACCTTTGCAAGACTCCGGTTTTGTCCTTCCCACAGCTCAGGAAAACAACCCCAAAAACCAGTCTCCAGCTATGTCAGAAACGTCAAATAGATCTATTCCCACAGATCGAGATCCAGGAACTCTCTCTATGTTCTTCAAAGGGGATGAGGCAGAAAATGAAGAAATACTTTCATCTGAAAAAAAATATGTAATGGAGAAAACAGAGTTTGATGCCTGTCAGCAAAATCCGGCCTCCCTGTATCGCCAGCCTGTGCATCCTCAGCAGGTGGCAACCAATATTCTCTCTCAGGCACAGCTGGGTACAGCTGGTGAGATGGTACAGAAAGGAATGGATGCCCAGTACTTCCCTAAACTTGTCAGCCATCAGGAGGCGCAGGCTGCTAAGCACTCTCTGTTTGCTGGTGATGACAAGGCACAGATAGGTGACCCAGCTGCTGGGTCCCAGTACGAAAACATGGAGAACCTGGAGTGCATTCAGAATCAGGAGGTGCTGCCAAGTGAACCCCAGAACATCAACGCTTCCTCCCCTGCTGCCGGTCCCGATCCGTACAGGTACGGATCCTTCCCGGGTCAGGTGCTTCCCAAGAATGCTGTGAGCCATGCTGAAGGAGGACCAAACCTGGAGGCACCTGACTCCTTACCTCACCCTGGCCGGCCAGACAGCGTCTCTTCCAACTACAGCAGCATCAGCCACAGGAGCACGTCCAGCTCTGCACGGCCCCCGGAGCACGTCGGTACATTTATCCAGCAGGAAATTGGGAAGCCTGATGAGGAATCCTCTGCCAGCTTCTTCAAACAGATTGACTCCTCTCCTCTGGGAGGTGATTCAGGTGAGCTAAACCTCAGCAAGAACTACCATGGCAATCTATCCCAGCCTCCCACTCCAAGTCCTCCTAAACCTACAGGAGTGTTTCAGACAAGTGCAAATAGTTCTTTTGAACCTGTGAGGTCCCATGGAGTTGGTATAAAACCTGCAGAGATTGACCAAGCAAAGATGGTGGTTGAATTAAGAGAGAACCACTCAAACCAAAAGAATATCAAGAAGAACACAGCAGTGCCTGCTGCATCCCCTGGCAATCTTGAACAGCCACCAGATAATCTGGAAACAATTTACATGCCTCAGGTACACCCAGGCACTGGAGAGGCTGGAAACCCGCTGCACTCTGGACCTGTTGTGGAAAATATACAATCAGTATCTGAGAGACGCTCCTCAACCAGAGCTCAGGGAGCAGTTAAGAAGTGTGATAGCCCAGCAACAACCTTATGGGCTCACAATGAGTTACCAAATTTTGGGGGAAATGTTCTCCTAGCTCCTGCTGCTCCTGCAGTGTATGTACCTGCCAAACAGACTGTGGAAGTCATTCAGCCACCAGAAGAAGGCCTGTCTCATCAGCAGCCATGTAAACCAGGGACTATTGCTGTGCAGCACTCCCAGGATGGAAATATAGCTTTTGAAAATCTTGAGAATCCTCCCAAAATGGGAGAAGAGGAAGCACTTCAGTCTCAGGCAAGTTCTGGTTATGCAAGTTTATTGTCTTCTCCACCTACAGAGTCTTTGCAAAATCAACCTATCCTGATTGCTCAGCCTAATCAAAGCTATAATTTGGCTCAGCCAATTAATTTTTCTATTTCTCTATCTAATCAGCTAAGCAGCAATGAAAACAATCAGCCAATGAAGGACTCTGGAGTTGGGGACAAGCCTGCGATGGGTCCCCAAAGTTCACATGCTGGTGGGGAAAACATGCCATTACCTGTGATGCAAGTTGGATCTCTCTTAGTTAATGCACTTCCAAATACTAATCTGTTAAAACATAATTTATTGCAAAGTCCTGTTAATTCTTCTGATGCTGCTTCTAATCAGCCTGCAAACTTGCTTATGAAAACTCCTCTTAATTTGACTCCAGAAGGGCAAAAGAATGTTAATGTGGAAGGCCTTGTTCCTGAATTTGCTAGCAAACCGGGGTCTAACTCATCTGTTTCTCCTGGGACAAATCTTCCCAGTGGAAGTGCAAGTGGCCTGGTGCCCCCTGTTAATTCCATAGCACAGGCTAATAATTCTGCAAATCAATCAAGTAGCAAAGAAGCTGCTGGAGTGCTGGACTTCGCAGTGCCACGGACGTTGGAGAAAAGCAGCACAAATAATTCTGTCCAGGTGCACAATCAGTCACCCTCTGGTGCTCCAGTCCAACAGGCAGCTGGTGCTGGTCAGGTGCGTCCCGAGGTGCCTGACAAACAACATTTCTACCAACAGGTGACAAAAGATGTGCAGCACCAGGCTGCAGCAGACCGAGCTGCACAGCCACAAATGCAAGCAGCTCAAATGCAGCCACCAACATCTGGGCAGTCCTCAGTTCCTGCAGACTCCCAGATTTCCACAGGGGCTAAGGCCATGCAGCAGGGGGACAGCCAGGCACTGGGTAACCGTCCCCAGCCCGGGGGACCCCAAGAGGCAGGTTCAGCCCAGCCAAGGTACGACCAGACGAGTCCCGGGAAGCAGCCGGTGTCAGAACAGCCTCCAGGTGCTCCAGCTGCTACTGCCCCTCCTGCCAGCACTGCTCAGGCAGTGCCACCCAACGGGCAGCAAGACCTGCAACGTCCACCCCCTCCTCAGACCCCTCAGGATGCCTTTGGTCCACCCCAGAACCCTTACTACTACTACAGACATCCTTATGATGCTTACCAGGCCCCATATCCACCACCTTATCCTCCTGCAGACCCCAGGACAGCAGCTCACCTTTATTACATGGTAAGTTTCTGGTTTTCCCATTCTTCCCCCTTAGTATGTGTTATTTCATTTTCATTTTTGAGTTATGAATTTAAGCAGTCATGTCACGATCAACATTCAGCAGAGCGTTCATGTTAAGTGTTTTAAGTGTAGGGAAAATGCAGACAGCAGTAACAAAACTGACACTGCAAAGATTATGGAAACTTAAGTGGTTGCTGATACCAATTCCAGTTGGCACAGATGTCAGCTCATAGTAGTGTGTTTGGAAAAAGTTGGCAGTCCAGGTGCTCAAATCCTTGGTTCCTATCTGCTGCGTGAATTATTGATGGTTTAGTAGAGAGGTTGAAATGCCTTTAGCCCAGACATAGTGAAGTTTTTTCCCTTGAGTTTAGGATATTAATAACTTGACTATAACTTCTGCCACAAAAAGTAATAAAAACTAAGCTGTAGTTTATTAACCTCCATCTCTTCAGGTGTCACTGCTGTGGTATGAATGGTGATGTTTTTTTGTTTGAACTGCTAATTTTAGAGATGTGAAGCCTTTTCCCTTGGCCTGTGCTCTTGCAGGAGGACAGCTGTGGCTCACTGCTGTGGTGTGAATGGTGATGTTTTTTGGTTTGAACTGTTAATTTGAGAGATGTGATGTTTTTTTCCCTTGGCCTGTGCTCTTGCAGGAGGACAGCTATGGCTCATTGCTGTGGTGTGAATGGTGATGTTTTTTGGTTTGAACTGTTAATTTTGGAGGTGCTCAGCCTTTGCCCTTGCCTGTGCTGTTGCAGGAGGACAGCTACGGGCAGTACGACCCCCGGTACCGGCACTACGAGAGCGGCGCTGCCTACATGGAGCCCGGCAGTTACCGCTACCCCGAGCCCGAGCGGCCCAGCTCCAGGGCCAGCCACTGCTCTGACAGACCTGCCTCCAGGTGGGTGATCCTCAGCTGAGACAAGATTTGGGTACCCCAAAGCAGGAGAGTTGAAGTTTTACAGCATAAAGCACAGGGAGGAATTCAAAACCTCTTTGTGTGCTGCCTCAGGGATGGATGGTATCAAGTGCCGTGTCTGGTAAAGGATACAATTCCCCAGCCTTTCCTCTTGCTTGTTTTTCCTTTCATTCAGTTTTTTGGGGGTTGTTGGTGTTTCTGCCAGGCAGGAAGTCACTGTGATAGCCTCAGTGCTGATGTTTGCTGTGAAAGAGCAGTGCAGGTCATGGGGTTATTAATCAGTACTCATTTATTTGCACTTAAGCAGGGGCCCCTTGGTCTGTTAATGAATGGCAGTTTTGCACATTGGGTGAGATTTGCCTTGCAGCTCCATGGATACACAGTGGTTCAGGTGCTCAGAAGAGAGTGGAGAGTCAGGTGACAGCATCCTGGTGCTGTGTCAGCTCCATTTGTGTGACAATTCCCTCAGCTGTGGATAGCTTTCCTCACAAAGCTCCCAGAATGTGGTCTGGATGGCAGAGGTGCTGTGTGGGCATGTCCCACCCACTCATTTCACTATTAGGGAAACTTAAAAGTCTTGATCTATCTCATTAATACAAAATAAAGACATTTGAGAGAGAGGAACAGTGTGTTCAGATACTACTTGAAAATGTTAAATAAAAGCAGGATTAAATCTCTGCTCAAGCAAGAAGCAGCAAATTACCTTGGAGAGATTGCTGCTTTCTGATGATAATTGTGTAAGTTATTTGTATGAACTTCAAATTAATGACAAAATGTTATTGTCGTTATCTGCTGAGGGGTTTGCAGTTTCTAACAGAGAAACTCATGCTACCTGTCTGGAAATGATTAAACCCTTTGTAATGTTTGTCTGTTGTTGGTAGCTCACTCATGGAGCAGTGATCAAATTACAAATATCACATTTTATTTACCATCTCCAGAAGATTATAGATGTACTTTGGTCTTGAGGAGAACAAAACAATGGCTGTAGCTCCATGTGATAACTTTTACCATTTTCTTAAGTGAATTTAGGTGTGCTGTGAGCTCTTGAAATGAGATGATAACCTCTAGTAGCACTTCGTGGTGTGTACTCTCCTGAGGTGCTATTTTTAGAAGGGGTTGAAGTTTCTGTACGTGGCAGTGGGCAGATCAAAGCCTGTGAGAAGTGGCTGTGTCAGGGCTGCTGTGTGAGTGCCAGTGCAGACAGACAGGGACTGTGGTGTGCAGCTGCAGGGCAGCAGAGCTGTGTGTGTGTGTGTGTGAAACTGCCCTGAATGTGCAGTGATGGCACAGCAGCTTTGTAAACTCTGCTTGGAGAGAGGAATAAGATGTCTGGAGGAGACTGGGGAGACTGGTTGGGTGGCTGAGCCTGATGTGATAAGATCAGACCTCCTGTGCAGAGTGAGTGCTGTGTTAGCAGGCTTCCCACACCCCTGGACTCGCTGGGCCACTTTGGAGTTTGCACTCTGAGTTGTAGGACCAGTTGTAGGGAAAGGTGGAAGTTTCCATCACTCCAAACTGGCATTAAATAATGTTCACCTGCTGTGTGTGTGCCCAGGTGTGTTTGTGAGATTCATGCACCTGTGTAGGTGCAAACATACACGGATGTGTACATATATATACATTTATGTGTGTGCACATACATGCAGACACTGCATTTTTCATCTAACATTCCTCCTCTGGCTTTTTTTCAGAAATTCTAAGATGATCTGAAGATGTTGTAATAATACAGGCTCATGTGGCTCAAATAATGGCCACATCTTTCTTTTTTTTCATCAGAAGAAAAGATCTTTTTCTATGCACTGACTCTTACTTTGCTGTGTTGTTTTTAGCCAGGTTTTGTGCTTGTTTGGACAATCAGCTCTGTAAATGACTATTTCCTTCATTATGAGCTGTATAATAAAACGCTTTTAAATTTGGGGGAGCTATTATTTCTTAATGAATTGTTAAATTATCAACTTCTCTGTTGAGACAGTTCAAAGGATGCTAATTATAGCAGTAGTTTTTGTGAATAATTGTCTGTAAGTAATTAAACTTATCACCAAAGCAGTTTATAAAGCCACTAAATTATTGTATGCTAAAGGCTGTCAGCTTTCAATGGCACACAACAATTTAGTGGTATATTGGGTTGTAAAGTCTTAATTTTATGATTCCTTGGTTTCTTGGAAATGCATTATTTTAACTATGCAACTCTGTCTGATCAATTGGGGCATAGAGGTTTTCCTACCTCCTGCTGAATTTAGAAAAGATTAAGGAGGAAAAACAACTTTTTTTATACTTGTTTGCTTTCTTTCAGGCAAGGGTATACAGAAGATTATTATGGAAAAGGTGGCTGGAGTGATTATTATTCAGGCTATTACCCAAACTCCTATGATTATGGAGGTAAGGTGTCCAAAAGAACTCTGATTTTTTCCATAGATTTTCCTCACTTGACCCTTCAGTTTGCCTTTCCTTTGTGCAAACCCTCCATTGTAAGGGTACAGATCAGTTTTGTTCCACGTGTTGCAAGGCTGCCTTTCACTGGGGTGTGTCCTTGGTGTGTGACCTGAAGGCAAACCTGTAAAGTGAATTTTAGGTGGGTGTAAAGTTGACTCACAACTGGATTTTGGTTTTGTCCATCATTATCTATGTGCTCACTGAGACATGCTGGGCTTGGGAGTCTGGAGGTAATTGCTTGTGTAGTGCCTGGGAGGGTTTTGAGCAACATCTGTCCACATCCTGAGATGTTTTGCTTGGCACTCTGCAGACTGATCACAGAGATTCTGTGAATCTCATAACAAACAGTAGGATTGAGTTTTAAAGATGTTAGAAAATATCTGATGGCAAACACTGACCCCTCAGGAGTAACTGACTCTAACAGCCATGTTTCTCTCAAAGGTGTGAAATGGATTTTTTAAGCTTTTTTTACAAGTAAAAAGGAATGGACATATATATGTCACTTTAAGTACATTTCTTTGGGTTTGCTCTGTGCTTCAGGACCAAACCAGCTTGTAATTAAAGAGAAAGGAGCAGAAAAAGATTATAGGCAAAACCTACCTATATCTGAACCATTTCTTTTTGTTTTCCAAAGATCCAAGTCGCTGGGAACGATACCCATATGACCCCAGGTACAGAGACCCGAGGAGTTATGACCAGAGGTACTGGTATGATGCTGAGCACAACCCTTACCAGAAGAGAGAAGCATATCCATATGGCAGCAGGTTTGTCCAGTCAGTCCACGTTCTCCCAGTGCTCTTTCCAGAGCTGGGGCAGCAGATTCTCTGGAGCAGGCTGTTAAAATGCAGTGTTACACATATTTCACAGTGTAGTTGCTAGTGTGTGTGTGTTGCTAGTTCTTTCTGTAGCTTTAACATAGGTCATTGAGGGAAAACCAGATGAGCTGTCACATCACTCTGAGAGAGGGATTGAAGGTAGCAGCACTTGTTTTTAGACCAGTTTAACATTCTGTGGGTTTTCAGAACACACTCTGAGTATAATGTTGGTCTTGATTTTGAATAATCTGGATGAACTTCATGAAGGAATGTCAGTTTGTTTACTGTAACAACAACCTCAGTGTAGGCAGATTTAAGAGCCCTTCTGGAGCGAGGTCCTGTGGTGTTAACATTTTAGTTAAATGGTATTCTCTGTCTCACCCCTCAAAAATGTAGGGTTTATTCCAAGCCTGTGATACTGCAGGGGAGGATCATGGATCTGTAATCCCATTGGCCCAAGTCTCATTCTGCACCCGCTTTGAATCTCCCTGTTAAGCTGTGCTGGGGATCCCAAACCTCTCTTGGCCCTTTTCTCCTTAGGCTCTCCCTCTCTCCCCCTTCTCCCTCAGAAACCAAGCAAACCCCTAACAGAGATCCGAAATTTCATAATGTTGAGATATTTGATGGTGCTGGGAGATCGATTAGGGCGTCGTTAATGATTTTCAGGATTTGGTGATTTTTACGAAGGTTGAGGGCCATTGGTTGTTTCTGTATGTGGGTATGAGGATGATGAGGATGATCCCACTGTGGGTGGGACCCCCAATAAACCCTCATCTAATCAGCACCCCCAAATCTATGTGGAGTCTCCTTGCCTGCCTGCTGCTACCAGTGAGCACACAGTTTAGGGGGCTCCCTGGGATCCCCCAAACAAACTGCACCAAGGTCCAGTGTGACCATGTTCACAAGGGTCTGAGGATGAGGATCTGACTCCATGTTTCAGAAGGCTTGATTTTTTATTTTATGATATATGCTACATTAAAACTATACTAAAAGAATGGAACAAAGGTTCTCATCAGAAGGTTAGCTAAGAATAGAAAAAGAAAGAATGATAACAAAGGCTAATAATAGAGGATAATAAAAGCTCACTGTGATTGGCCATTAATTAGAAACAACCAACATGAACCAATCCCAGACGCACCTGTTGCATTCCACAGCAGCAGACAACTATTGTTTACGTTTTGTTCCTGCGGCCTCTCAGCTTCTCAGGAGGAGAAATCCTAAGGAAACGATTTTCCATAAAAGATGTCTGTGACAGCCCAGCTTTCCTCCCTGAGCCCTGTGGGTGCCTGAGCCCACTCCTACTGTGTGTGTGCCCCTCAGGAACGAGCGATACGAGGATAACTGGAGGTACGACCCCCGTTTCACCGGGAGCTTTGACGACGAGGCGGAGCCGGCGCGGGATCCCTACGGGGACGAGCTGGAGCGGCGCAGCGTGCACAGCGAGCACTCGGGCCACAGCCTGCGCAGCTCGCGCAGCGTGCACAGCCACCGCAGCAGCTTCAGCTCCCGCTCCCAGCAGGTGAGCCCCAGCTGCACACACAGCCTGACACCTGCTCTCCTAGGGGTGGATTTCTTGTTTTCTGATAAGAAAATATTTCAGGGCTTAGCACAGAGAATGAAAAAAAATTGGTTTTTGAAAATGTTCGTAAGCTGAGGCGGTTTGTGATGTAGTTTTGAACTTTGCAGGACTTCTCCTGCAAAGAGAGATTTCAGCACTCAGCTGTGCAAGTTGCCACACACACAGAAATGGAAAATTTCCTCTACTTGAATCCATTTGCTGTTTGTGAGAACATTGCCTTCCCTGTGCTTGGCTGTACTGAACAGTGTGCCTGGCTTTGTGTCGTGTCGTTTTTCTCATCACAAGTTTGGCTGTGTTACTGAACTTGGGATGTATTAAAGGACTAACTCCTATTAGCATGATGTCATTTTAAATTTAAAAGCAAAAACCAAAGCTAACTGATTGCTCATCCACTTACACCACAAATACTGATATGTGCAAAGCTCAGAGAATATTTGGCTAATTTTTGAGGCACAGTTTTTGCTGATGTAATGGGTCATTTCACCTGTACTTGGTTCATCATGTTACTTGAAAGTTTAGGTACTTTTCCAGTCCAAATTCCAATTAATTTAGTAATGTTGGAAGCAGTATTGGAAATCATTTAGGCATTAATCTTTAGGCACCTGCTGTCATTTGACATTTGTTGGAGTTTTTCAGTTGGGATTTTCTGTCTGCTACAGCAGAGGTGAGCATTCATTCTGACCCACAGTTGTTGGTAACAGAACCAGTGCTATAATCTTAACTTTTCACACAAGCACGTGGAGGTTCTCTTATGAGAGAACTGAACATCCTTGGATGTGAACAGATCAAACGATGGTGAAAACACTGGGGGAGAAGACAAAATGATTAATTATCACAGAACAGTCACACAGGGGGTGCTTTCTGCAAGGCTTTGTGTGCAGTGCTGCTTGCTGTGTGTAACCCCAGCTAACCTGGCTGATGTGCCCTGCCTAGAGCCAGCTGTACAGGAGCAACCACGATCTCACTGCCTACGAACCCCCTGCACAGGCAGTGCATGCAGATTATCCCTACGGAGGGTATGAGCCCAGCTTTGATGGACAGCAGCCCTTCCCAGACTATGGCTACCCTGCTGAAACAGCCTGGTCAGCTGTGGAACAAGGTATGGACATGCTGGGGAATGTGGGGAAACATTGTGCTATAGATAAAAAAAAAATTTCTCTGGAAAAGCTTTGCCAAGGTGGTGGTGTCTGTTTAGCTCTTTGAAGATGTGTTGTATGTTTGTACAGAGATGACAGGAATGTGTCTGATACTATCAAAACTCCTGCATTGAAAAAAAAATAACTAGATTTTAAAGTTCTGGAGTTTAGTTATTGCAAATCTTCAGGTTTGGAACTTTGGGATTATAAAGGAACTGATTGTTTCTTAGAAAGTTCAGCCAAATTCAGTAACTGGGTGTTTTCCACTAACACTGCAGGATTATTGAATTGGGTAAATGCATCAGCAAGTTTGCTTAGCTCCAGGGCAGGTTACCTGTTCTTATTTTATCTTTTCTCCCCATTTCAGCACCTTTAAGGCCCTCAACACCTGAGAAATTTTCAGTGCCTCATATCTGTGCCAGGTTTGGGCCTGGGGGCTTCTTAATAAAAGCACTGCCAAACCTGCCTTCTGAGGGTCAGCCAGCTCTGGTTGAAATCCACAGCATGGAGGTAAAGTTTAGAAGGAAAACTGGGAAGTAATGGAATAAAGGTCTTTCTTTTGGAAGGGAAATGGGGAACTTGAATCTATAACTTCCTGACTTCTCTTTTTTTATGTCAGTGCATGTATCTTTATCTGTTTGGGCTGTAATCATAGGTAAAACAGTAAATTTAAAAGTTCCTTTCCTCTGAGAGATGACTTAGTCACGATGAGATCATCCAGCTCCTTACAATTTTGTTCAGGAAGATGTACAGAGTTGTTGCATGTAAAGTAGATTTCATAATTTATCATCCTTGTGCAGGTTGTGACAAAGTCACCCTTTAAATTTTGCTTAAGAGGCTTGATTACATGATGGGTCATGTTCAGCTCTGGGGGTTTTATCAGTAAAAAGCAAAATTTAGAGTTACAAGAATTTCCTATGGGTTATATTTGTGTTTCAGACTATGTTACAACATTCTCCAGAGCAAGAAGAGATGAGAGCCTTTCCTGGTCCTCTTGCTAAGTATGTTCCCTACAATTTTCAGAAATAATTTTCATACATAATTTCATAAGAAATTATTTCTTCATTGCAAATTACGGGATTTAAACTGACTTAAAATATTTGTGGCTTTTCACCTGCTTAAATAATACATGAGCTTTAAATTTATTCCTCAGAGTAATTACAGATAATGACCTGAATGTTTACATTAGTCTCATTAAAAACTTTTTTCTTTTTTTTTTTTCAGGGATGAGACCCATAAAGTTGATGTTATTAATTTTGCACAAAGTAAAGCTGCACAGTGCTTTAAGAATGAAAATTTAATTGACAAAGAATCTGCAAGTCTTCTTTGGGACTTTATTGTACTGTTGTGCAGGCAGAATGGGGTATGTCTCACTGCTGGAGTTTTTATGTATCCTAAAGTGTTTTGTACACAAATAGTTTTTGTGCAAAGATCAGAAATTTGCGTTCTAGTCACTGATCTTGGAATATGTCACAGACTGAAGGAATGTGTAAGCTGGGCACTCACCCTCAGCTGCTCAGAGGTGCTGATGTTCACGTATTGCTGTTGAAGTGCCAGACAAAATGCAGACAGTGTCGAAATAAGAAATTTTTCAATTTTGTTTTCTCTCCACACACACAGACTGTTGTGGGAACAGACCTGGCTGAACTTCTGCTCCGAGATCACAAAACAGTCTGGCTTCCTGGGAAGTCCCCTAATGAGGCAAATTTGATTGATTTCAATAATGAGGCTTTGGAACAAGTGGAAGAGGAATCTGGTGAAGCCCAACTCTCATTTCTCACTGATAATCTTGTAAGCACAGTTGACAGTTTTGAGAAGGAAACTGAGAGATTCAGGGAGCTCCTGCTTTATGGCCGTAAGAAGGTGAGTGCCTGTGCTGCTACTTATTTTTACAGTGCATGCAATATTTCATGGCACTGTATTACTGTGATACAGAAATTTATACCCTACAGCTCATAATCCAAAGCAAAATTATAGTGTGTTAGCTTTTATCCAAACATTCTTTGATTTGATCACAAATCACTACTGTAAAACTGGTTTATATGAGTAATATGTGAAGCTATTCCCAGGAAACTTAATTTGTGTGTTTATTAGGATGCTTTGGAGTCTGCCATGAAGCGTGGCTTGTGGGGTCATGCTCTGCTCCTTGCCAGCAAAATGGACAGCAGGACACATGCAAGAGTGATGACCAGGTACTGGGTTGCTTTTTGATTAGTGAAATTTGGCTGCCTGTTCTGCTAATGGAGTGGAGAATGTCAAAATCATGGGTTATCCATAGTAGTTAATGCAAGATTTGTGCTTTAATTTAACCTGTGTATTTATTTGTTACTATTTATTGTGGGGTCTTCTGGCTATAAATTTAGACCTGAGAAGTTGTTCTCTGCCACCTGGTCCATTTAAGGAGTATTTGAACAATGTCATGGGTGGCTTTGCTTGGAAAAAAACTGCAAAAACTTAACTTTTTTAAAATTTTTTTTTAATATATTACTGGTAATATTTTACTTTTGAACTTCATCTACTGGGTAATTTCCTCTTCAGTGCAGTATTTTCACACAGCACTTCCTTCTCTTGAGCTAGGTTAGATTAATTGCCTCTGAGAGCTGAAGTAGATTTTAACTGCTTACCCCACGTCTGTGTTTTGTTTTTCTCTGCATTGTCTCTGTAGATTTGCCAACAGTCTCCCAATTAATGACCCTCTGCAGACTGTTTACCAGCTCATGTCTGGGAGGATGCCAGCTGCATCCACGGTAAGATTCACTGGGAGCTGCAGGGAGGAGTGGAGTTCCCAACAGAAATCCTTCCCAGAATGTCAGAGAAGTTCTTTCAGTCCTTTTTAGATTGAAACTCTTAACCATGCACAGCTCCAGTCACTGATTTGACCTGGTAATTTTTCTCATTTTAGTGCTGTGGAGATGAGAAGTGGGGAGACTGGAGGCCTCATCTAGCAATGGTGTTATCCAACTTGACCAATAACATGGACTTGGAATCCAGGACCATTGCAACCATGGGAGACACTCTTGGTAACTCTTGGGGAAATGAACAGGGTGGTGATTGAAGGAAAAGCTTTGATTGCTCAGCCAATTTTTTAGAAAACAGGCAATTTCTTTATAAAATATCAAGTGGAGCAGTTCTATATGGGCTTGTCTCTATTGTGAAGGCATTTGAATGCAAAGCCAAACAATACAGGACACTGAATGTGCCACTGGAATATCCTGAGCTCTGTCCTTTGTTTCTCTACAGCTTCTAAAGGCCTGCTGGATGCTGCTCATTTTTGTTACCTTATGGCCCAAGTTGGGTTTGGAGTTTACACAAGGAAGACAACAAAGCTTGTCCTAATTGGATCAAATCACAGGTTTGACTTTCTTTTTTTTTTTAAACCCAACTTTCTCCATGCAAAAATAAAAGTTTGAAGGACTGAATTGCACTGTTCCCCTTATCCTCACTAGCTGGTGTTGAGATAACTATTTGCTGTCCTGGCTTGCAGAAGTGTTTGATATTTTGTGTCTAACAGATCTGTGTGTCTGACAGTGACAGTTCTGTATTTGTCAGCTCAAATAACATTTTTCTTCTCCTGTTTGAAACAGCTTGCCATTTTTAAAGTTTGCCACCAATGAAGCCATTCAAAGAACAGAAGCCTATGAGTATGCACAGTCACTGGGAAGTCAGCCTGGCTGCTTGCCCAATTTCCAGGTGAGGAGCTGTTCCTGTTTTGGCTTGGTTTCTGTTTTGGCAGATGTCATGCTTTTAATCTCTCAAGTGCTGTAGTCAGTGGGGCAAATATTTTCTCTCTTATAACATGAAATGTTCATGGATAATAATGCCATATAGCTGTTTTCCTGTAGTCATTTTATTTTCATTTTTTTCATCTGTACATCCTGAACTTCTGAATTTTAACTATAAATTGTAATTCTGTATTCCAGAAGAAAAGTCCAGCAGAATTTGCTGGCACTAGCTGTAGATAAATAGACAACTTCCACTGGATGAATTTGGGGGAAGAGGAGAATGGAATGCTTTTTCCTTCAATTTTAGATGTGATAATGAGATGTGTGAGCTTTCAGCTGAAATGTCAGACTGCCTTTTATTTGTTACCACCCAGAGTGTTGTGATCACTTGTTTTATTTGTCCTGTTGCCTCCCCAGGTTTTCAAGTTCATCTATGCCTGTCGGCTGGCTGAGATGGGCCTTGCTGCCCAGGCTTTCCACTACTGTGAAGTGATTTCCAGAACTGTCCTCAAAGACCCACATTATTATTCCCCTGTGCTGATTGGCCAGCTAATCCAGGTACCATGAGGAAGAATGAAGTGTTTGTGGCTGGATATTGTAGGTGGGAAGCTGTGGCTGATGAACTCACACTTTGCAATGGTTCCTTTCCTCAGATGTCCTCCCAGCTGCGCCTTTTTGACCCTCAGATTAAAGAAAAACCAGAACAGGAATCTTTTATTGAACCCCCCTGGTTAGTGACACTTCGACATGTGGATGGACAGATCAAGGTAATGGTGTGTGCTTTCCAGCATGAATTATTCCCTGGAAAGGATTAGTGTAAATCCAGGTTTTAAAATGGTTTTGTTTACACTGCTAATCACAGAAACATGGGAAGTGACCTTATATATTCATGTCCTAAATGGCAAATGTTATGGTGTAAACCAAGTGAATTTACCACACTTCAGTGCCCTGAGATTCAATATAGAATAATTAAAGTTATGAGAGGCAGGTTTTTCTTAATACCATAATGCAAGGAGAACTGCAGGACTCATTAGGTTGCAGTAATCAGGGGATCTGCTTGCCATAAAAATATCTCATGTGTGGATTGGTGTTGCTAGATTATAACAGTGGAAATAGTTATTGTCTATTTAAAGAGATGTGTTAGAAATTGGAGTCCTGAGCTAATTAACTGTGTTTCAAATTAAAAACAAATAAACCCTTCAGATTATTGGTTGATCTTGGCTTATAAATGGCTGACAACTCGTTTTTCTTTGACAGAACACTAAAAAACCATTTTCACACCTAAGATTTCCTTTGCTCTATGTTCCCTTGCTTATGAACTGAATGTCTGGTGGAGATGAGTTAATAATATCTTGTTTTTTCCTGCAGGAGGGTGCAATAGCCTACAACACAGACAGATCCACTCCCCCTCCCTATGAATGCAGCACTCCCAGCTCTGAGCTGGACCGTGCCAGTCAGTGTGATGGGGGAGGAGGCCGTGACGTGGGGCCAGGTGCTGAAAATGCCCTGCTGGCATCCTTGTTACCCAATATGGCTCAACAGATGCAGAGCGTGCAGCTGATGCCTTCAGGTTGGTGTTTCATATCCTTTATGACAGAGAGAAAACAAAGGGTTTGGGTTTCTGATACAAGAAACCACTTAAGGGGCTGGTTGGAACAGGGAGATTTCACTTCTGCATTGTGTCATTCCTAGGGTAAAAGGTTCACACTGGAATTTCTGCTTAATTTTAACTCTGGGTTTTTTATTTCATGCTGCAGTACCTCAGGCTGTCCTTGATGGCTCAGCTGCCATGATTCCTCCTGGTGACCAGGGAAGTGTCCCCTTCTACCCCGTGGCTCCTCAGCCTCTTGGCCCAGGACCTGGCTTTGCACCTCAAGGATTTTCAAATCCATATGGAACTGAACCATCCCCACTCTATTTAGGGACAACACTACCCCCAGGAGGGCCACCACAAGAAATGGAACCACAGCCAGAGGAGCAGACAAACCTGGAAACAGGTCTGGGATCTTGATAAACAACTTTCCTTCCTTAGATAGGGAATGAAGTGTTTCAGAGAATAATTCAAAATACCTCAGCATTTAAAAAAATAGTAATGTTTTGGGTAATGAAATTTAAAAGCACCATGTAATGCTATAGAAACATCTGTAGAAAGTTGTAGTATTCATCCTGCTTTTTTGGCTTACTTTAACAGAGAGGTCAGACTCAGCAGATCATGATTTAGATTTTGACAGGTAATCCCTGAGTGAAATGAGATTGACAGTTCTGTTTCCCAGGGATATCAGGGATTTCTGCCTCTGGACATGAGTTTCTAGGACCCTGATAAGTTTTAACTCCGTGACAGCAGAACCTGACATATGTGGAGAGAAGGAAACTTAAGTTTGGTTAGAATTGGAGATGTGAGGAACTTTTAATTGCTCCATCCTGATGGTTGAGTCCCTCAGCCTGCTCTGGCCTGTGTTTAGAACAAACACAAACCCAGAAAAGAGAAAAAAAATCACAGCAATTGCAGCTCTCATTCTTTAAGAAACCAGGTTCTCTCTGGCACAAAACTCATAACTGGTGAAAACTTGTACCTTAAAACTCTTGGGGGTTTTGGTGTTTATTTTGTTTTTTTGGTTGGTGTGTATCCCTGCTAACATAATATAATTATTTTTTTTAAGGAATGCAGAGAATTGCCCCAGAGTCTCCTTCACAAAACTCCTTCCCTGAGCAGAGAGAGGATGATTTCTATGGCAGGATGGCTAACATGGTATTGTTATTTCACACATTTCTTCAGCTGCATTGCAGCACAATGCAAACACAAGAGGATTTGGGACTGTGTATTGCTCTTCAGCAAGACTTGAAGCTTGCTTTTTAGATGTCCCCAAAGAACCAGATTAAATGTCTTTGTGTGGAAAATCTTGATAAAAAATTAATGCTGTGTCAGATATTTATCTGCTTGTTTATTATGCATTTGTGTCCTGGCTTTATATCCAACCAGGCAGCAGGACAAAGATCCATTTAAGGTTTATTTTGTATGAACTTTTAGACCTGTTCTGTTTATGGATTTTTCAAAGAAGGGTTGTTTTTAGCAAGGTGGAATGTGATCCATCACTGCAGCAGTGACAGCTTTTGCTTTCCTGTGTTTTTGTCACCCAGGGCTATGGGCGAAGGTCCCGAACAACCTCAGAGTCCTCTGCTCATTCTGTGGGACGAGAGAGATCCAACTCTGCAGCCAAGCAACCCTCTCCTCCTCCCTCTGCTCCTGCAGGGAAAGACACTAAAAAAGAAACAAAAAAAGAGGCAGCACCCAGAAAGGTAAACTTTCTTAGAAAGGTACCTACAGCTGGAGGAGATTTGTTAGTAAATGTGATAACTCCTGGCTCACCGTGCTTAAGAAGTCCTGACTAAACCATTTCTACTTATTAGTTGCAACTCTGGGCTCAGAGTTGAAGTCCCTGACAGAAAATGTGTTGTTGCATGAAAGTTTGTTTTAACTTGGCTGTAAAGTGAGACAAGAATTAACTGAGAGGGAGAGAATTAACTGAGTAGTTTTGATTTGTTTTCAGACTGGTGGAACCTGGTTTCGCTGGCTGATGGGAAAAGGAAAGAATGAGGCTCACCTGCCAGATGACAAGAATAAATCAGTAAGGCCCCAAGAATCTCAAAAACCTTTATATACTTGAATTTTTCCTGGATGACAGATGAACATTGTTTTAATGAGTAACAGATGATTGTAAAACTTTGAAGATTATTCTTATTCTAAGATCAGCTTTAAAGAAAAAGTTATGGTTATTTTAAACTTTTTAGCAGCTTGCTTTGAGCCCTTTGTTTTTGACTGTGATTTTCTTTTAGATTGTTTGGGATGAGCAGAAACAACGTTGGGTTAATCTGGATGAGCCAGAAGAAGAGGTAAAAATCTGAGTCCTCATGATTTCTCCAAGTGGAAAACAAAAATCTGTACTTGCCACACAATTTTCTTTAGTCTGTGATTGTCTCTTAAGAGCTGCATTTTACTGAATTTGGATTAAAATGTGCTACATCAGACCATGATGTGATTGGATTTTTATTCTTTTGTCTCCTTGCAGAGTAAACCTCCTCCACCACCTCCAACAGGATTTCCTAAACCTGCTCAGGCTGCTCCCCCTGGGCCTGGAGGCCCACCTGGTGCCTCTGTCAACGTGTTCTCCAGGAGAGCAGGTAACAGCCAGCACTGATATTTGAAGACTTTCTCCTGCATTAAATATGAAGGCAGAAGTTCTGACTTTCCCTGCCTTGTTTGGGAGCATTGGCAGCTCAGTGGAGCTGTGGCTGTTGCTGGCTTTTCTCGTGCCCAGCTCTTGCACTGCTGTCACAGTACCATGACTTGGGTAATACTGTTTGTATCCCTGGGGTGTTATTTCCTCGTCCTGAAGGATACTTTAACCAGCCAGCTGTTCAAAGTAGACACAGGCACGATAAACACAAGGGTTCTTTCTGTTTTTCTGCTCGTTTGTGCCTTAGCTGGAAGCAGAGCCCGTTATGTGGATGTCCTGAATCCAGGAGGAACCAAGGGAAGTGGTGCTGTTCCTGCACCATCAGACCTGTTTGCCCCCCTGGCACCCATGCCCATTCCTGCCAACGTGTTTGTTCCAAACTCAGGTGTGTGCATAGGATTGTGGGGAGGTTTTATGGCTATTTATGGGGTGTGTTTGGCTAAATCCCATTTCCTCTGTAGTTCCAGGGGAATCCCAGCCCATGGAAGGGAGTGGAGCAGCAGAGCACACAGCAGCTGCAAACCAAACCAACACAGACCCTGCTGCAGCTGTGGAACCAGAGGTGGGTTCCAAGGAATATCTTGTAGGCAGAGCCCAAAGTTCTGGTTCAAACCCCTCAGCATTCTGAGCAGCAGTTTGACAGCCACAGTCCATAACACATGATGTTTGTGGGGTTTGTGGTTTAAGGATTTACTTAAAGAGCAGGAGAAGAGAAATACAAGTGAAAATGGAGGTGGGAGGTTACATTTCCTAATCTGACAGGGCTGCAGCTTCCATGGATGCAGGAAAGGGACTGAGGACATGGGAAGAGTCTTACACTGCAGGTTACAGATGCCTGGTGTGCTGTAACATTGTGCTATCCCTGTGGGATCTCTAAGGGAAATGTGGAATAGCCTCGTAGTAACGATGATAAACAGAAGTGCCTTGTTTTTCTTCAGTACTTAAACCCTGCAGCCCTTCCTCCTGGATCTGGACTTCCTGTTCCTAACCCTGATGGCTCCCAGTCAGGCGAGGTAAGGCTTGATGCAATTTAATTAATGACTTTTTACAGTTAATTGTAGTGGTCTTACAATGGGCCATTTAAAACAACCAGTAACTGATTCAGTTGCTGATAAGTAGGCAAGATGTGATATGACTGCCTCCAGAATTGTACAGAAAAGACCTCTAAGCCCATATGAGAAGTTCAGCCTCCATGCCCTACATTCTGTGATCTCCTTTTCCTATATAAGTACTTTTAAGAGCCTTTTTCAGAGTGAAATATCAGTAGCAGTTGAAGGGTCTCTTCTTGCCTCCATGCATGCATATAATTTCACTAATATTAAATGCAAGACAAGGAGAGCAAGTGCTGTGTGCCAGGCAGAGTAACCTGACCTTTGTTCCTACTAAATGTTTTCTATACCTACATAATTTTGTGCTTTAAGAAGTCCTTTTGATTTAAACTAACTTCTGGCTTTACGTTTGTTTTTGTTTTTTGTTTTTTTTAACTTGAAGTTGGTTTAACCTTTGGCAGTGAGACTTTGACAATGAAATAAAACAACTGAAAGCTTGGGGCAGTGACATGCATGACGACTTTTTTTATTTGTGTTTTTTTGTATTTGTGTGTTCTTGCTGTTTTGTAGCTTTCGCGCTCTAGTTCAATGAGTTCATTATCACGTGAAGTAAGCCAGCATTTTAATCAGGTACATGTGGCTGGCCATTCTCATTTATGTTAACTTATTTACTTTCCCTCCTCCCCTCTTTATTTTGCATTTGCTCAAATACTAATGCTACTTTTAGTCATTTCCCCCCTCATTTCACAGAGTTGTCATTAAAAGTAGATCATGATGTAGTGTTCCTTTTTACACTCAAACAGGGTCTTCAGTTTTGTGTATTTATGGGAGTGCATGTAATCCAGGCATGCTTTTTATTTATGTTCTTAAGAGATTCTCATAATTTCATCATCTTATTTCTGGGATTCTAAAGAAATCAGTTGATTTTAAACAAAAAAAAAACAAACATCCTCCAACAAAACCAAACCAACCTCCTAAAAAGTCTCAATACAAGCAAAACTTGGTCGTTCTGCTGCTGCCAGTCTCAAACTGGTAATAAACCATTTGCAAAAGTCCCTGTAGGAATTAAAGGAATGCTTCATCTCTGCTGGAAGTTCCAGAGCTGTGGGGTCACCACAAAGGGGTGACACAAACCTTTCTGATATTTCGTAATAAAGCAAAACCTGACATAGAATGTTTATTGTGGGGCAAGTCCTGAGGTGTGTACTAACAAAGGCAGAAGGTACTAATTGAGTGGAGTTGCACTGGTGTCTTGTGTTGGTTTTGCATGCTTTGGACCTGCAGAGCTATTTGCAGTTGATGCATGTGCCACTGTTTGGCCAATTCCTACATTAAGCCAGCCCTGTTCTAGACCTGGATGCAAACTGTACCAGCACTCTGGAGTTGTTCCAATCGGCTGCGCTCTCCATGTTGTTGGCATTATTCCTGTGAATATTTGCTCTGTATAACTTAGCAGACCACATGTGAGAGGCACTGGAGTTCCTCTCTGCCCTTGTCTAATTTCAGTGTTTTCTCTTCCCAGCCTGCTGCTGTTCCACCCTCGGGGGCACCTTCAGCAGGGGCGGTACCGTTCTACAACCCCTCTCAATTTGCACAAGTGAGTGAAGGACTCATCTTTCCTTTTCCTTATCTTTGTTATCCAACATTTCCCAGAGAAGCTGTGGCTGCCCCTGGATCCCTGGAAGGGTCCAAGGCCAGGCTGGACAGGATTTGGAGCAGTCTGGGACAGCAGAAGTTGTCCCTGCCCATGGCAGGGGGTGGAATGTGGTGGGCTTAAAGTCCCTTCTGACCCAACCCAGTCTGATTCTGTGCTTTGAACAAAACATGATTTTGTGCTTTATCAGCTTAATCTGGGTTTTGCACAGAGTGTTAAATGTGCACAAAGATCAGTCTGGCACCTGTTCAATTTAACAAGTTCCCATTCCAAACTTTATTCCAGATTTCTTGGATTTTTGTCTCCAGCATGACCCTTTTACAGAACATTTGTTTATCCCTGTTCTTTTTTCAGTCTCCTGCAGCCACTGGAAGTTCAAGACTGGGAAGAATTGGACAGAGGAAGTATCCAACATTGAAGTAGATTACAATGGCTTTGTATTTGGAGTCCTTACTCACGTTCTGAGTATGCACAGAACTCTTCAGCCTTATGGCACGTGCTATCAGCTGCAGTTGACAGGACAGAAATCTGATGATGGGTGATCTTTTTCATGCTTGCACCTCATCTACGCAAACCATTACCAAACATGAAATATATGTAACTTTTCCTTTTCAAAACCTGGCTAGAAATAGCTTTGCTGTGATAAAGAATAGGCACAAGAGAGGAAATAGTTGCTGTCTGTTACAAAACCTGTTTGTAAATTGCATAGGCAATTTATTCCTTAAATTTATTTTAAACCTTACTAGCGTGACCTTCCAAGACATAGTTTCAGGGATTCCTTAATTTCTGAAGGATGCTCCCCTCCCAACAGGGGGTTAAAAAATAAAAACAAACATGTCCACATTGTAAAATAACACTGTGGCCTTAAGAGGACCATGCACAATCAGCCAGAGCGTGGAACCAGAGGTGTTCCCCTGGGAGAGGCTCACCCAGGTGGTTTGGCTTTTGGGAGGAGGGAGGGGGCCACAGCTCATCCAAATAAATCGACTTCTATTGAATGAAAACTGTGACTGTAATCTAATCCTGCTTTGATTTGGATCTTTCCTAGTCTGTATGTAGTTTGTGGTTTAGACTACCTGTAAAGCCAAGTGTATAGTGGGAAGGAGCTCTGTATCATAGCCAACGCTGTTCTCTTGACGAGTGAGTGTTTGTTTAAGTGCAATACGGTTACTTTGCTTTCTCTCAAACTGCTGGCACTCTGCAGCTGGGGGGTAACAGCTTGAAAGTTGTTTATTTTTTTCCTTTTGGGAGTGCCAGAATCAGTGTAATAATCCGTTCTTGAATCTCTCTTACTAAAATAACCAAGGTCTTAAATAGCTAACTGCTAAATTTCATACTAAAAGTAGATGGATTAGACCTCTACAGATGGACTTCAAAATCTTTAGGTTTAATATAGGAAATCTTGAAAACCATGGTATGCAGCATTTTTATTCACTGAAGAATCGGAATTATCTGCAAAGAGAGAAATAAACTTTAAATATTTATTAAATCATTAGGCCATATTTTATTTAGAACTTGCCACCAAACTATTTGATTTTACTTGAATTTCTGCCCAGGAGTAGAAGTAATACAAATGTGAAATTGCCAGTATTTGTCCCCAGTTGTTGTGTTTTGTTTTGTTTTTTTCTTTTCTTTTCCTGAATAACACCACTTTTCTAAGATTGTGATAGCCTTATCTGTGTCCCAAAAAGTTTTTATGCAGCCCAAGTAAAACACTATTTGGGAGGATTAGAAACCTTTGTGTGCTGGTCCATTCTCAATTCCTGACATGGACAGCAGCAGTCAGTGTGGTTTACTTTTCTATAATTGAAACCTAATCAGACACTTGGCTTTCCTCTAGTCCAGCCAGGCTGCTGATTATTTTCTCCTTTCAGTAGAGACTGCCAAACAACTTCATTCAAGGAGGCTCCCCCTGAGCTGGGAGCAGCTGTCTTTCCTAAGTGTAAGATTTGACACTGTAAATTCTTAAATAAAATATTTTGCGCTCTGGAGCACTTTCACATTTCACTTTCTTCTTGTGGTTATTGCTTTAATGAGGTGGGTGAAGGGACCTTTCTTGTTTTTCTGGGAATGATCTGAGGAAAATGAAGTTTTTGGTGTTTGAACAGCTTCATCAGAGCAGGTTTTGATGCAATATTGGGAAGAAATCCTTCCCCATGAGGGTGAGGAGGCTCTGGCACAGTTGCCCAGGGCAGCTGTGGCTGTCCCATCCCTGGAAGTGTCCAGGGTCAGGCTGGACAGGGCTCAGAGCCAATGGAAGCCATGCTCTGTATCCATGGCAAAGGCTGCAAACTGGGTGATCCTCAATGTCCCTGCCACTCCCAGTGATCAGTGTTTGTACTGATATGTTCAAAACTGAATCTTTAGCCTTAATATAGGCAACTTTTCAACTTCTTCGAGTGCAACACGTTTATTTTTAAGCTGTTTTTTAAACGCCGCCTTCATCCCGTGTCGCGACAGCCGCGACTCCCCGCGGGCGCTGCCGGGCGCTCCTCCGGCCACCGGGGGGCGCTGCGGGCGGGGCGGGCCCAGCGCTGCCCCCGTTGCCACGGCCGGGCCGGGGCGGCCGCAGCGGGAACGGCACCGACACCGGGACCGAAACGGGCACCGGCAGCGACGCTGCGACCACGGGTACCAGCGGGGAGCCTGAGGAACCGGTAAGGCCCGGCCTGCAGCGGCGGGGAAGGGGCGGCCCGGGCGGGCGTGGGGCGCGGCCGTTGTGGGGGCTGGGGCCGGGGCCGGGGCTCTCCCGCCCGGCCGGGGGATGCGGGCGGCGGCCCCTCGGTGCCAAAGCCCAGCTCGGGGCTGCGGTCACCGCGTGTTGCCCTCCCGGGGCCGGGGGAGGCTGGTCGGCGGGAGCCGCAGAATGACGAGGTGCTTCCCCCGTGGAGAAATGCACTCGGAGCCCGGTCCCGTACCCCAAAGCCACCCCCGGGGCATTTTCGCGTTGAGCGGGGTTGGTGCAGGGCAGGGAAAGGCGGCAGCGATTTCCCCGTGCCCGTGGGATCGCTGGAAATTTCCTGGCCTCGGGCTGCGGGCTGGTCGTGCTGGTGACGCCTGTGTACAGCAAGGACAAGGAGCTGTGGTTTCTGTGCAGCTTAAATTCCCTCTCGTGCTAACACGGCACGCTGCCTTTCCTTAAAGCAGGGCGTACACAGCCCTACAGGAGGTCTCTGCTCTGCTTTTGGGGTGAAAAACGGGGAAAAAACAGTGATTGTCTAACAAGGTCACGTTAAGGTGTGAGTTGTGCTAGAGGGAGGTGCTGTAAGGAGATGCTTTCTGATCGGGGAGCACAGTTTGCAGCTCCATAACTTTTCATTCTTACATCTTTCTCTTGGGGGAATCCAGGTACCCAACGTCTTGGAATTTTTCAGACAATGCCTCTGCTCGCACATTCACCTGCCCTTCATTCCCAGCTAAAGGCTGAGCTGTCTGCAATTCCCATGCCTTGCTGGCTGAGTAAAGCCCTGTGAAACCCACAGGGTGATAAAGGGAAGGAAATTATGCTTTGAGGAACTTTCCATCTGGAGCAACATCCACAGCTGGTACCTGGGGGACAATGAGTACTCCAAATGGGTTTCCGCAGCACTCAAGGGTGTGTCTTACCCGGAGCATGGAAGGTGGAGCGGTTCAGGACCTGCAGGCAAAAAAAGCTGGAAAAGCAGCCAAAAAGGAGGCTGGGAGTGATGGGGCACCTCTGAAAATAGGCACTCCCATAAGCGAGACCTTAAAACTTCTGCCAGAAGAGCTCAAAGCTAATATGAAAATCAAATCGATCACTCCAAGGCCCCCTCGGAAGCCCCGGCTGGAACGTGCTGCATCCCTGGATGAAAAGAGCTGGAGGAAGTGGAGACGATTTAGGACAAGCCAGGAAAGTCTGACTGATCCCAACGAGACGAGCTCCTCCAACGGGTCCCTGCAGGAAGCGTCGCCCAGCCCTCCCAGCAGGGGCAGGGCCAGCCCCTGCCATCCCTGCTGCCAGCAGGAATCCTTGCACAGCTCACCAGACGCCTTGGAAGCCAGCCCCGGGGGCAAGAGCAGGGGAGGCGCCTCGGACCTGGGCAAACGAGCCTCCGAGATCTCCAGTGCCTTTGGGGGGCTCCTGCGGGGCAAGGGGTTCGCGGGGGGCAAACCCCGGCTGTCCCAAATCATGCCGGCTCGCCCCCTGCCCCCCATGGAGCTCAACGTGGCCTCGCACTCGCTGAGGACAGCTAATAGGATCGACTCGGATTGCCTGGATTACCGACATTATTCCCAGCACAAGTTTGGGAGGGTGAGCAGCAGCCTCAGCGACTCCCGGCTGCAGGGCAATGGGACTCTCTGTGACAGCTGCTCCACAGACTCCATGAAATCCACCTTCAGCGTGCTCACCCCCATCCGAGCCAAGGATGTGCGCAGCAGGTAGGGCTCCCCCAGGTTCCTCCTGCTCTTGGGGTGTCTGCAGGGAGGAGAATCCCTCTGGGCAAGGAGCTTCTGAGCTCAGAAGCCACTCTGTGTTATTTAACCTGCTGTGAAGAGAGTTGGGAAATGAAGAGATCAGTACAAATACTCTTCGTTTGCTCCTTTTAAGTATTTTCATTAATACATATGAGTATTTTCATATATTTTATATAAATATATGTGAATATATAAATATATTTTAAGATATATAAATATACCTATAAATATAAATACAAATATTTGTATATTTATTCTCATAAAAATACAATATAATATTCTCATAAATATATAAATATAATACATTTTATTATATATAAATATTATATGTCTTTATATATTTATTCTCATAAATACATATGAGTCTGGTTTGCTGTCAGTTTGCTCGTAATAGTAACATAATCTGGTTTGAGAATTAAGAAGTGGTGGCTGTGCATGCCAGCAGTCGAGAAAACTGTTTTTCAGAAAAATCTAAAAGTACATTGGGCTTGAACTAAAATGATAAGTTACAGGAAAAAAATAGCACCACATATTTTAAATTGAGGTTGTCATGCAGCATTATCACAGTCCTGTGAGGTGCTGAGCAGAGGTTGCACTTGTTTGGTTTCTGGCAGGAACAAATTTATGTGCTGCGAACTACTCCAGTATCCCACAGGAGCTCCTCTGCAGGAGGGAAAAACCCAATCATTGATCCAAAGCGTGGGAGTCAGTAGTAGAGGGGAAAGAATTCTGAGATAAATTAAAGTGTTACTAGCTGGTAAAAAACCCCAAAGATAGATTGTTACTTGTTTGCCATGAGGGTTTTCTTTCCCATTCCTCCCTAAAGCAGCTGGAGCCAGCTGGGTTGCCCAGAACTCTCTGCCATTATTCTCTCATCATTATTTGCAGAGCTTAAGCAAGATTAAAAATGCTTATTCAACCTACAGTCCCTGTGCCAGCATCCCTCACCTCTGTAAGCATGTCCTTCAGAGAGGCAGGTGCTGTGGGTTGTATCTGTCCTTCCAAAGGGGATATTTCAGGACCTCAGGCTCAATAAATTATTTTGTTGAAGCTGATTTGATGAGCTGAATTGAAGGAAGGATGTGAGTTTGAGTTTTTTTGTTAGGAGAAACCTGATACCAGAACACTGGGAATGGTGGAGCTGTTTTTGTGTTTGAAGTAAACTGAGCTGCTTCAGGGTACCCAAATTTAATGGAATCTCAGAATGGTTTGGGTGGAAGGGACCTCAGAGCTCATCAAATTCCGCCCCTGCCATGGCAGAGACACCTTCCACTGTCCCAGGCTGCTCCAAGCCCTGTCCAGCCTGGCCTGGGACATTTCCAGGGATCCAGGGGCAGCCACAGCTCCTCTGGGCAACCAATTTCTTTGTTCTGTGTCTGGATGAGTTTAGTGGGGCTGAAGACTTTGGATGGCTTCAGCCTTCTCATCACACAGCTTGAGCAGCATCAGCCTCACCATCACCCTCGTGTCCTGGCTTTGGAAAGAACTTCATGCAAGCAGAACAATTTATAAGTATTAAATTCCTTCTTAAAGGAATATTTTTGATTACTTCAAGATTCCAACATTACACATCAGTATCCCAGCTGCCCTGCCCGTTCCTTAGATGCTCTTTTTTGGGTCTTCTGTCCCCAGGAGCTATTTGGAAGGCAGCCTTCTGGCAAGTGGTGCCTTAATGGGAGCAGAAGAACTCAGCAGATATTTCCCTAATCGGAGTATGGGAATCTTTGTGGCCACCTGGAACATGCAGGGGCAGAAGGTAAGTGCACAGAGGCCTGCACAGGTCCTTTGGAAGCAGTAAAGTTACCCCAGCTCTACTGAGAGGACTTGGGTGATGTTTTTCTGTTCAAGACTATGTTCCTTGTCAATCATCTTTGTCAAATTACAGGGTATTTTTTCTAGTAAATCTTTGCATAACTAATACTGCTTTTCTTTTCTTTCTTTTTGTTTTAAATTTCTTGTGTAATAGGAACTTCCAGGGAATCTGGATGACTTCTTGTTGCCAACAGATCCAGACTTTGCCCAGGACATGTATGTCATTGGGGTTCAAGAAGGCTGTCCAGACAGGTAGCAAAAACAATGTAATGAACCATCTTCTTCTATTGTTAACTAATCATTTTTGCTTTGAATTAGACTAGAAATAGTCTCCATTGTATTCCTAATATTTTCAATAATAAGACTGAATTCTATTGGATGAGCACCAGAGGAAATGGGATTTAGAGGAAAAAGTCACGGAGATCTGTAAATCCTAAAATCCCAGAATGGTTTGGGTTGGAAGAGACATTAAAGCCCACCTGGGCAGGGACACCTTGCACTAGACCAGGGTGCTGTAACGTGGCCTTGGACACTGCCAGGGATGGAATAACTTCTCTGTGCATACAGAATTTCACCCTGATGGCAAAGCTCTGCCGATTTCTGCGGCGCCTCAGTTGAGTGCAGGGAGGTTTTGCTTATGCCTTGATGCTGCCTGTGAGAGGGATTGCCCTGAGGCTGATCTGCTCTCCTGGCTGTTGCTGTCTCTGTTCTGGCTGTGTGGTGCAGCTGTCGTTCTGTCCTGCAGGAGGGAGTGGGAGATCCGCCTGCAGGAGACGCTGGGCCCGCACTACGTCCTGCTGCACTCGGCTGCGCACGGCGTGCTCTACATGTCCGTCTTCATCCGCAGGGACCTCATCTGGTTCTGCTCGGGTGTGTGGGGAGCTGAGGGCACGCTGCCACCTGTGCCCTGCCCTTTCTCCCTCTCCTAACCCCCTGCTCACTGTCAGAAGCGTTTCAGTAACACCATCTTCTTTTCCTCCTTCCAGAGGTGGAGTATGCCACGGTGACAACTCGAATCGTGTCTCAGATCAAAACCAAGGGAGCTCTGGGAATCAGCTTCACGTTTTTTGGGACCTCCTTTCTCTTCATCACCTCCCACTTCACATGTGAGACATTTGCAATCTTGCTATGGGTGTCCTGGTTGAGGGAGGAGGGCAAGGAGCTGTACAGAGGTGAAAAAGCAGCTCAGGCTGAAGCCAAAGCTCAGGATTGCTGAGCTGAGAAGGATAAGGGAGGAGGTTGTTTGGTAACAAACTTATAAAAGAACTGTGTTTGTGGAAACAGAAATGAACTCTGCACCACTGTGTCCCTATTCCCACACTTTCTGTCATCATTATTCAGTGCAGACACTCCCACAGTGTCACATTTTATATATGGAAAATGACTGGTTCCCTTTGGAAGCTCCTGGTTTAACCAAAAATGATCATTGCATGAAAATGATTCACTGTTGGCAGTAACGGTATTTCTGTCTTGCAGCTGGGGACAGTAAAGTGAATGAGAGGAAACTGGACTACAATAAAACCATTCAAGCCCTTACACTTCCCAAGAATGTTCCAGACACAAATCCATATCGATCCAGTTCCAGTAAGTGTGAAACCATGAGCGTGGGGGAGCCCAGCTCAGCAGGGTCTGGCCATTGTCTCTCAGTCTGCACTGGGAAAGAGACAGGCAGACTGATAAATTTGAGACTGTGTAAAAAGAAACTACAGCTCTTTTTGTCTGAAGATGGTTATTACTCCCGTGATTTTTTTTCCTTGAAATTGGGAATTTGAGAAAAAAATTGAAATGGAAGTGAGAAAATTCAAAAGGAAATTTTTACATGATGTATTTTTTAGCAATATGATAATTTTGGTTTAATATTATTAATATTACAGATGTGTTTCGCTTTCCAGGCATTTTCTAGAACAATTAGGAATTACTTTATTTCAAATTTAAGAAAATAAACCTTATGTCACTTTGCATGTACACAGGTCAGAGCATTGTTTGCCAAAGTCTGTTATTGTTTCCTAATACTGTGCTGACAACTTGATACCTAGATAGATAATTAGGTCCTTCTACAAGGAAACTTAATATACTCTTTATCTGCAGTGTAGCATTAGCTTTTTGTGTTCCCTCTGGTGTTAGGTCCTATAGATAGTTTGGTCTCTTTTCAGCTTTTTCTGTGGTTTTTAACATTCCTGTTCTGTTTTCTCCTGGGTTGTTTTCACCCATATTCAGTGGTGATCACAGGTAGAAAGCATACTCAATATCACATCTCCAGGTAGTGAAAAGAAAGAATTTCTTCCTCAAACACATTCAGCAGCATCCCTTGAACCTTGTGCTGTGGATTTGCAGGTGATGTCACAACTCGGTTCGATGAAGTTTTCTGGTTTGGGGACTTCAACTTCCGGCTGAACAAGGACCGGGAGACGGTGGATTCCATCCTGAACCAGAACCCGGACACAGACGTGTCCAAGCTCCTGGTGTATGACCAGCTGACCAGCGAGATGAGTCGGGGTAAGGGGCAGCTGCTCCTCTCCCTCCTCTCCAGAAACAAACAGGAGTAATGGCAGCCCAGTCCCCATTTCCTGGAGACTTTTTTTTATTAAGTTCCCTAAAGAATGGAGCCAGCAGCTGTCAAATGCAGTGGCAGTGTGTCAAGGGACCTGTTGCAGTTTGCTCTGTTTAATGTAACCTCCCAAGCCATTTGCTGCTGTTTCATCTGACTCCTCCATAACCTGGGCATCTTTCTGTCCCAGTGTCCAGGGCATTTAGATTTGAACAGCATTTGCAAAGCAGCACGACCTTTCAGTGGAAGGGGAATTCTTTGTTTAATTGACCACTGACTAAACAGCCATTGTCTATTTTATCCTCTCCATGTCAGTATTGGAGCTTCCTCCCTTTCTGGAGCCCAAGCCCAGGTTTTTCTGGGATGTACCTGGCTGTTGTTTCTAGCCAGCATTAGTAGACACAGTTACAAGAAGGGAGGAGTTTGTTGATGCCATTCTCCCCTTCCCTTACAGGGTCTATTTTCAAAGGATTCCAAGAGGCTGATATCCATTTCCGTCCTTCCTACAAGTTTGACATAGGAAAGGACAGCTACGACACCACGTCCAAGCAAAGGACTCCCTCCTACACGGTAAGGGATGATTTCAGGAGTCAAAAGGGATTCAGTTGTGCTGAGATTTGTTGCTTAAGGGCAGCTAGGATTTCTGGAAGAAAGGACTGTAGAATCTGTGAGCACAGGCAGAGTTGGGCACAGACTGTTAACCTTATTTTCCCTGCCGTACATCGTGTCTGAGTGGGCTCAGAGCTGGCACAGAACTGTTGGGATCAGAAATGAATGGATCCCCATCCAAGGCCATGTTAATTGCACTAAGTGGAGGGTGATGAATGAGTGGATTTGTCTCTTGTTGAAGCAGCACTGCTCTCCAGGGTGGGTGATGTGCAGTGACCCTCCCTGTCCCCTCTCCCCTGCCTCCAGGACCGGGTCGTGTTCCGCAGCCGCTACAAGGACGACATCCAGGCTGTCAAATACTCCTCTTGTCCTGTCATCAAAACCTCAGACCACCGACCTGTGTTTGCCTTGTTTCGTGTCAAAGTCAGGCCTGGCAGAGACAAGTGAGTACCTCCTGCAGCTCCCCATGGTTGATTGCTCCAGTGACCCCGAGGAGATTCTCTATCCCTGCAGCCTGATTGGGTTTTACCCAGTACATGCTGGTGGCCAGAGCAGTGTAAGAGATTAAACCTTGCCCTGACAGCTGAAATCCCTGCTGCCAGGTCTCTTAATCCTTCTGAGGGGGATAAACAGAGCCCACTGGAATCGAATGTAAATCTGTGTTTTATCTGAGATGCAGCTCTTTGTTTTCCCCTATCAGCATGAGCAGCTTTCCTCTTCTCTTCCTCTTTCCCTGTTTAGGCTCAGTTCTGTTTTCCCTCCCCAGTGGTGGCTGCAGTTCAGCACAGCTGGATGTCAGTGGAGTATTTTGAGATCCTCCAACTTCCTAATGTCCTATATAGGCTGTTGTATTAGTAGAACTCCTTAGGAAATTTGGTTTGGAATTATTCTCTTTTTTGTGAGTAACATGGTCAGGGATTTCAAAACCTGAATATCTAAAAAAGTGATTTCTCAAAGTATTTGATCAGCAATGCAATTACAATGGGAATTTTTGTTTCTGGGTATTAAATACTCATCAAATAGCAGTGTGTGATGGGCTGCTCTGGTTTCCTCTCTAAAAGAGACTAAAGTAAGGATAGTTGAGATGAACCACACCAGGGAGTACACCAAGTTAGCAGTAACCTGGTGTAGCTTTTCAAATGAGTGGGTTTTAGTTCATTAAAAAGCCCTCTATATATAAAAGCAGGTGAGTTCATACTAAAATTTGTAGTACATTTCCCTTTTACAACCAGCATTTAAAGTATTGTGAAAAACTTTAACTTGTTGCTGTGGAAGAACAACTCTTATTTCTCCCACAGCAGTTGCTGAATGCCTTAAGAAAGTAAAAATCAGATTTGTGTCCTTTGTTATATGAAGTAGTAGGGAAATGCTGGGCAAACAAGAACCTGTTTATGCCCTGACCTGCTGGCTTGTGTTCCTGTTGCAGCATCCCCCTGGCTGCAGGGCTGTTTGACAGAGATCTGTATTTAATCGGAATAAGGAGGCGAGCCACAAGGGAGCTTCTGAGACGCCGGGAGCAAAAGGACCAAAGATCCAGCAGCATATGTAGCATTTCTTGAGCTGGAAGCTCTGCAGTGCTTGTGGTAGAGGTGCCCCAAAAGAGGATTTCAGACCGTGGCAAACTCTGCAGGGAATTGTCAGCATAAGCACCTCTGGCAGTTGCTGTGGCTTGTGAAGAATGTCTTAAACCTCATCCTGGATTCATTTGCATGAGCTAATCCATGTAGCTCAAATGCTTCTGCCTAAGAAAAGGAGTCAGTTCTTTAAGACATCCATCCCAACTGGTGTTAACTGATTTATTTTTAACCAGACTATCTTAGGAAGCCACTGGGTGCAGACCCTTGGTTCCCCTCCATGCAGGGGCACAGCTGCTGGAACTGGCATCACCCACAGGGGACCTAAGAAAAGCCTGGAGAAAGGTGAATTCTCTGTCTTTTGGTTTGGTCAGGTTAACTTCCATCCAGTGTGGGGTTGGGTTTGCTCCTTCTCTGTAGCCAAGTGTTGCTATTCTGTACTGGGAGTAACAGGGACCAGTTCATGGCAGTTGTGTGTATGGATGGTGCTCCTGTGTTGGGCTTTTTGGGTCCTCCACAGCAAATTGTTTGTGAATGTACTCCTGTACATTGAAGTGTAGAAACATTGCCTTTCAATAATTGTTCTTTAGGCCTTCTGTTACTAAGGGGGTAAATACCAAACTCTCAGGCCATATATTTGTCTGCTGAGACTGCTTGAAGCCATCCCTTCCTGAACTCACTTGTCCTCCCCAGGGCTGATTAAGCACTACCTGCCTTCAGCAGCAGGAGCTGGAATTTATCTGAGAACAGGCACTGTGTGATGCTTCACCAAAGTGATGCAAGTGAGTGCACCAGGGAGGTTTGCAGAGCAACTGCAGCCACTCAGCTCCACACAGCTCCATTACCTCCAATCACAGTCAATTCCTTTTGGTTTTATTTTTCCAGATCAGTAAACTGTGAATAACTTGCTATTTCTGAGGTAGTGTTGTCTTAAGGCTATATATACTACAAGGACCAGTATGGCACTGGTAAAATGTTAAGTACAGCTAATAATTAAGAACTCCTCATGGGCACAGATGGGATCATTAATCACCTTAGGACCTAAAACATCATGCAAACACCTTGGAGGAAGTGCTGCTGACTATGCAACCTGTCCAAGACAGGCTCCTGTTCTGCGGTACATTTATGGCACTGACCTGTCTGTAGCCATCAGGTATTTGGATTTCCTTTCTTTTTAAAGGAATAAAAATAAATTAATGCAATACCTTAAGTGAGAACCAGCTTTTATTGTTGTCAGAACCAGAGTTCTTTGCGTGGTGTGTGTTTGGGCCATGTCTTCAGCTGGAGGGGTGGGACAGATTTCTCTGTAATTGTTTGCATTTTGAACAGAGCATGCTCCACTGGCCAGCTCAGGAAACCCTTGGCAGATGAATTTCAGAACTCTTACTACTTGCTCAGTTGTTCAGAGGTCTCTTTATTTCCTCACAAGCATACACAACAACTGAACAGGACTTGCACACTGTGGGCTCTGCAGGAAGCGATGCAACGTTTGAGTTGCATGAGGAAAGGATGGGGTAAAGCAGGTAACAGCAGCCTCACAGTGCTCTGCTCCCAGCTGCATTGCTCCTTACCAAACACATCTAGCAGTGAAGAGCTGCAGTGCAGCTGTCTTGTATTTTTAAACCCATATTCTAAGGGTTTATATAAATCCAGTTTTATTCCTCTTTTGAGTCTCCATTTCTTTAGCATGTCACACATGTGGCACTTGGCTTTCTGTGACGTGGTGTCAGTCAAGATTGTGTTTCTAAATGCTGTGATTTTGTTATCTTGACTTCCAGCTGAGCCACATCTCTGCTCTGAGACTGACTGTGTCTTCCTTTTGCAAGGCCCTAAGTCCATCTGGGTGACACTGAGGAAATGAGGCACAAGTTTAAGGTGCGGCAGCAGCAACTCCTTTAATAACTGTTTGTAAAGCAACTCTGGAGGAAAAGAACTTTTATTCTTTAGCACAGTTCATGTCCAAGTGAAAAACCTAAAGAATAGGATCAACCTCATTCTCAAGTAAGTGTCCATTATGTACAGTACCTCTGCAGAGGAACTCCACAGAAAATTGGTTCTGTCATGGAGCTGCTTTCCTTGGAACTCTAGCAAGATGATGAAGTTATTCCCAGGTGGGTGATTCCTTGTCAGATGGTGAATGGATCCATGATTTGTAACAAAATCTGGATTGCAGGAAACTTTTTGGCTAACTTCACAGGGACAGTAACTACTGTTTTCCTAATTCAGTTTGACCAAGACTTAGTCCACCTTGGTAAGAGTTATAAATATTCTCTGAATTCAGACATGAAAGCCAAGCTGTTTAAGGTGCCACAGATTCCTCAGGAAGGGCACAGTGGGGCCTCATGTGACAGCCCCACTTCCACTGCAGGGGTGATGAAGAGGCAGTGACTGCTCAGAGATGTGCTTTCACTGTAGTGATGAACATTTTGGCTTGCTCTGTTCTCCCCAAAGCCAAGAGAAGGGTGTCAAACCCCATCTTCCCTTGTAACCTACTGGGAGGGTCAAACTCCTCCTCCAGGGGCAGCGCTGGCTCCTTACACGAGCTCTTCACAGTCCAGTGCTCCAAAGCAGCTTTGCTCAGCTCCAGAATGCCTGGGAGCATTGGGGGGAGGGAGGGTGGTACAGCAACATGAGAATGAAAAAAAAAACATTAAAAAAGAAGGGATTTGAGGCCGGGCAGGAGGTGCTGCTCTATCGGAAGAGGCGGTAGAGCCGCGGGAGCCGCCCGTCCTTGCTGGAGAGGGCGGCCTGGATGTGCTCGTACGTGGGCAGGTCTGTCAGGTCACCCAGGGCAGCCACTGCTGGCTTCTTGTGCAGCATCTTGGTCACCACCCTCTTGATATCACTGGGTTTCACCTGACCTGCAGGCAGAAGAAAGGCAGAGCTGTGACACCTCCATTGTGAACAGCACAAAGCAGCTTTGGGCCCGTGCTCAGAAAACCAACTCCATATCTTCCCTACCATGATTCTTGTTTTCCCTTCCTTCTGACTAAAACAACCTGTGCTGTTAATTGTGAAAGCAATTAAGCTCAGTTTGAAATGTATTTCTGTAGTACTTTCAGAGGTAATTCATCAGTGCTACAAGAATATTTTAACTGTACCCACAGTTTCCTCAAGGCAAGGCAAAGAATTGTGTACTCACTGATGAGGTCACAGAGCTCATGAGGTAGCTTCCTTGTGTTTGTTGCCAAAACCTGCCTCCCCACATCTTCAAAGATCACTGGCCGAGACTCCAGGTTCATCATGAGCATGGACTTGAGCTGTGTCTTTGCTCTCTCAAGTTCTACCTGTGAAGGAGCAGGAAATTTAAAAAAAAATCTTGCTGCTGCTCTGTAGTACAAGGTAACATGGAAGAGTTCTGCAGACACCTCTCTCTTTGTGGATGCATTGCTAATTGTTGCTGTTTTCTTTTAGAGAAATATATAACAAAATTATCTCTAAAAATCCATTTTAGCACAGTCAATGCAATGCATTCACAGAATCCCAGACTGGTTTGGGTTGGAAGGGACCTTAAAGCCCATCCAGTGCCACCCCCTGCCATGGGCAGGGACACCTTCCACTATCCCAGGGTGCTCCAAGCCCTGTCCAGCCTGGCCTTGGACACTTCTAGGGATTATTTCAGCTCAAAGACCATCTGCAAACTCAAATGTGCTGCTGACCTCTCCCACTGCTCCTGCCATGAGGATGAATTCCCTGGTGATGATTTCCACCATCTCTCGAACCTGAGGAAAAACAGATGATGGAGAGAAGATCAGAACAATGCTTCTTGTGTCCACAGAACCCTGGTACTGATGTGGGTGCTGTTTAAGGACTCCTGTCTCTGAGCACAGGACTCTGTACCTGTTTTGGATCTGCACTGGCATGGATGCACAGCAGACCTGTGTCCTCATAGCTGTGGTGGTAAGAGGTGGCATTGTACATCCAGTGGTGCCTGTGAGTATAAATCAGTATTTTAAAATTTAAAACCCAGAATTTACAATGTAGAAATTAAACATGGACAGTGGGCACCCTCCTAGTGCATTCTCAGGATTCTCAGCAGTGCAGTGAGAATTGTCAATCCCTGCTTCTGACAATTTATGTGTGTGGCATCTACTCCCTTCTCTCCATTTCAATCCTTGAATCCAGGAAAATACAGAGCCAATCTTGTTAATATTCCCTGATTAAAGCATGGACAGGGCTAGAAGAAGAAAACACAACTCCTGGTCACTTCTGCCCTTGACTTTCACCCTCTCAAAATGCCAACTGACACACCAGTCCCACATTCTGAGCAGAATGAACTGATACAAAAAATCCTGGTGGGATTTGCTTTTTTTCCATGTAAAACTGCTTCAGGATTGTTCCTGGCACCCCATAAACAGCAAGACAAACCCACCTGTTGAGCACGTTGAGGTAGAGCCGGGTGAACATGCCCTTGCCAGGCCCTCCAGCTGAAAAAGAGCCACCACCTCCCATCATCATGTTCAGCACAGCAAAAGGAATGAAATCGTCCTCCTGCATTGCAACAACAAACTCAGGTCATGGCAGAGCTCTCGAGGGTCTGGGGTGAGTAAAGGGGAGGGAAAAAACAGCACAAGAGCAGTGGGAAGGGCAAAACCTTCAGCAAAGTGTTGTGGAAAATGCTGCTTGGCAAAAATGTCAATGTTTGTGGGATGAGGCAGTATTCCTGCGATTCTCCAAAGAACAGGTTTATGTACTCCAAGTATAGGGCATGCAAAAAAGGATTTTAGGTTAATACTTACTAAAAATGAGCAGCTTTCTAAGCCAATCATGATGTGGGTGAGCTCTGGGATGGGAGTAGGGCCCAGACTCACATCTGACATGTCTTTTTCAACCTGTGGCAAGAGCAGACAGATCATTAACACCAATTTTCACAGCTCTTGTACACAGTTTGATATATTCCCAATAATCACCACACCACCCAATTAACAGCTATCATGGCCAGTTTGAGGCTCAGACTCATGAAATGCAACTCAAGAAAAGCAAAAGCCTGCAGAGAACTCAGCAAATCCCAGCAAGCTGCCACCTGCCCCACATACCTTGATGATGCCTCCGGTGTACTGAGCCACAGATCTGTCCACAGCCCTGCCCTGCCCCGAGCCCCACACGGGCTCCACGCCCAGCAGGTATTTCCTGGCACACTCCACCAGGTGCTCGTGCTCAATGCCCACCCCAGCCAGCACCATCCTGTCTGGGGTGTAGTAGCTGCTCAGGTAGGAGTGCAGCACGGCCCGGTCGATTTTGTCCGTGTTCTCCACGGGGCAGAACCTGTTCAGTCCCACTGTGTTGTCTCTGAAGGCTGCCTAAAGGGGAACAGACACATTGAAGTCACAAAAAATTTTCTCTAAACCTTATTTTGCTTTGGAATTAAGCCCACATCTGAGAGAGGAAAAGCTGAGAGTATTTCAACTCAGTAACGTTTTGTCACCCACATCAACAAGGGGAAGTTACAAATAGAATTATTTTTTTAGTTTGGGTTAGAATCTTCCACATGTGGAGAATGCTGGATTTCAAAGAGAAGGGACAGCTAAATTCTCTCATCACAGAAATTGAATAACAGAAAATCTGGTTTTAGAACAGTCTAAAATAAACCCTGAAGCTGCCAAAACACATGAGGAATGCAGCAGGGTGGAATTCCCAGTGTGTTACCGCATGGATCATTTCTGTCAGGAGAGGCTCTGGGTCAGGTCTCATGTTCAGATCCTCCAGCTCAAACCTGATGGCCATTCGGGTCATCTCAATTTCTTCATCTGCAATGACACAAAGAAAGGCATGGCAACCCCTACAGAAAACCCCCAGCTGCTGCAAGGTCACCTCTGAGAGAATTCTGAGCTCTCAGGAGCAAGCCATGAGGTGGAAATGGTTCTTTTGAGGCAGAGGATTGTGCTGCCACACCTGATAACCTGGGCTGCAGGGTTACATCAGCCAGCAAGTTGACCACGGTGTCCAGGCCTCTGGCATCAGCAGACACTGCATACATGATGGTGTCCCTGCAACACACAACCAGGTTCTGCACTGAGACATCACTTCTGGGGTCACTCAGTGTCATCTCAGCATCAGGAAATCATAGATAAAACTGTTCTATCCATTAAATGCTTCCAAAATGAAACAGATCTGAGTTTCATAATCTTTTCAGGCTCACTTTTGTAGCTTCCCAGCAGCCCAAACAGACTTCTGCTGTTTGGGAACAAAAAGTGGCTTTTCCTGCCCCACACCAGGAAAAGAGATTCAAAGAGCTACAGCCAGGTAAGAGCAGAAGGAGCAGAAGGAGCAGCCCACCTTGATGCCTGGCAGTCACAAATGCCTCCATGTTTCTCCAAGGTGAGGAGAATTTCATCTTTGCTGCCAAACTGAGCTGTGGACTAAGGAAGAAGATACCAGTGTTATTAATTAGTAAAGCAATAACTGTTTCTAACCCTTCAGAGTAACCCAGAACATCTCTGACATTCTTTCAGCCCAATCACTACATGCCAGCCTTGGAGATGAAACTACAAAGACTTTTAAAATGTAATTACAGTCATGCTAATTAATAATTAATTAGGATTCTGTGACTCTATCGATGCTGTCACCACTGTTTAACAGCTGAGGTGCAGACAGCCCTGTGGCTCAGCCCTCCTTGGCTGCTCTGTGCAGATTTGGGAAGCCAGGGCAGTACTCACAGAGAACGCCAGTTTCTCTAAGAAGTGCGAGATACCACTGAGATATTTCGCTTCGTGTCTCGATCCCGAATTCACCAGAACTGCAGCAAAGAAAAGAACAAACCAGCGTGACTTTGACACCCGCGATCCTCACAACCGGGTGACCGCGGCTGCCCCCGGCCCCGCCGGTACTCACCGGCCCCGGCCCCGCCGGTACTCACCGCCCACGGTGCAGAACTGCCCGAACTTGTTCTGGGAGGCGACGCGGAGCCCGTTCTCCAGCACCGTCACCCGCGTCTCGAAGCGCTCCCGGCTCTCGGCCGCCGCGAACACGGCCTTGGGCACGCCGGGCAGCGGGCACGTCAGCGACACGCTGGGGTAGGCGCCGCCGCCGCTGTAGCTCCGGCCGGCCGCCAGCCCGCACCTGCGGCACACCGGGCACACCGTCAGGGCTGCGGGCGCGCCGCTCCGCCGAGGCCGCTACCGAGCGCTGATCCCCCCCCAGACCGGGTGCCGCCCGTCCTCCCGCTGTCCCCCCGCTGTCCCCCCGCTGTCCCCCCGCTGTCCCCGCGCTGTCCCCGGCGCCGTGCCCTCCCCGCGCGGTTCCGGGCCCCGCTCACCGCCGGGCCGGGCCGCAGGCGCCGCGCCGCAGCCACGCCATGGCCGCCGCCATCTTGCCGCCACCGGGAGCGTGGGGTCAGGGGGCGGGGCGGGGGCGGGGCCGTAGGTGGGCGCGGCGGCGGAGAGCGCGCGCTCATTGGTCCGCCCCCACGGGGAGGCCCCGCCCCGTCCCGCCCTCAGGCGGCCATGGCGGCGCCGGCGCTGCCGGTGGCGGAGCCGCTGCCGGGGGGCCCGGCCGAGCCCAACCCCTTCTCCTTCCGCGAGTTCGTCCGCTCCAAGGCCCGTGGCGGGGGCGGCGCGGGCGCTGACACGCAGGTAAGGCCGTGCGCGGCAGCGCGGCTGGGATCCGCCCCGTTACGCCGCCCACCTCAGCCCGCTGACCCCTCCCGCAGGCGGCTTGGGCCGGACCCGCCGTGCCCCCGCTGCCCGCAGTGCCCGTAGAGTCGGGGGACGAGCAGGAGGACGAGGAGGAGGAATGGAGCGAGAGCTACCGGCCGCTGGCCGTGGAGCAGGAACACCTGGGCAGCGCCGGAGCCGCGCCGGGGCCGGCCCGGGTCCTCCCCGGGCAGCCGAGCTACGAACAGGTGAGCGCTGCCCGCCCCCCGGTACCGCTCCCGGAGAGCAGCTCCGAGCCCGGCGGGCTCCAGAGCTCGGGCTGGGCACAGCCTGCCCCCACCGAGAGCTGCTGGGGAAGAGAATGAGCTCTGGAAATGTGTGTTCAGCAGGGCCAGGTCCCGTTCTTTCTCTGTCCTGCTGCCCTGCACATGACCCGGGTGACTTCCTCGTGCTCCTGCCCCTTGGGGTCATGTTCATTTAGAGTCGGCGGCATTAATTAGTCACGTTTACATTGGTAGTTCAGTGCCACGTTCCTGTGCCCCGCAGTGGTTTCCAGATGGGTAAACTGAAGGTAAAATTCAGCTTGAATGTATTAGAAAGCAAAAGGATTTCCAGCATTAGAGCTATTGATCCTGGATTGTTGGTATTGTTGTGAAAATGCACCTCAGTCCTAATAAGAATTTATTTTTTTTTTAGCTAAAAGAAGAGAATGCTATCTTGAGAAGCAAGATCAGCAGGCTTCAGATTCTGTCTGAAACTCAAGCAGAAAAGTGCGTGAGAAAAATTTATTTCCCTTGTAACACAAAACCATGAGATTCTTGATCTTTTCCCAGAATTTCCCTCCCAATGTATTTAATGGTACAAGTGCTTACTGTGTGCCATCTCTTGTTTTTTTAAGGATGAGGAAGCTTGAGAAGAAGCTTGAGGAAAACAAAATCAAAGAAGAGAAGGAAGCACAGGATTTGGAAGCAATGGTGCAGCACGTGGAGCAGAATCTCCAGCTGATGACTGTAAGTGTTTGCTTTAGATTGAGCTCAGATGTCAGGAAGAAATTCTCCCCTGTGAGGGTGGGGAGGTTCTGCAGATCTCAGAAAGGAGCAGTGAGGAGGGAAGGAGGGAGCTGTTCCTACATCCAAAAACATTCAGAACACAGCATGGCGTAACACAAACATTCTGTGCTGGAATCACTCATTCCCATGTGGTTCAATCTACCTGGGTTGTCATTGTTATTGTTATTATTAACTATTTATTTATTTGTTTATTTATATATTTTATTAATTATTAATTAATATTAATTATTTTTATTAATTTCCATAATAAGTTTGATCGTTGTTATTCGCATCATTAGATAATAATTTATATATTATAATATTCTATTTTATTATTATATGCAATAATATATAATGTTATTATTTTATAATAAATCTATTATTATTATTTTCAATAATCAAGTTTGTTTATTATTAACATTATTGTTATATACTTATGTATTATGTATTATTATATAATATAGCTAATTTTAAAATAATAATAATTATTATTACTATTATTAAATGATCATTATATTATGAACCAATTTAGTATTACTATTTCAATAATCTCTGTTCTGTTGCAGAAAAGGGCTGCCAAGGCTGAGAACAGTGCTGCCAAACTGAGGCAGGAGAATGCACAGCTGCAGGTACACAGCAGCACTGCTGGGGCTGCAGGGACACATCTCAGAGCTGAGCCAATGCAAAGGGTTTTGCAGGCTCTGAGGAAAATGCTGGGTGTGTTTTTAGGCTCAGTAAAGGCTTGGCAGTTGTATCCTGGCAGGGGCTGGGAGGGCCTGGGTGGTGCAGTGGTGAGGAGCAATGGCCAGAAACTGAAATGAGGAAGAGTTTCCTTCCATGGAAGGTGGCAGAGCCCTGGAGCAAACTGCCCAGGGAATCTGGGGAGTCTCCTTCTCTGGAGACATCCAAATCCACCTGGAATTGTTCCTTCCACACTTCTTTGGCAGGGGATGGGCTGGATACATCCAGAGCTCTTTCCAACCCTAATGATTCTGGGCAGACACTCCCTGCAGGCAGCTGGTGCTGGACTCCAGTCCTGTTTATTGCACTGTTTATTGCACTGTTTATTGCATTGTTTATTGCATTGTTTATTGCATTCCCCGCCCTTGTGTCAGTCAGTGATTACATTCCAGCCCATCAGCTGCTGTGGGAATGCACCAATAGCTGTAGAGTACCTGCTGCGGTTCCGGGGTTGTTTCTCATGGATTCTGCCCCTCGCCCCAGGCGGAGCTGAGGAATTCCCGGCTGGAGAAGGAGGAGCTGCGGGCGGGGCAGGCGGGATTGGCCGCGGCCAAGCAGAACGCGGAGGCGGCGCTGCAGCAGCTGCTGCAGGTGACAGCCAGCTCCCGGGCATCCATCAGGTCAGCTGCGCTGGGACAACCCTCCCGACACCCTCCTGGGCTCACAGACAAACCTCCTCAGTGGGTTTTTAGGGTTGAAATTCAGGGATTTGTGTTGTGTGCCACAGGAGCTGCTCTGTGTTCTTACCCGCGATGTGTTTTCCTCCAAGTGTAAAAAATAAGTGGGAAGTGGGAGTCTCTGAGTTTCCAGTCCTGATGAAATGCTGCTTGATAAATCACAGAATGTAGGGAAACTCTCCCAAAGCTGCCTGGCTGCCGGTCCCCACATATAATCCTGCATCTCTCCCTCTCCAGGCAGCTGCTGTCTGGAGCAGAATCCCTGCAGCTCGTGGCTGATCTCCTGAAATCCATAGACAGAATCTCTGAGGTGTCAGAGGATGGACACTGAGTGACTCACACTGCACGGAGCACTTTGTTTTCATATGGAAACCATTACTAAAAAGTGAATTTTTTAACCTTGGCCTCATTTTGACGCGTCAAACTGCAGACCTGGCTTCTCCATCCCAAGAGATCCCTGAACCGGGACGGGACCGGCCCGCAGCGCCGTTCCCGCGGGGCCGGGAGCGCGGACTCCACCCCGGGCACCCGCAAATCCCCGGGCTGCGCTCGGCGAGCCCCGCGGCGTTGGCTGCGGCTCCCTCTGCCCTTCGGTGCTTTCGCTGCGGAGGGGGAAAGGCCCGTGGGTCGGCTGGAGGTGACTGTGTCCCGGTGCCCCGGTCCCGTCCGGGGCCGATCTCTGCGGGTCCCGGCACCGCCCCCCGGCCGTGCACGTGCGCCGGGCCCCGTCCGGATTGGCTGCGCAGTGTCACGTGCCGGGTCAGCTGACCCACGCTCCCAGCAGCGATTGGCGGAGCGGGTGGGCGGGGAGGGGGCGGGGCCAGCGCAGCCCCGGGAGCGGCGGTGCCGCCATGTCCCGCGGGCCGGGCCCGGCGGGGCCCCTGCGCTCCCCGCAGGGCCTGGACCTCGATGCGGAGCGGGAGAAGATCCGCCGCGAGATCGAGCAGCTGGAGCGCAGCCTGCATCCCGGCGGGGCCGACATCCAGCTGGCCCTGTCCGACTCCAGCGTCAGCTCCGGTACGGCTCCGGGGGACTCGGGGCGCTCCCCGGCGCTTTGCGCGTTCCCTCTGCACCCAGGACCGGCAGCAGTGCAGTGGCGGGGCCCAGGCGGCTCACACAGCGCTGTGAGCCGCAGTATGCCCAGCGTGACCAGAGCGGTCGGTGCCGGCGGGAGCGGCGCTGCCCGAGCGGCTGCACCCCCGGTGCTGCGGGCGCTGCGGCTCCGGGACCCCGCCCGCAGCCTGTGCCACCCCCGCCCGCAGCCTGTGCCACCCCCGCTCCTGCCTGTGCCACCCCCACTCCTGCCTGTGCCACCCCCGCTCCTGCCGAGCGCTGCTGGTGCCAAGGCTGTGCTGTCTTGCCTTGGAGCTGTCCCTGGGCTCTCACCCGGGAGCCTCTCCTGTGCAGCAGCACCGTTCAGCTTTGCTGTGCTTACCCAGAACTGTTCTCCAGAACAACGACAAACAAACAAAAAAAGCATAAATGGACTGTAACAATGCACTTTGTACATGACAACGTTGTCAGTATCCAAACCCACTGATGGTCGTGTCTGAGCTCTCTCTGGTGCTTTTTCCTCTGTGCTTTAATTGAAAAGATTTGGGTTTAAAGCTTTTCTTTTATCCCACTGCAATCAGCATTTTTGTGTTTTGTTTGTCTAACAGATGGTGATGATGAAGATGATGATGATGAAGCTTCTTATGCTGAAATGGTAACTGGTTTTTTTTTGAAGTATGTATTTCCAGTTTTGAAGGGAAACCTCACCCTGCTCTGGGGAAATCCAGGCAGTTGCCTTGGCTTTGTCCTCAGGAAAACCTGGATTTGGGTATTCCTTACCAGGACTTGGTTATCCAGGCTCAGAGGCCTCCCTGCAAACCCCTCAGGCTGTGGGCACACAGCACTGAGGAAGGGCTGAGTTACAGCACTGCTTGTTACACACCTGCTTTTCCAACACCTGCTTTTCTCTCTTTTTTCCCTAAATGCCTTCTTTGTCTCCAGGAAGTGGAAGTGGAAGAAGACAGCAGTGATGATGATGATGATGATATTGAAAGCCTGCCCCAGGATCCAGAAACCTGCCTGCAGATGAACCATGTGTACCAGGACGTTATCAAGGAAAAGATTGAGGAGGTGGAGCTGCTCATTGCACAGAACAGAGCACAGCAGGTGAGCCCAGCAGCAGTGAAATGCTCATTTCTGTGCTTTTCTGAGTTTGCCATTTGCCTTCCTGCCTTCCTTCCCCTCAAGTCCAGGACTGAGGTGGTTTATTTAACTGATGATTCCATGCTTTCTTACAATAAAAAAAGGATATTTCACATGTTATATTTTAGCTTGTTATGGCAAGTTAGTATTTTATTAAGCTTATAATCATCTGCACAGTGCAAGCTCAGCAAGTTCCAAATGCTGCCTTTGACTCCTGCACTGATTTTGAATCTGATGCTGCAGATTTGAGCCCTACCTGGGGTGTTTGTGAGTGCTCAGCTCTGAAATCAGCACTTTGGGGGAGACACTGATGCTGTTCAATTCATTCTTGTGTTGCAGAAGGAAATCATGGATGAGCGTGATTGTTCAAAAACAACCAAGGCAGGAGATGGCAGAAATCTACCAGCAAATGTGTTTTTGGGTCATTTTATGAAGCCATACTTTAAGGATAAAATAACAGGAATTGTAAGTAAATAAAAGCAGCTTCCAGACTGGTGTGTCTTCAGTGATGGTTGTGCACTGCAATGTGTTTGAACTGTTCTCATTTCAGGGTGTAACTGACTGTCACTCCTCAGCCTGAAACTTTTTCCCTCTCACTTGTCACTCACCCTCTTTTGGAAATGTTTGTTCAGCCCTGTGAGGTGTGAGGAGTGGAATTGCAGCCACCAGGGGCTTGAATGTTCTTGGGTTTAACTTAACTTTGTTGTCTTCATTTCCATGACCCAATTCTATGCTGCTCTTTAAAGCCCTCACTAAAATCTGATCTGTTTGTCCGTGAAACTGAGTTTTCTCAGTTCCTGATATTTTCTGTATTTTTTAATATTTTCTAGAACAATCAGTAGTACTTTTTTTTAATGTGTTTTTAAAAGGCCATCAGCAAAAGGGGATCTTGGCTTTTTATGGTAGCCAAGATGTCAACTGTCATCATCCATATATTAATATATTCAAGCAGTTACTGGTAACATTTCTGTTTAGTTAAATGAAACCTGTGAGCTCTTGCTAACAAAGGTAACTAAGCAGTGTAAGTGTGAGTTTGCACAACTTTGAGTTTTCAGTTACTGTTGTAGCAGTTCATGCTGGAGTTTTAAGAAGAAACAGTAATTTTGTCTGACTCTGAGTGTATCTAACCCTTCCAATCCTCATCAGGGCCCTCCTCCCAATGAAGAGGCCAAGGAAAAGGCAGCTCAGGGCATAAAATCCTTTGAACAGCTGCATTCATCCAAGTGTAAGTAAGTCTGGGTGCTGTTCAGTGCTCTGGAACAGCTATAATATGTATATATTTACATAACAAATGTACATATTCCTGTTGTTTGTGTGTGTGTGTTCCTGTTTGCAGTTAAACACCAACACCTCTGCCTGACTCACAAAAAGTCATTAGAAGGGAATGGGGTGCTCTGTAAATTATTCCAGTGAGTCATTAATGACTCCTTTTCCATTTGTTGTGCTGATCAGCTCCTGTGAGCACTCCTAAACCGAGTAAGGTGGTGCAAGGTGCCCAGATGAGGGCAGTTCAGGGGACACCTCAGCTCCAGATGCCCACAGGGTGATTCCTTTATTGGGGTCCCTTTGGGGATCCCAGTAACACCAACCAGAGGCTGTGCCTTGCCCATGTCTGGCACCACATGGGTGATTTATGCAGGGAGCTGTCACTGCAGAGCTGCAGGGCATTCCCTGGGGGCACTGGCTGTCTCCTGGCAGTGGTTCTGCACTGATTCTGGCTGCTCCCTGTCTGCTTTAGGGAAAGCTGCAGAGAAGACACTGCTGCAGAAATCCGTGGTGAGCGACCGCCTGCAGCGCCTGCTCCAGCCAAAGCTGCTCAAGTGAGTTGCCCCAAAATCCCCTCTGCTCCTGCTGAGAACATTGCATGGCAGAGGAGGAGAAGGGACATTGCAGATTTCCCTTTCCTCCAGCAAGTTCCCGTGTTGCTTGTGTTTTTGGAATTTCACAGCCATCTATTTCTTCCCCTTGGCACCGTGGTGTAACTTAAAACGCTTTGCAGGGCTTGGAGCTGAAATTGTGATATGAGGCCTAAAAGTGTGGATTTCTGTGCTGGAGCTGGCACAGTCTTTATGGCTGTTGCAGCAACCATTGGTTCTCTCTGTAAACACCAAAATGGTTTATCTGAAACCTGCTGTGGGTCAGGATTTGCACTGAAGGGGCAGAAATATGGTGGCAATGAGTGTGCCTTGTGGGAAACCCTGGGGGAAGAGTTTGGTGTGGAAATAAACCTGAAGGGAGGAATGGAACTGATGGGGAAGGTGTCTCTGCTGTACATCTTCTGATGCCATTGACCTCACTCCCATCTGTCCTCTTAAGTAGTAATAAAAATGTCTTTGAACAGGTTGAGTTATTGGAATCAGAAACTGGAGAAAATCAAGACTGAAACAGAAAAAGAGACCTTGGAAAAGCAAATCAAAGACTTGGAACAAGAAATAGAGGCAATTAAGTAAGAAGTCTTTCTGTGCTCTTGGTGAAAAATGAAATGTCTTAGAGTTTAGCTCTAAAAGTTCCGTCCTTCTACTTCTTGATGGGTCATTGGTGTTGGGTTGTAAAAAATCAGGTGCTGTTGTGGTTCTGCAGCTCTCTCATCTCCACTGTTCTTCACTAAGAAATGTGTTTGGGTCTTGATACACAAAGTGCCTGCACCCAGTGTAGAGGTGCTGCTTTAAATGGTTCTTTAGCAACAAAGGAGCAAAGCTCTGATTTTTCCATAGTTTTGAGCTTATGCTCATGAACAAATATTAAGCAACATGTTTGGATATGGCACTAATTGTTTCTCCTGCTAATCTGAGTGTTCAGTTCTTATGGAAGTCAGGAACAGGTGGGAGGAATGAGATGAAGCAGGATCAAGAAGACACAAAGTGTTTCATTAACCATTTAATAAGATTCTTTCTTCCTTTTTGTACCTTCTGCTGTAGCCAACTCCCAGAAAGTGATTTAATAGGAAACAGATTCGATGAACATGACTGGGACAAAATTTCAAACGTCCATGTGAGTTGGGGGATCAGCTGTTTTATTGCTTCTGATATCTGGGCCCTTCCTCTTGAGAATCCCTGATCTGGTTTGCATGCAATGTTTCCATCTTGCATTTCTCCAAGCTGACTGTTAAGTGATCTCAACTTGTTAAATTTGGTGATTTAATTCTGGAAAACTTGGCAGTAAGGCATATCTGAAATGCAAAATACTGATTTTCCTGTTTGTCCAGGTGTCTTAATCCCAGCTATGAGACTAAACATATTTTTGTTGGGTTTTTTTTAGTTTGATGGCCACCGTAGCTCAGAAGAACTGAGGAAGTTTTGGCAAAACTGGGAACATCCAAGCATCAACAAAGAGGAGTGGACTGAGGAGGAGCTGGACAGGCTGAAGCAGATTGCTGCTGAGCACGACTGCCTGGACTGGCAGACCATTGCCCAGGAGCTGGGGGTAAGGTCTGAGCTGGCAACTTGGTTCATTCTGGCTTTACTTTGCCTCTTGTCAGGTTTAAAAAACAATGTTAATGCTTATTCAGTGTTAATTAATGTTTTCTGGGGAGTGTCCAAGAACAGTACCAAAAAGATTTGGTACTTTAGCTTTTCCTTCTTGCTTTTTGTCTTCATAAGTAACTAATTACCTGCTTCTCTCTGTTTTCCCTGTATTAAGACAAACAGGACACCTTTCCAGTGCTTGCAGAAATACCAACTCTATAACAAAGATTTAAAAAGGAAAGAATGGACCAAGGATGAGGATCAGATGCTTTTAGAGCTTGTTCAGGAGATGAGAGTGGGAAGCCATATCCCATACAAGAAAAGTAAGTGGCCCACAAGTGACAAACCTTTCCTTCACGTGGAATGCTTCACTCTCCCAGTCTGTTTTCCTTGGTGATCTCTGCCTTTCCTGTTTCATTATATCAGCAAGAACTTCATATCTCTTGGAACCTTTATCCATACTGGAAATTCGGCTGAAAATGGCAGAGCACCATTTTTAAAGAGATTAAAGTGCTGCTTATGGCAATCACTGCTTGCAACTATTGCCCAGATAAAGGAAGAAGCATTAATTACAACAGATTTAAATAAACCTTTTATTTTCCAGTTGCTTATTACATGGAAGGAAGAGATTCTGCTCAGCTGATTTACCGCTGGACGAAGAGTGTGGACCCCAGCTTGAAGAAAGGACCCTGGACACCAGAGGAAGATGCTGTAAGCAACATTCTCTGGGCCTGGAATTGCAGGGTGGGAATGTTGGAGTGCTGAGGTGTGGCATGGCTGTAAATCTGAGCTTGAGAAGTGTGAGACAGACCAAGGTGGGCACTCCACAGCTCAAGAGCGCTTAGAAGCTCCTAAACAGTTTTGTCCAGAGATTTGCACAGGAAACAAACAGAACTGCTGCTGCCTCAGGCCTGTTAGGGTTGATCCTGGTGAGGATTTCAGCTCTTGCTCTGCCTGCACACAGATGCTGATGGCTGCAGTTAAGAAGTACAAGGAGAAGGACTGGTACAAAGTCCGGAGGGAAGTGCCGGGCAGGAGCGACGCCCAGTGCCGGGACCGGTGAGTTCAGGCCAGGGAACATTCTCCCCAAACTAGGGAAATGCTGGGTTTGATCAGCCTTGGAGTGCAGGGATGGTCTGATTCTTACAAGCAGGATTGAATGTTTCTGACTGTAATGTTTTCATTTGGAAGGTATCTAAAAGCATTGCACTGGGATGTAAAGAAAGGCAAGTGGAGCTTGGAGGAAGAGGAGCAGCTGATTGAACTGGTTCAAAAGCATGGCGTGGGTAGGTGTTTCTGTGGCTTGGTCTATAGAAATTTAGAGGTATCATTGAGGTTTTCTCTTCTTTCATTGTAAGCTCTGCAGGCTCTGCTTTGTACTGATGATTGCAACTTCTCTCTATTGCGTGTTGTGGGTATGAGATCCATTCATTCAGTAACTCTGTCTCTTATCCAGGGAAATGTATAATGTGTGTAATGGCTGCATTGAAAGGCCTGTTGCTCAGTTTGTGGCACAAATAAAAATGTTCTGCATCCTTTCCAGGTCGCTGGAGTAAAATAGCTTCAGAGCTGCCCCATCGGACTGGTGCCCAATGCCTGAGCAAGTGGACAGTCATGATTGGCTCTAAGGTACTGTGGGAATCCTGCTCTGTTGCAGCCCCATCTCTTCAATTAAGTTTCTCTAAGCTAAAAGTGGAATCCTGTGAAATCAATTAAAAAATTGACATTGATTTCACACAATCAAGGTTTTTTTTGTGGATTTCACAATTTGGTTTTTTGGTGGGTAAAGCAACCTTTGTTCTGAAGGGCTGAAGTTAATTTGCTCTATATGTGTATGTTATCCAGAATCCTTTCCTGCCTTGAAATGCCTGCAAGAATGGGATATATGTAGGTTTTCATGTCTGTACCTCATGAGTTGCCAGTTTTGATCCCAGGCACTCAAGAAATTCTGGCTGCTTAAAACCATATTAAAGATGGTCTTGTTTCCAAAATCTTGTTTCCTTTGGAAAAAGAAACTTCCTGATTTGAGAGAGTTGCAAGGCAGGGGTGAACAGTGACTAAAACTTGCGTGTGCTTATTTTTGATCAAGAGGAAAAGATCTGGGGCAACCAAACGGTGCCACGCTGAGGAGAGCTCCAGCCCCTCAGAGAGCAGCAGTGAGGAGGACCTGGAGCTGCAGCTGGAGCTGGCAAACAACTCAGAGGAGGAGAACGTGACCACGAGAAAGGAGAAGTTTGCAGTCCCCAGCATTGACCTGTGGATACCAACAGGGACAGACAAACAGGAGGCAACCAGAGAGACAAACCAGATCCAATCCCTCCTCTCTGCTGCCAGGGCTGGCGCAGGGAGCAGCTGCAGTGAGGTTCCAGGGGCAGGGTGTGATGGAGACACAGCTGCTGATAAATCATCTGAGCTGAACACCATGCTCGTGGGCATTGCAAGTGCCTGTTCCACAGATGTGCTGGTGAAGAATCCAGCAGAAGTGATGGCCAAGGTGAGCTGGGGTGGGGGTGTGGATCAGAAGTTGGAAGGGAAATGGAACTGCTGCAGTAAGGGCAGGATGTGATGAGCAGATAACATCTTGCTGTTCATTCCCTTGTGGTGTCAAAAAATCTGAAGATAATTACCCAGTAAAGTCTGGTTTTTGGGTTTCACAAAAGCTTCTGTGAAATAGGCATTTCACAGAAATGATGTTGTGATGATGCACAAGGATTGAAAGTGAAGGTCTCCAGAGTTGATTTCATTTAGTAAGATACCTTCAACAGCAGCAATGTTGAGAACTTGTACCTGCTGTGCATATCCAGTGCCAATAATTTCCTTTGACTTTCCCTTCTGTATTTTCTTGTGTTCTTTCATCTTCAGGCTTCCCAATGTGGGAAGCACGTGCTGCGGGTTAGCCTGGAGGAGGTGAGGACAATATTGAAGAGCAACACGAGCTTCCAGAGGAAACTGGTGAGTGCCTCTTGTGTCTTGTCTGCTCTTGTGACGTGAGCACTGCCAGGCTGTGCTTAGTAGGAATTTATTTTTGTATAATCATTGTAATCCCAAGAGGAAAAGCTCACAGTTTTTTGTCCTGACTGCCCTGTGAATGGATTGTCCTGGGTCTAATGGCAGAACCTTTCTAACGGGAACTCTTTAATTGTGTATTTTTTCATGCAGTTAAAGATGCGGAGACCTGCCAGGCTTTTAGCCATGCCCCCTGAAGTGGGTGCAGCTGTTGGCCAGGATGCCCAGGGGCTGCAGGAGCTGCCCAGGAGAGCTGGGCGCTGGAACAAGGAGCACCGGAGGAGGCTGAGCCTGGACAGGAAGCTGCTGATGGCAGTGACCCCTTGGCTGGGCAATGTGCTGCTGCCCCGCACCCTGCGGGCTGGCAGGATGGCTTTCCACCACACAAAAGGTACTGGGGACCCATCCTACCTCTGTCCCTTTTTTCTGATGTCTTCTGAGGGATTTCCCAGCTGATTTTGATATTGGATTTCTTCCCAGCTGCTGCTATTCACGAGAAGGTTAAGTCAGTGAGTCTCACCAGCACTCCCCTGTTTGCACTGCTCATTCAGGTAAGTTTTACTGTCTTAATAGCATTACCTGCATTCAAACAGGGGGAGTCTTTATTTTTCAGTATTTGAGGCTTAAATAAATGGTTTAACTTTGTTTCTTAAACAAATAATCTAATTGTTGGACTAATCTGCCCTCATGGTTTGCATTTTTAAATAAGTCCTGCATCCAAAGTCTGGTCCTGCCAGGGCTTTTTCTGTAGGTGTGAAATGTCCCCAGAATCTTGCATGTGGAGCATGTCCCATCTGTCTTGCTTTGTCACTGACCCCACCAATACATTTTTGTTCTCATTTGAATGTTAACGAAGCTCTCACCTTGCAGCTCCTCCAGATTGATACCAAGGGCTGTATGAGGATTATTAAGGAGAGGAACCTGAGGCAGTTGGAGCTGCTTAAGGCTAATGCAAGGAGCCCTCAGCAGGTATTGTGATTTTAAGCTTTCCCCAATGAAATCTTGACTAAAATAACACTTTAATTGCGTGGCCACACAGTTTATATGTGTGTGAACTGTTTTTGTTCAGAGGCAGAATCAGATGCTGGCTGTATTTGTTTAGGAGGTGGCACATGTGGGTTTGATTCACATCTGTGCTGTTTTAATCATCTTTAAATCTATCAGAAGTATAATTTAATATTTTTTTTACAGGCTTCCCAAAATACAGAGACTTCTTCAGGTACCTACCAGAACATTTATTTTTGTGATGTGCAAGAACTTTCACATCATTCATCACTGTTACATTAATAACCAGTTTAACTGAAGGAGAGCTTTGGGGGACAAACCTGCATTGTCATGCTCATTTTTGCTAGCTCTTGGATCTTTAAGCATGTTCCCCTTTGGTAAGGACTGGGAAAAACCCTGATGGGCTGGGGAACCAGTGGCTCTGGACCACTTCAGTGGGGTGTTAGGGTGCATTCCTGGCCCATCTCTGATTTCTGGGGGCAGTTACCCCTTGTTCAGTTGTTGGGATGTGGCTTGATTAAATCAGGACTGTAGTGTTGTAGGAATTCTCACAAACAGGAATTTTGCCACATTCCTTGATGTTTAATGAGAAATGGCTTTTGGAAATACTGTTCATTCATTGTCATTTTCTCCTCTGCAGGCAACTCATCCCAAACTTGTTCTCAGAGGAATTCCCAACAGGGCATCCCCAAGAGTGCTGCCAGGAGACCTCATGCCTTGAGAGCACGGGCCAGCCCCACTGGTGCCTTGGAGAGCTGTGCCCCAGCTGTGCAGGGAGCTCCCCCAGCCCAGGGCCAAAGGCACAGGATGAAAACTGTCTCAGAATTGCTGCAAGAGAAGCGTTGGAGGAGGCTCCAGGCCAGGGCAGCCCTGCAGAGGACAGTGCTGGTGGCCCCACAGGTGCTGGTTTCAGGGCCTTTGATAATCCAGCGCCCAGCACAGCAAATCATTCCCTGTGCACAAGCAGGGAGCACACCTGCAGCAGCTGCTGGGACAGACAGCCAAGTCCAGGGTTCACCAGTGCCCACAAGGACTTCAGCTGCAGGTTCTGCTCCTGCTCCTGTGCCTGAAAACCATTCCTCAGCAGTGCCAGAAACTGGGGAGAGCCCTGGCTGCTCACAGGGGGCAGATCTACAGTCAAGTAAGGAACTTCACAGAAAGGAAGCTCTGGGAAGCAGCCCTGCAGGAAGGGTTTCTCCAGGTGTGAGTCCAGCTGCAGCAGAGAAGGCCCCAGAGCAGGGAGGGTGCAATGGTCAGGGCACAGCCAGTAGCTCAGCTCCAGCAGTGTTGCAGAACCAGGCTTTTGTGCCTCACCAGATCACAGTGGTGCCTCTTGGCCTGGAGTCTGGCACCAATAAATTGTCGCTTTCCACACCAGTCACCAGTGAGCTGGAGAGTAACAGGCCACAGCAGAGGCCAGTCAGCCTGCTGCCTGCTCTGGTCACTCCACAAGCTGCTTCTCCTGTGATTCCCAGCAGCATCCTGCCCTTCAAGTGGGTTGTAACCCCCCAGGGTCTGCTCCCCAGCACTGTGCAGGCTGTGGTGGGTGTTCCCCAGGGAATGCCAGCTGCTCCTGGGGGATGCCTGGGTCAGACAGCTGTGACTTCCAATGGCAATGTCTCTGCTTTGGGAGGGGCTCCTGTACCAGCTGAAGCAAATCCACCTCACCCCAGCAGTGCAGAGACAAAAGGGCCAAGTTCCCAGCTGGCAGGAGTTCCTTTGGGAAAGGCAGCTGGCCAGTGCACAAATCTCCTACCTGTGACCCCAGTGAGTGCTGGATGGACCACGTGCAGCGTTTCTGCTGTAACCTCTGCGTGTTCAGATGGTTCCTCCACAGCTCCAGACTCCTCTGCAGCTCCAGCTGCCAGCCCAGCCCTGTGGGCCATGCTGCTGCCCCAGACACAGCCCCCTGCCAGCACTCAGGGCTCTGACTCCCAGCCTGTGCCCAGTCTCAGCAGCTTGGGAAGCAGCAGTGACTCCATCACACCAAATGGATCATCCTCCAAGCCAGGCAGCAGCAGGACAGGGGCTGTGCTCTGGCCAGGAGCTGCAGCTCCTCACAGCAGTGTCCCAGGGAGCTCTGCCTGCTCTGGTGCCCAGGCCCTGAGGAACAGACCCATTGCCGCCAAACCCCCAAGCACTGATGTCCCTCCCCAGCCAAGCACCTCCCATGCACAGAAGAATCTCCTTGACTTCAGCCTGATCTCCCTGGAGGACCAGGGGCTGGTGAAGGAGTGGCTGAGTGGGAAACAAGGGGTTCAGGTGCCACCACTGCAGACCAGGCTGCCTTACCTGCCACCTTTCCTCTGCAGCATAAAAACCCTCTCAAGGCTCCTTCTGCAGAAAACAGCCCTGGAGGTGCAAGCAGCCTCTCTGCTGGCCTCTGAGGCCAACGGGGATGGGGATGGGGATCTGTTCCATGCTATTGGAGAACTGGTGCAGCAGAAACTGGGTGATAACCCTGCTTACCTCCTGCTGAAAGCCAGATTCCTGGCAGCCTTCACACTCCCAGCTGTCCTGGCAACTCTGTCTCCTCCCAGAGTGACAACAACTGTGTCAGCCGGGAAGCAACTTGAGGAGAGTGATGAGGAGGAGTGGCAGAGTGAGAACCAAGTGTTGAAGGAAGAGAACTGTGGGAATGAATTAACAGGAGTACAGGAGGACTGCAGACTTGGGGATGAGCCTGGAGATGAAGATGCTGATTTACTAGATCAGGTAAAACAGATTCCAGGGGCAAAAAGCAGAAAATTACTGCCAGATAAATTCTGCACTGGAATCCAGGGGGAAGTCTCCACTGTTCTTAAGTGTAGCAGAAATTTGGTCTTTTTGAATAAACACAGTTCTGCAGCTACTGAAAAGAAAAGCTCTGCAGCTCAGCTGGGAGGGTAAAATCCCATGGTTTATGGAGCACCTTAAACTTGCCATGACAGTTCCCAGAACTGAGTATCAAAGCTCCCTTCCCCTTTCTGTTTATAATCTGCTCTTGCCTTTTTGAAGTCAAGCCTTTGTTTTTACTCTGTAAACTGATGTTTTGTGCCTTCTCTGGTGATGGAATGTTGTCACTGGTAATGGAATGTTGTCCCATGCATCATGAAAGATTGTTTTAGAAATCTTGCTGAGCTCCCTAAATCAGGAAGGTGGCTGAAGGGGTTGTTTGTAATTCTCATGGTGTTGATCATCTTCTGCTTCTGTTGCAGGACATGGGGGCTGAGGAGGGCCCTGCTCAGTCTGCCTTGGGCTCCTGCACTGAAGGGGCTGATGCCAGAGCTCCCCAAAGCAGGAGGAGTGCCCGCTTCAGGAAGAGGAGGAGGATGTGAGAAGGAGATGTGTTAGTAGCTCCTCAGTGGTTTGTACATCTTGCTGAGAAGCTGAACCACGTTTGTCTGTGGTTCAGCTCAGGCAGTGACTCATGACCCCAGGAAAGGACTGAAATGATCTCTGCTCTTGTTCCCTGAGGACACAGAGTTCTGCAGTCACCATCCAGCACAGCCTAAGGCTGATAATATTTTGGGTAGAGGGAAAATTGATGTCTCTACAATAAAATTATATATAAACTCATGAAATTCAAACATTTGGCAGCCTTTTAGCTCATGCCCTGAACCCTGCTTAGACTGCACCTGGTTGGTAGCACTCTACAGGCTTCACAGTGGAGGATTTTTTTAATACTTCATCTTTGAGCAGCTTGGTGGAGTTTGGGGTTTATTTCCCCCATTTGGCTTCATTTCTGTGCAGTTATAACAGATCACCTTCTGCAGGGTACAAATGGGTGATGTCCTGATGCCTGCTGAGGCTTTTGGTGCACTGGATGGAATGAACATGAGCAGTGTTTGATTCACGTGGTTGTCAGATGAGACTGGTTGGAGATTTTTTTTTTCCCTTGAAAATTCATTTTAGGAACTCCAAAAGGGCAGGTTCCCTGTAAAAATGTGTGACTGACAGGAGATGTTTGTGCTTTGTTACAGGGGTCATGGAATGAGCTCTGCCTTCCTGCATGGCAGGAGGAGATAATCTTTGCACTGTTCACCTTTTCCACTTCCAGTGATGACTGGATGGACCTGGGGAAAGGGAAAATGCTGGATTGATTTTCCCATCCCTCAACAAAATCCACATCTGTAGGCAAAGTTTAAAAATGATGGAAACTGGCTGGAGGGAAATCTTTCAGGCACAGACTCCTGCTCTTTCAAACTCCCACCTGCCATAGATTCCGAGGGGGAATATTGCTGGAAATGTGGGGAAACAAGCAATGGTGGTTACTTATTTCCTTCTTGTGTTGTTTTTGTGAATGCTTATCCATGTTCAGAATATGTTAATTGGGTGTTTTTTAGTGCTGTGACAGTGGCTTTGCTTGGTAACTGACTGAATAGTGTGGAATAAGCAGCAGATTAATTTTGTATCAAAATGACTCTTAAGTATTTGTTGAAATACAGATGTTTTATTTTTCACACTTAAAAATTACTGATGTGTTCTGTGTGGGTTTTTTTCTTTCCTGGTAAATAGTGCTTTTAATAATGTGTGTACGAGAGTGATTGCTAATGAGAAAAATGAAGTTTTCAGGCTGCATGAAAACCAGGGAAAATAGGGGAAATGAATATTCATGTGCCTAAAACTGCAGGATTGAATTAGGATTCTTCCTTGATTCTTCCACAGCCTGCCCTGTACAGACATCACAAATCACTTTAAAAAAACTTGTTTCTTCTTTTATAACCCAGCAATTTCTGTCTCTTGGAGAGGTGCAAGGTTAGCTGAGGCAAAGCTGATAAAATCTAGAGTGAAAGTGCTGTGAAAGCTTCATTGCACTGCACTGACTGAACTCCCCTGAGTGCCGTGGGGAGTTGGGAGTTTGAGCTTTTCCACGAGGGCTCTTCAGGCAGAGCTGGGGGCAGAGGGGCACTGGGTGCCAGTGTTGCTGTAATTTGGTGTCAAGACTTTATGGAGCACAAGGAATGATTGTGGAAGGCTCTCCTCTTGCAGTGTACTCTGTTTTCCATAAGCCACTACAGATAGCAGTTTTCCAGGAAATTCAGCTGTGGCAGAGTTGTGGGTGCTGTGCCCAGGCTGTTACAGTGAGGCACTGGTGGGAAAGGTGAGCTGTGCTCTAAATGATTGTTGGCCTTTGCAAATGCTGCTGAAAGATGCCCTTGTCTTTTATTTGTGGGGAAACTGCGTAAGCAGCAGCTGGCTTTGTCCTTTTTCAGGATTAAATTGATTTGTCACTAGAATAGCACTACCCCAGGCTAAACTGGTCAATTAACAGACACAGTGATTACCTCCAGCAAGGGCACAGCTGACACAGGTACTGCATCTTTTTTTGTGTAAAGCTAATTTAATGACAAGAAACACAGGCTGGAAGAATCTCTGAGCATCTCTGCCCTACTCCTAATGATAAGATGGAAAAACTCTCCATAAACTTAGAAAGCAGAACAAAGAGGGGAGTGGGAAGCTAACGGGAACATGTGTCATGCTGCCATGGCATCAGAGCCTGTGTGCTCTCCAGGCTTTCTTTAAAAAACACTGAGTGAGTTCTGAGTTCAGCTCCAGGGCTGTGGGAATGGGGGGAGGCAGGCTCAGGTCTTCTGGTGATGCTCAGCACCATCACAATGGCATTATCAGCATTGTCACATAACCCAGCTGCTGCCATGGCCACAGCCTGTCATTTGGGAATCAGGGGTGATGCTCCTTGCTTTGCCAGGACTTCATTCCCTTTCCCTTTCTTGTCATAATTATGCTGGAAGCTTGAGGACATCCAAAATTAGAGGCATCAATATAGAAATCAACCTTTTCAGCTGAAGAGACTTCTGGCTAAATGAAGGGTGAGTTCTTGCTGCCACCTGTTTTCCTGGAGAAGATGTTAACATCTGGAAAGCCTTTGAGGAGCCTCTTCCTTCTTATTTTGTGGCTTGTTTTGTCCCCTGCAATCAGCTGCACACACCCCTGTGGCTTTCATTCTTTTTAGCCTTTCTGACCACTGCACAAGGAAACTTTCTGGAGCCCAGCAGGTCCTTCAGTGGGACAGGTTAGAAAACAAAACCAGAATTAATTTAAAATCACTGCTTATGTGTTGCTGCTGACTCACAATGCCATTACCATCTTTCTCCTCCCCCATCACCCATTCTGGCTTCTGCTTTTCTTATTTATCTCCCTTTTTCTTTTCCTTCCCTTTCCTGTCTTAGGGTATAGCTGAGTAGTTTCCCCTTTTTTCTCAAACCAGTTTTGTTCCTGGAGTTATCTTTCTCTAGTCAGAATACAGAGGGAGGCTGCATCCAAGACAGGTTTTCTCAGAGCCAGGACACAAGAGGAGAATCAAGGAAGCATTTGTGACTGCAGAGGTGAAGGTTGGTGATAAAGAATGGCTGATATTAACAAGGAATAAAAGTTTATTCACAGCTCTGTGGGTGTTAGATTTGGTGTCTGTGTGGTCAGACAGAACACAGGGATCTCGACATGCTGGGAGGTGGAGAAGGAAGAGTGAGCTGCTCGTAAAGCAGAGGCAACAGCTCATTAGGACACTTCTGCATTCTCAGTCTTGACGTCCTTGGTGCCACACTGCTCCGAGAGCCTCAGGGGCTCCTTGGTTGGGTTTTTGGTGTTTTTTTTTCCAGACAAGACAACACTGCTCACTGATCACCCTCACTGCTGACATGCTGGAAGAGGATAGTGATGAGATCTGTTGGAATAACCTGGAGAACTTCCGTGTGAAGCTGATCTCGGTGATCGAGCCCTCCCGGATCACGCCGTACCTGCGGCAGTGCAAAGTGCTCAGCCCTGACGATGAGGAGCAGGTGCTCAACGACCCCAGCCTGGTCATGCGCAAGAGGAAGGCAGGTGGGAGCCCTTCCAATCCTCCTGGGGAGTTTCCAGGCCATTGGTTTGGGATTGTCTGGGGAGCCAGACACTGGAAGGGCTGCCCTGGGTGGTGCTGGTGTCACCCACCCTGGAGGTGTTTAAACAAAGACTGGATGTGGCACTTGGTGCCATGGTCTGGTTGCCAAGGTGGTTCAGTCATAGACTTCATGATCCCAGAGTCTTTTCCGACCTAATTTATTCTGTGAGTGGATCCCGGGGACTTTTGTGCATGGAGGAAGTGAAGCTGTTTTTTCTTATGTTAAAAACAAGTGAAGAGAGAAATAACTGAATAGAATGTCCTGTTGATTTTAGGTGTTCTCCTGGACATTCTTCAGCGAACAGGACACAAGGGCTTTGAGGCATTTATGGAGAGTCTTGAGCTTTATTATCCCCAGCTGTATAAGAAAATAACTGGCAAAGAGCCCAGCAGGGTTTTCTCCATGATTATAGGTAATGTTTGTATGTTTAATGTTTTCTCCATGATTATAGGTAATGTTCTCAAAACAGCTCTTCCTTTGGTGCTGCTGAGCAGAGCCAGGAGCATTCCCTGCCTTGCTCCATGTGTGCTTGGGAAGGGTTCTGGGAAGAACAGCCCTGGTGTCACAGGCTGGACTGGGGAGGGGGAGGAGGAAGCAGGAGGATGAATTCTTCCTTCTGCCTGTTGTGTCAGTGACTCTGTGGTGCAGGAGGGCACAGAGCACAGACGCACAGCAGGGATAATTTGGTCACACACCATCAGGGTTGGCTGCAGTGACATGGAGGGGAAGCTGAGCTCTGTGCGTGCCTTGGCAGCAGCCAGGAGAGCAGAGAGTGACCCCTGTCCCCCACACAGACACGGCTGGTGAGTCTGGCCTGAGCCAGGTGCTGATGAACGAGATCATGAAGCTGCAGAGCGCGGTGCAGGAGGAGCGGCGCAAGGCGCAGGAGCTGGCGGGGTGGCTGCACTCCAAGGAGGACACGCTCAGGGAGATGTGGGTCAGGGACAGCCTGCTCCGCAAGCACCAGGAGCGCGCCCAGAGGATGAAGGAGGAGAGGGACAGCCTGAGCAAGGAGCTGCGCAAGTGCAAGGACGAGAACTACAGCCTGGCCTTGAGCTACGCCAAGCAGAGCGAGGAGAAGAGCGCGGCCCTCATGAAGAACAGGGACCTGCTGCTAGAGGTCAGGCACAGCTTCTCCAGCTTCCCTCTCCTACCTGGGCTGAGCACCTCGTCTCTGCCAAGGATGCTCCAGGCCAGCATGAAGCACTGAGCATCTTTTCTAGAACGTGTCTTTGTGGTCCCCAGCTCAGCCCTGTAGGCCTGAATTTTACAAGTTGTGCTGTGAGTGATGACCAGACTTGCCCTCACGCAAGGCTGCTCTCACAAAGGCAGCACAGGAACGTGTCCCTGTTAGCACACAGGCAGGACTCTGGCCCCAGGGCACAAAACTTTTGAGGAAAACAGCCGGGGAGAAACTTACTCTGTACTTGGCTGGGGAACAGAGAACTGGTTTTGCAGGCCAGAGCTCCTTTCTCCTGCTGAGCTCTGAACCTTCTTGTAGATCGATCAGCTGAAGCACAGCCTCATGAAGGCTGAGGATGACTGCAAGCTGGAGAGGAAGCACACCATGAAGCTGAAACATGCCATAGAGCAGCGCCCCAGCCACGAGGTGGTGTGGGAGATCCAGCAGGAGAAGGAGCTGCTCTTGGCCAAGAACCAGGAGCTGGAAAACACTCTCCAGGTTGGTGGGGTGGCTGAGTATGGACTCAAGGGATTATTGTAGCACCCAGGGCAGCAATGCTGCAGTGAAGATTGTGGGGATCAGTTGTTGCCCAAGAGCCCTGAAGGGAGAGAACTGACAGGGACTTAGATGGTGGCCCTGTCTCACTTCTGCCTTTGTCCTGCAGGTTGCCAGGGAGCAGAACTTGGAGAAGAGCCTCTCCAAGGAAACTCTGGAGAATGAGTGCAGCCAGACCGTGGAAGAGCGCCGGGAGCTGGTGAACACCATTTACAGCCTGCGCAAGGAGCTGCGCCGAGCCAAGGTGCTCCAGGACAAAGTAGGTGCTGCTGTTCCAGTCCCTGCTGAGGCTCTGGATCAGACAGGCAGGTGAAGCACCTGCAGTGGCCTGCCTGTGGAGCAGAACAGCTGCTCAGGAGCAATCCCTGCTGCTCCTGCTGTAGTACCTGTATTTCAGCACTCTGTGTGGGGCAGCTGACAGCTCAGACACCCCATGGAGCTCTGGCCAGAGCAATCTGTGGCACAGAGAGGAGTGGGGACAGTCTGGCTCAGGCTCTGCCCACAGGCAGGTGCTTTTGACCTTGTCTCAGCAGTTTGCAGAGGAAAAAGAGGTGCTGGAGCTACAATGCACATCTCTGAGGAAGGACTCCCAGATGTACAAAAAACGGATTGAGGCTGTCCTGCAGCAGATGGAGGAAGTAGCTTCGGAGAGAGACCAGGTGATAAAATATCCCTCACTGCTTTTCACTGCTCGCTGGGCAGACAGTGCCAGCCTGTGTGTGCTGTTGTGTGACTGCCCCATGTCCCCCTGCACAGGCTCTCCTGACCCGGGAGCAGTTCCACATGCAGTACTGCAAGAACCTGGTGGAGAGGGACGCCTACCGCAAGCAGATCCGGGAGCTGGGCGAGAGATGTGACGAGATGCAGCTGCAGCTCTTCCAGAAGGAGAGCCAGCTCCTGGCCACTGAGGCCAAGCTGAAAAGGCTGCAGCTGGAGCTGCCCACTCTGGTATAGCTCTCCTCGTCTGGGTGGATTGGGAAGCTGAGGATGGGGTCAGACTGTGGCTGTTCCCAGCCCTTGGCGCCTGAGTAGCTCCAGTTCATCAGGCAGTGAACCCCTGCCTGAGCCACCACCAAAATGAATTAAAACCATTGCCCTGCAAATGCTGAGTTTAGAAAATGAAAGATGTGATGGTCTCTATCACCCCACCCTGGTTTCAGGCATGGAAAAGCTGGACAGATGCAAGCTCAGGCCACCTGTGTTTGTGTTTGGAGCATTTCCAAAGGTGGTGAGGGGTTCCTCAACCACCACAGAGTGACTTTATTTAAAGACTGGGAGTGAGCCATTTGGATGAAATGGGGAGCTAAGTTTTTCTGGAACTAAATTAGATATATTTTAATTAATATGGCATCTTGTGTACTTTCTTGAGCGGCCAGACAGGAGTGTAGGAGTTCTGTGTTTTGTGGAGCTCTAAGTCTCCTGTATGTTCCCTCCCTTGCTCACGAGGAATGATCAATCTGTACTGGTTTTGTTTCAGACCTCTGACCTGGATGACTCCTCCCCCAGAGATTCCCAGGAAGTGAGTAGGGTTCCTTGTTTACTTTTCACTTTCCTTTGGGATGGTTTCATGTTCCTCACCTGTGCTCAGCTCCCCAAGTATCAGCAGTTTTCAGTGGCTCAGGTTCATTTCAGTCAAAAAGTCCAGAGGCAGCAAGACAGTGACAGAACCTCCCTGTGTCCTGAAGTTCTAAGTGTAGGACACAGTTATGACATTAGTCAGCAAGATCTGTTGAGTCTAAGCAAATCAAGGGAATTAATTATTTTTAATTGCTTTTAATTGTCTCTTTATGTGAGAACAGGCAAAAATAAGTCTTACCCTGGAGCCACCTGTAGTAAAGAGTTTCACTTAGTTCATAACTTCAGTGAGGGAGTGATTGTCACATTGTCTGGAGGCAAAAGTATAAATGAGGCCAAAGGAAGCTGGATCTATTCATGGAGGAGAAATCCAAGAGTAAATCTGTAACTCCTGGCTCAGTGTGCTGTTTGCTGTCAGCAACAGGGAGAGAGAGGTTGGTTCTAGCCTGTCCTGGGTTTTATATTCTTTTATCTAGGGACAGTTCTAATGTTCTTGCTCTGGTTTTTTCCCCACAGCTTGTTCTTCACAGTCACCTGGATGAAGATACACAGACAGCTAAAAGTAAGGGGAAAACACTGAGTAGAGCTCTGGAAAGGATGGTCCATTCTGTTTTTCTCTCCTGGAAGATCTAAATGATCTTTTCATTCATTGAGATGGGAGATTTTTCACTAAAACTAAACATCACTGATCCAAAAAGGCTTTTTGTTTTTTTTTGTTATTCTACCTTGCTCAGTTCAAAAATATCTATTTTAACACCTGGTCACTACAGAAGGAGTTTCACCAAAATAGGGTCTGGTGTGAAGTGCCATAATAGTCACAACTTGGGGAGCAGGGACAAATGATGGATAAAATAAGGATTAACACATTTCTCACAGTGGCCTCAGAGGAGCTGCTTGGCAAAGGTTTGTTTTGCTCTTGCTGAAGCTGGAAGTAGAAAGCTCTGTCTCTTTTTGAGGGAGGTGGGGAACTCCACCATCCTGGGCAAGACTCAGGGCTCAGTTAAAATGAGAAGTGACTTGTGATTGATGACAGGATGGAGTTCTGAGTGCTTTGGCCTTGGTTTCAGTTCTGCTGGGGACTCTGTGCAGTTACATCACAGCTCTTCTGATGGAAGAACTGCTGGAGGGAGAAGTTACTTTGCAATGGCAACTCTGACTAAAGCTGTGATTTATTTATTTTTTTTAATCTTTCAGAAGATTGTCTGGAAGTACAAAACCAGGAACTCGGCCATCAAGAGAGCCATCTGCCCCCAAAATCACCAAGTGTAAGAGAATCTTTGTGGGCTTTTCTTTACAATGCCTGGGGTTTGTGATCTTTAATATTCTCATTAATGATGGATTTACCAGCTTGGAGAAGAATGTCATCAGCTGCTGCTTTTCCAAACTCTGAGCACTTAGTGTAGAATCCACCCTCCAAAAAGGGTGAGCTCTGAGCAGCAAAACATTTACAGTGGACATTTCTCCATCTGTGTATAAAAACTTCTTCTAATTACTTTCTGCCCTTCATCTCTGGGTGGGGATGTTTTCCAGTGTAATTACTGCAGAATTACTGTTGCTGCAGAAAACAGACTCCTAGAATTACAGATGTAGAGGGAATAAATGGAGTAAAGCTGTGAAACAGCAGCATTACCACCCTGCACGCACAGTAGAGAACCTGCTGGTACTTGACTCTGCAGATGCAGGAAGCAACCTGGTGTTAACACCAATCTGATCAAGAATAAATTTGTACGTGTTTTTGGTTTTGTTTTATTTTTTTCCATTTCAAGGAGTGTGCCTTGGCCAACGAGGAACTGGCAGAAAAGGAGAGGAGGAGGATGAAGGACTGCTTTGAGCGTTACCGAAGGTCTGGGCTGCAGTAAGCAGGGCTAACCTGGAAATATCCATTATTTGTATTTATATCCATGTATTTGTATTTCCCCTTTCTTCTCCCCAAGCTTGATCAATGGAGGGCATAAAATGAACCACAAAGGGCACTCATACATACTAACAGCATAAAATCCCGCTTGTTTGCAGAAAACACCTTTTGAAAGTTGTATGTGTGGTGTTTGCAGAAAACACCTTCTGAAAGTTGTCTGTCTGGTGGCGTTTGCAGAAAAAGAGCAATGAGAAGGGTGCCCAAAGACCGGCACCATGAGGCAGACTGGGAGAACACCTCTGGCAGCGACAACACCGACACCGAGGGCTCCTGAGAGAGGGACAACACCAAAATCCCTTGGAAAAGGACACCATGGCCACCAAAGGCTCCTCAGGAGTCAATCTCTGAGGGAAACACCAGTTTCTGAAGGTTGCCTGTGCCTCTCCATTTCACTCACAACGGACTGTCCAACAAAACATCCATTTATGAAAAGCGCTGCAGTGACACTATTGTATGGCTCTGACGGCCCCTCGGTCAATAAACAGGTTTAAATGCCTGCGTGTGACACAGGGCCGGGCTGAGCTGGTTAATTACGGGTTAATGAAGGGCACTGCCCGACTCCGCCATGGCCGCTGCCCGCAGCCAACATGGCTGCCGGTGCCTCAGGGCGCGCTGAGGGCGCATGCGCGGTGCCATGCAGCGCGTGCTGAGGGCGCTGCTCCGGGAGCCGCCGCCATGGCGGCCCCGCCGCCCCCCGCCCGGCCTGAGGGGTGCGGCCCGCACCGTCCCGGGGCCTCCCTGCGGGGCTGCCTGCACCGGCCAGGGACAGCGCTGGGGCCCGGCCCGCCCGCTCTGCACCGGCCAGGGACAGCGCTGGGGCCCGGCCCGCCCGCTCTGCACCGCCCCGGGGCCGCCGCCGCCGGCCACGCACTATCGCCTGGTGTACACCTGCAAGGTGGGCATGGGAGCTCTGAGGGCACCGTCGCTGCGGTTCCTGGTGTACCTTTTTTCTTGGTTTTAAACTTGTAAAGACTAATTCAGAGTGGAAGAGCCCTCTGGAAGTTTCAAGTCCGTGCTCCGTGTTGGAAAGGGTGTTTGGGGGTCTTGTGAGTGTCTCTGAGGGTGGAGAGCCCACAGCCTCCATGGATCCTCCTCATTAGGGAGCCACGGAAAGCAGTGAAACCTCTCTCAGCCTTCGTGTCCCGGGTTGAACTCACGACATCCTAACATGATGGAGCCGACTTGGGATAGTTAGAAGTGAGGGAGGGAAGACTCTTTTAATATCAAAACTATTTTTATCTTCAAAGTCCTAGGAGCTGCAATTACCGTAGTCATAAAACCCACTTTGTTTTTCAGGTGTGCCAGACCCGCTCAGCCAAATCCATCTCTAAGGCTGCGTACCACCGAGGGGTGGTGATCGTGACCTGTCCCGGCTGTGGGAACCACCACGTCATCGCCGACAACCTGGGCTGGTTCTCCGACCTGGAGGGAAAGAGGTGAGTGTGCCAGCAGCATCCTCCTCTCACCCTGCTCCCAGGGGTGCCAGCAGCATCCTTCTCTCACCCTGCTCTCAGGGGTGCCAGCAGCATCTTCCTCTCACCCTGCTCCCACCTGCAGCTTCTTGAGATGATGCCTTATTTTTGTGATTTTTTTTCTAATATGGCTCATACTAAACCCAAAGTTTCATCCAGTTCATTGAAACACACAGACTCTGTTTTCAGTCATTATAATTTGACTGTTGCTGTCTAGGATCCAAATAAGTTGGTGTGAAGCTGCAGTAGGAACTTCACAGGGATCCTTAGTGGTGACAGCGGGTGATTTGCTGTTCCCCTCAGGGTTTATCACTTCACTGCTGGCTTTCCTTGGATGTTTCAAGTGTGTAGATTGGTCTGTGGAATTCCAGTGATTTCGAAATTCCCAAGAGAACTTTTTCCCAAGAAAAGCTTCTGTTTAGTTGTAATTGCTAAATCATTGATCCTAGTGGATGAGAGCAGTCCCAGAAGGTTTGGGTGGTTTGATGTGGTTAATTTTGAGTGGTTTTCCTGGTGATGTGATTCCCTGCATGGTGTCAGTGCTGAGGGCAGAGTGCAGTGTGCCTTTGCTGTGGTGTCACTGCTGGTTCTCAAATCTCTGTGCAGGAATATCGAGGAGATCCTGGCAGCCAGAGGGGAGCAGGTGAGACGTGTGGCTGGGGAGGAGGCGCTGGAGCTGCTGCTGGAGAGCCCTGCAGAGCCCGGGCCCCAGGGGCAGCTGGCACAGGGGGACAGCGGGGAAGCCCCCCCAGATCCTGGCAGCAAGGGACACACCTGACACGAGGGACTGTGGCCTGTGGGACACGTGTGACACGTGAGATTGTGGCCTCCTGGACAGACCTGCCACGTGGGATTTGGGACATTCTGCTTGGACTCTTCACCTTCATTCCCTGATTCCAGCTGTTTCTAAAATAAACTCGGGTGTTGGGTTTTCTCTGTTGTGTGTCTTTGCCTGTGTAGTTTTGCCTTTGATCAAGCTGATGTCTTTAGAGGTGTGTTGGTATCTTTCCTGGTACTTGTTTTGCTTTCAGGCAGTTTTCAGTGCCCCAGCAATGTCCCATGCCTGACTTTGTTCCCTGCTCAGAAATTCTCTGTGTGTGTTTGACCTAGAGAGGTGCAGCTGGAGCTGGAGGTTTTAGGGATGCTCAGGTGTGGCAAATCAGGAGAGGGGGCAATTGATACCACCTGAGGAGAATTCTAAAGCCAAAATAACCTTGCAGGAGGATCAGATCACCTGCTCTTAATGCAGTCAAGGACTTCTTTATCTGTTCTTTTGACCTCTTCCAGGGTTTTTTTTTCTGTGTCCCTCATGTCAGGGCTGAAAGTTTTGTATTTTGATCCCACTCGAGCATGGGGGTTTTACCACTCCTTGTTGATGAGGGGGAGTGTGGGTGTGAAGGCAAAATTACTAGTGGTGGAGAGAAGAAGAGGGCCCAGAAAGTTGTCGTGGCAGATATTGAGGGGCTTATTAGTGCTACTGCAGTAGGTTAAGATTAGTTAGAAATTTAAAATGAAATAAGTGACAGATGTGGGAGTTTGTCAGCATGCAGCTCTGGGGTAGTGGTGGATCAGGCACTGAGATGATGATGCTGTGCTTTGTTAGGGTTTGTTCCCTCGGCACAGTTCCCACCTGCTTTCTTAGGGTTTTGAGCTTGCAATCAAAGACTAATTCAGTTTGGAAGAGCCTTCTGGAGGATTCCAGTCCAGTCTGCTTGTCAGAGGAGGATATTCAGGATCTTGAATCACAACCTCTATGGATCCTCCTCATCACTGAGGCACATAAAGCAGTAAAACCTCTCTCAGCCTTTGTGTCTTGGGCTGAGCAAACCCAGTTCTCTCAGCCAGGCATCCCCAGCTGCTTGTGGTGCTTCATCAGCCACAGATCCAGTGAGGGCACTGCAGGCATTCATGAGTTTCCTTCATCTGGAGTGTTCATAACAATTTTGTGTTGCATTGTAGGTGTTGGGTCAGAGCACCAGGAAAGTTGTCATGTTCCTGTGGGTGTGTCAGTGCAGAGTGATGAAACAGGGCCAGGAACTTCATCAGCCAGCTCGTGTGTGCTCAGATCTGTGAGATGATCTGCTGGAGTGACCCAGGATTGACAAACAGGAATTTGCATTCAGAGCACTGCTGTGTTCTCCCCCTGAGCTGGGCTGCTGGCACCTATTAGCACTGCTGGAAAAGTGTTTGTTTTATTACCTTTAATCTGAAAATCAGCATTCTGCTTCCATGGTGCTGATGCCTTTGATGGGGTGGAACAGAGCAGCTGTTGCAGGATCCGTGTTGCCTTGGAAACAACTCATTTACAATCTGGCTTTTTTATACTGTTTTCCTTACCTTTCTTACCTGTTACTAGGTCCCAGGAAGGTGGTGCAAATTTTTGCTATGTTTTAGTAAAAAATGTAGCAAAATGTAGCAAAATCTGTGTTGGCTGTTGCTAGATTTTAGTGTTTCCTTGTGCCAGTGCCCTCTGTCACCAGGTGCTCTTTGGGGTAGGACAGAGACAGAGGCCCTCTGAGCATGGTGGGTGGCAGTTCTTGCTGCTGCTCTGAACATTCAGGTAAATATAAGGGGAGGGAATTTACACATCATACAAAAAGATTTGCTGCTAAGAGATTGCAGCTAAAACCCCGATTTTTTCCTACCTTTTGAAGCTGTTTGTTCTGCAAAATGTGTCACAGGGCAGTGGGTTTGCTCTGGAAAGAGGACACAGGTAAGCACACGGGCTTGCTGTAGCCAAAGGCAGGGAGTGAGGAGAAGCAGCTTTTCTCCTGAGTGCCTTTCTCCATCAGCCCTGTCCTGCGAGTCCCTCTGGTGCTTGTGTACAGCTGGGTGGGAGAGGGCAGGATCTCGTGTTTCTGCTGGGTTTTTAGGGTTCTTCGTGGGGCAGGATCTCGTGTTTCTGGTGGGTTTTTAGGGTTCTTTGTGGGGCAGGATCTCGTGTTTCTGCTGGGTTTTTAGGGTTCTTCGTGGGGCAGGATCTCGTGTTTCTGCTGGGTTTTTAGGGTTCTCCGTGAAGAGGACATGTCCTGCACGGGGACAGCCCTGCTCCAGCAGCTCACACTGCACAGCTGCAGCAGCAGCAGCACTCAGGGCCGGCAGTCCCGCTGCTCTCCAGCGGATGTCACCATCAGAGAGCTCTTCCCGATGTGGGAACGAGCCTGGCAGCGTGGCAGAGAGGAGGATTCACACAGCAGGAGCTCAGAACGAGCCTGTGCTGCTCAGGATGGACAGACAGCAGGTGAGACACCATCACTCTGTCCCAGGGATCACCTGCTCCTGGGGAATCTGAGCCTCTGCACACCTGAGGACACAGTTCTGGCCCTAGATCACACACAGAGCTGCTGTGCCCAGGCACCCTGAGGTGTGAGAACACCTGATGGGAACAAGCTGGTGGCTCTTTATTAATCTTTGATCAGGGCTGGCAGTGGCCAGCACGAATGAGCAGGCACAGGAAGCCCAGCTGTGACTTGGCTTTATCCTCACAGGGCTCAGGATCCAAACTGCTGCTCCCAGGCTGCCTTCCAGCCCAGTCCAACAGCCTGCTCATGCCTGCTGTGCTGGAATGAGCTGGTGCTGCTGCTTTGTGTCTACTGCAGGGCTGTGCCCAGCACTCCCTGCCCTTGTCCCCTGGCTCTGGGGAACAGCCCAGCTTTGGGCCAGGCGCCGGGGCGGCACCGAGACCGGGCAGGGCCTGAAAGGAACAGCTCAGCCTCTCCTCAGCCTTTTCCAGTGGCCTTTTCTCAGCCATGCAGGGCTGCTCTGTCTGCCCTGTTGTCCTGGAAACTTCTGGGCAGGGAATTCTCAGGGCTTTGTGCCTTCCCTCCACAGCCACATCCATGCTGGCAGGCTGGCAGAGCTGGGATGGTAGTGGCTGCCATGAGCCCCATGTGCTCACAGAGTAAAGTGATGTGGAGGTAGGTGCACAATGCTTTCCTTAGCACATGTGCTGGTGTCTGTTACCAGAGACTCCCCCCCTCCATTCACCCCCATCCTTATTCCAAAGGGCCAGGATTAGCCCTGCTGTCAGCCAGGAAATAATGGAAATGAGTATTTGCACTGAAGCTTAGACACAAATATTTATTAAGCACAATTCCCCCCACCCCTTCCCCTTGAGCTGTATTCATTTCTAATATATTAATCCATTTGGCAGATTATTTTTTAGAAAAAAAAACAAGTACCTGTGGGTTGGAAATTCCCCATTAAAATGACATTAGCAAATGCACATGTAAAAAATAAATAAGCTCATACATTCAAGTATATGGCAAATAATACCTCAATAATACCTCTGAAAGCTTAATGATCAGGTTCCAGTTCACCACCTGGCTGAGAGCTGCACAGGCCTGAGCCTGCAGCTGGTCAGGTCATCATCATCAATGTTTTTCTCTTTTACAAATGCCAGCCTGGCTGGTAGGTAGGGGATGGGCAGCTCCTCCTCTCCCCTCTCCAGAGCTCTGCCCAGCCCCAGGAAGGAGGCCCAGCCTTGGCCAAGCAGCAGGTGAGTGCTCCCAGGTAGCCACCAGGTAAACTGCAGCTACCACTCCACATGGTCAGTGCAGGCAGGGTAAATGCCCCATGAGCAGCATCACTGGTCTAAAAATGCCTCCCTGCTGGCTGGGAATGTTTCCATCAAATGCATTTCCAATCCAAAGTGCTGATTTAGTCTCTGCAGGAGCGGCGCTGCTTCGGCACAGCACTGGAGCTGCTGAAGTCCAGCACAGTCTCTGGTCAAGCACAGGAAAAATACTGCACCTCCTCAAGTCAGGGCCCTGCTCCCCTCCTCCAGCTTTTCCAGCTGGTCCAAAAGGGGAAGGAATGACAGTAAATGTGAGTTCCCAGCCAGCCCCCCAGGCTGGGGCTCTCCTGAGGCGCCAGGGGCTGGAGACAGGTGGACAGAACCAGAGAGCCTCACTGGGAGCACCTCAGTGCTGGTTTGGGGAGAAACAAGAGGAGGGAAAGGCCACTGGCCCGAGCTGCTGTTGGACACAGAAACAAGGAGGGATGAGCCATGGGCAGAAAGCTTTGCTGGCTGTTGAAGCAGGGCCCTGTCACACACAGGTTCTGTCTTGGACACCTTCACATCGGCTCAGTGGCACCAGGAGCTGTCCCTGATTGCTGTGGGCTGAACACTTGGGCAGAGACCTCTGTCCTCCTTCCCCCTGCCCAGGAACAGCCCCTGCCATGGGGCTGCAGAGGTAACAAATCCCACTAAAGCTTAGGGTCAGAGAGGCTTTTCCCCTGCTCAAGAGATCCTGCAGGGCTGCAGCTGGAAGCAGAGAATGTCCAGGGCTCTCCAGAGAGTCCTCAGCAAACCTAAAATACACTCAGGTGTGTGGGACCACGATGGAGCTGGGGTGGAAAAGGTTTAAAGGACTTGGGCTCTTTTTCTCCTGTAGAAGGAACAAAGCTGAACAAAATGTTCCAGAGAAGGATCCAGAGCCATTCGTGTCAGGGATGACAGGAGGACTTCAAAATGGAAAAGGTGTTCTTCCCTTTCCCTGTTTAAATAAAAGTGTTGCGGAAATAAAAGAAATCAAGGATGGATTTAGCTACCCCCTGTGAGCTCCTCCAAGTTCCTGGGTTTTAGGTGATCAGCAAGGGGCTGCTAAAGTCTTCCAGGTGCTGTGCCCAGAGTTACAGTGGCCGAGTGTCCTAAAAAAACTCCCTTATTTAAAAACTGTCCCCCATCCATTGGGCTCTCCCATAGGAACACAATGGAGGTGCAAGACTGGGAGCACAGGAGCACTCGGGCTTGAAACCACCTACTCTGTTCTTCCTTTTTAAAAAAACAAAATAAAGCTGAAACAACCCCCCCAGAGCAAAGCCCAGTTCTTAGCTGGAACCAGGCCTCTGCTGCTCCTCCTCGGCCTCCTCCTGGGCTGAGGCCAAATCCACACGCTGCTCGTCCATGCGCTTGGCCTGCACACGCTGGATGAGGCTGAAAAAGTCTTCATCAGGCATGGTGGGGCCACGGGGGATGGAGTCTGGGGGGGCACAGCGCTGGTCATCGATCCTGGAGGACTGCAGGGGACACAGGGGCTCAGCATTAGCACAGGGCGGGGAGGAAGGGGCTGCAGCAGAGGTGTCAGAGCCCCCCAGCCCTGTGCCCGTACCTGACACTTCATGAGCATGTTGAAGAACTCGTCCCCGGGCTCCTGGGCGTCCCCCTCCACGCGCAGGTGGCCCAGGTTGTTGTGGGTGATCCGCAGGCCGGGCAGGTTGCCCACGTTGGCGCGTTGGTCATCCAGGCGCCTGCTCTGCGAGCTGGCAATGAGGTCGAAGAACTCCTCTGTCTGTGGAGATGCCATCAGGGTGGACTGTGCTGGGGGAGAGGAGCACAGGGCAGGGTCACCGCCCTGCCTGCCCTGCCTGAGCTGCAGAGCCCAAATCCCCTCCCCAGACTCCTCTCCAACCCACACAAACCCAGCAGGCAGCACTGGGGGAATTGGGTGCCTTGATAAAGCAGAACCTCACACACCCACCCTGCACGGCTGGGTCCCCTGGAGGGCTCCCTGCCTGTGCTTGGCCAGCTCCTGGAGGCCACCAAAGTGCCACCTCAGCCCAGGAGATCCAGTGCCTCCAGGCTGAACCACAGCCTGCATGTGATCCCTGCACTGCTGCTTCCACTCTGCCTTCTACCTGGACCAAGAGGCACAGGCAGAGCTGGCAATGGCAGGTGAGCACAGAGTTCCTGGTGGCCCCTGTGGCTGTAACAGGCACCCACACAGTCCCAACAGCTGGGATTAATTGCAGACAGGCCATCAGCAAAGCCCCTCACCTGGCAGCACCTTCCCAGACCCCCCAGAAATCCAGGCTGTTTGCCCAAGGAGAGGCACTGCCAAGGTGAGTCTGGCTGTCACGGGCTGCAGGACCTGGTCAGCATGAGCAAAACACTAAAACACTCCTGGGCTCTGCTGCTTCTCATCCCACGGAGCAGAGCCTGGGCTGTGCTGGGGGTCCCAGTCCATTCATCTCTCCACCACTGACCCTTTGGAAACACCTCTGGGCTGTGCTCCCTGGAAAGAGCCTGTTGGCTCCTGCAGCTGCTGAGTACGGAAAGGCTCCCAAACAACAGATCAGCAAGGGAAAACTCAGAAAAAACTCAGAAATCCAGCCCAAGTGGGGTTACTTTCCCTGAGCACAAAGCATTGGAGCAGAGCCTGCTCTGAGCCTCCCGACACAAGTCCTTAGAGCCCCAGCTCGTGGAGCTGCAGAAACACAAGAAAATCTCAGTGCTGACGCAGGGATGAATTTCCTCCCCTTCAGCTCACAAAGAATCCTCAAAAATAACACGTCCAAGAGGCTCAGAGCCCAAAAGAGCCAAACAGAACGTGGGGCCGCTTGTGCATTCTTTATAAAGCTCCACATTTTCAACCCCATCTCCTAAATTACACAGCTGTTACAGCCAAATGCACTTGTGTGTCAGAAATGCATCTCTTGACAAAACAATGCTCATTTCCACCTTATTTTTAGACAATAAGTACCCTCTCACCTCAGAGCCAACCTGCCTTCCTACCACAGCCTGACCTCTGCTTCAGCCCCTGCCCTGGCACACGCTGCTTGTGCTGCGGCTCTGGGAGCAGTGTCAAGGGGCTCCTCTCCTATTTGCACTTCATATTCATTTGGAAACTGATGATGAACAAATCCATCAAGTTAAATAACTGGTTTGAGCCCTCTGTGCTGGTGATTAAGCATGTGAGGGTGATGGTGCGTTTTAGAGCTTCTCCCCAGCTTGGGTTAAACAGAGGCCCTGAACACTGAAAAAGCCACGAAACCCAAGTGCAAACACAGCCCTGCCTTTCCTGCCCTATTTGTCAGGCACCTTCCTCAATTTATCCCTGTCCTTCCTAGGGCTGAGCTGTTTGCCTGAGAGTTCCCACTGTTTATCCATCCTCCTGGCTCCTCTGTCCTCACACAGCACCTATCACCACCCCATCCAAGAACAGTACAAAATCCAGAAGTTTTTCCTCCATGGCAACGCTGTTACAAAAACTGGCAATATTTTAACTTGCCTGAGAAAGCCTGACCCGGCCCCTGCACGTCCCAAACCCCAGGTTCTCACAGAGCTCTTTCAGCAATGACCATCATCATCTTCTTCCTGAAGGTACTGGAAGTGGCACAAGTCCTGTGCCAACCTCCTTGTTCAGAATCCAAGACCTAAAGACCCACACTGAAAAAAATCCAAGTGCATTCTGCATTTCTGTCGCTAATTTACTCCCCAAACCTTAGCTCACATTCTCCAGCCTTTCCCTCGGCAACCATTTACATAAGAATGTTTTTTCCTTCCTTAAATCATGACGGAGATTGCCAAGGAACCGCTAAAGTTCAGAGAGCTGAGTGAAAACATCACGGGATGCACGGCAAACCACAACAGCTGGGCACGCCGCGGGAGCAGCGTCACTCCCACAGGAGCGGGGCTTTGGGAAGGGATTGGGGAACGCTCGGGTGCTCACACAGCCGCTCTCCCAGCGCAGGGACCCGCGTGGCCGCTCCCTCCGCAGCCTCGGCCGGGCACTCCTCCAGCGGGCAGCGCTGATCATCCATCCGGTTGCTCTGGAACTTGCTCAACAGGTCAAAGAAGCATTCCTCGTCCGAAGGGGTCCGGTTGATTTTCTGGGAAGAGAGAGGAGAGTCAGAGTCAGAGCACCATGAACAAATCCCCGAGTTTTGGGAATAGCCGTGCCCTCTCCTGGCTCTGTGCAGGGCTGGCTCCTGGCTGTGCCCCGGGCGTGCCAAGCCCCACAGTCTGGAGCCTGCTGGGTCTCTGCTCCCCTGATCCCAGAGGCTCCAGGCACTGCCACAGCCCAAACCCGTGCATAGAGGAGCCTCGTGCAGCCGCTGTCACTGCAGAGCAGCCACAGGAACCTGGAGGCTGAATGGGAAAGAGGGGAAAGGAGACAGAATTTACCCTGGCACTGCTCCGAGGGGAGCTCCTGGGCTGCACAGGGCTGGCTCAGAGCAGGATGAAGGGAGCTGTGCAGCCACCCTGGCTGAAATGCTGCCCTGTGCCCAGGGCTCAGCCCAAGCTCAGGGATTGCTTTTTCCACCAGCTAAATCCAACCTTTCCAGGCCACTGCCCCTCACACCCCAACACTTCCCTCAGTGCCTGTTTCCTCAGCACAGCACTTGTAGCAGTCACCCAGTTGAAAATGCCACAAAATTACAGATTTTCAGGACAACAGCTCTTGCACAAGAGCCCCAAATGAGCACCTTGCACTAGACAGGGATATATTTAAGTTGTGCTGCAGGAGGCTGGCGTTGGAGGCAGCCTCTCCAAGCCACTTGCAGCAGGGAGAGGGGCTGTGTGTCCTGATCTGGAGCAGACAGAGCAGCAGGAACCACAGATCCTTCCAAGGAGTCACTTGCAATGGGAAATAAAATTAGCCAGTGATAAGAGGGGCATCTGCCAGGCTTGGGGATATTCCCTACACACCAAGCTGGTCCCACCAGTTGCTGAAAAAAAGCCACAACAGAAAGGAACCAAAACCTCTTAGAACTGGGTCTATCTGAGCTATTTTCTAGCCAGAGGCCAAGCAGAGAATGGGTACTGGGTCCCTCCTGAGGGGCTGCACATTCCACCAGAGACATGGAGAGGGCACAGTCAGACTTTCCAGCACATCAAGGAATTCCCTGGGCTGCTGGTGAGGCAAAGTCCCTCTCCCAGCTCTGCTGGTGGCCACTGTGGGCAGCCTGGGAGCTCTCCCAATCCCACCACAAACAATGCTGCTCACACCAGAGCTCTTCCCCATGGCAGGGGCAGGCAAAGCCCTTCAGGGGAGCTCTGCAGTGGGGAGAGACTTGTGCTGACAGGGTTAAAGCCACAAGTTGGATTGGGTAGATGAAGGAAAACAATTTTCCTGTATGCTAAGCGAAGCAGATGAGATGCACTCAGCTTCTATTTAGGGCAGCGTCAAAATTAGCAGCAGGCCAGAGAGGAACATTGGCAATGTGGGAGCTGATCAGGGAGGGGAAAAACCCCTCTCACCTCCTGCCTGCCACGTGCTGATCCACTAATGGAGCCACAGCCCCAGTGGACCCTCTGAACCACCAACAGTTGCACCTCAGAAATCAAAGCTGGCTCGGGCTTGAACCGAGGGTGAACTTCATCTCTCACAGCTCTGCTGTGCTGGGTTGTGTGACCCAAATTTCAGGGTAGAGGAGGAAACCGGTTCATTCACACCGAGCCTCCCTCCCGCTGTTCACGACTGCATGGAGTAAAGCAGAGCAGCCCTGATCCAGGGGGAAGCTCCAGCTTGCAGGAGCAGCCTGGCAGTGCATGCCAGAGCCCCCAGCTCAGAGCTCCCCTCCACAGATCCCCCCACAGCACCTCCTGCAGAGACCCTGCAGTTTGGGGATCTGGCTCCCAATGCACCTGGCAGAGCAAAGGATGCTCTGAATGAGCAGGAAGAGCAGGCAGAGCGTGGAGGTGTGGGGCAGGGCTGGCAGTGTGCCTGGTACCTCCAGTGGCACCCGAGGGGCAGGAGGTCAGTGCCCTTGGGCCATGTTAGTGCTGACACGGCTGTGCCAGCCCCAGGGCACCAGGCTGCCTCCAGCCAAACCCTGCCCCAGGCCTGAACCTCTCTAATTAAAATGCCCAAATGTGACAAGGCAGGGAGCTCTCAGCTCCTTCCCTGCCAGGCTGCTCCCAGCCCCGAGGCAGGAGCTGGGAGGGCAGATGGAGCTGTGATCCCACCCTGGGGCTCTCCATCTGCTCCTGCTCACCCAGGGCTTGGCACAGCCAGGGTCAGGAGGCTCCCCGAGAGCCAGGGCATCACCTCATGCCCTGCCACAGCACAGACACACAGCCACATCCCCAAATGCTCCTGGGCACCAGGCTCAGTGTCCAGCCCCAAGACCACTTCTCACCTCATGGTCGGTGTCCCTGTCTGGCCTCGTCCCCCATCCTCTGCCTCCAGCGCTGCAACTGCCCAAATTCTGCCAACTGTCACCTTCCTGTGGCAGCCAGACGCTGTCACAAGGAGTAAAACCAACGGGGCAGAGGGACCCGGGGGCTGCTGGCACTGCAGAGATCATCCCAGGGCAGATCTGGCTGCAAACACACTTGTCCTTGGCACGGGCACAGAGACACTCCCACCTCTGCCCACACAGGAACAAGAACAAGTGTGGAACCCCTGGTCCTGCTCCCTGACCTCGGGCAGGACAGGGATGGCACCATCCCAGGCAGGCTGGGGTCCCACTCGTGGGGGTCAGAGCTTTGTTCACATTTTCTGAGAGTGGAGGGGAGCAGGACTCCCTCTCCTCACACAGGTCACTGGAAGGCATCCAAGCTTTTGCACACATTCCCTTGCTGGAGGAACAGGCTGTTTAACCTGCCTGGGTGGATCCAGGATGTGTAAAACCACAGCCGAGGTGTTGGAAAGGCAGCAAAAAGCAGCTGCAGTGTGTGACAGGATCCTGCTCTGCCACTGTCCCCTCTCCCTGCAGGCTGGGACCACCAGCTCCCTCAGGAGCTCCAAGCCAAGGTCATTACACTGCATGGAGAAGCACAAATCCACCCATTTTCCTTTCTGATAAATTCTCACACCACATAACACCGGTCACAGTTTGGGATGAGGGTCCTGGGCTGCCCAGCTCTGCCCAAGAGATGCAGGAGAACATGGAGCAGCATCTCCTGTGGAAATCCCTCAGTCTGACCCCTCCAGATGTGCAGGTGAGGCCAAGGCTGGAGTGATCCCAGGCGAGGCAAAACAAAGTCAGAACTGACTCCTGAGCCTCATCCCGCTTGGCCATCTTCACTGGGATTCAGGAAAGCCATCAAACAAAGGCAGAAAGCCTCACTGCAAGAACTAAACCACCTCCCAGCTCCCAACACCTGAAGGCACAGCCCACAAATGCCCTGCAGGGCTCCCACCTTGGACCCGCTGCCCACCCGGGGCTCTGCAGAGAACAATTCCCACTGCCAATCCTGGGATCAGCACCCTGTCCCAATCTCTCTGTGGCATCTGAACCACCCAGACCCCCAGCCAGCCCCAGCTGTGGCCCCACCACACCAACATCTGCTGCAGAGATCCCTCAACCCAACGCTCTGGTGGTGGCTTCTCCCACAGCTTCCTGCTGCCCCCACAGCAGCTCGGGATGCAGCTCTTCCCACAGCTCTGCTCAGCCCCACCAAAGCCTGTCAGATCCGCTCTGGGACAGTGCCCCAAAGGTCCCCAAGGACCACAAAAGTATTTCTGTGCTGGCCAAGTCATGGCACATCCCTCAGTGATTCCACGGTCACCCAAACATGGGTGGGACATCCCCTTTGAAGGGAGCTTCGCACACCAAACCAAACCAAACCACAGACACCCACGAGCCACCCAAAGGGCCAAACCTTGTGCCTCTGTCAGACCAGCTTCTCTCACAGCTGCTGTCCCAGGGCACTGACCTGCCTTGGTTCCCCTCCTCTCCTCCAGGCTCAGCTTCTTGCAGCCCTGACCCAGTGCAGGACGGAGCTGTCAGGCTCGAGGGCTGCTCACTCCAGCTTTGTCCAGCCCTCCCAGGGACACCTGGCTGGGATTCGCAGATCCCAGAGCTGGATGGACCCTGGTGGGTCTGGTACAGCAGATCCAGCTCAGGAGCTGCTGCCTGAAGGTGCCTGGTGAGTGCCCAGGTCAGGGATGAGTGAGGAGAGCGGCGGGTTCAGCATTTGTCACTGTCACCCCTCAGAGCGCGCTGCCTCGGCATTCAAATGCGTCCACCACAATTCCACCTTATCTCAGGAAGGACACAGCCTGGACATGAAGTGACCTGACCCTGTCCCACAGTAACAGAGCTGGGACAGGACCCAGCAATCAGCCCAGAACCAAGTTCTCCCCTGTGGACAGTCCTTGGAGATCCGTGCCCTCGCCCAAGCAGGCGCTTGCCTGCCCTGGCAGTTCTCCATTCCCACATGCCCTGCCCTATCTGCCTCTCCCCTGTGAGCCACACATGTCACCACTCCTTACCTCTGCTCTTTCCAAGGCAGCCGACCTCAAAATCTCCAGGCAGGAGCAGGGCTGGTGCTGCTGGTGACCACCAGTGCCGGGAGCACCTCATCCAGGGCTGTCTGTCAGTCTGTCAGCCCCCTGCACGCAGCTTTTCTTTATCCTGCACCACCCCGCAGAACTCACCGTGGGGGCTGCACCTCTGGCACAGCCACAGCCTCAAACCCCAAAACCATCAGGCACTGAACTTCCCAGCCTCACCTGCAGAAAGGCTCTGAGGGGGAGGTTTGCAGAGAGGCAAGCGGGGGCTGGAGGAGAGGAGTGGAAGGAAATCCCTGGCTGGAATCCACAGCCTGTTTAAAAAACCAGGAGCTAAAATGCCTGGAGTAGCGTCCCTGTGCTCCGGAGCGGGGCTGTCCCTGTCCTGGGCTGGAGTCCCCACTCCTCTCAGCTTCAGAGGCAGCAGAGCTGTGAAATGCTCCCGGTCTGCTCAGGACAGGCAGCAGAGCTGTAAAATGCTCCCGGTCTTTGCTCAGGACAGGCAGCAGAGCTGTGAAATGCTCCCGGTCTTCGCTCAGGACAACGCTTCCCTTTCCGTGCCAATCCCCCGCGGGTGACAGACGGACAGACAGACAGACAGACTCCCCGTATGTCCCCCCGAGCACGGCCGGGCTCAGGGACCCTCCGCACCCTCCGTGCTGTGACACAGAGCCCACCGAGCAGCCTGAGCCCCACCGCAGCAACATTAACAACAAAAAGTTCACACCGGAGCTACCTGAAAACTTCAAACCCCCGAGCGCACACACGGCACATCCCGGCCCGAGCGAACCCACCTCCTCCTCCCGACGCTCTCATTTCAGAGGAAGACGGACACACGGACAGACAGACAAACCCCCGTTTCCCTCACTGACCTCAGCAGGGCTCCGGCTCTCACATGTCCGCGGGCAGCAGCGCTGGATGCTCCGAGGCTCTGCCGGGTTTGTGCCGAGCGGGGTTTGAGCTGAGCGGGGTTTGTGTGCCCAGCGGGGTTCGAGTGCCCAGCGATGTGAATGAAGAGCGTCGCCGGCTGCAGGGACCCGCCGGGTGCGAGCCGAGGTTTAAAGCGACAGCCCCGCTGCCACCTCCCCCCAGAGCCCCGGCACGATGGGGAGGCTCCAGAGATCGCTCCCGGCTCCCTCACCCCGCTGCCACGATCCTCCCGTTATTAGATGATGCTCTTAAACACACAGTGCAGCTACGTGAATATTTAGCTTCCCTTCCACCTCCTCACCTCCCACCCGCCACACTCACTTCACCTTAAAAATAGATCGGGATCGATTCTCCCAAACTACATCTGCAAACACGCCCGGCTCCGCGGGCACAGGCAGCACACGCTCTGTGCACACACAGACACACTCTGATCGCTTGGATTTAAAGCACCAAAATACTGAAGGACCATTTTTAGCTCCTGATAGTCCTCCTGCTCTTCATATTATTAGATATGTGTGGTTTTTTTGTCTTCTTGCAAGAGCCTAGGCTGCTCAGCCATAAGCATCTCTTGATTTAAATGTAACACTGCTCGACAGAGGGAAATTTCTAATTGCAACAGGGTTTTAAACAGGGAAAGATGGAAATGCCACGCAGCAGCCAAAGAGCTGCTCTCACGTTTGTGAGATGGGAATTTACTGCCAGTGAAATGAGGCACTGGGAGGAAAATCACCTTTCCAAGGGGGCAGAATGGGGACAGAGCCTCACTGGCACTGTTGGCTCTCTGTCCACACTTGTCCTTCATTCTCGTTTTTCACTGCCCAAGTAGGAAATCACTTTAACCTGAACAGCTTTGGGGAACTGCCCATGCTGTTCCACACCAGTAAATTCATTTCCAGGAGCTATCCAGTATTTTCCAGAGGAAGATGGAAACTGTGTGGGACCTGAGATCAGGATGCCTGGCTCGGTACATGGCCCTGACTGAAGAAGCAGAGAAAGGTGAGGGAAGGCAGGGCACAGGCACAGCTCCTGTGAGCTCAGAGCTGGTGCTGCAGCCCTGTTCCCACTGGGGCTGAGATCAGGGACCCATGGACAGAGAGGGCAACAAGGGAATGAACCAGGACGGGGACTCTGCCCCTGAAGAGCTGAGCTGCCTTTGGAGAGCTCTGAAAGGGGGAATCTGCAGCTAGAACAGGGGGAAAGGCAGAAAAAGGGGATAACAGAGGGGGAGAGGTGCTTGGAACAACATGAGGAAATGACATTTTCCCTCTGAGTTTAGGATGCAGCAAAGAATAACGAGCGAGACATCTGAGATCTGCAGAGACACCACCTACCACGTCAGGCTGGAGCTCGGGAGCTGAGCGTGCCCTGGGCACACGTGTGCCCTGCTCTGTGCTGTGCCCAGCCCTGGCACAGCCCATCCACACCCTGCCCAGCCCCAGGACGTGCACACGCTTCCCTCGGAGCATGAAATTATCACCCTCACTTGGACACTTTTCAAAGATTTTTTTCCCTTTAAACAACTCGCCCACTCATCCCTATAAACGCCGGTGCTAAAAGCTGGTTCTGTTGTTAAGATTTCAAATAACTCGGGTTTTATTGTTCCAAACAAAATCAAAATAACTCACCCACGCTGCCTCCTTCCGAAATGCAGTCAGTGCTGACCTGTTGGGACCGTGCCCTGCTGCCACACAGGCTCAAGCACGGGGCTGTGCCTCACTGCAGGTGACAATGTCACTGTGATTGCCCTTGGAGGGAGCCCCGGGGTGTCTGCCTCGGGTGTTACTGACACCTCTGATCTGTCTGGGAGCCACCGTGACCAGACTGGGCCACTTTGTGCCACAGCCACACTAAAATGGGATTTACTCTTCTTCCTCAGCTACACAACAACCTGTCCTGAGATCACAGGTCAGTCCAGCCCTCATTGCTGAGACCAGGGGGATTACTCCTGGTTTCTCCTCTGTTTATTCACACAATCCTCTGCAGTAAGTGTAGCAACTTTTCCATGTGGATTTTGACAGCATTTACCATGCCAGGCTGGGTTTCCCTGGCACTATTTAACAGAAACTCACCAGCCTGGATTTAGCACCTGGAGCTTGTTTTACTAACCAGGGACACAAGGTAGGAGCATCCTCACTCCAGGTCAGTCTGGAGAGATGAGTGGCTACAGAGGTCAGAATGACCCATCAAAAACCTTAAACACCAAAACTGGGAGTGAACCTGAACTGCTTGGAACAGCTCAGGCTGGAGGTGGATGACAACAAGCAGAAAGTTTTTGGGGTGTAGCTCTCACCCAGGGCTGTGGTACCTGGCTGGGCACACCAGCACACACCCAAAGCAGTAAAACACAAAGTTTTGGCTACAACTCACTGCAGTGACTGACCCTGCACTTGGAGAGGGGAGAACCAGGACCATGCTCAGCCATGGAGTCTCAGCTGAGCAGCACTAATTTACCAAACTGAAATAACTCTGTTGCTTGAAAGGGTATAACCCATATTCCTGGTTAATTAGCACAAGGTTAATATATAGAGCACTTTCTCTATCCACCTCCCCACTCCAACCCCACAGAGCAGGGCAGGTGAGCTCCTCTGCAGTGATGGAGACAATCCATGCTCCAGCTGCTCTCCCCATCCCTTGCACTCCCTGCACCTCACACTGGAACCTCCTGACAGTTTGCTTTGAAAACGCTTTGCAAAAAAAGCCTGCTCGTCTCTGGATTGCCAAAACTGTGCTGCTTCCTTGAATCAGACTTTTATTTAGACACCTACTTGCTCTGAGCACAGCGAGGTTTTCAGAAGGAGCTGAGCAGATGCAGCACCTTCCTTGGGGTGGTGGGGATGGGGGAAGTGGAGCTGTGCACACCCATCCACAGCAGCACCCATAACACATCCAGCCTGCACATCCACACCCCTGCTCAGCACACACCCAGATGTTAATTATTATTTACTCCCAGCCCAGAAACGCCTGAAGGCCGCGTTCCAGATCAAGGCTTTGTTGTGCAAGGCACCCCACAAAACACGAAATCCTGGCCCTGCTGGGGCTGCTACCCGTGGGTTTGCCACTGCAGCCATGGTCTGCCTGACCTGCTCAGGAGAGTTGAAACAGGCAAGACAAAAATCACATGCAAAGGCAGGAGCAGCTTCTCCTATCAGCCAACAGCATCTCCTGCTCTGGGACCTGCTGCTGCAAAGGGCAGGATGGAACCACTCCCTCTCTGGGGTTTGCTCCAGGGAACACTGGGATTCAAGTGGCTTTAGACACAGGCAAAAAATCCTCCTGGGACTTTCCTGCAGGTCCCAGGGAGTGGCACCTCCTGCACCCAGGCACACACAGAGCTCTGCTGGCTCCCAGACAGGGCTGCATCGACTGCCCTGCACTGCAGGGAGCTGGAATATCCCCCGTGGCACAAACAGCACGATCCAGGCTGGAAAAGTTGGATCCATGGGATGGTTTGGGGCCCTGCTCTGATTGCACATCTCCCCAGGGGAGCCTCTCCAGCCACCCCTGCCCTCAGAGCCCTCACTGGGCTCAGCTCTGCCAGGGCTTCTGGGGAAGGGGAAGGAGCCAGGGGCTCTGAAAAACCATTCTTTGGGCTTTTTGAGATTAATTGGTGTTAACTGCCTAGGGAGGCTTAAAAATAGCACAGCTAATGGAACATGTGGATGCTGAAGGTGAGGTGTGAGCAGAGGCCACGTTAACCTGACACAGGCTGTGCCCAGCCTGCAGCCAGAGCCCAAACCAGGGACAGCTTCTGTCCAACTGTCCAGGGGCAGCTTCTGTCCAACTGTCCAGGGACACCTCCTGTCCAGCTGTCCAGGGACAGCTCCTGTCCAGCTGGGAATGGCTGCCTGCACCTCTCATTCTGCCTTCACACCCATCTGGGGACAGGGGAACCTCTCTGCTGTCACTGCAGGTTTTATCAGGAGAGCTCAAAGAAACAGCCCCCAAACCCCCCTGTGATTCATGGATTCCCATCCTCCTCCTGCAGCCACGGAGGACCCTCAGCCTCAGTTTCCTGCACCCTGTCCAAGTACAGAGGCAAGGGCAGCTCAGAGAGACCCCAGAGCCTCTGCTCACCCCAAGGCCACCCTAAATCCAGAGGAGAGGATTGCACTGATGGGACAGTATCTATCCTAAAGCTAAAGGAACAGCCTGTCCCCTGTCCCCTGGCTCCCTGAGCCCTCCTGCCTGCCCACTGACTGCAGGGATGGAGCTGCCTGGTGCCAGGCAAGGCAGCAGGGTGGCCTCTGGGCAGGATGCCCCTCTGGCTGCCCTCTGGGGGTGATCTGCCCTCCCCAAAACTGAGCAATAACAGAAAAAACCCAAACCTGCCCCAAGGCTGTGCTTTGTGTCCTCTGGGGGAGCCTCCACTGCTCAGGAACTGAAAACAGCCACAATCAAAGATAAGGCTCAGACAGAGCTGGTCTGGTTGTACAGCTCTATCCTTCAGTAAAACCCAGAAATGTAACAGCAGCAGCATTTCCTGGGTTTCAATAGAATTTACAGCAAGAGAAACACAAGTTATTGGTACAGAAAGGATTCTTTAGGTAGCCCCAGCAAGCACAGCCAGACCATGAGCCCTTCCAGCACAGGGATCTGCTGGATCCATCCATGCCAGACCCCCCAGCCACAGCTGGGAGCTCAGGGATGGTTGTGCAAGAAAATCAAACACAGCCCCGAGTCACCAGAGCTCCCCTTGTCATCTGGTGTCACCCCAGCTCCAGGGATTTAAGCCCAATTAGGCTGATTTACATCCAAAGAGAACCTGGGCTATGATATTTTTTAAGCTCTTCTGCCATGTGAAGTTTAACAAATGCCAGAGGCCAGGACTGTGAAGGTACAAGGTGCCCCAGGCACAGCAGAGACCCAAGGAAGGAATGAAAGGTTGCAGATTTTGTGGGAAATCAAACATTTGGAGGCTTATCACTCTGGGTTTGGCTTCAATTCATCCTTTTTCCCTGTGCTGTTCCCTTTCAAGTGACAGTTTCTAGGAAATGGTGAGTGTAACATCTCTTTTACTGTCTCATCCCACTTGATGGCTGACAGTTTGCCGGGAGAAAAGGTTGTGCAAGGAGGAAAGCAGACCTCAGTTAGGGTTTCAAAGTGCCAATAACTGCAAACTCAGTTACAGCCAGTCAAGAATGGATTTGGGGAGCTTGGCTTGTCACCTCCAGCCTGGCTCATCGACCTTCAGACCTCCAACACGACTCTGCTGGGTGGATTTGGACAACCAGCTCAGCTTTTACCTCTTTCTTAGCACAGATTCCTCTGGTAAGAGACTTTTCATCACAGTTTTCTAGCCCCAGAGCTGGCCTCCACATGGAGCCAGTTTGGGATGGAACATGAAGTCCCTGATGCTGAAGCAGAGAAGCACCCAGACCCTGGGTGTCCTTGGTGCCACCCCTGCAGATGGCAGGGCTTGGACACCCTCCTGCAGGTGGCACAGCCCTGGCTCTGTGCCCTGAGCTTGGCAAATCCTGCTGCCCACCTCCCTCAGCTCTGATCCACAGCCTGACCTCAGCCTGGGAGGGGGGAAAACACAGAACAAGGGAGTGCAGGCAACAGAAATATCCCAAAGACAGGGAGAGCAGGGACACTGATCCCAAACAGACACTGCCCTGCCAACACCAGCCCTGCCCCAGGGAGCACATGGAAATTTCCTGTCCCTCAGGAAAGGTCATTCCCAAATGCAATCCCTTGGATCTGCCTCCCAGGAATGGTCAATCCTAAATTCAATCGCTGGAATTCAAATCCTGGATCTGCCCCTCAGGAAGGGCCATTCCCAAATTCAATCCCTGGAATTCATATCCTGGATCTTCCCCTCAGGAAGGGTCATTCCCAAATTCAATCCCTCAAAACTGCCCCTCAGGAAGGGTCAATCCTAAATTCAATTGCTGGAATTCAAATCCCAGATCTGCCTCCCAGGATGGGTAATTCCTAAATTAAATCCCTGGAATAAAATCCTGGATCTGCCCCTCAGGAAGGGTCATTCCCAAATTCAATCCCTTGGATCTGCCCCTCAGGAAGGGTCATTCCTAAATTCAATCCCTGGAATTTAAATCCTGGATCTGCCCCTCAGGAAGGGTCATTCCCAAATTCAATCCCTGGAATTCAAATCCTGGATCTGCCCCTCAGGAAGGGCCATTCCCAAGCTCCATCCCCCAGGCACGACACTCGCCTGCAGCAGAGCCAGCTCTGCCCTGCCTCCCTCTCACTCACACAGGCTCATTGGATAATTACAGAGAAAACTAAGGCAAATCCCAATTTTAATGCCATTATAAAACAGAGAGGGGGAATTCATTACCTGGCAGCTGTTCATATTCAAGGAAGAAACTGATAATTTGCCTCTGAGGCAACGAATGCAGCAGAGGCAGCAGAAGCCAGAAAACGCTGCTGCCTCCCCCCACCTTCTCCTGCAGCCACTTTTTGCAGAGCTTTTCCATCCCCACGTTTATTTCCCTGCCTCCCATGACCAAAGTCCCACAGAAGAATTGCTGTCAGGGCTCTGCAGAAGTCCTGAGGGCTCTGGCTGTGCTGCAGCTCCAGATTTGGGGAGCAGCTCTTACACCTCTGCTGGCTTGTGCAAGGAGCCCAGCTGAGCCAGAGAACAGGAGATGAGAAAACCCTACAGCTCAGCAGAGAGACTCAGAGAGAAAGACAGGTCAGACAATCTAAGCTGACTCTGGGGGGATGCTCCTGCTTCTCCCAGGAGCCCAAATCCCTGGCACAGCCTCCCCATACCTGTCAGGCTGGAGCTCTCCAGGTTTTCCTGCACATCCAGGAACCAGCACAGCCTCCCTGCCCCGAGCACTTTGGAAGGTCCCAGCAGCTGAACAGGCAGATAAAGCACTCTGAGAACAAGGCTCTGTGTTTACCTGTTCACTTCCAAGAGGACTGACACCAGCACAGCAGCCTCCAGGTGTCATAGGAACAGCCTTAAATTTAGCAGCAGCTGCTTTTCCTCTCTGCCTGGCTCTGGCTTCTCCCTTCCTCTCAGAGCACGTTCACAGCACCCAGCCTGACCAGCACTAATGGCATAATTACAGCCCTGCACTGAGCACAGGGAGGCTGTGGCTGAGGGAGGCTGTGATCTGCACTGCCCCTGTGCTGTGCCATCCACACACAGGCAGATGGAGCAGGGACCAGGCTCACGTTCAAACAGGGGGGATGCAGTGGAGGCTGCCTGGTGCAAACCCCACATCCCAGCTCACAGGGAATTGGGAAAGTGCCAATCTCCCCTCAAACAGCACAAGGCAACCAGGGAAAGGAGGGAAAGGAGGGAAATGAGCAGCCCCCAAAGCTGACACACCCCAGCACCCACCCAGCCCATTCTGCAGCTCCCAGTGAGGTCACAGGGGAGGGATGGAGACACCTGGCAGCCAAGAGCTGCCTGGACGAGCCCTGATTCAGCAGGGACAGGCAGAACCCTCCAGATCTGCTCCCTGCCACTGACCCTCAGAGGGTCAACCAGGAGCATCCTGCAACCAACAATCCCCCATTAAATCCTGGGACACAAAACCACCCAAACAACTCTGGCAGCCTGCCTCTGGGGTGGGGATGGATGACCTACAAAAAATTCCTTTCTTTTATGGCTGCCTCTCACTGTCATCATAAAAAAGGCCTTATAAAAACATTTGTCCCAGGGAATGTTTGGAGATGCAGAGTGCTTGAAAATCGTTCAGTGTCTAAACACATCAGCAGCCATCCCTGCAAGTCATCACTGCAGTCACACACAGCTCCTCTTCCCCCTGCCTATAAATGGGCCTGGCTGAGGACAGCTCTGGAGGGTGAGGAGTCACTCCCTGGAATGTCCTGAGGATCAGGGATTTCCAGAGCACAGATCCGGACAGGGGTGGGTTTGATCCTTACCTGGCTCCATGGGTTTTGCTCCTGCTGTTGGACCTTGACACAATAAATTGGTTTGGCCCTTGACATAATAAATTGGTTTGGCCCTTGACACAATAAATTGGTTTGGCCCTTGAGCTCTGGCTGATGCTCAGTCCCACTGACCTCAAACACAGGCCCAGAACTGGGGCAGGTCCCCAGGAAGTCTTTTCCAGAACACACAGCCCCTTTCCTCCATGGGCCCTCTCATTCTGCACAGAGGAAGGTGAGGGACACAATCTCTGATATTTCTGAAGTGTTAGAAAAATCCCATCCTTCCAGCAACCTTCTAATAACCCCCTAAAACACATCTGCTACAGAGCCAAAGCCAAGCTGGAGCATCCTGACCTTCAGCACAGTGGAGAGAGGGGTTAAATTTATGAGCAAGCCTTTGATGTCTGCAAGTTTCATGCAGTACAAACCCCCTGCTTTGATGTTCCATTTAAAAGAGAGGGAACTCAGAAAGGTGTGCACTGCACGAGCCCCAGGGAGGGATTTGGAGGGACTTGGATCTGGCTGCCACAGCTACAGGGACAGAGCTTTAATGGAGCCACTTCTGCTCAGGGCTCTGCTGCACCAGAGCAAAAATGTGACCAAAAGCACCTCACCCTCATCATCCTCTCCCACACCAAGCCCTCCTCAGGGCACTGACAGCCCTGAGCATCCCTGAGCTCCAGGTGAGCAGGACCTGGCCTTGTTCATCCCCACACCCTGCCAGGGCTGGCCCTTCCCCTGCAGGTGCCACCAGCCATGGCTGGGGAATCTCCCACTCTGGGCACTCAAGGAAGGCCCTGCCTGCCCCAGCAGGGTCAGGAGCCTCCTGCATGGGCACCACATTCACCAGCACCTCCTGCACAGGGTGGCAGGCAGGTGTGAGGCACAGGGGTATCACAGACATCCTTTATGGAAAATCCTTTCCTTAGGATTTTTCCTCCTGAGAAGCTGAGAGGACTCAGGAACAAAATGGAAACATTGATTATCTGCTGCTGTGGAATGCAACAGGTGCATCTATGATTAGCCCATGTTGGCTGTTTCTAATTAATGGCCAATCACAGTGAGCTGGCTCAGACAGCGAGCTGAGCCACAAACCTTTGTTATCATTCTTTGCTATTCTATTCTTAGCCAGCCTTCTGATGAAATCTTTTCTTCTATTCTTTTAGTATAGTTTTAATGTAATATATATAATAAAATAATAAATCAAACCTTCTGAACCATGGAGTCAGATGTTCATCTCTTCCCTCACCCTCAGACCCCTGTGGTCACTGTCACACAAGGGCCCTGCCACGCTCTCCTACCTTCCTCAGCAGCTGGGCCATGGCTGCTCCCATCCATGCCAGCATCCCCACGGCTTCTCCTGCAGGCTGAGCCCTCCAGTGAGGGCCCCACGGAGCTGCCAGCAGGGACAGGCTGCTCTCCCTGCCCTGTCCCTGCCTCCCCTGCGCCTCCTCCCAAGGGGAGTTTCCCAGCACTCGGTAATTAGCAGCAGCATCATCACCAGCGCTAATGACAGCCACCAGGGCTCCTGCCATGCCAGGCTCCAACAACTTCCCAGCCCTGGAACCTCCCCGGGGGAGGCAGGAGAGCAGCACCACCCCAGCACACCAGGGGGAGGAGAGGGAGGTGAACAACAGGGAGGGGATGGATGGGGGAGAGGGCAGGAGCTCTGAGTGAGGCACTGATCCCCAGCACCTCCCCAGGCTGGATCTGCCCTGGGATGGAGCTCAGGGCAGTGATGGATTGAGCTCAGGGCTGGATCTGCCCTTGATGGAGCTCAGGGCTGGGTCTGCCCTTGATGGAGCTCAGGGCAGGGCTGGATGGAGCTCAGGGCAGTGATGGATGTGCCTTTGGGATGGCCTCGGGGCTGGATCTGCCCTGGGATGGAGCTCAGGGCTGGGTCTGCCCCTTGGATGGAGCTCAGGGCTGGATCTGCCCTGGGATGGAGCTCAGGGCTGGATCTGCCCCTGGGATGGAGCTCAGGGCTGGATCTGCCCCTGGGATGGAGCTCAGGGCTCACCCAGAGGTCACACTGCTGGACCTGGGTTAATTTTTCTCCCTGTTTTTCCTCTGCCATGGACAGCAGGGATTGTGGCACCCCAAAAAGCCTCAGATCAGCCTGCAGAGATCACCTCTAACTAAGGACTCACAGTTTACCAATGGATTAAAGAGAATCTTTGCTTTGTTCCTTGCAAAATGAGGAATCTGGGGGAGTTGTTGTCTGACCAGGAAAAGCTTCTCCCCCGTTGGTTTGGGGTTTGCTCCCTTTGACTGCAAAGGCTCCTCCCATGGATAGAACTGCAGCTCTCCAACAGTGACAGCAGAACACACAGGGGTTGCTCTGCCCATGGCAAAACCCACAGGACAAGGCTGACTTTGAACACCCTGAGGTCTGGCCCGTGCTGCAGAGCCAGCCTGGCCAAGCTGGGAGCTCCAACACAGCAAAGCTGCCCTGAAGTGACCCCAGAGCCACCCCAGAGCCCCCCCAGAGCCCTGTGGCCTCTCTCAAAGCCCCCATGTGCTGCCAAGGGGTCACCAGGGGCTGGCAAAGCCCCACAGGGCATTTCCTGCCACAGCCCATGGACCCCCAGCTCCACTCCTCAGGAATGCCCTCCCCAGCTCCTGCTCTTGTTTGGGCTCTGGCTGAATGTCTGAGTTAAAAATACAGGGCTATTTCTGGCAGAAGTGGTTTTTTTTCTCTCTTTGTATTGCCTTGTGTGCCCCCATGCTGCTGGCTCCTCTCTGGCTCAGATGAGCTTTGTTTTCCTTCTCACTGATCATGTTTGCACCTGTGAGCTGCAGGAAATGTTTTTCCCAGCAGACCATTTCCATGAGCACTGCTGGGAATGAAGAATGAGCTCAGAGAAGTCTAAAAAAATTTTTAAAACCCCAGTTAGTGTAAAAATTGGGTCTCCAGTGGCCAGAGAACTGAAAATCAGGAATGTCTGTGGTAAAAAAAGGATGTGTCCACACACTCATGCACACAGGTACAGCAGGATATGTTCTCCCCATGATCCACAGCTGAGGAACAAAGGACTCAGAGCCAGAATTCCCTTCAAGCATCCCCAGGCTTCATCCCAAGCTCTGCAGCTCTGACTCTTTCTTAGCCAGCATGAAAATATTTAATTTCTCTTTTTTCTTAAATGCCAAGGAAAAGAAAAAAAAAACAAAACTAGGCCTATCTTTTCTGGCTTGGATTCCTTCCATCTGGAATCTCTGCATGATCACAGAACTGTGATAGTGTGTGAGAGACCCAGTGAAAAGCAAAAACCTGAATACTCCCAGCACCCATGAGATCACTGATTGTTCATCATTCATGCTTTGTCTCTCCTGGCAACAAGCTGAGGGTCTGGGGCTTTCTCACCTGAGATCACTGAGTCCAAACCCCTCCAAGCCCCAAGGGAGGTGCCATCAGTGTGGGAGTGGGCTCTGCCTCCAGGGCTGGAACCAACCCAGCCCAGCTGCAGCTCCCCAGTCTTGTGTTTGCCATGTGCCACCACAAACATCAGCCAAAGCAGAACTGTCAGGTTAGAAACAGCAAAAAGGCACCTGGGGAGCTGCCAGGACAGGGATCCTCAGCATCCTCCAGGGAGCTGAGCACAGACTGATCACAGCTCCCCACACAGGGGCAGGAAATCACCAACACCAGGGCCAGCTCCTGAGGAAATGAGCTCCATCTGTGCTGCTCCCAAAGAAAAGCTCCTGGATGATGATTTCTACCATCTCTGATGAATTCTAAGAGACCATTCTGCACAGTAACCATCAGTGTGATCAGAACATGAGGCAGAACTTCTACAGTCCCACATTGGGCAGAGGCAACCAGCAAAGCAGCACTTCTGGTTGTGTGTCAAAAACCTGGGAAGGGCTCTGCTTTGTGAAGGCACCAATCCCACTCCTCATGAGCCCCAGGAGCTGATCAATTCAAGCTCCACAGAGCACCCAAACTGCTGTGCTTTTCTGCAATTCCAGGCATCACATCCTGACAATCCTAAACTCAGCTAAGCCCAGCTCCAGGCTCCTGTCCCTCAAGAGAAGGTTTAATGTCACCACAGAGACACAGTTTGTGATGGAGACTGGTTCCACTGCTCTGCTAAAAGGACAGTGATGCTGAGGCTCAAAAAGACAAAAGGCTTTGCCCACAGCTGCCCCCAGAGCCAACAAACAGAGCACAGCTACAGAATCTCCTTTCCAGCCAGAAGTCCCCCCTGCCACCCCCACACCTGGAAATGAGGTAAAAACAAAGATGAGGAGCTCCCAGATCAGCACTGGAGAGTAAAATCATCCCAGTGGAGATTAAAACCATCTTCCTACCGACTGTGGCACCTGCACCCTGAGCTCCCCAGCATCCAGAGGGGGTCCCTGGGCTCTCCTCTCCGAGCTGGCCTGGTGCTCCCGGTGCCTCCTCGTCCTGGCAGGTAAGGACAGGAACTCCTTCCCTGGGACCTTCAGCTCTCCCACGTGGTGGCTGTCCCCATTCTGCCCCTTGGGAAAGCAAGAAACAGTCACTGCAGCAATGCCTGCCTCAGGGCTTGCTGGAGCTCTACCCACAGGGCAGGAGAGGCACAGGAGCACAGGGAACGTGGGGCTGGTGCTCAGGGATCCCACTGACATAGAAATACAGGACTGGGACACAGGATTGGGACACAGGATGGAAATACTGGATCAAAATACAGGATTGGAATAGAAGATTGAAATACAGGATGGAAACACAGGATTGAAACACGGGATTGGGACACAGGATGGAAACACAGGATTGGAATAGAAGATTGAAATACAGGATGGAAACACAGGATTGAAATACTGGATGGAAACATAGGATTGGGACACAGACTGAAATACAGAATTGGAACACAGGATTGAAGTATAGGATTGAAACACAGGATGGAAACATAGATGGAAACACAGGATTGAAGTACTCTCTGTCCAAGACAGAAGCTTTTGTTATCATTCTTTCTAATTCTATTCTTAGCTGGCCTTCTGATGAAACCTTTTCTTTTATTCTTTTAGTATAGTTTTAATGTAATATATATCATAAAATAATAAATCAAGCCTTCTGAAACATGGAGTCAGCTCCTCATCTCTTCCCTCACCCAAGAACCCTGTGAACACGGGCACACTGGAGCTCTCCCAGGGCTGTACCCAGTGGGACAGAGCAGAGGAACCACATCCAGAGCCCTCTGAGGGAGAGGAGACCTCACAGCCTGCCAAGGACACTGCAGGGAACAGGAGAGCCCACCCTGACCCCACAGCTCCTGCCTGCTCCATCCTCCACAGAACCCCTGAAATCCCTGACCCTGCCTGAGCTATTGAGTGATATTCAGCATTTCAGCAAAGAGCAGCATGAACAGGCAGCCACACACAGCACAGCCCCTGGGCAGCCCTCAGGGCTCTGCTGCTCCATGGGGACACCAGCCAATGTCCCTGACCTTGGGCACTGCTGTCCCTGCCATTGACACCCCGGAGATGGAGTCACGTTGGTGACAGCAGCAAAAGCCAAAATGGCCAAGGGGCACTGGGAGCATTGACCAAAACACATCAGGACATTTGGAATTTATTTTCCAAAGAGAGTTCATTCAGGGAGGAGCTTTTGCCTGGCCTTCCCAGTGTTTGCTGGGATTTTTAGGTACCCAAATGGTTTAGGTGCCATTTAGGTAACATTTAGGTTTAGGTACCTAAATGATAAAGGCTGAGGTTTTATCTCATTGACTGTCTGCACCCACCTGGAGCTTGGGTGAGCTTCTCCTCTCTGTGACAGGTCTGGAAATGCTGTGCCTGGAAAGCACTGGGTGAATGGGGATGATTTGTGCCAGAATCATCCCAAAAAGGCAGCAGGGCTGCAGGGGCAGGGCTGGCCCTGGGTAGCAGCAGCATTTCCTGAGAGGCTGAAATGATCCCTGGGGCTGGAAGGGCTCAGAGCCTCCAGCTGCTGCAGGAGCAGCCCTGGGACACAGATGAAACTCTGATCTGCTCAGATCTGACACTCCCAGGAGCACAGAGAGCCCTGGAACAAACCCTGGGAGAAACCCTGGAACAAACCCTCTGCTCCTGCAGGGCTCCATCTCCTGTGTGTGCCCTCTGTGCCCCTCCACTGGGGTGACAGGCACTGGCAGCCACCCAGGGCTAAGCTGCTCACCATGATCCTTCCAATCAAGGGCTGCTTTTGCAAAAAAAGCCCAGAAGTGACTTTCCAGCTTGGAGTGTTAAGTGCCTTTTGAGTCAGACCAGCTGTTCCTCTCCTCCAAGCTCTCTAGAAACCCTCTTTGGTTAATCCCATTGACTCCAGTGATATCTGCTAATTGCATATTTCCCTGCAAATGAAGCCAGGCAACAACAAACCAACTGGAATCTGTGCACAGATTCCCTCTGATGATCTTTGAGGCCAGACATCTTTGCTTACCTTTTCAGAAGGGAACTTGAGGAGGTCTAAGCTGTCCATGCTGTTCCTCTGAAGTCTCTTTGGCCTGGCTCCTGCAAAACAACACTCTCACATCAGGGGGGTGTCACCAACACACAAATGTCACAAAGAGAGAACCCAAACCAGCTCTGGTTAGCTAAAAGTCAAAGGGGTGGGATGATGCAGCTGTGCTGGCATTGAGATTAGAATTTGAGGGTTTTTTCCCTTTTGTTTTGGGTGTTTTTAAAGCTCTGTCACAGGGCTGTGTGAGGCTCTGGCCACTGAGCTGCAGCCAGGTCACACCACGACCCTGATCTCAGACAAGGTCTCTGGAATTCAGGAGTTACAAACCTCACCCTAAACCACAAAAGCCATGGGACTGGCATTGAGAAAAATCATAACAAAGAGACAATTTAATACATCTGTGGATTTTCTGCTTTATCATCATGTTTATAGCTGAAAGAATGTTGCTGGGACTCAACTTTGAGCTTTTCTCTACAGTCACAGAGGCTGCAAAACTAAGTGAAGGAGCAAATGTGTTCTAACAATTACAAACCCAGCCTTAAGGGGAACAAAATCTTGCCTTGAACCTGAAAGAGGAATCAAAACTTGGCAGGATTTATGATATTTATTTGAGATTTCATAAGATTTTGAAGTTTGATTCCAACAACAACAGAGCGGGTGAAACACAGTTCACTCCTGGTTTCCAAACCCTCTTTGCCTCCAGTCTCCCTTCAAGCTCCTTCCAGCTGCTCCTGCCCTGCTGACAAACAGCCAGGATGTACCAAATGGCCCTGGGATGCTTCCACCACACCTGGGAAAGCTCCTGCCCTGCCCTGCAGGCTCAGCTGAGCTGATCCCCATGTGACACCCCACTGCAGCAACCCCACACAGGGCAGAGCCCCAAACTCTGCACTCAGGGTCCTGAGACACCTTCCAGGCTCCAGGGGAAATCCTGGGCAGGGGTGAGCCCTGGGAACAGAAACCACAGAGCTCTGTGTGGTTCCTGCAGCAGCAAACTCCCAAACCCCACCATTCCTCAGCTCCCCAGTGCCCTCTGAGCTCAGGGCCCACAGAGCTGCTCACTGGGCAAACCTAACAGAGAAAAGGCACAAAATTCACCCATCAAGGCTGGCTGAATGCAGAGCGTGGGGATTAAATGGAAAAATGCTCCAGGGATTCCTGCACCAGCACACCCAGCTCAGCCAGGGCTCCAGCTCCCACCACAGCTGGATCCAAACTGCACCAGCTCCAAGGACAGCTCTGCTTTGAGGAGCTCAGCTTCACCAGATACAAACTCAGACCAGCTGGGTCTTTTCTCTGCAAATCACCCCTGGTTAGAGAAATGCTGATGCACATTTAGGGGAAAACTGAAATCAAAGATGTGCCCAACACCACAGCAGTTACTCAAGAGTTGTAAGGCTACAAATAAGATCCCCTTGTATTCCAAGACTGCAGCTTTCCTACAGTGAGTTTGCTCCTTCTGGGGGAAATAAATAACAAATTTATTTATTATTTAAATAATAAATAAAGGGTCAAAAACACATCACAGTTCAGCAAAAGTGACCTGAGGTTGATGTCTGTGCCCCACCACCCTGAAGGGATTTGCTGCTTGCAGCCATAAAGACTCCAATCAGCAAAACATTTCTGCACATTTCTGCCTCTCTCCTCCAAAGAGCACACCAGCTCCAGCTTTGTTTTAAGGTGATTCATTACCAGGCTTTGAGTTCAGGGGACTGACATCAGGGCTGGAGGTGGAGAACAGGCACTGCACACACGTCACGAGGAGCAGGCAGTGTTCCCACCAAACTCATCCCTCCACACAAAGCCAGGGGCCCACCTGTCAGCAGCTCAGAACATTTGTGCTGGAAAAGGCCTCAAAGACCTCAAATCCAACCAATTCCCACCCTGTCACCCAGATCTGAGCACTGAGTGCCACGTCCATCAGTCCTTCAACACCTCCAGGGGTGGTGAGAGCCTGGGCAGCCCAACAACTCCATCCCTGGAGAAAACTCCATTTGTTCCACCACCCTCAGCAGGGAGGAGATGGCTGTGGGATGGCTGAAGGACCTTTGGGTGCTGCCAGTCCTGGCTGAAGGACCTTTGGGTGCTGCCACGTGGCTCGGGCAGGAGGGGACAGCAGGGCTGGGTTGTTCCCAGTTACAGCCTCTGGACACTGCCACAGCTGCTCGTGGCTTCCCAAGGAAAACCCTACAGCAGCAAGGTGGATCTGGAGGAAAAGTCACCTCCAAGCACCTGATCAGAGGCACATCTGGGCTCCAGAGGTGAGCCCAGCCCTGGAAGTGAGTGTGTGCCACGGCTCCCTTTAACAGCCACTTCCAGGAAAGCAAGAAAGCAGCAAAGTGTGCCCAGTTGATAAACACACATCATTTCCAGCTGTCTAAAGAGTCATTAATTACACACCTCCATCCCCAGGTGCTTTTGTGTGTTCCCAGAGTACTGAACTGCTGGCCAGCAGCCATTAATCTCTGAGCAGAGAAAACCTGCCTGCTGTTAATTTAATAGACACAGGCAGCTGAGCCTACCCCAGCACAACAACTCATCTTGTTCTCTTGCTCTGATGCTGCTGGCTGTCTGTGGGGTTTGCACACACTCGAGGTGACAGAAGAAGTTCAGAATTACAAAAAAACTTCATCCAACTCAGAAATCCCAGTCAGTGCTGGGGCACTGTCCCTACTCCCCATCACTAAAACAAGCAGCATTAGGAGGGTCCCTGTCACCCAGGGCCACAAGAAACTGCATCCACACCAGCAGCAAATCCCACCAGACCTGTGGGAGCTTCTCCCCTTCCCATCCCACACATCCTCATGCACCTTCCAGGACAGCAGAGCTTTCCATACTCACAAGCATCCCACGGCAGGAGGAGTCCCTCTAACTTTCTGTCTCCATTCCCTCAGATGGCTCCAGATGTGACTTTCAGCCTCTCCCAAGTTATTTTGCCCAGAAATACCTGCAGCACCATTTAATGCTCAGCCAAAGCTGAGCTCTGCCTCCTTCTCCCCAGGGCTGCTCCACAGCAGCAGAGGGGATGTGAAGGATTGAGCAGCTCAAAACCCAGATCTGCTCCTCTGGAAGGTTTTTTTCCCCTCTCTCTCTCTCTCAAGCATTTATTGGCATGTTTACCAAGGCTGCTGCAGAGAAATGGAAAACCTCAGGAGCCTTTCTAAATGCTCTCTCTGTCTTGGAGGTTTACTGAGGTCTCAAAGAGAGCAAGTTGAAACCTTCTTGTGAACATCAGCTGAGCAATGCTCCTGACTGGCTGCATTCATGCCCTGTTTTCCTGCAGCTCCTGGGATGTTGCTCTTTTCAGGGGTGTTGTTCCTTTTTTAAATATTTTTTTTCAAAATCTCTTCCTCCTCCCCATCTATGATCTCAACAGCACTGTGAACCGAGGGGATTTTTTAAATTTTTTTTCAGCTTTTTGCTTCTGCAATTTGGCTGCTGAGGCGAGTTCAACGGTTTTCACATTCTTGTCTTTAATCTGCAGCCACAGAGGACACACAGAAGGTTTATCAAGGATGGTGATGGGATCATCTCATGGAAGGGAGCACTGGGGCAAGCTGGGCAGACAGAGCTTTGCTCCTGCATGGACAGGCTCCATCTCCAAGAGATTGCAGTTGATAAGATCAGGTTTAACATGTGTAGAGACTGCAGTTGATAAAATCAAGCTGAACATGTGTAGAGGTTGCAGTTAATAAAATCAAGCTGAACATGTGTAGAGATTACAGTTACTAAAATCAAGCTGAACATGTGTAGAGGTTGCAGTTGATAAAGATGGAACAAAACGTGTAGAGGTTGCAGTTGACAAGATCAAGCTGAACATGTGTAGAGATTGCAGTTAATAAAATCAGGCTGAAGATATGTAAGGATTGCAGTTACTAAAATCAAGCTGAACATGTGTAGAGGTTGCAGTTGATAAAGATGGAACAAAACGTGTAGAGGTTGCAGTTGACAAGATCAAGCTGAACATGTGTAGAGATTGCAGTTAATAAAATCAGGCTGAAGATATGTAAGGATTGCAGTTACTAAAATCAAGCTGAACATGTGTAGAGGTTGCAGTTGATAAAGATGGAGCTAAACGTGTAGAGGTTGCAGTTGACAAGATCAGGCTGAACATGTGTAGAGATTGCAGTTAATAAGATCAGGCTGAACATGTATAGAGATTGCAGTTGATAAAATCAAGCTGAACATGTGTAGAGGTTGCTGTTGACAAGATCAGGCTGAACATGTGTGGCAGGGACTCAGGGAGCCCTGCAGGAGCTCTCATCAGGCTGACATGAGCTTTGATGAGCCCCAGCTCTGCCCCCTCTCCCACAGCTCCAGGAGCAGCAGAGCAGGGTCCCCCCACCCAGACACAGCCCCAGTTCTGTTTCTGCAGCTGGAACAGGCTGCAGCCCTCGGGGGGCTGTGCCAGAGTAGGCAGAATTCAACCTGACAGGGGACTCCAAGGAAAGGCAGCAGGGAAAGGTTGTGGAGCCAGCATCAGCCCCCTGCAGCACTCCTGGCTGGGCACCCCAAACACAACAAATCCCACATCAAGACCTGCTGTATTCTCATGAAAAGGTCATTTTCCCCTGTACCTGCACTGACCAAGAGAGTGACTTGGCTTTTGGGTGGACAGCATCTCCCCTCTCTGCACAGACCCAAATCTTGATCCTGGCTGACAACTCTAAATATTGCCCAGGATAATTACATCAGAGCAGCCAAGCCTGTTGTTTGGGGTGGAATGCTGGTCTGGAAACCCTTTCCAGCCCCCAGGTGACAGTGGGGACAGGGTCCAGTGCTCCCAGAGCATCTCCAATCATTGTTTGGGGTGGAATGCTGGTCTGGAAACCCTTCCCAGCCCCCAGGTGACAGTGGGGACAGGGTCCAGTGCTCCCAGAGCATCTCCACCCATCCTCTGCTGCCATCTCATCAGGGGAGCTCTGGCAGCCTCTGCTCCTTTATTACAGCAAAGCTCTCACAGAGGCAAGGGGGAGGGGGAGAACAAGAACAGCAGCAGGAAAAGAAAGAAGGAAAAAAAAAAAAGCATCCTCCAGTAGGACAAGCATCTCATTTAAGGCTTTAATTAGTCTTCAAACACATAATGGGTTCTGGCACTATAAATCCACTTGACCTCTATTATTGTCAGCACTCGCCTGATAAATGGTGGCATTTGTTTTCCCAGTTGCTACTGGGGTAGAACAATACTATTCTCCAAATAGAGAAAGCAAATAATATCAGTTATTTACAATGGCTGGGCCATAAAATGCTGGTGCCAAGCTGTTGTGTGCCCATCCATGGAAGTGCCATCTGCTCCCCCTGCTCCTGCAGGCAGGGAAGGACCAGGGAATCCCAGCAGCTCTGGCTCCTTCTGTGGCTGAGGACACAGAACCACAAGGACAGGATTGATCCCTGCTCTGCTGGGAGGCACTGATGAGCTCTACCCAGAACACAACAAATCTCAGCCTCCCAACAGGCCCTGAGCACAACAAAGCCCTGCTCCAGAACAAGAATCCTGCAGTTTTCTCCTCTGTGGCAAAACTGTTCCCTTACAAAAGCTGCACACAATATTTGGCAGTAAAGAGAAGCTCCCTTTGCATCGAGATGCTTGTCTGGCTGATCTGGCAGAAGATGCTCTGTGTTTGTGTCATCCTAGCTCTGCATCTCCACAATCCGGCCTGACAGCTGAGCAATGGGCTGAAAAGAACAGAAATAACAGAAATAACAGCAGAGCTGCACATCCACACAGCACCCAGAGCCCTGGGGCATTTCCTGGCTGTGCTCAGGGTGAGCAGCTGGCACAGAGCTCCTTGGATGGGGAGAGGGAATGAGGAGTGGCTCTGCATCACTGGCCAAAGAGCCCTGACAGTCACATGAAGAGCTAAAACCTGGAGAAAGAATCCTCCTTGCAGGTAGAAATGGCACAAAGGAGCCACTTTCTTTCTTATTTGTTATTTATTTTCCCCAGTAGGAGCAAACTCAAGGTAGGAAAGCTGCAGTCTTGGAATACAAGGGGATCTTATTTGTAGCCTTACAACTTTTGAGTAACTGCTGTGGTGTTGGGCACATCTTTGATTTCAGTTTTCCCCCAAATGAGCAACAGGCATCAGCTTTTCTCTAACCAAGGGTGATTTGCAAATAAAACATTGGCAATTTGGGTCAAAGAATGAAATATTTAGGAAGGGTATTTGCAGAAAACACCGAGCACCCAACCCTGAAACACTTGAGAAAGTCAAGCCTGGAGGCTGTGGGAAGGTTGGGCTGCTCAGGCAGAGTCTCCTGTAACCAAACCCCCCAGGCAATCTCTGCTGCAGAGAGGAACTTGTGGGGACACTGGGATCTCCTGGCAGATCAGCTGAGCTGGGAGGAGGCTCAGAGCCCCAGGGCTCACCAGCACAGGTGAGATGGACTTGGCAGCAGCACCTGGCTGGTTCTGAGGGCAGGATTTCCCCTCCGGGATGCAGCAGAGTCTCATGACCTCCCAGCAGCCATTATCAGCTGGTGTTGAGCAAGCAGAGATCAAAAGCAGGGTTTAGCTAAAAGTGACACACCATAATTAACAGGGGCAACATCTCCAGCAGCCAGACAAGCCCAAGGACACGATTCTGTCCTCCAGCCTGACTCAGGGAGGGCAGGGAAGGAGCAGCCACGTGTCAGCTTAGCAGCCATCAAACACCCACAGGAAAATCCTCTAAAAGAGAGGGGGATGGACCTGATCCCTCCCCCTGTATCAGCTCCCACAACACGCTGCCCACGCTGGACTGGGCTCCTGACCTCTGCCAGGGGTTCTGCTAAGCCAGGGTTGGCTGTGCCAGGGCTTGTCCCTGCCAGGGAATGGTCCTGAGGTCACCCCAGGGATGACCCTGCTGAGGTCTGGCCTTGCCCTGCTCACAGCACACCGTGGCCATCCACACAGAAAGCTTTAAGGGAGAAAAAGAAATTCTAGCTGGGCAAGAAAGAGAAATTCCTCCTTCTCTTTTCTTGCAAAAGGCCCAGCAAGCAGAGGAATCCTGTTCCTAAGGGCAGTGCTGTGCTCATGGCCAGAGCAGCATCACAGCCAGGGCATTTCCTACCCAGCAGCTTCCAGGGAAAACTGTCTGGGAAGGTGCACTGAGGAACCAGACAGCACAGCAGGGCTGGGAGTGCTGCTGGAGCCAGGAACTGCAGCCAAAGGGAACTTCAGCCCTCCCAGAACCCATGATTTCCAAGAAGTTCTCCCTCCCCACAACAAGAGATTTAATCTGGATTGGATGCATGGCTTTGCCACAAGCCACGTTGTGCCTTCTCTGCCACAGGCTCCAAGAATTGGCCTGCTCCTCATCCTCTTTTCCAGCACCTGCCATCTCCCCTGGCATCAAGATAAAACAAATTTCAGTAGCACAACATCATCATCTTCTCCAGTCCTGGAGCATTTCCTCTGCTGTGAGCCAAGAACTCCTGCTGTATTTGACACCAGTGCTGGGGAGGAGGCTCATGTACACAGCAGGATGAGAGAGGAACGTTAAATACTCAGGAAGAGCATCTTAAAACTTCCAAAAGCCAATACTGGGGCAGTCTGAAGTGAGAGCTAAATTACTGAGTTTAAAATCCAAATGACTCAGAGGTTCAACCCCCCCACCAGTGCTGCTGGAATGACTTCACAGCTGTAACAGCAGAGGATTTAGAAAAAAACTCATTATAAAGAGGAGGCATCCTTGAGAATCCTGAATCTTCACTGCAGAACCCCTGTGGAAGCAGCTCTCCTGAAGGGCCACACTGACAGGTCTTTTGGCCCCCCAAAAGTGTTCAGAAACATTCCTATTTCCAGATACTGTAGAAGGGAAAGGATGAAGGATGGATAGATAGGATGGATGGATGGATAGGGATGGACAGGGATGGATGGACAGGGATGGAGAGGGAGGGATGGAGAGGGAGGGATGGATGGATGGCATTTTCTCCCTGAGAGCCCCTGCTGGAGCACAGCAAAGCCACCAAGCTCACCAATCCTCCCTTCCCCTTGGCCAAAATCCACTCTGCTCCTGCAGCACCTCATGCATCCATCACCCCTGCCTCAGCAGGTACAATTAACCAGCACAGCCTCAGGCTTTGCTTTTCACCATGAAAAAAAGGCTGAGCTGCAGCCCAGCAGCTCCTGGGAAAAATCAAATCCAGCTGAGGAGATTTAACATGAAGCACTTGGAATTGCTGCCCTTGCTCAGTGTGACTGGAGGGGACTGGGCAGGTTCTGTGCTGGGGCTGTGACCCCAACCCTGCCCCAGGGAAGGCAAATGCTTCCCAGACAGTGAAATCACAGCCTGAGGGAGCAGGGCTGGCCCACTGTCAGCAAGATGCTGCTCTCACACTGCCACAGCTCCCAGCTGACAGCTTCTGCAGGAACATTGAGCAAACAGGGAGGGAGCATCCCTGTGGCTGGGCAGCATCACCTCCTCCCTGCTTGCATCAGCACAGGGATGGTCAATGCTGCCTGGTTTATCAGCCCTAAACACTTTCTAGGCACTTCAAAGATATTTAAAGCAAGCAAACAAACAAAACCAAACAGGCTGGGAAACATAAAAGCGGATTTTTTTCTATTTCAGTCTGATTGATCCAAGGGTTCAAAGATTCCTGTGAAGAGAGGAGCTCCAAACTGCACTGAGGATGCAGAGCCCCACAATCAAAGCCCCACAGAGCTGAGCAGTGCTCAGGAGGGAGTGGGGTGCTGTGCCCACTGCAGAACACCCAGGGGTGAGCAATCCCAGCATGGAGCCCCAGACAGGCAGGGCAGCCTCGTGCCTGCCACTCCTCAGCAGAGGGGGAGTCAGGCTCATTCTCTGACCCAAACTGACAGGATTTACCTGTAAATCAGCCTTATTGCAGCAAAGGTCAGCTCAGTGCTCCCAGTCCATGCTGGGCACAGGCAGCTCCTACAGAGCAGATCTGCAGCTTCAACTCATCTGCAAAAGGGCACCAGTGCTGTCTGTCTGTCTGTCTGCACCCCAGGACATCCCCCAGTGCTGGTTCTCACCCTGGCTGCCTTCACCCCTAAAACCAGAAAAGCTGATGCCCATTGCATGCGTGGGGGGAAACCAAAACCAAAGACGTGCCCAACATCCCAGCAATCCCTCAGAGCTGTGAGACACCTTGTACCCCAGCCCTGCACTGGGTTTGCTGCCAGCCAGGCCAGGGTCTGGCTCCTGCCCTGCCCTCAGAGCAGCCCAGCAGGGCAGAGCTGTCTGTGCTCTGCAAACAGCACAGCACCCTGCCAGAGCCAGCAGCATCCCCATGCCAACGCCTCCCCAACACCTGCAGCCTCCCACCCACTGCCAGCTGCCAGCAGAGGTGGTTTGGTGTCTCCTGCCTCTGCTGCTGCTGCAGGGATGGCTGAGGCTGAGCAGAGCACAAGAAAAGCAGCCCAGAGCCATTTCTCAGTGTGGAGAGGCACTGAGGGCTCCTGCGTGCCTCCAGCCTGTGGGGGATCCCTGTCCCTGTGTCCCCTCCAGCCCGTGGGGGATCCCTGTCCCTGTGCCCCCTCCAGCCCATGGGGGATCCCTGTCCCTGTGTCCCCTCCCAGCTGGGCAGGATCCCCCAGAGGACCAGGGCAGCATCCCCAGCCCTGATTCCCCACCCAGGCAGGGTCAGCCCAATGCTCCCAGTCCAGCCCAGAGCTCCCAGTCCAGCCCAGAGCTCCCAGTCCATGGTGGGATCTCTGCTCCTCACAGAGCAGATCTGCAGCTTCACCTCATCTGCAAATGGCACCAGTGCTGTCTGTCTGTCTGCACCCCAGGACATCTCCCAGTGCTGATTCTCACCCTGGCTGCCTTCACCCCTAAAAACAACCCCCTGGAGCCACAGAAAAGTCCTTCATCCTCCCCAAAGGCAAAGCCTACCAGTACTCAACTCTCAGCCTGCAGTGTGTGAAAGAGAAGGAGATTTATTCAAGGCCACATTTTCGGCTGTTTGGAGAAGCAAACCCAGCCCCTGTTTATTTACTTGGTGTTCCAGCTCCTCTCCAGCTCCCCTCAGTTTGTTGCTTTAAGCTCTCTGTGTTTGCCTTTCCCAACAAGGTCGCTGCTTTCACAAGACTTCTGCAGCCCTGCCCCACTTCCCCAGCCTCCAGCTTTGTCTTCTGACATCCAAATACACTCAGAATATTAATTAAAATCATCAAGAGCTCAGCAAGGGGAGCCAGAACAGCAGAGAGAAACATCAGGCACTCCTTCCACCCCCAGAGCCCAGAAGGGCAGTGACCAAGAAGGAACCTGTGAAGGACACCACAGTGAAAACCTGGCCCAGCCTCTGCTGGGAAGCTTTACTGTTCCTAGCTGATGAAACTGATGTGTTTAATCACATTTGCCTAATCAGAGGTTTTTAGCATCTTTAGGAATGTGCAGCCATTTTGTAACCTTAAGCAGGAAAAAGAATCTGAATGGAATAAAGAAGTGGAAAGCTCTCCTCACCGTGAGATTTGTCAACATCAAAAGGCACTGCTGGTTCAGGAGCCAACTCCAATCTCAACTCCCTCACCTGCTTCCTATTACAGAAACAGATGTTCCTCTGGCTGGAAATTGCTGCTATTAATAATATAAATAATTATGCTCTTCTAATCATTTAATAGGTGCACAGGAGGGTACCAAAATTTCTGGCAGTCATAAAATACATCTCCCTCCCCTGAAGGGCTCAGAGACACATTGGTGGCCTCTCATCCTGCACTGAAGTTTGGAATAAGAGAGCTGAAAAGGATAAAAGCTAAGGAGAAATCAAGGGCTCAGGCTCCTCTCCGCAGGCTGTGCCTCCTGTGTCAGGGCCAGCCCCCTCCACACCTGCAGAGCACAGAGAGCTCAGCCAGGTGTGGCCTCACACTCCCTCCCTGTAGCCCAACACCACAGAGCTGATTTTTACCTCCCCAGCAGATTCCCAGGACCTGGAGAGGGGAAAAATCAGCTCTCCAGATCCTTCTCTCCCTGCACTGCAAATCCCAGTTGTTTGCTGTGCTCCTCCTCCCCAGAACACTTTGTCCTTCTCTCAACAAACAGCCCCAGCCTTGGGAATGTGAGCGAGAGCAGCACGGATTAACGGGGTCACTGCAACCTCCAGAGCTCTGCCTGCAGCTGCTCAGCCCCTTCCCATGCTCCAGGATCCCACAGACCTGCACGGCCCTGGCAGAAACATCACTGCTGGCTCCAGATGTTAACACAGCACATCTGGATCTGCAGAGGGCACTGAGCAGCCCCTGGGCCACATCCACACAGCCCCAACACTGAGGGGGGTTCATTCAATGAGGCTCATTTCCTCTCCTCCTTCCACAACAGAGTAACCTGCCAGAAGTGTCACAGACAACTTTTATGAAAAATCCTTTCTTCAAGATTCTTCCTCCTGAGAAGCTGAGAGGCCTCAAGAACAAAATGTAAACATTGATTATCTGCTGCTGTGGAATGCAACAGGTGGATCTGGGATTGGCCTCATGTGGTTGTTTCTAATTAATGGCCAATCACAATGAGCAGGCTTGGACTCTCTATCTGAGCCACAAACCTTTGTTATCATTCTTTCTAATTCTATTCTCAGCTGGCCTTCTGATGAAACCTTTTCTTCTATTCTTTTACTATAGTTTTAATGTAATATATATCAGAAAATAATAAATCAGCCTTCTGAAACATGGAGTCAGATTCTCATCTCTTTCCCAATCCAAGAACCCCTGTGAACATGGTCACACAGCAGGAATCCCCTGAGGAGATGCCAGGCAGGAGTTCTGCAGGAGTTACAAGAGGAGAAGAGGTGCCCAGGGAGCTGGGGGAGCTGCTGTGGCCCCCACAGCATTTGAGGGAACAGCTCAGCTCCAGTGGGGCACAGCAGGATGTGCTGGCTCCCTGCCCACAGCTCCCCTTGCCAGGAGGAGCTCGGGCAGTGAGGCAGCAGGTTATCAATGTGAGATCAATACAGGCACACACACACACACACACAGCCTCTCCTGTCCCTCCAGGGCACAGTGCCTCAGCCCCAGCATCATCCCCTCCACGTCAGTGCCACCCACAGGGCACTGTGCCCGTGCCACAAGGTCATATTTAATCAGTGACACCTCCTGGGATGCAGGGTGTGCATTAATAACTCTGCCCCAGCACGGAGCTGCCAGCTGGCACTGCCAGGCACCCACCCGTGGGCAGTCCTGGCAGCACTGTGGGCACCTGTGTGTGCCACCCTGCCCCCTGGCAGCACTGTCAGAGTGACCCAGAGCCAGTAAAGCCACTCTGGCTGCTGTGACCAAGCTTTGCCACATCTTGTTTCCACGTTCAGCACTGCTGCAGGTGTTCCTGTCACCAGTGCTTGCTGATGGTCCCAGCCTGCCTCCAGCCCCTGCCCTGGGCTTGTTACTGGGTGCTAATCAGAACAAAAGCAGCCAAAAATCCCTGCCAGTCACTCCTGAAAGCCTCAGGTATCAGTCAAATCAGAGAAAAGAGCCCTGCAGAGCTTTAAAAGACACAAAAGCTGGTTTGCTGCACTGCACGTGGAATTTCATTCCCAATGCAGATTAATTCCATTAACTCCTTCTGTGCCCTTTTTTTGGGGACCATTTCCTGCCTTTGCAGCTTGTGGAAAGCACAGAGCAAACATCCCTTTGTGGTGAAGGCACTCACTCCACAGCTTATTCTGCTCCAGCATTTCCATTTCCTGCCCACTTGCAAATGGGGCACGGAATGGTCCCTCCCCACACCACCTAATTCCCGACTTCCCAATGCCACCAAAACGCCAGAACTCACCTTGTGCCTCGTAGCCAGGGTAGGGATGAGCTGCAGCCAGGTGTTCCTCACCAGGGCCCAAGCCCAGGGCTGCCCTGAGCTGGGCCATGTTCAGCTGTGCTGTCAGCTCCCCGCTCCTGTCCCCAATCTGCAACAGGAAAACCAACAGGGACTGGTTAAAGGCAAGGGCTGCTCCAAACACACAGCCCCCCAGCCCAGGGTTTGCCAGTGCCACCCCAAAATCCAACACAGAGACACCTGAGAGATCACACAGCTCTGCAGAACTATTCCCCAGGGGTAATCCAGGAGAGGGTCTGTGCTGCAGCTCAAACAGCTCAGTGCAAGGGCTGAGAGGGCTCAGCTCGCCCACTGCCACAGGACTGAGCCTAAATGGGCTCATCTGGGCTGTCCTGTAGGCACACAGGGCTTGGCAGAGAGCCCTGGAGCTGCCAGCCCCGTTCCTCAAGGATTTCCATAGTTACTGAGCACAGACACCACGCTGCCATCAGCCACGTGGGCACACCAGGGCCCTGGAGCCCTTCTCTCCTGGCTCACAGCCATACAACTTCGAGTTGTTCCTAGTGATCCACCCACACAATGCTCCACAAATTCCTTCAAAAGTCCACGTTTCCCCCAATTCCCACCTCTTGCTGGCCTGAGGCCAAGGAAGCTGATGTTACATGTGTGGACAGAGATCTCAAAATGAGGAGATGTGGGACACATCACTGGATCCTCCTCAAAGTTTAAGCCAAGCAGAGAATGGCTGTGCTGCACACCACAGAGGTCACCCAGAAACAGCCTCTAATCTTCAGAGGAGGAGCAGCCTGTGTGACAGAGGAAGACCTTGGCTGTTCCCCTGGAGAGGCCAACTCCTGTTAAATGCCTGGCAACAGCTCCTTTGTGTCCCCTGCCACAGTCTGCAGCATGGAACAAACCCATAAATCCCCACATTATTTATGACAAAGCCCCAAGCTCCAGTAAAGGGAGGCAGATCAAAGGGCTTATCACCAGGCATAAATCCCCCTGCCAATTACAGGAGATTTGCTGTTGACATCATCTCCAGAGAAATGACTATGTCCATGTTAGGTCTTACAGTCCTTGATGCTCATTTATTAAGTGTTTCCCTGACTTCCACTCAGTTCAGATCATCTCCAAAGCCCCATTAACAACCAGGAACAGACAGGCAGGACAATGACCCCGGGCAGGACCTGCCACACACACACAGCAGAGCCCTGGTTCCTGCCCTCAGCCTCCCAGAGCTGCACTCTGAGATGACAAAAGTACTCCAGAGCAGTGGCAGCTCCCAGGGGTTTTAGGTAAATATCCTTTATTCCAGTGGGATTTTGTGAGTAACCTCTGATCAACCTGCAGCAGTTTCCACGTGGTTACCCTGAGCTGGTTTCATTTGGATTCAAATGCCATCATTAGGTTTTTGTTGGGAAGAAAGTGATGGGAAGTGAGTTATGAACATCAGCCTGAAAAGGTTGAATTCCACAAGGTTTCTCCTGGCCAAAATCCTGGTGCTTGTCAAAGGGACAGACTCTGCACTGCTCCATAATTCATGATGGGGGGATTTCATCAGCCACCTGCCATGAGGAGCCCACAGCTGGAGCCACAGCCAGCACCCTGCAATGACAACACTGGGACCCCCACCCTGCTGGATCTCCCCTTCACCCCCAAAAGCCCCAGGACCACCAGGGCTGATCCTCCCAGGGCCCCCCAGCTGATGCCTGCCCCTGAGGACTCAGCCTCAGCCTGTGCAGAGCTGGGAAAGTTCTAAAATGTGCAGGGCCAAAGAACAGTATTTCTGTGTGCCTGATAAGTATAATTAAATCTGTAATTAGGCTGCTGTGTCAGCCCTACTCAGAGATTTAGGCAACCTAAGAGACAGGCAGGAGAACACCCAGCACACTTACAGATGGTGATTTCAATTAGTGCTTCAAGAGGGCAATTTCTTCATCTGGGGAAGACTAAAGAGGCCACAGCCCATTTCCTCAACACACTGAAAAGAGCAAACAGTGGAGTTCTGGCTTTCTGCACTTCTGAGCCACCAGGAAAGCTGCAGAGAGCTGGGCCAGGGCAAGGTGAAACCAGAGCAGCTGCACACACAGAGGGGTGGCAGTGGCACAGGGCTGGCTGCAGGCTGTGTGCACCCAGGGACAGCACCCACACTGCAGCTGCAGCTCAGCTGGGATCTCCCTGGGCTCAGCAAAGTGGGATTTTACACACTGGACACTGCACAGCACCTTGGCCAGCCAGGGGATGAGTCCCCAGGTCCTTCTTCACCCAGAGCTTTGGTTAAGAGCAAAGCACAGCTCACACACTTGCTGTGATCAAGGGCAAGGCTGGGAGCCTCCCAGCAAAGAGTGTTTTCCAGCCAAGCTCTGCAGCTCCTAAGAACTGAACCAGCACAGAGAGAAGGGCTTTCCAGAGCAGGGAGAGCATCAATAGAACTTATTGGCATGAAACAGTCTTGCTCTCAGCAGGGGTCACAGGCTCCCTCTGGTTTGCCCCAGCCTCTCTTACCTCTTGGGAGATCTCAAGGTGTTTCCTTGCAAAGTGCAAAGCCTGCTCGTGGCTCCCCAGGGACACGTAGGCATTTCCCAGGCTCCAGCAGGCTCTTCCTTCTCCCACCCTGCAGGACAGCAAACTGTCAAAGCACAGAAATGCTGGGCAAAGCCAGCAGGGCCTCTTGGAGAGCCCTGACAGCCAGGCTCCCTGCTCTGCTTCCACCTCCACAGAGCTCCTACACTGAAAATGAAGCGAGCTGGACACGGATGAACAACAGGGGAGGCAGGGCTGCACCCACAGGGACAAACTGCAAGCACTGCAGCAAGGGCCAGCATGCTTTGGCTTCACTGGTGAGCCCCAGGCTGAGAGGAGAAGCCAGAGCTCCTGCCCAGCTTCCACCTCACACAAGCAGGGCTCCTCTCAGAGCTGCACAGAGAGAATGTGTCCTAGGGTGAGGCTGTGATGCTTGTATCCCCATCTGTGTGTTCTGTTTATGCTGGATATTATGTTCTGTGCCCTCAAGACTGGCTCTGAAGGGTGAAAGTTTTGTTTTGCTTTTGGTATCAGCTGCAGGACACACAGACAGGGCAATATATGGAGCTGCTTTTGCTTTTTGCTTTGCTCTCACTCTTGCTTCTGCTTTGTGTCTGCTTGCTCTTGCTTCTGCTCATTAGCTAGTTTAGCTAAACAGTCCAAATTTCTTCCTGGACTGTTTCTCCTTTCCCTTTTTTGGACTAACTTGAACCTGCTCCAGACTGGGACCTGGGAACACCAAGAGTTTGCACCTTGTGGCTGCAGCAGCTGCCCCAGCACAGGAGGGACTGAGAACAGAGCAACCAGCCCCAAGAGAGACTTTCTGAATTTGTCATGTTTTTCAGAGCATGAAAGAGTGTTGTCATCCAATATTGTTCATTTTGTGTGCTGGGGGTGCTGTGCCTGTTCAATAAACAGGTTCTTTCCACTTCTCTCTGAGGAATCCTTCCCAAACCAGTTGTGGGATGGGACTGTGTGGGTTTGCTTTCTGGAGGGGCCCCTTTGGAGGTTTCCTCCCAAATTTTCCCTAAACCAGGACAGAATGCAACACCCAGCCCTGGTTCAGCAGCAGCCCAGAGCTGAACCAGCAGGCAGAGAAGGCTGCAGGCAGCAGCAGCTCCAGCTGAACCCCAGCACTGCATCACCAGGATGAGCACACAGCACAAAACTGCTCCCAGCAGAGCACAGGCACAGCTTTCCACAGGGCACCACTGCTGGTTTCCAGGAGCCAGGGGAATGTGCAGCCTGCCCTGGGCAGCCCAGACCCCCAGCCCGGCTCTCTGGAGCTGCAGCAGCTGTTTGCAGGAGCAGGCAGAGCCTCCTGAGCTCTGCAAACGAGCAGATGTGGGGGGAGAAGGGATAAAAAAAGCACCTGGGGGCGCAGGGGGAGGTTCAGCATGACTGCAACTCCCTTTTCAGAGGTTTGGGCGGGTTGATCAGCATTTCACCGTTTTTCTTGTCACCCTGTTCAATACCTTCTGCTCACAGGGTGTGTTCCCAGCAATGCAGGAGCCCACAGGCCTGCACCCCCACAGCATGATTCACCCTTGGGTGGGATCGTGCCTGCCCCGAGCAGAGGCTGCCCGGGTGCTGGCACAGCTCTCCCATCCTGATGTCCCTGCTCCATCTAGTGGAGGACACCCAGGCTCCCAGGGAATTCAGCACCACGCTGCAAAGTCACTGCAGCTGCAAGAGGGCTCAGGGGCAGAATATCCAGGAAAAAAGAACAAACCTCTCAAAAAAAAAATTAAAATTTAAGAAAATTAAAAGGCCAAGTCTTCTAAAGAATGAGGAGCAAAATCAAGATACATCATCTGCAGCTCTCTGTGCAGTACCATCTGTACTTGGAGGTTCTCAGCACCAACCCAGAGCAATGGGGCAAAGTGGCACACCCTGTGTGCCCTAAACACACAGCTTTTAAGGGAAATATAACTTTTGGGAGCATAAGGGAGCTCTCTAGAGGCCCTCCTGGGACAACACAGCAGCAGCACTGGCAAGGCATTGAGCACAATGCAATTTCTGAAGCACCTCTCATTAGAAATCTCACTCAGCCCACACAGACTCTGCACTGGGGGCACAATCTCAGGTTTGAGTGACACGAGAAAGGTGAATCAGGTCAAGTTTTTGACAGATGATTGGACCAAGGACTGACTGCCCAGAGATTTCTAATGCCCTCCAAGCACACACATCACTGGTGCTTAACCCCAGCACAAGAGAACAGGAGTCAGAGAAGGGTCAGGGCTCTCCACCCTCACCTGAGGCTCTCCCTTACCTGTCCCCCAGCTCCTGTGCTATCACCAGGTGCCTCAGGTGGTACTCAATGGCCTTCTCATAGTCCTGAAGCAGCGTGCATGTGTTCCCCAGGCTGTAGCAAGCCTGGGCTTCCACTGCTTGGTCCTTGAGCTGTCTGGAGAGCTGCAGCGTTTTCCTGCAGGGAACAGAGGGAACCAAGAACCCTGGTGAGTGCCAGGCCACAGGGAGGTCACCCCTTGGAGCAACACCCTGCATCACCCACCACAGCAGCCCTGGGTCACTGGCATTCTTCTAAATGCTTCTAAGCCTGCTGGTGTTTACATTCTTGTAACGAACTTTCTCACACATTTTATGTAAATAATTAATTGCTTTATATTCCTTTCTAGAGGAGAAACTTGATAGACTCTTGGTTTCTCCAGTGTCATTGGAGAGGTGGCACTTTCACCCTCCAATCCACTGTCACTTTTGAAAATCTCTAAATGTTAGAGCCAGAAATTAAACTCCCCTTCTTTTACCTTTAAAGTTACAGTGCGCATGTCATTTTATTTTGTGTCCTAGAGCGACAAGCTCTGCCACCCCAGGTCCCTTCTCACAGCTCCTGCAGCTGAGGGGTGGCTGTGACAGCTCAGGATTTACAGGAGGGAGCAATCCCTGGGGTTGAGGGGCAGCTCAGGATGCCCAGGAGCAGCCGCTGGAGCTGAGGGGCAGCTCAGGATGCCCAGGAGCAGCCCCTGGAGCTGAGGGGCAGCTCAGGATGCCCAGGAGCAGCCCCTGGAGCTGAGGGGCAGCTCAGGATGCCCAGGAGCAGCCCCTGGAGCTGAGGGGTGGCTGTAGCAGCTCAGGACTTAGGGGAGCAGCCCCTGGAGCTGAGGGGCAGCTCAGGATGCCCAGGAACCGCCCCTAGAGCTGAGGGTTGGCTGTGGCAGCTCAGGATGCCCAGGAACAGCCCCTAGAGCTGAGGGGTGGCTGTGACTGCTCAGGATTTAGAGGAGCAGCCCCTGGAGCTGAGGAGTGCCTGTGACAGCTCAGAATCCCCAGGAGCAGCCCCTGGAGCTGAGGAGTGGCTGTGACTGCTCAGGATTTAGAGGAGCAGCCCCTGGAGCTGAGGAGTGCCTGTGACAGATCAGAATCCCCAGGAGCAGCCCCTGGAGCTGAGGGCTGGCTGTAGCAGCTCAGGATTTAGGGGAGCAGCCACTGGGGTTGAGGGGCAGCTCAGGATGCCCAGGAACAGCCGCTGGAGCTGAGGGGAAGCTCAGGATGCTCAGGAGCAGCCCCTGGAGCTGAGGGGTGGCTGTGGCAGCTCAGGATGCCCAGGAGCAGCCCCTGGCACTCACCTGTAGTAGTCAGCAGAGATGTCAAACCTGCCCAGGAAGATGTGGGCATTGCCCAGGTTGCTGTAGGCGCGGCGCTCGGCGGCCTTGTCCCCAAACTCCTTGGCGATGGCCAGGCGCTGCAGGGACACAGCACACACAGCCCTGACTGCCCTGACCCCCTGGAGCACAGCACCTGAGCCTGGGGGCTATTTGTGAGGTCCCCAGGAGGAAGGAGGAATTGAGAATCTGACTGCTCAGAGTCTGACACAGCTGATGGTGGTTGGTCATTAAATTAAAACAATCCACATGAAACCAATCAAACGTGCACCTGTTGGTAAACAAGCTCCACATTCCAAAGCTGCTAAACACAGGAGAAGCCAATCAGATAATTATTATTTACGTTTTTCAACTTCCCAGGAGAAGAATGTGGGAATCCTAAAAATTAGTGGGTTTTAAGAAAGTGAGAAAAAAGCAGGCCTTAGACAGCAAAGAGAGTGAAATGCTAAAGCAGCAGAAAAATTTGTAATGTAGACGTGAGAAATAGAACAATAAGCCTATGTTAAGTGCTGACTTAAGTGGTAACAAGTTTACTTAATGTATATCTTTAGAAGGTTAAAAATGAATAGAGCTCTGTGCTTTGTTTCTTATGAACAAGCTATTGTTTTTGAAAGTAGGCCACAATTGTTTTAACCAAAGTTATGTGTGCTTTGAGTGATTGGATAGAAGTATTGTCAATGTTCTTGTGCTCTATGTGTGATTGGCTGAAACGCAGATGGAAATGCCTTTATGATATGCTGTAACATTATGTCTCTTTGGCATTCTGCTTGATTCAGTGAGTTGGTTGCATCTGTTGTCTCCATTGTTGTAACAATGTGCTGAGACTGAAGCTTGAATAAACCTCTCAGACACTGAACAAGGAGTGTCCCGTCCTGTTTGTGCTCTGTAAATAGTTTTGCCAGGGCAAAGAAATCCTGGCGAAGGGATTTTTCAGAAAATATGACAGTGACAACCTGCCCTGGGGATCAGCTCCCAGGGCTGCAAAGCTCCCACCCAGCCAGAGCTGAACCTGCCTGGTAGGGGTGGCTGCAGCAGGAAACCTCTCCCTCTTCTGCACTCAGCATCAGGAAAGGCTCTTGGAGAAGTGGGAGTGATGCTGCATCCCAGTGTCACAGTTATATTTTCTGGAAGATCTTTTCACCCAGGATTTTGCTCCTGGGAAGCTGAGAAACTTCAGAGAAAAAGGAAAAATTCTTATTTCATTTGTTTCTTTTCTGTTTTGCTTGTGTAGAATGTGTTTGGAGATTGTTTATCTAACAGGTGTTTGTTTAATTGGTTTTTGGTGTGAGTGTTTTCACTCACTGGCCAATTATGGCCAAGCAGTGTTTAGGCCCTGGAAAGAGTCACAAGTTTTCATCAGTATCTTTTTAACCTTCTGTAAATATATTTTCTGTTTTTTTAGTACATTGTAGTATAGTATTTTTTAATATAATATAGTATCATAAAATAATAAATTAGCCTTCTAAGAACATGGAGTCAAATTCATCATTCCCTCCTGCCACAAGGCACCCAGCAAATAGAATATCCCAGTGCTGTCCCCACAGCATTTAAAAACCAGAAGAGCAGTGAATCTCCACCTTCCACTGCATGGGAACTGATACACACTCTGCAACAGAAGCTAAATAGCATTTGAATTGGGGCAGGGACTTTGTCACCTCACCTCCCTGTAAAGCTTTGCAGAAAGTTATTATGTTCTACAAGCAGCATTTATTCTTGATCAACAGCTCTTTCAGCAGCTTAATTAAATTCATGGCTCGCATTTATTAAAATCTAGACTGAGACAAATTAAGAGCAGGAAAAAAACCTCCTTGCTAGACCCAGCTGCAATTTGCCCTTGGATCCCTCCTTTGGTTTCCAAGCCAACAGCACCCTTCCCTCAGGCTGCTGATGGGACTGGAGTAAAATTTGCTCAGAGTGAGTTGTTACAAGAGGGTAGAGTTTGCTAAGAGTGAGTTGGTACAACAGGGCAGAGTTTGGTACAACAGGGCAGACCCTGGGGCTCACACAGGATGAGAACAGCTGGGGGAAACATCTCCCTGTGCTTGCTGGGCTGGGGTGAGAAGGAAACATCTCCCTGTGCTTGCTGGGCTGGGGTGAGAAGGAAACATCTCCCTGTGCTTGCTGGGCTGGGGTGAGAAGGAAACATCTCCCTGTGCTTGCTGGGCTGGGGTGAGAATGAAACATCTCCCTGTGCTTGCTGGGCTGGGGTGAGAAGCAAAGCTGCTTCCAGGCCCAGGAAAGGAGCAGAGGTGTCTCCTACCTCCTTGTGGAAGGCAATGGCCTCACTGAAGTTGCCCAGCAGGTACTGGGTGTTGCCAAGGTTGCCATAAGCACGGCCCTGTGCAGCTCTGTCCCCCAGCTCCTTCACCAGGGACAGGTTCCTCCTGAAAGAAAGCAGGCAGAGCACCCATGAGGCACAGCCCTGCACAGAGAGGAAGGAGAGGCAGCCCTGGAGAAGGCATTTCCCCCCAAGGCTGGTGACCTGTGCTGGACACTCCTGGCAGCTCAAGCCAAGCCAGGGGTGCAGGTGCTGCTGCTGTGTCCCCTCAGGCAGGGGTGGCTCTGTGCAGGATCACACCTGTGCTCACACACCTGCTCTGATGCATCCACATCAAACCAGAAATGGCCCCACTGCAGCACCAGGGCCACAGGAAGATGATTTCCCTGTCCTGCTGCAGGGAGAGAGGCAAAATCCACAGTGCCATGCCAGGGCTCTGCTCTGGGAGCCTCCTGGCATTTCTTTATCTTGTTTTTACCCTTCACACAGCACACAGAGAATGGTGGAGCACTCACCACTGGCACCAATTCACCCCTTGGCTATGCTACATGCACCACTCCTTGGGAAAAGGGTGGTGAGCTGTTCATGGGCACTATCACACCCTCAGATATCAGGGAAGGGATAAAAGATCATATCACTCTCTCTACTTAAAAAACCTATTAAAAAAACTGCATGGCAAAAGCAGAACTCTGCAGCACAAGGAGAAAAACACAAGCCCCAAATTCTGCTGCTGACCTTCCCGTGTGGCACATGACTGATCTTTGAAATGATTTGGGAAAAGGAAGGTTGTGACAGGTGAGACAAAGTGCAGATCCTGGAGAAGAGCCAGGACTCCCAAGTGCCTCCTCCCTGGGGTGAGGGGGATGGAGACACGCAGGGATCCATCCTCACAGAGGCCAGCAGAGAGCAGCAGGGGCCACAGCAGCTGGGAGCTCAGCTTCCCAACACAGCTCTGGCCAGCAGCAGGCTGCTGCACTTCATTGCATGATCACAATTCAACCCACAGAGAGTTTCACAAAGCCAGTGCCAGCATGAATTTCAGCTCAGATTTTATGAAAGACCTTTCCTCACCTTCCTTGAGACTAATTTGCCAACACAGCTTGGCATCAAAGAGAAATATTCCTAATTTATTACAACCTGCAAATTCTCAGCCAGTGGCCCTGTTCCCTGCAGGAGAAGGGGCTGGCCAAGCTTGGATACTCACTCATAGTATTCTGAAGCTTTCTGTAGTGTGTCCTTGACTTCCTGAGGCAGGTAGCCCGGGTCCTGGGCTGTGTTCCAGGATAAATGCTTTCCTTTTGCATGGTAAACATTCCCTATATTATAGAGAGCTCTGGCCTCACCTACCTAAAGGGGGGAAGAACAGCAAAGTGTCACACTTCACACCCCAGCATGGACCTCTCCTCTGCTGGGCAGAGATGGCCAGAACCACAAGCCCACATTGTCCTTCCCCATCTTTCAGAACCACAAGCCCAAGTTTTCCTTTCCCATTTTTCAGAACCATGAGCCCACATTGTCCTTTCCCATTTTTGAGATCCACAAGCCCACGTTGTCCTTCCCCATCTTTCAGAACCATAAGCCCACATTTTCCTTTCCCATTTTTCAGATCCATAAGCCCACATTGCCCTTTCCCATTTTTCAGATCCACAAGTCCACATTGTCCTTCCCCACCTTTCAGAACCATAATCCCACATTGTCCTTCCCCATTTTTGAGATCCACAAGCCCACGTTTTTCTTTCCCACTTTTCAGAATCACAAGCCCTCATTGTCCTTCCCCACCTTTCCGAACCACAATCCCACATTGTCCTTCCCCAATTTTCAGATCCACAAGCCCATATTGTCCTTCCCCACCTTTCAGAACCACAATCCCACATTGTCCTTCCCCAATTTTCAGAACCATGAGCCCACATTGTCCTTCCCCATCTCCACCCTCACAGCAGCAGCAGCAGATGTGTGATGGCAGCCAGGGAGAGCTTCCCCCTGCAGCTCCTCCCAAAGCTCACCTTGGCCAGATCACATTTATTGACCTGCAGACAGGTTATTTTTAAAGGCAGGAAATATTTCCTGCTGGAAGCATTTACCTTGTCCCCCTGCTCCCGAGAAATGTCCAGGTGTCTCTGGCAGCAAACCACAGCTTCATCAAACTGCCCCAGGATTTTCAGGGTGTTCCCAAGGTTGCCACTTGCCTTGGCTTCTCCAATTCGGTCCCCAATGGTTCTACAAGATGAAGATATTAAAGAGCTCAGAGACTGTAATTCACAAAATAAAAAATATCTGCTGGAAGCAGATTTAAGCTGCAGCTTAGCACAGACACCTGCCTGGAGAGCTTCCCACAGTTCTGAAGGCAGATCCTTTCTCCCAATTTGCTGTTTCAGAACGGGTCATTGCAGGGAGTGCTGGGGACAGAAGTGGACTCTGCTCTTGCTCCAGGCACCCTCCCCACATTCACATCCCTTTCTCCATCTCCCTGCTCTGAAGGCAGCTGTCCCATCCTTGGAGAGTCCCAGGCTCTCCACAGGACAATCCCAGTCAGTTTGGGATGTGTATTTCTGGGTTTAGGCCCCACAGGAGCTGCCCTCACTCAGGGCTGTGCCTGATGAGGATGAAGCAGAGCTGACACACTCACCTGGCCAGGGTGAGGTCGTGCTTGTGGTACAGCAGGGCCTTGGAATACTCCTTCAGGTAGAAATAGGCATTGCCCAGCTGGCTGTAGATGGCACTGAGAGTCTTCAGGTCCTCTGTCCCCACCTGCACTGCTGCTTCAAAGAAAGCTGCCCCAGCTTTGAAGTCCCCAGCCTTGCACAAGCGCTCTCCTTCCAGGGCCAGCTCCAGGCAGGATGCCTCCATCCTGCCAAAAACAAGGGAATTGTTTCTAGAGGAGTGTGGCGGCAGGGCTCCCACTCTGCCCTGCAGTGCTTACAGGGTTTGCTTCATTGCACACCTTCCATTTTGGCCCTGGATTCAGAATACAAGAGCATCCAGACTCCACCTTCCAGTGAAGTGTCCCAGCCCATGACAGGAGTTGGGATGAGAAGGTCTTTAAGGTCCTTTTCAACTCAAACCATTCTAAAATTCTCTGATTTACAGACCACATCTGCAAGCAGCCAAAGCAGGAATCTGGACAAGAAGCTCAGGGCTCCTGGCTCCAAGACATGGAACCACCTCAGCACTAACACCTGCTCTCCTCCAGGTGCTGCAGAATTATATATCCAGGAATTTATACCTGGACCATTATCCCTGGGGGAACAGAGGGAAGCCAAATGGTAACAGGTTTTTCCTAGATACCAGAGAAAAGCCTGGACTGTGCAGATTTTCTTGGCTGAGCAGCTCCCAGCTCAGTGTCTGCTTTCCATTAACTCTGCTGCTGTCAGGTTTTCCACAGGCACTCAGCACATTTCCCTCCAGGGCAGAAAAGGCACACTGTCCTCCCCTGCATTTTCTGACACCTCTGGCACTGGCAGAGACAGCACAGTGAGCAGTGACACTGCTCCAGAGAGAGCAAACACTCCCCTCTGAGTGCCCCAAGCCTCCCTAAGCCACAGCTGTCCCTGTCAGACCATGCCTATCCCAAGCTTTCATTGGAAATGTCCTGCCTGCTGCAAAGCCAGCCCTTCCCTAGGGGGATGGACACAGCATGCTCCTGCTCCTCCATCCTGATGCTTCTCTTTGCTCTTTTTCTGCTCAATTTATCCTGAAAAGTCAAAACTATCTAGGTCAAAGGTGGACGTCTGCTGAGAAAAATACAGAGCTTCCTTGTCCAGAGGCAGAACAGCAAGGCTCTGTCAGAAGAAAATAAATGCCCACAGGTGGTTTTAGAAGATAATAAATGCCCACAGGTGGTTTCAGAAGATAATAAATGTCAGAAGATAGTAAATGCCCACAGGTGGTTTCTAGTCCATCTGAGCACTTGGAGAAGTTTGTGGTACCCAGCCCAAGAGCTCAGCTTGCCCAGCTGCCTCCTCCTGGAGCAGTTTCCTGCTGGGAGATGCTTCCCCAGAGCCACCCAGGAGCCCCAGCCCAGCCCAGCCCAGCCATCAGGGGCTCTGCAGAGCAAGGACAACCCACCCTGCTCACAGCAGCTCCAGGACACAGCTCCTGCTGCTCCAGGCCAGCAAACCAAGGCAGCCCCTCCAGGAGCAGCTCAGGAGCTGCCTGGAATGCAAACCCATTTCCCTGGCAATCTCCCTGTGCCTCCCAACACACAATGCCTGGCATCCTCCAAAGCAGGACAGCCACAAACACTGGCCAAACAAAAGAAAAATAGCCCAAGACTTGGTTTGAAACTCTCCCTCCAAACACACCTGTGGCCCCTTCTGGCTCACTGTTCATCTGTCCCCAAAGCCACAAGAGGGAGAAGGGGGTTGTGAAGCAGCTCCTGTGAGCTCCCACCTCAAACTCCCACACAAACATTTCATTCCAAAGCAATTCCCACATTTGAGTGGCTATTTTATTTACACAAGAAAGCTGCTTGTGCTGCCAGCACAGCATTTGTCCTTGCCTCAGCTTCTGTTCAATAGCAGGAATAAAAATATTAGGATTAAAAATATTTAACTTCTCTCTGCTAATCCTCATGCTAGACCACACAAAAATTAGTAAGAATGAGTTTCTACCCAGGGATCCCACCAAAATTTCATCAGTCCCAAGGTACATCCATGGTTTGTAGATCCTGCATCATCTTCAGGTATTGACAAGTCTCTGCTGATACACCCCAAACCAAAGGAGCTTTGGGACTGAAGGCAGACAAGAAACAGCTTGTACTGAAACCAGCAGGATTAACTTCAGGCAGCTTAGTGGGGATGGATCTGGAGAGGGCCTGAAATGCAGCAATGAGCCACTACCACTGGAGTTAATGTTGGATTCCAGTTAGAAGGTGGCAGAGACAGAAACAAACTAATTTGAACTTGAATTTCAACCCAAATTGAGCTTGAATTTCAACCCAAACAAAACTCTTTCCAATATCCAGGTTGTCTTTGAGACATTGAGTTCACCAGCTGTAAACAGTCCAAACAACTGGGGTGGAGACCAATTTCCCAAATCCATGGCATTGCTGTACAGCTTGGGTGGAATTTTTGGGGTGATTTTAAGAGCTTGAACTGAAGGTTCCCATTCCCACAGCAACAAACCCCAGGTACACATTGCAGGGGTGGGACCAAAGTGGATTTTGTGCCCAGAGCCCATTCTGGGACACTCTCACACCCTGTGGGTGCTGTCCTGGTGTTCCCATAGTAACTATCCAGGCACAAGGCAGTGACACGACCTTCCAGTGCACACAGCCCTTAATTAAAATCTGTTTGTCCTTGAACAGCCTGCTCTGCAGAGTATCTGACTTATCTAATTAACATCACTGCTCAGCCTGGGACCTGAGCAAACACGGGGAAGGCACAGGAGGCTTTCCCTGCCTTGGCCAGCAAGCAAGGATTGCAATTGTTAACAGAACACATCCCACTTGTAAAACCCACCTGCCCTCCAGAGCTGCTTTTGGGAAGCACCTCTGCTGCAGTTCAATCACTTCAGCCTCAAAAGCAAGCAGGAAAACAAGGCCAAGGGCAGAGGAATCAACTACAGGTCAAGGAACAAACTCAAACACACTAAAATTCCACTTTAAAAAGCTTCCAAAGCCCACACAGTTCAACCAGCCATAAAACACAGCTGAAAGGACAGCCCTGAACCAGGCAGTGAAGGGAAAATAGTCAATGACAGCAAGGTGCAAGCCCTGCCCTTCCTCTTCTGCTGTCTGTGCATTTTCTGTACACCCACAGCCCCAAAGCCACTGGCAGGAGGAAGCACTGGGGCTGAGCCAGAAATAAATACAGTGGGGCTGAGCCACACATAAATGCTGTGAAAAATGCATGTATTTTATGATTGGCTTTTTGCAAATATTAAAATGAATATTATATGTGTTGTGTTAGGAAGTAATGCTGTATTAATTCTCTTAAGTACTGTGTTAAATATAGTTTTAAGTTATAAGAATTGTTAAAATAGAAACTGTGCTATATAAGATGCTTTGTTAAACAGAAAGGTCTTGCAGCAAGATAGCAGCCACAGGACACCTAAATATTTCAGAGAAAGGGAATTTATTGCCTTCTTATCAGAAGAAATGAACTTCTTCCCACCTTGAAGGCACTGTGAAGATTAGAAGGAAGAAGTTGACACTGACCAGACAGAATCCTGTGTTTGAATGGAATTTATACATCATGTATGAAGTGTATGAATATGCAACAGGCTGTTGTTTTTAAGGGTTAATCCTTTGTTAACAGGGGTCCTTTTAGGGGCTCGTGATGCCCAGAAAAAGGTACCCAGACTGTCCATAACTCTTTGCTTTTATTGTCTCATATTGTCCTGATTTAAATTGTCCAAATTATTATGACTCTAATTGTATTACTATTTTTATAACCATTTTATTACTATTAAACTTTTAACAATTTCAAAAGCAAGTGATTGGTGTTTTTCACAAATGCAGTGTTTGGCCATCATTGCACTCAGCAATCTGCCCAGGGGGACGAGTGGGTGGCACAGTGCTGGTCCCTATCAGCCCAGGAAGGGATGTCACTGCTCACACTCATCTCCTCCCTCCCTCCTCCTTAAGTCTTTCTTTAAAGGATGACTGATGTGAAGGCAGAAAGAGCTGAGGAAAACAGGAGGAGCAGCCTTGAACGAGAATTCCCAGGGTCACCCATCACTGTCAGGCAGCAGCTAATGAGGAGCTGGAGCACAGATTTGCCTTTTGCCTGCTGCAAGCTTGTTCAAAGGACTCCACTGCAAAAATGTGCCTCTGGAAAAGGGAAAATACAAAGATTCTCACATATCAAATGTTTTCAGCAATTTGGAGAAGGCAGAGACAGTCCCAGGAGTGCTGGGGAAGCCAAGGACACTGTGAGGAATAAAAGGAACAGCACAAGGTGCCACCAGTGCCAATATCAGTGATCACCATGGCTGCTGTCAAACACTATCATCAGGATATTGTAATTGGGTGATCATAGAGGTCCCCAGAGTGGGAACACCACACACCCAGACCTCCCCACACCCTGCTCAGGGCTGCCTTGCTCACAGCAACCTGTCACTGCTGACAACAACTCCATCAGGGCACACAGAAAATCATCACAGCACAGACAGAGCCTGGGGTCACCCGTCTGCTGCCTTAAATACTGCAAATATCACAGGGCAGGAGAAACTCTGCCTGCCTGCAAGGTGAAACTGCCTTTAAAAAAAGGAGAGAAGGGAAAAGGAAAGGTATTTATAGATATTTGATTCATGTTAGTGGGGGCGATTGCAGAGCTCATTCCCAATCAGACCTCGTGTAGTTCAAAACTCCAGGCTTTTAGACAGAAGGTAAGGCAGAAAAAAACCCATCAGAACCACCAAGAGTAGTAAAAAAAAAAAATCCCCCTTAGTATTTCAATTGATTTGAGTTAGTGAAGCAACAGATTTTAGCATCTTACTTGCAATCTGATTAGGTTTTGTACAAAAATAAATCTAATTCCAGAGCGCTGCTGACGGGCAATTAAACATTTCTTCTGAACCAAAAAAGGATCACATTTACCAGGTGCTCCGTGTAAATGCATATTCACTGCCTTAACAAACTCAATATGCATTGGAATAATGACTTTCTTTAAGGGTGTGCTGCCAGTCAATCAGGCTGGGAATTATTCCCCTTCAGCAATTTGCTCTGGCAGCCCTGCCTGGCTCCTGTAGCTGGGAGGGAGCTGATGGCTCTGAACCACCAGGGCCAGGTGGCCTCAGACCCTTGGGATGTGTCCCCTCCACTCATGGGGAGTGGCCTGAATATTTTCCTTTGCCTCCCTACCTGAGGAAAGCTGTTCCAGGCCCTCCTGAGGCACAGGCTGAGTTATTCACATGAATTTATATCCATTTAGCCCCAGGCACTGCTCTTCTCTGCCTGGAGCACTCTCCCAAGGGTTTGGGGCAGTTTCCCTGTTTACTGTGCCCCAGGCAGGGTCCAGCACATCCACACCTGCCTCTTTTTCTCTCACTTACTCCTAATGAGCTCCAATCTTTAAGAAAATCCCATTCCTTGCTCCTAAATCCAGGTGATTTCAGCTTCCTCCCCTCAAACACCATCTCCTTGCCATGGCACTGCACCCATCCATCATTCAGTCCCTCCTATCCACACTGCTCCTCCCCATCACCAGCACACCCAGCAGCAACCTGGCAGGAGAATAATGAAAATCCTCAATTTTCTCTCTCCCAAATCCACATCTGGCCAGCACAGCCCCTCACTCCCCACCCACATCACATCCCCAGCACTAATCCCCTCCTGCCAAGCAGGTTTCTGTCTCAAACCCCCTGTTTCTGGCAGGGGGTGGTGACAAACAAACCAAGATTTCCATGAAATGAGCCCGATCCAAAGCACTTTTGGAAGCTGGAAAGAGCACACAGGAGCTGCTTCCCCTGCAGCCAAAGGGCAGAGCCCCTGGGACACCCTGACCCACCCCTCACCCCATCAGGGAGGGGAAGGAAACAAAACCTCCTGTTGAGCTGGGAGAGGAAAAGGTCAGAGATGAAACTGCTCCCAGTCCTCCCCAGCTTCTGAACTGGCTCCAAACATCTGGGGCAGACCCTGCACATCTGGAGGGAGGAGATCCCCACTGCACACACTGCTAGGAACGCTGCAGAGAGTCCTTTCAGTGACCCCTGAGCTGGAAATCACAATATCCACACTCTCCCTGCTGCTGGGGAAGTGTTTGCTCAAGCTGGAGCTCTGGGGATTACCCAGACCCAGCGATTTGCACTGCAGGCTTTTGCTAAAGGCACAGAACAGAAAATCCAGAGGGGGAAAAGCTCCAGGGAGCTCTGGAAGCTGCTGGGTCTGTGCTGGCTGCAGATTTCCTGTCCCCTCACTGAAGCAGCATCAGTGCTCCACAGTAGTCATTTCAGCTAATTGCTATCTGCCATTAGCTGCAGAGTACTTACAAGGGATTCAATTCCACTGCATATTTGCTAATAAATCCCAAATGCCACTGAGGAAGACAGCTGTATTTAGCTGCCTTTACCCTCTCATTAGCAGTGCTGAATGAGACCCCATTTCAATGGGGAATGGCTCCAAAAAGCTGCATCATTGTCAGAAATCCAAATCCAAACTCCCCACTGCCTGCTGGAAAGCAAAAGTCATCCAGCATTCCCCTGCTTACACAACCTCTGTGGCTTTGATCCCTGGGGATGGGGAAGCAGGGGACAGATGGGAGTTATTTGCTGTTTTCAGAGTTATTTGCTGTTTTCAGAGTTACTTGCTTGGGTTTTTTTATGACTCTGAGTCAGTAGGTGCAGAAACTTCAACCTAAGGACTCCAAAATATTCTGCAGAGGTGTGAGGGCACCAATTACCCCATTTTTCAGAAAGGCAGCTGAGGCTCTGGGGGAAAATGATGCCTTGTTGTGAGTCAGCTGTAGGGAAGGGAAAGGAGCCCTGGCTCCCAGAGCCTCTGCCAGGCCCTCCCTCCCAAGGGGAATGAGGTGAATGAGGTTCAGCATCTCCCATCCATCCAGGCAGGGATGCTCCCAGCTCAGCACACGCCAAAAAACCAAAGAAAACCCCCAACTCCAGGAGCTGGAGGGATCCCTGACCTGCAGAAACCTGCCCCACACCTGGGAGGTTTGGGCTCTCAGTGAATGATACACTGGCAGCAATTATCCTGAATCCATGACCCAAATGCTGCCCACAAACCCAGCTGGACCCACAGGAAGAACAGAGAGCAAAAAGGAAATTTTTCTGTGTCAGCTGAGAAGTGAAATTTCTAACAGGCAATGAGCAGAAATTTAAGTCATTGTGCTCCAAAATTAGTCAAGTATCAAAGGACTACCATGGATGTAATTAACTTCCAGCACTTGAAATGCTCAGACGAGATTAAGGTGCAAATGTGAATTTCATCTCAGCCTGGTTAACAGTTTCACTTGATAGCCAGTTTCAAAGCACTTAAATTATAAGATGCAAATACTTTGCAGGGTCTGAGGAAGTGATGATTAAGGAGATATCAATTTGAAAATTAATTCATTAAAACATGTTCTGACTCTCAAATGGGAAAAAAAATTATTATGAATCCACCAAGTGTATGAACTGATCAAATTCTCTGAAGGAGAACTGTGCATGAGAACTCACTTTCAATAACAGTGAGAATAAAATGAGCCTGGAACACAATTTCTTTGCACAGCTCATCAGCAGGGCATAAACCCAAGCACCAGCAGCCATGTGAGAACAACAGAAATAAATGTGGAGGCCAGGAGCACCAGCCTGCCAAACACAAGTGGAGTCACGATGCTGATGCCTGAGGATGCTCCTTCCTCCCCAGAAACACAAACCCAGCAGTTTGGGCTGCTCCTGCAGCACCTGACCCTGAAATGGGCCCTGCAGAGCACCAGCAAAGCAGCACCTGCAACAGGAGGGGGTTTTGGACATTTCTGTTCTGTCACAGAGGAGGCCTGCAATGAACTCAGCAAACAAAGGGAGATTCCTGAGTTTTCCAAGAGTATTTTGATTTCTGGAACACCACGAGCACCTTTAATGAGGTTGATCCATCACAGTGCCATTAAACAGCACTCTGGGGATGGTCTCACCAGCAGTGAAATGCTGTTTCCTGTTTCAGTCACTCCCAGAAGCCAGAGAGCAGCAGAGGACACACAGGCTGGGAGGCTTTTCAGGACAAACTTACTTTGGCAACTGGGTCAACACATCTCTCACTAAAATATATAAATATATGCTGTGATTTAAACAAACATACTGCAGAATCCAGCAGGTTACAATTACCACATCCATTAGAAAAAATAAGTAATTGCCTTATCCACATCCAAACAATGAAAATAATTTATTTGTTACCTATTTTATTTATGCCATTCAGCTTCTATTACTCACCAGTATAGGAGCTCATTCAGGCCAAACTTGATACTGAAAATGGGCAAATTTGGGGGGCTCTTTCCAAATTCAGAAGAACCATAAATGAGAGATTTACAGACATCACCTACCCAAAACTGCCCCAGACACCCAGCAGGGGCTCAGCCTGGATGCTGAACTGGGATGGGAGAAGGAGCTGTGAGCCAGGGATGAGTCCCCATGGATCCCAAAGGATCCAGCAGGGCAGGGGACAGCTCAGCACCAGAGACTGAGCCCATCCCAGCCTCCCCCAGCTGCCTGCAGGGTCGGGCTCAGCCCCACCAGTGCCCCCAGCACAATGGTCCCAGTTGTTCTGGGCAGCTGCACAGGCTGTGTGAGGTTTCCTCTCCTGCACAACCTTGAGTGAAAGCAAGGCTTGTTTTCTCACAGGCCCCAGCCTATTCTCCATTCAAGCTGCCTGGAAACCCCTCCAGCTGCAGCCCCCACTTCTCCTTCCTCTCCCAGCCTGCCAGTTGCTCCTGCCTGCAGCAGGAAAACAACTGTGCATGGAAAAGGTGCTGCCAAGCCCCAAAAACACCAGGGACTGCCTTGGAGCCAAGCCCAGCCAGCCAAAGGAGCCACCTCTGCCTGTGCCATGTCCCACCTCATCCCAAAGCTCCTGCAGCAGCTGGAGTTGCCCACAGTCCCCACGTGGTGCCTCCTTCCTGCCCACAGCCAGGCTGGGGCACGGCCACGGGATCCTCACTGTGATGCAGCAGAAAAGGAAACCATGGCAAAGTTCACACCACAGCTTTTTCCACTGACTCCACAGCAGCCTACAGCCAAGCTGGTTCTGCTCCCTTCCTGTCTCATCTGCTTCCACCAGCCCCAAGCCAAGGGTTCCAGGCCAAGAGAGAGAGAGAGAGAGAGAGGGAGGGAGAGGAGCCTTTGGGATCCAGCAGAGAATTCACACCCTGAGCCTGGGCCAGGGAGGGGCTGAGCCTTCCCAGCTCACCAGAGAATGCCAAGGATGCTCTGCAGCACCTGAAAGGGGCTTGGATGGGACCTCAGTGACAGAGCCAGCACAAACCTGGCCCTTGTTCTTCCTGCAGAGCCCTCTGGAGAGCAAACAGCAGGAACCAGACAAATCCAGTGAATCCAAATGTGCAGCACCTTCTTTTTCAGATGACCATCTGGTAAAGCCTGTGTGGAGGGTGAAATCCAGCCAGGGAGAGGCTGTGCCAGTCCCTCCCTCAGTGATGAGGGCCCTGAGTGCCCAGAGCAGAGGGATTCACCAAGGTGGCACCCCCAGGTCACACAGGGCACGTGGGCAGAGCTCCTGCCAGGGCTGAAGCACTGCCAGCCACCAGGACAGATTGCTGCTGGCAAAGCTGCAGCACAGCAGATTGCACCAATTTGACATTGTTTTTCTGCAGCTGTCTCCTGCTCAGAGGGCTGTTCAAAGCATTGTTGTGCTCTCCCTGAAAATTCCAGGGGTGTCAAAAATCAGGCATCAGCCCAGAGACACTGATGGGTTTAGAAGGCCAGGAGAACAAGAGCTCACACTGGACACTGCCCTTCCCCCTGGTTGTTACACAGCCACAGGGCATCCCTCCAGATTTTGTACAGATAATTCCACATCTGTCTGAAAAACAAGGGAAGAGGCTCCCCAGGAGCCAGGTGTCCACTGCAACCCTTGCCAGCATCTCTAACACTGCTCCTCCAGCTCCTCAGTGCAAACCCAAACTGAGCAGACCAGCACCAAAAGTACTTCAAATCACACTGTAGAAAAATCTATGTATCCCACCAGGTGGGAAGCCCCCAAAAATCCAAGCATGGCAGGAGTCCCAGAAAGGCACATGGTCCCACACAAGGTGAGAATTCCACCCAGCCTCTCTCCTCGGGGAGCAGCCCTGCTGTCTGGCACTGTGCTGGGTGTGTGCTGCCTCTCAGGGATCCCTCCAGCACCCTGCCAGCTGCTCCCACTGCTTCCACAGCACCCTGGCACTGAGTTCTCCCCCACATCCCCCAGATTTTCAGCACTTCAGTCCCCATCTACCCTGGAAACGCTTCTGTGCAGATCAAGCACAGGGAGGCAGCTCCTGCTCCTCTCCACACACCACATCAGCCTGGCTCTGACACTGTGGCACAGTGTAGTTCAATCACAGGTGAAAACAGCAGCAAACACTTGTTTTGAGAAGAGTTTACCATGTAGATCACATCCTCTATGTGTGAAGTGAGCTCTGGTCCTGTTCTTCCACAGGAGGGGTTTGTACCAACATCATGTTTCTTGAAAAGTCTTCCCAAATCCAGCAAGATGCTTCTCTCCACAGGCCTATTTTGGGTTTAATTTCGATCCTTCTTGCAATCTCACAGGTACTGCAATGAGTTTACAGACCACAGGCTGCTGCTCTGGAGCTCTGGGAGAATTCCCTGCTCCCCTCCTGCCTCACACTGGTGAGAGGAGGGAGGATCCAGCGTCAGGCTCACACACATGCCCAAATCCAGGGAGCCCATTTATCCTGACAACTGAATTATGCATGTCTGCAGAAAAAGAAAATCTCTGCTCCAGCACAGAGACATCATCATCATCCAGCAGTGAAAAAAACACATGGCACAGCACCAGGCTGCATGGAAAATGTGCTCCAGGAGCAGGGACAGGGAGGAGGAGACAGCTGACAAGACAGCTCTTACCTTAATCCCTGAGGGTGGTGGGCTGGGGGAGCTGCTCTGCTTCCACAGGGATTTCATGTGCTGGAGGAGCCTGCCTGTTCTGATCCAGGGCATTCCTGGTGCATTTGTGCTGCACAAGCAGCCTCCAGGAGCAGCTCCATCCACCAACACACATGGCTTTAATTGGGGATGGGTTTTTTTCCACTTCCATTGCAGTCACATGTTGGGAGCTGTTACTTTTCTCTCCTCTGTGTGTATCTGGATGGCTGCATCCTCACTCTCCTGCCTGAGCCATGCCAGCCTCAGGCAAGCAGCTCTGAGAGTGTCAGCCTCGACAAATGACTCAGTTCTGTCTGCAGCCAGGGCTGCACAGCATCTCCTGCCTTCCCTTCCTTCCCCTCCTGAGCTGCTGCTCACACAGCTGCCCTGGGCACCTCAGCTCTGCCCTCTGCGTTTGGAGCTCCACAGAGCAGAGCTGGAGCCCCCAGAAAACCTCAGGGGAATTCCTGAGTCACCCAGGGCCGTCCAGGAAGGGATTGCCACCACCACAGGAGAATCACTCTGCTCAGGGCAGGGAACACAACACAACATTTTCCTCTGCTCACTCCTCATCCTTACGTGACAGATGCGTTGCTGGTCCCCTCTGCAGAGTGGTCACTCACTGGCACAGCTGGTGACAACCTTCTGCCAAAACCACTGCTGCCAAAGGATGGTCTGATTGAAGAGAACAGCTAGCAGAGTGAGTTTTTCTTTTCTTCAGAACAGCAGAGGAAAATGTGGGTATTTTCAGTCATTTCATTATGAACTCCCCAGACACCTGAGCATCTCCTCATCAGGTGGACCAGCATCTCCTCAGAGCCTGTGGTTCCTGCTGGAACTGCCCCTGCCTGCCCTCCCAGCAGGGCACACACACCAGAGGGATGTACAGACAGAAAACAGCAGCTTTCCTTTCTCCCCTGCTTTACCCAGGAAGGCACAAACCACAGACTTCCATCAGCCAAGCAGTTCGTGCTCGGGGTTTCCTGGATTACTGCCCTGATGGAAGCAATTCATACCAGAGCTGGCCAAGGGCTGCAGCCTTAAAATTCTGGGCACATGGCAGTGAACTCATATGTTTTATTATTTAGACCCGTGCAGGAGCTCAGACACTCAGCTGAACTCAGAGGCCAGGAAATGCCTGGAGGTGCACGTGGAGGATCACAATTCCAGGACATTCAGCTGCTTTTATGGCTGTGAGTCTCCACTCAAGCACCATGAGATGTTGGCCCACGGGCTTCCCAAGCTGGAAATCACAAGGGCTTGTTTGTCAGGGGAAAAAGAGAAGCACCAGTGGCTTAGGAAGCTCAGTATTTCCATGTGCTGGTCGCTGGTGGTTTGTATTCCTGCCTTCATGCTGCAGCAGGCTTGGCTGATAAACAAGCTCAATCTGATGGCCTCTGTGTTTTGCAGCAAGATCCAATCCCCAGAGCATTTCCTCCATACAAATCTCTGCAGACAGCTGCTAAAAAAAGGGGCTGTTGCTGCTGCAGCACCAGCTGGGATATGGTGAGTGCACAAGGACAGGAAGGACAGGACCCACCTCAAAGCCCTGCAGCTCCTGCCCATCCCAGATCCCTCCTGCCCAGCTGGAACTGCAGATGGGTGCTCTTCTCCCTCCATCTCTCACCATACCCCAAAAGACAACCACCCCCAAGGCAGGGCAGCTCCACTCACTCCCACATTTGAACTTGCAGGATTTTCTGACAGGGAACATTGCTCTGTGTCCCTCTCTCCTTTTTAAATTAACTGCTCTCTTCTCAAAGCCTGAGACAGGGAACTCATGGAGTCACAGGTGCCTGAGCACTCAGAGCTGCTCTGCTTCCTTCCAGCCCTGGCTCTGGGCTCTTCTCAGTGACCAGAGAGCCCAGGGCCACCCAGGCTGCTCCTTCTCCTGTGGTCTGCAGGGTTCCCTTTGCCAGGGACACCCTGTAAACAGGCAGAGGCTGGCATTGAATTCACCAGCTGGTAACTTCCTCCTAAACAACTTTCTGCTCCCTGTTAGAACAGCAGAGCCACTGTAATTCTGTGTGACACCAGTGCTGCAGTGCCCAGCAGGGCTCAGTGAAGGACAAAGCCAAGGTCCCCAATTCACAATTAGCACAATTACCCTCACTCTGACGTGGGCAAGGAAGTGCTGAAGGAAAGGAGTGGGAGTGAGGACATTCAGCTCCCAGTTTTACCACCTCTGTCCTCTTTCACCCTGATGGTTGTACAGTCTCCCACCCTTGAAAACAGGAACGATATTTCCCAGAAAAGCTGCAATAAAATAAAACACTGGTGTTTGCCATGTACTCTGGAGCCCTGGAACGGATGCAACCATGCCAGCATCCACTCAGCACCATCACACAAACCATGAATAACAGTAATTAACAAATAGCCCCAGAGAGATGAGTATTCATCAGCACTTCCCAGCCCTCCTCAGGCATGAACGGATATTCCACAGATGGAGTGCACAAAGAGCCACCTCAACTCTGCAGCACCACAGAAGAAACTTCTCCCACAATGAACTAATTTGGGCTGAAGCTGCTCCAGAGCACAGGAAAATGCAGCAATTCACACCAACATGCCCAAGGAAACACCACCAGGTACAGGTGAACACTCAATGGCACCTGCTGTGACACCCCCAGAGCAAACACAGCCCAGTGCTCTGCAAAGCCACAGGAGTGTCAGGAAAGTCCTGGAATCAGAACTGGGAAGGCACTTGGTGCAGCAAACCCCCCTGTTCTGCCTGGAAATGCACATTGGTGCAGCTCTGCTCACCAAGGCAGGCAGAAACTCCACCACACACAGGGACCCCTGTCCCAGCAGAGGGTTGGGCTTCCCCTGGGGAACTCAGCTCAACCATCAATTATTGGTGCTGCCCTATGGCAAAGCTGATCTCTGCTGCAATCCTGTAAGAGAAGCCAATCCTCCCAGGGGGAGGCTGCAGATCAGGAAATCTGCCCCAAATCCCATCACAGATCAGCAGCTGGACCTGCAGCCACAGCACCCAGGGAAGGGCTCCCTTTCTCAGGACACAGCTCTGGCAGCCAGAAGGTGTGAGGGGAGCAGAGCAGGGTGCCCAGGGCAGGCAGGGAGCCCTGTGAGCCCCTGGGTGCTCAGAGCAGCCTCCAGCAGTCACCCTGTGCAGCTCAGAGCCAGCTGCAGGCAGAACTGACAGCTCCCAGCTCTGCCCATGCATTTTTAAAAGCAGCTTCCAAGACAAAACATCTGCTCCCAGGTGGAGCATGAAACAGCTCTTACACTGAGCTGTGTTATTAGTGTTTTCCCCATTTAAGTCCTTTTTCTTGGCCTTTCTCCTGCATTAGCCCCCAACTCCCAGCGAGGAGCCCCTCTGGCTGCTCCAGAGGGTGGAAGAGCAAAGGGTAACACAAAAGCTTGAGGGGAGCCAAGACAATCCAATATTCCTCTTCCAAAAATCCCTCCAGGGGTAGCAGCTGCACAGAGCTATGGTTCAGAGCAGAAGGTGAAGCTTCTTTGGATGGATCCTGTTTAATCTTAGAGGCAGAAAGGAAACACCTGTGGTTCCAGTGCCTGCCATCCTCAGGCAAAATCCTCTCACTGAAAGCAAACTGGGAATAGATTTTTAAGGTATTTACTCCTACCCTGAAGGTACTGAGCAGACAGCAGCACTGCTTGCCAAATCATCAATTCAGGGGTTTGCTGCTGCTCCAGTGTCCAGGGCCTTGCAGGTCTTCTTATCCCTTCCACTGAAATAAGGAAGAGCAGATATCAGTGAGGGATTTCAGCAGATGCTTGTCCCCTTTTCCAGGCTCCAGTGGGACAGGGATCCCTCAGGCACTTCCAGGGTCAGGCCATGACACTGGTTTGGGTTTGGCTGCCCACTTGGAAGGCTCTCAGTCCCAATCTCTGTTCAGATTCAGTTCTGAACAGATCCTGTCTCTCCTCTCTCCTAAGAGAACAGAGGTCATGGCTATTGTCCTCAACCAGCCCTGTTAATTTTATCTCAGGAGAAGTGAGTTAAGTGACTTAAGTACAGAGCTGTGCTGCAAATTGCTCATTTAATATTGCCCTTGAAACTGCACTGTAATGATAATTTTTCACTTCCTTCCCTAGGCAGTTGCATAACATTGCTGGGCATTGTTTAGAGAGCTCCAAAGCTAAGGCAGCCGTGTCCCTTTCACCCTCTCCTCACCAGGCACTGGCAGGGATGTTGACTTTCTGGTTGTGGGGGGATTTTTGGCTCTTTTTTTCTTCATTCTATTAGCTTATTACATTAAACAACAGATGGACGTGACTCTGAATGCAAATAGCCTTCCAACAAAATGATTCCTGCTTTCTTCAGCTTTCAGTGGAAAAATAAAATCCCATTTATACCAGTGAAATCTAAGCCAATTAGAAAGTCAGACCTGTCAAATAACATTTAATTAAAAGTATCTTTAGGGAGGGAGCAGCCCAGTCAATGAAAAGCTTTCCCACTGACAATATAAATAGCCCAGGCCCAGAATTCACTTTGTGGTTGGGACACTCAGCCTGTGTGCCCAGACCAGCAGGAATTTGGGTTTCATGGCTTTGGTTGGCAAAGGATTTTTTTAAGAGGGAAATGGAATTCTGGAAGCTGGGCTGGCTGATCAAAGGGGCACAGAGGGCAGGACTGGGATGGGACACAGCACCAGACACACCTGAGAGCAATTTGGAGACAAAATTGCTGTTCAAGCAGAAGAGCATCAAGAGTTAAGTAAAATCCCTCTCTCCACTCTCAGAAACTTGCTGCTTGTGGCTTCTTGCAGAGTAAGACCTGGCAGAGTTCAAACCTGTTCTTCAAGCAAGTCTGGACACCACCTCGAGTGCAAAATCATGAGACAGCAAGAAATCCACATACCACAACAGAAATACAGTTTGTGTTCTCCAGCACCAAAGCCTGATCTGCTGGAGAGGAGGCAGGAGGGGAAAACAGGAGCATGAGGATGGGGAGATGGGGCTGGAGACAGAGCAGCATCTGCTCTGTGGGGAGCCCAAAGCAAAGAGAGCAGTGACAAAGTTGTGTCCTGGGGATGTGCTACAGCAGCACAGATGAAGGGAGCCACATTTGGAGTGCCTGGATCAGGACACAGGGCAGGCTCAGGGCAGGGGGCAGCAGGGTGGTCCTGCAGGGACCCCCTGTCCCACCCCAGCTCCAAGCACAGAGAAGCAGAGGTGGGAATGTCACCCCCCAGGGCACACTGAGCCCTCCTGCTTGAACAGGAACACAGACACTCCACAGGTCTGGACCCGGGCAGGATCTTCCATCCTGATCAACTTCCTTTAACAAATGAAGCCATTCTGTCACTGTCAGCCCCTGAAAACATCCTGTCCTATCTGCCTCCCACAGATGCTCCCTCCAAGCCTGAGGCCTGGATCAGTGAGAAGTTGATTTCCCAGACTTTTACCAGCATTTCCAATTTTAAGCCTTTCTGCTTCTGGCTATGGCTTTGCTCATCTTCAAGGCACCATCAAGGCAAGGTTTTCCCATGTGGTTATGTAATATATCAGGAAAAAACCCTGAGTTTTACATAAACCACAGGGCACCTTGGGCTCAGCTCCACACCAGAGCTGACCCCACAGATCCACAGATCAGGGCCCTTTCCCCTGTGGTTTTTGTAATATATCAGGAAAATCTCAGTGTCTGGGACCCTCATGCCTGAGCTGGAGGAGGGGAATGCCAAGGGAGCTGTGCAGCCTGTTCCTGTCCCCAACCACCATGGTCCAGCTGCATTTGGCTCCAGAGAGGAAGAGCCAAAAAGGATTTTAAAAATCACTCTTCTATAACAAATCAATTTCTCAGCTTTCATAACACATTTTCATCCTTTGGTGTAACAGGCACTGCTTCCCCTAACTTTGAAAATAAGGGGCAGCAGATCCCTAATTGGCCACATCCTCCAGGAAAACAGGAATTAATCACACACAGGATTTTCCTGTGGCATAAGCAGCTCATGCTGTGGGATCAGCCAGAGCTCTGACAGGACCTGGAGGCAGAACAGGACCCACCACTCGTGGAGTGAACAGAACTGCTGTACCAGTCACCATGCCCCAAACACCACTCTCCTGCCTACAGGAACTCTTTGCAGTGTCCCTCCTCTCCTGCTGGCCATCAGCTCCTGCAGACACTTTGCCAGGAGAGCAGCAGCCAGTGACCAATGCAACAGGGAGCAAAGGGCATGGAGCTCTGGGCAGCACAGCTCCCTCCTGCCCCACAGCCAACATTCCAGGTGGGAAGGGTCACAGCTGCTTCAGACCCAGCTCTGGTGTGATTATTAACATTTATCTCACAGAAAACTGGCTGTGAGGGGTGTCCTGAGGCCACAGCCGAGTCACAAACTCATTTGATTTCAGCTGACTCAGAGGCAAACTTGGAATAACCACAAAAACGTGGCCGAGGCACAACATTCTCTGTCTGGACTGCCTGGCACAAACAGGGCACAGGATTTGGGGACAAAGCATCCAGAGGGACTGCAGTACCAGGAGAGGCACAACAAGCAGCACCTGGATGAGTGAGGTGCAAGGCAGCACAGGAGAGGGCAGAGCATCAGCTCAGCTCCATTTAACGTGCACACAGCCCAACCAACACCCTGAGGACAAGCAGGGTTTGCATGGCAGCAGCACCACCAGGGCAGAGGCACAGCAGGATCCCCTGTGCCAGGCTCAAAGCACAGCCCTGCCCCAGGGGAGAGCAGGGACAGAGCTGCTCTATCCACATCCCACCAGGTGAAACACAGAATATCCAAAAAGGACACCCAAAATCCTGGGGAAACCTGCAAGCACCAGCCCCAGGTGTGCCCAGCAGGATCCCTCTCCCTGCTCAGTGGGCACTCCATGTCCTGCCAGCTCCACTCTGGGATGCCCACACGGTACAACTGAGAAGTTCAGCACATCCCAAGACAGATGTCAACAAAGCCAACACTGCCTGCTAAGCTATCATGTAATTTTTGCCCAGGCCAGCTATTATGCAGCACAGCTATTTTAGAAATGTTTGTTTTACACGTCCTTCTGCCTGGTGGAGACTGCCAACAGAAGAAAAATCAGAATCTTTCAGAAACCTCTGAACCAGCATTCAGAATGTAATAAGCAATTTCAAGTTTAATCTACAGAGTAAACAGAGAGCAAATGGCCATTCCCAGTTTTCTGGTGGTGCACCTGAGCTCTTCCCCAATCCCACAGAGGAAGCTGATTGCACTTTGCCAAACCCAGCCCTGCTGCTGGTGCTAATTTTCACCTCAGGCAGATACAATTAAATACACCTCTTGGAAAGAAAAAAGCTGTTAGCCTTGTAGAAAGTCCAGATTCAAAAGTTGTGTGAGTTTACTTTAGAAGAACTGGGGAAAATACCAAGTATTTTGTGTATTGTTATCCCTTGGTGACACACAAAACAAAGAACAAATCTACCCCAGAAGTGGATTTTCTCTCCAATTTGCTTTGCAAACCCCAGTTTACTCTGCCTCAACCACCAGGCTGAGTTGTGCCCTCTCTCACTGCCTTCCATGTCAGAAAGCCAACAATTTCTGCATCCCAGTTTTGCCATCAGAAGAGGAGGAAGGAGCCTCCTCTCCCCGAGCCCTGTGGTGCTCAGAGCACTCTCTAATTGCCCGATGCACATTCAGGTCAGGTCCTCACCCTGGTGACACTAATGAGTGAGATGGGGACTGTTTGTGACACAATCAAGGAAAGTTTGTAAACATCACAAAAGCCAGGAGTGCTCTGGAAAACAGAGACTGCAGGAGAGCAGGGAGCAAGGGAAGGGGAAGGTGTGCTTTTATCTGAGTTCTCAGGGCAGATGAATGCATTTCTGCACTGATTGCAGCATTATCAATGTTCTTTCTGTGTGGGATCAATAACATCTCCATGATGTCAGTGCAGGACAGGGAGGGTTTCCCCAGGACATGTCCATGTCTCCCTCCCACACCCAGAAATCTCCAGAGTGGCCTTTTAAAACAAGGGCCCAAAGCCAGGGCAGCTCTCTGGGCAATGGTGGATGTGTCCCCAGCATGAGCTTGTCACTGTCCACAGTCCAGGGGAGCCATTGATGGATTTGGTGCTTCCTACACCTTCAAAATCAGCCAGCCAGCACAGAAGGGGAGGTCAGAGCACCTGCAGAAGTGGAGAAGAGCAGCACACCTCCTGCCAGCAGGTATTTCACAGCTCCTGCAAACCCCACTCTGGCCAACAAGTCCTCAGAGGTTACACACAGCTGAATTCATGCACGTGAACTAATACCAGCCCAAACCCCCATGGAAGGTAAAGCACTAACTCAGGCTCACACAGAACTTGGCCAGCTCAAATTTGAGGAGCACAATCACAGAACTGGACAATTCCAACAAGCCCCAGCAGTGACCCCACAGACACACCAGCCCTGCAGAGTCACAGCTTCCACAGCCCTGGACTTGCAACAAGTCCTGCCAGAAGCTCCACAGTTGTGTGCAGCAAATGGCATCAGGAAGGTGAGCAAATGCAGACACAGAGCTGCATGGGGGCAGAAACACCCTGGGTTGTGGTGTATGACTGCTGTAGCAAAAGTTTTGACTGCAGTCTCTGTAAATAGAGATGTTTGGCCCAGTCAGCACCCGGATTATTTGCTGTCAGCACAACAGAGCACATGCCTTTGTTTAGGAGGGGTTGAATTTAGGGAACCACTAAAGGATGTCATAAAATGAATAAACACTTTCATTTATGGCATGTTTCACCCCACCTCAGCCTGTTTCCTGGAAGGAAAATGCCTTCCCCAGCTCTTCTACCTTCTGCAGTTCTTGCACCTCAATGATCCCAGAAAGAAGAAAACCCCACATATTAAGATTTTAGTTTAAGTTACTGGATTTTTAGTCCCAGTCACCTGAGGTTCCACCCATCACACCAGACTGAGCCACTCAATTCACCCTCAAGTTTCTGCACTCCAATAAAAATGAAATTAAGGAAGAAACTAAGTTACCACTTATTTTGCAGAGCAGCAGGAACAAAGGCTCCACTAGCACTTGCTTTCAAGGCCTAAAAGGCACAGCAGAGACTTGTAAAACCACATGCCCTGCCAGAGCCACCCAGATAAGCCACAGGAAAATGCTTCCCATTTCTCTTCCCCAGCAGCTGTGAGCAGAGCTCATGTGCAGGCACACATTTGTGATAAGCAGTCTCTCACTAAAATTTCCTTTGCAAAAGCAACCAAAATCCACTCCCCAAAAAGTTTCCACGAAAAACAAAGAGAAAGAAAGAAGTAGCCCAAGTCTGGTTAAAATCCAGCAGGTTTCTGCCCAGCTCTAGCTCGCCCAGAGGAGGCAGAGCAATGATATTAACTCTGCTGCCTCCTTTTCCCTGGAGTTGCTCTACAACACAACATAACCAAGAAACACCTGCTGCCCACCCTAATGAACCAACACTCATTAAAGCAGACAACCCACTAGCTGCTGTGCTAATTACTGCAGAGCCTGCAAAGATAATTGGTGAGATGCTACTGTATCCCATACACCTGAAGCATTCTTGGGCTTTTTTAGCTCTCTAGTCCAGCCACTGCATCACCTCCACTTCAGACAGCTAGAGGAGAAATAAAACACCATGGTGAACAGCATGAACAACGCTGTAAGGCCTCAAAGTCACTCGTTTAGTCTTCTTTGGGTTTAGTATTTTCCACTTTTGATCTAAATGAAAAGAATGAGCCTCGCCACGAACGCCAAACCGCCTGGAGCTATTTTTCTTCCGCCCAGCCCTGTGTAAATGTCTGTAGCGCCCAGTTCTAAAGCTGAGACTCGAAGTCTCTGCAGTGCGATCAGGACCCTCCCATGGCAATGCCCAGCACCGAGGAGCTCCGAGCATCACCCTGCCCAGCCGAGGAGCCGCTCCCCTCCTTGGCAGCCCGGTGCCACGGATCCGCCCGGGGCTGCCCCACCGCGGGAGCGCCGCGTCCTTCCCGGCTCATCCCCGCCCGTGCAACAGCTCCGGGCTCAGCTGCAGGAGCGCTCCCTCCTCCTCCTCCTCCTCCCGTCCCTCCGCCGCGCTCCGGGGCTCGGCACGGCTGCGGGGCCGGGCTGTCCCCAAGGACGGCGATGTCCCCAAGGACCACGCTGTGCCCGTGGCTGGGCGGGCTCGCAGCTCGGGGCCGGGCTGTCCCCAAGGAGCTGGCTGTCCCCAAGGGGAGCGGCTGTCCCCGCTCCGGGCTGTCCCGGCCCCGCTCACCTGCAGTGGAAGCGCCGTGCGGCGGAGCCGGGGCTGTCCCCGCCGGGCGGGCTCGCCATGGGCGCCGGCCCCGCGGCGGGGAGCGGGCAGCGGAGTATGGCAGCGCCGGGAAGTGATGCACCGAGCAAAGAAACTCGCGGGCAGGCCCCTCCTCCGGCTGATGTCACCCGGCCTGCCTCCCTCCTTCCCTCCCTCCCTGCCGCCCGCCCGGCGCGCCGGGTCCCGCCGCGGGACGGGGAGCGCAGCCCCGGGCACAGCATCCCCCGGGCTGGCTGAGCCCCCCCGTGCCCCTGGGACATCCCCTGGGGACACCCCGATGGGGACATCCCCGGCAGTGCCCCGGCGCTCACCAGGGAGCGGCCCCGCGCTCGCAGCGAGGTGCGGGCACCTCACCTGAGCGTTATCGGCGCGGAGCAGCAGCGCTGATTCCTGCCCAGCTGCAGCTCTGCAAAGCCCTAATGAGTCTCGGGTTTGGCTTGGCCACAGCCCTTTTGTCTTGGAAAGTGTCTGCACCCGGAGGCAGGCGGGATGAGCAGCTGGGACCAGGCAGGAGGTGGCCGGGGTGTGTTTGCTATGCCGGGTCAGCAGGGCTGTGCCACAGCCACACAGCAAAGTCTGGCTTCTCTCTTTGGTAGTGAGGAATCCCCAAAGAAAAGGGATTTTCCCTCCAGCCCACAGCAGTTTCTTTCAGTTAACTATGTCCTGTTGGAACTTGGGGCCTTAAGTGTTTCTTTCCACCCAGACACCTGGAGAAGGATGCAGGTCATCCTCAAGCACTGCATCCAGCTCACTGTGTTCTTCAAGGCTTGAGATGCTCCTGGAAAAGTTAGGGAGTTGGTCACTTAGCAGAAACCTGGCTGAAAGTTAGGGCCACTTACTCAGCAACAGCAAATTCAACATCATTATCATCACAGACCCACCCCTAAATAAAGACAGCTATAAACTGTGACTTTCTCTGATTCCAGCAGCTTGCTGTGCACACACAGAACCCTCTGTGGTGGGAATCCAGAGCCATGCCTGTTTACTGCCTCTTCCACCCTGGGGACCTGCTCAAACCCCTCCCAGGAGTAAACCCAGATCCTGCTCAGGAAAGAACATCATCAATAACACCCCACTAGCAAACCACAAAAGCCTCTTTCCCAGGAGCTAATTGATTGGGCATTTAAATTTGAAACAAAACCCCATAAACAAACCTGTGTCTCAGCTTAGGAATAGTCTCAATTCTGTAGATAAACCACAGCAGAGAAAGCTGAAAGCATCCTGCTGACAGCTGTCTCCTCACCCACGGAGGTGTGGTGCTGTCCTGGGTGCCTCATTTTCCCAAAAAAAGGAACCCCCTGAGTAACCAGCCCCAGAACCCCCACTGGAAGGAGCAGGCTGGGACACTGTGCCTCACACCAGCCAGTTTTCACCCAGGTTTGTGGTTTCACTGACAGCAGCAAACATCCTGGTGCAAAGCAGCTTTTACCAAGCCATGGAAACATGGGACTGCTCAGCCTAGGAGATTTTGGCACTTCAGAGGGGGAGTTTGCCCTTGCCTCTCCCTCTTCCAGGCAAGGACATGAGTGCAAAAGATGAAACCCAGCTGTGCTGCTGCCCTTGCTCAGCCCCAGGCACTGAGGATGCCAAGCTGGGCTGGCATTCAGCGAGTGTGGGAAGACAGAGGAATTGCCCTTTGGAGAAACAATGCTGGAAAGGAGAGCAGGGGAAAGGAGGGAGGAGGCCAGCTTCCATTTTGGGCTCCAGCCAGTTCTCTGGTGTTCCACAGAGCTCTGGGCAAGCGGGGTCACCCCCACAGTAATGACACAGGAATGGCTGGGGCACATTCCAGGGCCTGGGGTGGGCAGGAGGTCAGGCTGAGATGAGTGTAATGGTCCCCTCTGGCCTTCAAACTCATGAATTTGCAATGGATCATTTATCATCTGACAAACTCAGCTTCTCTTTCCTCTCCTACAAGTGGCAAATAGGTCACAATAGATTTGAATTCATTAGATGAAATAATTCAATTACTTTGCTGTGGGTTGGGTTTGGTTAACCCTACATGTTCATGCCAAGAAGCTCCCTGCAAGCACTTGGACCTCAGCCACAGCTCAGATCCATTGCTCAGCTGCAATGGAACAGGAAAATGATAAGAGTACAGAGAGAAAGAAACCCCAGAAATGCCACTAATTCCTCTGAACTGTGTGCACATGTGCTGGGAAGGACCCAGAGCAGTTAGAGAGGCTCCAGATGAATGTGACAAGTGTGACCTACCAGAAAAGGCATGAGAATTGATTTGTTCGGTGCAGATAAGATCTAGAAGTGGAGCTGGAATCTGTAGCTGTTAAAAAGGCTGCTGCAGAATGGAAAAAAGGAGGAGTGGATCCTGAAGAACAGGGCAGGGTACAACACAGCTGGGCCAGAATCCAGCAAAGGCAATGCAGGGTTCATTTTCCTTTGACCTTACACAACATCTTTGTGTCCTTGCTCCTCCAACATCTTTTGTTTCTGCAATCTTAAAGCTCAAAATCCTGTTCCTCCCAGTTCCTGGGTATCTCTACACCTTAACTTACCAACAGGTTGAATCCCAGCTCCAAGCAATAGGATTGCAGGATCCTTAAGACCTCTTGGGCAATTTTTAACATTTCTTTTATAAATGGATACCCAAAGCTATCACAACACAAGATGAAAAAGCTCCAAGTATTGCCATATTTCCTTCCACTTGGAAGAGACAGCCTTGAGAGCAGGAAGGCACAGAAAGCTCAAGGGAAGACAGAGAGACAGAAGACAACAGTAAATTTTGCCCATCAGTTAAGGATTGCCAGGACACAGGATCATCCCTCCACTGCCTCCATGTCTTCATCATCCAGACACACCAGAGCCAGGCACTCCCTCCAAAACACAAAGATTTGTCTTAATTAGCATGGCAGCTCTCCTGCAGCTCATGGAATGGATTGCTGGGGGCCTCTGCTGGGGTTTGTGTGCAAAAAGAGCTCTGCAATTCAGGCTCCAAGGCTGACAGACCCCAGCTGAAATCACTACAGAACTGGCACTGTAATTGTCTTCTCTTTCTGGCAGCAGCTGTGATTAATCACCAGACTTTGCACTGTCTTTTTTTTTTCAAGCTGACAGGTTCCAAAAGCACCTTGCTATTGTCCTGCATTCTATTTTCTAAATCCCTCTCAACACAGCCTGCAAGGAAGTTCTGGGTTTGAACCAGCCTAGAAAAGAACCACACAGCAAAACTGAAGAAACTTTGTCTTGGCTTATATCAGTTTCACAGCTGTGAATTTACATGGAGATAAACTTATCTTGGAGGAAGTTTGCACCTTTTTTAAAAACAAACCATCCCAGTGGATGTAGCTTCCTTTGTGTGCAGGAGATGAGGGCTCACAGTGGGGATTTTTCAGCTGGATCCAGCTCTTCCCCAGCACCCAGAGCTGGAGGGGAGGGGATGATGTGCAGGCTTGGCCAGGGCTGCTTTCCTGTGGAACATCACTGTCGGTGCTGCCTCATGCCAGTTTGTAAAGTGGAGATAACAAAATAATTTCTACCCATCCCTCCTGGGGAAAGAACAGTGGCTGGAGATCTCTGATGTGTCACTGAGCTGTGAGCACAGGAGCTTGAATCAGCCTGACAGCAGTGTGAAGATGGGTAAGAGAGGAGGTGGCTTTGTGAAAGAAAAAAGGAATAATAAAAATGGCCCTGGAGGGTCTGAGGGCTGGTGTGCAAATCGGGGCCACACACAGGAACATTTGCCTTGGCTTTGGGCTTTTCATAAAGCATAATTACAGGAGTTGCAACTGCATCCTCCCCAGAACAGCCCAGAGAGGGGAGGGAACAGGGGTGGGTTTCAGCAGGAGTGCTCAGCTATTCCTTTAGTTAAAACAACAAATTAAGAACAAGGTTCAATGTCTGTGCTTGGGGAGCAGAAGCCTCCATGCTGCTGAAAGATTGAACAGGTCTAAATAAAACTGCTGTGCCACACAGCTGCTTTTCCAGGAGCTGGAAAGAAATTACAGTTTTCAAGGGCTTTTACAATCCTTCCTTGCACTGAGTCTGATCCTAAGGCAACAAAACTCCTCTGATCAGAGGGAAGGACTCAGTGAGGAACCATTATTTTATCTCCAAAGTAGAAACACAAAAGGTTATTACAATCTGCAGATAACCTGTAATAGAGACTCACAGCCAGGAATATTATTCATACCTGAAATAAAGAGGATCATCTGAGAGTGAAGAGTTGTTTTGCTGACTGTGATTGTCTCTTTTAAAAACCTCTTGGAGCACAGACATTCAGGAAAAGCTCTGAGTAACGAGCTCCTCTGAATAATTCAGCTGTGTGCAGGCACTCCTGAACCAGCCCCAAGTGCTGAGCACTGAGGGGCTCAGGAGAGCTCGGGTGCCCAGTTTGGGGCTGGGTGAGCTGGATCCAAGCCCTTCCAGAACCTGGGCAGGGACACAGCCTGTGGGGTCTCACCTTTCCTTCCCCACCCTCCTGCCCACCCCTCTCTGCTGGCCCAGCATTGCACACACACATCAAACCTCAGTGATCCTCACCAGTTCCATCCCCTCGTGTTTGGGTGCACCTGAGGATCTGGCCTGTGCTTTGTGGATATTTATACATCCTGTGTCTCTGATGTCCCTGAATTTCCTTTTCATTAATGCTCCTCTGGGCCTCAGAGGAGACAAACAAAGCAACAGAGCTCATCCGCTTCCTCCAGCCTTCAAGCCTGACTGCAAATGCTTCATTAAATAAATAGCAAGAGACCCTCAAAATGCCCTTGCTCCCAGCCTCGTGGAGAGTTTGATGAGATGGAGCCCTGTGGGCTGGCACTGGCCTGCTGGGGAGATGGGGATGTTTGAGGCAGGGCCAGAAGGGACTGTCCTGATGCCTTTGTGTTAATGCCATGTGTCCCTTGGATCCACCACTGAGATCTGCTCTTTGCCTGGGAGCAGAGTCACTCTGCAGAGTGCCTGGGGAGGCTTTTGAGCAAGGCTCAGGCACAGGAGCTGATGTTGGGCAGAGTTCTGCCTCGTGCCAACCTCCTCTGTGCCCCAGCATCTCCTCTCTGGTGCAGTTTCCTAAGGGGCACTGGGGCAGCTCACGCTGGCACCCAGTGATGGCTGCAGCAAGCTGGACATGCTGGAGGAACATTTCTGCTTCTTTCTCATCCCTTGGTGAATTCCCATCCCTTCTCACTGCCTGGGAGCAGCTCTTCTGTTCCTGCAGCAGAATCCAACAGCCTGGTGGTGCCTGTTCCAAGAGAGCTTCAACCAGGAACCCAGCGGGGTGGTGGGAGGCTCTCGTGGGGCTCACCAGAAATATTCTGGATTTTTCTGACCTTGGAAGCCTTGATGGAAATACCAGGGAGCTCTTCTTGGGCCCCTTTATCAAAGCTCTATTGCTCAGACAAAAATGCCAGAGCTCAGTCATGATCAGTTTCTATTTACAATGTTGGCAGTGGATTTGTTTAACCAACTTCAATTTCCAAGAGTCAACAGACAAAACCCCAATTTCTTCTGCTGGAAGTCAGGGAAAACCTCCTGTTGGCATTGACTGAAATGAAGACCAATATTGTGCTAAGAATTGAAAGCCCAGAGGGGGAAATAAACATTTTCACCTTTGAAGGGGGCTTTATTTCCCTTTAAGTTGTAACTGTTGGTACTGACATTAATTACAAGCATGCTTGGATTTGTTTTTAAACAGACTGTCAATATTTGCAGTGTAATTGCATTATTTAGTCAAACTTCTGCAAGTGCTTTCCAAACACTCAGGGTGGGACTTGTTTCTGTGTGGCTCCCAACAATTCAGTGAACCAGAGGCAGCAGAGCAGAAGTTGCTGCTGAAGTGACTCTGTCACCAACCACAAGGTCACCAAGGGCCCTGCAGCAGAGCCCCTCCAGTCCCCAAAGCAGCTCGTGGTGGCAGGAAGCACATTCTGGTTATCACCAAAACTGCATCAAACCACAGGCTCAGGTCTGAACCCATCCAGTTTCTAATCAGCAATGAAAGGCAGTGCAAAATTACCATGTACAGCTCAGCTCTGCTCAGTTTATCCACATTTTCCTACATTTCTTGCATTTGAAGGTAAGGCTGTTCTTAGCATTCTAGTCTAATATTAGGATAATATTTTAGCAACATTAAGCAGCATAAAAGTAATAATTCTCATTTATATTTATCAGTTATAAAAGTTATAATAATTCTCATTTTAGGACTGGTTACTGGCAGACACCATTAATGCTGATTTTTGAGCAAATCATAGAACACAAGGAAGGTTTCAAAGGCCCAAAGAAATCCCTCCCTGTGAGGGTGGGGAGGCCCTGGCACAGGGTGCCCAGAGAAGGGTGGCTGCCCCATTCCTGGAAGTGTCCAAGGCCAGGCTGGACAAGGCTTGGAGAAACCTGGGATAGTGGAAGGTGTCCCTGGATGAGCTTTAAGGTCCTTTCCAACCCAAACCCATCTGTAATTCTGGGATTTTATTAAATATCTTAGAATAAAAGTAAGTGGGATTACCCAAGTACCTCATTAATCCAATACTGGTGCAGTGCTAATATTTGAGGCAGTCAAAAGGGCTGAGGAATGTCAATCCCTTGCTCCAGAAAACTGTTCATCAAAGACACAATCTTTCATATCATTTCAGTTAATAAAGATAATTCTGCTGACATAATATATTTAGACTTCTGCAAAGCAATTGACTTGATCTTGCATGACATTCTGTTAAAAATAGTACTCAAAAAAAGAAAAAAAAATCAATGTAGCTTATTTTAAATGGATGGAAAAATTAGTAACATGCATCAAAAAGTAATTATCTGATGAAGGAATTTCTAGTGTGTCCAAAAGGATTTACTCTTGCTGCAGTGTTATCCAACACTTTTATCAATCCAACGTTTTATCAAAGCACCATTGCAGCCAAAACTGTGAATATCACCTACAGGAGTGATGCAAAATTTGCAGGTGAATTGGCTCTGTTTGATTAAATGACATTTAAAGTCTGACTTAATCTTAGGTGAGAGTTAGCTTTATACACAAGAAATTTTCTGGGCATAGGAAGTGGTTTAGTCCAGGAGAAAGTGGCACACCCAGAACTTGTAGTGAGGCAAATTCCTGCAATTTGGCAATATCCTGGAAATAAGAAGTGATTTTTAATTGTAGGTAATCAAACAGTGGCACAATTAACTTTTCAGGAGCAGAATGCAGCCTGCATTAGGTGGAGTCTGGAAGAGCAGTGCCCAGAAATGCTGCAGCTCAAACACAAATTCTGGGGCTGCTGCAGCGTTCACCCAGTGCTTGTGTTAACACAGACCTTTAATTACACACTCTGCCCTGTTAGCTGTGAAAACCCTGCTCTTGTTTTACCCATCGATCAGGCTCTCCAGGGATATTTGAGGTTTTCCCTGGCCGTGTTTGTGGTGCCTGGATCCCGCGGGTGATTCACAGCCCGCACGGCCCCGGGGAATGGATGGCAGCGTTTGCTCCAGGTGCCCACTGTGATCAAACATTGGTGCCCTTTGCAGGGGAGAACAGCCCTGCTTCTGAGGGAGAGGTTTGGGCTGACAAATCAGCATTTGTCTGTCCATCTCCATCCCCTCTTTTCCTTGGAAAAGCAAAAGCAGAGGTGTCACTGTCATATTTTCTGAAAAATTCCTTCGCCAGGATTTTTTCTCCTAGGAAGCTGAGAAGCCTCAGAGAAAGATGAAAACAATATTACCTCATTTGCTTCTCCTGTGTTTTGCTGCTTTGGAATGTGGTTTGGAGATTGTTTATCCAACAGGTGGTTGTTTGATTGGTCTCGTGTGAATTGTTTTAACTTAATGACCAATCACCATCAGCTGTGTCGGAAATCTGGAAGGAGTCACGAGTTTTCATTATCATTTTTGTAACCTTCTGTCTGTATCCTTTCTCTATTCTTTAGTATAGTTTGAATGGAATGGAATGGAATGAAATGGAGTGGAATGGAGTGGAGTGGAGTGGAGTGGAATGGAATGGAATGGAATGGAATAGAATAGAATAGAATAGAATAGAATAGAATAGAATAGAATAGAATAATAAATTAGCCTTCTAAGAACATGGAGTCAGATTCATCATTTCCTCCTTCATCCTGGGGACCCAGCAAATACCACACAGCAGCCCCTCAGAGCAGTGTCCGTCTGTCCCTCCTGGCTGCTGCTGGTGGCTTTCACTCCAGGAGTGATGTTGGCATAGGAACCAACAAGGGGCATGTGGGAACCCTTCCAGTCCAGGCTGTGACAGCACATTTTCCCTCTCCTCATCTTGGTCTCTACAAACTCAACTCCATCCTAGCAGAAAAATTCATCGAGCCCATGTTTTCCTACCAAATTCTTGCACAGTGCTGGCTCTCCTTGCCCCCTAAATAACCATCATTTCCAGGTGCCCAGGATCTGCTGTTTCTCTACACCCACCCTTTGCTGCATGCAAACAGAAACTCCTCGTGGTCAGCTTCCCTGCTTACATAAACTGGGAGAGCTCTGGCTGCTGCAGCACTTTACATCAGCAGGGAATTGAGCCTTCAACATAAGCAGGGCTTATTTTCCATTGGAGATGGGCAGGCACTGGTATCTGTTTTCCTTTGCACTTATCTCCATATAGATTAATGTTGCCAATATTAAGGTAATGTTTTTGTTGGTTTGCATGATTATCTGAAGAGACAGAGGGGGAAAAAAAAAAAATTAGGCCAGACAAACTAATTCCAGTCAGTCAGAAATGATCTTGGGTTCAATGACTGTGCTGCCTGGCATCCCAGGGGACAGCAGGAATGAAATTCCAGCAAATCTGAGGGCAACCTGACTTGACAGAGCATAACAAGGCAGGAGATGGCCTGTTGTGTTGACTCAACCTGCTGCTTCTCCACTGACACTGCTTTGGATTGGCATTTAGTGGTGAAACAAATATAATCCAGGGGAATCAGGTGAATTTATGAGCAGAGGGTCAGCAACCCCAGGGGTTGTTCTTAGCACATGGGGTTTATAAAGCTCCTCTGCTCTCATAACCTCTGCTGGTCGTGCTGGTGTCCCAGCTGGGGCTGGGCAGAGCAGCTCTGATGCCAAGGCTGAGATTAATGGCCTGCAAATTGCTGAGGAGAGAGAAAGAGCTGAAAGGTGGAAGGAGGGAATTTGAAGGCTGAAGGGCCAAGGAGAGCACTCCAGAGAGGAATAAATGCAGCAGGGAAGGGGAACTCTGGCTGGCAGCATCTGCTGTGTGGGCAGGACTCGAAACAGGCAGCAGCAGAGGTTACAGGAGGACCCAATTCCCAGATTCTGATTGGACTGTTTGGATTTTGAACACATCATTCTTGTTGAAGGAACAGGCTAAATCTTGCCATTCTGGGTAGCTGTTTGATGCCTTGTTGAAAGGTTGAAGCAGAACAAAGTAACATGTGAAGAAAAAGCAGTGGAGCACAATAAAACACCCTCACAGAGTGCACAGAGCTTTGAGAGTTTGCCACCAAGGACTCTGAATTTCCAGCTCAAAAGGAATTTTCCTTTTTATATGTAGTGACACAAATACAGCCAGGTGTGCAGCAGCCTGCACACTAAGCCATGGTAAATCAGGGGACTTTGAGGTTTACAGGGTAGGATGAAAAGGAAAACTGGTTAAACTTAAAGGAGCTAAAGCCCAGCCTGGCCCCATGGTGGTTCCACATAAGTCAGATTTAACCACTGCCCTTAGCTGGGTATGGGAGCACACAGGTGTGTGGTGTCTGCTCCAGGGAATTATGGACTCAGGCCCTCAGGACCTGGCAATACATGGTGATGAAGGCAGCACTGCAAAAATAATGTTGTTGCTGTCTCACAGCACTGCACAGATCACTGTGCTTGAGTGCCAATAAATTGGGGCATCTGAACACAGTAAATCATTCCCATTTATCTGATCCCTTGTTAGAGAGCATGGCTTGGAGCTCACAGCACATTTTGTCTCACTTTTAGGTGTAACAGGCTGGATTGGGAGCTTTACCAGATGAACTCCTCCCCAGCTCCAAACCTAAAGAACAAACTGGGAGCATCCCTGAGCTGTGGGGTCTCCAGTCTGTGGGTGATGCACCCAGGGAATGGACCCTGCTTCTCATCCCTGTGAGCTGTTGGACACAGGGATTGTGCCTGCTGCTCTGGTTTGGGGCACAGGGAGCACAGAGCTGCTCCTGCCCCCACCAAGATCCACAGGAATCTTTGCAGCATCTCCTGAGTGTTTTAGGTCAGGCTTTAAGACACCTCATCACTCTGTACTGTAATTCTCACCTCCCACGTTCCCTTCCTTTCTCACTTGGCAGTGCAGGGAGACAAGGTGGAAGGAAATGTGCCATTTTACCTGTAGATTGGTGATTTAAATTGCCCACTCCCGGCCTGGCACTATAAATCCTCTCCTGCAGCTGGAGAGCCCCGTTTACTACAGCAGGTTTCCATGGCAATGCTGGGCTCTCTCACATTCCACTGCACCGTGCAGGCAGCCCCCCCTTCTCACTTCAGATTCCATTCACACAGTCTCCTATTGATAGGAAAAAAAACCCAAATGGGCCATGGATAGCTATTTGCTATCTTAACACACTTTCCCCCAATAACTGGATGATGGATCTGTATTTTAGCACATCAAGAGAACACTTGCCCTTTGCCAGACACCACTTGGCAGGCAGCATAAAATCAAGATATTCTGAAGGTCTAGTTCCATCCTGACACACATTACTCCTGTTATTTTAGGACATCAGTAGGAAAATACGAGCTTGATATTCCCTTGTGTTTCTGGCTGCCAGCCAAGCCAAGGCAGTGTGTCTGTGTTGCAGCAAATCCTTCCCTGAGCTTGGGCAGCCTCGTGGCAGCCTCCCACCTGCATCCAAGCTGTTCTCAGCACTCAGTGCAACTCAGCCACTGAGGGGATGGCACAGCCCATGGGAAAAGGATCTGCTGCTTCCCAGCAACGTGGGAAGGAATTAGGAATTTTGTCTGCTAGGACTGAAAACAAAAAAAAAGAAGAAATGTTATCAGTGGTACCAGCAAAAAATCAGACTCTCCCTTGTCTCTGGGTGTTTTACATGAACACTGATATCTCACAACATTACCTGTGGAGGAAGAAATTTGTGCCTTATCTCAGCAACTGTGACATGGCACCATTAATGGGGCAGCCCATTTGTCTCAGTCTTAAATGCAGCTGATTTGAGAGATGATAAGTACTGCTAAGAATGACTTCAAAGCTTAGTGGTCCCCTAAGCTCCTTGCGGGTTCAAATCAAATCCCAGTTTATTAAGTGTTTTTATCTTTGTCCCTTTTAACTTCAGGGAGTGTTTTGTCACAGATTCCAGGGGGTGCAGGACTGTCAGACTTCAGAGCAGTGCACTTGGTGTTTTTATCAGCTGCCTCTTCCCTCCATATGCTCACTCCAAATTCCTGTCACATCCAGCTTGCAATCGAAGTCCACATTTGGGCTTCGATTGTTTGCTAACTGAGAATTGCTCTGAAGATGGTTTACCATGAAAATTGCTTAGTCAGGCCCTGTAAAAAATCAACAAAGAAAAACCATTTTCTTTCCTTTTAGCTGGACGTGTTTCCCAAAAGTGGAGCTCACAATGCTCGCACAAAGCCAGGCATGAGGAGCAAACCTGCAGGAGAATAAAGGGGTGTAGCTGCCAGAGCTGTGGGCTGTTTGTAGGATTCTTGGAGCATTTCTGGATGGTGCAAAAATTTCAAAACACTGAGACTTAGGAGGAATTTCTGGTTTTGGTTCACATACATCTGCACTTCCTGAATTTTGCTAGACCTTGTGGGTTACTGGGTGAAATATTTCCTAAACAGTGACAGGGCACAGCAGCAGAAACTGAAGCCTCTGGGAGGTGAGTCTGTATCAAACAAACCTTCAGGGTCCAAATAGCCTCGTACAGGGTTGAGTAAATACCAAAGCCACTTGGTATTGCCTTGTAAACACCCCAGAAATCCACACTGGAGCTCTGAGTGCCACAGTGGGGCAGAGCTGGGCACTTCTTGCCCCATTCAGCACCGTGTGTGCAAGGGGGAAGTGCTGGGTGGGAGAAAGAAGACACAAACCCAGACCCTGTGCTCCTTGTGGGATAATCCCATGTGGGGGGTCAGCAGCACCTCCTTTGGCAGTTTCTTAGATGAGAAATTCTGCAATATCCCTGCCAGAAAAAAGCTAAAATTCCTTTGTAAAACCTGCTCTGAATAGGCCAAAGGCCATTGTCTAATTTGCTAAAATGAGTGGGTGGCAGTTGGAATGTCTCAGTTGGGGAAATTCAGTGTTTTGGGGGCTAGTGGATCTAAAATGCTTTAGGAGTTAAAACCCAGGGCCTCTTCCTGCCTTGTTTCCACAAGACAGGAGCTGTGGAGTCAGCAGGACAGAACTGTACATGACTGGCTCATGTTGCTCCTGCAGATCTAAAATACAAATCCTAATGGATTTGCTGCTCTTTGCCTCAGCTGACCCTCAGCTCCCTCACTTGGGAGTTTCACACTCTGCAGAAGTGGGATTTGGCCCAGTGATAGGCTTCACTTCATCTCTCAGCAGATTTGTGGTCTAACACTCCAAGATGTGCAGCATAACAGTGTGGCAATCTGTCACTCTCCTGGCTCTTGTCAGCTCCAACAGCTTGCTGAGAAAATACAGAGCCAAAATAGGCACCAGTCCGACCTGAGGGACCCAGAATCACTGCCTGCAGAGAGCTCTGCCTGTCACAGCACACACATTCCTGCTCCACTTGGCTCTCCCACCATCCCAGCAGCCTGGGACCAGCCCTGGGCTCTCCTGGCAGCTCTCACAGCTCCCCATCTTCCCAAATCTGCCCTGAGTGTTGTCCTCCCACTGCTGAGGCTGCACATTGTGTTCTGTCCCCTCTTGGAGGTTCCACCCCTGAGCCCTGAGCCTGCAATTAGGGCTCTTATCACTCTGCACCCAGAATAGCTGTGGCTCCTCTTGGGCAGGCTCTGCATTCCCAGCACTGAAACCTCTAATCAGGCCAGAACACTGGCTTGGAACAGCTTGAAAAGGGAACTTTGTGACTCCAGTCTGGAATTCCTTGTTTGGTTAGGCTTGAAAAGCTGAAAATCTGGGATGTCTGAGCACAGGCTGTGAGCAGGGATATTTATTAGATTAGGCTGAGTCTGTTTCTTCAGGAGGAATTCTCAGAGACCACAGGATCTGTGGGCATGGAAGGAGGTGGTGCCAGGGTCTCACCTCACCCTCTGAGTGCTTTCCAGGAATAACCAACACTCACAACCCTGACATTGCTGCCAGAAGCAAATCTACCTTCTAGAGTGATAAAGAATGAATGAATAATTGGAGATACAAACCAGAAAAAGGAGTTGGATTCAATATAAACCAAAATGCTGATGGAACAGCACACAGTTGGTTCTGCTCTACAGTGGGGTGGGAGAAGAGGATACAGAGCCTTTTCTTGGGGTACTCACTGAAATTCAACACACAACAGCAGTAAGTGGGGCAAGAAGAAATGTGTTTTATGGCTTTGCAGAGGTAATTTTGAGGAGTTGTAAGAAATGCACTGTCAGGACTCGGTCCAGGACATCAGAGCCCACTGAACTCCATCAGATACTCCATAAAAAGAATGAAAACAAAAAGGAAAGTGAATTGTTGCTGCTGTGAGAGTTTTGCTGCTGCTTCCCAGTCCAGGCTGTCTTTGTCCAGGGTGGCACCTGCCCCTGCCCTGGGCTGTCCCAGCAGAACCTGGGGCCGGGAGGCTCCAAGCACTGAGTGCTGCAGCTCAGTGTGTGTGCAGGCTGCGTTTGCCCTCTGCTGTTGGCTTATCAGACTGTTCCCTCCGGATAACCCAAAACCTGGAGAACCTGAATGGTTACAGCCCAGATTTCAAATGGCTACACTTACAAAATTGTGATGTTTAAAATCAGTGATACCCACAAAGGGGGGAAACCTTCACCTGAGAAGTTGCTCTGGGCTGGGGTCACCTCCAGCTAAAGCTGTTTTTAAAAACATCAGTAAAAATCTGAGGTACACACACAAAGACTAAATAAAGCAGAGAGGTGATTTCACCTCTTATCTTCCCAGTCAATAGCATTCTTTCCAACTGTAGGAAATAGCACATGGAACAAGCTCAGACAAGCCAGTATTTACACAGTAACTAGGAGCTGCAAAACTAATCAGAGAAGCAGCGGATGCCAGCAGAAAGCTTCTCCAGAAAAAACCCAAAACATATGTCTCCCTTCAAAAGAAAAATCTGCTTTTTCACAGCTACAAAGGATTGAAAACAAATTTTGTCATCAAATGTGGAGCTGTGCCAAATCACAGGCAGCCAGAAGAAAGCTTTGGCACGAAAGGAGCTTTGGTGAGTTCTGAGTTACTGGGAAACTGCTGAGATGGGATTGCTTTGGTGCTGGAGGGAAGGGAAGGTGACAGGAGATAGTGAAAAACCCTCTTTATTGAGGCAAGTGTGTATTTTCATCAGCTTTCTGTGTGTTCCCAGCAAAATATCACAATGCACAGGAAGTCACACCTTGCTGGGGAGAGCTCAGGCAAAAGCTGCAGCATCAACACCCACAGCTACAGCACAGAAAAGCTCCCTGTGCTTCTCCTCTGAGGGTTCCTTCCCTAGAGATAAACTGATGTAATTGCAACGTTTTGTTTGCTAACTTTGGCAGGAAATACTTAACGTGTTTAAAATCGTTTCTAAAACATGAAGTGGGAGAAGGAAAAAGCAAGAAATTTAACCCAATTCCAGAATATTCTTACGAATTAATGACAGGAACAGACTTCAGTTGTTATTTTTGCATCTGTTAAATATTTGTTTCTGATGTGGTTTATTGGCTGGGAGCAGTTTCAGCTGTCAGCCTTTAATATTTATTTAATATTTATGGGTTTTTTGGGAGATAGTCCCCAGTCAAAGTTGCTCTTTGAATTGAATGGTTGAGGAATATTTTTGACATTTTGACATTGACACAGTTTTGATGGGCTGTAGATGGTGAGAGGAACAAAGATGAAACAGCTTTGAGTGAGAAAAAGAGCAATGAGATTGCTCCAGCCCAAAGGTAAATAATAACCTGAGTGTACAGCACCTGGGGGGTGAGCTGTGAAGTCACACATAAAGGGATTTAAAATTTGGGATGCAGGACTTCAGAAGAAGTTTAGCACCTTACTGTTTATTATGGAAAAAAAGGACCAAACAATTCCTGCCCCAGCTGTGACCAACAGGGCAGTGGAGGAAGGCAGTGCCTGGTTTCAGTTCTCTGCCCATGCTCATCATTTCTCATATCATATCACAATTTGCACTGTACCTACCTAACATAATCTTCATTTGCCAGAGTGCTGGTGCCTGGCAAAGGGCTGATTCTGTGGAGATGCTGAGGTCACACCAGAACATGAACAAACTCAGCAGTCACTCATGTCAGTGTATTGACCAATTTAATGATTTTAAACCCTACATACTGACCCTTGTTTCTCTTTTTCCAAAGGGAGAGAAGCTCTGCTGTTCTCTCCCCTGCTCACTCACAGACCTGCTTGCCTGCTGTGATCTCTGGTCCCCCCAGAATGTCCCCTCTGTCCCCCAGGGCAGCCTCAGGATGCTGCAGCAGGAATTGGGCAGTGCATGGAAAAGGCTCACCTGGGACATGGGTGCCTGCAAAGAGCCTGGACAGCTCAAGAAGGGACAATTTCAGGGAGCTGGGAGATTCAAGAGGATTCCCAGCACAGAAGGAGAAATCTCCCTGCTGCCTGCACGGCCCACCTTGCTGCCCTGCAGGGAGCAGCTCCTGCTCTGTCCCATGTGGCAGCAGCACTCCCGTGCCCACGGCTCTCCTGCCTCCCACATCCCTCCTGGCAGCAGCCAGAGACCAGAGGCTGGAGGAGCTGTGGGGAAAACCACCCCAAAATAAGTTAGAGCAACTCAAGAAGAGGATCCAGGAGCAGAAGAGAAAGCAGCAAGCAGCACCCAGGGAGCAGGAGCGCCTGATTTTTGTTAAAGATCCCCTGCCAAAGAGAGTCATGAAAAGAAAGGTTTGCAGAGTGGCCTCTGCTCCTCCTGCTCCAGCTCACAGAGGTCAGTGGTGGTCTGGAATCTCTGGAGAAAGGCTGGAACTGGGTATTCCCTAGCAGTGCTTTGGCACAGCTGAATAACTTAGTTATTCCACCTCTCTGTGTGGTATCTGGGGGACATCACTCATAAATCCATTTGTTTCTGCAGGTCCAAAGCTTCCTGTGCTGTACATCCCACCCTGCTCACTGAGTCCACTGGATTTACTCCCCAGCACACACAAATTCATAGATTTTCTGAAAATAGTAAAGAATTTGTTGCAAATCTCCCCTTTCCCCCAACATCCTTCCTTTTGCCACATATAAAACATGGAATAGGAGGCAGTACAGTAGTGAGGAGAGGCACCACAGGTATTTAAATGAGGAATTGTGTAGTTCAGAGGCATTACAGGGGATTTAACAGTTCATTCAGTGGAACTAGTGTGGATCTGAAAGCAAATATTATTAGCCCTTCTTATCCAGCTTTGCTGCTAAATTTGGGGCTGGAGAACCATCCATGTCCAGCTGTCAGTTCAGTTTAGTGTGGTTCAGGATCTGGGATTGCTGGAGCAAGGCTGGGGTCGGGAGTGCCCGGGGCAGCCCCAGCCAAGGGGGATTACAGAGGGAACACAGCACGGGAGGGCCAGGCTGCAAAGCTGCACCTCATAAATCTCATTGCTGTAATAGCATTAGTGTTAATTCACTGTGTAATTCACTGGGCATCCCTGGCACACCCTGCAGCTTCCAGGCCTGTTTCCCTTGGATGTGCTCCCTGCCACCTTTTGCAGGGATGCTGTGGTGCTGCCCTCAGGTCTGTGGCAGCCACTGTCCCTTCCCAGCTGCATCAGGAGCACTTTCTGTCACCAGGGCCTGATGTTACCCCTCCTAAAGCCAGGAGCAGAGCCACAGTCCAGGCTGAGCCTCCTTGGGACATTCCCAAGGGAAGGATTGTTCAGTTTGCTTTTAACCCAGACCATTTTATGTAACTGAGCGAGGGAACTGCCAGACAAACTGTTCCACTTGTGGGACACACACAGACTGAGGCTGGGGATCAGCAGCTCCAGACACTCAGCTCAGCTGCATCTTGTTCCCTTGTCTGCCTGTCCCCTGCTACTGACAGAAGTGTCACAGCTGCTTTGCCAAGTGTTCCCTCTGCAGACACCTACAGCCCAGTGCTGCTCTCCACACATGCAGGAGCTCAGCTGCTCAGTCCCAGCATCTGCACAGCTCCTTGTAGCTAATGGCTCTCAAACATTTGTTTTTCTGGGTTTTAGTGCTCTGAACCCAGCTCTGTTCCCTCCTTGCCTGATGAAGAGCATAGAATACCAGGCAGAGAAGGATTTACCATCCCTGGACAAGGAAGGGATTATAAAAAAGCCCCAAAGATCCCAGGTTAGCAATGAGGTATCAAAACTGGGAATTTCCCCAAGTATTCAGTGTTTGCTGTGCAGGGAAAGGTTGGCCTGGGTCTCCAAGGCCCCAAGGGGAGGTGTTGAAAAGAGTTTCTTCTATCAACTGCTCCCACAGGATGCAGCAGTCAGGGCAGGGCTGTTTCTTGTGTTGTATGGATGGACAGGGTCATGGGTAGAGCCTCAGGGATGGATCCAGGCCCCTGCTTCCTTTGCTGGGACATCTACACAACAAAAATTAAATAAAGAAGGAGTGCTGCATGTTTGGTGACCAGTTTCAATTAAAAGACTCCTGGTGTTGCATTCCAAGGGAATGGGGCTGGGATTGGAGTGTTGGGTTCAGCAAGTTTGATTTTAGCTACACTAATTCTTGTCTGTGTTTTATTTTCACCTCCTGATTAAAGAACCAAGAGAGAGAAGCTCAGCGTGGAGAATTCAAACAGAACACCAGAGGCAGCTTTCAGCCAAGTCCTGTGCTCTGGAGAGAGCAGTGGCAGGGAAAGGTAAGGCTGAAAACCATGAGAAATTACAAGGACTGATGGACAGAACTGCCTGCAGCAGTTGAATTGCACACCTGCCAGGATTAAAATTCATCAGAAATGAAAAATAAGTCGTACATCCTCAGTGTGAAGAGCTGTCTGTCACCTATTCAGTTCTGTTTCCCTAATGAATTAAGGGTGCCACCAAAGGCAGGGATTTCCTGGCCTGCCAAGCAGGGGCTGAATGCAGGCAGTGAAAAGTCAGATGAAATATCCAGGTCTCAATTGCTGGTTCTCAGCTTTATTTGACAGGTATTTCTAAGGGCAGGTTGGAATTCCTGGTGTCATTTTACCCATTTAATGCTATAGATTTGCATAGAAATGGTTGCATTCAAATGTTGTGGGGAAGAAGTGGAAATGCTGTGAGCTGTACTTTACACCAGCCAAGTTCCCAAGTCACTTGTGTGAAGCAGAAATAAAAAAATCCAAACTCTCTAATCCAGATAGAATTATCAGCATAGTGTGCTGTAGTCCCTAAGTATGATTTAAAATGCATGAAATATGTAATAATTTCCTTCTCCCTCCTTTTTTTTTTTTTTTGTTTTAATGGATTGTTTGAAAAATGGCTTGCTCTTCCTCTGAGAGTGGGTCATAATAAGAGCATGCCACGTGAAGCATTCATCATTGTAACTGCCAGTGTCATGGTGTCTTTATTGGCTATTAGTTTCTGTCACTGAAAGAGCCAAGGCAGGGCTACAAAGAGATGAATGAGGGGCAGGGGTCAGAGCCAGAGTACTCAGGAATTTGATGAATTATAAATTTGCTGTAGTTAACAAAAAATTAAGTCACCACAGCTATAAAATATTCATCTGTTCGTAGGTAGGGAAAAAACCCAGGAGAATATTTAAATCAAAAGAGTTTCTTCTATCAACTGTTCTCATCAGGAATGCAGGCTGCTCATGAACTTTAGCATCATAGTTGCTGTAGTTAATGAACACAATACAGATAAAAAGAAGATTTAATTGAAATAAACAACATGGTGAGGCAAAGATTGTTAGATCCACAAAATAATTTGTCTGGTGCATTCAGAGGAGATAAGACAGGGTACAAAATAAATGCATTTTTAGTACTGTTAAATACAAAATAAAGTGACACAACAAGGTGTTTCCTTAAAGACATGGATGGATCCCAGCCCTCCTGAGCCCAGCAGATTCTGACAATTCCCTCTGTGTTCCTGCTGTGAACACCAGGCACAGATCTGGTGAGAATTCCTGCCAAAGGAAGTGCATGGGATTGTAGGAAGTGACTTCAGCCCCACAGGGAGTGCAGCTCTTCCTTGTGTGAAAAGCACCATCCATTCTCCCTGGGACACGATTCACAGGACTGCAGAGCATCCCAGAGGCTGCTGCAAATGAAGAATAAAAGCTGCTGGCTGTGAGCCCACAGTGGTGCAGAGGAGAAGAGGTTGCCTTGTGCTGTTCCCAAAGCCCAGGGGGATCTCAGGGCAGCCCCACTGAGCACTGAGTCCTTGCAGAGTCCTTTGTGTCCAGCAGCTCCCTGACCCTGAGGTGCTGCCCCATTGACTGAGCACTGAACCACACAAGCTGAGGCTCATTTCAGAGTAAAATCTTTCCTATTATTAAAAACACTGAGTATTTTCATTGGGGGAGATTTTGGAGAGTAGAATTTCCATGCAGAACCCAACTATGTACCTGTTCAGCCACCTTGTGCTGGAGAAGGGTTTGCAATAAATACACAATTGTGCCAGTATTGGCATGCTGTGAATGCAATCTGAAATTATGAAGTAAAACAGTGATAAATGTTGTCTATTATGTGACACCACCTATTAAGCAAGAGTAATTTGTTTGTGTTGCATTCTGCACAGTTTATTTCTGCATTAGACATTGTCCCTCATCCTGTATCCTCCATTGATTCTTCCACACCACATCCTGCTGATTCTCACCAGTTTAAAAATGAATTAGTTTCCTCTGGTGAGTTTGAAGTAATCACTTCAAAGGAAGGAAAATAATAATTTTGTTATCCCCTTCCCTTCAGTTCTCAAAGGTGCTGGTACCCAGGAAGCCCTGACCTTTTCTCAGTGTTCTTGAGGCCTCTGGGTGTCAGTGGTTTCTGAGTAAAACTTGTAAAAACTCTGTGAACACACTTCAAGTGTTAAATTATATATTTGCTGATGGTAAAGCCTTAGGAAAGCACTGAAGCTTCACATTTTACACTCCTGAACTCATCTGATTCATGACCCTGGCAGCCTCCAAAGTTTGGGTGCTTTAAAACTTTTTGTTATCAAAGCAACATCATTTTTTTATTTTAAACCTGCTCTGACTGAAACTTTTTAGATCTCCTCACACCTTGAATGTGATTCCTGAAAATCACCATTAAACGTATTTGAATAAGAGAGTTAAAATAGTCTTTCAAAGAACATGTAGGGCTTTAATAATTAAATACAAACTCTCTGTTTCAGGTGTGAATCTACCTGGTGTTTCTGCATGGAGAGAAGGTCAGAAGCTGGCTAGAAGGCTGCTGGGTCCACCCCTTCCACATTTGAGGAGCAGAACTGGAGAGCAGAGCACAGCAAAGACCTTTGGTACAGCTGTCCCTCTACAGCAGTGGTTATTTTGGCACACCCAAAAAGAAAAAAAAAATAGGCTTATTAAACCTAATTGAAACAAATTAAACCTAATCTAAATAAAAGCTTTCCAGGTCCTTTCTTTAATGGCTCTTGCCATAACAATTGGCCACTGCAACTTCAAATTCCACCTTTACAGGTTTATCTTCTCCCTTGAATATCACAGATTTCACAACAGACAATGCAAATAATCCTCAGAGTTGCAGTAGGAAGCAGGCTGGGAGATGCACTCTATAGATACAGGAATTGTTACTCTGTGAAATAATTACATCACTGTTGTTTCCAAATCTTTCCCACAGAACCTTTGGAAGGAGATCGAGGACTTGGGGCAATGCCAGTGATGGAAAACATCTCCAGAGTGAAGGGAAAGGAACCTGTGGGGAGGAGCCCTGGAGCCCAGAGCGCTGTGGTGGCTCCCAGCAAGGCTGGAAAGGGCAGCAATGCCCCCACAGAGGACACAAACCAAGCCCTCAGGAACCTCCCCTTGCAAAGGCAGTCCTGTGAGGAACACAGATATATCAGGGTTCCCAGAGAGGCTGTGAAACACCAACCCCAAGGGATCCATTCTCCTTCCCCTGGACTTCCATTAGGGAAAGATGGAGCCAAGCCCAGCACCTCAGGAAGCTGCAGCAGAGGAAACAGTGCAGCTCCTCAGAGACAGAAAGAGTTTGAGAAAGAAAACCTTAAAGAACCTTCAAAGAGGAGGGAAAACCTTGAAAAACCTCACCCCTACAGCCCTGAAAGCGTTCAGGAATTTATGTATCGGAAAAAGGCAGAAAGAAAGAGAAAACTCCTCAAAGAGAAAAAGTCTTTGGCACAGGCTGTGGAGATGAAGAAGAAGAGGTTGCAAGAACTGTACAGGAAACAAAAAGAAGCTATTGGGAAGAAATCATGTCCTGATGAGATGCACAAACCCCTTGGGAAAACGGGTTCTGCCAAAGGAAATCCTCAGAGTGAATTGGAGCAAGTAAGTCCTGAGGAGTGGCAGATTGAAACCCCCCAAATCTCAGTGCAGCACTGTGTAGGACATGAAACACTTCATACAAATGCTTTGAGAGGGAGAAAAAGTTTTATCTAGAAAAGCAGAGCAATTGGCTTATAATTATGGCATAAACTGCTGGGCTCATTGGTAGGGCTGGAACCCTCGACTTCAGGCCAAAAACGTAGAAATCTCCACTGCCTGAGCTAAAAGGTTTGCTGTGTTACATGAGAAAATTATTAGGTGGAATAAAAGCCAAACATTGCCCTTCTGTTGCCAACTATTGAGTGCTTACACTGCTGGGCTCTTCTCTTTCAGAGGCAAACCAGTGGGAGAGCACTGGAAAGGAGTTTCATGGCCTGGGTGGATGAAACATCCTCTCCTCTGTCACCAGAAGATCACAGAGGCAGGTACTCAGACATAAAAGGCATCCTAGAAAGCCACTTTTTTACCTCACACTGCAGTCATCTCTCTCTTGTTTTTTTTTATCAGAAATCAACTCCTAGAAACAGATCAATCACCTAAAAAAGGAGTAGAATCAGGTCCTCCAGCACCACTGGAATCTGAACGCTGGTTTCTCAGTCCTCTGAAATGTGAAGACTTGAGGGACTGCTCTCCCCCAGCTCTGCATTCACCTCCTCTGAGCTTTTCTGTTCCTCAGAAAGATGCAAAACCTCCCTCCAAGGATTCATCTTTTGCACTTTCTCCACAGAGGAGCAAACAGGATCAAGTGAGAGCCATCCACAGCCTGTCCAGGGAACTTGCAGAAAAGATTGACGTGGCAAGGAAGAGGCTGAGTACAGCCAGCTGGGCTAAAGCCTCTGCTGACAAACAATCTACAGAGACAGCTCTGGGCCTGCACAGTGATCCTCCTTCTGCCCCAGAAGCTGAGACTTCCAGGGACAGGCAAGAGAGGACAATGACTGCACAAACACCTCTGGACATCACAGATCCTGCAGTGCTTTGTGTGACATCCCACAGGGAATGCCATGGACTGGGCAGGACTGGCCTGCTGGGCACACAGAGGGAAATGCCAACTCCTCTGCCTGGTGGGAATGCTGAGAGGGAGAAATTGCCCTGGATCACTCACAGTGCAGGACAGAGTCACCTCAGCTCTGCAGGAGAGCTGAGCAACACCTTGCAAGGTAAATCCTTTCCACATGACACAGCAGGGATGCTCAGGTGCCATGCCCAGGTCTTTCAAAGCTACAAGCAGGAGTTAAACTTCATCTCCCCTTGGCTATTTATTGGAAATGTTGTGCCTTGGAAAATCCCTGAGCAGTGGCTCTCCTGGGTTTTACTTTCCTCCCCTCCCCTTGCACCTGTAAAACTACATCTCATAATTTTATCTGTGGCTTTGCACCAATTTTGGACATGTCACTTTCTGGTGCCTAGGCTTTCCCAGAAGTAAAAGAATTATAAACCTAACTCCTTGTAGTTAAAAACCTGTGGATAAGAAGAGCTGTATTGAGTGAAGTGCTCACACGTAAGTAGGCAGTGAATAGATGCCAAAGCTTGGGCCATTTCATTTCTATGAAGAGCATATTTATTAAGTGTCTTCATTTGTCTTTTTAAAAGGTTTCCCTGTGAATAAGGGCTCCAGGGTGGACATAAGTCTTTGGAATGAAAAGCCAATAACCAACCCAGCCTCTCCAGCTCACAGATTCCTCACTAGAAGGTAAACAAAGTTGGATATTTTATTCTCTGCTTAATGTGCCTTGCATGTATCTAAAATAAGGAGCACCAATTCAGCATGGAGCCAGACTCAGGGCAGTGGGTCTTCTAGACTTCACTTTCCTCTCATTGCTTCTGTGAAATGACATTTCATAATTTTATCTGTGGCTTCACCACGGATTTTGGACACATCACTTCCCCTTCTGCTGCCTAGGTTTTCCCAGAAGTAAGACAGGAAATACAAGCCCGACCCCATGTAGTTGAAAATCTGGGGATCCCAAAACCAGATCTATTATCCTCTGCTGAATGGGCTATGCAGACTTAAAATAAATAGCAGGGATGGTGAGTTCCTGGAGCTCGTGGATTTCCGGGTCCAGGGGGTTCCTGGAAGTGGTGGATCCCTGGGCTTGCTGGATCTCCCGGGAGCGGTGGATCCCCGGCTCCAGTCGGTGGGTCCTGGCTCCAGTGGGCTCCAGCTCCGGTGAGTGAGTCCCGGCTCCGGTGGATCCCGTGTGGCTCCGGTCGATCGATCCCCGGTGGCTCCAGTGGATCCCGAACCCGGTGGATCCGGGGTGGCTCCAGTCGGTGGATCCCCGGTGGCTCCGGTGGATCCCGGGTGGCCTCGGTCGGCGGATCCCCGGTGGCTCCGGTGCATCCCGGGTGGCTCCGGTGGATCCCGACCCCGGTGGATCCCGACCCCGGTGGATCCCGGGGAGCTCCGGTGGATCCCGGCCTCGGTGGATCCCGGGGAGCTCCGGTGGATCCCGAACCCGGTGGATCCCGAACCCGGTGGATCCCGGCCGCGCTGCCATGACGCTCTCTCGCCACCGGAGGGCGCCGCAGCCGCGGGCGCGGAGCGGGACGGAGCGAGCCTCTGGGTAAAGCTGCCCCGGCCTCCTTCGAGCGGGGATTAATTAAAAAATTAATTTCTAGTGATTGTTTTCACTCGTTTTGCTATAAAAGCGGGTGAAAGATTCCCAGCAGTGCAATTCTGTAGGTTGTGTGCATGCGGAGCAACACCTGCTCACACACAGCACCACACTCGCAAAGGTTGGGCTGATCTCTGCTCCGAGAGATCAGTTGCAAGGATTATGGAGCTGTTCTGTCACAGAAGATGGTAAATGTATAAAACATGAGCAGCAGGCACTCTGAGTGTGCAGTGGAGAGAGTCAGAGCTGTGTCTGCACTGCACCTTGGGGAGCACAGCCCAGCAGCCGTGGGCTCCATCACTCTTGTCCTGACACCACCCAAACTCACAGGAATGATGGTAGGTGCAGGACCCCCATGGCCCATTGGGAACAGCCCCCAGCTGTAAGGGACAAGCATCAAACCAAGGAGAAAAAAGACAGATTGCAGCGATCTGCTGAACAATGCAATTACTGAGAAAGCAAAGCAGCCAGAGTCAAAAAGTCCTCAGAGCATCACCGAAAAAAACAGCAATAAAACCTCTTAGACAATAAATCACAACCCTCTTGCAAGTGCTGCTTCGAAAGACGAGGATAGCTACTTGCAGATAAAATATCGCTGTATTTAGAGATTAGAAGTGGAAAGTGTGGCTGTATTGTGAAGGACTCCAGACTCATCTCCTGGTGGGCTGAGGGCTCCCTGTGATGCAGCAGCAGTGACAGTGAAGGGACAATCTAAAAGGAAAGAGGACCCCATGCCTAACCCTTCCTTAGCTACTGGTAAAGGACATAGTTAATACAAATGCTCAGAGTAGAAGCCTGTATTTTGCCCTCAGCTTTTATTTGTATATAATTTAGAGTCTGATTTTGCACCTCTCCTGAAATCTGCACACTCACAGGAAGCAGAATTGGATGAGTCCTTTGGCACACAGAATGATGCTCCTGTGATCAAGTTATTCCTGAAGTTGGTCTGGTATCAACTGATTCACTACAGATGAAATCAGACAGAAAGCCACCAGATAAAGGAGCACCAGTGTGCTCTAAGGAGGTGACTGAGGAACTTTGCAGGGCTGTAATTTCTCCTTCTCCAGGAACATTTGCACTTTGAGTGCATGAACTCTCTGTGGGGAGTGTCAGCAGGCAGTGAAGGGAGCCTGTCTCTTATCTTGCACACAAACTTCACAGGCTGTGCTGACAGGAGGGGTCCATGCTGTGTTCTTGGCCTTGTAAACCTGTTTCTACAGAGCTCTCATTGATGTAGCCAGAGCTGGGTTAGAAAATGTGCTGGTAAAAGCAGCTGAGTTGTGTCTGTGCTCTGACTTCCACTGCTAAGGAGTTAGGAGTCCACATTTGGCTACAACAGCCCAAGTTCTGTCTCCCCAATAGCTCATCTGAACAAAGCCACCTGTTAAAACTGCCTGTGTGCCGGCCTCGTTCACAAACACAAAACATGCAGTGCTCTTGAGCATGACCTTCTCCACAGCCAGTTTCAACAGCACGGTTTGCTGTTTACATGTTTAATTATAGCTCTGAAAACAGCAGCTCGTGTTCATGCAGGAAATCCTGCAGGTGCCTGTTTCCATAAGCAATGTTCCCATGTCATGCCCGGCTGCTCCCCCGTCTGCAGGGGCGGCTCACGGAGGTTTGTTGCTGATGCAAATGAATCGCTGATGGGAATTCTCCAAACTGCCAGAAAATGTGTGGGCAATTCCATCTTATTTTGTTTCTGTTGCCTCTGTAAGTGGTTACACTCTCAAGAGTGAAAAAAATCATCCTGTTTTTGCTGTAAGTTCAGATTTGAAAGTGCTCTGGGTTGGATTCAGGGGCTGGGGCAGAGGTGGTGGCTGGAGAGTCACCTGTTGGAGCACAGCTCTGCCTCCTCCTGTGGACTCAGCAATGCTTTCTGTTCAGTGTAAACCCAAAGAGCCTCATCTGGGAGTTGTAGTGGGTTATGCAGAGCTGGCTGTGTCTGGAGGGCAGGCAATGCTGGCCCCTCCTGTGGAAACCCAGTGCTTTCTGTAGAATCTGCATCAATTTCCACTGATGCCCTTCCCAGGACACAAACCTTGGCATCAGTCTCCCCAAACAGAGGAGGCATTTCCCAAGAGCCAGAGAGAACAGTGCCTAAAAACCCATCACAACACAACTGCAGAGACAAAACTCAGCACATTTAACCAATGAATAGTAGAACTGCTTTGTAAGAAATCCCTGTTTCCACTGTTCTTTCTCTCTCATGCACCTTTGCTCCCACTTTCTGAAGACTACATCCAAGACGCGTTAGTGGAAGCTGTACTAATCGTTTTAGCAGTTTCTGGGTCATGAAAAACAAAGAAAAGCTTATTAACGAGAAAAATGAAATAAGATTTCCCTAAGCTGATTGCTGATAAAAAAAAAAAAAATTCCACGTTCATTTTTCTGTATAAAAAAGAAAACATCTGTCACCATTTCAGTGTCTCAGTGTCCGTGCATGTGGTTCAGCTGAGGTTTGATCAATAAATGCCCATTTTCACACCTTCTTTCTTAATCTTTTTAGTTAAGCCCAGATAGTTGCAGACCAAAACAAAGTAAAATCAGTTAGCTGAGGTCTTCATCCACAGGACTTGGTGCTGATAATGTTTTGAAATATGAAAGTATATGTATCACTCCCAGATCTTCATTGGGCCACAGCCATGCTCAGCACAAGTCCCAGAAACACTAGAACAGAGTTCAGGACTTTGTGTTTCTAAACAGATTTCTTTGCCAAGGTTCAGAGCTGGATTGTGCAACCAAGTCCCAACAATGGCACGGATTGTACAATGCAACCCCCTTAAATTAAGCTTCCACACTGCAAGGTTGTTGTTTGTATTTGCCACCAGGCTGAAAAATACCCAGCTCTTTCAGAGCAGCAATTAGAGTAGGTAAAAGTGAGTGTTGTTAGATTTCCTGACAGCACCACGGTACAAGACAGGAGATTTTGTTCATTGCCAGGTATGACTTCTCAAGGAGCCTTTTGTTTCCATTTGACAAAATGTAATCGTTCTGTTTAAATGAAATAACCTTTTTTTTTAAGTTCAAAAGATTGCTTTATACACATCTCAAAAACATAATAATGGTTGTTGTTACCTTTGATGCAGCCCACAGGGAGAGCTCATGGCATGGAGGGATCAGGGTGGATGTGAGACTGTTTTGAAAGTTCAGAACCAAGAGGAAATGGCCAACCCATCTCCTGGAGAGAGCCTGAGGATCTGGGACAGCCTGAGCTTCCAGCCCTCTGCCACTCTGAGCCCTGGCAGCTTTCAGCAGCACTTGGGTAAGGTGACATCTCCCAGAGGGTCACTCGGTGCCCTCCCAAAGAATTTCTTGTTCTGTGGCAATAGAATGAACAGTTCCTCATTGCAACAGAATTCTTGATGATGGTTCTGGCTGGGGCTGAAAAATCTTCTGGGGTGAGGGAGAATTTTAAATAGATGGCTCTTTCCAGATTTTGAAGGTGAAAAAGGGGTGCATGAAAAGTTGTCCTCTCAAGATTCATGCACAATCTAAGAGATTATATTGGAATAATATTAAAATTGCATAAAATGCAGTAGAAGCTCCTTGCTTTTTCCATGCTGTGCTGTCACAGGTGTGAATTCAGCTCACAGTGACAGCTACAGGTGGAACAAACCCCATTTAGCTCAGAAACATCTCCAGCCTCATCTGAAGGTCTCTGGGAGCCTTACAATTAACTCTTCATAATTACCCCATCTGAGCAGTGTGGGATGTTGTCCTGCTTGGACAGCAAGAGACATCAGGGCACAGGACATGGGCAGGGTGCAGGGGGAATGTGCTGCAGGGTGCCCAGGGTGCAGGGCATGGCCACCTCTGCCAGGAGCAGAGGTTTGCGTGGAAAGAGGGAAAGTTTGTGGCTGAAAGGGTTAAAAGCCGACCGGTAGCGTGCAGACCGCTCTGTCTGAAGAGATCTCTGCCTGCTCCCACCAAACAGGAGCAGATGGTGCATTGTTTTAAGGGCTTTTCCGAGACAAAAGAACAAGATCAGATAACCTTTCCTCAAAGAGGGTACTTACAAAAAGCCTTTGCTCTTATTAAGGATTCTTCATTGTTTTCCTCACAACATTTTATACATCATATTGGATTTTGGGGTGGTGGAGAAGCCAGCATTGTTTACTGTGCTTCTCCCTCCCCCTCCAGGGACCAGGAGGGCATCTTAGAGATTGGGCAGCAAGGCTGTTGTCTGAAGTGTTTTACCCTAAGCGAAAGACAACCTATTTATTTACTATTAATAACTGAGGGCCCCAATTCTGCAAGGCCCAGCCATCCACTATTCACCACAGGAACAATAGGAGCTGCTGCCTCGTGTCTGTGCCAGGAGAAACCTTCCCCTTCCCAGAGCATTTGCAGGAGCTGCCAGCCCAAGGCTGGACTGGAAGCAGCACTCCCACCATGGCCACGCTGCTGCACAGGAGGCACAGAACTGTCGTGTGCAGCACAAAGTGGCTTTGAAATATGGGTCACAAGTGGCTCTGTCACCCCCCAGAGCAGGGATGGGGCATTCAGGCTCGAGCTGCATTGTCTGCTCAAGGCATCACCCAGCAGTTGGCTCTGTCCTTTCATGGGACACAGGAGTCACCGTGCACACGCAACATAATGAGGTGTAATCCTGCAACTGCTGCCAAATGCAATATTTACCTTTCAGAGGGACACACGTCACCTGACCACCCACTGCTGTGCCAAAGAAAGATTTTCTGTAGTAAACACACTTGGCAAAATAACAAATTTCATTTCAAACATTTTAAAACAGAGAGAAGATGATATTCACAAGATATTTGCTTACTGCCTGGGGTAAGACAGTGAACTTGTCCCGAATTGTTGAATTTTCTTTTTAAACACAGCCAGTATAAAACCCAGAATTGCAAATCCTATAAGCTCATGCTGTGGTGAGCAAAAATTGTCTCCACAGGTAGTGTTGGGAAGTATTTCACATTGCACTTACATGAATTTCTTATCAGTTTAGGCACAAAATTTGCCATAAGCAATGAGCTGATAAGGAAGGGCTTTGCATATTGCACTACTATGTAAAATCTTTCTGTCATTCCTGCCCAGCCACCAGGGCTCTCCCACAGGGAGCTGAGGAGATGAGCTGTCCTCTCCTTGCTGCTCCAGCCTGTCCTCTGAATACAGCCCACAGTATCCACATTTCTGTATTTCTGTTAAATAAGAGAACTATATGATTTTTTAAAAACCCCAACATTTCACCCATGCCCCTTCCTACAGTCTAGGGAGTGGCCTTTGAGATGCATTGGACTGAATGAGCCAGAAATCTCATTTCATCACAGCAGACTTTTTGTATCCCTTTTTTTTTTCTATTTGAGAGATATCAACATTTAAGCTGAAACTAATTGTTTATAAAGTACTTTCTAAATGTTGAAGATTAATCATGGCTAGTGCTTTAAAATAATTTGCATTAGGAAAGCAAATGGAATGTTTTCCATTGTTCTTGAAATGCAGAATTTTAACCTGAACTACAAGGAAAATGTATTTATATGTATCATCTTTCTCCTGAACTGCTGATTGACATATTTTCTTGTATCGCTAGAGGGAGCTGCCTTCTTGCTTCTAGAAGAGGGAGAAATTATTAAATTAGTGGAATTGGCACAGAAATGTATCAGCATGGCTTCAGCTAATTGTGCTCTGATGGGGACTGTTGAGCTGAGGCAGCTCTTTGTGTTCCCTCCCTATTTCTGGCTGTGTTTTATAATTCCCACAGCTCCAGTGAGCTCCAGCCCTGCCTTCAGCACCTCTGGGGTTGTCTGCAATGATGTTGTGAGTGACTGAGAGAGTTTAGAATAACTGATGAGGAGCACAAGGACCATTCCACAGAAATTCAGGATTCTGGTTAGGTCTGGGTTCAGGCCCAGCTCTGTTGCTATCCTGAGCCAAGAGCTGCCCTGCAGCTCCTTGTGACAAGGGCAGCAGCAGGGAGAGGCACTGCCATGTGCTGCAACATCTGGCTGGGAGCTGAACTCAGGCCAGCCCTCCACACCAGAGGATTTAGACATAAATACAAAATATGCAGAGCACAGGAGCAGCACAGGCCACATTAATCCCCTTGTTTGGTAAGCAGCCACTCTCCAGTGCCAAGCAGGAGAGCAGACATGTTCAGAGAGGAGAGAAGGACCTGACCCAGCAGCTGTGGAAATACAGATTCTCCAAGGTACCCCAGAGTGCAGCTCAGCCTGTGGATTTCCTGAGGGAACAGGCAGAGCCTTCACACTGAGAGTCTCTTGCTTGGGGATTGCTTGTGGCTCCCAGGTTTTGTGAAGGGCCAAACTGCCCTCTGTGATCAGATTTTACCAATTTTATCTTCTCTTCTTCCCCTTTAGCTGTCATCACTGCAGGTCCTTTCCTGCACAGAGCATGCTGAAGTCTGGGTGGTATTTCCCCTTACCTGGAGAGCACCCTGAAATAATAAAGCATTTGAGCTAACATGGTAATTTTGGAGAGGGGAAGGACTGCCCAGGTCAGGGGTAATGGGGAAATTCCTTCTGGATCTGCTGCTCCACTCCACAGCAGCATTTCAGGACACTTTACACCCCATATTCCTACACCTCCAGGCAATAATGCAGACAAAGTCGTGCTTACAGCTAAAGTTGCAACGATGTCTTTTTATAATAACTGGGTTGGTCTGATTGCTGACATGTGCAGAAAGAGAAAAAGCTGTCCTTGAGTAAAGCAGCAGTAAATGCTTCTGCCTTGCTTCAAGTGATTAGAAAAATGAGACTTTTAGCTTGGCTTTTTTAATTATATGTCAGGGAGATTCTACAGGGCTTTGCTGAGATTCTGCAGGTGCAGCGGAAAGTGATTTAATAAATAGCATTTTTTTCACAAGGCTGAGTGTATGCACATTGAAGCTATCTGGGCAGGCAGTAAATGCCATTCATCATCACCTAAAAGGACATGAAGTTTAGCCAGATGGTATTTTCTTTAATGCAGGATGTTACAACACAAGAAATGCATCTGGAAATAGCCACAATTAGGAAAATTACATTCAAAAGAAAGGAAAAGAGATCAGAGCAAACTTTTTAATCACTTTCAGGTCAATACCACTGGTTGGGCTTTGGTCAGAATAACAAGAGAACTGTTCTGTTTGAGGCACAAATTGAAAATATTTGTCAGGTTTTAAATTATATCCTAATAGATTATCATATCTCTGACTGGCTCAGATATTAGTATTAAAAGCTACTCAGGCAACTTAGCATCATAAATATAGCTTGTAACTTTTTTTGTAGAATGACCTTATTGTTAGTATTGAAGTATCACTTGTCTGTTTTTCTATTGCATTGCTTAAAACCACTAATAAAACTTCCCTGTACAAAACCCAGATTTTTCATGCACTCCATTTTCCTAAATAGGTCATTGCACAAAATCATCTGTAGTTAACTATCAGCATTAAGGAGTCTGACTCAGTCCTCAAAATTAGAAAGACTGGCTAAAATGAACATTCTTTCTAAAAAGATGAACTCTTAATTTGGCTTGTCTAGATAATTTAGTATGATTTTGCCTTTCCAAACCACCCTCCAAAACCAGGAAAGGCCTATTACCAAAAGAAAGGATGAGATTTCCATCCAGTCTGTTGACACTTAAGAGAAGCTTTGTAGGAGAAGCCTCCTCCTCCACTGTAGGAGGAAAGTGAAATCTGCAATCAAGCTGTTTATAAAAACAGAGCAGCATTCTAATAGAAAATCTGCACCAGGCTCAAAGATTTAATATTTTATTTCACTCACACCCACATAAATACAAAACCCATCCTGGCATGCAAACAAGCCCACATTTCTGCTCTTCTGTGTTACAGACCCTTCAGTCTGTAAAGAAAAACAAACCCTGCATGTCATGGGCTTATCCTGCACCATGGGGTAATTTGGATTCAGGTGACCTGGATAGAGACAGAGATTTTATCTCAAGTTTCCAAATCAAACCTATTTCTATTTATGACCCACACTTCCATTCTTTTATGACTCTGGTTGCTGTGGCAGTGGCACAGCACAGAATAAACACACAACCTGTTTGCATAAGCTGAGCAATTCATCTGAGAAGCTCAAGGAGCCAAGAACATTTTGCTGGTAAACATAATATCAGCTGCACTGTCACACACGGGCAGGGGAGGTGCAGCAAGGAAGTAGCAGTGAAAAAGGTGCACTTGGAGCAAGAGGGGAAACTTCCCCACTTTAAAATGGAAGATTTTTTCCAGGGGTTTGCATCCCCCTGTGATAAAACAGAGAGGAAGCAGCCTACCCATCCCAATGCAGATGGAGGAGATATGCAGGATGCTGCCTGAGTTCCCAAAAAAGTGACCTTTTTTAACCTGGGAAACCTTGTCACAAGGTTGGGAAGTTTGTCTTTTGTACCCAGTGGCTCTGATCCTGTTGGTGCAGCAAAGGAGCAGCAGATCCAAGAGTCACAATAACCCACACTCTGAAATTCAGGCTTAGAACAGGAATTGTTCCTCATTCCTCTCTCCTTAAGTCCTGACAGTTCCCAATACTTGCAGGACTTTATGCTCACACATTTCTTGACAGGATATAGGTACTGACATTTACTTTCTACAGTTATGGTGGAAGAGGTATGCAGAGAAGTTATTTCAGTAATAAAGGCAGATGTCAGATTTGGGAAGTTTCCAAAAATAGGCCCAGGGAGGATTCAAAAGGAAAATGCAGTTGGAACAATGTACATATTCCCCTTGTGATGATCCCCTAAACTTCTGCAGGTGAGGGAGATTTTGGTGGCACAGAGCTGGAGGACAAACACAGGAGACACCTGGACATTTTGAGTCAAACCTCCTTACTACTGGCTCACAAACTGAAGGTCAGTGGGAAACCTGTGTAATGAGAAAAGGGAATTCCAGTTCTGCTGTCCCAGGGGAAAAGGTGCTCCCTATCCCCAGAGTCAGGTGTGCTTGGGCCATAATCAGTTGGCATCAGCTGCTCTGAGTCAGGTTTATGAACCCTATGGACTATAAAGGTGAGGTGCCAGCCCTCATTTGTGTTTGGAGACCTCAGTGTAGCTGTTGTGGGTAAGAGGATGGTGCTGTACTTGCCCAGGGCAGCAGGATGTGGCTGTGCAGCTCCTGTCCTGCCCTTTGCCCCCCAGCTCTCAGCTGTTGTGTCACCTGGTTGAAGACACCATTTGTAATGTGTCACTTCCTAACACAGCTCCAGCAGCAGCAGCAGAAACATCGGCTCTTGGTGCTCAGGGAGAAGGCAAAGCAAGAGGTTGAGGAGAGCCACAGGTTTTTGAGGGGCCTGCTGCAGCTCAGTTCTGAGGTAAGTTAAGATTTCAGACCCTGGGTTACACCTTTAGGCCCCAGCTCTCATGAGAGCACTTTTAAACACAGAATTTGTGAGCTACTGTAACACCTTGCCCTCACTTGCCCACAGAGTTTTCTCCCAGCCCATTAATTAATTAACTCTTCAGGAATTGTTGGCATGGGAAAAGCATTATCTACAACCAGGGGCTTTCCAAAGAAGATGAGGAAAAAAGCTTTAAATGCTTTGCTTTTCAAATAGATCACTGAGGCATGTGCCAATTTGTGTGTGTGCAGGACAGCAGGAATTCCAAAGGCAGTGATCTTCCTGTGACCAGACCTGACCACACAGAGCAGACACAGAGGGGACACTGGCTGGAAGGTGACCTTGCTGCTGGCAGCTACAGGAGGTAGGATACCTTGAGGCACTCCAAGGATTTGGCCTGTGGTTTGACTATATTAATATTTTGGGGCATTAAAGTAATTGCTATACACTGTTTTTAACTCTTATTTATGCCCAAACTTCAGTATTGATGTCTTTCCAACGTTGTGGGAGATCTTGCACTTTTAAAAAAGTAGAAACGCCTCTGAAACTTGTGTGAAAATTATAATTTTCTTCATTTTGCTTTACTATCATATTGTTGATATAAATTAGAATACTGTATGAGCATTTTTAAAGTTCACTTAAAGTGGTATAAAGACTTGAGAATTGCTTCCAGGGTCTTATGGATGCAATTATCAGAAAGGCACCTTTGCACAGGTAAAACTTTCAGTACCACATAAAAACGAGCAGCATTCTGGTTTGAAAAGATTCAATCTCCATGGAGTACTTGGCTGTGAAAGTAAGGAATTGAAATAATATTTCTGACTGCAGTAAGAAAATATTTCCTTTTTCTTACCTTCAGTAATCAAGAGATGGGTTCACTGAGACACACTGCATTGAAGATAGAAAGAGATCCCAATCCAGTGGATCCCAAAATATTGGGAGAAAGAAAACCTTTAGGAGGAGGAGGTTCATATTGCCCAGTGCTTCAAGGAGGTGAACATGACATTAAAGGATTTAGTGGTATTGGGAAAAGGCCCCATTCAACCTGGTCTGGAACACAGTTTTCTAAGTAATTTTGAAAATTTTGACATAAATATTTATGTTCATTATGCATATTTAAACTATGGCCATGTTCCTTTGTACTCCTGGCTCTTCTAAGACAATCTTGTTGGGAGCTGAGAGTTATTTATCCTATTGATGGGCCCCTTTTTTTTATTTTTACCTGTTTGCCATGATTTCACTTGTAAGGGAGGTTGATGTCCATTCCTTGCTCCTGGAAGTGAACAGTTGAGGGATGACTCCTCCAGTTCATGCTGAGGGCAGCGCATGGGCTTGGTGGACAAATATTTGCCAAAGGCACCTTGAGTTCAGAAATGGATGTTAACTTGTACTGGGGGAGTTGTTTTTTGTCTTTTCCTTTCAGATATTTTATTTTTGGTGGCATTAACTCTTTGCCTTGGGTTCTCTGCCAGCAGATCACAGGCAGTCACAGCACAGCCATCACACCTCGAATCTGTTGTCACCTTGGGTGAATCTGCCCCATGGGGTGACCTGGGACAGCTCTGGGGACAGCAGTGACCAGGCCAGCTCCAACAGCCAGGTAACACCAGCTCTCAAAACAGTCTGAGGAGTGTTTCTCTCTATGGGTTGGTTGGTTTTTTTTGGTTTTAGTCCCTCCATCAAACTCTTCACCCAATGACGCTGATACTCTGCTCTGTCCCCAGCGGAGCGCAGCCATTCCACGCTTCGGATGTTCCAGCACCTTCCATGGTTGCAGCCTGGCCGTGGTGGAGCAGTGCCTGAGGGCTGAGGAGCTGCGGGCTCAGCACCAGGCAGCGCTGCTGCAGCTCCGGAGGAAGGCTCTGAGGGAGAGGGCCAGGGCCGAGCTGGCCTGGCTGGGCCACCGCAGATGGTGAGGGCGCTGCCGCTGGAGGCCTGCTAGGCCAGGAGTGCTTTTCCCCCTTTCACAGGAACACAATAAATGTAAAATCTTCTTAGAAAGTGAGTAGCAAGTAAAAAATTAAGAGAGGAAAGGAGCCTGTGTGGTTTTAGTGTCTCCAGAGTGGAGTTGAGCTTCTATTGGAGCCTCCTCTGTGGTGGTGAGATGCGCCAACTGGATGAGGAGCCCTCAGGGACGGATGGTGAGGGGCGTCCCTCAGCGCAAATGAGGATAACGAGCCCTCAGGGACAGTGAAGGGCGTCCCTCAGCACTGACCAGTCTGAGGAGCCCTCAAGGATGGACAGTGAAGGGCGTCCCTCAGCACTAATGAGGATAATGAGCCCTTAGAGACAGTGGCGGGTGTCCCTCAGCACTGACCAGGCTGATGAGCCCTCAAGGATGGACAGTGAGGGGCGTCCCTCAGCGCTAATGAGGATTACGACCCCTCAGGAATGGGCAGTGAAGGGTGTCCATCAGCACTAATGAGCATAAAGAACCCTCAGGGACAGTGAGGGGCACCCCTCAGCACTAATGAGGCTGAGGAGCTCTCAGGGATGGATGGTGAGGATGTCCCTCAGCACTGACCAGGATGAGGAGCCCTCAAGGACAGACATTGAGGAGTGTCCCTCACAACTGACCGGGCTGAGGAGCCCTCAGGGATGGGACAGTGAGGGATGCTGACCACACTGAGACACTGTAAGGAACCCCCAGTGCTCAGGAGACTCCATTTGCTTCAGGAGAGGTCCAGCCACCACAGCCCCAGGGTGGTGAGATGTCTTCTGAGTCCATCGTAACTTTCTGCAGAGTCTTCCATGCCTATAGCTGTTTTGAGAGGAGCTTTGCTCCCATCCAATCCATAAATTCAAGGCATTTAATGATCTAACTCTGGTTCTCATCCTTGTGGTCTCCAGTGTTCTGGAAAACCTGCAGGATAGTACAGGAGCCTCTGCCATGGCAGCAAAACAGCACAAAGTCCTGATGGAGCTGAAATGGGAGCAGGTAATGCTGCAGTGAGAGGAGCTGGCATTCATCTCTTATTTACAGGGAGGATGCAGCACAGGGAGGTGTCTGGAGTTGCTGGAGCGAGTGGGGTTTGTGTTAAAAAAAAAAAAAACTTTGCATCCATTATTCTGCATGTTCCCTACATACCCACAGTGAGGTGGCTTTTGTGCCAAAGTCAGCAGTCTGTAAATCTTGGATAAAAGAAAACATCTTTTTTTCTACTCTTCTGCTACCTCACTGTTATTGTGGATTTTTCTATTTATGCCATAACAAACAGGTCATATAATGTAGGTTTCCACTGATTTATGCTTGTGATGTTGAAATATATTAAATTAATCTGACAGCTAATTTTATAGTCTTGGTTATTCCACTATGATAGGTTCATAATTACACTTGGTAGTCAGAAAATTTCTGTCCTGCTCCTTATGTAGTGCAAGCCTCTAATTTAAGTAAAGGAATTCCTAGTGCAAACCACAAGCACCCCATAGTTTTGAATGATCTGAAGACAATTGATTTCTAAAGGCCTTGCCACTTGGGACCCCATAAAAACATCCCTTACCTGTCATCAGTTTTCACAGGTGAAAGCCCTGTTGAAAAAAAAACCTGCAATTTTTTTATAAAAAAGGAAACTGTTGTGTTTTCAGGGTATTTTGGGATTAATGGTGCCCTGTGTGAAGAAACATTATACATATTTTGAAGAATAGCTCTTCATTATCTTCACTCTGTTATGTTCCTTTCTTTCTCTGCTTTGTTTAGGTAGAAATCCAGCACCTGAAAAACATCCACAGGGCAGCCCATCAGGAAAGGAAGCTTTTATTAAAGCAGCAGAGAGAAATCTTAATGATGCAGCATTCAACAGCACAACTCCAGGAGAAGCTGCACAGTTTGGCCGGGAAGCAGGAGGTTGTGAAGTCAGGGAGTAAAGACAATTGTGTCCAGCTAAAGCATAAAAAGAGCAAGAAATATGAGGGGTAAGTAAAACCTTTCTCAGTGATTGCTGAAGGTAAGAGCAAATCCAGTGGAGAAGATGGAGACAGGTATGTCCTAGGTAATTGTGTGAGCTTAGATACTCCCAAAGAGGGAGTGTATAAAGATAAATTTTTCCAGCTTCTGTGTTCAAGCAGTTGATAAATCAAGATCACTGCTCATCATCCTGTCCCAAATGGTGATTTCCTCAGGGCACCTTTAATGATGCCACACAACTGCTAATGATAGTTCATGCTTTCATGGTGGCTTTTAACAACAAACCCAAACACTTTGCAACTATATATTAATTAGGCTTCACAGTACCCATATGGAATGAGTAGAAATGTATTGATTTAATTGGGGAAATTCACTCCTTTGTCATCCTCTGGCTCTGAGCCTCTGTATCACTCAGCCCCTCGGAGCTGGTCTGTGCTTCATTGAGGATTTAACCAGAGAAGGACTTTGTAATACACAGGGCTAAATTTTAGGCTTAAACTGAAGCACAGAGGTGTCATGTAAAATCCTACAGTGAGCTATAATTCAGGAGTTTAGTCAGACTGAGAAATCCCCATCCTGCTGTTCCCCAGGAGCATCCCTGTCTGCTTCCTGCTGGGCTGCAGGAGCTGAGCAGTGTGAATGAGAACCCCACAGCATCCACACTGCTCAGAATAAAAATCTAGTTTGCTTCAGGAAGAGAAAAAGCAGTTAAAGACATATATTTATCAATGTGAATTAAAACCCCCTTTCATTCAGTGTTACCCAGAGCTTTAGCAGGGTGGTGAGTCAGGTTTGTGCATTTACTTAAGTCCCCACAGGGGAAGGCTTTCAAATAAATCCCTGCATGGAGCTGATCTATAATTCATGGTATTATTGATTACAAGTCAGAGAAATCTTTAAAAGGTTTCTTGGCTGTGCTTTCACTTCTTATTACTGACAAGGCTGCTCGTAGGAGAACAGTGAATATTGGTGTCAGTCTGGAGCAGCCAGGGGCTGTGGAATCAAATGCACCCAAATTCTGGCTGATTGTCCATAGATCTCTGTCCTGTGTAGGAGTGCAGAGTGGTGATATGCTATTTATCCACCTGCATGGGTATGTTCATATTTTATACTGATCAGGAACAAAGCATTCCATGTCTAACTCTTTACAGCTTTTCTCCTGAGAACAAGGAATCACTGGTACAACACCAGAAACAGGTGGAGGAGTTGCCAGGTTTGGAGCAGTCCCTTGATGCTCAGGATGATGTTTTCTTACCTCTGGAACCTACACATTCAGCTGGAGTGGAACCTATAGCCACACTTGTTACAAGAAAAGGCCAGAAGTGTGTATTTCTGGTAAGGACCACCTCTGGAATTCCATTATTGCCTAAAGAAAGGGTGTCCCAGATTATATTTGCCTTAAACACAGAACTCATTTGGCACTTAAGGAACATGAAATCAAAATAAGTGTATTGGTTGCATGCACTTTTTCCTTAAGACATTAACTCTGTCTCCCAAATATTTACTTTCTAGGAATCTCTGCTGGAGGAAAAGGCACTTCTTTCAAACCCTGATCCTCAAGATAATGAAGATGTTAATCCATGTGGCAGAAAGAACCCAGTGAAAGGCTTGGGGATGCTTCCTACTTGGAGTAACTTATGCCTGGTTCAGGAGGAAAACACTCTTGAAGGAACAGGTCAATCATATTTAATGCTATTATGTCCAATCTGTTTCAAGTACTTCAATCAAATTTTAATCCAGACAGAAAGAGAGACAATCTTCTCATTTATTACTGAAGTGTCTTGCTCACTATAGCCAATGTATAAATCACTGCTGGGCAAGAAGGTGGGGATCTCTCAGAGGTTTATTAAGAGATGTGATTATACTGCTTCCCCAGAACAAAATCATAACTTACTCTGATTGTGTCATTAACAATTTGCTCTCTTTTGATATAGTTTTTCAAGAATTTAAGGCTGTTCTTTTTAAAAGAACATAGATCAGTTGAAGATAGACTTGGACAGGACATGCTGGAGTTATTTTTGTTTCCAGGTTTTATCCTCAGCTCATATTTCTTACTCTCAGTAGGACAGGTGAAAAATAAAACTGTCTGTTTGTATATGAGTCAGTTATATTATATACATAGTTCTGGGTATGCATAATTTCTGTAATATAAACATTTACATATTGTGGCAGTATTTCCTATTTCTGTCATTTTTCTAATGAACCATCTTTCTGTGTTTCATAGAATATTCTGATTTGGAAGGGACCCACAAGGATCATAAAGTCCAATTCCTATTTTACTCCTAGATATAATAGTGAGGAGCATGATAGATTTGAGTGTCCTAAGTCATATATCAGGAAATTCTTCTATAAAATATTTTTCTTTTAAGTGATTATTTAAAAAGAAAATCTTTTAAATGTTCCAGTTAAAGAACCAGAAGTGCCTGTCCCTTCTGAGATCCATCAGATGGATTCCAGTCAGTGTTTGAGACATTTGGACCCTATTTCTCATGAAGATTCTGATGAACAAAATTTGAAAGCATTTTCTGAGGGATTCACTTCCACTGAATCATTGTCCAAGTCAAATAACTCCTTTTTGCAATGTAAAAGTGCCAAATCAGACTCTTCTCACTCAGAATTTCAGAAAGTGTCTGCAGTTTGGATCAACTTCTCACAAAGTTCCATTTCAGACCCAGAATTAGAGCTGAAGCATGGAGAGGACACAGATGTCAGTGTCCCAGAAGAGTTTGTCTGTGACAGTGGTGATGTGTTTAATATCTCAAAAGAGATGCCAATAGCAAGAAGCAATGGAAAGGAAACATCACCTAGTGACAAACACAATGAATGTGAGCTGCCTGAAGATGACAGAGCTGAGACTTCATCTCTCTCCCAGAAACACCCTGGAGATGTGTTGGGTCATGGCTGCACTGATCACCTGCTTTCCTTCATCCCAGCAGACAAAGCAAATGCCTCCAGAACTGAGTCAGCACATTGCTCCCAGTCTGAAAACCCTTCTGAGGGAGTGGATGAGCCACACCTGGGTGCCTCACAAAGCTGCAGCAGAAACAAGCCCTGTTCTCAGGAGATCCCAGCACTGGGAAATGATGCAGCTGCCAGCCCTCCATGCACTGATGCAACCTCCAGTAGTGATAAGGGTGTCCCTCCAGCTGATGAGGATACCTTGTCAGAAGTGCTGTGTCCTGTGGGTGAAGTATTGTCCTCTGGAAGTGCTGACTTGCCATCCTCTAACAAAAAGGATTTGTCATTTCCAAGTGAAGATCTTCCTCCTCCCCCTTTATGTGCAGATGCAATGAAAAATGGTGATCCTGCCTCCAGCACGGATGATTTCACATCTCCACTGGAACAAATGACAGGCTCAGAGCCTGGTCAGGGCATGGATGAAGATCTATCACTGGAAATGGATGCATTACCCCCATTACCTGATAACACCATGCCTGAAGAATCTCCCCTGCTCAGCACAGAGACAAGTGGTGCTTTTTCAGCTCAGGATGGTTGTCTCTCAGAGCAATCTATTACAGCTCTTTCCAGCTGTTTATCAGAAAACCAGCACAGAGAACAGGAGATGCCTTTGCAGCATTTGGAGTTTCTGCCTGTGTCAAATACAGATTCTTCTGGTGGAAGTAAAAGTCCTGAATTCCCAATGAAACAATGCAAAATGTGTGAAAAGCTGCCCAGTGCTGAGGAGGACAGTGATGACCCATTATCATCATTTGAAATTGGGGACAGAGTGTTGGTAAAGCAGAGCCAGCCTGGAACTCTGATTTTCAAAGGCCAAACTCATTTTGGCAGTGGTCACTGGGCTGGTGTTGCACTGGACAAAGCTGAAGGTGACAATGCTGGAACTTATGAAGGGGTGAAGTATTTTGAGTGTGCTCAGCACTGTGGGGTCTTTGTCAGACCTGATGAGATTTCACACCTATTTGGGGTTGACAAAAATAGTTCCAGTTACATGGGGAATGAAGACACTGACTCCTTCCATCATGATGATGACTCCCTCAAAGAAGACTGCAAATTTTCTGAAGATGATGAGCCAAGAGTGGGGTTTGCAGAGGAGAAAGCAGAAGACACAAGCAGTGCAGGAGGTTCAGAAGTGAAAGAAAACCAGTCTGGGTTACACAGTGCCTTGCTGTGTGGAAAAGGGCAAAAGTTTTCCCATTCCATCCAGTGTAACTGTAATGAATTCCTCTGTCAGAAGAGCTTAACGTGCTTGGGATCACATAAAGAAAAACCAGAACTGGCACAAATAAAACAATCTATATTTGCAGATGCTCATCCAAAGAAAAGCAAGACAGATGAGGTAAACACAAGCAAAAATATTTGTTGCTTGGTAGAGGATCAGAAAAGAATTAAACTTGCTGATGATATTGCAAGTGAACTCAGTAAAAAACTTCTGTTTGACATTTTAATTGCATTTTCTGAAACAGCTCAACACAAATATAAAAGTGCCTTTGAAAAAGACATGATGAATTATGGCAAAGGCCTGAGGCAAGAAGACAATCAGAAACCATTTCCCCTCAAAGAAAATTCAGTTGCTGCCTTATCTGAGCCATCAGCAAAGGTTTCTGGTGTTTCACTGGGTGATTTTGATATGCTTTGCATTCATGGTTGTCACACAGTAACAGACAGAATTGTTGCTAAATTTATAGATGATGCAGTTAAAGAATATAAGAAGATTAAAAGAAAACACAGATCAAAAGCAGACAAGATACTTCATTTATCTCCAGAGACTTCTCCAAGCACTTTGCCTGTAAGTACAGTGAGAAAGTTTTTATTTCAAGTGCTGGCCCTGAAGCTGGGTCTATAGAGGCAAGAATTTGTGTGGCCCAATTTTCCATCACCCACAGAAATTATATCAATGTTAGGAACCAGATTGCTCACTTCATGTGACCCATTCCTTATTGCAGGAATTATTCTGTATCCATTGGATAGTACATGTATGGTCCAACAAAGAAAATGAGAGTTCTTTATTGGAATTTTGAATAATACATCAGTAACCTTCCTTTGAGCCCATGAATAAAATGGTTTTAAGTGTAACCTTGATCACTTGCTAATAATCCCAATACCTCTGAAAAGATGGAATATATTTGTCTTTTTCTCTCTTGAAGCTCCTTTTAAAAATCCTTGATGCTGGTGTTTTTGGAAGCTCTGAAGATTTTGATCAGCCTAATTCTGACCAAAACATGCTGGTGAGACAGACACAAAAGCAACACTTGTACAAATTAGACCAGTGGCACTCAGCTCCTTGGAAGAAAACTGTGGAAGTTCCTCTTGTGATACCACACAACAGTTCTTATGTTAAAAATTTGTCTGCATATGCTGTGGAAGAATTATGGACCCCAGAGAACATAAAATCAAATTTCAGGAACATCAACGTGCCAAAGTACTTGGAAAATAGTGATCTCCCAGGGAATGATTTGGAAGCAGAAAGCAAGAGGATGTATAATCAGGTATTTTTAAAGCACTGTTAATTAACTTTTGTAGTGTTCTAGAGGCTGAATCATATTGGCTAATATTTAATGTTACTCCAGTTGCTAACACTAAATATAACTAAAGCAACACTGAAAGCTACTACCAGGAGTATTTTGCAATTTGCTGCAGAATAATTCCAGTAGAATAAACGTCCTTGCAGAGATTCCATAGTTTTGCTATAAGCCCTTGGACACCTGCCCCAGTGTCTGTTTGGGTCTGTTCAGGGAAAGCCAAGTTCCATGGAAAGCTGGGGACTGGAATCCAGTTTTCCTGACTTCAGTGTCCTGCTGAGTTTGTTACAGGTTATATTTGATTTGAGCCATGAGTTGCTGTGTGCAGAATATCAAGTGACTGCAAAGCCAAATATCTTCCCATGGATGGAAAAAAATGTGGGATCTCCCTGTTCCAGGCATCTCTGCAGCAGGACAGATGTCAGTGATGTCAAGGTATGTTCTGGCAATGTAAAGTACAGGAATGAGAGTGGAAAGAGCAGAGATTGCAAAAAGAAATGTGAAATTTGGGAGGATTATGACAACGTAACTGAGGTGATGGGAGAAGAAACAGTATTACCCTGAAATGCTTAATAAATACAGACTGGGCTGATTCATTGAAATATTCCATATGTGTGGAGTTAAGAATGGGAATGGGCCTTTAAACTCTCCTAATTATGACTATTTTGTGTGTAATATTATGATTAAAATGTGTTGGTTGGCCAGTATTGATCAGCTACCTCTCAATCAGTCCCCTAAACTTTGGGATGTTTCTGGACTTAAAGCTGGATCTTCACACTGGCACCTGTCACTCAGCTGGAACCTTCACAGCACCAGAATTCTTATGAGGAGAGTTCTTTTCAGCCTTCTTTATTTTGTAGACATTTGTTCAGGGTGAAATTATTAAAATAATGAACCTGGAAAAGAATGACTTAGAAATGAAAAGAAAATTCCTAAATATGACCAAGTATGGAAACAGTAAGAGAGACAGAGTGGACCTTATTCTGGTAAGCAGAATTTCCAATGGGGATTTGTTTATTTCCTCTAGATTTAAACTAGAAATTCTCATCCTTCTGTGAGAATCACATTTTCTTAAATTAACTTCAGAATGTCAAATTACTGCCTTTAAAAAAAAATGAATTAATAATCCAGTACTTCTAGATCTTGTGAGTGGTTTAAATTAAAAAAATTAATGATGCAGATGTAAAATTGTTGGATTAGATGCAGTGTCTCAGTACTTTTGAGAAACTCTTCTTTTTGAAGTAAAAATTAGTTTCCATGTTATATTTTAGATCCAGGAGCTTCGCAAAGAAGAATCTCAGTGGACTTCCTATGGTGATGATGAATTAAGAGTGAAGATGAGGATGACTGAAGCCATATTTGACAGCTTGATCCTTGATACAATCAGAGTTCTTAATAAGATTTATCTGAAAAAAGCCTGTTTGAAAGGTGACTGTGCACCATCTTTTCTCTTTTAATCCACTGCAGAACTGGTTAAAAGGAGCCTGGAGATGGCTTCAGGGAACTGGCACAGGGAATGGCAGACCTGGAGCCAGACAATCAGGTTAAATGTCTATAATTTTATGCAAATGAAGTAAATACTAATGTGATGCACTTTAAATTGGAGATTTTTCTATCAGCACCTTCAATTCCTGACAATTAGATGAGTGCCTGTAATTGGGTTATTTATCATGCAATTCACAGGAGCCCATTGAATTTTTACAATATTTAAATGTGGGGTGCTGAGAATGTACTTTAACAGACAAAAGAGAGGAAATCAATACTCTTTTTGTATTGGTAAAACTGGAAAAAATCAAGGTTTTGACAAGGAAATAGAAGCATTTCCTCAGCATGGTAATTGTTCACAATGCTAATTGCTGTGGCCCCACCTATTTTGTACTGAGAAAATCAAAATTTTCTAAGTTCTTTTTAAAATAAATGCTGTGCAAATATTACTCTTACTGAAATTCAGAAATTGTTTATTATTGAATAATTGATTGTAAAGGGATCAGATTTTTTCCAATCCTATTCATTCAGAGTGTCTTTCAAATAAAATTAAAATCAGGGTCAATAAAGATAAATTATAGATAAAGATTTTATCTATAATTTTTAAGATTTAAAAATACAATACTTAAAATCTGCTTGGGGAATAGAAAGACATTTTATGTTTGTATTTTTAAATACTCTGGCTTAATTGCTTTTTGTACTTGTTTTCTGAATAAAATATGATACACACAGCTTATTTTGTTTATTTATTTTCACTGAAATCAGTTAGAATTACAGATTATCTTGTGCACACTGTTTTTCTCAGCAGTGAATGGGTGCATTTTTGTTTTGTTTTGCTGGGCACATTAAACCCTCCCCTGCTTGTTGCCATATGAACAGAAATAAAAAGGCAACTTCTGCCCCCAGTGCCTTAACTGGTGATCTTATCCTATAAACTATTTTCATGTCTCTAGTGGTACATTTCCTTGTCTCTGACTTTATCCTCATTGATTAGTTAATCCACATAAGTTACTTGTTTTCTTGTTGTCAGTTTATAGCAGAATTTAACTCCATTTTTTTCTCCTGGACTAAGAGTGTTGGATACAATGACAAATCTATAAATCGCACCACTCTGGTTTTTCAGTTTATTCTCACTCTGGTTTTTCAACAGCAGGCTCCCTGTGTTTGGAATGAAATCTATTAAAAATATCACTTAGATATTAATAAATAGCTGAAGGTTTTGTTTGATTTTAGCCTTATGTTACAGCTGAGGCAGAGACCCCTCAGATTTGCAGTGAGGGTTGTGAGTGGAGCCTGAACCTTCACACGGTGCTCTGCAGGGAAGGACACAGCTATAAAGTAGCTCCTGCTGATGAGAATAAAAAGTGTGTACACAGAACATGTCAGACATGTTTAATATCCCCCACCATTCTGTGTTCAAAACCTGAGATTCTGGCACCCAGATATATTGACCTGTTCACTCAGTGGCAAGGCTTCAATATCAAGATTACTCTCCTTCAAGGTCTAATATTTTGTTTGCCTTGGGTTTGATCAATATTAACCTCCTGGGTCAATAAATCTTGATACTAGCCTCAAGAGGAGTCATTATCTTTCATAGAAAATGATTATTTCTCAGTTAAACCCTACATTTAATTCTCCTGTAATCCATCTCTTTCATCTTCATACATTTAACAATTCTTCTAAATAAAATGTGCCCTAAAATATCTTAGGCACTGCAGATTTTTAAAATCCTAATTAGCGGCTGCTGCAAGGTTTTTCAATTCTTGGAAGCAGTTGTAGCTCTGCTATTGTAACCATATATTTTGTTGCTTGTTGTACCCAAAAAAAAAATAAAGAAAACCCTAAAGCTGGGCTGTGATATGAGAAACCAATTAGGGTGTAGCCCTGGATATGGACCAAAAGATATGTGCTTGAGCTATTTTAGATTTAATGGTCAAATAAAATAAAGGGTCAGGAAAAAAAGCAAAAGTAGCAGAATTTTACTCCTGTACTCTTTGTGGGTTGTTGGCCACAAACAATGATTAATTAAGTTCTAACCCTGAACTCCCCCAATGGGCCTGAAGTAAGAATTTAAACCCCTTTGTTCCCTGCTTGTTCTTCAAGGATTAAAAGAAGTGTTTGTGAGCAACAGGAGCAAGAATTATCTTTTCAGAGACATCAGGCTTTCATTATCTGAGTTTTTAAATCCTCTGAAACCCTTCTCTGGGGACGTTGTTGGGTTTCTCCCCCACATTAAGGTAATGAAAATTCTTGAGCCTGTATTTAGAAATGAAAGGAGACTTCCATAGTGGGCCAGAGTGAAAAGGTGCTAAAATCCATGACTAGTGCTCATCCTGAATTTATGGAAAGGACAGAGCTTCTATCAAACCACCTACACACAGCCTTTTATCAGAGCTTCAGTCTGAGGAGAGAGGCTCTTCCCTGCCGAGAGTGGCGCTTAGGGATCAAAGAGCTCTCGACCCAAAGCCTGCCCTGCTTTCATCTCTGCTCAGCGAGAAGACTCGTGAAGTTAGAACTTCTCTTTCTATATAAATTATCACATAAATTCGGCCACCGAGTGATCGCACAGAAGGCCAGACTGGGTAAGACAGGAGAGGAGCACACTGAGTCCGGCAGTGCGAGCTCCTGGTCCAGCAGGGTTATCCCAGAGCCAGGACCGTGTCCCGATGGCTCTGGAACATCTCCGGTCAGGGAGGCTCCAAACCCTCCCGGGCAACCTGCTCCTGTGCGTGCCCACCGGAGACGAGCGCTTCTCTAACACTCAGAGTGTCTTGGTGGCTCTGTGCTTCACGGATTGAATCAAACATCAATGTACATTCTTTTTTAATAAAAATAAAAATAAATTCCGTATTTAGCAACTCTCAGGGGACACGGAGAGCCCTTGCTCCCCTCAGGGACGCCGGACGGTCCCAGCTTCCCTGAAGCGCACGGACAGTCCCCGCTCCTCTCAGGGGACACGGGCCAATTCCCAATCCCCTCAGGGGACATAGGAATGTCCCCTCAGGAACACGGACAATCCCGGCTCCTCCAAGGAGCACGGGACGCTCTCTGCTCCCCTCAGGGACGCGGCTCACACAGCGCTGCCCTCCGGCCGTGCCGCCATGGCCGGCGCGTTGCTATGGCGCGGCCCCGCCCCGCCCCTCTCCGCGCGTCCCAACATGGCGGCGGCGGGCGGGGGCCGGCGGGCGCTGCTCCCGGTCCCGCTCCCGGTGCCGTTCCCGGTGCTGCTCCTGGTGCTGCTGGCGGCCGCCGCCACGGCGCGCCTGTACCGGCCCGGCCACGACCCGCTGACCGTGCTGACGGCCGGCTCCGTGCGGCAGGCGCTGCTCAACTCCTCGGCCGCCTGGGTGGTGCAGTTCTACAGCTCGTCCTGCGGCCACTGCATCGCCTTCGCGCCCACCTGGCGAGCGCTGGCGGGGGACGTCAAAGGTGAGGCTCGGACCGGGTCACCGCACACGGCTCCGCCGGCCCGGCCGCTGTCCCGCGGCCCTTCGCGGCCTCACGCCGTGCCCGGAGCCGGTGCAGGGCCGCGGTGGTGCCTGGCGGTGCCCCGGGGGGCGCTGGGCTGGGGGACCGCGGGGCCTCGGTCGCTGTGTCACCGGCGGGCCATGACACGTGTGCCCGGGGGTGTGTGAGCATCACCCTGATCCGCTGCGCTGGTGTGTGAGCATCACCTTCATCCTCTGCTCTGGTGTGTGAGCATCACCGTGATCCGCTGCGCTGGTGTGTGAGCATCACCTCATCTCCTGCTCTGGTGTGTGAGCGTCACCTTCATCCCGTGCTCTGGTGTGTGAGCATCACCCTGATCCCCTGCTCTGGTGTGTGAGCATCACCCTGATCCCCTGCTGTAGTGTATGAGCATCACCCTCATCCCCTGCTCTGGTGTGTGAGCATCACCCTCATCCTGTGTGTGAGCATCACCCTCATCCTCTGCTCTGGTACTGTGAGCATCACCTTCATCCCCTGCTCAGGTGTGTGAGCATCACCCTCATCCCCTCCTCTGGTGTGTGAGCATCACCTTCATCCCCTGCTCAGGTGCTGCCACACAGCCAAAATAGCACATGGAACAGAGCAAGGGTTGGATGGTGGAAGCACACCTCCAAATTAAAGGTTTTGAAATAATCCAGGCATAAACCATTACCTGGCACGCACACAGCAGTGTGGTTTGCATGTAAGTGTCCCTGTGAACCCAAGGTTTGTTTACACTGAACTCTTGAAGGCACGATATTTATCTTCTAAATGTTTTCTCAAGAGAGCAGCTTGTTTCAGAGGATAAGCAAAAAATACTGTGGTACTGGAGAGGCCGTGTACAAATTGATTTATATCTTGCAAATTCAGTGTAGCGTGGATAGGCTCAAAGGGGGAAAAGGACTACCAGAAAATAATACAAAAATCAAGCAAAGTGAGAACCAGGGTTTCATATTTATCAATTAGTGACTTTAAAAATAATGGTGGCATCTACAGCTTATGTTGAGGGACCTGCCTTGCTGTCTCTTAGCCTGCTCAGTTTTTTTGGCAGGTGCTGAAGGGTTTTATTCTATTTGTAGATGTAAGGAAACAAACAGGCCCCTGAGGTATCAATTAAAGTTCAGTACTTCTGCTGAGATCAGATTTGTAGGAAATGTTATGCTTAATACAGCAATGTAAAAGGCTTTTAAACTACTCTTAATTCACATTTCACCCAGGAGATGTTTCCAGGATGGATTCAGCAGTTTTTAATGCATCATGGTTTCACTTTGAGAGGAACTGAAGAGCTCTGGCTGTTCTGTGACACTCTGAAAAGCATTAACAGCTCACATGAGATGTAGGTGAAGTATTAGGTGTGCATTTAGGTTTGTGGAAATGGAAACCCACCCTAAAATAGGTGTATCACACACTGAGGAATTGTGATTGGTGAGCAATAACTCAAGAGCAGAGAAACACAGAACTGTCACGGTTTTCAGAGCACTTCAAATGCTCCTTACTTGCATGAAGGGTTTGTTTATAAACCAGTAACTTTCTTCTGTTTAATTTGCATAAGTTTATGTAACATTTTCTCTCCTGCTTTAATCTGCTTGTGGGCAAAATAATATTAGATCTCCTTTGAAGTAACAAGGAGGTCTTTGAGTACACCAGTGGAGAGCATGAAAAGCCCAAACTGGCCAGAGCTTTGGTCAAAATAAAACAGGGATTTAGGTAGATTTACAGCAGTCTGATACTTTTGTAACTTGTAAAGACTTCCTAAAATACACATTTTCTTCCTCACCAGCAGACATGGTAACTGCAGATGCTGTTATGCACTTGTATCACTGAAATCAATTAAAGGCCTCTCTCTCCTTTAATCCATTGAGCTTTTATGAAAACTTTCATTTAGAAAGTGGATTTTGAATGCTTGTGGACATTGGCACAACCAGCAAATGCTATTGGCTTTTGGTGTTGTTTGTCAGCCAAATATTTCCATTTTCAAGCTGGATGAATGGATTTTAGGAGACTGAGAACAGTCACACTTTTCATTGGTAGCTTCATCAAAGAAACCAAACTCAAAACATTTTACCCACTTAATCTGTCTCAACATTTCTTTTTCAAAGATGTTTACTCATCTGCTAGGATATTAAAGGATTTCCTTGAGGATGCAGAACTCCTGTATCACTGGGGTTATGTTTGCTGATTTGATGTCCAAACAAAATCAGATAAATTGGGACAACAGCTTTGTCCAAAAAAGGCCTGTGCTAATAGCCCTAATTTTAATTTTGTTTCTCATTTGTTAAGTCTTGGCAATACTACCATTGCAGACTTCACAGCAGAACATAATCCTCCTGAAAAATAGGATCAGTGCTTGCTTTTGTGTAATTTATGTTTTTATTTTGATACTCCCTCTCAGAACAGGCTTTAAGCTCAGTCAGTGCTGCTGCTTTCCTAATCACACATTTCATTTTATTACAGCACTGGCCAAAGTGGCCATTAGAGCTAATTATCCTTTTTCTGTCTAAAACATTATTAAGTTTAATCAGCAAAATATATACAGGCTGGAATTATGTGTAGTAACAAACCCTTGGAAATCCCACATAAGACAACCTGTGAATTATACACAGAATCAATTCACTCCTCAGGATCTGGAGTAGCTGTACAAATTTAGCAGGTTTTGTTTCAAATCCATAATAAAGATTTCCTGCTACAAACTGTTCTTTGAACACATTTGGTGGGGAGCTGCAGTCACCTTGTTCAGGAAACAGCCAAGTGTCAAAGCAGGCAACTCTCAAGTAGCTGTGAGAGAGAGGTGCCTGTGATCAGCCTTTACCCCCCTGACTGAAACTTCCTGATGGAAAACAGCCAGGTTTATGGGAAGGAAGTGAATTCCTTGTAATTCTCTGGTCGATGCTCTGTGCCATTTCTCACATGGCAGGTTTGACCCACCTGCAGGATTCCAGTTTGTCCAACACAGCCCTGTCATTCCCTGGAGCTTGTTTAGCATAAACAGAGATTGTGTTGGTTAATGCATCCCTCATCTGCTTCTTTCCCATCGCTTGTGAGTCAGTATTTCAAAACCACTAATGCTAATTTCAAATTAATCAGCATTTTGTAAAAAGCCAGCCCAGGCTGCAGCACTGCAGTAACTCCAGAGTGTCAGCTGTGCACTCCAGCAGCTCTGGCACCCCTTGGAAAGCAGAAGCTCCGTTTCCAGCAGCAGGAATGTTAAGCAGCACATCCCAGCTGGTGCTCTTTAACCCGGGTTAAAGCTGGGGTGGGGCTGCTTTGTTGTGCGGGGTTATTTGCATTGAGTTCAGAGAGCTCCCATTCATGGCCAGGAGGAGGATCCAGACAGGTGGAAAAAGGAGGAGGAGTGGTGAAAGTTGAATGGAGGAGATAACCAGAAGCCAAACTTCTCTTTTGTGTTTTGCAATTTATTTGATGAAATGGGCTGTTGTGTCCTTTGTGCTGCAGTGAATGGGTGCCCATCTGCTCTCCTGGTGCCCGCTCAGCTCTTGGCATGTTCAGCACAAACCTCTCCATCAACACAAGCAAAGGTCAAGCTAAATTTCACAGACCAGAACTGCCCATCAGCACTTGAACTTGATGAAGCTTTCATTTTCTTTGCTATAAAAGCAAGTTTAATTTTAGTGCTTTTTAAATTTTATTGGGAATCATGGGGGACCTTCAAATTCTGCCCACGGCTGGTTTGATTTAACTTTGCTTTAAACAGCAGCTGTCCAAGGATTCTCTTGGAGTGGTTCTTCCTTAAAGTGATTGCTGCAGCAGAGGCTGGCTCAAAAAGATAAATTCCCAGCAAAAAGAGAAGGAAAAAGCTGTAAGTTAGTTGAAAGCTTTTATTGAAGTGATATAAGCATATTTATGGAAATCCTTGAACTCTCGTGGTTATTGCTATAAAGGAAAGTCAGAGGGATGCTCAAACTCAACTATTGAACACTCTGCTTAAAACTCAGGTATTTTTGGGGTATAACTAATGTATTTCTGAACAATACTGCCAGATAAATGCAGCTTTCAGCAGACACTACATGAGCTGGGGTTGTGTGTAATTCTGAGGCCTCTCAGAAAACTGTAAGTTGGAGAAAAAGCAGCTTGTTAAAAAAAACTCTAATACAAGGTACATCAAATTTATGGGTTTGTAATTGACAGCCATGTGGATGAGTAACTGTTGGATGAATTTTATTCAGTTATACTCGTTCTGCATGCTCTATTTTATGAGCACAGCTAATGGGAAAAAGCTGAGGAATTCAATCCAGTCCCTTGCAAGTGTTGGATTGGCCCTGATTTCATCTTCCTGGATTCACCCCTGGAACTGCTGCATTGTGTGCTGGGATTCCTCTTGTTCAGGTGCATGGAAAACCCTGATGCAGCCAAGAAAAACAGGGAGGTTTTAGTTATTTTAAAAATCAGTGGATTCTATTACACTGGGGGATGGAAATGAATGGCAAATGAGGATCGACCCAGGGCTGGATTTTTATGCCACTGGAATCTCTCAGAGTCCTGCTGCTGGTTTCCATGGGAAGCAAGGTAATTCATCAGCTGGGATCCATGGTCACTCCTGCTGAAAATTGAAAGATATCTTTGTTTGCAGACTGGGAATCTGCAATTAGAGTTGGAGTGCTGGACTGTGGGGAAGAAGGGAACTATGAGACGTGCAAAGAATATGGGATTCACTATTACCCAACCCTCAGGGTAAGTGCAGAACATCCTGCCCTAGGCAAATGATGCATGTTTTCTGGTAATTAAACTGGGTAAATCATTGTTCTGTAGCTGGAGTTTTGCTTTGCTGAGAAAACTGCAGAGTTGATAACAGATTAATTTGAGGGGGTTTTGCCTAATGCAAGAGCTGATGCAGCTGTTTTGAGAAGCAATTCAGTTCTGAATCTGAAAAATTCTTATTGAAAGAAGGTATCATTCTGTAAAGTATCATGTTATCACATGTATGTAACCCCCAGTTTCAATAGATTTATTAGATAATAAACATTTGTATAAATATTTTTCAAATTCAGCTGTTACAGGATTATTAATAATGTTTTTAGTTTTGGTGTGTGAAAGTAAAAGGAACACATTGAAATTGCCTCATGAAAACAGCTGATTGCATGATCAATTTAAAATTTACCCTTGATGGATCCTTCACTATTTTTGTGATTAATTTAATAATATTTTTCATAATAAAATGCTTAAACGGCCTTTTAAAGAGGATGCCACATTAGCCAAAAGTATCAGCCGTGTTCATTTTTATGCAACTTTTACCTTCTCAGTCAGTCTGAATTAATCACATTATTAAGTATGAGCAGAATGTGGTGGATGGAGAGGGTTGAATAAACTGTTTGTGATCACAGGAGAGGGAACAGGAGGCATTTCAATGTAGGATTTGTGATCTTTTACCCTGATAGTAAAACCAATATTTTTATTTTCTTTTACTCCCCCAAGTTTTAGGTGTAAATTGTGATATCCTCTTTATTAAACATGAAATCTTTTCCATTTTATTTTTTTTTGTAGCAGAAGGCAGCCAAGCTCCCTTAGATCTCCTGTTTAACCACTGGAGGGAGTTGGGAAAATATGAATAGTGTGCCAAGTGCACACACAGTTGGCAGCACAGATTTGGTGATCAGTTCATTTGTGTTTGGGTTAAAGTTTGCAGTGCAGGATCAATACACACCATTGAATTATGCATTAAAGGATTTTTCCTCTTGCCTCCAGGTAGGTGAGAAGCAACTTTTTGGAACTCATAGGCTAAGAGAGAAAACTATTTCCTGAGCAGATAAATAAAAATATTTTGTAGTTACAGTTATAAAATTAAAAACTCTTGAAAGATGTTTTTATTCCTAAACTGGGGTTTTTTGTCTGATACAGTGACTTTTCTTTTGTCCCACACAGTACTTCAAAGCATTTACAAAGCAATTCACAACTGGAGAAAATTACCAAGGTAAGAACATTTTAATGTGAGAAATTCCCTGAGCAGTTTTCCTGTCAGCCAGAGCTGTGTCACACAACAAGCAAAATCCTGTCAGTTCCTTTGGGCAGGCATGGGGTGGACACCAAATAGCTATTTAACACAGAATATTTCAAGTAGTCTGCTAAGTGTTAATCAGAATTTTAGGCAGGGAAAACATTTCTCCAAGAAACTTAGGAATCACATTTCTATTTTTCAAATGTAGCTCTTAATTTTCACAAATAACTTGTTAATTTTTTAATCCCTTTTTTCCCACCACACTCCTCTTTAGCACGAGATCCAATTTGCTCAATCCTGACTTTTGATCCCTCAGCCATTTTCCAGGCACCCTGAGTTGCACTGGGAGAGCCCCTATTCAGAGGGTGACTCCCTGAAAATAGGCTTAGCCCAGGGTTTGTCAGGATCACAGCTTGAGGTGGTTTGTCTGGGACAAAAGTAATGTTGTCCCTTTCCATGGATGAACATTTAAAAGGCCAGAGGTCAGAGGAGAGACCACCTGCACCATTAACCCTTCCTGTGCAAGGGAACCTTAATTTTACCTCTTGGGCATTTCAAGTGTTTTCTGCTTTTTAATGTGGTTCTTTTAAAGCAAATAAAATATTCTCACATTTCAGTTCTTTCCTCCTCTTGTTCCATGGCTTTGTGGCCTCTCCATTTGGTAGGAATAATATATCTTGGCAGGTTTTAGTTTGTGGTTATTATCCTGCTCAAGTTGCCAACAGCAACTACTGTGAAAATGTTCACATTGAGAATCAAGCATTGTTTGAAGAGAAAATCAGCAAGGCAGGCAGATGGATACATTTGGAAAAGTCTTGAGGTTTGATTTATTTTAGGATGGGATGACAGCTCTTACATATGATCTCACAGCAACATTAAAATGAAATCCTACAACCAAATCCTTTTCTTCAGCCAAATAGTATGCTGAGTTTTAAATCTCAATTTAAACCTGACCCAGAAAAGCATGAGAACCCACATGCATAGCAAACCTTCATGTGAGTCATTTTTTCCCAGTTTTCTGAAGGGTTGTGTGGTTTTTTGGAACCTGTTTTCAGCAGGAGGAGATCGAGAGCTGCAGACCCTTCGTCAGATGATGATTGACTTCCTGCAGAACCACTCCCAGGAGCTGAGACCTCCTGCTTGCCCACCACTGGATCCAGTGATGTAAGTTCCTTGGTTTCAAATGTAGCTGCTCCCTGTTCACTCAGTTAATTAAATAAACTGTAGAAGATTAAAAATCTTTTTAAAGTTGGGTTTGTTTTTTTTTTAATACCAGTTGTGCTATGAGATTGTAAAAGGAAATTCTATGAGTAGCAGTAGGTGTATTGCATTCTGTGCTAAATTGCTTTTCTTTTCCTCCAAGGTCCAATGATCTCCCATCTCTTTTTGACAAGAGCAGCCACCACTACACAGCCATTGTGTTTGAGAGCAACAGCTCCTACGTGGGCCGAGAGGTAACGTGGCACCTGTGAGGGACAGAGTGGCTGTGCATGGCTGGCACCATCAACCAGCTGGATTGGAGCTTATTTAGCCAAACAACAACTCCCTGAATGCAGCACTAGAGCAGGGCACATGTGTTTGGGGAATCATAAAACCCAGGGGTTTTATAGGGCTGGGGTGGTCACTCACACAGAGGAACTTGCTTACAAAAGAATGTCATGTCACGTTAACTTCTCCCATTCTTATTTTAGTAGAAGATTAATTTATCAATTTCATTCTCAGCACAGTTTTCTTTCAAGAGTTTGAAAGATCACAACAAAAATATTGCCAGATTACATTATTGTTTTGTTGCTACTAGAGAACCATTTTTAGTATTCATTCTTCTGGGCAACTCTTTGTAACAATCTAAACTCTCCAGTTCCCTTTCTTCACATATAAATTTTGGTAGCATAAAGCAGTTCAGAAACACAGAGGAAGTGGAAGTCTTTAGGTTTTGCTTCCCAATAAAATATTCGATTTGGTATCATTTCCCCACCTAATGAGCCTGTTGTTAGCTCAGACAACTGTTGCTTTTCTCTTCCTGCTAAGGATAAGTGAAGAAAAAAAAATTGCATAATTACCCAAGCATAATCTGTGTGGAAACATCCAGTGTCTGCAAAATGTTCCTGATTAGATTTGATGCTGAGGTGGCCCAGTGTCATGAGTGGAGGAGGTTGTGCTGCCAAGAGTGGGAATCACTTTGGGATCAGGCTGCTTCCAGCCATTTGTTCTCTGGGAGCTGTGGTGGTGCAAGTGGGAATTACTGAAGAAATGTGAAGGTTATGAAGTTCCTCAGCTTTTTATCACACTGTTTTTATTATCTGCAGTTAGAGGGGAAGACAAAGTCATTTGATTAACACAAAGTGGAGTCTGCTTTCAGGATAAAAAAATGTTTGTTAGTGTTATGTAGTATTTGAGCTTTATAGAACAGTTTAGTGACACAGAAAATAGCATTGTTTTCATGTTTGCAACACAAGACAAAATGGACAAACCTTCCCAAACTGCTGAAGAAAAGGAGGCCATGTGTCATCACTGATGGAAGGAAGGAGGAAAAGAACAGAACAGACCAAGAAAAAATAAAATTAAAAAAAGGAAAATAGGAGTAATAATTTCTGGAGAAGAGTAAATCTTCTTTAAGTGAAATTGTTTGTGTGCACAGAGCAGCCACAGCTGCACTTCCTGCAAACAGCTTAATGGTGCCCTTAAAGGATGATGCACTTCACCTGTTTATGTGTCTTGTCCTGCAAGATTGGATATTCCTTGAACAATGTATAATTCATGGCATCCTCTCATTCCCCAGGTCATCTTAGACCTGATCCAGTATGAAAACATCGTGGTGAGGAGAGCCCTGAATTTTGATAAACCTTTCCTGGAGAAGCTGGGGATCACCTCAGTCCCCTCATGCTACCTGATACAGCCCAATGGCAGCCATGGATTAATTAACAAGTAAGTAATTATCTGTCACTGGGTTATGGGGATGTTCACTTAACTTATAAAAGTGTCAGGATTTGATGTCCTGACACCTCATCAATAAATACATTTTACTGCCTGAATTTGTGTTCCCTATATTATCAATAAAAGACCTAATACTGCTTTTACTTATCACTGTTGCCTATTTATAGATTCAATTTATTACTGTGAACTTCTGAAATAAAAAAAAATTTTGGAATAAAAGTGGAAAAAATAAATGAAGCATCAAAGATCTTGAGAAAACCCATTTGTGTAACATGAACTGACATTTGGATAAACAGTATTTGTTCTTATTTTGAACAGAATTTCACACTACCAATCCAAGTGATTTGTTATTCATAAATTGAACATTATTTCTTTTCACTTTGTATCAAAACAGGTCATGCTGCACTAGGACTGTAAAACATAAACCAAAGTGAATAGCTTATTTTATAAATACAGTTATTTGCTTTGAGCATTCACTTAGCCTGAGATTAAAATTATCTCTCTTTGTCCATTTGCAGTTTGAAGCCTCTACGATCTTTCTTTTCTTCATATTTAAAATCACTGCCAGGTGTAAGGAAAAAACTCCTTTTGCCACTGCAGCTGCCTGCTCCAGAAAATAAAGAGGAGAGCACAGAAATCAAGGTGTGGAAAGAGTTTGATAAGTAAGTGATGCCCTTGATTTTTATAAATTTGCTTATTAAAAATCACCTGCAGCTTTTTCCTGCCCCGTGGGAAGCTGTGCTGTGATTTATCATAAAATCCTAGAGCAGTTCCTTATTTTACTTCATTTCCCTCCATTCAGTTCAATTGTGAGCAGCTTTTCAAACAATTCACAGGTGAAATTACTGAGGTATTTTGGTTTTAGCAGCAAATATCTGCACTGCTCTGGAAGGAACGTTTTTACCAGAAGTGTTGTGAAATATTCAATTGCCTTGAAAATACCAAGGACTTATCACCCACTACCTGACAGAAGTGAGCAGTGTCCCTGAAAAAATTCATGGTAAAATGCCAAACTTTAACATTTCTGCAGGGGATTCTCTGTGTGTGCAGTAGTGAAACAGTGCCCACTGCAAAGGGCTTGTCAAATGCAAGTATAATAGAAAATACTAAAGTCACTGTAAAAGATGTTTATCACCCCAAATCCCCTGAGGTTTATCTTCACCCTCTTTCCCTCTTTGAGAGAAGGATGCAAAGCCTGTGCAGAGAGATAATCCCTCAGCATCTTTAGATGGAAAAGATGTGGGGCTGAGTGCTTTAATATAATACTTATTTTCCTTTCATGGACACTATTAGTGTCATCTTCTTTCAGTGACTATTATAAAATACTTTATATGGAACATTCAGTTAGCAAAACAACTTAGTTAAATTGAGCTGCTTTCCAGCAAGGCAAAATCTTGTTGACATGAATCTCCACTCCAAGTATCTTCTAAATAGGATCCTTTTGGAGAACCTCCTGCATTCATGTGGATGTCTCTTTATTTAAGAAACTTGAAGCAGAATTTTGCTGGTTTTTATAACTTAAGTGAGTACTTTATTAATTAAGGAGATAAATTCAGAATAAGTCTGTGGCTTATATTAAATTCTAGATGCAGTATATATGATTATAGATGATTCTGTCTTTTAATATGTTCTTTCCTGCATGTTATTTAGGAGGTGGGAGCAGCCTGTATTTTCAATGTTTGGTTTTTAATTCTGTTATTTTAGCAGCAGCAGTGCTGCTGAGCTCTTCAAGAAGTGTGAACTCTCTGAACTTCTGTTTGTTCAGTTCCATTGCTGTCTCACACTGCCTGAAAAGCTTTGGAAGCTGGGGCTGTGTGCCTGCTGCATTTGTACTTTGTAAAGCAGGTTTAGTTATGAAGATATTTGGTTGTGAGAAGGAACTTGGAAAATGTTTTATTTGGTTTATATGGTTTACTTGTACCTGTCAGAACTCTTGTGTTTAGAGCTGCTGTGTTTTAACTGGGAGGTGAAGAAAAAAAATTGAATAATTTCCCAAGCATAATCTGTGTGGAAACATCCAGTGTCTGTAAAATGTTCCTGATTAGATTTGATGCTGAGGTGGCCCAGCATCAAACTGCTGCATTTGGGAGAGGATTTCTAATTCAGTCCTTCCCAACACTGACATTTCCAGTCTTGTTTGCACCCCTGCCCTGTGTGGGATCCCCTGTTGTCCAGGGCATGTCCTGTTTCTCTTTGTGGTCAGCCCAGCAGAGAAGCTGTAATTTCCTTCCACCAGAGCTGTAATTTCATGACAAGGTAAATCTGGCTGGGAAACAAAAAGTTCAGTCAAATATAAAAAAAAACTTTCTCACGTGTGGCTGTGCCTCAATTTCCCAAACTCTGCTTGTGCCACTGAGGGTTTTAATGACACTTGTATCATCAATTGAAGGGGTGAGGGGTGAGGGAAGGCTGCAGGATGATGGATGTGTGTTCCAGGTCCAGGCTCTACATGGCTGACCTTGAGTCAGGATTGCATTTCCTGCTCCGGGTGGAGCTGGCCACGCACAAGGCACTCGAGGGAGCTGAGCTAAAAACCTTCAAGGACTTTGTCACCATCTCTGCCAAGGTAGGCACTTCTGGGCTCTGATTATTTGTGAGGATGAAGTGACTCCACTAGAAAATTTATTGTGGGGCATAAGTCTCTCAAAATGCCTTGCTCAGTGTTTGAGTGTGTGCATCCCCAGTAGCTTCAACCATAGCCTGGTGGGTTTATTTAAAGGCTATTTTTGAGGTATTGTTTGCTGTTCTGACATACTTCCAGGGTTAAAATGCAATTTAATTTCACCTCAGGGGGCTCAAAATTAAATAAAGCTTAAGTAGTCTGCAGCATATTGAGCAAACACTGTAAATATAGTCCATTTATCAGATTTTCAGGATAAGTGGCTATTGTTGCTCAGTGGGATTAAACCAACCTTTGTTTTTCATTCTTGACTTTTGAATTTCATTAATGCATACTTGGCAAATGCTGTTCTATTTAGAGATGTTAGCAGCTTCTATCTGAATTTTGAATATAATTGAGGTACTGATTTTGATTAAATAGGTATTTAAAAATAACTGAGCTATTGAATATAATTGAGTATTTAAAAATTAAAAATGCTTATGTGTTACATTTGCATAAAAAGCAAATACATAAAACATAATGTGATATGACTTGAAAAAATTTAAAATCATTCTGCTTTACAATGCCAGCTTCCTGAAATGCCCAATATATCTTTATTTTTACTCCCTGTGTACCTAACACTATGTTTTATTTTTAACAAGTGAATCAATAACTCTTAAGGGAATAATAAGGCCTATATGAACCATTTCCAAATATCTGGGTTTATCTGAAAATCAGACAGACAGTTCCTTACCCAGCCAGCTCCCCCCTGCAGCCATCAGAGGTCAGAAATCTGCAGCTGGCCTCATTTCTTTAAGAAAGTGTGGTGCTAATCTTTCCATCATATTATCCCAGAGCATCCTCTGCTCTTGCCCATGGCCAGCTGATGTCATTTGATTCCCTGGCTGTTGTGATAAATGGGGAATGTTCTCTTTTAGGTGCCTGCTCATCTCCCCTGTCCCACCAGGAGTTGTTATCCTATATTTGCTCTTTTTTTTTGCCATGTAACACTTTGCTCGTTTCTCTCATTCATATTTTCAGGTGTTTCTGTTAGGATTTTTTTTTTTATTCTTCTCCTGTTTATAGTGATGGTCAATTCAAAGGCACAGAAATCTCTGATTCCCTGCCTGGGGAATTTTTATGACTGAAATTCTGCTCCCTCTGGAAGGGTCCTAAAGAATGGCAGATACTTGATTTAATTCTGTAATGATCCCAACCCTCATTAAAGCAAAATAGCATTTCTGCTGTAAAATAATGGCCTTACCACTGATTTTCAGTTCCTCACACTCCTCTGCCAGGCTGTGGCTCTGTAAGTTCTGAGTTAAGGAATTCCCTGATTCCAGATCACTTTGGAAATCACATGAAAGGAAAATATTCTTCTGGATAACAACTCCTGAACTTACAGAAATCTGACTAAAAATAACTAATTTTTGTGATTGATCTTCCAAAAATTTTCCAAAAAACAGAGAGGATTTCAGCCTCTCTGTTTCACTGGGATGTTTTACTCTGTTTTGAGAAACATTCTGAACTGAATTACCTTAATGTGAAATCCTAGATCATGTCAGGTTGTTCTGTAGCATTCCTGCCTGCTAAGAATTTTAAAATTAAAAAATTTTTAACATTTTGCACAAAAACAGTGTTGAATTTTGTAAGCAAAAGCTGGTGTGAGATGACTTTTTACTTCAAGCAGAACAAGTAATTAATTTGCTCCTCAGAAAACAAAACGAAGAATTTCACAGACAACAAAAACACTTGGATAAAACTGAAAGCTTGTTGCTAATGAGATTTGTGCTTGAAAATGTTTTTTTCTTTGTTTTATTTATTTTTCTCAGCTTTTTCCTGGCCGTCAGCCTGTGGTGAAGTTGTTAGAGACCTTGCAGGAGTGGCTGGTGAGCCTTCCATTAGACAAAATCCCTTATGATGCTATCCTGGATCTGGTCAACAACAAAATGCGGGTAAGCTGTTCCCAGAGCCAGCATCACACAGGGCATTAGGAAAGGATGAGATTCTGTATCAAAGACATCATTTACTGCTGCTCCCCCACTCATAATGCAGTTATAAGAAGGTTAAAATGAAAATAAAGTGAAATCATTAGTGGGAAAAAAACAACCAGCCCACATCCACACAAAGAAATTGAAATGAGAGAATTGAAACATCCAATCCTGGCTGGGTTTTATAATGAGCAAGCAATACTTGTTCCCTAATGTCATCCCCAGGAGTGTAAGATTCCCAGAGGATATTTCTGACTTTGCTGTGCCTGCTGTCAGCAGGATTCTCTTGAAGGTCGGAGTTGAAGTGATGGGAAATTTACCAACTGAAATGTGCATTATTCCTGAAGAGTTTCCCCAAATACTCTCTAATTTCCCTGCTGGAATCTCATCCCACTTTGGCAAAACCCTGTCACAGGGTTGTCTTTGCACAGAACTCCACAATGTCTTCCCTATTTCTGTCTGAAATTTGGAAGCCTCCTGTGTGTTTTAGGAAGAGGAGAGGAAAGTCTCAGAAATTAAAATCTTGCACTGGATTTCAGGTGCAATGAATAAGGAGTGGCTTTGTTCCAAGAAGAAATAATATGGAATTTTACAGCCAGTTAAGGCTTTACACTGTAAATCATGTACACCTTGTGCAGTAATGGGGAATTTGGATGTGCCCAGAGGAGCTCTGGCAGTGTCGTGGAATATTTTCATGTGTTGTGTTCTTAAAAAAAAATAATCTTCACAGGTTAAACTACTTTGTGTGCTCTGTCAGACTGAGTTTAGTAGGTTAGATATCAGTGATTAACAATTTGTATCTTGTCCAAAAGGGATGAGTTTCATGATGATGCTTCAGAGTATCTGAGACATGAGGATTTTTGTTTGCCTGAAGCAAGAACTGATGAACAAGTGCAGAAAATCATTTATTGTTCTTTACCCTGGATCACCTCAATTCCATGTGGGATCAGCAGTGCTGCCACACTCAGTGGTACATTTAGGCCCCAGAGCAGCACATCCCTTAAATAAATCTCTTTTTTTTTTTTTTGCAGATTTCTGGGATATTTCTGCCCAGGAAAGTGCAGTGGGTTGGCTGCCAGGGCAGCAGACCAGAGCTCAGGGGCTACAGCTGCTCCCTCTGGAAGCTGTTCCACACCCTCACTGTTCAGGCTGCACTGAGACCTAAAGCTTTGCTGAACACAGGTGAGCAGCAGATCTTTTTTGGTGTGGAAATAAATCCTCAAGGAATCAGTTTGTGGAGGAGAGTGGCTGCAGGGCTGCACCAGCAGGGGTCAGAGCTTGGCTGCAGCAGGAGGATTTGGAAATGTGCTAAATAAAGTGTGTGGCCCTAAAGCTGGGAGTAATAAAGCAGAAAAATGGAAAAAAAAAAAAGAAAAATAGAATTTCAAGCAAAGAAATGTTGAGCTCCCTGAAAAGGGATGAAAGTTATTCGGGTTACCTGAGGTTGCACTGAGAATGAAATTTGAGGAAAATGAGGTTTTACCATCCAGTTTAGTAGCTATAAAAGATGTACAGCCATTAGCTGATCCTTCTGTAATGTTATTTCTTAAATACTCCATGATACAACTTTTTGGTTTATTTTTTTTTTCCAGCTGAATGTACCTGTCATTAATCCCTGCAGTGATTTACTACTTTGCCAGCACTCTGTAAAATTGCTCATTTTTAGACTTGCAGCATCTTGTGAGGCTGAGTGTTAATATTCTGGTGATGATTCCTGTTTAAGAAACATGCTGGTTTTAAAATCTATTCTCCTCACCCAATGAAAATAGAATCACTAATTCTAAAAGTCTGATTTTTATTTTTGCCAGGACAGTGCTTTGTTTGGTTACAATTCTATTTAGTTTTCCTTTAAAGCCTTTTAAATGTCTTTTCCAAGGAATATGGGAATTCTACATGGACATCATAAAACTCAAAATTTTTCAATTTACCAGCTGTTGATTGTATGTTAAAAAGGATTTTATTATTTCACATTATAGATCCATACATTTTTCAAGCATTATTTGCAGTAAGAATGAAAATCCTTCAAATCTGAATAATTCTCCTGCAGAACAGGCATTTTTTGATTGCAAATCATTCTGTTGTTGATTTTTGTTCCTGTTTTTGTTTGTTTTTCATGGGGCAGTAGATTGAATTTCTTCAATTTAGTGCAGTGAGTTTGAGGGGTTTGTGCTGGATGATTTTGAGCTGTTCAGCAGGATCCTGCATAACTTAAATTCCCCCTTTTTAGTCCCAAAGTATCCTGATTAAATCTATTAATTCTTAATATTTAACAACACAAAATCACCCCTCAAATTGTGCATTTCAGGCACGAGGCTGAAGTTAAAAATACATTGTAGGACCTGAGAACTCTTTGGCACAGTTAACCCTGGCTGTAAATCGGGCCAGATATGTGATGATCACTTCTTATGGTGAAAGAATTGGGTCAGTCTGAGACTGTGGGATTATGTCTTGGGAGGTTTTCCTCTCCTTATTGCTTGTTTAAATCCCATCTACTAAAAAGCATGATGTACTCCCTAATCCTTCCCACCACAGGTAGGGTTTTATGCTTCTTGTCCACTTTAAAGATTAGGGTTACCCTGAATTGCAGTAGTTTGGGAGGAAAGAGAAAAGGAGGATTACACAATGATACATGGCAGATGTTAATAGAAGATTCATCTGGGGGCTGATAAAAGAAAAACAACCAAAATGAGCCATTTTGCAATTGTTTGCTTTCTGAAGCAGATGGGTTTGTCCTGATCGTCCCCCCTGCTCGAGGGCCTGGCACTCTGGGTGAACTCCTGTGGAAAAAATGATTTTATTGGGTTCTGTTGGATACAGTTTAATGCTGAGTGGGGAAATCTGAACCTGGGAGAAGCAGGAGGGATCCAGAGGAACTCAGGACAGAGCAGCTCACAGCCAAGGATGTGTAAAATCCTTGTAGGAATCATTTCCTGAGCTCACTTGGTGACATTTCTCACTTCCAGAAATGTGGTTTTAGGTAACAGGATGTCTTGGTGTGAATAAGACAGGCTTGTGGATTTTATAATAAATTATCTGGCATTTTTAAATCTGGTGCTGAATTTGACAGATTTTCCCACAAAATGAATTTTCAAGGGTGTACCATTGCACAGGAGAACAGATGAAATTAAATTTGTGTATGAATCTTTTGTTTCTCCACAAAGAGATAATTTGCTGGTTGTGTTTATTGTTTTTCCTAAATATATATTTCAATATAAATGATAAACTGTTCTACCTGAAATTCATTTTAGCTTCCAAAATAATTTTCCAGCCTTTCTTTTAATGCAGTAATTTAATCTGCAAAAATCTCATAACTTTTATTTATATATGTATGTTCAATCACAGATATTGAATGGCTGAGGAGAAATCAGGGGTTTTTAGGATTTCTTTTGGGCCTTAAAAACTTCTTTTTGCTGCTGTGTTTAAGAATACCCTGTTGTTGTTCTAAATAAATGTGTTGATGACAATCTTTATACATTTCCTATATCTATTACAGATGACTGCTCTGATAGTTTGATCAGGTTTTGTTGATTTTTTTTTCCAAGAAAACAAAGCAATAGTAAATTACTCGTGGTGTTCAGCAGCAGGAGTCTGTAATTTGATCAATCTGCACCATAAAATGTGTTTAATTTGACAAGTGTGTGCTCGTGGTAACACACAGGACATTTTTAAAATACATTTTGACATAATTTACTGGGGCAATTAAGCATGAATCAGAAATTCTGTGTGACAGAGATGAAACCATTAAGATTTCAACAAATTATATCAGGTTTTCAAGGCACTTACCTGCTGACACAAGAAAGGCCACAAAGTTCCCAACCTGTGCAGGCCTCATCTTCCTGCTGAATTCATTATTCTTTTGCATTATCTTTAGTGTGGAAATGAGAATGTTATAAAAAGAATTCACGTGTTTGTGTTTATTTTAGCAGGAATTCCTGATTTATTCTCCAAAGTGTTGCTCAGCAGCTGCTCTGTGCATTCAGAGCCTGCCAGAAAAGCCATGGAATTAATAATTCTAATGAGATTGTGGAGCTCTCTAATTGCTCAGAATTGAGGAGTAACAAACAGCCCTCACAGGCACCTTGTGCAGGACTCACACAGGGGGTTTGACTCTTGATTTTTCAGCAGCAAAGTCACCAAAACTTCAGAACATGAACACAGAGGTGATTGCATAATATAAACATTTCTATTAAATTTACATATTGGGCAAGAGCTTGGAGAAAGTCTCCAATTCCACGGGAGTTGTGACATACAGAAGTGTGAATTTTGTATATTTTAACAATTTTACAGTGTTCTCTGGTAAAAATAATACCTGGTTTTCATTAAGTAAGTTTGGTTTTCCCCTGAAATTTTAATATACTGTGAAAGGAGAAATTTTGCTGTAGAGACCACTTGACTTTTCTTTGGTTGTGGTGTTCAGGGTAGCTGAGCACAGTTACACAGACTGAATGTTGTATCTGTTGGTACAAACAGCCACTTTAAATTGCAAAAGTGATTTATTTCAGCTCAGGAGTCAATTCTATGGAACGAGAATGGAGCAAATTTTCCTTCCCATCTCCCCCCTTCACTTCCCTGCTGCTGGAGCTGTGTCTGTCCCTTGTCTTGCAGGTCTGGAGGACAACCCCCAGATTGTGCTGCAGGTGCTGAGGAGATACATCCAGCACTTCTTTGGCTGCAAGGCTTGTGCTCAGCACTTTGAGGAGATGGCCAAGGAATCCATGGATTCTGTGAAAAGCTTGGACCAGGCTGTTCTGTGGCTCTGGGAGAAGCACAACGTGGTCAACAACAGGCTGGCAGGTAGGGGAGAGGAACTCCTGAGAATGAAAAATATCATTTTCAGAGCTGGTTTCTTCTGAGATTCCACCTGTTGCTTGCTCTTTCCAAATCAAAGGAGCAGTTCTGCTGCTTAGCAGTGGATAAAAAAATAATTGCATTTCTTTCTGTACCAGTTTAGGGTTAAAACCTGCCTTTGTTTTGGTTTGGAAAATGATGGCAATTGAGGAAGAGGCTTCCTCAGGATAAAAGAGCCTCAACTCTTGGCAGATCAGCAGTTGAATAAAATAAAATTACTGGATAAAGGAAACCTGTGCCCCCTCCAGATCCCTGTGTTTTCAGTTGGAAGTGCTGTTAAAATACTGGTTGTGTTTAATCCATTCTGTTATGGAGGTATCAAGTAACTAAAGCACTAAAGAAAATTGGTTTCTCTTTGCACTAAATCCCTGTCTGCTGTTATGGATCTGGGTAATGCAGCATTAGTTACAATTTCAATATGCTACATTGTGTTCATATTGTGCTCCTGCTGCATTCCCAAGATTTATGAAGAATTAAATACTGCTGTGAGTACAAACAGTTTGCCTCCTTTCTCTGAGGAGAAAAAAGGTAAATAATAAGAGATTAAATAAAAACATCCTCTAATTTTGATTCCTATAACAGGCAACTCCTGTGGACTTGGAGTTGCCAAGTGGTGGAGCAATGCACTTATTTAGAACATTAAGGTATTGGAAAACTCACATGGATATTGATTTAGGTGATGCAGCCACCAGCTAAAATACCCTTTTAGTAAGAACTATAAACACACTGGAATAAATAATAATGTTAAATTATGCTTTTTCAGTTTGCTAAAATTTCTCTGTGGGACAGTGATGTATTTTCAGCCTTAAAAGCTGCATCTGGATTTGTGGTGCTGAGTGAGAAATGAGGTTTGGTCAATGAAAGCACCTTGGGGTGGGGGTCAGGAGGTGCCTGGATATGGCTCTGCCCTATTGAATTATTCCCTGTTGCTTTGGAATGCACAGGATTTACAGCATTTCCCTCTTTGGCAGGAAAACACAAAGTACAGGGAGCTTTCTGTTTGTAACCTTGCTGTAACACATTTTGTTTCTGCATTTTTTTATTGAAACAAATTGATTGCTGAGTGATCTTTAGGATAAAAAAGCCAATTTACTCTTTTGCTCATAAATAACAAGGAGACTGATATTTTTAAATGTCTTTTTAATCCCTATTTTACCCAAAATCTTGGGGAAGTTTCCTGCTTTTAAAAAGAATAGAAATAATAAAATGAGAATAAAATGCAAAATTATTATTTCTAAAATATTTTAAGTGCTAGTGTAGTAATCAGGTTAATAAATCAGGGGTTTTATCAGGTGGAGATTTTTTCCCTAAAAATTCTCTCCATTCACATTTTAAAATATTGCTTTTTAGAACAAAATGTGAGACCAGCTGCAGTGTTCAGCTCAGAAACGTGGCCAGAGCTGTGAGCATCTGAAATGTTAAAATCAGATCAAATTCAAGACAGTGTTACATATTTAAAGACTTGGTTTTTAGCTGAAAAATACATCTTAAGCATGAAGATTACTTTTAAAATACTGATGTTTGTTCTGGTAATGATGCAGAGCTGTGGAAAAGCAAGCTTGGGCTGGAAAGGTTCACAACACAGAAACATGAAAATATCTGAGTGTCTGGCCTTGGAGCTGCTCTTGCAAACCAGGCAGAAAACAGGGATTAAGGAGTGAAAAGAGCAGTTTGTTTTGCACCATAATTCAGGTTAACCCTGCAGGGCCCAGACTGTTGAGTGTTCCTGCCTCCTAAAAGCAGCAATTGCAGGATTTGGGGTTGGCATTGAAATGCTGCAGCTTTTACTGTGAGAAAAGGGAATAATTGTGAGTTAGTGTTTGTATTTTGAAATGTTTGGGGTCAGAATTGATGAGAAAAGTTTTAAATTTGTGATTGTCTTTGTTTAATTCAGTTATTGTGCTGTGGCTTTTTATGCCAACCTCACTGGCAGTGGAAAGCACTCCCTGGGCTGATGGTGCAGCTTTCCCTCTTCATCCCTCCTGATTTCTTTCCATTTCTATTTTTCTCCTCCCAATCAGGTGATTTGACTGAAGATCCAAAATTCCCCAAAGTTCAGTGGCCAACTCCAGACATTTGTCCTGCATGTCATGAGGAAATCAAAGGGCTGCACAGCTGGAATGAGGAGCAAGTCCTGCAGTTCCTCAAGTCCCACTACAGCAGTGAAAATCTTCTCTATCAATACACCCAGAGCCAGGCTGACCCCAGTGACAACGAGCAGGGAGACACGAGGGAGCTGAAAGACAAAACCCTGCAGAAGAACTCGGGGGGAAATGGGGAAAAGAAGCTCCAGGAGAAGGAGAACCCAGGAGATCCAGGCTCCAAGGGCTTGGAGAAGCCAGCGGGGAATCCTGGAGCTGTCCAAGGTAGCGGCAAAGGCGCAGCTGCATCCGTGAGCCTCAAAGGGACCAGGCAGGCTGTGTCCTTCCTAGGGATTGGATTTTCCAACCTAGACATGAGTCTGTGTGTCATCCTCTATGTGGCATCATCCTTGTTTTTGATGATCATGTACTTTTTTTTCCGGGTGAGGTCCAAGCGCTGGAAAGTGAAGTCTCACCGCTCCTCGGTGTAGGAGCTCTGGCTGTTTGTGGCTCTTGGGTCCCAGACACAGCTTTAATATTTATGATCAGGGATTTTATATGCAGTATTCCTTGGGTCACACCCCTTTCTTCCTGAGGTATTTCCCAGGTGTTCAACAGGTGGAGCTGGCCTTGAGATCCCCAGGCTTTGCCCAAGGCCACGTCAATGTCCTCACACGGGAGCGTTGCATTTGCAGTTAAGGTTTTTCCATGACTTCCCACCAACATCCTTTACTCATTTCCAGAGTAAACATTGCATTATGCAATCCACTGTGCCTGCTGGAGAAGGAAATTGGATATTGTTTTGTGTATTTTCAAGTCAGGTGTTATGTTATTTTTTTTAATTCATCCAGAGCTGATTTCACCTCCCTGAGTGCTGAGCAGTTCCTCTGAATGGTACCCTGGCTGCCTCACTGGGAGAAGCAGGAATTCTGATGATTTTTTTCAGGAAACATGAGTTCTCTTCTGATTAAATCAATTCTAAAGCTCTGTGACTTTCTGAAATATTATTTGCATATTTAAAGTAGGAAGCATTTCACGTTCAAATCATTCATCCATTCTCTGGTGCATTCCAGCCAAGGATATGTGTGTGCCATCACTAGGATGAGAGTTTTGGGGCACAATTAGCAGCCTGATGCTGATTGCTAAGTAATTGTGGTGTTACCCAGGTGGAAACCAATCCTGATGAACTCTAGGAAAGGAAAACAATGTTTTTAGTGAAGGACAGCAAGGTTTGTGTCACCGTGGCAGAACAGATTGGAAAATCTACAAATACTGAATTTCTTCTGATGAATTTCTCCATCACAAGAGAGCAGTTAACACTTCCCTTGGTATTTCCACCCAGAAGTGCCCTGTTCTGGGATGTCCATTTCCCTCTAGAGCTCAGTGTGGGGTACTTGGAGCAGCAGTGAGAAGAAATCATGGAAACATTAAAAAATCATCCTTGAGAGTAGGAGTTGCTGTGATCCTGGCTGGGGGGGATAATTCACGTCCTGGATAGTGAAGTTTATAATCCTATCCAATGTAATTGAGCATGTTCTAGTTATCCATTACCTAATCTTTAGTTAATCCTAATAGGTTTTGGCCTCAATGTTTTCTCGTGGCAGTGAGTTCTCCAGATTAATTATGTTATATAAAAAGGCTTTTCCTTTCAATTCTACATTTGCAACTTTTAATTTAATTGAATGTTTGCTGGCTCCTCTGTTACACGAGAAGGAATAAGGAGTCCCTGGCCAATTCCCTGCATTTATACCACTGGTGTGGATTTCCCTCAGAACCCCCAGCATAGAAAGTTTGAAGCCTGGCAACAAAAAAGCACAGAAACTCCACAGGGTTATTTTTTCATAATCAAACATTGTCTGTACACAAAATTGAGCATTTCTGATGTGTCTCTGCAGCATCCAGCTGGAATGACAGAACTGAGCTGCAAAGAATCACTGTCCCTTGTAGCTGAAGTTTATCACAGTAACACCCATGCAGAGGAGCAACTTTCTGGGGCTGCTGTGAATGTGTCAGAGGAAGAAATCTCAGTTCCCATGACCCTGTCAGTCCTGCAGAGGGGCTGGGTCTGTGCCCTTAGAGGACTCACAGAATTCCAGAGTTCTGGCAAGAGGAACCATCCTGGGTCTTTCCTCTTTAGGAATTTATGACTCCCATCCTTAGAGCAGCTGGGCCCCTTGGTTTGGGCTGGAACCCAGGGTGAGGCTCATTCAGAGGAAAACCTGGAGATTCCACACTGACTTTGGAAAATCAGGTAACCTTGGGGTGTTCTCAGCCCACCAGCAAGGACCCTGAGCTGTAAAACAAAATCCAGATACCAGGAAAACCTAACCCAGCACAGCAATGCTGGATCTGGAGAACTGGGCCAGTTAATAATTCCTGCTGTCAGTGTTGCACATTCTCAAGTTGAAATTCAGTCATTGGTTGTTTAGAATTCCAACACACAGACCTGGTTTCATAAGCTTTGACTCATTCTGCTCGTTTTTGTCTGCACATGGAAGCAAAAAGCCTTGGGGGTTTGTAGGGATGATTTTGCCATTAAAAACCAGCAAATGTGGGTTTGGAATAAAGTTTGGGGGGAATAAAGTTGGGAATAAAGTTTGGAATAAAGTTGAACTTCCACATTGCTGTGACCCTGCTGCAAACACAACAAAAGGAATCAATACTCAGACTTCAGTGGCTTTTTTTGTCTCTTCAGAGTATGAAAGTATGAAATTATTGAAATTAGGATATTGCTTGTCCATGTTGGTCCTCCAGCTCTTGCCAGTGAATCAGCCAAGGCTTTCACTTCAGTGTCCTCATCTGGGAAGGTTTTCTTGACTTTGAATTCACTTGAGTAAATCTTGGGTTTGTTTTCTGTCTTTCTAATGACAAATTTTACCATTTTATATCTCTGTACCAATACAATCTGTGCTGGGGGGTGGGTGATGCTGCCAGGAAAGTGTTTCTGGTTTAAAAATTGCCTCCAAGCCCCACATCCTTAATCTTGAAAGTGTTATTTGTGTGGTGTGTTGTCCACAGAGGTTCCTGCAGTGCCACTTCCCTGTGGGAATCGTGCTGTGCTGGGGCAGTCCCTTGGCCCTTTGTAATTCATGGAGCTTTCTTTGCTCTCAGGATGTTTTCAAATAGGAAATATTAAAATAAAAGGAGTAGAATGTGCCAGGAGAGACAAAAGCTGCAAATGCTAAAGAAACCTGATGAAGTGATTTGTGAGAATTCCTAATTTTCTGTTTCCAGTAGTGCATCCACCCTCCTGTTCTGCACAGAACAGAGGTCCCAGGTGTGGTGTTGCACATGAGGTGTTGGAAATAGTGACAATACCATTTCAGTAATTTAAATGTTCTATTTATTTGAAGTCAATAACTTGAAATTTCCAAGTCTGTTCCGGTTGGGTTGGATTTTTACTGTCTCATTCCTCTCTTGGAAGGAAAAGTGACTGTTTTGTACTAAATTGTAAATTAATGTGCTTGTTTAAAATAAACTGCAAACGTTTGGGCAAAGTGGATGTGTTTGGGCTTTTTATCTGTGTCTGCAAATTGTTTTGAGTTGAACTCTATTGCCAAGACAGCTCATGAACATGTCCATGGTAAACCAGATCCATCCTCTTGGGGAGGTGTATTTTTAAGCCCAGACTTCTCAGGAGCTGCTGGGGAATCTGAACTAGGGAAGAGAAAATAAACCAGGAAGAAACAAATGCTTGAGTGGGTTGGTTTTTATTAATGGTTGTTTTTTTAATTAATGGCAGTAGCCCAAGTGAGGAAGGCCCCCCTGGGCAGGAGGGCACAGGAGGGTGTGCAGGGAGAGATCAGCACAAGGGCTGCTGTGGGGTCCTGGATGTCACAGAGTGAGAGACCACGGGGCTGGCAGAGGCTTCTGATGGTCCTGAGTGTGTCACAGCCCCTGATCTCTGTCCTGAGTGTGTCACAGCCCCTGATCTCTGTCCTGAGTGTGTCACAGTCCCTGCTCTCTGTCCTGAGTGGGTCACAGTCCCTGCCCTCTGTCCTGAGTGGGTCACAGCCCCTGCCCTCTGTCCTGGTGGGACACAGCTCCTGCCCTCTGTCCTGAGTGTGTCACAGCCCCTGCCCTCTGTCCTGAGTGTGTCACAGTCCCTGATCTCTGTCCTGAGTGGGTCACAGTCCCTGCCCTCTGTCCTGAGTGGGTCACAGCCCCTGCCCTCTGTCCTGGTGGGACACAGCCCCTGCTCTCTGTCCTGAGTGTGTCACAGCCCCTGATCTCTGTCCTGGGTGGGCCACAGCCCCTGCTCTCTGTCCTGGTGGGACACAGGGACACAGCCCCTGCTCTCTGTCCTGATGGGACACAGCTCCTGCCCTCCCTCTTTCCCAGCCATGGCTGCCCCATCCCTGCCCCATCACCACCCCACACAGGTTTGCCTAAAGTGCTTCCTTAGAGGCTCAGACTAAAAATCCGCTTGAAAACCGAGCTTAAAAGGGACCGTGTGGGCCATCAGCCGCCCCCAGAAGATGTATTTGGCCCTGGTGCCACCCGGTGTCACTGCTCACGGTACCGATCCCACTCGGGCAGGACCTGGACTCCAACTCCCACCTGGCCGTTCCTGGGTGCTTTATTTGGGAACCCCAATCCTGGTCCGCAGTGTCCCCCTGCATTTCCCAGCCTCGCAGGGCTGAGCTGTCCCGCAGAGCGGAGCCTGTCCCGGGCCGGATGAACCATCCCAGGGGACAGCCCCGAGCCGGGCCCCGGCCCCGCAGGACCCGGACGAGGGAGGGTGGTCCGGGCCGGGTGCCTCGGGGTCCGGGGCTCGCCGGGGGCTCCACGGCCGCCCCCAGGAGCGGGCGAAAGTCCCGGTGCCGCCGTCGGCAGGAGCATATGTGAGTTTGGAGGCTCCCGCCCCTAAGCTGCTTTTATTAATTTGTAATCCCCTGCGAGCAGGAGGTAAAGGGATTCGGGGGATTAACGGGCTCACAGTAACAACCACAATTATCAGCTCCGGCTGCCTGCGGCAAGCGGCGCACACAGGCACGGGGCTCTGCCCGGACAAACACGGCCCCGCGCCCCCGGGAGCGCACCGGGAGCTCCGCACACGCGGGAACGCGACAGAAATTGGGACAGAGCACAGGGACAGGCTCCGGGCACGGGCACCCCACATCCCGCACCTCACACCCCACACCTGTGGGCACGGCCAGACCCGGCCCGGCCCCCGCGCTCCCGCACAGCCCCGGGACCGCCGCGCTCACAAAAACCCCGCCCGGCCCCGCGTGTTCCGCACACACAGCTCCGTCCGTGTGCCCCCCGTCTGCAATTAGTGCAATTAACCTCCTGCGGCCGCCGCACGCCGCTGCCCGCGGGTCAGGCACCCGCTACCTCTCGGCGTTCGTTAATTAATTAGCGGCGGGGAAAAAGCCCTCCCGCTGCCCAAGGGCGGCGTCGGGGGAGCCCCGCACCGCGGGGACAAACGAAATCTGGGCTCGGGGGCGGCCGGCGGACACCGGGGCCCAGGAGGAAGCTCCCCCCGACGGCGGCTCCCCCGAGCCCCTTCGTGCGGCCGCCGGGGGGTTCGCGGGGGTCCCGGGGCCGCTTTGCGCCCGAAGGCGGCGGCTGCAGCCCGAGCCCACGCGTGGGACGGCGGGGACAGCGCTTCCCCGGCCGCTTTTGTGATGCTAAAGAGGCCGGCGCTGAACCGCGGCCCAGCTGCGGCCCGGTGCCGCCCCCGGCCCGCCCCCCGCGCCCCCCCGCTCCGCCCAGCCCCGCGCCGCTCCCTGCGCGCCCCTCCGCGCCGCTCCGCCACTCCTCCGCAGCCACCCGCGCACTTCGGACGGCGCCCACGGAGGCCGCGATGCTGCTGGAGCGGGTCCGAGCCGGTTCGGAGAAGGCAGCGGAGCTCTGCCCCTTCCCGCGGAGCCCAGGTGAGGGGGAGGCGCGCAGGTCCCCGCGTCCCCCCGCGGAGGCAGCGGCGGCTGCTCTGGGGCCGGCCGCGCTCCCTCTGCGTCCCGGGGGCACCGTCGGGGCTGCGGTCGGGGCTGGTTGAGGGGAAGGGCGGCCCGACGGCATGGGGGAATGCGTCCCGTCCGTCCCGGGGTCTCTCTCGCTCCCTCCTGCCTCGTTCCCGGTATCAGAGCCCCCCTCGCTGCCAGCCCCGCGCCTGCTCCAGGTCCCCGTCGATCCCGGGGAAAAGCGGCGCTCACGGGAGCCCTGCCCGGCCCGGCGTAGCGGCGGCTCCTGCCCCGGGTCCCGCCGCTCCCCGCTCAACGAGGACGGGGACGAAACGGGGACTTCCCGCTGCCCGACGGTTCCCTCCGACTGCGGGGACCCCCCGCGCCCCCCTGCCCGGCTCCCACGCGGCTTTTTTCCCACTTTAGAAAAACTCCGTTAATTCCTCTTTTAAACATTTTTTCGTCCTGTTGAACGAACGTTTCTCCTGGTGGGGCGGGGAGAACCGCGCTGCGCTCCCCCGGTGTGGCCGGGGCTCAACGGGGCAGCCCAAGCCAGGTTCAGGGCAGCGCAGCGGGGCCGTCCCGGTTCTCGCCAACATCGAAAGCTGTCAATGGGGCTTAAAATTAAAAAAAAATCAACGACGAACTAGGGCAGGGGCTCCGCCGGTGAGCGGGGACAGAGGTGTCACCGTGAGCGGGACCGACTGCACGGCCCGGCAGCCGCCTGAACGGGTCGGTGCCCTCGGTCCTACCCCGGTTCGCCTTTCCGTGGCTGTCCCCGTGGGCTCTCCGCGGTGCGCACATCGCGGCAGCTGCGCCTCTGACCCGGCAACCGGGAGCTGCTCGAGCTCCCCAGGGGCGGAGGCGACACCGCCGAAATCGAGCCCCCGGGAGAACGAAGGACGCGCAAACTCCGCTTTCCCGCAGGACACCACGCTCGTTCACGGCCCCGCGGTCCCGGGCTCCGTCGGGGCTCGGGGAGGCAGCGGGAAGGGCTCGGCGGGGCTTACCGTGACCGAGGGCCGGTCCCGGGGGCTTCGCGCCGCCGAGGGGGGCGAACCGCGGGGTGCTTTGCCCGGACCGAGGGCACATCCCGGGATTTGCGGCTCACAACGAGCTCGGGGCAGCGGCCGGCGCTGCCTCCCCCGGCGCGACCCCCGCCCGCCGCCGGCCCCGTCGGGGTTCGTTTCCGGGGCCCCGGAGCCGCGTCCCTCCCGCCGGGCGCAGCCGGGAAGGGGCGGCGGGAGGGGATGTGCCGCCGGCCCCGGGGGCGGGGGGGATTAAATACAGCGCGCCGCGATGCCCTCCCTGCCCGGCGCTTCAGACCGGCACCGGCGGCGAGGCCCGGCGTCTAAAAATAACCCGCTTTAGCGAATTAAATCCCCGGCGGCGCGGGGGTGGCAGCGCCCGGAGCGGGGCACAGCAGCCGCTGATTTGGGGGGGCCCGGCGGGGGGAGAGCGGCGGTTCCGAGCCCGGGCCCGGCGGCGGCTGCGGGGCTGGGGCCGGCGGAGCCCGCGCCCCGCGGAAGATGCGCCAGAGCCCGCGGCCCGCCTGAGGGAGCGGAGCTGCCGCGGCCCGCGGATCGCCATGCAGCGTAAGAGCCGCGGACCGGGCTGGACCGGGACATTGCCGGGCAGTGCCGTGCTACCGTGCCCGCTGCCGGTGCCGGGGCTCACTCCTGGCCGGGGCCGCTGCCTTTAGCGCTGCCGCTGCTGGGGTTGTTTGTTTGGACGCGGTGAATTGTTAAGGATAACGATTATCACCTCCACCTCTTACCCCTGTGCACGGCGATCCGGCTTCTATATCTACATAGAATTATCTTTACATAGAAATACTCTCGTGTCCGTACCCATCTGTTCCTGTACAGCCGTGTCATACATCTCTCTGCCTCTATTTACACCGATATATCTGTATTCATGGACCTCATATCCATATTTTCACCTACTTATCTCTATCTAGACCTATATACTGAAATCTATATATTTATGTCTATATATGTGTACATTTCGTTCTCTATCTGCTGTATCTGTCTATTTTTATATCTCTATTTCTCCATGGCTGTATCCTTATCTCTTTCTGTGTAATCACTGTCGGTATCTAGAGGGGGACGGGACAAGACTGCCGCGTTTTCATTTTCAGTGCAATTCTCGTAATTTTTGGTAGTTTCTTTCCCCACTCCATTCGGGCTCCCCCGCCGTTGCCCGCAGGTGAATTTTGGAAGTTTAGGAAAGGGAAAAAGAGCCTGGGATAATTACAGCTTTGCCGGCGTTGGCTCGGGGGGTTAATTCTGTTTCTATCACTTCCCTTCTTGTTTATCCCGGTTCTCCCGGGCACTTCTCCCGGGATGTGCTCGGCCCGGGCGTTCGCTGCTCTCCACGGTGCTGCGATAACGAATTTGAACCAATAATGGTTTTTATCATGCTGTTCCTCGGGCCAGCCCGGGGTCCGCCGTCGGTCGGTGGCAGCCCCGGGGCAGCGGGAGGGCCGGGCCGGGCCGGGCGGGGAGGCGGAGGGGCCAGCGGGGCCATCGGGGCTGACAGGGGCTCCCTCCCTGCAGAGATCCCGCTGTGCGCCGGCTGCAACCAGCACATCGTGGACAGGTTCATCCTCAAAGTCCTGGACCGGCACTGGCACAGCAAGTGCCTGAAATGCTCCGACTGCCAGACGCAGCTGGCCGAGAAATGCTTCAGCCGCGGGGACGGCGTCTACTGCAAGGAAGATTTCTTCAAGTGCGTGGGAAGGGCCGGGGGGCGGCCGGGGCCGGGCGGGTGGCGCAGCGCGGGCAGCCCGGGGTTCAGCACCGGGACAGCGGCACCGGAGCAGCACCGCGGACAGCGCCGGGGCCGGCGGGGACCGTGCCCGGCCTCCCCCGGCTCAGCGGCCCCGCTTGTCCCCCTTGCTCAGGCGCTTCGGGACGAAGTGTGCCGCCTGCCAGCAGGGCATCCCCCCGACCCAGGTGGTGCGCCGGGCACAGGACTTCGTTTACCACCTGCACTGCTTCGCCTGCATCGTCTGCAAGCGGCAGCTGGCCACCGGCGACGAGTTCTACCTCATGGAGGACAGCAGGCTGGTCTGCAAGGCGGACTACGAGACGGCCAAGCAGAGAGGTACCCCTTGCCCCGTCCCTTCCACCCCCGAGGGCAGCAGGGGGGCGGCCCGGGGCGCTCCTGCCCTCCGGGACAGGCTCACACAGCGGGCGGGAGGGTGCCGGGAGGGCCCGGGGAGGGTCCCGTGTAACTTCACCCCTAACTCGCCCCGTGTCGGCAGAGGCTGAGTCTACGGCCAAGAGGCCCCGCACCACCATCACTGCCAAGCAGCTGGAGACCCTCAAAAACGCTTATAACAACTCGCCCAAACCGGCGCGGCACGTCCGGGAGCAGCTCTCGTCGGAGACGGGGCTGGACATGCGGGTGGTGCAGGTGAGAGCGGGGGCCGGGCGGGCCGGGCCGGGGGCGGCGGGCGGTGAGCGGCCCCGCAGGCTCGGAGCTCCCCGGCGTGCCCCGCTCGCAGGTCTGGTTCCAGAACCGCCGGGCCAAGGAGAAAAGGCTGAAGAAGGACGCGGGGAGGCAGCGGTGGGGGCAGTACTTCAGGAACATGAAGCGATCCCGGGGGACATCCAAGTCCGACAAGGACAGCATCCAGGAGGAGGGGCCCGACAGCGACGCCGAGGTTTCCTTCACAGGTCGGTGCCCGCAGCCCCGGCCGGGCTTTGCCCGGGCTGTGCTCTCCCCGCAAAGCTGCTGCCGTGCCCCGGCTGCTTTGAGCCCCTCGGGGCCGCGGTCGGAATTTGCGGCAGTAAAACAGCGGGTGAAACCGAGCGGCCGAGGAGGGAGAGGGGCAGAGCCGCGGATTCTCCGCGGGGCGGAACGAGAGCCGAGGCAGAGAGGGGCGGCCGGGCCCGGGAGCGGCGGGGGAGGCTCCGCTCTGCCTCTGACCGGGCCCGGGAGGCTCCGCTCTGCCTCTGACCGGGCCCCAAAGCTGCGGCAGGAGCAGGGAGAGCTCCCCGGGCAGCGCTGCGGTGTCAGAACCGCTGCTCAGACACGGCCTTTCCAAGGGATTCTTGGAAATATAAAAACCGGGAATCCCAGAAACACGGAATGTTTCCATGGGAAAATGAGTGTTTTTTTTTTTTTTTTTTTTTAGTTTTATTTAGGGATGGTTTTATTTGTGCGGTTGCTCACTAGGACTCGTCAGTCCTGTGGGAGCTGTTCCTGTGCTGCAAAAAGGAAATTGGTACATGTTAGGCAGCTTCTGCAGCAGTGTCCCCTTTTTGGGGCCGAGATTTCTGGTGACAAGCCCAGGACAGACCAACAGCAGCTCACCCCACACTCTTCAGACCTGCAGGGACGGGGACAGGGTCCCAGGCCGGGTTACATTTGCAGAAAGATGTTCTACACAATCCCAGCTCCATCTCAAATTTTTGTATCATTTTTAGGAATGGGAGAGAAACTGAAATGCAAACCTCTGTAAATATTTACACAGACTGTGTATTTATGAACACACCCTTTTTCATCTCAGCTCCTCTCCCCTGCTCCTAAAACTATTTGATTTTCGAGTCTGTTTATGCACCTTGTGTATCAGCTCATTAAATATGAATAGTCTATAAATAATAACTAAAAAATGTCAAACAATTATCGAGAGCTCGATGCCACAAACAGGTTTGTATCCCCAGCAACAGAGCAGCTCTCACTGTCCATAAAGCCCCTAACAAATACAAACAATTTTTGCTGGGAACTTAAAAAATATTGCTCATTTTTCAGGAGTGTTTTTGAGCCATACAAATACATTCTGTATTCCTGTGGTTTCATTAGCCTGTTCCAGAGCAGGAAAATACCTTAATTTAGTATCTTAATTTAATATCTCTTTTCCTGAGCAATGGGGAATTTATCTTGCATTGGTTCAGGTAGCTCCTAAAAGTGATATCAAAATTCAAGATAAACCTCAAAACCAAATAGAAACAAAAGGTGGAAAGATTGAAACGAAACAAAAGGTGGAAAGATTGAAACAAAACAAAAGGCGGAAGACATTCACTTCCCCTTTAAAGAATTATTTTTAAATCACAGTCTTATATTTTAATATGTACTTTTCATGCATATTTTTAAAATCCAAGATGTATTAGATGTTTGTACTCAGAAAAAAAAATAATCCCATGGCTGCCTATGAAGATTTATCAACAAGGATGGGAATAATAAGGAATTACAAGTGGAAGAGCGTGACTGCTCAGCTCCCATCCTTTTAATCTATTTATACCAGAGTTTGCAGGAGTTCCTGAGTGACTGGAGCTCTTCCATTAAACCAGTCCTTTTCCCTTGCAGATGAGCCCTCCATGTCGGAAATGAGCCATTCCAATGGGATTTACAGCACCCTGAACGAAGCCTCGCCGGCGCTGGGGCGGCAGGCGGGCACCAACGGGAGCTTTGCCCTGGAGCACGGCGGGATCCCGGCCCAGGAGCAGTTCCACGACCTGCGCTCCACCAGCCCCTACGGCATCCCCCCGTCCCCGGCGTCCCTGCAGGCACTGCCGGGCCACCAGCCCTTGATCTCCAGCTTGGTGTACCCAGACAACGGCTTGGCCATCATGGGACAGAGCGGACCAGGGGTGCCCCAGCCCATGAGGGTCCTGGCCGGGAATGGACCGAGCTCCGACCTCTCCACCGGCAGCAGCGGGGGGTACCCGGATTTCCCGGCCAGCCCGGCCTCCTGGCTGGATGAGGTCGACCACGCTCAGTTTTGATACAGGGGCCACCCCCAGGCAGTGGGAAGGGAAAGGACTCGGTGCTGTTAAATGTCACCTGCTCTCAGAAAGGACAGAGGGACGAGCCACGAGTGCCGTGACACGGAGGGAGCAGAGGGGATTTTGGAGATGAGCCTGGCATGATGGTGATGATGATGATGATGGACAAAGGCCCTGGCACTGCAGCCATTGGCACCCGGAGCGTCCCAACCAAGCTGACTCTCGTGTCTTTACCAAACACCAGGACTTGTGCTTTACAGATTTGATAGGAGGTATTTTGCGTTTTGTTGTCGGTGCATTCTCCAAAGCGAGGACTTACTCCATCACCCATCCACACCGAAACATTTTTAAGGGAAAATAAAATCCTCATCCACGGTGAAAGGTGTGACAATGTCTATATTTCTATAGGGGAAATGTTCATAGTGAATCACTTCAGAAATCCATGGTAGGAAACTTCTCTGTTCTTCCAACAGATTTTTTAAAAGTGCACCAATGCGGTATGTTTTGTTTTACTTTGAATTTACATTAACTTTTCTAAAACAAAATGCTCTTTAATATGCCAATCATTTATCAACAGCCCCTTTCCTTTGTAAAATGAAAATCATATGTTAATTCTGCTTCTCCCCTTTTTAATTTGTAGATTGCTAGGCTGACTCTTCCATATAAGCATTAAACCGTGAATAGATGTATTTATTACCAAGTAATTCCACGTTCATCACGAGGTCAAGAGGTGAATTTTCTTGACCCAGGGACACCGGTGGTGGATCTGGGTTAGGATTTATGCTTTTCCTTGAAATTTCTTTGTATCAGTTTTACTGCAAAGTGTCTCAAAAATCACCCTGATGTCTTGTTGCCAAAAACCTTCTCGGGGGGCCGGGTTTAAGACGAGCCCTTCCCCAGGCACTGCTGGAGTGAGCAGCCCCTTCCCCGGGGACACGTCCCTGCTCCAGGCATTTGTGTATTTCCACAGATATCGTGCAAGCTGATTGTGAGGAAAGGCAAGACAATGTGTATATTGTTATCTGTAAAAATTATGGAATTTACTGTAGATTATGTGGATGTCCAGTGTCTTTTATTTATATTCTCGCTCTCTCTCTGATGATCAAATACTTCAAGGTTACAAATAAATTTGTCAGCTAAACTTTACATAGTCTTTTGCTAAATTCACATCAATATCAGTAAATAAAAAACCTGAAACTAAAAGCTCTTAAAACTTGATGCCATGATTGAACAAAGTGTTGAAATATTCCATTTCAACAGAAGAGCAAATCCACTGATGTGGAGATGCTTTGGAACAAAAAAACATGAGTACATGGAGGCTGGCAATCCTTAGGAGATCTGAACAGGATTGCTCTGGCTTTGATCATATTTTTGATGGAACATTGTTCTTTTTCAGCATTTGTGGCAAAGGTGATGGCTGATGGAAATAGAGTCTGATGCTATCTCTCTGCACAAAGTCGTGAAAGTGAAACACAGATATGGAAATATTTCAATCAGAAAGGAAGGGAAAAATTCCTAAGGGAGTCAGTTTGACCAAACAGATGCTTATATTTATATTTATATACACACAAATACACAACCAGATAAGCACATCCACGTGCCAGTGGTCACACTGCTGGAGCACAGTGCAGGCTGTGCTGAGCTCTCTGGTTTGAGGATCTGAGGACAGACACTTTTTAACACACGAGGGCTCTGAGGTTCTCACTGCCCTGGGGATTCAGGGAATATTTGCACCGGGATTTTCCAGAGCCCATGAAGCAGCAGCACAGCCTGGGGCGATGCCCTGGTACCTGCAGGATTTTCCAGTGCCCATGAAGCAGCAGCACAGCCCAGGGTGATGCCCTGGTACCTGCCAGTGCCTGGCACATCCCCCGTGCCCCAGGGCACACCTGGAACATCCCTGATTTTATTCCTCACCTTTTCTAAAGGACACATGGCACTGCTGGGCAGTTTGGGGGCTGTGCTGCCCACAATGCCCATTGCCCCCTCCTGCCTTTCCCTCCAGGTCCTGCTCTCAGGGAGCACAAGGAGCCTGCCCAAAGCAGAGCAGGTCCCTGGGCAAGGTTTAGGGAAGAATTGCTCATCCAACAGAGAAATTCCCTTTTTCTCTCCTGGAGATTGACTCCAAGAGCCATGGTAGGGATAGAAGAAATCTCAGACAAAAATTTGTTTCCTTCAGTTGTGAGCTCCTGAGTCCAGAGCTGGGCTCAGCAGCTTCTCCTTCCTTCTCTAGAAGTGAATAATAAAGAGACAACTGTTGCTGCCAGCCTGTAGTTACATCACAGGGACATTTCTTAAGGAAATTCATGGAGTAAATAGAAAACTGTGGGATTTAAAACAAGCAGATTGTAGAACTTGACTGAAAGAGAAAAGAAGAGTTTTATTTTCATGATTTCTGTGTCTAGAAATGCCCTCAGTAAATCTGGGAAGGTGTTTTGCATCAAAATTTTGGCAGTTCAAATATTCATAATATTTCATATAAAAGACTAAAACAATACTTTGAAATACTCTTATTTACTAAAAATTAGAAATAACAACAGAAATACAGAAATGCAGTTGGTTTTAGGATGATTCTGTTGTTATAAAAACAGTCTAATAACTGTAGTAATCAAACCTGTGTTTTATAGATATTTTTCTCATTGTTTCCCTCCCAGTAAATAACGGGTGCTGTTGCTCCTCTGCCCCTGGGAATTCCCAGGGGATGGCTGAATTTAAGAAAGGAAGAAATGCAAATCTCCCCTTGCCTTTGTGCTTTGCTCAGAAAGGCAGAACGGGGCTGGAAGTTGCTGGTGCTTGTGCTGCTCTGAACAGGGAGAGGAGCTCTGAGTGTCCTGAGCTCAAATTCAGGGATTGCATTTCAGCCTCTCCTTTCAGGGCCGAGGCTCAAGGATTCCATTAATATAAATGCTTTCTTCCCATTAAAAAGAAAACCAATTTGAAAGAGGCAAATAAAACTAACACTGTCCAACTGAGTGACAGCTTGTAAAACCCAGGCAGAGTTAGGAAGAGGAGGTTTGCACAGTTCAATTTTCAGGTGGCTTTACAACCTCCACTGATTTCCATCAGTGCATGATATGGGAGGCAGGAAATTTTTTGTCTTCTCAATTAGGAAAGTCTGTCATATTAATCTTTTTTTTTTTCCCAAACAGCATATTCACCTTTGTGCCTAAATGTGTGTTCCCTACAGAAATGTTTAAATTTTATTCCAAATAGTAAAAGCAGTTTTTTTTTTCTTCTTTGGATTTCCCATGTGAGGCCAATGAAACCAAATCCCTCTTGCCCAGGGGACAGACACCTCTTCTCCTACCCAGTCTGATCCAGGGGAGGAGGTGACAAAAGGGGACCAAGAGCTTGGGCACAGAGCTTGGGGACCTCAGTGGCCTTTTGGGCCAGGTGAAACCCCTCATCCACAGGGAGCAGGGATGGTGGACATGGCCAGCTCATCCTCAGGTCCCTCTGGTGGCTTCTCCCAGATGTATCAGAGCATCTGAGGTGCTCCCACCGCCCTCATGTCCCACCTCACCTCCCCCTGCCCAAATCACCATCCTTGGGAAGAAGGCAGGAAAACCTGCAGATCCTCCTCCTGCAGCACAGGTAGAGCTGCTGGGCAGCACAAGGGAGAGTCCCAGGGATTTGGTCTCAGTAAATATTCCAGCAAAAGTGCTGCCTGTCAATGGGAAACTTCATCACCAGCCACCCATAGCTCAGCAAAAGCAAATTCCACATGGATTTCAGCTCCCTGGTTCTTCTTCCACTGAGCTCTGAAGTGTCCCTGTGTCTCCAGGGAGGGCAGAGCCAGTGTCAGGCTGGACACAAGTCCTGCATCCCACTCCCATCCAGTCCCTGGCCTCTTCCAGCTCCTCTGCAGAGCCTGGAAAAAGGCTCCGAGTCAGCTGGAGGCGAGTAAATCATTCCTGACAGCTACATCTCTACAGGGCAGTTAGAATTAATGTAACAATTTGGCGTTTAATGAAGCAACAACACGCTGGGCTGCAGAGAATAGCTGGGACCTGCTGCAGTCATCTCATAATCCCTGAGGGACCCAAACGGCAGCGGCTCCATCAGATGCCGACTTGTCAGGCTGAGCAAACGGCCGGGAGGGGACAGCGAGGGACAGAGGAGCGGCCGGGAGGGGACAGCCCCTCCTGCTGGGGGACAGGCAGGAGCCCGGCCCCGGGGACCGAGCCCCGAGCCCAAATCCCCTGTGCTGCAGGGGAGGGCTCGGCCCTGCACAGCGGGAGCATCCCCGGGCATCCCCCGGCATCGCCTGCCCGGAGCTCGGGGAGTGCTCGGCCTGAGGCGTCACAGAGGTGCTGGAAAATGTTGTTTGTGTAAAAAAAATATTTTGTGAAGCTTGTCTGAGAGGAGCAGAGAACTAAGTTAGCACTGGAGGGGGGAACTGCAGAACAATGTTTCCTAAATAAAAACAAGCTCGATCAGGTGCTCTGCACCCCGAAGTCGGAATTCTGCACAAGTTGTAGGTATTCAGCCCTTTGCAGGATAAGATGTTTTAAAAGCATTCCCTGCATGGAGGAGGGGGAGAGGGGAATGAATGCAAATGACTTTGGAGACAATCTCCCTTTCCCCATGTATATACACACGCTCTCAAAGCACGGCAGGCTGCAGCAGCTTGGATGCTTTAAAATAAATCATGCAGCGCTTTTTTTTCTTCTTCTTTTTTTTTTTTTTGCTTGCTTGCTTTTAAATGAAAGCAGAGCACAAAACAACATCCCCTCAGTCCCAGCCCAGCCGTGCTGGAGCTCCTCTCTGGGGCTGGCTGCTGTGTGTGTGTGGCCATAAACCTCCCCAGGTTTTGTTGTGAAGCCTCACGGTCAGCGGCTTTAAGGGCTTGACAGGTTTATAAAGTGCTGAGTGTCCCCCAGGGAGGGCGGCACTGTTTGCAGGGAAGATGAAGCGTGCCATATCCAGCTGGTCTAACAAGGCAGCGGGAAATCTAAATTAATTCAGGAATCACTTCTGTTTTGCCCAGGGAGGATGCTGTTCTCCATCTATGGAAGCAGCCCACTGGAATACTCATTAACAGCAGGGATGGGGTGCAAGGCAGGGCTCCCCTCACTGTGCTGGGGTAAATCAGGGCAGGGAACAGGAGTGCAAAGCACAGGAGGGAAAAAATGCAGGGACAGGGCTCTCCTCCCACAGACACCCTGGCAGGGCTTGGAGTGGGAGGCTGATTTCCACTTGAAACAGCTGATTTCCCCAAATCTGCCTGGAAAAAGGGATGTGCCTCACCAAGGCCCACCTGGGCTCCGCAGGTGAGGCCAGAGGGGAATTATTTAATGGCTCCTGGCTCCTCTCATCCAGGGTTGTGTCCTTGCTGATTCCTCTCAATGATCATGGGGTCACTCTCTGTTGACCATGTAGGATCTGGGATGAGTCTTCCCTCTGGATTGAAGGTCAGTTGTGCTGGTTGTGTTTGGGAGAGATGATTGCAAAGTTATGAGGTGTGGGGTTGATTTCATCTCAGGATGTGGTGCTTGGTGTTTCCCCAGCATTTGTCCTGGAATTTGTGTGGACCATAAATGAAACAGATAAGGAGGACCCCTGATTCTTTTCTCAAATGGAAAGAAAACCCCAGAAACAGCAACAAAAAACCCTCAAAATCAGCACCTGAGTAGCCTAAATCAGAGCCATGGAGAGCCCTCAGTAAATGAGGGAGAATTTGGACAGCTGAGCTCTGTATTTGGGAATTGGGTCTCAGTTGTTGAGTGTATCACATTGAATTGGCTTCATAGGATGTGTTTCTTTTATGAGAGTGTTTGAGAAGGAGCAGAGCCAGGTCCTGCCTGCTCCTTGCCACCAGCAGTACTTAGCACAGCCTTTTCATTTTCATTTCCTGAACATTCCCTCCTCACTGTGGCCTGTTTCTGACAGGAGGCTGCCATGAACTTCAAAATTAATTTTCCTGGACTATCCTAATCATTCTAGTTGAAACATCCCCTTGTTATGCCTTTATTGGGATCTGACTCTTGGGGTTAAGAGTGTTTTGATGAACCTGTCTGATGTGGTGAAATTAAAACTTATTCTGGTTTTAATTTGTACTAATCATACACTCAGAAATAAAGAATTGGTCCCCCAAGTGTTTTTCTGGACTGGAGGACCAGGCTCATTTATTTGCAGGGATTAATAAGCTGCATGCTAATTATGAGATGCTGATATTTGCCATGCCACAACACCAGGGCAGCACAATCACCCTGAGCCAGTCTGGAGCCAGGCTGCAGCCCAGCTCCATTGAAATACAGATTTGTGCAGGCTTTTATCACTACATTTGCCGGCAGAAAAACCATTATGTTCCAAAATAAATTCCCTTGTGTTAGTTGAAGCATCTCGTTAACTTAGATGAACACTAATTGACATGCTTTAATCAGGTGGGATATTTCTGTCCCTCTTCAACACGAGGATCATGTCCTGTGTGTGAGTTGAAGTGTTTGGACCAAGCACAGGGATGCAGTGAGTCCTGAGCCACCTCTCAGTGCCAGAATTTGCAGGAGCTGTCACAAAACAACACTGCAGCAGCAGCTCAGACATTTGCAGCCTGTCCGTGGTGCCACAGGACGTGTCCCTGTGCCCTGGCACCTGTCCTGGTCCCTTGCATGACCCTGGAGCCCAGGTGAGCCTGTGTCACCCCTGTGGGCACAGCGCTGCTGAAACACGATCCCCTGGTGCCCCTGGGGGCCGGCACATTACTCGGCATGAATATTACAGGAAGCCAAGCAGGGCTCGAGTTGCCTTGGGGGGGCCTTGGTAGAGCTGTGCCCAGCGGGCTGCAGGGCCAGGGCTGGGATGCCTGGGCTGGAACGGGCAGCAGGGATGTCAGGGGAGGAATGGCTGCTGGAATGCCCAGGAAAGCTGCTGGAGGCTCCTGAGGCAGGGCTGTGTCTGTGGGGACAGGAGTCACCCCCTGCTTCCACCAGGGTAGATGATTTCCTTTCTAAAGATGTTTTACTTTCTAAAGCTCAGCAGAGGATGGAGGAAAGAAAACCAAACTTCTCTTCATTTTTCTTAAGCCTTTCCCTGCTCCTGCTGGGAATTAGTGCAGGGGTGGTGCCAAACTTTATCCTGCCCTGGGGTTGCTGAGGTCACAGGTGTGTGCAGCAGCACTTTGGGTGTGTTTTGAGTGTTGGGGACAGTGTGTGCACACCCTGACACAGCCTCTGCCCAGGGAGCTGCCAGGGGGATGTTCCACTACAGATTGGAAAGAAAAACCAAGATTTATCTCGGGTGGTTTTGTGCTGTCTCAGCCCAGCCTGCAGCCTGATGGGGATTATGAACCAAATCCACCTTGGAAAAGCAGAGTTGAAGGGACATGGGCTGGAGGCAGGGACACACTGGTGGTTAAACCCCTCCTAGGTCTTGGGGAGCTCCCACAGCTCAGCCAGCTCGCTCTGGAATCACCTCCCCACTATTAATTAAAGCTGGCTGGTGTGAGGAGGAATCGAGGAAGGGCTCTTGATGCAGTCACACTTCCCACAGATGTTACTGTGTATCCATTATGGCCCCTGAAAGCCTTGTCAACGTTTTTCCAGGGAAGAATGAAAATGTAAATAACTTTAAAATGATTCAATGTCACTGTGGTATGGGGAAAGGTCATGCTGCTAAAGACCATTTATCTTTTTGCCGATTTAAAGAGCTTTTTTCCTATTACATTTTTTGAAATTAATGTTTTTAAACATTACCCAAAGTAATGCTAACAATTAGGGGTTTGTGGGATTGATCGTTACGCAGGCTGGGATTTAAATTGGAAAAGATTTGTTTTGGGTAGTCATTGCTGAGGGGTTTTAACAGACTTTTTGATTTATGGCTTATAAAAATGTTTGTGCAATTTAACGGAAAGACAAACTGAGCTTCTGAATTCCCATGTAAATATGGGAGTAGGATATTCTCTGGGAGTGAGTTTGGGATTATGGAAGCACATAAATGTTAAAATGTACAAACCTGAGGTGAGCCTGGAGTGACAGGGGCCTTATTTGTGGATTAGGGGTTGGAGGAAAGGGAGGCTGGAGGCTTTGCTTCCCTTTGGCCATGTGCAATGCTGCTCCTCACTGCTGGGAAGACATTTGGAATTCTATGCTATATAGGGAAAAAACCCACTCTTTAGGACCATCAGGCACAAGATCCACCACTAAACCATTCCCCAGGCACCACATCTCCTTGGATTTGCTTGGAAAGGTGGGAAGATGCTCTTTTCATCTGTTCCACGGGGAGCAGCAGTGTCAGGCTGTTGGGAAGGTGGGACATGATCCCTGCCCATGTGCCAAGGGGAGCCAAGACCTCCTCGTTCTCCTGTGAGCTCCAGCCATCCTGCAGCTCATCTCTCCTTGAGCCACTGCAGATTGTGACACCTGAAAGTCTCCCAGCTCCTTTCACAGGAAGAATTTCAGCAGCACTGACCCCTGCTTTGGGGAAGGAAGGGATGGAAATAGCTCTGCTCTACCACAACTCCTGGCCTGCCCAGACATTGCCACATTTTTCACCTCTGTTGCCCCTGCTACAGCAAGTGTGAGGCAGCAGGGATGCCACAGCTGGTGCTTTGCATGTAATTTTCACCCTCTTGTTAATGACCTTGCAGGGATTAGCATGGCCTTCTCCATATGCCAGTAGATTATGTCTGTTGGCAGCTGCTGCTACTGGAGCAAAATGGGATAGTTTTCATTAGGAGTGCTTGACATTAGGTTGCCCTGGGTGTCGTCAATCCTAAACTGTCAGTGCCTGTGAATAAAGCAGTGTACAGATGTGATTTATTAGATGTGCTGCTGCTTTGCTGCAAATGTGGCATTTTCAAGTCAGCAAGGTCTGGCAGAAGTGTGAAAGGACCTTCCTGGTGTTCCCTGCTCACCCACAGCCTCTGTGGGGCTGTCCAGCAGCAACGGGTGGAAAATCCCCCCTGAAATGACTGAGGGGCAGGAGGACTTGGATAAAATCCCCCCTGAAGTGACTGAGGGACAGGAGGACTTGGATAAAATCCCCCCTGAAGTGACTGAGGGACAGGAGGACTTGGATAAAATCCCCCCCTGAAATGACTGAGGGACAGGAGGACTTGGATAAAATCCCCCCTGAAATGACTGAGGGACAGGAGGACTTGGATAAAATCCCCCCCTGAAATGACTGAGGGACAGGAGGACTTGGATAAACCCCCCCCTGTGCTGCTCAGTGGAGTTACTCACTTGGAAACACAAATGTGTTTGTGTTTATTGGAAGGAATCTGTGAATTTTTAACAGCTTTAACTTGCAAAAATGTTTTGGAAGAGCATTTCTATCCAACCTGAATGAGGGGTGGGAGGAGCAGACTGTTCCTCAGTGTGGGAACACGAGTTTGCCTTGAAATGATTTTATTTTGATGATTAAGAAAATATTCAGATTTACTACACAGACCTCTTCCCTCCTAAATCAAGCAGTGCAGAGGAAAACCATCTTTCAGTATCTCCTTATTCCTATAACTGAATCAGGGGCGTATCCTGAATTATTTTTGCAGGCTGAGGGGGACACAGCTCACTCCTGGGGACACAATTTCCAGGGTGCAGGGCAGGAGGGGGGTGAGATCCTCACCCAGCTGCTGGGGAGGGATGTTACAGAGGCTTCCCTGGGAGGAACCAGGCTCTCTGTGTTCTGCAAGGTTATTAATCCTCTGTTTATCCTGTTTTAAAATAAGCAGTTTAAAGGAGGCTGTCAAGATGATAGGCCACAAATCCATGTCATTCGTTTGATTTGCAGCAGCAGAGCTAAACCCTCCCTGAGCAGAGGGGGATGTGCTCCCCACAGGCTGCAGGAATATCCCAGCCCACCCTGGCTGCAGGGACCCCTCCTCAGCCTGGAATGCTCATTTGGAAGGGCCAAGCTGTATTGCTGGGAGCATCCCTAGAGCCATTCCACAGAATTCAGGGGTGTTCTGTAGGGCTGTGCCCACCTGACAGACCCCATCCATCACTGATTTATTGAACAGCAGACTTGGGGAAGGGAGCAGCTGCTGGGGGGGAGTCCCAGAGCTCCTCACTCTGCTTGGCTTTGTGCCCACTCGTGAACAGGTCACCAGCCCTGCTGGGCAGAGCAGCTTCACTGTTGCAATCTAAGTGCTTAAAGGCTCTTTTCTCAAGTTCAATAACCCCCAATTCACTATTGCAATCAATGGGTAATTATTTAATCAGCAATAGTTCTATTAAATCTAAATTAATATTGAGATCTGGTTTGAAAGTGGTGATGTAAAGTGAATTTTGTTTATTGCAATACAAAAGCTTGGGGCAGAGCTGGAGCAGCCCAAATGCCCAACAAGTACAACCAAAAAACAAACAAGGAAACCTGAGAAAAACCTCAAATCTTGATCAAGCTCATTGATTGGCACATTGTAGTGTGAAAACACCATAAACAAACATTCCCTGTGGGCAAAGCTCCTGCTTCCCTGGGGCTGAGGGAGGGATTTGGGCAGCTCTGTATGGGCTGGGGGCTGTTTTGTGTCCAGATCCCCAGGGAGAGTGGGGTGGGGGCTGCAGGTGCCTGGGGAACAACTTGCTCTGAGCCCCTGAGAGATTCCCCAGTCAGAAGAAGACACTGAGGAGTGGTGAGAGGGTGTGGGCAGGGGATGATGAATGAGGGAGGAGATAAAAAAAAAAGAAGTGAGAATGGAGAATGTGAAAAGAAGTGCTTGAACTCTGACTGTGGCAGCGTTACACCCCAGATGGGTTTGACTTCTGTCTTTAGCAGCAGGAATCAAACATCTCCCTGGACAGTTGGAGGCAGGATCACACAGCTATTCCTCTCTCTGGAAAAATAATGCAGGTTTGTTAACAGGGGTAGTTCTAGAATGCCCAGGAGTTAATTAGAACACTCTCTCATAAGTATCCCAAGCTCCAAACTCAAATAAACACAGGGAAAAAAGTAATAATCATAGCTGTTCTCTTGTCACATGTTACAGCAGCAGGTATTTGCAATATCAAATTCAGTAGGAATGTCTCATTGGTTTATTTCCTCCACTTTCATTCTGCTGTCATTAGAGAAAAGCTCCCTCCAAGGTTTAGCTAATTATTTAGGTTACTGGTGTTTTCAGCAAGGTTTACATTCTCTTGACATTAGTGGTCTAAATTAGACAGAATTTACATGAAAGCAGCTTTAACACATTGGTTGTCAACACCTATCAAATATGATGTGATTTTAAGTTAAATTCTGGATACCAGGACCACTCCACAGCAGCCTGGAGGAAGCAGCATCCTTGCTCCAGTGCTCAGGGATGATTTCCTCTCCCAGAATCTGGCACATGACATTCCCACACTGCAGCTTCAGAGGCACACAGTCCCTGCAGCTGGGTTTATCAGGAGTTAAAACTCCTTGATGGAATATTTGGGAGGGGAGAAACAGCAATTCCCAATTTAGAGACTTTCCCTGGGGCACTGCCAGGTTCAAGCCAATCCCAAGGTGTCCTGGCAGCAGGAAAACCTGGTTTATGTGATCTGAGAGAGGGAAGCTTTGTCTGGCAGGTGCAGAGATCCCAGTTTCAGGAACTGAGATAACCAGTTAGTCCTGGTTTCAGGGACTAAAATAACTGTAATAACTCTGGATTAAGCTTACCCACTCCTTGGTTTATGACCATCCCTGGGTAGATTGTCACAAGCAGAACCAGAGGGTTAAAGCTGCTTTCCAAACCACCCAGGGACCACTGAGTTACCAGGATGCTCCTGGTTCTTGACTAGATTTTTTTTAATGAAGTGTAAGTCTGTAACCACAAGACACTAAAAAGCAATTGCATTAAATCAAACTACATTTGACTTTATGGATTGTTTATGGGATCTTTCTTTTATTAATTCTTTATCCTTTAATATTATAAAGGATTTGTGTCTACAATAAATAATGTAAAGTTACATTACATCCTCTTTGGCTTAAAATTTTAATATTCCTATTGCCCATGTCCATAAAGAAATTGTGTTTGAGGTCATTGCATATGTATATGGCTGCAGCCATAACCCTAATGGAATTACTATTCAAGCAGAGCTGAGATTAGTATGAATGCCAAGAAACTACCCTGCTGTCAGGGGAAAAGGTAAAAGTTCAGAGTTCAGCTTGCATCCAAATTATTTATCTCCCTAATAACTTAATAGATTGAATCTATTACTTGTCAGTGACCTCGATGTACAACAATAAAGACCCCTTGGTAGTGTCAGAAAATATATGAGACTATAATAAGTAGTACTTATGTAGTGGAATAAAAACATATTCTTTATGATAATGAAGTCTCTTCCCCCCAAGGACACAGCAAGGACATGAAACCATGTAAATATAAACACCAGCTTGTATTTGATTATTGCCAGACAGAGGCTTCTCTCCTGAAATCAGCACTGAGGGAACTCATCCTGCAGGTGCCCTGCTGGTGCCACTGGTGCCCCCAACACAGCAAGGATGGTTTGTGCCCTTTGCTGCTTTCTGTGCCACTTTCTGCACAGAAGAGCCTCCTGCTTTTTCAGATTTCCTGCCACTTCTAATTATTTCCCCTCTTGATCTCCCAAGCGTTTAAAAGAATAATTTAAATTAAAGTTTAGGATCAAAGGTAATAGTGCAAATAGGCCTGTTGTAAACATGCCTAAAAATAGGGAGGTAATTTCCCTGAGTGCTGTGGTGTCTGGAGCAGTGCAACACAGTGTCTTTATTTCTCTCTGTTTCCAGGTCTATTTTTCAAGGCTTCACACTCTCTAAAGGGGAAAACAATAAGCTCTCGAAGGATATTGTTCTTTAATAAGGCTTATGATTATGGATTTTTTTCTTCCTCAGCCAGCAGAGAATCACCATTAATATACTCAAATGGAATGAGTCTCTTCCCTTTAATAGGTCATTTTAATCATATATTTAAAGTTTCACTTGGAGATAGACGGTGGAGAGGGGGCACAGGAAAAGAAGGGACTTATTTGATCTGTTTAATGTTTTTCAATTAATCCTCCTGGTGTTTCCACCCGTGGTGTCCATGCCAAGCTGAGCAGGGGTTGTGCAGCTGGCTCTGATCCATGCCAGGAGCAGCCCCCTCACATTTTGGGGTACCTGGGGTGTGGGAATTTGAAGTGGTCCCATGTCTGACAGGAGCATCATGGAAAACAGCTCTGCATCCTGCCTCTGCTGCAAATCCTCCTTTCTTCCTCCAGCAGCTGCATGCTGGGCTGAGCCTCCCCAAAATTACAGCACCCAGCCCTGCAGGCTTCTCCCTGCTCCCAGAAATGCCACACTGGAGCTGGCACCTCTGTGGCTGGGCTCCCCCTCCCTCACGTTTTTGATTGTATTTATGGCCCCTTAATCTGTGCTAGCAGCCAGGATCAAATACATCTCCAGGTATTGATCAGCTTTAGGCTGATAGAAGTTCAAGCTCACGAGGTCTTGGTCTTTGACCCTCAAATAGGATATGAATCTCAATCCAATAGACTGATATTCACACACAGTCGCTGCCCAGGGTTGCAGGCTGCAAGGGAAAAATCAATGAAGAGTGCTAATGATTCACAATTTATAGAGCAGCTGCCATTTTAATATTAGAATAAATGTTATATTGCAAAGGGATGGGAACATAGGTGGTGGCATGGAAAATATTTCTTTGGAGCCTCTTCTGTGAGGAAATGATGTGCACGGGATTTTATGAAGTATAATTTATTGGCCTCATTTAGACTTATAATTTAAAACTCCTTATGAAAAAGGTATTTAACTAGAGTGGATTGGGTAAGGAAACAGCAAGGGCAGAGCTGGCTGGCTTAGAGTGCTCCAAGCACGTGCTGGTGGAGAAAAGGAACCAATACCCTCACACATGAGATTGGATGTAAGAATTCCCCTTCTGCTTAAACATCCCTGCAGCATCTGGCAGCAAAGAGGCCCTGTTCTCTGTCCTGGCTCTTGAGAGCAGACTTGTAAATGAAAATACATGTATTGAACATGCTGATGAGGAATATGGAGCACATTAGGATTAAATAGTGGATCATGGCAGGGCAGAAATTCTGCTGGGTTGGGGTGTGAGGGTTGGAGAGAGATTAGGGGCAGGTTGGAATACAGATTTCAAACCACTGGAATATAGGAACTCTCTGTCCAGGTCACACAGAGTTTGTTATATTCTCAAATAATTTTTACAATTAATTAGTTCCCTTTGAGATTTCTTTACAGTAGCTCATGGGGGCAGGTCATTGCTAGAGTGGCAGAAAGGCAGGAATTACAGGCATGTCAGAAAAAAGGGAGGGTACTGTGCCCTGCTGCCTTTTCCTGGGGCAGGGGATGGGCAGGAGGGAATGAAATGTCCTTGGCTGCTGCAGTTCCCAGGGTGACCCAACAGCTGTGAGTGCAGTAAGTCTTCACCTGTAAGTCCAGTTCACAGGACACTATTTCAGTGTATAATAATGTCTTTCACAGCACAGATGCAAATGGTAAAAGGATTTTCAGCACAAAGCACCCAGGCTTTTTAGAGCAGACAAGGAAAGATGGAAATCCTACATCAAACCCACAATTTATGGCATCTGGTTTGGCCATCTCTGTATTTATTTTTTTATAGAAGTGAAAAGAACTTAAATAATTCATCTGCCTGAGAGCTCATAACTCTCTGGCCTGTGTAGAATATCTTTCATATATCTCCTAACCTGGAGCCTATTGACAAACTGTATGAAAAATAACAGCCCTTTCACTTGCAAAAGCAAAATCCAATTTATTGATTGTGATAGTCTAAATAATGGCATTTCTATGGACCAAAAGGTATTGCCCAAACAGGTTAGAGTTTACTTAACTCAGGGCATGAGATGTCCCATGCATAACATCATAAACCCAGAATCTGCTCCAGGCTTTTCCTTCCTTGGTTGTACAGCCTTTGTGACCAAGCTATTGGACTTTTAATGAAATTAAACTCAAGATTTCTGGGAGAGGGAGTGGGAGGAGGAACAGACCCAGGGCATGACCACATTTTTATAGTTTAGTGAGATACAGCAAAGGTTTATCCACACAGCTGCAGGAGTAACCTATAATAGAGCTTCTGGATTGACTAAAGGGATCCCAGTTCTCCTGCTGACAGACAAAGTCCTAAAGTTTGCACCCTGGTCTGATACTAGAACTACCTGCAGGTCAGGGTGGGTTTGTTCCAAAGTCCTAAATTTGCACTAAAATTTGCTTTTCCCCATCTTGACAGATTTCTGCTTTCCTTTGTTGGTTTTTTCCCTCATTCCTTGTCAGATTCTCTCTAATTAGGCAGCAAAGAGTTTGTTACAGCCTCATAAAATACTGAGAACCCTTCCTCATCAATTCTGCCTGTTGGAAAATGTTGTTCTCCAATTCCAGCCTTGCATACATTCTGTTATTTAATTCATAAATGTTGAAATAGAGGCCTAAGAGATCCCAACTGTGTCTTTTTACATAATGAAATTACAAGGAGTGATACGTTACTACCATCCATAAACTTATTGTGCACTTTACATAAAATTCAGATGGGGTGGCTCTGCATGCATGCAGATTTGATATTTTCAACTTTATTAAAGAAATGGCTAGAGTGCTGGAAAGGCTGCTGTGCTCTATGGTCAATTCAGATCCTGGGGACCATAAATCTGAAGGGGCTGTGATTTGTTGTTCTTTGCTCACCATAAATTAAAGCTTTCTTGATGGAAAGCTTGGCTCCATTTGTAGCAGTTTAGGTCACAGTGTTTGGACAAAGATGTGCTGGGAAGGGAGTCTGTGCTGGGTCCAACAAGGCAGAATATCTTTATTTTATCCAGCTACTGGAGCTGGAACCCAGCTCTGATTCTGCAGCACAGATTTTCAAGGCAGGATAACCAAGTGAGATATTTGGCTGAGGGCTGATTGCATTTTAAATGTTTTAAATGTGTTCCTTGAAGATTTTTTTTCCCCTGAGTGAAGCAGTGGTTTAACCAGCGGGGTGAAAGGCAGGGCTGGCTGCAGGTGGGATTTGGGTGGCCCATCCTGCAGCTGTGTCCTGATTTCCTGAACAGAAAGAGGACACCTGAGCAGCCCTCAGGAAAACAGCAAAAAGCAGGGCAGCACCATGCCCTGGGTAAAGCCAGCCCTGGGTAGGGCACTGACCTGGTATGGCAGAGACACGTGGGCATTGCACAAGTAAAATAACATAATTTTATCTCCATCTCTAGTAATAAATGTCCCAAATTGCTGCTTAATGGTGTCTCCACTGGGTAAGGAATAGGATGATACACAGGGTCTGAGAAAGCAGAGAGTATTACTGCTTCAACCATGAAATCATAATATCATTTAAAAATCAATCACTTTAAAGTGCTTAAGTCTGTCATATCTAGCATGAAGGATGATTTAGTTGATAGTTATAATTTTCCATTAAGAAAAAATAATCACTATTCCTAGGTTTCCTTTTCCTCACTGAGATTTAAACCTTCCTTTAGCCAGGAAAGGAAGGTGTTCTTGCCATTGAGCAAGATAAAGAGCTGCTGGTTAGAAACAATCTCAAAGCAATGCTGAGATAACCAGGTGCTCTGAAAACTCCCCAGAGTAAAGACCCTTCCCATTGTGTGCTCCTTTCCTAGCACCAAATTTTGTAACTAATAAGGGAGGCAAGCTGCAAAAGGGAATGGTGCAATTTGAAGGGAAAAAAAAATAATCCAAGCAGTAACTTCTCTTTTTCCCCAGCTGGGAGAAGATTAACACTGGGAGAGGTGGCACTGGGATAAATTCAACACTCCCAGCTTATTGTCTCAAAACAAATCAAATGTAAGAAATCCATAATAACTGTTGATAAATTGGCATCTGATTTTTTCCTGAAGATGCTTTTGTTGGAAACAGAATTATTCCAATATCTGTATACCTGTGTGAGAGCTTAGAGCTGTTTAAGAATCGAATAAACAGCTCAGGGATATTGGCATTAATTTTGCCACACTAAGACATAGGGAGTTTAATATTTTCTGTAATATTATTGTAACACAAGATAGGTAGGTGTGGCACATTCCAAATCTGCTCTGAATAAATATTGGGTGAGCAAACGAAATGTTATTCCAGTGAGGAATATATTTCAAGTTTATTATTGAAGTGGTGAGGTCAGCCTGGAATTCCCTCTCCCAGAGAGGCAGTGCTGGCAATTGGATGTTAATCTGTGTTAGATCCCACATCTGCTCCTTATCAGCATCTCAACTTTAATTCAGGAGAAGTTTAACCTTGACCCTTTGGGGCAGTGTCTGGCTGCTCTGGGCATCCTGGGTCTGCTGAGGCTTCCAAGGCTTTCCTGGTGCCAAAAATTCCCTGACTCAAATCTGTGCAGAGCTGAGCAGTGCCCAGCTTGGGTTGTGATGTTGTCTGTGAAAAATCAGATTTTTGTGCTGGATGAATGCTTCACCCATTAATGGCCAGGTAGTAATTCCTTGGCAGGTGATGGCTGAAGGAGCTAAACTTGCTATTAACACCTCAGCAAGAATAGGGGGATTAAAACACAAAATCAGAGAAAAATGGGAAATCTGAGCTGGTGCCTATGAAATGGATGTGAACTTGTGTCCCCAGTGTGCAGGGAAAGCTGCTGTGACCCTGCAGTCTGCACATTCCTCCAGTGCTGACACAAAGCACCTGACAGGCTCTCCCAAACAGCAGCCTGAACTTGAGGGGAATTGCTTTTGCTGAACAACGATTATAATTCCATGCTGTATATCCAGATTTTGACAAGTAAATCTCATATTTTAAACACAGGATTAAAAATTTTTATTACTACAGTGGGGATTAAGTAGTAAAGCCTCAGAATGTAAGTCTGCAAAGTAGGAAACAGGAAAATAAAGTGAAATCTATTGTTCAAAATAACTTGGGCTTAACCCTCTGTCCCCTGGTGCAGACCCAGATTGCTGTGGGCAATAATTATCCACGGGTCTCCTGGAGCATTTCACAGGACAGGTAGGGGATATGGGATTTCTTCCTGTTGTTTTCCAAATCTCTCCATTCCCAGACTTGGCTGCACCATCCTGCTCAGAAATAACAGTGGCATTGAATAGCATCCCAATGAGAAACCCAAACCAGCCAGGTTCATTTGTTGTTTTGACTTGGCTGATTACAAAGGAGCTCATTTCCGTTCCTCCTTGCTTGTTTTTAGAGGAAAGTCTCTTTATTAAGAGTTTCATTGTGAATGTGCAGTAAATAAAACAATTTCTCTGCTGAAAAGCTTTCAAGGATTTGGGTGAAACCCTGACCCACTGGAGCCAGCAGAAGGACACTGAGGACAAGGCCAGGTACCAAGGATTCAGCTATTTCTACCAATATTGCTTTTCTGAACAACTAATGAACTCCTAGTTTCCAATTAGCTGTTCCTCTGGATACAGCTTAGGAATCTAATAAAAATCACAGGCACAATCTGATTTCTTATGAATCTGAAGTCTTTACTTTTGGTTCTTTCAGACAGGGAGAATTCTTACAATTTTAATGGCTTTCTGCAAAATAATTTCCACGTCTTCAGCAAGAACCTGCGAGCTTTGGATTTGTTTTTAGAATTAAAAGTGAAATGGTTGATAAACATAAGCTTTCAGATGTTCCCCCTGCTTTGCTAAGGGGCTAAATCTATCAGATCACAAGTTAATTACCAGCTGTTTTCACACTACCAAAACATCCTTAAAAAACAAATCAATGTGTAATAAATGATTTATGTGTGTCCAATAATTAAAACACGAATGCTCAGCAGTCACCAGCTTTTACCACACTGGAATTGTCAGAAGGTGCTATTTCATTCTAGCAGTATCAGGTTTTATTTTACCTCCTGATTCTTGCACAAGGAGATAAAATCATTGAACATACAATTATTTAAACCCTCTTCATGGCAGGAGTTATAACTCTGCATTTATTTATTATGCCAACCACTGTTATTTTGCTTTGTGGCACCCTCAGCTACTTTGCTGTTTCTCCAGGTAAGGAACACAGGGAGGTTTGGCTAAACTGCATACAAAGGGAGCTGCAGGCAGGAGAGGAGGTCATTCTGGGGCCAGAGAAATTTCAAGTTTTCCTTTCCATGTAATTTTAGCTGTCTTTTGATATGGTTCTTAATTAACTAGTAAACCTGCCCTTTCATTCCCAATGAAATGTATTGACGGTGCATTCTGACTTGGCTCCTAATCTATTTTCCCTTTGCTGTAATCAGTATGAAGATGCCACAAAGCTACAGGTAACATTAAAAAGATCTTTTCTTTATCCCATGTGATTAATTTGCTTCTCTATCTCCTTTCCATTATGTAACCAGTGTAACAAAATAGTCTAGAAGGCTGCCTTGTAGGCAAGGTGGATTGAGGTTTTTGGTAGTACTGCTCATTGCTTGAAGCAGAGCTGGAAACAAGACCTGGAGTTGGGAAATCTCTGATTTTCCTCAAGGAAGGGCTGCCTTGCAGGGTCAGAGCCCATTGTGGGAACAGTGTGTGCTGCAGTTCGTGCAATTGTTTCGAGGAGGAGCTCTGCAGTTCCAGGGAGAGGGGTTCTACACATGTGCACACAGAGCTGTGGGAATGCAGGATTTGCTCTGCTCCGTCAAACTATTGACTCATCCTTTCTGGAATCCTGCATTGTTTCACAAGCTGAAACTCATTATTAGTTTGTGCCAGCTTCCCGGGAGAAGGTGGCACTGGGGTGAGCAGGAAGAGAAGGTGTGAAGCCTGAAGTAATTCTTCAATAGGAAGGATTTTTGTTTGCAGTTTTTTTTTTACACCAGACATAGCAATTGTAACCTAGAGACTGAAATGCAGAGGTGGTTATGGATGCTATGGTTGGAACTGAAGTTCAGGTTAGTTGGAATTTAAAAAGTTACGAGAAAAACTCCCAGTTCAGATATTCTTTATGTTCAGGAGATGCCTGAGTTGTGCTCACTGTGGGGACACAGCCGTGCAGTTGCACAGCCCTTCAGAAACCTCAAATACAAGGTGGGGATGAAACGTGCTGTTCAACAGGTTGGCTCCATAGTGCTTCTCTTGTCAACTCTAAAGTTCTTTGTGATAAATAATAGATAAATACTGGAGGATAATGTTGCTCTGCTGTCGTGAATTGCACAGAGCTTTTATCACATAATACAGACTGTGCTGTGGGGCTGTTGGGTAAAAGCTGTGGGATTTGGCACGACAGAAGGGAAAGAACAAAAGAAGACAGAAAAGGCAAACGGAGGTTACAGTTTTTGTTAATTAACTTCCTCCCTGGCTTTTACTTTCACTCCTGCCAGTAAGCCCATTCCTGCTTTGTCCATAAAGCCCCATAGTCACAGGTGACTGATCCTGGGGGGAGTTTATGTTACATTTAAGATAAACATAATGCCGCAGGTAAAGCCAGAGGTAATGAGTTTGGAACCACTCCCAGAGCAGCTGGGTAAGGGAAGACTGGGAGGATTGGGGTAGTTCAGAGAAGAGAAGGCTTGAAGGCTAATTGTGACTTTCCAGTACGTGAAAGGAGCCTACAAGAAGGATGGAGAAAGATTTTATTTTTGTCTGGAGTGACGGGACGAGGGGGAATGGCTTCAAACTGAGAGTAGGCTTAGATGGGATATTACAAAGAATAAAATTTTCTGTGAGTGTGGTGAGGCTGTGGCACCGATTTCCCAGAGAATTTGTGGCTGCCCCAGACCAGGCTGGAAGGTGACCCTGCCAAGGGCCAAGGATGATCTTTAAAGTACTTCCAACCCAAACTATTCCGTGACTCTATGACCACCACGATCACCGCTATCCCGTGTCCCCAGGTGCCATATCCATGTTTTTATAACCTTTGAGGGATGTGACTCCACAGGCGGGAACAGGGAGAGGCGGGAAGGCGCCGCCGCCGCCCTCAGCTCCCCTCAGCCCTCAGGGCCCCGCGCCAGCGGTGCCGCAGCCTCTGGCGCCCCCTGTCGGCCCGCGCCGCGCTCCCCTCACGGATCGATCCCGCTCCATTACCCGGGGCCAAACCTCGGGGTTTTAGAGCAGGTTCACCAAATTGTCGATTAAGTGCAAATCAATCCCCGGGCATTTATCACTGTGTTAATCCGCCCGCGCGCTGCGAGGCGAGAAATCGATCTGCTCGTGTCACCGGGGAGCAATCGCGGCGCGCTGGCAGCCCGGCAGCTGCCGGATCAGGGCAACCGCGGAAATTTATAATCCCGGAGAAAAATTGCGGCTTGCCAAGAGGCACATTAGGAACTTGGGGAAGTTGAGTGCGGGCAGGGGGAAGGGGCTGTGACAAAGAGGTTGTGTGGGGAGACCCGGCTCTGGAGGGGTCCTGCCGGGCGGCTTGGGCCTGAGGAGCTGCTGATTTATCAAGGACATAAATAAAGATTATTGTGAACTCGGATCAATGCCTTAATACGAGGCTTTGAGGGAATGGCTCATTCGCCCTGCAGGGTGGGTGCAGATATCCTGCAGCGTTTCGCTCTAGTCCTGGGAATCTCAAAGGAGAGCAACAAAATCTCTTTTGCCAAGAAAAAAGTGAAAGGAGCAGAGAAAACAGCCTCGGGTGGTGCCAGGGGAGGTTTAGGTTGGATATTAGGAAAAAATTCTGTGTGGAAAGCATTTGCACAGAGTGCCCAGAGAAATAGTAGAATCACTGTTCCTCAGAGTGTTCCTGGATGCTTCCAGGGATGGGGCAGCCTCAGCTTCTCTGGGCAACCTGTGCAGGGCCTTGCCACCCTCGTGGGAAAGAATTTCTTTCTAATATCTCATCTAAACCTGTTCTCTTTCAGAGTTGAAATGTTTGAAGCCATTCCCTCTTGTCCCATCACTAAAAGGTCTTATGAAAAGTCCCTCTCCATGTTCCTCGTAGGCTTTCTTCATGCACATTCGAACTTGATGATCTTAGAGGCCTTTTCCAACATTAACAATTCCATGATTCTGTGCCCATCACGGCTATTTTTTAAAAATGCTGCCAGAAAATTCCTCATTGCATATTTGAGGGGGAATAAAACATCTCAATTATCTTATGTGGAGCTCCAGAATTGCCAGAAAAGACGTCAAAATGCCTTCCCTGGAGGTTTGCCAGAGGTCAGCGTGGGCAGAGCCTGTTCTGGAAGAGCCCATCAAGAGAAGTGACTATTGGGGAGCTCATTTCTTGAGCTTTCTTTAGGGTCTTACTGAATGCAAAGCTTGAAATCATAAGCACAAGCCAAGAGCTGGGGAATTAAAATGGTGAAGTGATTATTAGCTTAAAGAGGTGAACAGTTATTTCCTGTGGAAAAGAAGAGCTGTGCTGGACAGCAGCCTGTGACTCTGGGGATGGAGCATCCTGGGCTGACACTGCCACGGGATTTTGGGGTGGTGATTTCTCTTTCATAAAGAGAATTTCTCTTTCCTCTGGCTACTTTTGGGAGCTGTCATTGTTTCTCACTGAGTGTGGAGCGATGAAACTGTGCTCTCATCAGCTGGGTTCCCTTGGTGCCATACTGGGAATAAAAGAGCAACTCAGCTCATAAAGGGAAATTGAAGCAGACAAGAAAAAGTGTAGTGAACCCTTGAGGTTTTCATTCCTTTAGTCTGAGTGAGAAACCTGCCCTTTTATTTTCTTCATGGTTGTGTGAAGGTCAAGAAGTTTGGTTCAAGACTCAGATAAATAACTAAAGACCAAAACTCTGGTTTAAAATTTTACATCAGTTTTCACTGCTGTGTTTCAATATAAACCAGACTGAAAACTGTCATTGTGTGTCTCAGTTTGTTCCCTGCCAGGATCATAATTGGGTAGGCACAGCTTTCTTGCAGAAAGAAAATCTATGTCCAATCACGATTTGTATTTTTTGGCAATGCCAGCAATCTAGTTATAGATTAAAAAAAAATTCTACTGATTATATTATTGAACTGTTTAGAAACTCCTATATTTCAGCTAAAGAAAAAAATATTTGCTGACTTATTCTGACATTTACATGCTCTTTATCTATTATGCTGTGTAGTTTTTTGAGTTAAAAGGGAGGAAGGCAGAATCATGTGGATCTCACTCCCAGTGACTGATTAGAAACAAAAAATTATATTGAAAAGGAATGAACCATGTTTGTGTGTGTGTAACATTTTTCTTGTAAAATCTGCTAAAATATCAGTCAGAATCAGGTTGGTTGGTCTTGGTTCCCAGATTAAGGAATTAAAGATCGACTAAACTCTTCTCAAGTATTTAAGAAATGAACCATCTGTATAAGAATCTAGGACAGATTACACTTAACCTTATTCTGAAGCAAGAGATTAAGATGAGAACAGCTACTGTAATTAAGATGCTGCAGATGCTGTTCACTAAATATGCAGCAAAGGAGATCCTGGATGCTTGTGCTGCAAGAGAGTGAAAAATAACACAGGGTCTCTTCTGAAAAAAGCCTCAATATTTTGTGAAAACTGTCCCACTTCAACAATTTTTGACTGAACCTGTTACATTTTCTCTGCTGTGGTAGTGATTCACTGCTGGGCTCTTCCCATGGGCTGTGGGGATGTTCCCCACTAAGTCTTTAAAACCAGGCCAGGTATCTGTTGGAAGGTTGTTCTCTTGCCCCACTACTGCAAAAGCTTCTGGAAAAGGATTTTATTCCTTTTCTGGGAGGCCAAAGGAAATGGGCAGGCTGTGCCATCCCAGATTTACAGTTTATTTTGGGATTCTCAGCTACAACAGGTCCATATCTTTTTCTGGGCAAAATTTACAATTTATAATAGGGACTGTGACTCAGGAGTAATGAGGTCTTGGAACTAAGATGGGAAGAGGGTTGGGTTGAGTTTTTTGAGTTTCTTTTAGGTTTTTTTCTTGGTTTTCAGTTTTTAAAGGTTATCCTGAAACCTTTCTTGAAAGTAAAATAAATAATCAAGTGACAGTATGAAATACTGTGTGCCCTGTACAGAATCTGTTTACTTTCTGTTTTCCTGGACAAAAGGATTCCTTGCTGATGCCTGCAAGAACTCCAGGCTCCTCCTAACTGCACAGACTGTGAGCATACAGATATTGCCAAATCAGGGATTTTTCATGGATACCCACTCAGGCCATTTCCTATGTGACCTTTGTATCTGGTAACTAATGAAAGAATTTTGGCTGCTCTGACTCTTGGACAGAGCTGAAATACCAGAGCATCAATCTGGCTGGCCTTGCTAAAACCACCAGCTGGGATCTGGTTCCCGTTGGGAAGCCCAGGCCTGGAAGTGAGCAGATCATTCCCAAGTGCTCATCTGTAAATCGTGTTGGAACTCATCAGTCTGGTGCTTAATGAAGTGTTTATTGTACAGCAAGCTTCCAAATTGTGCCAGTAAGAGACAACTAAATCCCCAGCAGCCTTCTAGCAACTGGGACTCCCAAACGAGCCAGGAAGTAGAAATAAAACCAGAGTGTTTTTAAAAAACTTATTTACCAGCAGAGATCTAACTATTAGCAGTAAGAATTTTCTTTCACTGTCCAAGTGGGAGATTTTTATTAAAAAAGTGAAATTACACCTGAAGGAACTGAAGTTATTTGGCCATCCTGCCTGTGCTTTGTGGACTTTTGCTATTCCAAAAACCTCACCTGAAAGGAGGGGGGAACATCCTCAGAATATTATCTGTGCTTAATAGAAAGCAACACATTTGAAAGTGCTCCAGAAATGAGTTGTGCATTATTTAAAAAGGAAAGAGTATTGCTGCCTTCCCTGGGTCTCACTCTTCTTGCCTATCAGATTATTATTTTTTTTCCCTGGGATGGCAGGGAGTTGCTTAAAATGAAAAATTGATCCCGATGAACAGCTGAAAACTGGTTTGCATAAGTCACAGTTATTATTCAGATATTACAATGCAAGGCAGTGAGACCCATGAATACTCTCATGGAAGCATTTAAATATAAAAGCTTAGCACTTCCAACCCCAAACAATCCCTGCAGCCTGCCAACAAACGAGAATCTTACTGGAATACACATAAATCATCTTGTTTCTGACAAATCCTGAAGAAGCAGGGGGAGGGGGAACAGAATCCCTTGCTAATTCTCCCAAGCTGTTGTTTATTGAAATTAGGCAGCAAGGATAAACTATAGCTGGATCAATAATTATCTGTCTAATATAATCAAGTGCCTCCGATGAGAGCCTGTCGGTAAAGCACAACTTCTGCCAAAGCCTGGGCCGATGTTTCATGAAGGAGCTGTCGGGCGGTTCCAAGGACGGGAATTCCAACCAGGATTGTCCCGCCGGGTGGCCGCGGTGCGGGAGAGGGGCGCTCCCCGCATCTGTGCTGCAGCTCCCGCAGCTGCTGCTCCTTGTTCGTCCCGTGCCAGCAGGGAGAGCCTGATGGACTCACAGGCTGCAAATCCCGCAGCAGGTTTGGCACTGCAGCGAGGCAGGAGTGGACAATCCTGTCCTGTAACACAAAATGCTCATTTTTTTAAATGTGTTTTTTGTGTTGCAACCTTTCTCTTCAGTCCTCTCTTTCTCCAAGTCTGAATTCTCCTGGCACCACCTAACTGTCGTGTCCTTGGAGGGGGAGAGTTGAGGATCTGTTCCCATGGGTGCTCTGAAGGAGGCTGACTCTAACAAGGAGTGCAGCTGCAAATCCTGGGGCACAGCACACTTAACCAGCACTTCTATTGAAACAAATGAACTGGGAGACAGAAATAAGCAGGAGACATTTCCTGTAGTGGCAAAATGAAGGGCAGAATCCATTTTGCCATATTCAAAGCTCTGTTGCTTGAAACAACCCTCTTTAGTCTTTGGATGATAGTTGCTAAGACTGCAGAAATTCCTGTGATTAGATACCTGTACAGACAGAACTAATTGCAACTCTGTGATGAAGATGAAAGCAGAAAAGTATTCTGGTCGTTTTCTCCTTCTCTAAACTGCTTTAAACATTCATCAAGAGGTTCCTTGCATTTTTCTGATTTTTAGGCTTCCTACTTGAAGTTTCACATCTGAGCATTATTTTGACAGACAGCCCACTTACACTGTGAATTAGGCATTTACAAGTGACTTTCTTCTGTTTCCACAGTTCAGCTGCAGAATATTAAAGGCTTGTAGGTGTTACTGATAGTCATATATTGCAGCAATAATGTGTCCTACAGCGATGAACGTCGCTGCAGAATTCATCAGATCCATGAAAAATAGTTCCACGTGCACGAGTGTGGAAGTTCACTGCAGTGCTTGTGCCTGGCCTGTGCTGGCAATAGTCATAGATCACTCCATGACACTGCTGAATGCTTCCCCACATCCATATGAAAATGTCTCCCTGAAATGGAATTCACAATTTTGGACCCTCCCCGACACCCCCACAGGTACATATGTTCCTGGAGCAACTTAATGTGTGTTCTTGTGATAGGCACAGCCTTATCTTTATATCTTCATTTAAGAGACTCTTTCCTGCCTGTTCTTAGCTTGGATTGGAGTATGGTGCAGTGTTGGAAATATCCAGAAGTTTGGGGTTTTTATAGGGATTCTTACTTTCTTTAACAATTTGTGTTTCTCCTGAATTAAATACAATTATAAAATGATCATAAAATAAAATGAAATACAGAGGCAAGTGGTAGGTGTTATCTGCACATGTAGCCAGTCACTAGGGTCAATCAGAACTATGTGATTAAAAGCTTTTATGACTAATAACAGTAGCTATGAAGGGACTCTCCTTTTGGAAAGGCCACTTTTAATGCAGATGTGCTTTCCCCAGAGAGCTTGCAGCAGACATTCAGACTTTACTAAAAGCAGTAAGCAAATATATCTCTGTAACACATCCTCTTTGGTATTTGTGTTTCAGCTGGCAAAATAAAATCTGGTGTTCAGAAAAGGGCTCCTTAAAATCTGTCAAGAATAGGAGAGTTTAATGCCTGAACAGATAAAATCAGCTCCCAGCCTGTGAGATCTGCCTCCTCAGGAACTGCCTGCCAGGTGAGCATGAGAAACATTTAATGTTTTGATGCTCCATGGCTACTTTCTGATCTAATTTTACACTTAGATGAGCAAGTTGAGCTGCTTTGAATTCAGCCAAGTAATTCAAATCATTTTTTGTAGCCCCTTCTCTTCTGTACAGGTGTTGGGTAAAAGCTGGGATCCAGATTTGTGAGGGACAGGACAGGCACAGCTGTGGCCTGAATAAATCAGTAGGGGAGGTGTGGATGTCACCTGTGCTTTTTCACACTTTTCTTTATTATTTACCTTTACTTAACAGAAGCTCTAGCAATAAAGGGCTAATCAACTTTTGATAGGCATCTATTATTAAAAATTAATTTAAATGTTCATTATTCCAGAGGGAGAAAAATGAACTTGGATATCTCAGAGGAAAGAGGAGTTTGCCCGTAGAGAAAGCATGGAAATAGCTTTGAAACTGTTTGCAGTACTTAGACCTGGTGATTTGTGGTTCTGCTGTTCTGAGAGCTCTTATACTTCAAGTGCTTTATACAGCCAGAGGTCAATCCTGGCTGACTTAGAAGACTATAAGTCAGCAGCAATAATATGTAACCTGAGAAAGATTTGACCTCTGGATTGTATTTAGGGATTTTTGGCCATACCTCAAAATAGGAACGTGCAAATAATAAGATACATTAAATTTAAGCCTGCCAGTCTTTCACTACTGGGCCTTTATCCTGACTTACACTGGAAAACCTTTGCAAACAGAACTCCAGTGTAGCAATCAAGTGGCTGGGCTCAGTAGGAATATGTGCAAAGCCAAACATGCACATGTATATTTAGAAGCTTGAAGCCCTCCCCAAACATCCTGCTCAGAGAATAGTTAAAGCCATGAATAAAAGATCTCCATTTGGCTCAGTGGTCTCTCCAGGCTGGGTTCATTTCCACTTACAGATTATTACTCACCAAATGTATAGTCTATGGAAATCTAACTAATTTGTTGTTGTTTTCTGGTAGCTGCATCCCGCTGAGTTATTGATTGTCTGGACTCAAGGTATGCGTGTTATTGTAATAGGCTCCTGAGCTGTTAGCACACCATTGATTCAATATTTCTCTGGAGCAAAAGCCCGACTGCCAAGGAATTTCCAGGCACTGAGAGGCTGTAACTATTCCTATAAATTTTATTCTTAGCACTTTGAACTCGGACAAAACTCTTCTAGTTGTTGCCAAAACATTTCTCGTTATTAGCAGTAGAAGCGGGAAGCTGAATAAAAAATGGGAGCAGAAGAAATTCCTCTGCTGAAGAGAAGCTTCTAAATGTGCTTTACTGACCACCCCTATGTTCTCTGTCTTTCCAGCCCCTAAATTAGGGGGGCAGGACATCCTGGTGAGGGGCAGAAGCAGTAAATAAGCTCATGGAATTCTCTCCCTGCCTGCCTGGTGCCAGCAATGCTCCCAAATGTGTGCCTCCCATTTCACAGCATCACACACAGAGGCTTTCTCACTGAGTAAGGAGGCTGAGCAAGCCTTGTGCAATCTACTCCTCATTGTCAGTGAGGCAGTCTGGAGACATTTAGAAAAGGAGTGTGTTCATCACATTTGTTTGCAGGACTCTGTAGGATCATGGACAGAGATTCTCTAATTTATTTCAGATACACTCGTGCCAAACTCTGTGCTTGGCTTTGCTTTTTTTCCTCAGCAGTGCTGTTTGCAGGGGGTGTAACATCTCCTGTGGAATAAGTGACACTGGGTGGGGTGAGGGCTTTATAACCATAAGTAAGGATCAGCTCGTATTTGTCCATGGCTAATCCCTCGCCTGTTTCATCACTGATTCTCCCAGCTGAGCAACAAAGCCTGCAAGGAACCAACTTAAAAAAAAAAAAAAAACTGCATGAAACTAAAGGAAATCAAAAGCAAATTATTTTCCAGATTATAGCCCTCCAGAGCTGCTGAGATATTGCCCATTTTTCACAGCAGACAAAAACATTTTCCTGGGGATCAATTTAGCTTCCAGAAGTCGGCTCCTTTCAACCCATAATCCATCATATTTCCCCATTTGCAATCTCTCTGTGTCTGAGTGTTTTAAGTTTCCTATGAATTATTTTATAAAGAGTATAAAGAGGCCTTTTTTCCTGCTGAAATGAGGGAGTTGCCTTTCTGCCCTATCAGGTCAGATACCATTAGACTGTTGTACAAGGGGGCCCTGCCATCCATACCTCCATATTGGCAACTACCTTAGTAGGCTCATCTGTCAAAGAGATCCAGTAATCAATCACTGCAGTGATCAATATGCAGCTTATGCATTCATCATTCCTTTGAGGAGACTATTAGGATGAAGTTGTCAGTGAAACAGGAACAAAGGGAGAAATATACTGAGATGGCTGAGGGGTGGGAATGCGTGTTGGGGCAAGAAAGAGGAGCTTAAAAAGAGGAAATACAGCTCTACTGAAAGAGGGAGAGAATTTTGCACCTTGAGGAAAGGAGAAGTTTGTGACAGATTTATCTGGATGCCCAGGAACGTGGTGCAGAAGGTGACTCATCTTTCAAGAGGCAGAGTGGTGTAAAAATTTCCAGGTCTCTTGATTGGTGTGTCACTATGATTTGTGGGCTGCTCTGCCAAGGTAAAACAGGTACCACGAGGAGCTGGGCACAAGCAAGGCAAGGAGGAAGAGGCAGGAAAGCTTGGGAATGAATCCCTGAGAAGCACGTTGAGGCAGTGAGAGGACTATTTATTTATTGCTCAGAACTCATGCCTTTATTCCATTTAATCTGAGCCCAGGAATTATTGCAAACATTGATGACCACTTGTGCCTTGAAAAACGCACCAGGGTCCCTCCAGGTCTCACAGCACAGACACTTGGAGGCATTTCTGATGAGCATAAGCTCCTTGCCTGGGCACTCTGACACAGATCCCCCCAAAGCCCACACTAAATCTGCCTCAGAGACAGGACTACGTGTCCCCTTTTCCAAAGGCAAAGGATTTAGGCTGGTTCCCAATCTTCACACCAGGTCCAGTGGAGTCAGAGGAAAGGGTTAACACAGTTGGACCTTGGGACTTTTCAGGCTCACTTATGATTATTCCCTTATCTGATGCAGAGCCATTATTTAGTCACTGTAATAATTTACATTAATTGGATGTAATGCATAACAAATTTATGAGGTTGGGGCTAGGCTCAGCTTTTGCATGAAACTCATCTTTGTGATGTGCTGACCAAGCACAACAGGCTGGGATCTGCCAGTCAGAGCAGAAGTGATGTTGGCCCACATTGCCCAGGGACAGCAGGGAATGTGCCCAACCCCAGCTGGATGCTGCTAAAACCCCTTCAGCTGTGGTTGCTGTGGGAATCTTACAATCAGTATCAGTTATGGGTAGGTCTCTCCAGCAAATGGCCCCCACAATTTGGAGAGAGGGATAAAGTTGTGTTTGCCACGAATTGTCTCTTGTCTGGTTCCAAACTGGACTGGAAGAGAAGGAAACCTGGATGTTTCTTCAGCTGGGTGTCTGAGCCAAGCCACAGGTCTGTCAGCCAGAAAACTGGAGGCAAGTGGTGAGTGGGAGGCTCTGACCAGAGGTCAGAGAGGACTGAGAAACAAAGAGGAAAGGGAAAAGCCTGTGATGTGATCCCTGGTGCTAATTAACTTGACCCCAGGGATTGTGTCTTAAAGCAACTCAGATGACCTGTGACCGTGAGGTTCTTCAACTGTGATCCAATAAAAGCTGCAGGAATAAATTTTGCTTTGCATGTGTCCCCAGGGTATTCATCTCTTAACTGATTCATAATAAACCTGGAAAAACATAGGGTCCTTCCTCTAACTTCTATATTCTTACTTTACAAGACATGGTTTCCTTCTCATACCTGATGTCTGATCTTGAAAACTTTGGTGGCCTCTAAGATCTGAAGTCCAGCACGTGCAAGGGTCAAGTCCTGCTGGTTAGTTCCATTCTTGGTGACTTTTTCCCCTGGTACCTCCACTCTTTTCCTTCTTATGTGTCCCTACAATTGTTGGTGACCCCAATCTTGAGTCACCAGGGCTGGCAGGAGCAAGACTGGCTCTGCACTCAGCTCGTTTTGAAAGTGCTATTTTTGTCAGTGTTGTACTTGCACATATTTACCTTCCCCAGGCTCTGTTCTGCCCCATGATGGTCCAACCAGTGCCCAAGAGTCTCAAGTCCTTCTCTCTTGACAGTCTCTTCCAGGGTGCAATGTATCTTAGTCATTTGTCCTAATAATTTATTACAGAATTAAGTGTATTGCCTAGGAAGCATGCCAGTAATGCTCTGCCAGTATATGTACAACACTTTGTTAATTAAAAGTATTAGGCAATATAGACTCTATTGTTGTGAATTAATCAGTTTAATTACAAAGAGGATCAAGTATCATAGTTAAAATAATAGCTTTAGTCATGCACCAAGGTGAACGCCTCGCATTTGGCAAATATTTTTTTCATCTAAGCAGTAAATCATTGCCCACGTTCATGTCTCCCTTCCTCACCACACTGTGTGGCCACCAAGCTGCTGCCAAGGTGGAGTGACAGGGAACGAAATTCACATTTTCCCTGTCTTTAGCCCACCGGGGTGGGACAGTTCCAGGGCTGGGAAGGGCAAGTGGCAGAGGCAGCCTGGAGCTCTCCTTCTCCAGACCCGCTGGTATCCATGGGGAGGGCTGGGAGCCGTGTGACAACCTCACAGGGCTGGGAGCTGGGTGACAACCTCATAGGGCTGGGAACCATGTCACAACCCCACAGGGCTGGGAGCCGGGTGACAATCTCACAGGGCTGGGAGCTGTGTGACAACCTCACAGGGCTGGGAGCTGGGTGACAATCTCACTGGGCTGGGAGCTGGGTGACAATCTCACTGGGGACGATCTCACAGGGCTGGGAGCCCTGTGACAACCTCACAGGGCTATCGAAATCTATTTCCCTTATTTATCTGGGGGATTACTCATTTCTCTCGGGCAGGAGTGGAGCGCAGGGGCTTGAAGGAGGTTTAATCCCCGAGACAAGAGGAAACCTTGGAAAAGGTTAATTGCTGGGCTTTGCGTGTTGTGCCGTGCGGCTGCTCAGGTTACAGCAGCGATGCCATCTGCTCAGCGCCCCGCCCTGCATAATTCACCAGCCTGGCATGTCGCTGTTGGGCTGAGCGTTCGCATGAGCGCTCCTGGGCTATTCATGAGGAAGTTACCTTTAGGCAGAGCTCAGGTAACCGGTTACCCGACACCCCAGACTGACTTCTGCTCTCTTGTCCTTTTGCCCTTATTGTTCCTGTCCCTGCGGTGTGGGTTAGGAGCCAGCGGGGAGGAGCTGGCTGGGTGGTCTGTCCCCAGCCTCCTCCTCCGAAGGCACAGGGCCCTGTCCTGTCCCCAGCCATTCCTCCACAGGCTGAGGCCACTGTTCTGTCCCCAAACTTCTCCAAAGACACAGGGCCCTGTCACAGGCAGGGCTGCTCTCCACCTTGCCCTGCTCAACACCACCTGTTCCTGAGTCACTCTTTCAGACTGGCCCTGCAGGTTTGATGCTCTTCCTCATCCAACCCAGCTCCTTCCCCGTGTGTTTGGCCATGGACACATGAAATGCAAGGACACTTCATTCTCCTTTTCCCATTAAAAACTCAACCTGTTTGGAAGTTCCTTCTGGCTTCTCTAACAGCCACAGGCTCACACAGTGTTTCACCTGCCACCAGAGCTGTGCTTTAGGGCTCCAGGGTGCCACTTTATAGGTGACACTCCAGCAGCACAGAGTGACTGGGATGTTTTCCTCCCTCTCTATGCCCAGGCCTTATGTGGGGTAAACCATTTCCACAGGGTTTTTAACTTGATATGGAGTCAGTCTCCTCTGCCAGAGCACCCTTCTCATCTCTGCTGTGTAACCTGAGTTCAACTGCTCCCTCCCCATGAATATTTAACTGGAGATCTTAGCAGATGAGCTCCAGCTAACATGTGGCAAACAGATTTCCAGTACAAAAGGGCCTGCTAAAATGATGATGCATGAAAGAAACCCTGGAAGGAAAGGAAAGGTTCACGTTCTGGAGAGGGAAGTGCAGTTGGGCACAGTGAACTCCAACCAGAACTCCAGTGAGCTGAGCAAGGGGAGAAAGGAGGACCAGGAGGGCATTGGTGAGGGACAGAGACAAAAAACAGCTCAGGTTGATAAACTGGAGCTCTTCTGATTGGTCTAAACCCTTATTTAGGTGAGCTTGGAGTGGTTTAATTGATATCACAGCCCTCAGCAACCTGCTGATGAGAGACTCCTGGGTTAAAAGCAGTAGATGCACATATAATGCATGTTTTTGCATAGCCTTTTAAAGGTCCTTCATAGGGAAAACTTATACAGATCCTCCAGCAGTGAGTTCCATCATCCTGTAATGCTCTGGGGGAAAAAATAATCAGCCTGATGATTTTACTGTGTTCCACTTAATTCTTCCACAGAAAGGAAACTATGTCTTATTCTTTTCCTTGGATATTTTCTTGATTATTTGCAGACAACTACTGTGTACAAATTCTCTATATACTGTGCCCAGGTAAATCTGTAGTTCTGAGGTTCATTAAACACAAAATAGAGGATTAATTTCAGATCCAATGAGAGATTAATTTGGCAATTTCCCTTCACCAATGAGGTGAAAACCAGTAGTACTGTCAATAGCAAGAGGTCTTTCTGCTCTATTGAACAGCCTGAATATTAACAGTAATCTCTGCTGCCAAAAAAGAGATGCTCTGACCCCCACCCCCCAAGGACTCATTAATGATAAAGGGCCCAGATTACCAAATTAAACGGAATTGCTTTGACCCAAGTAAGGGCAACAGGTTAATTTTTGCATAAACCATGACCATGTTCGTGCCTGAATTGCTCTCCAGGCCCGTGCCTGAGTGTGGGGCTCGGGGACAATCAGAGGTGAAGGTCTCTGGGAGTCTGTGCTCCTGAAATATTGGCTGTTTCATGGGCTCTCCCTCCTGAGAGGGATGAGCAGGATTTACAAGGCAGGGCTGATTTGAACTCAAGCAGCCATTTACACAGAATAATTTCCTTTTCAAGCCCTAAATTCAGACTTTATGGCTTCCCCTGCTCCTTTTGGTCTGCTGTGTGTCCTCCTTCTGATCTGACTTGTCATTCACACAGCTCAAGGCAGAGGCTGCCCTGCCAGGGCCAAGGAGAGGTGACAGGAACCTGCAAATTGGGGCCCTTGTTTCCATGTGTAATCCCTGGCTGTGCTTGTATTCCAAGAGGAAACACACCAGCAAAGGCAGGCAGTGAGAAAGGGGCTGCACTGGACCCAACCTGGGGGCTGGAAACCTTTAACAGAGCTGGGCTTTAGGGCTGTGAACAGAGGTGCAGCTTCCTGGGAGAAAATTCCAGCCCCCAAGGAGATGGAGGCTTGGCCATGTCTTAGCAAGCCCAGCCAGGAATTCTGGCACAAAGCCTGGGCTCACTCCAGTGCTTCTGGGACCAACAGGACTCTCCTTCCTAATACATGCTTAGAATTTAAAATGAATCTGCTGCCAGCAGGGGTGAAGAGATCCCTTGGGGGAGATGTGAGGCTTTAGAAAAGGACCCTCAGCACTTGGGGCTCCAAAGCAAGGATCTGCCTGGCCCAGCTGCTCCTGCCCTTCTCCTCTCCCAGGGCCTCCTTGCTCCCCCCAAGTTATTTGGGATCCTCAACCAAGGGATCCTACAGGGATAACTGGGATTCCTCTGTGATGCAGAGCCTGGGGGTGGCCCAAGGCAAGCAGGGTTCAGGCTGCTCCCTGAGCAACCTCTGGCTTTGTGCTAAGCTGGGAATTTATTGGTGTTAGTCAGGTTAATGTCCTATTACTTTGCATATTAATAATCTCTTATTACATTTGTTCTTAAGAGTGGTATCATGTTGAGGCAATGAGGATTAATGGCACCTCGGTAATATTTACATATTTACATTATTAAAAAGCAATACATCTTTTAGACAGCCCTGGGCATGGTGTGGAATTGCAGATGCTGTTCTGAGCCCACCACAGCCTTCACCCTGTTCTGCTCAGAGTCACCTTTCCCAGGTGTTCAGCAGGTTCAGCCAGGGTGAGCAGGCTTGGGCACCCCCTGGGCAGAGCCAGCCCCTCCTGCTGTCCCACCTGCTCCATCCTCCTGGCCAACCCCTCCTGTTCCATGGGCCCAGTGACCTCAGCTCTCCCAAAGGGTGCTCAAAACACCCCTTCCTCCGTGCCTGGGAGGTGCTGGGGGCTCAGAAGGTGTTGGTTCCCTTCCTGGTGTGCCTGAGGACGATGGACAAGGGAGCAAAGGTTTCTCCCCCACCACGTTGCATCCCCAGGGAAAGGCTCTGCGACTCGGCTGGAGGCTCCCAATCACCTCTACAGTCCTAAACTTAATTAAAGCTGCCAGCTTCTAATTAAACTACTTAATTAAGTGCCACATTGTCACTAGGTAAAGATGGAACAGACTTAATTATTTAGCACAATGACATAGAAGAAAAAAACTCACTTTAAAAGCGTGACATCTCCTAGGTGGGCAGGAGCCCACCCTGCCCTGCAGTGCCAATGGCCCAGCCAGTGCTCCCAGCAGCAGCCTGGTGTGAGAAAGGCCTTTTAGGGCTGTTTTGAGTTTCTCCAGAAAGGAGACATCCAAAACTTCCAATGACATCACCAGCCCTGCCCGGGACACTCCAAGTGGAGTCAGCACCATCTTCTTGCAATCCCTTGGCTCTCCTGAATCACCCCCAAATGTGGCTCATTAACCCCAGACCACAGAGGGGTCACCATGACCCTGCTGAATCGATGTGCAGAGCCCAGCAGCCTCCCCAAGGTCAGGTTCTGCCTTCACACTCTGGCAGAGGCTGCTGGGTGGGTGCTCTCCCTACCCCAGCGCCTCTCAGAGCAGCATTTGGCTTCACTCACCACCTCATTTCCATCTTCCTTTAAAAACCCTGGCTAAAGGCTCCTGTCTGCAGGGTGATGTAACCTGAGTGACTCCCAGGCTGGCATTCTGCAGGGAAGATTAATGGGCACTGTCTTGTCAATAAATCCATAAAGACCCCAAACCCAGTGATGAACGTGCAGAAGGTAAAGGCAATGGTTAATATCTTCCAAATAGGCCCCAGAGCCTTTGAGTGCAGGCAAAGAGGAAAGCACTGGTGACCCTTGTTAATCTTTTCACTGGCTCCAGCAACTATTGGCACCTTTCTCTGGCCAGAAATTTGCAAGTCTTTGGGGAGCAATGATTCCACAGTCGGGGTCTCTTTGAGAGAGGAAAAAAATTCCCTTTGCTCCTAAAATGGGACCATTCTTCCAAATGAAAATTGACATTTTGGTTTGAACTTCATGACCTCCAGTAATCACACTAATGGCCTTAGCTGGCTGGCTGGGAGGGAGCTGGCTGTGGCCAGGACTGATGGGACCTGTATGGATTGTTGGAAATGGGAGATGAGGATGGCCGAGGCTGCTAAGGCTGGGCTCTAACTGGCCAAGGCACTGCAGGGGATTTCTGACCTGCTCTGGAGGCTTTGAACTGCAGCAGGTTTGATCTTGGGTATTGACAGGGTGATCCCTGAGTGCTCTGAGCCATCATCCATCCCCACCCCTGTCCATCCATCCATGCTGAGCTGCCAAAGCTAAGGAGCACCCCTGGAGCTGGCAGAGGGCAGCTCCTGTGCTCTCCACAACCCCCAGCCTTTCTCAGACACTGCCCCTGGCACTCCAGGAGCAGCAGCCCTGGAGAGGGGCTCCCTGCCAACCCCCCAGGCTCCAAGCTGTGCACACTTGTCCAGGAACAGCACCAGGATCCTGGTTCCCAGGGCAGAGCTGGAGCCAGGTTTCCCTTTGCCCCCTCTGCAGACACACAGTGAGCAAAGGTCCCCCCTGTCCCCTCTCTTCCTCAGATGAAAATCCCCATTTTCCATTTGTTACCCACCTGCACTATGGTATTCCCAACCATGGGGCTGGGAATTGGCTGTAACTAAGAATGCAAGAGGGTCCTTTTATTTTATTTTTTTTAATACCTCATTTAGTAGGTTAATATTCCATGTTATTTTAGGCTGTTTGTTCTATACATCTGCCACCCAAGCCTGTACAGATGTTTTAGGATTCTTTAATCCTGACAAAGGACTTAGCGTTAAGGAAAAATGGGTTACATAAAGATCCTTATCTCCTTAAGAAATAAAGCATGTTTTGGGCATATTGTGTACAAAACAAGACTAAAATAGAGACAGAACATTCTGGGGCCACTTACCAGATGTCCAGGTTGGGAGATGTGGGTCTGGTTTGCTTGCAGTTTTCCTGCCTGGCTCCTGAACAGGAGTCACAGCCTGGGATGGGCTCTGGGATCCCTCTGGGATGAGGGAAGAGGGAGATGAATCTGTGAGAGGCAAAAGTGCCAGCTCAGTGTGGAACAGGGAATTTCTGAGTTCATGTAACTTCCCTCTAACAGCAGCCTCCTGGAGTAGATGGCAGGAGTTTTGCTTGGGAGAGGACTTTTCCCAGGACAGCAGCTCAGGCTGCTGCTCTGCCCATGGCAGGAAAGGTGATCCCAAGCTAAAATCTCTCTCAGCCAGAGCTGCTGGAGTTTGCAGGCTCGTGTACAGTATTTCATCCCATAAAATTGACACAGTTCTCACATTTTTGTGACTCTGGTGATTGATCCAGCCCCTGTAAATTACAAAAAGGAGTCACAATCCTCTAGGGTCTAAAGCAGAATATCAAAAGAGCATGGGCTCATGCTGCCTTAATTAAAACTTCATTTAATTAAAAACCTTGAGAGCTTTATTAGACTCAGTAATTGATTTAATTTTCTTGTGGAATTCTATTACAAAACACTTCCAGCACATTGGCTTTGGGATCTCCAGCACCATCCTCCTCCCTGAGCAGCACCTCTGCCCTCTCCAAGGGACAAATCCCAAGCTCCTTGGCCCAGCAGATCCCAGAGTCTCAGGGACATTCCTGCTCAGGGTGGGGATGAGGTCCTGGCTGGAGCAGGCAGCACCTCAAAGCTCCCCCTTGTCAGAGGAGTTGTCCCTGTCCCTCAGCTGGCAGAGCAGCCAAACTGATCCCCTCCTTCCAGAAGGAGTTGGGGAGTAGCTGCACGTGAGATTTGTGCCCTCAAACACTCTCTGATCTCTGAGGGGACAGAAATCCCTCTGGCTTCTCCCTAGGGCTGAGCCTGCTTTGGATCCACCGTGGTTTTTGCAAACAGATCATGTGCAGAGGGAGGGCAGGAAAAAAACCTAATCCCCATCCCAACAGGTTTTGCAGCACTTCCCAAAGGTGAGAGTGCCCTGTGCCACTCTGTGCCACCCAGACAGGCTGGCATTGGCCTTCCTGAATTCCCTTTTTGCTCCCAGCTCTGCTCTTCACTTGCTGCCTCAGCCCAAAGCGGGTGGCTCTGTGCTGGCAATCAGCTGCCACATTTCCCCCAGGCCAGGCTGCATCTCTGTGCCAGGAAGGATTGGCAGGGAGCAGAGCTCTGGGAATTGCCCCAACACCTCCTCCCCAGCCAGCTGGCAGTGGGTACTCTGGGGACATGATGGGTGTTGAAGCCTTTCTGGTCAGGACACAGGGAATCAAACAGTAAAATAAGAATAATAATAATAAAAAAACCTCGCCACCACACAATGATTGTCTGATCTATATCTATTTCACAACATCCAGAATTAATAGGATACAGGAGTTAAAGCAACCATGGCAACTGAATGCAGAAAGGGCTGTCCTTGTAAATAAATGAATTCATAAATAACTCACAAGTGCTGATATAAAAAGTCATGGGAATCTAATGCAATGCTAATGCAATTCAAGCCTTCCCTTTTTTCCATGCAGAATTAGAATATTGGGTGAGCCTGGCTTTGCTCCGTGCTACAAGTGTCATTCTTAAGATAATAGAACTTGCTAATTGTACCAGGAGCCAGGCTGTGATTGATGAGGGCTTTGGGTTTTTTGTCTCCTTCATGTTCTTCCCAGCAAAATGTTGCACCAGTAAGTTACAGGCTGGAAGTGAATGACAGAAAGTTTGGGAGCAAGGAGCAGGATTCATCCTGGCAGAGACACTCCAGCAAAATAAATCCCTTGGGTGACCCTCAGTGTGGCATTTTTGGAAGCAATGTTCTCAGCTCTTCTCCCTGTGCTTCCTGTGGTTATAAAATATATATCATATTATTGGGGGAGGGGCAATTTTGCCATGGAGATCCACATAAGGAGGGTGGCAGTGCTTTGATCTACCCCAAAATCAGCTTTATTTCCTTGCAATGATTCTCCCCAATTTGAAAATCGTTCATGATAAATTTGAAGACAGTTTTGTCTTATAAACACTTTGTTCCTTTTCCTTGATGATTTTTATTGATATGGATTTTGCTACTGTTTGATGCTGGAAAGCCATTTTCTCCCTTGTACTACATAGTCTGTGCATAATCAATGTCAAAAAGACTCTGAAAAGCTTTTGAGCAGCAAAAGTTTCTCTCAAACTGTCAGCAAAGCATTTTTTCCAGATTGCAGCCAAATTCTTCCTCAGACCTCTTGGATTGCCAGTGCCGATTGCCCTGGGAACACAGGGACAAAATTCCACTGAGCAAAAGAGACAGAGGGAGCAGTTTACCCCACAGAAACGTGAGAGTTTGGTTTATCCCCCCAAAAACAGAGGGGGAGAAGGCTCAGGGGCTGCAGTGGAGGATGGAGGATCCAGCCCAGAGAATGCAGGGAGGGTTCCCTCTGATGGTCCCTCCCGCAGGCACCGCTCCATCCCGCGGCTTTGATGGATCAGGGGAACGGGACGAGGGGGACATCCCTGCTCCACACCGCAGAGCTCCCGGGAGAGGTTTTGCCCTGAATTCGAAGCTTCCAAGGTTTCGGAGTTGTTTTTCCCCCTCCCCGCCGCTCCCTGCCGGCTGCGGCGCGGCAGCCGCAGCATCCCTGGGGCAGGAGCACCGCCACGTGGGGTGTGACCGCAGGCACAGCCCGGCCCGGGGACCCTGCGGGGACCCTCGGGGGCTGCCCACGCCCCGGCCATCGGGGCTGACCCTCGCCCCACACGGGAGATGCTGCCCGGGGAGTTTAGGGTGCAATGATGCTGTTCTTTCCTATTGGTTTTGAAAAAAATAATAATTTTAAAAAGAGCTCTTACAGTAATGTACATTAAAATTAGATTATTAGAGATGTATTTAGAGCACCCCATCAAAAAGCACGGGGTGTTTTGGGTTCCTGGCCCAGTGGACTCTCTAGTGCTGACAGCAATCATGGTTAATCCCAGGCAGTGAGGACTTGACACTGACTGATGCTCTGGAATGAAGCCTTAGAAACACAGAAAAATTCAGCTTTCCATTGATCCCACCGGGCTGAATGCTGTCCCTAAATCTGACACTTGGCCAATGCCCAGGGCAGGTGAGTTCATTGATTCAGAGCTCTGGCACAAACCCCTTTGCCAAGCCAAGGTTTGTCTCTGCTCTCTCCTGTCACCCAGCACTGTGGGTGACACAAGAGGAGGTTGCTGTGGCTAAAGTGACCCCAGAGCAGACAAATCTCATCCACATTGGAGGATCCTGATGGATCTGTGCAATGAGTTTAACAGGACCCATCAGCATGTGATATGACTGAGATATAGGATTGTTGAATGGAAAATCAGGGAACTGAGATTCCCAGAGAAAAGCTGTTCCTTTGACCTGAAATATCACCCTTAGAGAAGCACTTTGCAGAGCCAGAGGGTTTGGGAGGATTTCTCAGCCATCCCACCAAAGCTGAGCTCCACCAGGCAGGGATGGATTGGGTTTTACTGCCTCCTGCTTAAATTAGACCCAGCCTACAAAGGAACAGAAGGCAATAATGACACTTCTCCTCAAGAGTTTTCTGCATAATAAGCAGTTTCTGACATCAGCCAGATCAGGACTCGCCAACATGATGCAGCAACAAGCTTTGGCAGGAATTCTGTCCCTGGCAAAGCATCCCATTCTATTTTCATTTGTTTTAGAGACAGTTACTCACTCACCATATGTGTGCAGCTGGCTCCTGCTCCAGCCCCCGCAGGCCAGCAGGAATCTTTCCATGACTCCAGCATCTTTAAAATAACCACCTTCCCATTTTCCAGAGGTGGAGGGAACAGCCAGCCCAGCGAGGCTCTGTCTTTTGGGGTAGTCAAGTGTCCCTGCTATAGGACAATGCACATTTTTATGTGCATCAACCTTTTTGAGGGTTCTCTAGGATCCCACCCACGCTGACACCAGACTTTCCCTCCCTGTCCTGATCCCTGCAGCAGGGAGGGAGCAGATTTCTGGCCCCCCAAGCATCCCCTGGTTTGTTTTTTGAGCAGCAGAGGCTGGCAGCAGCAGATTATTATGCCCAAAAGCAGCCTGAGGTGTCACGTAGATGGAATACATCAAACATTACTGTCTCAGCGAGCCTCACACCAATCATTTATTTCTTTAGAAACTGCAGACTGCTCTAGTTTTATATTTTGCAAGTCACCTGTAAAATATATATCCATAAAACCCTTCCAGGAGGAGGATTCCTGCAGGGACACGGCAGCCTGGCCTTGCTGAGCTCCACAACCCAACCATCTGTGCTGGCACTGCTGCTCCCCAGCCTGCAGGGTGCTCAGTGCAGGGCTTGCTGCTCTCTACATCCCTCACTCCCTCGGGATGCAAAGCTTCCAAATCCCAAATAACACCCCAAAACTCTGCAGCCCTGGGGAGCTGGGAGAGCCAGGGGCTCAGAGTGCTGCTCCAGGGCTGCAGAGCTGGGAATTAGTTCCACTTTCTGCTATATGTCTTTTTATTTGGTTAGTCTAATAGGCTGCATTATTATTTACCACATGCAAATCTCCTCAAACTGATTAAAGCTGACATTTCCAGCCACAAGATGAGATCTGGAAAGAAATAACAAGGAAAAATTATTTCTCAAGTTTTGCACTTTAGATTTGCAGGGAGGATTGGTTACATTTAAAATTTGAGGGCCAGACTCAACCCTAAATCTCCTTTAAGGAAAAGGGAAGAGTTAATTCCTTCATTTGTTTTATTTCTTGCTCAGCAAAATGCAAGGGAGTTTAAGATGCTGCTGGTTTTGAATGGTGCTTTTGGATATGACTGGAAGGCAGCAGTGAATGCTTGAAAAACCCCATTTTAACACTTTATTATCTTTAAACCCCGAAGAATTATGGATGTCTACATGGCTATGGAATTGCTGTGGAAGTAATTGTTTCTGGGTCACCCAAGGAAACTTGTTAACTATTTTTTTGGATATTCACTTGAGCATATGGATTTTTATTTACTGGTTTCTGCTGGGGACCAAATGGTGCTGAGTGCCAGATATTTATAAAGCACAATCTCCATTTCAAATAAAAAGTGGCCAAAATGGTCAGTTAGGATGTGGAAAGCATATTTTTCAGAGATAGAGAGAAAGAGAGAGGAGAAGAGTCTTGCAATGAGCTCATTCCCACAGCAGCTAGGTGGACATTGTTATTTTTTGTAAAAAAGGTGTGGAAAGGTTAAAGACCAAATATGGGTGTGATTTTCCTGAGGTTCAGGTATTTTATAGGGTTGAATACACCTTAAAGCCTCCTTCACATGAACCTGTAATGAGAAGCTCTCCATAAAACCTTGCTTACGCCTGCAGAAGTGTAATGTTTAGCTCTCCACAAGTAATGGCATTGAAAGCTTTCCTAGGCAGGGGTCAGGCCCATTTTATTGTAAGTGCAGATCCATTCAAAGTGCAAAAGGACTGAGCTAAAGGACATCTCAATATTGCAGGGCTGTTACTCCAGCTCCAGCCTAAACGACCTGAGCAGGCTGAAGGCAGCAGGGCTGGAGGTCATTGCCCCGAGGGAAAGATCACACTCACAAAATAACTCAAAAATGGGGAGGGCACAGCTCTGCAGGTTTGACTCCTTCACTCATCTCAGGCTGAAATGAGATTGACTCCATGGGCTAACACTGGAGCCATCCATCCACACAAGGGCTGTCCACGACGGGCATTTGCTGGCAAAATCCCCATCCAAATGGGAAGAAAAAGATGTTTTCATTATAAAATGAATGTGACAACTCAGCTGCAGTTTTTTGCCCTCAGCCTCAAAGGCATTTCTTGCATTCCTGCCTCAGCACACCACCTCAGCGGCCCTTCACGTGCAGCACCACAGCAATTCATCATTACCCAGTCTCCAAATTATTCTAGTGTTGATTAAATTAGTAAATGCAATCACAATCTGAAGCAAGTTAATTGAGAGAATTTATTTGGCCCTGACAGTTTTATGCATGTTTGATTAAGTATTATAAGGTTTGTTTTTGATTTTGCATAATTTAACTTTAAATCCTGCACCGGGTGGGGGAGGGAGCATCAACTATTAATGACCAAAATAAACTCTTTTAAGACACACATATTTATGATTTATTTCTAAAGGCAGTATCTTCCAGATTTTTTTGTTCTGTTGCCAAAGTGACAAATATGTTCAAAGCAATATTTTGAGCCGTTCGCTTCTCGCTATAAATCTTGCGAAATGTGCACAATTCATTAAAAGTTTTGAAAGGAGTACAAGTTAGCATTTATATTGCAACAAGTGACATATAAATGTGTATGTTTGTCTTCAGAGAGGGCCATAAAACACCCGAGGCCTGGCCGGCGGCGCTGACGGGGACGGATGGGCCGCTCTCGGGGCTGGTGATGAGTTCCACCACAAATCTCCAACGCTGTCAGCACAAAACTGTTCAATCAACAGGAATATGAGTTGTGTCTTTAGGAAAATTAGCACGGGGAAGAAATACAGCCCTGAGGGCCGTGGGCGGGGTCCCTGCGGGCTCAGCTCCGAGCCCTCCTTCAGGGTCTGATCTCCCTGAATGTCAAAGCTGCCATTCCTGCCTGACCCCTGGGGCATTTCCTTGTTTATGGAGCATTTCAGCAGCACAGAGGTCAAAAATTTAGAGGTGAATGGGGCTGTGCTGGTTTTCTGTGCATTTCAGCAGCACAGAGGTCAAAAATTGGGGATTGAATGGGGCTGTGCTGATTTTTGGCACAGAATCAGGGAACGGTTTGGGTTGGAAGGGACTGAAAACCTCCTCTCATTCCACCCTCCTCCACACCTTCCATGAGACCAGGTCAACCTGGCTGTGAGCTGAAGGTCACCCTGATCTAAAACCTGGAAGGGTCAGCCTTGGCAGTGGTGCTCACACGTGTTTGGGTTGTGGGGTCACTCAGTGGAATTCCCTGGGGTTTTCTGGAGCGAAGGAAAGACCTTTCCCACCCAAGGGACTCCTGCAGGACACCAGGAGCCCCCAGTGTCACACTTCATTCAGCAGCACCCTCATGATTCCCCAAGGCAAGACTGGAAAGACAAAATGCCCTCATAATTTTGTTTTTTGGGCTGAAATTCCCATCTCTGGATTATGGCTCAAGTCCCAAGGAATGGCAGAGTGAATAAATGGAATGTGGGTGGCTCTGCTGCTTCTCCAAGTCTCCAAACAGCTGCTCCCCGTTCCAAGCTACTGGGGAAATTTATCAGCTCCTCACATCCCCTTCTCCCTGCCACAGGAGGGGCCAGGGGAATGTGGAGATGCCAATTTCCGGGGAGAACTCCCCAGGATTCCCTTATCCAAATTCCCTCTGGTGTTTCAGGATCAAACCGCCGTGCAGGGCAGGGGAAGGGCCTGGCAGGAGCTCCGGGACACCGGGAGGGTTTGGTCTGTGCAGAGCAGCAGCTCTTAGAGGTGACAGATGGCCTGAGTTATTATTATTTAATGTTCTTCTACCGTGGCACTGCCCAGACAGAGAGCAGGGCAGAAAGCCAATGCCAAAGTTGTGTCTCCTTTCCATTATGGAGAAGAATTCCTAATTCAATCTCGGGGAAACAGCAGGGAGGAAGTTGTCTTTCTTCCCTTTATATTTCTTTGAATTTTTCTCCACCTGGTTTGTTTTTGGGGTCTTTTGGGGACTCTCTGGACAGCTCTGGGCTGCCGCTCCGGTTACACTGGATAGGCACTTCAGCCCTGGTGTGACCGCCGGTGTGACCCCTGGAAGGACTCCTGGAGCGACCCCCCGTGTAATTCCGGTATGAACCCCGGTGTGACCCTTGGAGTGACCCCCAGTGTAATCCCTGGTGTGACCCTTGGAGTGACCCCCGGTGTAATCCCGGTGTGACCCCTCCGGTGTGACCCTTCCGGTGTGACCCCTCCGGTGTAACCAGGCCCGGTCGCCCCCGTTGCCAGGGCAACGCGTCCCCGCCACTTCCGGCCGTGGCAGCGCGGTCCGATGACGCAATCACCACGCGCCGCCGCTCCCCGCCCGCCGCCGCCGCCGGAACCGGAGGAACCGGAGCCGCCCCCGCACATGCGCAGAGCGGGCGCCCGGCGGCCCGGGCCTCGCTCCGCCCGGGCCCGGCGCGGCCATGGGCACCACGGTGAGTGCGGGGCACGGCCCGGCGGGCGGCGGGGCCCGGCCTCGCCCTGCGGCGGCGGCAGCTCCGCCCCGGGCCCCGGCGGTGCGGCAGCGCTCGGTCAGTGCCCGCCGGGCCCGGGGGTCCCCGTTTCCCGGGGGGAATCGCGGCCGTGCGGGGCTGCCGGGGAAGGCCAGGCCGGGCTCCCTCCGCAGCTCCCGCCGCGGGCCGGTCGGGCTCGGTGCGGGCTCGGTGCGGTGTAGGCGGAGTCGGCGTTTCCGCCCCTCCCGGCGCTCGTCCCTCGGCCCTCACCTTTATTTGTCATTGTCCCCATCCCGTGCGGCACCTCCCGGAGCGTTCGGGGCCCGCCGGAGCGTCCCGGCAGCTACGGGCGGGTCGGAGCTGCCGGTGCGCACCGGGAGTGCCCCGAGCCCGGCGGGTCCTGCCCGGTGTGCGCGGAGATCCCGCCCGCTGCTCACCGCCCAGCCCCCTTTAACGGAGAGGGACGGAAAACTCCGAGAAACGGAGAGTTCTGGGCATTTGTAACGGCCTGGGGGCGCCTCCCGGTGCGTGGTGCCGGGGGTGCCTGCCGGTGGAGCCCTCGGAGCTGGGGATGGTGCCCCGGAATGACCCAGCCGGCCCCAGAATGATGGAGGGGGTGTCCAAAGCTTCGTGTGGGCACCACGTGCGAAATCCAGGCTGGGGGATAATCACAGAATCACTGCGAGTTTTGGGTTGGAAGGGACTTAAAAACTCACCCCGTCCCACCCCCTCCCTGGGCAGGGACACTTCCACCATCCCAGGCTGCTCCCAGCCCCATCCAGCCTGGCCTTGGGCACTGCCAGGGATCCAGGAGCACCCACAGCTGCTCTGGGCACCTGTGCCAGGGCCTGCCCACCCTGCCAGGGGAGGATCTGCTGTTCCATATTCAGTTTGGAAAGTCTGTGCTCCCTGCATGGTGTTTCACGTGCCCCAGAGCAGCCTGTGGCAGGGGAAGGTGACCAGCACAAGATTTTCTGTCCTGGCATTGAGTGGCAGCTGCCTGATTGTTCCCAGCATGGATCACAAGCTGGAATCCATATTTTGCTGAGTGCTGAGCTCTTTTTAGAGTCTACATGGGCTTGAAAATTCATGCTTGAAGAGAAGCCTGGTTTGTGAGCATGTTAATGCAGAAATTGAAAATGACTGTGTTGTTTTGTCTTTTAGATCAGCTCCTGTGCAGAGAGTTGTGAGTTTATGAAGCACCTCAGCAGTTTCTGTCGCTCTTCCTAGAAGGTGTCACAGGAAAACTTCACTCTTTTGTTCCAAGGATTCAGTGGCATCCCAGAACAGCAGCGAGTTGGATGGCAACACCCCTAAAATGTAAAAATTCAGAGTTTGTTTTGTCCTCCCAGTGTTCCAGTGCTGATATTTGAGTTCATCCAAAGAGCATGGACCCACCAGAGAGGTGTTTGTTCCCAGGGTGGGCACAGCAACTGTGCAAGAGTTTGCTGGAAAAGTTTGTGAGGAAAGTTGCAAGGAGAGGCTGAATTGTCAGGAATGGAATGCCAAAAATGGGATTTTTGGCCTGTCTTGATTTAGTCCTCCAAAAATATCTCTGAGAGCCAACTGTGAGCAGCTCAGAGCCATCATGTGGGAAGTGTGTGGGGTCACATGCTGCAGAACTGGGTTGAGTTTAGGCAGGGTTGGTTCAGAGCCTGAGCAGTTCCTGTGCCTTGCTAAATCCACATTTCTGACTGGCATTTCCTGGCTCCAGACAGCAAATAGGGCAAGAGGTACCCAAATTATGAGTGTGTCTGTGATGACTGAGGAGAACCGTGGTTTCCTAAATTCCTTACATCATAATTTAGCCCTTACTCGTTTTTGGGAGTCCCTGATGATGCAGAGCCAGTACTGCCTCACATTTCTGTAAGGGCAAAAAGAAATTGGAACATGAGGCTGAGCAGGAGAGATCAGAGCTGGAATTTCCATTTCCATGGAATTTGAGGCAGGAAGCAGGCAGAGACTTCCCCACTGATACACATTGAATCAGAGAAGGATTTTGGTATCAAAACTACAATTTCCTGCAGCTTTATCATTTGTTCTGTGGTTAGGTCTGTTAGTAGCAAAACTAAAGAATTCTTGAAGTAACTCCTGGATTAGTTTTAATTTGAAGAACAGTCAGATTTTGGGTTCAACAAAGGAAAGATCTGAACACTTGGGTGTGCAAGGAGTCTGGGGAAGTCCCTGTTGTTTTCCAGCATTATCTGATGAGTGCATTGTCATTTCATAATTCCCGGAATTTGGCACATCAGAAGCCTGGGGTGAAGCAGAGAGCAGCTCAGAGGCTCCTGCTCATCACTCACACAACAACAATGGGTGTGTGGAAGGATGTTAGGATTATAAATCCTAAACACTGCAGAAGATCAAGATAATTTCACTTATCTCTGCAGGTCCCCGAGGGGAGGAATAAACTGGTGGATGCCTTTGAAAGGCTGCCTGGCCCTGCCTTGCAGTGACAGTGAGAGCACAAGGCTGGCCTGAGCCAGGGGAGGTACATCCTGTGGAGTGTGAAAAACATGATTGCCTCATTGTTCTCCCAGACTTTTCCATTATTTTCAGTTTGTTTATTTGGTGAAGCTTTGCCAAGTTTGGAAATGAGCACAAATCTGGAATCCACTTGTGAAAGTACTCAGAGAATTCTTTTTTTTTTTTTTTTTGCTTTTTAAAGGAAATGTGACCCCATGCAAACACATTAATATTACTGCTCTCACATGAATATTATTGCTCAGGTGGGTGGGCTCTTGAGGGTGGCTGTTAGATGAGGAAAGATCTGTGAATTAGCCAGGATAATTTCAGACCAAACCTCTTTGCTGCCTTAACACTGGCATTGAATAACAGCTCCCCAGTTGTTCCCAGCACGGATCACAAGCTGGAATCCATATATTGCTGAGTGCTGGATTCTTTTTAGAATCTTTATGGGCTTAAAAATTCATGCTTGAGGAGAGGCCTGGTAATTGTGAGCATGAGATAAAGTTTATAACAGGCTACAAGTGGTGCTGGCTGGGGAATTTATTTGGAATGTGGCATTGAAATAGAGTGTATTTGTGTGGGGAATAAGAAGCAAAGAGAAAGCAAATATGTTCTCATTTTGCAGTGATTAAGGGGGACCCATTGCAGTTATCCTCAGTGTTCAGATCCTGGCATTTGCTTCTACTTTCCCCTGAATCGATTCATTCCAGCTTTCTCACAGAGATTCTTCTCCAAAACAAAGATGTTTTAAGGGAAAAAGCTGAGGTTTGGAAAGCAGTTGTAAGGGAGCGCTGATACTGAAATCAGCCAGGATAAATTGCTCTGTTCCAGCTGGGATAAGTTGCTCTGTTGAGCAGCTTCAGGAGAACCAAAACTTTCTATTGTTTCTTCTTCAAAACAAAGACGTTTTAAGGGGAGAAGTGGAGGTTTGGGAAGGGTGTGCTGTTGCTGAAATGGGCCAGGATAAGTTGCTCTATTTTAGCTGGGATAAGCTGCTCTATTCAGCAGCTTCAGGAGAACCAAAACTTTATTGTTTCTTCTTCAAAACAAAGATGTTTTAAGGGAAGAAGCAGAGGTTTGGGAAGGGTGTGCTGATGCTGAAATGGGCCAGGATAAGTTGCTCTATTTTAGCTGGGATAAATTGCTCTATTTTAGCTGGGATAAGCTGCTCTATTCAGCAGCTTCAGGAGAACCAAAACTTTACTGTTTCTTCTTGAAAACAAAGATGTTTTAAGGGAAAAAGTGCAGGTGTGGGAAGGGTGTGCTGATACTGAAATTGGTTGGGATAAGTTGCTCTATTCCAGCTGGGAATAGAGCAACTTTAGGAGAACCAAAACTTTCTATTATCTGTGTTATTTAGATGAAATGCCTCTTGCCCGTGTTCTCTCTCAGCGCCAAACCAAGCTGCTCGCTGTGTCTCCCCGCAGGTGCGTCCCTCGGCGGCCGCCCAGCCCGGGGTTAGCTGTGCCAGGCTGTCCCGCTGCCGCCTGATATGTGCCCCGGGGGTGGCCTGGGGCGGGCAGCGCGGGGCGGGGCCCGATGCCGGTGATCCCCATTCCGCGGCGGGTGCGCTCGTTCCACGGCCCGCACACCACCTGCCTGCACTCCGCCTGCGGCCCCGTGCGCAGCGCGCACCTGGTGCGCACCAAGTACAACAACTTCGACATCTATCTGAAATCGCGATGGATGTACGGCTTCATCCGCTTCCTGCTGTACTTCAGCTGCAGCCTCTTCACCTCCATCCTCTGGGTGGCTCTGTCGATCTTGTTTTGCCTTCAGTACCTCGGCATCCGCATCTTCCTGCGCTTCCAGTACAAACTCTCCATCATCCTGCTGCTGCTGGGGAGGAGGAGGGTGGACTTCAGCCTCATGAATGAACTGCTCATCTACGGGATCCATGTGACCATGCTGCTGGTGGGAGGGCTGGGCTGGTGTTTCATGGTCTTTGTGGATATGTAAATAAAACCAAGCGCATGTGGGATCAGGAGGTGACTTTTCTTCCAGCCCTGAAATGTGTCAACATCCTCTTCTTTCTCTTTTTTTTTTTTTTCTAATATAAATTAATTTATTTCTCAGTGGTAATTTTTTGTGGATAAATTAACGTGCTTGTCTCTGGAGTTTGTATCTCTTTTGATGGTCGAGGTGCCATTTTGATTATCAAAGTGCAACACTTGACTGGGTGTTTTATTCTTTGCACAGTGTAAGTTTCTTTTAATCCATAAGAGCTCATTTTGCTGCTGTTCCTGTATTCCTGTGGCCATGAAAAAAGCAGGATTTATCTGGAGGACAGAAGCCAGATTATTTTGCACTCCACACTCTTAATCCATCTTCACCATTTTCCTAAAAATGTTCCTTAATGTCTCAGGCATCTAATAAGTATCTTTCTTGTAGGTTTTCGTTTTGCATATTCCAAATAAGAATCTGGGCCCAAAATTCAACAGACTGTAGGCCTTTGGGATTTTTTTCCTCTTTTATTTTTAGGTTTATGCAAGACATACATTTGCCCCACTCTCCTGTTTCATCCACTTTAAGGTGATTATGTAGCTTTGAGTGGCTTTGTCCTTTTCAGGCATTTAGTGCTGAGTAATTGAGTCTTTCCCTAATAGCACAAATCCACAGGAGGGATGGGAGCAGGGCTTGCTATCATGTGCTCCTGAAATTCCCAGTCACGGCAGATATGTTCTCATTTTGCAGTGATTAAGGGGGACCCATTGCAATGATCCTCAGTGCTCAGATCCTGGCATTTGCTTCTACTTTCCCCTGAATTGATTCGTTCCAGCTTTCTCACAGAGATTCTTCTGTCTCAGGGAGCACAATGAGGTGAGACTGTCTTACCTAGGAGAGATGGGAAGCTGAGTGCAGTCTGAGCTGGCAAGAATTGTTCCCTGAAATGACACAAATTGTTCTACCTCTGCAGCAGGGAGAGGGAGGGTCACTCCAGAGTGTTTGTTAGCAGCAGCTCAAAAAGGCAGTTGAATTTTAAGCTCAATTCTACTGGTCTTGATCTAAGATGTCACTGTGCAGTCAGTTAAGTAACTCTATTTATGGAGCCCAGAAGCTGGCCTAAAGTTTATTTTTATTCTGCTTTTGTTTGTTTGTTTTGCCTTATGATGGAATATTGCCTTTTTCCCTGCATTCTTTAAGGAACTATTTGAAAACAAGTTGGTAAAAATTATGCAGAAACTTTGTCCCTCCCTCCTCAAAACCTTCGGGGTCAATCATAGGGAAATAAGCAAGAGTGAAATTACATAACTGGTTTTTTGATCACCTCCTTGGTCAGAGCTGTGAGTTCCAGTTGCACACAGGGAAAGATCCTTCCCATTTCAGCTTGTGAGTGGTTGGTGCAGTATTTTGCTGACATACTTTGGTTTGGAGGCTTGTGGATAGAAAATTGAGAAATTTCTGTGTGGAGCCCAAAGCTGAAGCACTCCCCAAAACTCTCTCATTATGAAGTGTTACAGATAATGCAGCTGAACAACAGAGCTGAATAAATGATGGCCACGGTGGTGTGAACTTTAGACTAGCCCCAGGAGAGCCAAAGGCTCTTTCTGCAGCAAAGATGCAGCATCAGCATCTGTCACAAACTGGTGTCTGGAACTTTCCTCCCAACAGAGAGCTCCCCAGAGCCTTTTCTGGGCTTGTTCTGAGCTGCTGAGTGTCCTGTAGGGGTGAGCTGCAGCTCTCTGAGTGTGCAGGGAGCTCCCAGGAATGCCCAGCCCAGCTGCCAGCCCCGAGCATCGCGGGCTGGGGAGGCTCTCCGGTGGCTGTAATCCACATTTCCTGCGGAAAACCTGCCACAGCCCACAGCAAACAGCCCTGGCAGAGCAGCTGCGATCCTCCTTGGGCGGTGGGACCTGGTTTCACCTGGGAGTGGTTGAATTTCAACGCTCCTCGGGTAAAAAAGTGGTGATTTTGTAGTGATTTTGTGGTGGTTTGTGGTCCGGTGCCTGCCTGGTCCTCTCTGATGGACACACTCAACTGCTTGGCCAAACCTGGGGTGGTTTGAGGAGATGAAGGTCTGGGCTGTCGGCAGGTCGTGAACTTCTCTGGTTTCACGGTGTTCTTTGAAAACCCCCACAGGAACAGGGTGACACGGGCGGCTTTGATGTGTGTGCGCCGGCAAAGGGAGCAGCGATCATGCGATTAACACATGAATAGCAGGTGGTTCTCGCAGCGCTAATTTGGTCAAGGAACAAAGGAGCTGGTGGGTACAAGGAGTCTCACAACCTTTTTCATCACTGGTAATTTGACTGCGAGCCAACTGCTTTATTCCATAAATATGACAGCCCGAGTGAGCCTTTTTTGAGCTGTCCCTGCTGAGCAGCTGCCATGGGGGGATCTGGAGCTGGAGCATCACAAGGTCACTCCTGGGGGCTGGGAGACCCTTGCCAAGTGCAGGTGTGGGTAAGTGACTGATGCTGAGCAAAACCTCGGTGTCACAGAGCATTAAAATCCCATTTTGGGACCCTCGGGTCATTATCACGTCCTTGGTGAGCAGGAGATCGAGCCTCACTTTTACACCTCCCTTCAATAAACCCATGTGTGCTGCTCAGATTTCCCCTGGCCCCGTGTTCTGAGGAAGAAGGACGTGTCCTTGTTAAATCACAAAAAATAACCTGTGCCAAATGCCCAGATGTTCCTCCAGAGAGGCCCTGGGGCTGAGCTGCTTTAGCTCGGGGACTCTCCAGCATCTTCTCCAAAGGTGGCCAAGTACCTGCACTGAGAGTGCCCCGAGGATCAGGTCTGCTGTGGCAGACAGACTTAGACAACACCAAAATTAAATAATTGAGGTGGCCTCAAAGGCACCATGATGTTGAAAAATCTCTGATTTTTGGTCGTTACCAGCACTTGGACACCTTGGTGGTGTGATCCTACCAGCACACTGGGGAGGTGAAGTCCCTGTGAAGTCAAGCTGGCAAGGAAGAGGAATTAATTTTCAAATTATTTGTTTTATGATGTAATAATTTAGATATTTTAGCTCTACCTGAGTGGAGCAATATTTGGCACTTTTCCTCTTCAAAGCCTTTTCCAACTGGAGCTAATTAAACCTCATATCATCCCCAGGAGGTTGCAGAGTAAGTAAGATCTTGGGAATGGTTCAGAATGTAAATTCATTGGTTTTAATTTTTTTTTTAAAAGCTTTCAGGATTATTTTGCCAAAGTATTTCTTTCTTGCAGAACTGAGATTCCAAAACTTTCTTAGAAGCTGAAAGGGAGCCAAACCACAACTGAGGGAGGGAGAAAGAGGCAGACTAAATGTTGTATTAAGTTTATGCAAAGAATAAGTTGAGCTTTTCCTCCCCTTTAATTTCCTTGGAAAACCTGGCATTATTAATAAAGGGACACACAAAACATTAGAATACAAGTAAGGAAACAGGGGAAGTTGAACTTTCTGCTTTTCAAGATGATATTTGCCAGAAATATTTCATGTTGAGCAGGTTCTTGCAAACTGAGCCTCGTTGGGGAATTTCATGTTCTTTTGGGTATTTCACTCTTTCCAAATTCAGTGCTGGGAGGAATGGATCAGGCTTTAAAATATATTAAGTCTATTAAAGATATAAATGGCTTTAACTCTAAAATTACTGCAATTTTCACTTCATCATTCCTTCATGCAGATCCCATCTTGAACAGCGAGAGCAGATGGTTTGTCTGGATTGTTCCTTTCTTCCCATGTCTGGTCTTTAAACATTGCCATTCCCCATGGTGGATTAAAAACCCCCTTAAAACTAATCAGGAAAAATATTAGAAATGCTGATTTGGGAGAGTGTGACCATTGCAGAGCCATCCCAGACCCTTTGGAGGATGAGTCCTGCTGGCTCCAGGGCTGGGCAGGATTTTGGGGGATCCCTGAGGAGCCGTGCGGTGGCGAAGCCGCCTTGGGCCCGATGTTCAGCCTGGGAATGTTGGAAGGAGCCTGAAGTGTTGGAGTTTCACCTCGTTAACTCCTCAGAACATGGCACCAGCTGGTGTTTTGGGTGCCTGTAAGATTCTGTATGAAACATGCCACCTACATTAAACTTGGGTTGTTAACATGTTGGTGGATGGGTTGGGAGTAAAAAGGAAGGATTTCCTTTTCCTCTTCTCGTGGTGCTTGTGGGGATGTCCTGGTGGTGGGATGGCAGGGGGGGAGCACGGTTCAGGTTGAAGGCTGGACTTGATCTTGGAGGTCTTTTCCAAAATGAATGATTTTGTGGTTCTCCAAAACAGAGCAATGCAGGGTAGAGGGGATGGGAGGAGCTGTCACTTCCCACGGAGGGCACATCAGTTCGTTCCTGGGAGGTGCTGCCTTTCCTCCTTTCCCTGGTGGAGCTGAGCTTGCTCTGCAGAGCTGTAGTTTCAGGACACAGTTGTGATGCTTCCTATGGGATTAGAGGAATATTCCTGCTGTGCTGGACACTGTCATTCCCGTTATCCTTGTGTGGAAAGTACTACAGTGATGCTCAACAGCATGAAGATGCTGGACAGGACTTTGCTCCAAAGTCCTGGCAAAGCTGGAGTCTGTGGGTTTTGGAGAACCACAATGGTGTGGACAGGACCATCACAGCCCAAACTGGAGACACATTTGTGTGGCTGGAGCAGCCCACCATCCCCATGTGTGCAGGAAATGCTCCTTTCTGTTACCACCAGAGCTGAAGAGTCACAGGGGAGAACTTGAAGGGGAAGGAGGTTTCTGAGAGAGAGCAGGATTTGGATGGATGTATTTTCACTTTCAGTAATATGTGAATATGGAGCCTTTGCCATCCCCTGTGGAAGAACTTGTTTGCCCAGTTCCTAGAGGGAGCTTTGGGGCCAAGTTATGTCCCAGATTATTGCTGCAAGTCCCAAAAACAGACTGGAGAGGAAACCAGCTCTTCACCTGCCTGAAGGCTCACTGCAATTCTTCCCAGGGTTCTCCCACATCATTGGCTCGATTTCCCTCCCTCCTGGGGAGGTAGGAGACAGTGTTTACTTCCAGTTGTGGAGAACAGCACAGCACATTTCCCTTCAGGAACAGCTTTGGCTGTTCTGGAGCCTCCAGCACACACAGATAGAACGCTGTTCCAGCAAACACGTTGCTGGAAAATATGAAGCCTTGTTATCTTTCTGCGTTTTTATTTAGCCAAACAAGGTTTCCATAGCTCCTGGACAGCTCTGCTGCTGGGGGAAAGAAAAAAAACTACCCTGTCATTTCTTCACCTGCCAACTCTCTGCACTAATTTTGTCTCCCTGCTTCAAAGCACTCGTCGTGCCCAGAAACCGTCAGTTCAAAGCGAAGTTTGGTCCAGTAATGAGCCAGTGAAAATTGTTCAGTGTAAGATCTGCTTGTGCAGCTCTCAGAGCTGTGCTGAGGTGGGAGCAGAGCTGGGCAGTGGGGTCTGCTCCCAGCTGCAATCAGGGCTGCTGTTCCACAGGAGCAGCTTTAGGGGAGCAGATGAAAGGAGCATCCCTGCGCTTCCTGCATCTTCCCAAGGGATAAATTCATCTGCTGAGGGGGAAAACAAAAAAAACCACCCCATGCCTTGCACAAGGAACTGGACACTTCTCTGTGGGACTCTGCAGAGCCTCTTCCCCCACTGACCTCCACCCCAAAACGTGGGATGTTCCCTGGGCTGGGGAAGTGTGTGAGAGGGAGCTGCTCCTGCCAGGCTCAGCCTTGTGACACGGCCTGCAAGGGCCACGGCCTGACCTTGGGTGCACAAGGCTGTAGTAAATCACAGCCTCAAATGCAGCCAAAGCCAACTTCTCCCTGCAAGGAAAACACTGTATGCAACACCAAGAGACAAATACCAAAGTCCTTAGCTGGTTCTTGAAGAAAAGAAATAAATCTCCCATTGGCCCTGGTGAGAGTTTTGCCTGAGTAAGGACATCCAGATTATGCATGCTAATTAAATGAACGACCCATCCCTTCAGAGCCTGCTCTCTGCTGGGAATTCCCCTCTGAGTAACTTGCTCCCAGTGAGGAAAAGAGTTGCATGAAAAATTTCCCAGATGGTGAATCTGTTAGAGAAAATCACAATCTGTTTGTGCCTTTTTCAAACAAAAAAGAGCACAGGAGACGCTGCGGAATAAATTTGTTGTTGCAAACCATTTGCTCAGTAATGGGGAGAATTTAGATGGGCAAAGAGATTTTTTTTTTTCCGGAGGAGTCTTATCTCCCTGCCTCGAAAAATGAGGCATGTTTTAAAAAATGAATCCCAGGGATGTATCTTTGAAAAGCCCAACGCTGTTGCTTTAATTTTTATTCCGACATCAAGGGTGTCTGAAGCCGCCGGGGGGACAGCGGCTCGTCCATGCAAAGCTCCCGAGGAACAATCGCGGCTGTGTGCGGCACAAAGGAGCCGTTTCACAGCGCCGAGCCCCGCCGGGTGCCCTGCCAGCATCCCCGGGCACCGGGACCGGCAGCCCCGGGCCCCCCGCCAGCCCCGCCGGCCCCGCGGCCAAAACCAACCCCGGGCAGTGCTGGGGGATGGAACAGGGAGATGGAGCAGGAGATGGAGCGGGGAGATGGAGCGGGGAGATGGAGCAGGGGAGATGGAAAGGGGGAGATGGAGCAGGGGATGGAGCAGGGGGATGGAGCAGGGGGATGGAGCAGGGGGATGGAGCAGGGAGATGGAGCAGGGGGTGGAGCAGGGGGATGGAGCAGGGAGATGGAAAGGGGGAGATGGAGCAGGAGATGGAGAGGGGGGTGGAGCAGGAGATGGAGCAGGAGATGGAGAGGGGGGTGGAGCAGGGGAGATGGAGCAAGGAGATGGAGAGGGGGAGATGGAGCAGGGGATGGAGCAGGGGTTGGAGAGGGGAGATGGAGCAGGGAGATGGAGCAGGGAAATGGAGCAGGGGGATGGAGAAGGGAGATGGAGCAAGGAGATGGAAAGGGGGAGATTGAGCAGGGGATGGAGCAGGGGGATGGAGAGGGGAGATGGAGCAGGGAGATGGAGCAGGGAGATGGAGCAGAGGGATGGAGCAGGGGGAGATGGAGCAGGGGAGATGGAGAGGGGGATGGAGAGGGGGATGGAAAGGGGGAGATGGAAAGGGGGAGATGGAGCAGGGGGATGGAGAGGGGAGATGGAGCAGGGGATGGTGCAGGGGGAGATGGAGCAGGGGGTGGAGCAGGGGGATGGAGCAGGGGATGGAGCAGGAGATGGAGCAGGGAGATGGAGCAGGAGGATGGAGCAGGGAGATGGAGCAGGGGGATGGAGCAGGGGGATGGAGCAGGGGGATGGAGCAGGGGGATGGAGCAGGGGGATGGAGCGGGGGAGATGCAAAGGGGGATGGAGCAGGGGAGATGGGCACTGGGGCCGGGCAGGATGGGCAGAGGGAAGCTTTGGGTGCCAGGCTGTGCCCTCTGCAAGGGGACAAGGACAGGAATTGGCACTGGGAGATGTCAGCACATCCCTGCCTGCACTCTGCCTCTGCTGCCCCACTGCTGCTGCCTGGCCACATTTCACTTCAAATCTGAATTTCATAAAAAGCTCCGAGCCAAGAAAAATCCTTCCAAGTTTGTCTTTTTTTTTTTTTTTTTTTCTTTTTTTTTTTTTTTCTCCTCGTTTAAACTTCAAATGAGCACTGCTTAATAGTTTCTTGGAAAGGCGTTTGCTTGCAGTTCTGTGCAATGTAGGCACTGTTACTTCCTTCTTTTCCATGTGAGGCTGACTGCAAACTGTCTGGTGGCAAACATGAAACCAGCGTTGTGCAACGGGGATGGGGATGAGGGGAGGGAGGCGGGGAGCAGCCCAGGCCCGAGTTTTCAGTGTGGAGCTTTCCCAGCAAAAACTGATGGGGAATTCTTGTGCATGCATTGATTTAATCAGCCCTTTTAATAACATCAGAAGTGCTGGGAATTACATAACCACGCTCCTGTCTGGGTTTTGCTGGGTTGTTGAGGAGAGATTTATGTGCCTTCAGGACTCGCTGAGCCTCAAGGACTGAGGGTCCAGCACGAGGCACGACAGGGACCTGCTCAGAGCTCTGTGCTCCTGCCTCGCCTTGCAAACCGAGCTGCTAGTGCTGATTTGCCAACAAATTTCCTATTTACTGCTCACCAGAGCATCAGTTGTGACAAATAGACAGAAGAAGGCAGCATTTCACTGAAAGCATTTTATGTACTGATTAAGACACTGTACAAAGAGCTCCTCTGGGTGCACGGGGAGCCTGGCTTGCAAAGTCACTGTTGCAGCGTTTGGGGGGGCTGCTGTTGGGTCAAAACCCACCCAAATTGATGCATTTCTGCACTCTGGCTGCCCAGAGCCAGGGCAGTGCAGTGAGTGCCCTGTGCAGGAGCAGGGGGTGGTTTCCACAGAGATTGATTGTGCTCACACATTGTGAACGCCCTCGGGAAGGGCTGGGTGCAGGGAAAACACAGGAGGATTTTTCTGATCAGTAACGACAGGATAGCCATGTGCTGCAATAAGGACAGGAAAATTTCATGCTTCAAGGACTGTAGCTGCCCTGCACAGAGGGCAGGAGGGGGCTGGCAGGAGGGGGGATGAATGGTGGGCACGCAGGGAAGGGCTGGAGGATTTTTGGTCTCTTCCTTCAAAGCATCAAGCACCAAAGGAACAAGAACCAAGACCTGAACCTCTGGTAATAACTCTGTGTAAATGTCTAATTCTGCTGCAATCAATGGCAAACTCTCGGTGCTTTCAGCAAGGTCAGGGTTTCACCTTGTTTCCTCTCAAACAAACCTGCCTCTTCTTGGGGAAATAAATAAACCAGCTGAAAGCAAAGCCTGGAAGGTCAAGTTGCAACACTCAAACCTACAGAAGATGTACATTGTTTGTGTCCTGTGTCACACAAGAAATACGAGGCCAGACCCTGAATTCCCTCATTTCAGGCCCCTGCTGGGGGATTTTTCCCAGGCTGACTCTGCTGTAATTCCTGCTTTGTGCTCCTTCCTGGCTGGTGCAAGGGAGCAGCCCGGGATGGGAGGAAGGTGAATTTGCTTTTCCAATGTCAAGGGTTGAATTCAGCCCAGGAGTACAAGCTGCACCTCCCTGGGGGTCCAACAGCCCCCAGCATGATAAGAGAATGGTTTGGAGAAACCATCCCAGTCCTGCAGGCCCTGCTGGGCCCACCACACAGCTTGAGCTCCACACTGGTGACAGAGTGCAGTGAGGCCACTGGGAACAGAGATGGGCAATGAGCAGCTTTGTTCAGGAAGAATATCTTCACAGAAAGGGTTGGAAGGGGCTGCTAAGGGAGCTGGTGGTGTCCCCACCCCTGAAGGTGTCCAGAGAAGGGCTGGAGGTGTCCAAGAAAGGGCTGGAGGTGTCCAAGGAGGGGCTGGAGTGTCCAAAGAAGGGCTGGATATGTCCAAAGAAGGGCTGGAGGTGTCCAAGGAAGGGCTGGAGGTGACACCCAGTGCTCTGGGCTGGGTGACAAGGTGAGGATCACTCACAGGTTGGACTCCACGGTCTGGCAGGGCTTTCCCAGCCTCGGTGCTGCTGGGATTCTGTCATTCTGCTCACAGCACGCCCATGACCTTGAACATCTTTTCCCTCCTTGCAGCGCATGATTCGGGGGAGAGCAGGGGCGGGGGGCGGCGGCACCAGGATCGAAACGTTTGTTCAGCAATTGCTGCAGAAAGAAAAACTCGCTTCAATCCGCAGAGATGCCAACTGAATTTTTGTTTTGTTTTGGCGCTCTGGAGGCGAGCCAGGAGCGGGATGTTGTGAAGTCTCCGGCAGCTACTGCCTGCTTGTTCCATACCAAGCATAACTCCGGCTGTATTTTTATCGGCAAACTCGGTCCCACGCGCGGGGATGAGCGAACGGGAGCCGGGGCTGCTCCCGGGCACCACCGGGCACCACCCGGGCACCACCCGGGCACCACCGGGCACCACCCAGGCACCACCGGGCACCACCCGGGCACCACCGGGCACCACCCGGGCACCACCGGGCACCACCGGGCACCACCCGGGCACCAGCGGGCACAGCCCGGCCCCGCCTGCAGCCGGAGATCCCTCCGGAGGGTATCCCCCATCCCTGCCAGCTCCAGCAGGAACAGTGGCTGGGTTTATTGGGAAAAGGGGAGCAGAAGCAGCTCTGTTCCTATTGAGGTCCCTGTTCCTATTGAGGCCCCTGTTCCCACTGAGGTCCCTGTTCCTGGGTCTCAGGGCAGGATGGGTTTATTTGGAAAAGGGGAGTAGAAGCAGCTCTGTTCCTATTGAGGCCCCTGTTCCCATTGAGGCCCCTGTTCCTATTGAGGTCCCTGTTCCTATTGAGGTCCCTGTTCCTGGGTCTCAGATCAGGGTGGGTTTATTGGGAAAAGAGGAGCAGAAGCAGCTCTGTTCCCATTGAGGTCCCTGTTCCTGTGTCTCGGGGCAGGGTGGGTTTATTGGGAAAAGGGGAGCAGAAGCAGCTCTGTTCCTATTGAGGCCCCTTTTCCTATTGAGGCCCCTGTTCCTATTGAGGTCCCTGTTCCTCAGTCTCAGGGCAGGGTGGGTTTATTGGGAAAAGGGGAGCAGAAGCAGCTCTGTTCCCATTGAGGCCCCTGTTCCTACTGAGGTCCCTGTTCCTGGGTCTCAGATCAGGGTGGGTTTATTGGGAAAAGGGGAGCAGAAGCAGCTCTGTACCCATTGAGGCCCCTGTTCCCATTGAGGTCCCCGTTCCACGGTCTCGGGGCAGGGAATTTCGGGGATTGCTTTTCTCGTTCCACGCAGGGCCGGGGCTGTTTGTGCTTTGTCAGCAGAAGGGCCCCGCTCTCTCCCTCGCACAATGGAGTATAAATAGCCTTCCGTGGCTGTCACCTCGCTGGCTCTGACGGCGATGCCCTGATTTATCCCTGCGTCCGGAGGATGCTTCAGGTGTGTGTGCGCTCTCCCCCCGGGACCCAAGGCGCATTTCAATGGAACAAACGCCTCTTTAAGATGCTCTGCTAAGCACTGGCACTCTGAGCCCGGGGTTTTAGCGTTTCCCAAAGCCGGGATGGCACGAGGGGGAGAACCGAGGCTGCTGTCGCTGTTTAAGCGCTACAACTGTTGCCTTCACAAAGGATCAGCGCTCAGAACGGGGAGACATCTTAAGGATGTCTGACAAATATGTATGTACATTCAGGGACCGAGCCTCGCAGCCGGCACCTGGTGAAGGGAATTGAACATGACAGAGCTCCACGGGGGATGGAGCCGATGCTTTACCTGCCTCCAGCCAGCCCCCGGCACCTCCGGGTGGGACAGAAAGGGAAATGGGGGCTCTCTGCTGTCCCCCAGTCTCTTTGTCCAGCTGCCCATCTCGCTCTCATCGTTGTTTTACACTCCACAGCCCCAGCATGGCCTGGGATCAGCGGGTGTTATCAATATATGATTTATCTCAGAGCATCAAAGCAAGTGACAGGAGATCTGTGGTGACATCTGACCAGGTGGCCCGTCCATGCCTCACCCCTCTGCCTTGCCTGCACCTTGGCTTCCCCTTTGTTCCCAAAAAAAGCCCCCGAGGTGACTATGGATGCCTTTTGAAATGCTCATCGGCACATTATCCATCAGATACATATTTACAATCATTCATTAAATTAGGATGTACGTTTCATTCTTCTTTCTTAGAATATTAATGCCTACTCCTGGCTGAAATGCCATATGAATATTCATTAAAAAATCAATCAATTCCTTTGCCAGGAATGATGTCATTTGAGCAATAACTGAAGCAGTAATCGAGCATGCTATGAAAAAACGATGAATGCCATCAGATCTAATGTTTATTGAACCCTGTGTGGGTAAATCACAGCAGGTTTTTTCCCATGCTTTTGTGTGCAGCCACTGGTGCTCCAGTTCCTCCTCCTGCCGGGTGCCAGGAGCCCAGCCCAGCCCCAGAGGAGCACCTTGGAACAGGTGGGAGACATCCCACAGGGATGGATGGGGCTGGGGCTGGGCAGGACATCACATCCCTGCCCAGCTCCTTGTGAACAGTGCCTTAGAAATTTGTCTTATAACAGTGGGACACAAAACTCTCCCAAAATTGTTGTGGGAAACCTGGAAAATTCATCAGCTGAAGGTTTCTTTCCCATAGATCTTTGGCTGGCAAAGCTCTCTCCCCTCTCCTGGAGTGCTGTCCTGGGTGGGGTGAATGGTGGTGTTTCTTGGGGTGCCCTCTGTGCTTTAAAGGTGCAGCTACCAGGGCAAACACAGAATAAAGAGTCACAATACGCTTCAGGGGGGATCATTATTACTCTAAATTTTCTCAGACCAAGACTTTTCTCAACAATAGCAAAGGAGCTGTGCCAACGCACAGGCCTGACTGCAGCTCCCGTGATAAGATCACACTCCAGTTCTGTGGGAAATATGAAGAGATTTGGCTTAACTTCAGTACCAAGAGTCACTCAGTCCCTCACAATAAAACCCCAGACCACTTTGTGCCCAGGAACAATATTCCAGGAGGCACCTGGGGATGCTCCATGCCCTGCCTGGTCCATTGGCAGTGACCAAGACAGGAGCTGTGCTGGTTTGGTGAGCAAGGAGAGCCCTCCCTGTGCGTGTCACCTCCTTCCCAGCGGGGACAGGGACAGAGCCGCTCCCGCAGCACCTGCCGGTGACACCGGATCCCGGCAGAGCAGCAGGAGGAGGAGGAGGAGGAGCAGGAGCCAAGGTTACCCGCTCCCACCCCCAGCACTGCAGCAGCGACTCGTGAATCAGGCTCTGACAGCGCTGACTTGCTGCATCAGTCACATCACAGACACTTCAACCCAAAATATTCCTCTACAGAAAGGAAGGGGAAACACAGACCGATTATGCCAGTCTCATTTACATGCTTAGCTCAGAGAAATCAAACGCCTGACTCTGTCTCTGGCAGTTTCTCATCCAGGGGATCATCATCTCCTGCAGAGCACACACGGGGCCACCTCCTCCCCTTTCCACCTGGTCACAGTTACTTGCCCTGCAAGGGTGACCTGAGCATCTTGATTTAGAGGCATCCTGCCTGTGATCCTGAGCACCCACATCAGGCACAGTGAGGGGTGTCAGAGGAGCTGCAGGGAGAGCCTGAGCACCATTTGTTGGCTCAGCAGTCAACTGAGTGGCCAGCTTTAAATGAATTAAAATTATGAACCAACAAAGACTTTGAAAAAGTGGTGGTTGATCACTTTCTCTGATCAAAAGAATGATTAGAGAAATGAGCCACACTCTGAGAGGGTCTGCAGGGAGTTTGGGCTGAGATATATCCTGAGGTGTTGCTCCATGTCCCCAAATCCCCCAGGCTGGCCCCCTCCACATTTCAGGGGTGTCCAGGGAGCTGCTTTACCTCCTCTGCCAGACCCAAAGGAGATGCTCCTTCCCAGTTTTCCAAACTCTTTGAAGCAATCCCTGACTCCAGTGCAAAGCTGCAGCCCTGGTGAGTCCCCTGGGAGCTGCCTCGGTGTCCCAGGGCTCCTGGATCCAGCACTGAGGGGATGTCTGCTCCCACAGCCAGTGTCAGATGGTTCATCTGGGGAGCAGAAATCATGGGCAGAGCTCAGAGAGAGCGCAGGCAGCCAGAGCAAGGCTGGTGGTGTCCTGTGGATTGCGCCAGCTCGACTGAAATACCATTTCTGAGCTTTAGAGGCAATTAAACATCAGCATCATTTACCAGACGAGCTTCCATCCACCAGCACGTTGAGTCTTTAAGATGAAAGAAGATACTTTTATGGAAATTTATTTTAATGCTGCTCCTGGGAGCGCAGTCTGCAGGCTGTGTCCAGGGAGGTCAGAGGCTCCCAGGCCAGCAGCTCAGCTGAGCCAGGCTGTGAGCACCTGCCACCAATTAACACAGGCAGAAAATGCCTCCCAGGGCTGGGCTTTCTCTTCTCCCACTTGCACAGGCACCACACCATTATATAATAAATAATTACTAAAACAGGCCAATGATACATGATTTTGTGTTGTTGTCCTGCTCTCACCTCGGGGGACCCAGCTGGAAACGAGCAGTGCCTTGAGCTTCTGGAGCAATTCCCCAGCAGGATCTGAAGGATTTCTCTATTTACTAACAAGTAAAGCCTTTTTACACACAGCCTTGTGCCAGTTTAGGCAGGACAATGCAGCTGCCTTGGAGACATCTCATTTCTGTTTGTTTTAACTTATTCCTAATCATTTTAATGTAAATCAAATAAGCCTGGTTGGAGTCAAAGCAATCCACATCTGCACCGTGTCAGCTGCGTGGCACAGGGCGATGCTCGAGCCTTGTGTAGAGGCTTCATGTGAAGAACTCCGAGATTTATTCATGGTATTCATAAAAAATAACAACTTTCACTTCACCCCATCCCTGGAAGTGTCCAATGCCAGGCTTGGAGCAGCCTGGGATGGTGGAAGGTGTCCCTGCCTTGGATTGGGATGGTCTTTAGGGTCCCTTCCAAACCATTCTGGGATCCCAGGAATATCTGGGTCCATCCCATCACCCCAGGAGTGACTCCATCGTGCTGATGGGGGAAAGCCCTCTCAATGTCCATTTTCCAGAGCAGGGGGGTGGCAGAGGCTGCCTGCAGAGCTTCCCTGTCCTGGCTGGCATCAGGGGCTGGAGTGGATGGAGGGCTGGGAGAGCTGGAGCCATCATAGCCCTCTCAGAGCTGGGAAGGAGAAAACCCCACAGAGAAAAAATGAGAGAGCTGAACAGCCACCAAAGACAACAAACAAAGGCTTCCATGGGTAAGGAATCATCCCCTGGGTGCTGTGGCTTTGGCTGAACAAAGATTTGTCCCAAAATGTGGTGTTAACACCTCATCCCTCGTCCCATGTGTGGCACTGGAGGATGTGGGGGATGCTCACTGTCCCAGCTGCAGTGGCAATGGCTCTTGTCACCAGAGACTCACAGGGCCACAGCCAGGTCCAGAGAGCTCAAACACCATCAAAATGCCAATTCTGAGCCTCCCAGGGGAGCTCTGGGGGCTGACATGGAAACATTGCTGGGCTGGAATGAGACCCCCCGTGACCCAGGAGAGATTTACTGCAGCAGGGTTGGAGCTTTCCCAGTGAAATCCAGCCCAGGCAGGATCCCTGGTGGGAGCACAGAGAAATCCTGCAGCAGGAGGAGATGGAGACACCACAGCACAGGAGGCAGGACCATCATCAAACCTCCTAATGTCCATTTTCCAGGGGGAAAGGTGGTGTAAGAGCTGCCCTCAGCCCTGGTTTGAGCTTTGTGGCTGATAGGGAGCACCTGGAGGGTCCCTGCTCTCAGTGCCAGAGCCTCTGCCCTGCTGGTGGCCACAAATCCTCAAAGAACCAGCTCTGCCCTCACTCGTGGTGCTGTTTGGTTTTAAAGATTGTCTCTATTCCTGCAGGAGGGAGCACCACAAGCAGAACTCATCACCTGGCAAAGTTCACTGGGCTGCTGTGACCAGCAGAGGAAAAGGCAGATCCCTCTGGCATGAAGAGAGGCACAGAAAGGAGGGGTTCTGATACATTTTGTTTTGTTGTTTGCCACCATTCTGGGTGTGATGCTGATCCCAGGGAACTTGGCTGGGCTGTAACAGAGCCCTGTGGCCTCTCCTCCCTCCATGAATATCAATTGTGCTCAGGGCTGGCTAAGTGGGCCATCCCAGGGAAGGTTTCTGGAGATCCTCTCCACCTTCCTCAAGGCCTTGTAGCTCACAGCCCAGCACAAATATTGGTCACACCTTGGGCTGGGGAGATAAAACTTATTCTACCTACAAAGCAAACTACAAAAATTCTTCCTAATGTGACAATTGAAGTCCTCTGAAGGATTGCTGCAGGATAACGAGCCTCCTGGCAGATTCCTGAATTTTTGCAGGTCTTCCAGCACCTGCTCAGGGTGATCCCAACCCCACAAAGTGCTGGGAATCACTCTAGGGGCATTCCCAGCCCAGCATCTCTGCAGGCAGGAAGATTAGAAAGAGCTTTTTGCTTTCCAAAGTTTGCTGGAAAGTCACATCCCTGCACAAAATAAATCAGAGATTGGCACAGAGATTGATGCTTTGCCATGGGCTGGTCCCCAGCCAGGCTGGCTCCCTCACCCAGACATCCAGAAATCCACCTGGAAATGAAGCTGCAAAGTGCATTTTAGCCACCTGCAGTGGCCTTAGAGCCCAGAATTTGGAGAAAGAACAAAATCCCTAAAGCTTTGCAGTGAACAGAGAAAGTTCAGCTGCAGCTAGAAGGGGTTAAGGGGACGTGGGATGCTGCAGGATTGTTTCTTCTGCTTCACTAAACCACTGTTCAGATGGAAAAAAAATAAAAAAGTTAGCTGTTCTCCTGCAAGAATGTAAATGTTGGGTATTTTATCAAGTGATTTCTTCAGCCCTCAAGCCATTCTTCAATTTGAAATGCTAGATTGAAAAAAATGCAGGCAAGAGAGAGAGAGAGAGAGAGAAAGAAAATATTTCCGCAGCCCAGGAACACTTTGCAGACATTATGGAAAATGTTGCCTGGTTTGTTTCCTCTACTCACTGAACCAATCTTTCGCATTAAAATCAGCAGAGTAGTAAATAAACATGTTTTCTCTAGCCCCGGAGCCATTCTGAGACATCAAATGGTACTTAAGAAATGTTTCTTTCTCCATCACGGAACATTTTTAAAATGTCCATGGCTGAAGGGAGGGAGATGCTCCTGTGCTGGAGCATTAAGGGCTCTGCTGTCTCTCCAAGCTGGGGAGGCCCTGGGCGAGTCTCAGAGCTCAGATCTCCTCTCCTGTTGGAGCACTGCAGGAGGAGCTGAAGTTTTCCAGCTCTGCAGCTCCCTGTGGATGTGGTTGGATTTTCTGAGACCCTCAGGGATGTGCTGGGGGCTCCCAAACCCCAAATCCCTGTGCTGAGCCAGGGCATGGAGCTGCTCAGCGCAGCACTTGGGGCCACAGGAGTGCCCTGAGCCGTGTCCCCACGTCCTGTGTGACACAGGGATGCTCTGATGTGGCTGTGGTGCTCAGGGGGGGACAGGGGACAGTGCTGTCACCCCACGGGGGTGTTTGTCCCCCAGAGCAGTGCTGTAGCCCCACAAGGTTCTTTGGGGCATCTCCTGGGCCAGGGAAGCTCTTGCAGGAGATATTTCTCCTATTTTACATCTCCCTGTGCCAGGTGGCTCCAAGCCCTGTCCAGGGACACTTCCAAGGATGCCACAGCTGCTCTGGGCATCCCCACCCTCCCAGGGAAGGATTTTGTCCCAAAATCCCACCTAACCCTGCCCTCCCTGGAGCCATTCCCCCTTTTCCTGTTGCTCCTTCCTGATGAGCTGATGTGGAGGTGCTTCAAGGAAAACCGAGGAAGAGGAGAAGGGTTCTACGGCTGCTCTGCTCAGAATGCAGTTGGGGACATATTTCTCATGCATCATTTCTAAAAAAAACCCCCGAATTTATCTTGAGCAGAAAAGCAAATGTGTTTGTCCTGACCTGACACTGTTTTTTAAAGTGTCAAGTGCTAATGAAATTCCTCAGCCTTGAGCAGTTCTAGGCATTCAATGCTGATTTTTAAAATATGGGGATATTTTGCCGCAGATTTTGAGGCAGCCTCGAAATGATGAATGTTGGTGAGTGTGAGAGGAGAGAAACTTCCAGATCCAAAGAAGTTCTGACATAATCTCGCATGCAAAGCAGACAGCAAGAGGCTCCTGCTTTAAAGAGGTTTTTTGTTACTCCTTTGAAATTCCTTTAGCAGACGTAGGGCCAACGCTGCACACTTTCATCATGCAAATTTGCTGATTTTAATATTTTGGGCTTAGGGAGGCAACAAAGCAAAAGGACTTTTTTAATTTTTTAGACTGTAGGATGAAATTTGGAATGGAAATGTGCCCACAAGGCTCGAGCAGTCCCACCTCAGATTACTCTGCTTTTTGTGATGCTTGAAAGGCTTTTTCTGCAGGAGGAGGGTGTGGAAAAGGGGCAGCCCTGGAGCTGTGGGTCAGCACAGGGCACCTCCCTGTGACATCCAGTCTGGGCTGGGATAAACACCAAAACTGGGGATGGAAGCTCATTATATAGTGAAATAATTAAGGTAATAAGTGTAATTATAAATAAATACATAACAGGAATGAGATTAAATGAAATGAAAAATAAAAAAGAAAAATAAATTATCAGGTTAAAAAAGAAATGAAAAGGAAATTAGGAAGGAAATAATGAAATTCATTAAAAAGAAAAAATAAAATTAAATAAAATATAAACAGACAAAATAAATGGAATTTAAAAAAGTGAAAGAGGAAAAGGAAATTAAAAATATAAACAGCAAAAAGGAAATAATATAAAATAAAGACTAAAATGAGATAAAATATTAAGTGAGAATAAAATAAAATAAAAATAAAATAGACTAAAATAAAAATCAAATGAAACAGACAAAAAATGAAATAAAAATAAACCATAAAATTTAAAAATAGAACAGAATAAAATAGAATAGAATAATAGAATTAAAAATAGAATAGAATAAAATATAAAATATAAAATAAATAAAAAATAAAATAAATAAAATAATATTAGAATAGAATAGAATAGAATAAAATAATAATAGAATAGAATAGAATAGAATAAAATAAAATAAATAATATTAAAATGGAATAGAATAGTATAAAATAATATTAAAATAGAATAGAATAGAATAGAATAGAATAAAATAATAATAGAATAGAATAGAATAAAATAAAATAAACAATATTAAAATGGAATAGAATAGAATAAAATAATAACAGAATGGAATAGACTAAAATAAAATAAAATAAAGCAAAATAAAATAAAATAAAATAAAATAAAATAAAATAAAATAAAATAAAATAAAATAAAATAAAATAAAATAAAATAAAATAAAATAAAATAAAATAAAATAAAATAAAATAAAATAAAGTAGAACCCATTGGGAGCCGAAGGCAGCAGCCCGAGCCCCGCGGTTCCCGCCCCGCTCCGGGCCGTGCCCGCCCCTCCCGGGCCCGGGGCTGGGGGAGCGGGCCCGGGGGGTTCGCGGTGTCCGCGCCGGTCCCGCCCCCCGCGGCTCCTCCTGCGGGTCCCCCCGGGCCGGTGCCGCCCCCCGCCCGCCCCCGCCCCGCGGGCGGCCCTGGCGCGGAGCCGCTGCCGGTGCCGGTCCCGCCGGGCCGGTCTGTGCGGCGGCTGCCGGCGCTGCTGGGCGAGGTCAGGGAAAGTCCATGTGAGGAGCGGCTGGAATCACTTCCTGCCGCCGCCCGGCCCCGCCGCGTCAGGCCCAGGGCAGCCTCGGGGGCCGGCGCCCCGCAGGTGAGCGCAGCCCCGGGACCCCGGCCCGGCCCCGACCCCCGGCCCGGCCCCCGCCCGGCCCCGGCAGCGCCCGGGGCAGCGCCGAACCCGCATCGCCCCCGGGCCGGGCTGTGCCGGGCTGTGCCGGGCTGGGCTGGGCTGGGGGACGCGCACATCGCGCCCGTCGCCCGCGGGTGCCGGGGGTCCCGGCCGGGGGTGCGGGAGGGGAAGGGCAGGGCAGGGGGGACCCGCCGGGCTGTATCCCCCGCGGGAAGCGGGGTTCGGGGGCTCCTGGCGGTCCTGCGGCAATGCGGGGTTGGGCTGTGCGGGAACCCCCTCGGGGGCTGCGGGTTAGGGGTGAGTGCAGGCGCAGGCTCGGACTTTGGCTCGCAGGGGAGGGGAACGCTGCGAAAAGGGAGAGATTGAAATCCAAAACCCGGCCGAACCCCGAAACGGGGGTTTGGGGATGGACCCCCGAGCCGTGGGGGCTCACGGGGTCCCCTTGTTCGGGTGGGATGTGCCCCCATCCCAGGGGGACCCCTCTGTCGGGGGCTGGCGCCGCTCCGGTGTGCGGGGAGCGGGGCCGGGAGTTGGGCTCGGCCGGGAGCGCTCCGTGCCCGCCGCAGCCCTGCTGTAGTTACAGCGCTCAAGGACTTCTCCAAACATCTTCCCTGCCCTAGGAAAAGCCAGCGCCAGCGGTACATCGCGTGCTGCTCCGCCGGCCCGGCCGACGGCGAAGTGCAGGATCACTTCCAGCCAAGTCTCCATTACCCGCCGGCTCATTAATTTGAATATTCCCTTTTTTTTTTTTTTTTTTTTTTCCTCTTCCCCTCTCTCCCCCCTCCTCCTTTCCGGAGGCATTTGCGAAGCTTGTGGGCAGCTTGATGTGCTCGCTGCCTGCCAAGTGTTTGCCTCTCGCCCTGCGTAATTGAGGGGCTGGCGTGCCGGCTCACCTTCTCCAGCTGAAATATTAAACAGCAGGAGAAGCTGGGATCGGTAAACAAAGCGGGATGATTGCTGCTGCTGCTCCGTGGGGACACTGCCCCTGGGGTCCTGGGGAGAGCCGGGGCTGCTCCAAACTGCAGCATCCCAGCACGCCTCCCCCCCAAATCTCCTGCCAGATTCACAGCCTGCTCTGAAATTCTGAAAGCTTTTAACTAAAAAGAGCAAAGCTGAGCTGTTCCTCAGCAGCTGACTTGCTGTGGCTTGCCCAACCGAGAACAGCAAGGCTGTGACCCCAAGGTGAGGATGATGGGGGTGATAATGCTTGGATTTGAAGTAAGTGGCAAGTAGAAAAAAAAATCAGGGGTCTTATCCTCTCCCTCCTGAGAGTTAATGTCCTTCTGTGGCTGTAACTGCTGTGTTTTGGGGTTTTTCCTCCTGCAGAGGCCTTTTAATTAAGGCTTCACTGGGTAACAGCTGTCGTATTGGGACAGAGGAGGGTGGGGATGGATTTCTGAAACTTAAAATTTGTCAAAAAAAAAACCCTCCCAAGGCGGCTGGAATTACAGAGAGCAGAGTAAAGCCAGGCATCAGGGCAGGAGCAGGGGGTCCCATGGGGGCCAGAGGGTGATCTGTGAGTTGGTTGGGCTGTGGCTGTGCAGGGCAGTGTTCCCAAAACGTTGCCCAGGGCTCCCCAAGCTTTTCCCAGAGCCCCCCTGTGTTGTGAGAGATGGATGCCATTAGCCAGGATGCGTGCGTTGATGCTGGATCACTTTGGAAGTGATATTTTTGGAGCCCTCTGGCAATATAAAAGCCTTTTAGCTCCCCCAGCCATGACTGTGCTTTCCTGAGGGAGCCTGCTGGAACTGGAGGCAGATTTTGACTCCTCTTGGCTGGTGCCAGTGACAGGGCAGCATCCCCACACTCGGGGGGACACGGAGCATCCTCACTGCTTGTAAGTCCAAGAAAGAATATTTCCTTCTCCTTGAACTTGAGCCTGGCTGGAGCATCCAGGTGAGTCCCTCTGGGCTGGGCTTTGGCTCAGATCCCAGCTGGAGGTGTCAGGAGGAGCGAGGCCACTTTGCAGCATTGCTGGCCAGGGGAGAAACACCAGCAGAGCTCCTGCCAGAGCCTGATCCACCCGGGGAGATCAGGGCTGGCTTGGGAGGAACCTCCAGACTGTGCTTTCCTGGCTGGGGACACAGCCCAGCTCACCTTGGAATGGAAATATTTATTTCAGGCTGTCTTGTTGCACAGCCCCTGCTCCCTGCCTGGCCTCCTGGAGGGCTGTGGGGTGGGCAGGGATGGGGTCAGAGGTGGCTTTGGTGGCACTGGGGGGGACAGGGATTGGGGACAAACACCCTGGAACAACCCGGGAAAGAGTGCTGGGACTCGGCTCCTGCTTTGCTCTGTGTTTAAAAATACTCTGACAAAATGGGGTTAGAAGGAGGGTTCAGCCATGGCTTTGAGTTTTTCCAGGTTTTTTGAGCCAGCAGCTTTTCAGGTGGGGAAATAGGGTGGGATGTGCTGGGCCAAAGGGAACTGCTCTGAGACAGCTACAGGGATGTGAGGAGCAGGGGGGGCTGCACTTGAGTGTCTTTCCCCCCCCCCTCTTTTCTAACCTTTGAGTTTACTTGAATGCAATGAAAGAAATAAAACCCAGGCATGCAGCTGGAGGAAATTAAAGGGAATTGTGAGTTCCCTGCCATACCTAATGGCCAGAGCGAGCATCGAGCATCGGATCTTGCTGCAATTAGGCTTCAAATCGAGCTGAGCCTGGGCTTGGCATCCAAGGAGCAGCTTCCCAGCCCATTTATTCCTCATGCAGGGAAGTGGCAGCGCATCCCATGGCCCTCAGCACCCACTGGGATGGGCACACCTACAGGAGGGCGTGTGGGGTTTTTTAAATTTTATTAAATCAAGCCTGTAGAGCAATTGAGAAATAGGTGAAGCGTGCTTAAAAGAGGGTGAGGCTGTTGGTTTTCTCTACCTGACTTTATTTGCGGAGTGACAGGAATTTTGACAGGCTTTGTGTCTTTTTTAGCAAATCAAGTGTCATGCCAGGTTTGCCTGTGGATGAGATCATTTGCAAAATATGTTTCCCAGCTTGCTTCAGGCATAATTCATTGTGTCAACTGCAATTGCTCATTTGCTAGGAACTGTGATTCATTAGTGGTTTATTTTTTGTTGGGGTTTTTGGTTTTTTTTTTTAAGTTCAACTTGTTTTTGAGCAAATGTTTGGAGGCAGAACAGGCATCTGAAAAAAAATAAATAAAATTAAGTCTTAACATTCTTTGTAGTCACAAATTCTGCTGTGAAGGGAAAACTTGCTAAAATGCTGTGTTCCCGGGGAGGGAGAGGCAATCCCAGGCGAGCTCCCCGGGCAGGATTGCACTCGGCTTTGTCATGTGGTTACTCCTAAATGGGGACGGAGGTAATAAAAATCAGACTGCTGGGACAGAGGATGGAGGCAGAGCGTGGAGCTTCCTCCTGCTCCCTGCTGGGGGTTCAGCCCTGGGCAGGATCCCAGGGATCCAGGCTGGGCTGGACAGGAGGGATGGGGGATGCTGGTGCTGTTGGGATGGTGGTGATGAGAGCAGTTCTTTGGTAGTAGCTGTGCCCAAGACCCCCTGAAAGCTCCTGGCTGAATGGATAAAATGAAGATAAATAGCCCTTGGCACGGGTTTTGTGCTGTGTGTGTTCCCGGGGCTGCTCGCAGCCGGCGCAGTTTGGCCTCGGGCTTTTCAGAGGTCCTCACGTCAGACTTTTCACAGAATTTTGCGTGTCAAGTACATTTTTTGGTGTTGCATTTCCTATGGAGACAAGTATTTCAGTGAGTTTTTTTTCCCTGAGGTGGGTGGATGGCGGGGGGGGGGGCAGAATTGCAGCCACAAACTACCCAGCACTAACAGCCTATGTGGGCTGAATAAATTGATACACTTTTCACCAAAAGATTGAATTTATATATATTTTTTTTTATAAAACATCCAAGTGATTATGAAATGTACATTTAACCATAAGTAACTTGACAGCTTGTTTTTTTTTTCCCCCTGTGCGACAATTCTCTATAAATCACTCTTAAAATGTTTTAGGTTGTTTTTTTTTCTCTCTTGAATATTTGTGCATTCTCTCTGGTTTTTAACCGATAAAAGACTTTTTACAAGCCAGAAAAAATTGGGAAAGGGGGAGAGAGAGCACAGGAGCGTGGGGAGTCTGCTGACTTGTGGCGCGCCGGCGCCGTGCCCAGGCCCTGCCAGTTTGCTGCGGAGCCCAGTGCCAGCAGCCAAGGGCAGCAGAGCGTGAGCACAGGGAGGTGGCTCCATCACAGTGACCATATATAGTCACTGGGACGAGATTAAACCCTTCACCTCCCCGGTGTCATCCCCAGGGCTGTGGAGCTGTGAGCAGGATCTGTGCATTGTTCATTAGAAAATCCCTCTTTTCCCTCTGAGCAGCGATCAGGGCTCCTCTGCATGGATGCACGGGGGGACAGCAGCCAGGTGTTCTTCATGCTGGGCTGTCTGGGGGCTGGGTTTCAGCAGCACAGGCTGTGCAGGGAGCTGGGAGGGCAGTGGGGCTGGGGTTGGAGGTGCAGGAGGGTGACGAGGTAGACGGGAGACCTGCTCACCCTCTGATGACCAACAAGTCTCAGATTTATTGATTAATAGGCACACTTTTATAATCACAGTAATAAGGCTCGTACATATTGCAAAACTAGAGCTCACTATTGGTCAGCTATAAAAAGTCAGTGCCACCTTTCTCAAGATGTTTGTGGCTTCTTTTTTACCTCCTGTTATCACATATTTTCTTAAACAACTTCTTGCTCAAAGAAACTATGTCTTTGAATTAGGCAGCTGTTGCTTTCTCAGATGTATTTCTCACTTCTCTTTTCCCATGGACTATGTCTCAACAAAAAACTGTCCACAGGAGGGTCCTGCCAGCCCTGGCTCTGCTCCACACAGCGTTCCTGCCGTGGTACCCACTGGGAAGCATATGGCAGCCTGGGATATATATATACATTTTGTGTGGGGGGACATGTTTTACATGCCAGTTCTCCCTGTCATAGGACAAACATTTGCACTTGGATTATAGGAAGCATTAGGGAAACAGGAGAGAACATCAATGCTTGCAGGGAGGCTGTGGGAGAGGCTGGGCAGTGGTGGCAGGGCAAAGGGCTGGTGATGTTTTGGCCCTCCTGAGCTTTGTGGGGTTGTGCTGCACAGAGGTGAAATGTGAGACATCAATGAAGGGTTGGTGTTTCACGGTGTGTCGTGCAGAAGGCAGTGGCCAGGTGCCCAAAGGAGATGGGGAGTGAGGGTTTATCCATTTGAAGGTGGATAAAAGGATTTGGTTTCCAAGGGAAGAGGCAGATGGGGAGGGTTCCAGTGGGATGCACGAGCCTGGCTGCCCTGTGGGATTACAGACCCCTCCTGGCAGAGGCATTGCTCCATGGCTCAGATCCCTTGGGATGAAATCCCCACAAGCAGGAGTAACCTCTCTCCACTGGTGCCCCTTCACTGGAAACCTCCCTCAGCTCCTCACCAGCTGCAGAAACCTTGAAAGGTTTAAACCTGAGTAGGGTAATGGTTGTTCTGTTGTGGCTGGAATCACATCCTCATTTTGGTTATTCTGTTGTGGCTGGAATCGCATCCTCATGGCAAACTTAGGAATTTTGATTTCCTAATGGGCATAAGGAGGCTTTGAATCCCTCTGACTGGATTTTCTCCCTTCTAAGAAGTTCTGGGAAGGAAAACTTTGTGGTTTTTGCATCACCCCTGCAGCTTGGCCACAGGGCAGGTGACAGAGCCATATCTCTCACTCATTTCTACAAACCAAAATTGTTTAAAACTTCATATGTCTGCTCCCCAATTATCTGCTCCTTCTGTGCCTCCGTTTATCCATGCTAACATCATCAATACATGCCCATGCTTAATGAAACATTATTGCTTAGGTTTAATTGTCTTCTAATTAAGTAAAATAAAATTTTGCACGGCGGTTGCAACAGCATCTTTCCTGTCTGGGAATTCTGCTGTGCTTGAGGTGCCTGAGCCCAGGGAGTGGTGACAGCCACAGCAGGGCCATTCCATGGAGAAGGGGATGGACAGCAGCAGCGGCCTCCTCTCCTGATCCTGCTGCTCTTCTCTGTCACCCTGCTTAAATCTGATTAATTGCCAATTTTTGGACTTTTTTAAATAAACCTCTGCATTTGATAAAGCTGCTGGGGTTGTTGCTTTATGGGTTTTTTTTCATACAACTTCTAAGTGATTATGAAATGTACATTTAAGCATAAGTAACTTGACAGGTTGGGTTTTTTTCCCCCTGAAAGATACAAAATGAGGTTGTGCTGAGTACCTGGGGAAAGGTGCCTCTGTTCAAAGTCAAGGCATGCAAGTGTAGGGCTGAATTTTTGACTCTTGTCTGAGCACAGTTTCTACTCTTAATGCATCATTAACATGGTTTTCTGCATTTCATTCAGTTCCCATTACAGCACTCAGTTCCGTCTGTTAATTTTGGTATGTTGATATTTTTGTTGTCAGCAGTTTTTTTTTTTTTCCTTTTCTTTTTTGAAGCATATAAAAACCATTAGTGTGAAAGAAGATTAAAAAGATACATTACAATTAAAATGTTAATGAAATCGGCATCATACAACTTTTGAAACCATTTAGGCATTAATCTTTCTTGGTCTCATGTCCATTAACTCGGGCGATTCTTATTCCACACTGACCCCTGCTGAGAGAGTCGTGCTATAATTGGATTTTAAGAACTGGGGGGAAGAAAAGCAGGGAGAGAGAAAAGCCTTGGAGAAAAGGGGAGGTTGGGAAGGTTTCCTTGGCTTTCTGCGTGGTGTCCATGGAAATGAACCCAACCAAGGCCAGCCCTGCTGCTCCATCACTCCCCAGTGCTGGGTTCCCCCCAGGGCACACCTGGCAATGTGGGAATGCTGGGTCAGGGGCTGGGACAGAGCCCTGGGGAGCTCCAGAAGCTCCAGGCTGGGCTCCTGCTGGGTTCTGGCTGTCACAGTGACCTTGGGCAGGACACGAGCACCAGACTCAGCTTTGGTTGATCCCAGTGTAACGTGAGCAGGGCCAGGGCAGGATGGTGAGAGGCCTTTTTAAGGCCCTGGGAGGAAGGGAATGGGAGAGCAGCAAGGAATCGTTTGTCATTATTGCTTCAGCTTTCCCCAGTTCCTCCAAAATAGTATTTCTGCATTTTATCTGTTTGAGTTTGGTTGGTTTTTTTTTAAGAGGCTCTTTTTCAGCTTACACAATATTTGAATTGGGACCAGCCCCCCTCCCCAGGCGAAAGAGGAGGATTGACTAATTCACAATAGTGAATCCAACATCAGGACTTCTTGAGTCACCACACAGCTCCCAGGATCTGTGCCATGGCTGCATCAGGGCCATGGGCTGTGCTCAGCCCCTCCAGGGCTCCAGAACACTCTGTGCTGCTCAGTCCCAGCCTCACACACTCCTGGGCACCTTCTCCAAGAACTTTGCACCTCCTGTGGGATGTTGGATCTATTGGGAAGGGCAGGTCCTTTAGGGAAGAGCTGTGTCCTTGCCAGCATGGGAAGGGTTTGGGGTTTTTGGGAGGGTGGCTGTGCTGCTGTCCAGGCAGTGATGCACCTCAGGACTGGCTGAGCTGCAGCTCAAGGGATGAGCACATCCCGCCCAGGGAGGAGTGGAGTACCAGCCCAGCTTGTGTTTATGCTGCAAGCATGGATTTTTATTTAGATTATTTTTTTTTTAAGGGAAAAGCTGAACAGATCTGTGTGAGCTGCAGAGCTGCTGCCTCCCAGCAGGAGAACTTTGGGCTGGGGAGAAAAGAAGAATTCTGGGCTGGGGAGAGCAGAGATTGGGAGAGCAGAGCAAAATTGTGGGATGGGGAGAGCAGAGCAGAACTCTGGGATGGGGAGAGCAGAGCAGAACTCTGGGATGGGGAGAGCAGAGCAGAACTCTGGGATGGGGTGAACAGAGCAGAACTCTGGGATGGGGAGAACAGGAGAACTCTGGGTTGGGGAGAACAGGAGAGCTCTGGGTTGGGGAGAACAGAGCAGGAGAACTCTGGGATGGGGAGAGCAAAGCAGCAGAGCTCTGGACTGGGTAGAGCAGGACAACCCTGGGCTGGGGAGAGCAGAGCAGAACTCTGGGATGGGGTGAGCAGAGCAGAACTCTGGGATGGGGAGAACAGAGCAGAACTCTGGGCTGGGGAGAACAGGAGAACTGTGGGCTGGGATGAACAGAGCAGAGCTCTGGGCTGGCCCTGGCCTGGGGCTGGTTCATGCCATGGGCAGTGAGCCGTGCAGCACAGAGCGTGCTGCTGGCACCTCATCACAGGGACCAGCCCTGGGCACCCCGGCTGGGGAAGGGCTTCTTGGAGCTCTGCAGTGCCTCTGCACACACAGCACAGCCTGGGCTTTAATTGTTTTGCTCCCTTTTTATGTGGGTAGGAAAAAAATGTAATAATTTATAGCGGTGTTGTTTTGCTGTCGAGGCATCGCGTGAATTTATAACCTGAGAGAATCGGGGATGGGGATCCAAAATTGTCAAATATTGGCAGGGATGGGGGAGACCTTGCCAGAGTGGGGGCCATTCGTGTCCCAGCTCAGCTGCTCAGATGAACTGGGGGTGTATTCTGCACCAGGGGTACCCCAGGGGATGGTTTGTGCCTTTGGGTGAAACCTGCAGCGTTTGTGCCAGTCAAGCTAAATGACAAATGACTTTCCCTTAGGGGAAGGGAAGGTTCTAGGCTCAGGAAAAGGGAGCAAGGAAAAGCAGTCCTGAACATTCCCAGTGAATTTTCTGGCCCAGCACACAGGTGGGATTTCTAGCAGGGTGGATTTCTGTGCTGCAGGCTGAGTGAGAAACACACCAGAATCAATATCTCAGTAGTCCAATAAAACCTGTGGGAATTTCATTTCAGCTCATTTCAAGTGATCTAATAACTGGCCTTTCAGATGACTGCTGGGTGTTTGGTTTCTTTGTGTGACTGTAAAAGTGTAGATGGAGCCCAGGGTCCTTCCAGTGTTTTGGTTTGCCTCCATCCCAAGGTTTGCTCTGGGGTCAGGCACTGAGGGCTGGGGCTTTGGCTCTGGGTGGTTTTCAGATGCTCTGGGTGGTTTTCAGATGCCCTGGTGGATTCTAATTCCAGCGTGCAGCATGATTTAGTGTCCATCCCACCTCTGCAGTCCCTTGGGAGCCAGTGGGAGCTTCAGCAGAGCAGCTGGAGGTACCTGAGCCACGGGTACCTTCATGAATATTTTTGCAATCAAGTTTAGGAAGTTTCCTCATTTACCTTCCCTTTAAGGTCCCAAGCTGGCTGTTGCTTTGTTCATGAGTGCCTTAGGAGAGGTGTATCCTGCAGTAGTTGCTGACTAATCTGCATTTGGCAGGAGAAATGATGCAGGAGGGAGGATTTAACTCTTTGCAGGAGGACAGGAGGGCAGCACAACTTGGAGGGGGTGGAGAAACCAGGAGAAGCTGCAGCCTGTGTGTGTCTGCTCCAGGCTGTCACCCCAGCACAGCTTGGCAGAGCACTGAGCTTAATTTTATTGCTTGACCATCCTGAAAACCCAGAGAATCACAGTGGCACACTGGGTGATGTCCACAATGCAAAGTGTTGCGGGTGATTTTACACAAAAATATTCCAGTGGCTTTCACCACTCTTCTGTGAGGTTCTATAGAGTGTCAGTCATGATTTCTTGCTTCTTTTTCACTCCTCCCAAGTGGTTTTTGCCCCACAAAATCCTGGAAGCACAGTCCAATTGCAATGTATTTATTTATGTATATGTTGCAGTGCATTTATGAAGCATCGCAAGTGATGCTGGTGCTCCTGCAGCCTCCCCTGGCTGTGCCTGAGGGTTTGGTGCTGTTTGGCTGCTTTGGTGTCCCCTCCCTGCCCTGCAGCCTGCTCCTGACCTCTCCTGGGTGCCTCAGGAATGTGGTGTGAGACCCAGGGTGCAGCATTAGCAATGGAAATATTTGGTGCAGGCGTTTCCCACACCCTGTGCCCGCCCTGGCGCACGTGCCTGGTGTTGGCTGGGAGGAGTTTCCCCTGCTGCTGTCCAGGTGATGGCTGCCCAGGTGACAGCAGGTGGGTTGGGAGCTTAGGAGTTGGTCTGGTGGTAGCACCCACCAGTATGGATGGATATGTCAGTTTGGGGGAAAAAGGGAGAGATTTGCTGGCAGCTTTTGGAGAAAAACCCAACCAACCTCCCAATGCTTGCAAACCTGAGGGAGCCTGGGATGAGATGTAGCCAGGAGCTGCTTGGAACTTGTTTGAAAAGGTATGGAAAGGGGAGATGGGATGGGGTGAAGGATTGTGCTCATGTCCATGTGTTGGGCAAACTCTGCAAGTTACCCAAAGTTCTTGAGGGGAGGAATGGTCTCACGGCTCTGGGATGGTTCCATACCCAGGGCAGGGCCTGAGCTGCCTCAGCGAGCCCAGACTGCCATCCCAGAGGTTCTTTTCTCCTTGCCTTGGCTGCTCAGATCTGGTATTTGAATTTTAGTCTTGGTTTTGTAGGTGGGACAAGAACCACCCACCGCAGAGGCTGAATGATGCCCTGTTGTGTGTGTGACAGGCGTGGGTGGCACTGCCTGTGCGTGCTGCCCACTGTGCTCCTGAGGCTGCCATGGGCACAGTGGCTCTCTGGGGCACTCTCTGCTGCTGGCACTGCCCTTGGGAGCACAGCCCACCCCGTGGGTCCTGCTCCATGCTCCCCCCCAGACCTGAGCTCCATCATTTGTATGTTTGGTCCCAAAGCCCTCATCCCACTCCTGATTCCACCTCCTCCTGTCTCAGGAACCTCCCTCAGTTCCTGGCAGTTCAGAGAAGCTTGGCTCAGGTTTTAACCACTTGCCTGTGGCTGTTAAGCCTCAGTGACATATTAAGTATTTAATATCCAAGTGCATTAGCTGCCCACCCACATCCCCCTTTGGAGGGAAATCACCCACATCCAACAGGATGCTGCCCAGCAGAGTTGTACAAATGGCTTCCTTCTGCACCTCTGCTTTGATGGCTGGTTCCTGACCTGGTTAGCCATGAGTGATGCTGTGAGCAGGGATCTCCTGGCTGCTCCAGCACCTCGTCCCTCACAGGGATTTTGGGGAGATTCCTCCCAATTGGAAGGGACCCCTGTGGGGTGTCACAGTTTAATGGCCAGGGCTCCATCTGAGAGGCAGGAGTCACCCACCTGGTGGCAGGCAGGACATGCCCTGGTGCTGCCACCTCTGCTGGTGGCACTGTTAGAGGGGACAACCCACCTAAATAACCACATCTGATGGTGTTACAGCTTCATTGCTGGGCCCTTGCTTAACCCCTGCAGTGCATCAGAGGCTCTTGTGAAATGTAATGTGCTGGAGCAGCAGCACAGGAAAAAGCTCTGCCTTCTGTGAAGCCAGACTGTTGCAGTGTAATTTGTTTTGTAAGATTTTGAAAGGCAGTGTTGCAATCTGTAACAGTAGAATAGTGGGAAGATGGTCAGGTGGTTCTTGGGACTTCAACAGACAGATTTCATGTCTGTGTGTTTTTGCAACACCTTTCTATAAAGGGAAACATAATTTAAAATATGATTACTTAGTGTTGTAACAGTCTTCTCAAACGTTTTTGCATTATGCAGAGATCATTATCAGAGGCTGATATTAACTTGCAAAGAATATTATGCAAATCATTCTCCTGTTCTTCTAAAAAGAAATTTCCTTCATAATGCAAAGCGTGACAAAAAAAATTGTGCAGAGGCTTTTGGCAAAATTACATTCAGAAGATGTAACAGTTTTTCTGCTTACTAGCACAATCCGTTTCTGCCTTTTGACTGGATTTGCTCAACTCAAGCTGATAAAGGCTGAATTTTAAAAGCAGACTGGGGCTGGGGGGAGTGAGTGGTACCTCGTGGGTTCAGGGATGGTCAGGCAGGGTTTTTGTGCTTGGATCTTTGTTTGCAGCCCACCCTGGTGGTGATGACAGGCTCTGATGTTCTCAGCTGTGTGGTGCCTCCTGTTCTGTGGGGTGGGGATGCTCAGCAGCACCCTGGGCACCAGCAGCAGCTCCCAGGAGCAGGACTGGGATGGATCCCACAGGGACAGAGTCCCCAGGTGCCCAGTGCCACCAGTGTCAGCCTCTGGGTCACTGGGACCTGCCAGACCACCCTGGATGGGGTTGGACCCAGACACTGGGGTGGGATGGGTGGTCCTGCCCCGTGCAGCCTTCACAGGGTCACTGAGGCTGGAAAAAATCTCTGGGATCATTGATCCCATTGATCAAAAGCTGCAATCATTAAATCATTTAAAAAGAATCAGTCATCAGGCCCATCCTGTGCCCCATCCCAGAGCACTGAGTGCCACATCCAGACCTTCCCTGGGCACCTGCAGGGATGGGCAGTGCCTGGGCAGTGCCTGGCCACCCTTTCCATGGGGAAATTCCTGCTGGTGTCCAAGCTGGGCCTCCCCTGGCACGGCTGGAGGCTGTTCCCTCTCTCCTGTCCCTGTTCCTGGCAGCAGAGCCCGACCTGCCCTGCCTGTCCCCTCCTGTCAGGGGTTTGTGGAGAGCACTGAGATCTTCCCTGAGCCTCCTTTTCCCAGCCTTGGCATCTCCTTGGTGTTTCTCCAAGCACCAGCACGTTCCTGGAGGTAATCCTGGCCCAGCTGAAGCCATTGAGGATTTTGCCACTGATTTCATCCCTGCTGTATTTTTTTTTTTTTGTGTGTGTGTGTGTTACAAACTAGCTGTATCAGTTCAGAGCTGCCCCTTCCTCACACAGAAATCAGATTGTGCTGAAATCCAGCTGATTGTTTTATAGGTATTGGCTGTTCTGCTCTTCTTATGGATTGATTGACAAAAATAGAGCCTGATAAATATTGTAAATGACTAAAATACTTGCAAGCTGTGCATTCAGTCAGCTTTGGAGAGGCTCTTTTGCTGTAGAACCCCATTTTCCAGGCACTTAACACCATTTTGAGAAAATGAGCTCCTGATTTCTCAATACAAATGTGATTGAGAAAAGTCAGTAATATTCAGACATGTAGATTGAATTAAAGCAGCAGGGAGAGTTTTCACTAACACAGGAAATTTTCAGGCTCTCTTTTTGTGTCTGGTTAGATAACTCAATATTTAAAAATCAACCCAAATTAGATAAATAAGCTGGAAGTCATAGTTAGCATTCGTCAAGCAACTTAGGCTGGATGTTCCAGCCCTGCCTGACTCCACCTCTAGCTGCAGGGTTTCCCTGTTATGAACGAGTGAATTCTAATCCTTGTTTATTCCCTGCTGCAGAGAAATGGATTTATCCGGAGTTTTCTGCCTTGAAAAGGAGCCCTGGGTGCAGGGGGCTGGGGTGCCCTGGGGCGGCTGTGATGTGCCGTGTGAATTCCACCCTTCACACCCTCCACCAACACCAAATCCTTTATTTCCTCCGTGACATGGAGAACTTTTAACACCCTGAAAGTGGCCCCAGGGTGTGGTTGTGACCTGGAAAATCAGGGCAGTGAGGGGTTACACGAGCTGGCTCTGCTCCCCTGGCATCTCCTGGGCTCGGGATGGGAGCTGCTGCAGATCCCTGCTGGACCCACTGGGTGAATTACAGGGAAAAACTGACTTTTTATTTTTTAAACACTGCAAGGAAGGCTGAATCAAAGTAGGGAGGTGTTTTATTCTGAACAGTGTGGTGGAAAGGAATCTTTTTATCTTCTGGGTTTCTTTGTTTCCGGAATGTTTTGTAGCACGGACTTGTAGCAGAGCGGTGTTAAGCACATTCCTGCAAATCTCTTTCTGGTAGCCTCTGGAAAAGGGTGATGCTGCCAAAGTCAAATCAAATATTTAGCTCTAAACTCTTTTCTTTTTCCTTCAAAGGATGACTCTTTATGACCATTTTTTTGGGGGGGTTGTTGTATTTCTTAGAAGAGCATTTGTAGTGTTCATCACAGGAGAACTTCTCTTGTTCATCACAGGAGAACTTCTCTTGTTCATCACAGAACCTCTCCTGTTCTTCCAGGAGAAGCTGTGGCTGCCCCTGGATCCCTGGAAATGTTCAGTGCCAGGGCTTGGAGCACCCTGGGACAGTAGAAGTGTCCCTGCCCATGGCTTTGATAGGCTTTGATGTCCCTTCCAACCCCAACTACTCCAGGATTCTGTGATTCCCTTTGTTTTCCCCTTTTCTCAATTAACCTCATTTTAGTCTGTGATCACCAGCACTGCCTTTTACCCTCTGCTGCCTTTCTGCAGGTTTTCCATCCCCACCTGCCTCACTCCAGCCCTGCTCTTCCCACCAGGCATTAATAAAACCAAAGCAGAGGCCAGCATGATCATCCCCTGCCTCAGCCTGCTGCAGGGAAACCCTTCCCAACAGAGGGAAAATTGCAAGTGGTTATGGAAATTATGGGGCAGGGAAGAAATAGCATTCCAGCCTGGTTTAATTTGTGAGTGGATGTCCTGGAAATAAGGTATAGCAATGCATAGCACAGGTTGTTCTAACGTGGATGTTGGGCTTGCCCTTGTGTGAACGTGATGCTGCCTCATGATGTGGGAGCAGATATTATAACCTTGAAGAATCTTGTAGGACATAAAAGTTTTAATTAAAAATCCAGCTTGGTTGAGGGTATTTTGGTTTAGTATGAATGTCTTCATTTCTTTTGAAAAAAGAATTAAATGAAACCCTTAGTATTCCTTTTTTTTTTCCTTTTTTTTTTGATTCCTGCATATTTATTCTTGAAGTTGAAGCATTAGAAAATAATTGAGTAAAACAAAATCCACAAGGCTTCAAATTACCTCTAGCTTAATGTTTTATTTAAAAGGTTTGCTAACTGACATTCTTTATAATGAATTAGGTCACGCGGCTCCGAGGAGTGTTGTCGGTTTTCTTTTTTACATTTAAATTTGAGGCTGCTTCCCTTGAAACTTGGGCTCTGCTGCCAGAGCTGTGACTCCCTGGCTCAGGGAATCTCACTCTAATTATTCTCAATCACACCAGTGCAAATGAATATATCCATGTTTGGAGGGTGGCAGCGGTGTTGTCATGGCAATCTCCGTAAGGTCATGAGAAACTCATGGATATTGTTCTCTGCCTCTCCTGGGAGGCTCTACCTTTGCAGGCTTTGGGGAAGGACTTTGAAGCAGGATCTTGTTGGGGTTGGGTTGGAAGGGTTTGCTGGTTGCTGCTGGGGTGGTGGAGGGCTCGTGGCTCACTGCTCGTCCTCCTCTGGGCTCCACAGCCCAAGTCAGGCTTGTTCTGGAATGTTCTGGGCTCCTCCTGAACCTCAGGGGCAGCAGAAGGACCTTGGGTTGGTGCTGGGTAATGGGCTCAGTGTGCTGGGCTGAGATTTGGATTGGGTTTTGTTGGGAGAGCTTTGCTTGTATAACTTAAAACTTACTTTAAACTTACTGATGCTTGTTGGCTTTGTAACTTAAAAAAACAAAACCCAAACCCCAAATAATAACAAGCCCCAAAACAACAATAAAACACCCAGCTCTGCTTTTCTTTAAGGCCACCTTGGGTGGAACAACCTGCTCTAGTGGGAGGTTCCCTGTCCACAGCAGCTGTGATGATTTTACAGATATTCTGTATGGAAGGAAAAGGAATTCACTGAAACTGGAATTCACTGAAATTGGAATTCACTAAAATTTGTGTTTTGCAAGTCTTGGTTGAGGCGATCCATGTAGTTGTGGTTTTATGGTTTTGTATTTCTAAATTCTTTTTTGCTTAAAAAAACCCCAAAAGAAAACTTAACCAAAAATAAATGTTATTGATAGAGAGCCACCAAAGCATTTTAATTTGCAACTAAATCCATGTTAAAACTGTAATTACTTTGCTAACCCAAGACATAGATACATATATGTATATAAATATAAATATATAAATATACATACACACCCCTATGTCTTTGAGCCTTCAGACAGCTCTGGCATGTCCCTCTGCCATTTTTTTTTGTGCAGCTGGCTTGGTCTGAAAGATCTGACATTATTTAATGATTGATACCAATATTCCACCAAAAAAAACCAAAAACTAAAAGCAAATGTTGCACTTTGCTGGCTGCAGAGGAGCCGTGGCCGTGCCCGCAGGGTGTCGGGTGAGTCTCTTGCATTATTTGTGTTATCTGCCCTTAATTGCTTCTGCTTGCTGAGTCTTTGGAGATGTTGAGCCTCTCTGATCTTGTCCTCTCACACCCAGCGTGTTCTCACGCAGCAGGGGAAGCAAACAGGTTTTCACAGGGTTTTCCACCTGGCAGGTGTGCCCTGTTGGCCCATCCCTGCAAGGCCTGGCTGGCACAGCCCCTGCCCTGCCCAGGTGTGCCCCTGTCCACACAGGGCACCCCTGCCCTGCCCCTTGTCTGCTGCTGTGGCCTCACTTTCTCTGGAGTTTGCACACAGGGTGGTTTAAGGGGTTTTAGGTTGGAATTTTGGGCTGGCAGAGCTGAAGTGCAGAGATGAGTTGGTGTTGAAACGCTCAACGAAGCACCAAGCAAGTGGAATTTACAATTAAAGACCTGTTTGCATTTAAAAATCATTTCAGTTGACCTTCTGGCCCCCTGACTTGCTCATTGGCTGTGGGATACCCATTTACACTTCCAGGGCTCCTGGACTTCCTAAAAACCCTCTGAGCAGCTTTGGTCCACTCTGCCTTGCCCACCCAACACCTGCAGGAGTGCCCAGTGAGCTGTGAGGGGAAAAAACGTGTCTGATGAGGTTAAAAAAGGCACAGGGGAGCCTTTAATGCTGGGAAAACATTTAACTGCAGCTTCTGCAGTATTTAACAGGGCTTCAAACCCCTCTGATTATCCCTGGCATTGGCTTTTGTCAGTCCTTTGGTTGGCTAACGTGTCCCTTTCAGCTTTGGTGACAATAAAATGTGAGTAAGCAGAAAACTCAGATTTCTGAACGATGGCTCATGGCAATTTCCTAATTTCCTGAGTGAGCACAGGCTTCTTGGAGTTTCATTCCTGTGCCAGAAAGACTATTTGCTCATACAAAGTTCTTCATTGTAATAGGAAAAAATCAATTTGATTACTTTCATGTCAGCATGCATGTCTAATGGCTTAGAAGTTATTGCAGCCATAAAATATACAGTATCATTTCTCTCTCACTCTGAAATTTGACAGGATTAATATAGTCAGCATGAAATCTTAGTCATAAAGTCGACCATAAGTGATGGTAAAATTAGCTGCTGAAATCGTCTGCTTATGGAAAGCATCTTCTGTTTTTCCTTCAGGGAGAAAATATCAAGGGGCTGGCGTGTGGATGGGAAGGAAGTGTTTGCTCTGATGGGAAGATGTCCATTTTATTTCATCTTTGTGGGTCTGTGATGTCCCTGACAGCCCCAAGTGTGGCTTCACCACCCGTTCATCCCTGCTGCTTGTGCTGCTGGTGGGGCTGGGCTTTGTGTCCCAGCCATGTGAGACACAGTGCAGCTCACACAGGGCCTGGAGAGCACCATCCCCTGCAGGGGCTGGGTTTTGGGTTGAAATCAGGGTTTTTGGAATTTGTGCATTGGTGCTGTGTGTTCCCCAGGGCAGGCTGGAGTGTGCTGCTCTGATTTATCCCATGCAGAAAGAGCCTTGTGGTGGTTGAAAGGTGTTTTTTCTCCTTGGCTCAGTGAGGTTGGAGGGAGGAGAGGTGCAGGTGAGGTGGTTTCACCCATGGGATTGAGTGGATGCTCTTCCCCCTGGTGCTGCCTGCTGCCACCTTTTTGGTCACCCGTGTCTTCCTCACATGGTCCCCTTGGGAAGTGGCTGAGCACCTTCATGGGGCACAAAAGGGAGCTCTGAGCTGAGACTGAGAAAGTTAAAGCTGAGTTTCCCTCTGTGTGGCTGCCCTGGGAGGCAGAGCAGCCTCTCCCTCCTGCTCACCCACCTCCACACCTGTCCTTGGGAGTGCAGGGGAAGTGCTGGCTTAGGCAGGTGTGTGATCCTGCACCAGCCCAGCCTCTGAGCTCCTTCTTAATGGTTTTCTTTCATGATGTCTCATTTCAGCTGCATTGGGTAAGGTGCCCGTGCTGCTTTTTCTGCTTATGAAGCTGATTCCAGAAAGAATTAAGGAGCTTGGTATCTTTAATAGCAGTGAGCTGCTATCTTTAATATCAACTTTAAAATTAAACCAAGGGAAGGCATCATCCTGCTCATGGACATTAATTACCCACTCCAGAAGGTCCCAGAGCTGGGTTTTCTGGCCAAATTCCTCCTGTTCCTTGAGCAAATACACAAAGTTTTGCTCCTCTGGGGGGGATCAGGGGTCCCTCCCGTTGCCTCTCTCCGGATGTTCCAGCCTGGCTGGGAGCTGTGTCCTGCTGGTTTCACAAGTCCTGCCTGCCTTGGCAGCCCCTGGTGCAAAGTTAATATCTGGTCATTGCTTTTGGCTGCATCTCCAAGGCAACTTCATTCATAGGCAGCCATGCCTGGGTGAGTGGCTCCAGCTCCTGTTACATCCCCCAGGAGCTGTTAACTCCTTCAGTGCAGCAGGGACAGGCTCAGAGCAGGTGGATGCCAGAAACTCCCAGCAAGTCTGACCTGCTCTGCTTGGTTTCCCTCCCAGAGCCTTTTTCAGCGTGGAGAGAGCAAAGAGCTCGTTGTTGTTTGAGATCCTTCTCGGTGCAGAGAGGTCTCAGACTAAGTTTGTTTCTCCTGGAATTATTATGCTTCATTGTCCTCTGGTTTGGGCTGAACGTTGCTTTTGGGATCTGCACTTACTGCAGAATTTCACTGGGGGAAAAGGAGCTTGGCTGCTCTCTGCAGCGCAGGAAAAAATGGAATTTTGCATTTCATGCAAAACCAAGGGAGGATTTTCCTCCAAGGGGCAGGTCATGGGGTGAGACCACCATGTTCCCAGGTGTGCTGAGGATCCATGAGTTCTGTGGGATGGAGCTGTACAGGTTAAACATGGACATGTCCTGGTCCCTCCCTGCTGTGCCTATTTCTGTGTGAGTTCTCCAGATCCACATTTGCAGCCTCCAGAGACTGCTTCAATTCTCACCAAAAGATGTAGGAAGGAGGAAAAGGAGCCAAACTCTGGGCTTTTTGCTGTTTGTTTCTCTCACAGCAATGCAGAGAGGTGCTGTTCCAGGAGATGATGATTTGTCCTTAAAATCCTCTGCTCTGGCTGGGATGCATCCTGAAGCAGCAGTCCCCAGGAAAGCATCCATCCCCAGGGAGGAATGGGGCTGGAGAGGAGCAGAACAAGTCCAGCTCAAACCAGCACCAAGCAAAGCTTGGCTTGAACTTGCAGAGCATTGTAAAACCATGGAATGGTTTGGTTTGGAACAGACCTTAAACCTGTCTTGTTCCATCCCTGTTCCAAGGGCAGGGAACCTTCCAGTGGCCTTCCACTGAGATTGGAGTCCATGCTCCCACCCTGGGGCTCCTTGGAGGCCCTGGAGGGGATTTGGCAGGAGGGGACAGGCAGGAAAAGCTCCCTGGGTTTCACTGCACACATCCCTGCAGCCCAGGTGGGGCAGCTGAGCAGGGATCAGGGTCAGGCTGGCTCTGGGGACAGCTGGGATACACAAACCTGACAAGTAAAAATGAACCCTGGTAATTTTTTAATGCATTTTGGGAGATGTGTTAGGCTCAGGCAGGGAATGGGACACGCTGGGGCTCAGGGTGCTGCAGTGGGACTGGGTGGTACCAGTGGAAAAGTTCATTAGACAGGGCACAGATGATCCCATGGGTCCCCTAAAACCTGGCCAAGCTCCCTGCTCCAGGTGCTGCTCTCCCTTCCCAGGGAGGAAAACCTGCTCTTGGACTCCTGTGGAGCTGCTATAACTCTCAAATTTTAATAATAGATTACCATTAGTATCAGCCTTATATAATGCACAGCTCATTATTGCTTACTCAGAATAATTTTGCAGCCTCCTTATAGAACCTTGGAACTTTATTTGCTGAGTATAAAATATGCAGAAATGCATGAATAGTTTTAAGACTTGGTACCCTAAACTAATACAGTGTGCTGCTTTTTTTTTTTTCCCTGCTCCATGATTGAAGTCAAATTAACATATTTACCTTCAGTGCTCCCAGGAGTAGCATTAAAAAATTCAAGAGGTGATTCAGAATAGTCTCCGATTTACTGTGTTTAAAGCTGGATTTCATTTCTCACTAAAACCATGCAAACACTTGACTCCCTTTCAGCTTTGCAGCCTCTTTGCTCCCCGTGCAGGTCCTCAGACTTACCAACAGATGGGAGCAATATTATTACCACTGCCTTCCCAAAAGGAAGCTTTTTATTTTATTTTATTGGCTTTTGGGATGGTGGAGAAAGCAGGGGCAGAGAGTAAGGGAGGAAATGAGTTCTAACAAATGGCACAGAAGTGTGGCTGCTGTTTCAGGCTGGAGTCAGGAGAAGGATGCAGTGTGGTTTCTGTCTTTCCTAGGGCAAATCACAGAGCCTGATTTTGGTTCTATGTTCCCATTTTCCCAGGAAAAAAAAAAAGCTGTGTGAAGGCCAGGGTAGGAAATGGAAGCTGTTGCTTTATTGCCCAGTAGTTTGTTTATTTTTATGAATGACACCTGTGCCATCCTGCTGTGCTTTGATTTGTCCCTGCAGCTGGAGGGTGCAGCTCCTGGAGCTGCAAGGATTTCAGACCCCACATTTGGAGCAAATCCTGCTCCAAAGCCCCCAGGCTGCCCCACCACCATCTCTGTCTTTAAAACATGGAAGTGCTGCAGGAAAACCTTTGACCTGAACACTTTTCCTGCCCCAGGGAATAAATATTCCAGGGAGAGGGTCTGTGAGAGGAGGCTGGGTCTGGTCAGCACCCTCTGAGCAGTGCAAATCTGCACTGGAGAGACTGCACTGGGTTTTTTCCATGCCTGCTGCTAGATTAGGAAGTTGTTTCAGCAGATGTTGTTTCCTAAGAAAATGGGTTAATGCTTGGTGGTTAGAATGGTGTGGTAAAAAAGCTTATTTGTGTGAGGCTTTGGCTAATTGCCTTGCAAGAGTTACAGAGCGTTGCAGCAAATTTCCTGATTTCGCAATCGCCACGGTTCTGGTTTAACTGGCCAGAAAGATTTGCAAAAATACACAAATAAATGGAAATATAAAAGTAAAAATCACTGGCTGGCTTGCTGCAAAAAGCTGGAGGGCCTTGTGAAGAGGTCTCGAGGTATGAGCAGATGGCTGAAGCTTGGGATCTCGGGATTTTATAGAATTCCTGAATGATTTTCTTTGAAAATGGCTTTAAAGCTCATCCTATTCCATCCCCTTTCCACTATCCCAGGTTGCTCCAAGCCCTGTCCAGCCTGGCCTTGGACACTTCCAGGGATGGGACAGGACTGCTCCCAGCTCATGGGACTGGTCCCAGCACAGTGATGGAGCTGGGAGCTGCTCTGAGCTGGGATCACAGGGAGGAGTCTCCATCTGGAGGCAGGGATTTGGTAAATTGGGCCAGGAAAATGCAAATCAAGTGTTGCTGTTTCTAAGGGCATCACCATGAAAAGACTTGTACTGCATCAAAAATCACCACAGCAATGAACTGGTGGGGCTGGGAGGGACCTGGGGGGCTCCAGGGAAGGGTGGCCACTCCTGCCATCCTGTGCCATGCATAAAACCCTCTCTGGGCCAGAATTCCCAGCACAGCTCTGGGCTGGGGGCTCTGGTGTGGGCCAGCTCTGCATCCCCCAGTGCTGCTTAAATCACTAATTCAGTTCTGTCTGAGCAGCAGCCTAAACCAGGAATAAATGGACTTGGCTCCATAAACTTAGCACTTAAATATTTTCCCAGGCAGAGGAAAAAAAAAACCCACCAACATTTGCTTTCCATGCAAAACATATAAATCTTGGCAAAGTTCCCAAAGTTGTGTGTTTAACTGTTCATATCTGTGTGCTTGTAGGAGAGAAGTGGTTATTCCCCAGCATAATTATTTTCCTTTTTTAAAAGGAAGCTGGAATGTTTGTGAGGAAGACATTCTAAGCCAGTAGTGGGGATGAAGGAGAGTGAGGTTGGATGGGGAGAGGAAGCACCTTCCCCTCAATTTGCTCTGTGCCAGGACTAACCACAAATGCTGCTTTGACTTGCTGTGTTTTGGGGCTGTTTCTGCTTGTCTGATGAGTTTTAGTCAAACGTGGATCTGGTTACTGGTTTCTTTTTAAACTTACCTCAGTACAAGAGCTGTTAGTGGAGTTTATTTAAACTTAAAATCATGGATGCTGCATTAAATTCAGCTCTTCCCTCCTTCCCAAAGCCCTGCAGCAGGTGGGTGTTCCTTTATTTCCTGCTCACCCCAGGAGAGACCTTGAAATGCAGAGATAGATTTATTTTTGTATAAAATCCTTGTTTTTCAGGAAATCCTCAAGGAGATGCTGAGGAGACCCTTCCCTGGGTGATGCCCATCTCACATTGGCACCAGCCTGTCCCCATCCTGGGGGTGCTGGTGGCACTGGGCATGGGGACAGGGGATGGAGGACAGGCTCTGTGCTGACTGTCCTGCCTGCAGGTTGGAAATTTTCCAGCCCACTGCCCCTCCATGAGCACTGTGAGCACACAATGGATAGAAACTGGGGGATAAACCCACTGTGAACACACAGTGCATGGAAACTGGGGGATAAACCCACTGTGAACACACAGTGCATGGAAACTGGGGGATAAACCCACTGTGAACACACAGTGCATGGAAACTGGGGGATAAACCCACTGTGAACACACAGTGCATGGAAACTGGGGGATAAACCCACTGTGAACACAGAATGGATAGAAACTGGGGGATAAACCCACTGTGAACACAGAATGGATAGAAACTGGGGGATAAACCCACTGTGAACACACAGTGCATGGAAACTGGGGGATAAACCCACTGTGAACACACAATGGATAGAAACTGGGGGATAAACCCACTGTGAACACACAGTGCATAGAAACTGGGGGATAAACCCACCCAAATCTCCTCTGCAGAGGAGAAAAAACCCCAATAACCATCCTGCAGCTTCTCCCCACTGCACTCTGTGCCTTGCTGTCCTTGCAGTCCCTGTTCCAGAGCTGAAATGTTGAATTTATTTGTGTTCTAACACCTCTGTGTTTCATAACAGGAATCACTCCTGGGTTTGGCCGGGAGGCAGTGGAGCTCCCTGTAATCCAGGAGTGAATCAAAGCAACTTTTTACAAAACAAGATTCTCTCTCACTGTTGCAAAAGAGCTTTGGGGAAATCTGGTTTTTGTGGTTAAGGATCTTACTCTTGATGCACAAGGAAAATTATGTGTAGCTTTTATTTGGCCCAAAGGATTCTTACAACATTATCCGTATTTCCTTTAATTTGTGGGATTTCTAGTAAATGGGCTTAAAAATAGGTCTGGGCAAGATGCCAGGGTACATAAGAAGAGCAGAAAAGCTTTGCAGGCTGTGAGCTGCTCGCTTTCACTTCTCCCTGGGTGCAGGCTGGGGGCACGGGGCGGTTGCTCACCTTTTGGGGTTAAATTTAATGATGTCTCTGGAATCCCTTGGAACTTGATATGGCAGGAAAAAAAATCGTTTAACTCTTTCTTAGAACTGGTGCAGTGAAGTTGCTGAGCTGGAGTTGAGTCTGGAAAGGGGCAGGATGAGCTGCAGCACCAGGGGAGGGAAAGAATTGGGGAACTCTGACCCATTCTCTGATGGGATTTAGGGACCCTGGAAAAGCAGCATACAAGTAGGAGCAGAATATGGCAGGAATGTACTAATAACAATTTTTATCTGTGAATATCGAGGTGCTTTGCAGATATGAAGTCTTCTGGTGTCTCTGTGAGATGGGGGAAGTGGGGTCAGTTCATCTGTGCAGGAGAAAACACCTCAGCCCTGTGCAGCCTCAGCTGATGCCATGCTTTTCCCTAAAAGCTGATGAATTGGGTGTTGTTGCTTTTCCCTAAAAGCTGTAAAGTGGGTGTTGTTGTGGACCAGTCCTCCAGGGCTGTGGTGGTTGGACTGAGGTCCCACCAGCCATTGCCAGCTCCACATCATTCCCCAGGATCCTTTCTGGGGGAGGCAGGTGAGTTTGCTGCAGCTCCCATAAACAGGACTGATTTTTGGGATGTGTCTGGAGAGAGCACAGGGCTCACTGATGCCAAACCTTTCCATGCTAGGGGTGGAATGGGGTCCTGAGCCTTTTCCACAGGACTGGTTGTCCATTGTCCTGCCTCTGAGGGCTCTTCCATGTTCCAGCAGAAAACACAGCAGAGAGGAACAGCCTGTGCTGCCTCTGCCTGCTTTTGGTACATTGTGAGCAGGAATTGTTTGTTTCCTTCTGGACACGGAGCTGCTGAGTGCCAGCACCCCAAAACTTCCCTCATTAAACCTCAGGACTGAGCAGCTCCCAGCCCCAGGGCTTTCTCCTTCCCTCTCCCAAACCCAAAGCCCTGACCTCCAGCCAGCCCAATTAGCACAAGTTCAGATTTGAGCTGATGTTTCAAATTTGCCTCCTTTGCCTGAGATCAGCTTTCCCAGGCACCCCGGAGCAGAAGGCTCCTGATGTTCCTCCAGAGACCAAGGTTAAATGGGCAGCTGCAGCCCAGCCCCATGGGAAGGGCAGGGCAGGTTTTTGGGGATGGTTTTGGGGAGATGGGCTGGCACTGGGGGAATGCTGCTGGGTTCCTCACCAGGGCTGGGGCTGGGATGTGTCAGCTCCTCTTTGAGAACAGACAGCGTGAGCCCCTTTGATTTTTCTTTTTAAAAATAATTGGGTTTGTGAGCATGGTTGGGAGAGGGGGGGGTGTTTAAAAATTTTTAACCGAGAGCCAGCAAATTTAATATTTTCTGTGTCTTGGCTGTGTTGTGATTTACATTTGATTTTAGGCATAATTAGAAATGCAAGTGGAGCGCTTTGTGTTTTACCTCTGCTCCAACTATTTATGGCATGATATGCAAATGAAGCAAGCTATGAATATTAAAGATTAGAGTGTGTTACAAAGTATCACTGTCTTTAATGAGTTGGGTAATGGGCACAGGCTGTGGAACATGGAGGGATCGGTGCTGCGTGCCGGCTCGCCCGGCTTTGCTTGCATCCCAGGAGAGCAGGGCTGGGATTTAAAGGCTCTCCAGCCCCTCTCGGCTGCAGTAGGTAGGTGAGATTCCCCAGCGTTCCCATGACAAAGGAGGCTGCAGCTGAGGGCTGCTGATGGATTATTTCTGCGAGGCTGTTGCAGTTCTTGTCTAGGTCAATCCGTTTCGTCTGCGGCAGCGCCGGCGATGGATGTGAGAATGTGAAAGAAAGCGCTCGCCGACCTTTCAAGGTGCTTTGCAGCCATGGGAGGGAATCTTAAACACAAATCCTGCCAAAATGGAGCTGCTGCTCCCCCGGCACTGCCACCCCAAGACATTCCTTCAGCTGCTCCTCCGGGATTAGGGAATTATTTGGGGGGTTATTGACACGTCTGAAGGAGCATCTCACCCACTGGAGAGCAGAGGGGTGGGATGGGGCTCCTTGGATTAACCCCTTCTGGGGGTAGGGGTCAGGACTGCCTGCTTTTAGCTTTAAATCAGTAACTGGGTTTAATTCTAAATCAGCAACTGGTTTTAGCCCTGAATCAGTTACTGGTTTGGCCCTAAATCAGTTACTGGTTTTAGCCCTGAATCAGTTACTGGTTTCAGTTTTAAATCGGTCACTGGTTTTAACTCTAAATTACTAACTGGCTTTAGCCCTAAACCAGGTACTGATTTTAGCCCAAAGTCAGTAACTGATTTTAGCCCTAAATCACTAACTGGTTTTTGCTTTCAATCAGTTACTGGTTTTAACTCTAAATCACTAACTGGTTTTAGCCCTAAATCAGTCACTGGTTTTAGCCCCAAATCAGTCACTGGTTTTAGCCCTAAATCAGTGACTGTTTTAGCCCTAAGTCACTATTGGACTTAGCTCTAAATCAGTGATTTTATCTCTAAACCAGTGACTGATCTTATCTCTAAACCAGTGACTGGTTTTATCTCTAAAGCAGCCTCAAGAGCTGTGAAAAAGGAAGGGTGCTGTGTGTTTGGGGTGCACACAGAGGCTCCAGCCAGGGCTGCCCTGCAGAACCAGCCCTGCTGGGATCCCTGTGGGATGCACTGGGTGCTGGGGGGCTGCAGGAGGGGGGAAAACCCTGCCAGATACAGAAAGCAATGGATTTTATTCCAAATGGGGCTTGGGGAGGGTGGGTGGTGGGGAGGGAGAATGAAGCATGCCCCAGGGAGCGTGCTTTTCAGATTTGAGGTATTTAAATTACAAATTTTGATGAGGAAGATTGTCAGCAGTATTCAAAACAGTGCTTAAATTCTTTTGAAACACTGTCGAGCTGTGCTGTGGCAGTTGAAAAGTTTGGCACACAAGAACTTGGCCCAGAAGTTGCTGCTTGGGTTTTTTTCCTTTAAAACTCAATTCATCTGTATTCAAGTATCCCACATGCTTAAGGAAAAATAACCCCACCAGGCTCATACTGGTTTGAGACAGAGCCTTGCCTGCAGGAGAGGCTGCAGAAGTGATTGATCTCTAATATTAGAGGCTTCTGTGTTGGTTAATCAGCATTAATAAGTATTTATACTTGGAAAGAAGAAAGGGTTTTGCAGTGTTTGTGCCTGCTCATGAAAACAACCAGCAAACTAAACTGGGGTTTGGCATTTTTTGTGTTTCACTGGATTATGAATCCGTTGAATTAGATAGACCTGTTTATATTTTTGGGGGTTGGTCAGTGTTTGTTGGTATGGGACCAGCTCAGGTCGTGAGCACTGGGGAGACTTTCTCACTCCAATCTCTGACCTCTCTCTGCTGCACAGATTAAAAATCCCCAGATTTCAGGGGGCTCTCCCAGCAGCTCAGAACTTGTCAGATATTGGTGGACATAGTTTAGCATATTTTATATATATATAAAATATATTTTTATATATACATATAAGCAATGTATTGATCATACACAATCTATATTATAATATTTCATGTCTATAATCATCAGCAGTGCATATATAATACAATATTCTGGGCTGCAGCGTTGTCTGGGGGTGGTTTAGGGTGTGATACAGAAATAGGCACATTCTGAAGCTTTGGGCACAGTGTGTTGCCCCCAGTGAGGAGTTTTGCTGCAGGAGGAGAGGAGGCAGAAATGAAAAGTCAATGTTGAGGCACTGACTCGATGCTCCTGGGAGCAGGGATCAGACTGGAGGGGTTTTGCCCCCAGGGAAAGGGGGAACAGGGAATTCTTTGCTGGACTACAAGCAGTAAATACAATATATTAAAAATGAGGTTTTCAGCTTTGCCTCCATCTGTCTGGGCAAAGTGGGTGTCAGGCTGGGGTGACCAGCTCGTGTCACCAATTTTGGATTTCTCAGGGGTTTTGCTGGATCACCAAGCCCCTCATTTTTGAAGAAGCTCCTGTGCAGTCTCACATTTGCCTGTCTGAGCCCAGAAGCACAGAGTTAAATTTCTGCAGTCTCTAACTCCCCTTGTCTGCAAGCTTCTCTTTCCATTAAAGATCAAGCTCAGATGCAATTGTAGCTTTGCTTTATTGAGTATTAAAAGTTTAATGCATAAATGTCTCCCTTCACCAGAACTTTTTGGCAGCCCTGAAATTCCTACAAAACCACCAAGATCCCAATTGCTGCACGGGTTCAGCTGCCCTTGAAGGGTTAATTATGCTATGTCTTTTTTTTTTTTTTTTTTTTTTTAAAGCAGGGAGAATAAGCTGTAGCCAGAAGTAAAAGTCATTAATTTTAAGACAGAGATGTAAGCAAAGTTTCCTTCCCCTCTGCAGGTTGGTCAGGGTAGGCTATGCAGTAATTGAAAAGTAAAGGCAATTGAATTACAGGCTCCTGTCCAAACCGAGTGCGATTTCTTCTTCTTCTTCTTCTTTTTTTTTTTTTTTTTTTTTTTTTTTTTACAACCTCCATTGCATCAGAACTAGGCAGTATTCCTGATGTTCTCATGTGTGTTAATGCTGACTCACAGACTAACTTGCACAAGAAAAAAAAACACACAGGCAGCTCCACCATACTAGGTAATGAGCTCTAGCGAGAAGCAGCGTCTGATGTTTTGTAAGCTTTTTTTAATTGACCTTTTAAGATATTTACTTTATTTTAAAGCTTTCTGTTCCGTAGTGGCACGGTGCTAGGACTGAGTCATGCATGTTATATATTGCTAGCTCTGCTGTTGTGTACTAGGAGTGAGGAGAATAGGATTCAGCATGGCACTTGTCTTTTTTGATGTGTTACAGATGGGAATTAGTGCTTGTGATGGGATGCTGCAGGCAGGGTGATGGGGTGCTCTGTGCTTTCCTGTGGCCATAACTTACTCGGGGTCTTGACTTTTTATTAGATGGCAAAATACTCCGTTCTGCAGAATAATTGTATTTTCTAGCCATGTCTCTCCCTTCTCCCTTCCCCTTGCAGCAATCTGAGAGAGAGGAAAAAAAAAAAATTAAAATGTTGCATTTTCTATTTTTGCTTCTCTTTGCTTTGAGAGCTCTTAAGATCAGTGTTAGGGAAGGGGGAAAGAAAAAAAAAAAAAAAGCCTAATTAAATAATAATGGCAAAAGCACGCTTTGCCTTGGCTGAATGACGGCACTTTCGGAGTGCCGGGTGGGTGACCTCGAGGAGCCGCGGTGCTCCCGGGGACGGTGACTCACCTTGCAGCAGGACAGACGGACAGAGCCGGGCTGCGCCGGGGAGGGGAGGGGACACGGGGCTGGGCCGGGTCCTGCAAAGAGACCCCCGGGACAGTGATGGGGGATTGGGGAGAGACCCCCGGGACAGTGATGGAGGATTGGGGAGAGACCCCCGGGACAGTGAGGGAGACTGGGGAGAGACCCCCGGAGCTGTGCCAGGGACTGGGGAGAGACCCCCGGGACAGTGATGGGGGATTGGGATAGACCCCCGGAGCTGTGCCAGGGAGGGGGAGAGACCCCCGGGACTGTGATGGGGGATTGTGGAGAGACCCCCGGGACAGTGATGGGGGATTGGGGAGAGACCCCCGGGACAGTGATGGGGGATTGGGAGAGACCCCCGGAGCTGTGCCAGGGATTGGGGAGAGACCCCGGGACAGTGATGGAGACTGGAGAGAGACCCCCGGGACAGTAATGAGGTCCCTGGAAAGAGACCCCCGGGGCTGTGATGGGGTCCCTACAAAGAGACCCTCGGGGCTGTGCCAGGGATTGGGATGAGACCCTCGGGACTGTGATGGGGGGTTGCGGAGAGACCCCCAGGGCTGTGATGGGGTCCCTGGAAAGAGACCCCTGGGGCTGTGATGGGGGATTGGGGAGAGACCCCCAGAGCTGTGCCAGGGACTGGGGAGAGACCCCCGGGATTGTGATAGGGGACTGGGGAGAGACCCCCGGGGCTGTGCTGGGGTCCCTGCAAAGAGACCCTCGGGGCTGTGCCAGGGATTGGGATGAGACCCTCGGGACTGTGATGGGAGACTGGGGAGAGACCCTCGGGATTGTGATGGGGTCCCTGCAAAGAGACCCCCGGGGCTGTGCTGGGAACTGGGGAGAGACCCCCGGGGCTGTGATGGGGGACTGGGGGAGACTCTCGGGGCTGTGCCAGGGATTGGGGAGAGACCCCCGGGGCTGTGATGGGGGATTGGGGAGAGACCCTCAGGGCTGTGCCAGGGATTGGGATGAGACCCTCAGGACTGTGATGGGGAGCTGGGAGAGACCCTGGGGGCTGTGATGGGGACTGGGGAGAGACCCTCCGGGCTGTGCTGGGGGATTGGAGGGAGACCCCCGGGGCTGTGATGGGGTCCCTGCAAAGAGACCCTGGGGACTATGCCAGGGATTGGAGAGAGACCCTCAGGACTGTGATGGGGAGCTGGGAGAGACCCTCGGGGCTGTGCTGAGGTCCCTGCAAAGAGACCCTTGGGGAACTGGGGAGAGACCCTCGGGACAGTGATGGGGGATTGGGGAGAGACCCCTGGGGCTGTGCTTGGGGATTGGGAGAGACCCCCGAGGCTGTGATGGGGTCCCTGCAAAGAGACCCTGGGGACTATGCCAGGGATTGGAGAGAGACCCTCAGGACTGTGATGGGGAGCTGGGAGAGACCCTCGGGGCTGTGCTGAGGTCCCTGCAAAGAGACCCTCAGGGCTGTGATGGGGAACTGGGGGAGACCCTCGGGGCTGTGCTGGCACTGGGGGGGACACGGGACTGTGCAGGGTCCCTGCAAAGAGACCCTGGAGCCAAGGATTGGGGTGAGACCCTCGGGGCTGTGCCAGGGATTGGGGAGAGACCCTCAGGACTGTGCTGGGGGATTGGGAGAGATCCTTGGGACTGTGCTGGGAACTGGGGAGAGACCCTCGGGGTTTTGCCAAGGATTGGAGAGAGACCCTTGGGACTGTGCCAGGGGATTGGGGTGAGACCCTCGGAACTGTGCCGGGGTCCCCATAAAGAGACCCCTTGGAGCTGTGCAGAACAACCAGGAGAGACCTTCAGGGCTGTGCTGGGTGCCAGGGAGGGTCCCTGGGGCAGTTCTGGGGTCTCCACAAAGAGACCCCTTGGGGCTGTGCCAGGGGATTGGGGTGAGACCCTCGGGGCTGTGCCAGGGTCCCCATGGAGAGATGCTTGGGGCTGTGCCAGGGTCCCTGGGCAGAGACCCCTCAGGGCTGTCCTGGCATCCCTGTGCCTGTGCCAGGATCTTCAGAGAGACCCCTCAGGGCTGTGCCAGGTCCCCAGAGGAGATGTTTGGAGCTTGGTCCCCAGGGAGAGCCCCCAGGGCAGTGCCAGGGTCCCAAACTGAGCACCCAGTCCCCATCCCCTGGCTGTGGGGCTGCCCACACCTCCTGAGCTGCAGCATCAGCACGATTTTAATTCACTTTTCCATCTTTTCCCCCCCATTTTTCCTCTGCCCAGCCTCTGGGGCTGCACTTTCCGTGTGAACTTTGCAGGCTCTGTGGTGGCTCCGTGCTGCATGTCTGCTGCGTGGGGGCTGCCCGTGTGTTACTGAGTAATATTTGCAAATTCACTTTCTGCTCTTAATAAGGCAGAAATAATCTTCTTTCACCCATTGCCACTGGCTGCTACACTAAAAATAGGGTCTGTCCGCGCCGCTTGCCACTTGCAGCATTTCAAAAATAAATACTTTGGAGCTGCAGATACCAGTGCTGCAGGAGAGGAGGCTCATTGCCATTTGATTGCTGAACTTAACCTTGTTTTCTCCCCCTTGTGCAGGAATCCCGACCTGTTCTCCAATCCCTCTCCCTTCCCCTCTGGATTTTCTCACCTGGAAAGGGGATGCTCAGTTGTTGGGGTGGGGGTGCAGACTTTGCATTTTGGCTTTTTGTCTCCTTGGCACAGCCTGTGATGCAGGGGTGGGGGGAAAATGCTCAGCCTGGACCTGAAGTGCATTTTATTTGGCTGTTTATTTCGTTTAACTCTTTAGTTTACTGAACTCTGTTTTATTTAACTCTCTGTTTTATTTGAGGCATTACAGCATCTCCGGACTCGGGCAATGACACTTGGCCGCCGAGTTTGCAGTGAGCTGTTGCATATTTTCCCCTGGCTTTTTACATTTCCTTTGCATTAAAAAATGGGGAAATAACCCCCAAACCCTGCAGTGAGAGCAGGGCAGGTGCCACCCCTGTGCCTGGGGGATTGGGTGGCTTTGGGGACCCCCTGCCAGCCTCAAATCCAAGGGTGGGATTTTCCCCCCCTCTCTCCTCATTTACAGAAGAAAGGGAAGTTTCCTTTGACCCTTTGGGGCCTTCAAGGGCAGGACTTTTCAGCTCTTTTCTTTCCTGGGGCTTTGGCTGGGGGGGTGGAAGCTTTTGGCTGCTTTGTCTCCCACCCCCAGAGGGTCCCTGTCCCTTTGTCCCTGCCCCAGCTCACCTTCCTGGGGAGCTGCAGGAACTTGGGGGATTTTTGGGGGGTTTTGGGGGAATGATTCTCCACCCAGTCTCTCTGTTGTTTGGCTAGGGAAAAAAAAAGCCAATTTAAATACATTATCTAATTATTTCTGATTACTCCTGGGGGAGCTCTGATGGCAGCATCTCATTCTAGGTCGATTCTTTTTTCCTTTGTTGCTGTCGCCTCGCCCTGACCTTTCAGGCCTCAGAGCAGGGAATTAGTTTGGAAAAGAGCAAACCTGCTTTTTTCTTTCCCCCAAAGCAGATGAATGCAGAAACTGAGAATTCCCAAACTCTCCTGGAAGTTGTCTCAAATAACAGCTGCATTTTTTATGAACATCTTGTGACAAAGGCTATGACTTTACAAAAATCAGGCAGAGATGTGCAAATTATCCTCCTGGAAAAAGAGGCTGCCATCAGAAAACAAAATGATGTTTTGCTTGAATGGTCACATATGTAAAATGATCAAGGTGGGGGATGTTTGTCTGGTTTTAATCCAGTTTTATTCGAATTTTCCCATTTGGAGATGTCCTGTTGATGGTCTGTCACCTGTAGGACACTCCAGGCCAAAGGGAACTGGATTTTTTGGGGTGATGGTCGTGCTGGGGGCTCCTCCTGCACCTTGGGACACAGCTCAGCTTGGGAGATGAGATTGGAAAAATACAGTTTACATCTGTAATTGCAAAGGTCATTTCTCCTGCAGCACAGCTCTTCCTGTGTCAGATGGGCTGAAGCCATTTTAAACCCTTCAAAAGTCTCTTGGTGCTCTATTTAAAAGAAAAATGATCATATTTAATAGAGGAATTTTGAAGTTAGACATTATCAAGCTTTATTGCATTTGCTGTCTAATCACAGGAGCTTTTTGTTGCTGTTGTTTTTAGGGAATGTGAGGTTTGGTGGTGAGCAGGTTCTCCTGGGCTTTCAAGACTGTTTTATTTTATTTCTTCACGATTTGGAGTTGGTGGTGGTTTCAAGTTGGGTTTTGGGAGGCTTTTTTTGTATATTCTGGTCATAAAAAGGAAAGGGCAGAGGGAGGAAGAAGGGAAAATTCCAGCAGTCCTGGCTGATGGTTTATTGGGGTGGTTTGGGCTTCTGCAGCTTCCTTGTGTGGCTTTGCTCCTGTTCCTTGATGCTCTTTCTAAACCAAGCACTGTTACTTCCCCCCCATTTCCCTGGGAGCTGCATTTTGGGAGGGACCAGTTGTGTGCAGCATCTTGGTTCAAACTCTCCTGGGAGATTTTATCTGAGATTTACCAAAGATTTGGGATGCTGGGGCACTTTGTTGCTTCTCTCTGGCTTAAAACATACCCTAAACCAGCCCAATTTGGTGCTTTTAGAGAGAGACAGGGGTTGCTCCTGACAAGCCTGTTTGTTTATAGAGCAAATTCTAAGTAATATTAATAATTGATATTTATTTTAAGTTTGGCTTGTTCTGTGCTACCGAGCTGTCCTTGGCTGGTCCCACACATCCTGCCCTGCTGGGTCCAAGGAGGTCCATCCAAGGCCTCCCTGGTGTCTTCTCCAGCTCTGAGGGAGCCCTTCCTGGAAGGGAAGAGGAGGAAATCCTTCTCCACCCGTGTTCTTCCCATCCTCATGGAAGGATGAGGCTTCTTTAGGTGCCTGAGCAGTGATGTTTTTTCTGTAACTCGGGTATTTCTCAGTAATTTGCACAGATCCAGAGTGGATCTTTGTTTGCCAGGGCAGATTCCATCCTTTCTCCAGCAGGGATGGGTGCTGTCACGCTTGGGAGAGGCTTTGGGCTCTCAGGCTTGGTCGTTGTGGTGTCACCTCTGATCTCCTCATGGGATGTCACCTTGGTCCCCTCTCAGCAGCACCAGGCAGGGACCCCAGTGGCCTCCTGAGGGGTTTGGATGAGTGTGGTGAGCATTCCCAAGGCAGGGAATGGGAGCATGGGGCTCTCCAGGCTCCGTGGGCTGCAGGTCCTGTGGGGTTTGGGGCAGTCTGGGGCAGGGCTTTGCTGGGAGAGCAGCACTTCCCTGCCCTGGGCTTGAACCTCATGCACCAAACATCCCTGAGGGTGTGGAAGTGGAGCTGTGAGCAGGATCAGGAGGGAAGGGTCAGGCTGGAGCATCACCAGCCCTGCATTTCTCCTGCTCTGGGGATGGCCTCACCTCTCATCCCTGGGATTTTAACTGTGTGTGACCATCAGAGCGCAGCAATTGAACCAAACCCGAGGCCAGTGGCACAAGGAAAAACGCTCTGGGCAAGGGAGAAATAAGCAAAGGGAGGCCCCACCCTCTTTCCCAGAAAAAAGCACCAAACATGCTCAATAAATGCGAAGGTAATTTAAAATCTGAATCCAGGAGACAATGTGACTGGGATTTCATTACTTAAGCAAATGGATTTGCTTTTAGTGGATTCAGCCACAGACTGAAAGAAGCTTTCCCCAAGGGGTAAACATTTTTCCTGCATTTGAAAGGCTTTCTTGTGTTGGGAGGGGATCTGGAGGGGGGGACAGGAAGCAGGACTGTGGCTGCCCAAGGAGCACCTTTATTTTGGGCAGATTTGGGCATTGCCAAAGCTGTGCTTTTGGGCAGGTGCTCTTGGGGTGGGATGCTGGGCCAGGTGGGAGGATGCTGGGGGGATGCAGGGGTTGTTGAGGGGATGCAGAGGATGCTGGAGGATGCTGGGGGCATGTGGGGGTGGTGCAGGAGGATGCTGAGGCCATGCAGGGGTGATGCAGGAAGATGCTGGGGGGATGCAGGGGATGCTCAGGATGCAGGAGGATGCTGGGGGGATGCAGGGGGTACAGGAGGGTGCCGGGGGGATGCAGGGGATGCTCACCAGCCCTGCTCCCTGCCTTCCCCTGGCCGCAGGAGTTAACCAGCAGCAGTGCCAGCTCTGCAGACTGTTTGGAATAGTTTAAATGCTTTGACACTCTGGATGTACTAGATGGCAGGGGAGGCAGTTTACAGCGTAATTCATATGCAAAACTGCACTATAAATTTAAAACCTGTCTCAGTTGCCGTGGCACCACTAAGCATTTCATCAGCATACAGTACAGTATTTCTGCCATCTTTGTTTGCATTGCAGTGACTCATCAAAAGTCTGTCTTGTACCAACACTGAGAGCATTCCTCTGGCACTGATATTTCTCTGTTTTTAAAGCTTCGGTTTGAAACTGGCATTTACTTCAGGTCCCTAATCAAAGGGCTCTATTCATTGCAGAGAGCAGCCTGAATGTTAATCTGCATCCGGCCTATTCATTTAGATGCTGTGCGCTGCCGGGGAGATTTGACTTGGTAAAAGCTCGAGCTCCAGCAGATACAAACCTAGCGCTTGATACTATATTTTATTTTCCCCCTCCCCCGGGCGCTCGGGGCACCGGAGCCCCTCGGCAGCGGCCGCTGCTCAAGGTACGTTCGTGTTCGCTCCCGGCCAGGCGAAGGCACCGCGAACTTCCTCGCTTGGAAGATTTTTTTTTCTTCTTTTTTTTTTTTTTTTTTTTAACCATGCAGATACAATTAAATTGGCTCCGAGTGTGTTCCCTTTTCTTCCTGTTACCCCGTGGCCTTGCAGATAGGACTTTTTTTTTTTTTCCCCTCGGCAATGGGAACAGAGCGGCTCTTTGTGGGTTATTATTTTCTTTCCAGAGATTTTTTTTTAAATCTTTCTCAGATAAACTTCTTTTTTTTTTATTAAAAAAAAAATCGTTCTTCTGAGCTTTCAGTATTAGTTAAAGGTAGTTTTTCTCCAGTGGTATTGCAGGATTTTAAATCTCCTGGACTGTTTGGGGAGGGAGCGCGGGTGGGGGGGTCTGGGCTCGGTGCATCCGCAGTGATTTGCTCCGCTGGAGTTTCAGCGCCCAGGCTGCACCACCAGCGTTACCTGCTCGGGCTCTGCGCACCTCCCAGCGCCCTCCCAGCGCCAGCCTCTGCTTCTGGGAGCTGGCAGCAGGAATTCTGCCCATGGCCAAAAGGTACAGCCGGCCCTGCGGAGCGGCCGGGGCGGGCTGCGGAGCCGCCCCCAGCCCGGGCTGCCTCGGAGGGTCCGCGCTGCCGGTACCGGCGGCACCGGGGGCTGGGCTGGGGCTCCCCCTGCCCCGCTCGGTGTCTGGGGGAGGAAAATAAGAAGACAACTTGGTAGGCGGCTCGCTGCGGCAGGCACGTTGGTTTGTTTTATTGGGGCTCAAATATCTGGCTTAATTTGGAGATAAGCCTCGTTTTGTTGGAGGATAAATCTGTTGAGAAGGGGTTTAACTGTTGAAACGGTCCCTCTTTCTGGTGCAAATGGGAAGATTGCTTTTCAAAGTGCTTTTTCCTGGGAGCTCTCGCTCCGGCAGAATCCTGTATTTATTTCGGGCAGAATGGCACATTGTTTTATAAATATCTTTTCTGTAGTTTCAACATAGCTGCTGGTTGTTGTGTTTCTTATATAATGCTACCGAGATCTGTCTGACTGCCTTTCGTTTGCTTTACTGTTCTCTCCCATTATCGTTCAGATTTTCCTGCATAAAGTAAAAACCCCCGGGGGAATAAATCAGTGGTGCTTATTTAAACAGACCACAACTTGAAGGAAATACTTGCTTTTTTTTTGAAATATCCTTTGCTATCCACCAATGGCATTCCCAAGGCTGCTCGAAACCATCGATAAGTAATTTTTGCAAGCGATCGCTTTTCCGCCTTGGCTCTGGGAGCTCGCCTTGGAGCCTTTGATGTCGGGTGAGGTGGGTTCCTGTGCTCCTGCCTGCCTTTGGTGAACTGTCTAAAAACCTTGTTCCTCTCTCCCCTGCCTTCTCCGTTTTTCAGATGTGCCCTACTTTGGATATTCCTGCATTGAATGTCTGAGGAGCTCCGGCCGATCCTGAGCCATGTCGCAGATGTTGCACATAGAGATTCCCAACTTCGGGAACACCGTTCTGGGCTGCCTGAACGAGCAGCGCCTGCTGGGGCTCTACTGCGATGTCTCCATCGTGGTGAAAGGCCAGGCCTTCAAGGCTCACCGGGCGGTGCTGGCCGCCAGCAGCCTCTACTTCCGAGACTTGTTCAGTGGGAACAGCAAAAACGCCTTCGAGCTGCCGGGCACCGTCCCCCCGGCCTGCTTCCAGCAGATCCTCTCCTTCTGCTACACCGGCAAGCTGACCATGGCTGCGAGCGAGCAGCTGGTGGTGATGTACACGGCGGGCTTCCTGCAGATCCAGCACATCGTGGAGAAAGGCACGGACTTGATGTTCAAGGTCAGCTCCCCGCACTGTGACTCTCAGACCACCATGATCGAAGACCCCAGCTCGGAGCCGCAGAGCCCCTGCAACCAGCTGCAGTCGGCCTCGGCGCCCTACGTCATGTCCCCCTCCATGCCCATCCCGCTCCTCACGCGCGTCAAACACGAGAACCTGGAGCTGCAGGCCCTGCCCGGCCTGCCCGGCAAGCGGCCCCTGGAGCCTGGAGCTCGGGACGGGCCCGGCGGTGCCGGCGGCGCCAGCGCGGGGCCCCTGAAGCTGTCGCGAGTCTCCTACTACGGGGTGCCCAACCTGGCCACGCTGCTGCCCAACGTGCAGCAGGTGCAGTACTCGCAGGGGGAGCGCACCAGCCCCGGCGCCAGCAGCATCCCCACCACCGACAGCCCCACCTCCTACCACAACGAGGAGGATGAGGAGGACGACGAGGCCTACGACACCATGGTGGAGGAGCAGTACGGGCAGATGTACATCAAGTCCTCGGGAGGTTACTCTGGTAATGGATGGTTCTCTCTGCTTGGGTTTTCTGCTCCCTCGCTGGGGTTGTGTGGGCCTTGTCCAGCAGCTGTGGGCAGATTTGGGTTGGTCACTGGGTTTTGGTCTTTGGGGGTTTCATTTGTTGGTTTTTTTGCCCATGTTGTGGGCTTGGTGCTGATGTCCCGGTGTGACATGGGCTGGTCTCCCCTGCCATCACTCCCCAGCTGGGAGAATCTTTAGAGGAGAGGCTGTATCATCCACCAGGGTCAGCTCAGCCTTTGCTTTTTGGCTGAGGCTGCCAGTGAGGAGCCTGGTGGCTGCACGAGCCCTGTGGTGGTGGCATCCATCCCGAGGTGATGGCTGAGCTCACCTGACATGGGTCAAGCTCTTGGCCCAGGGCCAGTGGTCACTCTGGGAGCTGTCTTCTGTCCTGGCTTTTTGGAATAAGAGTTTCCAAAAAAGTGATGAGCATGGGATATTTGGAGGAAGGAACATCAACTAAATCATTTTTGTTGAAGTTAACTAGGAATACCTGCAAAAGGAAGGAAGGATGGACTTTTCTCCTCACTGTCTGAAGTGCCCTTCTCTCCTTGTCCCACACATCACTGTCAGAAAGGGAAGAGCATTTTTGAGGCTTCATGTTCTTTTATTTCCCCATTAGTGCCTAGAACTGGGTAAAACCCCTCTGCTGCCCTCCCAGAATTTGGGATTAAGGGCTGAGTGTGAATCCCTCAACGGGCCTCAGGCAGAGGGGGCAGCTTCACTTTGGTGGTGCTTGGCTGGGATCTGCTGCTCAGCCCCAGAGTGGGCACAGGGACACGAGAGCTCCTTTCCCTCCCACTTCCTTGGGCACACAGCCCCTTTCCCTGGCACCTTGCAGGGCTCAGACCCTCCTGAGGAGCCAGGACAGGTGGGGTGCAGCTCCAGGGACTCAGTTCCAGGGGGAGATGCCCCTGGGTGCTGTCCTGTGAGCATCCCCCATGGGAGCAGCTCCCAGCACCCTGCACAGGTGGAGCTGGCAGTGTCCCCCATGGAAGCTCAGCCTCGCAGTGGCCTCCTCATGGGAGCTGCAGGTGTTTGTGGCAGCAGCTTTGATCCTCAGGAGCTCCCCAGGGAGGGACACCTTCCCGCTGGCTCTGGCTGCACGCAGCATCCCCTCACCTGGAGCTGCTTCCCCTGCTCTGGCTCCTGGAATTGCTGCACTGATGTTGCAAATATTTTAACTCTGGTTCGTTGACAAGATTTCCTCAAAGCCATTTGATTTTAGTCTTCACCAAGGAACAAGATTTGGCAAATAGGACAATTTTTGTTGCATAAAACAGGTAGGCTTCCTTAGTACTGAGAGTGGGCTCACCCCCACACACTGTCCCATCCCATCCCCTCCCATCCCATCCCATCCCCTCCCATCCCATCCCCTCCCATCCCATCCCATCCCATCCCAGGAGCTCAGCATCCTCTTGCCACATTCCCCTGACAGACAGCAAGCAGATAAACAGGATTTTCCAAGGTGTTTTTTCACTAAGCCATATGAAAAAGGGGGAAACAGTGAATTTACTGTTTTAATATTAGAAATATTTGCTAGGAGAAGTGGACAAGGAGTTGTAGGAAATGAGCCTTAAAATCCTGAGTGCTGTCCCTGTCCTGCTTCAGGTGCCAGTGGTTGGGATGGGGCAAGAGAGGAGTGGGATCAGGGGTGGGACAAGGTCAGGGTCTCCTCCATGGCTGCTGTTGGAGCCAGACTGAACAGGAATTGTGCTGTTGCCCACTTGTTTTGGGTTTATTTTGCTTTTCCCTGCTGTAGAACCTGTGGTGAGCAATGTGGGTTTGCCTTCAGTCATTCCTCAGAGCAGTGGGACCATGCCCTTGGAGTGTGTTTTCCATCCCTGTCACGGGGCCAGTTCCTGCAGGAACAGAACAAAACCAGCTCAGAAGGCAAGGACAGGACCAGCCTGGGGATGGTGCAGGCAGCAGCTCTGAGGCTGCCCCTAATCCATGCTGGTCAGGAATCATCCCAGCTGGAAAAGTGAAAATCCGAGCAGCTTTCTCAGGTGTCACTGGAGATGCTGCAGCCCTTGTGCCAGGGCTGGGCATCCCACAGCCAAGTTTTCCTGCTTGTTTTCTGTAGGGAGAACCAGGTGGTGATGCTGAGGCCATGCAGGGAGGAGGCAGGTTGTAAGGCTCTAAATATCCCACATTTCTGCTGAAATTCCTCTTCCCCACCCGCACCTTTCGGGGGAGTTTCCTGTTTGAAATAAGGCAGCTATAGGTATCAGGCTTCCTGGAAAAGAGGGCATGCAAAAAAAAGAGATTACAAAAAGTAAAACCTAAGCTGTTCCATTATGGTTTGGACTTGTAGAGCTAACTGTGTTTTAATTACTCGGGATAAACTGTACCCTCTCAAAAGGTGCAGAATAATGAAACTGTGAGATGGAAGAGAGAAGGCAGCTAATCCTGCTCCTGGCGTGGAGATCCCACAGCCTCACAAAGCCCTGGGGGCGGGGGAGCCCTTTAAACCAGGCATTGCCAAGGTTTCCAAGAGCCCTGTTTGTGAAAACAAAAACAAAGCCAAAGAGGAGCAGAGCAGACGAGGCTCTGAATTTCAGAGAGGGTTGCTGGATTTTTTTTTTCCTTCTTTTTCTATGCATTTTTTTGCTCCCCATCTGAAGGTGCTGGTGCTGGTGAGGGTGTGGTGGGACGCTGGTGGCTGATGCTCCTCACCTGCCTTCAGCATCACCCACCACCCTTGGAGGGCTCACCAATCCTCTTCTTGCCCCTGGGCTGGGGGATTTTTAATTTATTTTCTTCACCCCTTTTTGTAATCAGAGCCATTCTGAATTTCCAAAGCTCGATGAGGTCCACATCTCCAAATCACAGGATCATGAAGGTTGGAAAAGGCCACCAAGATCAAACTTGACCAAACACCACCAAGAGCACTAAGTGCCACATCCTTGGGCACATTCAGGGGTGGGGACTTCAAAACCTCCCTGGGCAGCTCCTTCTAATGCCTGAACACCTTTTTCATGAAGAAATCCCTCCTGATGTCCAACCTGAACCTTTTCTGGCACAGCTTGAGGCTGTTTCCTCTCGGAGGAACCCTGGCAGAAGATGCTGGTGCCACCTGCAGTGGTGGCACTGCTGTGAGGGACCAGGACAAGTGTTGGACCTGCAGAAGGAGCAGCAGGATGAGGCCAGGATTAAACACAGGAGGTGTTGGCAGGCAGGGTGGCAGCTGGCAGAGGGGGGTAGGAAAGGCTGCCTCAGTTTCCCCCCAGGCTGTGGGCAGGTTTGGTGGCCACGTTTGCCGTGCCAGGCTGGCAGCACTGCGGTAAAATGGCTCCTGACTCCAGAAGTAGGTCTGGGTGTGGAGAACATGTGGGCCTCGAGGACACGAGCGAGACTTAATGAGGTTTCCAGCATCTGATCTGAGGAACGCACAACTCCAGAAAATATTAAACAAAAGCAAAGTATTTTTATCCCTGTTAATTACAGCGTCGTGGGCCTGAGCTGAAGTGGGTTTCAGCAGGACTTGCAGATGCTCGGCGCTTTTCTGCACTGAGCCACGTTCTTGTCAGTCAGCTCTCTGCTGAGCAGATGCAGTTAATTTAATTTTGACAGGCACCAGCAAAGTTGTGCAAGGGTCCGTCCTCCTCCCCTGCTCCTGCTGCACCGGCTTGCAGGGAAAAGGGAAAATCTTGATGCAGCAAATGGCTGGAATGTAAAGGCTGGACTTGAAAGTTATGAAATCCTGAACTGACAAGAGCACACTTCATTAAAAATTCATCTAAAATAGCCATTATAGAATAGTTGTGGTAATTAGCTGAGAGAATAGTTTTCTCTCCTGGCCTCTGATTCCTGACAGTAAGGAAAGAGGGCAAGGAACAGCCCAGAATCCCAAATGGTGCAGCCCGTGCAGCATCCCGCGCTGCAGCTGCGTAAATCACAAATCACAGCAGGAATTGCAGCGGGATGGAGCAGCTGGCTGCCACTGCAGGGACAGCTCCTGCTCCTGCCAGCTCCCCCTGCTCCTGTGGGGCCAGCCTGTGCACAGGGAGGATGCTCAGCAGCAAACAGCTCGTGGATTTTTAGGGAATGAAGCGGTCGAGGGCTGCGCCAGTTATCCACCAGAGCACTTTGGCTTTTGCAGAGGGATTCAAACACCTGCAAAGTGTGAAAGCCTGGCTGTGTGTCTTCATGGGACAAGGTGGGGACTGGGCACAGGTTGGACATGATGGTTTTGGAGGTGTTTTCCAGTGGCAGTGCCCCATCCTGACCCTGGCACGGCCAGAGCTGAGCCCCAGGCTGGGGGCACTCAGCCTCTGGCCTTTTTTGGCATTAAACTTCCAGCCCCATTTTCCTCCCTCTGAACCACAGATGTTTAATTTTAGGCTGGCAGATGTTTCACTCCTGGCTGAGATCTGAGGCAAAGGCAAGATAGGGGTATTTATAAACCAGTAATATTTTTCCTATACTAATTCCAGATTACCTCCCTGTATAAATAGGTCACAAATCAAAGGCTACATTTCAGTACGTTGGTATAAATGTACTATTTGGGAAATGTAAACTCTCCCCGTTGGGACTGTGTGATGGATCTATCCCAGGGTGCTTGCGTGTGTCCTCTGCTCCAGGTTTACATCTGCAGCAGATGCTGGGGATGCTGAGGCTGTGGAGGGAAGGTATTTTTGAGGTGGTCCCACTGCCAGTGGAAAACAGGCTGATGGGAGAGAGATGGTGAAATATTGCTGTTTGAAAAGAGACTTCTGGCTGTGTACAGAAAGGATCATCCACATGTTTGCATCCGTGGTGGAGCAGGTGGAGATGGGTTCTTCAGCCTTTTCTGCAGGGTTTGAGATGTGTGGTTGCATGTTGGGACTCTGTAAAGATTACTTTTTGGGTGAGGCTTCATCACTCTGATCTTTCTGTGTCTTCAAATCCCATTCCTGAACCAGCAGCAGTTGTTTCTTACCCACAGGAGCACCTCGACGTTTATGTGCAGTTTGGAGAACCCAAACTGGTGGGAATTGGGGTTCATGACTCATTTTGAAGCCCTGCTGTCAGGAAGTAAGGAGATGAGTGAGTGCTGGGGCCAGGTGTGTGTCCAGCCATCCCCAGGCACTCACCTGAGCAGCCCATCCCCAGCAAATCTCAGGTGGGACATGCAGAAATCCCAGTGTCACCCAACCATCGTGGGCTCAGCACTGAGGGGCTGTGAGGGGTCTCTGGAGTTTGTTTTAGGGATAAGGAGGACACATGCCCCAGCATCATGCACAGCCTGGAGCCATGGAGCATGGACCAATGAGTTAGTTTGAGGCTGTTTCTTCAGCCCAAAAAATCCAGAAAAATAGGTTTTTTCCATTGTGCACCACCTGTTGCAGCTGCAGCCTCTAGCTAAGTTTGGGATAAAAGCATACATCCAAATAAATCAAATATTCCAGTGTTTGGCTGGCAGCTCTGGTGGCTTCCTCTGTAATGATTTCCTGCCCCTCTCTGCTGGCTGGGAGCTCCTTTCTTGTTCAGGAACAAAACTGTATTTAACAATACTTCCCATTGTTTGCCCTTTCATTCAAAGGGAAGGAGCCGCTGCCCTCTGAAGATACAAATTAATTAGAAGCAAATACTCTCCTGTTCTCTGGAGCAGAAAGGCCAAACAGAGTGGCTTTCTGTGGAAACACAGCACCAAAGTGGCTCTTGTGTCCTGCTCCTTTACATAACTGATTGCTATCTGCGCAATTGAGGTGCCACTGAAAGCCCCAAACCTCTTTTGGTTTGGTATCATTGATTTTCTGCTAATGCTTGAATGGAAACAAAGCCCCCCAAAATGATTTATGGCTGTATTTAATATGAGATTTATAGACAGTGAGCCAGCAGGAAAGATGTAACCAAAATCCAGCAGTGGGTTGAGCTGCACTTGAACTTTTCAGCTGAATTTTAGTTTGGTTCATGAATTTTAGTTTGGTTTATGAAGTATGGTGCTGTTGGATATTGTGGATGCTTTTGACCTGAGCCATTGGTTAAAGTAAAAATGAAATGTTAAAAATTCAATTTTTAATAATTTTTAGTGATTTTTAATAACCTGGGCAGAGCCCTGTGCTGGGGTGGGATTGTGTAGGTCACATACACAGCTCCCAGGGGTTGTATATTTAATTTTGCCTCTGGGAGATGACTGAGGTGTCCCTTCCTGCCCTGGAGCTGCCCTGGTGGCTCTGTCTTGCCAGGGAAGGACAGCAGAGCAGGACTGGTTCCCCCATACCCACTGTCCCTTTGCTTTTGGTTTATTTAAGCTGAAAATACCAGTATTTAATTGGATATGGTTTGCTTATCACTCTTTAAAAGCCTCAAAACAGAGCTGGTCTTTGAGATTCTCCCTCAGTGGGAGCTGACCCCCATCTCCAGTGGGATCTGGGCTCTGGATGCTTGGGAATGCAGGGAATATTGCAGCTGGGAATATTGTAGCTGGGAATATTGCATCTGGGAGTGTCAGTGCACAGATTTCCCACTGATGATGGGGCTGGGATGGCACAAAGAGTTCAAAACCACCCTGTGAGTCGTTCTGCTGCTGTTGGCTCCTGTCTCCCTGAGCAGGGACCATCCTCCTGCCATTCCAGAGCCCCTCCTGGCATTCCTCAGGGGCAGAGGGGGCCATCCAAGCCATGTCCTGAGGGTGGGGATGCCCCCAGAGCCTCCATGGGATGCCCCAGCCCAGCAGGGCACCGTGGCCATGTCCTACTTAGAGCAGAACACTGCTCCCTTTGTCCCTGAGCCATCACCCTGGGTTACTGAGCAACAGCTCTGCAAAACTTGTTATTTTATCTGCAGGGAGGGAAAGTGAACCCAGAACTCGGGGATAATCACAGGGAAAGACACCTCAGAGCAGGTTTTGAGTTCAGAAATGCTCCTTGCTGGGGTTTCTGCTTTTCCCAGTTCACAGGTTTCGAGCAGAGCTGGGTTTGGGTTTGGACGTGGCTCTTGTCCTGTTATCAAACAGTTTTGGGGGAAAAAAGGTGGATCATGGCAGAGCTGGGCTGCAGTTCAGCCCTGGAGCTGTTCCCACTGTGTCCTGAGGTTGATGGGCATGGTCAGCCCTCATTGCTGTCAAAAATTGTCATTTTATGCAACCTGGTGGTCTTGGACTGTAAATGTGCTTTACAAACCAATCCTCTGTGTGCCCACAGTACCCAGGTTTGGAGGGGCTGGCAGGACAGCCCAGTGTTTCCAGCTTTTCCATGTTACAGCTTGCTCCTGGGCAGTGGTGGGCTCTGGAGATGGTGCATCAGAGCAGGCTGGGAAAATCTGGTATTTTGGTTTTCAAGCTACACCTTAATAACATTTTTGCCTTGTTGATGGGGGCTTCTTTTGTTACTGAGGGGAAAAGCTGGCCTGCAGGAGGCAGAGGAAGGGAAGGTGGGCTGGAGGTGGCTGGGGGGTGCACAGAGAGGCTCTGCTGACCTTTCTCAGAGCAGAGGTGTCTGGATTTTAACTTCAGCAGGAAAAACCATCAAGGGAAGTCATGATGGAACTGCTGCAGGTGTTCATCAAACTGGAGCAATTCACTGCCTGTTTAGAAACCCTGGTGAAATTCCTTCCACCCTTCTGGGGTGTGTGGGGCAGCAGCTCTGTGTGCAGAGTGATGTCAGCCATGCAGAGCTGTCCATTTTCACAAATTATTGATTCAAGAGATGTTAAAGCATGATTAGATTCTGAGGATCCCTTTTGCAGAACCTGAGGCTGCTGTGGAGGGGGAGACCAGGGGATTTTCCCAAATTTCCAGGTGTCACCTCCTGGCGAGGTGGACGGGAGACTTGCTCATCTTCTAATGCAGATAAATCTCAACTTTATTGATTAACAGGAACATTTTTATAATCACAATAATAAGGCTCATGCATATTGCAAAACTAAAGCTCACTATTGGTCAGCTATAAAAGTCAGTCACACCTATTCTCAAGATGTTTGTGGCTACTTTTTTACCTCCTGTTATCACATAATTTACAAAACAACTTCTTGCTCAAAGAAACCATGTCTCTGAATTAGGCAGCTCTTGTTTTCTTAGATGCTCTTTCTCACGTTACTTTTCCCATGGACTGTGTCTCAGTAAAAAAACTGCCCACAACCTCCCCCGTGGCTGGACATCTGGAGGGGGGAACATTCCCAGCTGCCGCGTGAAGAAATCAAATCCTGCCCTCCTGTCAGCATCACGACAGGTTATTTTAACCGTTTTTCTTTTCCATTTTGCAGTTGCCCAGGAGAAGGCAGAGCAGATCCCTCTGGAGAACCGCTCGTGCGTGCTGATCCGGCGGGACCTGGTGGCCCTCCCTGCCAGCCTCATCAGCCAGATCGGCTACCGCTGCCACCCAAAGCTCTACTCCGAGGGGGACCCCGGCGAGAAGCTCGAGCTGGTTGCAGGTAGATTTTCCTTGCAATACCTCTGGATTGCTGCTCTTTCCCTTCTGGAGTTGTGCTCTCCATCTTGCGTGTCCTTGCTGTGTCTTTCTGGATTATTCGTCACCAATGGTGTTTTGGAAAGTTCCGAGTTTTCTTTAATTTGCTGACGGAAAAATGTGTCATTAACAGGATTTATTCAATTGAATTAATTTAGCATTTTAATTGAATTCTGCAGCTTGTGTTCTTCCTGCTCGGTGTGGCTGCAGTGAGAGTGTTTTCATTTAGAATCACAGATCTAAAAACCCAACAGCCCCCCCCTCAAAAATTGTCACATGATAAGATTTACAAAGCAAGGGAGATAAAATCTGTGTCAATGAACAAGCTTTGAAAAACCTGTAAAATTTCTTTATAAATTTATCAAGTGGTCAAACCCTGCAGCAGGAGGAGAAGGAATTTGGTTTGGTCCTTTCTTCTGTCTTTATTTTCATTTTGGGGGGAATTTACAACACTGAGAGAATTCACTCCTTCTCTAGAAAAGATTTCTGGCCAGTGTGAGGTGGAAGATGTTAGAGAATGTAGAGCTGGAGGAGTGAAACCAGGTGGTTGTGCCAGCCCAGGCACACCCAGCACTGCACAGAAAATGTTTGACTGGAGTGACCAGGTCGAATTTCAGTGGAAATAATCATAATAATCATAATAATCATATTCTGATTTTAGAAGTTCCCCCCAGCTTTGCTTTGCAGTGGGCTGGCTGTGGGTTTTTCCCTTGGACGTGGCTGTGTGGGGATGACTGGACAGGACATCCCAGACGTGCCCCCAGGTGGGGAGGTTTAATTAATCCCTGCAAAGCCCTTGGTCCAAAAGGGACATGTGGCAGCACAGTCCATCCAAATCAGTTCTTCCCTTGCAGTCATTTCTCTCTTGGTGAGTAGCATGATTTCATTTTCATTCTGGAGGAGTCAGGATTTCAGGGGATGCCCACAAAGGTTTGCAGCTGATGGAGGACAGGACTTTGATGGAAGGCAAAGCACAGCGTACAACCACAAGTATTTATTTTGGATCTGGAATATTCATTTTGTACCCATTTCCATTTAATGGGAGACTTCTTAAAACCATCAAGTGGTGCAGGTTATTTTCACAGTGAGAGCTGCAAATTGGTTTGAGGCAACTCTGCTTGATTTACATTTTTCAATCTGGAAAAAAGCAGATTAATATCACTAACTGATAGTGGCTGCCTGGTTATTTTTCATTTATTAAAGTGAAGTTCCCCTCAGTGGTGGCTGGTGTTTGCTCTGATGCCTTATCTCTTAAAATACAAAATAAACTCCCCTAATTCCTGTCTCAGACCTGGAGGGGGGGCTTGATCCTGCTGTGAAAGTTTTCCTCAACTCTCCAAGTGGGAGTGTTTTCCTTTTGTTTCTGGATTTTCATGCTACAGTTGATTCAGCAAACTCGAGCAGCCCTCTCTGAAAAAGGGTCTTTAACAAGGCTTGGAGTCACCACAGCACATCTGAGGGAGGGGCTGAGGCTGTTACTCAAAAAAGCCAAACCAAAACAAAAAAACTTGATTAGATGGAAGAGAATACAAGGAGGATTCCTGGTGAGAGGTGGCATGGCCCAGAGATGCAGAGGGGTGCTGGATCCTGGAGCAGGGTCAGGCCCAGGGGCTGCCCTGAGCTCCAGCTCCATCCACAAGGTCAGGGACAATCCTCTTCCCTGGAAATGCAGCAGGAGATGTTACTGCTCCAGCAGATGCTTTTATATCTCCAGAACAGAGTGTGTTCTGGATCCAGCTATGACCCATTATTTAATCTTAATTAAAAGCAAATACAAAAACCCACTCATGTAAGAGAATGCTTGAAAAATGGGATAACCTCTCCCTGGAAGCAGTGCTGAGGCAGGAGCAGGTTGGTCTGTGAGCAGAGTAAAAAGGTTTGATATAAAACCTGCTCTAAAGTACTGCCAGACCTCTGGATGTGTCCAGCTGCTTTGCACAGGGTTCCTTTTTCTTCCAGAAAACATCCTTAAAGGCAGCAGCTTCAAAGGCAGCAGTTGCTGTGCATTAGAAGGAAAATTCCCTGCTCACCAGAGGTATCAAGAGGTGATGGGCTGGGGTTTTGGAAGCAGTTAGATCTGTAACCAAGTACCTCTTTCTGTGCTAGATGGGTTTTTTCTTTCATTTCCAGCTCTGTGTTCTACAGTCTTGCACTGAAAAAAAAAAAAAAAAAAGAAAAGGCCAAATGGATTGGGGTTTTCTTGCTTCAGAAAAAATAACTAATCTGATCTGTACGTATCAAATCACAGTGTAAGCCTTGCACAGTGTGCATTGGTGGGAAAATAAGAATCCTTTCATTTGATTCCTATAGACTTCCTGTCTGTACAGATAAAATTAGGAGTTGTTATTGCCTGAGACTCACCAAGGCCCCAAGGATTTGTCAGGATTCTGCAGAAACCCCTCTGTCCTCGTTGCAGCAGGTGCAGGAGAGGCTCCCACCAGCGAGGAGGAGCTGATGGTGGCTCAGGGGTGGCTCTGTGGCTGTGTCAGGGGCTCATTTTGGATTGTCCCTCTCCCCCTTGCAGGCTCAGGTGTTTACATCACCCGGGGGCAGCTGATGAATTGCCATTTGTGTGCTGGTGTCAAACACAAGGTCCTGCTCAGACGTCTCCTGGCCACCTTCTTCGATCGGTACGTCCTGTCCCATCCTGCTGCTCCTCGTGCTGTCCCAGGGGATCCCTTCCCTGTTTCCTTCATCTCCCAGGGGTTTAACCCTGGGTCAGGAGTGCCTCATCCTCTGCACTCAGCTCTGTGTGTTTTCTTAGTGGTGCTTGAGAACTTTATTCCATTTCCGTGCTCATTTCCCACTCCTCACATTGAAATCCTCGTGGTGCATCCAGGGTTTGAAGGGAGGAGGGCAGGGAGTGGCTGTGCCCTGGTTCCCTCTCCCAGGATGTCCCATAAATATAAATATAAATATAAATATAAATATAAATATAAATATAAATATAAATATACATTGACGAGGTAGACAGGAGTCGAGCTCACTCGATGATGATCAACAAGTCTCTGATTTATTGATTAATAGGCACATTTTTATAATCACAGTAATAAGGCTCATACATATTGCAAAAATAGAGCTCACTATTGGTCAGCTATAAAAAGTCAGTCCCACCTTTCTCAGGATGTTTGTGGCTTCTTTTTTACCTCCTGTTATCACATATTTTCTTAAACAGCTTCTTGCTCAAAGGAACTGTGTCCTTGAATTAGGCAGCTGTTGCTTTCTCAGATGTATTTTCTCACGTCTCTTTTCCCATCAACTATGTCTCAATGAAAAACTGTCCACAATACATCATCTGATTTATTATTTTATGATATCTATTATATAATATCCTTTGCCTCCCCACAGGAACACTCTTGCCAACAGCTGTGGAACTGGAATCAGGTCCTCCACGAGCGATCCCAGCAGGAAGCCCTTGGACAGCAGGGTCCTCAATGCAGTCAAATGTAAGGAGAGGGGTGTTCTGCTGCTGGGGTGGGACAGCATGGCCCAGCCCTGGGCAGGGAAGGGCACACTGTTGTGTGCTAATGGTGGAATTAGGTTGTAGGAAAATCAATTTATTTTTTAGTTTACATCATTTTTTGATTGTCCAGAGAAGATGATGGTGGGATTTGCTCTCCATCAGCCACTTCTCCCTCAGTCACCTGTAGTGTTTTGGGACAGGAGGTGCTGGAGGAAACCCTGAAGGGTTCAGAAAAATCTGTTTGCCATGGGCTTCATATGCAGTGAAAATCACTGTGTTCTCTCACCCTGGCTGAATTCTGGGGAGTAAATCTATGTGTAAATATTACTGTGAACAAAATATTACTGGAGAACAAAATCTTTAAGCAGTTGTCTTCATTTAGTTTTTAAGATTTGGAAGAGAAATCTTTCCCCTCCCTAATTGTAAAGTCCAGGGGCCTTCAAGCTGCCCTGGGAGATCTGTGGCACCTGGGGGAAAGGGAGAAGAGGGCAGATGTTCAGTAATGTTGTTGAACATGGTGGAGTCAGCTCCCTGTTAGCAGTTTTATCCTGGAGAGTCCCAACTCTGGACTTTGCAGCCCTGATCCTTCCTGAGGGGGGCTGGAAGGGCATTGGTGCCAGGGTATGGGATGGGTTCCTCCTGCCTGGATTTGTCCCTGTGCAGGAGCTTTAGCTGACAGTTATTCACCATGGCAGTTCCTTGGATGCTGCTCCATAACATCAGGTGCTTGGCTCCTGCAGAGGAGCAGGGCAGGAGGGATTGCAGGGCTCCTGCAGCTCCCAGGGCATGTGCCAGCTCAGGGATGGATGCTGGAGCAGCCAGGGCCACGCAGGGGTGGTGTGAGGAGAGGGACAGGCAGAGGACAATCCCTGGGGCAACCCCTCAGCTCTGACATTTCCTGCAGTGCTGGGGGTTTAGGAGCCATTAATGGAGCTGCTGCTGGGGAGTTTGTGGGATCTTTTGTGTGTCCACCTCTGGTTTGGCCATCCCCACGTGCTGTGGCTGTGGCTGTGGGGGTCCCCATGCAGTGAGGGGCCTGTGGTGGTGTTGGTAGGGATCTCAGGACGAGAATCTTGACTCCCTGTTTCAGAAGGCTGGTTTATTATTTTATTATATATATTATATTAAAAGAAAATGATATATTAAAACTATACTAAAGAATAGAAGAAAGGATTTCATCAGAAGGCTAGCAAGGAAAGGAAAGGAATGGAATGAGAATAAAATCTTGTGACTGACCAGAGAATGTGAGACAGTGGGACTGTGATTGGCCATTAATTAAAAACAACGAACATGAGACCAATCACAGATGCACCTGTTGCATTCCACAGCAGCAGATAATTACTGTTTACATTTCGTTTCTGAGGCCTCTCAGCTTCTCAGGAGAAAAGATCCTAGCAAAAGGATTTTTCATAAAACATATCTGTGACAGCAGCCCTTCTGGGGTGTTCATACCTTCTTGATCGTGTCCCTTCTTGTTCTTACCTTCCTGGTCCTTCTTGTTCATACCTTCCTGGTTGTGTCTTCTTGTTCATACCTTCATAAATTATGTCTGTGACAGGGGTGTTCATATGAACACCTTCTGGGGTGTTGATACCTTCTTGGTTGCCCCTTCTTGTTCATACCTTCCTGGTCCTTCTTGTTCATACCTTCCTTGTTGTCCCTTCTTGTTCCTGGTTGTCCTTTCTTGTTCATACCTTCTTGGTTATTCCTTCTTGTTCATACCTTGGTTGTCCCTTTTTGTTCATACCTTGGTTATCCCTTTTTGTTCATACCTTCCTGGTTGTCCCTTCTTGTTCATACATTGGTTGTTCCTTTTTGTTCATACCTTCCTGGTTGTCCCTTCTTGTTCCTGGTTGTCCCTTCTTGTTCATACCTTCTTGGTTATTCCTTCTTGTTCATACCTTGGTTGCCCCTTCTTGTTCATACCTTCCTGGTTCTTGTTCATACCTTGGTTGTCCCTTCCTGTTCATACCTTGGTTGTCCCTTTTTGTTCATACCTTCTTGGTTGTCCCTTCTTGTTCATACCTTGGTTGTCCCTTTTTGTTCATACCTTCCTGGTTGTCCCTTCTCCTTCATACCTTCCTGGCTGTCCCTTGTTCATGCCTTCCTGGTCCTTTTTGTTCATGCCTTCCTGGTCCTTCTCGTTCGTACCTTCCTGGTTGTCTCCAGCCGAGGAGCTCTGTCTGTGTGGAGAGCTCAGGCCCGTGGGTGATGCTCTGCTCCCTCCTGGGAGTCCGGGCTCCCCTTTGTGTCCCTGCCCCTGAAGGCTGAGCCCCGTGTCTCCCTGTTTTCGCAGTGTACTGTCAGAACTTTGCCCCGAGCTTTAAGGAGAGCGAGATGAACGTGATCGCGGCCGACATGTGCACCAACGCGCGGCGCGTGCGCAAGCGCTGGCTGCCCAAGATCAAGTCCATGCTGCCCGAGGGGATGGAGATGTACCGCAGCGTCATGGGCTCCTCCACAAACACTGTCCCCCTGGAGCCCGACTTCCAGCCCGGCACGGCCCAGCCCTTCGAGCAGCGCATCTATGCAGAGAGGAGGAGCGAGGCGGGGACTATCGTAGCCCTGAGAACTAGCACGGTGAACGTGGAGCTCAGCAACGGATCCAGCCAGTCCTTCGAGCAGGGCGAGGACGCCGAGGGCAGCGGCTCCGTCATCCAGGAGGCGGCTGCCACGGAGGCTGTGGCGTCAGAAACCCAAAGCACCCCCCAACCCTTCGAGCAAGGCTCGGGCTCCTCCAGCCGGCCCGAGACCCCCGTGAGGAGACAGGATGGTACTTATGGAGGGACTTTATAAAGAGAGCAAACATTTCATGACCTATAAGGGATCTGTAATACTAAAGCTGCTTGCATGCATTACTAATACGAAACAAAAAAAAAATGTGATCAAGCCACTTACCTACTGAACTGCTACTGTTGCCTGAAAAAAATGTGATTTTTATTCTGCTTGTATTTAAAATTTATGAAGGAAATAATCGCATTCGTTATACTGTAAACGACTAGGTCTGTGGCGACCTACTTAAAAAAATATTGGGCTCCTTTTTTGATATTCCTGAGGTTAGTCTATAAGATTGTAGCTTTTCCTTTTATTTTTTTTTTTCCTTTCCTTTTTTTTTTTGTTTTTTCTTTGTTTTTTTTCTTTTTTTGTTTGTTTGTTTTAAGAAGGGGAGGAGAAAAGCTAGCCACCCCCCACCCACCACCACCCCGTCATCACCCCATCCATCACTCAGCTCAGAAGTAAAGCCATCGTTAACCTTGTCCTCTAAGGAGAGTTTTGTCACTGAACAGGAAAGCGAGGCGTGTTCGGGTGCAGGTGCTGTGACTGGCCGCGTTTGTCTCGGGAAGGGCTCGAGCCAAGTGGGATGGGCTGGGGGAAATCGTGGCAGTGAAATCGTGGCCAGAGCCCTCTGGAGGCAGGGGGAGCCCTGGCCGTGGGTGCTGCTGTCCCGGGGGGGTTCCTGCGGCCCCCTGGAGCAGGGATGGTGCTGTGGGAGTTCAGGCTGGCACGTGTCGGGAGGACTGTGTGAGATGCAGGTGGAGAGCCTGGCTGCCGTTTGTGGTTGTGGTCTGGTTTTTGCCCAATATGGCTGGGTTTGGGTTTGGTTTCTCTCTCCCTCCTCCCTTCCTCCCTCCCAGCCTCTCCTATTCCTTTGCTTCTCCGTGTTGGCGCCTTCATGTCCCCGCTCCTGGGGGCTCGGGCTCTGTCACCCCTCTGCACCCCAGGGCGTGCAGGTCCTGGGGCACCCACTGGGAGGGGAGGAGCCCCCCCCTCAGCCTGTGAAGGGATTTAGGGAGGAATCTGAGCATGGAGAGCACGTTGTTCTTGCTCCAAAGGGCACGGAGTCGGGAGCTCTTGGTGCTGGCTCCTGGCAGCATCCGCACCAGAGGCAGAGCTCAGTGCATGCAGAGCTCACCCTCTGCCCCTGCCTCCTCCCCAGGCCAACCAGGCTCTCACTTTTTAATAATTTGGAGTGTATTGGATGCAAAAATTAAAAGACAAAATGAGCTTTGAGCCCTTCTGTGAAGAGGTTTTGGGGAGGGGGAAGCGCTTTGCCTCCTGCTCACCCTCCCGTGCCCCTTCTGGGGAAAACCCGATGTGGAGTTATTTGTCTTTATTTTTCTTGTTGCAGGCTGATGTCCCCAGGCTGTGGTGGCTTTGGTGGCCTCGGGATGGGACTTGTGGGTGTCCCTGGAGCCCGATGGGCAGCAGGTACCTGCTCTGTCCCTCCCCTTTCCAAACCCCAAAGTGAGCAGGGTCTGTCCAAGGGGACCCTGCAGCTTCCCCCGAGTGCTGGGGGTCCCACAGGGATGGCACTGCTGGGGTGACCCCAGGGGATGGGGACAGGGACATTAAAGCCAAATTTGGCTTTTTCCTTTTTTTTTTTTTTTCCTTTCCTTTTTTAATGATGATTATTTTTACTGTGATTTAACGACCTGCTTTAATGACACTTGCAGCTTGTTCTCTAACACGTTGGGGACGAGGAACAAGGTGCACAAAGAGTCACTTTTAGGCTGCTGTGGCTGTGCTCCTCTTTTCTTTCCTGCTTTGATTCCCTAATCCAGACAGCGCTTTGCTCAGGGTTTTCTTCCTTCTTTGTATTTCCATTGGGAAAGGGGGAGTGGGGAGAGGATAACCCAACTTTTGGCCATTTGTTTTGTTTTCTTTGATACTTGAAGCAGTTTTTTTTGCATCGTAATTAACGAGGCTGCCCAGCCTGTGCCACTGCTCCTGACACAACAAATCAGTGATGGGGGAGTCCTGCCCCACGCTGGGTTTTGGCACAGCTTTTTTGGGGGGACTGTGACGCCCCAGACCAGGTTTTGGGGGCTGGTGCAGGTGCAGAGGTGTGGGATGCTTTGGAGAAGTGGGAATGGGCACGGCTCTATTTGCACTTTACCCACGTCACTGAACAACCCCGGGGACCACGGGCTGAGCTCGGGGGTTTGTCCCCAGCCATCCCTGGGGATGGAGCAATTCCTGTGCCCTGGGGACAGCAGCTGGAGGGCAGCTCAGCCAGCTTGGTGGGGCTCAGGTTTGGCTGAGGACCCTCCTGATCCCCAAATCTTTGGGTTTGCCAAAAGTTTGAGGCGAGCTGGGAGCGGCTCCGGGTGCCGGAGATCAAAAAGTCGTCCCTTGTGTGTGTGTCTGTGTGCATATATATAAATATAAATATAGAGAGAAGAGATATTGCAGAGGATTCCTCCTCCTCCTCCTCCTCCTTTTTGGCACTCGCTGGGGGTGGGGAGCAGGCTGAGCCCCCCAGCTGGGGGCTGCACTTGGCTGGAGGGATTAATTCTGGACCAAACCTGTTCCCAGACAGCCAGGGGGGCCACCAGGGGGGCAGCAGCAAAGTACTTGAATGGCTTAGGACAGAGAGTCTGGAGAGAGTCAAGTTGCACAGTGAAAATATATATTTTTATACCTAGCACAACTTCCTGTATATTTTGGGGTTTTTTCCTTTCTTTTTTTTTTTTTCCCTTTCATTTCCTTTTTTTTTTTTTTTCCTGATTTGGGTTTGTTTTATTAATTATTATTATTATTATTATTATTAGGAAGGCAAACTTCTAAAATGTGAAGGGCGTTGGGTTTTTCCTTATCTGGTAGATGAGGGCAAGCATTTTGCACTAATGTTTCCTGTGTGTGGAGGATTAATGATATGTTTGAAAATGTTATATGGTAATGATTGTATTCTTCCGAGAAAAAAACAACATAAAAAAAAAAAAGCAAAAAAAAATAACCCCTTAAAACTGAATGTAAGGTGAGAACAGAGCAGTCCATCGATTGTATGCGGCTTTCCTGAGTGCCTTAGAATTTTTTGATCATTTTTTTTCCAAGGAAAACAGATTAAGAAGATCAGATCATAACCGACTCCTTCCTCCTCTTTGTTTACGACACTATTTTAAATTCTAGAATTTTGGGGCTGCTTTATAATGTGAATAGGAAACTGCATTCATCTAGGTCTGACAGTGTAAAATCAGAGCATCAGTATTTATGGTATGTCTGCACCTTTATTCTTATGCTTGACTATTAGCAATATTACCTGTATATTCTATATCTAAAGTTATACCAAGCACCTTTAACGAGCGCAGAGTGTAAAAGCACCACCCGAGTTCCCCGCAGCTGCCGTAGCGTAGGACCAGCTCCTCTCCTCCTCCTCGTTAGCGCTAATTAAACACCGCTTTGCACAGCCGAGGGGCTGCATGACCCTCCCTCCGCCACCCCCGCTGGCGCACGGTGACACGGTGACATTCCCGAGCTTTCCCGGCGGGAGGGCGGCAGCTGGGGCGGCTCCTCGGGGCTGGGGATTCCCGGGGGATCGGGATGGGGAACCGCGGGCTCCGAACCCCGCAGCGCCCCAAAACTGGAACTGCCCGCGGGCTTTGGGGAGCAGAGCCCTCGGTGGTGTCCCCCAGGGCTGTCCCCAGGGCTGTCCCCGGGGTTGTAGCCCTGTCCTCAGCCCTGTAGCCCTGTTCCCCGGGGCTGTCCCCATCCCTGTTCCCATCCCTGTCCCCAGCCTTGTCCCCATCCCTGTTCCCTATCCGTGTCCCCCAGCCCTATCCCCCATCCCTTTCCCCACCCTTGTCCCCCATCCCTGTCCCCATCCTTGTCCCCAATCCCTATCCCCATCCCTGTCCCCCATTCCAGCCCCCATCCCTATCCCCATCCCTTTCCCCATCCCTGTCTCCATCCCTTTCCCCTGTCCCTGTCCCCATTCCTGTCCCCATCCTTGTCCCCCCATCCCTGTCCCCATTCCTGTCCCCATCCTTGTCCCCCCATCCCTGTCCCCATCCCTGTCCCCATCCCTTTCCCCATCCCTGTCCCCATCCTTGTCCCCCAGCCCTGTCTGCCATCCCTGTCCCCATCCTTGTCCCTAATCCTTGTCCCCCATCCTTGTCCCCATCCTTGTCCCCAATCCTTGTCCCCCATCCCTTTCCCCAATCCTTGTCCCCATCCCTGTCCCCATCCCTCTCCCCATCCCTGTCCCCCGGGGCTGTGCTCAGAGCTCTCGTTTTGTTGAAATCTCTCGCTGCGAATGGAGAAGGAGCCGTGGGAAGCCGGGATGAGCCCGGAGTGTCCCCAGAGTGTCCCCAGCTGTCCCCGCAGCCCCCCGTGGCCATCCCGGGATTCAACTGCTGTTCCAAGTGTTCCTGCTCTCCAAACCGTGCTGGGAGCGAGCGAGGGGGGCGAGTGGGACACACTCACATTGGAAACCCCTCCACTCCTCCTCCTCCTCCTCCTCCAGTTTCTTCCACTGTTTAAAAGCGTTTTGCACACACACAAAAATTAAAAAAAAAAAAAAAAAAGAAAAAAATCGTGATTTTTATGTCAAGGTTATAATAAATAAATATAAAAAAGCCAAAACTTGCAATACTATTTTTAGCAGACAAGAATAAAGAAAAAAAAAAGTAAATGAAATAATTAATAAATAATAAAAAACAACTGAGTATAAATGTATAAATATTTTTGACTTGAACATTTGGATGGCACTTGATTCAAATAGAACATTAATCCTTTGGACAGAATGTTTGGGGAAAAAAAAAGGACTTAAAGTACAAGGTTGTTTTTAAAGCGTCTTCATAGGGTATTAAGTAGTACTGTAATTCATGACTGTTAAAAATACTTTCTGTGCTGTAAGGAAATCTCACAGTACCACTGAATTATGTTCCTCAACTGTCTCAGCCACGAACGATGCTAGCTTCTTTTTTTTTTTTTAATTTTATTTTATTTTATTTTTTACCGTGCATTATTCACTAGTATTTATGTGCTCTTACTCTGTATAGTTCAGACTGTTATTTTGTAGCCATGGCTGACACGATATATCAGTAACTAAAAAAAAAAGAGAGAGAAAACATGAAGACCCCCCCGCCCCGAGCTGGAACTGTGCTCATAGCTGTTTTCATATGATGAAAAAATCCATTTAAAAAAAAACAAAAACAAAAAAAACCAACCCAATGTGATCATTAATTGTAAAACGCTTTGTAAAATTCACATTTACAAAATAATAAAGTAAATTACAATTAAAAGGTTTCCTTTGCTCTGGTTTCTGTCTTTCTGGGTGGTGGGCAGTGTTAAGCAGGGGGGTGTTAATAGATGCTGAGGGGGCTCTGATGGCTCAGGCTCCACTTCAAGGTATGAAACAACCCCCAGATTTGCCCAATTGAAGGGTTTTGCCCAAATTTTGAGATTTTGGAGTTCCCTGCACTGCCCTGGGCCTCACCTGATGTGGTTTGGGCACCTTTTGGCTTTTTTACCTGGACACATCACACACTCCCTCCCTCCACTTATAAAAACTAATCGTTGTTGTTATTATTATCATTATTTAAAATTTAATTTGCAGCGCTCCCAAATAAATCTGGGGCTTTTCCAGAGAGTGGGGCCGGGACTGGAGGATGCAGCAGCAGCTGAAATCCTCCTGTGCCCTGCTCTGCTGGGAGCTCCACCGGAGAAAATCCTTCCCCAGGCTCTGAGAACGGGCAGGAGGGCTCCTGCCACCCCCAGGGACACGAGTGACGAGTCTGCCGGGCCTCAGAGGGTGACCCGGGGCCCTGGGAAGGGTGGGGATGCTTGGGGGATTCTCTGGGTGATGCTCTGGGTGATGCTCAGGGGATGCTTGGGGGATGCCCGAGGGGATGCTCAGGGGATGCTCAGGGGATTTTTTGGGGATGCCCCAGGGGATGCCCGAGGGGATGCTCAGGGGATGTTTGAGGGATGCTCTGGGTGATGTCCCAGGGGATGCTCAGGGGATGCTCTGGGGATGCTCTGGGTGATGCTCTGGGTGATGCTCAGGGGATGCTCAGGGGATGCTCTGGGGATGCTCAGGGGATGTTTGAGGGATGCTCTGGGTGATGCTCTGGGGATACTTAAGGGATGCTCTGAGTGATGCTCAGGGGATGCTCAGGGGATGTTTGAGGGATGCTCTGGGTGATGACCCAGGGGATGCTCAGGGGATGCAGCAGCGCTGCCTCCCCTGCTCCAGGGGGATGTACCCAGGCACCAACAGGGTAGATGGAGCACCAGGAGTTCCAAGCAGCATCCCAGGACCTCTGGCCCTGCCCAGGGTGGGGCTGTCTTGGGGTTGTTGCTGTCTTTAGGATGAGGAGGGGGGAAAGGTTTCAAAGGCAGGGAGGGCTGGGGGTGTTGGTAATTCTCCTTTCTGAGAGTGGTAATTCTCCTCTCTCTAATCTTTACCCTTTTTTTCCCCCCAACCCAATTGGCCATAAAATTGCTGAGAAGCTGCATTTCCTCAGCTTAGCAAAATAGAAGTGCCCAAAACCACTTGCATTTGGGGTTTCATTTAATCTCATCTCACTGGGAAGGAAAAACACAGAAACTTGGATGCTTGGCGCGCGGCGCATTCCGCCGCGTTACATAAACCATTCCAAACTGATTTATTCTAAATGAGTTGTTATAATCAGAATTTTCCTTATGAGCAGCTTTCTTGCAAACGTCAGTATTTCAGGGGGGGAAGAAAGAAAGAAAAAAAAAAAAAGAAAAAACCAACCCCAAGCCCATCGTAGGCCCGCTCCAATATTTCAAACTGATTACTTCTAAACACCAGCGCTAAAATTAGGGCTTTGGTGTGCGGCATTGTCAGAGTGGGTGTATTATGATCTGCAGAGAGTATAAAAAGATAAATGAGTTATTTAACCAAGTAAACGACGTTGCTGTAGAAATGTGCTGAGGGAAAATGCGCAGGGGGGGCGGCTCAGGCCGGCTGGGCCCGGGATTGCTGCAGCAGCGCCAGGGGATGGCTGGAGCAAGGCTGGGGGTGCAAAGGGGATTTGCTTTGCATTGATGGTATGTTTTTATTGTTATTGTTATAAAAAAGGCGTTTCCCCCCCTGCCTGGGGTGGGGTTGTGATTTAGGCAGTGCCAGAATGAGAGGGAGGTGGGTGAGAGGTGATGGGGCACCCATGGGTGTGCCCCTCCCCAGGGCATTAAAAATTGGTTATTGGTGTGTTCTTAGGACTTCACCTGCCTTAATTTCCTTGGGATCTGCTCCAGAGGGAGAGATGTTGGAGGACTGTGCCTGCTCGAACTCTTTGAGTCTGGCTCTTTATTTACACCCACACAGGAGCAGCTTGTCCCCAGTGGGGGCCTCCAGGGAGGGATGCTGGGATCAGGGGTCAGCAGCCCAGGGACAGAAGAGTCTGGGCACTGCAGGGGTGGGCATTGCAGAAGGTGTTGGTTGTTTTACATACTGGGCATTGCATGTGTTGGTCATTTCTGCTGGCATTGCCCATTGCAGGTTTTGACCATTGCTGAAGGTGCTGGCCATTGCAGGTGGCTCTGGTCATTTCAGGAGTTGGCCATTGCAGGTGGCTCTGGTCATTTCAGGAGTTGACCATTGCAGGTGGCTCTGGTCATTTCAGGAGTTGGCCATTGCAGGTGGCTCTGGTCATTTCAGGAGTTGACCATTGCAGGTGGCTCTGGTCATTTCAGGAGTTGGCTGTTTCAGGAGTTGGTCATTTCAGGAGTTGGCCATTGCAGGTGTTGGTCATTTCAGGATTTGGCCATTGCAGATATTGGCCATTGCAGGTGGCTCTGGTCATTTCAGAAGTTGGCTATTTCAGGAGTTGGTCATTTCAGGAGTTGGCCATTGCAGGTGGCTCTGGTCATTTCAGAAGTTGGCTATTTCAGGAGTTGGTCATTTCAGGAGTTGGCCATTGCAGGTGGCTCTGGTCATTTCAGAAGTTGGCCATTGCAGGTGTTGGTCATTTCAGGAGTTGGCCATTGTAGGTGTGGGCCATTGCAGACATTGGCCATTGCAGGTGGCTCTGGTCATTGCAGATGGTTCTGGCTATTTTAGGAGCTGGCCATTTTAATGATAATTCCAGGCTGAAGGGGTGGCAGGGATGGGTTGGAGTGGCAGGGTGGTGACAGCAGTGGTGCTGTGACAATGCAGGCATGGGACAGGAAAGCTGCCACCGGCGAGGGGCTGCTCAGGTGAGGCAGGAACTCGAATTTTGGCTGTGCTGGGGCTGGGGTGAGGCAGGGTTGGTGTTTTGGTACCCAAATCCCTCATGGTGGGTCTGGTCCTTGCCAGGTTTGGGCAGGGTCCTGTGGGACCAACCCTCCTCCCTCTGGGAGAGGAATTATCTCAGCCCAATTCAGGGACAGGGCAAAAATGGGGAAAAAAGAAAAGGCAGAAATGCCAAGCCACAAACCAAGGCAGACAAATGCAGGAGGGCAATGTAATCTCACTCACTGGGCCTCACCAGAAGTTACAATACATAAATTATTGCACCTAAAAGCATCTCTAATTTCACTTGTGAGTGATTCACCAGGACACACCAGGCTGCCCTCTGCATCTCCCCATTTGATTAGACATTTGTACCAAGACAGAGCTCACGCTTAAAATAACATTACTGGAATGGAGATGGACAAGAGAATTCATTTGAATGGAAATCAATTTGATTAGAAAAGTAAATTACCCGCAGTCTATGAGCAGCACATTGTGGCTCGGAATAATAATAATAATAATAATAATAAAAAAATAAATCAGTGGCAGCAAAGGATCTTAAATGCTTTTACAGACCTGGCAGTGAGTGAGCTGTGATCACTTCCCACATGGAAACAGGGCTGGATCCCCACTCCTTGTGTGGGACACTGCCAGGCAGAGCTGTCCCATGTCCCCTGTGCCACCAGGATGGGCCCCAGAGGGACAGGGTGGGCGTGGGGTGCAGGAGCTGGGCATGGCTGGGCACAAGGGGCTGTAAATGGGGTTGTTTGTTTGTGTGGCTGCAGGTGCCCTCAGAGGGGGGATTTGATTTACCCAGGGTTGGTGCTGGTCTGGAACCAGTCTGGCTGTCACTGCTCCCATTTGGGTGACACTGGGATCCCAGCACAGCAGGCTGGGGGGGGACAGCAATGTCCCTCCCTTCGTGTCACCCTTCACTGTCCAGTGTCACCCCTGAGGTGACAAAGAGCCAGGCAGGCCATGGGGGCCTGGCAGGAGCCCTGGGTGCTCCCCCGGGTCCCTGCCCTGTGCCAGCTGCAGTGCCAGGAGCTGCACACTTTGCTGAGCTGTGGCACCTTCTAAATAATCAATTGGTATTTAATTCCCATGTGATAACTGTCTTATTAAATCTAAATTTAATGTGTATTTGGGAAACCCTAATTTAAAGTGTTACTGCATGCACCATCTGGTGTGCTCTCTAAATACAAATGCAATAACATAATTCAGAATTACATCATAAAAGTAAGTTATAAGAGATTAAAATGCACAACTCTGTTCTTCAGTCAAGGCAGCTTTTATGCTTTTGCTCCTGACTTAGACACAAATCACAGCCAAAACATCCCTACCCCGATTAAGTGATTTTCTGCTGGGATTTTGGGTTCGATGGGGAGCAGGAGTGCACAGGAGGGAGGCTGGGAGATCAGGAGCTCTGGAGATGTGGAAATGTGTCCCAGGGAAGCTGTGGCTGCTCCAAGGCCAGGCTGGACAGGGTTGGAGCACCCTGGGACAGGGGAAGGTGCCATGGCAGGGCTGGCACTGGATGAGCTTTGTGTCCCTTCCACCCAAACCATTCTGGGTTTCCATGGAATCCTCTGCTCCCTCCTGCCACAAAGGTTCAGGGCTGGGCACAGGGGGACACAGTGACCCCCTGAGCTGCCTTTTGTTGAAGAATCAGTCAAACACAGCCCAGGGCTGGGTGCATCAATGATCTTTTACAGTGGCAGTAAATCCAATATCTTTGCAAAACCCCCCATTTTCCCTCTACGTTGAATGAAACATGAGATCCCTTAATAGAGAGGGAAATTAAAATCTAGCTTTATTGCAGTTCCTGTAACTGGTATCTAAGCTATTAATAATCAATCCATTCTTGCTTAAAAGCCAACATTTATCACCCCAGCTGAGCCGACGGGCACTGGGGGGAAAGTACAATTGACTGCAATTACACTTTGAAAAATGTTATCTGTGCCACTGACCACTGGGGATAAATGATGGGATTCCAGTTGCTCCTCCCCTCTTCAGGTTCATCCCCCCAACTTTTATTTTTGGGTGGTTTTGCTTCTCCTTGAGGATGCCCTGAGGAAGGATCTGTGGGGAGGGGTCTGTGCTGTCCCAAATTCAGGGGGATCCCCCTCGCTGGGTGCAGAGGGACCCCAAACCCTTCCAGAGCCAGCAGTGGGTGCAGGAGCGACTCCAAATCTTTTTTAACAGCCCCAAACACACGAATTTATCGGTTTTACTCCTGTCCTTTCCAAGAGGTTGGTGCAGGAATTGATTTCGTGGAGCTCCTGGTATTAATGAAGCCGCTGACCACAGACACCATCCCCTCTCCCCACCAGAACCCTCCAGACTCCAAACTTTCCAAATGAGTTTTTGCAGTTTAAAATTAATAATTGTTCTGTCTAGAACAAGGATAATTAAATGCCTGTTCATCCTCATTATTGTCAGCCGTGTGATTTGTTGTTTTCTCCGTAATAAAATTAACCGGTTTAACTAATGGGTGCCAAAACTTGATAATTAAAGCTGAGCAAATAATTTGCAACAAATGATTTACCCAGTGGGTTTGGAGGGGTTTGTGGTGGGTCTGTGGCTGATGGTGAGGGGCTGGGAGCCACTGGTGATGCCCAAACCCTCACAGGGCACCCCAGGAATCTCCTTTTCCTTGCAATGGCCATTTTTTCATGAAAATGCTTTGAGTTTTTTTTTCTTTCTAAGGAAAAAGGTTCCCTCCATGGGCTTTTGCTCACACCTGGAGCAGGAGGCAGGTGTAGGCTCACCTGTGGATGAAATCCCAGAGGAAGGAGCAGCTGCTCTCAGGTAAATCCCAGTGAGGATGTGGAGGTGGCCAAAAATTGGGAATTCCTGGAGAGGAATTAAAATAATGAGCCAACAAAAGGAGTCTGTTCAGACACAATCTTCTGAGAAGAAAGGACTTTGAAATGATGGTTATTAGCCAGGTTTCATTCTGGCAGCAGCTAAAGAAGCTTTTGGAGGTACCACAATTAATTTGCAAGTTTATATTACACATTACAACGTGAGGGGCCATTAACGAGGCAGTGACATTAAATTTAATGTACTTGGTGATGGGACAGTTCATCTCTGCCCTCTGGGTGTATTCCCTGCGTGTTTGGGGTCTGGCCAGGCTGGGTTTCTCCCTGGGAGGAGCTGCCAGCACCGGGGGTGTCACTGAGGTGCCACATTGGGGACACTGGGGGACACAGAGCTTTGTCCCAGCTCCAGCAGGGCTCAGAGGAGCACAAGGAGAACATGGAGTGTCTCATACCTATAACTTTAAATTAAAAAAGCAATGTGCTGTTTATTGGCGCTGCCGAGCGTCTCCGGAGCGGGAGGCTCATAAAGATCATATTACAGTACAAGCCATTATGCAAAGAGTTTACTATATATACATTTCTAAATGCTTCAGCAAACAGCAGCCTCCTTATGAGCAGAGCAGGATAACTGGTTCGTTTGGGGTAACAAATGATCCTTGATTTGATTTTAAATGCAATGACAGCAAAATTTATTTCTTATTTAATCACTTGCCAGAGCTGTTGAGGACGGGATGGTATTAAACTGCACAATGCAGCATATGACTACTGAATCAGTTGAAATAGGCATAAGAATATATTATGTTTATAGGATAGAAAAATATTGTACAGCAATGCATATAACTAAAATGGGTATTTTTGTCATTTATACAGTAGCTTATATCATTATTCCTTCCCGCTTCCAATTTTTCAGTAATAAAAATACAGAGGATGTGATTCTCTTTGCATAAACCAACTTGATTCTTTATTAAATATTTTTATTAATCTGAAGTACTACAAAGCATTTGAGCAGATAAATCAGGCTCCGAGCAGTCATTTCCTCCCTGCTATGGCTCTATAAAGTGGATTCATTTATGAGCGAGCACTACCCGAAAAGAAGGATTCCAGATTCATTAACATGCTCCCTCATGGTTCTGGCTTTTCATCCCCCTGGACCACGCAGAAGATTCTCCAAAACAAGCAGGTCTTGGAAATCTGCTCTGAGATCCCAGCCTAGTTTTGTGCCCAATTTAATGAGGAGTCACCTCTTGGATATCTCAGGATGAGATCTGCCATCTCAGGATGCTCAGGGTCTTTCTGGCCTTGGCTCCTCTCACACCCAATTTGGGACATCAGCACCTTTGGGATGATTTGGGGATGGACCCAGCCCCAGAATTGTCCTACATCACCCCACAGGATGTGGGGATCCCATTGTGCACCAGGGGGGATGTATGGACCAGCCCCTCTTGGGAGGATGCCCAATACCACGGGGCCTTTTGACCCCCAAAGTGTCTCTGACCTCCTGCTGCCCCTCCTCATCCATGACCCCACATCCTCTCACCCCACAGAAGCAGCACTTGGCTGCTTTTGGCCAATGCCCTGGTGCCCAGGGAGGTGCCAGCCCTGCTGGGGCTGCTTCCGGAGCCGTGGGCTCAGCTGAGCCATTCACTCACCGGGGGAAGCTGTGGCAGGAGTAGAGGAATGGAACCTGTTTAAAATAGGAATTAGACCTGTTTAAAATAGCAATTAAAGCTGTTTAAAGCCAGCCAGGTGTGCAAACAAGTTTCTCCTCTCGCAGCAGCTTGCAGGGATTTGGGAGGGCTCCACAAAGGTCACGGCAACCAGGTGAGTGCTTGGGGCTCCTTGGGACAGGTGACAGCATTTGGGACAGGTGACATTTGGCATTTGGGACATTCAGCGTTTGGGACAGGTGACATTTGGCATTTGGGACATTCAGCATTTGGGACAGGTGACAGCAGTTGGCATTTGGGACATTCAGCGTTTGGGACAGGTGACATTTGGGACATTCAGCATTTGGGACCCCCGGAGCTGCTGCCTGCAGCCACGCGAGCCCAGGGCTGCAATTCCTGCCCTGAGCTGGGATCAGCCTCATCCTGCCCTCCTGCCTTGCTGCACCCGGGGCTTTGATTTCAGGTTTTCCTGCAGCAGCTGTCTCACATTTGTTTGCTCTTTGGGAACAGGAATTATGGCACTCTGCAAAAAGCAGGGACCCTCTGGAGCTGCTGCTGGCACAGCCTGGCATCCCAAAACATTCCTGCTGCTCCAGGTGCCATCTTCAGGGGGATTTAGCCATCCATCTGCTGCTTGTGCTTGCCCTGGAGCAGTCCAGCAGGGCTGTGGATGCCCACCAGCAGCACCAGGACAGGGATTTACCTTCCCTCCATCCTCTCCTCATCCCTGCACTGGGATCAGCTGGAGCAGGGCTTGGTCCCCACAGAAGGGCTGCAGTCAATCCAGGCTGTTTCACCTCTCTGTGTGCACCGGGGTGTTTTCCTTGCTTGGAGCTTCTGGGGCTGCCCATAAATCCGCCCTCAGCAGCAACTGTGTCACAGATGTCCCAGGACATGAATTTTTTCTCCGGTTTTAGTGCTGGTGTAAAGCTAAATTATGGTGGTTGTCAGCATTAGCAAAACCCTCCGTCCCCATCCTGCCTGTAAAGCACAGCAGAGGGGCCTGGGGCTGGCAGGGGTGGGGGAGAGGTGGGGCAGCTCCTGGTTTCTGGGAAATGCAGGGTTTGGGGAGATGGGACAGGGAATTGCAGGGTTTGGGGAGCTGGGAGTGGGAATTGCAGGGATTTAGGGAGATGGGACTGGGAACTGCAGGGTTTGGGGAGCTGGGAGTGGGAGCTGCAGGGTTTGGGGAGATGGGATTGGGAATTGCAGGGTTTGGGGAGATGGGAGTGGGAATTGCAGGGTTTGGGGAGATGGGACTGGGAATTGCAGGGTTTGGAGAGCTGGGACTGGGAACTGCAGGGTTTGGGGAGATGGGACTGGGAATTGCAGGGTTTGGGGAGATGGGAGTGGGAATTGCAGGGTTTGGGGAGCTGGGAGTGGGAATTGCAGGGTTTAGGGAGATGGGACTGGGAATTGCAGGGGTTTAGGGAGATGGGACTGGGAACTGCAGGGTTTGGGGAGATGGGACTGGGAACTGCAGGGTTTGGGGAGATGGGACTGGGAACTGCAGGGTTTGGGGAGCTGGGATTGGGCTTTGCAGGGTTTGGGGAGGTGGGAGTGGGAACTGCAGGGGTTTGGGGAGATGGGACTGGGAACTGCAGGGATTTAGGGAGATGGGACTGGGAACTGCAGGGTTTGGGGAGCTGGGATTGGGCTTTGCAGGGTTTGGGGAGATGGGAGTGGGAACTGCAGGGTTTGGGGAGATGGGATTGGGAACTGCAGGGATTTAGGGAGATGGGACTGGGAATTGCAGGGTTTGGGGAGCTGGGGGTGGGAATTGCAGGGTTTGGGGAGATGGGACTGGGAACTGCAGGTTTTTGTGGAGGTTTGGCTTTGTGGAGCTGGTGCTGGTGATTTTGCCGTGGTCAAGGACGATGGCACGATGGCAGGAGTGTCACTGCAGGCACCTCGGCCACCGGGAGCTCTTTTCCATCCCTCCACCTCCCTCCGGGTGTGGGCTGCACACTCAGGGCCCGTGAGGAGGAGGTGAAGGTGTGTTTGAGCTCCATCCCACCCAAAACCTCCCGGCACTGCCCACGGACGCCTTGGGAAGCAGCAGAAGTTGCACCGGAGTGGATGCAGAGCACGCCCAGGAGGGGCTGGCACCGCTCAGCACCGAGCCCGGAGGGGCAGGGGAGTTTCACACCTTTGCAAAACCCATCGGAGAAGGAAATGAGCAGCCCCAGCCGTAATTGAGATGGATGAAAGGGCGGCTGCCTCCCCCAGAGCGTTCCAGGCACCGGACTCGAGAGGAATATGAAGTGCTGCTGCTCTCCAAAGATCGCCACGCTGCCGCTGAATTATTAATGAGCAGGAATGATTCCATATTTAATCTAAAGACTATTAATTACACTGCACAAGAGCAGCACGCCATCCTGAGAGCCCCTCTCGCCAACTGAATAATTTAGTGGTGCCCCATCTTTTACCTCAATGTCGGGGTGGGTGGGGAGGCCCCTCCTGCCTGAGCACACAGTGGTGGCCCAAGGGGTGGTGTTGAGAGCCCACCCAACCTGTGAGCCCCCCAGGCTGGGCACAGAGGGGTTATTTGTTGTCCCTGGGGGCTGGGGGCACTGCTGTCCCTCTGTCCCAGGCTCAGCAGCAGCCCCAGCTGTGGCAGCCCCGAAGACAGATGTTTATTTGTCCGGGATTATTGGCTGATCGCTGCTGGAGTGATCCAAGATGATCATTAAAAAGGGAAATGGGCTGTTTAATAACGATGCTGGGAGCACGCAGTGTGCCTCGCATTACCAGGGTGTTTAAGCATCAGCCCAATTAAGTCCCTCACATCCCTGCAGAATTACCCCAGTTGTGCAAAACTATTAGGCAAACTCCAGGCTCCTCGTAGTCACAGGCAATCCTGGAGCCTGGCACTCTGCTAGAGCCCCATTTCTGTCCTGAAGCTAAATTAAAATCCTATTGTGCCAGTGCTGCTAATATTTCCTGCTCTTGTTTCCAACAATTAAATTGTGACATTCTGCCAAAACATACAAGGGAAGGAGAAAATGCTCTCAATCAGCTGGAAAGAGAAGGCAAATCCTCCCAGCTGCCTCCTGCCACCACCCCGTGCACGGTGACAGCCACAGGTTAAGCAGCAGCTGATGGATGAGGCAGAGCCTGGTGCAGGTGGGGATTCATCCTTCCCTGTGGGAACTGGGACTTTGGCACTCCAGGCATGAAGGGGAAGGGTTTTTCTCAGTTCAGGGGAGGAATTTGGGAGTGGGATCCACGCAGTGCCAAAAAGGAGAAGGCTGATGTGTGCTGGGTTTGTGTGGCAGGGGTTTGGGGTGGAGGGCTGCGAGGATGGCAGTGATGGAGCAGCTTTGGTGGCACCTGGAGCCCACCTGGGGCCACCCCACCACAGCTGCTGCTCAGGAAGGGCTTGAGGGGCAATTCCCAGCCCTGCTGTGTCCCCAGCACCACCAGGGGCCTGATGCTGCCCCCCTTCTCACACAGGTACTGCTCATCCTTTTCAATCTTCTCCTCAATTCTAATCCCATTCCCCTCCTTGCTCTGCTCCCCCCTGCACTCCTGGGGAGGGCACGGCTGCTTCCCTGCCCCACAGCCCCTGCAAACCCCAGAGCGAGCCCACAGTGTCCCCAGAGTGATGTCCCCCTGCTTGGGGTGGGCTGTGGCTGCTCTTGGGCAGGAGAGAGCCCGTGGGGACCCCAAGGGTGCTGGGGACACCCCAGTGGGACAAGGAGGGACTGGCACCTGCAGGGCTGTGCTGAGATCACATTAACTGCTGGAGGAGAGGGGAAAAAAAAAGCTGTTTAAGGAAGAAATGACTGTTTGGTCATGGCTTACAAGTTGGTACTTAGAAATTCCATGAATTTTAAAATAAAGAAATCGTGAGATTTGAACTTTCTTTTGAATACTCACAAACTGCAGTGCCTAATACCTTCCCTGGCCATTAAGGAGCTGTGCTGGGAAGCAGGGAGAGCTAAGTACTACACTGATAGAGCAGTTAAACACTGTAATGGAATTGTGTTTGGAGAGGCTGCAAAGCCAGGTAGAGAGCCCATACATAAACAAGGCCATTACCAGCCAGGGTAAGTGGTGATAGAATTTCATGAATATCCCCACAAAAAGCTTTGTATATTTATAACAACCTGCAGAGTCGTTTTGAACACAGTCAGGGGCCTTTCAGAGCGACTCTGGAGTTAAATTGTACAATAGATCTGTGTCCCTGCATGGGGGTAGCAGCTCCAGGCAAAGCTGGATGGGCAGAGGGATCCCTGACCCTGCCTGGGCACCTCCTGGGGTGCTGTGGGTCCTGAAGCAGGGCTGGAAATTTGGCGGTTACTGCCCGCAAAATCCTCCAGTTTCCAGCTTCAAACGCCCTTTTCAGAAAGGTTTTTATGATGATTTTCTGTTTGCAGGGCAAGGGAAGCAGAAGGGCTCTGCTCCCCACCAGGTTGGAAAAGGGAGCAGGAGTGGCTGCTCCTCTGCTGGCCCACTGGAGAAGTCACCAAAGGGCAAGAAAAGGAAGTTTCCACATCTCAGGTAAGGGAGAAATAAATCTGGGAGCCATCAGACCCAAAAGATCAGGATGGGGCTCTGCAGGAGCTGCACAGAGAAGAGTCAGAGCCCAGTGGGGAGCAGGGGCAGAGCTCAGACCCCAAACTGGGGCTGTGGGACACAGACTGGTCCTGCTGCTCCCCAGGGCTGCTGTGCTGATGATCCTACAGCAATCCCACAGCATTCCTGGGACAGCCTGTCCAACAGCAGCAGAACACCTGGGTGCTGCCAGAGCCCCAAAACCTCCCCAGCAGAAACCCTCACTCTCCAGCTCCTGAGAGTACTAATCACTTTAATTTAAATAAATAGGTGCTTTAAACTTAGGGAAACTTGGCTCTGCAACTCTTGCAAAACCTAAGCCCAAGTGATAGGCAGAGCTCGGGCACGAGCCGTAATCAAATGCTAATTGCAATTCATAAATTACGTCGGGATGCCTGGGAATGTTGAAGCTCCTGGATGAAGTGTAGCATTCAATTTATCCTGTGCCTGCTCTCGACAGTGCTGCCAGCCTCCTCCTTGTCCCCCTGTGTTGTTTTGTCATCTCTGTACTATCACCAATTCATCACAAAGGCAACTGAACTCGCCGGTGTCCACCCACCGGGTGACTTTGTCTTCGCTACTCTATGACTTCTAAATTAAATTGTCAAAACACATTACTGAGAAAAATATCGTGAAGGGGAAGTTCTTTACCCTTTTCTCCCGGCTGAAGAGAGAGCAGCTTTGATTTGGAGCAAACATGTCTGCTTCATTATCCCACCCGTTATCATATTTCTTCCCTCGGCGGCAGCGGGAGAGGAGTCGATACTCAAGTCTTGGATGACATGATGGAGCATCCCACAGGAGTTGTCTCCATAAATTCTGAGATTGCCCAGGAGAAGCTGGGGATGGGGGGGAAGGTGTGTAATTTTCACTCTCTTTTATTCCTCCTACTCTCAGACAATTTAGAAGAGATTACGGGGTGTGCTGGCGTGGATTCCCCCTGGCTGGATGTTCCCACTCTGCCAGCTCTGCCTGCCTTGGAATCAGCTCTTGGAGTCCCTGCAGGAGAAGAAACCAGCCCAGGAATGGGACTGGGGAGAGCACAGGTCCTGCTCCCACATCTCCTTGGGTAGGGAGGGACCTTAAAACTGATCCTATCCCACCCCTGCCATGGCAGGGACACCTCCGCTGTCCCAGGGAGCTCCAAACCCCATCCAGCCTGGCCTGGGCACTGCAGGGACTGGCACCCTGTGCCAGGGCCTGCCCACCCTCCCAGACAAGGATTCCCTCCTCAGATCCCACCTAACCCTGCTCTCTGTCAGTCTGAATTCACTCCCCCTTGTCCTGGCATCCCCCCTCCTGTGAAAAGTCTCTTGTTGTGCTCCTTGTCATCTCCCTGTGTTTTGTTTCCTGCAGGAATCAACACTGATCTTGAGCTGCTCCCCCACAGGGGGTGTCTGAGGGCTGTGGGCTCTGTCCCCTCTCCCCTGGCTCTGCTGTCCCCCCAAAACTGGAGCAGAGTCAGGCCAAGGTTGGATCCTGCATGCACAGGATGCAACCACAGAAAATAATTCCCCTGGGGATGTGAAACAAGAGGAGCCTTTCCTCCAAGGGAGAGAGCTCTTGGTTCCCCCTTTCCTCATTCCCACGTTGGTCTCTGGGCATAATGGATCAGCCATAAAAAGCAAGTAGCACACTGTGCACTCATTCTTTTGGCTTTGGACAATACCAAGGTAATAGACACATATTGTTTATTTATTCTGCTGTAGAGCAAGGCAAGGAGGCAGTGCCCAGTGTTTCGATGGGGTATTTTTAAATGCTCCCATTCCCTGGGCCCTTGTGATGCATTAGCCATCAGTAGTCAAATTGCCTCATATTTGCAATTTTATGGGTTCATTTTATCAAGCACACTGGAGCTGCATTCAAAGCACAGAAATAAAGTATTCCACTTCTGTTAGGCAAGAGCTGCTTCAATGCAAGAGATGGCCAGAGAGCAGAAATCTCTTTTATTTCCCCCTGCCTCTGCTCCAGATTCATCTCCAGATATTGCTTCTCCTCTGCAGCAGCAGCTGCTGAGCCCCTGCATGGCTGTGGAAGGTCCTGGGCACACCAAGAGCTCCACACCTCTGGAATTCTCCTGCTGGGACATCACTCCCTGCTCCCTGGCTGCTTTAAAACAGCTCCCAGCAAAGCTTTATCCTGCTTGTCCCCAACTGCAGGGGCTCTGAGCAGCATCTCCTGAGCCAGCCCCAGACTTTAGCTCCCTCCATGGGGCAGAGAAAGGTTGGAAGTAGCAAAATCACCAGGAATCAGCGGGAAAGAGAAGTTTTCAGGGTGGATTTGATGCCATGCTCAGCCCATCACAAGGACTTGGGATCACCCAGGAGCTCCAGGGCTGTGGTTTTGGGGAAATTCATGGGATTATTCCCAGCGGGAGCTGCTGCTGGAGGAGTTTACAGAGCAGGAATTTGCTCCCTCTCGTGGGCTCTGGGGCTGGGCACAGCAGAAAGGGCTGGGATTCCTTGGCAGGCTGGAAAAGAGGATGGGAAATGTCCCCTTGGAGCTCTGGGAGCTTCTGCTCCAGCACAGAACGAGGACAAACACCAGGGACAGGCAGCCCTGGGCTGGGGCTCCCTGTGACAGCTTTTGGCAGCCCCAAATTAACCCTGCTCCTTCATGGGCTCCAGTTCTGGCTCTCCAGAGCTCTCAGCTCCTCCTCACACGACACTTTATTGCCTTTATTGTCTCTGGGCCTGATTCCAGCAGGATTTATCTCTGTTCCAGCTGTTTAACCAACTCCACACATGGACAGTGCAGGGCTTGCTCTCAGGGATGAATACACCACAGATTCCTGTAATTTTCAGAACAAGAACAGCTCCATCTCATAAATCCATCAACCCCCAGTGCCCTTTTTTCATTTCAAAACCCCTTTAATTGTGTATTTAACACTAAAAAATCCCACAGCGTGTCAGGTGCAGGAAAGAGTGGGAAACTAAGTCAGAGTATATGTGGGTGCAGGGAGAGCATGGCCAGCCCTGTTCAGTGGGATTTTTGTTGGGCACAGACAGATCCTGGGGCTGCTCTGCAGATTCCCCATCCAACACAGCTGGGACAGATGTGGCACGTGAAAAATGCGTGTTTTATTATTGGCTTTTCGCAAATATTAAAATTAATATGTGTTGTGTTAGAAAGTTGTGCTGTATTAATTCTCTTAAGTAGAGTGTTAAATATAGTTTTAGGTTATAACAAAATGTTAAAATAGAAACTATGCTATGTAGGATACTTTTTTTTTCTAAAGAAAGGACTCGCAGAGAGATAGTAGCCACATTTATTGCCCCATTATCAGAAGAAATTAACTTCTTCCCACCTTGTTTAGCCCCATTATCAGAAGAAATTAACTTCTTCTCACCTTGTTTAGCCCTGAAGATGCCGTTAGGATTCAGAGGAAGAAACTGACACTGACCAGACAGAATCCTGTGTTTGAATGGAATTTATGCATCATGTATGAGATGTATGGATATGCAACAGGTTATTGTTTTTAAGGGTTAATCCTCTGTTAATGTGGGTCCTTTTTCAAGCTTATTTTGCCCAGATAAAGGTACCCGGACTGTCCATAACTCTTTGTTTCTATTGTCTCATATTGTCCTAATTGAAATTGTCCAAAATTTTTTTACTCTAATTATATTGCTATTTTTATAACCATTTTATTACTATTAAACTTTGAAAATTTTAAAAACAAGCGATTGGCGTTTTTCACATGGCACAAGTGCGACAGATGTGACAGAAATGGGACAGATGTGACACAAATGGGACAGATGTTTTGGGGCTGTCAGACCCCCAAAATGCCTCCACCAGAAACCCACACTCTCAACCCCTGCAGCTGGAAAGCCGAAGAGTCACTTCAGGGGGGAATTTAAGGATTTAATTTAAATAAATCGGTGCTTTAAACTCGTGAAAACTTTGCTCTCCAGCGCTTGTAAACCCGAACCCCAGCGATCGGCGCATCTCGGGCGTGAGCCGTAGGAAATGACACGGTTTGGATGAAACATTTAAAGTTTTAATAATGAAATATAAACGAAAATCATCCCCGCTGGCCGGGCGCGGAGTCCCACGGGCAGACCGGGAGCGGGCCGGGCACCAGCGGCCCGCGGGCCCCCTCTAACGGCCCGCCGGGGAACGCCCGCTGCCCCGGCCGCCCCGTCCCGCCCCGCCCGGGACAGCAGCACCGCCCCGGTGCCTCCCGGTGCCTCCCGGTGTCCCCGGAGTGACCCCGACCCCTCAGCCCTGCCCGGGCCGCCTCACGGACCCCCGAGCCCCGCGGGACGGAACTACAACTCCCGGCATGCACCGGGCAGCGCCGCAGTCCCAGCGCGCACCGGGACAAGGGGAGAAACCGAGATCCCACAATGCATCGGGGCAGCTCCATGTTAACTGCAGCGCTGCGGAGCCGTTGATAAGCGGTCTTAAACGTCATTAAACGTCATTAAGTGTCATTAATAATTCATTGAAGGTCTATTAAAGGTTTATTAAAGATTGAAAACTCAACTGCCCGCCCAGGGGCGTGAAGGGGAGGGGGGTTTTACACTTTCACTTCCGGAGAAGCCCGCCGCGGTAGAACCACATTTCCCAGCATGCCCCTGCCATGCCCAGCATTTCCGTTTCCGGCCGCGGCGGGAGCGCCGCCGTGTCCCCGGAGGGACGGCGGGGCCCGGGCGGTGACACCGGCGGTGACAGCGGGCAGGGCCGCGCCGGGCACAGCCACCGGAGCGCTCCCCGCGCCGCCCGGGCCGGGCCGCCGCTCCCCCGGGCCGGGCGGGGTCACCTTCATGGGCGGGCGGGAGCTGCCCGGGGCCTGCTGAGGCGGCGGCGGCGGCGGCGGGACCGGCGGCACCGGGAGCGGGAGCGATGTTCGTGCAGGAGGAGAAGATCTTTGCGGGGAAGGTGCTGAGGCTCCATGTGTGCACCATGGAGGGCGCCGAGTGGCTGGAGGAGGTGCCCGAGGACACCACGGTGGAGAAGCTCAAGGAGCGGTGCCTGAAGCACGTAAGGAGCGGGGACCGGGCTGGGCCACCGGGAGCGCCCGCAACCCGGCGGGGCTGGGGCTGGAGATCATCGGGGACCGAGGGAACCACCGGAATTAACAGTCCGGGGCAAAGGAAAACTGTCCCGTGAGGAAAACTGACTTTTCCAACGCCCTGTAATGGCTTTAGAAAGAGAGGGGAGTCAGCTCAGGTGGACAGGTGGCTTTGTGTCCTGGCTCGCTGTGTCTGCTGTCCCCCCAGATTGCTGTAAAACCGTTCCACGTGAAAATAAAACCCCCTTTTCGAGAGTTCTGTGTGTTGGTAAAGGAGGATTTGGGCAGAGACCACTTGGGAATGTTTGGTTCCAGAGTCTGAGGTGCGTTTTGGAGCAGTGTCAGAGATGTCCAGCTCCTGCCCGTGCTGTGTGAGCTGGACTTTACCTGGTTTGTTTCTGTGGCTAGTTAGACTCCAACCTGGTTTGTTTCTGTTTCTAGTTAGACTCTAGCCTGGTTTGTTTCTGTGGCTAGTTAGACTCTAACCTGGTTTGTTTCTGTGGCTAGTTAGACTCCAACCTGGTTTGTTTCTGTGGCTAGTTAGACTCTAACCTGGTTTGTTTCTGTGGCTAGTTAGACTCCAACCTGGTTTGTTTCTGTGGCTAGTTAGTCCCTAACCTGGTTTGTTTCTGTTTCTAGTTAGTCTCTAACCTGGTTTGTTTCTGTTTCTAGTTAGTCTCTAACCTGGTTTGTTTCTGTTTCTAGTTAGACTCTAACCTGGTTTGTTTCTGTGTCTGAGCACAGGAGTAATGTAGGAACTGAGGAGGAGAAATTGCCTGCTCTGTTCAAATCTGAGTGCAGCCTCCCCTGGGTGGGCACTGGAAGAGCTGAGGGGTTTTTGGGGGATGTCAAAGCTCTCCCAATGCTCTCCCCGAGCTTTAAACAAGGAGATCTTGGTGGAGGTGGCCAGAGGGTGGCTGTGGAAGGGAGAAGGTGCCCAGGGAGGGCCCAGGCAGTGGGAGCAGGGCAGGGCAGCACAGTCTGGGTGCTCCCAGAGCCCCTGGGCTGGGAGGAGGCTCAGGCACAGCCAGATTTGCTGTCCTGAGTGACAGCAGCAGCCTGGGGCTGGTGCCCATGGCCAGGAGCTCAGGCTGGCCTGGCAGCTGCACCCCTGCCCTGCTGCATTGCTCCCTGAGGGACTGCAGCCCCAGAGCTGGCAAAAGCTGCAGCCTCAGCCCCTCCCTCTGCCAGCACAATTCACTAAATCTCATTTAATGCTGGGGGGTTTGCCTTTAAAGGCTTGCAAAGGCTCTTTTTTAACATAAAACCTGTGCAATAGGAGAAAATTCCTGTAATTTGTAACCATTTAACTCCTGTTTGAAGGGTTAAAGGTTTTGTTTCCTGGGTGAAATAAAGGTGCCCAGGAACCCTTCCAGTACCTGAAGGAAACAGGGAGAGGGATGGAGCTTTACAGGACAAGGAGAAATGGCTTCATACTGACACAGAGCAGGTGTAGGCACAATTTGATAACTCAGGGTGATATTTGATTTCAATCTCTGCTGCTTTGTGCAAAAATGCATCCTGGGGTGGATTTTCATAGCCATCATGGATAATAAATAGTTTTTGGAGGGGCAAGATAGAGAGATCATGGCTCCTGCTCATGGACTGAATCTTGGTAACACCTTGAGATAATTTCTGCAGGCAGCTCTTCCAAGAGATTTATATTTGAGTCCTGAATGTCTCTGAAATTTGAAATATTTCAGGGAGCGGAGGGAGGTGTCAGTAACAGGTTGCAGCTGGAGAAGTGGCCACTTTTCCCTCTATAACCTTCAGATGCTGGCTGATCTCTGAAGTGCCACTGTTGATGTCTTTATCTCCCTCAAATTTGGTGTTTTGGGCTCTTTTGTTAGACAAAGAAATAAACTTCTCCCACTGGTTTTAGTCCTTACCTGTAATATTTGTTTAAACAGATAGTTTAAACCACCCAAGTTTAATAGGAGGGAGTGTCAGGGCTATTTTCAAATGTTTCTGTTATTAAAACCAACCAAAAAAAAAAAGTTTTTCTGTATTTTAAAGCCAACAAAGCCTTGTGGTTTCCCAGGATTCCAAGCCTTGCAAGAGGTGTTTGGCATCACCAGGGATTAGGATTTCAGCAGTTGCTCAGGCACCTGTGACCAATGTTTGTCCCCTGCCAGGCAGAGCAGCCTGCTGGCAACTCCAAAATGAAAAAGCAAAGGTGAGAATGAGTAAAGGCACTGCTGGTCAGGTGTTTTTTCCATTTCCAGGGTGTTTAAAATGTGAGGATAAGCCAGGAGTTTCACTCAGCAGCCTCTTTGGTGTCTCTGTGCCCTTATCTGCATTTGTTATTAGAGAGGTTAGAAGAACAGGAAATAAGAATTGTTATCCACAGAACTTTAATTTTTTTGCTTAAACTTTTACCTGATTAGTTTTATGATTAATTACTGCCCACATTTATTATGTGATTCTCCCCACCTACTTTTTTATATGTGCTGAGGGAAATGGCAGTAGATCTCTGTGTCCACCCCAAAACTCCCAGCTGCCCCTTTCAGCTCCTCTTAGCTCAGGATCTGTACCAGGAGTGTTCTGAGCAGGTTTGCAGAGATGTTCCTGATGTCCCTGGGCATTTGGAGCCCTTTATCAGCTCCATTGCAGGAGGTGCTCCCAGCTGGTAATGTGTTCTTTGGCCTGAGTTCAGCACTGCTTGGGCTGGAGGCTCCCTGAGAGGCTCCTGTTAGACAAAGCAGCACTCAGATCTTCTCACCTCAATCTCAGGGAGGCATCAGAGCCACAGCCAGCTTCAGGTGAGGCACTGGAATTTTGGAATCTGTGTGGGGAACAGGAGTGGTTTTGTTTGGACAAACAGCAGGGAGCTGAATTTCCATCAGCTGCAGGCAGCAGGAAAGGTGGTGGTGGAGTAAAAAGGCTCCTTTGCAGGAGGCTGGTGATGAACAGCACCAAAATTAGGATTTTCAGTGGGATTTCTGTTACACTCTCTTCTGCAGACATGGTGGAAGTGGCTTGGTAGGAACATTTGGAAGTGGCATTAAAAGCTGTTTGCTGTGGGCAGAGCAGGCAAGGTCAGTGTGAAGTGTCCTGTTTTGTGGTGAGAACAGCAATTTCAGGTTGTTATTTCTAATCTTGCCTTTCTGGAATTGCAAGCACTTTGCTTTCTTTGCTTTGCACTCAAACAAATTGGAAGCCTCTAGATGCACTGATGGAATAATGTTCCTGAAATCTTTCACTGTGCATCTGGAGCCACTCTGGTGTGAGGAGGAGGCAGCTCAAGGCCTGTGTGAGCACTCTTTTTTTAGGATTTGAACTGATTTCCTGGTGAATTAATTGACATGCAATTTAGAATTGCAATAAGGGAATGAGCACAAAAAAAATCCATTGTATTCAGATTATTTATGGTTGGGAGGAAGAACTGTGAATGGAACTGTAGTTCAGCCCTTTCAGCAGGAACCCAGATTAGGGCTCCAGCAGATAAATCTCTTGATTTCAGCTTGAAACAAGGTGCAGAAACTGCCCAGTTTAAGGTCTGAGAAACCAAAATCACTGCTGGCAGTGCCTTGTTTACTCAGAGAGTGAATAATAATTATGAGGTGAGGCAGGGAGTCTGTCCTGTTTGGACACTCCAAATGAGGACATGCATCATTCCAGCCTTCCCTCCTGTAAAACACTGCTGCTCTTGGTAGATTTGCATTTTTACTTTGTGAAACCAGTTTCTGAGGGACCTCAGTGATCAGAATTAACGTGGCAGTGGGTCCTGGAGCATCCTTGCTTTGCTCCAAATCTCCAGCACTTCCAGAGTTTAGTGTGAGAGAGATGTCCTGAGAAAGCACAAATCCACCCACACAGGCACAAATCAAACCTCATTTTCTTTAATAAAATGCTTTCTGTGCACTGACCTCTTGAGAAGCCAGGAAATGATGCAGAGTTTGTGTGTGGAGGATCCTGAGTGCCAAGTGCACGAGGAGCCTCATTTCTCATTTCTGCCCTCTGATCTCTGTGTTTGTTGTCTCCTGCAGTGTCTTCCTGGGAGCTTGGAGGATCCCAAAACTGTGACACATCACAAGCTGATCCATGCTACTTCTGAGAAGGTGCTGACAGACACAAAAACAGTGTTGGAGGAGAACATTCAGGACAGAGGTGAGATTGTCTGGGTTTGAATTTTATCAGTCTGGAAGGAGCAGCTTGGGTTTCATCTGACACGTTCCAAACGTTTTTAAGATTTTTCTCTCTGCTCTGACATAGGAAGCTAAATAAATGGGATTAATACAAAATTCATCTCCAGGAGCAGTTGAATTTGAGGGGTATCTTGCAGAGCTGCTCTCCCAGACTCTCTAACCTGTGGCAGTGTCCCTTTTTCTCTCTCACAGATGTTTTGCTGCTGGTCAAGAAGCGCGCGCCCACGCTGCTCCCCAAGATGTCAGATGTGGTTGCAGAGGAGAAAGTGAGTCTGGAACACTTTGGATTAACTGCTTTATTGATGATGTGAGGAAGGGTTTCTGTGATGTACTCTCCTTGGAGAGGCACTTGCTGCCAGTTAAATTCTACAGGGACTGCTGCTTATTTCTTCCAAACTTAGGGGAAGCTGATTTTGCATTTTTAGCTGTCATTCTGAGAGCATTTGCCTTAAAATAAGACTCAGAGATACACTGTGTGAAAATGTTATAGATTTGATCTTTGAACAAATGTCTAATAACTAAAATACAGTTCAGCAAGTGCCTTAGTTTGTTATAAAACACAAAGAAATATGTTGGCCTGCTGCTAGGTTGCCTTCTGTCACCCTCTAAGCAGCCTCTGGAGCTGGAATGTTGCACTTGTCTGTTTTATTTTGTTTAATTGGATTTGTTCCTGAGGGTCAGGATGGTGTTGATGCACGTTGATGTATCACATAAACTCAGAGGCCTCCAAGTTCTCTGGGATCCATCACTGTCCCTCTTTGTGCTGGAATTTCCTTGCATGTTTAGGTGTAAGGACTGAAAGTGGGGCAGCCCAACAGGCCCAGCTGAGCTCTGTAATTGCAGGATGACACTGGAGCTGTTAATCCATGGCATTACAAGTGACAGAGCCCTGCTCGGTGTCTTGGGGAGGAATATGAAACTCTGTGCTGTGCCTAATGGGTTATGAAACCTGCTCCTGTTCCCTTCCCTGCAGAGGAAGCAGGAGCAGAAGGCTCCTGACAAGGATGCCATCCTCAAAGCCACTGCCAACCTGCCCGCCCGCAGCGCGGACCGCAGCGTGACCCACCACAACATGAGGGATGTAAGTACTGCATCTCTGAGCTCACCCACACCCTAGCAGGCTGCTTTCTATTTATTTATTAATTTTTTTAAAATATAATTCTCTTTTTGTATAAGAGAAATTCGTATGTCTGTGTGTATATTAAACAGCTTAAGGTTTAGACACATGGTAATAAAATACCGTCCTAAATTATGATTTAAAATGTTTTGTTTGTGCTTGGAAAAAGCCTCAGAGCATATTAAAGATAGGGAAAATGTGAAGTTATGGGGTTTATTTCTTCAGTCTTAACTAATTCAGGGGTTTCCTGTGGTTTATTTCCCTTCCTTGACCACTGCCCATGGGGTGTGGTGGAAATTAAAAGGACCTTTCTGCCCAGGAGCTTTTGCTTCCATGTAACACTTCACAGGAAGGTCCCAGACCTCCTGAGAGACTAAACAATGAAAATCAAGCCCTAATAAAGCAACTTAGTGTAGAGAGGGCCAGGCTGCTGCTATGTTACTAACAATAGATACATTAAGATTCACTGATGACTGGTAACTTCCTGTCTAAATGCTTTGACAGTTTCCTTTCTTGCAGTTCCAGACAGAGCTCCGGAAGATTTTAGTGTCTCTCATAGAAGTTGCACAGAAACTGCTAGCACTGAACCCTGATGCAGTTGAACTGTTTAAGAAGGCAAATGGTATGAACATATCTTTAGAGTTGTTGGTTCAATCCTGGGAGTTTGTTTTTGGAGCATAGCAATGGGCTCAGAGTGAAGTTCAGACACTGATGTGGCAGCAAAGCTGCTGAAAACTTTGTGGCAAAAGTTTCACCTTATGGATAAAAATCATGGATATAAAATGTCACTTTGGGGTGGGTGAGAAGTTCCACTTAAAATTATTAGTAGGGATGGTAAAGAATAGTTGAAAATTCACAAGGATGTAGTAAAATGAGGAGAGATGGTGGCTGTTGATGAGGGTGGCAGGAAATGCCCATCCTTGAGATCTGCAATGGCCACATCCAACTTAATTTCCAGAGAAATGCTTAATAGATGTTCATATATTTAATTGTGTGGAAATCCCATGGTCATGTGAGAGGTTCCTGATGTCCCTGGGCATTTTTGTGGCCTTTTGTTTGAGATCTTGAACACATCTGGACAAAGTCTTTGTCCTGGAAGAATCAATCTGAGCCAGAGCGAGCTGAGTGCAGCAAATTACATGATGAGGTGGCAAAGTGGGGGCAGAAACAAAAGAGGGGATGGGAGAGAGAATGGGGCTTGAACTTAACACATGCCTTTCCATTGACACAGGGGTTTATGTGAGGCTGGAATGAATGTGAGCTCTGTTTTGTTTGTGTGTGTGCAGCCATGCTGGATGAGGATGAGGAGGACAGGGTGGACGAGATCGCGCTGCGCCAGCTCACCGAGATGGGATTCCCAGAGAGCAGAGCTGTCAAAGCCCTCAGGCTGAACCAGTGAGTGGCCAGCACTGCCTGGCACTTTAACACAGATCTGTTTTAACACAAATTTGCATCTTTTTGGTCTCCTTATATGGGTCACCTCAGTGGGGGCTGCACAAAGCCTGAACTCCAAGAAGTGCTGCCTCAGACACAGTGCAGGTGGTGCAGGGAAGGGGGATCAGGGCTGGATGTGCTCTGCAAGGTCTGGGGGTCACAGGGCTGCCAGGTTGGCACTGTTTCCAAGTATCAAACTCACTTTTTTTTCAGCTTTCAAGGTCAGATTTTACAGAGGAAAGCCCATCCACACTGACCTTTCAGCTGTAGAAATATACTCTGTGCTGATCTTTAAAAAATTCCGAGAATATTGTGAAGTCCAGGGAGCAGCTGCAGTAAAGTAGGAGGTTATGTAGTTCTTCTCATGTCCCAGGAACAGACAGCTGTACTGCCTCACTCCTCAGAGGGGTTTGTTAGGCCATTCTAGAAAAATTTTGGTGATGGAGTCCACAACATATTCCAGTCAGTTTTCCAGTCTCTCAGGAAGACTTTCTCCCTTGCTGTCCTGCAGCTTTCATGTTGTAACAGAAAAGCCAAATAGGCAAAGGTTTTCCCTTCCTTCCATGAATATGCAATAATTCCTGTGTGGCAAAGGGAATTGCACATTCCTTGCACTATTGTTATCTTTGCTTTTTCCTTTCTGTTTGCTGGGGAGAGGTGTTTGGGTGCTCTGAGGCTCCCTTAGCTGGAGCAGTGACACTGCACAGCAAGTGATGGTGTCACCCCATGGTGTTCTACTCTGCTGTCCCTGAGGAACAGAGCCCTTGGCACCTGAGATGTGGCTCCAGTGCAGATTTGGAACATGCTTTGTTGGCAGTTCTGTCCACAGCTGCAAACAGCCAATGCTTCTTTGGGAAACTCAGCAGATGCTGCAGAGTGAGGTGACCCCCTCAGAAATGCCTTTCAGGATCTGGGTTGCAAATCCAAGCTGCACTTGGAGCCTCTCTTTTCCCAGATTTAGAGACAATTGTGGATGCTCAGAGAACTGAGGTGTTTTGTTTGCTCCAAAACTTTCTTTATGAGTTTTCAGGTGCCAATTAACCTGCAGGTTCATCCAGCATGGGAATAAATGAGTGCACATGGAATGTGACTGTCACACCCTCAGCGCTGTTCTCCTGTTTTGCAGCATGTCCGTGACCCAGGCCATGGAGTGGTTGATAGAACACGCTGATGACCCTGCTGTGGATGCTCCTCTGCCAGGTTCTGCTCCTGCAGAAGCCCCAGCTGAAGGTGCTGCCTCCTCTGCTGAGGCAGCTGCAGGTCCCAGCTCAGAGGAGGGTGGGGAAGAGGCCAAGGATGAGCTGACTGAAATCTTCAAGAAGATCCGCAGGAAAAGAGAATTTCGTCCAGACCCACGGGTGGGTGCTGCTGATCCCACAAGCTGTGGGACTGGGAGGGCTCTCATGGGCACCATAAAATCCAAATGTTTCAAATGGGCCCTCTGGGTAGATGGGTGTTGTGCTGGCTTGGCAGTGTTTCAGTGGAGATGTTCAGGGAGTGTTTAAATTCAGGGATTTTACCTCAGGAATGCATCAGTGTCTGGTATAGCAGGGTCTACATGAAAGGCACTGTTACTTCTGCACCTGGAAACTCTCTGAGGGGACTGGCATGAGCTGTAGACCCCTGGCATTGCTGTTTTCACTGTAGCCTGGGAAGGAAGGGTGGCAGGACAGGAGTACATCCTTTGGCTGTAGAAAAGGCTGGATGGGGTTGGAAAACTCTGGGGTAGTGGAAAGTGTCCTGTTCCTGGCAGGGAGTTGGAGCTGGATGATCTCTAGGGTCCCTTCCAACCCAAACCATTCCATGATTCTGTGGAAAGGACAGAAGGACATTATTGTTTTGGGGAACAAGGCAAAGTGCCACCAGCAGTTGAGTCTTGCAGCCAGGACAGAAGTTGCCCTTTGTTCAGAACACAGCATTACCTGCAGTGGGAATGTGGTGATCTCCCACTGGGAGGGGCTCTGTGGCACCTTGGGTTTACAGCTGGCTGCTCTGAGATCTGGATAAAGAGCTGCAAATGTGTTTGGTAGCCTGGGTGCAATTTCTAAACAATGAAACATTCTGGTGCCATTATCTGGGTATGTTTGTCTAAATCACACTCACCAGCAGTGTAATAAATCTGGGAAGTGAAATTAAATGGGGTGAAAGAGCCACAAATGCACATCAAGGCTGATCTGTCAGTGAGGTGTGAACAAGAGCTTTGTGACAGGAGAGGAGCTCCAAAATGAGGGATTTTTCCTCATTTTCTTTCTCTTTTTTACCCCAGGTACACTTGCTCTTTGCCTTGCATTCAGCTTCCAGTGTTGAGGGTAGGAACTACCTTCACTCCTAAGATTTTTTTGTTCTTCCACAATAAAGACACTTTGAATATAGAATATTGAAAATTTTGTTAATAAAATTACTGAGTGCTCTGCATGTGGAAATAATGAGGGGATTTTACCTCACATAAAGCTGTGCACAGAAGGTGAAGGGATATGATTGCTCTCATTTCTGATCTAAATGTCAGAGTTATTAAGCTGTGGGGTTCTTCTCTAGGCTGTCATTGCCCTGATGGAGATGGGATTTGATGAAAAGGAAGTGGTGGATGCACTCAGAGTGAACAACAACCAGCAAAATGCAGCAGTGAGTACAACATCCTTCCTGCTCCAGGGGTCTGTCCCACTGATGCTTCTCTTCCTTGAACTGGATCATGTTTTAATCTGTCAGACAGTGAACTCCTACTGAAGATTCAGGAGCACAAATTCTGTGCCTCCTTGAAGTTGGATACACAACTGGAATGACTGCAAAGGGTCTGGACTCCCCAGAGGAGTACAGGGTCTGTGAGGCTGAGGCTGGGCTGTCAAAAAGCCTTTGAGAAACTCCCTCAGCACGGGGTGAGATTGTGCTGTCATAGGAAGGAGAAGATATTCCCAAGAATAACTGGTTTAGGACAGGAATCAGTGATCCAGGATGGATTCAAGCCATGTAATGTGTAAATTAGCATTTGGCAGCAATGCTTCCACAGTTTCTGGAATCAGAAAACAGGAAGTTTTTCCAGGATTGATTAGTCCCCTGCTGTATATTATGGTAAATTTTGTGGACACAGCTGACAGCCAGGGAAGCCTCTCTTCAGTATCCAGTGCTGGCTGCTGTTGGAGAGAGGATGTTGGGTTGGATGGCACAAATGAATGTGTGAAAAGAAATGTACAGCTCAGGCTTTAACTGGGAGAGGGAAAAGTATTTTTAAAATGCTTCATTAGCAAAACTTTTGAGCAGAGCCACTGGTTCTAATGAAATCTGATGTGCCTGCTGATTTCTTTCAGTGTGAGTGGCTGCTGGGAGACAGAAAACCTTCTCCAGAGGACCTAGATAAAGGCATTGACACCAACAGCCCTCTCTTCCAAGCCATCTTAGAAAACCCAGTGGTACAATTAGGGCTCACCAACCCTAAAACTCTACTAGGTAAGTCCTGTGTGGGTTCCTGCTGGGTTTGCCATGAAATCCAAGCAGAGGTGATGGTGACAGCCCCTCTGGGGGACAGGGGCAGCTCTGAGCCTGTCCTCCCTTGCAGCAGCTCTGCTGTTTGTTTGCTTCATCCTGCAGCTCAGCTGAGCCCAGAGCAGGCCTGGGGCTGTCCCAGGAATGGCTGTAATTCCCAGGATTACACTTGCTGAGCTCACAGCTTGAATAGCTGCTGGCTGCAATGCTTTGTGGATTTAGGAGACCTTTTGTGTGCTCCCTTTGGCCACGAGGGGAGAAATCAGGAATGTCTGTCTAGAACTCTGATTATTTCACAGAAAAAACAAGGCTGTGCAGCTCCCTGTGTGTGAGGCCTGATCACTGAGGCAGAAGGGAACTTGTGGAAAAATATCCAAACAAGAAGGTTGAGCTAAGGCTTTGCCTATCAAAATGGAGTTAAAATGGGAAAACACCCTTCCCCTTGCTTGAGTCTGAGCTCTGTGGTAAAGTCTGTGTGCTCAGGGTCAGGAGGGCTGTGGGCACAGAGTGTGCCCAGCTGAGGAGGCTGACAGAGCCCCAAATCCCTGAGGAATTGCTCTTTGTGACAACACAGAACAATGACTGGCTCTGTCATGTAGATATAAAAAGTTTTGCATTTAATCTTTGGCTTCAAAATTTATTTGAAGCAATGCTTTTAAATAAAGGCTGTGTGCACAGCTCATTCAAGAGAGCCTTTAAAAATACTACTTTAAATGTAATTAGGAGAGTTTGCAAGCCTTTAAATAATTCAAGAGCAGAACCTTCCCACTCTTGATTTCTGAACAAATGGTCTCTTCATTTCCAACAGGGGTTCCACATTGCAGCTCAGAATATAAATAGAAAATGAAATGCCATTATAGGAGCTCATGGAGCTTGGATGAACATCAGAGAATAAATTCCTAATGCTACATCTGCAAATTGCTTATGTCACAAGTTTTAATAATGAGGGTTTGCATTTAATGAGCTCCTAACAGAATATTGATAAATCTTTAGTTTTAAACTTGTGAGTCTGTGTTAAAGAAAATAGTTCAAGGGCTGAAAGAGGAGATCTGGATTTTATTTTGGGCTTTCCTGGAGGCAAGTTGCATGACCTTGAGCAAGGTATTAATGAGGAGCCTTTCACAGGTGCTGGGCACTTCCAGCTCCCATTAATGGCCCTTGAGCTTTGTGCCCTGACACTCCTGGGAAAATTAACCCTGACCTTGGGCCAGGCTCTTACAACACTGACCTTTTGGTGAATGTGCAGCTGCTTTTTTTGTCCCATTCTGTGATGACTGGCTCCAAATGTCCAGGAGCCCAGCTCAGTGGCTGTCCAAGGGCTTAAATCAGTGCCTGGCCCATTGCTCTGCCAGATTGGCAGCTCAGCTCTTGCAGTGGCTGCCTGGTTCCTTCAGCATGAGTAGAAAAGTCAAAACTAGAAACAGTCAAAGAAAACAACAGAAAGGCAAACAAACAGCAAAGCTTAATGTAAAGACAGAATATGAAATATTCTGTCAGTTAGCACAGGCAAGGGGTGACTGTGCTTTCCATGAACTGTCTTGGTCAAGTACCAGGGAGGAAAAGGATATTGGTGTAAGAAATCCAGGCTGGGATGTGGAAAAAGCTTTGGTCAGAGGAGTAGAGCTCCAGGAGGGTGTTCAGGAATGGATAAATTCCATGGCATGATCCTGGAGACTGAGGCCTGGACATATTTGTTAGGGCTTTACCTTTTCATCCTCATGTCCTTGAGGTTTTGTGGGCTGGCCTGTAATCCAGGCTGAGCATTTAATCACTGTCTGCAGTGAGTTCAGTGCTGAGAAAGGAGGAAAGCACAAAGCCTGTGGCATCATCCCAGGCTCTGGACCCTTGGGAACGCCCAGCGTGCATCCCCACCATTCCTGGGCACTGCCTTTGAGCTGCAGCTATTCCCCACTGCCCTGCTATTGAAACCTCCCAGACACTGAAGGACTAACAGTTGCAACCCCTTTTCCTTGGCAGCCTTCGAGGATATGCTTGAAAACCCCTTGAACAGCACTCAGTGGATGAACGATCCCGAGACGGGGCCGGTGATGTTACAGATCTCCAGAATCTTCCAGACACTGAACCGCACGTAGGGGGAGCTGCCCGTGCCCTGTGCCACTTCCCCCTGGCCTCACTCCCCCTCCACCTCCACGGGAGGCTGCCTGGATGCTTGGGAAGGGGTGGAGGGAAGGGAGGGAAGGGGGAAATCCTGGCTGGAGGGGTCTCTCACACAAGAGAGTTTACGTAGTTACGGCCAACAGGAGTGAGTTGCCTTGTGGATTTAGTGTTAGTGGAAGAGGTTTGAGGATTTGTTCATGTTTTCAGGTATTAGGTTTAAAATAAAGTATATATATTAAAAAAAAAAAATAGGAAAAAGGTTTTGTGAAAACATTTAAGAATTTGATTGTTGGAAAGAGATACTGCTCGTTCAAAAGGCCTGTGACAGTTTTCTGGCCAGTTTTGCTAGGATCTGGCTGGTGTTTACAAAAAGTCACTGACCACTAGCATAGGATATTAATCATCTCCATACAGTATTAATTTATAGCTCTTATCAAATTGCAAAACTGCTTTTTAAAAAAAGAAAAAAATTGATTCTTAGGAAATGTTTTTTAAAAGCCCCAAATCTTGGGAGAGCAAGTACATTTCTATCCAAGCTTGTTTATCTGGCATTCTAATTTAAGCAGAATCATTCAGAGATGGAATTCTAATAAATAGCATTACTTTACTTTTTCCTATTTATTTGCTGCGTTAGTGTTGTTGCAGTCCCACTGGGGTTGTACTTGCAGGAGGTTCTCTGTCAGATACCACAGAGGTGCAGGATCTCTTTCACCACAGAATTCACCACATCAAGACTTGGATTCCCAAGTGGCTGCAATTCCTAAGCTCACACTCTGCCATTGCAAGGAGGGATATGTTCACACAGTGTTTTGGTTTTTTTCCTATTTTTATGTGCACAGTTTTGGCAAGGGGCTTGTGGGGGTTTTATTCTGTTTACAAAAAAAAAGCAGCTGAATTGCATGGGGAGGTTGCTGGGGTTCTGTAAAGCAGCAGAACCACACAGGTTTTTATCTTGTTTAAGGTGTTTAAAGCACGCTTGAAATTGCTATCTTTGAGTTAGAAGTGGGGTTTTCTTTATACTTATTTTTACCATGGTCATACCAAGAATGTCAGGCTGGGTCTTTCCTATTTTGCCAGAAGACTGACTTGAGATTTCAGAGAGGAATTCTGAGCTATTAAGAGCAGAACTCACTGTGAATATCCAGCTGGTGTTTATGATTGGGCTCTGCAGGTGTTACTTTTTTAGCAACCTGCTAAAAAAAGGTGTTTATTTTCAACTTGGTGCAACATGATTGGCATCTGTCATCATCCCTGCCATGCCTTGTTCTTCACAGCCCTGCAGGAAAGGCAGGAGAGGCAAATCTTGCAGAGGAAGCAGGTGGAGAGCCTGTGCTTAAACAGCACAAAGGTCCTGTCAGACAGGGAGATCCTGAGCAAGTCCCCTCTGAGCTGTGGGAGGGATTTAGGTGCAGTTGGGTTTTTTTTAACAAAAATGCAGCAAGATGCAACCTGAAACCCTACAACAAGTTTTGGCCTGAACTTGGCATCTGCTCTGTGCTGTTATGCAGCTGAGGCACTGAAGTTGCCAATTTCTCATAATTAATATGAAGGGTGGGGAAATCAAAACAGCCTGAGATTTTATCTTGTCTTACTATCCCAGGATTCTTTTATTTTTTTTTTATTTTGTAATTTCATATTAAGCTTTACAGTTGATGACTGCTGAAATATTTACTTCTACATTTAGAAATTCCAAGCTTTATAGAGATGTTTCTTCTGTTCAAATTGGACAGTCAAACCATTTTTGTGGGCTCTTGCTAAGAATAGACTGACATGACATGAAATTATAACCTTGTCCTGTAACTGAAGCCAGGAGCCTGATCCTGCACCCCAGTGAGCTCAGCACAGCTACTCATGAGCAGCTGTGACTGAATATTGTGGTCTTATGAAAGGTTTTGATTATTTAATCCTTTTTTTTTTTTTTGCTTACTCCTGAAGCTTTTTACCTGTAATAATACCAGAAGACTCTTTTACTTGAAGCTTTACTTAATGTTAGAGAGAGATGTCCTTCACTACAGTCAGGATTGTGGTTAATATTCCTTTTAATGAGTGTTTTTAGAAGGCAAAGTTGGGAAAAACTACCCTGTAGTTTGGTGGGAGGTTTTTTGGCTTCTGAATGGATGAGAAGAGGTTCAGAATGAGCAAACAGATCATTTGGGGCAGTTGTGGCTCTTGAAGAATGTAAAGGCTTGGGAAATGCTGGGTTTGATTTCAGGAGTCCATGGTTGGACTGCAGAGCTCAGAGGGATGGAAGAGCTCTGGAATGGCAGCACCCCTCAGTGCCCCTGAGCTTTTACAAAGGAAAAGCACCAGTGAAACAGATTATCCTGATGTGATAGGAGGTGAGAATGCCCAGGTTCAGCAGCAGCAGCTGAGAGACCCTAGGGATAAAGGAATTCTGCATTTTAGGGTGCTGGGAGGCTTGAGAATGTGTGGTTATTTCTGGATTTTGTTATTCCAGAGCTCAACACTTCCACAGCTGAGGTGTTGTTTGGGATGGCTTTAACAGAGCCCTGCTTGGCTTGTGAGAACTGAAGTTTGCAGTGGCCAAAAGCTGAAGGAGAGCAGAATTTAGGAGGTGTGGTGTTTGCAGCAAGGCCCAGGAGTTGATTTAAACCCAGCAGAAACTCCCCTGATGAGGCTGAAGGAATTGATGCAGACATCAGTGGTGCTGGGGTGTGAATTACAGCAGGGACTGTGTCCCATCACCCCAGGGCTGGGATTGCTGTTCATCCCAGAAAATGCAGAGGGGATTTGAGTCCCCTGTGCTTGGAAAGGCACAGATTGGCCCAGCTTTTGGAAAACCTGCAAAAGCTGAGGTGTCACCACTCTGGAGCTGGAAGGTGCAGCCATGGGGCACAGGGAATGTGTGTGGCTTTGCCTGGTGAGGAGCTGTGCTGTCCCTGGAGAGATCCCTGAACACACAGGAAAGATTTTTGTTAAATAAAACCAGCAGGTTTTGTGAGGAAGAGCTGCTCCCAGCAGTGAGGATTTACAGGCTCAGGTCCTGTGCTTGCACCTTGGGTGTTCAAGTTCCAGCCAGCACAGACATGTCAGAGTTAATTTTCTCTTAACATGGTCAAGGGAATATTTGGAAGCCTGGCAGATGGAGCAGGAAAGGGATGGTGGGTGACTAACAGTGTGATCCTTACAGTTCCTGCTCTTCCCCACTGGTAGCCAGACAATCTTGCACCTTTTGATGTTGCAGGCCTCTTGCAAGTAGCCAGCTATTTATTGAAATATATCTAACTTATAATTGTGTCACCAAAATGCTGATATTTTTAATGGCAATGTACTATGTGGAAGTTTGTTCTCAGGGCTTCATATTTATACTCCTTTTTTAGGGGGATGCATTTAAAGGGATGTATTTGGAAAATAGGCCAGTGGCTACTTTACAGCTTGGACCTTGATTGTCCTGACCTGTGAGCCTGAGCTGGTGTAACTCTCCTGCTGAACCTCTGTCCCTGCTCCAGCCCTGAGAATCTGCCTTTCCTCCTCTCCTGGTGAGCAGGGCCATGAGTCTTCCTTTGGGATTGCTGCATCCCTCCATGGGGACGGTCACACAGATCACCCTGCTGGGCTCTGCACCATTTCAAGGACGTTTGTGTTCTCCATGCAGCTGCAGAATGGACTTGCACAGTTCCCAGAGCTGCCATCAGGCCACTCCTCCTCTGGGAAGGTCTGAGCTTCTCTCCTGCACGAGTTCCAAGGCTCCAGCTCGTGGCTGCTCCTTGGCAGCCCCTGTCACAGACCTGACCCAAAGCTTGACCCCCTCCCTCCTTTCTTCTCTCCTGGAACCAAACTTCCATTTCAGAGATTGATTTTCATATCCAAGCAACTCTTTAGTGGTTCTTGAAATCCTTTTTAGTTAGGACTGTTACAATTACTTTTTGTAGGCGTCCACACCAAAACGAGCATCGCACCAAACGAATGTATAGCGACACTGTCAGCAAACATTGCCTGGGGAAGGGGCACAGGTTACTGTGAGCTCTGCTCCAGTGGCACCAGCTTACTGTGAGCTCTGCTCCAGTGGCAGTTTTCCCAAAGGTTTGTGCACAGGATAACCAGTGTTTCATCCAAAGGAACCATCCTGGTTTTCTACTTTTAATAATAAATACCATTTTTATTAACCAACAGAACAGCGGCGCTTCCAGCTGGTATTTCCATCCAACTGAGAGTCTCCTGGAGCTTTGGGGCTGGAGATCCTGCCAGGATCCCCCTCTCTGGGCCAGCTCCTCCTTGGAAGGATTTGTGCTGGCTGTGGCAGGGCAGTGTGGGGCAGTCCCCACCTCCCTGCCCAGGGTGTTACATCCACGTGAATGTTCTCATGGTGGTTCTCACCTCCATCCCCACATCCAGTGTAGCAAAAGGGTTTTTTTAAGGACCTCTTGCCCTAGATTTGAAGATCTTCAATGCAGATCCTGTTTGCAGCATGTGAACTTCAGTAAATGTAAATGCATTAAATTCTTACTGAATTTAGGTATAGTTTTATATCGAGCTCTGGGGAGAGGAAGGAAATTGGATCACGTTTTAAACAAAGCTCCACAAACCCAAATGTCTCTGTTGCAGCAGGTAACAGAGGCCTGTAGAGATTTTTAATTTGCATATTTTTATCATGGCTTAATGAACTGTACACGAATGTGATTTGCTACCCAGCACTTCCCACGAGGCAGCACCAGTAAAATTACATTGCAAGGTACTGACTTCACATTTTCTCATTTCACCTGTGTATACAGCAATTAGGTACTGCATAGGATAACTTTGATCTGGCTCTGATGCTGGTGTGTGGCATGCACAGCTCTTCCTAAGGTGTAACATTACTTTTCTGAAGCTTAAACTAGGGCAGACATCCCTGAGCCTGTGGAATTCGGGATTCATTCTGGCCACGCTCGCGTGGGTCGCTGACCTCTCCTGAGCAGGAAAACCAGCAGGATTTGCTCCCTGCAGAAATCCTTCAGGCCAAAAGCAAGGAATGCTGCTAATTTGTGATCATTTTAAGCAGTTGCTGTTCTGAAATATATTCCTGGGAGTCAGGGAGGTGTTGGCAAAGCCAGACCTGTTCAGCCTGGAATTGTTTTGTGTGGAGATGTGGAACCCACGGCCGGGGCTGGAATGAATGCTGAGGCTTTAAACCTGCTCACACATAACCCCAGACACTGATGTTGTGTGTGCTGTACATTTATAATATATCTTCAAAATAAAGTTTTTTGATTTACTACAAGGTGTTTGGAACCATCATTTGCAGGAGCAGCAAAGGTTTGTGGATCCACGTTGTTCAATGTTCCTTATTCCTGCAGGTTGCTGGAATTGTTTCTCAGAAAGTGGGGTATGAGAGCTGCTCATAGAGTTTGTGCAGGAAATCCTGGTTCAGCAGCTGGTTTTGCACCTGGAAGGTATTTCTCTATTTTTCAGGAAAAATTGCACTTGGGAAGATTCATTGCAAGGGCTTTGTGAAACACAATCTGGTGATCCCCTGGGATGTTCCAATGCCACTGAAGATGGATTTATTTTGACAGTTGTTGAATGACAAATTGAAATCTTTTCTTTCCCAACAAGGAAACCCTCATTAAGGAAAACAGCTCCAGCAAGCAGCAGCTGGTGGGATGCAGCAACTTGCACGTGATGTAACCAAAATTCCCATCTGGCTGTTGTGGTGCCAGCACTGCTGTGGGAGATTGGGAAGCACTTCCAAGCCTTGGCTCCCTCTCTGTGGGTGCCTTGGAGGTAACTGATGGTGGTGTAAATGTGTGAGCTTATTTCTGTGAAGGAGAGAGAATCTGTAGAGTTCATTGGGGGTTTTTTAATTAATTAGCATTTTATTCCATGTTCAGGGCAAGGGAACCTGCCAGCAGCCTGTTTATTTAGCAGCTACAGCAACTGCTGAGGAGTTCAGAGTGATTTTCATTGTGTCCCATGAGAGATGGAGGATTAGAGTGTGAGACATCAAACTGCTGCTTGTTCAGATCACGGGTGTAAGTGTGGTGGTGTTAAATGCAGGTGGTTGTGGTGTCAGGCCTAACTCAGGTTTGCTGTAGTGCACAGCAGCAGGACAATTCAAAGGTTTGGCTCTCCACTAATTTACAATTAAAACAAAAAAATAATTACGCTAAAGTGGCTTGGGGATGTATCATTAGATAATGACACTTGTGAACCTAAACTGGTACAGCAGGTCTGGGCAGAAATCCACACCTTAAAAAGGAAGAGGTGCTGCTGTGTGAGTGAGTGACAGGAGGGGCTGGGACTGGCGTGTGTTTGGCAGCTCCCGGAGCGCCCTCGGCACAGGGACGTGTCCCGGGGTGCTCCAGCAGGGAGGAGCAGCAGCTCCAGCCCGGGAGCCACCTCCAGCAAGGCCCAAATCCATCACAAAGGGCAGGGAAGGGAAGCACAGGGTGCACTGGGCTGTGGAGAAGCAGCTTGGTGTTGGCAAGGTGAGCCATTGCTGACAGCACAGCCATGTGGCAAGAGTGGTTCCCGGCGCTCCATGGGCGCTGTGCCGGTGCCATCCCAGGGTTGGGCTGGGTTTTCTCCTTCTCTGTGTTCACTTCCATGAATTGGTGGTCATGGTCAACACTGCCCCTTAAAAAGGAGCAGAATATTTTACAGTTACCCATCAGCTCCTCTGGACAGGGTTCCATTGACTGCCCAGAGAAGCTGTGGCTGCCCCATCCCTGGAAGTGTTCAAGGCCAGGTTGGACGGGGCTTGGAACAACCTGGTCTGGTGGCAGGGAGTGGAACAAGATGCTCTGTAAGGTCCCTTCCAATCCAAACCCTTCTGTGACTGTGAAACAGATGGAAGCAGCAGATGCTTCCCCTGGGAGCCCCTGTGCCCTGACAGCCCAGTGAGCTCAGACCAGGCTGCCGTCCCCTTGGTGACAATCCTGTCATGTGCTCTCTGCTTGATCATGCCTTTCTTTAAAATGGATTTTATTATAAGAGGAACTGGCCAAAGGAAGCAGCAGCTCTGGAAGCTGCTGGGGATGATTTGGTATAGGGAAATTGGGTTTGGAGCAGAATTAAGGGAGAAATTACTTTCTCTTGTAATTCAAAAGCTTTCACTTAAACTGTAGGGCTTGTGAGCTGGATGTGGGTCCTGGAAAATGGCTGGGAGGAGGGCAGGGCTGCAGTGTACGTGTGTGAGCTCGGTCTGAGTGCCTGTGAGTGTGACCTGAGCTGGGACACAGCCCGAGCCCTGCAGATCCTGTGTCACCAGGAATCCGGGCACTGGTGGGGCTGGGGGAGGGACTCCAGTAACTCGAGCTGTGCTGGACCAGACCACGCTGGACGGAAATAAACCTGGAGAGGTGACCAGCTCTGTGAACCAGGGCTGTGATTCAGATGCCTGGCACAGGAGCTGGTGCCCAGATAAAAGGGCCGAGTTCAGAGCTGTGATGCCAAGGGGTCACTGGTGGCTCCAGCAGCACATCCAGCTGTGGGCTGCAGGTGGGATGCAAACGACACGTGCTGGGGTCCTGCAGCAACCCTGCAGGGTGGGATACAGCACTGCAGCTTCTGTCGTAAAAGGTGCCGTAAAGCGCGACTGTCGCAAAAGGTGCCGTAAAGCAGCACTGTTGTAAAAGCTACCGTAAAGCAGCACTGTCGTAAAGGGTGCCGTAAATCAGCACTGTCGTAAAAGCTGCCGTAAAGCACGACTGTCATAAAAGGTGCCGTCAAGCGCGACTGTCACAAAATGTCGTAAAACTGCCGTAAAGCGCGACTGTCGTAAAAGGCGCCGTAAATCAGCACTGTCATAAAATGTGCCGTAAAGCAGCACGGTCGCAAAAGCTGCCGTAAAGCGCGACTGTCGTAAAAGGTGCCATAAATCAGCACTGTCGTAAAAGCTGCCGTAAAGCAGCACTGTCGTAAAAGGTGCCGTAAAGCGCGACTGTCGTAAAATCTGCCGTAAAGTGCGACTGTCGTAAAAACTGCCGTAAAGCGCGACTGTCGTAAAAACTACCGTAAAGCGCGACTGTCGCAAAATGTCGTAAAAGGTGCCGTAAAGCGCGACTGTCGTAAAACTGCCGTAAAACGCGACTGTCGTAAAAGCTGCCGTAAAACGCGACTGTCGTAAAATGTCGTAAAACTGCCGTAAAGCGCGACTGTCGTAAAAGCTGCCGTAAAGCGCGACTGCCGTAAAATGTCGTAAAACTGCCGTAAAGCGCGACTGTCGTAAAAGGCGCCGTAAAGCGCGACTGTCGTAAAATGTCGTAAAACTGCCGTAAAGCGCGACTGTCGCAAAATGTCGTAAAACTGCCGTAAAGCGCGACTGTCGTAAAAGGTGCCGTAAAGCGAGACTGTCGTAAAATGTCGTAAAACTGCCGTAAAGCGCGACTGTCGTAAAAGGCGCCGTAAAGCGCGACTGTCGTAAAAGCTGCCGTAAAGCGCGACTGTCGTAAAAGGTGCCGTAAAGCGCGACTGTCGTAAAAGGCGCCGTAAAGCGCGACTGTCGTAAAACTGCCGTAAAGCGCGACTGTCGTAAAAGGTGCCGTAAAGCGCGACTGTCGTAAAATGTGCCGTCAAGCGCAACTGTCGTAAAATGTCGTAAAACTGCCGTAAAGCGCGAATGTCGTAAAACTGCCGTAAAGCATGACTGTCGTAAAAACTGCCGTAAAGCGCGACTGTCGTAAAATGTCGTAAAAGCTGCCGTAAAGCGCGACTGTCGTAAAAGCTGCCGTAAATCGCGACTGTCGTAAAAGCTGCCGTAAAGCGCGACTGTCGTAAAAGCTGCCGTAAAGCGCGACTGTCGTAAAAACTGCCGTAAAGCGCGACTGTAGTAAAACTGCCGTAAAGCGCGTCTGTCGCAAAATGTCGTAAAAGGCGCCGTAAAGCACGACTGTCGTAAAACTGCCGTAAAACGCGACTGTCGTAAAAGCTACCGTAAAGCGCGACTGTCGTAAAATGTCGTAAAACTGCCGTAAAGCGCGACTGTCGTAAAAGCTACCGTAAAGCGAGACTGTCGTAAAATGTCGTAAAAACTGCCGTAAAGCGCGACTGTCGTAAAAGGTGCCGTAAAGCGCGACTGTCGTAAAATGTCGTAAAACTGCCGTAAAGCGCGACTGTCGTAAAAGGCGCCGTAAAGCGCGACTGTCGTAAAATGTAGTAAAACTGCCGAAAAGCGCGACTGTCGCAAAATGTCGTAAAACTGCCGTAAAGCGCGACTGTCGTAAAAGGTGTCGTAAAGCGAGACTGTCGTAAAATGTCGTAAAACTGCCGTAAAGCGCGACTGTCGTAAAAGGTGCCGTAAAGCGCGACTGTCGTAAAAGCTGCCGTAAAGCGCGACTGTCGTAAAAGGCGCCGTAAAGCGCGACTGTCGTAAAACTGCCGTAAAGCGCGACTGTCGTAAAAGGCGCCGTAAAGCGCGACTGTCGTAAAAGGTGTCGTAAAGCGCGGCTATCGTAAAAGCTGCCGTAAAGCGCGACTGTCGTAAAATGTCGTAAAACTGCCGTAAAGCGCGAATGTCGTAAAACTGCCGTAAAGCGCGACTGTCGTAAAAACTGCCGTAAAGCGCGACTGTCGTAAAAAGGTGCCGTAAAGCGCGACTGTCGTAAAAACTGCCGTAAAGCGCGACTGTCGTAAAATGTCGTAAAAGCTGCCGTAAAGCGCGACTGTCGTAAAAGCTGCCGTAAATCGCGACTGTCGTAAAAGCTGCCGTAAAGCGCGACTGTCGTAAAAGCTGCCGTAAAGCACGACTGTCGTAAAAGCTGCCGTAAAGCACGACTGTCGTAAAAGCTGCCGTAAAGCGCGACTGTCGCAAAATGTCGTAAAAGCTGCCGTAAAGCGCGACTGTCGCAAAATGTCGTAAAAGCTGCCGTAAAGCGCGACTGTCGTAAAAGGTGCCGTAAAGCGCGACTGTCGTAAAAGGCGCCGTAAAGCGCGACTGTCGTAAAAGGTGTCGTAAAGCGCGACTGTCGTAAAAGGTGCCGTAAAGCGCGACTGTCGTAAAATGTGCCGTCAAGCGCAACTGTCGTAAAATGTCGTAAAACTGCCGTAAAGCGCGAATGTCGTAAAACTGCATTAAAGCGCGACTGTCGTAAAAACTGCCGTAAAGCGCGACTGTCGTAAAACTGCCGTAAAGCACGACTGTCGTAAAAAGGTGCCGTAAAGCGCGACTGTCGTAAAAACTGCCGTAAAGCGCGACTGTCGTAAAATGTCGTAAAACTGCCGTAAAGCGCGACTGTCGTAAAAGGTGATGTAAAGCGCGACTGTCATAAAATGTCGTAAAACTGCCGTAAAGCGCGACTGTCGTAAAAGCTGCCGTAAAGCGCGACTGTCGCAAAATGTCGTAAAACTGCCGTAAAGAGCGACTGTCGTAAAAGGTGCCGTAAAGCGCGACTGTCGTAAAATGTCGTAAAACTGCCGTAAAGCGCGACTGTCGTAAAAGGTGCTGTAAAGCGCGACTGTCGTAAAATGTCGTAAAACTTCCGTAAAGCAGCACTGTCGTAAAACTTCTGTAAAGCAGCACCGTTGTAGAAGGTGCCGTAAAGCAGCACTGTTGTACAGAGACTTTTGGGACACAGTGGTTGTTAAGCCCTTTAATGGTTTCTCTCGCCGGGATCTGGGTGCTGTGGAGCTGGTCCCAGCTTGCAGGGCCCTCATTGACGTCTTTGCTGCAGGGGGATGCCCGCAGGAGCTGCCCCGCCGAGCTCCGCTCCTGTCGCGAGTCTCGAACGGGACACGCCCCCCACCTCCCTGTGGGACCCCACGGCTCCGGGTCCCGCAGTCCTGCTCACCCCTGCCGCCCCTCGCGGCCCCGACACCCCTTCCTTCGGCCCGAGCCAGGCCCCCGGCCCCTCCCACAGCTCCCACCATCCTCACCTTTGCCGTCCCGGTTACCGCAGGTGCCGCCCCGTTTTTGCCATCCTGGCGGCCCCGCCCCTCCATGAGCCCGCCCACCAGCGTCACCGCGGCGCCTCCAGCCCCTCCCCGCGCTGAGCCCGCCACTTCCCCCCCCCTCCCCGCGAGTGCGGCCGCTCCTCCCGCCCCCCAAGTCCCCCTCGCCCCCTTTGCCGACACAGCACCGGCGGTGGCCCACGTCCCATCGCTGCTGTGTCTTTGCAGTCCCCTGCGGCTCCCGGATTTGCAGTGCCGAGCCCGCCTGGCGCGGCCGCGCTGTGTCCCCCGCGCCCGTTGTGCACGCTGCCGCAGGAAGCCGGCCCCCGGCCCCCCACCGGCGTCCGAGCGCACGTAGCACAGCCCGAGCTGCCCACGGGCCCCGCGGCACGCAGACATCCGCGGCTGACCCGGCCCCTGCCGGCGTTTCGGCGAAATCCCCCACTCCCGGCACAGCACCGCTTGCGCTAGGACCGGCGCGGGCGGGCGGCAGGCGGGCAGCGCACGCGGCCGGCAGGCGCCAGGAGCACGCGGCCGGCAGGCGGGCAGCGCACGCAGCCGGCAGGCGCCCGGCGCGGGCAGGCGGGCAGCGCGGGCGGGCGGCAGGCGCCAGGAGCACGCGGCCGGCAGGCGCCCGGCGCACGTGGCCGGCAGGCGGGCAGCGCGGGCGGCAGGCGGCAGGCGGGCAGCGCACGCGGGCGGCGCGGGCGGGCGGGCGGCAGGCGCCCGGCGCGGGCGGGCGGCAGGAGACCGGCGCACGCGGGCGGCAGGAGCCCGGCACGGGTGGGCGGCAGGCTCATTCGCTCTAGCTACGCATGCGGAGCCGCACCAGCGATATCACTCCGCGCCATCTCAGCCAATCCCAGCGCTGTTTTCGGGACCAGAGGTAATTTAGAGCATGCGCAGTTCTATCTCCACGGCCCCACAGCCATCCCGCCGCTGCTTTGGCCGCAGCTTTCGTCCATCCCGGTCCCGGTTCCTTTTCCGGTTCCGAGCCGTTGCACGCCGCTGTCCGGCCCCAGTCTGCATCCCCGGGTCCTGGCGCGCCGCTCCCGCCGCTCCCCGGTCTGTACACGGCAGCACGGCAGGCGAGTACTGCATCGCCTTGCGTGTATCCTTCCGCGTTCTTGTTTTTAACGGTTCTTGTTTTTAAGGGTTTATCCTTTATTAACGTGGATCCTTTTCTGGGCTCGTGCTGGCCAGAAAAAGGTACCCGGACCTCGGTAACTCTTTGTATCTGTTGTCTCATATTGTCCTAATTCAATTTGTCCAAATTACTATTACTCTAAACGTATTACTAGTTTTATAACCATTTTATTACTATTAAACTTTTAACATTTTAAAAACAAGTGATTGGCGTTTTTCACGGGGAGGGTGGAATATGACAGTTGCTTTGATAAATAAGAGGACAGACTGAGAATTATTTCGCCCCTGCAAGTGGAGAATTATTTCGCCCTTTTGATCCCAACGCAAAAGAATTTTGAAAACGAACTGTTGCCAAATAGCTCCAGAGTTCCCCCAGTGTTTAGGATACCTTTAGGGCTTTTTCAAGGCTTTTAAAATATTTCTTTAGGGTGTTTTAAGGGCTTTCTTAGTACTTTTAAGAATTGTTTGGGATGGGGGGGGTTGGGTGTTCTTGGGGATTTTTAAGGACTATTGAGAGTATGTGGAGGACATTTTAGGTCTGGGGTATTTTTAAGGTTTTTGAGGGAGTTTTTAGATTTTTTTTAAGGGTCTTATTAGGGCATTTTAAGGATTTTTGGGGTATTTTTAGAGCTCTTTTTAGAGTATTTAGGGTATATTTGGGGATTTTTAGGGGTGTTTTAGGGGGATTTTTAAAAGTAGGGTATTTTCAGTGTATTTTAACAGTATTGTGAGGCTATTTTTAGGTTTTCATGGGGTTCTTTTTCTAATTAGTCTAAAATCTAGAATTCTAATTAATCTAAAAAATCAGATTAATTTTTTTAATCTTCAAAATTAATCTAATTTTGAAGATTAGGGGGTTTCAGGGAATTTTTAGGTTTTTTAAGGGTCTTTTAATGGCACAACACATGGAGGCTGGGGGCAGCTTGAGGGGCACTGTGGGGGCTTGAGGGTGACAGAGGCTGGGAGCTGAGGGAGGAACAGGGAGAGGGGACAGCGGGTGACACACAGAGATGCTGAGGGTGGCAGGGGCAGCTGAGGGCAAAGGAGAGGGGTTAGGGGTGACACACAGGAGCTGAGGGCTGGGGGGCAGAGGGACAGCTTGAGGGGTGAAGGGAGAGGGCTTGAGGGTTGGACAGTCTGGGATGAATCACGGGGTGCTCTCTGCCTGTACCCCCCTACTCCTGGCATCCTCACAGACAGGCACTTAACTCCCCTGCTCCCACACATCGGGAGCATTCACCAAAAAAAGAAAAAATGCACCATTTCCCTTGAAATCTGTGCTTTGGCCTCCAGTGAACCTTCCCCATCCCTCCTTTCCCCTTTCCTGTCAGTGACAAGCAGCACCCACTCCTCCTGCCAGCCTCTTCTCGCCCCTGGTGCAGCCCAATCCATGAGTGGTTTGAGGTGTTTCCATCCAGGCCAGGTGTCTGGAAGTAGGACAGAGCCCTGCCCGTTGGAGCCCTGGTGCTGCAGCTCTGGCAGCCACAACTTCCCTGGTGCCATCACTTCCCAGGCCGAGCAGCCACTCAGATTCCCGTGGGTTACCCTGGGCTGTATTTATAGTTTGCTGGGCTAAAAATAAAATCCCCAAGTGTTGGGTTCCCTGATCCCAGCCTCGTGGAAGGAGGGATGCCCAGGAGGGGTCTGGTGTGGGGTGTTGCCTGTGGCTGTGATGCCTTGGGGGTTGCGCCCATGGAGGATTGATAAAAGTTTATTTTTTGGAGATGATGTAGCTGCTGCATCACTGGGTGCTCTTGCTCAGCACGGAGCCTCGTGCAGGACTCTCATCCCACTAAAAATACTTCCTGTGCCTCATCAGGCTCAGTGAGTGGAGGGGATGGAGCCATCGGTGCTCCTGGCTGTGGCTACCAGATGGCACGTGAGGAAACCCTGCACAGCCCAGCTCTGAGAAAATGCGCTGCCAAATCCTCTGAAAAACCTCTGTACGTGCAGCATTGGTTTGTGCTGGTGCTGAACCCCCTGTGTGTGTGCCCAGCAAACATTCCTGCCTGCTCCTGACTGGTTTCCAAGCGAGATCCCTTTTCAGCTCCCACCATGCCAGACACAAGTGCTGGGCACTGCAGGGCAGCGTTCCAGAGGGAGGATGTGCAGGAGGAACGTGCCTGAATGTGAGGGGCCAGTGCATCCCCTCTGAGGAGAGACCTTCACCCATTCCTGGTGCCAGGGGAAGCCGAAGTAAGTAATTTCTCAATTGTTTTCTTAACCTGGGGCTTTGTGAACAGAACTGAGGTCCAAGGGCAGTATGAGAGAGCAGGATCCCGTTTGTCCCTCTGGCTCTGTCCCAGTCCCGCCACGCCACCAGCACTGGGCACCTTTCAGAGTCGATGGGCTCCAGCATCTTCCCCCTTCCTGTTTCCATGGCTCTCCTTCAAAAAACCCAAAAAAGCCAAGACCCGGTGTGACGCTGCCTTGCGGGGCTGCATCTCAGCGCTTTCCCCGCACAAAACCTTGCAGCGTTAACCAAACCCAAAGCGGGAATATCTGCCGGCGGCATCGCCCCGCAGCCCCCGGCCCCCTCCTCCGCACGCCTGATGTCACTCGGCAGCAGCAGCAGCGTGAGTCAGCCGCAGTTGCCGTGGTGATGCCGCCGATGCCGGGGAGCGCAGGGCACGGAGCCCCCCGGCGCTGAGCCCGGGCCGTGCCATGGGCTCCCATGCCACGGGGAGCTGCCCAGAGCCCCCGGCGACCCCCGAGGCTGCGAGGATGTCGGCGGCGGGCGGCGGTGAGTCAGTGCTCGAGGGGATTCACCGCTCAGGGGCTGCTCCCGGGGGGCTTTGAGCGGGTCGGGGTCTCGGAGCTGCCGTGTGTCCGCCCGGTAGGACAGACAGCGGCACCCAGTGCCCCAACCCCGCGGGCAGGGGCATCCTTTGCAGCACCCCCTTCTCCACGTGCTCCTGGGGGGTCTCATCACCCCTGTTCCCAGCTGAGGGGTACAGGCTGCTCCCAGCCAGCTCTGAACCCCGGGGAGGGAATGGAGCCTGAGGCAGGGGGTGCTGGGCTGGCAGCAGCCTTGGAGAGTGGGCTGGCATGGCACAGCACGAGGCACCAGGGCTGGGGTGGCACAGCACAGAGAACCAGGGCTGGGATGGCATAGCACAGGGCACCAGGGCTGGGATGGCACAGTATGGGGCACCAGGGCTGGGATGGCACAGCACAGATAACCAGGGCTGGCATGGCACAGTATGGGGCAGCAGGGCTGGCATGGCACAGCACGGGGGCACCGGGGCTGGGATGGCACAGCACGGGGGCACCAGGGCTGGGATGGCACAGCACAGGGCACCAGGACTGGGATGGCACAGCACAGGGCACCAGGACTGGGATGGCACAGCACGGGGGCACCAGGGCTGGGATGGCACAGCACGAGGCACCAGGGCTGGGATGGCACAGCACAGGGCACCAGGACTGGGATGGCACAGCACGGGGCGCCATACAGCCCCACAGGTGTGGGCAGCACCCACAGCAGATGGCCCAAGTGGCAGCACTGTGGATGGGGACAGAGGGGCCACCCCTGTCACAGCAGGATGGGACCATCACGAGCCATGCTGTGGTTCATCCCCGGGTGCTGCTCATGGTGTTGTGCTCACTCTCCTCACCCAGACCCGTCCTGGTCTGGAGCTGTGTCCTGCCCACATCTCTGCCAGCCTCGGCAGGTGCCAAAGCCACTGGAAGGGTTGTGGGGGGAATCTGGGGATGGGCACCCCAGGGCATGCAGGACCCCCTCTGTGCTGGCCACTGCCCACCCCTGATCCTGGGATCCTGCTCTGGGCTCCATCAGCCAGAGCTCACTGCTGGTGGATCAGAGGCTCTGGCATGGTTTGCTTTCCTGCTGGGTGTCTCAATTTTACACTCATCAAGTTCTTGCTGTAAATCAGACCTGGACAAGCAGGATGGAGATGTTTCAATCCCTCTGACTAATTTGTACATTCCCATATTTCTCTGGCTGCAGATTTAAAAGTGTTGGAACATGTGCAAGCTGGCTGGGGCCCAAGCAGGTGAGGAGGGCAGTGTTTGCCCTGGCACCTCCCTGCAGGCAGGGCAGGAGGGGACAGGGCTGCCAGGTGAAGCCTTTGGCTGTGGCACAGAGCTGGCAGCAAGGGGAGCTGGGAGCTGCATCCCACCAGAAAACCAGGAGCTAAAAATACTGAATGGGAATGAGGCAAAATGCAGTGGGAAGGCACTGCCCACCCCCGCAGACCCTGCTGTGGGGGAATTAGAGGAGCTTTAATTTGCTTTTGAGGCAGTTTTGCTGGACTGAAGCACATCAAAATCACCCAGAGCCAGTTTCTGTGCTGGCCCCAGGTTTATATTTGTGGAGGAAGAAGCCTTGAAATCCAGAAATGACAGCCCTGTCCTCAAAATATCCTCTGTATTGCAAGGCCATAACTCAAATCTGCCCCAGGGAATGGGAAGTGCTGGGTCAGGTACATCCCTCCTGTGGCTGGGATGGATTTTCCAGGACCTGGCAGGCAGCGTTTGCCTTTGTGCATCCCCTGGGGGACCTGGAACAAGGCAGCCCTGGATTTGTTCCCTCCCTCTGTGCAATGGATGTAGAACATTTTGGTGAAATCACCATGCTGTAACAGCTTTTTGGAAAGGGTTGGCTGGGTTGGCTGTGAATTCCCAAAGGTAATGCTTAGCAGGGGATCAGGATGTTGTTTTTGAGGATAACCACGTGCCAGCTCATGGCAAGAGGAGGGCTCTGTGCCATGCTGATGGATGCCAGGCTATTCCTGTGCCAGGGATTTGTACTGCTCCACAATCCCAATGGCATTTATTGGGATATTTATGGTGATGCTGAGTATGTTCCATTTTGCTCTAGGCTCCTGTACCTTGCACAGCCAGGAGCAGGGGGAAGATGTTGTATTTTGTAATACAATTTTTTTTTCTTGTTTTTTTTTTTTCTCCTGTCTTTCACTTATTCATTGATTTCCTCTAATGTTTAAGTGGTGAAAAAGTTAGGGATAAGTCATTCTGTCTTTGCATAGCTGTATAGTTGTGATAAATATAGTTTTACTCAGTGTCCTTAGGAAAAAAATGCATTTTAGAAAGAAATCATCTGGGGAAAAAAAATCAACAGTCCCCATTGAAACTGACTTGTTTGAGCATTACCCAAATGTAGTTGCTAAAAGTGATTTAATGAATATAAAGATACATGGAAAGATAGAAACATCTCATTTGCTCATTAATTAGTTCATAACAACACTCGAAACCCTTTCAGTGCTCACCCAGCTCGTCCCTGGGGTCTCCCTGCTTGGGGTTGCCTGAGGAATGACAAGGCATGGTGGGATGAGACTCCCAGGAGAACCTGCTGGGCTGTGAATGCTATTGACCCATTATCCTCCTAAACATAGTCCAGGGACTTTAAAAATAAATAATCTTATGGATAAAAATATCTTACAGGCGAAACCCCCTCCTATTATTGATGCAGGCACTCAGAACCCACCAGCAGCACTTCCAGGGCTGTAATTGCTGGAGGTAACCAGAGGCCTGGGGATGGAGCATCCCCTCCTCAGAGCTGGGGAAGGAGGCTCTGGCTCCCAGCAAGGAAGGCAGGCAGGGTGAGCTGTCACCCCTCCCTCTGCCAGCTCTGCCCCCTGGCAATAACAGAGTCATTAATTAATGTTTGCACAGCACTTTGAAGATAAGTGCTGAACACAAGTATTCTTTTAAATGTGATGGGGCTTGTCCCTGGCTGGGGGGAAGCCCCTCTCTGTGAGGAGCAGAGCTGCCTGTGCTCCCTGCCCATCCCATTCCTTGGGGTTGATACACATCAAACACTCCAAGCAGCGGAAAAAGAAATAAATCTGAATAACTTGTTGCACTCATCAGCATAACAGCCGAGTTGCATATACATTACCTTTGAAATAACACAAAAGCATGAATGAAATAGAGCCCTACTACCCGCACTTCATTTGTTTTCTTTATTTACATGAAAAATGCTGCTCGTTGCCTGTGGTTCCCTGATGCACAAGGCCTTGCCACTGCATATTCCTGCCGAGCCACAGGAGTGGAGATAAGGAGCTGCTGACAGCGGCGCTGTGCCTCAGAAACCTTCCCGTGCTGCTGGGAATGGCACTGAAGTGACGCTTCCATTACTAAGAATAATGTCCTGCTCTCTGCTCCCTGAGGCTGCCTCCCTGATGGGCTGTCACAGGAAACTACTTTGTACAAGGGAGGAAAAGACACGTGGAGCTGTCAGAGCAGCAAGAGCATGAGGAGGCTGCCAGCCCTCCCACTCCCCCCCGGGTGATGGGACCCAGGCTCCTGTCAGTCAGGAGGTATTTTATTTTAAGTGTCTTCTTGACCACATCTCCTTTTCCTTCTGGAGTTTCTAGTAAGATGTAACTTTGTTTTGATCTCTGTGGTATGTGCATATGTTTGGGATACCAAACCCGATGGGCACAGAGGGGACAGACCCCAGGCAGTGCCAGCGTTGTCCCCACGCTGTGACCTCGGGGTGAGCCCAGGCTCTAAGTCAATCCTGGCTGGGGATATTAAGTGCTCAGCACCGGGGCAAACGAGGCCCTGCAGAACTAAGCACAGGGAAGCAGCTACAGCAGGGTTCAAAATTAGTCCAGGCTGAAAATAGGGCCCTGAGGAGAGAGCTGCAAGCAGCCAGGGCTGTGAGTGTGCATGAGCTGCTCGCTGCTCTGCTGGGGCCATCTCCAGCTCTCATGGCTGTCTTGGAAATTTTGCAAGGATGTAAGAGATAAAAATGTTCATTCATTTGAGTGTTTTCTCAACCTGCTCTGCAGAGCACAGGCAGCAGCTGTTGGGCAAGACTGAAGGCAAAAAATCTCTTCCCAGAGAGAGCCACCTGCCTTTATTGGCTGCTGAGGACAAGCTGTGGCTGCCCATCCTTGGAAAAGTTCCAGGTCAGGTTGGATGGGGCGTGGAGGAACCTGGGATAGTGGAAGGTGTCCCTCCCACTGCAGGGGTTTGGAACAAAATGATCTTTAAGGTCCTTTCCAACCCAAACCATTCTTCTTCTACATACCCAGGACCTCTCTTCAGCCTGTAAGTCCCAGGCCACAGCACATTTGTATTTTTACAGAAGATATTTTTTTTACAGCATTAATTTAGATCTGCTGTCCTTGGGGACATCAGGTATTCTGGGAACTGATACTCTTATTCTATTTGTAGTCTCCCAGTATTGATAATTGAAACGAGGTGGAAGAAACCAAAATCCCAGGCTTTTATCCAGAAAACAAGCACGAGGGTCCAGCTCTGCTACCTGCAGTGAGTGTCATGTGTGAATATGATTTCTCAAAGGAATTGCCTGCTAGTAATTAACCTCAGAGCTCTGCTGGAAGACAAGTTGTGTCAGTTCACGTGTACACCCACTCAGTGCGTGAGGAATCCAGGAGACTAATAGGAAAATTATTTCATGTACAAAAGCAATGCATTACCATCTTCCAGAAGAAAAGCCTTGGAGCACAGAAAGAAACAAGCAGCACGCAAATTACAGATGAATTTGTTGCTGCTGAATATGGGAGAGTCATTTGTTTTCTCACAGAAAAGGCAAACACACTCAGCAATGCACTGGTGACCCTCCCACTTTAAATGCAGGGTTTTTATCTCCAGGACAAGTTTGAGGACGCTGGTGTGGGATGATGCCGAGTTCTTGACAAACCACTTCATCATCACCCAGAAAGTTTCCCAAAACATCAATTTTGGCTTCCACTTAAGGACATGCAAATGGCCTCAATAGCAGAGTTTCAGGGAATTACCACAGAGGAAGAAGTGGCAGCACATTCCACACCAGACTGGAAGAGGTGCAGAGAGGAGCAAAAGGGGCAGAGCAAGAGGAAATTCCAGGGCCAGGATCCTCTGTGCAGCAGAGGCCTGGGAAAGGAGAGCGTTCCCCTTTGTACTTTTTCCATTTTTTTATTCCAAGAGTTTCAGGAGTTGAGGTGATACTGGCTAGGTTTTGTGGGAGTTTTCTCCTGCCTTCTTAGACCATATTTTTGCTCCTGATAAGTTTAACAATTGGATCCATTCGAGGAAAAGTATGTCAGAGGAAGATGCAGGTCAGTTTTCTCCCACTTACACCTTCACCCTCAACACAGGTCACTGCTGCAGGAATCCAAGGGCTGTTCTGTCCCTTTGCCCAATCCACCAGGAAAATGAAAACATTCTTCTCAAATATAAGGGGATTTGGATTCGGCCTTAATGCTTAATCTAAAAACAAGAGCAGCTTGTTCTGATGATAACACCACAAACTGAGAACCTGTAACCACTGTGTTGAAAACCAAACCCTTCAAACAGAGATTATTAAACAACCAGCAAGTTGTTTGCAAAGACAATTTAATTGCACACAATCCAGCAATATGGAAGAGTGATGGAGGCTGGAATAACCTTTGGACACCAGATTGTATTTCCTGGTGACACAAACAAAGAATGCCCTCCCCTTGCACTTTGAGAAGACACAGGGAAATAAACGTTAAATCTTAAGACAGACCCAAATGAATCTTTAATGATTCTGAAAGATTCATATAATCTACCAGTTACATGCAGCAGGAAAATAATTTATGAGAACCATAACAAAATTAGGTAGAATAGGGTCAGTCTGCTATCACTGTTGTGCAGCTAAACTTATAATCATGGTTTCAGTAGATGGATATGAAGATAATTCATCTGGCCAGCACAGGCATTAAGGGCTCGAAGCTCAATCATGCAGCTTCACTTTTCAGACGAGCCCTAAAAGTCTCTTGTCTAATCTGCAGGATCTGGGTTTGATCACGAGCCTGGTACACAGTGGTGGCCAAAACTGCACAGAGCTTTGGGCACCACAAGATAAGCAGGACCTAAAGCTGTCAGAGAGCATCCAAAGGAGGCCATGGGGATGCTGGGTGTCTGTGCAGGGACACGGGCTGGACTCGGTGATGCTGTGGGCTCCTTCCAGCTCAGGATATTCCATGATTCTATTCTAGGACTTGATCCTGTGTGTTCCTTCCAGCTCAGGATATTCCAGGATTCTCCTCTAGGACTCTGTGACCCCTGCTTGCCGTGTGGACTGCAGGACAGCAAGAGACAGGGCTGGGAGACTGTGTGTGTCTAATAGTAAAAAAACCCCACAACTTGAACCTGTCACACATTTCTTGCTGTTGTTACAGATCACGACATAAAGCAGGGAAAGAAATTCTCTTTTTGCCAAGAAACGTAAGATGTGTAAGTCAGGTTTTGGCCTGAAAAACTGTCTGACATCCTTTGATGGTGAGCAGGGAGTAACTCAGCAAATCTTGAAGGGCATTATTTGTAATACCATGAAGAAAAATATTGCTGATACTTTTTGATACAAACCCAATGTTTTATTAAGCCATGCTGACAGCAGAGAGAAATTTCAACTCTTCCTGCACTTAATAAAACGACTGCTTTGGTACTGAGGAAATTTATCAGGCACGTAAAGATTCGCACAGCTGGTGGTTTTTGTGGAGAGGCAGTTTCTTTGGCATTTCTGTGCTTCCCTGCATCCAAAGGGAAGGTTGGGATGTGACTTCATAGGGCGAGGATGGGGATGGGGGGCTCAGCAGCCCCAATTCCACCTCCTGCCCTGGAGCTGATTCCCCAAACCCCTGCACACCCCACATTTCCCCTGGGCCGTGGGCTGGGAGGACCAGGACCTGCCTGACAGGTGACAGGAGTGGGACGCAGCTCAAGTCACTCTCGTTCACGCCATTTTTAGCCAAAGAGGCTCTTTCTCCATCATAACTCCCACAGGCTGGATCCCGGTGCTCCCCTGGCAGCCCTACCCCTCAAGATGGTGTAGAGGGCAGAGCTGTGAGGGCAGGAGGACTGTGATGGTTGTGGGTGCGTGAGGTGGGGCGGCTCCATGAGGATGGTGGGTGTGCCAGAGGTGTGTGTCCGTGAGGGGCTGTGTGTCCGTGAGAGGCTGTGTGTCCGTGAGAGGCCGTGTGTCCGTGAGAGGCTGTGTGTCCGTGAGGGGCTGTGTGTCCGTGAGAGGCTGTGTGTCCGTGAGAGGCTGTGTGTCCGTGAGGGGCTGTGTGTCCGTGAGGGGCCGTGCGTCCGTGAGGTGCCGTGGCTCCCTGAGGGCTCGGGGATCGGTAAGGGGCCGTGTGTCCGTGAGGGTTCCTGGTTCCGTGAGGGGCCGCGCGGGCGGCGGGGCCGTGAGGGGCGGGTCCGCGCTCCCCGCGCGCGCGGGCCGGGCGCGGTCGCCATGGCAACGGTTGCCTGGCGCGCGCGCGCGGGCGGCGGGCGGCCGTGCACCCCGCGCGCGCGCGCACGCGCAGGCGCTCCCGCCTCCCCTCCCCGCTCCCTCCCGCCTCTCCCTTTTCCCGCCGAGAGCGCGCGCGCGCGACCCGGGCCGGGCGAGGCGGGAGCGGCGGGCGGGGAGGGGGGGGGGGGGGGTCGGAGAGAGGGCGCGGACGCGCGCGCGGGGCGGGAGGCGGGCGCATGCGCGCGCGCGCGCGCGGCCCCGAGCGCTGTGGCAGCCGCGGCCCCTCGGCGGCGGCGGCTCCGTCCGTGCCTCTCTCACCGGCACCGGGCCCGCCGAGCCTGCCCACCCCCGCCCCGCCGGGGCTCCGGGCACCGCCGTGCCCCCTCCTCGCGCCGGGGATGAGGCGGCGGTAGCGCGGCAAGGTGAGGCGGCGGGGCCTGCAGGCCGCGGCGGGCGGGGGGGAGCGGCGGCGGCGGGGGCTCGGCGGGGGCCTGCGCGGAGCCGGCGCCGGGTGGGCTGCGCCCCCCGCCTCCCCCGCCCTCGCCTCCGCCGCCTCCTCCTCCGCCCGGGTGGGGCGGGGATGCGGGGAGGGGGCGCCGCCGGCCCCCGGCGCTGCTCGGCCCGGCCATGGGCGTGCGGGCGCGGAGCCTCTGCTGCTTCTCGGGGGCGCGGCGGGGGAAGGAGCCGCAGGTGCTGCCCCGGCTCTGCCCCTGCCCCGGCGCGGCCCCGCGGGCGGGGCGGGGGCGGCGGTACCTGCCCGCATTGTTCGGTGGAGCCCCATCCTCCCTTTATCCCGCCGGCAGGTGACGGGGCTGCGCCTTTCTCCTCTCCTCGGCCCGGGGCTCGCCGAGCCAGGCCCTGCCCTTGACAATAAGGGATGCTCGCCCCGGGCTCCGATGCCTTTTGATTTCCGAGCGGGTTTGGAATCGCTACATCAGCCCTGCCGATGGAAATCCCGAAGGATGTCGGGCCTGTTGTGTGCAGCCCGGCCAGCCCCTCTCCTGTGTGCCTTTAGAATGAATCGTCGGCTCCTGTAAAAGTCTCTGCCTTTTGTTTTTGTTTTAGATGGTGGATGTTGATGTTTGTGCGGGTGGAGATAGTACCAGAAGAAAAATGGATGCTCTGACAGATAGTGCAGTTGAGATTGTCCCTTTGGAGCTCTATGATTCAGCCAGAGCAAAAATAGCTGCTAATCTACAATGGATCTGTGCTAAAGCCTACGGAATAGGTAAGATCACCTCTGCCAAGAAGTCATTCTTGATTTTGTTCTTGCTTTTTCTGTCTCCCCTGCTGTTTGAGGAGTAATTAAATTTGGCTTTGTTTTAAATATCAATAACATGGCAGCCTGTTCTCCTGTAATACTGTATCTTTGCTGGTACCTTAAACAGGAATAACGGGACTGTATGAGATGCCCTGAATCAGCAAACCTAATGGTGAATGCTCCCAGATGGTGCTTGGCAAGAACTGCCTGCCTCAAAATGTTTAAATCCTTGCTTTAGCTAAGCAGACTTTGTTCCACAGGGCTTTATGTCACTGCCTGCAGGCCCCAAGTCCCTCCAGGCTTTAGGTTCTTCCTTGTCTGGTCATCTTGGCCAACAGATGCTGGGACCTTGACAGCCTTTGTATGCTCAGTTAGAACTTCTTTTATATCACATTCTGGTTTTAAATTCAAAATGTTCTAAAAAATAATCTGTTTATGTTCAACAGCATTTTTCTTTTGTGGAAAGAAGTGTTGAATGAGCAGGTGTAGTTTGGGCACTGTGACATTAAAGAGCAGGTTGTAGGGAATAGAGGAGTTCTTCCTTCCCTCACATTGTCATAAACTTTTACTGTCAAACGTGGAAAAATAAATATTCTTGGAGTATATTTGTACAGTGTTTCCTGGCAGCTATTGAAATATCCTCTTTTGTTTTGAACTAGATCTGTCTGGATGTACAAGATGCATCTCGAGTTTAAGTAGCTTCATTGTGAAGAAATAGGATGCAATACTCAGAACAAAAGATATAATAAAAACATGTATAGAGTCTTGTTTTGGAAAATGAGGTGGCCCTGTTAATCTAAGTCTAATTCTCCAAACTCATAATATGCTTAATGGATTAGCACTGGCTTACTTGGTGACAAGGCTGAAGAAAAGTGGTCCATTCCTGCCATTAAATATTAATCCTTGCTGGAATATTTTTTATCAATTATTTTGCTTCTTAAACATTTCCAGCCCTGTCAGTGTCTTCCTCATCCTGGTGATTGTGGGCAAAAAAAAAAAAAATCGTGGGGTTTACAATGTTTAATGTATTTTCTTACAAGCAACAAGAGGCAAAAAAAAAACCCCACGGATCAGATGACGTCTGAAAATGTGGGAATTTGGGGAGGGTGTCAGTGGAACACTGATAATTTAAAAGAACAGAGCAGCCACTTCCTGATGTAAATATTTCTCAGTTACTGGAATTGTTTGTAACATTTCCTGAAACTTTTTAGCCATCCCTGATAAAGCAGCCGTTCCAGACCTGGGGATGCACTATTTATATTGTGACTTTGTGTCCAAGGAAAGCTGATCCTGAATGGGGAGGGACTGGCGCGGATCCTACGCTGCAGAGAGAGCTCGCTGGCCTCGTGCTGCTGGGTGGTGTCTGCTCCAGCACTCAGGGCTGTGTCTGAACCTCTTGGACCAGTTAATTGCTTAATGGCAAGTCTGTTTATGCTCCTGACAACACAGGTTGTAAAAGTATTTGGCTTTCCTGTGACTAAAAGCCAAAAAGAATCAGCTTTCCCCATGGCAGAGCTGGGAGCTGCAGCAGCCTCTGCCAGTTATTCTCCTTGCAGTTGGGCTTCTTCAGATGACAAAGAACAACATTTAAATGCCACAAACAATAGGGAAAAGTCATTTTTTCCCCATGAGTGAGGATTGGTGTCTGTGTGTGTCCTAGCAGGACTGTGGCCCGTGGAAATGTAGTTTGATTTTTGAAATGGCTCCTGCAAGTCTCTGTCACATGTTAGCCATTACTGCTGGAATAGCATTGCACAATCCCTAGAAATTTATAAGCCTCTTTAATTCATAGAGAGATGGGTTTAAGAAGGTTTCCTGTGTGATTGTAATTTTGAATAATACTTGAATTTAACACATTACTTGTCATCTCAGGGCTGTGTTTTAGTTTTAAGATATTGGATGTTGTTCAGTGAGTCTTGGGCAGCTACAATCAATTGTGATTTTATTAGTTAAAATCTCAAAGGGCTTGAGGACTTCTTATTATTTTAGACTTGTTTCTGGTTAATTTGGTAAAAAAAAAGCTTATCTGTTTGTAACATTAAAAAACTTTTGTTCTGAAGTAAATCTTACCAGGTTTCCATAACTGCCTTCGAGTGAATGAACATTTTTCCAAAATGTTAGATTTGGATTTGATTTATGAATTGACATCATTTTGTGCTTTAATCCTTCAAATTCTGGTGCATTTTATTTTCATGTAAGCTCAGGTAAGGCTGAGGTCATGGTGGAGAGTGGAAAGGGTCAAGAACAGGAATTTGATGCTGGTGTGGACTGTTACTGAAAGTCATTCATCACTGCAGGTTCTACCTGCAGCTCTATTTCCTCTTTGCTGTTAAAGGATATTTGAATTCTCAGCTTCTAAGCTGGCATTTAAATAAGAAAATTCTTCATTCATCCTTTGGGTTTTTTTTCCTCAAGGACAAATCACTGGGAGCATGCATGACAAATACTTTGTAGTCCTAGTTTGGGTTTTGTTTTATTTGCTAATACAAGATGATGCAGTTCTCCTTTTTTCTTTTTCCACCTTCTGGCCATGAAAAGAGAATTTTGGTAGCCAAACAACAGAGCAGCTACACAAACACTGCCAGACAGCTCCTCTCCTTGCACAGGAGCTGGGCTGGATGGTTTGTTCCTGGAAACCTGCAGCTCCTGGCTGGCACAGATGGGCTCCAGAGGGAGGTCCTACAACTGTTTGTCTGGGTTCCAGAAAGCAGAGGGGAAGGATGGCATGAAGGAAGGTTTTTCTCCATTCCCTGTCATCCATCTCTCCAGATAAATCTGGGAGTACTGACACAGATCACTCTCACTCTGAGCACATCTGGAAACCTTCTGCAGCCTGGAAAGGTTCTAAGTCCCTTTGGCTGAGACAGTGGTTTGAGAAAATGGACTTTAATTCGACCAGAATTAGCTTTTTTCATCCTCAAACTTTGATGAGAACCAAACAATCACTTCAGGGAATTCAAACTCCTGATGTTTAAAGGGTTGAGGAGCAAAGCTGCCACTGAGAGTGGGGAACTTCATCTGGCAGAGGGTGAGTGTGGGAGGGCTGGGCAGGCCCTCCATGGGGAGATCACTGTTCCACAGTGCTTGGAATGATCCAGATTGCCAGGCAGGAATGAGGCCACACAGCCATGGGAAGGGGACCTGGCCCTTCAGCCCCACTGGAGCAGCAGCAGCTGGAAAGAACAAACTCAGGATGGTTTTATTTGGTACCACTTGGGAAAATGGACAATGACAATGAAAAACCCTGATTTCTCAGCAGATTTAATGTGGCACCAATTTATGTGTGGAAATTATGTTTTCCATCATCATGGCTGTAATATCAAAATTTAGTTATTGAAGGATATGGAAGTGTCTCAGTGTTCCAACTTTTCCATAGCAGATATTGTTGGTTCTGTAAAACAATGTGCAAAATTCAGATTTTTCAAAAGGGACCTGATGGGTTTTACTTATTTATCAGGGCTGGGAGCTTTACATAGTTTCCAGACTTAATGCTGACAGTAGCCTGAAACCTTTGGCAAGATGCAGGCAGGAGAGCCAAGGACTAATGGAGTGCATTGGAGGGGAAATGCAGGTTTGGTGTTTTTGGTCTTTGAATACTTAGAACTTGCTTGCTAAATAAGGTTTTACAGGGCTGTAACAGCCCCCCACAGTTACCAGCTGGTAGAGGCAGTGTGAGGATGTTTCCTGGGCTAAATTCCCTAAATCCCTGGATTCCCTACTTGTCTTTTGTCAGCTTTCTTCTCAAGCTGGTAGTAAAAATCCTTTTAAGAAAGCTGTTGTGTTTAGCAAATATTAACAGTTAAACATTTATTTTTTGAATAGCTGCTGTTTGATAAACACTGAGTATTATTGTGTGAAGTTTACAGGGGTGAAGGATCCCATAATTATTATTTTGTTTCTTCTGCTTTATCCAGAATTGTGGCTTTATCCTTGATCAAAAGATATGATAATAAGTGCAGTCACTCTCCCTGCAGTTTGCAAAGCCTTTAGCTTGGGGTTTTCCTGCCTGTTGTATGTAAATTTTCATGTATCCTATTCCAGATCACTTACAGCCTTTAGAATTCAGTGCTGTAATGAGAACCAGCACAAAATATTTATATTCTGGTGGTCTTAGTGCTGAGAAGGTGGAGTTTGTGCTTAGCCTGAACATTCAGCAGTGCTGAATAATTCTGGGAACAGATACTGATACTGATGAAATCCTGCTCAGAATGTGAATAAGCTTCATGCTGTTTACCAGGACAGCTTGGCTCCCTTGCCAGGTGAAACCAGTTCTTCATGCTTCTGCAGGTAAAATAACATCTGGGGTGGATCCACCCCCTCAGTTCAAGGGATAAGTCAAATTTGTTCAGATTACTGTATTTTTCTTTATCAAGTCAGAGTCAGGTGCTTGTCTTTGAACAGGTTTTTGTAAGGGAGATGATAAAGAAATGCTCCCTCCCCTGAAGCAAGGAGAGTCTGGCAGTAATTGTCTCTCTGACAGTTGTTGTAAGTTAAGTTATTTTTGTAATCCTCTCAAGGATTTTTTATACTTGAAGATTTATACTCACAACTGACAGTTTTTGAGATACTGGAACTCGTTGATAGCATGGAACTGACCAAAACAATGGCTGAATGAAAAAATTGTACTGGAGACTTCTTTATAAGCAAAAAATAAGGACATTATTTAATTTGGTTTCCTTTAGTATGATTTGCTAAACTGCTCAAGTAAAAATTTTTCTAGCTACAGCTTAGGTGTTGATTTCTTAGGAGTTAATTTTTTCTGTTGATTTTCTCCAAAATCCAAGGCATAAATGTGTAAAACCTCAAATTTTAATGAACAGAACTTTTCTAACCTCCAAGTTCAGTTATAGGTCATGGAAAGAAGGTGCTGGAAAAGATGCTGATAGAAACTGGGGCTTGGAAAGCCTGGGACATTTTCTTCCAAAAGAGCATTGGCACATTCTGTAGTGAGACAAGCACAAAGCCTGTGACACCTTTGGCTTGTCTGATCCATAAAAAGTGGGGAGAAAAGGTGCCCATGACAGCAGGGGCTGCTGTGTGGCCATGGTGAGTGAAATTAGCACTGATAAATCTGCTGGGGTGCAGCTGTAAAAGTGACAGGATAGTCCTGGCAGTGTGGGAATTGTGTCATTTTTAAGAGGGTTGGAGAAGGAGCAGCCCTGGGTGCTGCAGGTAAGATAATAACAGGTGTGAAAGGTAAGATCAGTGTCTTCAGTTGCACTTTCAGATGCAGATTTCAAATATTGAAGACACCTCTCAATTAAAGCCCTTTTTTGTCTGTTCTGTGTTATTCATTTTGAGACAACTGCATTAAGTACAGGACATCAATTCTATTTGGGAGTTTCCCAACTCAGAATTATACACTAATTTAACATCCTGTTTGCATTACAAGTTTTCCTGCCATTTATTACTCTTTTATTTGTGCCTGCCATTACGTCCAGCATGAAATAAATTTGAAATAATGAAGTTAGTATTGTCACTCCTAGGCTTTGATGTTGTTTTTATATCTTAATTTTTTTTTGTGGATCATTAGTCAAGACATAAATCAGGTACAAGACTGTTCCTATGTGTGACAGACAGAAGTGTTCTATGTACTAATGTGAAAAATAAACCTAAACAAGTGTTTACAATGAAATAAATTGCAATTATAGGAGGATTAATGTTGGTTAATAACTTCCTGTGATAGTAGGAAGTGAAATTATTAATCCTGGCACTAAAAGTTCTTCCCACCCAGCCCTACCCTTAATCCTGGTCAATCCAAATCCATTCAGTCCTTAAGCAGTTACATGGAGATCAGAAACATGAAATTAGAGGATTCTTCAGTATAAAAGAAAAAGATTTCAGGTTTCTTGACTGGGCATTCAGATTGAATGACACAATACAAGTTGAGGTTTTTTTCTTCTTTTATGTTTGTGTGTTCTGGGTTGTTTGTTTGGGTTTGTGGTTTTTTTTAACATATTGATTTCTGTGACATGGAATCTCCTCACTAAGAACTAGATCCATTTAGTGCTAGAAAAGGCTTTTAAAAATCATTGAAATGGAGCTGCTTTAATCAGAAATGGATGTGGCAGCTCTGCCTGCCCCTGTCACGGGGGGGCTCAGCTCCCATGGCCTCTCCTGTGTTAGTGATGTGGGAAAAAACCCCAATCCCATGGATTGCTTCCCTCCTGGGCGTGTCAGTGCTGCAGAGAATCCTTTTTCCTTGCTGTGCTTTCAGTCTATAAAATAATCCCAGTCTCTCCACCTTGTGGAGAAGGGAAAATCCCCAGGAAAATCCAGACTGAGGGGCAGGAGGGGTTTCAGGGCTCTTTGTCCACCATTCCAGCCCAATTCCAGTCCCTGAGCTGGAGCAGAGCAGGTGTTGGAACAAAACCCTCATCCAAGTGCTTCAGATTGCAGACTTTTGGGATTTGCATTTATTTTTGGTGTTGTTTTAAAAAAAGCCTTTAAATTTTGGAGTGGTGCTCGTGCTCTGCCGGAGATGTACAACTTCATGGATATTTTATGAGCTTGTATTATTTCCTTTCACAGATAATTCTAGTACAAAGCAACGTGTCTGTGGCTGTTAAAGGTGTAGCTGCTTGTGATGGGCTAAAATGTTGAATTATACGAGCTGCTTTGCATTTGGATTTTTGCATCTTTCCTCAGTCTTTAGAAGCTGGAGTTCTCTATCTGGAAATGGAAATGGCCATTAACTGGAATGAGCTTTCAACAGCCTTTGATTTTAGGTCAGGTTGACTAATGTTAAGAAGATTAAAAATATCTGAATTTATTATGTGTTTCACTAAAAATGGACAGCCATGTTAACAAATGCTACTTAGGTGGTGCCAGTGGGTTTTATTTTGTCTCTTCCAACCACCTTCAGTGGAAAGTCACATTCAGTGTCACAGAAAGGAAAAATAATTGTGTGAATTTTTAAAAATTTCAGAAAGCTTTTTAAACTTTCTTCCCATTTTGAAAAAGGACCAGCACTGTCTGACTGACAGGAGCTGTTAGACAACACTGGTTTGCTGCATATTTTTATCTAAGTGAGATGTAGCTCATGCAATAATTCTCTGTCTCCATCCCTCTTCTTCATGAACATCAAGTGCTCTGCAGCATTCAATTATTGTGTGCCTTATTTTGCAGCTCAAAGATATGGGTAGGAGTTTCTTGGAATGAGAAAATTTAATTATTCTGGAAATGAGCTGAATGAAAAGTAAATATGCTGCCAAATTAATAATTCTTCTAAGTGTAGATGTATATATTTAAAATGAACTGTTTAAGTGACTTTGGGGAAAGATATTCAGAGTGACTGGATGGCATCAGATAGAATTTTATGTTTGAAATTTAGGAAATGTCAGGCTTCCATTAAGACAATGCACTTGAGGCTAGAAAATATTTTTCTTGGAGCTGCAGACTCTCATTATTCCTGCTCAGTTGTTATAAAGATCAATAGCTTCCAGCCTGATTACCCAACATGAGGAGAAGGATTTATTTTGGGATATAGAGCAAGGGATGGATTTGAGATGTCTTGGACATATTTAGAGTGATTGGAATATTGGTTGTTGTTAGTGCCTTTCTCTCCTGCCAGCTCTGAGCTGTGCTGGGAGTAGTAAAAATGTGTTTATGGCTGGTGGTGTGCAAGGGTGAGGCCCTCTGTGTTGCTAATTTCATCTTCTAAATTACTACACTCAGGGTCCAGGACCAGTTTGATAAAATCCTAACACAACTTGTGGAAATTGGGCCAAGGCAGAAGAAGTTCAATTTTAGACTTGGTTTAAAGTTCCTGCTTAATCCAAATGGGATGGTTTTACTTCCTAGGCTTGAATTATTTAAAGGCTGAAAGCTGCAAGAGTTTGATTCATGCTCTTGACAAAAATAGATAATCAGCTCACTGGTTGGCTTGTGAAGTGTTCAAGGTTTTAGTCAGATAGTTTGGTCTTTTCCTTAGGAATTACCAAAATTCATTAAAGAATTGGTGGCTTGGTTTAGAGGCCCTGTTGGTGATGGAGCCTTGTTGCTGTGCACGGATGCTTTGGGGTTTTGATGTGAAGATCTGGATAAACCTTACCTGTCCCACCCGGCTGCTGTGTCTGCTCGGACACGCGCAGGACGTTCGGGGCAGCCGCGGGTCAAAGGAGTCTGGACTCTTCCATATTTCAGTCTGCAGATTGTTTGTTATTTCTTCAGATTGTTTATTATTTCTTCAGATTGTTTATTATTTCTTATCTTACAAAGTTTTCTTCTCTGCCAGCCAGAATCTGACCAGCAAGGCAGCCAAGGGCACTCTGACCACCCACGAGGCGGTCGTGTCTTTTTATAATAAAAACCACGTACATCATATTTACTTTTTATCCCCAATACCTTTCACCCTTGTTAACAAGTGCACCTTCACCACAAACCAATCCCCAAGTGCCAGCATCACCACAGAAGATGGAGGCTAAGAAGAAGAAGAAGGAGAAAGGCTGGACACACCCAGTTCCTTCCATCTTTCCTCCATAACCCCCATACCAAAAACCCTAAAATTTACTTTTCCACCCTGTGATAACTTCACTAATATTCTACTTAAACTGTTGTGGCTTACTGATCTTCATAGAAGGTTGGTAATTTGCTCCACGGGTCATAATCAAACCCACAGGGGCATTTTGGGCTCTGTGCCAGGGTCTCTGAGCCCCCTGGCAAGGGTCTTGTCTGCTCAGGACAACCAGAGGGTGTGGGTGCTCAGCACATCGCTCCTAATGTCCAGAATCACCAAGAAAACCCATGGGGGGCTCGGAGGTCCTGGAATGTTGCCAGGCATTCTTGGTGGCTGGGCTTTGAACCTTCAGAGGGTGTGTATGAGGACATGAGAATGAGCACAGTTTAAGTGGTGGAGGGATTATATATTTTTAGGGTGAAATATGTATTTTGGGATTATGGTACAGGGGGTTCTATCTCGGTACAAGGGGGTTATGGAGACAAGATGGAGGAATTGGGGCGTGTCTCATGCTTCTTCTTTCTTCTTTTTGCCTTCCATCTTCTGTGGTGGTGTTGGCCCTTGGCGATTGGTTTGTGGTGAAGGTGCACTTGTCAATAAGGGTGAAATGTATTGGGAATAAAAGGTAAATATGATGTACAGAGTTTTTGTTATAAAAGGACACGACCGCCCCCTGGGTGGTCAGAGTGCCCTTGGCTGCCTTGCTGGTCAGATCCCGGCTGGCAGAAAGGAAAATGTCTGTGAGATAAAAATTAATAAACATTCTGAAGAGCGAAGCATTGAAGAGTCCAGACTTGTCCTTTGATCCGTGGGCTGCCCCGAACCATCCTGCGTGTGCCCGAGCACAGACAACAGCCGGGTCAGGCAAGAGGGATGTCCTGGGTTCTGACACTCATCTGATTGTAACCATTTTAACCTGTGATCTAACACGATAATCCCAAATAAAATACAAATCCCACTAACATTCCCCACCCACTCCTGGTGCTGAGAGGTTCCACATGCTCTGTTCTCTCGACTCTTGCAGACAACGTCCCTGAGGAGCTGAAGGACCCGTTCTACATCGACCAGTACGAGCAGGAGCACATCAAACCCCCGGTGATCAAGCTGCTGCTCTCCAGCGAGCTCTACTGCCGCGTCTGCAGCCTCATCCTCAAGGGGGACCAGGTGGCAGCTCTGCAGGGACACCAGTCCGTGATCCAGGCGCTGTCTCGGAAGGGGATTTACGTCATGGAGAGCGATGATACACCTGTGTCTGAGTCTGATCTGGGCTCTGCACCAATCAAAATGGTTCGCTTAATTAAATCCACCTAATCGTCTGCTTTTTATTTAACGCTAGTTAAGAGCTCTTCACTCCATTTACTATTTTAATTTCTAGGTCGTTAACCTTAGCAATGGTTTGGTTTAAATACAGTTAGAAGGTGCTGTTTTTTAAAAGGGATTTTGTTTTCCAATCCTCTCTGTTTTCTTCTTTCAGAGTTCTCATATGGCAATGATTGATGCCCTTATGATGGCCTACACTGTAGAAATGATCAGCATTGAGAAGGTGGTTGCCAGTGTCAAGCGTTTCTCTACATTCAGTGCCTCAAAAGAACTGCCCTATGATTTGGAGGATGCCATGGTTTTCTGGATTAACAAGGTAAAATTTTCTTTGGGAAAAGCCCGCCTGTCTTTTCTTGTCACCTTTCAGATTTTTAAAATGGATTCTGATGTGTGTCTTCCTTTCTTACTTGTGCAGTTCTATCATCCCTTCTACTTTAGCAAGCATCTACTTTCTAGCATCCCTTCTTGTTTTTCTTAGGGAAGGATGAAGCTGGTAAATTAAAAAATAAAGATAATCAGGAACTAACTTGGAAAAGCTGTAAAAATTGGAGTCTTTATTTTCAGTGAAGTTGCTATGAGGTGTTTTTTGGTTGGTGGGGTTTTTTTTAGGTGAAGCCCTGTTTCATGCTAAATAAGAGGATGGACTTAACTCTGACTAGATGGAACATTTAACAGAAGTGCTGGAATTTTTCCAAGGGCAGCAGTTAAGTTACTCTAATTCTTTTGAGTGACAAGAGTCACATTTCAAAGGGAATGTGTCCTTGCAAACCCAGGACCTGGTCTAGAAAACTGCTGTGCCATGCTTTTCTATGAACTTTTTATGTTTGTAGCATGAATTGACTGTTAAGTAACAGGAGCAAGAAGGACACTTGTGGGAACACATTCAGTTGTATTTTAATTCATTTTTCTCTTTTAGGTGAACCTTAAAATGAGAGAGATAACAGAGAAAGAGATTAAATTAAAACAACAACTAATGGAAAGTCCAGGGCATCAAAAGGTAAAACAAAATTGTCTTCAGTTGTGATATTGTGTGTTGATGATGAATGGATTTAAATATCAGTATTTTCTTTGTCAGGGAAGTGTGAGGGCTCCAGTCCTCAAAAGTGAGGTTTTCTGCATGCACTTTGTTTTGTCTCTGTCATCAGTGCCCTTCCCTGCCTTGAAGCCCACTGGTATCTCCTGACTTTCCTTTAACTTTCAGTAGGATGAAAACAACTTGTTTCAACTAAAATAACCTGTATCAACTGTCTGTGGGTAAATATGACTCAGCTTTCACAGCACAAAATATATGTTATATATTTTGAAAGCTCTTGGGGCATGTTCTTTTTGCATGTTATTTTTCCAGTGTGTATTTAGGGACTCATTCAGATTCTGTCCAGGAAGGATATTCTTGGCATTCAAATGTTATATGTGTGTGTTTGTAGTTTTTTCCAGCTTTTTCCCTTGAAATTATATTAGAATGCACTAATATTGCAAAATATAGCACACTTTCATTTCTGGAGAATGTCAAATAGGTCGTTCTCCAATATAATGTCTATCTGAACTCCCAATTTGTGATTTCATAAAACCGTAAATTACAAATAACATATTCTTTCCTCAAATTTGCATTACTAGGCCAAGGGCTCAAAGTGTGACCTATGAACAAGGCACAGTTTAATTTTCATGTTAGTGGTGAAGGTTTTATTATGTGTCTTTTATGGAAAACAATATCCTTCATCAAACATGATAATCCCAAATAAAATATGAATCCCAATACTTAATTTACCAGTTAATCTGTGGTCTAAAGGATCTCTTGAATTATTTGACCCTATTGGCTATTGGGTCTCATTTAGTATCTTTAAATCTAAATTTCTAGGCTGTAAGGCCTCTGAAATATGAAAGTGTTTGTTGCTGAAGTGCATTTAAGTATTACTGCTTTTAACTTGCATTGCTGATGTTCCTTTCCTATTCCTACGTTCCTTTCCTTGCTTCCTGAGCAGTCTCCTTCCAAATGGTATTGGAAATTAGTACCTGTAAGTGAACTACTTTTCCACCAGTTGTCATCCACAAAACCATGGCTTTTTAAACTTCCTCAGAGTGTTTGCTTCCATTGCAATGCTTCTCAGCTGCTCTTTGAAAAACACCTGTGTGAGCTTTTGGGTCATCAGGCTTTGTTTCCATGCCCTGCTTTTTGCATACTGTACAGCACACAGCATAATCCCTTTGCAGCATCTCTGAGTTGCTTCCACACTGCACGAGGCAGGGAGTAGCAATAAAAACAAAAAAATAGAATATTACCATTTGAAATGGTTGCATTTACTGGGTTTGGTGTGAGTAAGAACTGATGACAGCGCTGAGGTGAGAGAAAAGCTGGGCAGCTTAAAGGGCTGCCTAATCTTGGAATCCATAGTTAAGATACTCAGATGTTTGTGCCTAAATAATGCTCTTACACTGCTCCTGCACCTGCTGTGCTGCAGGTTGTGAATGTGCCAGAGCCAGGGCTCTGCTGTTCTCTGAGCTGGGGTAGGACAAGGCCAGCCCAGTTTGCTGGGACAGTTGCTGGGGTTGTGTGCTCAGTTAAGGAGCCTGGAGCTGGCACAGTGGGAGGGAAGGCAGCTTGCACACTGGAACAAAATACTGATTTTTCTTTCTGCTGAAGTGTGAAATTGGAATATCAATTCCACTATATATTAAAAAAAATAAATCCCAAAACAACAAAATGGTGCTTACAGAAATCCTGCTTTCTTTTGTCAGAGTTTTCTGGGTTTATTTCAACTTGCAGAGATTTTCCTTTGTTCCTCTGCTTTCCTCAGCTTTGATGCCCTTTCTCCTGCCCTTGCAGGAGCTGGTGTTACTCATTTTCTCTCTGGGAAGATGAGCTGTTGTCTCAGTTGTTAATTCCAAAGGGCAGAGCACTTGGAAAAGGCAGGTGTGTGACCAGGCAGCCTCCCCATCATCCCTCTGCCTTCCCCAGGGAGCTCAGTCCCACTGCAGCCTCCTGATCCTTTGTTTGAGCCAGATCTGTAGGCTGGAGTCAAAACTTGAAATGTCTGAAATTAAAGGAAGGAGTAAACAAAGGTTGTCTCACTTCTAGATTTTAATTATTTACTGGCAGGTTTTGAGATCTCTCAAAGTTGTTGTCAGGTTCTGTCAATTCTGTGCTTTTTTATTTTGGGATTTTTGTTTGGTTGGAATAGAATAATCTCAATTTCAGCAGCACTGTTTCTGCAATTACTGCATACAAATGTCATTCATTGTATGCAGGGGCAGGAGGGTTACAAACCACAACACTTGGCTTAGAAAATAAGGAAGAATTCAGAATTTTCAGTGTAAAAGACTGAAGGGTTAAGAGAATAACAGCTGAGAAAAAAAAATTAAATCCATAAAAACCCTCTTTGATAAATTTGTGGGGTTTTTCACGAAAGCCAAAAGAAACAAGGAATCTTTACAGATTTTAGTTGTTGATATTGACTGTCATTGATTTAAATTCCATTTAAGCCTATTGGAAAAGAAATATTTTTATCTACTTTAACTACAGGAGGAATTAAAGTTGAAAAAGTATTTCTGAAGGCTTTTTTTTTAATATGCTTATTTTAAGTAGATAAATACTAACCCTTTCAAGCTAACCAATTTCCCTTGGTGTGCACACTTATTCTACCAGCCTTAACAACCACATTTCTAGTGCATAATGGATGTTGCTGATGCCTTTGATTTGTTTCTTGTTTGAATAATCACCTAATCACCATCCTATATCTCACTGTTTCTCTCTGTAAGCCTGATCTGATGCATGCCCTATCTCACTGCATGCTGGAGCCAGTGGAATATGCTCGTGTGGTACAGTATGATTCCCATCCCATTCCATCTTCGTGGAGTGCTCCAGGCTGGGGAAAAAGCCAATTTGCACCTGGGAAAAGGACAGGAAAAATAACATTAGCATGCAGAGATAGCTTTGAGTTCCTTGGGAAACTTGGGGTAGCATATGCAAAACAAAGAGAAGAAACTGGTTCTCATTGCTCCAAGTGATCTTCATTGCTCTGAACAGATTTTTTCACAGCCTGTGCCATCCTAAGCTGACACCTAGGAGTGTGTGTGTGTGTGTGTGTAGAGCTTTCCCAGGCTGGCCTGGGAGGTGTAGGATGTTGGTAAAACCCAGCTTTCCTCTGATGACTCAGTGTGTGATTGGGGTGTCTAAGGGATTCTGTTCCATGCCAATGCTCTCAATGCCCTGAAGTGTCCAGGGGTGTTTTCCCAGCACTGCCAGGTGTTTCTGCCAGGCCCTGCAGTGCATTCTGCTTTTGCTCTCCCACCTGCTTTGCTGCTCAGTTTAGACACAGCCTCCCATAGTGTGTGGATGCTCAGGAAACAGCAACCCTGGAACTTGCAAAACTTGCAAGAAGCAATGCCAAGATTTGTTCTTCAGCTGACTGCCTTTGGCAGCTCCAAATTCCCTGAGGGCTGCAGGGTGCTTTGCACCAGAGCTTGATTTTGATCTCTAGTAAATCAAGGGGAGTTTTGCTGGGGATGTCAAGGCCTCCTCCTCTCTGAGTATTTTGAAAAAGGTGATTTTTATTTTTGCACAACACCTGTGCCATGCTCTGGTTCCCTCTGAGAGAACTTTGCTGTCTGTGGGCACAGCAGCAAACCCATGGATGTGGGTAAGGTATGAGAGATCACCAGCCCCTCAGAGTTATTTTTGCTGTATTTTGTTTCTCCTAAGCTTTAAGTGTTCTCATGTAGCTCCCCATATCTCTTTCTTTGGATCTGCTGCATTCATGCATCTGTGGGGAAGGGTTTTGAGTTAAATTGATTATAATAAATTAAAATGTGTGAATAAAGTGAGGAATCCAGCAGCACTGATTGCTCCTGGGCATGAGGAGGCTGAATGGCAGGTGAGCAACCTGCCCTAGTGCAAGGGGGCTGGATTAGGTGATCTTTAAGGTCCCTTCCAACCCAAACCATTCTAGGATTAAAAGGAAAACACCATTTCCTTCAGAATTGGCTTCCACAGGTAGAAAAGCACAACTTTGTCAGCTGGGTTTGACTTGGGGCAGAATGGCAGAAAGGATCCAGCGAAAAGAGTTTTCAATGCTTAACACAATTCCTTTTTCTTTGCTTTTTTGGGTTTTTTTTTTTTTTTTGTCTTTTAGCCTCTTCAGCATGATGTGAACCCTTGTTTCTCTCTGTAGGTGCGTTACAGAAGGGACCACCTCTCCAGCAGGCAGTTACCCTATTTCCCTGTGCTGGAAGATCTGATGAAGGATGGTAGTGATGGTGCTGCTCTTCTAGCTGTGATTCACTATTATTGTCCAGAGCAAATGAAACTGGATGGTATGTAATAAAGGTTTTCAGGGAATCAAAGGAATAAAAGGCTTTCAGGCTTTGAAAGCTGAACTAGAAAAACATCAAAAATTTAAAATGCAGCACATTTAATAGGTAGTGGAGTCTGGCAGGTTGGAGGCAGGTCACATATGGAATCTGCATTTTAAAAAGAATCTCTCTTGGATATTGATTTTTTTACTTACTGTATTTAGAAGACTGTGTTCTGTATATTATGAGCCACAAAAGAATCCTTTCTTTTCCAGTTTTAGATGATGTGGCTTTCTTTGCTCAAATACCTGAGCTTGGTTTCAATGCCATAAAAATGGAGTACATGCCCACCACTGTTAGTCTCTTTTTTTTCTTTGCATAACTTGGCATTTTAAAATCTAGATTATTAAATAGTTTCTCTCAATCTGCAGAAATTGTCACTCTTGAGCATTGCAAAACTTGAGTTCTCTTCCCCAGGAAATGTTTTTCTCAATAAATCAATGTCCTTGTTGCATCAACTTCTGCAAATCAACATTTTGTACTGGTTTATAAATTCTCAGATATGTTGTACCTTGCAGAGCTCCTGAGTGTTTTCAGAAGGAACCAGCACTGTGAATCCTAGGAGTAACCCTTTATTATATGCAAATCAAGATGTCTGGTTTTAATTGCTTTTGTATTTTGTCATTATGTGTGTTCTCTGTAGCCTGTTTACCTTTTCTGTGGCTGTGATAGACAGAATCCCCTGTGGATTCAGAAATGAATGCAGAACTGATACTGCTCTCTGTGGTTTTCTTCCTCCTTTTCCTGTCCCTCTGGCACTGAGCAGGTAGAGAAATGTCACTGGTAGCCAGTAAATATCCAGTGCTGCTGTAGAGTCTGTGAAGTTCCTGTATTTAGTGTTTCTGTGAGCTGGGGGTGGAAGGGTGATCCCTTGGGAAAGTACCAGAACTCACTCAGCCCTTTCCTCTTCCAGATATCTGTTTGAAGGAGGTGACATCAATTGCAGACAGCCTCTATAACATTCAGCTCTTGAGAGAATTCTCAAATGAGTACCTTAACAAATGCTTTTACCTCACCTTGGAGGACATGTTGTATGCTCCTTTGGTTTTAAAGGTAAGAAACAAAACAAAAGATGGATTTTTCAATAAAATGTGGGTAAATCTGGAGTGTTTTGTTAATGTGAGGTGTAACTTCCCTTTTTTTTCTGTTTCAGCCTAATGTCATGGTGTTCATTGCAGAGCTCTTCTGGTGGTTTGAGAATGTCAAACCAGACTTTGTACAGCCAAGAGATATCCAGGAGATAAAGGATGGTAAGTTTGTAATCACACACAACTGATAGCATGTTATTAGAAAATACATTGCAGTGAAACTGTTGCCTGGTGGTGTTTCCTTGGAAGGTTTATTTCTCCCCAAGGTTTATTCTTGCTGGGGATATTTGAAAAGCAGTAAAGTAGAAGGAAAATTAGTCCTAGATCCACTTGAGTTCTAATTTTTCAGATGGATAATTTTTGAACATATAATTTCCCCCCTAAACCCACAAATTAACTATTAATTTATAACTTCCATTACGCTCACCAGAAGACAGATATTTTAAATAAAGAGCAGTACTTCAGGTTACCTGTAGACAGTTTCCCTTTTACCCTGTGCAGTGTGAGATCTCCCTGTGCTGTTTGCTCCTCCCTGCCCCCCGTGGTGCTGATGCTGTCCCTTTGTGCCCAGTCAAGGCAGTGATGCAGCAGAAGAGCAGCCGCCCCCCTGTCCCCATCTCCAACGCCACCAAGCGCAGCTTCCTGGCCACCCCTGCCAGCCCCAGCCCTGCAGAGCTGCAGCCCCCAGCCCAGGCAGCCCCTGAGGCCTGCAGCAGGTACTACCTGCACCCCGAGGAGCCTGACTACCTGTGAGTGTGTCTTCATCTTGTTCCACCTTCTCTTTGTGCCTCTGTTTGGGGATTTGTGCTGCTGAGTGTTGTCATTTTGCCACAAACTGGGTGACCTTAGAGTGCCCAGAGGTGCTCCAGAGCTGTCCAAGGTCTTGCTTGGAGCAAGCTGCTCTTGTGCAAGGTGTCCATGGAGCTGGATGGTCTTTAAGATCCTTTCCAGCCCAAACCATTCTGGGGTTCTGTGAAAACGAATTTCAGCATGATCCCATGTGGTTAATGAAAAGAGTTTTCAGCTGACATAAATTTCATGATGGCCTCTAAGTTACTTCAGCCTTTGCTTTGACTTGAATTTACTATTTACATAAGCATTGTCTTAAATCTACTGCATTTAGAAACTTAGTTTAATTTCAGGTAATAGGTTTACTTTTGTGTTGTTACATGTGAAAAACTTCTTGTTAAGGAACTTCTTAAAAATTCATTATGTTTTAAAGAGGATGAGGATAGCTTACCAGTGTGACTTTGCAATTTGATATTTTTTCTGATTATAGAAAAAAAAATTCTTTGTAGTAAGTATAAATTTTTACCCTTCTGAATTAGTGGCAAAGGAGGAAGCCCTGCCTTCAGCCCTTCCCACCCACTGCTGCCTTTGAGGCAAAAGCAACAAAAATCTTTACAGGGAGAAGAGAGTCCTGGTAAGTCTGCCTTGCATTTGCCTTTCAACAAACAATGACTGTCAATGTCAATGAAATAATTCATTAAAATATAAGGTAATTTCTGTAAATGATTCAGAATTGAATTAATCTGCAGTAACACAAGTGAGTGAGCATGTTGAGTTTGAGTAAATCTTAAAGATCTTTTAAGAAACTTAGCGGATTTTCATTTTTTTCTGGCTATGACTGTCTGGTGGCAGCTGCAGCAAATCTGTTTTCTGCTGCCATCTGTTGGGGAAGGTGTTGATTCTATTTCTATGTTTGCTATTAAATGAGGCAAAGGTGCTGGTTTAAAGACCATTTCTGAACTACTACCAATTAAAAACCTTTTCAGGCCATCGGCACCGTTCGAATTCTCTGACCCGCGTTGATGGGCAGCCACGAGGGGCAGTTCTGGCATGGCCAGAGAAGAAACCCAGGTAATTATTTATTACAGCATTGCTTGAGGAAATGATACTGGGACAATTTGATTGTGGTAATGTGGTACCACTGCTCTAGAACTGCACTGACAGTCACTTAATTTTGTTTTCTCCTTATGTGCACTTTCAGAGCTGACTGATTTTAGATTTGCAATTGAAAATTCGTTAGCCGTGATTTTCAGCAAGTGCTCTTGAAAATGGAAGTGTCTGAAGTTGCTGCTTGGTATTGCTGGTCACTCGTGGTACAGGATGCATTTTAAAAATAAAACAACTATTTTAGCTCTCTGTATCATGGTCTTTATTTCAACAAATTGTACCTTGTCGTGCTTGAGTGTCAGTAGATTCTTCTTATCTTTTTTAGGCCTCTGTCTCAGCCAACACCATTTGGTCTTCATCATTCAGCCAGTACTGATGTGGACCCTGGCTCTGGTGACAGCATTAGCCTGGCCAGGTCCATCAGCAAGGACAGTCTTGCTTCCAACATTGTCAATGTAACCCCCAAAAATCAGCCCCACCCTCCATCAGTGAAAGCTAATGGGAAGAGTTTGCTGAACAATGTAGAGATGGAGGATGAAGATGAAGAGCTCATTGCAATCATCAGATCTGAAGAAAGGCCAAACCGTGGTGACCCTGAGGTGCAGAATGCAGCAGCCAGGGTGCCCAGCATAGTGGCCACAGCGTGGTCTCCAAAAACAAACAGTGACCCTGCAGACAGCAAAGCTGAGAGTTTTTACCTGGAGCCTTTAATGCCTGCAGTCCTGAAACCAGCCAAGGAAAAACAGGTCATCAATAAAGAGGATGAGTGTGGGGAGGGGAAGCAGAGGAGTTTTGTAACCAAGAGGTTAAATGAAGGACACTTGTCTTTGATCCGCAGGAAAGCCACGAGCAGTCATGGTGAGCATGACCTCAATAGGACTTTTACTCCCATTTCTAGCTCTGATTTCACTCCAGTTGCAGATGCCAGTTCTGCAGATGCAATGGCCCTGGGGGAAGCAGGTATAGAAGCTTCCAGACCTTTGGCCAGTAGCAGTTTAGATCCTTCCTCTCAGGAGCTATCCACTGGAGGATTCTTTCTTCATGCTGCTAAAGCTGATGATGAGGTAACAAGTAAAGTCAATGTGAGTTATGGGAAAGGTCTCAGCCTGCACGTTCAGGATACAACCTGGACCATGGTGAGACACGACTCAGAGCCGGATCTCTTGGACATGGAAGATGCTGACCAGGAGTTGGTGGCCATAGACAGCCATCCCATAGTCACTAAGTACATTGGTGAGGAGGAGTCTGCCAAGCTGCAGGAGGACATGAAGGTGAAGGAGCACGAGGACAAGGACGATGCCAGCGGGCGCTCCAGCCCCTGCCTGAGCACCATCTCCCAGGTGAGCAGCGTGTCCATGGCCAGCGGCAGTGTCCGCATGACCAGCTTTGCAGAGAGGAAGCTGCAGAGGCTCAACAGCTACGAGACCAAGTCCAGCACCAGTAGCTCCCAAAAAACCACCCCAGACGGGTCAGAAAGCTGCCCAGCACCACTGACCACGTGGAAACAGAAGCGAGAGCAGAGCCCCAACAGGCAGAACAAAGACAATGTGAATCTTTTAGCTTCGGAGCTGGTGCAGCTCCACATGCAGCTGGAAGAGAAGCGCAGGGCCATAGAGGCTCAGAAGAAGAAGATGGAAGCCTTATCAGCAAGGCAGAGACTAAAATTGGGCAAGGCAGCTTTCCTGCATGTTGTTAAGAAAGGGAAGTCTCCTGATGGTCCACAGCCTCTTAAACCAGAACATTTTGCTAAAGAATATTCCCGGCACAATGGGGAAGATTTAGATGAAGTTTCTTTGGGTTCCAAATCTGAGGAGTTTCTTGTGAAAGAGGAGGAGAGAGAAGAAATGCTCAATGATTCTCAAGAAGTAGCAAAAAAAATGCAGGAAAGCCTGGCTTTTGCTGAGCAGCACAAAGCAAAAGACCCTGCTGCTATACACGATCTGGAAAAAAGTAAAATTATTTCTGTTGCCCTCCTAGAAGACAACGTGACTGAAGCAGATATAAATGAATGTGATCTTTCTATCGAGAAGCTGAATGAAACAATCAGCACCCTGCAGCAGGCCATCCTAAAGATATCCCAGCAGCAGGAGCTGCTCATGAAATCTCCAACAGTGCCATCCCCAGGAACCAGAAGCAACTCTCAGGACCAAAAGGTGAAACCTTCAATTCATTTTGTTGAGCCCCTGTCTCCAACTGGAATGAACAGCCTGCGGAAGCCGCCGCGCCTCGGCCAGGGAAGGACTCCCCGGCCAGGAAGGCCCTCAGAGCTGAAAGTCCCTAAGGACAGGCAGCAGAATTCAGCACGTGTTAAAACCCCAACTCCCAGCCTAGAAAACCTTCCACATTTGAGACCTTTCCCACCCAATAGCTTGGCAAAGACGCCCACGGAAGTGGGACTGGAAAGCAGCCCTGACCATGGGAGTGGTTCCCAAGAGAAGTGTTTCTTTGATACCTATAGACTTCATGATGAGAGCAATCAAAGGGCACTTGTTCTCTCCACCTCCAAAGATGCAAATATTCTGTCTGAAATGGGCAAAGAGGTGAATAACAGCTTCAAGGAAACAGGGCTGAATTCTTCTGATGGCTCAGGAAAAGAAAATGTCCCAGTGGATGAGCCCCTGAGAAGCAAGGCCAATCTCATTGAAGTAGATTTGTCTGACTTAAAAGCTCCAGATGAAGGAGAACTTGAAAACCAGGATAGCTCCACGGATATGATTAGTGAAGGTGATCAGAAGTCTGGTGTGGGTTTTTTCTTCAAGGTAAATGTGTTACCTTTCTCTCTTTGGTTCCTGTTACACACTCACCCAGCATTAGAACTGGTCTTTCCCAGGCTCCTGATGGGGCACAGCCCTCATTGGTAGCAATATTTGGATATAAAAAAGCTGCAGTGGAAAACAATTACTGCTGGAAAAAGAGAGAGATCTGCTCTAAAAACATTTAGTGTTCTAATTTGTGTTTAGCAATTATTATTGTCAACACCACACACATGCTGACATGATACTTGCTCTTTTAAGTTCTCTTTCAAGAAAGTCAAACTAGTCTCAGTTTCAGGGAATTTAACATTTGGGGTCTTTGTAGTGTGATTCATTTGGACTGATTGTCATTCACTGGGATTATTTGTTGTGTCCATCCTTGCCCACATCATAGTTGCATTATACTTTGTAGGTCTAGAAGGTTTTGTGATGATTAAAGATATTTAAAAACAAGTCAGGGTAAGATGAGCCCCTTTTTTCTCCTCACAGACTTAAGGGAACACTGAAACTCTCTGTTAATATTTTCTTGAGCAATAAGAGGTTTTGATTCACACTAAATTCTAAAACTGTAAAGATTTCCAAAAGTAATAGTTTTTCTTCAAATTTTCCTGGAATCATCAGCAATCTTGTGATGTGCAGTTTAATACACTGTCCACTATTCCTTAAATTTTCCATCCCTTTGGATTTTTCAGGATGAGCAGAAGGCAGAGGATGAGCTGGCCAAGAAACGGGCGGCGTTCCTGCTGAAGCAGCAGCGCAAGGCCGAGGAGGCGCGGCTGCGCAAGCAGCAGCTGGAGGCTGAGGTGGAACAGAAAAGGGATGAGGCTCGGTAATGATGCACAGCAAAATTCTCTGTATTTCAAGGTCAGGAGGTTGCTCAGTGCTGAATTCACTGTCCTTGTGTTCCGTGGCAGCCGCAAAGCTGAGGAGGACCGGATACGGAAAGAGGAGGAGAAGGCTCGGCGAGAGCTCATCAAGCAGGAATATCTGAGGAAAAAACAGCAGCAGATTTTGGAGGAGCAAGGGCTTGGGAAGCCCAAATCCAAGCCCAAAAAACCCAGGCCAAAGTCAGTCCATCGTGAGGAATCTTACAGTGATTCAGGCACCAAGTGTTCTTCCACACGTAAGGATTGGGTTTGTTTGCTCCCCCCGAGTTTCAAATCTGCTGTCACCAAATGTGTTTGACATTTTCTCTCCTGTTTTGTAGCTGATAATTTGAGCAGTGCTCAGTCTGGTTCCAGTCTGTCTTTGGCCTCAGCAGCAACAACTGAGCCTGAAAGTGTTCACTCTGGTGGCACTCCCTCACAGAGGTACAGCCAGCTTCTCTTGGGTTTCTCTGTCCTGGGGCATGAGACAGTTTAGGGTTTCAGTGCTGTTTGCTTCACCTCACTGGCAGAGGAGCACAGTCAGCATTGCTGAATTCATCTGGTTTATGTGGCTGCCAACTGCAGTGTTCTGTACAAACTTGGAATTTTGTTTTATTTTCTCCCAGAGGAGTCAGAGTTTTGCTTTGATTTCTAGCAAGGAGAATCTGACTGTTCTGGGGAGGAAAAGGGAGAATATTCTGTTCCATTAAGGGACAGCAGCATTGATGTGAGATTACAGGGCCAAATCCCAAAATCATGGCATATAATTTTTTTTTATTTCCCTCCCAGAGTTGAATCAATGGAGTCCTTACCCATTCTGAGCAGAAATCCCAGCAGAAACACAGAGAGAGACTGGGAGAATGCTTCCACAGCATCTTCTATTGCTTCAGTGGCAGAATACACAGGTGCCTGCTTTGTTTTAGTTTAGTTGCTTTTGTTTAGTTTTTTTGTTCATTTATTATGAATACCAGGTCAGGAAAACCTGTGATGTGTTTCATGTTATTTCTGAGAAGTTATCAAGTGTATTTTGTTCTGTTTAATATCTCTAAGTCATCCTAGAAAAATAATGAAGCTTTTTTTTCTCTTTGAATGAAATTTTTAGCTTTCATAAGTGTAAGGCAGATAATTTTGACTTATTTATCTTCCTTAGGTCCAAAATTATTTAAGGAACCCAGCAGCAAATCCAACAAACCCATTATCCACAATGCTATATCTCACTGCTGTCTTGCTGGAAAAGTGAATGAACCACATAAGAACTCAATATTAGAGGTAAACATTAAAATTATTCATGCACTCTCCATCACATGGGTCTGTAATGCTGATTTCATAATCCCACTGCTGTGCAGTGTGAATTCCATTTCCTAGTGTGGCTGGAGAGAGCATTTTTTGCTTTCCACGTGGAAACCACGATTCCATATTTACTGTGTGTTTACTTGGAACTCTGTATTTAGAGTTCTGCTTTTAGGTTTATAAAGAAACTGGAAAATTTTGTTAAGAGGAGCAACTATTCAGCTTAAAGCTTGGTATGGTTGTCCCAGTGAACAGCCCATATTTACTCTGTATTTACTCAGAACTCTTTATTTCAAGTTCTGCTTTTAGACTTATAAAGGGACTGTAAAATTCTGTTAATAGGAACAATTATTCAGCTTAAAGCTTGGCCTGGTTGTCCCAGTGAGCAGCCCCTGTACCTGGTTGTTTTTGCTGCAGGAGCTGGAGAAATGTGATGCCAACCACTACATCATCCTGTTCCGCGACGCCGGCTGCCAGTTCCGAGCACTTTACTGCTACTACCCCGACACGGAGGAGATCTACAAGCTCACTGGGACAGGGCCAAAGAGCATCACCAAGAAAATGATTGATAAACTCTATAAGTACAGCTCGGACAGAAAACAGTTTAACGTGATCCCAGCCAAAACCATGTCTGTGAGCGTTGATGCCCTCACCATCCACAACCACTTGTGGCAGGCCAAGCGACCCGCGGTGCCAAAGAAGGGCCAGACTCGGAAATGACACCCAGCTCCTGGGGAGAAGGTTGGCTCACTGGGATTGCATTGACAGAAGACATGTTTACCATTTTCCTCCAGTTTGGTATGAAATGTGCAGAACCATAGACATTTTTTAAGAAGCTTCGGGACAGAGAACCGTGGATGCAAGTTCTTGAGGATGAAGGAACGTTGCCAGTGTTTTTTATGAATGATGAATCTGCTGTTACACCCAATGCTAACTACTGTGGCTTTCAGCTGACGAGGGACTGTGCATGTAGCAAGATCTTGAACAAGTGGATTTCCTTTTACTTGAAGCTTTTCATCGGTACAAATTGGGAATAATTCAATTCTCTCTCCTCTCCACCTCATTCCCTCCTTTTTCCTGGCATTCTTCAAAGTTGGCAAGCTCCAAACTTGGGTAGAAGGATTGAACAGATCTTGGGTGAAGTGCTTTGGGTTTGGTTTGGTTTTTTTAAACAGTCTTTAGGGAAATCTTCCTTTCAGACCTTTTTGAGGAACTGTTGAATACATCCAGTTGTTGTACTGTACCTACTGCCAACGTAAGTCCAGCTCTCAGATTTCTGATAAAAGCCCCAACTTGTGCTGCTCAGAACAGAGTTTACTTGCAGGATCTGTGTAGGATAAGCATTGCAAGGATTGCAAAAAAAGCCAGTCTTTTTCTAAAAAAAAAAACAAATATAAAAAATAGTTCACAAATGTAAAGATCTCTGGAATACAATCATGAAGAGGCATAACAGGTGCTACTAGCTGGAATGTGCCTGGCTGAAACTTAAGGCAAGCTGAATGGAGCCCAGTGATTACTGATTTCAGTTTCAGGTAGTGTCCTAAAGATTTGTTTGCTTTAATAAAGGTGGATGCTGGTAGGTATAGAACATTTCCACTCTGAGCACGCTACTCCTGTACGATGGTGCACTTAATGATCACAGATTTTAATGTTTTTATTACATCATGAAATGTAATTCTACTTTCTTTGTCCTGTCTTTATTCTGAATGAGCAGCATGCTCTACAATGAAGAGTGTGTTATGTTTTTTATTTTGGGTGATATATTAATATATATTGATTTGTTTTTCTCATTTGAAAGCAATTTTTAAACAGAGACATTTGCATTTGTTTCAAAAGCCCAAATAAGTCGAATGGCTTGGATTTCTTTTCATGTTGAAATATTAAATCTTGAGTTATGACCTTAAAAGTCTTTGTGTTTCAGCAGATTAAATTTTTGTCTGTGGTAACAGGGTACATTTGCAGTTCCTTTTTGTTTGTTTTTGTTTTTTGTTTTTATTTTTAACCACTCCCATGTCTCATTCTTGGCCCCAGCTGGTTCCCGAGCAGGTTTCTGTAGCTATTCCCTAATTAATTTAATCTGCTAACGAGCTCCTGCTCCCTGGGTTTGACACTTACTACCTGCAGCTCCTGTAGGTTCTGACGTGGGTTTGCACATGTTTACTTTTCTTTGAAGTGTTACTTGAATTTGTGTCTCTCGAGTGCAGAAGGCCCTGCCCGTCCTCGAGAGGAACTGAGCTCTAAATCTCTAAATCCAGAGTAATTATTGACCTTGGAGATGATGGAAGGTGCAGAGAGTTATTGTACAGAGGGGAGCTGGGGGATGGCATCAAGTGAAGCTAGCTAGAGCACAGTGAAGGTCTTCCAGTGCAGTCTCTCCGTGGTTTTTCCCCTTCCAGGACTCCCTGACTAGGCTGCTGCAACTTTGTAAATTATGTTAGATAGTTTGCTGCTTGTAAATAATTAAAAGCTTTATGGTTTCTAAAGTGCTGAGTATTAAACACCGTCATGAGTGTAACTTTTGTTACCATGCTTTTCATGCTTGTGCTTTATTTCTCACTGTTTGATATTATAAACCATATTTATTTTATGAAACACTGAAATTTAATAAAAATCATTAACTGATTTCCTTTTTATTTCATGTGTACTTTTGTTGGTGTGACACTTCATCCCCTCCCAGAACTAATACACTTTAAAGATGTGCTGTTCTGTTTGGTAAAGCTTCACCTGCAGGGAGCTGCAATAACTTTGTGACAAGAGCTTGCAGTGGGACCAAAAAACTCTCAGAAAAATGTGAAATAATTTAAGGATTAATTTCATCAGACTCTTGAATCTGTCTGCTGGGGCTCCTTTGACTCTCAGTGGCAGAATTTTGGTAATTTTCTAGTCAGTGTTGAGGTTTGGGTTAAATTTCTGGAATTCTGAATACAGAGGATTTCTGACTGGTTTTTGTGACCTCATGTTTAACCCTTCCCTGCCAAGCACAGAAAATCCTGATGTCCTAATAAGAACATAATAAAATCCTAAAATCCTAATAAGATGATCTGGACCCTGCTAACTTCTGAAAATCCCTGCTTAGAAAATGGGGTTTTGTCCTTGCAGAGCACAGTGTGAGTCCCTGAAATCAGGGAAATGTGTGGGAATCCTGTTCCCTCAGCCCCAGGGCTGGGATCCCTGCAGGTAAATGGAATTAATTTGGCATCCTGCAGCTTAAGCTGCTTGTTTGGGTTGGTTTTCCCCAGGATTAGAGCCAGGGTTGTTCCCTCTCAGCTCTGTCCAAACAAGCAGAATTGGATAAAAACTCCTCCCAGAGGTTCTGGTTGTGTTCCTGGGCAGGAGGAGGCAGTGGGAGCTCTGTCTGGGCCCCCTCTCTGTTTCTTACTAACAAATCCAAGACTGTGCATCTTTAAAGTGCTTTAAGTGTAATTTGTGCCTCTGTCCATCAGTCTGTGTGTTCCATGTGCTCTTTGCATCTCTGCCTGGTGTGGTTTTGTCCCATTGTCATCCTGCTCTCAGCTGGGAGGGAAGAGTTCAAGCCAAAATAATCCAAAATCATTTGGAAAATACTAATTTACTTTGGAAACCTTCACCTACCCTGGGAGGGCTGAGGGTGCCAAGGAAATAAAGGTGATTTTTGTCCCCACTGCCCTGGGCAGTTGAATGTAGAAATCTTGGAGTTTGGGACTATAGTTTGAAGTAAGAATGACAGAAATGAGATCTCAGGACTTGAATTTTCCATTCCTTTTGCTTTTTTTCCCCCACAAATCCCAGAACTGAGACTAAAGCAGTGTCAAACCACCCCAAACCCCCTCACTTTCTATTTTATTTGATTTATTGTTTAAATATAGCAACAGTGAGGTGTCTCCTGTTCACTCTGAGCTGACTTTCCTGGGAATTTGCTGCTGGTCCCACCCCTGGAATGGAGCAGTCCTTGTGGATGTGGACTAAGCTGCTGTGCTTATCCAATTAAGTGGCTTGCAGTTAATTAGGGGGTTAAATGTAATTAATTTTCAGCAGTTGAGGGAGGGGCAGGTGGCTGAAGGGGGTTTGGGGGTCAGGACTTGCCAAGCATCCTTGGGATGAGGCTGTGCTGGGATTCTCCAAGGACATCACTCCAAAAAAGAAGATTTTGGAGAAATTTGGTACCATTTTAGTGCTGTTCATCTGCAGAACTGAGGAAATCTGGGGAGTATTTTGGGGTTGTGTGCTTCAGACAAGTGAAACTTTATATAATAAAGTTCTTCAGGCCCTTTCAAAATTGGAATATTCATATGGTCCACTATATTTATATTTATTTGTATTTTCCACATTGCATTGAAAATTTTACAATTAATTCCAGGTTACCACTCAGACACTGGACTTCTCTTACCATGTAGTAAGTGAAAAATAATTACAGGTTTTTCAAATTTTGTTATTCTAAAAAGAAAATATTTCCCTGAGCTTTCTGTTGCAGGTTTGTTAAGGCTTGGTTTGGTTTTAGAGGGTTTGAAGATTTCAGCCTTCCTGTGGCTCTATGAAAATGTGCATTTTTACTCTCCTGCTGCAAGTGGTAAGTTCAGCTCTTCTTTGAAAAAATTAACCCACATTTTTAAGGAAAATGTCATTCCAGAACTGGAATTTTCTGCCCCTTCCTTCTCCAGCCTGTGCTGAGCACGGGTACATTCCTGTTGTAAAAATTACAGGGTGGATTTTATTTCCTTGTCTGTGCTAAATATAAATTCACTTTTATCTTGGTGCTGAAATCCTGTCATAGTTTTCTGATCCATCCCTCTGAACTTGTTAGGAAATAACACATTTATTGTAGTGGAGGGGGAAAAAAACCTCTGGGGAAGTGTGTGCAGCAGGGATCATGAAATATTCAATATCCAGCATTTGTTAAAATTCAAATGAGGCACTTGAAAGAATGGTTTGAAGCCCATAAACCTTCCCAAATTATTGTGGCATCACCTGGAAATCTTAGCAAAGGAAATCCTCTTTCTTTTGACTCTGTTTTCCAGGGAATAACCATAAAAACTGAATTTATAGCAAAAATAAAAAATCTTTCCTGAGTTTGGTTTCCTTTTTGTTTCCCAGCCACACCAACCCCATTATTTTTAATGTACATTTTAATGCTCTCTATTTTTTTATCTGCTACAAGGAATTTGTAGTGTTAGAAGTTGATTTTCCTCAACTGAGGCAAATATTTGAATGAATGTTGGTTCATTTTGCAGAGTTATTTCCTCTTTTCTGTGTCTGCTGCTGTGGAAGGTGGAACAAGAGGAAAAAGTGAAGAATCCAGTGCTGGGAGGTGCTGAAATCCCCTTGTGCAGAGCATTAAATCCTGTTCTGCAGCCTTGGGTGGGTTTTTATCCACTGAGAGCTGCTGTTAGTGGTGTTAAAATCATCTTATTTTAGGGGTAATCATTGCAATTTGGATGTCCTGGGAAATCAAGAGGATTTTGTTCTCCATGCACAGCTTTGTCTGGTTTAAAGCCAATAATTAAAAAGTAATTTAGCAGGGACTTGGCTTCCTGCTGTCCTTTTACTTCCATCTTCCTCACGTGTGTGTTCAGCCCAGAATGATCTTCCCTGTTCAAGAGATATTGTTTGTGTCCTTCGGTGGGATTTTAAATAAATAGATTTTTACAGTATTTGCCTAAAATGCTGAATAAAAACAAGCTCTGCTTCCCTGCATTTGATGTCCAAGCTAAAATCTTTGTGTGTGAGTGTAGCATGCTCTAGAAATGTTGGGATCTTCCCTGAAAATCTTGGAAACTTTGGAGCCAGTGACAAATTTTAAAGTTTTGGGAGGTAGAAGAACATCAACTGAATCTTGGCTGAACGTCAGTTAAAAACAATCCCCTTAAATACAAACAAAATTTAATGCATTTATTAAATCATAAAAATCAAGATTAAATAAATGAATTAAATAATGTTTAAAAGCTTCTCTACCACACCAGGCCCTTTGTGCTGGAATGCACAGAGTTTGAAAATCAAGTTAAAAATTAAAGTTGGGAAGAGCTGCCTTGAGCCTCAGCTAAAACCACATCTTCCTATGGCTTTTAAAACAGACTCCCAGAAAAAACAGAAAAACCAGACAGCAGTGTCTCCTGTTGCTGCATGCAGCTCTTTTATTGTCGTTTATCTTTACAGAAATGTGAAGCATCTTCACAAGAATTGTACAAAACCTTCTCCCCTGGCTGGCTGATCCCAGCAGAGCAGCTCCCGGCGCTCGGTCTCCCAGAGGAGCCACGGGAGTCGCTGTTGCCGATAAAAATCCATGCAGGAGCTGAGCTTGGAATAAAACTGTCCTGTTCTATAGAGGTTAAATAAAAAGGGGCATAACAGGAAATAAATATGCTCATAACATTGGTTGGAGTAGTTGAGTTTAATGCAGGATATGTGGGTTTAGTCCATATCAAACCGTTAGTGGACACGGAACATGCGCCGGAGACGCTGCTGGAAAACCCCAAAACGTCCCAGCTGCCCTCGTTTCTGCATCCCCCAGGGCCTGCCAGGTCTCTGCATTGGAACACAACTATTTCCTGCAGAAAATGGGATTTTTCCATGGCTGGAAGCAGTAGCCATTCTCCTGCTCCCATGGAAGCTCCTTGTGGGCCCTTGCAGCGGCAGGAACGATTCTTTGTCGCTGCATCAACGTTTCCAGGACCATTAGAAAAATAAACTGCTTTTGTTTTTACATTAGTATTGTGACTGAGGCTAAGGAATTAGAAAAATGAACCCTTGGTTCTCAGACTTGCATTGGCCACAGGTGAGTATTTACAGGGTTTGCCCCATCCCATGGGAAGGTCGGCTGGAAATTTACACCAGAGGAGGAACCCGAGGCTTTGTACACGGAGCTTCCGTTTCAAATGCAGGGACTTTGTACACTGAACAAACAGAAGCATTGTCAAAATACAGGAATATCCAGGGCATTTTGATAATATCACAAACCACACAGAGGCCTCAGTCCTTGTGGCACTGGGATCGTTTTCTCCCCGGATTGAGGGCAGGAAGGAGCTGTGTGTGCCCGCTGAGGAAGGAGGGACCCAGCACCACAGCCAGTGGAGCCTCTGGAACACAGACCCTGGATTTGGCCACAAGGCTGACCTGGCTGCTCAGGGCTGGGGGTGGAATTTTAAGTAAATTAAGGGTTTTTTAAAGAAATGTAATTTTCTTGCCATGGGAGGGTTGAGCTGAGGAAGCTGCGCTCGCTTCCCAGCGCTCTCACACACAGCTCACAGCCAAACAAACAAAAAATAATAAAAATGTTCTCGGTAAATATATTCAAATAATCACACCTTTTGTTTTATTTGGGCTGGGCTTTTGTTTGTTTGCTGGTTTGTTTTTTTTAACGTGTAATACTGTTTTGTTCCACTCTCCCTTGAAAGCAAAGTGGGGTTTGGAAAATGATCCATATTAAATGCAGAAAATTAAATACATTCACACTCCATGATCTGAGCATCCTGAGGCTTCAAGCTAGTACAGAGCCCACGTGTCCTTTTGTACTTCAACCACACTCACTTTTTAACCTATAATTTCTTTTTGCCACTTTTAAATGACAGATTTGGCATGTGAAGCTACAAACAGAAATAAATAAAACATTGTGCCTGCCTAAACCAAACTGATCCAAAACTAATCATTAAAAATCCATCAAAACAACCCAAAAAAGCTTTAAAGGCAGTTCTGTTTGTGCCCACAGCTCAGCAGGGTGGGAGAGTTGCATTCTTTGTTTTTACCTGTGGTACCTCACCGGGCCTGGGATGTGCCACCACTCAGGGGCTCCTGCCTGGCACTTCAGGAAAAAACAACAATACAAAAAAATAAAAGCTGGACCCCAAACCTCATCCAGGCACAGCAGGTCTCTGCCAACCCCCTCTCGAGGTGATACCAGCCTTGGCACTGGTCCTACCCTGGGCATCTCTGCCCTCCCTCAGGGCCATGGGCAGGATGGGCAGCACATCCCCACAGGTTGGGGCATCTCCCCAGCTGTTTAAACCTCACTTAAATCAGGTTTTGGCTTGTTTTCTTTTTTGTTTTCTTTGTAAACATTGATTGGGGGTGCATTGGGGAGCAAACAGTGAATGGTAATGGCAATAAACCATTCAGCGAGTGCAGGAAGCTGATGGGATTTCATGGCCATGTTGTGCTTTACAAGCTCCTTGCTAAAAAAAAAAAAGAAAAAAATCACATTGGAATTGTAAGATATGAACATGAAAGTATAGAAAGTCAACAACTCAGTTATTCACTTGGCAGCCAAATAAACCCTTTCCACATGGAAGTTGTAGAATGTGCAAAAGCAGAATGGGAGCACATCTGGTGTTTGTGGTGCTGCCAGGCCCCTGCAGGTCGGGGGGGACGTTCATGCACCTCTGCTGCAGGGGAAGCCACGGGGACAGAGGGGACAGAGCCGAGCAGGGGGGGCTGGAGCTGCCAGGGGTGGCTGGGGGGGACAGGCAGAACCTGCTGCCATAACGGTGTCACCGAGCTGTGACCTGGGCAGGGGAAGGACAGCAGGACATGGCCAGGACACACAGGGGGGGGGTTGGACCCCAGACTGCCCTGGCTGGAAAGGGCGAATGGAGCCACCAAACCTCCACATCCCTGCCCAGCCCAGCATCCCAGAGCCCCCAGGCAGCTCAGCCCCAGCAGGACACAAACCCAGGGGCCCCAAGGCTCGGTCACAGAGCTGGCCCTGCTCTCGGTGCCCTGGGCTTGGCATGGTCTGATTTGTGAGGTGCCCCAGGGCTCTGCCACAGAGCTGGCCCTGCTTGGTGTGACCAGGGTTTGTGAGGTGCCCCGAGGCTCTGTCACAGAGCTGGCCCTGCTCTCAATGCCCTGGCATGTCCTGGTTTGTGAGGTGCCCCAAGGTTCTGTCACAGAGCTGGCCCTGCTTGGTGTGACCAGGGTTTGTGAGGTGCCCCGAGGCTCTGGGGCCCTGCCGTGCCCTGTCCCCTCCATCCCGGCTGTCCCACGGCCACCAGAGTCCTCGTGGCCACCCAGAACAGAAACCCAGCCGAGGATGAAGAACGTGAGTGACAGAGCAGGAGTTTGGGTACCCTGGGGGACACCTGGTGAAGGAAGAGGAGGAGGAGGAAGAGGAGCAGGGTTCTGGTGCAGTTTTCCTCTTGTTTTTACCAACCTGCACCCTCCAGGCTGACACCAACCCCAGCCCTGCTCCCATCGCTGTCTGGGCTCAGCCCTGTCCCACCAGCACCAGCGAACACGTTCTCACTAGTTGCGGTATCGGTAGAAAAAGTTAAAATCCCCGGGGGCACACACGGCCACCGGCTGCGTCCGGCTGTGCCGCCCCTCCGGGGCTCCGGGCATCCCTCCCGCGGGCACGGCCGGGCTGGGCATCCCCCACCGGGCTGGGCATCGCCTCCTGCGGGGCACCGCGGGCAGCAGCGCCTCCCCCGGGCCGGGCCGGGCCGTGCTGTCCTTGCCCGCCCTGGGCGGCGCTCACAGCTGGGTCTCGTCGCGCGTCTCGGGGTTGCCCGAGCCCAGCTTGTTGCTGCAGCTGCTCTTGCGGCTGTGGCCGTCGTTGGCCACGTGGGCCAGAGGGTCGGAGCGGATCAGGTACCTGCGGGACACAGCCTGGTCACGCTGCTGGACATCCCCGCTCCCCTGGAATTCAGGCCAGGATGCACAGGGATGCCCCCATGGAGATGTGGTGCTTGCAGAGCGTGGTAGTTGTTTGAATGAAAGGTGTTAAATTATAAGAGGTGTTCATGTAAATGCCATAAAATAATAGAATAAATGATCAGGAGTTATTCCTCAGTGCTTGCAGAGCATGGTAGTTACTCCTCAGGAATAATTCCTGAATATATTCTGGCGTTATTCCTCAGGAATAATTCCTGAATATATTCTGGCTTTATTCCTCAGGAATAATTCCTGAATATACTCAGGCATTATTCCTCATGCTTGCAGAGCATGGCAGTTGTTTGACTAAAAGGTGTTAAATAATAAGAGGTGTTCATGTAAATGCCATAAAGTAATAGAATAAATAATCAGGAGTTATTCCTCAGTGGCAAAAACCAAAGGAGAATCCCACAGTGCCCATGGGAGCTAAGATGGGGTGGGGTGGTTTGGGCACTGCTCAGCAGCACAGGGAGTTGGAATGGGCTGGGAAAGAGGCAAAACCCGTGGGTATTTATGAGAAATCCTAGGAAATAATGGGATGGGGACAGCTCATGGTGCTGGGGGCAGTGAGGGGACAGGGTGAGGTGACACTTACACGATGTCATTGAGCTCCAGCCGTGTGTCTGGGGGGGGGTTGATCAGGACGTAGGACAAGGTGTTCTGGTGGTCGTTCATCTCATCTGCAAGAGCAGGGGCAGGGCTGGTGAGGCAGGGACACCCCCAGAGACACCCCAACAGGCAAGGTGACAGATCCCATCCTGGCAAATGTGTCCCTTCACCAGGAGAGGCCGTGGGCAATGTCCCTGCCACCAGGAGGGCACCAAGAATGTCTCTGCCACCTCCCTTGTCACCTCCCACCACAGCACGGCCCAGGGGACTGGGTAACTCTTCAAAGTCCCCACTCCCCCCAGAAATAAAGTGAATGTCTTACCTTGGTGCAGTGCAAAAGAGCGAACAGGTTAGTCCTGCTGTGTCAGGAACAGCACAATCCAGCCACTGGCTCAGGGCAGCTGAACCCCCCCGGGGCCACCCCAGAGCTCTGCCCACCTCTCCCCCTCGGTCACTCAATTTAGCTCCATCCAGGCCCAGGATTAGGGCAGGGATTGCTCCTTTCCCCTGCCCAGGGGAAATCACCTCCATGGAGTTCCAGAGCCGTCGATGCCATTTTGGGGATGGCTCTGAACCAAGTGACCTCCCAGGGGGGCTCAGGGCCACCAAGAGCAGCACCCAGAGGGGCAAACAGGGGGTCTCAGTGATGGGGGGCCCCTGTGCTCCCCGAAATAGCCAAGAACAAGATCATGGTGAAATGGATGGGGGTGCGAGGCTGCGGGTGCCGGGGGAGGGGGTGAAGCTGCGACAGGTGACACCATCTCCAGACAGGGTGATGGGGTGTGGATGGACAGGGTGGCGAGGGGACGGACAGACGGACGCGGGGGCAGCATGAGGAGCACGGGGGGACACCAGCTCGCTGCAAGGCTTCTCACTGGGACACCTCTCCAGGCTGTGGGAAAGGCCCCTCTGAGGTGCAGGTGGAGCAGATGGAGCAGATGGAGCTGCTTTGGGGGCACCAGGACCCGGCCCTGGGATGGGCATTAACTCCAGGCTGGGGCTGCTCCTCTGGCCTGTCCTGCTGCTCCCACCTCCCCATCCCTGCTGTCCCCCTGCCTGACGTGGGGGACCCTCCAGCCAGGGTCTCCTGTCCCAGCAATGCCAACGGGTGCTAGATCACCCTGGCACGGGGGTGAAACTGCTTTTCTCCAGCCCTCAGATGCAGCTCCACCCAGCTCAGGGATGCAAACAGCTTCTTCCCGAGGTGTCCTTGCCAGATGAGCACCAGGGCATCCCCAGGGCTGTGCCACGACCAGCAGTGCTTGCAGGGGGACCCCAGACCGTGGTGGGGCTGCTCACACACATCCCTGTCCCCTCTTAGACCACAGAAGGTGCTGCAGCCAGGGGGACCTGGGACCACCCTCGGGGAGGGGCTGCCTGGGACCCCCAGCCTGTGCCAGGTGTCCTGTCCTGTCCTGGGGCCACCAGGGGAGTTTTGGCCATCCCAGTGCTCAGCCTTACAGGGAGACAGGGGTGGGGGTGGCAATGCCAGGGCAGGGGTGGCACACAGACCCTGGGACACACGGGGGGTGACATGACAGGGACGTGGGGCCGGGCTCTGGCTCTGGGAGCTCTCCCTGCCCCATGGAAGTTCCCTGACCCCATGCAGCCAAGCCAGGCCCTGCAGAGCACACCGAGTATATTGCTGCCCCTCCAGTGCCCCAGGCAATATACTCTGCTGGCCTGGGGCTGCCTGGCTGATGGAGGACACACTGTGTAAGGAAAATGCCAACGTTTCACCTTAAGCCTGGGCTGCTGAAGCCAAAAATGAAGATGGGATGGGCTGTTGCTAATCTTGGGGCTGCTGCAGTAAAAAGGAGCCTTTCCAGGGCATGTTGCACCCTGGTGTAAAGGTGAAAAAAAAAGATGGGAAAACCTGGCAGGTCCCACAGAGCCCCACAAGGTGCCCGGGGTGGCTGCAGCACCAGTGGCCCCTGTGGCTGCTGCTGCTCCCTCATGCTGAGCCCAGAACCCCCAGTCACAAAATGGGGTCTTCTGATGCTGGAGAGGGGTCCAGGAAGGCAAACCGAGGGGTGCAAAGGGATTTTTAACGCGCTGCCTTGCCCTGGACTGTGGCTGACCCAGCAGGAGCTCCAGCATCTCATCACAGCATGCACAGGCAGCTCTGGGGCACTTGTCCCCCTCCTGTCCCCTGCTCAAGCTGCCACGGGCTGTACAGCCCAAAACCCCCTCACAGAGCCATGGAGGGAGGGTTTTGTTAATGAAAGCCAAGGGCTGTGATTTCCCTGTAGGAATTCAGCTAAAAAAGGGTCCCTGATGTTTCTATCTCCCTGATCAGGCAGAGCCCTGCGTTTGCGCCACCACCACAGGACACTGATTTGTTTTTCCAACGCCACCCAACAAATTAGTGCTGAAAGCTCGGGGATCTAAGGTGAAAACTGGCAAGGGTGAGGTTTGGGCTTAGCTGGCATGATCTTGTTGTACGCTGCACGCCATGAGTCACGCGGGACTCCCAGGGAAAGGGAATTACCTTGCAAATATCCCAGGTTTACCCGATTCATCACATCACTGGCTGTTAAATTTGCTACATCCTCTACAGAACATACAGGGAAAGGCACAGACATAAACAGAGAGAGAGAGAGAGGTCAGCAAGCCATGGTTTGGCAAATATCAGAGACGAGCTCCTGCGCTGCAGCCAAAACGTGAGCAAAAGAAAAAGGAAAGAGGCAGAAGGCAGAGCAACGATTTCCATGGGTGTCCAGACACTGACGGTGACACAAGGTGACAACACACAGTCCCTGCACTGCTGGGTGCCCAAGGAGCTGCTGGTCCCCACGCTGTGCCCAGTGTCCCTGTCCTGGATCCCCACTGTCCCCTCTCCTGCCAGAGCTCCCTCAGTTAGCTTCAACTAAGACTTGCCAGATGGGCCAGGACAAGGATGCCAGCCCTGAGCCCAAGCTGTGCCCCAAGCCTGACTGAGGCCAGACAGCCCCCCTGGAACTGCAACAGAAACTGCTGGGATTGGGAATGTAGGGAAAAAAGGAGAGGGGGGTACACCACTGCAAGGCCTTGCCTGCAGTCCCTTGTCCTTGCCCCATCCCACCACACTCCAGCTCTCCTGCCCCTCTCCCTGGGGATGCTGGCAGTGCCCACAGCCACCCCTGGGCCCCCACTCCAAACCCCTCCTGCACTGCACTTCTGGACATTTCCTCCTCATCTTTCCTCTATCTAAAGCCAGGATGGGAAAGGAGGAATCCCACCCCCAAAATCAGCTCCCATCCCTGCTGGGCTCACTGCCAGCCTGAGTGTGGGCAGGGGGTGGACAGACACTCCTGGAGGATGGAGCAAACAAGCAGCAGCACAGGATGGCTTCAAAGAAAGAAAGAAAATAAAAAAAAAAACCAAAACAAACCAAAGGGAGCTGTGGGCTACAGACTTTGTCATAACCAAGGGCTGGGAGCTGTCCAGGGTGACACAGATGCCAGCACCGACGGGCAGGTCAAGCTTGACGAGAGATGTGGCTGCACAGAGGGACCCTGAGCGCCGTGGCTGCCACAGCCACACACCAGTGTCACACGCAATGAAGCAACTCAGCCCTGCAGCTACCGAGAGCTTTTCCACGGAGAGTTCATGACAGATTAAAGTCCATAACAAAAGGGGGCTGCGCCAGCTGACGGGGTTGAGCCTCTCCCTGCCAAACTACGGGGGCTCTTGGGCACAAGGGTTGTGCTGACCTGGGCTCGGGCTGTCCTGAACCACCGCCTCTGCACGGCCGGAAAGTGGGGCACAAACGGGGCTGTGCGGGGACACCGGGCCCTGCTGCAGGCACAAGGGCCACTCTGCCACTGCCAACTCCTGCCTGGAGCCATCCCAGAGCCCAGAGATGGGGGGGCTGCCTGCAGCTGGCCGGGGGTGCCAGGGGAGGGAGGGGGGTCTGCGTGGGGGGACCCCAGCCTGGGGCTGCACAAGCACAAGCAAGCCGGGGATGAGGCGCAGCCCGGCTGGGACGGGCTCGGCGCTAAGCCGGGCATGGGGTTAGGCTGGCGTGGGGTTAGGCTGGCTCAGGGCGGGTTGGGTTAGGCCGGGCCGGGGTTACCTGAGGAGCCCGCGGGCGGGAGGCAGCGGCACTTACCGTACCCGGTGGTGGGCAGGCCCAGGTGCTTCATGCGGTTCTTGACGAGCTCGGAGAGCTCCTGGCGCTCGGAGCGGCGGTACAGGCTGAGGCGCTGCTGGCTGATCCACTCGGCCGTCTTGCTGGAGTGCTTGTTGCCCTTCCTGCTGAGCCGCCGGGCCCACTGCATGCTCTTGCGCCGCAGCAGCGGGTGCTCGGACTGGTCGCTGGAGCATGAGTTGCGGTGGTGGCTCGTCTTGATGCCCCAGTGCTCCTTGACGTCCTTGGTGTCCTCGCAGTCCTCAACATTGATTGAGATCTGTGACTAGAAGCCCAGCAGGTCACGCGGGATGGGGGGTGGCCAAGGGGGCTTTGGCCTGTGCCTGGCACGGTGGGATCTCTCCCATGGGGTGGGATTTTTTTTGGTTTTTTTGGGTTCCTTCCTCTGGGCTTCCCTTCCAATGGGCTCTCCCAGCACTTTGTCTCTGCACTGCAAGAACTGCCAGGCTGGCAGATTTCACAGAATTCCAGAGTGGTTTGGATTGGAAGGAGTGTAAAGGTCATCTCGTTCCACTCCTTGCCATGGTCCACCACACCAGGTTGCTCCAAGTCCTGGCCTTGAACTTCCAGGGATGGGGCAGCCACAGCTTCCCTTGGCTAAGCTGAGGGGAGTCTTGGGGGCACCTCACACAGGATGGCCTCTGGGATATCTGCCCCAGGAACAGCCATGCCCTCATCTCCCTCTCTTCCCTCTTACAGCATCTGTGCTGACACATGTCTGACCCAGCAATCCCCACTGGTGAGCAGGAATTTATTAATAAAGCCTTTTAAAGCCTCTCAAGGAGCTGGGTTGCTTTTAATTAAACGTCAACTTTCAGCTCCCTGTCACTGCTTCCTTACAAAGTTGAACGCTGAAGGTATTTAAAGGGATCCTGGCTCCCTCCCTTGCTCCTGATCCCAGTTAATTACATCAGGGCACTGAGGCTCAGCCAATATCTCCCTTCCACGGGGACAGGCAGGGCTGTGCTGGCACTGGGGCTGGGAGCTGGCACAAAGCAGGGGTGGCTCTCATGGCCAGAGCCAGCCCAGGGCTCCGCCAGGGGTTGGGGACAGGGGGGCACGGCGGGGTGCAAGTGGCACTCACCTGCGCTCGGATGTCATGGGGCTGCAGCAGGGGAGGAGGAAGGGAAAACCACGAGTCAGTGCAGCAAAGGGCAGCCCTGCTGTGCCCACCCTGCTCCCCAAGGTGCCCAAGGTGTGGCAGAGCCAAGAACATCCAGCACTGCCTGGAGAGACCCTGACCCAGCTGGGGAAACAGGACAGCACCACCCAGCGCAGCCACCCGAACGAAATAAACACAAAAATTCCCCTTCCCCTGCTCTCCCCTCCCCACTCTGCTGCAGCCAGGTCTGAGGTGCTCCAGGGAGCAGCCCCCTCCTGGATCCCAGTCTGGCTGGCACCACAGCCCCCTCCCAGCCCGTGCCCTACCTCGGAGGTGGCAAACATGTGCGACTCCGTCCTGTAGATGCCGATGGGGATCTCGGCACTGGAGGAGCAGAGCTTCTGGAAGAGGCGCCCGTACGTCCGGATCCACAGGTCATCCTCAGTGATCTTCATCTGAGGAACAAAGAGACAGCATGGACCAACACAGGCCCAGCATGGACCAACACAGAGCCAGCATGGACCAACACAGGGCCAGCATGGACCAACACAGAGCCAGCATGGACCAACACAGGGCCAGCATGGACCAACGCAGGCCCAGCATGGACCAACCCAGGGTCAGCATGGACCAACACAGGCCCAGCATGGACCAACCCAGGGCCAGCATGGACCAACGCAGGGCCAGCATGGACCAACACAGAGCCAGCATGGACCAACACAGAGCCAGCATGGACCAACACAGGCCCAGCATGGACCAACGCAGGCCCAGCATGGACCCCCACTGCACCTCGGGCTGCTCCTGAGCTCCACCCCAGCCCATCCATGACCATCCCAAAAGTGATTTCCACAAGAAAATCAGGGGAAAACTCTGAGCTCAGCCTTCAAAACAAGGAGTTTGATCCTTGGCAGCTCTTGGGCTTTTGGCAGCACTGAGGTTCCCCAAAATGGAGGGGAACAATGACCTGGCAATGCTGCTCTGTCACTGTGATATTTTCTGAAAAATCCCTTCACCAGGATTTTTTCTCCTGGCAAGATGAGAAGCCTCAGCTTGTCCATGTTTTACTGCTTTGGAATGTGATTTGGAGAATTGCTTATCCAGCATGTCAATTGCTTTTAATTAATGGCAAATGACAGCCCAGCTGTTTCAGACTCTGAGGAGTCACAGGTTTTTATTATTCATTCTTTTCTAGCCTTCTGTCTGTATCCTTTCTCTATTCTTTAGTATATTTTTAGTATATAATTAATATAATATAATTTCATATAATTTCATATCATAATCATATAATAAATCAGCCTTCTGAGAATTTGGAGTCAAATCCTCATCTCACTTCGTCCTGGGGACCCCATAACCCCACACTGCTCCCTCCTGGGGACCTCCCAACCCCACACTGCTCCTCCCCAGATCTGCAGAGGAGGAGAACCCCCATCCCCATGCACAGGGTGACAGATGCCAGCAGATCCAGGCCCCCTGGGCTGATGGTTTTACCCCAGGGGACTCAGCACGTACCGCACAGAGGTACCCGGAGCCCGGCGTGGTGTCGAGGCCCAGCAGCAGCCGAGTGATGGTGATCATGTAATCCTTCACGAACGACTGCGGAGACATTTGGGCAGCAAACCAGGGCAAGGTTGGCTCAGCTGCTCCCTGGGGGATGCCCCAGCTGCAGGGCTGTGTCTCACCTGGTAGAGCAGCGTGTCCAACATGCTGATGCTGAAGACTCTCCCGGCAGCGAAGGGCAGCCGGAACATGAAGGCCAGGTTGGAGCCATTCTCTCGCTCTCTCTGCAGGAAAAAAGGGAAGTTTGAGCTCAGATTGCACAGAAAATTAGAGGAGTCATGGCAATGGGAGGGCATGGGTGTAATGTTTCTGGTGGGTGTGGCAGGAGGAAACCAGGGCAGCATCTTTGCGCTGTAGAAAAAGAGGGTTTTTTTCTCCATGGAAATGTGTGAGACATTATTGGGTTTTCTGGATATAGTCAGTCACTGTCAATGTTGACTTCCCAGGCCCCCATGCAGAGAACAACCTCCTCTTACCTTTTCTAGCTTGGAAAGGGCCAGAGAGTAACTGTCCTTTGCTCTGAACTGCATGAACCTCATGTTGGAGGGGTGGGTCAGCTCCGTGATAATGCTGAGGCTGGGGAAGAGCCTGCAATGGAAAGAGATCTGTTGTCCTGCAGCTGTCTCAGAGGATTTAAAGCCTGAGGAACACCACAGCCATCCCTGTGCTGTCTGAGGTCAGAAACAGCTGGTCACATGCTGCTTCCTGCAGCAAACCCAGTGCCAGCTGTGTCCCACTGTCCAAAGCCACCACCCCAGGCACTGGCACCCGTCCTGCTCTTGTCCCCTCACCTGAACATGGTCTGGACATTGACAATGGTCTTGGCATCTGCCATGTAGTCCTCCTCAGCGCTCATGGTGCTCTCCTTGTCCACCACCACCAAGTTGTCAGCGTAGATGATGCCACACTGCAGCAGACTGTCCAGGCTGGGCAGATCCCAAAGAGAAGAGCGCAGGGTCAGCCCTTGGAAACGACACAGGGAAGCAGCACAGGGGTTCCACGGCGAGCCCAGGCTGCTCCCAACCTGCTCTTCACCTGCTCCCATCTCCCAGGGAGGGGTTGACAACTCGAGAAGCCCAAGGTGGGCTCAGCTCTACACTACCAGCCCTGGGCTTCTCACGGGGTGACCAAAAAGTCTGGGCTGGGCTAAATGCAACAATTCAGGCACGAGAGCCACCCGTGGGAACACCTACTTGTCAATGGTGCCCTCCATGTAGTAAACCATGGGGAAACAGCAGATGGCCTCCAGAAAGTGGTGCTCAGGCCTGAGGGGAGAGCCACAGAGAGCGAGGGGGTTCAGCACGTCCATGCAGCAGAGACAGACACAAAACCCCAGCGCCAGCCAGCCCAGGTACCCAACGGCACCGCTGCTCCCTCACACTCCCACCCCGCAGCACAAACTGCTCAGGCAATGCAGGGAGGCTCTGTGGGAGGGAGAACACCCCTGGAGAAGTACTTGCTTGTTGTCCAGCAGCAGCACGATGGGGTTGAGCTCCTTGCGGGAGCGGTAGTAGGCGCGCAGCGGGACGATGAAGTTGTAGAGGCCGTTGCCCGCTGTCTCTGCAGAAACGATGATCAGCTTGTTCTTGAACCCGTAGGCTTTGGCATCCTCAAAGCTGTTGTGTTTGCAGCCCTGTGCGGGGTGGGACAGCCCAGCACTCAGTGGGCACGTCCTGGGGGGGCTCAGCCCCAGGCAGCCCCGCAGCCCCTGCACACCTTGTCCAGCCTCAGGCAGCAGAACGGGGCTTTCTCGGGCAGCAGGTGGCACAGGGTCGGGGAGCTCCCGATGTAGGGCGAGTTTGGGGGGTAGCCCTTCACATACCTGCAGCAGGGAGAAATCTGAGTGAGGACAGGGAGAGCTTGCTGTTTATCCAGCGTTCAGGTGCTGGGGAAAACATTCAACAGCAGCACTGGCAAATGCCCTGCAAAACTCTCCTGCAGCAGCTGGGAACTCCCTGAATTTACATATTTAGGAGTATTTTTTGCTATGCAAAGGGCCATGAGGTTGCAGAGATGCAGGGACAGGGTGCTCATGGAAAAGCCAGGAGCAGCTGAGCCTGAGCACCCCTGGCACCCCGAGCAACTGCAATGTGCCATGGTCCCAGTGCTTCTGAAACTGGAACAAACTGGGTGCAGCCATGGCACTGTGATATTTTATGAAAAATCCCTTCACCAGCATTTCTCCTGCTGGCAAGATGAGAAGCCTCAGCTTCTCCAAGTTTTGCTGCTTTGCAATGTGATTTGGAGACTTGTTTACCCAGCGTGTGAATTGTTTCAACTTAACGACCAATCCCAGTCCAGCTCTGTTGGGACTGGCAGTCACGAGTTTTTACTATGCATTCCTTTCTAGCTTTCTGATGTATCCTTTCTCTTTCTTTAGTATAGTTTTAGTACATCATTTTCATATAATATAATATGATACAATATTATATGATATGTAATACATAATACAATATAATATAGGATAGTATAATATAATAGAGTATTATATAGTATACTATATAATACTATATTATAGTATTATATAGTATACTATATAATACTATGTTATATTATACTATACTGTATTATATTAATGTAATGTAATATAATATAGTATAATATAATATAATATAATATAATATAATATAATATAACATAATATAATAATATAATATAATATATAATGTAATGTAATATAATATAATGTAATAGAATAGAATAGAATATATAATGTAATGTAATATAATATAATGTAGTATAATATAGTATCATATCATATATCATATAATGTAGTATTGTATCGTATCATATCATATCATAATATAATATATCAGCCTTCTGAGAACTCAGAGTCAATTCTCATCTCTCACATCACCCTGGATGTGAGGGCACCACAACAATTGGAGACCACACAGCCACAATGAGCCAGAGGCACCTGAATCCCACCAGGTCCCACTGGAACGAGCCAGACAAAGAGAGAGCGACTCACTCCAGCACTGCTGACCCCTCCTCGTCCGACTGCGTCATCTCGTCCTCGGACTGGTCGCTGAGGAGGTCGCAGGGCAGCAGGGAGGAGGTGTCAGCCAGCTCCAGCACGGGGGCGATGCTGGGCCGGCGCGTCCCCGAGCCGTTCTCGGCGGGCAGGGCCAGCTTGCTGCTGTTGGCCGGGCGGCACTCGGTGTTCTGCAGGTCCATGGCCACTGTACCTGGACACAGACGGGGGAGGGAGCACGGCAAACACGCTCTAAGGGGGGGGAAATGTCACAAAAGCTTCCTGTCCCCAAGGTCTGTGCAGGGATGGCAGCCTGGATGATGCTCAGCTGTTGGTGAAGCCCCCACTGGTGGCCTCCACCTGTGTGCAGCATCTCCCCAGGGCTCAGAAAAGGAACCAGGAAGAGGAACTCCAGAGAAGGAACCAGGAAAAGGAACTCCAAGAAAAGGACCAGCTAGCGTGGCAGAGCTTGGAAAATGAAAAAGGCTTAAGTCCTTTAACTCAGAGGTTCAAATCCTCTCCTTAGCTTAACCCAAACCATCTCCATTACTAGCTACCCTCTCTTAATCAACCTCATCATAGCCCTCTCCTATGCCCTTCCAATCTCAATTGCAGTAGCCTTCCTAAGCTAGTAGAGCACTGTCCCTGGGGCTGTCCCTCTCTCCATTCCCCTCACAGCTCCATGGCCAGCTGAACCTGCTGCTCCCTGCCAAACCAGGCTCTGCAGGAGTTTTTGCCATGCTGATGTGTCTCAGATGACAGCCCTGCAGCTTAGCCCCTGCCCACAGCTCCTCACGGGCTCTGGGAGACACCAGCCAGGTCAGGAAGCACATCTGCCCTGGCACTGCCCTCCCTGTGGATGTCCCTTTGCCCCAGGGAGATGCAGGCAGGCAGCAATGCCTTCACCAACCTCCCACATCCCTCCTGAGCAGCTCCAGGCCTTAGAATCTCAGAATCCTAAAGGATAGAAAAGTCCTCTGAGATTAAATCCAGCCATTCCCCCAGCATTCTGAAACTGCCACTAAATCATGTCCCCAAATGCCACATCTACAGGTCATTTAAATCCCTCCAGGGATGGTAACTCCACCACTGCCCTGTGCACAGCCTTTTCTGTGAAGGAGTTCTTCCTAATATTCAACAAGACAGACTTCCTGATCCTGTCCTCCAGCAGCTTCCAAAAGCCAAACACATTGATGGAGTGTCCCAAGAAGCAGAGCCCAGACACTGGCCTTGCCAAACACTGCCCTGCTGGCACTCACGTCATGTCTGTCTGTCCCTCTCATCCCCTCTGCCAAAGGTCCCTCTGAGTGGAGCTGTGTGAGGAGAGCTGTGACAAACAGCACTCAGCAAAGCGCTCTGAGGCCTGCTGGGGGATAATCTATGCAAATTGCTGCTCAGGAGTACAAACACATAAATTATTTGCCTGAAATATAATGTGCTCGTGTGGCTCAGCTCCTCCAAAACTTGTTCTCCCCAGATACAAGAGGGAAGTAATGACTCATGGTATTTTTCACTTGCACAAATGCACCGCTGGCTGCAGGGAGAACGACGGCTTGGGAACCATAAATGTGATTTAGGATGTGCCCCACGGCATTTCTTCCTCCAGCCTTGGAAATAATTGGGGCCTAAATCCAGGCTTGGGGCATTTATGCAAATACCCTTAATGGTAATGGACATCACGAAGTTTAATAATGATATTTGAGCTTGCTGAGAGCATGCAGAGTGCAAGGAAATGTGTATTTTACTGGTGAGATGGCTGGGAGACAGCATGGAAAGGATTTTTGGGGAGGGGGGGGAGCGTGGCAAGGAGAGTGTAAAACATAAAATAAACCCAAATATGGGGAGGAAACCGAACCCAAAGGAGCCCAAAGGTGGGGGAGGTGATGGAGGGGGTGTGCCAGCCCCTGCTGCCCCCCAAGCCCCCCGACTCACCCATGCTGGCGATGATGCTGTGCACGGGCAGCCGGGAGGGGCCGTCGTAGCTGCCCGCAAAGCCCTTCTTCTTCTGCTTCTCCTCCTGCTTGAAGATGAAGGCAGAGTTCTCCTCCTTGGTGATGTTGATGTAGAAGCAGGTGTCCGAGGCTGCCATGATGTGCCTGGGGCCGGGGTTCAGCAGGATGCTCTTGTTCTCCTCCCTGCGGATGCCGATCAGGCAGACACCGTACCTGGGGAGGGATGGAGCAGGGGCTGGGCATTCCCAGCTGGGGAAAATCCCCTCCTGGCACACACATCTTTTATGGAAAATCCTTTCCTTGGGATTTTTCCTCCTGAGAAGCTGAGAGGCCTCAGGAACAAAATGTAAACATTGATTATCTGCTGCTGTGGAATGCAACAGGTGCATCTGGGATTGGTCTCATAGAGTTGTTTCTAATTAATGGCCAATCACAGCTGGCTTGGACTCTGTCCAATACTCGAGCCTTTGTTATCATTCCTTCTTTTCTATTCTTAGCTGGCCTTCTGATGAAATCCTTTCTTCTATTCTTCTATTTATTATTTAATTATATATATTATATTAAAACTAATATAATATATATAATAAAATATATTTTAATATATTTTATATTAAAAAGATATTAAAATATATATTATTATATATATTATATATAGTAATATATAATATATTATTTATATATATATAAATTTATTTTAATATAATGTATTATATTAATATAATGTATTAATATAATGTATTATTTTAATAAGATATTTTATTATAATATATAGCATTTTAATATAATATATATCATAAAATATATTTTAATATATTTTCATTAAAAAGATATTAAAATATATATTATATATATAAATATATATATATTATATATATATTATATATATTATATAATATATATATTATATAATATATATATTATATATATAAATATATATATAAATATTATATATAATATAATTTTATATATATAAATATATAATATATAATAATATAATATATTATATATAATATATTATATTATTATATATTATATATTTTTATATATATAAAAATTATAATTTTTATATATATATAAATTTTGCTTAATATAATGTATTTTATATTTAATAATATATTTAATATAATATATATAATTTTTAATATAATATATATCATAAAATAATAAATCAAGCCTTCTGAAACATGGAATCAGATCCTCATCTCTTCCCTCTTCCTGGGACCCCTGTGAACACCGTCACACCCTCCCGCGGGGGGAGCAGGGGCTGGGCATTCCCAGCTGGGGAAAATCCCCTCAAAAAACCTCACAGCAGCCCCAGCCCTGCCCCCAGGCCTGCAGACAGACAGAGCCCCCTGCCCAGAGCCCCCTGCCCTCACTTCTTGTGCGCGTGGAAGGCGGCGTAGGTGAAGCTCTTGCCCTCGTACTCCATGAAGAACTTGCTGTCCCCCATGCGGATGTGATAGACCTCATTGCCCGAGCAGCGCCCGTACATGCGCTGCCACTGCTCCGGAGACTCCTGGCCCTCCCTGCAAGGGCAGCACCAGCGTCAGCGGGGACCCCCGGGGCTGGCATGGGACCCCCAGGGCTGGGATGGGACCCCCGGGGCTGGGATGGGACCCCCAGGGCTGGGATGGGACCCCCGGGGCTGGGATGGGACCCCCAGGGCTGGGATGGGACTCCCAGGGCTGGGATGGGACCCTGGAGCTGGGATAGGAGCCCTGGTGATGGGATGGGAGCCCTGGTGATGGGATGGGATCCACTGGGGCTGGGATGAGCCCTCCAGGGATAGGATTGGACCCCCGGGGCTGGGATGGGACTCCCAGGGGTGGGATGGGACCCTGGAGCTGGGATGGGACTCCCAGGGGTGGGATGGGACCCCCAGGTGTGAGATGGGACCCTGGAGCTGGGATGGAACTCCTGGGGCTGGGATGGGAGCCCTGGTGATGGGATGGGATCCACCGGGGCTGGGATGAGACGTCCAGGGATGGGATTGGACCCCTGGGGCTGGGATGGGACCCCCAAGGGTGGGATGGGACCCTGGAGCTGGGATGGGACCCCCTGGATTTGGGATGGGATCCCCCTGGATCTGGGCTAGGACCCCCAGGGCTGGGATGGGACCTTCAGGGCTGGGATGGGATTCCCAGGGGTGGGATGGGAACCCTGGAGCTGGGATGGGACACCTGGAGCTGGGATGGGACCCCCTGGATCTGGGTTAGGACCCCCAGGGCTGGAATGGGACCCTCAGGGATGAGATGGGACACATGGAGCTGGGATGGGACCCCCTGGATCTGGGTTAGGACCCCCAGGGCTGGAATGGGACCCTCAGGGGTGAAATGGGACCTCTGGAGTTGTGATAGCCCCCTGGATCTGGGTTAGGACCCCTGGCCCCGGCACAGGTCCCCAAACCCCAGCCAGATGCCAGGGCAGAGCACCAACGATCTCTGGAGCTGCCCCCGAGCCCAGCAGCAGGGAGGTGACAGTGACACATGGCCACGGGCTGCTGGTGCTCTCCCAGGATGGGCTCGCTCTCACTTTGGGCTTTAAGTGCCTTTTTATTTAACGAGGGCTCCTGCAGAGTGCAGGGGGAGGTGCAGAGCCCATGTTGGCAAACAGCCCCGGGCACGGGGTGAGAGGCATCTGGCAGGGATGTTTCATAACTGATTTCATGGCACTTTACCCAAAACTCAGACATTTCTGGCTGGCCAAAGAGTGCAGGGCACACACAACTGCTCTCCTGTGCTGGCAGAGCTCCTTCCAGCCATGCTGGATATAAACCCACCAAAAAACCCTGCAGGGGCTGGGGCTGCTGTGAATTCACCTTCCTGCCAGCAGCACCGTGCCAATACAAAGGTATTTTTTACCTCCAGCCTCTGCAAAGTTGGCATTGCCCAGCCCAACTGCACTGGTGTAGTCCCCTTAGAAAATGAGCTTTTGTTTTTGGCCTGGATGGGGGCCCCAGACCCCATTGTGCTCCCCAGAGCCCACTGTGCTCCCCAGAGCCATCCCAGACCCCATTGTGCTCACCAGAGCCATCCCAGACCCCATTGTCCTCCCCAGAGCCATCCCAGAGCCCATTGTGCTCCCCAGAACCATCCCAGAGCCCCCTGTGCTTCCCAGAGCCATCCCAGACCCTCTCCCCTGAGCTCAGAGACCTCAGCTCTGCCACCCTCCAGGCTCAGGCAGGGGTAGGGCAGGGCAGGGACAGCAGGGGACAGCAAGGGACAGCAGGGGACAGCACTCACTGGCCACGGGAGGTGTGCACCAGCAGCGTGATGAGGGTGGAGGTGGCAGGGCAGACACAGTTCAGTGCCAGCATGGCATATTTGCACTCCTCCTCACACACAACGTGATCTGAAAGGCAGAGGGGACCATCAGGGAGGGCAGGGGGACAGTGCCTGGGAATGGGGTCGTTTTGGGGTGCTGCTGGGCACTGGGTGTTTCCTCCTCCTGCCAGTCCAGGAGGGCTCCCAGCTGACCAAGAGCTGCCGTGCAGCTGCTCCAACTCACCTGCAAACTTGACATGGAATTTATTTTCTGGCTTTAAGATCTGAACATAGAGAGGACAGTTTGGAGCAAAGTCTTTGACAGCCCAGGCCCTCAGGATGGTCTGGTGGTCCTGGACAGGAACAAGAGCAAAAAGAGCTGCATGGTTAATGGTTTCTTGGTTGATGGTCTCTTGGTTGATGGTCTCTTGGTTGATGGTTTCTTGGTTGATGCTTTCTTTCCCCCAAGGTTTCTACACCTGGGGTGAACTGCAAAGCACCCAGCCACCCTGGAGATGTGCAGCAAGGGCTCCTGGTGCTCCCTAAACCCAGCACTGATGGGAAACCAGCAGGAGGAAGGTGAGCCCACAGGGCTCAGCCAGCAGTGTGCTGTGCATGTCTCTGTGCCATCCCCAAGGTTCCCCTTGGCACCCAGCCCCTTCCCAGCACCCTCCCTTGCCAGGCACAGGTGACACCAACACCACCCCAGTCCCTTCTGCCTGAGAAATGCCCCGTGCCCACCCCTGGCTGGACTCACAGCTGCTGTTCTGTCCACCTCGTTCCGGCTGCTGAGGATGAAGCAAGCTTCTCCATTGTCCATCCTGCCAGGAGAGAGCAGAGACCCCATCAGCTGCAGGGCCCACAGGGCTGGGCACTGCCCACCCACCAGGCCCCTGCTGGCACAGACATGTTTGATGAAAAATCCTTTCTTTAGGATCTTTTCTCCTGAGAAGCTGGGAAGCTTCAGCTTCTCCACGTTTTGCTGCTTTGGAATGGGATTTGGAGAATTGCTTACCCAGCATGTGAAATTGTTTTTACTTGATGACCAATGACAGCCACCTGTGTCGAGGCTGTGAGCAGCCACAAGATTTTATTCTCATTCCATTCCTTTCCTTTGCTAGGCTTCTGATGAAGTCCTTTCTTCTATTCTTTTAGTATAGTTTCAATATAGCATTTTCTTTTAATATAATATATATCATAAAATAATATATCAGTCTTCTGAAACATAAAGTCAAGATTCTCATCCCTTCCCTCACCCTGGGACCCCTGTGAACACCAGCACACCCTGCCAGCCCCCAGACCCAGCACAGGCTGGGGTGACACTGCCACTGGGGTGTGCAGGGTGTCCTGTGGAAGTTCACAGGCAGCCCTGACATGGGAAGAGACAAGAATCTTGACTCCATGTTTCAGAAGGCTGATTTACTATTTTATGATATATATTATATTAAAAGAAAATAATATAAAAGAATAGAAGAAATTAATAATACTAAAAGAATAGAAGAAATTATTTCATCAGAAGGCTTGAAAGGAAAGGAAGGAATGGAATGATAACAAAATCTTGTGACTCTCAGAGAGTCCAAGCCAGCTGGACTTTGATTGCCATTAATTAAACACAACCACATGAGCCAATCACAGATCCACCTGTTGCATTCCACAGCAGCAGATAATCAATGCTTACATTTTCTTCCTGAGGCCTCTCAACTTCTCAGGAGAAAAGATCCTGGCAAAGGGATTTTTCAGCAAATATCATGGCTACAACAGTGTCCCTCTGCTCACTTGGCTCTCATCAGGTCCTGGTCCTTGAGTGCAGAGCCCTGGAGGTAGATGACCCTCTGGGACCACAGGGGGATCTGCAGCACGCGCCGCACCTGGATGTCCATCTCCGTGGGGCACAGGATCACCACGTAGTAATCCTGCAGGACAGAGGCCACTGCTACAGGAACCTCCTCCAGCCAGCTCCCATCAGCTCTCGGAGGTCTGTGACACACTCAGGATAGCTCAGCCTCCTTTGGAAGCATAAAAATCAGCAGGATGGCTTCTGTTGCAGTGTTAGAAACAAAAGGGTTTAATAAAAGGCAAAGCAACAAACAGAAAAACCAAGCCAAGTGCTGGACGTTCTTGCTCTTGGCAAAACACTTTACAAAAACAGAGGTTTTTAGAATGGGGGTTCAGGGGACAAGAAATCTGGGCGTGTCCAGCCTTTCTCCTTCTTCTTCTTGGCCTCCATCTCCTGCTGTGATGGTGGCACTTCTAGACTGGTTTAGAGTAGAAGCTCACCGTCTAACATAGGTGGGAGGTATTGGAAAGTAATTGTAAACATTGTACACTTAGTTTTAGATTGGTATAGAGTAGAAGCTCACCGTCTAACATAGATGAGAGGTATTGGAAAGTAACTGTAAATATTGTACATATTGTACATGTAGTTTTAGATTGGTTTAGAGTAGAAGCTCGCCGTCTAACATAGATGAGAGGTATTGGAAAGTTATTGTAAATATTGTACACTTAGCTTTAGATTGGTATAGAGTAGAAGCTCACCGTCTAACACAGGTGATAGGTATTGTAATTGTAAACATTGTACATGTAGTTTTAGATTGGTTTAGAGTAGAAGCTCACTGTCTAACATAGATGAGAGGTATTGGAAAGTAATTGTAAATATGGTACACGTAGTTTTTAGTATAAAAAGATAACACTGCCCTGGGGCAGGCAGAGTGCTTCTGTCTGTCCTGTTGAGCGCATCTTGGCAGGCCAGGAGAAAGAATTTTATAGATAAGATACAATAAACAACCTTGAGACCAAAACTGAAGAGCTCTGACTCCTTCAACCACCAGGCTGGGACAAGAGACTTTCTAACACCTCGGGGTCACTCTGACCAGCAAAAACCCCAAGAGTATCCTATGGGGAGAGCATGAGCCCGGCCTGGGGCTCACCTGCAGGCGAGGGTGGGCGTAGAACTCGTTGAGGAAGTCCATGAGGAGGTCGATCTTGAGGGAGCTGACGCACAGCACCACGTGCTTCTCGGTCTGCGCGCGGTGCCGGCTGTAGTTCCCCCCGGACTTCTGGCGCTCCATCCACAGGTACACCAGCTCCTCGAACTGCAGGGGGCACGGAGCTGATGTCCCCAGGGCAGGGCTGGCAGCCCCTCCCCGCCCCCAGGCCGTGCAGGTCTCACCTGGAGAGGCAGCACCACCAGGGCCACGCAGATCATGATCACCACGAGCAGCTGGGAAGGCCAAATCTTTGGTGTCACGTCTCCGTAGCCCACGGTGGAAAAGGTGACGATGCAGAAATAGAAGGACTTGAAGAGGGAGAGCTTCTCACCTGCTCTTTCTAAGTGCTGGATGCCGCAGGTCCTGGAAGGGAAAAGCCCCGTCACGGCAGGGAGAGCCCCACACACCTGCAGCTCAAAGCCATCCTGCTCACACAAGTGTCACCCAAACCTTGCTGGGCCCAAATTGTACCCTCCCTCCCTTAAACTCATCCAACAGCAGGGCTGGGAGCACCACTGAGCTCTGAAATAGCATTAGTCATCCACATCAGAGCATCTTCTTTATTACCAAAAACTCATGAGCCTAAAAGCCTCATTTCCCCTCCATTCAGCAACTTAATGGTTTAATATGCCTCCAACCCAGAGCAAGGGAGCCAGAGGAGAATTCAAAGCCTAATTCAGAGCTAAATAGCCAGTGATGAGCTCTGCTCCCCTGCCCAAAGGAACACCCTGGATGCTGGCAATGGCAGGGAAAGGGCCCAGTTAATTAGCAGGAGCCCCAGTGGCCAATTACACAAATGACCTGAGGAGCTGTGAGGTGTGGGGGAGGAAGAGCTCGGCTGGAGCCTGGGAGGGAGCTGGGTTCTGGTGAATGAACCATCCCTGGTGCACGAGCCACCCTTCACCTGTCCCTGGGGGAAGCTGCTGCCCCTGCCCTCCTGTCCACATCCCCCAGCTGCCTCTGGCTACACCCTCACTCCCTGATCAAACCCTGGAACAAGGCAGGATCAGGAGTTTGGCTCTCAGGGTGCTGGGGATGGAGAAGAGCAGGGGAAGGTGTGAGCCCAGCTCTGCCAGCTGCTCCAGATGGGCACAGCTGGATTCTGGGGTGGGTACAGCTGGATTCCCAGGATGGGCACAGCTGGATTCTGGGGTGGGCACAGCTGGATTCCCAGGATGGGCACAGCTGGATTCTGGGGTGGACATGGCTGGATTCCCAGGATGGGCACAGCTGGATTCCCGGGGGTGGGCACAGCTGGATTCCCAGGATGGGCACAGCTGGATTCCCGGGGTGGCACAGCTGGATTCCCAGGATGGGCACAGCTGGATTCCCGGGGTGGGCACAGCTGGTTTCTGGGTGGGTGGGCACAGCTGGATTCCCAGGATGGGCACAGCTGGATTCCCAGGGTGGGCACAGCTGGTTTCTGGGTAGGTGGGCACAGCTGGATTCCCAGGATCAGGAGGGGGGTTTAGAGAACTGGAGAGCAGCACTCACCCCGTGAAAACGAGACACAGGAGGGTGCAGATGAGGATGAGCACCTGGTTGAACATTGCTGACTGTGTCCTCTGGATGGCCCGGTGCAGATCGTTCTGGGGAGACAGGGGAGGGCTCCCACCAGCTCACACAGCCTGGGGGCACCAACTGCTGCCTTGCAGTGCCCTCCCCAGTGAAGGGCAAGCCTGGATTTAGCCCTTGGGAAGGGATGTGCATTCCCATCAGCAGGGCTGGGATTTGAGAGCTCCAGTGGGAACAGGGGAATGGCTGGAACACCTCACCCCAACCACCCCTGTCACTGTGGTTTGGATTCTGAGGGGTTCCTGGTCACAGCCTGGCATTCCCAGCCTGGCATTCCCTGGCACACACCAAGCTCCAAATCCTGCCCCAGAGCTGGAGCAGCCAAGGGTCCCCTCCCAGTCCTGCTGCCCCTCACATCCCCCAGGAGCTGGACAGAAGGGACCACTCACAATCATGTTCTCCAGGGCGTACTTGGCCAGCCAGCAGTTCAGAAACACTGGAATGAACAAATTCCGCAAAGGAGGCCAGAATATCTACAAAAGCAAGGGTTACTTGCAGAGAAATCCACGTTCTTTTAAAAAAATGGAGCCACAAGCAGCCAATCCTCCCCGTGTGGAAGGATCCAAACCCAAGCTGAGCAGAAGCTGCCACCAAACAGGGCCCTGCTTCCCTGGCTGCAGCAGAGCAGCTGGAAAGGGAGGATGGGGTTTGGGATAACACTCCAGAGAAAATCATTATATTGTCAAATATTGAAGGGAAAATTTCCTGCCAGCCTTAAAAACCACTTGGCCAGAAACTCATTTGTTTTAATTTCACCACCAAAATACAGCAATTACTACACTGAGAGCTGCTTTAAATGCCACCAGGACACACTCACCGTGATGATGAACGGCACCGTGTTGATCATCTCCAGGATGAAGGAAATGCGAAAAATCTGCTCCCAGATGTTCCCCTGAGCAATTAAAACCACATAAAAATCAGATAACCTTAAAAACTCCCCAGAGGACAATTGAAGTGATCCCACACTGCCACAGACCCTGCTGGATGAGGGTGGAGGAGAGGTGCAGTGGTGGTGGCAGGCACTCTGGGAGCAGGAAATATTCCCAAACTCCTCAGTCCTCTCCACAGCCACTGTCACTGCTGCCACCCCGAGCTGGGGGACAACAACACTTCCTGCAGGGATGGAGAGTGACAGTGACAGTGGCAGTGGCAGCTACAGATTGCTGGCACTGGGAGCAGGGGTGACACAGGGTCTGAGCTCTGCTGCCAGCCCTCCCCTGGTCCCTGAGAAGATGCCATTTGTCAAGGTCACTTTTTCTGGCCATTTCAGGTGGCTTTGGTCCAAAGGAGTCAGCTTGTGCCTCTCCTTGGAGCAGTGCCACTGCCTCGGGAGGGATGAGCAGGAGTGACCCTGCCGAGCTCAGGAAACCTGGGATGTGTCAGCCTGACAGCAGGAACAGCCAGCCTGCCTTAAACAGCCCTGAGTGTCTGAGAAAACACGAACAGCAGAGATTCTGCCCTGCACACCCAGCAGCCCGAGGAGGAATGAGAAAGGAAAACATCCAGAGGTGGCAGACAAACACATCCTGAATCCATTCCCGGGGGGCAGAGGAGGCTGAGCCCTCCTGGCCCAGGCTCTCACCTTGTAGCTGAGATAGGTGAGCAGCATGGTCTCCAGGAAGCTGATGAGGGCGATGCTGACCTGCAGGGACACACACGGGGGGCTCCAGGGCTCTCTCCAGGTGATGGGAGCCCCCCGAGCCCCCCCAGCCCCCGGGGGTGGCACAGGTGGGGCAGAGCCCCCAACCCTGCACACCCAGCAGGGGCTGCTCACCTGCACGGCCCACAGAGGGGTTTTCCTGTCCACCCAAAAGATGTGGGACCTGCAAAGAGACCCAGAGGGGATCTGAGCTCACCTGTCAGGGTTTTCACCTCCCCAAATGCAAACCTCAGGAGCTGCTGCTCCCTCCTGCTCAGTTTGCTGAAGCAGCCCCTGCACTGGAATTCAGCCACTCCCAAGGGTGCAGCAGAAGGATTTGGTTCTGGGATGCTGCTTCACAGCCCCAGGACCAAGAATGGCTTCAGGGAGCTGCCAGCAGAGCCAGCTCCATCCCTCTGCTCCCCCAGCCTGGCAGAGCTGGCCCAGGGCACCGAGCAGCTCCCACTCACCAGTTGATGTTGGTGGACTGGTTGAAGGCTGTGTAATTCTGCTTCTCACATTCCCAGCTGGAGAGAAAGAGCAGGGAAAGCAGTCAGGGGGGACCAGGGATGCTGGGATTGACCCCCGGCAGAATTTCCATGGATCCAGACACCCTGATTCCTGCAGCCAGGGCTTGGCACAGGAAAAGTCTCCCCCAAGCAGCCTTGGACATCTCATTACTGCAGGACAAAACCCTTCAGATGCTTCAGCCCTAGCAGAGATGCTGAGGAATGCTGATTCTCCCTCCACAGAGCTGCAGGGAGCTGTGAACTGGGAGTTACCAGGTCACAATCAGCACAATTTGCTGAGCTGCAGCTTCTGGGATGAGGCTGGCTGTGCCCCCAGTGCCCTGGCAGGCTGCAGCCCCGAGCTGAGCTCTGCCTGCCCTGCTGGGAGGGCTCTGCTCCCTCTGGCCAGCCTTGCTGCTGCCACACTCCCCCAGGAAAATGGGATTCCCTGAGGTGCAGCTGTGCTGAAGCTCTCAAGGATGAGCATCCGTGTCCTGCTTAACTCTCACAGGTCTGGAAGCACTTCCAGAACTTGGTAGTCTGCAGCCTTTATAAGGAGAAAATCAAATCGACAATTATCCAAGCTCTTAGGGGAAAAAATCACATTGTACACGAGCTAAACGAAGCAAGGACACATTAAAAATAGGCTTATACTGAAAGCCAGCACAAAGCTGATGTGTGGAATCATCCATCACCTCAAGGATCCACACAGCACACCGTATTTCCCTCTCAAGTGCTTAAATGGGATTTAGTGTTAATGTCTTCAAAATATTTGCATGGTGCTGCCCTGGAGTGGCTGAGCTCTCCCTGTGCCTGAAGGCCACGCTGAGCTCCTGACAGAGGCAGACAGAACTTGGAAATGAACACGACCTGAATTTTTCCACCCTGCTCTGCTCAGGGCCTGTAGATGCCCCCACACCCATCCAGGGGTGTGAGCAGGGGCCTCCAGCCTGGGAAGTTTTGTTAAAGCCCCAATTCAAACAGCTGTGTGTAGGAATCTACAAAATTAGAGGGTTTTTGCAGGCCTCAGAGACAGCAGAAATGTGATTAGAACTAAGCAGCAGCCATGAGATGGGTCAGTAGAAAAATTATTTTAACTTTGCCTGATCAGCCTCCAACTGTTACACAGATGCTAACAGCTTGCAGTAAGCTCAATTCCCCACAAAATCTTACTAACATACAATTCAATGCCTTAAGAAAAACGTTAGAAGATCATCTGACACAACGTACAGATAAATTTGAAAAGCTCCTAGAAAAACAAGAAAAAATTTGAGAAAAATCTGTTAGTACTGTACACTTAGACTCTGATAAAAAGACTTGTTGCTTTGCTTTACCAATCACACAAAGCAAAGCATATTGCTACTATCAATATGCCTTTGCTTTGTGTCATTGGTCAAGAAGCTTAAAAAGCAAGCTGTAACATTAAATTCTGTGTCTGCTGCCTAGAATGTGAGCTGCTGGCATCTTCCCATTGTCACAACCATGCAATGAGACTGATGCTGGAAAATAAAACAGCTCAAGGCACGTTCCACAGCATCCCCGTCTCGTTCATGGTGTGTAAATAGCCCCCCGTGCCAGAGACAGCTGTGGTGGGGTGGAAAACCCATCCTGAGCCATGGCACAGCCCCAGTGAGCCCGGGGGCAGCCGTGGCACAGCCCCAGTGAGCCCGGGGGCAGCCGGGGCTGGGAGCACCCTGTGCCATTGTGCCATTGCCATCTCACCAGCCGATGCCCTCCTCGGGGTTGTCCAGCAGCACGCGCACGATGTACAGCAGGCACGTCAGCAGCTTCAGGGAGAAGTTGAAGAGCCGGATCCTCAGGCCTGTGGGAGGGCAGCAGGGATGGGGCAGCACTCCTGGGCATCCCCACAGACCCCAGAGAGCCCAGCAGCCCCCCAGCCCAGCCCCACAGCACAGCAGCCCCTGATTCCCCAGGGAGCTGCAGCAGCACTGCCCAGGCTTTGCCCAGCTCCACGTGTCACAGACACAGGAGACCAACACAGAGATAAAGAACCATGAGTCAGCTCCTTGCTGACCCCAAACATGAGAGAGAGACACGAGGAGATGCTGGAGTGTATCCCCCTCATCAGCAGGCACCCATCTAACAGCAGCAGAGCAGCACTGACCACACCTTGCAGGAGCAGGGGTGATGAGGAAAAGCTGCTGCTTCATCCACTCTGCCTCCCCAGCCAGTTCATGGGGTTATTACTCAGATTACAAGTGAGAAATCCATCACATTTTCATTAAAAACTTCCCCGTGGGCACCCTGTTGTGCAGCTTTTTAGCAAGACAACAGGATGCAGGAGGGAGAAGAAAAGGCAAATTTATAAATGAACGAGCAGGCCCCCTCCAGACAGCTAATGACATCTCGGAGGAAGAAAATAAAAACACCATTAGTCAAGTGGAGACTAATCCCCATGGCTGGAGCAGGAGAGGGCAATCACAGCCTGCCCTGGCTGTCCCCAGAGCCCCAGGAAGGCACAGCCAGCCCCAGAAGGGGACATTGGCACCCTGATGGGGACATTGGCTCCCTGATGGGGACATTGGCGCCCTGATGGGGACATTGGCTCCCTGATGCACCCCCTGCTCCCAGCCAGCTGTTTGTCACGCTGTGGCTGTCCCCAGGGAGCAGAGGTGGCAGGATGTCACAGACATGTTTTATGAAAAATCCTCTCCTTAAGATTTTTCCTCCTGAGAAGCTGAGAGGCCTCAAAACCAAAATGTAAACAATGATTATTTGCTGCTGTAGAATGCAACAAAAAAAACCTGTGATCGGTCTCATGGAGTTGTTTCTAATTAATGGCCAATTGCAGTCAGCTGGCTCAGACTCTGTCTGAGCCACAAGCCTTTGTTATAATTCTTTCTTTTTCTATTCTTAGACAGCCTTCTGATAAAATCCTTTCTTTTATTCTTTTAGTATATATAATATAATATATATTATATATTATAGTATATATATATAACATATACTATATATAATATAATATAATATAATATAATATAATATAATATAATATAATATAATATAATATAATATAATATAATATAATATAATATATATATTATACATACTATATATAATATAACATAACATAATATAATATAATGTAATATAATATAATATAATATAATATAATATAATATAATATAATATAATATAATATAATTTATTTTATGATATATATTATATACTAAATATAATATATATCATAAAATAATATATATATCATAAAATAATAAATAATATATGTCATAAAATAATAAATCTAGCCTTCTGAAACATGGAGTCAGTTCCTCCTCTTTCCCCTCATCCTCGGACCCCTGGGAACACGGTCACAGTGGGAGGGAACCTCTCCTCCCCATGGAGAGCATCCCCAAACCAAGCTGACAGCACCCAGCAAAGGGACAGGGGACAGCCCAGGCTGGGGACACGCGGGGACAGGGCCACCAGCAGATGGCAATGGCTCCTCATCCCCCGGCCGGAGCGCGGCTCTCCCGGGCCGGGCAGGGCTCGGCTCTCGCACCCCGCGCCCGCAGCACTCACTCGATCGCTGGTTTTTGATGAAGAAGAGCTTCAGCCGCTCCTTGAAGGTGTTTTCATTCACGTAGAACTCGACCTGCACCCTGCGGGGAGAGCCCCCAGCGGGGCCGTCAGTGGGGGCACGACCCGGGCAGGACCCCCAGGAGCCCCCCAAGAGCCCCCCGAGCCCCCATCCCCCTGGGTGACCCCCTGACACCCCACAGTGACCCAGGCTCGGGATGGGCTCCCGGCTGTCCCCGCAGTCCCAAAGCAGGAGCAGCACCGGCCAGGAGCCCCAGGGACCCCCAGAGCAGCCGGTGTGACCCCCCCAGGGCCAGCTCAGTGGGGACCCGGGGCTTGGCTGTGGCTCACACACAGAGAGAGCAGAGCCACAAACTTCTCCCTTCACACAACTTCAGAACGTCCAGAACCTCCCAAAGAGCAGCTCTGGAGCTGCCTCTCCCCTTTTGTCTGCTCCAGCAGAGCAGAGCTGGCACAGACAATGTCCCCAATGTCCCCAGTATGTCCTGGCTCTGTCCGTGCCCTGCCTCTGCCTGGGGAGGAGACACACTCAGCTTGGAAGCTGTAAAAAAAACAATTCCTCTGTAAACAGAGAAAATTTCCCTTTGTTGCTAAGATACCGCTCTTGGTCATTCCAGAAAAACCCAGGAGCTGACAACGAGCTCCAAACTCCACCCAGGGCCACTGGTGGTGGCTCCTGGCAGGTGACAGTGCCAGGGCAGAGCATCACCTGCAGCATCCGGCAGGGAGGAGCAGCAGGTGGGGCTGGAAATTCCATCCCCGCCTTCCCTGGCTTCTCCTGCCTCCCCTCGGCCAGCCCCACATCCCAGGGGTGGGACAAAACCTCCCCGGGGCTGGATCGGGGCTCCTGCAGGCTCTGGGATGCTGGATGGGGCTGTGCAGGGTCTGGGATGCTGGATGGGGCTGTGCAGGGTCTGGGATGCTGGATGGGGCTGTGCAGGGTCTGGGATGCTGGATGGGGGCTGTGCAGGCTCTGGGATGCTGGATCGGGGCTCCTGCAGGCTCTGGGATGCTGCATGGGGGCTGTACAGGCTCTGGGATGCCGGATGGGGGCTCCTGCAGGCTCTGGGATGCTGCATGGGGGCTGTGCAGGCTCTGGGATGCTGGATCGGGGCTCCTGCAGGCTCTGGGATGCTGGATCGGGGCTCCTGCAGGCTCTGGGATGCTGGATCGGACCTCCTGCAGGCTCTGAGATCCTGGATGGGGGCTCCTGCAGGCTCTGGGATGCTGCATGGGGGTTGTGCAGGGCCTGGGATGCTGGATCGGGGCTCCTGCAGGCTCTGGGATGCTGCATGGGGGCTGTGCAGGCTCTGGGATGCCGGATGGGGCTGTGCAGGCTCTGGGGCGCCGGATGGGGGCTCCTGCAGGCTCTGGGATGCTGCATGGGGCTGTGCAGGGTCTGGGATGCTGCATGGGGGCTGTGCAGGCTCTGGGATGCTGGATGGGGGCTCCTGCAGGCTCTGGGATGCTGGATGGGGGCTGTGCAGGTAAAGCAGTCCCAGCTCAGCTCACCTGCCCCTCCTGGCTCTTTATCATCGCCCGCAGCCCTTGGCAAAGCCAAATCCATCACCCTGGATGGGGCTGCTCCTGCTGAGCGCCGTGAAGCGCCAGCGGCTCCTCCTGCCCCGGCTTTCGAGCGAGCACAGCACACCCTGCTCCTCCCCGGCCGGCCACAAAGGAGTTCAGAGCCCTGGATTCCCCCTCTGGCTGCTTTCAGCAAGCCTAAGGAAGCGCTCCTGTCATTGCTCCTTTTCCAGCTGCTTGCAAGAGGTCCCCGAGCCCTCACCAACCCAGCCCGGGTAGAGATTGAGGGCGGCAAATTCCCAGTGACAATCGCTGCCATCCCACCCCATCCCGCAGGTGCCAGCTCCGACCACATCCTGATTTATTGGGCATGGAGGGATGAATGTTTACCAAACATCCATGCCCAGCTGATCAGGCAGCAAATTGAGAAGGGATTTTACAAGAACTTCACCCCGGGTTCCACCCCAGCCGGCCTGAGGGGAGGGGGCCAGAGGGGCTCTGCACCACACCTGGTCCTGTCACCACGAGAAGGAACAGCCCCAGACCCCACTGCAGGAGAATTTCCAAGCACAATCCTTGAGGAGCAAGCAGCCTCAATGCAGAGCCTCAGAGCCCAGCCTTTACACCTGCTCAAATTCATCCTTTCCACAGCCAGACGCCGCAAATCATTTTTCTGTGCCAGGGCATAAATCAGCTGTCACAACTGCTCACAATGCTGCACACGAGATAATTGCTCCTTCTCCTTATTAAAAATGGCCAGGAAGTGCTGGGAGCTGGCGTTCAGCTCCGACAGCAGTGCTGAGCACCCCATTCATCAGAGCCCCCGAGGACTGAGAGCCTGGAGGAGCTGCAGACTCCAGGGAGCACAATTCCTCTGCCAGACACTTGTCTGGGATCAAAGCAACAAACAGCTGAATAAATCTCTGCCATCAGACAGATGGTTCACTGATCTGTGGAGCTGTGGCCCACCTCGAGACAATGACTGTAATTGCTGGTGGATAAAAGCACTAAATGATCAGATCTAACTCTCTGTGATAAAGTGGCCCCCGGATCCATCCATCCCATGGCTGCAGGAGGAAAAAACACTGGGAAAACAACAAAGCCATGTATTGACTGGGGGGAACAGGGTGTTTGACACTGCAGAGAGATGAGGAAATAAAAGAATGTGGAGGGAACACGTTCCTGTGCAGGCAACCTGCCAAGGATGAGCCCCAGATCTTTGTGGGGGCCCCACTCTGCAGGTGAATCCAACACCCCACAGCTGAACGAGGGATTGCTCTTCCCAGGCAGCAGCACCATCCCAAAGTATCAAAGCTCCTACTCCATTTCCAGCTGAGGGAAGGAGATGATATCATGTAAAACATACCCTTTAATTTTCATTGTCAGGAAGTTAACGGGGAGTAAGAATCAAGCAAATCTCTGACTGCATCATCACCACCCCAAAACACACTGTGACAGCTCTGCCTTCGCAGCAGCTCAGCCACGATGGGGTGCTCAAAGTGTCCCATGGCTGGGCATCCTTCCCACCTGGAGCATCTTTTTCCCACTTGGAACATGCCTCCCACCTGGAGCATCCTTCTCACCTGGATCATCCCTCCCTCCTGGAGCATCCTTTTCCCACCTGGAGCATCCCTCCCATCCTGGTGCCAGCTCATCCCAGGCCACTCCAAGGGTCCCCCAGCTCCACAGTTCCCCCACTGAACCCCCCCAGGCCATGTAAACAACGATGCTGGTACAAGTTTAGTTGCAGCCCTCTGCTTGGAAGTGTAATTACTGCTATTATGTTCTTCATAATGCCTGAGCGACTTCGTTTTCTTCGCTCAGTTATTTATTGTACTTTATTAATCTAAGATTAGAGGCAATTTGGTGTAAGATGATGAGTTCCCAAAAAAAGACACAATAGTTTGTTCAGAAAAGTGCAGGATGAAAGGGCAGGAGGAGCACACCACAGCCCACCTGCATTAAAATAGACACTGAGGGGCACAGCCCCTGCTCCAGCCTTTCCATTTCCCCAGAGCTGGGACAGTTCTCTTAAAAAGGAGGAAAACACAAAAAAATAGGAACCCATGCAGGGATTTCTTGTCCCAGGAAGCTTCTCAAGGAATTTCTCCCATCACGTAGCAGGATGCAAACAAGACTCTTCTGATTTTTTTGGGGAGTGGAGGGAGTACCTAACAAACCAGCAAAACCCCAGAAATCTCCAATCTGGTGGGTGCCAACAGTCACCTCTGCCAAGGCAGCCAAAGTGAGACCCCATTTCACCCCTCTGCTCCAAATGAGTTCAGCTGACAGCTCTGCACCCTCCATTCAAACCCACATGGACCAAACCCACAGAAAATGTGGCTGCACCACGCTGGAATTACAGGGATGTGCTGCTGGGCTCCTGGGGCAGGCTGTGGGTACCAGCCACGGCTCAGAGGAAGGAGAGGAGCAGGGCTGGCGGTGCAGGTCTGCAGCATTTCCTCTCCCAGCAGCCCCAGGAGGCTGTGCAGGATGCTCTGAGGGCACCGTGCCATGGCCAGGCTGCCTCCGGGAGCAGCCGGTGCCAGCTGGAACCTGAGCAGAGCCAGAATCCTTCCCAAATAAACCACAGAACCTGCCAGGCTGGGCTCAGGTACCTGCTGATGAAATACCCAGGCAGCTCCAGCCCTCCTGATTCCCTTTGGGATGTTTTTCCCTTTCCCCCACCATTTCTGTGATGGTGTTTGGACACGGAGGCTTCACCAGACGGGTGCCATGGACAAGCTCTGTGCCCTGTGTTTGCCATCCTCCATCCATCCCAGGTGAGCAGAGGATGGGACAGCTCCAGCCCTGCCCAGGAGAGCTCCCAGAGCGGGGTTTGGGGACAGGAAAGGGAATTGCTGAGCAGCTGCGTGCACACAGACAGCCTGGGCGCCTGCCAAAGGCAGCACCGGCAGCGCAGAGCTGCCCCCGCGGTAATTGAACAATTACTCAAAGGAGGAGGAACGGCTTCAAACTCAGGCAGGGATGGCTCCAGGGGCTTCTCCTGCCCTGCCGGGTCCCTCACGGGCTGGGGGATGCTCGGGCTCACCCTCCCGCCAGGACGGAGCCCTGCCCAGGGCTCTGCAGCCGGGGATGGGTCGGATTCTCAGGGACCGTGGAGCACCCGGAGCGCTCCCACTGCGGCAGCTCCTCCCGGGAATCTGGGGCACGTTTTAAACAAAACAGCACAAAACAGCCTGGGAGGGACGGGGAGCTGCGGTTGGCTGTGCCTGCTTTGGGGCTGAGCCCCTCTCCCAGTGCTGAGCCAGGGAGGGAAGGGGAGAGGGGGGATCCCTCTCAGGGGGGATTTCAGGTGCTGGGGAGGGACAGGACAGCACTGGGGACACCACGGGCAGGGCCAGCACGGTCCAAAAGGCCAAATATTGCAAACAGGGCAAATCTGCCCACTTTCAGTGAGTTTTCTCATCCCACATCCCTTAGTGGGTGCAGCAGTGAAGCTGCTCTCCCCCTCATCCCAGAATCCCAGGTGATCCTCAGGGATCACAGCAGCACCAGCCCCGAGGGGCTCAGCAGATCCCACACCAGCCTGGGACAGGCAGTGTCACATCCACCATGGCACAGGCACTGTGCCAGCATCACAGCCACCTTGGCACTGTCAGAGTCACCACAGCACTGTCACAGCCACCATGGTATCACCACAGTCATAATGGCACTGTCACAGCAAATGTGGCACCATCACAGCCACCACGGCACTGTCACAGCCACCGTGTCACCATCACAGCCACAACTATGCCACTATCACAGCCACCATGGCACTGTCAGAGTCACCATGGTATCATCATAGTCATTGTGTCACCATCACAGACACCATGGCACTGTCACAGCCACCATGGCACTGTCAGAGTCACCACAGCACTGTCACAGTACCATGGTATCACCACAGTGATTGTGGCACTGTCACAGCCACCATGTCACCATTACAGCCACAACTATGCCACCATCACAACCACCATGCCACTTTCAGAGCCACCATGGTATCATTACAGTCATTGTGTCACCATCACAGCCACAACTATGCCACCATCACAGCCACCATGGCACTGTCAGAGTCACCACAACACTGCCACAGTCACCATGGTATCACCACAGTGATTGTGGCACTGTCACAGCCACCGTGTCACCATCACAGCCACAACCATGCCACCATCACAGTCACCATGGTATCACCACAGTCATTGTGGCACTGTCACAGCCACCATGCCACCATCACAGCCACCATGGCACTGCCACAACCCTGCCAGGAAAGGCAGCTGCCCCTCCTGGTCCCTGCAGCCCCAGGAATGATTTCCCTGCTGAGGCTCATCCCAGACCACACCAGCAGGATCCAGTCCCACATCAGCCAACACTGCCCAGGGAGCCAGGGATGCTGTGGCACAGCTTGACCCTCAAGCCCAAGGACTTGTTTCTTCAAGGCTTCATGCATTTACCATGGGAATCAATCTGTAAAAAAACCTCCTGTTTTATTATGGAGTGTGATTTTTTTTGCCCAAAGAAAGAATTGATATTGCCAAGCACTCTGCAGCAAATTAAACCCAGCTGGGTGCAGGTAATGTCATCCTGGCTCCAGCAGTAATGCTGCAGTTGTATTTCTGGGGGATGAGAAGCAAATTCCAAGCAGTCACTACAGGGAAAAATCCTGCTCAAGAGTAGGTTTGGCCTCCAGGGCCATTTATCTCTCACCATGCCCTGAACTCATCCTGGTGTGCCAGGGGGACAAGGGCTGGCACAGACTGCAAAGGGCTCCATGGGCCTGAGGAAATGCAACAGAAATCTCCTGCTTGACTTTTAGTTCTTTTATACATATATATAATTTTTATTAGGGAGGACATTGCAATGGAAATGGGATTTTTATCGATTCCTCGTTCCCTGAAGGCAGCTGTAATCCCTCCCAGCAGCTGCAGAGCTCATTTCCAGGCACCAAACCAAACACTGGAGGAAACAGGGACACGCTCAGGGCTTCAAGCTGTAGATAATAAAATACTTTGGGCTGAAGGGACCTTAAAGTTCATCCTGTTCCACCCCCTGCCTTGTGCAGGGACACCTTCCACTATCCAAACCCTGTCCAACCTGGCCTTGGGCACTGCCAGGATGGGGCAGCACCTCCCATCCAAGGTTTGGATGGTGCTCATGGCTGGGCAGGGGCACCACTCGCTCCAAAATAAGATAATTACACCAAAATAAGATAATTACACTTCTACTAAAGGTTAAAACCCCAAAAGGGAAGCAGCAGTGGGATGGCAGGCTGTGCTCCCTTTGGCCTGTTTGTTTTGCAACATTGGAGAGCGACACTCATGAGTCTGCTCCTGTAATTGCTTGTGCTGATGAATCTGCATTGTTTAATTAGGGCTGTGCATGGAGCTCATCCTTAATGGATAATTGCTGATTTGTTGCTATCAGTTCTTCCTCAATAAACTTATTATCTTTTCTTTTAGTTACTGTTAATGAAGTTTTCTTTATACCCTTTTAAAGTTTTGAGCCTGCTTTTCCATATTCCCAATCCCATCCCACATCGGGAAATGAGGAAATAAATTCCAGGGGGTGCACTGGTGTTTGGCCAGCTCCAGACCCACCACAACTGGGAATCCTCCCCAGGGTGGGAATTGCTGAGGGATTTGCTGCTCCCATACACAATTCCTGGATGCCCAGAGCAGTAAAGGACAAATCTTGTGCTTATCAGCTCCCTTCAAAGCACGATCATGGTGGAACCACAGACTGGGTGGGGTTGGAAGGGACCTTGGAAGGTCACCTGGTCCCAGCCATGGGCAGGGACAATTCCACAGGACCAAAAACCAATTCCACAAGACCAGGTTGTTCCAAACCCCATCCCTCCTGGCCTGGAACACCTCCATGGATGAACCATCCACATTAATTTGAGCCAAGGTTAACCACAGCTCCCAGCAGCTGCACACAAACCCAGCTCACCACGTGCTCCAAGCACCCCAAATTTCAGCGGGGTTTTTGCCCTGTGGAGAGCAGGATCAGCTTTACCCCAGGGCAGGCCAGGGTCCCCTGTCCCTCCCCGGGGCACCGGGAAATGCAGGAGGAGAACTTACTGTGAGAAGGAGGAATCCACGCTGAAATCCTCGGCGTGAGGCCTAAGAGCGAGAGCAGCACACACAGAGTGAGGGAACCCCGGCCCCAAACTGCCCCAGCAGGGCTGGGACACCGGGGATGTGCCACCAGGGATGTCCCAATGGGGCTGTGACACTGGGGATGTGCCACCAGGGGTGTCCCAATGGGGCTGGGACACCGGGGATGTGACACTGAGGATGTCCCCAGCAGGGCTGGGACACCGGGGATGTGACACTGGGGATGTCCCAACGGGGCTGTGACACTGGGGATGTGCCACCAAGGATGTCCCAATGGGGCTGGGACACCGGGGATGTGACACTGGGGATGTGCCACCAGGGGTGTCCCAATGGGGCTGGGACACTGGGGATGCGACACCAAGGATGTCCCAATGGGGCTGGGACACCAGGGATGTGACACCAGGGGTGTCCCCAGCAGGGCTGGGACACCAGGGATGTCCTGCTGGGAATGTCCCACTAGGGCTGTGACACTGAGGATGTGCCACCTAGGATGTCCCAATGGGGCTGTGCCACCAGGGCTGGGACACCAGGGATGTCCCCACTGGGGATGTCCCCAGCAGGGCTGGGACACCAGGGCTGTGACACCGGGGATGTCCTGCTGGGAATGTCCTGTTGGGGCTGTGGCACCAGGGATGTCCTGCTAGGAATGTCCCACTGGGGTTGTGGCACCAGAGATGTGCCACTGGGGATGTCCCAATGGGGCTGTGACACCGGCGATGTGACACCAGGGCTGTCCCCAGCAGGGCTAGGACACCAGGGATGTGACACCAGGGATGTCCCAATGGGGCTGGGACACCAGGGATGTGACACCAGGGATGTCCTGCTGGGAATGTCCCACTAGGGCTGTGACACTGAGGATGTGCCACCAAGGATGTCCCAACGGGGCTGTGACACTGGGGATGTGACACTGGAAATGTCTCCACCAGGGCTGTGGCACCAGGGCTCTCCCCACCATGGGTGTCCCCATCGGGAATGTCCCACTGGGCTGTCCCCACTAGGGCTGTCCCCTCTGGAGACATCCCACTGGGAATGTCCCACTGGGAATGTCCCACTGGGAATGTCCCCACCAGGGCTAAGCCACCAGGGATGTCCCCTCTAGGGATGTACCCACTGGAGCTGTCCCCACTGCGGCTGTGCCACCAGGGATGTCCCAACAGGGCTGTGCCCAGTGGGGCTGTCTTCACCAGAACTGTGCCACCAAGGATGTCCCCACTTGGAATGTCCCACTGGAGCTGTCCCCACCAGGGATGTCCCAGCGGGGTTGTCCCCACCAGCAGTGCCAGCACCACAAGGACCAGAGGCCACCCAAGTTCTCAGCCGAGGTCACACCGTGCCTGGGACGTGTCCCTGCTCAGCTCCCGGTGCTGCCCTGCCAGTCACAGCCCCTCAAGGCCTGGGCTCCGTGGACAATCCCAGGTTCTGGGCCTGTTTTGTGCCTTTTGGTTTTTAAAGGGTTCTCACAAACGGCCTGGCTGCTCTGCCTCTAACAGGGCCACTGCTGTGCACAGAAATTGGGCTGTGCAGGGTTGGTGTGCATTGTGCCTCTGCTGGGCTGCTCCACAGACACCAGTGATGAGCAGAGAAAGGAAACAGAGCAAAAAATAAACCAAAAATGAAATCAAATAACAGAGGAACGATGCGGGGGATGAGGGGGTCAAGGCAAGGGGAGGAAGAACGCAGAGAAAAACAAGAGTGGGTGGGAGGCAAAGGGCCTGTGCTCATGTACTGTACATCCCACAGACAGACAGACAGACAGACTGACAGCACAGGGCTATCCAACACAGCAACTCCAGCTGCAAAGCAAAAAATCCCCTTGTGAAAACGATGCTGTCACCAAGACACCCAGGGATGGCCCTGAGTCCCCATCTTTAACTGAGCCTGAGCCCTTCCCTGCTCCAGCAGGGCCCTCCCTCCTTTATGATTCACTGGGAGCCAGGGACACTGAGAAATATCATCACAGCCAAGGGGCCACTGCAGCCCATAAAGATTTTTCTTGCATTTTGCTTTTGCTTTACAAGTCTGCAGCACTCCGGCACAGTTCAAACTAAATAAAAGCAATAAATCCACATTTCAGCAGGAATGGGAGCCAGGAGGAAGCTGATCCATCCCTCAGCTACGAGGAGCAGCCTCCCTGGGACAGGATTTATTTTGCTCCCACTGCTGGGCTCTGCTCTGTGCAGAGCTCATTGCTCCTTCCTCCATCCCAGGTTGCTCCCAGCCCTGTCCAACCTGGCCATGGACACTCCCAGGGATGGGGCACACTCACAGGGAAGGATTTCTGCCCAATATTTCATTTAACCCTGCTTTTTATCAGTGTGAAGCCATTCCCCCTGTCCTGTCACTCCTGGCCCTTATCCAAAGTCCTTTTCCAGCTCTTTTGGAGCCCCTTTTTACTGGGGGCTGCTGTAGGATCTCCCCAGAGCCTTTTCTTCTCTTTACTGGGGGCTGTTATAGGATCTCCCCAGAGCTTTTCTTCTCTGGGCTCAGCTCCTGCCCTGCTCCCTCCTGCCATTTCCCCTCTTCCCTGCTCATTTCCAGCTTGCTCCTGGAGCACTCATTCCCACCAAAGTGCTCTCTTGTGCCACCTCTCACAGCAGGAACGAGCCCTGGGGTGGCTCTGCAGCTGAGCTGTGCCTCAGAGCATCCCTGGCATTTATTCCTGCCCAGCATCCTGGGTTTGTGCAGCTGCAGAGCCTGGGGAAGGAGCCTGGGCTGGCACTGTCCCTGCAGCTCAATTGGATTATCCCAATTAGCACAGGGGCTGCTCGGGCCCCTCCTGCCCTTGGTTTGGAGCAGGGGCTTTTTCTGTCTCATAGGGATCTTTATGGGGAAAAAAATCAGCAAATTATTTGATTTTCTCCTCATCTGGTGCCAGCTGGCAGCCAGGAAAGGTGGGGGAACAGGAGCTCATTCCAGCTGCAGAGGAACCCTCCTGAAAGCCAAACAGCAAAAAAACCCACACAGGTCAGGGGGGTCCTGCAGGACAGGAAGGTTCTGGAGAACTGGGGCCTCCCCCAGATCCATGGGCTCTGTGCCTCCCCCAGAATCAGCCACAATAAACACCTCACTCACACGGAGGCAGCACCAACAAAAGGGATTCCAAAGTCATGGGCAGACAGAAACCTCCCCAAGGGTGGCTTTGGTCACTTTGTGCTGTGGTTAAAGCACATGGAATGAAACAACCTCTTTTTTGGTTACAAAAAGGTGCTTTTGGCTCCCAAATGAGTGAACTTTGCTTAGAGGGAAGAAGTGATTTGAGGTGTCCCACTGAAACCTCTCCTTCTTCCCACCAGGCACCCAAATTCTCACCAACAGCCCAGCTGCTGAGAAAATATGGAGATTTCTCCAAGAAAACCAAAAATCATTCCAAATCTCATCTGGAAAACAGCCATTTTCCAGATCCCAAAACCACTTTAACAGTGATTTATGACATACAGAACCTAAGCCACTTAATGGAGTCAGAAAGGTTACTCTGGCTTTTAATGTGTTTCGGATAATCTACTTCAAATTGACCTTTTTATTTCATCCAGATCTGCCTCGGTGAGAGCAGACAAAGCTCAGCTCACCTCATTCCCATGGAAAACAGCCACAGCTCAGGCAGCCTTGGCTCCCCTGCAGGCTGCAGGGGCTGGAGAGCAGAGCTGTCCCCATACAGAGCAGAGCTGTCCCCACACAGGGCAGAGCTGTCCCCACACAGAGCAGAGCTGTCCCCACACATGGGAGAGCAGAGCTGTCCCCACACAGGGAGCAGAGCTGTCCCCACACAGAGCAGAGCTGTCCCCACACAGGGAGCAGAGCTGTCCCCACACAGAGCAGAGCTGTCCCCACACAGGGAGCAGAGCTGTCCCCACACAGAGCAGAGCTGTCCCTGCACAGGGCAGAGCTGTCCCCACACATGGGAGAGCAGAGCTGTCCCCACACAGGGAGGGCAGAGCTGTCCCCACACAGGGAGGGCAGAGCTGTCCCCACACATGGGAGAGCAGAGCTGTCCCCACACAGGGTGAGCAGAGCTGTCCCCACACATGGGAGCAGGGCTGTCCCCACACAGGACAGAGCAGAGCTGTCCCCACACAGGGCAGAGCTGTCCCCACACAGAGAGCAGAGCTGTCCCCACACAGGGAGGGCAGAGCTGTCCCCACACAGGGAGGGCAGAGCTGTCCCCACACAGGACAGAGCTGTCCCCACACAGGGCAGAGCTGTCCCCATACAGAGAGCAGAGCTGTCCCCACACAGGGAGGGCAGAGCTGTCCCCACACAGGGCAGAGCTGTCCCCACACAGGGAGAGCAGAGCTGTCCCCATACAGGGAGAGCAGAGCTGTCCCCACACAGGGAGAGCAGAGCTGTCCCCACACAGGGAGGGCAGAGCTGTCCCCACACAGGACAGAGCTGTCCCCACACAGGGCAGAGCTGTCCCCATACAGAGAGCAGAGCTGTCCCCACACAGGGAGGGCAGAGCTGTCCCCACACAGGGCAGAGCTGTCCCCACACAGGGAGAGCAGAGCTGTCCCCATACAGGGAGAGCAGAGCTGTCCCCACACAGGGAGAGCAGAGCTGTCCCCACACAGGGAGAGCAGAGCTGTCCCCATACAGGACAGAGCTGTCCCCACACAGGGAGGGCAGAGCTGTCCCCACACAGGGCAGAGCTGTCCCCACACAGGGAGGGCAGAGCTGTCCCCACACAGGACAGAGCAGAGCTGTCCCCACACAGGGCCAGCTGAGGTTCCTCGGTGCTGCCAAGCATCCCCACCATGCCAGGCTGGCACGGGCTGCACGTCCCAGAGCAGAGCAGAGCAGGGAGGGGTGGCAGAAAGGAGAGGAGCAGAGGGGGAAGGAACTTCTTGGCTGCTTCAGACCTGCCCCCACCTTTCAAGCTCCAGCCCCTGACAAGAGGGGAAGGCTCTGTTCGAAGGTGAGGAGACAAAAGCACGTTTATTATTAGAACAAAGCCATAATAAAGCTGGCTTATGTAAAAGAGAGAGCAATCACCTGCCCACCCGTGCTGGGGGCTGAGCAGCACCTTCCACCTCACGCTGCCTCCTCAGCTCTGGCTCCAGCAAAGGCAGGGACCCCTGAGCTGGGCAGGGGGTGTGCACAGCACCCCAAGATCTGGGCCAGCAGAACCAGCTCCCTTCTCTCCAGAGGGGAAAGCAGCCAGCCCCAAGCCCCAACTCTCCTGCAGGGTCTGGGTGGCACTGATCTCCGGTGCCTCATGCAGATAATTGGAGGTTAAATGCTGTTCCTGTGCTCCAGGATGCTCAGAGGGACAGAGCAGCTCAACCCAGCTCACACAGGGACACACTGTTCACACAGGGTCCTGCTCCCTCCCAGCAAACTCTGCTCCTTGCACCGCTGTCTCCTGAATTTTTTGGTAAATGAAGAGCATTAAAAATTCACTTCTGCTGGTGCATTTCCTATTCAATTTACAGCCATCCATTCTGAGCAAACAAACAAAAACATTCATGCCTTGACTTGAAGGCTCTGGAAGTTACAGACACAAGTAATGACCTGCCAACACTGCTCCTGGCTTCAGGCTGCTTTAATAAGCACTTGCAAGGCTCAGAGGCATTTCCAGACCAGGGTGGAAAGGTTTGAAATGTGATGACTTTCTCCCCTGGCTTTGGGAAGGATTTAATGCCTTTTGGAGATGCCTTCGAGGCAGGGTCAGGGCAGGGGGGTGAGGATGAGCCAAGCAAGGTAAGAACCTGGGGAGGCTTCCCAGAGCAGAGCTCATCCTCCAGAGACAGGAGCTGCACCACGGCTCCTGCCATACTGACAGTGAGAAACTCAGCCCAAAATAGCCTGATGTGAGAAGGACAGATGGGAGGAGATGAAAAAAGAAAGTAAAGAGGGGGAGAGAAGGAACGAGCAGGAGGAAGGGGAAGGCGAGAGGAAGAGGCACAGGTCTGCTCACAACGCTGAGAGAGAGGGGAGGGAAGGGCAGCTGTGGGATGAGCAGGGATGGCCCCAGGGAAAGGGTTTGAGCATCAGCTCCCCTGTATGGAGAAACTCATCCAGCTGTGCTGGTGGCACCTGGAACAGCCCCCAGCAGCTGCAGAGGTGCCACCAGAGGGGACAGGAGTGCCACCAGAGCAGCCCCACGGGCAGGGAGCTCAGCAGGAGTGGGCTCAGCTGCCTCCCAGGGCGCTGCTGCTCCAGCCACAGGAGCTCTTTTCCCTGGCATTGCTCTGCAGAAGGAGGCTCACAGCTCACAGCTCTCACACACGAAGTTTGGGAAGCAGCAGGAGCAGTGCCAGAGCTGCAGCAGCCTCGCTGCAGCTGGACAGGCTGACCCAGCCCAGGGGCCAGCCTGGCCTGGAGGCACCTTCCAGAGAGCTGTGCCTCCCCCAGAACCAGCCACAGACTCACTGAGGTGGGAAAGCACCTCTGAGGTCACCAAATCCATCATCAAATCCATCCTCAAATCCATCCTCAACCCTCACCCCCAGCACTGCCCAGCACTGAGCCACGGCCCCACAGCCATGGATCATTGTGATCCCTCCAGGCATGGGGGCTCCACCTCTGCCAGGGCTGCACAACCCTTTTGGTAAAGAGATTTTGCCCCAAATCCAACCTAAATCTCCCCTGGCACAACTTGAGGCCATTTCCTCTCATCCCAGTGATTGTTTCTTGCAAGAAGAGACCGATCCCACCTGGCTAAAGGTAGATGGAGAGGGCAGGCACTGCCAAGCCTGGGCAAAAAGGCCCTGCAGATGCTCAGGTTGCTCTGGCATAGCTCCCTGCCCTTCCTAATGAGCTAAATGAGTCCCTGCAGTCCTGCCAAGTGACTGATCCTGGTGGGGAAAGGACTGTGGGCAAGTTTGGAGGTGGGATGTGAGACCCTGGTGTGCCACGGACCCCCATGGCCCTCTCAGAGGGGTGCCACCCTTACAGCAGGCAGGAAAGGCTCCCCTGAGGAGGGAACATGCCAATCCCCGTGCCCTGATGGGACCTGCTGGGGATGAGGAGCCCAAAATAACCAGAGCAGAAGCCCAAGTGCGAGTGCTGAGCGTGGCATCCTTGGGTGAGATCGTGGCTGCCTGTCAGGGCTATGTAGGGCACCGAGATCCTGGCAGCTCCCCAGGGCCGTGGGAGGAGAGCTCAGGCCCCCAAAGCTCAGCCTGCACCCCCAGCACCCAGCTCAGCCCCACAAAGCTCAGCCTGCATCCCCAGCACCCAGCTCAGCCCCCCCAAAGCTCATCCTGCTCCTCCATCACCCAGCTCAGCCCCCCAAAGCTCAGCCTGCTCCCCCAGCTCAGCCCCCAAAGCTCAGCCTGCTCCCCCAGCACTCAGCTCAGTCCCCCCAAAGCTCAGCCTGCATCCCCAGCTCAGCCCCCAAAGCTCATCCTGCTCCCCCAGCACCCAGCTCAGCCCCCCCAAAGCTCAGCCTGCACCCCCAGCTCAGCCCCCAAAGCTCAGCCTGCACCCCCAGCACTCAGCTCAGTCCCCCCAAAGCTCAGCCTGCACCCCCAGCTCAGCCCCCAAAGCTCAACCTGCACCCCCAGCTCAGTCCCCCAAAGCTCAGCCTGCTCCCCCAGCACCCAGCTCCAGGCTGGCACTGCCCCGTGCCCACAGGGCAAACCCTTTGTGGGTCTGCCCCCTTTCAGGGTGAGCCTGGCACCACACACAGGAGCAGCCACAGCACTTCTGAGAGCTGCAGGGAGCTCAGGGCTGAGCCTGGCTGGGACACGGCCATGCCAGGGCTGTCCCTGCAGGGGAGAGGCCACACGGCTGGGAGGGTGAGCAGAGCTTGGGCCCTTCCAGCACTTTGGGGCAGCTCCAGCAGCTCCAGGGCAGGAAAAGCAGCAGCCAGGCTCGAGTCCTGACAGGAATGAGTCGTGCTGATGAACAGCTCTGCTCACAGTGAGGGATGGCAGCTGCCACTCCCTGCACTGTGACCAGGGGCTGGGACCGTGTCCTGATCTCCAGGATTCCTGCATTTGCACATTGCCCCCATAGCCGAGCCCAGCTGAGCCCCCTGCCCGATTCCTGCCCTGAAAACACCCCCAGCATCCCCCAGACAAGTGCCCAGAAGTGCCAGCAGTGCCACCTGCCCGGCCTGGCAGAGGAGTCAAGGCTGGCAGGAGAGCTGGGGCTCAGCCCTCCCTGGGGACAGCAGAGCCAGGGGAGGGCTGGGAGATGGACCCCAAGGCTGGGAGATGGAGCCCAAGGCTGGGAGATGCCCCAGGGTGGGCACAGACCAACACACTGCCAGCGCACAGCAAAGCCTGGTGCCCCAAAACACTCCCCAGCCAGGGCTGCCCAGCCCAGCACATCAAAGGCAAAGAGCTCCATGAGCAAAACCTGTCAGATCCCCCAGATTCCGTTTCAGATCTCCACAAAGGCTCCCCAGCCCTGCTGGCCCTGCCCTCCCTCACAAGGTGACCCTGGTGGCCCCAGCTCAGAGAGAGCAGGGCAGGGCCAGCTCTGGCACAGCCCATCCTGACAGCTCCAGCCCAGCCTGCTGGGATTCCTGGCACAAACCCCATCCCCAGGCAGCAGAGAGGCAGCACAAGAGCCCAGGCTGGAGCTGGGTAAACCCCACACAGGGGATGCCCCTGGCACAGCATTTCTCCTGTCCAGAATCCCCTCACTCAGAGCTGAGGCTGCAAACCAGCACCTGGCATTTGCTGAGCACACAGAGAGGGCTCTGAAAGGTCTTTGCTGGAAGAAGCTTTTGTTAAAGAAAGGTTAAAAATAAATAAATTGACTTTTTGGCCCTGCAGGAGGGAATTCTGCAGCACAGCAAAGGTTCAGCAGGGAATTGTGTCCTGTGGGGAGCCTCACCTGGAGAGCTCCTGCAGGCTCTGAGTGGCTGCACTGGCCACACTGGACCTCTCTGGGGTTCTTTTGTGTGCAAGTGTCAGGCAAAAAAAACACATTTAGCAAGGCCTGTTTGTTAATACCAGGCTGGCCCTGAGGGGGAACAAACATCCACCGGTCAGAAATTCTATTTTCAGACACATTTGGGTGAATTCCTCCCTCTCTGGAGTGCTTTACCTCCAAGAACCTCACATTAAACTCAGCCTAGCAGAGAGTGCTGCTCCTTCCACAGAGGAGACTCCAGCCCCTTGTTGACTGTACCAGGGCTGAGGCAGAGTCCCATTTATTTCTGCCAAAAATATCTCAAACTGAGAGACAGGGCAGGCTGGGGGGGTGGGAGTGTGCAGAGTGAAGGAAGAGGAAAGGGAGGGAAGGATCCAGATCCAAGGATCCAGATCCAGCTGCTGCCCTGGGCTGGCCCAGAGGAAAGGTACAATTATTACAGGGAATGACCAAACAGGGAACAGGTACAATTATTCACCTGGGAATGACCAAACCCAGCACCCAAAGAAGCTGAGAAGTGTCCAGTGATCTGTTCAAAACTCAGCAGGACTGGTCCTGAGCCAGCTGGGACAGCTTTAAAGCCAGCCCAGCTCCAGGTGCTGTCCAAGCCCAGCTCCTCTGCAATGCTAATCCTCCTCCCAAAGCTCAACAAACACAGCTGAGGGGGCCCGGAGGGGTCACAGAGCCCTGCCAAGGGCTGGGGCAGAGCATCCAAAGCAGACACAAACAGGAATGTTTGCAATCCCCCAGAGCCCCTCAGCGTGCCCTGGGACAGGCAGTGGGCAGAGCTCCCCCTGCTTCCAGCAGAGCTGCACAAACAGGACACAGTTATCTCATAAAAACCTTTGTGATTTTAGGGAGATCACTGTCCATGAGATGGGATCCAAAGGGATGTTTGCCTGTCCTGCCCCTGCCAGCAGCTCCTTCCCAAGCACAGAGTGTTCTGTGCAGCTCTGCCTCCCCTCACACCTCTCCCCGTCAATCCCCCAGCACAAGGGACAAACCTGCCTCAGGAAAAGCCTGGCTTGAGGAGACTCAGCCTCTCCAGTCACTGTCGCTGGTGCCAGGGGAGGCTCAGTGCCCGGGCAGCTGCTCTGCATGGCCAGGAGGCTCCCGGCTCCATCCCCACCTCACAGCAAGCCCTGGCACACAGAAAGAGCTCCGAGCCTCTTGGCTGGAGGGCACCTCCACATGGGCAGCCTGGGCTGGTCCCATCCCACCTGCAGGACACAGGAAAATATCCCTGAGCTGGGTGCCCAGGGACAGCCCTGAATTCCCCTTTTTGCTCCCAAGCTGTGGAGGGGATTTTCCCTCAGATGAATTCAAATCCTTTCCTCCTGTTTTGACTGGGAACCCCTAAAAGCTTTGAGATGCTGCAGTGACTCAGAGGCAGAGTAAGGAGGTAAATCAAGTAGGTGAGAATATATTTCCCTGGCTTCAATCATCAGGAGGAATCATTTGCATCCTGAGAACACCCTGTAACACACATCTCCTTCCACCTGCACCTGGGAATCCACTCCCAGCTCCCAGGGACAGTTGGTAATGCTGCTGGAGTCTGGCTTTGGGAGACACAGAGCATCTCAAACTCACTGCTCATCCCTCCCAAACATCCTCCTGCCTTTGGTGCAGCAGGGAAAGAGAAGTGCAGAAACCTCGACCTTAATTGCCAGCTCATGGCTGGGCAGCAGTGCCAGGGAAGGAGGAGATCCTGGGGTGGGGAACCCAACCCTGCAGGCTGCAGCTGGCAGGGCCCTGCCAGGGGTGCCAAAGAGTTCCACCAACTTCTGCACCTCTCAGCAGCAGCCTCTTACAACAGGACTGCAGCAAATCACTCAAAATTCCTGTGAAACCCAGGGAATTGGGTCTTTATCCAGCCCTGGGGCACCTTCTCTCGAGGGTCCACCAAAACACCATATGATGTGATTTTTGGAATTGCTGCCCTCCAGATCCTTGCAGCATCTTTGCTTTATGCTGTGCTCCCACAAAAGACAAGGAGGATCAGCCCTGGGGTGAAGGTTTGGTCCCCTGGACTTGGGCAGGAATCCACCAAGCCCCTGGTGCCAGGGAGGAGAAGCCTCTCCTGGATGTTTAATCAGTGCTGATCAGAGGGATGAGTTTGTAGCAGTCTCCCAGTTGTATTTTCCTGGTCCCTACACATCTGGTTTGACCACTGACCCTGTCCTGAGGGGGACACCACCAGAACTTGGGAGAGCACAGAGAGGAATCAGTCCTGCCCCAAAGCTTTGCCCACAGTGGTGCCCAGAGATTCGGGCACCCCAGGACAGCTCCAGCCTTGGTGCCTCTTTACAGCAATGAAAACAAGGCACAAAACCAGACCACAAACATCCTGACCAGCACTGGCAGCACACCCAGACTGCCAAAACCTTCTGAGACCACACCAGCTCCAGGCATTCAGTCCCACTGCACCCCACGATGCCCATCTCAGCCTTCACACGTGTGAGCCTGGCAGAGTCAGCCCCGCCAGCTCCCAGTGTTTGCCCACCAGAGCCCCGGCACTGGAGCCATCTGGAGCGCTGTCACACCACTCCAGGGACACTCCCAGGTGCTCAGCGTGCCGGGGCTCTGCCTCCCAGCCCCGCAGACTGAAGCGTGTGCCCGGCACGGCAGCGGCCACGCCGGCGCTCCCCAGCACACACCTCCCTCCCCGGCTTCCCCAGCTGCTGCTCCTGGCTCCCTGCCACCCTGCCCCCAGACACGCCAAGAGGCAGGAGCTGAGCCATTGATTCCTTCCAGCCTAAAGCCTCAAACAAGTAAAATTCCCCCCACCCCGAGCAGGAGCCTCCCTGCCGTGGCCGTTTGCAGCATCCTGGAAGCCATACAGTACACAGTCACAGGTGAGCAGCACGGATGGGCTGGAAGGCTGGGGAGATGGTGGGAAAGAATGGGACAGAAAATGGAACGAACAGAACGAGAGCTGAATTTGTGACATTTGCATCCTCATCGTAACTAGGGGACCTGGCTCCTCGTGAATCACTGAAATCCCAGTGCAGCACAGAGCATCCTCCTCCTCCTCCTCCTGAAAAACAGCTCCTTCCTCGCTCTACACTCAGCTCTGGGCTTGCAGGAAGGCTGCAGCATTTCCTATGGCAGCTTTTTTTTTTTTTTATTGCAGTTACAAATGAATTATTGCTCAGATGGGGGACTGAGCATCTCTCCTGCCACACAAACATGGTGCTAATGCACAGTGGGCACTGTGGCATTAGCAGTGTAAATAAGCTCGGGGTTTCTGCTGCACAGGGAAGGTGCAGTGCAAGTTAACAGTGGTGTGAGGCAGCCCCACGGTCTCAGTCTGCCATTCAGACATGCTTTAGGCATATAAAGAAAAAAAAAATAAAAAATCAAGAAGCACCTATAAAAAATTTAAAGGAACTGGTGGTTTCCTTCTGCTCCAGCTCCCGATTTCATAACACAACTTTAGATCTGCCGTGGCTCCTTAACATAGGATTTGATCCACCACCCCTCCAGCCCGTGGAGGCACTAATCCTTCCCCTCTCATTTCAAAGGGAAAAGGTGCTGCCTCCCCCCCAGCCTCCCCAGCAGCCCTGCAATACCTTTGTCCGACATCACTCCCCATGGATCCCATCCTCCGAGACGGTAACAAGGGGCTCACCCCGTGCACATCTTCTGTCGTGCCTGGTGGGACGGTTTTGACATGGGCATTGCTCTCTGAAGGGGAATTCTTCAGCTTGGCTCTTGCCATCCTGCCAGCCTCGGCTGCCTGTGCGAGTTGCTCCTGTTTCCCCCCTGAACTCTCTCATACATAGCAATCCTCACCGCAATCACTTTAGAGCTGTCGGCACGTACTATCTCCTTCCTTCTTCTCTCTCCCCAGCCACGGCTGCTCAGTGGAACAATCCTGCCCTGTGCATTTATTTTGGTAGTGAGGGGAGTCAAGGCAAACTCTCCGGCCTTGCTGCTGCAACAAATTTGGTGCAAAACCGCCGAGAAAACGTCCACGATGCAGAAATCTCTGAAAAGGCTTTGTTTGCTGAATAATGAAATCGCCTTGCCTGACTCTGTCAAAAGAAGGATTGCACTGCTCTTATCTCCACGGGCAGGGCAGGGGCTGGAGGATTATTTTTTCTCCCCATTGCTGTTTTTTGGTAGCAGCATGAGGAGGAGGAAGCTATTTTATCTTGTTCCTCTGTGTACAGAGCAGCGTGCTCACTGCGTGCCAGGGAACACACTCAGCAGCTTTGGCTCCCCCAGGCACGCAGCAGCAGAGCTCTGTCCCCTCCTAAATGCTGGCAGCCAGCAGAGAGGAGCTCCTGCTGTTCCCTCAGAGGGGCCAGCAGGGCTCAGGTCCTCCTCACCTGGCCAGGCAGGTGCATGGCACCTGGCCCAGGCTGACTCACCTTCCCCTCTGCAGCTGACAACAAAAGCTGCTGCTCCTTCAGCACTCCTGGCATCCATTTCTCAAGATATCCAGCAGGAAAGGGAATTCACAGTGGCCAGGGGAGAGCTGAGGTGGAGGGAACACCTGAGTGCACAGGTGGGGCTGGAAAGGAGTGCAGGGAAAGGGTTCTGTGTCCTTCCCTCTTGTGGGAATGCCACCAGTCCAGAGCTGCTTCTGCTGTGTTTGCTGGCAGCAGGAACAAAAAACATCCTGAAGGTGCCCCTGCCTGGGTGGGGCCCAGGGCTCAGCACCACGGACAGCAGTGTCACCACAGCACCATCAGCGTCACCACAGCACCATGAATGTCCCCACAGCACCATCAACATCACCACAGCACCATCAATGCCACCACAGCACCATCAATGCCACCACAGCACCAGCAGTGTCACCACAGCACCATCAACATCACCACAGCACCATCAATGCCACCACAGCACCATCAATGCCACCACAGCACCATCAACATCACCACAGCACTAGCAGTGTCACCACAGCACCATCAGTGTCACCACAGCACCATCAATGCCACCACAGCACCAGCAGTGTCACCACAGCACCATCAACATCACCACAGCACCATCAGTGTCACCACAGCACCATCAATGTCACCACAGCACCATCAGTGTCACCACAGCACCATCAACATCACCACAGCACCATCAATGCCACCACAGCACCATCAATGCCACCACAGCACCAGCAGTGTCACCACAGCACCAGCAGTGTCACCACAGCACCACGGACAGCAGCGTCACCACAGCACCATGAATGTCCCCACAGCACCAGCATCATCACCACAGCACCAGCAGTGTCACCACAGCACCATCAGTGTCACACAGCACCATCAACATCACCACAGCACCATCAATGCCACCACAGCACCATCAATGCCACCACAGCACCATGAATGTCCCCACAGCACCAGCAGTGTCACCACAGCACCATCAACGTCACCACAGCACCATCAGTGTCACCCAGCTTCTTCCATGGCATCCCAACGTGCCAACCCCACCCCAGGTGCTGCCAACCCATCACACCAGGGCTGCCCCACAGCCCAGTCCCTCTGCAGGGCACTGCAGCCCCTCTGCAGGCTGGAAATAAAGAATCAATTCACTGATGGTCACCACACCATGGCCTAAACCAATGTGAACAGTCTGGCTCCACCACAGGGTTTCTTTGAATGTTTTTGTACAAAAAGTCAGTGCATTGACTGGAAGGGTCTTGCCAGAGCCTGGGACCTGCAGCTGTGGGAGGGCTGGGAGAGCAGGGCAGGAGCTGCCCTGGATGGCAGTTCTGGGGTCCAACCCTTTCCTTTCAGAATGAAATGCTGACAATTCCCCTTGGCACAGCTCCATGCCCCGACCACCCCTTCCACCCCCTGCCAGGCTGCCAGGGCACCCAGAATCACCATCCTGTGCCAAATGCTGGGAAGAAAAGGCCAAAAGGGCCAGTCCTTTGCTTCCTCCCTGTGCTAAGAGCTGCTCTGCCCTCTGCTCTTCCCCAGCATCAATACCCAGCCACTGTTTGCCCCCTGGCACAGAGGCAGTCCCCAAAGTCCCCGTTTCCTGTTAACCAAATCCTGGTTTCCCTGCTCACAGCGTTATTTCTTAATGGGATTTCACCATCCCTACTTTGTTTCTGCATTTTGAAATGGAAAATGGATAAAAACCCGCAGCCCTTTTCTTAATGTGCCAGCTTTCAGCACACATTTAATTTCTTGTTTTGCCTCGGAATGATTCATTAGCTCAATACATTAATTTCCACCCAAGTCATTCCTTTCTGCTTCATGGTTTGATTCAGACTCTTTAACTTACTGCTCCACATCTCTTTACCTGGGGGTGTTTTCCTCAAACACCAAATATAATCTGTCATGACCAAATATAATCTGTCATCCCTCTGGGTTGGTGTGCCCTGATAAATCCTCCTGGACCACAGAGCCACTGGGATGGGGCAATTCATCCAAAAAGAGACAGATGTGTCTCTTTTTGGATGAATTCTACATTCCATTGTATTCCTAATTGCAGAAGAACATTAATTTTAGGCTTGAGATTAGATGTGGAAAGGGGCTTAGGCTCAAGTTATTCATCTCAGCACTAATGCCCTCACACAGCAGCAGGAGCAGGAGAGGGATTAGGGAAAGACCTGGGGAATTTTAACAGAACATGTAAACTCTCCTGTCGTACTTATCCTGTGCAGAAGGTGACAAAATGCACAAAGAGCCCCGTGAGGAGCTCAGATGCTGCCCACAGAAGCCTCTCCATGAAATCACCTCATGGAGCCTCTCCATGAAATCACCTTTCCTGTCAAGCACTTAAACACAAACCAAGAGAGAAAACCCAGAGAGAGGGGAATGATCTGACCCCAGACCACAAGAAACTGCCACCAGGGCTGTGGCCAGAGCAACCATTCCCTTTCTGGGGAGAGGAGAGGGGGCCAATGCTGAGCAGAACCTCTGGATGATCCTCCAGGGCAACCTGGGGCACTCAGCCCTGCCTGAGCAGCCCCTGTGCTGTGCTCCCATCAGCAAACTCTCCTCTCCCAGCAGTGCAGGGCACCCATCCCTGCCTGAGCAGCCCCTGTGCTGTGCTTCCATCAGCACACTCTCCTCTCCCAGCAGTGCAGGGTGCTCCCCACTCCCCTATTTGCCCTGGCACCCATTTACACCACGAACGGGACAGGACACTCCAAAATCAGCATCTGAGTGGTTTATTCACACATCAGTCTCAGCACATTGTTAGGACAATAGAGACAGGAGATGCAACCATCTCACTGAATCAAGCAGAATGCCAAAGAGACGTGGTGTTACAGCATATCATAAAGCCATTTCCATATCATAAAGCCATTTCCATCTGCCTTTCAGCCAATCACACATAGAGCACAAGAACATTGACAATACTTCTATCCAATCACTCAAAGCACACGTAGCTTTGGTTAAAACAATCGTGGCCTATATTCAGACACAACAGCTTGTTCATAAGAAACAAGGCACAGAGCTCTATTCATTTTTAACCTTCTAAAGATATACAGTAGGTAAAGTTGTTACCACCTAATGCAGCACCTAACATAGGCCTATTGTTCATTTCTCACGTCTACATTACCAATTCTTCTGCTGCTTTAGCATCTCACTGTCTTTGCTGTCACTGAGGCCTGTCTTTTTCCAAACTTTCTCAAAACCCTCTAATTTTAAGGATTCCAGCACCTATAGACCCAGAGCCCAGCAGCCTCTCCCCTGCTGACCCCCAGAAGAGCAGAGCAGTGGGAGCAAAGCTGAGCCAAGGCAGCCCAGTGACTGCAGCACAGCCAGAGCACTCCCCTGGCAGGGAACAGCCTGTTCCTAGAAAGAGCCGTGCTGTCACCTGAGCCAGCCCTGCAGGGACACATCCCCGTGCCTCTGCCCAGGGGACACAGCAGCAGCTCCAATGGAGCCCCTTGTTTGAGCAGCACCTCCTCCCAGGGGGCAAAACCAACCAAACACAACCTCGGGAATACATCAAAGCCCAAATCAGAATTCCTCAGGTCCAGCAGCACCTCCCGGGCCAGCTGAACGCCAACCATCTGACTGCAAGCCAGGAAATGGATGTTTAATTTTAGTTTGAGAGCCCATTACAAAGTGCTGATTTCTCATTTCAGCATCTCCATAATGCAGAGACCACTGCTGTGCCGGGGGCTGGAGACAAGGCTGGGAATTGCTGAGCAGCAGTAATAATATTTCAGAAAATAAGATTAAGAAAGAAGCAGATTCTTCATTGCTCTTAATTGAATCTACAGCAACTGCACTGTTAAATATTCTCCCTTTTATCCAGGCCGCTTTCAGTCCTGCCTGCCAAAACTCCCTTTACTCACATATCCAACTTATTAATAATAAAGCATCACCCTGTCCATTAGAAGCAGTAGATGATACAGGAAGGGGTTGAGTTTTTCCCATTTTCTGGCAAACAAACCTGCTCTGCTGAGACACAGCCCAAGGGTGTTAGCTTGCAGGACCTCTTCAGGGAAAGCCAGGTTAATGTATTTTAAAATCTCAAAAGGAATCAGCTCTGCAAAGATCATTCCAAACCCACAAGGAGGAATGATTGTGGGTGGGAAAACACACTTTGGGAGAAGAACCTGTGCTCAGGAGCAGTCAGAAGCTCACAGGAGATGTTACCAGAGCTGCTGCTCTAAGGAGGGGCTGTGTTCATACAAATAAAGTGTTAACTGCAGGGACCTGAGCTGAAAAGCCATTAATGCTCATTATTATCCCTCCAGGAACCCCTGGACACCCTTGGAAAGCAGCTCTAGGAAAATCACCTTTCCCTGCATGGCCCCTCTGTGTTTTGCAGAGCAACCCTGGCCTCCCTTTATTTAATAACACCGAGGAAAAACAAGATCCCACGTAATTTATGAGTGCCACAAACACCTCCTGTATTTCAGGACCCCAGCAAATGTCACAGCGTGACATTATCAGCTCAATAAACTTCAGAGGGCCAATAATGCTGAGATAAATGCACAAAGCTGCCTGGCACAGCCTCTTGCTGGGGTGTTTTTCACCAAGTGCTCATGCACCAGCTCTGCCCCTGAGCCCCAGGGAATGCCCTACATTGTCACCAGGCACTCTGCAAAATTGCTTTGCAAAAGCTGCCAAGGTTTGGAGGTTGCCAAGGCTCAGGCAGAGCCCTGCAAAAACCACTCCTCATCCCACTGAGGATCCTGCAGCCAAGGCACAGAAACCAGCAGCTGAAACATCCCTCTGCAGCAGAACTGCAAGCCACAGAAAACACCACTGAAATATCCCTCTGCAGCAGGACTGCCTGGAAATGCCCATGCTTCTGAGGAAATACAAAGATTTGATTTTTTTTCTCTATTCTCTATAATCATTCTCTATCCCAAAGGGAAGTTAAAATCACAGAAAAAGGAGCTTCTGCTTCATCACCAGAATGTTTTTTTTCTCTTGACATTTGTCTCAGTGAAAATAGTAAAATTGCCAAAAAGAAAAAAATAAAAATAAAATTTAAATTGTTGGTGCTTCATGCTCTTGCTCTGTGCAGAACTTGGCCTTTCCATGCCTGGGCAGTGCCAGAGCTGCTCCCACACACACACAGGGTGCCTGGGCACCCTCAGAGCCCTCTGGATCCCCCCACCCTGCTCAGGAGTGCCCCAAGGAACTCTTCTCCCAACAAAACAAATCCTTCTGCCAGGAATTTTCACTTCCATCAGCTCCTGGAATTACAGTTAATGAGAGAGTTGAACCCAAAGAGCTCCAGTTCCCTTCACAGACAAACAGAAAACTCCAATACATTGATTAACTCAGACTGGAGATATTGCAACATACAGCAGATGCCTGGGAAGGGATTTATGTAGGTATTTATTAATAAAAGTGCTTTTAGGAAATACTTTTACCTATTGATCCCGAGTCAATTATAAAAACTTCTCTCCATTTTCTTTCCATTAGCCTGGAGAGGAAGGGCCCTGGCGTGGGAGCAGGAGCTCAGCACTGCTGGGAGAGCCAGCAGGGCTCTGCCAATGATGAAATTGAAAATTCACAGAGGAGCAAATCCCTCCTGAGGGGCTGCAGAAAGCTGGGGTGGAGGGGGACTCCTACCTGCCAGCACCAGGGGGGGCATCCAGGTGAGATGGGACTGATCCCATGGGAGAACATGGATCCATGGGGCACCCAGGTGAGCTGGGGTTGATCCCATGGGAGAACATGGATCCATGGGACATCCAGGTGAGCTGGGGTTGATCCCATGGGAGAACATGGATCTGTGGGGCACCCAGGTGAGCTGGGGCTGATCCCATGGGATCCATGGGGCACCCAGGTGAGCTGGGGCTGATCCCATGGGATCCATGGGGCACCCAGGTGAGCTGGGACTGATCCCATGGGATCCATGGGGCATCCAGGTGAGCTGGGACTGATCCCATGGGATCCATGGGGCACCCAGGTGAGCTGGGGCTGATCCCATGGGATCCATGGGGCACCCAGGTGAGCTGGGGCTGATCCCATGGGATCCATGGGGCACCCAGGTGAGCTGGGGCTGATCCCATGGGATCCATGGGGCACCCAGGTGAGCTGGGACTGTCCTAGGGCTGATCCCATGGGAGAAACATGGATCCATGGGACATCCAGGTGAGCTGGGGCTGATCCCATGGGATCTATGGGGCATCCAGGTGAGCTGGGGCTGACCCCATGGGACAGAGATGGATCTGTGGGGCATCCAGGTGAGCTGGGGCTGATCCCATGGGACAGACACAGATCTGTGGGGCAGGTGCTGCTGGAGCAGGGCAGGGCCAGCCACACTTTGCAATTCAAAGCACTTGCACACCAGTCCTGCCTCGATCTCCTGCCCCCAGGGTGGTGGGTCCTGCCTTCCCCACTCCCTGCAGCTGAGTGCCAAGGTATTGGGAGGATTTCCCGGGATTTTGGCTTCCCTGGAGGTGAATCCATGCAGTAATGGGCTGTGAGCAGCAGGGTAGCACTGAAAGCATCTCAGGGACTCTCCCACCTGCACTCACAGCCCTTGGTCACTCACTGCCCATTACTGCCACAGCCAAAACAAGCCTGCACTTGCCTGGGCTCCCTGCAGGCTGGAGAGGGCCAGGATGCACCAGGGGGATGGAGAGCAGGACAGAGAAGAGGGGAAAAAACCCAAAATTCAGTGACTTCACAGGAAGATGTTATGGCCTCTGAGTCCTCCCACCAAGAAATTAATCAATGACTAAATTAATTATTTCAATGGAATTTCTCCATGCACTACACAGAGAGCACCAGGGATCAGAGGACAGTCAGGAGCTGGGAGGATATTCCCAAGGAATGGGGCTTTGAGCAGCTGGAAGGGGAAGGACAGGGGGAATAACACACACCAGGGTCAGAAACACCCCCTCAGCAGGACCCACCCTGTGCCCTGCTTTGCCTTTCTGCCCCCTCCTCCCTGAGCCTTGGCAGGGTTAATGCCTCTCACCACAGGCTCTGACGAGTTCCCTGAGAAGCCATCAGATGGATCTGCACCACTTGGAGCCCTCCAGGACTCCTTTCTGACATTTGTCTTTAAAAAGCAACGCCATTCATATGAAAAGTTGATTAATTCCACTTGTTCTAATGAGGCTGACAAATAAAAGCAGCAATTCCCCCCTGCTCACAGAGGGGATAATGGTCCTTACCCTTCTCACACAGCCCTGCACTTCCAGGGGTGAGAAGCTCTGTTCCCAGCACTGAGTGTTATTATTAAACTGTCATTAAAAGCATTTCAGGAGAAGTTCACAAACTGCAGGGATTTCTGTCATCACAGCATCTGGCTGGGGCAGTGCTTGGGCTGAGTGCTGCTGCCAAAATCCCAAATTCCCTCTCTCCATTCTGGAGTGCCAGCCCAGCCCTTGGAGTGGACTCACCTCCAGGGACCTCTGTGGGATCAGCTCCCACCACGGTGGGCCTGAGGGGCTGCTCCATCCCCTCTGCACTTCTGGGGGTCCTTGGCATCCTGGCAAAGCAAACAAACCCACCAGGAGAGAGCCTGGAGGGGGGGAACACCGATATTCACTGCCACCATCACTCACCCACAGAACCTTTGGGCAACTGGGGCCACTGTCACAGACATAGTTTATGGAAAATCCTTTCCTTGGGATTTTTCCTCCTGAGAAGCTGAGAGGCCTCAGGAACAAAATGTAAACAATGGTTATCTGCTGCTGTGGAATGCAACAGGTGCATCTGTGACTGGTCTCATGTGCTTGTTTCTAATTAATGGGCGATCACAGTGAGCTGGTTTGGACTCTCTGTCCGAGCCACAAACCTTTGTTATCATTCCTTCTTATTCTATTCTTAGCCAGCCTTCTAATGAAATCCTTTCTTCTATTCTTCTAGTCTAGTTTTAATATAATATATATCATAAAATAATAAATCAAGCCTTCTGAAACATGGAGTCAGATCCTCATCTCTCCCCTCATCCTCAGACCCCTGTGAACACTGTCACAGGACCACCAGGAAGATTTGCATGGCATGGGCAGAATTCACTGCCTGTGTTTTATTCCCTCCCTTTCCCTGTTTAGCCTTGGCAGCAGCACCTGCCTCACCCAGAGCTCCTCAGCAGAGTTTGGGAGAGTTCTGCAATAAACTGGAGCAAAGGAGTTCTGGGGAAGGAGGAACAGCTTGGAAAGCATTGATGAGAGTGCATTTAGCAGCTGCAAGAGAGCTGGAAACAGAAGGAAGCCTTTGAAGAGCTGGGCTGATGGAGAGAGATGGAAAAATTATGTAAAGTAAGAAAACACATCCAGAGCTTGCAGCAGGCTGAGAGCCCAGAGGGGGACGGGCTGGTACCTTTGATTCCTCTCCTCTTGCCAGTGCACTCTGCATTAACACTCCAAATATTAACAACTTCCAGTGTAAGGGCTTAGAGGAGAGGACCCAGGACTCCAGAAAGTGCCCAGTAATAGGAACAGTGCCCCAAAATCTCAGAGCCACGAGGCTGCTCCACTGCTCAGCTGTGCCCTGCTGGCTGCAGATGGATGGGGGGGACTCCCAAACTGAGCTCCTCTTTTTGGCTGGATGGGGGGGGATTCCCAAACTGAGCCCCTCTTTTTGACTGGATGGGATTCCCAAACTGAGCCCCTCTTTTGGGCAGGAAGGGAGAGGATTCCCAAAGTGAGCCCCTCTTTTTGACTGGATGGGGAGATTCCCAAACTGAGTCCCTCTTTTTGGATGGAGAGGATTCCCAAACTGAGTCCCTCTTTTTGACTGGATGGGGAGATTCCCAAACTGAGTCCCTCTTTTTGGATGGAGAGGATTCCCAAACTGAGCCCCTCTTTTTGGCTGGATGGGAAGATTCCCAAACTGAGCCCCTCTTTTTGACTGGATGGGATTCCCAAACTGAGCCCCTCTTTTTGACTGGAGAGGATTCCCAAACTGAGCCCCTCTTTTTGGCTGGATGGAGGGGATTCCTAAACTGAGCCCCTCTTTTTGGCTGGATGGGATTCCCAAACTGAGCCCCTCTTTTTGGCTGGATGGAATTCCCAAACTGAGCCCCTCTTTTTGGCTGGATGGAGAGGATTCCCAAACTGAGCCCCTCTTTTTGGCTGGATGGGATTCCCAAACTGAGCCCCTCTTTTTGGCTGGAGGGGAGCAGGGAGGGCAGCTCCCCTTGCCCTAAGCCAGAGCAGCCCTTATGTAACTGCTGAATCCCAGAACTGTCATCACTGCAGCCTTTGCAAAGCCGTTTTTACCTCTCTGAGTGTGGCTCATCAGCGACACAGGAAAGCTGCAAACCCAGCGTGGCAACTCGGGATGCCTGGCAGGGAGAAGGGGAAATGGAGCACGCCCGAGCAGCTGCTGAGCAAATCTCCCTACAAAGCCACTGCTCCCACTCCTGGCTGCATCTGACAGGCTCACAAGCAGAGCAGGGAGACCCTGAAGCGTTTCAGTGACTGCCAATCTCCTCCTGCTCCTTTCCAAAGCTACTGGCAGGTTAAAATGGCCGGAGGAAATAAAGGGAGGTAAGTGTGGACCTGTCACAGCTGCTCAAGCCAGCGAGGAAATTAAAAACCCTCGGGTAAAATCTAAATATACATCTGCAAGGGAAGCATGAGACGTCTCCAGGCAGAGCACAGTAATGAGGCACGGCCAAGTCACTTTTCCAGGTGAGTACAGAACGGGGTCACTCTCTGCTTCCCGAGGTTCAACGGGAGCGGCGCCGGCTGCTCCAGGCAGGGCTGGGCAGGAGTGAGTCAGCCCCGAGAGGAGCCGGGCGGGGAGGGAGGCAGAGATGAGCTGGGGAGATGGCAGGGCAGCAGCCAAACCCAGCCAGGAGGAGATGGGAGATGCAGGGCAGCATCCAAACCTGGCTGGGAGGAGATGGGAGATGCAGGGCAGCAGCCAAACCCAGCCAGGAGGAGATGGGGAAGAGCAGGGCAGCACCCAAACCTGTAGGGAGGAGATGGGAGATGGCAGGGCAGCATCCAAACCTGGCTGGGAGGAGATAGGAGATGCAGGGCAGCACCCAAACCTGGCTGGGAGGAGATGGGGAGGAGCAGGGCAGCACCCAAACCTGGCTGGGAGGAGATGGGAGATGCAGGGCAGCATCCAAACCCAGCCAGGAGGAGATGGGGAAGAGCAGGGCAGCACCCAAACCTGTAGGGAGGAGATGGGAGATGCAGGGCAGCACCCAAACCTGGCTGGGAGGAGATGGGAGATGCAGGGCAGCACCCAAACCTGGCTGGGAGGAGATGGGAGATGCAGGGCAGCAGCCAAACCCAGCCAGGAGGAGATGGGAGATGGGGAGGAGCAGGGCAGCAGCCAAACCTGGCTGGGGGGAGATGAGAGATGCAGGGCAGCAGCCAAACCCAGCCAGGAGGAGATGGGGAAGAGCAGGGCAGCATCCAAACCTGGTTGGGAGGAGATGGGAGATGCAGGGCAGCACCCAAATCCAGCCTGGAGGAGGAGAGGAGCTGACAGGGCAGCATCCAAATCCCTCCAGAAGGAGCAGACCTGGCAGGGCACCACCCAAACCTGGCTGGGAGGAGATGGGGAGCACCCAGACCCAGCCAGGAGGAGCAGACCTGGCAGGGCAGCACCCAAACCCCTCCAGGAGGAGCTGGGGGGGCTCCAGGCTCCCCCAAGCCCAAAGCACCCCCCTGCCTCCCAGCAGGGATGGTCTCTGCACCATAAATGTTTATGGCTTTAAGCATTTGTGCAGCGATTTCCCACCAGGAGTCTGAAAACACCTTGGAAATGCCCCCGGGTACCGCAGGAGGAGCGGGGCAGGAGAGGCCGAGCTGTGGGACAGGAGGGGCAGAAAATCCACCTGGTGTGGCAGAATTACCGTGGCAATTCCTTCGTGTCCCTCCAGGGCCTTCATGCCTTAATTACCGTGGCAATTCCTTCATGTCCCTCCAGCCTCTCCCATCCTGAGTCCCACAGGTGCCTTCGAGGCCAGGATCCCCCTTGGTGTCTCCTGCTGCAGGGGCTGAGGCAGCACCTGGGGAAGGACAGGAGTGCTCTGGGCACCCTCAGTGACCATGGCAGGACAGACAGCACCTGGGGAAGGACAGGAGTGCCCTGGGCACCCTCAGTGAGCAGGACAGGACAGGCAGCCCCTGTGGCACCTTTGCATCACACCCAGCACCTGGGGGAAGGACAGGAGTGCCCTGGGCACCCTCAGTGAGCAGGACAGGCAGATCCTGTGGAACCTTTCCACCACAGCCAGCACCTGGGGAAGGACAGGAGTGCCCTGGACACCCTCAATGACCAGGACAGGACAGGCAGCACCTGTGGCACCTTTCCATCACAGCCAGCACCTGGGGGAAGGACAGAAGTGCTCTGGGCACCCTCAGTGAGCAGGACATGACAGGCAGCAGCGACAGCCCCTTCCCATCACACCCAGCACCTGGGAAAGTTCAGGAGTGCTCTGGGCACCCTCAGTGACCAGGAAAGGACAGGCAGCCCCTGTGGCACCTTTCAATCACAGGCAGCACCTGGGGAAGGCCAGGAGTGCTCTGGGCACCCTCAGTGACCAGGGCAGGACAGGCAGCAGCCACAGCCCCTTCCCATCACAGCCAGCCCAGGGGACACCCTGCTCCCCCGGGATTCACCCCAGCTTCTCCCAGGGGATGTGAAAGGCAGCCAGAGCTGCAGAGGCACCTCGTGGCACCTCTCAGGATCCCCTCTGGAATCTGGTTTTGTGCCCAGCAGCAAAGTGCCCAGGGGAGCCAGTGATGGAGCTGGCACCGTGGCATTCCTGCTGCTGCAAACTGCCTGGCAGAGCTCAGCAGGAAGAAATTTCACAGGGACTTTCAAAATGCCAGAGTGAGTCCCACTCTGCAGTTTTAAAGGACTCCAAGCTTTTTTTTTTTTTTTTTTTCATGATGTTCTTTGCTTTTAAAGTATTGGAATCACAATGCAATGCAGAGCAGTGTGTGCCCATTAAATGGTGCTGAGGGTTTCTGCTGAAAAACGTGGAGAATTTTAGCATCTAAAAACTTCCATAAAACTTCTAAAAAAATCCAAGAAAAATGATTGACATCCAAAGAAGAAATTTTGGCTCTGGGGCTCTCCATCAGCACTGCCAATTATTCCTCATGGTAATGACATTTTCCTCCCTCCCCAGGGTCACTGGATGATGCCAGGTACCATTTCCCATACATTTTTTCCATTTCTCTCAGCATTCTTTTTGTGATGCATTATATAAGACAGAGAAAATGGCAAGTCCCCCTAAAGAGGAATTCACAGTGTGCTGCAGAAATGAGGCATGAACTCCATGGAGTCTGTGACAGCCTCATCAGGCTGTGTGGGCAGCACGAGAACAGGGGGCTGTGCCAGACCATTGATCTCCAAGAACGTTTCTTATTTTAACTTTAATGAGGAAAGATTTGCTTACCCATCAACATCCTGCTGTAGCTGGGGGTTCTGCTGTGAGCCAGGAGCACCTGCAGCCAGGGGATGGGCTCAGAGAGTCACCTGCAGCCAGGGGATGGGCTCAAAAAGTCACCTGCAGCCAGGGGATGGGCTCAGAGTCACCCCTGCAGCCAGGGGATGGGCTCAGAGAGTCACCTGCAGCCAGGAGATGTGCCAGAGTCACCCCTGCAGCCAGGGGATGGGCTCAGAGTCACCCCTGCAGCCAGGAGATGTGCCAGAGTCACCCCTGCAGCCAGGGCATGGGCCCAGAGTCACCTGCAGCCAGGGGATGTGCTCAGAGTCACCTGCAGCCAGGTGAGTGCCATGCCCAAGTCACGCAGGTGCTGTCCTGGAGGTGACAAAACCCATCTCTCTCTCTTTTCTCACCCAGCCAAAAGCAGGGGTCAGCCCCGAGGCATTGAAAGGAAAAGGTGAGGATGTGTGAGCTGTGTCCCTGATTTGAAGTTTTGCACAAAAAGCCCTGGAATTGCCCCCAGAGGTGACTCACACCTGTCAGAGCTGCCTGCCCAGCCAGGGCAGGAGCCAAAGGTGAAGTAAAGCCATAAAAGGGTTTTAAATTATCCACCAGCCTTGTCCTTATCTGCCCATCAGCTTTTGGTTCAACTGCCATGACCAAATCCTCTGTTGGAAAGGGAATATCCACTCCAGGAGCTGGTGTGACAGCAAATGCTGTTTCACACATCTTGGCTGCCTCCAACATTTACAGTAAAAAGAACAGCAAAGAAAAAAAATTCCTTGGCCTGTTCTCATCTCTCACATAAAGACACAAAAATGAAAAAAAGAAGGCTGCAATTTTTTTAACAGTCTCCTTAAAGACTGAACTACAAACATCATCCTCTCCATTTGTATCCATCCTGGCCAGGCAGAGGGGTTTAGGAGGAAGGATGGGTTAATAAACAGACATTTATAACAAGTGCCAGAGCCTGCAGCTTCATCATCTGGAAAAGAGTCGATTAAAGCAAGTGAGAAACTCCCTGATCACTAAAAGTGTCTAATGGAATTAAAATTGAATTATATCATGATTAATATCTTCACCAGCATGTTCAGCTGTACTCCTTTCCCTGACTAAAATCTGCCTGTGGGAAATAGAGCATAAAAAGCTCAGAGGGGGAGAAAAGGCCTTAAAAGTTTGGGTAATTGTTCCAGCTCTCCAAAGCTTCTCAGGAAAAGCAGCCATGAGGTCCCAAAGAGGATCTTGAGGTGAGCACAGGTGAGCACTGACCTGTGCTGGAACAGCAGCACTCACTGTGCCTCCTGTGAATCCTCCTCCTTTGAAAGGGAACAGGAATTCCAGACACAGGACTGGGAAAGGACACAGGACTGGGAAAGGGCACAGGACTGGGAAATGGCACAGGACTGGGAAAGGGCACAGGACTGGAAATGACACAGGACTGGGAAAGGATACAGGACTGGGAAAGGACACAGGACTGGGAAATGACACAGGACTGGGAAAGGACACAGGACTGGGAAAGGACACAGGACTGGGAAATGACACAGGACTGGGAAATGGCACAGGACTCACCCAGCCCCTGCTCTCAGCCTCACAATTCCCTGCTGCAGGGAGGAGCATCCCCTCTCTGCCTCCTGCTGGAATCCAGCTCTCACTCACTTCACTCACTCCCTGGGCTCTGAGGTCCAAGATTTGCCCTTTGTCAGAGTTTTTTGGGTTTTTTTTTTTAAATTCTCCCCATTGGGAAGGAGTGCAGCCCTCGTGCATGCACAGTGAGCTGGGCACACGTCTGCAAGCAGAAACATTTGTGCTGCTGAACCCTGGAAGGCTGAACATTGCTGAGGCACAGAGCACAGCATCCACCACTAAAACCATTTACAACTTCTTAGCACCAAAGAAATATTTCCCATTAGAGGCCTAACAAGAGCTGCCCAGAAAATTGTTTTTCCTCTCAATTTTCACACAATAGCTGCTGGCAATAAATCTCCCCATCAGCACCGGGCAGTTCTAAGTGCAGTTGCTGTGTGGGAAGAGTCCAAACAAAGTGACAATACCGAGCTTTAAAAGCATTTTGGAGGAAGATGAAAAGGAAAAAAAATTGTTAAACTACAGCTCTGGAAGAGGCTGAGGAGCTGTAATGGCTTTTGTGTCACCATCTCACACTCCCAGTGACCCCACAGAGCAGCAGAGCCTCCAGCTCATGGCAGTCCCTGAACAGCAGCTCTGAGATGACAGCTTGAGACATCTCCACGCTGGAAAGAGATTGTAAAATCTTTTTCCACACAGAAAAACCTCATGGTGCTGATTTACTGACCTGGAACTGATGGGTCTTGAGAGAAGCAGGGATGACAGGCTGGGTGTAGAACATGAACTTCCCCTTCCTGGTGTGCTGGCTCATGAGTGAGCACATTCCTGCACACGTGTGTGTGTGTGAGCACCTCAGGACAGGGATGTCCCCGTGCCAAGGAGCTGGAGCTGCTCCAGGAGAGCAGAAAGTCCAACCCCAAATCATCTGAAGTGGGAACTGAACGTCAGAGGAGGCCTCGACTCTCAGCAGCGTGGGTGTGATTGCATCAAACTGTAATGAAGCAAATCCATCTCCAAAATCCAACTTCCAACTGAACAGCTTCCTGCAGTAAATGCCTTCCCAGAGCCCAGCTGCAACTTCTTGCTGAGAAATATGGGCTGCACCTAATCCCCACTTCTGTTCTTGAGCAAACACCGTGACTGTGCATTAGAAACACCAAACTAAATTAGCACGAGTGTCCATGCCAATTATTCCAATTAAACTCTCTTCTAAGAGCCAATTACCACCCATTTCATTAAATGAGAAAATTTTCAAACAATACTCCCATATGGAGCTCTCAGCCCAGATGCAATTATGCACTTCACACACTCACACTGGACACTGGGCAAACGAGTTTCTCTGGGTCTCTGCAATGCCACCACCAGCAGATTTGTCTGAAAGGAGTTTTGGGCAGTGCTTTAGCTCTGAAAAGCTGTGTTTGGTACCCATCTGCAGCACCCTTTTCTGTTTAAACTGCTTTTTGCTCAGCTACAAACCAACACGGCGCATCAGTGAAAATGCCACTGTCAGATTAAACAGCTCAGGGCAGTGATTGAGGGGTTCAGAGCAAGGCAGAGTGGCTCAGGCACACAGAGTGGTGTGAGCAGGATTCCCGAGGCTCCGTGCTGGAGAAACGCCCACTTTTGGCAAAGCCCTGCCTCTCTCGTAAACATTTCCCTGGGGGATTTTTTTTTCCCTTTTTTTTTGCTGCTTTCTGACAGGATAACACATTTCTCAGCAGTGTCACTCCTGCCCACAGGATGGCAAGGTCTCAAGCTGACATTTGCTGAACATCTTCACCACCTGCTCCCCAGAAACATTGCTCTCTCCCAGACAGAGGAGACCTTTTCCCTGACAGCTGCTGCCACCAGGGAGGTGACACGTACCTGCATGGAGCCACCAAGCCCCAGCTGCTCCTGAACCCCAGCTTGTGCTGGAGCCACTGCCCCACGGCCAAGGCTCACACAGGGCTGGGAGCAGCACGAGGGGTTCTTGCAAAGTCCATTTCTGCACCTTTGCAGCAAATCTCAAGGAAAGAAATGACTTTGCTAAGAGTCACACACGCGGAATAAGGCACGCACAGCAGCTCCGTGGCTCTGCCCACGGCCCGGAGAGGAGAGCTCCCCGCCTGGAGGGAGATGCTAAATTTGCAGAGCCGCGCTCGGCTGCTCTGGAGGCTGCGTGGGCTGCAGGAAGCGCGGCAGAGCCGCCGAATCCAAACACAGCCGCAGCCTCCCGCTGCCTCCCGGGGCTCCCGCAGCTTCCCGCAGCTCCTGCCCGGCCCCAGCACTCCGGGGTGGGGAAACACCCGCCCGGTGAGAACGGGAATGGGAGCGAGAATGAGCTGGGGAAACACCAGCCCGACAGGAACGGGAATGGGAACAGGAATGGGAACGGGAATGAGATAGGGAAACACCTGCCCGATGAGAACGGGAATGGGAACGGGAATGAGCTGGGGAAACACCAGCCCAACAGGAACGGGAATGGGAGTGGGAATGAGCTGGGGAAACATCAGCCCAACAGGAATGGGAATGGGAGCGGGAATGAGCTGGGGAAACATCAGCCCAACAGGAACGGGAATAGGGAAACACCAGCCCAACAGGAACGGGAATGGGAACGGGAATGAGCTGGGGAAACACCAACCTGATGGTCCGAGAACGGGAATGGGAACGGGAATGACCTGGGGAAACACCAGCCCGACAGGAATGGGAATGGGAATGAGCTGGAGAAACACCAGCCTGATGGTCCAGGAATGGGAATGGGAATTGGGAAACACCAGCCCAAAGGGATTGGGAATGAGAACGAGCTCAGGAAACACCAACCTGACAGTCCAGGAATGGGAACAAGCTGGGGAAACACCAGCCCAACAGGAATGGGAATTAGTATGAGCTGGGGAAACACCAGCCTGATGGTCTGGGAATGGGAAAGTGAACAGGAACGAGCTGGGGAAACACCAGCCTGATGGGAATGGGAACAAGAACGGGAATGAGCTCGGGAAACACCAACGGGTTTCCCGGGTCTGGGAATGGGAATGAGGTGGAGAAACACCAGCCCAATGGGAATGGGAACAGGAAGGGAGGTGGGGAAATACCTGCCCACTGATCTGGGAATGGGAACAAGCTGGGGAAACACCAGCCCAACGGTCTAGGAATGGGAATGAGTGGAAAACCTCCCCCAGGAGCCACAGGCAGTAGAGTGCAGGACAGGGGGATCACAGCCCAAAGAAATCCACACCCAAACCCTTGCAGATCCCAGTCACAGTCACTCACTCACACAGGGCAGGATTGGGGTTGGCCTCACCTCAAAGTGAAGCTTTTCTGAGAATCCTGCTGCTGAAGCAGAGGCTGAGAGCACACAGCAGCCTTGTACATCCCCAGAGGTGCAGGAGAGGGGCAAAATCCATCCTGGAGAGAGGAACTCACCACAGCCCTCTGCAGAGCAGGACCAGGTCTGAGGGGACCTGGGGTTCCATGGAACCTGCAGATCCATGTTTAACTCCAAGAGTTTGGGATGTTCAGGGGGGAGGATGGCAGCACGTCCCTCAGGACCCTCCCTGGGTGGAGGATCCCAATTTCCAGCCTTGGCAGAGTGGCCGTGGGTGGCTGCACAGACAGGAGACATGGACAGACCCACTCCTCGCTCCCCTAGACCCCACAGACAGCGTACCCAACACCTCAGGGACAAACACTCCACAGCAGCCAGCTTCATGTAAAGCTATAACCAAAAGCTCAAAGACAGGTGACAACAGAGGGTCCTGGAGAGAACAAGAAAATGCCATTTTCCCTGGGTTTGTGGAGTTGGACGGCAGTGATGTGAGCGCTGGCCTCCAGAGGGCCCCTCCGCAGTGAGACGGCAGAGCAGCAGCAAAAACCATCGTGACAAAGGAACCGGTGACAGCAGCGACATCAAACCCTGCCCAGCAAAGCACAGGCAGCGGGGCAGAGAGAGGGACAGACCGACAGCCCCAGGGCAGAGGTGTCACACAAGGGACCGTCTGTGTCTGAGATGGACACCCCAGGCACAGCATCAGGGGTGCAGAGCACAGGGGACACCTGCCCTGCTCCATCCCTCCGTGGGACACAAACCCTGCTCTGGGGGCAGGAGGCTCCCGAGGGCAGAGTCCTGGCCCTGCTCCTCCCCCAGTACCAGGAGCTCCAGCTCCAGCCCTCCAGAGTGTGTCACACAACAAGGGCACGGTGGCACAGTGACATACGGTGGCACAGTGACAGGGGACAGCCCAGCTAGCTCCATGGAGAAAACCAGGATATTTCTGCAGCAGCACAGGTACAAACCCACCCCTCATCATTTCTTAGCTCACATCAGGCAAGATTTTCGTTCATCCAAAGAGCAGTGTCACGAAGGAAAGATGTGATTGAAGCTCCCAGATACATGAGGGACACCTGGCTCTGTCCCCACACTTCTGTCAGTCACCTCCCCCGGTAATTCACGGCTCTGTCGCTCCAGGTTATCCCCACTGACCTCATGAGCTGCCCAACCCCAGCAGGGCAGAGTGTGCTGCTCTCCCTGCCCACATCCATCCATCCATCCATCCATCCATCCATCATCCATCCATCATCCATCCATCATCCATCCATCATCCATCCATCCATCCCTCCATCCATCCATCATCTATCTATCCATCCATCCATCATCCATTCATCAATCTATCCATCCATCCATCCATCCATCAATCCATCCATCCATCCATCCTCCATCATCCATCCATCCTTCCATCCATCATCCACCCCTCCATCCATCCTCCATCATCCATCCCTCATCCATCCATCCATCATCCATCCATCCATCCATCCATCATCTATCTATCCTTCCATCCATCATCCATCCATCAATCTATCCATCTATCTATCTATCTATCTATCCATCCATCCATCCATCAATCTATCCATCCATCCGCCACTTCCTTCCTTCCGCCACTTCCACCCATGGACAGTGTGCTGCTCTCCCTCCTCACATCCCTCCTTCCTCCATCCTTCCCCCCAGCTCTGAGCCCCCCATGGTCCCCTGTCCACCACATCCCTGCTCTCCCACCCCCCTGCTGCAGGCAGGAACTCAGCCAGGCCGTGGGGATGGCAGAGCACGAGCAGGATGTGCCCCCTCCTTGGCTACAGGGACCCTGTTCCATGGGGGAAAACATCACTGGGGAAACACCAGTGCAGAAAATACACCTGGCTGCAGAAACCTTCATCCCCACACTGAGGGCTGGCACCCAGCACGCTGGCACTGACCACAGATGGTTATGGGGGTGTCGTGCCCATCCACAAACTCTGCTCCCACCTTCCTCTCACAAAACACCATTTCTATGGCCAGCAAACAGCTCCAGGCTGTCTCCTGAAGGGACAGGAGCAGATGGTCTGTCTGGAGCGAGGCAGAAGCAAGACCAAGCAATTGTGGCCCCAGTGCAACCCAAAGAGGCAAAGGCAGCTCTGAGCTCCTGGAGGAACTCCAGGAACCACGGATGGCCCTGGCAGGGCACGTCTGCCCCTGCACCACATGGCTGGGGGAGTTTTAGGACAGAAAATAACTCTGAAAATGCTTCCAAGCGCCGCTTCACCCACTACTTGCTTTAAAGGACAAGTTTTCTGAGTTTGAGAAGTTTGGAAAGCGTTGAACATTGGAAAACATTCCTCTAATCTGCTGGCAGTGTGGTGACACCCATGGCATTCCTGTCTCACCAAGGCCTTGCATCTCAACTCTATCGCCACAAACTTCTTCATTATCAATTATTTATCACCTAGAATAATTAAAGGGGAAATGCTGAACCCGCCAGGGGATTTGCAACCCTGAAATCCTCCTTCCAGCCCTCTGGCTGTGCAGGGGAGATCTTAAAACATCAATGAGGTAGTGGGGACAGAACAGAGAGCAGAGTCACACTGGCACCACAGGGACCTGCCTGCTCCAGCAGGCTGCACTTTGATCCTCTCCCTGCAGTAAAACAGCAGCCAGAAATTTTCTAAAACGGCAACAAAAAGCTCCACCAAGAGAGGAAATGAGGTCACAGAGCCGATGGAATTCAATGCTGTTAATTGATACAAAGTGTGATGGAGCAGCAGAATCTAAACTATGAACACTCTGAAAGATATTTTTTTTTAATTGCAGCAATGCAGCGAATTAATGGAGTGATAATAAAGGAAATCTCCAGATTTGGGGACTGGGAGGCTGCACTGCCAACCCTTGGTGGGAACCTGAGAGCAGCTGGCAGGAGCCTTGCACAGAGCCTGTGTGAGCCACTCTGAGCTTTGAGCCAGGAGCAAGATGAGGGATTTAATTTGCACATGAACACCTCCACCTCTGCTCTGGATCCAGACAGGTGCCAGTGGAGCAGAGGCAAATGCAGCATGGCAGGGAAATCTGTGCTCGCTGCAGGGCTCCACTGGCAGCGTGCTCTCATCTCTCTCAGTAAGCAGGGCTAAAGTAGAAAAGGATTGCTCCTGTCTGTTGGTGGCACTTCTCACCACCAGAGCTGTTTGGATTCAAATTCCAGCCCTTTATTCCTGTCTAAGCATGTACAGCAGCACTTAGCACCCAAGTTATTCACTCTGCTGTGATCTCACGGGCACACAGGGGTCTGAGGGGGGAGCAGCTCACACCTGAGCAGGGCTGGCAGCAGCACAGGGCTGGGACAGAGGGACAGGAACCTCTGTGTCCCCCAAGAGGGGGATGCCTGAGCTGCCAGGCACAGAACAGGCTGTGCACAGGAAGAGCAGTGAGCAACACCTTCAGAGCAGCAATAAATTATTTCCCTTGGGAACAAAGATGCAACTGCGATGAGAGAAGGTGGTGGGAAAACACAGCAATAAAATTTAATGCATTCTCTGCAATTACAGCTACAGCTGCCAAGTTGTTTCTCGTGCTGTCACTACAGCAGCAGTGGTGACAGCTTTGGCCTCAGCCCGACCTTTCAGCCTCACCCAAAGCTGCACAGCCCTCCTGGGGATCCCTGCAGGCACAGGGCCTGACCAACAGCAGTGTGGTGTGTGCACATCCCTGTGCTGGAGAACCTGGCAGAGCCCTGCCCAGGTTTCACACCCAGCCTGGCCTCTCCCCTGGCTCCCCCCGGAGCTGCCCCTGCCCTTTGCCAGCAGGCTGAGCTGGCACAGGAGCTCCCCTGGCAGAGAGATGCCCCAGAGCCACCAGAGATGCCCCAGCAGGCTCCAGAGCCACGCCAAGACCCCGTGGAAGGAGCTTTGTCCCATTTACCACAGCAGGAGCCAGGACTCCAGCATCTCTCACACCCCTCTGCACTCTGGCTACCAGGAAATCTCTCATTTAGGACTTGCACTGTGTCCTGTACGACTGCTTGAGGGGAGTAAAACAATTCATTTTGCCCAGATGAGTGAGCTCAGCACCAGCCCAGGGGCTGCCCTGGGAATGTGCCCAGCTCACCAAGCCCCTGCCCGTGCTCCCCCCTTCACTCAGGTACCTTGAAATGCTGTTGTCTCTTTCAAACCCATTCCCCCAACAAACAGAAAAGAAACCAAGGGGAAAGTAAACAAGTGGGAAGAGAAAACCACCCCGGGGAGGGACGGAAATTTGAGCCCACAGTGTTAAATTGCACTAAATAACTGAAAATCAATGTTGTTCTTCCTTTTCCTCAGGGCACAGCCATACACAGCAGCACTCCAGGGACACCTCTGCTCATTCCACCAACCTGCTACGTGCACTTTCTTTTATTGCAAGCAAGGGCCCACTGCTGACAGTGAAAACAATATCCCTGGAAAAAAGCAATGGCCATTTTTTAAAATAAAATAATAGTTACAATTACAAGAGAACTGCATTTCTTCTTTGCTCTATTACTTTCATAATTTTCCTAATACTCCTGCCAATGTCCAGGGGTACCTGCCTTCAGATGAAGAGACAAGAGCACACCAATAGCTGCAAGGAAACATCAATTAAAAAACTCCAAGCAGCACTGCAATTAAGACCCAGCACTGGGAATCATCCCTGCAGCCTTTCAGAACAACTGGAAAAACAAACCTCAATTAAGAATGCTATCATTAAAAAAATCCTGCAAACACAAGAAAACCCAAATCAATTTTATAAATCTGCCTCAGGCTTCCAATGCTCCTCATCCTGGTGTGTCCCACCTGGGGCTGGGCTCAGCAATCCATGGCAGCATCTCTTGGTTTTGCCCCTGTTAAGGGTGAGGAGGTGCCCACACCGTGCAGGGCTGGCAGGGGCAAAATCCTGCTTGTGCTGCCACACAGAAACTGCCTTGACAAAGCCTTGATTCAGGGAAACCGCCTAATCTAATTAATTAATTAATTAAACGGCCTAATCTATATACTTAATTAATTAAACGGCCTAATCTAATTAGTAACTGGTTTGGTTTTGCTCTGCCAGGTGGAAGGAGCAGAGGAGAAGCAATTTCATTCTGCTGGACACACAGACACTCCCAAGCTCCTGTCTGGGATCCCAGCACCTTCACCAGGGAAATTTGTTACTTGGTTTGTTCAGGCATCATCACTGAGCTGTCTCTTGAGAGATTCTGCACCCAGGGATGGTGAAAAAGGTCTAAACACCATTACTGAGGGAAGGGATATTAGCAATTATATCCATCCTGCTTTACAGGCAAGGGGTCACACACCTGGGGATGAAGAGCCTCCCCCAGGGGAATTTTGGGGCACACAGGCACCAGATTTAAATCTCCTAATTCCAGGTACAAACCTTCACTGGCACAGAGGCTACAGCCTGAGCAGACTGTGCACTGATTTAAAATATTGGCCATTACCTCACCAGCAGAGAAACAAATGTCTCTAATTTCTGGATACAAATTGGAATTTTCAAATTGGCATCTGCATCTTCCAAATAAAATGAGGAAAATTGCCCATTAAATCAAATAGCAATGAAGTGAGGACTCAGCCACAGAACCTGCCTGGGGAACACAAAACTCCCCAGCTCCATTAATGTAATGATGCATTTTGATGAGGAACTCACTTGGGGCATGTTAGCATGAAAACTGCAGGGATGAGATCCTCCAAGGCTGACATTGCAGCACTTCACTCTGCTCATGCATAATGTGACCTAAGAGTTAGAGCCACCACTTAGTGACAAATTAGAGACAAAGACCAGATGTCAGATCACAGACAAAGAAGTTGTAAGACTCTAAAAAAACTGAAAGCAGAAACTTAAAAGAATTGTCAAAATCCTCTTTTCTTGGTTATGCAACATCCAAATAATCTTTGATTTGAAATAGGAGATGTTAAAATTTTATAGAGCAGTTGCTGAATTCTTCTGCACAAGCAGCTTTTCCAAACATTCTCATCCATCAAAATGATTTTTTTGCTGATAATTAGCCTCAGAAAAATGCACTTAATCAAAGTGACATCCATTACTTCTCGCTCCTCTAAATAGGACTGTGGCTTCTGACGATGATTTTCTGGAAAGTGTTCCGACTATTCAAATTAGGCAACAAATAAACTCCTAATGAACACTTTTCTGAGATACAGTTTCATTTTATTTACAGGCTTTTTTTATACATGCCCCAACCCAGCTGTCAGCACTGTCCAAGAAAAGAGAAATGCAGGAGATCTTAAACTGCCACAGCCAGGACAGCAAACATCAAAGGGATGCCACAGCTTGGGGTGTGAGACAATATTTACCCATCCAGCAGATGTGCTTTCTCAGCTGCCTTTAATCAGCACTTGCAGCATCCCTTCAGAACAGGAGCCTGGGCAGCCCCAGCCCTGGGGATGCTGTGCTGAGCTCCTGCTCCCCTCCCCAGCACCCTGGCCTGGCTCTGGGGATGCTGGGATGAGCTCCTGATCCCCACCCCAGCACCCTGGCCTGGCTCTGGGGTGCTGTGCTGACCTCCTGTTCCCTTCCCCAGCACACCTGGCCTTGCTCCCACACCTCCCTGGCTCTGGGGTGCTGTGCTGACCTCCTGTTCCCTTCCCCAGCACCCCTGGCCTTGCTCCCACACCTCCCTGGCTCTGGGGATGCTGGGATGAGCTCCTGATCCCTTCCCCAGCACCCTGGCCTTGTTCTGGGATGCTGGGATGAGCTCCTGATTCCCACCCCAGCACCCTGGCCTTGTTCTGGGATGCTGTGCTCAGCTCCTGATGCCCTCCCCAGCACCCTGGTCTAGGTCTGGGATGCTGTGCTGACCTCCTGTTCCCTTCCCCAGAACCCTGGCCTGGGTCTGGGATGCTGTGCTCAGCTTCTGATGCCCTCCCCAGCACCCTGGCCTGGCTCTGGGATGCTGTGCTGAGCTCCTGTTCCCTTCCCCAACACCCCTGGCCTTGCTCCCACGCCTCCCTGGCTCTGGGGATGCTGGGATGAGCTCCTGATCCCTTCCCCAGCACCCTGGCCTGGCTCTGGGGATGCTGGGATGAGCTCCTGATCCCTTCCCCAGCACCCTGGCCTTGCTCCCACACCTCCCTGGCTCTGGGGATGCTGTGCTGAGCTCCTGCTCCCTTCCCCAGAACCCTGGCCTTGTTCTGGGATGCTGTGCTGAGCTCCTGCTCCCCTCCCCAGCATCCCTGGCCTTGTTCTGGAATGCTGGGATGAGCTCCTGATCCCTTCCCCAGCACCCTTGGCCTTGCTCCCACACCTCCCTGGCTCTGCGATGCTGTGCTCAGCTCCTGATCCCCTCCCCAGCACCCTGGCCTGGCTCTGGGATGCTGGGCTGAGCTCCTGCTCCCTTCCCCAGCACCCTGGCCTGGCTCTGGGATGCTGGGATGAGCTCCTGCTCCCTTCCCCAACACCCCTGGCCCTGCTCCCACACCTCCCGTGCCCAGAGGATTCCCATGCCCAGAGGATTCCCATGCCCAGAGGATTCCCATGCCCAGAGGATTCCCATGCCAGGCAGGTGAAAAGGGAGCCAGGCCCCAGCAGGGTTTGTGCCCCCAGTTCTTCACCTTCTCTTTGTCACAGGCTCAGCATCTCAAACTCTGCCTTTGCAGAGGCTCTGGGGGCTTTCATGGCCACAAAGCATCAGTGAGATAAGGAAGGCAGCACTGCCAGGAGCCAGCAGAACAAATCCATTTTTCTCCCAGTACTGACATTGACAGCACCTTCCAATGGGAAGGAAATTTCTGAACTGGGCAGGACTAATGCCAGACAACAGAGGCAACTGCAAGGCTCCCAAGAGAGCCTTCCCTCCCCAAGGCAGAAATCACCTCCCAGGCCCTGACAGTCGGATTCCTGCCCTGAGAGCTGTTTGTAGCCTCTGGGATTCAGAGCTGAATGACACCTAACCCTGCTGCTCCTGCCTGGCAGAAATGTCAAGGCCAGAATTCAAACACAGCTGAGCCCAAAGCCTTCCACCCTTCGTGGCTGTGAGCTCTGAAGATAGTAAGATGATCCTGGAAGGAGCACTTGGACTTGACAACGCTGGATTTGCTTGTCATTAGGTTTTTCTCTCTCTCTGTCTCACAAATCCATTTTCCTCCCACATTCCCTTCCCAGCCAGCCGTTTCCTATTTGCTTCCTGGCCAATTTCTTGCATCCACCACAGGATGTTCAGAGTGTTATTTCATTCTCCTGTCAATCAGTCCACCTGCCAAAGAGCCAGCCCTGCTCGGATCGACTGCGTTCGTCTTTCACATCCCAAAAACAAAAGTAAATTAGGAGCAGCCTAATTTACCCATTCCACATCACATTCACTGATTAGTTCCTTCTGTCTCAGAGGTTATCTGGACCCACTCTCTCCCCCTGCTGCACCACAGCTCTCTAATTATCTACTTGTTCCAACGAGCTCTCATCTCCTCAAGCTCCAGCATTACCTCATTCCAGGGCTGGTGTCTCTTCAGCATCCCCTGTGATGAGGATGCACTAATTCATCTCCAGCAGGAGCAGTTTTAACTCTCCAGAAGCAGCAAACCCCAGGCTCCCCTTTGGCCTCTCATCCTTTTAGTGTTTGCTGACCCCAGAAACCTCCTCACTTCACACTCATTCCAGGGTAATGTTCAAAATCAGATCTTTGACATTGATTTTAAACATTCCTTTGACAAATAAATGAGATATTCAGCGTTATGGGTGCTTTCCTTCAGGGTTACATCTCCAAGTCCAGGGAGCTCTGTTTTACCCCTCCAGGTTCCCTGCAGAGTTTGAGGGGGGATTTTCCTCAGCACATCCCTGCCAGGGCTGCAACAAAGCCCTTCAAAGCACAGCTCTGAGCTGCTTATCATCCACAAGCACAGCAGAGCCAAAAAGTCTTTCTGCTTCTCATTTTTCTCTTCCTAAATCAGCTCCTGATTCAGTGGGTTTGGAGCAGGCTAATGAACTCGTCATAATTACTCCAGCGAGCTCGGCTCAGCCACAAGGTCCCACAATTATTAATGACTTGGACTGGAATTTAGGCCTAACAGCAACATTTCCCAAAGCCCACAGCTCATCTCAGCTCCCAGGGAAGTCAAGTGGACTCCAGTGAGCAGCAAACGTGGGCTCAGAGATCTGCAAGCCCCCACACAATGAAATTATCAGTGTTTTCCAGATGAAGGGGAAATCAAATAACTCAAGGAAACAGCACAGAGCCAGTGAAACTGAGATATCTTGAGAAACAATGCTAATGAATTCTTGAGAAATGGGGCTAATGAATTAACAAAACAACCCAGAGTATCTCCACATTAAAATTAAAGAGAGATGCTGAATCAGAAAGACTCAAATTTAGAGGAAAATGAAGGTTAAGGGGTGTAACCAGAGAAATACATAAAGAACACAATCTGCTATTGCATCTTCCCTATTTCAGATGCTTCCAAATACTTAAATATGAAAACTATTAAATCTTCAGACTTGACCAAATGAGCCATATCACAACCATTCTGAAAGCCAGACATTTTCTGCAGCAGGAATTTCCTGTTAACTTCTCACTCAGTATCATAAAACTATATTAATGTTTAAGTGTCTGTTAAGGGAATCTGGGCTTTAAAACCTCCAGGATCACAGATTTCTTTTCGAGCCAGACCAATTTTATGCAGCGATAAAAGTTAGGAACACTTATAGAGAACATTTGTAAAACCCACATTCACAGTCTCAAAGCCAAATTCACTTCTTTTTTTTTATGATACTTGTACATATAAAAAAAAAGAAATTATCTCTTAAGAGAAATGCACAAAAAACCTTGATGCAGGTGTACCAGGCACACAGCAGCTAGTCAAGGACTAACCAGTAATTGAAAGATTTTCTCCAACAAAAATTACATCTCTCTTTGTTTGCATCATGAGATTGATTGGGGGGGAAAGATAAAAATCTGACTCCCCATTAGCACTGGTATTTATGGTATGAGCAGAGTTGAAGGGAGGGTGTCTGTTCCTCTTGATTGAACTGCTCTGCCCATGGAATTCCCTCTGTTGCTCACTCAAGCTGGGGATCATTCCCAGCCAGGCAGGAGCTCAGCACAAAACAGCCATTCCTGTGGTCATCCTGAGGAAGGGAGAGCAGCACCACAGCCCCAGCAGCTCTCCAGAGTCACCCTGCAGCCAAGGCAGCACCCGAGGGCAGCCTGGAGGAGCCGTCCCTGCCTGTCAGCCCAAATTCCACACAAATTCACAGGGAGTTCTACCAGCCCCTCACTATCCCACACCTTCCCCAGACATCGGTCCCTTCTACTGCTTGCCAGCCCCTGGTGGGACTCCAGGACGCAGCCAGGTGCCCACAGAGCTCTGCTGGCCCAGTGCACCCACAACAACAACTCCCAGTGCACCCACAACAACTCCCAGTGCACCCACAGCAACTCCCAGTGCACCCACAGCAACTCCCAGTGCACCCACGGCGCTCCCGGGGTACCCACAGCAACTCCCAGTGCACCCACGGCGCTCCCGGGGCACCCACGGCGCTCCCGGGGCACCCAGCCTGGGGCACCCCGATGCTCCCGAGGCACCCGCGGCCTCCACCCGCACACCCCGGCGGTGCCACACGCCGCTGGATCCTCCCGCACATCCCAGTGCCCGCAGCTCCGAGCACCCCCGGCCATACCCGGCCTCTGCTGCCCTCAGCACCGCGGAGAGCTCCGGGCCAGACCGGCCCCGCGCCCGCGGGAGCAGCACCGCGGACAGCTCCGTGTCCGTGTCCGTGTCCCCTCCGCTGTCCCGCGGCTGTCCCCGGTCTGTCGCCCCAGCCCAGGTGTGTGTCCCCGCATCCCAGGTGTGTGTCCCCCCACCCGTGTGTGTCCCCCCAGCCCCAGCAAAGCCCCAGGTCCGTGTGTCCCCGCCGGCGGCTCGGTGTCCCCGCGTTGTCCCCCGAACCTGTCGTCGCTCTGGAAGGACTGGTCCCCCAGCAGCAGATCGCGGAAGCGGTACCGGGGCGGCAGCGGCAGCACCTCGGACTCCAGCTCCGTCATCTTCAGGGAGGCGATGTCCAGGATGACCCCGCTCTTGCGGCTCCCGCCGCCGTCCCCGCCGCCGCAGCCGCCGGGCGACGAGAGCCTGCGGGAGAGAGAGACAGAGGGGACAGCGACAATGGGGGGGCCCTGCCCTGCCCGCCCCTGCCCGCCCCGGCGCCTCCTCCGGGGCCGGCCCCGCGCCCCCCCCGCACCCCCGGTTACATTGCGGGGCAGGCGGTGCCCCCCCGGCAGAGCGCTCCCCCCGGGGGCATGGGTGGCTCGGGGCTCCGCCGCTCAGCACCGGGCCCGGCGGGGCGGGCAGGGTCCCCCGGAGCGCCCCGCACAGCGGCGCCGGGCGCAGGACATCGGCTGAGAGCGGCAGAGCGACGGAGAGCAAGAGGAGCCAATGGAAGAGCCCGATCGCCGGGAGGAAACCAAACTGCTCGCAAGATAATCGAGAGCCAAGCCCAGATCCACCCCCAGGCTCCCCCCGCGGCGAAAAGTAGGGATGGGAGGCAGGCAAGGCGATGGCTCCACAGCCGTGCTGGAAGCACAAGCACAACCTCCTCTCCGGACTGCTGGCACTTAAATCATCCCAACAGCCCCGGGATTAAAGGAGAAACCGCCAAGGCTGATGAGTCAGTCGCCTGTCCAGCTGCCAAGTGCCGTGGCCAGGAGGATACATCACCCATACCACCCATCCCTGGCATGGCTGTGGCCAGGAGGATACATCACCCATCCCTGGCATGCCCATGGCCAGGAGGATCCATCACCCATCCCTGGCATGGCTGTGGCCAGGAGGATCCATCACCCATACCACTCCTCCCTGGCATGCCTGTGACCAGGAGGAAATGTCACCCACATCACCCATCCATGGTATGACCATGGCCAGGAGGATACACCACCCATACCACCCATCCCTGGCATGCCCATGGCTCCATCAGGGGTGGGCAGTGCCTGGGAGGGACCCAAGGTGGTGGCTCACAGACAGCTGCATGTGGCCACTGCACACAGAAAGGAGATGGAACCCAGCCAGCCCTCAGGAGGCTGTTTCAGAGGGTTAAGGGCTGGCTCTGGTCTCTTTTCTCAAAGCACATTTACCAACCAGAATGTGAGGACACCCCTGCTGCCCATCACAGCAGATTGGGGTTGAACTGAAACCTCACAAAGCAGCAAAGCCATTCATTGCAGAGACCCCAAAGGCAGCACCCCAGGTCCTGATCTTGTCTGGTTGGGCTTCATCAGTGAAGTTCATCCCTGCCATGACAGGAGCACCAATTTCACAGACTCTTGGTGGGAAGAGGGGAGGACAGGGCTTGGAAGAGGACACGTGGTTCCTCTGAGCTGATTCTTGGTCCCTCACATGTAACTGGAGTGTGAGGCAGCAAAGAGCTGAAAGGCTCCAACTCCTGCCTGATGTTCTTCCAAGAGTCTCCTCCAAAGCCTCTCCAAGCCATTCCCAGCATCCTCCCACAGCTCTGCCTCCGGAATACCCTGCACAAGCAGAGGCAGAGGAGCCTCCAGCAGCTGGATACTGAACCAGCACCGAGCACAGATCAGGGATTTGCTGCAGGGATGGGAGCTGAGGCTCCTCAGATCCTCCTCTGTCTCCACCACCTCCCAGCCCTGCAAATCAGCTCCCAGCTAAGCAGATCCCCAAGCCCTGCTCAGCTGCTGCTCCCGAGTTTCCAGAAGAGCAGTCAGCATGCAGGATTTCAGAATTTCTGCTGAGCACAGCCCTCAGTGCTTCAGATGGCTCTCACTGCTGTTATTTGCCACTTAATTCTGTCCCCCCCAGAGCTGCTCAGCTCCTTTCAGCTGCCAAATGCACAGAACAGCCAGGGCTCTGCACTGACTGATGCATCTGTGCAGGGCCCTGGGCACTGGGGAGGTTATTCTATGCTACTCATTGATCCAAAACTTGGTCTTCAGGATAAATCAAACCAAGCTCCTGTCAAGTCAAGCACTCCCTCCGGATCCACTGATGTAAACACCGAGGTTTGCTGACCACCTCCAGCTCGTGTTGCAAAGGAGGATCTAACATTAAGCACAAAAAAAAAAAAGAAAAAGAAAGCCACAATTAAGTCTTTCCTCTTGGAGCTTAACTATGATAAATGAGGCCAAAAGCAGGCTGTTTCTGGGCCATCAGGACAGCGCTCTGAAACGCAAATTTCAGTGTAAGAAAATGCAATTTTTAAAAAATTATCCACCCTCTTATCATAACCATGGTTTAAAGCAGGGAGCCAGGTGCCTGGCTCCAAATGGGGGTGATTGTGATTGTGTTTGAAGGAGACTGTCACACCCCGTGCTCTGCAGTGATTATCCAGTGCCTGTTTAAAAGAACACCTTGTTTAAAGGAGTGCTGCAGCTGCACAGCCCTGGACACACTGCCTGCCACGTGGAAAGGGCATCTTTACCCACAGCTCCTGGGCAGGCAGGACAGGCAGGGCCATCCTTACCCTGCCCTCTCTGGGAGCTGGGGATGCTCACAGATATTCCCAGATTTGATATAAACACATCTTTTGGGGTTTGGGTGCTGTTTGGTTTTTTTATTTACACAATATTCTTTTCCAACTCAATTAATCCATCTCTCCTGGCCTCAGATCATGTGTCAGATCATGAAACAAAGCAAATATTCACCATTGCCCTTTATCAGCACTTAGAATCTGTAGTAAAATCCAATTATATCAGTAGCTCTGGAAACACAATTTCTGCTATTTGCATCTGAGTTTCTTCTCCCATTGGCAGTAGCAGCTACACTTTGAATGCATTTTCTCTTACTCTTGCATACAAAATCATTCAGAATTTTAAAATTTTGGCACATTTGTTTATTCTGGGTGAAGCTTCACTACACGAAGTACTGCATTTGCTTGTTTGTCATGGTGTCTTTATCAATTGCACAGTGACTTTGAGATATTGTACATTGATGTCTTCGACAAAAGTGCTCCTGCACAGCACACAAATCTCCTGAGGATTTACAGCCTCTCCTCCCAAACACAGGGATCCTGAGCTATGGAAATGCCACAGCAACCTGGCTACTTCTTCAAAGCTGTAGTGGTACAAAATAAAAAATTCATGAACAAGCTCATTTATTGCATAGTCTTCAAATACTACCGAAAAAAAAAAATAATCCTGGAGTGGTTTATAGCTAAATACAGATCTGCAGCTTTATTTTTATCATCCCTTTCCTTCCTTCCTCCAGAACCCTGTACCACTAAAACAGCGTGCTGCCATCAGCATATGGAAACCTCCACACTCCTCACTCTCAGCGTCTCTCTCCCAGCCTGGGTGGCTCCCTGGGGAGGGGACACGGCCCTTCCCAGCCTCCTGGAGCTGGGCTGAGCCCTGTGTGACCAGCCAGACCCCTCTGCTGCTCTCTGCTCCTGCTGCAGCCCAGCCAGACCCATCCCTGCCTGGTCCGGCACACACAGCCCAGAGCCACCCCTGCCTCAGTTCCCTCCATCCTTCCCTGAGCCTGGGCTGGCTCAGCCTCCTGCTGCCCTTGCTGGTGCCACCTGGCACAGCCAGGGGGGCCTCACTGGTGCCAGCACCCTGCCCTGGGCTGGCAATGCCAGCACAGCACCAGGGAGAGCCCAGCAGGAGCTCGGTGTGGCTCTGCAGGGCCGTGTGCTCCTGGAGCTCCTCAGAGCTCCCCAGATCCGAGAGGCAGCTCTGGCTCACAGGAAAACCCACAGGCAGGGAGCTTCTTGCAGTGGATGTTAGGATTTCCATTATTATTTGTAGCTTTGGCTGTCAAAATGAGGAAGGACACCACCCGAGTTCCTGCTCTGCTTCCTCACACACCCCAAAAACCACAGGGCACCTCCTGCCTCCCACCACAAACCAGCAGGGTCACCACAGACCCCACAGTGCTGTGGGATGGACCTGTCCACACCTGCCAGGAGCCCCAGAGCTCTCAGGGACCCCTCTGCTCTGTCAGCACCAGAATTTATGGAGATACCTTCTCCTTCTGTGGCTGGGCTGTGCAAACAGAACAGGTGCACCCACATTTGGGGCAGGTTCTTGCATAACCTGCAGTCTGAACCTCTCCTCTCCCACTCCAAGCTGCACAAGGAGCCAGAGGCAGCAGGCCCTGCTGGCACCATCTGTTCCAAGTCCATCCTTCCCCAGGAGCACGGCCAGGGAGCCTGGATGTGCTGCCAGGAAAGGGAGCACCCCGTGCCCAGCCCCACATCCCCTCCTCAGGCACAGCCACCTCTCAGTTTGGGACCCAGCAGTCCCTGCAGCACCCAGGCAGCTGCTGCTGTGCCTCCTGTCACCTCTGAGGGCACGGGAAGGACAATCCCTGGCTGAAACAGGGCAGCAGAATCACACACAGGGTCTGGCCTTTGGCTGTTGGCACCGACACAGGACACAAGCTGCTGGCACAGCCCAGCTCTGGCTGGGCAGGAGCCTCCAGCTGCTCTTTGCTGGCCCAGACCATGGTAGGATGAGTGTCTGGATGGTGCTCAAGGGCTGGGACACCTCTCCAGAGGGTCCTTGGGCACAGCAAGGGCTGCCCTGTCCTGTCCCCCCTGACCCAGTCATGGTTGCAGAGCCTGTCCTGCACCCTGCTCCATCCTCGGCCACCCCAGCCAGCCCCAGGCTCCCTGGGCACACAGGAAATGCTGCCCTTTCTTTTCCTATAGTTATTTAAATATATACAATCATCTCGTGTTTGTTTCTCCTCCCACAGCTCTTCTGGTTACCAGGTTACAGTTGTTCTCCCCTCTCTTCATGGTTTGGGGATTTTTTCCCCTCTGAGTGACATCCCTGCGGGGTCTCCCAATGGCTGCAGTGTTTGGGGACACAGGTTTGGTCCCTGGAACCAGGTTGGGAGGCAGCAGATCCCCCCTCCCAGCCCTGCAGGGACAGCCCCATGGCAGAGTCTGGGTGCTCATTCCAGAGCTGGTTTCTCTGCCAGCACCTCCTCTCTGTGAGCAGCAGCCAGGTCACTGCTGGCCCTGTCTTGGCTTGCTGAGGAAGAGCCCCAGGCCCTCATCCCCTGTCCCTCCCCAGAGGTGTCACAGTGGCCCATGGTCACTGCTCATTGAGACACTGCTACCCCTGTGATGGGTGTGGGTTTGAGATCTTCTGATTCAAAGAGTTTGAGGAGCTCTGAGGATGTGAACAGGCCCATCCCAAGCCAAGCCATCATTCCTGCAGCCTGAGCAGCTTTGGCTCAACCCTGGTTTGGGTGCAGAGCTGCAGAACACACCCTCACCCATCTCTACACACCCTCTCAGTGTGTGAAGTCTCCCAGATTAAATTCCTGCATCCCAGCTCCCATCCCCACAGACAGCTGGACTGTCCACGTCAGGAGCTGCTGTTGCTCAGAACTTGTGCAGAGCAGCTGAGCCCTGTGACAAATCCATCCATCCAACAAGCACAGGCAATTTAGCACCACAGGCCTCACACAGAAATTAGCATTTTGTGTGTTTCACGTGGAAAATGAACAGGAAGAGTGAGTCAGTGCAAAGCTCCACAAGCCTTTCCCCCGCTGGCAAATGCTATTTTCTAGAAGATAAAAGTAGAAATTGCACCTTCCAGGTCCAGAGCCACTTTCCTCATTAGACAGCCCTGCCTCAGCAATCGAGCCCCACACCTCCCCATCCCTTCTGGCCTGGTGCACATGAATGTTTTCTGTGACAGGCTCAGAGGAGGCACAGCCCCACAGAGAAACCTTTTCCCTTTTCTTTGATCCCACAGCAGCCCATGAGGGGCAGAGGCAGCTCAGCACCCCCATCCCCAGGGAAATTTCCCAGTTCTGGCCCTCCCAGGGGCAGAGATCCAGTGGGGGTGAGCCACAGGCATCCCCTCTGTGCAGAGCATCCCCTGTGGAAGGGCTGGCAGAGCTGGGGGCTCCCAGCAGGCACAAAGGCAAACAGGCCATGCTGGTGTCCCTGGGGACTGCAAAGCCCAAATAACCTGGGACAAACAGGGAGGGAAAGCTCATCCTGCACATCCTGGGCTCCTGGCAGATAATGCTAATTTTTGTCTGATGTTTTATCACGAGGTCGGTCAGTGCCTCAAGATCTTCCTGTTGGCAGTCTGGTTTTGGTTGGAAGAGGACACGTGGTGGCTCTGAGCTGATTCTTTGTCCCACTCCCCAGACCTGGGCTGGGGCCTCCTCATCTCTTTAACAAGAAAAACCAACCTGGAGAAGTGCAAGGTCTGGTGGAGCCAACCTGGGCTGTGGAAGGGGTTGGAACTGCAGGACCTCTGAGGTTCCTTCAGCCCAAACCCTTCTGTGACTCTGTGATGATTCTGTGGCTTGCAACCAGCCTATTCTATTGTGTAAATATGCAAATAAAATGCAGATTAGCTCAGCTGAGCACTTGCAGCACAACACCCCAAGCGTGCTTGCCCGAGGACACAGCTCTGCTCCCATCCCACATCCATGGGCTCCCAGGGCTCATCCCCAGCATCTCCTCCAGGAGCAGCCTCAGGAGAAGGGGCAAACCCAGAGCTCTGAGCCTGCAGAGCCAAGGTCACCAGCCCTGCCAGGAAATGCCTGACTCAGCCCTCTCCAGGCTATTTGTGGATTGCATCAGGCCCCTCTCTGCTCTGGGAGCTCTTTGCTGAGGAGCAATTTCCAGTGTCCAGCCCTTCCCAGCAAGGACATCACCCCTTCCTCCTCCTGGGCTTGTAGGGTGGCCTGGGAGCACACACAGACTCTTCTAAAAGCTCAGTCAAGCCCAGTGCTCAAGAAATGAAGGAAGCAGGACTCCCTGCTGGAGAAACAACCCCTCGGGGAGGCCCTGCCAGTCCCACTGGGAATTCTGCAGGCTGTGCACACCAGATTCCTCAGGAAAACCACCCAGCCTTTCACAACAAATTCCCACTGGGAATTCTGCAGGCTGTGCACACCAGATTCCTCAAGAAAACCACCCAGCCTTTCACAACAAATTCCCATTGGGAATTCTGCAGGCTGAGCACACCAGATTCCCCAGGAAAACCACCCAGCCTTTCACAACAAATTCCCACTGGGAATTCTGGAGGCTGTGCACACCAGATTCCCAATGGGAAACCACCCAGCCTTTCACAACAAATTCCCATTGGGAATTCTGGAGGCTGTGCACACCAGATTCCCCAGGAAAACCACCCAGCCTTTCACAACAAATTCCCACTGGGAATTCTGGAGGCTGTGCACATCAGATTCCTCAAGAAAACCACCCAGCCTTTCACAACAAATTCCCATTGGGAATTCTGGAGGCTGAGCACATCAGATTCCCAATGGGAAACCACCCAGCCTTTCACAACAGGGTGCTGCAGGGACAGCACCAGGCTCACCATTCACACCAACCAACCACCACAGATTTTAAACCTAAACAAATTATTCACTAAAAACAGAACAATTCCCTTGGCAAGGCCCCCAGAGCTGTTCCTGGAGAGCCAAAGGCCAACCCTCCCCTCTTGCCTGTGCCATCCCAAGGGACACAATCCTGGCAGTATCTCACTCCCCTCACCCCAAGCCATAACATCCTCAGCCACATTTGTCAGTGCCCAGCAGCTTTCAGGCTCATGTGAAAATAAATTAAAGTCTGCAAGATGGGGAAAGTGCTAATTCCTGCTAATAAACTGCTGGGAAAATCCTCCCCTCTGCTCAGCCCCAAGCTGCTACAAACAGCAAGGGTTGGAGCATGGAGACAAAAAACTTCTTTATGCTCCAGACTCCTGCAGAACAGTCCCTGCTATGGAAGCAGAAAATAATAGAGGGATGTGGGAGGAGGAAGAGTCTCTTCACACTGTTCAAAACCACAAAGTCTTGCAGAAATCAACCCCCAGAGGCAGATTTGTCACCACACCTGCCAGGCCAGGACGTGATGGGATGAAGGGAGGTTGGAAGGCAGGAGACAAACAGAAGGGGAGCCCTGAAGCAAACATCAGTGGGGTCCCACCAGGCTCTCCAGGACTGCATGGCTTCAGAGGGGATGGGGATGACTGCAAATTATCCACTGGAGTCACACCAAAACCAGACTGCAAACAGGAAGATCTTGTGGCACTGACCGACCTCGTGATAAAATGTCAGACAAAAATTAGCATCAATAAATTCCAACTGCTCCAAAGGGAGAGGGGGGCAATCATCTTCCTGCACAGGCACAGAGAGCTCTGCAAATCAGCACTCAGGGAAGGGCCACAGCCACAGCAGATGTGCCACAAAGCCAACAGCTCTCAGAGGTGGTCAAAACCCCAAATTTTAGGGAAGGATTTTTAATCCAGACAAGCCCTCCATGGAGTCACACACCCTTCTGGCTCCCCCCCTCAGAGCTGAAACAGCACAGAGAAGGGCACCAGGGGTAACTGTGGGTTTTAAAGAGTGATTTGTGCAAGGCAAGGCCAAACAGACCAGGAGGAGTCTCCAGCCTGGAGAGAGACATGATGAAAAGCAGATAAAACCAGAGAGGACAACCAGGGAGCAGGAACATCACAGGAGCTGCAGGAGCTCAGGGAAATCACAGGCAGCAGCTCAAAGGAGCAGCAGCATGTTCTGTCACACCACAGGGCTCTCCCATCCCCTTGTGGGAGCACAAAGTGCCAATGGCTCCTGGAGGGAGCAGGTGAATGCCCAGGGAAGCCTCCACCAGGCTGGCACAGCCACTGGGAAGGGCTGCCCCTTCCTGCCCTCTGTCCCTGCCACAGAACCCCACCATGGTTTGGGTTGGAAGGGCCCTAAATCCCCTCATTCCCAAGGGCAGGGACAAATCCCACTGCCCCAGGCTGCTCCAACCCCATCCAGCCTGGCCTTGGGCACTGCCAGGGATGCAGGGGCATCCACAGCTGCTCTGGGCACCCTCCCCACCCTCCCAGGGAACAATTCCCTCCCCAGCTCCCTCCTGCTGCAGTTGGTGCCACCGGGCACTGCCAGGGCACAGCAGGGCAGGGGCACCTGAGCCCGGAGCTCTCCTGGCTCCTGGCCCGGCTGATTCATGAGAAGGATGAATGAGATGTTCCCCACTCCAGCCCAGCCTGGCAGGGACGCAAGAGAAACGCTCAGGGCTCCAAAACAAATTGCGTGCAGCACTCGGGAACGAGGCGTGGGGTCAGCGAGAGGTCGCTGCAGGACGGGCAGGATCCAGAGAGATGCTGTAAATATTTTTGCAGAGCAGAAAGAGCCCTGAGCACAGGCAGTGACCTACTTTGCTGTTCTCCAGGACATGGCCATGCCAGAGCCCAAGGGCAGCTCCTGAGGAGGACACTGAGCACACTTGGGGCTCCTTTTATGGACAGAACGGTGGGGAAGGGTCCCAAAAGCTCTTCCCACTGAGCCAGGGGGTGCTCCCCCTTTCCTAACCATCTGAGGAGAAGAAGAGCAGAATTCTATCTAATTTCTGCCTCAAGAGCAGAATTCTATCTCATCTCTGCCACATAAACACCCTGAAACACAGGATGTTTGGGCCTGTGTTTTGTGGCTCCCCATTGCAATTTCTCCTGGAACAGCAAGGCCCGGATGCCCATGGGCAGCCAAAGCAACAGTTGTTGCTGCAATCCACAAGGCTGACTTTCTGGAAGCTGACAAATGTCCAAGCTGGTAATCACGCCTGGAGGAACTGATTACTAATTAGCTACAGAGCCTGGGTCAGTGCAAGCTCTGCCAAAGAAGCATCTTCTCATCCATTTGCAGAAAATTGAAAACTTAAGAGACAACAACAGGCTGTCAGCTGCAGGGACCATCCTTGTGCTAAACTGAGACAGTTCCTTGGATTCATCCAAAGATGAGCAGGAGAACCATGGTAGAGCCATCCTGGACCTGGATGAACACTCACAAGAATCCCATTTAATCAGTGCTTTTTTAGTTCTCTCCTGCCCTTGGACTCAGGCAGAGTGGCAGAAGGTGCCTATGGGCACTTTTAACCTGGCTGCTCCAAATCTTGGTGTGAATTTTAGGGCCAAAAGCCCTGTCCCAGCCAGGTGGGACTGAGCAGAGCCCCCTGGAGCTGCCATCCCACAGGAACACCCCAAAGCTGGCAATTTGCTGCTCTCCAGCCCCTGGAGCAGCCAGGACTCACCTCCCCTGCTCCAAAACCCTGGCACAGCCCCCAAACCCCTTCTCCCACAGCCTGCAAACAGCAGCAGCCACACAGATCCCCCAAAGAGCAGAGAGGAGAAAGGCACGTACGTCTAGGGCAGAGCCATGGCAGCAGCTCCAGGCAGCCCCGGGCGCTCCCTCCGGCCGCTCCTCCTCAGCCGAGCCATGGGAGCCGGGGGACGGAAATCTGAACCTGCTCCCGCCCATCCCTGCCTCTCCCGCCGGCCCCTGACTCGGGCAGGATATTTTTGTGTGAGTCCTTCCATCTGGCTGCCCATCCATCACCGTGCCCGTACATGGGCAGGCGGGGGAAATCCTGAGTTCCCCGAAGTGACAGCCTGGATCCTTGTGCAAACATTCACCCACATTTCCCACGAGGTAGGACAGCGAAATTTAGGCACTTTGTACCTCTGAGTGCCAGAAATGTGTATTTACTCTCCAAATAAACTCTCAAGTGCTTTTGCAATTAACCCTTTGCTTTCCACCTGGGAGGGACTTTCAGGATCATTGTCCCTTTATGGAGAGGGCCAGGAGGAAGCTCTCAGACATTTCCACACACATCTCCACCCTCAGGAAACCGAGCAGACAGAAATTCTCTTTACCAGCTTTTAAGCAAGCTCTAGATTTGCTAAGTGAAGGGATAATTGAGTTTCCCACTTATTTCAGCGGGGTCAGCCCAGCTGAGGTCCCCTGAGCACTCAGCAGAAGGTTCAGTGAGTGTGTTCTGTGTCTGCTGCTCTAGCCTGGTTCTCAGACCCCTCACACACATCTCTGGTGACAGCTCTGCCTGTCTGCCCTCACACAAGCACAGAGAGGACACCAGGAGATGGTGTTGGGCTGCAGAGCCCTGCTCTGCCCTGGGGCTGTGCACAAACCCCACGGGAGGTGAGGCAGAAACCCTTGTGGCAGGCAGAGCTGGGAGGCAGCAGGTGGTTAAATGTGGGTGACCATTTGTGACAGGATTTGCGCCCCCAGCCCAAGCTGCAGAGGAGGAAAGCAAAGAGCAGATCAGGCAGGGCCCCTGGGATGGTCTAATGGTGCTCCTTGCCTGCTCTGCCCTTTCTCTTTAGCCTGTCTCTAACAATCCTCTGCTGCTGATCAGCTCTGGAAAGGTGCATTAGACACCAGCCTGCTCCGAGCTGGAGCTGGGGAAACTGCCGAGTCCTGAGGGCTGCAGGCAGCTTGTTTAATATCTCCAGAAGGGCAGCAAAGGGCTGAGCACAAGGGCAGGCAAGACAAGCAATGGCATTTCAACCTCTCCGGAGCCTGAGGGGGTTAGAAACACATCCAGCTGCAGAGCAATAATTAGGAAACAAAGTTCCTCTGTCCAGATTGAAAGAGACAGGCAGGAGGATCTCTGGGCAAGGATTTTGTAGTGCATTAGGTGAGGATAAATCACCCCAGGCAGGGCTGTGGTGTCAGTAATGAGGAGCAACTCCTCATCTTCCCCTAATGCTGAGGTTGGAAATCTCCAGGAGCTGCTGTCTCCAACCCATCCCTGATCTTCACAGACACAAGAACCTCCTCAAGGGTGTCATTTCTGCAGACACATCAAGCACAGCTGCAAAATGAGGCAGTTTGAGGGCTGGGGAAAGCACTGTGCTCTGCAGCCACCCCGCTGTGCCCAAAATAACCAAACGGTGCCACCCAGAATGGGATCCTGAGGCACCACGGAGCCTTGGACATTGTGTCACTGACAGAGAGAAGGTAATGATGGTCTTAACCCTAAAAAAACAATATTCAAGGATTTTATTAATTTCCCACCTCACTGGCAATGTCTGAGAGTTAAAGAACAGAGCGTTCCTTCTTTTTTCATTTAGGTTTTCTGTAATAAAAGATAATTTCCCTAAATCATGGCGAGCAGATGAAGACATAAAAAAATCCCAGCTGGGCAGCCCAGGGCACAAACCCAGCTAAGGTCCTAATCTGCCAAGCACGAATTGATACACACGACTCATCTGCACACTTCAGCTGGCTTTGGATGAGCGTGACAGTCAGAAGAGCCACACGAGTGAATTTAACCAGAACAATGATAATACACAGCATTTTTTCAGGAAAAACGGGGATACTTTGGCAAGGACCCTCGTGAGGAACAGGTGCTGCTGCCAGGCACAAGAGGATGGTGGCACTGAGTCCCCCTGGTCTCAAGCAGCTCTTCCCCTGCACACAGCAGCCCCTCCCTCACACTGGACACGGCAACTTTGGCACAAAACCAGCCCAGAAATGGAGCAGGGGGTGGGCAGCACCTACATGAATGCAGCCTTTTCCCGGGTGCCCCTTGGCTTTGGGGTGGCTCCGGGGCTCACCCGAGCCCTTCCTCACCCTCACAGCCGGAGCACACCCAGAGGGATCAGCACGGACCCTCTTCCCGTGAAGGATGGGACTGCTCGGGGGTCGCCAAGCGCCCCTTCCCCATCCCCAGGCTGCTCCCGACCGCCCATTCCCGAGGTGCTTCCCCCAGGGGCATCCACAGGGACCCGGCCGGGCCTGCGAGCGCCGCAGAAACTTTCCTGCAGGCTCGGGGCACCGGGAGAGCGGCGGGGACGGGGCACGGGGAGAGCGGCGGGGACGGACCGGGGGTCCTGCCGGCCGCCCCGCCTGCCCCGGGAGGGGAAGGGGCTGCTCCGGCCGCCCCGGGAGGGGAAGGGGCTGCTCCGGGAGCTCTGCGCTGCAGCGGCCCCGCCGCTCCCAACGACGGCAGCCGCGGGGACCCTCCCCAGGCCCGGTACCTGTGGGCGCTGCCATCGTCGTAGACGAAGGAGCGGTTGGTGTAGCACTCGGAGCACACGGGCCGCCCCTCGGCCGGTTTGTAGATCCCCTGCAGGCTCCGCTCCTCGCCCGAGAACGGCATCGGAGCGCCGAGGCGGGGCAGAGTCGGGGGCGCGGGCCGGGGGCTGCCGGCCGCGGGCAGAGCCAGCGCCGCCGTCCCGGTGCCGGGGCCGCTGCCGGGGCCGCTGCCCGCCGCCCATCACGGCGCGCCCCGCAGCCGCCGCCGCGGCAGCCCGCGGGCCGCTCGGGAGCTCCGCATGCCGGGGCCGGGCGGCTCCGCGGGGAGCGCGGCGGGGAGCGGGCGGCAACAGGTGCGGGATGAGCGGGGATGGGCGGGGAAGGGCGGGGATGGGCGGGGCCGGCGGGGCGGGGCCGCACCGGGCGGGGCCGGGCTCCGCCCTACGCGCACCGGCGGCCGCGCTCGCCTCCTCCCCCGGAGCTGCCCCCGCCGGCCGCGCCCCGCGACCCCCGGGCTGGGGCAGCGACCCGGTGATCCCCCCGGTCCGCGTCCCTTCGCCTCTGGCTTCTGTCAGCACGACCTTCGGGTGGCTTGCTTGCTTTATTTTCCTTTTTCTTCTCCTTTTCCCCTATCTTTTCCCTGTCATTTTCCCTTTCCTTTCTCCTCTCTTCCCCTTTTTCCTTCTCTTTCTTTCTTTCCTTTCTCCTCTCTTTCCCTTTTTCCTTCCCTTTCTTCCTTTCCTTTTCTGTTTTTTTTTTTTCTTTTTTTTTTATTTCCTTTTCTTTATTATTTGGTTGGATTTTTTTTTTTTTTGCACTACCCACACAAATATTTGTGTTGAGCGCTGCTGCGCCTCGGGGTTGTGCCGAAAGCAAACAGCGCGGCCAAGCCCCGGCAATTCCTGTGCCGTGCTGCGCGGCCGGGCCGGCGGCGTTGATCTTCTCAGGGGGCCCTGCTGCAAAAACACGGCCCCGCTGGGGAATGGCCCCGAGCCAGGGACAGCGTGGGCAGCCTGGAAACGAGCCGGCCGCCTCCAGGAAAGGGTTAACGGGATGGGCTCCAAGGTGCCTCCCCTGCAAGCTCAGCCCCATGTGCCAGGAGGTGCCACCAGTAATGGTGTGGCCAAATGTGACGTGCCCCAGAGCCGTGTCCCCTCGCAGATGTGAGGGCTCCGAGCAGGGTCCCACTGAGCGCCCCCGGCACAGGCAGCGCGTTCTGCCCCAGCCCGGCTCCACTCCTCTCCTTTGTGCTTCTTTCTCCGTTCCTCTCTCCGAGCCCAGCTCGCTATGGTGCCGTTTTTTGGGATCCCGGAGCCGTGCTGGTGAGCAGATACCCCAATAAAGGAACTGCTCCCACAGCGGCCCCACAGCCCCTTGTGCTTTGTGCAAAGCGCCACCTCAGTCACCCGAGCACTTCAGCGCCACCCAGGGCACGCTGGGACCCCGCTGCCCCCGGAGCTTTGGTTTCTCCCCGGAGCTCCCAGTCCCGCTGACCCGGGTCCCCACCCTCGCACGGGCCCGTGTGATCCACGGGCACCCGGCGGATCCGCAGCCCCCGCTGTGCCACAGCCCCCGAGCCAGGGGGAAGAGCCCCCGCTCGGATGCGCTGGGCTTTGCGCTTCTCTCCAGCACCGCAGACTTTGTTTCTCCCGCAGCATCTCTTCCTCCTCCTCTCTCTCCATATGGACTCTCCTACACCAGGAGTCACCGGAGAGAAAAGCAATTAATGCTCCCCGTGCAATCCACCCGTGCGATGCTTCCCAGCCCGTCCTGCTTTGAAGTGGGAAGGTTATTCTCCATTCACTAATTGCCTCACATTATCTGGTGCAAAGTGTCAACGTGCAGCTCGGCGAGGAGAGGGGTGGGTGGCACAGCAGCGTATTGACATGCTGGGTGATAACACAGGCGTGGGGGAGGAATTATTTAAAACAGTCAGATGCTGAGAGAAATGAAAAATGAAAGAGAAAGAGCCAGAAGAAGAGGACATCCCCATCCAAATGCTGGAGTTTGAATGGCAGAGCGGGGTTGGTGCCACCCCAGTCCTACCACAGGGACAGCTGAGCAATCTGGTGGCATCCTGCCTGAGGAAAGAGCTCTGGGCCTGGGGACAGCACCCAGCTCCAGCACAGAGCAATTCCCTGCACCCCCGAAATCATGAGGGAAAGGCAGGGCAGTGCCCTCAGCAAAGGTGTCATTCAGAATTTTGGGGGTGTGGGGCTGAGCTGGTCCTTCCTGCCTCCAGCTGCAGCACTCCCCAAAATGCTGTTGATGCTACGAGTCCTCATTTCCCCACAGACATTGTCACAAAACACAATTAATAAAGATTTCATGTACCTCCTACTACAGGGCTGCTGTCCTGATTCCCTCAGTCCCAACAGCTCAGCTGGGGAAGCTCTCAGCACCCCGACATTCCTGCCAGAGCCTGGGCAGGGAGCACACACTGCAAGGGGCTGCACCCCGACATTCCTGCCAAATTCTGGACAGGAGAGCACACTCTCTCAGCAAGAAGCTGCTGATGGGCAGCACACTGGCATGGGCACACCCCAGGATGCCAAGTGCTGTTTCCACAGCTGGGTGCTGTGTGTGAACACAGAGCTCTCTGCTCTCCAGGCTCGGGGGGCAGCACAGGGGGGCTCCCAGGGAAGGCAAACCCTCTGTTTGAGAACCTCCAGGGCTGGGAGCAGGGGAGGGCCCTGCTGAAGGCTGCTCTGACAGATCCCAGCCCAGCTGCCCGAGGAGGGGCCTGGCACAGGGCAGGGAGACTCAACTCTGCTCTTCCTGCGTCTGGGAGAACAATAAATAAATCTGTGGGAGGCACCAGCGGGATGAGTCAGAGGCGAGAGTGAGAGAAAGTCGTCATGCACAGAGCACATCATCGTGTCCAGCATCCACAGGGCTCCAGGGGTTCGTGCCAGGGGGGTCCCTGTGCTGCTCCAGCCCCTGATAACCCCGTGCCAGGAGGGCGATGGGCACAGCCCCACCAGCAGGAGCCTTGGCCATGCCCGGGGGGCTGCAGCCCCTCCCAGCCCTGGGGACCAGCAGGAGCACAGCTGGATCCATCCAGCAGCTGGAGAGGGTGGGTTGGGGCATCACTTAAGCCCCAGGAGCTGCATCCAGCTCCTGTTTCCCCCCACGACCTTGGGCAAGCTTTGCCTTTTTGGGTGCATCACCCCGGGGCAAGGAGGTGTCCGGGAGAAATGCTCCAGCTGAAATTTCTCCCAGGAGAAATGCCCAGTGCAGGGCAGAGCAGCCACAGGCGTCAGGAACAGCAACACCAGATCTGCTCCCAGCTGGAAATGTTGTCAGAGCGTGGAGGGAATTTAATCAGAGCAGAGCCCGAGCCGAGACTCCGGCGCTGCGGATGTTGTGCGTGTCAAATGAATTTCATGAGAATCTCCATTTGCCAGGCACAGATACAGCCTGCAGGGAATGAAAGGACAAGGCAAAAAGCACAAAAAAAGCATCAAAAAAAGCAACTCACATGGCACAGTCTGAGAATTAATAACAACAAGGAAACTTCAGGCCCACTGCAAAATAAGCAACTTTAGTGTCAAGTTGACATCTTGGCAGGGAGAGCACTTGGGGAACCTGCTCGGCCCTGTGGCCTCACAACTCAGCATTTCACACAAGTTTTGCTCTTGTTAAACTCAGCGTTCCCGAGGCTGAGTGCAGAACACACAGGGGGCTGAGGCTGTCGTTACCCAGGAATGCAGAGGTAGGGAATTGTCAAAGCTGTCAGTAATCTCAAGAAGGAATAATCAAACTTACCATAAAAAAGGAGAGAGCTCTGTAACTCCTAGACTGATGTATGCAAAACAAAAAGAGGAATGCAGGAAGCTTGGCTATAAAGACTTGGGTTTAGTCTCATCAACCCAGCCATTAAATCAGAGGCAAAGACACCTTCATTTGCTCATTGGGAGCCGCAGAGCTGTTTGTCTGCTGTGTCAGTGCTCAGGTTTGCTCGCTTGGTTTTCAGCTTCCTACTTTTATTTAATGCCCAAAGGGACATTAAATATCAAATAACAAGTGAAACATACACTGTAGAACTCTTACAAAGCCTCTTCTTCCATCATTTCCCAAACCCCATGGAGAATGTGAGGTGAAGAACTGCCTGCAAGAGCTGAATCATGTCTTCAAGCACAAACATTGCTATTAGGTGACTAAGACCTAAACAGCCATCTCTATTTATTGCAACTGATGCTGTTATTAAAAACCAGACAGGTCCCTCTGCAGCCCCTCGTGCTCTCAGGTCTGGGTGTGCTGGTGAAGCTGCAAAAGGCAGGTTGGAATAAAGGGGATCCTTTGTGTAGCATCCAAAACTCTTTGGAAATCTGGGAGCGCTTGGTGTCCCCAGAACATCCTGGTTGGGGACTGCTGGGCTGACAAGGGGCATCTCTGTGCCCTAAAATCAAACAAGTGAACCCTTGAGAGCACAGGGAATGCCTGGTGGAAAGGGATGCTGTGCCAGGTGCATTCCAAGAGGGGTTCTGAGCTGGCCCTGGAGCAGGAGGCAGCAAGAGAAAATTTGCAAACCTGCCTGTGGGAATCAAGCTGGCTTTGGGAAGAGCCTGAGAGCATCCTGGGGCACCATGGTGGGCACAGAGAGAGGTGCCCACCCTGCCCAGGAGGACATCTAGGGCAGGCTGAGCTCAAGCTTCCACATCTGAACAAATTCTTATTGGGAAACCAGATTTTCACTGGATTTTGCCCATCCACCAGTCCCATCCATCCCCCTCTCCTGCTCCATCTCCTGAGAGCGCTGCGTCATCCAAAGCCTTCGCATTTTCACAAAGTGAAGCGGAGCAGAGCTGAGGGAAGCCAGGCTCTGCTCCCCCTTCCAAATGTTCCCAGCACTGGGAGGGAAGCCAGGAGGCTTTAGGAGATGTTTTAAGGAGCTGCAGGTTGGGCTGCTCCCCTGCAGCACCCACTGCCTGCCCTGAGCTCCTCCTGCTCAACAGCATCTCCCACCACCCTCCTGGCAGCTCTGCTCTGACCTTTGGGTATCACAAAATAAATGCTCTCCAAAAAATCAAACCCAAACACCCTTCAGTCTGAGCACTCACAGCTTTAGGACTGCTCAAGCTGCTCACAGTGTTACATCCCTGCTCCTGTAATGAGGTTTTTCATGGACATAAAATTTAATGAAAATGTGAAAACATCTCACAGACAGCAAATTCCAGCCCTGTGGCTCAGGAAAATCTGCTCTCCTGGTTGACTGCCTAATTTACACCCCCAGGACTGTGCAGGGTCTCAGTGCAGCTTAGGAACAGTGTTCCCATCCCCACTGACCTGACTGCAGCCATTCCAGGGTCCTGAACTCATTCCTCTCCAGGAAACTCTTGGATCTCCCTGGGAGTGAAGATTCCCCAAACGAGCTTCACTTCACCCATCTGAAAAGTGAGATATGGTCACACCTGAGCTGCTGGTGTTGTGTTTGCTGAAAGCTGGGGCTAAAGGTGATGGAGGGATCACCCCCAGGCAAACCTCCTGCAGCTCAGGGATTCACTTATTTTCCCCTTCAGCAGTCCTTGCCTTGCTGCTCCTCAGCTTTCTCCCAGAGGGACTCCACCAGGCTCTGTGGATAAATAAAAACCCACATCCAAGAGCTGCCTCTGCCCTAGTTGGGGAGTGTTAATTTTATATATTTGGTATCAAAGTTGCTGCTGCCACCACAGAGCAGTGCTAAAGGAATGGCTTCAGCAGTGCTGCCAGCACCATGCTGGGCCTAATTGCACCAGGGATGATACACATGTGGGGCTTATTATTGCTATTATTTTATTATTCTAAAGATATTCCATTTTTAATGTAAGAGATTTCAAACACTGGTATTTATTTGTTAATTAAATTATTCAGCTGGAGACAGAATATCTTCAAAGAAGAAATTTTTTTTTTTCCCCTGAATGGGGATCTGGAGTTGCAGGGCTGTATTATTGTACATGAAAAAGTTTCCTTATTAGCCTTTTATTTCAGGGCACACATTTAACTGACACTTCCCGTGCTGACAGCTCACCCAGCTTCAAAGCACAACCTCTGTGAGGACTGCAGGGTGTGAGGCTGGGCTGGATGAAGCTGTGGCCCAGCTGACACACAAGCCCAGGGGAAGTTTTCCCTCTTTTTGGAGAGCCTGAAGCAGAAATCCACACTGGGACTTGCCCACTGGGAGTGTTTTGGGGTTTTTCAATGGGGTAAGATGCACTTCCAAGCTGTGAGCAGATTTTGGGAACCTGGCTTCTTCTGTAATTCCTCAGTTCCCTTTATCAACACAGCTGGGAGAGCTGAGCAGCTCAGCCAGAGCTGGGGATTAACCCTGGACCCCTCAAGGCAGAAATCAAAGCTCTTCTCCACATCCCTGGGACATTGGGCTAATCCAGGCTGCCCTAAGGATGCTGCAGGGAGCCTTGCAATGGTCCAGCCAAGACAAACCAGAGCAGTGCTGTGCTCTCCTTTCACCCAAGGATGCAGAACAGAAACGCACCCTGACCTCTGAGAAATCTCAGAATTAAAAAGAAACCAGGATCTCCCTGCTCTCCCAAGGAGGCTGGAGTTCCCACAAGGCTGAGCACCCCAACCCACCCCTCAAACAGCAGCAATGCCACCCCCCAACCCTTCCCTGCCCTGCCCGGGCTCTGCTGGGACCCCAAAGCCCCTCTCCCCTCAGTGCTCCCCAGCCCCACTGCCAAAGCCAACTGTCCCCTGCTGACAGCTCCATCCTGTTTGTGGTGTCTTTGGCACTTCCCCCTGCAGCACTTCCAGGCCCCTGTGGCTCCCCAGCCCCCGTGGCCCCAGCACAGCCAGGGCTGAGCCAACAGCAACACTCGGAGCAGCCCGGGCACAGCCTGGCCAGGAGAGCCCCAGGGCTGAGCCAGCCCGGCCCAGCAGCACCCACGGCCTCGGGGTGGCCTCCACCACCCCACACAAGGCAATCCCACAAGTTCCCACCCCACACAAGGCAATCCCACAAGCTCCCACCCCACACAAGGCAATCCCACAGGCTCCCACCCCACACAAGGCAATCCCACGAGTTCCCACCCCACACAAGGCAATCCCACAAGTTCCCACCCCACACAAGGCAATCCCACAAGTTCCCACCCCACACAAGGCAAACCCATGAGCTCCCACCCCACACAAGGCAATCCCACAAGCTCCCACCCCACACAAGGCAATCCCACAAGTTCCCACCCCACACAAGGCAATCCCATAAGTTCCTGCCCCACACAAGGCAATCCCACAAGCTCCCACCCCACACAAGGCAATCCCACGAGTTCCCACCCCAAAGCTCAAGCTCAGGAGATGCAGAGAGCCCAGCAACTGCCCCAGACTGGGCACCAACACCACAATGGCACAGCTGTGACAAACACAGCCCCCAGGGCCAGCAGCAAACTGGCAGATTGAGGACAGACTCAGCAGCACCAGGGGTTCCTCTGACCAAATGAACCCCACCAATTCCTTCACTTATTCCTCAGAGTGCCAGAAATTAAAGAAGGGAAAGGCCAGGGTTTTGTTAGCTTTGTGTTTTATGTGCCTGCAACATGATCAGCCTTGGGGATCATCTTTCCTGTGCCCAGGCAGGTGAGGTGAAGCCACAGGCTGCAGGTGCTGGGCAGTAACTGGATCCTGCAGACCCAGATACAGCCAGAGCCAGGAGACACTGCCCAGAGAGCCCCTGCTGCAGGGACAGCTCCCAGCACCATGCAGGTAAGTGCTGCAGCCCCTTACAGCTTTCACAGGATTGGGGTGGAAGGGACCCTAAAGATCATCTCATTCCACTCCCTTCCACTTTCCCATGCTGCTCCAAACCCATCCAACCCTGCCTTTCCCTCTGGATTCCAACCCTGACAGCTTCCATAGGGTAGGGTCAGGCCAAATAACAAAAGTTGTCCTTCAAGGACAGATTAAGGGGCACCTCAAGCCTTCAGTAACAGGTTTAAAATAGTCAAAAATTATTCATATCAAGTCATACTTCAGTATTTCCACACATGGACGCACAGAGAGTTTCAACACTGTAACATCCTTCTCAGTTTGGGATCTTACTGTGCCTCAAGCAGATTTCTTAAGTTTCTAGGAGAAAAAAAGCCCCACTAATAATACAAAGACCACAGTCTAGAAGTTGTGATTGCTTGGCATGGTTATATTGCAGAATGAGGGAAAGCCTTTGGGTCGAGAGGCAGGAGAACTGAGTGTCTGTGTTGCTGTTCCCCAGCTGACGCTCTGCAGGCTCCGCACACACCAGTGGTGCTTCATCCTCTGCAACGTGCTGCTCTTCCACGTGCTGCTCTTCGGGGCAGATTTACTGGAGCAATACTTCCTGCAGTCCCTGCCCCTCTCCTACACCGATGCAAAGGCTCTGGAGATCAGGGACAGGGCCAGGAAGCTGGATCTGGATCCTCTGAAGGCCAACCTGTCCTACACCAGCAGCAGTGCAGTGACCTGCTCCGACCAGGAGATATTTCTGCTCATTGTTGTCCGCAGCAGCCCGGAGAACAGGACAAGGCGCAACGCCATCAGGCAGACCTGGGGCAACGCCACGGCCTCCAGGGGTTACAGCGTGCTCACTGTGTTTGCTGTAGGGAAGGCAGCCTCAGCAAGCACCCAGCTGGAGATCCAGGAGGAGGCCCAAAGGCACAGAGACATCATTGAAGGCAGTTTCATCGATTCCCCCCAGACACAGACACAGAAGATGCTGATGAGCGTGGAGTGGACGGTGATTTTCTGTCCCCGTGCCAGGTACATCCTTCACACAGCCCAGGACGTGTTTGTGGGTGTTCCCAGCCTGGCTGGGTACCTGCTGAGCTTAACCCAGCAGGAGGACATCTACCTGGGCAGGGTGGTTCACCACGGAGTGCCCGACAGGGACCCCCAGAGCCCCGGCTTTGTCCCCATCCATCAGTACCCCCAGCAGTTCTACCCGGATTTCTGCCACGGCAGCGCTTTCCTCATGTCCCAGGACGTGGCCCGCAAGGTTTTCGTGGCTGCCAGGGAGGTGCCCCTGGCACTGCCCCCTGCTGCCTTCGTAGGGATCTGTGCCAAGAGAGCTGGCATCAGTGCCAGGCACAGCTCCCGCTTCGCTGGGGACAAGCACATCAGCTACAACCCCTGCTGCTATAAATTCATTTTCACCTCTTCTGACATGAGAGAGGACGAGCTATTTAAGGACTGGAAGGAAACGAGCGATGGGGAGGATTGTTCCTTACTGGAAACCTACTACAGCCTGGTGTCCTGCAAGGTTCTGACCTACATTGATAAGTTCAAACAGTTCAGCTTGGATAGCATAAAAAATGAGCTCCTTCATTTTGTCAATTAATGTTTAACTCCTGCATGAAGAGGCTGGGTTTTCTTTCATCAGCTGTGTTATCCTGTTAACATTCAGTACAAAGGATGCCCTCCCAAAGTTTGCTCTTTTCCCTTCAGCAGCAAATGAATTCTCACTGTTACAGTGTGACAGAGCAGAACTGGATGTCCTCTGCCTCTCTAACTACCTACAAGTGCATGCATGGAAGTAAAAAAGAGGATTTGAACACACTTGTCTATATCCATGCTTTTTCAGACATTTGAGTCTTCAAAACTCCTTTTTTATATGAGTGAAGCATCACCTACTTCCAAAGAATTCTGGAACAAAGGGGAAGCTTTCCATCCACAAAATGGTTCAGAGAGAAACAGAGCAGCTCCAGCAGGAACAGACACTGAGCCATCATGGAAATTCCTCCAGCAATGCTGTTTGTTAACATCCATCAAATTACAAGGTTTGGTTTGGGATTTTTGGGTTTTTTAAACCAAATGTTCAGCATGTTACCTTAATTCTCCAGTATTCCATTTTGTGGTTTTCCTCAATTATTTCCACCTGTTACTTTAAGGGGGGATGACAAAAACAACACACTTCAAAATTGTCATTTTTATCAGATACAGCAGCAGCATATAATCCATATGGCAATGTACAGCATGGGCAGGGAACTGCCTCTGAGTAATAAGGGGAAAGTGATCAATTAATCAATCAACTCTGAGCTCAAAGCTCAACAAAATAAAGCATATGTGTATACATAAAAAAATCCCCTTGTTTGGCATCTCTGCACATTCTAAAATATTGTCTTTGGCAAATGTACCATGCAAAGCAGATGCTAAATACTCAGCACACAGAGTAGCCTTCAAAAGCACCAGCTGAAAACACACATGGAAGAGGCTCATGAATTGCAGAACAGGTTTATATATTGATTTCTTTTACTGACATTTCAGCACATGGCTCGTACAGAGCCACCAGCACACAAAGCCACCTAAAATAACAGAGTGAACTGCCCAGAACAAGAGCAAGCTAAGGATTTGTACATTGTTTTATTTCCTTGTTAGTGCTTGAATGTGTTTGCTGGATGCAGGATCCACGAAGCTCCTGTGCTGTCTCCACTCATGAGACCCTGCAGTGCATTTCTACTGGCAGATCTTTATTGGGCACATTTAGGGTAAAAGCAGCAGCACTGGGATGCAGGATGACAACTCAGACACATCTTGGGTAACAAGGCACCTCACCTGCATTTAGACAGCTTAGCAAACATAAAGGGATCTCCCCCAGCTCCTCTGAGCTCTCCTGGCAGCAATTTTTGGCAGGCAATGCCAGCTGCACCTCCAGCTCCCACAGGCAAAGCCAGAGCTCCTGCAGGACAGACCCTCCTGCTCCCCTGGCAGCACAGGGGCACGGGCAGGACTCCCCACAGCCACACTTCACTAAAAGAAGCCCCTAAGCAGTAATTTCATGTTTTATTCTGCTCCCCCTCAACAAAAAGGCTTTGACAGAAAGTACCCTGTGGTCTGTTTATGGGCAAAGACACAGCACATGTCATGGAGTGCCCAGCCACTCCTGATTCTCTGGCACAGCTCTGGCATCTCCAAAAGAAGATTCCAACTTCCTAAGATGCCACATTTCCATACTCCCACTTCATTCACTCCATACAAGAGCTCCATGTTCTTATCCCTTTTAATGATCTAACTCAGGTAACTAAAATACCACATTTCTTTAAATAACACTTTAAAAAATTGCATCTCTGTTAAAAAATAGTGTAAACAAAAATTCAAGATTTGGTTCTGAAGTAGCCTTGTAGTGCTCCTACACTAAACTGAGCTGCCACCCCACAGCACAGCCAGCCAGGGACACAAAGCTCCCTGGTGGGTTTGATCCCTACAGAGTGCAATGATTTGTTTTTAAAAGGGCTAAAAACTTTTTTTTTTCTTTTTAAATCCTCAGCAGAAAATGTAAACAATATTTAGGATTATTTATTCCAGCAAGATTCACATCCAGCAGGTTGAAAACAAGAGAATCCAGTCCATACTCCCTCATGTGGACAGTGTCACTTACTCAGCAACAGGATTCTGACAGAACAGAGTGTTCCATGCAAGTGCCAACTCTGGCAGGTAAAAAAAGGAATTAAAAAAGAATATAAATTATGGCAGCATCTGAGGTTACAAACCTTGAGGTGTTTTGGTGGTTTTTTTAAACTGAACTGTAACCTACTGATAAAACACAACAGAAACCCCAAACCCAAGAACAATTTAAACAAACACTGATAAATTCTGCCAAATAAAACAGTCAGCAGCTGCTAAGTGCTCACCTGGCTCACCTGCCTCATGAAGCACACAGGGAACTTCTGCCATGACATTTTAGGGGGAAATATCAAACAACCTTTAATTTACTCTCCTGACTCATTTCAAATAGAGTCAAAATATCTTCACACTCCTTTAAAGAGACAACCTCCAGTGTGGAGAGTTTTCACACCTTGTACCTCAACACCTGTGCCAGGACTGTGTTCTGCAAGAGGGGCACCCCAGACACCAAGGACATTACTCTGCTCCTTCCACAGCTGTAGTAGAAGCTGCTTTAACATAATAGGGGCCCTCGAGCAGGTAAGCCCTGAGCCTCAGGTAGTACTGATTGCCAAAGATCTCTGCAATGGTTTTGGAGTTCACCAGGGCCTTCACCAGTTCATATTTTGCATCCTTTGAGGCTTTGTCAGGCTCCACAGATCTGTCCACAACGTACTCCACAAACCCTGGGCTGCTCAGCATCAGCTTCTGGGCCCATGGTTGATTTGCAATGGCCTGAACAAGAAGAGAAAAGATGTGAGAGGTGGGGAAACGTTTAAAAAAAAAGCAGTTACACAGTAGGGTTTTAGTACAGGGACAAGGAACAGGAAAAATTAAATGAGATAAGAAACCACCACTCAAATCAAGCAGCAGGGTGTAACACTGGAGAACAAGTAGAGTCCAGTGCTTATCTTCAAAGTTTTGAGGGAATTATCACAGCAGTGCCTCTGCTAGAGAAGCAGCACCTTAGAGCACAGTTCTTGCCTTTTTCCCCCCTCTTCAATTCATTAGAAAATTAGCATTACAGACAAGATGTGTCTGCTGCAACATTTAAATGGGGAAGCTAAGTGGGGTCTGAGGAAAAAGGCCTTTTTCTGACCACTTCAACTAGAAGTTGAATTCCTTCACTTTGAAGAAATAAATAAATGTGAGACTGAATGGCACCACAAGTCCCCCCCTGATGTTTCAAAGCAAAAGCACTCACAGTAAACACCCGTAGAGCCCCACAGTGGAGATCAGGGAATGGCTGAGTGCTGATGCTCCTGAACAGCTCCAGGGGCTGGCTGGACAAGGATGTGAACCAGGATTCAGTCATTCTTAAAAGGTCTTCTGTCTGCTGGTCTGGCTGAATAAATCATAAAAATGAGAGTTTGATTAGGATTATGAAAAGCTTTCAGGTTTTTGGGATGTGTTCAAATGGTTTAATCACCCCTTTAGAGCCACACTGCTAACCCAGAGCCCTGGATCCAAAGACCACAGGGACTGGAGCAGTTTGCCCCCATCCCTCTGAGCACAAGGATATGAACCTGCTTACTCTCATTTCCTCATTAATGAAGTCTTGACTTCATCTTTTATTAACATTTCAGAACACCTGGCACCTTACAAACAAACCCAAACTTTAGCAAAGCAATCAGGGAATTTCAAAGCAGTAAATCAATGAGTCAGAACACTGAAAGCACCACTGCCACCCAACCCAGAGGCTGCAAAATGTCTCTCACAGTTACTCAGGTGTGTGAGGATTGCATTCTTGGAGATTTAAAGAAAAAGCAAAGACAAAAAGCCCAACTTACAGGCAAGTAAAGCAGGGATGAAATGGCATCCAAGCACCGGAGCCGTAACTCGGTGGGGGCATTCTTGGCCTGGTGCCCTATTTTGCTTAAGAGATTTTGAAATCTACTTCCTTTCAAAACAAAAACAAAGTGCTTTTAATTAATTCAGCCAGATCTCTACAGGAATACAGTTACCCAACATTATAAATTTATTCATTAGATAAGTGAAAACATTTTTCAATTCCTTTCTGTATCACCCCAAACCAATTCACTCTTATATTATAAAATATTATTAAAAAGATACTAACTGGTTTTCTGTAAAACCTGTTTGCCTTCCACATTTGATCCCAGGATTCCCAGTGTGTCCACAGCCACTCCAATCATGGTTGGATCCTGACTTTCTGCCATTTCAAACACTTTTTCCATAAAGACAGGGTAGCGCTCACAGATCTGCTGGGGACTGTCCACAACAGCCAGATTGCCAAAAAATTTAACAAATCCTGAGAAAACAAGACCAAAAAAAGCATTGAGTGGAAGAACAGCAACTTCAGCAGTGGCAAAATTAAATGTACATTAATGTGAGACTGATTTGTTCCTAAACATGTCTTATTAAGGGTGAATAGTGTTGGTAAAAAGCTCAAAATAAAGACAGAACTAAGCAACAAGCCAAATATTTTGACTGTTGCTTAATTCATGATGTTTGTACTCCTAAAAAAGGCTACAATAACACAAACTTTAAAACTACAGCACAGCCTGCCCAGATTGTAACCAAGGAACATCCTTCAGACTGGAAATGTACAATACTGGATATTTAAAATATGCTGAGGGACAATCTAATATTCAAAAATTCCCCTGAGCTCTCAGCAGAGAGGTTTGGCAGTGCTGTGCATTTCACCCAGTACCAAAGCAAGCAGCAAAGGCTGGCAAGGAGGAACTGAGGAGGCACCTGGCAGGTAGAAGCTGGAGAAGGGGTCAGACTGTGCCCCCAGGATGATGTTGGAGATCCTGTCCATCACTCCCTGCTGGGCCAGGTACTGCCGGCCCTGGGGGCTGTGGGCCAGCACTGTCACCATCTCGATGCAGGTGGCTCTGCAACACCAAAAAAACAGATTTGGGTTTGTTTCAGTGGGGCTTGAAGCACTCAGTGATTAAAGAAAAGAAATTACACCTTTAAGACACAATCCCAGCAAAGAAACCCAAATGATCCCAATTGTTCAGCTCGTCTATCTCTTTAGATTTGGGAAAGAGCTTGAAGTGTTTCTGCTGCAGCCACACACTGTAATTATCTCTCCATTAAGGTATGAACCATTTGACACCCAAGACAGTTTAAGGAGAGGGAGGTACAGTGCTTTTCTTTTTACAGAAATACACACAAATACATTTGTTAGAGATTTAACAATGGTGGAAATGTCCTTGGCACACTCACCAACATACCTGACCAGCACATCCTCTCCAGTCAGCTCCCCAATTAACTCAGAGATTAACCCACTGCTGGCACAGTAATTCAGAGACTCTGCTGACACTGATGAAATCTCCACAATTAACTAAATAACAGCAAAAAGGACAGTTTATAAAAATATCATAATAATTCACTGCAACAGCCAAATACATCTTCTGTGCTAATTAATCTCACATATATTAAATATAGAATTAATCACATTCTTATTGTTAACCCAAATTTCTGCCTGAAGCAATTTCATAAGGAGTTCTGAGTTTCCAGCACATGCATTTGATCTCTGTTCACAATCAGCTCCTCCTGTGCTATCCCCATTAAACTCTAGAATGATTAAATTGTGTTATTCCTCCTTTGCCAAACATCTCTAGACTGACAGCTGGCATCTGTCCAAAACTCTTAGCAGCACTTCACATCCAAAAGTCAAGAGGCTACAGTTAACTATTCTACTTTTATTTTCAGAGAAACAAATACCTTCTGGTGCCTTTAGTGATTCTGTGTAGCCCTTCCAATGCCTTAGGCACCACAAGTTAGAAAATGAACAGCAATTCACACTTTTACACCGAAAAATGAGAAACAGGAATTATTGCAGCATGGGGGCTCTCATGATGTCATCTCCCTACTCCTTTCCAGTTTTGGTACAACACAGACATGAAGGAAAGTGGGTGAATGAGTGAGAAACAGTGATGTAAAAGCAATAAAAGCCAGGCTGGGAGCAGGAGCAGCAGAGGGGGTGCCCTGTACCTCATAGACCCTGTAGCGAACGATGTCACTCGTGGCCATGACCCTCCTCAGCTCACCCAGCAAGCTGCTCCCAAACAGAGCCTCCAGCCCCTCCTGGCTCTGGGCTATCCTGGACAGGGATTTAATGGCCTGCAAGCAAAAACAGCAGCTTGTTATTGTGAAAAAACACGTGTTTTATGACTGGCTTTTGGCAAATATTCAACTGAATATTATACGTGTTGTGTTAGAGAGTAATGCTGTCTTAATTCTCTTAAGTAGTGTGGTAAGTGTAGTTTTAGGTTATAACAAAACGTTAAAATATAAACTATTTATAGCTATGTAGGATACTTTTTTTGAAAGAAAAGACTCACAGTGAGATAGCAGCCACAGGACACCTGAATCTTTCAGAGAAAGAGAATTTATTGCCCCATTATCAGGAGAAATGAACTTCTTCTGTTAGGATTCAGAGGAAGAAGCTGACACTGACCAGACAGAATCCTGTGTTTGAATGGAATTTATGCATCATGTATGAAGTGTATGAATATACAACAGGTTATTGCTTTTAAGGGTTAATTCTCTGTTTAGGTGGGTCCTTTTTTGGCCTTGTGCTGCCATCCGTAACTCTTTGTTTCTGTTGTCTCATGTTGTCCTAATCCAAATTATCCAAATTATTATTACTCTAATTGTATTACTATTTTTATCACCATTTTATTACTATTAAACTTTTAAAATTTTAAAAACAAGTGATTGGCATTTTTCACATTATTAGAAATCACCCAGAGAAGAAAATACGAGACTATCAGGTTTTAGTGCTTCATTAACTTCTTAACTACAGCTATACACTTAATTTTAATTCTAATTCACTTTTCACTAATGACAGCTCATTATTACTGCCAAAACCACCTCAGCTGGCAGAGGAATGGGACAATAAAGGCATCTTTACCTCTTTGGCCACTGCTATTTTCTCCCCACCAATGCAGTTTATGATTTGCTGTAACAGCTCAGGGCTGTGCAGAATCTCTGGGACAGCAGCTGAGTCCTCAACAATCCTCCCAACCTGATCAAAGAGACACAGAAAATATCATGAGAACAAATTCCTTCCCACTGTAAGGATACTCAAGCACTGGAACAGCTGAACAGAAACCAGAGTCACAATTTTTTGAGGTTTTTGGATCAAAACTCAACTGGACAACACCTGAGCAGCTGCTCTCAGCTGAATTTCTAGAAATCCACCCCGAACCACAGCATCCCACAATCCTCTCCTTTGAAATTAAAGTGTGGAGCTCCCACAGCCTGTTTGGTGTTTCCACAATAGTGTAAAGTATCCTGAATATCAAAATGTGGTTGATTTTAATTCTTCCATCACCTGCTGGCCTGGAAAATTTTAACCAGGACATGTGGCAGAAATTTTAATCACAACCTGCTTTTGTCAGGACATAGTTTTGGACATTATTATTGACATATCACAAAGCATTGTGCACAGTAATTATCCCAAATGGCACAAGTGCAGGACACAATTCCTGCTTTTATCAGAAACGCAGGAAAGAGCAGATGGGAACAAACCCAGAGCTCCGTCCCCTCCTCCTGGAGGAAAGCCTGTACCTGGGACATGGTGAGGACCTTCACGGAGTCATCGGGGTGGAAAAGGCCCTTCTGCAGCTCCTCCCTGAGGCTCTGGATCACGTAAAGCGGGTCCAGGGCCTGCAGGAGCCTCTCCAGGATGGAAACACACGCGGACACCTGTTCCCTGGGCGGCACGGAGAGAAAACCGAGCCCTTGAGGAGAGGAACATCGCTGTGCCACCTCCCGCCCCGAAAGAGGGCCAGGAATGAACCGGGGAGGCGGCGGGACCCCCCCGCTCCGGGAGAACAGCAGCGGGGCCGGGCAGGCCCGCGGCACCGGGCCGGAGCTCACCGGTCATTGACGGCGAGGAGGCCGAAGAGCGCCCTCAGGTGGTGCTCAGCGAGGTGGGAGCGGAGGGCGGCGAGCGGCACGGCCTGCACGGCGACCCGCAGGGCCCGCAGCTCCTCCAGCGCCGCGTCCCGCCGCGCCGCCCGCTCCAGCAGCTCCGCCGCCGCCTCCGCCATCTTGGCCGTCTCCGCCATCTCCCGGGAGTCTCGCGAGAACTCGCGTTGTCCGTACCGACCGCCCGGCGGAGATAGCGCGAGAACTCGTGTCGCCCATAGCAACCGCCGCGCCGTTGCTAAGGGCGCCCTTTGCGTCTGGTAAAATGTAAACAAAATGTCCGCGCGCCACGCCCCTCTGGCTCCACCCCATTGGCTGTGCGCTAAGGGGGCGTGGCCTCGGTTAATGAGGGGGCGGGGCCTCGGTTAATGAGGGGGCGGGGCCCCGGTTAATGAGGGGGCGGGGCCCCGGTTAATGAGGGGGCGGGGCCCCGGTTAATGAGGGGGCGGGGCCCCGGTTAATGAGGGGGCGGGGCCCCGGTTAATGAGGGGGCGGGGCCCCGGTTAATGAGGGGGCGGGGCCCCGGTTAATGAGGGGGGCGGGGCCCCGGTTAATGAGGGGGGCGGGGCCCCGGTTAATGAGGGGGGCGGGGGCCCCGGTTAATGAGGGGGGCGGGGGCCCCGGTTAATGAGGGGGGCGGGGCCCCGGTTAATGAGGGGGCGGGGCCCCGGTTAATGAGGGGGCGGGGCCCCGGTTAATGAGGGGGCGGGGCCCCGGTTAATGAGGGGGCGGGGCCCCGGTTAATGAGGGGGCGGGGCCTCGGTTAATGAGGGGGGCGGGGCCCCGGTTAATGAGGGGGGCGGGGTCTCGTAGGTATGGCCGGTCTCCATCCCCTGAGCGGGGGCGGAGGTCGGTGCGCGGCGTCGCCGTATTTTGGCAAAACTGCGATAAACGGCGTTTATCCGGTTCGGGAAGTGAAAGCGCTGGTCCTGAGAGTGCAGGAACAGCCGGTCCCTTCCCGGTGTCTGCCCGGGGCAGCTCCCGGTGCGGAGAACCTGTCACCCCCTCATTTTCTCACCTTTTGCGAACAAATCGATGCTGTCAGACAACTCCTGTAACTTTGTGCCTCCAGCTCTGCGCAGGACTCCATCCCCAAATAAACCTGTGGCAGACAGGCGGGTCCTGCGGGCTGGCAAGGAGGGAACTGTGAGAGATCATGGGGACAGACAGGGCGACAGTGAAAAGTTACACGGGTGACAATAAAGTTACACGGGGGACAATAAAGTTACAACGTGGGACAAACAGCGCCCGGCTCTGTCCCGCGTCCCTGCGGGAGATTTTGGGTACGGTCCCTGCCCGGCGGTTTCTATCCAGAGAGCTCCAAACAGATGAAATCCGAGGAGATAACAATTTTATAGACAGGGAAATGGAAACAAAGGTGATAAATGGGGTCAGCGCGTCTCAGAGCACCGGGAGGGCTCCGGGACTGGCACTGCAGGGACAGCCCGGAAACTTTGGCACCAGCTCGGGGATCTGAGCCCACTTTGGGGTGCCGAGCCCCGATATTTGTCCCCCCAGCCCGGCAGGTGCAGAGGCGGGGGTGGCAGCAGGGGACACCGCGCTGTCCTGGCCCGCAGCGGGCGGGCCCCGGCCGGGAGGAAGGACAGGAGGAGGAGGAGGAGGAGGAGGAGGAGGAGCCAGCGGCGCTGTCCGGCGGCGCTCCCGGCTCGGGCACAGCAGGTGGAGGGGCCGGCGGGCATGGAGGGGCCGAGGCAGCGCTGCCCGCTGCCCCCCGCTGCACAGGGCTGGGCCCGGGCCGGCCGCGGCACCGCGCTGCTGGTGAGTGCGGGGGGACGGACAGACGGACACGGGGACGGGATGAGGATGGACGGACACAGGGAGGGACATAAGGATGGACATGGGGGTGGATGGATGGGTGGATGGGTGGATGGATGGATGGATGGATGGATGGATGGATGGATGGATGGATGGATGGACATGGGGATGGACGCAGGGACAGACTGGGGATGGACACAGGGCTGGATGGACATGAGGATGGGCGGACACAGGGAGGGACATAAGGATGGACATGGGGGTGGATGGAATGGGGATGGATACGAGGATGGATGGACACGGGGGTGGATGGATGTATAGACGGACATGGGGATGGACACGGGGACAGACTGGGGATGGACACAGGGATGGGATGAGGATGGACACGGGGACGGGATGGACACTGGGATGGAATGGACAAAGGGGTGGGGATGAGGATGGACAGAGGAATGGGATGGACAGAGGAATGGAATGGACAAAGGGCTGGGATGGACACGAGGATGGGATGGACACAGGGCTGGGATGGGGCTGGACACGGGGACGGGATGGACACTGGGATGGACACTGGGATGGGATGGACACTGGGATGGACACTGGGATGGGATGGGGATGGACATGGGGATGGGATGGGGATGCAGAACGTGGGACACTCCCTGGGAAGCACAACAGACACCAACCCACACCAAGCAACCGTGGAAATATCTGTGTGTGCCTCTGTTAGCAAACCTCTCCCCAAAACCATCGTGCAGGAGGAATTAACTCCCTGTATCTGCTGGGAGAAAAGCAAATTTTCAAGTTTTTCTACACTCAGCATTGCAAGTTGTGCTCAGTTGAGGGTTTTTTAACAGAATCTCATCAAAACTAGGCAGAAATTCCTGGCAGGGTGATTCTAAACCTAAAGCTGTTTATAGCTCACCAAAGCCAGAAGTGTTACAGAAATCTGACTCTCTCTGCACTAAACTGGCATTTTGTGCTTTTCAGTGAAGTTCTTAAATCCTCACAGGGGTGTTTTCAGTTTTTCCACTTCAGTATTTTGGCAATCATGAGTTTAATTGGTTTATCAGGCAGGAATTCTGATGTTTCGCTCCTTTTTTGTACCATCCCTTAGCAAATACAATTATTCTGGGAAAAAAAAGGGGTGGAAAAATCTTCCTTTTCATAAAAAAAGGGGGGAAACACCAGAAAAAAAACAAGGTAGTGTTCATGTTTGTACTAATATTCAATCACAAATGATCCTGGGGATTTCCTCATCACGTGCACGTACATCTTACAAGAAGATTAATGATCAGCAGGCTGAACAGGTTGGATGTTTGTTTTTTCCCTGAGCAAGGAGCATGATTACATTTTAATCTGGAAAAATAGGTACACCAGCACATCTCTGTTTGGCTTGTAACTCACTGAGTAGCTTCTGAGATTTGTTGTATAATATTTGTTAAATGGCTTAGTGGGGAAAAAAGGAGCACAGAAGGAGCTCTGAAAATTATGATGAGAAGTCTTGTGGTAATAAAGAATATTTTCTCAAATGGATAGGGAAAGAGGAGACAAGCAATACAGCACATCAGGAATTTTCCAAATAGGAAAGAGCTCCTGGATTTGTGGTTAAAAGAGATTTTTAATTCAATTTAAAAAAAAGAAAAAAAAGAAAAAAAAGAAAAAAATGAGAGATTTCTACATTAGTGCTGTAATGGCAGGTTTTTCAGAGGAAAAAGGAGGGTGGAAATAAGGGAGGAAAAGGAATATATTCAAATCACTGCAGCTGAATCAGGGCCAGATGCTGTTTGTGTCAAAAACAAAACAAAAGACAAAGGGCAGGCGCTGCAGCCCGGAGTGGCACCGTCCTTCAGCTGCCCCTGAGCACTCCAGATTAACCTCCCCATTCCTGGTCTTACCTCCTTATTCTCCTCAGAAAGCCAGTCCTGGCTGCTGGGGTGGGTCTGGAACCCCCATTAGTCTGGGGGGGACCTCCCACAGTCGGGGCCTGGGCTGATACAGCCTCAAAAGTGCAAAATTCCCCCTGTCCTACCTGAGCACGGGATTGACCCTCTAGGAGGGGAATGAGTCTCCCTAGGAGCAGCTTCTCACCTTAATTCACTCACCTTAATGCACTCACCTGAGCATCCTCACCTTCATCCAATTGAACTGCTTAAATTGAATTAATTCAATGAATTAATTAGTTCATTCACTCACTGTAATGTACTCATCTGAGCATCCTCACCTTCATCCAATTGAACTGGTTAAATTGAATTAATCCAATGAATTAATTAGTTCATTCACTCACTGTAATGCACTCACCTGAGCATCCTCACCTTAATCCAATTGAACTGCTTAAATTGAATTAATTGAATTAATTAATTAACTAATTCAATTTAACCGGTTCCTGCAATGCTGAGAAATGTCCCTCCAGCCCCAGACAATGCCTGTGCTGTTTTCCCAAGTGCAATATTTCACCTCCCACCACCCCCGGTGTTCTCTCCGAGGTGCTGGCGCTGCTGGTGCTCCTGTACCCCCTGCTCCGGGGCCTGGCTCTGCAGCTGCACTCGGCTGTCACGGGCAGCTACGTCCCGGGGACACACTCGGTGGTTTTTGTCACCTGCCTCAACGAGCACATCGCCAGGGACATCGCCAGGTACGGCCCCGCCGCCCCCGCCTGGCTGCCGCAGCAAAGCTGAATTTCCTCCTGTCCCTCTGTCCTCAGCAATTCAGGGTGCCCCGAGCAGCTGGGGCTGCCCCATCCCTGGCAGGGTTTGAGGCCAGGTTGGACGTTGGAATTGGAGCAAGCTGGGGTAGAGAAAGGTGTCCTAACCACGGCAGTGATGTGAGATTTAGGGTCCCTCCCAAGCCAAACCATTCTGGGATTTACCCCATCCGTGCTCCTTTCCACTGAGTGCATCACGAGCCCTTGCCCAGAGCTGCTCTGGCCCAAGGAAAGCTGACATTTGCCTCTGAAGCCAATGCCATGGTAACAGCCAGCAATTCTCCATGCATTTCACTGCCTTGCATCTTTGAAACCCGTTCTCATGACCCTGAATTTCTGGGTTCTCAGATGGGTTAGGCTCCAACCTGATGTTCTCTGATCTGCCACAGCCTTTATTCCTCTCTAGACAACAAAATGCCAGGGGGGGTATTTATAGAGAGAGACCAAGCACAGTGCTCTGACATGAAAATAAAGGAAAAAGGGTGCACAGCAAACACTTCTGAGGCACCACTCTGCTCACCAGGCAAACTTCAGGGAATGAGGGCTTTTCCTCGATTTTCTCCTTCTGTTTTAATATACAAGACACTTAGGGTGATATTTTGCATGCAGAGTTCTTTTCACACATCTGTCAGTCCCTGCCTCAATGGATGCTCTGTTCAAAGAACTGAACCCATGTTGCCTGGGGAAGTGTTTATGATGGACCATGAAGTTTCCTGCAACACCTCCTGTGCTGTTTTCCTGCTGCCAAAACCCCTCCATCTCAGCAAAGGGCTCCCAGACATGCTCAGGAACTGACAGGCTACTGAAAGGGAGTTTGTGTCACCTTAAATACTGCAACTGTGTTGAGAAATTCAAATAGAATTATGTCTGCTCTGCTCGATGTCTCCTATTAAAAAAAGGAGCAACTGTACCTGGTGAAAAGAGCCTCAGTTCCTGAAAATGCCTCATCTTAACAGCTTTGCAAATGCTTTCCACTCTTTGTTCCTCATCTTGCAGGGAAGGGAGAGGAGATAAATCACTTCCCCTTGCTGAGATATGTGTACTTTGGTTGTGGTTTTACTGGTGGAGTAATTATTCCTTTGTTGTGGAACAGGGAGCAATGAGCTCTGATTGCAGGGATGACACAGGGCTGCTGCACTCGTTTTTCCCCCACTCCTTTTCCTGTGTTTATTCTTCCTTTGCACTGCTCAGGTGGATCAGTCTGCAAGGAAATTTTCCACCCCACAAGAAAAAGGTTCAAGCTTTGGGAAAGCAGAAGAGCTGCAGGTAGAATTCAGCATCTCAGGACCTTCTTGCCTGTCCTGGGGGGAGCTGACCCCCTTGGCTGAGTGGTGTGGCCACTGCACCTCACCCAGCTTGCCCAGCACCCCACCAGCCCCCACTGCTGCCTTAGATCTGTGTTTATCATTTTCTTTGCTTTTCTGCTTATTAATATTTCATCTGTCTCGCTTCAGGGCAAGGAAACACACAATTAAGTACCCACCCCAAAGCTATCATGTATTATGCAGATATTTTCCACAGATCACATTCAGCTTCTCACAGTGTTCTCTGTTCCCCTGGTGGCCTCTTGTTGCTGCTCAGCTTGCTGGGACCAAGTTCAGGATCTCAGGATCTCAATTTATGGGCACAGAGCACTGAAACCAAAAGGTTCCTGTGCTAAAGGAGCTGCAAGTTGCAGGCAGCAAATCCAGACTGATTTGTGCCATGTGTGACATGACAGGCACAGCAGGGGTGGCTCTGCTCGTGCTGCTGCACTTTGTTGCTCTAAAGATTAACTCAAGATGCTCCAGGAGCACTGAATGCCTGGAACTGCCTGCACATGGTGGGAGCAAACAACCCTGAGCCTTCTGGGGGGCTTCTCCTCCCCAGCCATGGTCCCCCCAAACCAGTCCTGAAGCAAACCAAGGGTGGGGTCACTGGTGCCCTGCCTGGAGGGACAGCTGCCACCTCTGTGAGAAGGGCCAGACACTGCTCTGGTCACCAAACACAACATTTCTTCTAAAAATCTTCTAAAAATCCTTCTTCTAAATCGTTCTTCCTTTCTTTTAAAACTCCTCGCTGAGATTGCTTCAGGGCTCTGTAATCTTGAGGTGTCACTTCTTCCTGGGCAGCTCTGCAATAGCAAACAGCCCTCAGCTCGTGGAGGCAGCCCAAAGGAAGGAATCTATCTGGGCTTCAGCTTTCTAGGATATTTTGGGTTGGAAAACCTTGATGTTTTTAATTTTAATTCTATCTGGGCTTCAGCTTTCTAGGATATTTTGGGTTGAAAAACCTTGATGTTTTTAATTTTAATTCTATCTGGGCTTCAGCTTTCTAGGATATTTTGGGTTGAAAAACCTTGATGTTTTTAATTTTAATTCTATCTGGGCTTCAGCTTTCTAGGATATTTTGGGTTGAAAAACCTTGATGTTTTTAATTTAAGATGCACATTTAGGCTGCTCTGGGAGAAAGGGGCACAGTTGGACAGGGGCAGACAAAGCCAGGCTGGGTTTTTGTGGTCCCACATTTCAGTCCCTGCCCTGGTGACCCCACAGCCAGAGGGGCACTGGGCAGGGTTCTCCAGGCCAGGAGCAACCCCCAAAGTCCCTCCTGAGCACAGGGAGGGTCCCAGAGCCCTGCCAGAAGAGCCTGATCTGAAGAGCCAAAGTTCACCTTTGTTTTCTCAGGGTAATAAGTAACCCAAAATTCAGCGTCTCCAATGTCAAAGCTGACAAGGGGATGTGCCCAAGGCTGGGGGTGAGCTGTGGGCTGGGCTGGCACTGAGTGCCCTCCTGTGTCCCCCAGGGCCATCATGGACAGGAGGCTGGCTGCCTGTGTGACCATCCTGCCCAAGAGCTCGGCCCTGTGAGTAGTGCTGGACATTGCCCAGGGAGGAGCAAAGCTGGGCTCTGCAGGGAGGGAGGCAGGGAGGGAGGGGATGGACACTGAGCTCGGTTCCAGAGGCTGCTGGGTGTGTTTGTTGTTGCAGATGGTGGGGATGGGGCTCCCTGTGCTCACTGAGCAGGGCAGAAGCTCTGACTGCCCCTGGGGCTCGTTCATTTATTGGGTACCTGGCTCCACAGACATCCAGCAATTTAGGGTTTGTGGTCCTGAGGACGTGGTGCCTCTTATTAGAGACTCTAAAAAGCAGCCAAAGAGGGAGCAGAAAAGGCTTTTGCAACATGAAGCAGCTTTTTCAGGCAGGAAGAACAGCGGGTTTGACCTTGGAACAGGCCCAGCCCTGCTCTGCAGGTGTCCTCAGCTGTCCATGCAAAGGGACTGCACTTGCTGGAGGGGTTCAAGAGCAAAGCCCCAAAGCTGCTTTTCCTCACAGAAACCCCCTGGCAGAAGTGAGGAGCAGATCCCACCCCAGCTTCCCTCAGGAGGGGATCCCACAGTGCACCCCATATCCCACCTGAGGGCAAACCCAGGAATGCCCTTCTTCCCTTTATCCATCATTTCCTACAAACCCAGAGGGGCAAACCCAGCAACTCCCTTCTTCCCTTTATCCATCATGTCCTACAAACCCTGAGAGGCAAACCCAGCAACTCTCTTTTTCCCCTAATCCATCCTTTTATACAAATCCAGAGGGCAAACCCACTAATGCCCTTCTTCCCCTAATCCATCCTTTCCTACAAACCCAGAGGGCAAACCCAGTAACTCCTTTCTTCCCCTAATCCATCCTTTCCTACAAACCCAGAGAGGAAAACCCAATAACTCCCTTCTGCCCTTTATCCATCATGTCCTACAAGCCCAGAGGGGCAGAGCAGAGCTGCTCCTGCAGCTCCAGCTGGATCCTGCTCCAGGATCCTGCCCTGCCCGAGCCCTCCCCTGCAGGCAGATGAGATCAGGACAGCTCCTGGCAGCGGAAATGTTTTCAAAGGTCACATCTGACTCATGAGGAGTGCAGCTCCTCTCCTGCAGGGAAAGAGAGGAGGAGAGCTCAGCCTCCCTGCAGGTTCTGTCCCCCAGCCATGCTTGGACACCCCAGCCCAGCCAATCTGCCCTGCCAGTCCCCCTGGGCAAATCCTCTGCAGGATTTGCATAAATTTGTCCATAAATCTGGGGTGCTCACCCATGTGCTCAGCAGTTTTGGGGCCAGCAATGCTTCTTGAGCCACTCGGTAAAGAAATGGCCCCGTGCAAAAAGCACCAAGCAGGGAAAGGAACCCGAGGGTTGGCGTGGCTGCAGCAGAGCTGGATTTGCTGATGCTGCTTTTCTTTTAAATCCAGGTATTTCTGGAAAGGGGAACTGGAAGAGTCCACTGAAATACTGCTGGTAAGTGAACATTCCCTACATCACAAAAATCTCTGTTGCAAAAGGCCCCAAGGGTGGCACCAATCTGCTGGGTTTGGGACCATCCCTAGGAGGGGAGGAGCCCTGGGAGAGCTCCTGTCACACCCTGGCCATGATGGGAGAGCTCCTGTCACACCCTGGCTGTGCATGGAGAGCTCCTGTCACACTCTGGATGTGTATGGAGAGCTCCTGTCACACCCTGGCCGTGCATGGAGAGCTCCTGTCACACTCTGGATGTGTATGGAGAGCTCCTGTCACACCCTGGATGTGTACGGAGAGCTCCTGTCACACCCTGGCCATGCATGGAGATGTATGGATGTGCATGGAGAGCTCCTGTCACACCCTGGATGTGCATGGAGAGCTCCTGTCACACCCTGGCCATGGTGGGGGAGCTCCTGTCACACCCTGGATGTGTATGGAGAGCTCCTGTCACACCCTGGATGTGCATGGAGAGCTCCTGTCACACCCTGGATGTGTATGGAGAGCTCCTGTCACACCCTGGATGTGTATGGAGAGCTCCTGTCACACCCTGGATGTGTATGGAGAGCTCCTGTCACACCCTGGCCGTGCATGGAGAGCTCCTGTCACACCCTGGCCATGGTGGGGGAGCTCCTGTCACACCCTGGATGTGTATGGAGAGCTCCTGTCACACCCTGGATGTGCTGGAGAGCTCCTGTCACACCCTGGATGTGTATGGAGAGCTCCTGTCACACCCTGGATGTGTATGGAGAGCTCCTGTCACACCCTGGCCGTGCATGGAGAGCTCCTGTCACACCCTGGCCATGGTGGGGGAGCTCCTGTCACACCCTGGATGTGTATGGAGAGCTCCTGTCACACCCTGGATGTGCTGGAGAGCTCCTGTCACACCCTGGCTGTGCATGGAGAGCTCCTGTCACACCCTGGTTGTGCATGGAGAACTCCTGTCACACCCTGGTTGTGCTGGAGAGCTCCTGTCACACTCTGGCCATGGTGGGGGAGCTCCTGTCACACCCTGGTTGTGCTGGAGAGCTCCTGTCACACCCTGGCTGAGCTGCACACCAAGACCCCTCCATCCCCTCACATCTCCCCTGGGGTTTGTTCTGATTTTTTTTACTCTCCACAGTTGGTGAAAACAAGGACGTCCAAAATAGGGGAATTGTCCAACTACGTCAGGTGAGGCTCTGGCTCCACAGGAGCACTGGGTGTCCCATCCAAGGTAGGCTGTCACCTCCTGCTCCAGCTTTGGGTGTTCCTTGAGCCCCATCCCACCCAGAGGGGGTTAAGTTCTCCTGCTGCATCTCACAAGCCAGAAAAACCCAGAGATGGCACCAGCAAAAAGGAAAAGGTGGCAGAAATATCAACTGCTGGGCTGGATTCGAGGAGGGATTCTCCTCCTCGCACCGGTTATCATTCCCTGGCAGGATTTCCTGCAGCTCCCGAGCACGGAGCGCTCTCAGCTTGGGGCCAGGCCCGGCAGTGTGCGGTGAGCCCAAACTCAAAGCAGAATTCCCACGTGGCAGAAAGGAACCGCGGGGGCTTTGAAGTGCGGGAGGGCCGGGCAGGGCTGCAGCGGCTTCCTGACTCCGCTCCTCCTCCGCGCCTGTTTCCACTTTAGATCCATCCATCCCTTTGAAATCCCCGAGATCATCAGCCTGCCCATCGAGCAGGGCAACCCTGCCTACCTCCGCTGGATAGAGGAGAACGTCCCACGGCACTGAGTGCGGCTCATTTTTGGGGAGCGGCTCGTTTTTGGGGAGTAATAAGGCAGCTTTTATCTTCTGGGGTTTGCTGTGACACGGGAGCTCGGGATTGGGAAGGCTCCGCTCCTCTGCCTGCCCCGGGAGCGCTGGGCAGGATGAGCTGGGGAAGCTCCGCCTGCACCCAAAGCTGTGCGTGAGGATGCGGAGATGGCTCTGTCCGGACACTCGGGGCCGCCTCGGGCTGTCGGCAGCGAATTCCAGCCGGGAGCCGTGGCCTGGCAGTGCCGTGTGTCCCCACAGCCAGCCCTGACCTGCCTGGCCCCCCAGCATCCTGCCCAGTGTGCCCCGATGTGCCTGGCCGGGGCCGCAGCATGGGCCGGGCACCCCCTCCCCTGGCGGCTCAGCCCTGCAGGGCCCGGGGAAGCTGCAAAGCCCAGCAAAACCCAGCAAAACCCAGTTAAACCCCAGCAAAGCCCAGCAAAGCCCAGCAAAGCCCAGCAAAACCCAGTTAAACCCCAGCAAACTACAGCAAACCCCAGCAAACCACAGCAAAGCCCAGAAAAACCCAGTTAAACCCCAGCAAACCCCAGCAAACCCCAGAAAAACCCAGCAAAGCCCAGAAAAACCCATCAAAACCCAGCAAACCCCAACAAAACCCAGCAAACCCCAACAAAACCCAGCAAACCCCAACAAAGCCCGGCAAACCCCAACAAACCTCAATAAACCCCAGCAAAACCCAGCAAAATCCAGCAAACCTCAACAAAACCCAGCAAACTACAGCAAAACCCAGCAAAACCCAGCAGGATACAGCCCTCGCTGTCACAGGGAGCTGGGATGAGCTGGGTGGGCCAGGTCAGGGAGCCCAGGTGCCAACAGGACCGTGGCACTGCCCTGGCACTGTGTCCCTACCCCACCTGAGCTGAGCTTTGTAACAGGATCCTCACGTTCATGGTTTCTGGGACATAATTTAAGGGACATTTTTGGGGTATTTATGTGATTGGGAAGGGAATAAATGGGAGTTTCTTACCTGGGCAGGAGGAAAGGCCTGTCCTGGGCTTGCACAGCTCACCTGGCACAGAGCACAGCCCAGCAGCACAACCTGTGCTGGGCACTGGGCACCCCAACCCAATAATCCTCACACTACAGAAAAACAGTGACTTTGAAAAAAAACCCACTTTTTAATTGTACATCAGACATATTAATTACAACTCGGGTATAACAAGAGGTGCTTACAAGCAGCAACCTGAACTCAGAAATCAGAAGGTGCACAGAGTTGTTATAATCTCTATTACAGCGAATGCAAAATATACTCTGCAACAAAAATACTTTTAAAGGCTCCACATTCAATTCTCTGCAAGAAGCCAGGAGAGGAGGAGGAGAGGGAACAGAGAGGGAGCAGAGAGGAGCCAGGGCCAGATCCTGTGGGTGCTCCCATTGGCATAACCCTGCTCAGCCCTGGCACAGCTCTTGGCAGCCCCTTGGAAGGGCTCCATAGGCACTAAGAAAGGGAAATATTTGAAGTGATCCTTCAAGGACAAAGCTAAGGCAGGACAGGCAGTTCTCCAGCTGCTGGACCCCTCCCTGCCTGGGATGGGGAGACCTGGCAGCCCCTCTCCCAAAAGGACAGGGACACTGCTCTGGAGGAGCTGAGATCCCACAAGCACAGGTAGGACAGGACCCCACAGCCCAGCATGGCCCACCCTCCATCCCCTGGGACAGCCACAGTGGGATGGGGAGAGAGGAGGAGGACATTAAAAATACCTCTCTGTCTCTCTAAAGGATAAAAATCTAACACATCTATCTGATACTGGAATCTTTTAAAAAGCCAACTGCTCTGCTCCTGCCCAAGCTGGCAGTATTGCTTTGTTAAAGGAGGGGCTGCTCCTTCTCTCCTGCAGACAAACCAAGCCCAGTGCTCACAAACATCAGCACGAGACAGGCACAGCCAGGAGGCCACAGGGATGGACACAGGGGTGGCCACAGGGACCCCAGTACAGCCCCTGTCCCGCGGTCCTCCTCAGCCTTTTTTGGTTTCTCTGTTGGTTTGGCACATTTGGGATGAAGATTCCTGTAGAAACAAAGGCCTTGGGCTCTGCTCTGTGCAGTGCCCGTGGTGGTTTTAAGGCAAAGGAGGATTTTTTTGGACGATCTCTTCAAGATCATGATTGTCAGAGCAGGGAGGTGAAGCTGGTGCAGCAGCACACTCAGTCCAGGCTGTGGGGTGAGAGCCCACCTGCCCCATGGCTGCAACAGCCACGCCTGGGCTGGCTTTGGGGCATTTTCCTCCCATAGAAAGCAAACCACATTCCTTCAATGAATGGATTCAGGATGAGGTGGAAAACCCGAGTTTCCCGAGGGCACAGGGATGAGCTGTGAGAGCCCAGGGATGAGGAGGGGTTGGTGTTTGGGCAGCAGGAGCCCCTCGAGGCTGTGCCAGGCACAGGTCGAGGTCCCCCTGTGTGAGCAGGGTGTGAGGTGCCCCCCAAGCTGCTGCTCCAGCTGCGCCAGGGGGACCCTTCTGGAAGGGCCGGACCCCCTCAGTGCTCTGAGCACCGCCGGGCTCCATCAGCAGGGCACGGCTGGGCCACGCTCTGCATAAACACAGCCGAGGAACTAAAAATCGTTAACATTAAAAAAATAGCGTGTCAAGAGTGTCAGGGCTTCAGGTTTCACTCCTGGGCAGCCCTGCCTGCCTGGGCGCTGCCTCCATCCGCGGGGAGGGACCAGCACCTCTCCTGTGCCTCGGGCTTCCCCAGCAGCCCGATCTGCTCTGCTCTGGCTCCGGGAGAGGTTCGGGGGCTGGCGGGGCTCAGTAGGGAGTGGTGCCTTCCCACTCCACCAGGTACTGCACCTTGCCCTCCAGCGTCACCCGCCGTGCCAGCACCTGGTACTTCTCCCCGCACACCAGCCGGCCCGCGGCCCCGAAGTAGCTGCTGATGGAGGACTTGAGGTGGGACAGCGAGGAGTCGTCCTCGCTGATGCTCTCGAAGGTGTGGCTGTCGATGCCGTCGTCGGGGCGGTCGGGGCCGGCCGGTGCCTCGCTGCCCTCGGGGCGCTGCCCGCCCAGCTCTGCCCCTCTCCGCTTGGCCCCCGAGGCGTAGGCGGGCACTGCCAGCTTGCGCTTGCGGCTGCCCACGGTCCTGCGGCTGCCGGGGAGGGCACAGGGCAGGGGTGAGGGCGGCACCCAAAGTGTGCCCCTGCCGGGCTGGCTTCTGCAGGGAGCCAGGAAAGCTCCCTTCCATTGGGGGGATCCCAGCAAGGACTGAGAGCTCCAATCTTGCACCCCCTGCAAGTGCCACTCTGGGACCCCCAGCCCGTTTTGGGGCACAGGCAGGGAAAGCTCCTCAGAGTGGGACATGAAGAGGGGACACACAGGCCCTCACCCCCCTGGCCATGCCGCCAGGACACCTCCAGAAGGGGGCAAGGGGCACAGTCCTCACCTGGACTCGTAGGAGAGGCTCGTGGTGGCCGAGCCTGAGGTGCTGGTGGCATCTGTGGAGTCCACATCTGATAGGAACGTCTGTCCTGAGCTGGCACTGTGGATGGGGTGGCATGGGACAGGCTGGGATGGAGAATCGCCCTCAGCCTGGCACAAGCAGCACCCCTGCCCCATCCCAGCCCTGGTCAGGCTGCACAGACCTTTTCAGGCTCTGGATCTCATCCAGCGTGAAGTCGAAGATGCTGGCCAGGTGGTGGTTGGTGCTCCAGGCCGAGGTGAAGTCACTCTGTCACAAAAACAGAGAGCTCACTCCTCACAGCCTGGCACTGGGGTGCTGCCCACACCCCGCGGCTGGCACCCCCTGCCCGGGGCACCACGCTCCTTCCCAAAGGAGCCTGGAGTTGTGCCGTGGCAATGGCTGGGCTGAGACACTCCCCAAAGTGAGGGGCAGGAGCTCTCAAACCTGCGGGCAGCCCAGGGCTGGGCGGGGAGGAGGGCACAGGGCACTCACGCTGGGAATGGCATCCTCCAGCAGGAACTTGGCCCTCTTGCGCCGCGCTCGCTTCTGCTGCTGGAGCTGCCGCGGGAGGAGGCTGCAAACAGGACAGGGCGTGAGTGAGGGGGCTCGGGCAAGGGCAGGGGGCTCGGGCAGGGGCAGGGGGCTGCTGTCCCTGCCGCGGGGATGGCCGGGGCCGCCCACCTGTCCTTATGGGCGTATTTGCTTTTCCCCCTCTTCTTCAACTCGCAGGAGCCGCTCTCGCCCTCGCCGGGGCCTTTCTCCGGCAGCACCTTGCTGGGGGGGTTCGGGGGGACGCGGATCCGCAGGCGGAAGATGCATTTCTTCTTTTTGATCTCCTTCCCGCACAGAAACCTGGGCGTGGAGGGGAGGGGAGGGGAGGGAGCAGAGCCCTCAGCGGGGCTGGCACGGGAGCATCCCGCATCCCCACTGTGCCATCCCGCATCCTCCCTGCCCACCCCGCATCCTCCCTGCCCATCCCGCATCCCCACTGTGCCATTCCGCATGCTCCCCGCCCATCCCGCATCCTCCCTGTGCCATCCCGCATCCTCCCTGCCCATCCTGCATCCTCCCTGCCCATCCTGCATCCTCCCTGTGCCATCCCGCATCCTCCCTGTGCCATCCCGCATCCTCCCTGCCCATCCCGCATCCTCCCTGCCCATCCTGCATCCTCCCTGCCCATCCTGCATCCTCCCCGCCCATCCCGCATCCTCCCTGCCCATCCCGCATCCCCCCTGCTCCATCCTGCATCCTCCCTGCCCATCCCGCATGCTCCCCGTGCCATCCCACATCCCCCCTGCCCGTCCCGCATCCTCCCTGCTCCATCCTGCATCCTCCCTGCTCCATCCCGCATCCTCCCTGCTCCATCCCGCATCCCCCCTGCCCGTCCCGCATCCTCCCTGCCCATCCCGCATCCTCCCTGCTCCATCCCGCATCCTCCCCGCCCGTCCCGCATCCTCCCTGCCCATCCCGCCCGGCTCTCACCTGCTCTTGTAGCTGTTGAGGGCGTTCAGGAGGTGGGGGCCGCGCTCCGAGATGGGGGTGCCCGTGAGCTGCGGGACAGGGGCACGCAGGGCTCAGTGCCCGCCCTGCTCATGCCAAATCCCAACAGACGGGGGAACCCGAACTCCGCCTTTCGGCTCCTGCCCGGGGCCGGGCAGCGAGGGAGGGACGGAGGGAGCCAAGGCCCGGCCAGAGGCACCCGGGTGTGGCAGTGCCACCCTCGGGGAGTGCCCCGTCCTGCCCCAGGACAGGTTTGGTGGTGTGAGTGCTTCCCCCAGCTCTAGCTCCCGCTGGGAAAGGTGTCAGGTCTGACATTCCACCGAGGAAAATCCCAGCGCAGAGGAAGGGGATTGTTAAACTCCTCTGGAGCAGGAGCTGCCGGGCTGGGTGCTGCACAAGCTGGGGTGACATTTCTCACTCCCATGGCCGCTCTCCAGCCCAACCCAAGGTGTGCTTGTACCTTCCCCAGCTGCAGAGGGTCCCAGTGGTGGTTCACAAAGGCCAAGATCTCCTCGAAGTCAAAGTATTTCTTCTTGCTCTGCACACCCAGGTTGTAGAGGGCGAGATGGACGATGTCCACCCTGCAGCAAAGAGGGGCACAGGGTCAGCAGCCCTGGTGCCACCACCATGCCCTGTTCTGCCAGTGCCACTACAGCCCCCAGATCCTCCCAAACCACCACTGGAACCTTCCCACACCTCACAGGGGAAGCAGCCCAGCCCAGAGGTGAATCCCAGCAGACACCACAGCCAGGACAGCATCCCTTGAGCTTTGGGGAGAAGTGGGACACTGCCTGCAGCTGAGCCCTTGCAGGGATCAGCCAGCCCAATGTCCCAGAGCCACCTGGGCACATCCCGGTGTCCCAGAGCCACCTGGGCACACCCCAGGGAAGGCAGAGCCACCAGGGCACATCCCAGGGGAGGCAGAGCCACCAGGGCACATCCCAGAGGAGGCAGAGCCCGTTTCTCACCATCTCAGGGGCAGGCGCTTGATGTACTCTGGCCCCTGGTTGCACACAGAGCAGAAGAACACATAGAACCTGCAAAACACCAGGGACAGGCTGGGGGTGAGGAACATCCACAGCTGTTCAGGGCTCAGGGGTGGGACAGCTGGGACAGTGCCAATGGTGGCAGCAAGGCCAGGGGGAGTGGGGCTCTGTGGGACAGGGCCCCCTGATCTATGGCAGTGTCAGATGGGTCAGGGACACAGAGCTGGGGTGTGCCCATGGGTCCCCTTGGAGCCACCCCAGCCATGCCCAGCAGGGCTGTACCTGTCCCCAAACATCATGGGGTCGCTGAGGCACTGGGTGCAGGCTTCGTGGAACCACTGCCGGCAGCGGTGGCACTGCAGCATCTTCAGGTACCACCTGGGCAGGGACAGAACGGTGACAGTGAGGGCAGCGTGTGACAGCCACTGCCCCAGTCCCCTCCCAGACACAGACCCCAGCCAGGGGGAAAAAGTGTGTCCCTAACCCGTGTTTCTGTGCAAACAGAGACCCAAATGGCAGAGACAGCATGGGGAGCAGAGCTGCTGGCCCCAGGGCAGTGCCCTGCAAGCCTGGGATCAAACATCCCCACCCTGATCTTCCTTTTCCCCACAAAGGCAATGGTGGCACTCAGGCTGCCCTTACTGTCCCCACAAAGGCAATGGTGGCACTCAGACTGCCCTTACTGTCCCCACAAAGCCATTGGTGATACTCAGGCTGCCCTTACTGTCCCCACAAAGGCAATGGTGACCCTCAGGCTGTCCTTACTGTCCCCACAAAGGCAATGGTGGCACTCAGGCTGCCCTTACTGTCCCCCACAAGGGCAATGGTGGCACTCAGGCTGCCCTTACTGTCCCCACAAAGGCAATGGTGGCACTCAGGCTGCCCTTACTGTCCCCACAAAGGCAATGGTGGCACTCAGGCTGCCCTTACTCTCCGGGCCCCCCGCAGTAGCAGTAGCACTGCTGCTGGTTGGTTCGGTGTGGGGAGTCCCACTCCAGCAGCTCGGGGTTGTAGGACAGCACCATCTTCACGGCTTGCAGCGTCCTGGCAATGGCTCCTTTCTTCAGGGCACCCCCTTTCTGCGGGAGAGGCAGGGCCGGGGTCAGCAGGGCCGCCCCGGGACCCCGTCCTGCCCCCTGTGCCGGGCACGGGGCCGGGAGCGCGGGGCAGCCGCACTCACCCGCACGGCCAGCGCGAAAATGCAGCGGCGGCAGAACCACGGCGTCCCCAGCGGGCCCTCGCCGCCGCTCGCCACCGGGATGTGGCACTGCTGGTGGTAACCTGCGGAGGGCCCGGGGTCAGCTCCGCGGGGCCGGCCCAGGCTCGCCCGGGACGGGCACGGCAGAGCCAGGAGGGGACACCCAACTCACCCAGCCCGCACTTCCCGCAGATGAGGATTTCGTTCCTGGGGCCCGACTTCTTCCCCAGGCAGATGCTGCACTTGGGCTCCTCGCCCGGGACGCCGGCTGTGGGAGCAGGGTGACAGAGGTGGCACAGCCACGTCCCCGCGCTGCTGGGAGGGGTCCCACAGCGGGAAAGGGGGGCTGGGGTAACACTCACCATGCTGGATGTCCTTCCAGAGGACCCAGTACTTAGAGTTGTCCTCAAACGTGACCAGGCAGCTCTGCTTGGAGCCGCTCACCTGGCAGAGGAGAGCAGAAGGACGGTTGTGGGTCAGCTCCCATTCCCAGCACTTCCCTGCTTTCCCTGGTGCCTGATCCCGTCCCTCGGGGCTGCGGGCACTCGGGTTTGGGGTGTGACACCCCGGGACAGGATGCCAACCCGAAACGCCCAAGGACACACAGCAGCGCAGGCCAGCACCCCCTGAACCACGAGCTGAGCCGGGGAACGGCACCGGCTCCGCTGGCACCGGCACCACTTCGGCTTCTCCCGTTCCCGGGGGTGCCCACGTTACCCTCTTGATCTTGCCGAGGTAGTAGAGCCCGTCTGTCCAGCGGCACAGCACGTACTGCCCCTCGCTCAGCCGGACCATCAGCTCCCGGCAGCCGCTGCCCCTCCGCGCCGCCTGCGGGACCCGGCCCGCGGCCGCGTACACATCGCGGATCAGCGGGCTCAGCTCCGCGCCCTCCATCGGCGCAGCCTGCAGGGGACACACACGCTGTCACCTGCGCTCCCGGCACGGCATCGGCCGGCGCAGCATCCCTGAGCGTTGTGGCCGGCAGGACCGAGCCTGGAGGCGGCTCTGCCCCACCAGCAGGGGCTCAGGACGCTGCAAAGCAGAGCCGCTGGGACGGTTCCTTTCCACGAAATCCAAGGAGCGGCCAAAAATCTTTTGCTGCTGGTGAACAAGAGGGATTTAACCCCCGACAGGCTCCCACAGCAGCGGGACACGCCACAGGTCCGCGTGGTTCCCTTCTGGGAAGGGGCGCATAAGGAATAAAAGCTTTAAATGTACTGTGATTTTAAAATCACGATTTCCGCGCAGTTTTGCGGGCTCCCAAACCTCCGGGACTGCTGCAGGAGCAGGGATGTGCCAGCACCACCCACAGCGAGCGAACCCAGGCGGCCAAATGTCACCGCCACGAGGTTTGGGGTGCAGGAGGCAGAGAAACCACCCACAGCAGAGCTGCGAACCCCAAGGACACCACGCAAACGACTCGAAAGGGACTTTTCTCCCCTTGGCGCTCCCGTCACGGCCACACGCGTGGCCTCACGGCACCACGCGTGTCCCGGCGCCGCGGATCGCGACACGAGCCCGCTCTGCCCGGCCCTGCCATCCGGGAGGACTCTCCCGCTCCCCGAGAGCCCCGGGACGGGCAGAGCGATCCCGCTCCCGGCGGAGCCCGGCGCTCACCAGCCGCGACACCGCGGGGTCCCCGCGTGGGAGCGCGTCCGAGCGCGGTGCCGGCTCCGCTCCGCGTCCCCGGGGCTCCCGCAGACCCCCGCGCTTCCCTCCGCCCCCGCCGCTCCCCTCCCGGGGCTCCGCCGCTCTCCCCGCGGCCCCGCGGACACGTGCGGGAGCGCCCACGCCGCTCCGGTGCCGGGCAGCAGCGGGACCGCGTCCCCCGCGCCCCGGTGGCACCTGCCGGGGGTGGCCGCGGGCAGCCCCGAGCGGCGGCCGCGGCCCCGCCGCCATTGGCTCATTCAAAGGCGGCCGCGGCGCCTCCGCCCGCCCGTCCCGCCCGTCCCGCCCGTCCCGCGCGGTGCCCGCGGCGGGGCCGGTGCCGCCCTTACCGCGGTGCCCCCGGCGCGCTCAGCGGGCGCTCGGGGCGCGGGCCCGGGGGGCTGCGGGGCGCGGCGGGGGCCGGGCGCGGGGCGCCATCTTCCCGCGCTTCCCCCGCGCTCCCGCCGGCATTGACGTCCCGGTTATGCAATTAGCGGGGCCGCCCCCGCCGCCTCCCACGGGTCCGGTCCCACCGCAGCGCAGCGCATCCCCGCGGCACCCACCGGCACCGCACGGCAAGGACCGGACCGGCACGGCACACAGCGGCACCGACCGGCACGGCACGGACCGAACCGGACCGGACTGGCACCGACCCACTGGCGGGACACGGACCGGCAGCGACCGGACTGGCACCGACCGATCGGCATGGACTGGCATCGATAGGAACCGAGCGGACCGGGCCGGCAGGGCGCGTCCCGGCTCGGCACATCCCGGTGCTCCGGAGAGCGCGGGCGGCATCGCCGGGGCCGGGACGGGGCACCCAGGGTCGGCCACGCACCCACCGCCCGTGGAGAGGCACCGTCACCCTCTGCCACACGCGGGACGTCCCCGCTGTCCCCTCGAGCCGCGGCTGCGGCCGGGGAAGGGCTTCCCCCGGTGCCCCGGGGCCGGGGGCGGGCAGGGGGTGGGATGCGGGCAGTGCCTGCGCAGCCTTGCCCCGAGAGGGAACGACCTGTGCTCGCCGGGATTCCTGGAAGCGGGAGCAGCCTTTCAGCCTTTCTCTGAATCTCACAGAGAGAAATCAGTCGCTGTAAAAATGCTTCGGTCGGTGCCAAGAAGAAATCTGTAGGATTCGGTGTTTGTTGGAAAGCGATGCTGGAAAAGCAATGTTTTCCAGGCGGCTCGGGCCATAGGAGAGCTGATTCCCAGTGCGGGGTCGGGGCCAAGCAGAGTCCGTTCGGCTTTTCCTGCCCGTGATGGATGCGGCCCCGGGAGCTGGGGCTCAGACGAGTCACAAAGCTCGAGCTGCAGGCGAGCAGCGCCCGGGGAGAGCGGCACGGCCCGGGCTGAGCCTCCCTTTCAGCGCCCGGCACGCGGGAATCATTTATTTAATCAACCTTTTCCCATAAAACAGTGGTGCCAGAGTGCTGCACCTGCGGAGGGGTCGGGAAAGGCGATTCCCTGAGCCGCGGGTCCGGCACGGCCGCCCCGCCGCTCCCTGTGCGGGGCTGCGTGAGAAAAACCCTGTGTGCCAAGTGTGCCACGCCGAGCCGAGCCGTGCCCCTGAGCAGCCCCGGGCCCCAGCTCCCCGTGAGTCACACCGGGATCGGCGTGAGTCACCTCGGGACTAAAATAACCCACACAACCCTGGAGGAGCCCCGCTGCTCGCTCCGTGCCCCGGGGCTGCTGCCTTTGCCCGAAATGCCCGGGATTGCTGCGCTCCGGGGACAGCGCTCCTGTCGCAGCCTGTCCCGGGGGCACCGGGGGAGCAGCTCCCTCCTCCCGGCCCCGCGGGCGATGTGCGCTCGCCGCAGGAATGCGGATGGAGCGACACGGAAATCAGAGCTGGATCGAGTTCACCGGGGGTGTACGCAGGGAGAACCCGACTGAAACCCTTCCACACGGAGAGAGAGCACGGGAACATCGCGGTGGGGCAAAAGTCTCCAATAAAAATGAAAAAAAAAAACCAGAATTTGAGATGTATTCTGTGTTTTCTAGTAACATAATTACAGCAACATAAAGCAGATTTAACTCTGGTTTCTTTGCAGGTGCTTCTGTCACAGCATCCAGCAAGCCTGGCATCAGATCGCACTGCAGTGAGCTACTGGGTGCTGCCCTTCTCCTCCTCTTCCTCCTCATCTTCCTTTCTCCTCTCTTTCCTTCTCTTCATCCTCCTCTTCCTCCTCTGGATACCCACCTGGCAATCCTGTGATACCCCATTTCTGTGGCACTGTGGGACGGCGGTCCCTGGCAGATGCTGGGGCTGTGACAGCACTGGAGCAGCTGGACACTGGTTCGGCACCCAAGGGTGCCCCTCTGTGCTGGAGCAGGGCAGGAGTACCCGGCCGGTAAAAGCAGATTATTCTGTAAGCAAGGGAACAGAAATGAACGAGAGCCCCAAAAGCGGCCAAAGCCGAGGGCAGCAGCCCCACACCCTCCTCGGCCAGCGAGTGGAGCCAGCACAACTCCAGGGCAAGGCTATGGAATTCCCAAAAAACCCAGCTTTTGCAGAAGGATTTGAATGGAGCCCCGTGTAGATAACTACTCCAAACTCCAATTTTTTTTCCTTAAAACCTTTTGCTCGCTCCCCCACACCCTGCCCTTGCCGAGGGGAGGTGCTTTCCCCCTTGCACGGGGATGGAGCACCCGGGAATGTCGGCCCGGGCTGGAGCAGAGCCTGCGGGGAGAGCGGGGCGAGCAGCTCCCAGCGCTGCCTCTGCTTTGAAAACTGCCCAGAAATCGCTGCAGCCTCTTTTCACAGTGTTTTTCTTTCTTTGAAAACAGGAGTGGGAGGAGGGGTTGGATGTTGGCGTGTAGCCTTGGAGACCGAAGCCGAGGAATATTGAATGGAAACCCAAACACGGAGCTCCCGGGAGCTCCAGGCCTGGCGCGGAGATCGGAGCTGCGGGAGCGGCTCTCGCTGGCCCCGGGGGCTCCCATGGGTGGGCGACCCTGAGCGGCTCCCAGGGGCCACTTCCAGCTGGAGGAGCAGCCGGTTCCATGGCACATCCCTGACAATAGGGGCGGCTCCCACAAGTTGGTCATTCCCTCCTCTTCCCTCTGCTCCGAGGGTCTCAACCCCACTGGAGCCACCTGAGTGACCAACACAACCAGTTCAGGCCATCATTTGGAGTTCTTTCCCTGTCCTGAACAAGGGCTTATAAGCCAAAAATTTGCCTGTTTTTGTTTTTATTTTGGTTTTTTTTTGGTTTTTTTACTCAGCTTTTTTAGCCCATTAAAAATATTTTTAAAAGTTCCCTCCAAACCTTGTCCTTGACTATTTCAGACCGTCTTAGCTGTAGGAGCATTTTGACTCTTTGCCAACCTGGCCATTAAACACGGAGCAAACGCTGCTGATTTAACTCCCTCAAAGTCTCCTTGATTTTTCTGCCTCGTTTGGTTTGATCCAGACACAATCACACAGGAATGATTTGCTGGATCAGAGAACTCTTGATATGGCCCCGATTCCAGCTCCTTTCAGCGCCAGCCACTTCCTCACCGAGCCGCTTCTGCTGCTGAGGGTCCGGGAGAGGAAAATCGGGAAGAGCCGGGCTGGGAGCAGAGCCCCGAGCCTGGAAAGGGGATCCGGGGATTCCTCCAGCTCCGGCCGAGCCTCGCAGGGCTCCTGGAGCCCTTGCAGGGATGGAAATGCCCTCGGGAGAGAGCCTGGGCTCCGAGGGGTGCCTGCATCCTCAGAGCAGATCAGGCTGAGATCTGGCTGCTCGCTGCCGGCTGTACCTGTCAAAGGAGGAGCTCTGGGCATCGGGTTTCGTGTCTGTTTGTTTATTTAGCACGGATTTGATCCATATCCGTCCTTTTTTTTAATCTGTGGGCTCTGTTGAAGAGCCTGGAAGTGCTCTCCCTGCTAGGCAGGTCTGAGGGAAATAGAGATGCTCTGAGCATTTCCAACAGGATCCTCCTTTCCCCAGAAAGAAGGAAAGGAAACAGCAAGGAAGGAAAGTGTAGCACAGCTCAGCTGTTTCTGTAACATCTCCAAGCTGCTCAATTCCCTATCTGACAGTGAAATAAAACACCAAGCCTTTTCCAAGTTAGTTAGCTTTATTTAGGAAATAAATAAAATCATAAGAAAATATCAATGATTGTAATAAATACAGCACTTGTCAAAGTGATACAGAGAGGAGAAGCATAATCTATTTAGGTAAATTACTCCAACACTCTGTCCCTGAAAGAACATTTGAAAGGTGGAATAGAGGAAAATACACAGAATATCCAGTTCCTTCCCAAACAAACCTTGATAAACATTTGTTTATGGGGTGGGTGTTTTTGAAATGCGATGTTTTATCACAACTAATTGTTTTAAAGGCCAGCCACACCTCAGGAGCTGCTAATTTGTCTCAATGATGCACTTGAGGAACAGCGTGTCCTCCCTGACGTAGGCGTGCTTGGGGGACTGCAGCTTGGCCAGGGGCAGGAACAGGGGGCAGCCACTGGCCACGTTCATCTCGTTCACCGGCCTCTGGAAGGAGGCAGAAGTCAGGTCTGGGCGAAAAGCATCGATGATGTGCTCCCTGTTGTTTTGGTCAAGCAACATAAACGTCACCTGGAAAACAGAATGTGGCACTGAGGAGTTACTGGGGTGGAAAACAAACCAGGGACAGAAGTGCTGCAAAAGCAGCTGGTGCTGCATTGATAATTAAATACAAACTGTAACAAAGGTTTTCAACCTGCAAGGTTGGTTCATGTGAACTCCCAGATGAGGTTTTTAAAACTTTGCTACCCATAAAATAAAATGAAATTAAATTAATCAAGTAAGGAATTATTCCTTGGTAGAAAACTGCACAGTCCAAAGTCTCACTCTCCTGACAACTTGAACAGCCCCTGGGTTTGGTTACAGTCATTGCATTTATTCTGGTTTTGTGCTTTGGAATCAGAAGAAACAGCTCAGCTGCCCATGCACAAATATGTAAAGGATACAACCTAAATATCCCCACCTCATCACCCCTTTTACTTACTCACTGTTCTATAGCTTGAAATATCTGCAGCAATCTATTAATACAGTGAGGATTGGAAACATTGATTTCTATTTTTTTGGCTGTTAGCTGGCAGTAAAACTATTTATATGAAAGGTTTACAGCATTATTACCCCACAAAGGCAAGTGCCAGAGCACAGGTCAGGCTCTGCCATGGTTTCACTGCTTTCCTAACCATTGTTGCCATTATCAGATCACACTTAGGGGAAAAATCAGCCCAGGATCACCTCAGACATCCGTGGCACCTCTGTCAGTGGAACTGTCACCTCACCCTTGTGCTGCCTTCAGGCAACAAATCATAATTCCCTCTAAACTGATATTAGCAAGGGATGTGTCTGGCTTTAGCCCAGGTGGACACAGGTTGGAATATTCCAAACACCACGTTCTGGTGGTGAAAACCCAGCCTGGCAAAGTCTGGAATATCAGCAGGAGCAGCTTTCCCTGCAAGGGACTCCAGTCAGAGACAAATCACTACCCAGGACTGCAGGGCAGCTCCTCACCTTTGGAAAGGGATGTGGAAAAGCACTCAACTCCCACAAAAACTCCAGGGAAAGGGTCACCTCGTGCTGGCTTTTGGCTGGGATCAGATGTGGGAAGGTTTCCCTCCTTACCTTGTGCCTGAAGGGCCACGGGAGCAAAGCGTCGTAATCTCCTTTCATGACAACGAAGAACAGGGACATGTGGGTTCCCTTCCCTGTCCCATCCCCGTTCAGGTACACCCTCAGACACACCTTGTAGCCATACTTTGCAGTGTAGAAAGCTGAAAATCAGAAGTCTTCATTAGTAAAGCTGTTTTGGGGGAGGAAATGAGGCATAATGTGTGTTCTGGCATATGGGAAAAGGCAATGTGTGACGTGGTTTGCTCTCACAGAAAGGAGAACAGACAAATCAGCACCCCCTGGGGATTGTAAGTAATGAAAACCCAGTTGCTGGAATCCTTTTAGTGCCTCAAACCTTGGTGAAAATGCCCTGTGATTAGCCACACAGGTGTAATTTACCTAATCCAGTTACTTCCCACATGGGAAGGAGCTGCAGCCACGTGGTGCCAGCAGGGACAGCTGAGGGCTGGGAGGGATGGAGCCACTGCAGGAGCTGGGCTGGGGACCAAGGGCAGGATGAGAGCCCAAACCAGAGCACAGCCCTCTGGAAAAGCACATCCCATGCCCTGGATCACAGATCTCTGCACAAACAGCAGCTTGGCTTAAGGAGCTGCTCAAAGATGCTCCTGCTGGCACAAGCAGAGTTCTGGAGAAATGGGGGGATTCTGAAGGGTTGGGGTTTGTGAACACTCATCTCCATCCTATGCTTTACCTGGGGAGTACAAACTGACAGTCCTGCCAGTCACAGAGTCCTGGAGCTTCCTGCCCACCTCAGTGATTTTCCAGAGGAAGATGCCATCATAGGAGGCTTGCTCAGAGAACAGCAGGCTCTTGTGCAGGCTGCTCAGCCCTGCATCCTTCTGCATCAGGCACTGGTGCAGCTCTGCAATCTGGGAGAAAAAACCAATCCTCAGCCTGCCCCTGCTGCAGGCTGTGCTGCAGGGGTGGCTGCATCCTTCTGGAGTCCTCATGTTCTGGGAGCTCTGCTTTGATTCCTTTCTAAGTGACAGCAATATGTCAAAACATACCCAGAGATGTTGTTTGGGCCTCCAGGCAAAATGTTGCTGTGAGAGGATCAGGCAATTAAACAGCTCTGCTGCCTGCTCACAGTCTGATCATGGCAAACTAACACTCCACACTCTCAGGAGTATCTCACTACCTAAACGTGGATTTAGAGAACAAATATTAGAGATCCATGTTTGAAAATACATCAAACAACAAAAGGATCCTGAATATGTGTCCAGAACTGAGCCCTCCACAGCCCAGACTCCTGTTCTGGTCCCTAGCCCAGCTCCCCTGATGTGTGTCAGCATTTGCTGTGTACAGAACAAGCACCCAGACAATCCCTGCTGTCATTTTTACCTTCAGCTCAAGGGCCCGTATAATGTTCTGATCCAGTTCACTCTGTCTCCTAAAGGCCAGGATTTCCAAATTAGAGCTCTCCACCTCCTTATTGAGCACTGCCACAATGTTCTCAAACACGTGCAGCTTATTTTCCAGCTCAGAAATCACCTTCTCCCTCACGAGCTGCTGCAGGACAGGCTGATCCTCAGGGACAGAAGACGCAGGGAAACAGTCCAGCTCTGGCTGTGCTGGCATCTGCAGCTCACAGATGCTTTTCCCTGCACTTTTCAAGCTCAGCTGTGGCCGTGGGGAGAAGCCCTTGGGGCACAGGGATCCCTGCAGGTGCCTCATGTGCTGCAGCAGGAGCAGCATGTGAGCTCCCACCGCGGACTTTTCGTGCTCCTGGATTTTCTCTTTGGTCCCCTGGAAGAGACAAAGCTGTCACTGCCCCCTCCATGGCCACCCCCTGGGAGATGGAAAGCTGCAGGGTGCAGCTGCAGCTCCATCACCTGGCAGCAGAAGGGCTGGTTCTGTTTTGGGAGACACCTCCCTGAAGGGAATGTCCAAACCAGGGTTTGGAGCATCCTGAAGGGACCTGTTCCACTCACCCTGAATGCACAGCCAACTTCAGAAAAACAACAGCCATCCTGGCTGGCTGGGCATGTAGAGTGGCTCTGTTGGGAAAAAAAAGCAGAGGAAATAATCAAAACCAATTGAAGGGAATTATTTCATTTCCCTACAAACACCTAAGCCACAAACCCAGCAGCTATAAACCAGATTAATTCAAATCAAGGTAATTCCACAGCTTCCAGTGCCCAACCTGCTCTGGAAATGGATGGTAAATCAATTTAGAGTGTGGTGAGAGCAAGTGTCCTGCACACAGCCTGGCAGTGAGGTGCCCATCTCCCAACTCCATCATGACACAACAATTTAATGGGCACAGGGATCACCCAATTCCTCACAGAGATGCTGGAAATGCTGTACAGCACCTCCTGGTCAGGTGGCTCTCACTCAAGCTATGAGAGGAAACAAATATTTGCCCATTTTACAAGGTTAATTGAGAGGATAATTATTGAAGGTAATTGTGGGAGCAGGGGAGGGAGGCAGTGAGCAAGGTTTGCTGGGATGTAAAGAGACAGCCAGAAACAACTGCTGGATCTGAAGATGCTCTCAGGTGTTTATTTAATCTAAATGAACAAGAGATAATTTTATTAATTGAAATAAAGCCACATTGCACTCCTTTATCTTTCACCCACCTTTTCCTTTGATGCTGTTTCTGTTTGCACAGGTTTTTGTTCTTTGCTTAAACTGCCTTCACATGAATGCTCCTGTCATTAAAACAAGGAAAAAAGTCAGTACCTTATTTAATAATTGAATTAAAGGTCACCCTGGGATATTGGATACAAGATTGGCAATGTGCAGGTGTTGCCAGGTTCAAGTATGTGCACACACACAAAAATGTGCACTCACAAACATGCAGTGACAAGCAGGGGGTTACAGAACAGGAAGCAACAATGACCAGCAGAACAGGAAATTCAAATATATACATACAGATATATATATCTATATATGAAGATAAACAGGTTAAAGCACAGGAAACTCCAATATAAATTCAAATTCAAATATAACTCAGATATAAACTCTTCCTGCATTGACTCCATACACTTTGCTCAACGTGCAGACCCTTCTTGCATCCTGCTTATGAACACTTTGGAGGCTGGAATCCAAATTCTCCCTCGTGATGTGCTGCACAAAATGCACCACACTCCCAGGAGCTTCCTGCCCTTTCTGCCTGCAGGAAGGGTGAAGTGATCCCTGCCCCTGGCTCTGTAATATCTGTATTTAACACAGCAACTGCCAGCCTTCCCCTCTCACTCTGCACAGGGGTGGCTTTCATCTTCACAGGCTCCTCTGCACACCAGTTCTGAGGTTTCCCTTTCAGTTCTCAGAAATGCAGCCACGGGGTTTTCTCACTCTTGAACTCATTTTTTAACACTCTCTATCTTGCCAGTGATCTTATTCATTTCTGCTCTTTTACTCCTCCAGCTCACCATTTTCTTGAGGGGGAGTGGGACTCTCCTTCAGAGGAGAGAAGTTTATTTAAAAATAGAGCAATACAAAAAAAAAAAAAAATCACCAGACCTTAAACTGAATGAATAAAATGAAGAGAGCAAGAGCAGCACCCAAAATTTACTATTTTCTCCCAGAGGGCTGTGAGCACATGGAATAACCACAATGCTGGAGTCGGTGCAAATTCATTAAAGCAGATAATGAATTCTACACGTACTAAAGGAGCCGAGAAAAAGCCCCACCTCAAGGCCAACCCCCTGCTCGGTTACCAAGGTTTCCCAACCAAAATATCAAGGAGGTGGTGGCTGAGTGGGAGGAAAGGAGCTCTGGGCAGAGGAGGAGCCGTGCTCCCCTCCAGCCTGGCAGCAATTCCTGTTGCCACCTCCTGGTGCTCTCAGATTTGGGTTCAGCATCAGCAGGATGAGCCTGGCTCTGGGTTCTCCTCTCTCTGCAGGTCACTGAGGGATGAGCAATGCTGCTTTGGGCTTCTTCTTCCTGCCTCTGGTGAGGTAGATTGAAGGCACTTGTTCCTCTGTCTGGATTGTAGGCACTTGTTTCCCACCCTCAGATATCCCACACTTTAATCCAACTCCACACCTGGGATCCCAGTGCTATCAATCCATTTTGGAAGCCTTCTCCACGGCCTCAGGTCAAATATAGAATTTTCTTGGGAGTCTGTGCCCTTCAGCACAGAAAGTTTAAAATTCTCAGCAGCCAGGACTGCCCAAGGAGCAGATTTTAGCAGAGCAGCCCATTCCTACCCCAGGAGGACTCATATTCCTTATAAATCTCTCAGCTCAGTATTTGAAAGGCACCAATTTGTGACACTTTGGACACACAGAACTATCTACATCTCTGAAATATTCACAGCCCTCCTCTCCTGTGGGTCTTTAATCACCATGCCCAACTGCAAGGCTGGCAATTATCCTCTTGAAATCATTTGGAGGGAACAATATTCATTGTTTTGAGCAAATAACATAAAGAATTATAAATCAGATATGTTTGAATGGGCACTGAGATATTTGTGGCAGATTCAGGGTGAGATCTTCCTGGTCTGTGGACACTGCTGAAAATTTGGACATTTGTACCTGAAAATTTGGAGATTGTACTTTAATCATCATGCCCAACTGCAAGGCTGGCAACTATCCTCTTGAAATCATTTGGAGGGAACAATATTCATTGTTTTGAGCAAATAACATAAAAAAATATGAATCAGATATGTTTGAATGGGCACTGAGATATTTGTGGCAGATTCAGGGTGAGACCTTCCTGGTCTGTGGACACTGCTGATAATTTGGAAATTTGTACCTGGTCAGATCTAACAGAAATAATATCTGACAGAATCACATCTGTGAGTAGTTTTAGTCTGAATAAACTTCAGCCACTTTCAAGATCCCCTCCTGCTGCTGTCTGTGCTTTTTGGGTTTTTTCTTGCCTCACACCAGCACTCATTTTGAGGCAGGAGCTGAAACCTGGGCTGCCCAAAGCCAGGGGAGCACCAGGGCACTCTGTCACATCACCAGCACATTATCACATCCATTTCCCCCCAACACCTGTGTGGGAAAATGATCAAACTCAGGAAGATTAAATATTCCCCGAGTGCAACGAAATCAGGATGGGAAAATGGCACCAGAGATCACTGACAGCATCAATAAAAAGCCTTTATTTGAGAGAGAAATGTTCTTACCTGGCACCCAGAGCTGGCCAGGCTGCACTGGCACTGCTGACACACTGTCACATTATTGACACATCCATTTTCCAAGTGATCTGCCAGCTTCCTCCTCATCACCACGTGCCCACAGCCAGTGTGACAAGGGATCAAAGCATATTCACATAAACTCTGATGCTCCTGCAAGTACAAAGTTATAAAACAACATGTGAAGTGCTCATTCACATTTATCTATAAATAGATATTCACATTTATCTATAAATAGTCTCTGTTCTGGCAGCCCAGGGCTCTGATCTGCATTTCTTCTAAGCTTGGGTAAAGTCCCACCCCACAAAGTTACTGAGATTACTGGTGAAAAATTCACCAGCTTTACTGGGGCTTTTTTTTGTTAATTATTAATTTTGAAAAAATCTCAAAACCAAAACCAAATAACATTTGGTAAATTCAAACATGAGGTCTCCCTTAAAAAGCCCCTTTAGGGCTTTTGCTTAAAAACAACTTGATCCTGGTCCCAGCTCTCCCCCTTGTATTCATTACTCAGATTTGCATGGCAGATCCACAAATCTTCTCCTTTAAAATATTTTAACTGAGGCATTTGAGATCAGTCTGAAAAGAATGATGAATACAATCAATACATTAACAGAGGAGGGAATTATTTCTGCAATGAAACGAGCCAAGGACATTGCCTGAACAGTGTCCTGGAGACTGAACCACCCTGTCACCACCTGCTTGCAGCAGCCTTGCATTTAAATGATAAGGAATAAAATAAAAAAATTTTAAAAAAAATTAATAATAATAATAATAATAATAATAATAATAATAATAATAATAATAATAATAATAATAATAATAATAATTTTTAAAACTGGATAAAATATCAAGTTGATGTAAGTTTGTGCAATGTGAGTTTCACTCAGAATGTTCTGGATTTGGCCAAAGCCCTACTAAAATTAATTACAGAAGCACAGAATGATTTGGGTTGGAAGAGACCTTAAAAATCATCCAGTCCCAACCCCCTGCCACGGGCAGGGATAGATTAATGGCACATTAATCTCCAGAGATTAATGGCACATTTTTAGACAAACACATTGGTATAAATCCCAATACTGACACTGATTCTAATTAATTGCATTAATTTGTGTCTGCTGATACCCTGGTTTCATTGCCTCTCTGTCCCCACCCCATATTAATCTGAATAAACTCTCTTTGAGCATACTTCAAAATCTTTCATGATACCAGACCAGCTGCACCCAGGGGTCACACAGCGGACTCTGAGCTCAGAAATCTCTTTATTAATGGCAGCATCACCAAAAGCCTGGAAAGAAAACAAAGGAATAAAAACCATTGGTCAGAAAGTACTTTTGGATGCATCCTTAGAATAGGAACAGGCTGCTAGAAATCCACACCTTGAGAAATCTTTAATTTTTAAAAACTTTACTGTGTTGCATAAGACTCTGTGACCTGGCAAGTTAATCTTAGTGTAGTAGAAGCCCAAATAATTATGAAATAATTTATTCCTTAGCACTCAAAAATAATTTATTTGACACGATATTAATTTACCGAAAATAAGCCCAACCACAGCTCTTATTTTGCATTTCTTTTCGCAGGAGGCTGAAATATTTCACACGCAGCGATGTGCTGACAGGACCCTGCCTGTGGGGTCCCTTAATGAATGCATTTCATTATCGGGGTCATTAACACCTCCTAAACGTGCTGCAGTGAGCACTCGGGAGTCTGCACCGAGAGCACTGCTCAGATCTGGGCTGCTTCCATTTAGCAGGCACCGAGTGCTAAAAAAATCTGAACCAGATGGGAGAGAGGTTTGTTCTTTGCACTACGTAGATTTTTGTGTTATTCTGACACGAGGAATTGTAGAATTGTTATGTAATGATGAAATACAGCTCATTTTAATATTACACCTTGCACTGAAATAGGGATCCTGGCACAAGAAGAAGCCCTGCCACAGTTAAAGGCATTTTTGGGTGGTCTTCAAATAAGCACAGTGCAGGGAAATGCAGATTTCACACGGAATAACATCAAGCAAGGCCTGGAGGGGAAAGTTTTACAAATAGAGGCAGGAAAGGATTTACAAACACATCTCAAAGTTCCTGAAAATCCACCCAGCATTTGTGGGGAATGATCTGCAGCCCCGGGTGGGGTCAGCTCCCAAACCCCACCTGCAGAAACTCCCAGCACATGGGGAGAAACCCACAGAGAAACCCCAAACTGACAGACACAGCACAGTGATCCAGAAAGGCTCAGCTGCACCGATTTGTGCAGGAAATCTGTCACTGGGAAATTCATTCCAGAACTGAGAATTAGTTGGGGTTTTTTTCTGGGATATCACCACGTTCAGCATCAGCAGCAGATCCATTATTTTGCTGCTTTCTAAACTTTGGCTTTTATGCCACTGTCAGCTGCCTGGTTGTTTTCATTTCCTCCCAAAAATGTAGACAAATTATGTGTCTGTTGATATCCCTGCATGTAATCAGAGAGAAGGGGAAGAGACAGGCCTTAGGGCCCACTTTGCATTTGGGATACAGAACAACACAGCAAACTGCCAGGAAAATCACACAAGAAGAGATCTGCACCATTAAATTACAGATGAAACATTGGCCAGGGCATAGTTTGTATCAATTATTATGTTCAGCTTCATGTTTGAAGGGTACAAGAAACCATGAGGTTGGAAAATCCATTAAAATACTTCCTGAGGATAATAAGTACCAGTTAAGACATATTATTACAAGTAGGAAAGCGCCACTCACTTTGAGACAATAAAAAGTTAATCATATGGAAGAGTTTGGGATTTTACATTGCAGAACTTGGATTTGGAAAGTCCTGAGGCAGCCATTACACTTTTTAAAATCAAAAACTCTGGGAAATCCAAGTTATTAAAGCTGAAGTTAAAATGTGTAACTATTAGCTGCTATTGCATTTCATATTATTCCCTTTTGAACTCCAGTCCAATGATGACTACAGAGAATGGTTATTGATAAATTAATGATCTGTGAACTACAACTTACCCTGTCTTCTGCCAATAGGCTTTCCTCACCTAAAGTGTTGGGATCTTCCTCTTTACATTTCTGGCAAATTGCATTTTTATTGTTTCTGGTAAAAAAGAAAGAAAAATTAAATACCAATCCATTGGTGCCCTGCAGTTTAGGAGGTCTCTGTATAGGCACTGACACAAATAAACCAATGAAAATTGTGATTTCCACTCCGAATCCATAGTCCTTGATCACTAAAGACCAATTCTTGAACACACTGATGTCAAAAAAGTTTTGCTCTTCTGTTGTTCCAGATCAGGACTATGCCCATTAATCTTATCTATATTTCAGAAAAATAAGGGCAGCCTGAACCATAAATAGGAATAAAGATGGAAACCTCTTTATCCCATGAATGATTCAAAAACTCCAAGTACAAAAGAGAAAGTGAAAACTGAAATCTTTTCAAACACAGAAAACGCCCATTTTGCCCAGACAAATACAGACATATATGACATTATATTCACCAAAACCCCATAACATCCTTATCAAAGGGCTGTGAAGTGCCAAGGAAGCCTTCAAGGTTCAATCAGAATTATTTTATCACAGACAGAAAAACTCCATCAGGCCTCAGATAATCCCATGGCAGAAACGAAGAGGAAGCAGGGAATATCCTGCATCCCCATGGAAAATCCTGGCAGCAGGGAAGGCCAGCAGGCCAGGGAGCCCCCAGCACCTACCTGACAATCCAGGTGAGGCAGGCAGAGCAGTACCTGTGCCCACACAGCGTCTGCAGGGCTTTCCTCAGGATGTTGTGGCAGTTGCTGCACAGGAACTTCTGCCCAGGCACGTCCTCACAGATGCTGGTGGGGTATCCAAAGGGGAACTCGTTCTCATCAGGGGCTGAGCTTGGGGGGTCCTGCAGGCTCCTGGGGCTGCTCTCAGCCATCTCAGCGAGCTCTGGCCAAGAGGAGAGAAAATCCAGGTGTTCTAACACGGCACACACTCACTGGGATGTGGGAGGATGCAGCAGAGCCCCCGAGCAGCCCCAGAGCTGAGCAGTCACCTCGCTGTGCTCGGCTGGGGCTGCACTGACAGGCGCGACCAAATGTCACAGTGGGGTTTGACCTGCCACCAGCAGGAAATTACTGTACACCTTTAAAATTTCCCTCAAACACAACACAAAAATAGACCTAAAAGTGTCCTAAAAAAGGGTGGGTTGGGGTTTTCTTTCAAGAGTTTTTAGCTTGTAGAAAGATGAGCTCCAGTCCCGTCAGTCCTCATCGCACAGGATTGTTTCTGCAGAGTAAATCCCCAACCACATCAATTCTCAAAATTCGTGATTTCACTTCATACACACAGAAACTGAGCAGCTGGTGTGTTGACAGTGCCTTTCCCGAAGTCATAAGACTTGTGGTGAAATGACAAAGGAAATCCCAAGGCCACAAGCCCTTGATGCTGTGCTCTGGCCAGGCCCACCTGGAGCCACATGTGCCAAGGTGCTGTACACATTCAGTTTGCTTTGGTTTGCTGTGCAGTGGGATATTTTTGGAAATGCAGCCAAAACTGATTCTGGTGTCTCTTGGAAAGCCCAAGGAAGGTTTTCACCCAGGGAACTGGTGCAGTTTGATTATAATAATCCCTTCATTATGCCTTTTTTTGCCCCCTATGACAGCACTGACACACCATAACCTGTTTCAGTATTACCAACAGCCATGCTGACTGAGAAATCTGAAAATAAATGACTGCAGGCTGCCGTGGGCAGGCCGGGCTGGCGCTGTGACCGCCGTGATGTGAGCAGGGCTGGAGGCTCTGTCTGGGAGCCAGCAGCGTTTTCCACGGCCTGGCTCGGCCAATTCCCTCTGCAGCATCGGAGCGGGAGCTCGGCAGTGCCCGCAGGGGCTGCCCGGCCTGCCAGAGCCCTGACTTAGAGCCGGCGGCACAAACGCCATGGAACCGAGGGGGTTCGAGCTGGTACGGGGGGACGGGGCGCTCACGGCTCCCCCTGCCCGCGGCCCCGGCACGGAGCGCTCCGGCCCGGGGGTCCCTCAGCCCATCCCGGCTCTGGGGCCGGAGAGCGGCCAGGACCCCCGGCCAGCCCCCGCTGCCCTCCGGGCGTTCCCGGGGCGCGGTTCGGGCACCGGGCCCGAATGTCCGGGGGCCGCGGGCGGTTCTCTGCAGCGGGGCCCGCTCCCCTCCGTCCCTCCCGCTGCTCTCCATCCCTCCCGCTCCCCTCCATCCCTCCCGCTGCTCTCCACCCCTCCCCGCTCCCCTCCATCCCTCCCTGCATCCCCGCCTCTCCCGTACCTGAGCCCGCCGGGCCCGGGCGGCCGCTCACCGCGGGTACCGGGGCCGCTCACCGCAGTACCGGAGCCGCTCACCGCGATACCGGGGCCGCTCACCGCTGTACCGGGGCCGCTCACCGCGATACCGGGGCCGCTCACCGCGGGTACTGAGCCGCTCACCGCGGGTACCGGGCTCTCACCGTGGTACCGGGGCTCTCACTGCGGGTACCGGGCTCTCACCGCGGATACCGGGGCTCTCATCGCGGTACCGGGGCGCTCACTGCGGGTACCGGGCTCTCACCGCTCTACCGGGCCCGCTGCCGGGGGCTGGGCTGGCTGTCGGCGATGCTGCCTCGCTCCGGCCGGGAGGAGCGGGGAGCCCGAGCCGCGCCCCGGGGCCGGCGGGAGCGGGGCTTCCCCTGCTCGGGGCAGCGGCGCCGTCCCGGCCGCGGGCACGGGGAACTGCCCGGGGAAAGGCCCCGCTGGGAGAATTCCCCCGGGCGCCGACATGGAGAATGTGGCGGCCGGTTCCTGCCAGCGGAGCGGTGCCGGGTGTGCCGTGGTGCCCTGACAGCCCTGCCTGCCCCGAGCCCGACATCCCCGCACGGCCCCAGCGGCCCGGGGCAGCCCCTGCCCGGTCCAGGAGCCCCGAGCCGCCGGGGCCTCCGCGAAACCTCGGCGGGGCAGCCCCGCTGGGCCTCAGCCTCCAACGCAGCCCGGGGCGGCACAGCAGGGAAACACAGGAGGTCAGCAATGCCCGCAAAGCCTTCTTAGAGTGCAGGGAAGATTCTACACAGCAAAGTTTCATTATCAGCAGGAGGTTCTCTTCAGCCCTGACACGGCCTGCCACCCTCTCTAGTTCTGACAGAGGATTCAGTCAGAAAAAGAGTTGTACATGCAAATCTGTTCACTCTTCCTTGTGGGCAATATCCCTGGGGGTGAGGCCCTGCTGAGCACTGACAATGAAAAGCAGAGGTGTTTCCCTGGGTGCTCACTGCTGCCCTGGCAGGAGCCACCAGGGCAGGTTCTGTGGGTGTGTGGCTGCTGAGGGATTCCTTACACAGCGTTTGCCCGAGTCTGGCACCTTTCCCTGCTGGCTGTGCACAGACAGACACAAGTGACACCTCAGCTCCACTTCCCTCCTCTCTGGGCTGATCTGATGGAGATCTGTAGCTCAGATCAGCAGGGCTGGGTGTTAACTCAAAGCTAAGAGGAAAGTGTGACACAGCCCCAGTGAGGCCTTGGCCTGACACATTTGCCCTTGTTTGGGTTGTTAAAATTCATCCTAAGTTAATTTAGCCCAGGCAGTTTCTGCCAGGATGTGACTTAAAACGTCTTTCAGAAATGAAAAGATTTCTGGATGTGGTTTTTCAAACTTTGGGGATACAAAGAGGTGTAAGATGTTAATTTTAGAAAGATCACAGGGTCAGGTTCAGGGATGAAGTGGCAGCTCCACCTCTTCCCTGTGCCTTTACCTCACTCCTCTCCTCTGGCTTTGAGACTGCTTGAAAGTTTCTGTGATTCTGCTGCACCTCTGTCTCCAAAGGTGCTGAATTACACAAAGAAACTAAAGATAAGGTTTTGGTACTTTCCAAACTAGAGAGATTTCCTGTGGTAAATTTCCCCCATATGAGATCAGTTAACTGAAAACAGGATGTGGCTCAGAGAGAGATTAAAATTTGAAGCTTAGTTTTACTGTAGAGCCATTCCAGCAGTGCTCAGCATTGCAGGGCACTGTGTTACTATTTAGGGGGAATGTTCATTTTATATCCTAGGGAAAAAGTGCATAAGGGAATATATTCCTATATTTAATATCACCTTTTAAAATTAAGCCACGGTGTTGAGACTTATAATGCTACAAATTTCATTGGACATTGAAAGTGGAATTTAGGCTCAGATGCTCCGGGTTTCAAAGACTTTAGTCAAAAGGAGAATTGCATTTCAGAGAGATGTTTAAGATAGGGATGTCTCCTTTGATGAAAACATGATTTTCAATTAGTACAAATTAGCTGGATACGTGCACTTGTTCTAGGAAAAGCTGAAAAATGAGTAAAACACAGAAAGGAAAATTTGCTAGTAAAAGCAAATCCAGTGCCCATGAGATCCAGTACTTCTAGGAACTGGAGCTCAGTGCTTCAAGTCAAGATTCTGCCTGGTCAGAGCTCTGATGTGAAGCAGTCTGTAACTTCCACACTATTACTTATTTTCTGAATGGAACACGGTGTCTGGGAGGTTCCACCAATTCAAGATTAGAAAAAGAAGAATCATTAAACCTGATTATTGTTATCCTCAGTGAACTCGACAGCTTTGCCACAATTCAACCTCCTGTCTCTAATAAAATCTTTTTACATGTTTCAGTTTGATCTGTCTGTGCCTACTACCAGTTGTAGCTCTGCTTTGTCATGGTGCTACCCCAAGGACCAGCCCAGCCCTCATTACAAGAGCAGGGAAGTTTCCCACTAGGTTTCATAAATCTGGACTGTAACCCTCAAAGAGACATCAGGAATCAATTTTAATTTCCTCATCCCTGCTCTGCCTCAGGATTTTCCCAGATCATATTCTCTGCAAGACAGAATTATCATAGGAATTTTTTCCTCCAAAGAATAGATGCTCTGGAGCACCTCACCTCTCCAGCATTTGACAGGAGAAAAGCACCCAAAATAGATACTTTATTTTTATATATATGTATGGGGGGGGGGGGGGGGTATTTCAATCACTCATCCAGCATTTTCCACAAGCCAAGCCAAGGAATCCCCCTGAAGAGCAGAGAGAAAATGAAAGTATTTTTCTTTTTTTTTCTCTATCACCGTGGCCTTGATGGTTTCCTACAAGCAAGAGCATTTCAGAGTAACTCACTGAGAGATTTCTGAGGCTGCCTGTGAGTTGAGGCCACCAGGCAGATCTGGTCCATGTGGTGGCCTCGTGCCTCAGTGTCTGTCCCCCAGAGCAGGACAGACGTGCTGCAGTGTGTGAGCCCAGCATGGAGCACTTTGTGCCAGTTTCCCCAGCTGAGGCTCAGCTCTCTGGCCACATGAAGGGTTCTGCTGTGCTTGTGGTTGTGCTTCTGTTTCTCTTAATGTACAGAAAGCCTGAGCTAAACTGGAAAATTCTGAGCTGCTTCTTTCCATTCTTAATGCCTTGGAGAGAACTCTGGGAATGGGAGCTGTGCCCATGGGGAAGGCTGCCAGAACACTCTTCCAAAGCTCTGGATGTGACATGAAAAAACAAGTTCAGTTTCAGATATCTTTTCACTCTAAACCAGCTGGGAAAATGTGGATACTCTGTTGATTGACTGGGACTAATTAGTGGAAACAGAAAAAGGAAACATCAGGTTTATTTAACATCTTCATTAATTCTCATAAATGACAAGAACTGAGGGGAAAGTGAAGGTTATGGCAAATCTCCTTTAACCCTTTCAGAAGCTGCTCATTTTGCTAATAGCAGTGAAAAGTAAAAGATGTTTGAAGATGTTTTCCACATGTCAGAAGCAGAAAGAGACTGACTCTGCACTAACTTGCACCTCTCCTCCACTGAGCCCATAATTCCCTCTGCTATTGCAGAATGACTAACAGCATCAGGCTCAGCTTTCCAATGGTATTTTTCAGTGTGATTCATAATCCTGAGTAATTTCCACAGCACCACTGACATGTCTCTCTGTACCTGTATTTTATGGGCAACACACCCAGGGAACACCAGAAACTCCAAGTGTTATCTGAGGTTTCACAAGGGGAAAACAAAATTCTCTTTATCCATGTTGTAAAGGGAAAACAAAACACTGCTCCAGCAAGCAGGAAAACTCCTGAGTGTTCACAAAGCAAGATGTTTCAAGGAGGATTCTCAAGGAGAAAAGAAAATTAATTTTAAGCATAGGAGGAGCCTGAATGAAAAATTACAGCTGGAAGTGGGGAAAGAAGGTAAAAGAATAACAGGCCTATATTCTGAATAGAGGAAACAGGTAAGTGCTTAACTCCTGAGTAAAAGGAGCCCTCTCCTGAGGCCAGACCTCTTGGCAGCTGTGCCAGGGATGGGACCCAAGAGCCCAAAATCCCAGACATGTTCCCAGCAGTGTCCTTGGAATCCAGCCAAGGAAACAACACTTGCAGCTCCACGTCCAACACCTGAATCACAAACTGGGTGTTGGAACCCCAAATCCAGAGGAGGAGGCACACAGGGAATGTCCCCATCTGCCCAGGCTCAGGGGGAGCCTGGGAAAAACCAAAACAACCAAAGCCTGGCTTTGGAGGGCAGCAGGAATTGTGCTGAGGTTTCACAAGCAAAGCTTGGGGTTCCTTGGGGCAAGACATGGACTGGAAGGAAATGCAGCATTTCCTAAATGTGGTTCTCTAAAGTCACATCCAAGAGTTTTTCTTCTCATGAACATCTTGTTTCAAAGCCCTGGGGAGTGTTCCTGGGCTGGGACTAATCCCAGTTCAGCCCTGGGCACGGGGATTGGCAGGATCACAGGGACACAGGGCAGGAGCTCATGTGGGTTTAGGTACTCCCCCTCAGTTTCTGGGATAAATCCATGGAATCCTGCTAAATTATGTCAAGGATTAAGTTGATCCCTCATGGTTCCATAGGAAGCTTTTGATCCTACCTTGTTTTTGAGACTCCTGACCAAACCAGAAGCTTAGAAAAAAGCCCAGCCTTTGATATTACATAGATTGGTGACTTCAAACTGCTGGAATTCACTGGTGCTGGAAATGAACACCCATTCCTGCCTCCCTGTCAGAGCCTGGGGATGAATATCCTCCAGGACCTTATGGCAGAAGGTTTTAATGGAAAATGTTATGATTTAAGCAGTGAAAATGACATTTTTATGGCATATTGCTTTTTATAAGTAATGCAGGAAACCTGGCTAATCAGCCATGCAGAAAAGGAGTGATTTCAGTCACAGCTGCCACTGAGGCCCAGCCTGTCACCAACACCTCAGCTGATGTCTGCATTTTGCAATTCACCTTTCAGCAGGTACAAAGTGGCACAGTGCATCCTTCAGTGGGGATGGGTGAGGTGTTCCTGACATATTTCCTCTTTGGAAAGCAATTTCCCCACTGGCTTTTTGTGCTGCAATTGAAGAAATCCTCTATCTGTAGATGTAGATATCAAGTGTAGCTCCCTCTAAAATAATTTCAATGCCACTGATTTGTTCTAGCTGAGGATGTGCTCCTCATGGTACAAACTGCAGGGAACTGCCAGTGGTAACAATGTGCTGCAGGGGCTCCTCTTGTAAAACCAAATTAGACAATTCAAGTCCATATCAGGGCTCCCTGGAACCAGGCTCAGAGCACTAAACCCAGCTCTGAACCTCTGTGTGCCCTGGAGTCCTTTAAACTGGCACCAGTGGGGCTGCTGCCCTTAAGAGAAAAGAGATTTTCCACTGTAAATCCCAATTTTGGGGGTTTAAAATCTCAGCTGATTTAAAGTGTGTCTAGTATAACTTTTTGTTTACTTTGTCTGTAAAAGAAATTGCCCCTTTTAGCTGTCAAGCAGTAAATAAACAAAGGAACTACAGTCTGAGCCACAGCACCTTAGGAATAATCTGCATTTCGTGACTTCTAGCTCTCAATGTGGGTAAATATAACCATTTTATAAATAACCCCCTGTGTGTAACAAATATTTCCTGGGACAGAAAAGAAAGGGCTGAATAGAGCAATTTTTACTCAGGATCTCTCTGCTATTGTTTTCTACACTTGAATGTTCTTTTTATGAGAGTTGTGGTGTTTAATCCAGTTTGGTATTTTCCAGGAAATCGGTTGCTGCTTAAACATGTATCCAAATTCCAAGTTCATTCAGAACTTAAAAAGCAAAATTTAACACAAGGACTGGAATTCTGTAATGATCCAGGAACTGGCAAAAGCAAACTCTTGGTTCCCAGGAGAATGAAAGAGCCAAGCCCAGATATTTCTCCTAATTAGAGATGAAAACATTATTAAATATCCTAAAAATTGAAAGCATATGTAACTGCTCTAAGGTGGGTGTTTTACTGGAAAATAACTGACAGCCATGCTAAATTTCTGTGTGTTCTGATGTAAGAATTCAGCAGGAGATTAAGAACACATTTTGCTGGGAGACATGTCTAAACATTAACATTTACACAGGCTGGAAATGGGCCTCTGTAGGCAGGGTCAAGTGAGACAACCCTCCATGGATGGACACCAAATTGGCAGCTCCCAGACAGTGATTTTTTTAAATTACAAAATAATCTCCACTCAAAAGCAAAGATGGATTTCCTTACCCTGTGTTCCCTCATCTCCTGACACCCTTTCTGTAAATGGACCTGCAGACCCCTGCCAGCTGATTGCACTGCTCCTCCTTTGTGGAAATGAGTGTTTGATATTGTTGATTAAAAGAGCTTTGAACTGGAAAGGAATCTCACCAAGGGTTATATTCAATGATTTTGTATTGCTCTACCTGTTTACTCAAAAGAGGGATTGTCCCTACACTGAACATCCACACTGCTGTGCAAATACAGAAAAGAATTTTGGTGTGATGTTCTGGCTTTGCACAGCCCACATGCACTGAACAAACTCACTGTGATGAAGTGAATATTTCTCCCATTCCAAATCATTTCAAATGAGAGTGGAGCATCATAGCAAAATAAAAATGATGTGCTAACCTGGGCTTGCACCCTCCTAGCTCATGGGAGCATTCTTCTCTTCCTCCTAGTATTTAATAAATGTCTTGGGGTCAGCCAGGAGAGAATTGTGGCAGTCACTGTGGAGGTATTCAGAAGGTATATTAATAGTAATAATATTAGTAATTCTAGTAATGACACTAACCTGCAATAGGGATTTACCATTCCTCTTCTAAAATTGCCAGGTATTCCCAATTCCACCCCATTTTTGGCAGAGCACTTGCCTGAGTAAGAGTACCTAGGGCTTGTGGCATGTCCTGAAGGATTCTGCACACAAAATCACTTCTTCCCTGCTTGGGGAACAATGGCCAGAGAAAGGCACCCTTTGGCTCTCTCCCTGAATTAGTCACAGCTCTTTGGCACAGCCCAGCAGCTTTCAGCCCAGAGCAAAGTGTGAGTTTCACATGTCACTGTGCATAACAGGCTGGAATTTGGGCTATTCAAGTCACTCACCAGCTTGGGTCATTGAGATTAATTTCTGCTTGCAATGAAAAGAGAAATGAGTTCATTTTGTGATGCTTAGCTGTCTAAAAAACCAGTAAAATACAAATGGAAATGTACAGAAATAGGTATTTTTAAAAGAGCTAAAGGATAACACAGTATTAACCCTTAGATTTGTTATAATTCTGGAATTCAACCAACTCAGGCCTGCCAAGAGTACCCAGGGAGAATCACATTTGAATGGCATCTGCTGAGTTTCCTTATTCAAAGGGAAATATATGAAAAAGGAATAGAAGTATAATGCCCAAACTTATTTAATTGCCCTTAGAGAGTCCTGCTTTGAGATGATCTGTGCAGGCAAGGTCAGCCATCCTTTTCTTTTTTTGGAAAAGTGGGGATAAACGTGGGCAGAGCACTCAGCTCTGAGTGCTCCCTCAGCAGGGAGGCAGAGCAGGCACCTGGCACTGCCTGGCCTCTGGGAGCACTGCAGCAGTGGGACAGGGAAATTTGAGTTTTTCTGGAAGCACTACAGCTCTTGGCTGGGGATTCAAAGGCTGGAACATTTGGAGACTTGCACATCACAGACATAAACAAGCAAGGAACAGAAAAACACTGTGTACAATTCAGAGAAAAGCTCTGGTGTCCAGAATCCACAGCAAGCTTGGAAGGACAGAATGTGCTTTGAAATAATTTCCATTTCATAATACAGATGAGTCACCTAAGCAGTGATTATTCCAAGAACTTCCATGTTTGCTGGGATTAATCCTGGGGGCTGTTTGGTGCCTCAGAACTCTCTGACCATGAGGCACCAAGGGTGGCACTGAGCTCTAAAATCACTCCCATGTCACTTCCACCTTCTCTTGTCCTGCAGAAATCTGCCAACATCCTTTGCATGTGGAAGCAGATGCACACACAGATACACCTTTCCCCCACGTGGTTTTGCTGTGAAAGTCAAGCCCTGCCAGGTGGAGAAGGGAAATCTTCCTGACACTGGGATCTGTGCACACCTCCATCCTACACAGGGCTAATTATCTGTACAAATTTAAATACATGCTTTTGAAATATATTACTGATCCCAGGGATATACTGGATAGTTAATTCCAAATAGAAACAGAGATAAAAAATAAGATTAAAGATTTTTTTTTTAAACTAGTGACTGCAATTTGATATTTAAGAGCAGCATTTTTTGTGTTATTTTTAAATAACTGATCTTTAGAAGCCTTTTTTGCAGTCTGGCTCACTAAAAATCAATAGAACTTAAATGTCACAAGTCACCTGTGAAAACAAGACATGCTCCTGTCATTTACAGAGAAAATTAGGTCTGACAATACACAGCCACCAGTTCAGAAGCAGAAATGTTTATAGGTGGCCTGTCTAGACAGCCCCACTGAGCATTTCCATGTACAGCTCCCTGCAGTTTGAGTTTATATCCAGTTATTACTGGACACAGTGTGAGCTTCTTGTGCTTCTTAGAAAGTTTGGAGGATTAAAAAAAAAATCAAATACTCACAGAGCCAAAATTAAAAATTGCATCATCTCTGACTATCTTCTTTCCACATCTTAAATGTCCTGGATTGAGATATTCCTAAGAGAGAGGGAAAACAGTAATTTTAAAGTTCTTGGACGTGCTGCTTTTGGGCAACTCCTCAATACAAATAAAAACGTGTGCAACTGTACTTTGTATCAAATTCTCTTCTCAGTTTTACTGGGAACCAAGGTGATTTGTGCCAGGAGCTGTGAGCAGGAAAATTGGCCTTTCATCTGCCACTTTCCTGGAGGCAAGGCAAGATTTTTAACTGTCAAATTCACTCATCAAATGCAAAGTAACATTTGGTTTAATCCACCTAAGTTACAGGAGATGTTGATTCATTTGACTGTGTCTTAAAACACAAATAATAAAGGCACACAATAATTGAAGAATTTTGTTTGAGGTTTTTTTTTTTTATTAACAAGAAAGCAGAGCATAAAACCAGCATCAGTTACTGTCAGGAATGGAAATGCAGGAATTCAAAAAAAGAGTACAAAAGGAAAAGCTAAGGAATGAAGTTTCTTTCACAGAGGGTTCACAAAGTGGCTGCACATATTTCTGTTCTGATAAGACTTGGATTTAGTGACAAGACAGTGCTTTTCATGTTTGTTTTTGCAGTCAATCCAACTCTTTTCACTTCAAATGTCTTTGCACCATTCTGTGTTATTCTCTCATCCAAGCTTAAAAATCATATTTGAGCATTACTTTACTGCAATAATATTGCTATAAAACGCACGCCAAGATAATTTTTCATGGAAACTATTAATGAGTGTTCAGTCAAAAAGAATTAATAAATAGGGGAGGATTTCTCTTCTTTTCAATGGGATTTGATCTGGATTTTTAATTTAAAAACTTCTCCAAGTGATTTAACAGCCACTGATGAGGAGATCTTCAGCAAAATCCTCCATTGTGTTCAGAAACTCCTGACAGGATGGGCAGGCTGTGTTTGAAGGCCACCACTCAATCCAAGTGCTGGAGTCCAAAGGGTACTGGAATCTAAGAAGAAACAGAAAATTATCATTTGCTGCTAAGATTTGGGAAGGAAAATGTCAAACAGACAAAAAAAAATGAAAATATGGAAGTGCTGGCTCTGTGTTCACAATCCTGCTTTAAGTGTGCACATCTGACACCACATTGTGTGACTGCTGCTTGAATACTTTCAAAATCAAATCAATTCTGTACCTCACCAGAATTATTACATACAAACACTTTAAGATTAAATCTCAGCATGTCCTGGTGGTAAATGACTTACTTGAAACTGTAACCAATGGCTATCTTTAGGGCTTCTTTTCCCATGATCAAGTACTGCTCTCCTGGGTTCAGTTCAACTTCTGTGCAAGTCTGCTTTTTAACAAAGGTTATTTCATTGTTTTTTTGAGCAAAAGCCTGCCCTGAAAAAAAAACAAAAAGCAGAAAAAATCAAGAATTGGACAGTTACACAGAAAGAATTTCCAGTAATTCATATATTAGACAGAAAACACTAAAATGCTCTACAGTACTGCACAGCCAGGGGATATCTTTGCAACTGTTCTTTAACGGGAAAATTTAATTATATAAAACATGTCTCTTGTAAAAGATTTTTCAATTAAATCTGAATGGTAAATAAGCCTTGTGCACTTTTAAAAATTTAATATTATAGTATTGTTAAGGAAATATGGGATGCTTAAACTCAGAGGACAAAGGGGTGAACATCAGCTTCAGTTCCACAGTGCCCAAGAGCATTCCAACTCCTTTCTCCCAGGAGCAGAAACATGGAACTCACCCCTTTTATAGAGGTCCAGAAGATTTGCAGAATACTTCACAAAAAACCCCTCCTCACTGCGAGATAAGATGTTCACTTTATAAACTGCAGAAAGACACAAAGCAGAACCTGGTTATTCCTTGCTCCTGCCATGCATCCTGAGTGTCTTAGAGGTGCTCAGAGGGAGAACTTTGGTTTTTTACAAGCCTGATTTCTGGGAATGCAATGGTTACAGGGGCAGAAGCACTGGGAAGTGCCAGCCACACCAAATCTGAGGGAAGCTGTGGGCAGAGCTCACCTTTGTCTACATCACTCTATGCCCCTGGCAGCCACACTGAATTTCTGATCATTACAGCTGTAATTTGAACAAGATGCTGTGCAGCAGCAGGCAGAGCAAGGAGCCATCTGAGGGCAGGGAAAGAGGCAGTGGGCCCAGAAGGATGAGCCAACCTACAACTAATAGCAACCAAAAGTGCCACCACCCTCCATTCAAGCCTAATCAAAGCCTACTTAGGATCATTCTCCTTATCCATCCTCATCATCCTCATGTCCACATACAGAAACAACCAATGGCCCTCAACCGTCATAAAAACCACCAAATCCTGAAAATCATCAACACCAGACCTGAGGGAAGCTGTGGGCAGAGCTCACCTTTCTCTCCATCACTCTGTGCCCTGGCAGCCACACTGAATTTCTGAGCACTACAGCTGTAATTTGAACAAGATGTTGTGCAGCAGCAGCAGGCAGAGCATCTGAGGGCAGGGAAAGAGGCAGTGGGCCCAGAAGGATGAGCCAACCTACAGCTAATAGCAACCAAAAGTGCTACCACCCTCCATTCCAGCCTAATCAAAGCCTACTTAGGATGATTCTCCTTATCCATCCTCATCATCCTCATATCCACATACAGAAACCACCAAATCCTGAAAATCATCAACACCAGACCTGAGGGAAGCTGTGGGCAGAGCTCACCTTTCTCTACATAACTCTGTACCACTGGCAGCCACACTGAATTTCTGAGCACTACAGCTGTAATTTGAACAAGATGCTGTGCAGCAGCAGCAGGCAGAGCAAAAAACCATCTGAGGGCAGGGAAGAGGCAGGGGGAGCCCCCTTACCATAAGCAGTGTCCCCATGGCAGGCTGCCTCTCTCCTGCTCTCAGCAGTCACTGAGCCCCCGAGTCTCTCCTGGACTGTACCACACTCAGCTGTGAGGAGAAAGGGAAAGGCAGAGGTAAGAGAATGCCAGCACATGTCCCCAAAGAAAACATGCATTTCCATCATCCTGCATGGGAAAGTTAACTGAGCAACACTGTGAGTATGGGATTGCATGCTGGAACAGTGAATATTTAAAACACAAAATCACGCCCTCGAACAGCAGAGTTAATCCAGTCAGACTTCCATGATCACACTGCACACAGCTTTAAATTTCTTTTTAATGTAAAATTTGGAGGGGAAACAGCTGTGTTCTTATGGGGACTTTTTCCATATGTTCAGTGTGGCTTTGTTCAAAGCACTACACTGCATTTTCCCACAAAGTAAAATGAAGAAACATCTTCAAATAAAGCTTACCTTCCATGCATTTGCACTCATCTCCTTCACACAGTCTCACCAGTTTTTCATCTCCATAGGGGTTATAAAGCATGGTGCATCTTTTGTCTAGAAGATCCAGAAAAAAATTAAAAATACATTTAGAAAATCAAAGTCTGAGATGGCAACAGCGAAACTTGGCGAGGCAAAAGTCACATGAGCTTCAAATAAAATGGAGTAAAAAATCTGTTAAAGCTGGGAAAGTGTAATTCTTTGGGAGGAATACAGAGCTAAAAGGCAAACAAGGATGTGAAGAGCTGGAGCACATACCTGGTGCATGATATTCATACACAGTGAAGGTGGCAGGGTTCAGCATTCCAACCCGGAAAAGCTCACTGATCCTGAAGCCAACACACAGGAACTTGTGAGCTGGCACCTGTTTGAGAGACACATGAATTAAGGAGCTCTAAAGGAGGCCAAATGATTCCAAAGAATAAAAGCAGTGCTTACAGTCAGGGAAGGGGTAACATACAGAGTCTATCTGCACGAGAACATGCCCATCTTTTATCTCATAATCTGCTATCAGCTGATCAACTCCACTTGCAAGCTGCAGGGCACAGAAAAAGATAAAGAACAGTAAATATTGCAGCTGTGTCATATAAAGCCAGTAAGGGAAGAACCATTCTTGAATACTTGCAGTAGATAAATCCTCTGTATTGGCCTCCACTCCACTGACCAGCCCTATGTCCATCACAGCATGAGCAGAGCCCGAGCGGGGCTCCCTGGCACTGGGCCTGTACCTGAATTGGATTAGAGCCAGTGTTAGTTAATTATAACTGAAATTAAACAGTTAATTATCACTGAAATTAAACAGACCTATTTGAATGTGATCCCAGAAAAAACTGAGCAAAATTCTGTCAACATTTAGGCCCCAGTAAACTCATAATGAAGCAAAGCAGTCCTGATGAATCCATTCAGATTTCTGCCAATACCATGCATGAAGAAGCTCTTAATGCTCATGTTCCAGGAGAGCCCAAATACAACCTGAACACTCCTCCCCACAGAGATCATCCCCCCTGGCTCTAATTCAGTTCACACATGTACATAACAGTGAGGAAACAGAAAGAAAAGGTCAGAAGAGCTGATGGATTATTAATAAAAACCTCACTCACTTACTTTGCACAAGCCTCCAGGCGCCCCAGGGGTTCCCCCTCTCTTTTTATGCGACCTGTTCATGGCAAGTGGAGCCAAAGAATTTCAGAACTCTCCAGAAGCTGCAGCCCAAAACTCTCACAAAGCATTTTCACAGTTGGAAGGTAACTCTTTACATTGTTTTGGTGGCTATTTTTATAGGAAATCATTATCTAGCCACAAACAAATGACATTTACCTCCTTGGTAATTCAGTGAAATGACAGCTTTAAGGTTTAATGTAGTTTATATTGTTTAAACTCAGAATTTGGTTCTGTCCCCTGTTGTAATTGGACTAGAACTCTCAGTACTTTGTAGAACTCACTGTAACCTCTCCCACTCCCCATCCTATTTCTTTCTTCTTACTCCCCCATCTGTAAAAACTCTTCCATAAATGACTAAAAATGAAGCTAACAGAAATAAAGTAAATATTAATTCTATTAACAAAAAGGCAGTGATTTCAAACAGGGATAAAAAGGCTTTTAGCAATTTCTTTTCCAGTTTTTCATTCAGAAAGTGGCAGAATTTATTTTTTTCTTAATAAAAATACTAATCAAAAACCCAGGATTTTTTCTCCTCCCTCCCTTACACTGATCTGAGAAGCAACATTTAAAATTATATTAACCCTTTACCATCATCTCTCTTAGGAACAATCCTCAGCTCAAAGTTACAGGACTCTTCAGAAGTACCAATGGTGTTATACACTGTCTTCACCTGCACACACACAAATAAATCAGACAAAACAGAAGCACCAACAAACAATCCTCAAAATTGGCATAAAACTGTAAAAACTCACACTGGGAAGAATAGAAACAAGTCTGGTTTATTAGTAATATAAAAATACCAGCAAAGCAGAGCCAACAAATAATCAGCATAGAAAGAAATAGGGAGTTCTTGAGCAAAACCACAGCATATTAAGAAAAGAGAAATTCCATTTAAAAACCTGCTTGCATACTTACATTTACTGTAGCTATGCCAGTGCTGCTGCCAGTGCTTACATACAGATCATCTTGCAAAGGTACCTAAAGAATTGGTGAGGAACAAGAAGTTGCACATTAATAACAAAGATTAGCAACAATTAGCAACAATTCAGGTCAGCTGACCTGCTTGTCTTGCTTATATTTCAAATACATAACAAATTCTGCAGAAATATTAAATTTAAATGAATATTCAAATATATTAAATTTACCATTCTGGTTTCCATTTTTAAAGCAATATTATTCACTCACTGTCATAGTTCTTCCCACGAAATTGTCTTCTGTCAGTTTAAATAAGTTTAGGGCTCCACCATTTTTGTAGGACACTTTAACATCCATGTCCAAACGCAGCCGTTTGACAAGAAGGGAATATTCAGTCAGGGCCTCAAGGGCATTGATAGTGTCCTGTAAGAAACCAATCATAAAGAATTAACTCCAGAGATTCTATTTATAAAATTTCAGTTTATTTAATGAAGAGAAGTCAGATTTCCCAGAGACCAAGAACATCATGGCAATGGAGCCACTTGATACTGATCCCATACACAGGACTCTGATGTTGGCAGTGTGGTCATTTAATTGAATTATCCTCTTCAAATGTTGCTATCACAGAATCATGGAATGGTTTGGGTTGGAAGGGACCTTAAACCCCTCTCATTTCAGGGACACCTCCCACCAGAGCAGGTTGCTCCAAGCACCATCCAACCTGGCCTGGAATGTCCAGGGATGGAAAAAAATGTTTCAGACTTTGGTAAAGAATGAGGACAAAATATGTAAAAGCACACCTGAGTTGAATAAAATCCTCCCCCATATCTCTGTTCTTCAGAGAGCCATTTGATGATGGGCTTGGCATAGTCTCCATCCCCTCTCAGCAAAGTAGTGAGCAAGGCATAGGCTGTGGTTTCAACCATTTGTGCAGTGACAGAGCTGGGGGTTGGCTGCTCTTGTGCTTTGAAAGCATCTTTCCAAAACCTGTAGATGGGGGGATCACCTGCAGGAGCAGAAAGAGGGTTCAGGTGCAAACCCAGCAGCAGCTCTGCAACACCAGGTGAGGCACTGCCCACCCAGGGCCAGGGATGGGATGGGCAGGAGCTCACTCTGCACCTACCCATGGAAACACAACTCTCCTACACTAAAACTGATGTTTGCAAAGTGCTGAGTACAGATGGGGACAGGACTGGCCAGAAGCAGTGGGGATGGAGCAGTACCTGTGCCAAAGGCCTCTGCAGGTCAGAATGGGTTTAGTACCTGTGCCAAAGGCCTCTCTCTGCAGGGCAGTGGGATGGAGCAGTACCTGTGACAATCTCTGTTTGGGGCAGCGGGATGCAGCACTACCAGTGACAATCCCTTTGCAGGGCAGAATGGCTTTAGTACCTGTGCCAAAGGCCTCTCCAGGACAGAATGGATTCAGTACCTGTGCCAAAGGCCTCTCTCCTCAGGGCAGAATGAATTCAGTACCAGTGTGAAAGGCCTTTCTAGGGCAGAATGGATTCAGTACCTGTGCCAAAGGCCTCTCCAGGACAGAATGGATTCAGTACCTGTGCCAAAGGCCTTTCTAGGGCAGAATGGATTCAGTACCTGTGCCAAAGGCCTCTCTAGGGCAGAATGGATTCAGTACCTGTGCCAAAGGCCTCTCTAGGGCAGAATGGATTCAGTAGCTATGACAAAGGTCTCTCTAGGGCAGAATGGGTCCAGTACCTATGACAAAGGCCTCTCTCTTCAGGGCAGAATGGATTCAGTACCTGTGCCAAAGGCCTCTCCAGTACAGAATGGGTTCAGTACCTGTGCCAAAGGCCTCTCTCCTCAGGGCAGAATGGATTCAGCACCTGTGCCAAAGGCCTCTCCAGGGCAGAATGGATTCAGGACCTATGACAAAGGCCTCTCCAGTACAGAATGGATTCAGTACCTGTGCCAAAGGCCTCTCTGGGGCAGAATGGATTCAGTACCTATGACAAAGGCCTCTCTAGGGCAGAATGGATTCAGTACCTATGACAAAGGCCTCTCTAGGGCAGAATGGATTCAGTACCTATGACAAAGGCCTCTCCAGTACAGAATGGATTCAGTACCTATGACAAAGGCCTCCCCAGTACAGAATGGATTCAGTACCTATGACAAAGGCCTCTCTCTTCAGGGCAGAGAAGGCCGCCCGAGCTGTGCTGTGGTTGGGGTCCAGCAGGGCCAGCGCGTAGGCGGTGATGGCCATGGTGAAGGGGCTCTGGGCCTGCTGCACGTTCTGCACCAGATAATCCCCTGCTCTGCTCTTGGCATCGTGGATTTTCTGAAAACATGGACAGCTTACAGCTCACAGCCATCACACTGAGCCCACAGAAACACAGCTTCTCTGTCAGCACTATACAGATAGAGAATGTCTTCTATAACAGCTTGTAATGAATCCTGAAATTCCTTGTCGTTCTTTTGCTGGCTTTGAAAGACAAAGACTAACAAAGCAAAGAAATCTGTGAAACTGAAAAAAAACTCCTGACTTAATTAAAAAAAGTTAAAGAAAAGGGAAGAAATTAGAAGCACAGAGCACACCAGCTGGCAGAAATAAAAATAATGTTTACCTGAGTAGGACATATTTTCATTGACTTGTCAATTCCAATAATAGAAAATGCTGTGAGATACAAAGATTTTTCTTTAGCTTCTCGAGGTAATGTGCCCTGCAAAAGCCAAATAATAAAAAGAATGAAATATAAGTAAAAGTTTATTTAAATAATAGAACTTCTCAGTGTTAAGTTGTGGAAGCAAATAGAAATTCCTGTAAAAACTATCAGCTTAGTTAAACCTGAAAATACATTGACTCTTTGGAAGGTAACAGCTCATCTGTAAAAAAGAAACCAAAATGAAGTCATTCACGAGCCAGGACTATTAGATTATGAAATGAACCTGAACATTCTTTTTCTCAATATTATGAAGTGGCAAGCAGCTACTTTTTGTGGGAAAACAGAAAGGTCTGCAAGATTGTGCTGGGCTTTAAATGAACTTGGAATAAAGAGAAAAGTTGTCTTGAATGAGTGTTTTGATGAAATACAACCTAAAATATGAAACACTTTATCTCCTGGTGCCTTCAGCTTCTACTGCCTAAGCACAGAAAAGGTTTGGGTTTCATACCTGCAGTTTCACTGGTTGGTAGTTTGAAAATTCATGGAATGACCCATCTGACATCTGACAGTTGTCAATCAGCCACAGAAGGGAATCACAAACAGACATTTTATCAAGATTAATGTATTGATTCACTTGTCCAAGGATCCTTAAAGCAAAAGCTGTCAGCCTGCCAAGGGAAGCAAAGAGATGCTGCTTGTTTAGATTGGCAGGTACTGCAGAGGGCACACACAAATTTACTTCAAAGGGATAATAAAGGTTAATTTTAAATTTAACTTAACAAATGGGCAGTAACTACTGAAATAATTTTAAACCAGGATCAATTCCCATGTCTCAGGGTATGAACTCATTCCATCCCAAGGCTATCTTGGTAGTTGTGGTGTGAATTATGGACACAAAGAAAAGGTTTGGCAAGTGAAACCAAGGAATCAAAAGATATTACTCAGAGTTGTAAGCACTGCTTAAATCTACCACCACACTCTTGTCTGGTGCTTACTGAAAATATGAAATTAGGCTTTTTCCAGCCCAAACCCCTTTCAGCTCACCATGTGCTAGCTTGCCCATTCTTCCACATGCTGTAGGAGCTGTCAGCATTCCTGAAGGACGAGATGCTCACAATTCCTGAGGGATACATCAGCCACAAGGAAAGTTATGAGAATCATATTTGCTCCCTCAGATGCATCACCCTTCTCACTCAGCAAAGGACCTCTACAACCCTGAAGCAAGAGAAGCAGCAGATTTTTCTACCTTCTTTCATCTTCCTCCTCATCTGGGTCCTGGCGCTCAGGGTCTCAGAGCCCAGCAGATGCCAATTGTCCGACTCCTCCAGGTAGCGGAACACGTAGCACACGGGGGCAATGCTCATCAGCTCAGCCTCTGCACTGCCCCTGGGCAGGCTGCTCAGCCCCTGCACACCCCCGGGGCTCAGCACTGTGCCAATCACTTCACCCAGAAGATGTCCTGTGCAAGGAAAAGCCCCAAAACTGATTGAAAAACAACAGGTGGTGAAAGCGAATCCAAGCGCAGAATCTGTGAGCAGCCATTCTTTGGGAAGTGTTTGAATTTCTGCACTAAAGGGGACTTGCAAAGCCTTGTCTCCAAAGAAAAAGAATAAATCAGATGAATTTAATACAAAATAGGAGGAAAGGTACATATGCAGGGCATGAAAATGTTCTATTTACCTTTTACACTGATACTTCTGTCAATTTTTGTTTTAGGGACCAGATTTAGTGGGACTTTGTATCGAAATTCTTGTCGTCTCTTGATTAAACCTGAAATTGAAGATAGATATATATATATATATATATAATACTGCACAATCTAAATCAACAGATGATTCAGCTGTAATTGACAGATTGAAGGTTACAACTGAGAATTCAGCAACCAAAACACCAAAACTTAAAAAACAGAAATATTCCCAAATGCGCAGGCAAACAACATCAAGCTTTGAAAAGGAACAGGTGAAAACTCTTCATCTTTCTTTTGTTACAAAAAAAAAAAAAATCTGATCTGGACCTAAACTTTGTGGTTTCCTTGGTTAAATGAGAAGATATTCTATTCCCATTAATAAAGCTGAGGAAAGCTTACAATCATATCACACTAAAAGATATATTAAAGATTCCTTTAAGAAATTAATCCAAGTTCCCTTTAGCCAAAGCAGGAAATCCTTGGGAAAGAACATATTTACAATATCTCAGGAAGGAGAAACTCCAAGTTTTTCACATTATGAAAAACTTGATTATCAAGAATCAAGACCAGGAAAAAATAACACAAAGACACTTCATCAATTTTCTTACCATAAACACCCTGTGGATCCAAAGTGAAACCTGCATGGAGTTCTTTCTTAACACCTTCTGGCTGGGATCATTATGAGGAAAGAGGTAGAAAATAGAAACATTTTTGTTTAATCAAATATATCAGCTGAAACAACAGGTTAAACCCACAGCATTTTTGCCTTCTTTTTCTGTAGTTTGACCTAACTGTTGTACACATGAATTTCAGTGTTCTAGCTCACAAAATTCTTGAGAAAATTTAACAAAAGATTAAAGTAAAACCTTAGGAAAGGAAAAGATCGCATTTCAGTGAAAATCCAAACCAAACAACTAAGAATCAAGTATTCTCCCTTGCTTACAAAGTCTACTCTATTTTTTTATATAGATGTAATCTTTCAGTTCTTATAATCAAGGTTTAAAATTGAGTGTGCTCAAATACTCAGCCATTCTTTTTTCCACTGCACACGCCTCAGTGAATTCAAGAACATTGTGTGATATTAAAATAAAGCAAAAATTCTATATTGACTCAATTGAACCCTAACTGAAATTCAAAAATGCTTAAAAAACATGGAGATTTTTTTTTTCTTACCACGACACGCAGAGTTTTAACTACAATTTCACTGTTCCTGGGGGTCAGCAGTGTGAAGTTGACAGTGTGAAGACCCAATTCCAGCGGGAGGATGCGGAATGTGACTGCTGAGGAAGAGCCAGCATCCAGATTCTTCAATTTACAGCTCTGCATCCTCGAGCCTGCACTTGCAGAATCTCCAAAGGTACAGACTCCATTTCCAGCTGCTATTTTAACACAGTACTGAAAGGTGGAGAGATTTTAATGTTTCATTTCCATGGCAGGTACAACACCAGAGAAATATCAAATCCTGTACTGTATATTCTATTACTGTAATGCTACTTCTCTGTTTCTGCCTTAAGGACTGAAGAAATCCCATCCAAGGATCTGTTTATCTTGAATACTCCCAGGAAAAATGCTTTTTTAGTTGATTATTTCAATCCTTCTGCAGGACTCATTAACACAAATTACCTTAATTGCAAAGGCTTTATGGTTGTAAACAGATCCTTTTAACTCGATTTGCTCCCCTCGTACCACGGAATAAGGAACATAAATGCTCAGGAAAATATCCTTCACAACTTGGATTTCCAAAGGTGCAGCAACACAAATACCTGAGAGAATTAAAAACATGAAAGCAGAGTGTCTCTCATCTACCCTTGTGATAAACAAGTTTGAAAAGGTCTTGACATACTTTAGTGATGATTTATGATTTTTCAGTGTGTACTTTGAACAGTCCAAGCTTTTAAAAAAAGTCCCCAGGTTTTTGTTTCCTCATCCAAGCTGCTCTCAGAACGCCTCACACCCCAGCTGACCTGAACCTCATCCAGGTTCTTTGGGTTTCTTCTTCCCAAAGAAATTCTCTGCTTGGATTACCAAATCTCTTGGAAAATCTCAAATACTTGAGTTCCAGGTAGCAAGACAATGTAAAGTTTTCCAGGGAAGAGTTACTCAATATTTTTTCTTCTTCTTACTCTCTATGAGCCACTGTCACATACAAGACAGGCTTTGTTTTCCCAGCCCCTGACACTGACATGAATTAAAGTGATTTACTTTCCCTAAAATACATATTTTTGTTTTCTTTCCCTATCAACCAGAAAATTAACATTTTAGAACATAAGTGTCAAACTCATTGAGAGGGTCTATAAAGCTTCCTTATCCTTTAGCTCCAAACTAGCTGGGTTGCAGGACCTACCTTTATTTGAAATGCCAACACCTTGTACTTCCCAGGTGGTCAGTGAATCAGGCAAGGTGACAGACAGAGTCTTGGACCTGTGTTAAAAGTGTTTTTACATTTATTCATCACCAATCACCATCTGTTAACAGCACAGCTCATCACCAGCAGCACCATGGGAGAGACTCAGGGAAACTCTGAGCCAGAACACAGGAATTCTGGATTTTGGTTTGAATAAATTTGGTTTAACTGATATCACAGAATCTGATACTTAGCAAGGTCCAAAGTGAAAGGAAAAATGACTCAACACTCTGGGTACCACAGAGCACATGGAGAGGAACATGGCAGGAATAGTTTGTTTGGATAAGACTCCACTTCAGCATACATCTCAGGTATGACTAAGTTACCCAATTTACCTCAGTTTCACCACTTCCTTTCTATAAAGTTGATTTGAGAAAAAATGTACCTTGAAGAAACTTGGTGAACTTCCCACAACCAGCTTTCAGGGAAGTAGCTACGAACTTGTGCCTCATCCAGTTCCAAGAGTGCCTCAAAATCTGAAGAACATTAAAAAAAAACAAGTAAAAAACCCTGATACAAGAAAAGAGGTATCAAAATACCCTCAGTCAAAAATCTGTGTTCATCCCACCTCATATATTAACACATGTGAATACCTGTCCAATATCCTGACAGATCACCTTGTTAACAAGCAATTATAGGGAGATAATGGAAGACAAGGAATTTAAGCCTCCCACAGATCTTTCCTGAGGTGTTACCCAGTGGTTGTCTCTGGCCTGGGCAAAGGATTCAAATTTGGCATTAAAGTTTACTCTCGATAGTCTCTGATTGCTGTTCTGCTTGTTCTAAATGTGGGTGAACAGAACAGAGAGCTGAATACAATAAAGAACTGCTCTCCTGCCCTCCTCAAGGATATTTAACTAAAACTTGGGGAGAGTGGTCAAATTCTGTCTGGAACAACCCTGGCAGGTACCAGGGAGGGGTTTATAGATTCCATCACCTCTGCATCCCCTGCTCTGCTGGAGCAGGACACCCAGAGCTCTCATACTCACGCATTCTGGCCAATATCAGGAGCTTGTTTGGCTCTTCCAGCCGCAGCTTGTTGGCAAATTCACAGCAATCTATGAATGCAGAAAAGCATTTCTGGCTCTTAATCCTGTTAGCTCTGTCCCTGCAGGTGTCAGAGACTGGATAAGCTTTGATTCCAGTCCTGCAGCACGTCTGGGCTTCTCGGTCTCGGTATTTGGCCACTGAAATAAAATTAAAACAATTAGATTCCTTGAGATGAAGTTTTTATTTCCAAATGGATGTGAATTTTTTAAAATAATGATATACATAGAAATATTTGTAACACCTTCTTTGAGTATCTTGTCCCTGAAGTCAGATCGTTTGGTTCTTAACACTTCATTGCAAGGTTCACCTGTCCAGAAAAATAAAAAAGGACACACAACATGAACTTTTCTTGTAGTAGAATTGTCCTCTTAAAAATAATTCCACAAGATCACGCTCCAAATGAATGAAACTTTTTTATGTTTGCTGTTTTAATTACATAGAGTTATTTTAATTTTGATTACAGTAACTGTTCCACAAGATGTTTTCCCCCCTCAAAAATCATCGCTATATGCACCCCTGTGAGTTCCAAGATAAGAACTGAGAATGACAATGGAACATTTCAGAAAATGCAGAGCTCCATGCCTGGACCACAGGGATGTACCTGCTTCCTGTGAGTCATCAGCATTTGCATTAGTGAGGAAGGTGAGCCCGGCCATCCTGAACACAGCAATGTTGTTCTGTCCTCCCCCAGCCCCACAGCCAAGGTCACTCTTCTCCAGCTGCAGCATGATCTGAGGAGAAACACACGTGCCAGGCTACCAGGATGTCCTCAGAACACAGCCTGGAAAGGCTCTTTGTGAAACAAAGGAGGTCATACTCTCCATGGCTCCTTCAGCAAGGAGCTCTCCACTGCAACCTATTTATGGCCAGGTCTGTGGAGTTCTGATGAGAGAGTTCAGATCTGCTTTTAAAACCACAATTTGTGTCTACTGGAATTCAAAAGATTGTAAACTGGTTCTTTTAATAGTTTTGAACTGTAGATTTAAACAAACAACTTTCACTCAGCCTTGAACTGCTCTGCTGCCCATTTTCAGGCTGGCTGAGTGCATGACACGTATCAGTTATTGCATGTGAAATGAAACAAAGAGCAACTGGATTTTCTTTTTTGGCTGCTTCCTCACCTTTTCCATTGCCCTCTTCCTTCTTCCTGTGACTCCATATATTGCCTTGTCAATAGATGACAAAGCAACAAAGGTATTGGGCTGGGTATTTATGGTGAGTGATACAACATCTGCTGGTTTCAGTGTCTCTTTGCTTGACTGCAGCTTAATCTATAAATTGAAAACAAAGATTGGTAATTTTGAAAGCACATTGTTCTGAAATCAATCCAGCTAATGACAGACACTTACTATAATCATTTTAGTGTTAAAAAACTTGTGTAAGTCCAAGATAAAATCTGACCATAAAAGGAATGCACACCCACAAATTTCAGTGCCTGTTTTGCTACTCACATCAAGGCTATTCCCACATTTCTGTTCCACATTCAGCCAAACTGAATCAGCCACTAACTCTGCAGCTCCTTCTCCCATGACTATGTAGTAAACAATGAGACGTGCTGAAGGAACCATCTCTTGGGTAATCTGCAAAGTTAGATGGTCATATTGCAAATCCTTCATTCTCTCCTGAGTTCCAAAGCTCACTGTCTTCCCTTTTGATGTGATCTATAGTTTAAAAAGAAAGATGGAGAATAAAACAGTCAAATTTTATATTCAGTCTATTTTTCACATCTAATAATTATTTGAATTTATATCTTCCACTAAAAAGAAGTGCTGTCTCTGCACTTCTTGTCCTTCATCTACTTTCACCTTCTGAAATAGCTTTTGAGACCAATGCTACTTGTCCTCAATCGCAGTCAATGTCAGATAAGAATTTTTAAAAACCAGACCATATAAATATAAAATTTAAACATGAGACTGTTATATTTTTTTTCCTATAAAGCTGACAGATTGTATCTGAAAGGAAGCAGTTGCCTGAGCTGCACATATTCTAAGCTGAGGATAGTTCTTGACTGCTGAGGTTTTTCATCCATGACCATCCATATTAAATTACAATTCAATATTTTATGCAGAAACATCTGTTACTCACCAAATAGCTGTAGTGGTGTATTTTATCAATGTAGTGACTTTGTGGATATATATTAATATTTATTACATCCCCCACTTCCAGGGTTTTGTGGTTTGAAGCCCAGTCAATGTAGAGGTAACTCTGACTCAGGGATGAATAAGCTCTTGCTTCATAACTTTTACTTGCTTGGTTTTCATCTGAAAGATGTGGATCTGCAGTTTTTACCTGGAAAGATAATGAAATGTCTGAATAGTCTGAGTACAGAATGATACCTAAGCAAACAAGCAATGACAATACTAAAATCATGCTGCAATATGTTGCTCAGAGGGATTAATAAAAGAGAAGCCAGCTCAAGACCTTACCCTCAAAGAAATAATTGCAGCCTTGAAGAAATAATTTAATGGAACAATTTAACTCACTTGAAACTCCAACATTCTGCTGTTTGGTGGGATATTAACAACAAACAAAGCAGTTCCATCACTGGTGCTTGTTTTTCTTCTCCCAGATTCAGAATCCTCTGATATCAACTGAGTCTCATCCATTTGATCATTCAAGGATTTGGCAGTGACAGTCACAGGGACATTCCCAACAAAGTCATCCATGGGGTCTTTCACCTGCACCTGTTCATCAGCACAAAGAGATGGTGACAATCTCCAGGAAGAGTCTTCCAAGCTGCTCAGTCAAAAAATGTACAAGCCAACAGAAATGAAAAGTGTGTTTATCAGCCCTGGAGTGATACAGAGAGAAAATGACAAAGTTTGTGCCTGATGGGGTTTATGCTCAATGTGCCACCCCCTGCTCCTGGGAACTGACCTTGATGAAGAAGGGAAGTCCAGGCTTCACATAGAGAGGAGTGGCAATCAAACTGAGCTTGTAAGGAGAGACAGCAAACCTGACTCCAGTGAACTCCACCTCTCCACTGAGGCCACCTGACAAAACACAGCACCCATGGAACAAAGAGCCAAAAATAACTTTAATCCTTAACCATTGCTACAGTGAGAAAGGGCTGCTCTTCCTTACAAGCTTTTGGAAGAAGAACTGAGTACTAAAGAAAGTCTGATATTATGAAAGTCAGCCTTGCAATTTTCTTTTCTAGTTCTGTTCACATTTGCAGGAGTGTTAAGAAAAATTTCAGTTAAAGAGCAACTTACCCCTAAACTCCAACACTGATGCCACAATATATAAATATGAGCCATCCAGTGCCTCCAGACTGTCAAAGCCTATAGAACTTGCTGCTTTCTTACTGTTAAAATTGATATTAGCAACTCCATTTTCAATCTGGGAATGAAATAGAAATTATCACTTTATAGTCAATAATTTAGAAATAATACATAGACCATATGTAGATTCAGTGTGTTTCTGTTCACTGTCTATTTTCAGAGGAAATCAAAGGGTGGAGATATTTAAATAAAAAATTCTTTAATTCCTAAAATTATTTGAAATTAATCAACCAGTGGCACATATTGCAAAGTTTGTGTGCAGGTTCAGCAAGAGGTGAGGATAACACAGAGATATCCTCACTAAATGAGGGAAGGGGACAATTAGTGTAGAACAGACTCCCCAGCATAAATCAGCATCATTTTGATCTGCTTGTCTCCATTTGATTTCAGTTATTCTGTAATAGATAGCATTGAAGTTATTTCATATAAATTTTAATCACACAGTTTGGTCAGGAGAGTAATTACAGCAGATTGAAATGCCACTGTCTCAGATGCTGCCTCTGAATTTCATTTCCAAGTGCCTTTCTCTGCCCCTGATGACAGCCTCACACAGGAAAAGTCCACACTGGGGAGCTGGGGATGCAAATTACAACTTGAGGCCCATTCTCACCACATTTAATGGAAAAAACTTCAGTGGGATTGGATCAGTCCTGAGTTATGCATGTGAATCCTACACAAATTTGATTTGCTGCTTCTTACCCTCGTTACTTGCATTGCCTGAGGCATCATTCTTTTCTCACTTTCTTCAATTATTCCATAACGAAGAAAAACATCAGCACTGGGAAGCTTTTTGTTGGAAAAATAGCTGAGAATAAAACAATATAAATGCTTTTAAGATTACTCTAATGGCTGCAACAAAGCATTTGTTTTTGAAGAAGAGTAATTGCCTAGGCAAGAGATGGAAAACAAATGTCTGTATTTTAAACACTTCTGTTGAAAAATAATCACTTTGAAGAATTTTAAGAAGGGTCTCTTAGATTTCTTACACAGCAGAAATTATTTTGATGAAGAGCTTGTTGAGGAAAGCAAAGAAAAGTCTGGACTCAGGAGAAACATTCCTCAGGTAAAAGAAGAGGAGACACAAAATATTCAGGATTCCAAGTCCAATTTGCTCACCTGGCTTTCACAACAATCCTGAAGTTCTCAAATTTATCAGAACTAATGAAGTTGCTCTCTGGCTCGATGGTGATGGAGAAGCTTGGCATTGCTGCAAATTGAGTAGAAAAAAAGGTCACTTGGGGGAGTTTCACCCATGAAGTCACAGGTGCAGAGCCACTGAAGAATTGTGACCATTTCAAGGGGTTTGAGTTCCTGAAAACACTAAAAATGCAGGTTCACAGTATGGGCACCCCTTACCATATTCCTTAACTTCAAATTTTGCCACAGCTGAGGTCACAAAATCCTTCTTGTACTTGGCTTTAATCTTCCAAATTCCATATCTATGAAATGTCAACAATCAAACAGTTTTTAAGATGAAAATTAATGACAATAATGGTAATAATTTCTATGAGGGGAAAATTCTGCACCAGATTTTTTGAGGTGTTCAAGGCTTGCTTTGAGCAGATTCTCTTTGACACATCACTAATTATTTGACACTTACTTTAAAGCACTGAAATCAGTTCTAAAGCAGATTTTCAAGCCCCTGCTATCATCCTTCTGCCATCTCAGCAATGCTTCAGCACCCTCTCAAGACTAAAAGGAGAACTGAACAGATTTTTTTTTAAATGCTGCTGTTCCTGGGAAAATGCTGGTGATTTGTATGAAATATGAAATCCCCACATCTTTGTCACTGTTTATATCTCTACAGCAGAAAGCTTTAATTGTCATTAGTGTTCTTTTTTAATTGAGCATGAAAAAGCTGGCACACTCTGTTCTTTAAGGAGAATACTCTGCCATAAGGTCCCTGTTCATATCATGATTCCACCCTATGTAAAATGTGAGAAATCTCCAAGTTTCAAGTCATGCCCTCCATGCAAAACCACTCTATGACAGCCACTAGAAAAAGGCATTATAATGTTAATAATTCACCAAAAAAATTAAATAAATCTACTTAGGATTAGGAGGGATCTTGAAGTCAGGAAAAGAAACGATTCCAGTAAAATCTTTTTCTTCCAGAATATCCACTTCTACTCCTTCAGGATCCTTGAAATGATAAGAGGACAGAATGAGCAGTTACAGATTGTTCTACTAAAAGGGGAATCTTCATCCTTCAGAGGGGATTTCAGAGGCAGCCTGGCCATAACATATTTTTCTTATGAGCTTCAAAGCATAAAAACACAAATATTAGTAGAAAAAATCAGACAAAATTCTGATAAAACACTTTACTCTGGTTTCACCAAGTAAAAGCCATGCTTAAAATAGCTAAAAAATTACTGTAATACCAAGCCAATTATTAAAGGCTAAAAAATACAGTAGATACTGATTATTTTTATGTCTTAAATGAAACAAATGGTTTAAACCACATACATTATTAAAGTTCCCTCAAAAATCCTTTGTCCAGATATTAAAGATAATTTTTTTTTCTATTCTGGAACAACTTCAGATCTGGGATTTAAAAACCTCTATCCAACCTAGCAAAATCAATTTTAAATCTTTTAAAAGATGTCTGGCTACCTGCAAAAACATCTAAGAGTTTTATTAAACATTGACTGCAATACTGATTTCCCATCTACCTACCTACCTTTATTTGTTATTAGAGCTACAAAATATTAATATTAAATTCAATTAGAACTCACCACAAAAGTCAGGACAGTCTCCCTGTGAGCTGGATGCAGTTCTTCATCCAGAGAGTAAACTCTGACTTTCACTGTAGGAATTACAGAAATAAATCTCAAAATCAAAAGAACCAAACAATTTACTGATCTTTTTAACAAACTCCCAGGAATATCTTTCACTCTTTGTGCCACAAATTACTAATTTAGGGTGAGGAGGGCAGGGAGAAGTGATTAACTTTTCCAGTATGATCAAATAATTCAAAGTATTGTTCTGCTGATAAAAAATTCAATATCAGCTGATGGCAATGCAACACAACCAAGAGCTTAAAGAACAATGAAATCCTAATTCCTTGACAGAGTCAGCAGACTTTTAAAATTAAATACCTGCCAGGAGAAATAAGTATTATTTACCTGACTGATCAGGGGTATAAACTGGTTTGTCTGTATGAATAAAAAGAAACCCATTCTCATAGGAAACAGGAATTTTTTTAAATCTTGTAAAATGTGGAGAAACAGCTTCCAAATACAAATACTTGTCTGAAGTATCTGTTCTTGGTAAATCTGCTGGTTGAACCTGGGGGAGATGAAATAAAGGTTTTGGAAGATTATTAAAGTATTTTTCATGTATTTTTTCCTACAGTATTTTTTGATGCAAAAAGTATCTGAAAAGCAATTACCACCCTGTGGTTGAGTGTCATTAAAACTAAAAAATATCAACACTCACACTGATTTATTCTTGCTTACATGGTAGAGAATGGTTTGGAGTATTAAGCTAAGGCTATTCTGAAATTTTGCATTTTATTTATGCCCAGAACTAAACCAGCAAAGTTCAAAGCCCAGTAATGAGGTCACACTAGTAGAAATTATCAGATTTCCATTTATGTACATGATGAATCCTGGTCACAACAAAGCTGCAGCTGTGGTGGGTACTTTGATTTGATTCTCTCTATTTTTAAAGTTATGCAACGTTTCTAAAACAGCTTGATTCTATGTTTAACCTCAGTATTGTTACACTGATTTTATTCAGCGTAATTTCAATTTCAGACCAAAAATCAGAGCAAATTAGCTCTTCCTCCCCAGTTGAAACAACTGAAAACTTACTGAAACTTCATCTATTTTTTAAGCCTGAATGTGATAATAAAAAGAGTGTAAGAAAGGTGTGAATTCCTTACTGTTAGAGTTACAGCATCTTGGAATTTGTTGGCTGGGTTTAAGGAGATGCGAGCAGACGAATACACAACCAGCTTATCTGGGAAGCTCTTCAGGGCAACGCTGACTGGAAATTCCTCCTGGTAACCAAAAGCTTGAACTACAATTTTCTCAGAGGCCCCAGCTCGGATGATCTTTGGTGCTGTAAGGATGTATCTGTACACAGAATATAAAACAATAATAGATTTCTTTCTAATTTTTCAGATTTCTTACTTCTCTTTCACAATTCAGTCACATGCACAGTGTTAAAGCAAATAGGATAATCAGGTTATTGTAAGACACTAATTAAAATCCTATTTGGATAGTGTCCTTTGTATTGGCTCTACTTAAATTCTGGATTTATTTCCCCAAAAGAGAGGACAACAATCAAGTAATATTTCCAGTAAATTCCGTATTTGCTTTTACTTACATTTTCTCTTGGCTAAAAGTCGTTCCAGAAAATAGCAAAACAATAAAATATATTAAAATAGCCATGGTGTCTGGGACAAGAGCAAACCATAGATGTTATTGAGGGTGGGTTAAACAGCCTCTGCTGTGGCTGAGCACAAATGCCAACACATTTCACCCACAGTTAATAATTAATGGCAGATCATTCTTTATTAAAACATCATTGTCACTTCCTGAAGAAAGCCAGAACTGCTAAACTTAGCAATTATTTAATTTAGGATTTCAATTTTTAATATGTTCACAGTAATCCTGTGTCAGTCCTCACTTTCCTTCTGACAACTGCATAATAAAATAATTTTCAGAGGTAGAAAAAACCCCAACCAACAAAAAGACAGATTCAGTTTGTCCTTAGTAATTTTTTTTTATAATTTAAGTGAGTTTAAATTTGTGTCTGAAGCAAAAAAAAAACATTTGAGTTATATCAAACAATATGTGGATGTGTTTGGACCAGCATTATTGTTTTGTTGTTTTGAAATAACTTTTCCCTTGCAAATTTCTTTTAGCCATTTGTATTCTGGATTATGCCAACTTTCTGATCACTTCCATTACAAATAAAACCAGCAATATGGAAATATTAGGGCACAATATATCAACATGCACCATTTTAAACAGCATTTTGCAAAAAAATAAAAATAAAAAATTTGCAAAAAACGCCTCTGCAACCATTGATGACAAAACTTTTGCAGGCCTGGCATCTGGGATAGCACCTCGAAAAATGGGTTTATGTAAAGTTAAATAAAGTTGTGCAAGAATGCTGAAGTTTAAACAAATATCGTGGTCAACCTTTTACGGGAAAAGCGTTTACAAAACTGTTTCTGATCAATATAAAGTGAAATTACAGTAAGGTCAGTTTCTCACCAAATGTTAAGGAACTAGAAGAGAAGCAATAATTGAATGAAAGCTTATAAAATGTAGGATGCTTAACGTGATTGAAATATACTTTGGCCAACATATGTGTTATTAAATAGCACTGGGGTGGTATGTAAATGAAAAGGCAAATAGTGAAGGACACTGGGAAGTGTTTTAAAAGTCTAACCTGAAATGGTGTTTTTTAAGCCTGATTCTGCTTCTTCTCTACATTTTTCAGAGACACAACCTACTGGTTTTTTAGCCTTGCATTTCACACTTACTTACACAGATGCTGAATTAACACAATCCAAGTGCTAAAAAGAGATTTATTTACACATCTCAGTGAAAATGACTGTGATTTATACCGGAGACGCAGAGCTTATAACTATAAATAAACTGTGCATTTCCAAAAAAGTCCATTTATATGCAATTTTGTAGTGAGATGATAACTTGACACACAGAGGATAAGGAAAAAACACCTATCAGCAGAGCAGGTTTTATTGTTTATACAGCGGCTCGGGTTTGAAATAAACCAAAACCCCTCAAGGTTGTATTGTTTATACAATGATTTGGGTTTATTGTTTATACATTGTACAGTGATTGGAGCTTTATTTACCACAAACCCCTGAGGGGACGCGGCGGGAAATGGCGAGGCGGGGGCGGGGCCTCAGTGGCGGGAAGGGGTAGGGGGGCGGGGCTTGGTGAGGCTCCGCCCCTCAGCCGCACCCGCCGCGATCGCCGCCGGACAAAATGGCGGCGGGGCGGCCCCTCAGGGAGCGCCCTTAAAGGAGCCGCAGCACCGGGGGCTCGGCGGTGCGGGCGGCGATCGCTCGCCGAGGGGAAGGAGGCGGCGGAGAGCTGCGTGGACAACCGGTGCCATCCTTCGGGAGCGCTGCGAGGCCGCCCTGCCCGGCCGTGCCGCGGCGGCGAGCGGTGAGCCGGCGTTACCATGTCAACGCAGGTAATCACAGCGGAGGCCTGAGGGGGCGGCCCGCGGCCGCTGACCGGGAGGGGATGGGAGCCGGGAGAACGCGGGGCCCCGATCCCCGGGGCTGTCACTGCGAAAGCACAGCCTGTCCTCAGGAAGCAGCGGTAAAACCACGAACTGCGCTCCTTGGAACATGAGGAACGCCCTAATGTGGCTTTGCGGTAGCGCGCCAGCATCTTCCTCCCTCTTCTACGCCTTCCAGTCTCACTGTCCTGATCCTCTGTGAATTGTGTTTCTAGATAATGGATAGAAAACAGTGGCCCTTTTTCTTGCCCCACTTTCCCTTGTCCTTATTTCCTTTCCAATTTCGGAGGAAAAAAATTCCATCACAATGAAGAGCATATTCTTAAGGCACAGTGTCATCACTCACAAAGCTCCAAGTTCCCCTCACAGAAGACTTTTCTATCTTAAAGAATGTCTTAAAATGTGCTCCTTGTTCAGTGGGTGGAGGTGTTAGTAAAGCTCTGTCCCTTGGAGATGGTTGCTACAAGGGCTCTGTCACACAGATTACATGACTTTTCCTGCCCTTATCCCTGCGGAAATATGCTCATCCCTGAGGGAGGTTTCTGTTAACATTCTCTGGAATTTCCCAGGCAGTCACAAGATAATTTGTTTGCAGAAAGGAAAACTCTGGGAATGCCAGTGCAGGACTGATCCTATTTTTTTTTTATCTTGGTTGCCTTTTTCTGCTTGCATTTGTTCTTACTGCACAGTGGGTGATTTCAGGCTTTGGGATCAGTTGTGATCCAATCCTGTTTGTGTCCCTGCCAGCTCTGTTAACCTGAGCTGAGAGCATCTCCAGAGCTGGCAGGGTTTGTGTGAAGCACAGCCTGCAGGACAGGAGGAAGATGAGCTGCAGACACAGAGCTGCTCCATCAGTCCCTGGGGCTGTGCTGTACAAGGGTGGGAGAATAAAGGTAAAATTCTTCCCAAAGCCAGGAAAACTGGAAGCTGGCACCCATTGGAGATGAGTTTTTTGGCAGCTTCTGTAGCACCTTTGTTGTCATGCAAACCTTTGAGATTTAGCTTTCTACACAGACTGATACTTGTTTCACTTCTTCCAGGTATTGCCATGTGATACCCAGCATTTCTGGCAATGAGGAAAGGCTCTGTAAGGAAAGTTCCAGGTAGAAAACCACTGGCACCAGGATCCCTGATACCTCGGCCAATGTCACCTGTCACTTCTGGTGCCACACATCCACGTCTTGGCCACCAGACCCCTCCAGCTGCTGCCAAAAGCATGGAGCAGAGACCCCAGCAGTGGGAGATCCCAGCAGAAAATGTTGGAGCTGCTTTTAAATTTCAGAAAGGTATTGTATAGTCAATAATACTGCTATCCAAGCACATACCACAAGCATTAAAAACCAGTGTGGTTAAAGATACATGATCTGTTGGAAAGAAGCCTGAAAATTTTGATTTATCTTTTTTTTTTTTTTTTTAACACAAATGTGGAAGTGGGAGTAATGAAAGCTGGGGAGAATAATGAGACTTTTACTCCTTCCTGTAAATGCTTCTGGGGGGGATAATTTTCAATGTTTTTCCAGTATTCAGTGTAAAGAAAACAGCAAATATAAAAATCATCAATTCTTTCTGTTTAATTTCAGGTGAACGTGGTGTTAGCCCAGGGGTTAGGTACATAACTGAAGCCCTTATAAAGAGTCTGTCAAAACAGCAAAATCTGGCTTGTATAAGCTCACTGAATCTTTCTTCCCCAAAGGATGGCAACAAGAAATTTAAGGTAAGTGTTTGGGAAAAAACTGGAAATTAAACTAAGTTCTGAATAATTAGTATTTATTAGGCTTATTTTTAAGTGGATGTAAACAGCACAATCTAATTCTGTTAGCCTAGTTCTGCAACCAGCTTCTGTTGAAAAAAAGGCAGTTGAGACTTGAGCAAAAGAAAATAATTGGCTCATTAGAATGATGCTGAAAGCAGATTAGTTCATGGAATTTTTAGGTTCTGGATTTGGTTGGTTTGGGATTATTTTTTTTTTAATAACATGTTGCTTTTGATGTAGATGAAGACTAACCCACTGTAAATTTAAAATCCAGCTTTCCAAAACTGCAGAAGACTGTACCTAAAGTGGGGTTATAGAGTACCACAATGAACTGTGATTAATAAAATATTAGAGTATTTGGTATTTTTAATTATTAGAAAGCTGCTTTTCTCTTTTGAAAAAACCCAAACCCTATGCTAAGGGATTTTCTATTCTTTAGTACATAGAAAATTTGGAAAAGTGCTACAAACTAGAAGTGCTCAACCTTAGTAACAACCAAATAGAGAAGATTGAGAAGTTGGATAAACTGCTGAAACTACGTGAGCTCAACTTGTCCAACAACAGAATCAGGTGAGAGGAGACACCCCAGGCTTGGGGAGCCCCGGGGCTGTAAAGTTGATTTTCCTTTCCTGCTTGATTTCTCTCACAGGAGTGAACACTTGAGGTGAGTTTCCCAGTTTTATGTCAAGACTAAGAGGCTCTGAGGGCTTTGTAAAGAGCCCAAGCTCTGAGGTATTGGAAGCATAAATAGTTCTGGGAAGTGCTGTCAGTGTACATGGCTGGGGTTTAATTTGTTTTCCTTGGAAACCAAGCCAGCAGTGCAAGTTTCCAGATACCACAACAGCAATAACCCAATTAAGTGCATTAAAAATTAATTAAACTTTTACTGATTATTATTACAGGTAATAGAATAAGTTTTTCTTTTAGGAGAGGAAGCTGAATGGGCTTGATCAGGCAGGCCATAAATTCCCTAAATTGCTTTTGAACTCTTTTGAGAGCCTGGTGTCTTGTTTAAAGCACTGAAGGGTAATGGTTCATGCAGTAGCAAAACTCTTAATCACTTTTAATTTTCCTGTCAATGAATTATGATTTTTACTATTATGAAACTGCCTTTGCAGCAGGGAGGCTGCATTTCAGCAGGGACATTTACAATGGGAAGTGAGTAAAACCCCAGAGTTCATTTCTACACATTGCATTCACACAACTTCCTCCCTCAAGAGGAATTGAAAAGGGCAAAGTAGCTTTTAGCTCCTGCTCTGTTTTCACACTTTGGTTGTTTACAGCTCATACATACTCAAAAACCAGCACAGTCACAGGAGCACATCCTGCTGTACTTTGTTATAATACTCCTGGTTTACTTTATGTTCATGCTCAAGTAAACTACAGCCTAGCATGGCTTCCTCAGTAGTTTTAGTGGAAACATTAAAAATGTGGCTCTTCATGCTGTCATGGTCCTTCCTTTTTATGGGGAGGGAAAACAAAACAACTTTATTTTGATTCATCTTTGTGCCATTATGTTCTGGGAGGGAAAGAGCAAATTTTGCCTATTAAAAAGGAGTTAGCACACATTAAAACAGTGTTAATGTTGAAATGAAGACATGCTAAAGTAATGAGTTTGAGACAATGGCAGAAAATTGTGCTGTGATTTTTGGTCTTAATTTAGTACTTGTAAGTAAGCTGGTGTCATTTTATTTCAATTGTCCATGGCACTAAATAATGGTTTTGCTGATCTCTTGGTTAATTAATTGTGACAGATTTTGTTGTAGTTTATCCATAATGCCTCAGTTTCACTTCAAATTTGCTGTGATTCATGACAAATTCCATTCTCCTTCTCGTTTTCAGCAAAATTGAAGGCATAGAACATTTGCAGAACCTACAGAGGCTGAACCTGGCAGGGAATGAGATTGAGCACATTCCTGTGTGGGTAGGGAGGAAGCTGAGATCCCTGCGCAGCCTGAATTTGAGACAGAACCAGGTGTCCTCAGTAAGTGATTGTGGTCAGGAACAGGCACTGTTCAGTCTGAGCTGGGTGTTTACCCTGATTGACTGACTCTGGGTAATTGCTGGGTGTCTTTCCACACAGTCTGCTGGGAAATGCAGCAGTTGGGAGCCTAATGAAGTTATTTATCAGAGAAACTCCTCTTGTGCAGGTGGTGAAGATACAAACCTGTGTTATGTTGTTTGGGAAGGCCTGACTTTTTGGGGGGTTATTCATCCACAGGCTTTAGTGTCTTGATATTTCCAAGATAAAGCTTGATTGCATTTACACTCTTTGCAGTGGCATTTTTTGTAGAGGAAATAATTTGATTTTAAGAAATTACTTTAGTCATAATGCTGTGTATTTTGGTAGGTTTTTAGAGATTATTCTTTAGCATAAAGGTTAAAATAAATATTTTAATACATTCCTTTCTAATAATCAGAAATTTACTCCTGGGGGTTTAATTTTTCTCAGAAGGATGCCTAATCATTGTTTTGTTTCTCTTCTAGCTCCATGATATAGCTAAACTAAAGCCTCTGCAAGATCTGACCTCTCTGTTCCTTGCTGGAAACCCAGTTGCAAGTCTGCCTCACTACTGCTTGTACACCATATTCCACCTGAGGGCCCTGGAAAACCTGGATGGACAGCCAGTGACAAACCATGACAGGCAGGAAGCTCTGGAGAGGTTTAATTTGGGTAATAATCTGTAAAATCTAAAGTGAATGAGACAAAATTTAGGTTGAGAAGGAAAAGATTTTTCTATTGGAATGTTTCTCTGATTTTGTTTTTCAGAAGAGATAGAAAAATTAGAAAAAGAGTTGGAAAACACAAAAAAGGAGATGGAGAGTGTGAAACTTAACCAGACCAGAGTGCTTGAGCAACTTCAGCATCAAGATGAGCTCAACAAGTCCCTAAAGGAAAAGGCTGTGCAGCAGAGACAGAGCTTTGATGAGCTACAGAGGGACCTGGGCACCAAAAATGAGCTGGTAAGATAATCCCTGGCACTAAGGAAATCTTTGGACACAGAGCTGTCAATGTGAGAGTCCAAGTGACTGAAAATTTCATTTTAAAACTGAGAGACTTCCAGCTCTTCAGAGAGTGATTATTGACCTTCAATATTCTTTCTGTGGAAAAAGTTAAGTGTATGGAAGCAGGACTCAGTATCACTCCTGTGATTTGTAGTCACTTCTTTGTTTCTAGTAATTATTTATGTATTTCTGTTTAAAATTTTGTCTGTTGGTGAAAGGTTAAGCTGCTGAATTGCTGATGTTCTGAATATCCTGCACTGGCCATTCTCTGAGGTGCTGCTGCAATAAGGAGAAAATTGCTTTTACAGAAACAAGATATGCACACAAGTTGTATGTCAGTAATAGCCCTTGATTATTATTTTTAGGTAATGCTCACCAGTTTAATTGTATTTTATTCACATCATCCTAAAGTCTTGTGTTAGAGTCTCTTCCATTGGTAGCCATAAAATGCAGGCAAAGTCCTGCTGACTTGAGAGTGCTGGGTTGTGAATGACCTGATGGGAACTTAATATTTGGATTTTATCCTGTTAGACTTGTCCTCTAAAACTTTATCCTTTAGACTCTCCTACCTGGTACTTGTACAGCTGTTTCTCTGAGCACACACACACTAACCAGCAGTCTGCTTCTAAAATGAAGTTTTGCAGTATAAGAAGGTTTAGCAGCAAATACTTTGCAGCTTGAACCCACTCTTCTCCTTTGGATGACAAACTTGGCTCACTTCTGTCTCCCTTTAGCTGGTGTCTGGGTTTGTCACAGTCCCCTTCCTGCAGAGCCTTTGTTCCTCACTCAAGGTAGCCCCACTGTGCCCCTGGGTTGCATGGTTGGTTTTATTTCTAGGATGTATTTGCACGTTCCCTGAAGTAGCAATATTATTATGAAGTGTCCCAGTGAGATTTTATATTCACTATAGTTTGGAGTACAATTTTCTTGCTATTTTTTCCCCCTTTTCTCTGAAACAGAGTTAATTTTTGCATGACTTTTATCAGGTTTTGAAATCTTTCTTTAAGCCTTTCCTGTTCTATTTCTTTTCCTCCATTAGTTCTGCTTTCCACTCTCTATTGGAATTGTGCTGCATGTTCTCCTTCAGGTATTCAGTGTGAAAAGTTGATTTAAAAAGAAATCACATGATGGACCTTTACTTAAAAATAACCTCAAAACCAATCTAGCACATAGTTAAGCTAAAATAAAATACATACATATTATGTATTTTACATACATAATACATATTATATATTACATACATATTATATATTTTATAATACATAAAATAAAATACTTTGTACTCTTGACAATTGAGATTTTGGTTTTTTTACAGACCACAAGTGTTAATAGCCCTCATGTTCACTAGTAGCAGTAAATACATTTGTTATTTTGGCCTAGATTTTGCTAAAGGATCATACCCAAATTATTCTTTTATCCTAAATTAGGTTTAAAAATGAACTTGTCACTTTGATGTACATAAATCTAAAAGGCCTTTCATGTGATCATTTGTATTCTATTAATTGTGGGGCTTTTGTCTCCTCTTAGTCACCATTGTAAAATTGCCCTTTGTGATATCCTTGATCCTGAGCTGTGCTGTGAGCTTTGTTAGGGCTGTGCCCTGCTCTGTGTGGAGCTGCAGTGTGTGTGCCAGTGCTGAGTGAATTCCAGGGATGATCTCACTGCATTTGTGCTTCTTTAGCTGAAGCAGAAGACAGTGGAGCTGACCCGGGCCTGCCAGAAGCAGTATGAGCTGGAGCAGGAGCTGGCCTTTTACAAGATTGATGTCAAATTTGAGCCCTTGAATTATTTGCCCTCAGAGGTAATAATTTTTAAGTCATGGATCTTTTTATTGCTGTTTCCCTTGATTCTTCAACTTGGAAAATAAAAAGCTTATTAGTTTTCCTAGAATCTTTTAGATACTGCTTTATCAAAGGCCCAACCTCTGTCATACCTGCAAAGAAAAATCCCAGAATGAAATCCATACGAAAAGTAAAGATCAGTAGTCATTGACTACAATTGAGTTATGTCTGAATAAACTTAAGTGCAACAATGTAATGGACTAAATATAATCTAAGTAAATTTCATAGAAGAAGTTCCTCCAGACATCTGCAACAAACTGGGCACACCTCAGTTGGGTTTCTTTGGTTGTAATTCCATTCTATAATAACAATGTTCGAGGCCAAAAATATTAAGTATAATCTGTTTTCTTCTTATTCTTCTAATTTCAAATTGGTTTTCCTTTTTATGCTTGATAAGAGAACTAAATGTGTGCTAGGGCTTGGCTGCAGCCATAGTTCTGAGATAAAGACTCTGCTCATTACATTTCAGGAGGTTGAACTTGATAATGTACCTGGTGAAAGTCCCTACATTGGCAAGGCCAGGTACAAAAGAAATATGTTCATAAGGGAAGGCTACATCTCTGCCCAAGCTCAGCAGCTGCAGCTGGGGAAGATGCAACAGGAGGAGGATGACTCCTGTAGGAAACCCCAGCTGGAATCTCATCTCCAAAGTCTAGATAAAATACTGCAGGATAAGGAACAAAAGATTCATTCAGGTAAAACCTTTTTTTTTTTTTTTTTAATTAAATGAGCACAAAAACACGTGTATCAGTGTGGTTTATTCCAGTGGTTACATGCTTGGCATCAGAACAGAAACAGTGTGTCAAAGGCTGGAAGTGCTGTGATTGCTAAACACTGAACTTGGTGGTTTTGGTGCATTTTTGGTGCTACAGTTTCTTACTGCTGTTATTTTTAGATAACTCAGGATGAGAGCATTACATGTTCTTGAAAACACATGCATGTTCTTGACAACACAGCTCTAGGCAGGTTTCATATTTGATTCATGAATTTAATTGTGTAGTACTTGTTAAACAAACTTTGGACTTCTTTTCTGAGACAGCAGAATGTATTAGGTGTGATTATCAGGGTGTTAATGCTGTGCTGATTAATGTGCTCATACTGAGCTGTGTGTCAGTCTTATACACAATATTACAATGTATTTTGTGGGTTTTGTGTTGGGTTTCTTTTATCTGCAGCACAAAGAAGATTAGAAGAACTGCAAAGTGAAATTGGAGATGCAGAGCAGCAAGTGCTGAAAGTAACAGAGGAACTGCAACAACTGGAGGATGCTCTGGCTCAGAAAAAAGTAAGTTTTTCCACAGAGAGCAAGAGAAGGTGTTTGAAGCAGTGTTGATGTAAGAAAATATAACTTTTCCTCTCCACTTTTATAAAGAGGCCACTGTACAGACATAAATCCATGTGTCAAGCATCAGAAAAATCTTCCAAGTTTTAGAGAGCTTGTTCATAAATCAGCTGTTAGAGCTGCAGTGCAGTTAATGGCATCTGTTCCATGTTGCTGCTGATTTATTGCTGACTTCCCAAACCCTTTGGAAGAACCTGCTGTGTAGGTTGAGTTGTGCAGTTGTGATAAGCAATGTGGCTACAGAATTGGCAGCAAGAATTAATTTATCACCATTAAACTAAAACAGCATCTTCCACTTCTTCAACTGTCATCAATTGTTGCTATTTTTAATTTTTAAACTTGACTGAAAATCAGTGACCAGGATTGTCTTTATTTAAATGTTAAATATATTCTTGATCATCTGTCTGTTTCCAACCACTCAACATCCTAATGCTGTCTCCAGCTCTCCCAGGCCAGCAAGGAAGCAATTGAACAGAAATTGAGTGAAAAGTTACAAATCCTGCAGGAGCTACGCAAGGAAACCTTAGAACTGGAAAAACAAATAGAGAAACAGAAAAGGGAAATAGGGAAAAATCAAAAAGAGCTTGAAGATTTGCAGAGTTCTCTTGGTTCTGTAAATCCTGAGGATCCAAGGCATGTAAGTAAAACCAGAATCTGAAGTTGTTCTGTACTGTGCAATGGACTAAAGGCAGCTTTAGCAGGTACCCATTCACTTGTGCCTATTTAATGAGTTCTATTCTTTTGCTGTTTATCAAAGTCATTAACTTATAATTTGAAAGTTAAAAAATCCCACAAACCAACCAGCTTTGGTAAAACACTTGAACAACTCATATTCCCAGCAGGTGCTGTAGAGCACATTCAGAACTAAATCTTTATGCTTTGCACAAACACACTGGGCAGAGCCTTGCAGACAATTTCTGTGTAAAAAATCCTTCATGCATCTCTTTGTGGAGTTTGGCCTTAAAGGTTTTTAAAGATCTGTGTGTGGCAGTGCCTATCCAGCCTTTCTCTGCTGTCACCTCCAGTCCTGAGGGAAGCAGCAAGGCCCAGAGGTCGCAGCTCCTGGGGCCAAACTTCCACCCAACTTTATGATCAGCAGGGATGCAGGACTTTTTCTGAGTTAGAACTGTGTTCAGGTACAGCAAACACTTATAGAAATGAAACCAAAATGAAACAGAATTAACTTTAATAGTGCTTTTTAAAAGCTTATATCTCTAAACGAAAGTTTTTCAAGGCAGCTGGGTGCTTTTAAGTGAGAAATGAAAGTATTTTTATTCTTGGCTCCGTTTTCAGCAGAGGCTGAACACAAACACTTGTTTAAAACGCTTCTTTTGTATTTTAAACTTAATTTCCTCGGCTTTTGGGTGGCAGAAGGGCCGAGTGCGTTACGGGAAGGCTCCCGGGGGCAGGAGCGGGGCCCGGGGGGCAGGAGCGGGGCCCGGGGGGCAGGAGCGGGGCCCGGGGACAGGAGCGGGGCCCGGGGACAGGAGCGGGGCCCGGGGGCAGGAGCAGGGCCCGGGGACAGGAGCGGTGCAGGAGCGGGGCCCGGGGAGCAGGAGCGGTGCCCAGGGCAGGAGCAGGGCCCGGGGGGCAGGAGCGGGGCCCGGGGCAGGAGCGGGGCCCGGGGGGCAGGAGCGGGGCCCGGGGGGCAGGAGCGGGGCCCGGGGAGCAGGAGCGGTGCCCAGGGCAGGAGCAGGGCCCGGGGGGCAGGAGCGGGGCCCGGGGAGCAGGAGCGGGGCCCGGGGGCAGGAGCAGGGCCCGGGGGGCAGGAGCGGGGCCCGGCGGGCAGGAGCGGGGCCCGGGGCAGGAGCGGGCAGGAGCGGTGCCCAGGGCAGGAGCGGGGCCCGGGGGGCAGGAGCGGGGCCCGGGGCAAGAGCAGGGGCAGGAGCGGGGCCCAGGAGCAGGAGCAGGGCCCGGGGCAGGAGCGGGCCCGGCCCTTCCCGCGGCCGACCCTCGCTTCGAATCACAACACAGGAAACGCCGTGCGAGCCAGCGGCCGGGAACGGGGCTGGGAACGGGGCTGGGACCGGGAGCGGAGCGGGCAGCGGAGCCGGGGCGGCTGCTCCAGCTCCAGCTCCGGCCCCCGCCCCGGCCCCGCGGGGACTCCGCTCAGTTCCTGGCCGTGCCGAAGCTCCCGGTGCTTTATTCAAATGAATTCCCGCTCAGGGGTGGGGCGTTCTGCAAGTGCTGTCTCAGGAAGAAAAGACAAAGGCAAAGCTGTAAGTGGTTGGGGACCTGTGGCTTTTTGTTTCTTTTTAAAAACTGCATTTTTGGTGCCATTCGGCAGCTGCAGCAAGATGGCTGAGTGGCAGCGGCTCGAGTTTTACTTGTTGAAATTTCGTTTTTGAAGGCTGCAGGGCAGTTTGTGTTTAGCAAGGTGACAAGTTGAACTGTGCTGATATGGATGTTTAAGTTAACTTCCGGTTTAATCTATTAAAAATACAAAAAGCTTTGGTTTTACCCATTTACTTTTATTATGGAAGCAACTTTGTAAGTGTTCTTTTTTTCTGAGAACTCGTATTTAAATTTTCTACTGTTAGCTTGATTTATTCTTTTGAGTAGTAAGAAAAACATGCAGTTAATCATGACAGTATAATTCTGTATTTTCCTAAGTTTCTGGCATTTGAGTTGTTTCTGAGCAATTGCACACTGGTAAGAAATAACACTTTATTCTGTTGATAACCAAGTTTTTGTAAACAGCTGAAACAATCAATTAATTCATGTAAATGCATGAAATCCTTGCCAGAGTCTGTGTGAGCTGTGTGATGTATTGCTCAGAAATATTTTCATAAAATAAGATTTACTTAGGAATATTTACTTAGTAACTGTAAAGTTTACCCGACTTGCTGTTTATTGAGAGTATTTTCATTCAAGTGCTGACCTGACATGTTCTAATGCATCATCTGCTGTGAGGGCAATGCAGGATGACAGGATTAAAGGTTCTGGGAGAAATCATGTTTGTTCTTGACTGAGAGAGGAAGTGGTAGAACAAAATGTAAAGGCAGGAAGAAAGATAGTAGCCATGAGTACTAATTTATAAACACAGGCTTTATTCACCCTAGGCAGGGGGGAGCCTGCAGACAATGCTGGTAGTCACAGATTGCTGCTTATCTGGGGTCCTTTGTGGGGCAGGACTGAGGCAAAATTCCACAAGTAACAAACCCCAAAGCACCACGGTGTGTGCTGAGCTTGTGGCTTTTCTTGCTGATAGTGGGACACTGCAGAACTGAGACAAAATCCCAATTGGATGTTTTAAATCTGTGTTGGTGCCCTGCTTTACCTTTCTGTTACTTGACAGATTCACATGAAAGCTCAAAAAGCCAGTAAAGAGCAGCACCTGGATATAATGAACAAACACTGCCAGCAGCTGGAGACTCGCCTGGATGAGATGCTCTCCAGGATTGCCAAGGAAACTGAGGAAATCAAGGATTTGGAGCAGCAGCTCACTGATGGTAAACTTTCATTTTTGTCTCAAGGTATTTCTTGTACTTAGAGCAACATGACAATTGAATTGAGGATTGGTTTGTTAATCTTTGCTCAAATGAAATACAGAATGAGTACAAAAGTGCTAAAAAACTATTCTTAAATGATGTGAAGGAAGCTGTGTGTGCTCATCTCACTTCTACCTGCTTGGGAAAGAGGGGCAGGAATGCACAAAGAGCTGCAATTCCTTTTAACTCTTCCAGTGGTCAGGTTAACACAGTAATATTGGGAATCCTAACCTTAAAACCAATATTTTCTCCTTGAGTTCTAGGTACTTGTTTTTACTTACTCCAATGGCAAACATTTGAAATGATGAAGGAAGGCAGTTTGGTTTGCTTGGTAAATAAATGTGGCTTCTTAACTACCTCCAATTAATTTTGCATTCCTGCAGGTCAAATAGCAACAAATGAAGCACTGAAAAGAGATTTGGAAAGTATTATCACTGGCCTACAGGAATACCTGCAGAGTGTGAAGCACCAGGCAAAACAGGCCAATGAGGAGTGTAAGAAGTTGCAGAAGGAAAAAGAATCTTTGCTGGGAAGATTGGCAGGTCTGGAGGAGGATAAAAACAACCTGGAAGTGGTTGCCATGGATGCAGAAAATATGAGAAAAGTAAGGCTTAATACCTCTTTTCCCAAGTTTAGATATCTAAGAATAAACTGGAAAAATTAAGCTGGTGATCAGATTAGGACTAGGGAAGCACAATTCCTTAGGCAAAATAATTTCTGATATGGTAACATGATGAGATGCCCACACACCTCAAGAATAGAATCTGGCCTTTCAAAGCAGTGGTAAGAGACATGCAGTAAAGCTGTGCTTTGTGAGGCATGGCTCAAGGGCAGCTTTCACCTTGAGGCATCACTGCCAATGGATTTTCAGGAGACTCTGTGGGGATTCAGTGAACCCTCTGACACTGGCCAGGGCTGTGTGTCAGCAGCTGGGTCTGTCCTGTCACCAAGGACCCAGAGCTGTCTGGCACCCTGATGGGTGCTGTGTGAGCCTGAGCTCCTGGGACAGCTCTGTTTCATTTCCAGCTCCCCCTTTCTAACCTGAGTGTGGATTTTGGGCAGCCAGTGGCATCAGTGACTGGCCTTGCAGGTAGAAGTGCCACCCCCCTTCCAGTTTTAATGGAGTTCCTGATGAGTGCTGTGTGAGCCTGAGCTCCTGGGACAGCTCTGTTTCATTTCCAACTCCCCCTTTCTAACCTGAGTGTGGATTTTGGGCAGTCAGTGGCACCACTGGCCTGGCCTTGCAGGTAGAAATGCCACCCCCCTTCCAGTTTTAATGGAGTTCCTGAGTTAAAGGTTAGGGAGGGAAATACTCTTACATTTTGGCTCTCCCATGTGCATCCTTCTAAAAGGGATATTAAATTCCAGGAAATTGCAATGCTGGAGAGTTCACTCCAGGAGCAGAGGGAGATAAATGAGTCCCTGCAAGGTGCTCAGGAGAAGGTCAGCACCCACAAGGCTGAGCTGGAAGCTCAATTAAGAGAGAGAGATGCTGAAGCCAAGCAGCAAAAAGAAGAACTTGAAAGACTCAAACAGCTTAGCCAGGTAAGAGCAGAGCTTTAGTGCTGCCAGAGGTGTTAGCTACCCCTGCACACCTCATCTCCAAAGCTAAATCACAAACTGCTGGTGTAGACAGTTTGCTGGGATTTAAAACTTTGTTTTGAAGCAAGGTGCAGATGGTTTGCTTGGGGTTGTTTTGTTGGATCTTTTTTAGGTGTTGTCATATTGTTACTGTTTTGAGAAATACATCTGTTGTGTGTTTGGGTGACAGGTTGGGGTTGGGAGTGGGGATATGAATGTGGAGGTTTTGTGGTTTTGTAGATGGAACTGTCAGCCCTGCAGGATGAACTTGAAAAGGAAAGACAACTGTTAGAGAATGCTCAGACCAAAGCACAACTGGCAGAAGAAAAGGAACAACAAAATTACAAGCTGCATTTACAATTCAAGCAATTACAGGTGAAGTTTTTGGTGTATTTAAAATCCTAGCTTTTCTCACTTGTGGATTTGTTTGCTTACATTTGTGTGATTTTTTTTTTGGTCTATTTTTAGGGAGACAATAATTTCCTAAAACAACAACTTAAAGATCTCCAGAATCAGCTAAACCATGCAGTTGGTAACTTAATTCATCCTGAGGATGTCATGGCTTGTATAAATGAACTCAGAAAAAGGCTACAGACAGGAGCAGGAGAGATGAAGTGAGTAAAATAAAAGTGCAGTGTGAGATTTGAACATGTGGAAGGGGCAGGACAAGAGAAAATGCCCAGGTTGTGCCAGGGAAGGTTCAGGTTGAATATCTGGGAAGTTTTCCTCACTGAAAGTCTTGCCAGCCATTGGAACAGGCTGCCCAGGGCAGTGGTGGAGTCACCAGCACTGGAGGGATTTAAAAAATATTTAGATGTGGCACTTGGGGACATGGGTTAGTGGTGGCCTTGGGGGAGTGGTTGGATTTGATGAACTCAGAGGGCTTTTCCAACCTCACCTGAGTCAATTACACAGCATCTCTTGTTAGTCATGATTTTACTATCTGGGATCACAACTTAACATCACTGTTTTCTGTCTTGGAACCTTTCAGGTGTCCAAATTCAGCTGATATTTTAGGGAAAAACCTTGCAAATCTGCAGAAGGAATTCAGTGACATCCTTGCTGATGTACAGAAGGAAAAAGAGAAAGCATGGGCTGGACAGAGACAGTTGCAGGAAGAATTGGTATCCCAGCAGGAGAAACTGGAAGAAATGCAGGAGAAATACAGACAGGCATGTATCAAACAACACAAACAGGAGTGAGACAATTTCAGCTTAGTCTAAAAAATGTAACCTGCAGCTGAAGGATCAAGTTTCACTGGATGAAGCTTTGCTGTGCTCTGTCCTTTGTGTAACAGTGGAGTCTGATTTGATTTTTCATTAACAGTCTTCCTGATTTTTACCTGATTGTTTGGTGAATTGGAATTTAGTCAATGATCTGTCTCAGAGGCAACAAAGACTTTAATGACCACTAGAAAAATACAGCTCTGAACCTTCTTGAAAGATCATTATACATATCTGTAATAAAATAACTGAGCCACTCTTAAAATGTTACAGTTACAGTGGAACAGTAGTTACTTTTCCTTTCTGTTTTGATGCAAAGTATGCTGGTAATTGCATTTCCCAGAAATTTAATTAAATAATTCAAACAGAGTGGCTTTTGATTGGGAAAAAAAAAATGTATGGCCACTTATTCTAACCTTTCCTTACAGGTTGAAGCTGAAAACAGGCAAAATAAGAGCAAGGTGCATCAGTTAGAGAATGAAATTCAACGTTTACATGAAAAAATAAAGAGCATGGAGGAGATTCAGGGCCTGACTGATCAGCAGCTCCAGGAGGCAGATGAAGAAAAAGAGGCTATTCTTGCTCAGCTGGAGGATTTAGAGAACAGGGTAAGAATGGGTCAGGGCAGGCTGTGCACTGTTTGATTGTTCAGGAAAGAGAAACAAAAACTTGTGAAATTTTGCTTTTTAAGCTAAAACGACACATGTAGGAACACAAATGTTAAATATAACATCTTGCCTTTCCTTAAATTTTACTGCTTTAAATTTTAAAGCAGTAAATTTAAATTTTAAAATTTTCCTTAAATTTTACTGTCCTCGCTTGAGATTTTTTTCTAAATAATATGAAATGAGGTGGGGGGGAGGATAAAAGAAAGTGCATTGTAAAAGAAAGTACATTGTACATGTCTATTTTCCTGCTTTCAGAAGAAAAGAGAAGATGCCAGGGCACAGGTGCAGGTGCTGAGTCTGGACAAGGAGCTGAAGGAGCTGCAGAGAGCAGTGCTCACCTCAGACAGGCTGGCAGCCACTGAGCTCTCCATTGCTGCAAGGCAGCTCAGGGCTCTGCAGGGAACTGTGCTCAGGATCCACCAGGAGAGAGCTGAGGTAAAGCAGCATGGGCAATTAATTAATTGCTTGTTAATGCCATTGCAGTGGGAGCAGGGCTGGTGTCCTTCAAATGAGCTTCAGAGCTTAGAACAATTTACAATTTCTTCTAAATTATTCTGAGCTGCACAGGAGCTCTTGCTCTGGGCAGAGTTTGAGATGTAGAGATGAAGGAGGAAATGTGGGTATGGACAGGTTCCTGCTGAGGGAGGGAAAGGGAGGGAGAAGATCATTAATCTCTTATTGACTAAAAGGCAAACAATAGATAATACATTGTTCTGTAAGCCAGAAAAACAAAAGAAAAGACTGGAAACTCCTTTTCTAACTGGGAAGCACTTTTGGCTACATAACATCTCCTCTGTACCAATGCTGTGAAGTGGAAGGAGAAACAGTATTTTACATGTAGCTGGAGTTCCTGAACAGTCAGGTTCACAATGGTTAACTTTTCACAATGGCACATCTCAAACTGAGAAACATTCCTGCAAGCTGCAGCTCAAATGAAAATCTGCATTTCAGGAGCTTGAGGAAGCCCAGGAGTTCTGTGCTGAGGCAGCTCGTGCTTCCCAGGCTCTTGCCAAAGCAGAAGCAGAAAGAGAATTGCTACAACAGCTCCTGAAGGAGAAGGAAGAGCAAGTAGGTTGTTTGCTCTGTGTTATATGATTAAACACCAGTGAGTCTCTGAAATGTCATGTTTAGAGGTTCTTGCCCTGCCCTTTTGCCCTCAGGTTGTCCCAAATCAGTGTTCTCCCCTCCCCTGACACCTGCCCCAGAACAAACTGAAGACCTCCCTGCCTGGAGCAGCTGAGTTTTAAGGAAAACAATCCATCACGTGTTCACTCAAACATCCCTCATATGAGGGCATGGCAAGGACAGCTTTGTGCCATTGAGTGGGAGCTTTTTGTGATTTAAACTTCTGTTTCAAATAGCTTCTGCAGGAAATGGAGAAAGCTGGTGAGAAAACTGCTGCATCAGACACTCAGAAGTTTGAAATCAATAAATTAAGTGAAGCTGTGGAACAGCAAAAAGCAGAGATTGACCGTTTGAAATGGTTGTTGGATAATATTGGGACAGGTAATTTCTCTTTTCTCTCCACTTCTTGCAGGCAGACAGGGATACAGAAGATTGTCATTCCCCATTTCTCACTGTTTGAATCTGGAGAATAGTGTTGAGAATATCCTTCTGTACAGGTTTATACAGGATATGTGTCAATGTTCATTAGTCTGCACTTTTTACAGCTCTTTAGGAAACACTGATTGTGCTGAGCATTCCATTTAAACTGCTCAGGACATTGGCAGAGCTCTGTGTAAGGAAAAGGAGCAGCACTTACCTGGATCTGAACTTGTATTTCCACAATCTTAAACCACCAAACCCCCTGTGTATGCCTGTCACTATAGATCACATTTATTTTGTTTCCCTCAGCAATCTTTTTATTAAATATAGTTCCAGTTGAACTGGATAACATTGAGGGAAAAGTTGAATGCAGTATCTATTTAGCAATTTGCCTTGGATGACTAAAACTGTGCTTAATTTACAGGTAACAAAGATGAAATTGAAACCTTACAGGATGAAATTGCAGCCCTCAGAAATGTGCTCTTGCAGCAGAATGAGCACAGCCCCAGTACAGCAGAGCCCCTGAAAAGAGGGGGATACTGGTGCTACCTGCCATCATCACAGGTCAGCAATAAAAACCCTGCTATGGGTTGTTTTCCTTGTGGAAACCCTTTGATGGGGAAAGTGCATTATAAATATAGTAGGTTTGGGAGAAATTTAACAACACACATTGGCTGGCATGTAGGAGAAATACTGAAATAAAACACACACAAATGTTCTCTGGTAAGGGCCTTTACTGTGCTGGTGGGTGTCCAGGTACATCACATGGGGAGAGAACTGTTCAGGGGGCACTACTGAAAATCTATTCAGGTAAGGGATAAAAGGAGATGTTACAGATAAACATTTCTTTCAAAGGAATATTTGTCTGAATTTAAAACCAATACTGTTAAAATATATTCAGTGCTTTTAAAGCAGCATCATGCTTAGAACTGAGAGACAGCAGAGTATGTGTAACCTGTTCTGAAAAATCATTAGAATGTCTACAACAACTCCTTTATTTGCCATGATTTGTCATTTCTAGATTAACACGTGCTGTATTTTTTCTGTAGGCTTCAACTCCTGCTTCCCAGAGCACCAAAGACTCTGGAGTGTGTTTGGGGTGCTCTGGCACATCCCCAGCCAGGAGAGGGGATGCTCAGGACACGCCCTGTGGGAGGGAGGACTTGCCCAGCCAAGGATGTTGGGTTTACTCACCAGTCAGAAATAGGCTGTACAAAGCAAATTCTGGCAAAGGTGAGTCAGTGTCAGTCCCAGAATGTTTAGGAGCAGACTAAAGATGGGCTTGCTTAGAGTTCACAGAGAGTTTTTTTGAGTTTTTTTGATGGGCATGAGGGAATATAAATGTTTGTTACTGTTGAATAATTTTGTTTAAGCAACATTTTTGTAAATAACATAGAATTTACAATGTGCATTTGAAGACTATCTCTACTTAAAAAGTTATTAAAAGTAACATGTTTGGTTTTGTCTCTTTTCAAGAAATAAGAGCAAAAGAAGATGGTGAAGGCAATGCAGGATCTCCTGTCCCTGAAGCCTCTCCCTTTGTCCCTCCCCCGGGCACAGTTATTTACACAGCCCTTCCAGATGGGGCCCCTGCACCTCAGGCTGTGGGGGTTTCTGGCCCCTCTCCTGCAGCTCCAGCTGCTCCTGGCTCCACCATCCATGGCCCAGCTCCTCTGGGATCCCAGGTGGTTTGTGGCCCTCTGCCTCCAAACTTCACCGTGCCCCTCATTCCCCTGGGAGTGCTCCTCTGCAACGTGCCTGAACACCAGGACCTGGTAAGAACCAGAGCTGCAGCTGACAAATGTATTCTAGGAAAAGCTCCCTGCTAGGAAGGGTCTGGATCTGGTTCCAGCCTTTGCCAGCTGGAGCTGCTCCTGGGTGTCAGGAGGCCTCAGGATCCTGATTGTGCTGCTCTGTTCTCTGTGTGCAGGAGAGTGAAGTCTCAAGGCTGGAAGACACTGTGTGCTATTTAAAGTCTCAGAAATACAAAGAGAAATGCTCAGAGGCAGCTGAGCATAAATACAGAAAGGAGGTGGAAAGATTGCATGGAAATGTTGAAGAGCTGGAGCAGGAGAGAGCAGAGCTGGAAGGTGAAGTGGCAGAGCTGCGCCGGGCGGCTCAGAAACGGAGCACACACAGGTGGGGACAGGCAAATCCTGACCTGTGCAAATCCCTGACCCTCTTCCCAGCAAAAGTCAGCTTTTGGACTCCTTCACAAGTCTAGAACTCCAACAGGCTCCCAGATCTTTGGCATCTTTGAATCTGAATTCCATGTTGTGTTTAATTCCATCCTTTCAGGGACCTTATTGATGGCTACACTGACGGCCTCCTTGCAGAGCTGCAGCTGCAGAGGTCCCTCCAGCAGCAGGAAGATGTTGCAGAGGAGATTGAGTGTGCAGAGAAAACTCTCCTGAAGCGCAGGGCCGAACTCAGAGAGGCCAACAGGCTCCTCACAGAGGCTCAGGTGGAGCTGGAGAGCACCCGGGGCAAGGTGAGGGAAGGCAAAGCCCTGAGGGCAGAAGGATTTGAGTGTTGTTTTGTTGGTCTAGGCAGCTTATTTTTACATGGGTAACCTGGAACTTCTTAAAGTGCTTCTATATGGAAGTAAGTTGGGAAATAAACTGTGCTAGAAGAACTTGGTTTAGTCTTTGTTGAAGAGGAGGAAGGTTTCCTGCTCTGGACAAGAGAGGAGAAAAGGTTGTTCATGGTAAAAGGAGGGAGAAGGCTGAGATGGAGTATTCAAGCCAGGAGCTCCTGTTTAAACAGCAAATGCAGCATGAGGTGAAATGTATTGTCTCAATCTTCAATTTTTGCTCTAGACTAAAGAGACTCTGCAGAAGTACAATCGTGCCAAACACCATTTGTCCTGCACTGAAATGGAGGCAGAGGAGCTGGAGCAGAGGGCTCAGGAAACAGCCACCAAAGTTGTGAAAGCAACTCAGCAGCTCAGGTACCCTGGGTGCTCCTCTGGGTTTGTGTCACACGGGGTGAGGACAAGGACTGGGATCTTTCCAGTAGCAGGACACTGCTTTTGGAGAGGGAGAGCTGTTAAAATGTTAATATGAAAGGGAATAAATGCTCTTCTAGGTTATTACAGACAGATACAAGGGGTTTGGAGCAGCTTAAGAGGGAACAAGAAGATATTTTGAAGAAGATCAACAAAATGGTGGCTGCAAGAGACTCTGAGCTGCAGTCATTAAACCAGAAGATAGAAATGCTGACTGAAAGGTGAGGACTTTCAATTTACCATGGACTGTGTGAAGTTAAACATGTCCTCCTCCAGTGAGTCACTGCCTAAGATATTCTCACTTGTGCTGACTCCTGCTCTACTCCTCACTCCCAGCCTTCAGAAGCTCCAAGGAGACATCCGGCTCGCAGAGGGGAACGAGGGCCAGCATCTCCAGATCATCAGGGAAGCAGAAAACCTTGTTCAGGGCAAGAAAACTGAACTGGAAACATTGAAAGATCAGGTGAGGCTTGGCCTACTAACCCTGGCTATCCATTTTGTTGGAATTAACCTTTGTCTCACAATTATGATCCTGGGCTCTCTGCATATTTTCGTGTGGTTTTTTCATGTTTAGCTACAAAAACAAAAGCTTGCACTGATTCTTCTGTTAAACTTCTCCACTGTAGATTTGTGCTCAGAAGCAAGAGCTCCTGTTCCTGGAGCAGCAGGTGGCTCAAAGAACAGAAGAGCTCCATGGCCTCCAGGACTGCATTTCCCAAAGGAAAGGTGACCTCAGGGAAGCTCTTCGAGATGGAGAGACTGAAGCACATGAAAAGCTTCTCCAAATAAGGGCAAGTTTCCCAAATGAGATTTCAAATCAGTGTAGCAAAAGACTTGAAGTGCTACAAACATTCCAGGAGGTTTCCACAAAATCAGTTTTGCTTTTTGTGCCCTCCCCAAACCCACTGAGAAATAGAACATGGAATTTGATGGGTTTGTGTGACTAAAAGCTTGGTCCAGATGCACAAGGAAGAACTCCCCAGTTCCAGTAACTCTTACAGAATTGGTTCCTTGAGAGCTAAGTTCCATTAAATATAAGTCTGTGAATGACTTCCTGTTGCTGGGGAGCAGCTGCTGAAGGAAATCAGTGTGATCAGTGTGTGTAAAACACAGCACAGCTGCCCCAGCCTGTGCCCATCCCCATTTGCACAGAGAGGATTCTGTACTTCCCTGCTGAAATCAAAACCAAGTATCAGGGCTAATTAGATTTTGTGGTTTATTTTCTTTTGTGAGGGCTTCTTGTCTGGTTTTGGTTTAAGGCCTATTATTCACTTGAATGACAATGTTGTGGTAAGATTTGGAGATCAAAATCTTTGCAGAATTACTACTCCAAATCATCAACAAACAAGACCTTTACTTAAATATTCTGTATTTTTGGTTTGTTAAACCACAATATTGATGACAGACTGTTAAATTATTTTATAAATATTTAGAACTTCAGTTGAAAGGAAATATTAATTTTAAATTGCAAACAATGGTATTCCTTGTAACACTGATACATTCTCACAGGAAATAAAAGTACTTCTGGAAGAGCTTAGTGCTGAGAAGAATGAACTGGATGTGCAGATGAATGAGAGAAGAGCCCAGCTTTTGGTCCTAAAGAAGGATATTAGAAAGGAGGAGGAAAATCTGGAAGCAGTACTTGGGCAAATCAGCAAGCACAAGATGGGTATGTCCTGGGATTTACTGGGTTTTGTGCAGGTTGGGAAGGAGCACACAGAGCTCTTTAGTTCTCATCCTAATCCAATAACTGCTCTTTATTTCACCTCCCTAGAACTGAAACATGTGCTGGAAATGCTGGAGCTTGAGAAGAATGAACTGGAAGGTTTGAAACTCCAACATGAGCAGAAGGTCAATGAGCTGGAGAGGACCCAGGTGGCTGTTCTAGAGGTAAGAAATGCTTCTGTGGCTGATGCAGGAACTGGGGCTTCTGTGGTTCTCCTAAGCCTTGGGTAACAGAGTCCTGATACTTTTAAATCAATCAGTTTCTAATCTGATTTCAGCTTATCATAGAAAAGTCTTAAATCTGCCTAGGCCCTTTAAAATAATGGGATTTTTTGGTGCATGTGAGAGAGAGGGAGCACAGAAGCTCTTCTGGGGCTGTACCATGAGGGATGCTGCTTTTAGGAATTCAGAGTCTTTTTATCTGGATCCTGTCACTTCCAAACAATGAGTGTGGAAGGAGTTTAACTCAGCTGGGGGATCTCTGGCATTAAACAGGTCCCCAAGGACTTGGAACCATTTTATTGTCACCTTCCTCCACTGAATGCACCCAAATCACTCTGGCTGCAGCCAAGGATGTCAGTACTTGTTCTGCTTCTGGACCACAGAGCTGTGGTGCTCACTGTGCCTGTTTCCCCAGGAGAAGCTGAAGCTGGAGAATGCTCAGAGGCTGCTGCAGTGCCAGCAGGGGGAGGTGGATTGGCAGGAGCAGCTCCTCAGGAGGGACCAGGAGGAGAAGGAGCAGCTGGGCTCCCACCTGAGAGCTCTGCAGAGCAGCATCGAGGCTCTGAGCAGGGAGAAGGAGAGGCTGGAGGAGGACTCCAGGAGTTTGGAGAAGAGGTTGTCACAAACCAAAAGGTGGGGGAGTTTCTGCAGAGATCAGAAGGGATGGGGAAGTGTATGAATGTTTGTTTGTTGTCATTAAAAATACAGCTCTAACTCTGAGGTGCCCAGTGATACAGAGCAGGCATTTCCTTATGTTCTGTGGAGCTTTTGCTTCAAGCCTCTCTACAGCAGATTTAAAAAATATTCAGCAATGGAGCTGATGAATCAGCAGCATTTTTATATCCTGGCAATGCCATGGGAAATGTTACAAAAAGTAAAGTGTTGCATCTTGGAACAGGACATTTGTCTTGCTCTGACTGCTCAAGGGTTTTACTGACATTTTTTAAGTCCTCACCAAGGATTTCCAGCTAACCAAGAATGTGATTCACATTTTATAGAGACTTAACTGCTGCTGAAGACAGCAGCAGAACTGCACTGTCCAACATGGAAAAAGTGGAATTGGATGTTAAGAACCTGCAGCAGGAGGTGGAGCTACTGAACAAGCAGAAGAAATCACTGAATGCAGAGATTGTTGCTGTCCAGGAGGATCTTCAAGGTAAAGATCAATTTTTGGGTTTAAGGAGTGATACACTTGAAGAGAATTCCGTTTAAAGACACACTTTAGCTGAACTGTGTGAGATTAAACATTCAGCATCCTCACATGTCCATAGGCAGAAAGTTTAACATGTTGAAAAGATGGACATTTCATAAACTGTGTTTGTCTTATTCACTCTGCTCATGAAAAGAGAGAATTCCTGTGTATTGGCATTTCAAACTGCTGATTGAAAATTCTTGTCACCAAATACTTTCCTAGGGAAAAAGGAAGAACTGGAAGCACTGAAAGCAGAACTGAATGACACGAGGCAGCAGCTGCACCTTGTGGAACAGGTTGGTGTTAGTGAAACCCATCCTTATGGTCTCTCTGGGAGTCTCTTGTGGTTCCTGACCCGTTCATGAGGGCAGAGCTCAACACCAGAGCCCTGCAGAGCTGAGAGCAGGGATTGCTTTATTGCCTTCTTCTTGCTGAGTGTGGAATGGCTTTATTGCTTCTTAGGGAGAAGATAATTTAAAAACAACCAACCAAGCAGCACCTCCTGTCTTTTTATCTGGTGGCTCCTTCTGATTCACCCTGTGGCTGGTTTGAGTGAGGGGCCCTGAGTGTGCCAGTGGCCAGCTCTGTTCTCCCAAACCCAAACCTTTGGGTTCCTATTCCCAGCTCCTCCTGCCATGTGCTTCTTGTTTTCCATTGCAGGACTTGGAAAAGAACTCCAGGCAGCAGGAGGAGCTGCTCAGGGAGCAGGCAGCCCTGAAGGAAGAGATCCAAGAGTATTTAAGGAAACATAAGGAATGCCAGGAGAGGCACAAGAAGAGGCAGAGCCAACTGCAGCAGCTCCAGAAAAAGATTGAGGAGAAGGAAACAGAACTCGCCCAACAGGAAGCGGTAATGAGCGCCCTGAGTTGCCTCACTTCCTCCTGACCTTAAAAATAATTCAAAAAGTTTGAAGAGTGAGTTTACAAATTATCACAAAAGCACAGATTGGTTTGGCCAAATTAGCTCAGGTTGGGTGAGGAGTTTCAGCAAAGTGTGACCCAAAAGAAAAACTGAGGGAGCTGTTCTGAAAATGAGAGAGGCAAGAAAAATTGACAAAGAGTTTTTGTCAGTAGGCACTGTTAGACTGCAGTTCTTTCCAGTTTATGCTGGTTTTACTTCTCTCATGTCTCTTAGTGATGGTTTTTGTTCTCCCTGAGCTGGTGCTGGTTCAAGCTCACAGTGTGGGGGTTTCTGGCAGGTTCTTCATCGCCTCAAGCAAAACTCAGAGCGTGAAGGGAAGAAACTGGAAGAATGTGCAGCTAAAGTGAGGGATCAGAAAATCCTGCTGGAAAAGGAGCTAACAGATCAGCACAAGAAACTGGAGCAGGCAATGGCCAAAGTCAGGCTGGCAGAGAAGAACCTTGGGAAGCTGGAAAAGGAGGAGTCCCGGTGTGCAGCTCTTGAAGAAGCCATCAGAAAAAGCAGTAAGAGTCATTGCACAAATGAACTGCCACCTTCTCTGGGGGCTGAGGATAATGGTACAACAAATATTTTTGTTCATCTTGTTTGGGTTCTTGATGTTTGGAAAATATCTGCTGTGTATGAAGTGGGCCAAGATAAGTTTTGCTAATCGGGATTATTTTTTAAAATGTTCTTTACAGAACATCAGCTCTCAGAAAAAGAATTACAGTTGCAACAGAAAGACAAAGAAATACAGTGTCTTCAGAAAGAACTGGAGGTCTCCAAGTCTGAGCTAAAGCAACTTCAAGGTCAGATAGTGTCAGAGAGGAGAGAAGCAGAAAAACAAATCTTGAATCTGAAAGAAATACAGAAAATGCAAAGGATGGAGCTGGAAAGCAAACTGCAAGTAAGTCCTTGCTGAGTGGGGAAAGTTTGGGGGTTTGGGTTATTTTAAACAGCAGAATGATGGAACACCCATTTTGTCATTGGGGGAACAAAGTAATGCAACAACTTCCTGAGCAGACTTGAGGCAACCCCCTGTGGCATTCCCAGGGCTGCACAGCACCTGAGTCCCTCCTGTTTCTGCCTCACAGGAGTCAGGGGTCTCTGAGCTCATGTTCTGTAGTGGGTGCTGCAGTAAAAGGCATCTCCCTGCACTTTCCTGGAGCAGGAGCAGGGAGGTGGCAGCTTGCAGAGTGCCAGGGCTGAGTTCATCCCCCACAGTCAGGGGGGACTGCAGCCACCCCAGAGCCAGGTACAGCTGGGGGCCACATCCAGGGGGGCCGAGGGTTCATGGCTTCAGCCAAGCTCATTTTGTATTGGTTTTGAATCTTCCTCCTCTATTCACGATTGAAAATACACCCAGAGTTGTCATTTATGCAAATCACTAAATGTTAGCAATGTTCAGAGCTACTCAGCAGGCATTTAACAACTTACCAGTGCCAGCTTGGGCCAGCTTTTTCTTCTTTAGATACTCACTTTAAATTAAAAAGTGCTTCACCTTATCTGACTCCTTCTAGTCCTTCAATTGTTGTGAAGCCCTTTAAAAACAGAGAAGAATGTTGTTGGCATTGGAAAGCTTTTGGGAAGGCCCTGCAAGGTCAGAGTGTGAGGCAGGGTTAGGGTAAGGAGTGGTGTTTGTAACCCAACTGTTCTGTGCTGCAGGTGAAAACCCAAGACCTGGAAGAGAGACAAAGGGAAATGGAGAGTGCAGCAACCTTGCTTAACCTGGAGGTTGAAAATGAGATTAGGACAGGGTTTAAATCTTCACGCTCATCTTCTCCAGACCCCTTGGAAGATTTGGAAACATCATTGGAAGGAAAGGGGAGCCTGCAGTGTGAGTCTGATAACTCAGAGACTGCTCCCTTCACTGCTGCTGACAGACAGCTGCTCTCCTTGGAAGAAAAGTTCAACATCTCCAGATTTTTCTTACTGGTAAAATGCTTTGGACGAGTAGCTGCTCCTGGTGCTGTGTGGGTCCCTCTGGCTGATTGTGCTGTTTTTTCCCCAAGGATGAGCAGTGGCGGGGAGAGGCTCGCCGGGAGAAGCTGCAGCAGCACGAGGACAGGCTCAAGGTGCCACATCTGTGCCCCTCACATCCCTTGGGCCCCTTCCAAACATGATCTGAACAACCTGGGGGAGTGGGGATCCTCCTCCAGCTCAGGCAAATCCACTCTGTAATGACCAGAGAGAGGAGCCTTGGGTGGGAACAGTAAAAGCCTGGCTGTACCAAGTGATTTTAATTGACACTTAATTGGATGTTGGAGTATCCCAACAAGATTCTGTCATTTATATCATCCTGTGTTATATCAGCAACATGACAGAGGAGCTCAGCACCACCCTGATCACCTTAAGGTCCAGGCTCAGGTGGAACACAGCCATCAAAATGGAGCTCATTTAAAAATAACTCCCAAACCCACTGCCCCTGCTTGTGGTGTGAGACTCAACCTTCCAGCCTTTAGGGCTGACTTTATGCGGGTGTTGTCAATGTGTTTTGTGCCCATCCCAGTGTGCCCATCCTGTGTGACCCTGTGTGCCCAGCCCTGTGTGCCCATCCCATGTGACCGTGCCGTGTGCTCATCCTGTGTGACCTTGATGTGCCCATCCTGTGTGACCGTGCCGTGTGACCCTGTTGTGCCCATCCCGTGTACCCATCCTGTGTGAACCTGGTGTGCCCATCCCATGTGCCCTGCCCCGTGTACCCATCCCCGTGTGACCCTCCCATGTGACCCTGGTGTGCCCATCCCTGTGTGCCCATCCCTGTGTGCCCATCCTGTTGTACCCATCCCGTGTACCCCTGTTGTGCCCATCCCCGTGTGCCCATCCCCGTGTGCCCCTGCCATGTGCCCATCCCGTGTGCCCCTGCCGTGTGCCCCTCCCGTGTGCCAATCCCGTGTGCCCCTCCCATGTGCCCCTGCCGTGTGTTGCAGGCGCAGCTGCGGCGCTGCATGGCCAAGCAGGCGGAGGTGCTGCTGCAGGGGAAGCGGCAGACGGCCGGGAGCCTGCACAGCCTCCAGCGCCAGCTGCAGGTGCTGGATGAGCTGGTGAACAGCGCTGCCTCCGACTCCTCCTTCCTGGCCAGCAGCCCCAGCCTGGGATCCCTTCACAGCGTGACAAAAGCTCAGGTAACGTTCTGCTGGGACCAGGATTCTCCTCTGGGGGGTTCAATGGTTCTCGTCTCACTGGGAGGTGGTACAGCCATGTGCTGCCTCTCTGAAGGTGGTGATCTCCCCCTACCCCTGCCCTGGCAGTAGCTGATGCCTTTGGAAAGGCTGAGCTTTCCTCACAGTGCTTTGGGGTTTTCCAGATCCCCAGCAGCCCGGGAAGCGCGTTGGGATCGCCAGTGCTGCGCTCCAGCTCCCAGGGGATCTCTCGGTGAAGGCCAGAGGTGAGGTGTGGCTTCAGGCCAGTTCCAACCTGCCAGAGCACGAGTGGCTGGAAGGCTGAGGGGCCGTGGGGCTGCTGTGGCTTCACAGCCCACACTGTCCCTTCCCAGTGACAGCATTCCTGGGGCTGGTGTCGGTTCTGCTTTAGGTTTGTGTGTTGTGCAGAAGAGTCTGGGTGAGAGCTGCTGGGAGCTCTCCTGGGACATGAAGTTACTGCTGCATAAATTGTTGCCATCCCTGGTCTTTCAGGAACTTTCCTGGTTCAACTGTTCAGCCCCGTGGCTGAATCTCGGGGACAGCTGGTTCCACCCCAGCCTGGTACAAAAATGTTCTTTTGTAACGGTTTAAGGTACAAAGGTTACTTGAAAAGTGGCTTCACTTTAAAAGCAAAGCCCAAAGCACATCCACAGCTTGGACAGGGGCCCTCAGGTGCCATCTCTGAAGAATTCTCCTACCTCACTGGGTGAGCCTTGTCTGAAAAGGCCTTTGCCACCACTCACAAGCAGCTGCTGTAAGGCCTCTACTGTGAAGGTTTTGTACAATTGACAACAGGTTTTTATATAAAAGTTGTTTTTTAAAAAAAATTTGAATGTGTATTTAAACACGTCCAAACCAACCTCCTATTTAAATGTCCAGCTAGTGGCCAGTTCCCACTTTAAGGAAACCTTGTTACAAGGTCTGATCTGTTGCCAAATGCACGGAGGTTTAAAATACAATTATTTTGGATACTTGCCTAAAATAAACTTTTGTGATTGATGCGTTTATCTGGGGGTGGTTGCAGATTCTTTTCCTTAAAGCTGTTCTCCAGGACACTGACACTGGCACAGGCCTGGACAGTGACAATGCTCCAAGTGCTGGGGCTCCTCTTTGCAGGAACGTGTCCAACATTGGCATCTCTGTCCTTGTCCCTCTTCCTGGCTGCTGGGTGAGCACCTCTGCCTCTCCCCAGGCTTGGCTGAATCACTTGTCTGAACCAGGAGGATACAGACAATGGCTTCTTAACAAAATTACAATCAACTTACTCCCTGCTTAGAGAGGAAAAGCCACTTTATAAATCCCTCAGGCAGCAGGACGAGGCCCAGGCCAACACAGGCCAGTGGCTGTGCAGGGATTGTCCCAGCCCTCCCCACCCTTTCCCAGGGATGGACTTTGGCGTCACTCTCAGTCTTGCCCTTTCTCATCCTCTTTAAAGATAACATTTTCTATGCAGCCATTGTCAGAGTTCACTGGGAACAAACACACCCAGCCCTGCTTCCTTCGAGAGCAGCTCTGGAAGCCACTGGCAGATTCCTCTGGGAAAGGCCCAGGGTGAAGGCTGAGCACAAATCCCAGCACTCCAAAGAGCTCTCTCCCCTCAGGTCCCACCCTCAGCACAGAGGTCCAGAGCAAGTAACACACAGCAGGGAGGTTTATCTAGATACAGGTACTTTATTTACAAATATTTAGATTAATAGCATTGTTACATCAAATGAGGAGTACAGCAGTCCAAACAGATCCTTTCTGTGACAGAAACAATGAGACCTACTGTAACTTAGTCTGGGAGTACAGGTATTGCACCTCAACAAGCTGTAGTCATTACAACACTGACTTCACATCAGCAGCAGGTCGTGGTCCCTGGGCAAACCCTGGTGCAGCCTCGGGTTAAGCAGGATGCAGGAGCTGGAGATCTTGAACATACCCATCTACTGAGGAACAGGAGTTAAAAAAGGACTAACCAGACAAACAAAGGGACAGCACACGAGTTACCCAAATCCTATTGTCTGCACATTCCAGTTTTGGCTTTTATTTAACATTGACTGTACAATACTCTGGTACCACTGGTTACTTACAAGTCTGAACATTGTAGAGTTTTAGTGTCTAGAGAGGGATTTTCAGACTACTTTGTATTTGAAACGCTGCAGTAAGCCTGAAGTGGGACACTGGATTGTGGTTAAGCACCTACCCCCTTCCATTTTAAAACCTTGTGATGTTTTCCAAGTGAAGCTGCACAAGAAGCCACAGTAAAACCCCACGTGAGTGCAGCAACACCCCCCAGGCAGGGTCACCATGTGACACCCCCTCACACACAGGCCAGGCTGTGGCACCCCAGGAAGGATGTACTTGAAAGCTTGAAGCAAAACCCTTAAAAAAAAACCCTCACACAGCACTGTTAAAAAATACAAGAGTAGTTAAAAATCCCTAGAGAGCACACGTTGTTCCAACTGTCCAGTTCAGCCTCTGCCCAGTCCCAAAGTTACAGGTACAAAAGCGGGAGGTGTGCGAGAGCCCGGCCACGGCTGAAGCCCGAGAATGCCAAAGAGAAGCAGGCAGAGAGCACTGCTGAGTGCAGAGGGGAGCATTGCACAGTGCAGAATGACAGCCACACCCCACTAGTGTTAATGTCTGTGTCCCCAGCACCGTGGGGACCCTGCAAGTGACACCCAGCAGCTGCAGCCCCAGCTGGGCTGTGCTGCCACGGGGGCGCAGAGAGCTCAGACTGTACAAACGGGGGGTTCTTACACACTGCTCTAATGCCAGGCATCATTTTCTTCATTAAAATCATATACACAGGATGTATTTAACTGTTAGCTCAGTTCCTTCAAATTTTATACATATTTACGTTCTGTTAACAAAGGTAAAGGATAAAAGTGGCAAAAGAATGACGTAAAGCTATTGAGCACAAGAATGAACAGATCGCTTCCCTGCGCCACCCCGACCCCAGCACATCCCACAGGGAATTCTTCCAACAAAAGCACATCATTACAGAGCCCCTCGCTACCATCAGAAGTCATTTCACAGCAAAAACTTATCCTTTACTACTGACAGCTCGAACAGTTAGAGGTGGGGAAGAAAGGCCAAAGAACCATAAAATAAACCATACAAGACAAAGCCCTGCAAAAGTGTAAAATCAGGAGTCCAGCATCAGTGCTCAGTTTAAATTATGTATCGGTGACACTATCACAAGGACAATCAAGGAAAAAAAAACTTCTAGATTTACCATGCAGGAGAGGTTTTATTACTCTACTTGCCTTTGATAACCTGATTACATCTAAAGTTGTTTAGCAGTTTAGTACTGTGTTAAACTTGTCTCAGAGTTTTAATTAAACCCAGTAAGATGTACAGAAGATGGGGAAGCGGTCAAAAGCACCACTCCCTAGAGCCAGAGGTGAGGGGTCAGGAGGAGCCACGGAGGGGTCACTAGCAGCCACAGCCTTCTCTCTGGGGCTGGGGTTCGCTCGTTAGCCGCCCCCCCTGCGGGGCTGACGGTTTGTGCTGTACGCCCGACTCGGCCGCGTTCAGGTCCAGGCTCCCGTCTTGGATGTTCTGGTAGATTTTCTTGGCAGCCTCCAGGAACGCGTCCTCCACGTTCTCTCCACTGCAAGAGAGCAGCAGGAGTTACTGGGGCTGCAGTGCTGCTTCCAGAGGAGCTGGGCAGGCACTGTGCCCTCCTCCTCAGCCCAAGAGCCCAGCCCTGGCACAGGGCAAGCCCTCCCTGGCCACCAACCCCTATCAGGAGCAGCAGGAATAAGGGATTTGTGGCCAGAGAACTGAGGAGCAAAAATAAGCCAAGGCATCCACTATGGATCAGAACCTCTTTCTGTTACAAAGTTCTGTTCTGCCAGGTGCCAGTGGAGCCACATTTCCTGGTGGCCCTGGGGATCCCCAGTGACACAGCCAGCCCCAAGCATGGCACAGCAATTCTTCAGTTACTGGAGGGGCTGGTCATTGTCTACAGACCAAACCTGCAGCTCTGAGCAGCCAGGGAAAGGGACCCTTTACACACTGAACACATCCCACACTCAAATAAGGCCTGAAATCCAAATCAGTTCATTTGAATTCAACCAGTCTTTGCCTGAAATGCAGCCAGAGCTCTCAGTTCCAAGTTACTTTGAAGTCACAACAAACAAACCAATCTGAACATCAACAAAGCCAAAAGTCACTTACGTTTTTGCACTTGCTTCAAGGAACAATAAACCTGTTCAGAGACAGAGGTTTAACAGTCAGTGCACAACACACCTCAGAGAGCCCAGAGTCAAACACACAACGACCTTCCCATTACATGCAAGACATTATTTTAGCTTTTGTGACTATGTTAAGGACCAACACAAGCTGATTTCTAAAACTACACACAGTTATCAGACAGCCTGAGGCACAGCACGAGTTTGTCCATACAATTCCATCACTCTGAAGTGTAAGCTTGCAGCTATCAATGCTGAGGATTCACTTTAACATCACTATCTTGTTTTTAATACACTATCTTGTATTTCCTATCTTGTAGGAAAGTACCAGCTCAAGAGAAAAAACACACCATTTTCTTCAGCAAATTGTTTGGCTTCTTCATATGTAACATCCCTCTGTGCTTCCAGGTCTGCTTTGTTTCCTATGAGGATTATCACCTGGGTCAGGAAAGAAAAAGTTAGTCTGGGAAAAAGCCTAGGAGCCTTCTCACTGCCACCTTCATTATTAATGAGACTTTTTTAAAAAAACCCAAAAGGAAACAGGCAGAGCAGATTATCTGCAGAAGCCTTCAGGAGAGCTCTGCTCTAGCATTCCCCACTCTGGGAAAGCAGGAACAGCATCTCCAGCTGTCACTTTCCAAGGCTTGAGGATGTTCTCATGAGATGAGGTCCTAAAAAGCTGCTCTCTACTCATGAGAGCTGTACCTTGAGCCACTTCTTGTGTTTGTTTAATCACCAGACAGAATCTTTAGAGTTTTCTCCTCAGTTTGGTGCTGTAGTATTTTAGAGGCATTCAGGAACAGGCTGAAGAACAACAGCTCTGTGCTATGGGCAGAGAGACCCAGAAGGATCTTCCTCCACAAAACCTGGTCAGCTTTTGCTGGAGATCCAATTTACATTCCAGCCTAAGGACAGCATTCACCTCATTACTGACACAAAGCAAGGAGGTGTAACACAATCAAGGCTGGTCCAGATTTCATCTCAATTTTGTCTCCAAGTGCTCCAAACAGACCCTGAAAGGTGAGTGGCACAAGAAGAGTTTTAGAGGAAGCCCTTTTGCTGCAGAGGAGGTGAATCACTGCACTCTGCACGTGGGGACAGGAGCAGTGCAGAAAACACAGGCAGCTCCTGCAGAGACCACTGCAGTGCTTTGGTCTGAGCCTCCCACCACTTGCTCAGGGAGAAGCAATCTTGCTTTTAAGCTAAATGAAGTCCAACTTACAGTATTTGGATTGGTGAGGTTCCTTGCATCTGTCAGCCAGCTGCTTAAGTGATTATATGTACTTCTTCTGCAAAGAATCAACAGAGGACACTTTTAGCCTTTTATAAAATATTTAGGTGCCAACAGCACAGTCAGCATCCAAACACAGCAACATCCATCATCCCTGCTCTCCTCCCCACCTCAACACAGACAAAGCAGCAGCAGTGTGGACTCAGACCACAGATTCAAGTCAGCTTTAAACCCTTGGAGCAGCTCTTACACTGCCAGTGGAAAGCCTGACCAATTCCCACTGCTAACCAAGCTCTGCACACAGACAAGGCTGGTGCTGTTTTCAACAGAACATGTTAAGTTTCCTGTCAAATACTCTCAGAGAACACAGTGCAGCAAGACAGCACCTCAGTAATAAACTGCAGAAAGTCATGTTTTACTAAAGATTTACACAAACAGGAAATACACCTACATACGCAGGAAAAAACAAAGAGGTGACTGAAGAGTATCAAGAACAGCCCCAGAGGAAGATGAGAGACTGTGAAAGCAAAAGTATTTCATGATGCATCTGATGCACTGCTGCTTGAGCAGCATCTTCAGCTGTCAGCTCTAGAGGAAGCTGGGCAGGGAGAATGCAGGGGAGCAGGCTCAGGTCAGGCTGAGGCCAGGCTCCCTCCCCACACACCATGGGCAGCTCTGCACGTTCACTGCGGCTCTGCTGGGCCCTGAGCACACCCCTGCCAGGGGAGCAGCACTGCTGAGCAGCAGCTCCAGGGGCAGAGCCAGTTCTTCACAACAACTGCAACACACAGGCAGTCACAGCCTGGAATGCAAACCCCTCAGGCTCAGCAGCACCGAGATTCCCAAGAAAAGGCACTCACATCATTCCCTGTGCCTCATCTGCAGCTCTTTAACCACTGGGGTGTTTGGGCACGGTGTGGCAGGCAGGATGCTGCACATCCAGACACACACAGAGCCTCTGAGCCAAGGCACAGACAGACAGACAGACAGACAGACAGACCCTCCAGGGCTGTGCATCCCAAGCTCAGCAGCACAGGCAGAGCTCTGCTGCCCTTACCTGGTGATGTCGTAGACCATGAGAGCTCCTGCTGCTCCTCTGTAGTAGCTTCGTGTGACAGCCCTGAATCTCTCTTGTCCTGCTGTATCCCAAATCTGTAGTTTAATTTTTTGGCCACTAACTTCAATTATTCTTGTGCCAAATTCAACACCAATTGTGTGGGGACAGTCTGCCATAACTGTCATGAAAAATAAGAGCAAAGATCAGATTTAGGACAAGGTTTCCTTGCTGCAAAAATATGACTACCACAAGTTTTCAGTTATCTTTACTAGATTTTCAGTCTCTAAAAAAGCATTTTTACAGCTCCAGTTCCCAAACTGCATCACTTAACCAGAAACAAAATGCTCCATTTCCTGAGCTCTGTTAGTTTTAAGAACAGTTATAAAATTCCTTGCCTTCTCTGCTGCTCTTTGGCCATACATATCAGAAGGTACCAAGTCAGCTGATCCCAGTCTATCCTTGCAGAAGGTTAACTATTTTAATGCAGTAGGAAAAGATAATTTTTAGGGAATTACCAAGAAAGATACAGTTAAAAAGTCTGTCACATTTTCAAAAACAAACACCCAAGTTGGTTCAGACAGGGCAATAGAATGACTGTCCAAGAAAATGCCAGTTTCATAAGCAGCTACAAACACCAAATCAAATCCAAAAAGGGAACTTTCTAGTTATGATAAACTCATGTTAATAAGCTCATCTCCGAGGAAGATCAAGAAAATACAGACAGGATGAGGAGCTACTGAGGCTACCTGGAGTCAGGGGCAGTCCCACAGCAGAGGAGTTTGGCCCATCAGTTTGGTTGTACTGCTTTGGCTTGGTGCTGACAGAACTTTCTCCTCATGGACAATCTGACCATGTGCAAAATGGCTTTTAAATACCTGGCTGATAGTGCATTTTCATTAAAAACAACAGTCAGAAGTTCCTGTTTCTAGTGGGAAACAAATATTTAACTGCAGCTCCTGCCCACTTGTTACCTCATGTCAAGCAGCACATGGTGATGCCTGCACTGAGAAACAGCTCCAGACTCACTGAGTAACAGCTGCTGCACAGCCCAGTGAACACACAGCAGGAACTGAACCTGACTCTTCATCAGTGATGGTAAAACATGGGAAAATGCTTCAGCTGAGAGAGACTGCAGCAAGCCCTCAACACCATCACCCAGGGCAGGCCAAGTGTCCTGCAGGGCAGCTTAAGGTTGCAAACCAGGACTCTAAGGAAAATGATTTATTTCTTTTTCCTTTTGAACTCCTTAACAGCACTAAAAAATCAACTGCTTGTGATCAAGCTACACCAATACTGAAAACATGCAAAGCTCAGACACTAAATTTCTCTTTGTCCATATCAAAATCCACAGAAAAGCTGTAAAATCAGATCCAGCCCTCCCACTCCTCACAGGCAGGATAGGCTGGAGCAGGTTTTGCCATAATTACATCAATATTGGTTTCTGCATCTGCTGAAGTCAAACCAAAAATGTGACCCAGTACAATCCAAACTCACAGAGAGTAAGAGACCAATGTGAGCCCATGCATGATGGAAACAGGCAGGGAAAAGGGATGAAAATGCCAGTTAGAATAAATATCATGAACTGAAATACTCACACTTCTTTTCTGTGAATTGATGAAGCAAACAGGACTTTCCTACACCCATGTCCCCTGTTACAGAAAGAATAGTTAAATCATTGTTGCAACAAGCACATTTTCTTCCTCCCCCACAACAAATGGTACAGAGACATTCATTTCTCAGGTCAGATGGGCAGTGTTCTATCCCTGGTATAGCCTTGAATTTATCAACTTGCCACTAAAGCTTTGGCTGCAGATACAGCTCACAAGCAGGAGCAGATCACTCAAGAAACAGTTAATTTGTATTACTGATTTTATAATTGTATTTCACAAGGTTATAAAAAGTACAGCTGAGGAACCTGAAATGTAAAATATACTTGGTGCTTGCTCCTGTCTTACTGTGGTAAGAACATCAAAATACTGCCAACCATCCATAACACCTCAAGAAATTGCTTTATTTCCACTGATCCTCTTGCACAATGCCAAGAGTGAGACACAGCAAGATCTTTGAAGACCCAACTCTTCCAGAGGCTGAGGCTGTCAAGCAGCCTGACTTAAACCTGCAGATCATTTACACCTACACAAGGTCATTAACAATTAAACAATTAACAGCAAGACCAGTTCTTCCAGGACAGCAATAAATGCAATCCCTTCGAGTCCCTGACTAAGCAGCCAAGGAAGCTGCAGCTAAAAGCAACATTTAAACACAACAATACAGCCTGACAGAGGTTCATGAGCCTCATGCAATGGTTTCCAATCAGCCTTCAACATAAATCCTAAAACCTTTGAGATTAATGATGCAAAATGCTCCAGTAAATGCTGAAGCTGTAGAGGAGTGGGGACCCGTGGGGACTGAGGTGGGACCAGCACAAACTGAAAGCACAGGCACAGGCTGCCCATGTACCCACACAGAGCACCCACAGGTACTTACCAATAATGATGTACTTAAAGATGTAGGAATAGTTGTAAGGTGCAGTTGCCATTGTGGCACTAAAATAAAAAAGAGAACATGTCAGAAGTGATACTTGGTCTCTCAAGGCGACCCAAATAATCCAGTTTAGTTCATACAAACAAAAATCCCTTCCTCTTCCTCTCTCTCCCAACCACCCTTTCATTCACAGTTCAAATCTGTGCAGCTCCCCAGTGTCACTGAATTAATGAAAGTTCCCACAGTTTGCTCTGAGCCCCTGTCAGCAAGGCCTCCAAGCACAAACACAGATGATCAATTTTATCCAGAAGGACTGAAAGCTGTTGAAAAGCTCAGTCCCTCCTTGCCCTGCACAGTCACTGCCAGACCAGCACTCACCCACCAAGGAGCTGAGGGATCAACCCAAAGTAAAATCTGACTCCAGCACAAAACCTGGAGAGATTTAACAAAACCAGCAACTTGGAACTATTACCTCACACTTCTGAGACTTGCAACAGAACAAAGGAAGCAGGGCAGCTTGCAGCTAACAGCTAAGATTGAAAAGAATGCTGTAGTAGCCTTAACTGGGGCCTGGGGTGCTGCCTGGCCATGTCAGAAAAGTGCTGTAAGCCACAAATCAGATGTTCAGGAAGTTGGTTAACATCTCTGTGGCTTTGTCAGCACAGCAGTGCTACAGCCAGGCTGCTGAGCAGTTTCTCTTTTTTAAAGGCAGTTAAAATACTTCTAACATTCCAGAATTTTCCTAAATGTCGAGGGAATCAGAACTGGCTTTGGCTGTTTAAATCTGCAAGGAGTAAAAGCTGACTTGCTAACTAACACATCAGTCAGCCAGGATTGCACATCTGTAAGGGCCAGATGTTGCCAGGTAACATTAAAGATGGGAAATGCCTGCTTTGGTGCCAGGCTTTAAGTTAAACTGGATCCACTGCTCAGTTAAGCAAGTGGAAAATTTCTAGCAGGAATTCAGCACTTCCCTTGCTGCTCCTGCAGGGCAGACAGCCAGCCATTACAAACACATGGTGCTCCTTACAAGGAACACTGCTGGAGCCTAGAAAGATTTTCATTAGGTCATGTGTCATTCACATGACAAATGAAACCAATACTGGAAAGAAATACAGAGGAAAGCTTCCAGGCCTGGGACTTTCTCAAAAGCAAACCACAGTTCCCTGCACCACCATTAATCCCCCTCAGTGAACTGCAGTTCTAAGAAAGATGAACAAATCTCATTCCCAGCACAGAGCCAGCAGCCTCTGCTTCCCAGCACTGAGGTTTGAGGCAAACATGCTTATCTAGAGCTGGGAGGGGAACAAGCCCCAGAGCAGCTCAGAGGGTTTGCTGAGTGCCAGGCAGTGCACCTCGTGTCCCCTCCACGCCTGCCTCAGGACATGGAAACACTCCTGGGTCCTTCTGTCCCAGGCAGAACACAGAGCACCTCTGCTAAATCCAACAGAGACACACACTGTTCTACTGAACCAGGTTTATTCCAAGATAGGAAATAAACTGACAATTTTGGACACTAATTCAGCAAGCGAGCCAGCAGCTTTATTGCTTTATTTCCTAGAAGATTCCAGAATTACAGTACCAGCTTCAACACGTGAATGGTTATTTTCAACAGCAGTAAATAAAGACAAGTCACTGCTCCATATTGAGTTCCAAAGGAATGTGTCACTGTGGAAACATCCAGTCCTTCAAGTTTCCTGAACATCTTCACACATTATGTTCCTTTTCTTCTCCAGCATGTCCCAGCACAGTAAACTGGGCACACAAAGCCCACGTTCCTGCAGGACCTGGGCAGGAGCACCACGCTCACAGCTCAGCTCCAGGCCCACACTGGGGCTCCTTGAGGTAACTGGAAGTACAAAAGAAAGCTTGAACAAACTGATTTAGACATGCAAGTACTTCAGGAGGAGAGCAGAACTGCCCTGCTTTCCACAAAAACCAGCTGGGTGTTACAGCCACAGGACACCAAGAGCACCACTGTGCACCAAAGCTCTCCTGTGCATTCTGAGGGTGGAAATATCCAGTGACTGATGCTGTTAACAACCCCAACCAACCAACAGCACCATGAACTCCCAGACAGGGAACCAAGCACTGTGTGGCCATGAAATCTGCAGGAGCCTGCGAGCCCTCTCCTCTTCCCAAGAGCAGGAGGCCAAGGAGCACCAAGCACTCCAAACACAGGGGAGTTTCACGTTTCTGAGCACATGACTGCAGGATATCACTGTGTGGTAAACAATGTTGAACTGCTCTGCTGTTCCAGCCAGGAGGGAAATGCATCCTGCAATCCAAGTCTGGAAAGTGAGGAGGGCTTTTTTTTACAGCATGGACAAACTGGGAACTCTGTGCAGTCTCTGTCATAAACTGAATTTGAAGTGAGTCTCACCTAGATCTGCATTGCTAAATATACAGCTCTGTTTGTCAGGCTGTTTCTGCTTGCTGAGATATGATCACTTTCATTATGCCCTCTAAGTAACAAAGTATTAACTATAATATTTCAATACAAAAAACTACTGGTATTACATTTATTCCAAGGGTCACATTACAGAAAAGATTCTGAAATACTCCAAACCATTAGTAAAGGTCAGGAATATTTTCTGGAGAAGAGATGATTCCTTTAAATAAAAAATCAAGTAAAAACCCAAGCAATACTAAAACAACCAAATAACAAACTTTTAAACACTCAAATTCCAATAAGGATTAGCAGGAATTCAAACTGTACTCAGATCTTGGAATAGAAGTGATATTCCACAAGGACTCTGTGCTGAAGGAGAAAACAAAAGCTGCAACCAACTAAACACAGAAACCCTGCTGAGAATTCAGCCTTGGAAAACTGACCACCTCAGCATTTAGTGCAGACGAAAGAAGGAAGTCCAGACAAGAACAGGGCACAAGAGGGGTCAGTGAATTCTGAACTATCATGTCAATGCAAGGGGCTGGTGCCTTGCTAGGCATCACCCATCTGCAGGAACTGGAGTTCTGCCTCCACCCTCTCTGCTCCAGACACGTGAATCTCAGTAATTCCAACGGGGGGATGGGGCTTGCTTTCCTCCTGGGAGAGCAGGAACTGCAGGGCTGAGAAAGCTGCACATAAATACAGAGAGCTCAGCCCCAGCCATGCTGGCACTGTGACACCAAAGTTAACCAGCCCTGAGTGCACTGTGAACAGAAAGCAGAAGTTCAGTCTGGGAGCTCCCAGGCCAGGCTCCAGCTCAGTGTTGGCTCCTTTCTCCAGGTAAGGCTGCCCTGGAGCCCAGGGCTCACACAGCTTTAGTGCAGGGTGGCCACGGGCCAGAGGATCTCACTAAGCACAGATTTATGCTCGTTTCAAAGCCTATACAATTCATTTCTGTTTTACATTAAGACTGGAAATTTTGCAGTGAGCAGTGTCACCAAATCCATTTCCCATATATCAACTTCTTCTTAGAGGCTTTTTTTTTTAAATAACATTAAAGATGAACTTAATGAGACACCAGTACATCTACATCTCCTCCTCTAATCAACAAGCTCCACACAGATATTTAGAAATCTCACCAAAGCCTTATTTCAAGTATCAGCTACATCTGTACTTCCTGAGATAAGATTGTTCTGGGCACATTGCAGTAACATTCTTTATCACAGTAACATAACTGTAAATATCAGATTCATACCAGCCTTTGTGAAACCTGTGCAGTTCCTTCCAGCTCAAGGACACAGCTTTAACTCTTCACTGGGCACCATTTGCATGAAGAAATGTAATATCTTTATGCTCAACAAGAAGCAGGTGTGTTATGAAAGGAGACCAGAGCCTGCATGCAGAGGTTTATCAGACACTGCTGTGGCTCACACCATCAGCTGATGGATGGTCCATGTGCAGGGATGAGAGCTGGGAAAAACCAGCACCTTCAAACTCAGCAGTGCCCAGCTTTGTTACTGGTTCCTGCACAGCACAGCACTCTGCAGCCAGGGAAGCACTGGGGAGTTACTCTGAAGCAAAGGGAATTCTGTGGTCCATCTGGGCAGCCAGGTGTCCTGTGCACCATTCTCCAAGGAAAAGCTCTCACAGTTGAAGCTGCAGATTACTTGGATGTTAATTAACAGACAACAATAAGACAGATAAGGGGGAGGAGCTGGAGAGGGGTAGAATTGTTTCATTTCGTAATTGCACTTTTCCCCTGATAAGGACTTTTGTCAAGCACAGAACAATGTGGTTCAACTGGTACCTCACTTCAGCAGGCTGCTAGAAACAGTCATGGTCACCTGTCAGATCACAGCACCCTGAAGGTAACAACAGTTCTGTTCTCAATTCACTCACCCAAGCACTCAATTCCCATAGGTCTGCTGGCCACAGCCAGCTGTGAGGTCTGCTACAATTAAATTCCACTGTGGTTCTCTGGCTTTCACACACCAAGGACATTCAGGTCCTCCTGAACCACATCAACATCTCAGCCCTCTTTAAGATGATGCTCTGCAGCCACCCTGCTCTGCTTATTTATTCATTTTTGCAGGTTTGGCTTTACAAAGCCCGGCTGAGCCTGGTCCCTGAGGAGCCTCAGAGCCTGCTGCAGCCTTCACACCTGTGTGACACCATCACTTGTTGCTGGCCAGCTCCTTACTCATCCCCTCCACAGTCATCCTCCCCTGCTTCCCCCTTTGGATTTCACCAAAGCATCCAATGAGCACCAGACAGGAAATCTCTGCACACCAGCAGCCTCTGGGAGCTGCTGCCCAGGATCACTCTGCATTTCCTCACTGTTCCCACCTCTGGTCACCCTATCCCTGACAGCACAGGGGCCTGCAGGCTCTGGGGCTCAGACTGCAGCCCTGCAGGGCCCTTTCCAGGCTGTTCTTGAAGAAATGCATTTGCTATGTTCCCTAATCATGTCAAACACCTTCACCCAGCCTGAGGCCCAGGAGGTTCTTCTAAAGGCCTTCACTTCTCCTTCCTCCAGGAGAACCTCATTTTTCTTTTTATATCACAACACACTACCTTCACTTTCTGACTTTCCTCACCAGCTCTCCAGTCACACTCAGCTTGTCCTGGCTGTCCTTCTACTGGTTTCACATCCTGCCTCATTAAGTTACTCCATTTTGCTTCCTAAACTTCCTGCATTTCTATGTGCACACCTCAATTCTCCCCAGCCACACCCCAGCAGCAGAGCTGAGCTAATCACTGCCTGCCTGTCCTCATCAGCTCCAGCACCTTCTGCCATGTCCTGCCCTCAGCCACCCTTGATCCACTTGTATCTCCTCACTTCTCCTGCTCTCCTCTTCTACAGAACACTCCAACCTGTTGTGTGTCTGTTCCCAGCAGGAGAACCAAAGTCCAGAGATATCAGCCAAGTTTGGGACAGAATATACAAAACCAGAAGAGTTTTCTGTCATTGCAACAAATCAGAACACTCTGGAGTCCCCACCTAGGGAAACACAAGTCACAGACGTTTTAGGTAAATATTAACTAAGATCTACCTCCTGTTTCAGGAAGATTCAGCAAAATGAGAATCAATCTTAACCAGGTTTCATTAGATGCCCAGGAGTGAGCAGGTAATTTTAAAGTATTATTTACATTTTACATCCCAGTGCCTCCAGTAGAACAGGTTTGTTTCCAAACTGCTGCCCTTCATAAGAACTCCTCAATTTCGTTACTCACAAAATGGAAAAGAGGAACTTCTTCCTTCCACTCAGACTTACAACATTTTCAAATCCCTACAGGAAGCCAGCAAATTCCTTTATAAACCAGATTAAATTGTGACATTTAGTAATTAAATTCCCCAAGGTTTTTTCTTCCCATTAGCAAGTACTGCCCAAGCACAAGGGCCCCTCAGTTCAAACCATGACAGGAATCAATCCCAGGCAATCCACTCCACAGGATAACATCTGTAAAAGATGTGGTGACTTGGGGATTGATATGGTTTAGGATACAGCCAACATGAGTGAATCCTGTTCACTAAGGGGTTCTGTCACCTCTGAAAAACATCCCAACACAGATCTACCCCATCTCAAAGCAAAAGCCACAGTGAGCAACCTCCAGAGCCACTGGCAGAGCCTCTCCAGTGCAGACACCCACCTCTGCCTGGCTTTACTGCAAGGATAATTCAGCACAACTCCAATTCAACACAAAGCTACCAAGGGATGTTATAGATACTTAGTGTGCTGCAAACAGGCAATAAATCATTAGGAGAAATAAAATAATTTCACTCTGTTCAGCCTAAATAAGCTTTGACAAAAAACCCAGTCTAGAATACTTTCGCCGCTTTCTCAAATAGGAAGTGGCTTTTCCCTCAAGCTTCAAAGTTATTTTTCTGTCAAAGTTCATGATGGCACAGGTCAATGTAACAAAAGTGGAGATTACGCTGCACATCGGCCACATATACGGCACAATATACACATACACACCCTACGTGCAACTGCAACAGCTCGTAAGGGGGAGATACAGAAACACACACATAAAAATATCGCCTGTGGCCGGGTGTTGGCTGCTGGCGTTGCCGACTGTGCGGTGCCGAGGAGCAGAGGGAGGCGGCGGTGACACAGAGCAGAGCGGCCTAGTCCTGCCCGCAGCCTCCCCCCGCTGGCCTGGCCGCCCCTTCCCCTCCCCGCCGGCCCCGGGCCCGCCCGCAGCTCCCTGGGGGCCGCACGGCGCCCTGCGGGCCCGCCGTGCCGCGGCTCGGGGCGGCACCGGGCCGGAGCGCGGCCGCCCGGGACCCGCCCCGCTCCGCCCGGCCCGGCGGAGCCCCGGCGCGGGGCCTGGCGCTGCAGGCCCGGCCGGGCGGGCGGCGCTGGCGGCCCGCCGTACCTGTGCTCGGGGCTCAGGGAGCTGTGCAGCGCGGCTGTGCGGGCGGTGCCCGGTGCCCCGCGGGCTGTGTGGCTCGGCTCGGTCCGGGCTCGCTCCGCTGCCTCAGACGCGGCTCCGCTGCGCCCCCATCACCCCCGCAGCCAAGATGGCGGCGCCCCTCGCACGGGGTTTCCCCTCCCACTCTCGACGGGCGCCGGGGCCGCACAAAGAGTGGGAGCGAGGGCGCCGCGCCGCAGCCAATCACGGCGGACGCTGCCCGGCGAGGCCCCGCCCAACCCGCCGGCGCGAGGGGCGGGGCAGGGCGGGGCCGGGCGGGGCGGGAGCGCGCGCGCGCAGCAGGGCCGGGGCGGGGCCGCGCGCGGGGCGGGGCGGGCGGGAGCGCGCGCGCCCTCAGGCGGAGGAGCCGCGCCGGCGCCTCAGGGCGGAGCGCGGCCTCGGGCTCCGCGGAAAATCCCGGATTTCCGCGCTGTTCTCCCGGAAAATCCCGGATTTCCGCACTGTTCTCCTGCAAAATGGCACGGAAGCCAACAGTGACCCGCCCGGAAGCCCCGGCTCGCCGGGACGTGGTGCGAACGGGAGCAGCCCCGCACGGCGCAGGTATGGGGCTGTAGCGGCACCTCTGAGGGGCTCCAGAGCCCCCCGTGTGTCCCCAGTAACATCATCCGGTGTGTCCCGTGAAATGCTCGAAATGTTCATTTGGGCTTTGAATGTTTTAAATCGGCTTTTAAACACTTGTGGCATGCGATCCTAATGACCTCAACGCACAACATACTGCCCAAATCTCAGACCTCACGGGATTCAAAAAATAAATCGGTGGTTCAAGAGTTGTAAAAGTGTATCAATAAATTTCCCCAATAAGGATTTTATTTCAGTTCCACACATTATGGAAAGCATCAGATTCTGCTGTGTGTCAGTGTCTAAGATTCAAATTGCAGCTTCCCCACTGCCATAACATTTCTGTGGAAGTATTTTCCAGAATGGGCATTTCCCATCTCCATTACTGTGACATTACTAATTCCATTTCCATGCTGAGCAACACCCAGGGAATCCTTCACTTTCCATGAATCAGCCACCCCCTAATTATTACTCAACCTCTACCAGAGAGAAGCAGATAACACTCCCTGTTACCTGGGCAGAAACCTCAGAGAGTGAAAAGCACTGGTGAAAAACAATTAGAATTCTTTTCCCCTTTATCTACATGCTAAACAAATAAATCTCTGACAAAAAGCAGAGATTCAAAAATTCAATTCAATTCAATTGTGTTTTTCAATAGAAAAATACAAAATCTGCTGACAATGTAGTGCAGATGTAGAACTCCTGTCCATTACTGTCAGGTTTCTAACTTCAAAACAGACAACACTACAACAGAATCCTTTTCAAGTTTTGCAAAACCTTATATGGAGTGACTTTTACTAGGAAAATAGGTCAAAACGAACCAGTGAGAATGATTTCCACGAGAGGGAGTCTTGAAACGGAAAATGACCTGACTGTTGTGACACAGTTGCAGTCTGGTTTACTGACTTGAAAAAAATACACTTCCCTGCTACTGCCCCAAATATTATTCTATTACCACAGACGCTGTGGTAAAATTCAGAATTGTTCAAATATCACACACAAAAATACAGTGAGGACTTCTCTACCTGTGGTTCAGTGTTGGCAGAGTCAGGCAGGGTGAGATGGGACTGGTGACAGGTGATTGTCGCTGCTGTCCATGGGCAGGGCAAGGGGTGCCCAGCCTGCCGAGGGGGCAGTGGCTGATTGGAGCTGCAGTTCCTTTCCCAGGGGGTTCCAAGCTGTGCTTTGCCCCAGGCAGGCACAGGCTCCTCGGGCTCCTGGGGGTTTGCTCACCCCTGCAGCTCTGCAGTCACACTCACAGGGTGGCACTTCCCCTGCAGTGCCCATGGAGACACCTCAGGATTGCTCAACAACTCGGAAAATCACTGTGGTGGCTCAGCTCACTTCAATCTGGGGTCTGGCTCGTGGGGAATCTTAATTGTGGACAGAAATTATGGACATTTTTTTACTGAGACATAGTTGGTGGAAAAAGAGACGTGAGAAAATACATCTGAGAAAGCAACAGCTGCCTAATTCAAAGACATGGTTTCTTTGAGCAAGAAGCTGTTTAATAAAATATGTGATAACAAGAAGTAAAAAAGAAGCCACAAACATCTTGAGAAAGGTGGGACTGACTTTTTATAGCTGACCAATAGTGAGCTCTAGTTTTGCAATATGTATGAGCCTTATTACTGTGATTATAAAAGTGTTTCTGTTAATCAATAAATCCAAGATTTGTCAATCATCAGAAGATGAACAAGTCTCCCGTCTACCTCGTCAAGAAATGAGAAGCAGTTTTGGGGTAAAATGACTTTTGTTTCTTACCTGCAACAAAATTAAAAGCCATTACCCAAATGTGAATAAGATTCAGCTTTTTAACTGAAATCCCCAAATATATTTTATGTAAAAGTGCCTTCCTTTCTGAGGTGATGTAAAAGGCAATACAGATTGGCTTCACAACTCCTGCTTTTGAATTATTTTATATGCTCTGCTCAAATATTCCTACAAAGTTTGAAGTTAACAGAAGGCATGAACGAGAAGGATGGAGCAACAGCATCTGCATTTCTTTGGTTCTTTATTCTTGTGAGTACTTGAAAGCCTGCAGCAGCTTTTCAACAACAGTTATTGAGAAAAGGCTGACTTCAGCCCATTCATTGTGAACATCTGGACAGAACCTAACAACAGTAATTAAAACCCACTAAATTGGTAACAATACCAAATTGCCAGGGATGGGATCCTCCTCTATGGCCCCACCCTTCCCTGTGGATTTCTGCTGGGTCAGTCCCCTCTTGAGGAGCCTTTTCCACGTGTCTCTTTCTGAGGCCTCTGTCAGGAGGGAACAGCATCCAAATGCTCTGCTCACGTGAGCCTTGCTCTTGGGTTTATTTCTGTACCACAAACCCCAGGAAAAGTAAAGACTGAGTTAATGCAGTTGATAAATGGTTTGGGGATTTTCTTCTTTGCAAATAAATTACAGAGTGATCTGTAGGATCTGCTTCCTTCTTTAGAATGCATCCTTGTAAGAAAATAAATCTAAATATGATTAAATGACACATCAGTATTCATGAAGAGCATGGGACTGAATGGAATTTTTTATCTGCAACACTCTGTTTTCCCTGAGGACAGCAGTAAGCAGGACAGACTGTCAGAATTTAAACTGTCAGGACACAAACGGATAATAAAAAGTAGCTAAAGTCAGATTTGTCTGTCTGTCTTGTTCCCCTGAACCCCAGCTTCATCTCCTGGCTTTGCTCAAGTTTCTCTAGACAGAGACAGAAGGGAGAACACGGGATTTTTCAGGAACTACTTTGAAATCCACTGCTGTGGGAGTTGATCACGTAACTCTGGATTGGTCACAGATGACTAACTGGTCTTTACTTGTGTTTTATTTTTGAGTTGCCCAGTTCTCCTTTCATCTCTTACCATTTCAGTTTTGTGGTGTCTGTAGAAATGTTCCTGTGGTCAAGGGTTTTTTTTAGTTCCTTCTTTATCTTTTTTAGTTCCTTCATCTCATGTAAAATAGGCAGCCCAAGCCCACTGGCACTTCTACAAACCTCAAAGCTTCAAATTAAACTGATTAATGATAGAAGATCATTTGGGCCAATGGTAATTCTGGTGTCAGTAGATTCAGCTCAGCTGGATTCTCTCTGTCAGTATTTTGTGGGAATGGCAGTATGGAATGGAAGTGTTCCCCTTTCCACAGGAACTTCAGCATTAATACTGAGGAATATTTCCAAATACATACAGCAGTGAGCCCACGTGATGGGTCAGTGCTCACCATGACTCCTTTGTCCTGACTGAAGATAAATCTGAGCTTTGCTGACTTCATTTGTCTTATTTTGGAGTTCACCTTTCAACTCTGATGCCTTGAGTGTAATCCTCAAGTGTTCATACTTCAATGTGCCCTTAGCATGCAGCTTATATTTTAGCACAAAACCAAATTGTAGAAATGCCTGCACAATAGCAGCATCTGGTTTTCAAAGGCATGCAAGTGCTGTGGTTTCCTGGCTGACACGACAACATGCCCAGAGACCAGATCCTGACAGTGCTGAAAGACTTGGTGAGTCAATCATCTTGCACAAGGCAGGATGGATCCACACAGAGCTGGTTCTGGGCAGAAAGCAACCTCAGGAGCTGACAGCAACAGCCTCCAGGGGTTTGTGCCCCTCCTCAAGGTGGTTCCTGGCTGAAGGACTCTGCAGGGCCACAGCTCAAGGCTCCCTGAAAACCTTCCTGCCCTCCTCATCACTCACAGCAGTTTCTGCCATCAGGAGACTCCCTTGGTTCTGCTCTGAACCTCTGTGGTTCCACATCTCCCTCTCTGCACTGAGAGGTTGATTCTTGGAAAGAAACTCCCTCAAATGGTTCAGCATGCCAAGGTCCCTCAACAGCACAAGCATAGCTGCATTTCCAGCTGAATAGTGGAAAAGGGGATGTAAAATTTCCATGGAAACATTACAATTTAACAGTACTAAAACTAATTGAACACAGTGTTTTTAAAAGGCTAAGTCATTTTGCATTAATCATATTTGATGGACAGGTGAAGAATTTTTGGTTTAGCTGTGTAATGATGTTACAAATGCATGATAGGATATGAACACGATGCAGAACATCAAGTAGATGAGTTATGGGAGCAGAATCTGTGTGATTGTGCAGTGTCAGTGCCTTTTGTAAAGGATCTTCCTGATTTAATGAAAGGTTTGCTCCTGCCTTGGTTATGCACAGTTCTCCCAGACTTCAAATCAAAATGGCAGATGGTTCTTAGCCCACCTAAAATATTCTGGTTAATAATATTCTCATACACAAAAGCATAACAAAAAACTTCTTCAGTTACAGCCATGACAGAGGAGAAATACCCACCACTGGCTTTATCAATAACCATGTCTTTGTTCACACAATTCCAGCAGCAAGGGGAGGCATTGTTGGTGGCATAGAAACCTTTTTTGTGAGACCCACTGCAGGGTGGCACTGTCTCGGTACAGTGCTCCTCTCAAGAGCACAAGGCAGTTCTCTGATTACATGATGGAGAGAGCAAAAGAAAAACAACAGCTGTCTGTGGCCTGCCTGCCTGTCTTGGATTTACCACAACTCCCTGGTAGTGCCGAGGAAAAACTCCATAAGAAATGCAAGTTAGAAATTTCTGTTGTTTGTGAGTGCCATTGGAGATGTCTGACTCGCTCTCAGATGTGTTGTTACATACAACGTTTCACAGAAAATGGAAAATGCTCCCTGGTAAATTGCTCTGAAGGATCGTGTTCCTTTTTCCAACTTCAAACACAACCACCACGGGAGGGATGAGCTCTGTGTGATGTTCCCAAGCACAGGAACCATGAGGTCCATGTCTTCATGTGTGCTCTTAACAGTGTTCAATAATTTATTGTTACACCAAACTTCTTAGGAGCTTAAAGGGCTTATCTAACCAACAATTAGATCTTGTTACCCGTGTCATGCCAATTTGTTCCCCAGATCTCTGCTCACCCAGTGCCCAGGGGCACTCACTGGGCTGGTGAGCATCAGAACTTGGTGTGGCTCAGGGCTGAGAGGACATCTGCACACACTGATCTGTGACATCTGCACATACAGATCTGTCACATCTGCACACACTGATCTGTCACATCTGCACACACTGATCTGTGCATTCACACACCACACATGGCCTGGAGCATGGATGGCTGCAGGACAGGGTCACTGTAAACAGGGGACAGGAAGGAAGAGGTCCCTGGCCTCCAGGGCATGGCCAGTGCTGCCCGTTCTCCCTCCCTCGGGATCAGGGTGTGCACGGACACTGAGAGCTCCCGGCCCTCGGGGATGGTTACTGGGACATCCCCCACTGTATCCTAGAGTGATGTTTGATTGATGACTGTCACCCACAGGGGACTGTACTACAGACCCCCTGCACGTGTGCTTTGGTGTGGACATACCAGTAACTGCATGAAAACTACAAAACAAGCAATGCAATTCATGCAATAAAGCATTCAAACATTCTCTGGAATTGAAGAGGTGGGAGAGGCCGGGATCCCGCGCAGGGACTCCAGGAACGCGCGGGGGCCGAGGGGCTCGGCGGGTGCAGCCCCGCTGGGGCCGGGGGGCACGGGCGGTACCAGCGCCGTGTCCGGGCTCGCCACTGCGGGGTACCTGTGCCAGGGAAACTGCCTGGGTACCTGCGCCGGGCTACCCGTGCCCGGATGAGCCGTACGGGGGTAACTGTGCCCGTGTCCCCGCGGTCCCGCAGCCGCGCCCAGCGGGGCGGGCGGAGGCGGGGGAGCTCCGGGTCCCGCCCCTGGGGCTGCCCGGCTCTGCCCGGCCCTGCCCTGCCCGGCCCCGCAGCTGCCTCTGCCCGCGAGTGCCAGCACCAGGTAGGGCCGGGAGCGGCTGCCGGGGCTCCCCCGGCCCCTCGGCGCCCGGCCGGGCGGGGGGCACGGGGGCTCGGAGGGACGGAGGGAGGGAGCGCGGGGCCGGGTCCTGTCCCCGCTCCTGTCCCGGGGCGGTTCCCGCGGCATCTGCGGGGCTGTGCCGGAGCGCTGCCCCCCGGGAGCGGTTCCCGTCCCGTCCCGGGGGGCGGAGGAGCCCCCGCCAGCCCGGTGCTCCTGTGAACGCCGGGGGAAGCGGTGCGAGTGGTGATGGGAACGGCGGGGGCTTGTTTGTTTTGTTCCTTGCCTGGGGGAAGAATGTTTGAAAGCTCTGTTTGAATAGAAATTCAAAAAAATGTAGGCACTGAAAACATATTTAAAATGTTTCCTAGGAAGAGTGTTTAAAAAAAAAAGTTATGGGGATGACTTGTTTCAAGGAGGCCTCATTAGTAAGTAGATCCCTCTTGGAATAAAACTGCTTTGAATGTTATTTGCTCTTGGATGTAAAAAATCCGACTTTGCTAACAAGGATGATACTAGCATTGTTTCCCCTTGAGTCTCTTATTTTTCTTACTGATCATTACAATTTCCATTTTCCACTACCAACTCTGCATGATGCAAGTTTATCGGCAAAAAAAAAAATTTCCTTTATTTCCTTTGTGGGAGTAGAGCATGGCTCAGCTCAGGGTGTCCTGCTCTGGAGTCAGAGGGGGTGGGGGTTCCTCAAATGCCTCTCCTCCTTTGGGTCTCTCAAACTGTTTTACAGAGAACCTTATGACATCCATCTGCAAAAATGAAGTGAAACCTGAGTACTGAGGAATGGGTCTCTCACAGGTTATTGCAGCTGCTTTCTCTTGGCCACAAGACAGTTTATTCCATGGTTCCTACCACGGAGACATGGGAGATGGAAGCTTAGTCTGTGCAGGAGCAGAGAGAAGCAGAAGTCAGCCCTGTTTGACATCTGCTCCGTGGGATGGGTGCTGCTGGCATTGCTGCCTCCCTGCCCAGCCCAGTGCCCGGGCTGCCCGTGGTTCCAGGCTCTGCTTGAGCTCTGTCCACTCCAGAGTGGGTGATGGGAATGCTGGCCTGGCACCAGCCCGGGCTGTCAGTGCCCATCGGTGCCATCGCCAGCTGGCTGAGTGCTGGGGAGTCCAGCTCCTGGATTTCACTGGAATTCAGCATGAACACAGGGTGGGAATTTTAGTTACACCTCGTTAGTGGCATGGGTGGGTGGTGAGCACCTGAAATGTTCCGTGTTTAAAGACAGGGAGAGATTTCCCAGGGGCTGTCTGAGAGTTCAGCTGAGTTTTAGTGAGAGCTGAGTACCTGCAGTGTCCCCTGAGGAATAACTCTGGCTCTTGGCAGAGCAGAGGCTTTCTCTGGCTGGGTGGAATTCCAGTGCTGTGGGGAAAACAGTGGGGAAATTGAACCAGCCATCCATCTCTGGCTGCTTCTGAATGTCCAAAGGGTGACAAGGCAGAATGCCACTGCTGCTGCTGGTTTAACTTGGATTGTACAGGCACAACTCCAGCCCGTTGTGCATTTGTTCCTTTCATGAGCAGAGCAGGGATGGGAGCACTCTGCAAGCCAGGTTCATGGCTCTGCTAATGTCACCAGGGGGGATTGCTGCCAGCTCTGCCTACAAGGCTGCCTGATGTGTTCAGGGCAGGGCTGGCTCTGCAATGATTTCTGTAATTCTGGGAGTGCTGCAGCCACACGCAGTGCTGGTGGTGAGGGCAGCAGTGCCACTGAGCCTCTGTGCCAGGAAGGGGCCAGCACCTTCCTCAGAGACCCAGGCTGGGCCAGAGCTTTCCCCCATCCCATATTCAGATAAAATAACTTTTTGTTGTAGCTTGGGTGTTTTACAGAATTCCAGTGGGAACCAAACCTTTTTTAAAATAGCCCTGTGACGTATTTAGTGCTCAGGATTTGTATCTGCTTTCAGCTCACTTACAAATACAAGCTTTCCATTTTAATCCAGCCCCAGACATGAATGTTGCTGCTGAGTGGCATGCATGGGAAAGAGGATTTTGGACAGAAATATGCAGCTTCACAAAACAACTATTTCCCTGCTTTGCTTTGGAATCTGGAGACCTAAAGAAACTTTTTTTTTGTTATTCTTTAAGCTGAGGTGATCAAGTTTTGCAGCTTGGTTGCAGCAAAGCAGAACATGGTTAAACACAGATATGAAGTGGCTTGGGTACAATAACTCCTGCCTAGAGAAAAGCAGCTGCTCTGTTTCTGTTCCCTTCCACAACACTCGGGAATTATCATGTGAATAATCAAGTTCTGAGCGTGTCTCTGCCTCTGCTTGATTATTATCAAATGTTTTTCCTGAAAAGGCAGAAGATTCTGATATGGACAATTTGTCTGTAACAAGCTGTGTATTATTTCTGTTGGTTAGTGATTGTCTGGTTCTCTGGACCAGGTATTTGATATCCCTTCTAGCAATTTCAGCTGAAAAGAAAATTGTATGCATTGATATTTCATATGTTTACTTCTAATCTCTTTTGGATCTTTTTAAACTCAAGACTCAAAGGATGTTTTATACAGTGGCTTTCAGAGGTCACTCAGGTTTTGCATTAGGAAAAAAAACCTCAAGTTATTTTTTGTGAAGCTTTTGTGCAGCTCTTTGTGTACCTCTGTCACTTCATTCCTTCTCCTTCTCACAGCATTAGTTCAAGTGTGTGTCTATTCAGTCCCTTAATCATTAATTAATCACTTCAGACACTAAGAAGCCTAAGGGAATCAGAAAGAAACGCTGGGGATGATTAATTCTTTTCCCATAAAAGCACTAAACTCGCTGGAGCTCTGAGCCATGCTGGAACTATTTTTCCAGTGTCAGGCACAAGCTCCCTAGGTGGGGATAGTGCACAGCTCTTGAGCTGGAAGCTGGGCTTGGGCAGTTCTGGAAGTGTTTTCCTGCAGGAGGCTGCACAGAGCAGTGGGAGAGGGGAATGCAGCCGGAGACAGCCCCGGGCACGGCAGAGCTGGCTCAGCACTGCTCACAGCACATGTGTGCACAGAGATGAGGATGGAAAAGTGCTCAGGCTCTCTGCCTCAGGTCTGTCCTTGTGACTTGGCAGTGGGGAAGTGCCTGGCTCAGGGATTCTGACTTGGTTCAGGTGTTTCAGTGAGGAGGAGAAGGGTGAATGCCCCGGTGGTGGGATGCCCAGGCACCGTGTGTGCACCAGGCCTGCATTCAGGGCTTTTCCCTCTGCCTCATCTCTGCTCCCCAGTGAGCCACAGGCGTTGGCAGAATTTCAATATTTACACTGTGTCCCACACCCTGATAGCTCCAATGGCCAGAGCAGATTCATCGGGCCCCTGATCAGCTGTCAGACCCTGCTGGGTGCCTGTTTGCCCTGCAGCTGGGTGTTCCTGCCCTGCAACAGGGTGTTCCTGCCCTGCAGCAGGGTGTTCCTGCCCTGCAACAGGGTGTTCCTGCCCTGCAGCAGATTGTTCCTGCCCTGCAGCAGAGTGTTCCTGCCCTGCAGCAGAGTGTTCCTGCCCTGCAGCAGAGTGTTCCTGCCCTACAGCAGGCTGTTCCTGCCCTGCAGTACGGTGTTCCTGCCCTGCAGCAGAGTGTTCCTGCCCTGCAGCAGAGTGTTCCTGCCCTGCAGCAGGGTGTTCCTGCCCTGTAGTACAGTGTTCCTGCCCTGCAGCAGTGTTCCTGCCCTGCTCAGCAGAGGGAAATGCAGGAATGCTTCCCTGCACAGCAGGGCAGGCTGTGTCCATGCTGTGTGCCCCTCCAGGGCTGTGCCAGGGCTCTGTTACTGTGGCACTGACAAACCCAGCAGAGGTGAAATTGGGGCAGGCAGTGCCCATTAAATGTCAGCCCAGAAGTTCACAGCTGCTCAGGGAAGGAAAGGGTGCCCAGAGAAGCCAGGGAAGGCAGTAGCAGCCTGTCTCAGCAGGACACCCAGGTATTTATCTCTGCTTATCCACTGATGATGCGTTTGCAAGGTTAAATAGAGCTCTGACAGGAGTGGGGTTAAGCAGAGCTCCGGGTGCTTTGCAGTGCTGGGCTGTCTGGAAATGCCAGCTTGGAATGGCCGTGCTGGGTCCGGGCCCTCAGGGAGCCTGGTGCTGCTGCTGCCATGGGAGTGGCTGGTTTGGTTCTGGGGATCTCACACTGCCCTCTGGAGAACAGCCTTTGCTTTACTTGTTCAGTTTCCCCAGCTCTGGGACTTAGTGAGCAGCTCCGTTCTCAGTCAGGATATTCCAGGTTTTTGTGATCAATATTTGGGATGTGATGGTGTCTGGATGGTATGGACTCTGAAGATTTATATATTTTTTCCTTTTGCCTGTTTCAAAGTGCTCTTTTCTGACTATAGACTGTGGTTTTGGTCTTTTCTCTTTTTTTGTTCCTCATTCACCTCCCACTGAGAACCTGGAGAGCTGGAACCAGTCTCAGCTGAGGTCCCAGCACAACTGGAGTGGGAGAAACAACAGTTTGTCTGTATTAGGACAGTCAGGCAGTGGGACACTGTCCAAACCCAAAGTGTAGACATATGTTATTTACTCAGTGTTTCCACATGCAGTAAAAGTACAGCTACAATTCAAAACAGCATCTTTGAAACACTGGAGGAAATGAATCATGCCGGGATCTCTCAAGATGGACGGAGGCTGCTGCAGTGAGCTCTGACACCGTGAGGACTTTCCCTTCTTTTGGGCTGTCTGCTCTGACAGATCACACTCAATCCTTGTGGCTCCTCCACACCAGAGCCCGAATCCTGCTTGAAATGAAACTAAATGAAACTAAATGAAATTAAATTAAATTGTTATGTTTGCCCAATTATCCCTTCATAAAAAACCCAAACAATATTTAAGATAGCAGCAATTTTAATTGAATAGTTTAAAAATATATATAAATAAGGGATAATTTGGTTCCAATCATAGCGCATAAGCAGAAGATAACCGCGGGGTACGGAGTGCAGGGTTCTGGGACCCTTCCACCTCACGTACGAGCTTCCAAGTGAAAATTCCCCCCTTATATGCCATGTGCCAATGCCATCTCCTCCTATTTTTGGTTTGTCATCTTTCTATCTCCGCCCTCATCACCACCTTTACCGCGCATGCTCCACCCCTCAGTTTGGTGGTCGCACAAGTCTTTTGGGGGTCGTCTGATGAAGATTTCGTAGTCTTCCTCGGTGTCCTTTAATTCACCTTTGGGTTACACATGCGCACCAAGCCAGTACAATGTAAGCCAAGACTAACATATCACTATATCTACGTATCAAAGCAATAAATCCCTTATAATTAGCATTTTCTGGGACCCAACCAGGTTTTGCTTCCTTTCTGCTCATTTTTAGCAACTATATCTTCAGCTTCTTTCCTCCTGTCCTTGTGAACATCTGCCGGGAGGGGGGGGTGGAGCCCTTCCTCTCCTTCTCTTCTTTGGCATTACAACTTTTAACTACTTTTATTATTCCCAATTAATATAATAATTAATATCATTACTGTACCAATATTGATTATTGTTTCAATTTTATCAGCACGAACCATACCTATTTATCACAAAATGAAACCCTCTCCTGTCAATCCGGTCGCTCCCAGGAGGCAGGGATGGTTTTTGGGATGCGTTTCCAGCATTGCCCTCCTGTGGCTGTGCCGGCGGGACGGGAGCTCCGGGCGTTCCTGCCAGCGCTGCCCCCGTGCCCGCCCTTGGGTGCCTCTGCAGCTGCACCTCCTGCGTGAGAAGCTCTGGATGTTCAGCCACAGTCATTAACGCCAGGGCCACACCTGTCTGTGTCAGGAGAGCTGGGACAAAATGGAGAGGAGGACTCTGGTAACTCCCTTCCCACAGTGATGACTTGGAAGTTGGTGTTTGTGAAGGAAGCCACTGCATGGGGAGTGGGGAAATGGGGGATTACTGTCTCTCCATGAGGAGGAGGGTGCTGCAGATGTGTGTGTGCTGGGCAGGACTGTGGGAAGCTCTCAGTCACAGGTCTGTGCTGTTCCTGCCAGCAGGTGAGCCCGGGAACCTGGAACCCTCAGCCTCACGTTCTTGGCTGATCTAGAAGGAGCACCTTGATTTTTATTGGTATTAAGTAAGCTTTTTTTTTTGTTAATCCTGAGTTGCTTCGTGTCTTGTGGAGGCTTTTGATGTGGAAAGTTGAACTCTGTGTGGAGCTGATGTGGAAGGCAGGAACTGATGGACTCCCACTGGCTCTGTGGTGACACCACACCTGCTGTGCCCCATCACTGTGGCCTCAGCAAAATTCATTTTTGTGCTTTTTACTCACTTATACTCAACCCTGACATCTGCCTGCAGCTCTCCTGCCCTTGTCCCACATGTGGCAATGACTCCTAAGTCCTTTCACACCCTTGCTTGAGCCTGATGCTGCACAAGGAGTGCAAGGCCACGCTCTGTGCTTCCCTTTTGGATTGTTGGAAGCCACTCTCCTGCTTTCCAGCCTTTCTCTGGCAATAATGTGTTGCTTTTGAGTTATGGATCACAGATTGAACAACTTCTGTGCTGCAGAGGAATGTATCAGCTTGTTCTCTGGGGAAGAAGAGTTTGCATAAAGTTGCAGATGATTTGCCCTGAACCTGGAGACTGGAGGAAGAACATCTGTGTCATTTCCCTGCAGCTGACCACAGGCATGTCTTCACTGCCTTCCTCAATGTGTTCTGGCTGTCACCAGCAGCTCTCTCTCTGGGACATAACTTGGGGAGGTAGTCATATTTTAATGTGCTGGTTTATGTCTTACTTGTTACATAAACACTCCTTAAATATTTTTTCAGCACTGAACAATGATTTGTGTTGGAGCATAATTCAGGATTTATTTTTGCTCCCCAGTGAATGAAAGTGGTTGGTGGTTTGCACTGATCCAGCCTTCCCTGTGCTGTGTATGTTTAAGTGCATGATTCAGCTCTCACTTAGGCTCAAGGCAGGGCTCTCAACCAGCTGATTGTATCAGCAAATTTCCCTGGGTGTGTTTCAGATGGCAGACCTGTCTAATCTCCAAAGCTTTCTCCTGTGCAAGTAATATTCTTCCCAATTTACATCACTGCAACTGAGAGGAAATTCAGGTTTTTGGTTGAAGTTTTCTGCCTGGGTGCATTGGGCTGGAAGCTCTGTGTTTACTAAGTTTACTTTTGTATTCAAAAGGTACAGAGCCCAGAATAGAGCTGGTGTGACTCATAGTGCAAACAAACAGCTGGAAACAGTGAACAATACTCAAATCTTCTGGGCCTTCTCACTTGCTCAAGTGGTTTAGTAGGAATCTCAATTTAACAAATGCAAAAAACTTACTTGCCAGTTGCACAGCTAATGCTGGACTTCATGTCCTGGACTCTTGATCTGACTTAGGCAGCTCAGCTGGAATTTTTTTGGATTTGTGGCTTTTCTGTTAAGATGTAGCTGCAGGGAATGCCATTAACTGTGCTGCTCCTCATCCAGGAGCTGAAATAGTTTATGGAGTCACCATGGCTGGGAGAGAAGGAAACTGGCTCTACTGTGCCAAATAACCCAAATAACCTTTGTTTACTGGCTTCTGCAAGGGATGGAAGGAAAGGGGCTGGGTTTAGATTTGTATATATATGAGTTTAGGGCTGTCTGGAGACTGAAAACTGAGCTAATCCATCACTTTAGATATTTTTCAATGCCTGTCCCCTTGGTAACAAAGCTGAAGTCCTGCCAGAGTTATTTTCAATGGTTTACTGAAGAATTATTGATATTCTATACTGGTTTGGCAATGAAGCTGAATGAATAAACAAATATTTCCATTTTCAGGGTGTGCTGTCATCGCTGTAGATCCTGTGCTGAACTTTCTCTGTGTGCAGCAGCATCATGTCCTGAGTTTTGGATTGTCAGGACTCAAGTGGTCCTGTGCTGTTCACTCTCACAGGCTCTAAATTCATCAGAGTTTTTATGGGCAGCAGCAGACCAGAGAATAGAGGAATGGCCACATGGGTAGTCAGACAGTGCAGGTTGTGTTCAAAGAGCACAAAGGGCTGAACCTGAAGCAAGCAAACAACTTCATTGGGGTTTTGTTTGTGTGATCTCTTCAGTGGTGCTGTTATAGGCCTGGGAGTGCAGCCTTTGCTCTGGGCTGTTACTGTGGCAAGCACAACCTGTAGATTTCCTCTCACTGATCATGCCAGGAGGATTATACCCCTTTGCCTCTTGCAAAACAAGGATTTAGGGTTTTCCTGTTGTTGCAGCAGAAATACAGTGGTAATTTACCTCTTCTGGCACTTGGTGTAGGCAGCCTGGAATGCTGTGAGATAAAGGAGGCTTTCTTTTTTGAGAACATATATTGCTGATTATTTGGAGCAGTTCATATTCTCCAGGCAATGTTTGACAAATAAATAAAAGGAAAGAGAGTTAGTTGGGTGGGAATGCAAGTGTGTGCCCCCAAGGTACAAAAGGGATTGGTGCATGAGGGGCATTTTTGCAGCATGACTGTAGTGTGGATACAGACTCCACTCAGATTTACTGTTCTCCTCATATTCAAGAAACTCAGTCTGTATTTGCAACTTATTTTGATGTTCTGCAAGTGGCATCCATTCAAATCAAAAATCCAGCCTTTGCCATGTAGAAAGGCAGGAATTGATCCAGCAGTGAGCAGCAGGTGGTTTGGATGCTCTGTGGTGAAGTGTTGTGTTGGCTGCAGCCCTTCCTGTGTGGGTTTTGTTTATGCAGCAGATTTAGACAAATTATCTGAACCCATCACGAGCTGACGCCGGAGCTGCAAATGAGCACAAGCACACGGGGATGTGGGCTGCCCTTGTGTCTGCCTCATTTAATTCAGCCAAGCCTTCCTGAGCAGCCCTGTGCAGGTAAGTCCTGACTGTATTTGTGGGTATATTCAGGTGTGAATTGCCACAAGTTATTATAAATTAACTGGGCCTCACAAAAATTGTTGTGCTCGTTTTTCTCTTGTTAGTGGCCAGTTACTCTATGAAATAAAGATTTTCTTTCTTTCTTTCCCTGCTGTGAGTATTGGATGGTATTGTCTTGTAGAAAGTTACTTTAGTGACATCATTAAGCTTTAGATGGTGTTAGGTGTGAAGATGTGAGAGTGTATTTGATGTGGAGGAACCACACATGTCCTGTAATGGATTTTGCAGCGTGATGAGGCAGAGTAAGAGATTCCAGGTGCAGTGTCCACAGGTTTTTCCTGAAGGGAGCAGGACTTTCCTCTCAGTGTGGCTGTGCTGGGCAGTGCAGAGCTGGGCAGCTCCTTGGCAGAAATTCAGAGAGTGAAGACAAACAGCCAAAGGGCTGCTGGTGTCAGTCTGGGAGGGCAGAGGTGGCTGTGACAGATGGGAGGGAGGCACAGCACAGGGACGGGTGAGCAGAGCAGAAATGAAGAATTTTGGGAGGGAGCCAAGAGAGCTGGTTTTGTTACAAACTGCAGGGTGGGAACAGGAGAGGTGGCGTGGGTTGGACACCAGGAGAGGCAGGAGCTGAGTGTGGGTCAGAGGGGATGGAGGCTGCAGCAGCAGTCGGGGCTCCCAGCACGGCACCAGGAGGGTGCACAGCAGGGCTGGCATTGCTGAGCTCAGGCACTGGGGCCTCTCTGCCTTTCCTGGCCTTCCCCTGAAGCAAACATCTTCCAGCCTCAGGGAGATCATTCATTGCACACTTCCCTGCAGCAGCAGCTCCAGGCTGCCACTGGGCTGTGGCCAGACACAGACTTTGATCAGTGCTTGCCTTTCCTGTTGGGTGCCCTGGGATTGTTCCTGCAGGCCAGACTCCATCCCAGGGCATTCCTGGGCTGGCCTGTCCTGCTGCTGTGACTGCACATCTGGAGACCATCATGAACTTGTTGTCTTCCAGTGGTTGCTCAAATCATTGGATAATTTTCCCAAGTTCTTGTTTTCATCCCTATTCAGCCAAGTGTCATTTAGCTGATCCATCTGTACTGAAATCCTGTATTCCAAGCCCTTTCCATGTTTTCCTAAACAACTTTCCTTTGCATAAGACATTGGCTGTGCCTAGCACCCTTTCTGGGACCAAGCTGGACACTTTTATGAGCAGCAGATTGAAAAGTGCCTGTTTTCCCTGTCTCCATCAGGACACTCTTTTCAGCAGGGCCCTGGTGATCTCAGCTGGCAAATGCCCTCAGAACAATGTCCAGAGCAAACATTTCTGGGGCTTGATTTAACAATGCAACACTTGCTGCCAGCAGTGATAACCCAAAGCAGCTGTTGGGGTAGATTTACACCTATTCCCTCCAGGAATGGCTCAGATTAATTAATTTTATGAAAGAGCACTGTAATATACATTTATGCCCTGTAGCTCTCCTTCAGTTTTTTGCCTGTATTTATATATTGCAGCTCATTGGCAATGCAAGCTTGGACTTACAAATTACCAAATTAATTAGAAGGCTAAATAAATGCTTTTCAGAAATATTGTATCTACATATATCTGTGGATTGCAATATCCTACGGTGGAATGTTAACAAAGCTTATCCTGGGTCTTTGTGCCTTCAGTCTGTGAGGTTTGCCCAGGTGTGGGACTATACAGGTATTTAATTTAGTAATAAAAAGTCCAGAGTATTTTTCCATTTGGAAAGGACCCATCTCTTTCTAGTGTTATGCAACCCAGTCATTTTGGTTTGGGTTTGCTGCAGCTGCCAAAGCCTTTCACAGCTGCCTTCCTTAGAGTCAGGGTTCCAACATGTTTTTCACTGAGACTTAGACCTCTGACACTCTGAACTTCCTTCACAGAGATGAGAAATACCAGCAGGACTAGCACATTGTTTTTATTGTCTGTTTCAGTTTGAGACTTTCCAGTGAAATTTTCAAAGGTACATTGCCAAGGTGACATTTCAAATTAAAATGCATCAGCTTGGACAAGAGAGCAGCAGAGTGTTCTCGGGAGAGAGGGAAAGAAAATATCCTCATGGAGAGTGGAGAAAGCACAAAGCAGGGTCTGCTCTTTCCTTCGTGGAAGTTTTGTTGTGGAGTTTTATGAGTGGAGGGTTTGGCCTCTTGTTTAAGAATCTTATGAGAGATTCTGACCGTGGCAAGCTCAGCCTGTCAGGAATTGTCCCCTGGGTGTGTTGAGAGCAAAAGTGCCCAGCAGGTCCACATTGTGTGGCTGCTCCATTCCCGAGGGCCACAGGGAAAGGTTCCTGCTCAGGTCACTCACTGCAAACCCTTGGCAAATGTGATAGATGAACTTGCTGCAGTGTGAGATAGTTGGAAGAATAATCTCCTTATTGGTGGCAGATTGTTGGGGTGCTACAATCAGCCCTGTTGTAATTCCTTTGGCCTGAGTAGGTTTGATGGCTCTTGTGTTCCTGTCACGGGGTGTTGCTACACCCTCAGAAAATACTTGGTTGTGAAATTATTGAATTGCTGAATGAGCTTTTGTTCTGTCACCTACAGACTCTGAACACTGTGCTGTGCTCTTGGAGCTGAGCTCCATCCATCAGTGCATCCCCAAACCCTCCCGAGCTGTAGTGCCAGGGCTGTGTGCGAGGCTCATTCGGGTGCTGAGGGTGTTGCTACACCCTCAGAAAATATTTGGTTGTGAAATTATTGGATTGCTGAATGAGCTTTTGTTCTGTCACCTACAGACTGATCGCTGTGTTGTGCTCTGGGAGCTGAGCTCCATGAGTGCATCTCCAAACCCTCCCGAGCTGTAGTGCCAGTGCTGTGTGTGAGGCTCATTCGGGTGCACAGCACGGGCTGAACCCTGCTGCTCTGACAGCTTCAGGGAGCTGAGGGTGCACTCCCCATCCTCAGGCTGCTCCCTTGGATCCTCCTTCCCAAATCTCTCCCTGCACCCCGTGCCAGCTGGAGCCGCCGCGCTGTTCTCTGTGTCTCATCAATTCCCAGTCTCGGCTGACAAACGCTGCCGCTGTTGCTGATTCTCTGAGTTTCCCTGTGCGGGACATTCGGTGCTGTTGCTGATTCCCTGTGCGGGGCGTTCGGCGCTGTGACCCCGCGTGCTGCGGGTAATGGATCGCACATTGCGCTGGGCTCTGGCTCGGCCCAGGCCGCGGGAGGCTCTGGGGTTCCAGCGGGGCTGTTTGCACAAACGCGTTACGCCCCTGGGCTGCCGTGGGGGTGGGTGTGTTTGTCCCGATAAAAGATTGGCTTCTGCCCCTCATCTTCCCCGGCAGCCGCAGCAGCTGGGACTCCCCACAGCTCTGCCGGAGAAGGGAGAAGCCCGTCTGCTCCTGGAAATGGGCAGGAAGGACTTCAATTATCTTTTCCTCACCATTTGCTGCACAATGGCTCTGAAGCTGAACTGTGTCAGCTCCATGTCTGTGGCAGGGCTTGGATATGCTGTTACAGCAGCTCTTGTGCTTTCAGCTGTGGTAAGTGAGGAACATCACAATTAAACACTGAAAAACTTCTGGTTCCAGCTACTTACAGGAGTCCCTCTCCTCTAACTCTTTGTCAGTTTTTAGTGGGAATTTGGTAGGATTCAGGCAGACTGGAATCATGATGATAAAGTTCATTCTTTTCCATCTTCGATATCTGATTTCAGTTTAGGAATCACTTTGATATCTAACTTACTGTTTTGCTTGCTAGCTTGTAACATCCTTTATTTCTGCCTTGAAAACTGAGCATATTTTACTTTTGTCCATCAGCTGCTGTGAACCATCTTCTTTGTCAAAGTACTGAATGCTTCTAATGTAATACTGGAATGTTTTCTTCCCTGTTACCTGATAGCTCTCAAAGGTGTGATGTGACCGATGGACAGACTTCATTGCCAATACACCGGAAATGTTTTATTTCCTTTCAGAATTTCCAAAGTGAATTCTTTTATAAGAAAGTGTTCATTATGTTTATTAAAAAAAAAAAAAGGATATTGCACTGTGTTGATATATTGCATAAGGATGGCAGTAAACATATTAAACCAAAATTGCAGTGTCCTTAGGACAGGATGTTGTGTAAATTAATGTAATTCCTACAAGGGAGCAGTTAAGTAACAGGTCAGAACAGAAGAGCTTTAAGAAGCCTGTTGATTACCTAAATATTCAATGATACTCACAGCATTTTCCATTTGGTTTTAGAAGACCTGTAAATCATGTTTGTGCAGGATGTACAGCAACTGGAGTTAAAAGGGGTTTCTTTCCCACAGCCTGGAATGACAAGCTTCACTTATGTGCCATACTAAAAGTTATAAATTAGTAAGAAAAATACAGAGATTAAAATCGAGAGAGAGAGACAACAGAGTCTAGAAGAGGCTAAGCCAGTAATAAGCCAGGAAGCAGAGGTGATTGGAAGTGAAAATTAACAGTGATCAGTGGAAAGGGATTCTTTCCACACACACCCTTGATTTTTCCCCTTCAAAACTCAGTGCACGAGAAAAAAGGAAACTTTTCACTTTTTGCCTGGCACAACAAGTTAGGAAATGAGAAGCAATTTAATTTAAAGACTTCCTTGTGTCCTGCCCACTGACCAGCACCCTCTGTCTCACCCCCAGCCTGTCAGCATGGTGGAGCACGCCGAGTTTCTGAAGGCTGGGAAGGAACCCGGCCTCCAGATCTGGAGGGTCGAGAAATTTGATTTGGTCCCAGTGCCAAAAAATCTCTATGGAGACTTCTTCACCGGGGATTCCTACCTGGTGCTGAACACCATCAAGCAGCGCAGCGGGAACCTCCAGTACGACCTGCACTTCTGGCTGGGTGAGTGCTGGGAGTGTCCCTGCAGAGACAGCTGGGAGCCCACAGTGAGCCCTGGGCCTCTCTGCTCCAGCCATGGCCACCAAATGTTACCCAAGGAAAGGAAAAGCTGCATGGTGAGAGTGCAGTCTGGGGGTAAATAGCCCTACTTGTGTCAAATATTTGTGTGGTCTCTGCAATAGAGAGTACAGCCACCTCTGATCCTAAACTCTGAACCCTAAAATCCCTTTTCCTGGGCAATAGGACAGGTAAGTTCTGCAGGGTTCACAGGGAAGACAAGATTTCAGATTAAAAGTCTGGCTGAAATCCTTTCTGCCTGAGAGGAGGGAGGTCAGGTGTGTTCCTCCTGATCAGGGTTTTTCCCTCTCCCAAGTGCCCTCTGCTGTCCATGTCACAGAGTTCTGTGCCACGGCTTCCCCACAGCCTGCAAACCCCAGGCTCTTTGACAATATCACAGTTAAATCTGCTTTGTCCTCGTGTGTTTGCACAGTTGAATGCAGAGGCAGACCCTGCATCCCCTCCCTATGTCTCTCTCCACGTTTCAGGTGATGAAAGCTCTCAGGATGAGCGTGGGGCTGCTGCCATCTTCACTGTGCAGATGGATGAGCACCTGCAGGGGAAGGCTGTGCAGCACCGCGAGGTGCAGGGCCACGAGTCCCCCACCTTCCTGGGCTACTTCAAATCTGGCATCAAATACAAGGTGGGTGACAGCTGACCCGAGTCTGCAAGAAATGGCATCCTGCCCAGTCCCCAGGAGAGTGAGAATTGCACTTTTTCCAACTGCTTAAAAGCCATTCTCAGCCAGATGTTTTCAATGAGTTGGAACTGAGCAGGGTGGAGAACAGCAGATCCCAGTGGGAGAGATTTGGCTGAGTTAATAATACACAAGGAAAGCCCCAGAAAGTTTTAGGAATCGAGGTTTTGTTTTTCTTCAAGAGGCAGAGGAAAGAACAGTCCCAAGGCACCTGGAATGAATTTAAGAAGCAGCAAAGTTAATGGGAAACGCCTACCCAGGAGATTTGATTTCTCCCCACTTGCATAACAGTTCGACCTTGCAGTCTCTGTGCTTAGCCCACCCTCCCAGCATGTGCAATGTTTTGGTAAAGGAGATGAACAGTAGTGGGAGTTACTCCTCCCTGCCATCACAATAAAGTGGGATAGAAGTGAAAACATGCAGTCAAGCAGTTGTGTCTGTTAGGAATCCAAAGGCACAAGGAAAGTGATAGCAGGTCACATGCTTGCAAAGTGCTGACATTTCCTCATGTCTGAGACTTTCCTGATCTTTCTGGTGTGTTTATTTCCCACTTGCTTGTTGTTACTTTCGTTCATTTAAAGTTGATTATGCTCTTTTTGAGGGGAACTGACATGGGTCCTCTTGCCTGCATTGATAAATAATTCCCAGTTCTATCAGCAGAGAAAGTGAATCCTGAGCTTAGGATAATTCCTGGTTGGCAGGACATGATATCCACATGGGAATACACTCCTCCCCCAGCCCTGGTGTGAATCCTTGCTCCTGTGTTTCCCCCCAGGCTGGTGGTGTGGCTTCTGGCTTCAGGCACGTGGTTCCCAACGAGGTCACTGTGCAGAGGCTGCTGCAGGTCAAGGGCAGGCGGACAGTCCGGGCCACGGAGGTCCCTGTGAGCTGGGACAGCTTCAACACAGGAGACTGCTTCATCCTGGACCTGGGCAGTGTGAGTACCACGACAAAGGCAGGGGTGGCAGAATTCAGGAGGCAGGAGATGTCTGACCTTCCCATGAGTTTTATTTTCCCCTGCTCTGCTGAAGCCATCTCAGTGCCGAGCATCGCAAAACACTGACATTGTTCAGTCCCAGCTAAGTCCTGTCTCACCTAGGGAGGTGCTGTCATGCTCTGACACAACTTTCTCCTTCCTCAGAACATCTTCCAGTGGTGTGGCTCCCAGAGCAACCGGCAGGAGCGGCTGAAGGCCACGGTGCTGGCCAAGGGCATCCGGGACAACGAGCGCAACGGCCGCGCCAAGGTCTACGTGTCAGAGGAGGGATCCGAGCGCGAGGAGATGCTCCAGGTTATTCCCTCTGTGCCTTTGTCCCTGCTGGAGTGGCAAGTGGGGTGTGAAAGAAGGGTGGGGTGGGTGCTGTGTGTGGTATAAACACACAGCTCCGTGCAGAGCTGGTCCTCTGCCCCACTGGGACTTCAGAGGGAATTTACGTGATTGATCTGGAATTCTCTTCCACTCATTGTCTTGACTGGAGCACCTGGGAAGGAAGATGCTCTTGGACTGGCTGGTAATGATTTCTCTCTCCCTCACAGGTTCTGGGACCAAAGCCCAGTTTGCCAGCAGGAGCTTCTGACGAGACCAAAACAGACACAGCCAACAGGAAGCTGGCTAAGCTGTACAAGGTAACGAGGAACCCTGACATAACTCTGGGGGGAGTGGGGTGGTCTTTGTGAAATTGGGTGGAGGTGCAATAGCAGAGAGGAGCTGAGCTGCTCTGGGTCCTACTCCTGCCTCATTCTGCTTCTTAACAAGTTTTATGTATGAACCTTGGTTGCTTAGACTGCATGTCCATGTACTTTCTGTTGGTTTGTCACCACTTATGATTGTAGTGAGACAGCTGGGACTTGCAGGAACTTTTGAAAGAGAGGTGGAGTGTGAAACAAATAAGGGAAAAAAGGGAGTCTTCCTCTGTGCTGTCAGGTAATGTGTTAGTAAAGTGACAGGAAAGAACTAGAAACAGTGAGCCTGAGAAGCAGGACCTGCCCCTTTCCAACACCCAGATGAAGCCATGACTTGGAAGGTGCCATTTGCCATCAGCTGTGTGAGTGGAGAAGAGTGTCCAAGACTTTTTGGGAGGAATCTTCTCTAAGCAGCCACTGGTATCCATGGGGTGAATATCTGCTAAGATGGTTTGTTATGTGGCACTTTATGCATCAGTCAGTAGAGAAACTCAGATTTTTAACCCCACTTGATGCACGGAGGCTGTTCCAGTTACCCTTCAGTCCCTGTATGCTGTTGGCTTGCTTTAGAAGATATTTCCTTGGCACTGAGAATATTTCCCATTTTGGACCAATCTCTTTTGGTCCCAGCAGTTTGTACTTTGCTAGAAATAATTGAAATCTTCAGAGTAAGTGTTATGTTTTTGCCATATTGTTACTGTGTCAGAGGTATCCTGTTTGAAAACAATAGTGCTTGCAGCAGCCAGTGCATTTAAATGCATTTCCCTTCCCCTCCCTGAGTTCTGAGCTATGGCCACGGAGCAGCAGGGAGCAGAGGGTGCCTTATGTGACCTCTGTGCTGTGTTGTCACAGGTCTCCAATGGGGCTGGGAACATGGCAGTGTCCCTGGTGGCAGATGAGAACCCCTTCTCCCAGGCAGCCCTGAGTACAGATGACTGCTTCATCCTGGACCACGGCACAGATGGAAAGATCTTTGTTTGGAAAGGTACCTGAGAGAACTGGGAGAACAGAATTCATATCATAAATAGAAGGCAATTGTTGTCTCTCAGCCATCACTACAGGCATGAAAGAGATCCAGCAATGGTCATTTGTTATATGGCATCATTTATCTGGAAGGCTGGGCCCTTCTACTGTGGTAGAAGGTACCTGGGACAGCTTCTTCTCTGGGTAAAAAATCCTGACCCCTTTTCTTTCTATTTTCATTAAAGGCAAAGGTGCCAACTCTGAAGAGAAGAAGGCAGCACTGAAAACAGCCTCAGAGTTCATTGACAAGATGGGTTATCCCAAACACACCCAGGTAAGGACCTGTGGCAGCACTGGGGTCACTTTTCTGCCACATGGGCACAGCTGGTAGTTAAAGTTTCCTCCTCTCAGATACTCTTTTACCTTTTCCATGACTTCTTCTAAGAATGAAGAAAAGTAGATAAACCTGCTGTTTTCAGGGAGATGATTCTAAAGGCTCATTCCTTTCAGATCCAAGTCCTCCCTGAGAGTGGTGAGACACCTTTGTTCAAGCAATTCTTCAAGAACTGGCGGGACAAGGACCAGACAGAAGGGCTGGGGCAGCCTCACGTGTCTGGCCACGTTGCCAAGATCGAGCAGGTCCCTTTCGACGCTGCCACCCTGCACAGCTCCAAGGCCATGGCTGCCCAGCACGGCATGGAGGATGATGGCTCTGGCAAGAAACAGGTCAGTGATGGCACAATCCCCCTGGGAAGCTTCCCAGACTTTTCTTTGCTACTTGATGGCATTGCTGCAAGAGCCAGGAGGCCAGAGAGCCATCAACGCTGAGGTCTTGTAACTACTGGGGGAACTTCTGACACCAGAAATAGCAGCAGGGTCGTGAAAGCACTGCAGAAAAGCAGGGTTGATTGTGATTCCACAATTTCCCAGCATTGTCGACATGGGTTTATTCCTCCTCCTCCTGATTATTCTCTCTATTGCCATCGCATATAGGAATGTCTTGGAGCACCTGGGGTCATGACTTTGAGCATAGAAGCGAGGGTGGAGCTGGGCTTGACCGGGCTGGGGGCTGTCCAGAAGCCCACAGCGGGCCCGGCCGAGGTTTGGCAGTTTAAAAACTCCTCGGAAAGCCTCAAAGCTCCGTTCGGGAGCGGATGGGAATTGTCCCGTCAGGTCCCGGCAGAGGGCGCGGCAGCACCGCCGGCTCCGGGATGCGGAGTTCGGGGATAGTTCGGGGATAACTCGGGGATAGTTCGGGGGTAATTCGGGGGTAATTCGGGGATAACTCGGGGATAATTTGGGCCGGCGATGGGGTCGCTCTGTAGCGCCTCTGCTCCTCCTCTGCCAGATCTGGAGAATAGAAGGCTCCGAGAAGGTGCCGGTGGACCCCGCCACATACGGGCAGTTCTACGGCGGGGACAGCTACATCATCCTGTACGATTACCAGCACGACGGGAAGCGGGGACAGATCATCTACACCTGGTACGGGACTTACCCTGGGCAAGTCAGGAGACGCTGGGGCTGCGTGGGGCTGCGAGTCCACTCGGAAAATCGATCACTGCTGGTTCTCACTTCCAGAGGATCTTTGGGGGATAAAGTCTCACCCTGGATAACTTTCCCTTGCAAACAAAACGATACCAGAGGTCTGGGATGTTTCAATTGAAGTGGAACAATGGAGGGAATTGCTGTGTGAACTTTTTTTTTTCCATTCCGCCCCCCACCCCGGTTATTACTCCCTTCTTTGGACCAAGCTCTTCTTATCTAGGAAAGTGCTGCTTATCTAGGAAAGGTTCTTATCTCCCCCTGTACTCACTGTGCTACAATAGCGGATAAGGAATTTCTCCTTTGTGTTGAAGGAAGTGCTGCAGAGATTTAGTAACAAAGGGTTCCCTTACTCCTCTTGATCTCTGTAAGGTGTATGTGGGGGGAAAGGCTGAGAATAAAGCTGGGATTTGGCCTTGTTCTCCAGGCAGGGCGCCGACTCCACACAGGATGAGATTGCAACCTCTGCATTCCTCACAGTACAGCTGGATGAGGAGCTGGGAGGCACCCCTGTGCAGGTAAAGAGACCCAGCAGAAACCAACCCCATCACTGGGGGCATAAAGTGTGTATATGTATATGTATATATTTATATATATATATGTATATGTATATATTGAACACCTGGCCCAGCTGGGTGCTCTGTGAATATTCCAGCTCGACAGACAATTGTAAAAGCCTTTTCTGGTTAGTCTTGCACTCCTCAAAACTGACAGGAAGTTTCTTTTTTTCAGAAACGAGTAGTGCAAGGCAAAGAGCCCCCTCACCTGATGAGCATGTTTGGTGGAAAGCCCTTGGTTGTTTACAAGGGTGGAACCTCAAGGGAAGGAGGCCAGACTGCCCCTGCGGCAACGCGGCTGTTCCAGGTGCGCTCCAGCACCTCCGGAGCCACCAGAGCAGTGGAGGTACGTGGAGGGACAGTCAGCCGTGGGGTGGTGTGTACAGCCCATGAAGGGAACAGGATCCCCTGGAGATTTCAGTTCCCTCCATGGAAGAGGATCTTGGGCCAGGACACGGGTTCAGAGCCCCACTGCTCTGAGAGAAAACACACACAAACACCTCTGTGCAACGACAAAGGGGAGAGTAAATCCTGCTGAGGAGAGGACAGTGGTTTATGGCTGCAGGAACTCCCCACGTTTCCAGCTTCAAGAGCCCTGTCCTTGTTGACACAGAGGGGTTCATGTTAATGATTGATCAGTGTTGGCAGCAGGGACTGCTCTGCCATGGGCTCCCTGGTGAGGTCCTCAATCTCCTGCCATAACCACCAGGACTGACACAATGATAGCCAGGCATTCCTGCTATAGATCATGTGTACCTGTAATCACATACTGAAAGAGTTATTTACTCTTCCCATGTGGAAAATCTAACTCATCACTTGGATACAGGGAATACACAACACATCTGACAGCTTTACACGCTCATATGGAAAATCTTGTTTGCAGTTTATTCAACTGTAGGTTCTGGTTTGATTTTGAAGTAACGGGCTCCCTGTAGAGGATGGTTACACCTGACACCTGCAGTGTTCCTTCTTTTCAGCTGGATCCTACAGCCAGTCAGCTGAACTCCAATGATGCCTTTGTCCTGAAAACTCCCTCTGCTGCCTACCTGTGGGTTGGCCAAGGAGCCAGCAACGCTGAGAAATCAGGAGCACAGGAGCTGCTGAAGATACTGGGAGCTCGCCCAGTACAGGTTGCTGAGGGCAAAGAGCCAGGTGAGGGGGTCACAGTGGAGTCTGAGATCATTTTGTGTAGCTGCACATCCTCAGCAATTATTTAATGAGTATTCTGTCTCCCAGAACAAGATGTGGACATGGACAGAGGGGCTTCTCAGGCTATTTTCATTGTTTAACAGCACTCTCATGTATGTCTGCAGGCCACTGGGACTTTCTGACCCAGAAGAATGCTTCAAGTCCTGCCCAAACCATAACCCTGGTGTGGTTCCATGAACAGGAGAAGCATCAGTCTCTCTCTCTGTTTTCCAGACAATTTCTGGGCAGCGTTGGGTGGCAAAGCTCCGTACCGCACCTCGCCCCGCCTCAAGGACAAGAAGATGGACACGCACCCCCCGCGCCTCTTCGCGTGCTCCAACAAGAGCGGCCGCTTCACCGTGAGTGTCCGGGGGATTCATCCAGCACCCACCTGCAGTGGGGAGAAGCTCAGGCCCAGCTGCTCTGAGCCCCCCAGCAGCTTACACCTGATCTTTGTGTGCTCTGTCCTGTGCAGATAAAGTAAATGAAGCCTGTGTTCATCTGAACCCTCTGTTTTCTAGATTGAAGAAGTTCCTGGAGATCTGACTCAGGATGACCTTGCCACAGATGATGTGATGCTCCTGGACACATGGGATCAGGTATGTCATGTTTACAGGGGGACAAGGGGAGCAAGGCATAGGCACAGATTGGCTTTTGATTGAGACCTGAACCACAATGGCCAGAGGTGCTGTTGTATTACAGATTCAGCATACAAGGCAACTCAGAGCTGAATTTTGATGTTTTATGGAAAAATGTTCATACATCTGCTACTTTCCCCTGATATTAAGCTAGTGTAGAATTTGTTCAAGAATCTACAATTCATGTAGATAAAATGCAGGCAAAAAACTTCCCATTATTGACCAATAGAGCTTTGGTCATGTTGGTCGACAACCTAAGCACACCCAACATGAGGATTTTCTGGTTTGTGTCATGCTCTGTTCACTGAGGCTTCATCTAAATTATCCCTTCATAAAGAGAATGATTGTTGCTGAAGTAATTAATATTTTTATCTTTAGGTCTTTGTATGGATTGGGAAAGATGCCCAAGAAGAAGAAAAGACTGAGGCACTCAAATCTGGTAATGTCACATTTTCCTCTCTGAACTATCCCTTTCTCATTTTCCCACTGTGTGATCATGACTCAGGCAATTCATATTCTGACAGGCATAGATAAAACCATAGGGTCCAAACTTTCAGCGGGTGTTTTTGTTCAAATGGCCAGTGTGAAGCTGCCTCTCTGGCAGCCCTTTAGCCCCAGCTGAGCTGCTGCTCTGCAGGGCTGGTGCTCAGTGAGCTCCCTCCCTGTGTCCCCAGCCAAGCGCTACATTGACACAGACCCCTCCACGCGGGACAAGAGGACCCCGGTGACCATTGTCAAGCAGGGCTTTGAGCCTCCCACCTTCTCTGGCTGGTTCCTGGGCTGGGATGATGACTACTGGGCTGTGGATCCCCTGCAGAGAGCAATGGCAGATGTGGATGTGTGAGCAATGTTTGAAACAGAGCAAGTTCAGTGCCTTCAATGCCTTCAAGAGCTCCTTCCTCCTGCAGGATGTATGTTAACGAGGGAATGATGTTAATAGCCAATTAGCTGTGCAATAATTTCCGAAAACAATCATGACCAGTCATTGACCCTACTCCTTGCTTTGATTATATTTAATACAATAAAGCTTGTATGAAATATGGGAAGAACAGAAATGGTGGGATTTGTTACGAAGAGGAAAACATTAAAGAGCAGCTGTAGATCTCATGTTTGAACACAGCTTAGAAACCAAAACCTTCTTTGTGCCATCTTTTGCACATGGACTTTTTAGTAAAATGTTACAGAAATTATTTTGAGGAGTTTGGAACTGCTTTGCTTTCCCCTCTTCAGAATTATACGCATTTGAGACCCCGATAAACAGTATTTTACTCTTTCAGAAATTCACTCATTACTAAACAGCAAGTTTTTTTATTCAGGATGAGAGAAAAAAAGCATCTTGTGCTATCAACAAGAATTCACAAGGGGTGGCACCTGCAGCAGCAGCGGGAGTTACAGGGTGACTCATCTTCCCCAAGGATTAACCTGGAGCTCTGCTGTGGCTCTGCTTCCCACTCCAAGTGCCTGAGCACAGCAATGCTAATTATTCTAGCTTTGTTAACTGTTTCTCCCGCTCCCAGCCAGAAGTTAAGCTCAGCTTACATCAGCTGCCACCTTGACAAACAGAGAGTATATTGCTTTGGTGATGCAGAGGAAAACCTGCCCAGCAGACAGGCAGAAAAACAACAGCACTTGGGCATCTCCTGCCAGTGACAAAGGCACAGCGTGTCGAGGCACAGGTACCCAGGCCTAAATCACCTGTAAATACAGAGCTGATTGGAGCAGAAAGGGCATAAGAAACTACTTATGGAGTAAGGCTGGCCAGTGGGAGAAGGGCACTTACATCAGTGATCTTGGTATTTCAGTTCCACTGCCTCGTCCCAGATTTTATGGATGTCAGACTCAATGCTGGTGGCAGCCTGACGAGTCTTAGTCTTCCCTACGCTGTCTCCACCGCTTCTGTTATTAATCCGTTCTACAGGGGTACAAAACAGGAAGTTTAACAGCTTGGGTTATGTGAGCTGAGGCCCAGCTGCTTTGAGGTTGAAATGTAAGCCCTTATTGACACAACAACCACTCCAGGTCTGCACAGAGCAGCACCAACAGGTAAAGCACCAGTGCAGCGCCTTCTGTCAAACACCCTCATCCCTGCTGCTAGTTACAGACGTGTCATTTCCTAGAGAAATATGGTTGTAGATCTGGATAAAATGCAGCACTTTGGTTTTTAAAACATATTTTTAGGAGAAACAGATGTAGAGCCTTTTCAGTGCTTTAAAGCAGTGCAACTCTATGCAGACACAGCTTCATAACAACGGCAGCCCATCAGTGACCACAAGCACGTTGTATCCATAACTACGGCATGTTTGTACAATTCCTGGGTGGCAGAAAGTCAGAAAGTTTCACTAACAGATGTTTCTCATCAATGGGGACTGGTTTAGAGAACACAAGCCTGATTTTCAGGAGCCCCCAGGACACTATTCCACTTCCCTTGTAGGACTACAGACCCATTTTGTAGAAGGAATAATCCCAAATGTTGGATCATCTCTACCACAACTGGCTTTTTATTTGAAAACAAAGTTTTGGATTAGAGGTGTTCCATCCAGGACAATATGGATAAAGTTTATTTAAGATCACAACCTGCTTGTACTCCTTCTGAGAGGCTTTCAACTTCAGATATTGCAATTGTCCACATTCACAAACATTACATACAAGTTCTATAACACACTCAGTAAAACAAAAAGGTTCCTCAGGAAACCCACTTTGCTAACACTGCCACAAGCTACAATACACGGGGAACTCAGTGCTGCAAACATGGGCTGACCCCGAGCTCGCCCTCCCAGTGTCCCTACTCCGTCGAACCTAGGAGGCCCTGCATGATGTTTATGGGCAGGGGGAAGACGATGGTGGAATTCTTCTCGGCAGCGATGGTGGTCAGGGTCTGCAGGTAGCGCAGCTGGAGAGCAGCAGGAGACTCCGCGATCACCATGGACGCCTCCTTCAGCGCCCTGGACGCGTTCATCTCCCCCTCGGCCGCGATCACCTGCGGAGGCAAACGGCTCAGACTGAGCTCAGTCCTCAAACTGAACCCCAGACAGGAGGAACAGGGAATGCACAGGCTGATCTCGGCCCTAGGCAGGTATCACCCTGCTCAGTGACCTGCCCTGGGCAGGTGCTTCACAAGCTGCTCCTGTTTGCTCTCCAGGCCCCAGTGCCTGGTATCCTCCCATCCAGAATGCAGGATCACAAAAGCTGGCATCAGGTCTTGAGAATGCAATGCAAGTATTTATTCTATCTTCAAAAGCTTTTGGGCTTCTTCCAGCACTGCCTCTCAAAACCAGAGGCACTCCCCACAGATAGCTGAAATTACTTTCTCCCTCCAGCTGTACTTTTCTGTATCTACAAGGGCTTGAGAGGGAATGGTGTATTTCTTTCTTGGGAAAAACCAAATCCAGCCCCCAGGCTGATGTCATTACCTTGGCTCTTGCCTCACGGGCAGCCTCTGCTTCTGCAGCCATGGCTCTCTGCAGCTGGACAGGTAACTTCACATCCTTGATCTCCACACGTTCCACCTTAATGCCCCAATCATCTGTTGCATCATCAAGTGTGACCTACAGAAGGCAGGACAGGTAAGTGAAGCCACACACCTGCCTCAAACTAATGCCCAAATATGAAGAATGACCAATAAACCAAATGAATTCTCTTCAAATTCTCAGACCTTCAGGGCTTTGGTATTTGTAGTACGATGTGACAGCTAAAAGAGCACAACTGTTTTAAAGTAACAAAAACTCCCAGAGCTTGATTAATGAATTGAAGGAGTTCCGTGGCACGGTTTTCTTCCACAGTGAAGGGCTGACACAAGGATCCAGGGAAGCCATCCTCTCCTGTATCCCTCATTCCCACGTGCTAGCCCCACTGGCCATTAGTGCTTTAGTCCCTCATTCTTATTTTACAGAGTGCCCTCCCAAGAGATCTTGTCAGGGCTTTGCCTACAGCTCCAAATCACAACTGATCACTTAGAGATAAAATAAATCCCCACCTTGAAGTGATCCATGGGATTGCTGCTTTACCTGCTGTGTGATGGATTGCTCCAAGATGCTCCTACCTGCATGCTGCGGGCAATTTCCTCACGGTCAGAGAGGATCTCAGAGAGGCTTTTGGTGCCCAGGACGTTCCTCAGGGTGGTCTGAGCCAGGAGCCGGGTGGCTGAGTCGGCGTTGGTGACGTTTGCCACGGCTAGGGTGGCGTTCTGCACCCTGTAATAAACCACTCCATCCACGTTGACTGTCACCGAGTCCTTGGTCAGGATCTGAAAAGCAGTGGGGAAAGTACAGAATATTCCATAAATACAAGGTTCATTATTAAGACAATCACGTATTTGTTTTGCTACACTGAGTCCTGGTTTCCCACTGTCTTGAAAACAAAAGTCCTTATACACATATACTGCATGTGAACGTGTCCCAGTGTTCACAAACTTCCCAGTACAGCTCTGCAAAGCTGAGACTAAATATGGGATTAGAAATTTCTCAGTGAAAAGCACATTCCATTCACTTTGCCCCAATGTTATTTTTAACCCACTTCCTCGAAATCACAGAGGAATCTGCAAGTCATATCAACGACAGGAAAAAGAGAAAAGGCAGAAATTATTTACTCTGAAATTCATCTTCACCTGAGAAGGTTTAACCAGTGATTCTGGCAAGGAATCACACCCAGGCAGGTCCCCGTGCTGCCTTTCAGTGAGGTTTCCCCAGGGCTGTGTGAGGCAGCCTGACAGCAGGGCCGTGGGACTGTGCTGCACAACTGCAGCTCCTGGGACAGGAGGGTGGCACTGCACAGGGGAGCTCAGAGAACCTCATTCCATGGTACACAATTCCCTCCAAGATTCACCTGCCCTGTCCCTTCCCAGACTACCTCTTTTAGCAGGCTTTTCATAACACAAAGCTAAAGAATGAGTAGCATGCACAGAAATCGTGTTCAACAAATAAAAATTGATTTCTGCCTCTATGTAAGGAGCACAAACAAACCTAAATCCATAAGTGTAATTTAATCAAGTCAAAAGAAAAACTGGATTACTGATGGCCTCACTAATGGTACATCAGCAGCTGCAAGCACATTCTGCCTGCCAGTGATTAGGTTTCTCCCAATTACCCTTTGGAGTGCACCAGGACAGCTGCCATTTGTCTCAATCTACAACTAACCATGAGCAAAAAACCCACAGTAGATCTGACAGGAAACAGATGCAGCACACAGGTTGAAGGGAGCATCTCTGTGTCTCAAAATGCACCTGATACAGGGGTGATACAGTTATAACCATCAGGACACAATTGTTCACTAACTTATTTTCAGAGGGACACTTGGGTTTCATTCTTTTGTTATCCATTGAGTTGGCAGCACTGAGTTCAGCTGGCTTAATGCTCTGGAGACATTCTGCTATAAAGTTAGGATGTCCAAGGAAAATCAGACTAGAAATCAAAGTAATTTTTTTGTTCTTTAGGACGTGCCATGAGTGGCAGCACCTTCATCATGTTCCTGTGCAGGGCAGGGCACAGGAGCCACGTGCACACCAACCCAACAAAGGGAGCTGACCACTCATTCCCCCAGTAGCTATAAATAGCATTTGATGTATATTCCAATTTCATCCCATTACTTGAGCCAGTTTATACATGTAGATAAATTGGCACAGGACAGATCCCTGCTGTGCCTGGAAATCTTCCAGATTTCACAGAGGCAATTAGGGAATGTTGTATGAAGCCCAGCAGCCTTGGTTCCAAACCCCTCCCATTCCAGCTCTCAGGCAGTATTCAATTATCTCATTTGGTCCTCAGAGCATCATCTGTTTTCTTTCAGTGCTCTTCCCTTACTGGATGACATTTCTAAGGGATATATGTATTCTTTACAATACACTGCACCTGCACAGGGAATCTGTATTCAAACTGCACATTACCCAATACTGAGAGGGGAGAAGGAAAAGCAAAGTGCATGAAATTCTGCAAGGACTTTAGTAGATGCAAAGGCAAATGCAAACTCACCTCCTGAGGAGGGATATCAAAAGAGATGGTTCTCATATCAACTTTGATGAAGCTGTCTGTGCAAGGCAGGACAAAAAACAAACCTGTGCCAAAAAATCCATTCAAGAAGGTGTGAAAATGGATCATTAGAGCAGACAAAACTTGTTACTGCAATAAGGTGAAATCCCAACTGTTGTGGCTGTGCAGCTCTTTGTGAGGAACTCAGCAGCACAACACTTGTTAGTGGCTTCCAAACCAAGGAAAGATTTTCCAAAATGCATGCTAAGAAACTTCAATTTATCTGGGTATCACTTACATAGAGATTTTTAACATTTGGAAATAAAACAGCCCCAAAACTATTAACAACTACTTTTAAAAATGTTCCCCACATAGTTACTTGTGGGGCCTAATTCTGGCAAGCACCAATCTCCTGTCTTCTGTTCTGGTGGCTCAGTGAGATTCTTCAGCTTTCCAGCAATGTGGAACATGGAGGAAATGGAGGAAGAAAATGGAGGAAGAAGCCATTGCCCCTTGCTGTCACTTTGAGCAGCAGGAGCAACAGCTGAAAATAACATTCTTCCAGGTCTCAGAGTTTCTAACAACTTGTCAAAACTATCAAATACTCCACTGGCTTCTGTTACTTTTGAAGGATATTGAGGCTTTCAGACTCATTAGGTTTAAGTGATACATCAAACTTCTTTTTTCAAATAACCCATTTGATGCCATTATTCCTCCCTTTACATTTAGTGCTTTTGATTCTGCCTGCAGATCATATATTAACAAAGGAGAGCTGAGTAGAATTAAGTTTGGCTGCCTTCTCAATCCAGAGTACAAATCAGAACTTTATGAGCTGCAAGAGACCCACGAGGCTCATAAATTCCTGTTGTAACACATCCTCTTACTGGAAGTTACAGAATTCTTGAGAAATCCATTTGCCACTTTCCTGCAATGTCTCTACACCATGATTGTTTTGCTGATGACTAATTGGAGCAAATTGCTGTCCAGGACATACCTGGTCCCTTTGCTCCCCCTTTCAGGATGCGTCCAAGGCGGAAGATGATGGCTCGCTCGTATTCCTTGATAATCTGGAACAGATTGTTGGACATCATGCACATGATGGATTCCAAATTCTGTACACACCAGGCTAGGACAGTCTTGAGTCTCAAATTTAATACACACTTCTCTACTGGCTGCTTTTGGGAATTTTAGCTAAAACTTTATCGTTAAAAAGCAAAGAGCAAAAGGAAAAAAATCAGGACAATAGTCCACAAGAAATATTCCTCAGACTCTCAACAGGATGGCACCTGGGCAGGTTCAGGCACCAGCAGAGCCATCAGGAATATCCTGGCAACAGCACAACAAAGTGCAGCATTTGTGACCCAGCAGGGATTTTTCCAGCAGTTGATGTTTACAGTTTCCTGTCTGGAAAGTGCAAACATCAACCTCAGAGCGATCGCAGACAACACTGTGTCTTCAAATGTGTCACGTGCAGACACATCCATGTACATAATTACAGATTTCTATTTACATACTTCATATTTACATGAGTACTATACATGGAGACATCTTTAAAAAAATCAGTTCTCTAAGAGTAGCTATGGGTTCTTGCAATTATTCTGATCCTTCAAATGAGCTTATTTAGTAATGACAGCTGGGCAGATGTAGTGAAGACCCCAATGCAGGAATTATTTTTTGTTTGAATGCACTGCAGTGCTGGGGTCTACTATAGCTCAAGAAAGAACAGAGCTAGATTAATTTGTGCTGATTTTCTCAATAAATCCAACTGAGAACAGTAATAGCCACAGTGCATTGCTGAAAGTTTTAATCCACCTTAGCAGTGAACGATTTTACCTTTATGCACATCCATACTGATATAGGAAATGTAATAACAGTGAAAAAAATCGAGGCCATCACCAGGATCCATCCACATAAACCGAGGCCATCGTCGGGATCCTCTACAAAAGAGCAGAAATTGTTATTTTTTAAAACCAAGAGTGCCTAATAAAGTGCCTAAATTGGATATTTACGTTAAATGTTCCTAGAAATAAGTCACTGCTAGCACTACTCCTCTGGCCAAATACATTAGGTTTAGATCAGAAATCAAATTAAAAGCCAAATTCTGCTTTGATTTTCATTGGTCTCTAAGGTGTACAAGACAGCTGAGGGCAGAATGCTGTCCAAGCAGCATTTATGTAGAAGTGTACCAACAGTGAAGTTTCAATTCCCAAATGCCTTTCTCTCCCCCAAGTTCTTCCAGCAGGATGACTCACAGGCAGCAGTGGAAATCGTGCTCCTTTGTTTTCTGACAAGTCACAGGAACCTCATGTGAGGGGCAGAACACAAATGCCCCCCCAGCCTGCCAGCTCTGGGACAGCATTGCTGGGACCTGGGCTCTGCTCCAGCTCTAAGGGGTGCACATCTAAGGAAACCACAATTCTCACACCTGTTGGATCTGGGAAGTTGGATAAGATGAGGTGCAAGATTAGCTGGACATGAAATAAAACCTCCATAAAGAATTTCTTGCCCAGAAACTCCTCATGCCTTATTCCTCTGTCAGTGGAAGACACCTGAAGGTAACTCTGGGATCAAATAACGAGCTGGGGGTTTCAAAAGCTACCCTGCTAAAGCCGTGCCAAAATGTGGCCTGGGAGGCATTCACAGGGCTACAGGAAGTTTCTTATCCTGCCAGCTGAGACTCCTCACGGGCTGCCAGGAGCCTGCTGCCAAGCAGGGATGTCCCTGGGTTTCACCCTCCTACTCTGGAGATTTGGAATTTCATGTAGAAGTCACACCTCAAATTATGTCAAATTGCAAGATTGAGCAAAGAGGATGCTTTATTTAGCACCAATGTGTTGTTCTTCACAATACAAGAAGGGAGAGAGATGCTGTCTAGTGGAAAACTCTGTGAGATACAAGAAACATGCCTGGCATTTGTGGGATGAGCTGGTTCTGCAGCTCCTGGAGGTGATGCCCATCCCTGCCCGCCCCACAGGCTGAAAACAAGGACAGTCTCCCTAAACCTGCCACTGGAATTTTCTCTGAGCTAAAAGGCAGGCAAGCCCTCACCTTGGATTTATAGCCTGCTGTGGTGGGCAAGTCTAAGCAGGCTATAAAAAAATGCAAATATTCTTGAGCAGCCTTTTTGAGAAATAAACCACAAGGAGAAGGACTATTAAAAAAATAAAAACAAAAACTTAATTGAATCAGCCTTTAATGCCTTTAAGGCTGACTGGAACAGTTGCCATTACTTTAGCAAGAAATTATCACTTGGGCCATCAAACTGTATTAACAATTTATAACACACACTTAGTGCTGGAGGCTAAGATGGAAGGGGAAAGTTCTCATTACAGCTTGAGGTGTGGCACATGGTTCATTTGTGATTTATTTCCTTCTGCAAAGACTCCACAATCCAAACAAGCACACCACTCTCAAACAGCAAAAATGTGCCCTGATGAAAACAAAACGCCAATTTCAAAGTGAATTACATGTCTTCACAGATGCTTCGCAGAGCATTTCAGATGGGAAAACCCCAAAGTTTTGACATCCAATAACCAAAACTACGTCTCATGCCACTTACTCCAGATTTTATTGTGATCACATGAGAGCTGCAGGAGAAACCACCCCAGCAGTGTGTTCAGGAAAGGCTTGCAGAGACAAGACTGACACCAATGGGACCGTGGTGAGGTATTAATAACTAACATAGTTACACATGAAATGGAGATCCTCTGCAAAGATACCAGAGCCAGGATGTGCCACTGGGCACCAGGGCCAAAGAGATCCACAGTTATTTATACAACAACTCAAATTACCCAGCCAAAGGCTTTGTACACAAAGCTTTCTTATAAATACATTTCCTTCTCTGGCTGCAAACGAGAAAAGCATAAAATAAATCAGGACTTTTCTGTTGCCTGTTTCTGAACAATGGAAGTAACAGGAAAACATTCCAGCTTCCAGGGAGTGGAACTGCCAGTTGGGCTATCTCAGTGCATCATCTCCAAAACGTCCTGACCCATGTCACGCACTTAACACTTCCTAACTGGAAGGACAAAACCAATGTCAGTAACGATACCAAGAAGTAAAAATTCACTGCAACTCATTGTTCCACCTGAGGACTTCTACCACTTCTCCAGTCACACCTAGACAGGATTTGGCTGTGGTGAAAAACCACAGTAGTGTCAAAAAACAATCTTTAAGTTCTCCTCGTTCTCCTTTGCTGGTGCAGCGCCCCAGAGATTACTTCTGCTTACTCTGTCATCATTTCCGTAGTTTCCCCCTCAGTGACCCGAGTTACTGCACAGGAAGGGAAATCACGCACCACAGAAACCCACCCGAGTTACACCACCGGGGCAGCTCCCGGTGATGCTCCGGCACGGAGCGGTGCGAGGACCTGCCGGGAACCACCACCTGCGGCCACGGTACCCGAGGGGGCAGCGGGGTCTGTGCCCGTTATCCGAGGCTGGGGGCTCAGCATCCCTCGTTAACGGGTGCTGGGGGCTCAGCATTCCCCGTTAGCCGGGACTAGGGGCTCATCAGCCCCCGTTATCCGAGGCTGGGGGCTCAGCATCCCTCGTTAACCGATGCTGGGGGCTCCGCACGCCTCGTTAGCCCGGTCTGGGAGCTCAGCATTCACTGATAGCCGGGTAACCGGTTCAGCAGCCCCCGTTATCCGTGGCTGAGGGCTCAACAGCCCCCGTTAGCCGGGGCTGGGGGCTCAGCTTGCCCCGATAGCCGGGTAACCGGTTCAGCAGCCCCCGTTATCCGGTGCTGGGGTCGCTCCGGGGCCGCCGGTGACCCCTCGGCAGCCGGGGCTCAGGGAAGCGGAGGCTGCCCGGGAAGCGAAGCACAACCGCTCCTCGCTCCTCCCGCGGGCTTAACTTCGGTGAAGCATCTTCCAACTTTCCTCCTCGACTAAATGAAGCAGTAATTAAAACCGAAACGAAAAAGCGGAGAGAGAGAGGGAGAGACACGAAGGCGCCCCGCGAGGAGCGGCCGCTGCGGGGCCGTTTGGGGACAGCTCCTGCCCGCTCCCCCTGCGGCCGTTACCTGCAGGTCGCCGGGGCTTGGAACCGTATCCCGCTTCCTCGTCTGACATGGTCCCCGAGTCCCCTCAGAGCCGCCTCGGCGTCAGTCCCGCGTCCCCTTCGAGCCGCCTGTGCGCTGCCCCGCTGTCAGCAGCACCGCTCCCACCGCCACGGCCGCCGCCGTCCCGTCGCGGCTCCCTCAGCGCCGCCTCAGCGCAGCCGCCACGCGCCCGCCCCGCCCCGTCCGCGCGCTCCGGGTGAGGCCGCGCGCGCCCGCCCCCGCCGCCAGGCGGCGCCACAGCCGCTGAGGGCGTGAGGGAGCGGCCATGGAGCGGCCCCCGCCCGCCGTCGCGCCCGGCCCGGGGCAGCGGAGGGGAAGCGGCCGGAGGGCGGCCCAGGGCTGCAGGCAGGGCAGGGAAGGCCGGGAGGGCCGAAGGAAAAGGCAGGGAGGATCGAAGGGGAAGGCAGGGAGGACCGGAGGGGAAGGCATGGAGTGAGCGGCCGGCCTGGCGGGCAGCCATCGCCTGAGGTGAGTGAGCCCCGGGCATCCCCTCATGAGGGGAGCAGCTAGGAAAGTTCCAGCTGCCCCGGCCTCGTGCGTGGTTTAATGTTCTGTGAAGTTTTATTGCTTTTCTTCCCCACGCTCTCTTACTCTCACGTGGAGAATTGGGATCTTTTATCCCTTTTGGAAGAGGTCAGAGTAACAATTCTTCAGCTTTCCAAGGTCCGTCCACAGAGACAAAGTCTGTGCAAAAGTACATCACACACACAGGCATTGCATATCAGATTGTTAAATTTGACAAGAGTTCCAAAGTCGAATTCAATATTAGTGTGAGTTATGAAGTCCATAAATAATTACTGGCTACTCTTTAACCTTTGTTTCTTTATGGGATATTGGTAGTTAGTGGGCACGTGCAAACGTGCATCTATCACGTTACACTGTGTACTGAGAAAGGGCAATTCCTTCTTCATCATAAAACACATTGCAGCCTATGAACAAAAATGGTATTAGACTACTAAAATACTTCTATTTTCAGTGTTGATGTTATTCTGTGTTAACTCTTCTTGGAAGAGCCTAAATGGACAGCCTGAATCTTGCTGTCCATTACGTTCCAGAGGAGCAAAGGTTTTGGTTTGGTAGCACAACTGATTGAGGCAGAGGTAGGAGTGGAGCTGAATGCTAAATGTACTCGTGGTTCTCAATGTCTCCAAGTGACAAGAACAGCCCTGGAGAACGACCAACACTTTGTCCAGTGAGGGTAAGACCCCTCCTGGACACTCTTCCTATTGCTGCTGGGAGCTCCTCCTGCCATGCTGGTGCCAGTTGGTTTCAGAATGATCCAGATGAGCAGTATGGGAAACTAAAGACTAAATCTGTCTCTGACCTTTTGACAGTCCTTCTGTCCATTATCTTTACTCATATCTTTGCTATTAATACATTTATGCGTGCTGACACCTGCTGTTCTCATATTAGTGATTCCACAACCTTTTTGTCCTACTGTCTACAACTTTGTGAGTTTACCTATGCTCTATATGTAACACATGGGACTAATTCTTCACATAGGTGAAAGGAAGGGAGAACTGTGAGCTGTATAAATGAGAACTGATAAATAATCCTTCTATGCTCAAGTTGTCACCTGCAGGCAGCTCGCAAATGCCATGCAGAAACTTACAATGCAAAGTGATATTTGATCATGGATGTTAAATATCACCACGCTGTCATTGAATGAAAATCCATGAGATTTCATGGGCTGGTTGACCTTAGGATCTCCTGGCAAATAGGGTGGTTTAAAGTGCATCAGCATCGATAAGGAAGGAAGGAAGAATGTGTTGGAAATGGGAGGGAAAGGCTCTGTGGAAAGAGCAGATGAGCTCTGAGGAGCCCCTGTCCTCCACAGCAAATTTGCCACTAGAAAAATCTGAGCTACAAGATAATGGTTCTATGATTCTCTAGGTGCTTTGAAAACTTATCTCGCTAAGAGATGTATGTGACAGTGTTCACAGGGGTTCTTGGATGAGGCAGCAGATGAGAACGTTGACTCCATGCCCAGAAGGCCCGACTCACCATTTTATGATATATATGTACTACACCACAACTATACTAAAAAGAAATAGAAGGAAAAGTTTCCTCAGAAGGGAAAGCTTAGAATAGACAAGAAAAGAATGATAACAAAAGGTAGCTCTCTTCGATTCTGTCTGAGATAGCTCGGCCCTTGATTGGCCATTAATTATAAACATCCAAGATGGCCAATCACAGATGGACCTGTTGCATTCCACAGCAGCAGATAATCAATATTCACATTTTGTTGCTGAAACTTCTCAGCTTCAGCAGGAAAAATCCTAAGAGAGGATTTTCACAAAAAGATGTCTGCGACAGGTGTACAGCATGGGTTTAACTTTTTTCAGCAAGAAAGAGAAGCACCTATTCATTTCTCCTCTCCAAACTAAAAAATAAGCAATCAAGACCTCCATGAGCTGGGAACCCCGGTTCAGCAGTGTCTCAGCAGCAGGCTGTGTAGTGATGTACAAATTTGTGTTGGCGTTTGCTTAGAGAGGAAGCCTCTCTCTAATTTTAGAAGGGCCTGCATTCCATTAATTTTATTCTTTGGCTGTTTGCCAGGGAAGTTGGACAAGCCCCTGGGTGGGGTGGGCAAGGGCGCCGCTGTCCTGTGGGGCGTTGCTGCCATCTGCTGCCATCGGGGCGCTCTTCCACAGGGCATTTCTAGGACACCGACCAGCGGCAGAGCTTCCCTTCCCCTCTTCCTTCCCTTTCCCCTTTCCCTCTCCTCTCCTTCTTTGCTAAATAATGACATAAGAATATCTTCTCCTCTAATTTTTGGTTCAATAACTAAAGGAAATGAAGAACTTGACTTCTGTCTGCCTAGAAGAAAACAGTGGACTTGAAAATTGATTTATTAATCTGTAGGTCTTATGAAGAGGAACATTTCATGGGATTTTGACTTGATTATTTCCATAAGTCGGTGTCATTTCAAAGACGAGAGTTGTGGCAGCAGGAACTCCTTGGTACTGCTCTGTAGTGAAGAGTGGTTTATTTAACCTTTCCTTGAATTCCAGTGTGTCTGGTGAGGAGTTAATTCGAGCCCTCAGCACCGACAGAAATCCGGCGTGTTGGGGTGTACCGGAGGCAGCACCTGCACCAGGAGCGCTTTGTCCGCGGATGTTCTGCAGTGTCCCGGGCCGGCAGATGGCAGCAGGGCACCGGGCACAGCCCCTGCTCACAGCCGCGCTCGAGCCTTCTCTTGGGCGCAGCAGTTTTTGTCACCTCTGTGGCTTTTTTAAACACAGGTAAGTAATTTGTAGTCCCCAAGGATTGTGGAATAATAGCAAAGGCTATTCCTGAAACTGTTGTTGATTCTTACTTTAAAAAGTAGCTGGATGTGGAATATTCAGATTCATAATTATGGAGCTGGCTTATTGCACTAAACTTTATGTGAAACCTCAATTTTACTCATGCTCTTCTAAACACACGAAGTGCTGTGAGCTGTGAGCTTCCCACAGGAATTAGCCATGGCAGGTTGGCAGTGAGGTGTGCTGGTGTGCCTTATTTCAGTGTGCTTTTCCCAATTTACAATACATTTTAAGCAACTCTTACCATTGTTTTCCAGTGCTGTTTGCCATTCCGAGTTTTCAAGGGTGCATTTAAGCATGTCAGGACATCTACTGGGCTCCTGCAACATATGTGTTTAAATATTTTGCTGAATTTTTAATTCTCTGGAGAGCATTTTCACTTCCCTTTTACATTTCCAGTAGGTCTGTCTCCATATATTTTGGCTTTAATCTTAAAAGCGCTGCTCTGAATAATTTTTCCCTAAAACATCTACAAGTAATCAAACCCAGAATTGCAAGTTCCACAAACATTTCCCATGCTATAGCAGCCTGCATTTCATTTAGTTGCCTATTTTTATATCATGGGACTATTTGTTTCCAGTGGAAATAGAGTACATATATGTTGGATAATAATCCCAAAATAGAAATGTCCTAAAATCAAGTTTCTTTAAACAGAGTAATTTCTCCCACATTAAAAGATTCATAGTTTAAAATAGCTTTGAGTCTGGGAGGTTCATTATTTTTATGTTGTTTACACTTAGAGAATACATATGAAAGATCATTCAGAGCAAAGCTCCTCCTGAGGGAATCCCAAGCTTTGGGGCTGCTGTACTTGGATTTACTGGAGAAAGCAAAAATCACAGCAATCTGCCTTCCCCATGGGGTGCTGCTGCTGCTGGGGGCATCTGAGCTTTGAAACAAATCACTGTGCAAAATAATCTGCATCTTTCCCCCCTGATTTAGGATACTTTCATTATGACAAGTATCAAAAAAATCTGGTCAAATTTTCAGCAAATAGTTTTACTGCAAAACTATCTATGAGTATTACCAGTATTTTAGAAATCTAGAAAATTCTACACAGCTAATTCCTTTGAATTGTCCTATACATCCTGTTAAGGGACATTGAGGTCCACAAATACAAATCAAAGTCAAAGTAAACTGTCCTTGCTGATGGTATTTGCTGACAGAGAATATTTTGGAGACAGTTTTTGTTTTCTGAAGTGTTTCTCACAGTCCACTGAGGCAGAGGACTGAGTTTTCAAGACTTCCAGCAGTCCAAGAGCTGCTCCAGCCCTGGAGCCGGTTTGGGGAGGGGAAGAGAGCAGAAGGGGATGTAGCAGTTCTAAATTCCCGAATTTCCCACAGCTCTGCAGTCAGTTTCTCTAAGGAGAATCTTCCTCCTGTTTCCTGTGCTGCTCGTGTGCACAGAGCCTTTACTTGTCATTTCTGGGCTTATCCAGGATCCATCTGGGCAGCCAGGGCTCTTTTGGATTTTTCAATATAATGATTTCTTTACTTCTCTACGTTTGGCAAAAGAGAAAATTTGTGTCTGACAAAACAGAGGAAGCCTGAGGTAACACACACAAACCAAGCACATGTGCTGGAGCAAGTCAGAGTCATCAAGGTGCCTGGAAGCAGCAGTGGAATGTCACTTTGTATTCCAGAAACCCCGGCTCAGAAGGAATCCTCCTGCATGTGTCACTGAAATTACAAGTTTGTCTCACACTTAGATAGCCTGGGGGGTTCTCACTTGTAACTGCTCCATCCCTGGAATTGAGGAGCAGAGCTGCATTCCAGAACACTGGCATGCTTGGAAGATTTCGTTGCAGAATAAGAGATTATTCTATTGTAAAAATAAGATACTGAAGGGCTGTGCCTTTCACTCTGTGTATTTAATAGTTCTGTATTTTAAACCACAATAACTGTGAGACACTGAAAGCAGTTCTGGACAAACAATACAGCCTAAATCTGATGATAAAAGTAACAAAACTCTGGAGACTTTGTAATAAAAATGTATTTTATTGCAAATGCATTTCTGGCAGCAGTGATTAAACTGTACTGGCTGCAGAAAAGGAACTCAAGAAAATGAAGACAAACATTTGTATTCACTTTTATTGACAACAAAATTGGCTCTGAGCTGGAGGTCAGTGGCAGTAGACTCTGGTGAGTCATATATTTGTGTCAGAATATTCCTGAAATGACCCAGTCCTGTGTTCATCATTTGCATGACATTATTGTTTCCACAGTCAGGGTTCCTATGGGGCTCAGATTTCTGCAATAACCTTTGACAGGAGATTTGAAGTGCAAATGGGAGTAAAGGCACCCAGAGATTTTACTGGAAGACCAAACCCCACAATTTTCCCTGTTGTTCCCCTGTCCATGGCAGCTGTTGTTCTTCCCTTGTCTTTTTATAGAATCATAGAATCATTTAGGTTGGAAAAGACTTTCAAGATCCTCGAGTCCAACTGTTACATGAAATGAAAGAGCTAATTGGCGTTTTTGAAAATCTAGCATTAAGTAAAGCTGAAAGTTTAAAAACAGGTTTGCTAGAGAAACCGAGAGCCCCATGATGTGTTTCTATGGAAACTCCAGTTTAAGGTTTTATCTGATGGATTCTGAAAAGGGTACAATCTGCCTCTTTTTTGTGATTGGGTAGACAGAGGAGAAATACAGCAGAATCAGTGTTGCAAAGTGGTCTTTGGAAAGATAGTTAATGAAGTGCTTCAAGATGAAAACTGCTGTATAAATGAAAGGTGACATTTCTGTCTTAATCACTGCCTTTAATGATGAGATTTTTAGGACGGATTGCTGGAGAGAAGCTGCAGCTCAGCAGTCCAAGTACTGGTGTGAGTTTCCATTCAGCTGCTGTTGCTGAAATGTTTGATTGTTTTTACTGAGTATCTGAGCATTAACTTCGTGCTTAGAGTTGCTCATAGGATGTGGGCATTTCCTGTGCACATCTCTGGGCATTTCCAGTCCTGACTTAGCACATTTGTGCCTTCCTCATTCTCTGCTGGTAAATGTCCACCCTGCCCTGCTGAGCCACATCCCTGCAGTCCCAGAGTCCCCACAGCTCTGCCAGTGGCCTCTTGGTTTCTCTGATTGTGGTGGGATTCCAGAAGGGTTTGGGTTGGAAGGGAACCTAAAGTCCATCAATGAACTGGGCCAGGTGCCTCTGAGCTCCACCAGCCTGGCCTTGGACACTGCCAGGGATCTGGGGGCATCCTGTGCCAGGGCCTCCCCACCCTCACAGGGGAGAATTTCCTCCCATATCCCATCCAGCCCTGCCCTCTGGCCATGGGAAGCCATTTCCCTGTCCTGTCCCTCCACTTGTCCTGTCCCTCTCCCTGTCCTGTCCCTCCCCCTGTCCTGTCCCTCCCCTGTCCTGTCTCTCCCCCTGTCCTGTCCCTCCCCTGTCCTGTCCCTCCCCTGTCCCTCCCCTGTCCTGTCCCTCCTCCTGTCCTGTCCTTCCCCTGTCCTGTCCCTCCACTTGTCCTGTCCCTCTCCTTGTCCCGTCTCTCCCCCTGTCCTGTCCCTCCCCTGTCCTGTCCCTCCCCTGTCCTGTCCCTGTCCTGTCCTGTCCCTCGTGGTGCTGCAGCAGCCTTTGCAGGAGCCCTGAGCCTCGGGCTGTGCTGACCAGGCCAGGACTCTGCAGTTCACTCCTCAGAAGTGGAACGTGCTGGTCAGAGGTGAGAGCTGTGATTCACAGAGCCCTTGTGCTCTTTCTGCCCGTGCTTTTATTCACTTGATTTCACTTCCTTAATCAACACAGATCAGCTCACAGCCTTAGAATTCATTATGCACCATCCATTCATCCTCACTTTGTACCACATCTTTCAGTAGTTCACATCAGAGACTGATTCTTGCTTAATCAAGTTTGAGTTCAGAAGTCAGAGGCACCTTGTGCTGGCTGTGGTTCATTCCCTCACAATTCCATGGCCATGCAGAGGCTTCATTAGCAGCACAGCATATGCTCCTGTTCAGAATTGGTTGGGGCTGAGACATCATCTCTGTCTTCCAATACTGACTGTTAAAGTAAATGAAATAACTCATGTATTTTTACTCATTTTTACTCTAATGAGTTCAGGAACTACTTAGGCTATTTTACAATAAGTATAGATTCATTCCTGAATTGATGCTTTTAATGGAAGAGTAATATGGAAAAGAGCAGAAATCTATTTTCAGTTTAAGGAATTTTATTTTTTCCCACCTCCTCATAAAACTCAGAGCTACCTGAAGTTTCTTTCCTCTTGAATTGGCTCTTCATCTTTTCTTGAACTATTTCTCATGTTTGCTGCTACTTTCCTTGGGGGAAATACTGTTGCACAAGTAAAATGTGGAATATAATGTAAAGAGCACTGTTTCCAACAGCAGCTACCAGGCAGCCCTAAAGTTCAGGATTTTTCATTCTGACACAAGTGTTTGATACTGGAAATGAAATATTTCTGCTTTGGCTCATTTGATTTGTTCCTTTAAATAGATCAAGTGGAGTACACCAGGTGTTTGGAGCTCTAGCACAAAATAAAAGGAGAAATTAATAAGGGTTTAGATAATTTTAAAGATAGTGAGAGTGGTTTAATGGGAGAAAAATTTACTGTTTCCATTGTACAAAACCAAACAGAAACAGGCTGGTGCCAGCAGCTGAACAATGTAAAATAATGACTGGCTTTGTCTCTGTGAGGCTGTTCAAACCAAATGACTGAAATTATCCCCATGACGTGTTCCCAGCTCAAGAGATAAAAATGAATTCAAGAGTATTGTGCATTTCTGGCCTTCATAATTCCACTCTCACTTCTGGCTGCATTCTCCCCAGAATTTGGTATAGCAGTGCAGGGCTCTGGAAAGGTAAATTGCTGGCAGAGGGTTTGAAAAGGATTAATTATCACCATGCCAAGCTAGAAGAGATTTTTTTTCCTTCCTTGATTTGTGATGTGGTTGCAGAGTCCAGCAGTTGCTGCTCCAAGTGCAATCCCCAGTCCCAGAGAGGTCAGCGTTGCCCTGCCCGTGCTGCAGGGCAATCACCCGGATTTCAGACACTCTGCAGAGTGCTGAGGAGACTGCACTGAGCACAACCACTGATCTTAACACCCCAACTCACTGGGAGCACCTCAGACTCCCTGTCTTGTGACAAAAGGACACCTCCTTAGCATCCAGATCTTGTGTGTTTACTCTGTATTTTGGGAGTTATGTCCACACTATCGGTCTGGTTAACTGCAAGTCCTGGCTGAGCTGAAGTTGCTGCAGTCATTCCAAATGTATCATGTGCAATATTCTGCTGTAGAACAGGGGAGTTACAACAAACTGTTTGTCCCCCAGGGCCAGCAGTAACATTATTTGAAAAGAAACCAGAAATTATTAAACCGTTATGGCCTCTGACTCTCTTTCTGACTCTGATCTGTTTGGTTGGCAGGTTTGATAAATTTGATGACTATGTTTAAATAACGAGATAGGATGATAAACTTTCCAAGAGGATATTGCTATATTTAGTAAATCTCTCTAATAAAGCACTGCTTGTAGAAGCTTTTACTCAAGCTTCCTTTAGAGCTGTCAAGACACTCTTTAGTCAGTGACTTTTATTGCTTGTCTCTATGCAGTGTTTGTTGAGCAGCTGATTATGTGATCATAGAACAGTTTCTGGTGTGCTTTGTGAAAGAAATATTTTATTTTTATTTCTACTGCTTCAGCAGGACAATTTCATATTGGGTGCATCTGTTCTTATTAGTCATAGCTAAAGTAGCTCGAGGGAGCCCCACAAAGCTATAAAGATTCTTTAAAAACTTCTGTGACAGATATATTGCTTTAGGACTCCCCACTGGGCTGATTTTTGCTATTTTCTGAAACTTATTTAGTAGAAAGCCTTTTTTAGGATTATTACTGTTAATTATTTTCCTTAAAGTAATAAGATGCTATTTTTATTTACAACACGAAAGAAGGTTGGTGTATACATAAAACATCATAATCTGACTTCAGTGCTATTTTGGTCGAAGTAGATGAATTAGAAGCAATTATTTTGTGTTTAAATAATGTGGATATTCCTGAAAAGTGTGGGGGTTTTTTGTATAAAGTCTCTTTCCTTGCATTTAACTCAAATCAGTTTCCAAACATTGGACAGGGCCTGATTTTAGGAAGAAATCTCTACAGAACATCCCAAGCCAGGAGGGAATTGTGCTGAAATTTCAGTAATGGTAAGAGTTTACTGGCAGTCAGAATAGAGGTACAGTTAAAACATTCCAAGTGTAGCATAAAACAATCCCTGACATCCTCTGTTCCATAAGATCCTGTGACATCTCCTTGGCCTTAGCCTGGTCTGGGCTCTGCTCATGCAGAGTTTCCCTGGGCCCAGTGAATTTCCCTGCTGTGTGTCAGATGTGCCCACAGTTCTGCTGTGGGTGAGGGTCAGAGCCTGGGGTGCTGTGAGATCCAGGATGTGCCAGGGAGGGCCAGGAGAGCCCTGTGGAGCCCCCCAGGTCAGCTGTGCCTCACATCCCTGGCATGGCAGATTTTACAAGGATGGTTGCTGTGGCTCAGAGCTGCTGCAGAGTGCCCCGGTGGTCAATGGAGCTGTTCCAGTGTAGCTCACAGAGTGCATTAAATCTGCCAAGTGCTGCTGAGTTCTCGGGCTGGCAGTCTGTTATTACACCATGCTGCATTTTCCTTTCCTGTGTTTCTCCCTCCAGGAGTGGTGCAGTAATTAGCAGTGTGGTGGATGTGCTGTGTGACCCTCTCAGTGCACAAGTCCATTCATTTGCTGATTGTTTGGTCCCTCCTGATGCTCCACCTGTTTCTGTTGTGCTCTGCTGCTGTCTCCAAGGAGGGGCAGTGGTGTGGATGTCTCTCCTCACACAGCAGCTGAAGATGCATTTCTTTCAAAGCCTGCAATCAATTTCCTGAGTTACTATTTTTGCTGAATTTGTGATAGACTTGAGGTCTGGTTCCTCATTAAGTTGCTGTAGAGCTCTCTGTGACTCTGGTTAGACTGGAATCAGCACGACAATGGGGAATGCCACTGCTTGCCTCTCCTTTCATCCACAGCACTGTGTCTTAATGGCTTGCAAACTTTCTCAGCTGAAGTCATCTCACATTTGGAAGGGATTTATGTTTCTATTTCTTGCTCTATGGATTTGTCCTTTGACTTTTTCATGTAGGTTTAAAATACAATGGAAGTTCCTGAACACTCAGTCCACAGAGATGCCAGTTCACTGAAGTAATTAAACTCGTGCCAGTGTTTCCACTATAAAATGCATTTCTCCAAGTTTTATTACTCGGTTTCAATAGTTTGTTCTTGTAAACAAGATGTACACTCAGACAAATTGTTTTGAAATGTGTTTTAAATGTCCCTTTGCAAATTTTTTGAGCCGTAACACAACTGAGGAGAGACCTGAGCACTTGGCTGAGTTTTGGCTTTCATAAATCACAGAGAAATGTATTATTTTTCCTAGTGAAATGGTGCAACTTGTACCTAATGAGCCTCACTACTGGTGGGGACATTAGGCTTAGCATTTGCTTCTACTGTGATTTCATAAAAATGAGAAACTATTACTGTTATGCACAGATTAAAAATTCTACCTAGGCCTAGGTAGCTATAGGGCATGACTGAATGTTTCATTTTTTTTCCCCCCTTAATTTACAACAACAAAAAAACCTTTACAAGACTTTATGGCACTAGAGGAGGTACAAAGGCTTGAAGGAGAAAAATAATGTCAGTAGGTTAGATGTTAAAGACTGTAGTGCTAATGATAAATATAGCCCAATTAAACTGAGGCACAAACTTTTCCAGCAGGTTCTATCCTGCTTTAATGGCTGGGATTTACTGCCAGCAAACTCCATCTCCTTGAGACTGATATAAATAGAGAGATAAAATGTCAAACTTGACAAGCAGCATTTCATATCAGGCGCTGTCTTGCTCATTGTGTTCTCCAGTCACAGATTGTCCTTTAATACCAAATTGTAAACCCACCTTTTCAATCAGCTTCAAGCCAAATGTTCTCTATTATAGTGTAACAACCTCTGCAGTAAAAAAGGTTTTGGCTGTGCTGAGCAAAGAATTTGCCCTGTGCATGACACTCCCCATCTCTGCATTTCCATGTTGATTTTAAATATAATTTGTTATTATGGAGATTTCTTCTCATTTCTGTTGCTCTTGGGTGCAATCATAACTTTTTGGTAATGAGAAATTATTTTCTTGCCTGCAATTAAAAAAGAATAGAAATGAGATCTATGTCAGTGCACAGGTTAAAGCTGTCTAAAAGTTCTTGTGTCATTTAAGTGTGTGCTTACAAAAACTGGAGTTTGAAGAAGAGGGGACATCTGCAGCCTGTGCAAGTACCCATAAGTGTTTGGGATTATCAGAACTCTGTAGGGGGAAATCTCCCAATCTTTACATTATGGAAAACATGGAGAGAAATTCCATTGAAGAAGTTTAATGAATTCAAATACTCATATGAAAATCAGTATTCCAATTATTGTACAAACTAAGGAGAGGCAGTGATCTTGTGTTGAATACTGGAAGTAAAAGGAAGAAACCCCTAAACAGCAGGACAAATATCCTGTTCCTTTGGGGAGTGAGAAAATGCATCAGTGAAGGGAACCCAGGGCAGGCATAATGCAGTTGCTGACCTGGCTGAAAGGACAAACAGACAGTTTTAGGAGGAGGAGGCAAGAACAGAAATGCAGAATATTTGCACTGGAGCAGGACTGGGTGACTCAGGTGCTGTGGAGGGTTTGTCAGTGGGAATGCAGTGGAACAGAAGGTCAGGGCACGATTCAGAAACTGCAGAGTAGAGCAAGGTGAGGAAGCTGCAAAACCTGGCTGTGCCAGAGGAAACACTCAACATAATTACCATCCCAGTTTGTGTTACATAACTTCAGAGCATGAGGTCTGCATTTAATTTATGAATGGGATACAATCTGGAAGGATTTGGATGTCTTCTTCCTTCAGTCACTCACTGAATATGTAAGTGTACAGTGCCCTGTACCCTCAGTGAAGTGGCTGCTGGTTGTTAAAAATAAATTCAAGGACAAGCAGTTGAGTTCAGTTAAAAATACAAGCAGCAAAGGGGTACAGCTGTACTGGGATAGCATTTGGGCTGCCATGGCCTTGATACCTTGTTCATGATGTTCTAAAGCTTCATTGTAAGAAATGACTCAAATACTCCATTTTTTTCCTTGAGCTTATTCTTATATACAGGTTTTGAATGGGAACATTTCCTGAGTGGTAAATTCTATTTTGCCTTTGTATTTTCTGTCTCCGTCTCTGCCATCTCATAAAATGTTCATTATGTTGAGCCCAAAGTGACTGAGCTGAACTTTCATGGGATGATTTGAGCTCCACAGCAAAGCCCAAGATCCAGGCACTTGCCTGAGCTCATAACTCTCAGCAAGCAATTGTAACCTCTGAGGATCTGCAGTGCTCCTCTGAATTTGCAAAGTACTTTGAGACTTGTGGATGTAAAACATTGTGTAGATGTATTGTTTATCTGGTTTGTAAATATTGATGCCCAGAACTACATTGGTATTTTTAGAATTAGGCTGTAGTGAATCAAAATGGTGATTTAGCAGTACCTGGGGCTGCAGTTTGTGCTTCCTTTGGGGTACAAACAGAAGAGGCTCTAAAGATACTTCAGCCCAATCCTGTATATTTGTTTGGTTTGTCTCATCTTTAGCCTCTCCTCCTCTTGGGAATTGGACAGTGAAGTACATTTCCATGTTTCCTGAGGTAATTTGGCTAAAATCTCCTATACGTGATGTCAACTATGTTTGGAACTAATGGAATAGAGTAGTAGGAAGTTCCTAATGTGCTTCCCTGCTTCTTTTTCCTGCTTCCCGTTCAGACAGGGTCAGCTCTGAGACCAAATCAGGCTCCTCAAGGCTCTGTCTTGTCTGATATTTAGATCAACCCGTTTTGGAATGGTCAGGGGACAGAGGATGGGGGAAATGAAGATTTAAATGCCATTCATTTCTCACTGAGGTGTTTCTGTTCCGGAAGGATCCTCCCGAATCCCCCACAAGAGGGAGTTTCAGACTTTGCTATGGGGGAACAAAGGCGGCACCAAAATGCGAAGAGCCCTGGTGCCCAAACTGCTTTCATCAGATAATCCCACTGAAAAGGGCTTCATGCACCATCCCCATTGCCCCAAATCCCAGGCTAGGCTGGGAGATTTGTCCCCATCATTGCTGTACTTCAGCTGTGGGGTCTGTTAGGAGGAGCTGTCTGGGTGTTTAGGGGGGCTCCTGTCACTGAGCTGTTGTCGTTGCTCAGCTGTGCAGTAGAGGTGATGGCTCTTCCTGCTGTGCAGCCCAGGAGCCTTTGGAGCACGTGTGGCTGCCACTCTGTCATCCCAGGCTTGCTCTGTAGCCACTTGGAGGGAACACAGGGTGAGAGGAAAGGTTCTTGGGTGTGCAGGGCTGAGGACCCTCACCAGCATGGGCCCTGCTGAACTTTCACCCTGAGGACCCTCACCATCATGGGCCCTGCTGAATTTTCACCCTGAGGACCCTCACCAGCGTGGGCCCTGCTGAACTTTCACCCTGAGGACCCTCACCAGCGTGGGCCCTGCTGAACTTTCACCCTGGGGGCAGATGCAGCCCCCAGCTGTTGTCAGGTGTGTTCAACACCCTCTGGCCAGAGGGAATCAGTCCCAAGGCTCAGCACAGCCAGAGGGACACACAGGGATCAGGATCAGATGGGTCTGTGGCCTTGAAGTGACAAGCCAAGTAAATGATGCTGATTGATCCTGAAAGGCTCAGCTGGGAGGAAGCCAGGAATGGGTTTGCTCTTCACCCTTCAACTGAAACTGTTCCCCACTTCTGGGTGCTTCCAGTGTGCTCAGGAAGGTCAGAAATGTAAGGGCAGACTTTGAAAGTTATTCTGAGCAATTGACTATGAAAACAGGGCTGTTATTTATTCTCCTGCTAAAATTATTTGTGCAGAGAGTGAGACAGCGCAGTCGTATCATGCCAGCCACCTTCGCTGGTTCTCAACTGCAAATTAAAGTAAAAATCCTAGAGCAACTTCAGTTTAAGTGAATTTGAAAAACCTCTCCTCAGGATGAAAATAAGGAATAAAGGCAGAAGTCTGTCTCTACAGATCTTCTCTAAAGCACCAGATCTGAAAAGGGGCCTGTATTGGTAAAAGCTAACTGCTTTTAATCTATTGTAATGCTGCACTCTTATGAAAAACCTTCTGGCTGAATGATACATTCACTTATGTTTAACCAGAAAATCCATTAGAGGCACAGAATAGATCTTCATTTCAGATTGGGTGAAAGGAAACCAAGGCTGAAACACCAAGAATATGTGGCAGAAGTTCAAAAAAAGCTAAGTTAAAGGAACCAAATTAAGGAATTCAAAGAAGTATGAAATGATTCAAAGGCCGAAGAAAGGCTGTCATGAAAATACAATATTTCTGATGACACATCCATTGTTCTGCAGTCCCTATTCAAATTATCAAAGTTTTGGGAACACCACCCAGTGATTAGCTGGGACCTGTAAAAGTTCTCCTGTGCTCTTTTCCTGGGAGAAAATGGTGCACATATGGGCACATTTGGGGAGCTGCTCTTTCTAAGGGCCTTTCTCCAGTTCCTCTCTGGAACTCCTGCACCATGAAGGGGACTTGTGTCCTTAACACCACGAGCAGGCTGCACAGTTTGCTGCAAGGAGTGGCTGGGAGCTCAGGAAGGTCTCTGTAACAAACACTTCTGGGTTTATATGGAGACAAACATCATTACTTTCAGCTTAAGTGCCCTTCCTACTTAAACTACTCCATGTTGATTTAGGAGAATGGGTCTTACATATCAAGTGCAAATGATACTCCTTGAGTGCCATCTCAATCCTGGAGATCAAAAATCAGATTTCTCTCAGGTGAAAATGAGTGAGGTTTATTACAGGTTAAGTCTCATTGTTGCTACTGTATTAATTTGAGGTTCTGCTCTGTGGGAAGGAATTGGATCCTCCTCTAAATCCGTGCTCTGTGAGCTCATGCAGGGTGGTTTGTGGGCATGTTGGAAGGGACTGTCCCACCTGAAACCTTTGCTTCTCTTCTTTGGTTTCATTCAACAGCACAGCATCTTTTACTTTGTCAATCCTCACTTTTTTATAAAAGCAAATAACTTCCCATGTTTATTTGTAATATATCTATCAACAAAAATAAATGTTCTAAATGCATTTTATAAATTCTCATTTTAAAATATGAGACATAAGTTCCTGTGAGTTTAGAGAAAAGCCAGCACAGATTTTGTGGTAAATCAGTTTGTGAGATTTGTCTAAAGCATTCTGTAGCTCTGCAGTCAGTGAACTCAACATCTTTTCTCTTTGTTAAAGAGAATGCTCAAATCCATTAGTTAATTCAAGCTGAATAAACTCTGTGGTGTGCCAAATACTATAAAAGGGAATATTGAATTGTTCCTTGGAAAGGCCCCTAGGATCTGTCATGTCCATTCAATATTTTTTCACTAAGATGCAGATATGCTCCCGTGTCTTTATGAACCATCATAATGTGAGGTTAGTTCTGTGTGACCAAGTAAGAATATGAGCCTGATGCTTGCTCAGCTGACAGCACTTGGTGAATCCAGGATTGTGTTGTGAACTGCAAGGTCCTGAGTTCAGGTTCATCTGCTGGTGACACAGTTCTGTGTGTGGGTGTGGGGCTGTGACCTCCTGCTGCAGCAGCTCAGAGCCATCCATTACCCTGGAGTTCCTCAGGGCACTGCCACTGCAGCTCAGCCATGTGGCACTTCAGAATTGCCAGAGCCCAGCTCCAAGGCCTGGAGTGACAGCAGACAGGGGAGTGCAGGGTGTGCCTGGGACCCTGGGGTGCTGGGAGGCCTCCAGAGGTGAATATTCACATTTTTCTAACTGATAAGGCCCTGTCATATCATCTGTTTGTAGAACAAAGCCATCTTGGCTTGCTGCTTCTCCCTTGCCCATATTCTGCTCAGTGTGAGTGAGGGCACAAGGCTTTTCCTCCAGAGCAGGACAAGGAAGCAGAAGCAGGAGGTGTCAGGGGCAGCAGTGCAGAGGCACTGGCACATCCTGGCCCAGCTCAGGGACACTGCACAGATATGATTCCTCCATGGTTCATTTATGCTGCCTGTATTCACATAGTCAAAGATCATCCAGGGAGACCTTTTTGCCATTGGAACAGCAATGCCTTTTCTTTCCAGCCTTCTTTGTGCTTTTGGAAACTTCATGCTATTTTCTGGGACTGTGTGCTACCTTTATGTAACCCAGGTAATATTTCACAAGCATTTCAATGGACAATGGTGCTGTCAAGGACTGTGGTGCTGCTTCTCACATTTTATTGCTAAGCAACATACAATACAGCAGCATGATACCTTCTGCAGTTGGTAAGGCGTCAAGCTCCAATATTCTGTAAAATTATTCTGATCTACTTTTCTGTTACACAAGAATTCACTCATTTCAGCACATAAAGATTTGTATAATTAGTAACAAAATCATACAAAAGTTAAACATTTTTGTGGGTTTTTAAAAAGACTTATATATATATATAAATATAAATATTTTTTCCTAATTTCCCCTAGAGAAAGTGGTCTTAGCTATTTTGAGGTTGTGTGGCTTTCACTGACTTGGTCAAGCTTTGCTTTTATCAAAGTACCAGTAAAGTAAAATGCTTCAAATATGGAGCAGGTTTGTTTGCTTACCTGCTTAAAATTACAGATGTGCTGGAATACCTCACTCAGAATGGATGAGCCTGAGAGCAGAGAGAAGATATCAAATCTCTGTTCAGATCAACAGATATTTCATAACATCCACCTGAATACAGACTATAGTATTTGATAAGGTGGAATCTCACTTCTCTCATGGATTCTGTTAAAGCCAAGGTAATGATGTATTTGAAAAGATCTGATCACTTTGTAAATTCACATCTGACATTTCACAGTGGAGATCATTTTTGTCAGCTGATCTCATCTCTAGAGAAACAGATGCATATTTTTGTTTATATTGATATTTTCAATAATTCAATAGGACCATCACTCACAATGTACCCCCTCCTTTGAAGGGGTCTCTCTAAAGTATTTCAGTAGGCCCTGAAAGGAGAATTGTGGCATTTGGAGGTTTAATGAAACCTTTCCTGTGGGTTGTTTCCCACTGGAAACATCAGCACCAGTTCCACTTGCTGGCCCTGGGTAAGCAAAACTCTCACGTCGTTGCTATCAAGGACTGTTTCAACATTTTACTCTCAGCATTAGCCACTGTGATAGGGATCAAAGGAGACTTTGTATTATTCATCTTTTATCTTAAAGGCTTGGAGCATGAGGTCAAAATCAGAGTTATGTCAGTAATGAAATCACAAACTGTGCAATATTGAGCGAGGCAGGATCTGCAAAACCAACGACAGGGAACAGAAATGATTTGGGTGCTTCCAGGAGGGGCTGATGTGGTGGGAGGGGAGGATTTGGGACTATGAGAAGCTGTTTCACAAGAAAGAGCTGGATCCCCACGGAGGTGGTCTGGTCTCCCTGGCTGCTGTGGGATGTGTGGGTGCTGCTCCTCCAGCAGCCAGAATGGTGCCAGGCCTCTCCTGTCTGTGGTGCCAACGTGCCCACGGTGCTGGGACTGCCTGGGAGGGAGACAGGGCCTGTGCCTGGGAAACTCACTTCTTCCACATGGATCTTCTTTGCTTCTAATCCTAATTCTGAAAAGACAGACTGAATTTTGGAGAACTGAATACCTCTGGAGGGGTACTTAGCTCTCCAGGTGGCATTTGGAGGAAAACACAGGCTTTGAGGATAATAACAGTGGGCAGGGGGTGAGGCAGAGCAGCTCAGAGTGTGAAAAATGGTCTTCACTGGAACAAGAGCACAGTAAACAGATTGGCTGATAATGCTGAATACCAGGCAATTTCCTTTTAAATTAGCAGATGGGAGGGAAAGGAATATAAAAGGAAGTAAAAGAAAAAGAGAAGCTAATGATGAATGTTGAACGGGAACAAAATGTTGCCAAGACATCACGAGAGAATGAAGAATTGATGAAGAAAGGGAAATTAAATTGGTGCTTGCTACAGGAACTCCAAGAGCTTTGAAGCCCCGGCTCCAGTGTCTGAGGAGGGCTCTGTAGGATCCTGGGACAGGATGTTTTACTGACATGCTCCTTGTGGCTGCTGAATTGGACACAGGGAGGATTTCTGCTGATGATAAAAACCTGCAGCAGAAGAGGAGCCCAAGAGGGGATCTCATAGTCTGTACAGCCTGAAAGGCATTTCTGAGCATCAGGCAAAGCCAGTTTCATCTGACACTAAAATTATTCTATCAAGTGATGGGAACTGATTATAGAAATTTGTTGTATCTCCTTGTCAGAATAAGAAGGCAAACGAGGACACAGCTAAATCAGATAAAAGTAGGCTGCCAAAAAGGAGGAGGAAAAAAAGTACTTTTAATTCTTCCAATCATTCTAATAATTCCAGTTAGAACAAAGCTGGAAGATTGGAGAGTCTGGAGATGCTAATATTGCCTGGGGAGAGGTGGACACACAGCAAAGCTGTGAGCAAACAGCATCAGCAGCTGAGTCTAAAGCAGTTACACACTGCCCCAAGCCAGACTTGATACAGCAATGAATAAGTTAATGAAAAGATGAAGAAGCTGAAACCCCTTATTGGAGTTTCTAGAGGAGATGAGATATACTGGAATATCAGTTACAAAACCCAGCATGTTCCACCAGGAAAGGGGGTCTAGAATGAGTGGGTAAAGTAAGCAGAGACAGAAGGATGTGGAAATCCAACTGTATCAGTCACCCACGTACACAGAAAGAGGAACTTGTATATTTAATTTGGGTTTAAGTAGACTAAAATGGTTTTCTTTCATTTCTTGTCTTTGTAGCTGTATTGCCTAAAATGCTGTGAGTAAATGTTTATTCAATTTGAGCTTCATCTGTGCTGAGCTAAGAAGTATTTCAGGGGAAATGGGTGAAGCACCCCTCACCTGAGGGCTGACCTGTGGTGGAAGCGTGAACCAAGAGGGTGGGATTCCCAAAGAACTGTTTCAAATTCCCAAAATACTCTACAGGAAAGACAAAGGATGAGCCTCACATGGACTGACTGGAGAGGTATCATAGGAGTCAGGAAGGAAGTGCAGGGTAGATGATTGATTAGTCAGGATTTTTTGTTCATCAACATAATGAATAGCAGGTCTGAACCTCCCAAGGATGCCAAGATGAGCATTTATTTTCTGTCTTTTCACCTTATGTTTCCTCTTCCTGTTGATTTCAGTGAAGTTTCGCATTTTCTAGCCAAGTCTGAAATGAGATTTGCTGGAAGTACTTTACACCCACACCAATATCTCAATAATTCTATGGAAACTGGGTTAAAACTGGTTTCTCTGTCAGGTATTTCGATCTGTTTCTGAGGGCTTGGCTCAGGCAGTCTAATTGAGTAAGAACAGAGACTGTGTTCTCATACTTTTATTCTGCCTAAAGCAAGGGAGAATATTGAAAAGTGAATGTGAAACCAGAAGTTACTGGACAACAAAAAGGAAGACTGACAGTAATATCCCAAAAAGAGACATTATAAGCTTTTTTTTAACCAGAAACAGATTAGAAACCCTAAGAAAGAATAAGCCATCATTTATCTTGGGTTTCACTTTCCAAGTGACAGCAACAAACAAAAGTTAGCTCAAAACCTTTGCATTTTGTTATGGGAGCTTCACATAATGCAGGAACCCATATGGAGTAATTTAGCCTCAAAAAGCCACTGAAATGAAGGAGCTGCTTGATCTGGGAGGACAACAATTGGCTGAATCTCTAAACTGAGAGGGAGAGAAGGAGGGAAAGACAGGAAACAATAAATGAAGGTAAAGAAGGAGCAGGCTCAGAGCAGACAGACTGACAGCCTTTGGGGGCTCACACTGTATTTTAATGCAGCAGCTTTGTTCACGTGCCTAAACACTATCTGGAATTTCTTCTTCTTTCTAAGTTCCATGAATTTCTGGAGAGAACTTGCAAATGGAAAGGAGTCCAGCAGTTCTCTACTGTAACTATGGAGGTATGGGAATAATCTATTGCTCTGTGGACATCAAGGTTTCAGAGGATCTGGGTGTCAGTTTTTTCCCTCATTTACAGAGTATGACACTGGCCATCCCTGGAAGAGGGAAGAAAAGATGATATTCAATATGCAAAAAGATGTAGAAATGCTACACCAGGGCTGCTTTTCCAGCAGACATTATTGAGGATTTGGTAGTTTATCTGCATTTTATTTCTTTTAGCCTCAGGTAGAATTTCTGCCCATGTTTCAAGAATCTCCATGTGATTTCCCCCATGTTGCTGTGCACTGATCCCTTCAGAGCTCCAGTCACTATGAATTCAGCTTGCTGCAAGAAGGAAGGGTGAGTAAATTCAATGTAGTCTGCACTCGTAAGGTACTGACCCAATATTTGGGTATCCTCAGGATCCTGGTTAAGTATCCAAATTTTTCTATGAATATTTCTCTCAATTGCACTTCTGTGGGTACTTTCATGGGAGTTTTTATTAATGATGCATTGATGTTACACCTGTTGCTGCTGGGTCTCATTTCCATAGCACAGCAGTGGAGAGAAATGCTCTGTCCCAGGCTGTCCATCCACACACTGATCCCAGGGCATCCGGAACGTGAGCACAGCTTTGCAGAGTTTTACAAAAGAGCTGAGAAAACAGCAAATGCTTCTTGTTCCTGTTTCTAGGAGACAACTGCAGGAACATAGTGAGGAATCTGTGGAGTCAGCTCAGATGGAATCTCAGCAGACAGCTCGGTAAATTGGGCACGGAACTCTGGGTGTTGCAGACCTTTTGTTATTTCTGCCCAGGAGTCAGTTTAGTTTTATTTTCCCCCATTAAACTGCCAGTAGGGTTTTACTAAAGAAGCCCAGAGACACTTTCCTCAGTCTGAGTTTACAGTAGCAGGAGGTGATGTTATGTTCTAGTGACCCTGAAACAATGTCCTGATATTATTATCAATTTTTGGGGTCTTTAAAATATTGACTACATTCGATTGTTTGCATTTTTCACAGTAGAATTTTTAATGTGTGCTCCTTTCATAGCAATAGTTGTATTTTCTATAATTACTATGGAGCCTGTAACTCTGAAGTATTTCGTTGTTTTCTTTTCTTTAGAATTTTGTTTGTTAATGATTACAAGATTTAGTGGCTTGTGACAGAGATTTAAATAGAGATAAAAGGCTCAGTCTGTTCAGCAAATGGCTTCTGAAGGCAAAGGGGGTTCAGGAAGGGCCGTGCTTTGGGCATGTACCAGACACAGAACTGCTGTTCCACCAGAGCCCATGCTGGTACACCAAACTGTAATGTTCACAGCACAGAGAGCACTGAGGGAAGGTGTGACAGGAGCCAGTCCTTGCACTGATTTCCTGGGGAATGTCTTTCACATTGCCTCTTTCTCCACCACTGATCTTGGAGCTTTTCACACTCCATTTTATCATTACACCTTTTTTTGCACATGTTTTTTCTCTGTGGTGGAGCTTTGCTGAGTTCTGGATGAAAAGTTACCACCTCAGATGTGTGATTAGAGCATCACCTTCTTCTGAAAATTAAGATAAAAGCCTGCTGACTTAATAGCAGGAGCATTTGCACAGAGAGAATCTTCATAGCTGGGGCTGCTCTGCAGCTGGGGCCTCCTGAAGATCCCAGTAATATTTAACTTCTCTAAATTAAATTCTTCCCCCCAGTATGAAGTAACCAAGGCTGCATCATTTCCATTTGTGCCTGTGACATATTCAATCACATTTCTAAGAGCTGTAGTTCAGCTCAAGCAGCAAAGCAGCACAAAAGGGCTTTGGCATGAACTTCTGGAGTCGGATGATCCCTGCACTTGCTGTCCAGGGCAAGATAAGCTGAATCTCGATGGGAACAGCCCCAGCCATGAGCAGTGACTTTGAAAACGTGCCAGGTAAAGCCAAAGAAACTGAAGCTGGTTCCTGGGTATGAATTGTTATTCAGCCCTCACAAAAGAGGCGGCTTTGACAACACCCCCGGTAACCTTGGCAAAGGGTTTTGTTAAGCGGGTCTGTGCCTCGCTGGCTTTTCAACCCGCAGGCATTGATTGCTCCCTCCTACACGGGAATCTGCGTCCCGGGAGGGGCCGGGCGGTGGTGGCACCCTGGGGCTGCGTTGTGCTCCGCTCCCCACGGCCCCAGCAGGGCGCGGAGCCCGCCCTGCTCCCCGGGAAAGCGGCCGGAGCTGCCCTCGCTCCTTCCCGCGGCCTCAGGGGCTCCCCGGGCTCCTGCAGAGTCACAGAGTTCTGGAGTCACTGAGGGTGGAAAAGACCTTTAAGATCAGCAAGTCCAACTTGGGTTTCTCCCACAGTGGGACACTACTGAGGATGATGAGTTATCTTCTGGATGAATGGAATATTATTTTGAAGAATGGAGTGTTGTTTTCACAATGTCTCTTGGCTGCACTTGTTTATACAATATTTCGACCTTCTTTTTCCTATAGATCTTTAGGCACTTGGTAGAACAGAAAATAGGCTTTTTATAGACTCTGCTGGCTGTGTTCTATTGCTGCTATACATGAAGTGGGGAAACCTGGTCCAAACAGACCTACAAAGGAAATCCTTTCCACTGAGATAAATTCAAGATCAGATATATCACCACATTACACTGCAAACTTAGGCTATTGCTTAATCTGGAAATTACTTCATGATAAAGATTCAGTGCTGATCTGTGTGGCTGATAAAAGAGAGATGAGGTGATTTGCCCCAAGCTTTACAGCAAACCAGAAGCAAGGGTCATCTTTCTTGTTTACAATTTCATGTTACGGTGTAAAATAAATGCCAATGTGAGTGATGATTCCATCTGTTAGGAAAAGACATAGGAGTTAGGAAGTAGCAGCTCCCAATTCCTCCAGTGTAGTCTGACATATTGAGCACGACTGGAGCCTGGGACATAAAAGATGCTGAAGCAAACATCATGCAGCCATTAGGCAATTAGATAGAAGTTCTTTTTCTGTCTCCAAACCAGCTATTGAGGAGAATGCAGAGATGCTCTGATTAGACACTAACAGAAGACATTCAATTTCCCTTCCTTCCTTGAAGAGTCAGCTTTCCAAAACTCTCCATTTTGTGTTCCACTTCACCTCGTGGGTATTGCAGAGAACATGCTCGCTGGACTTCTCTTTCCACGCTCATTAGTTCAGTGTGCTTGGCTCATTTCCTAGGATTTGGTCTAGCTCAGCCTCTGACCATCCAGGCATTTGTCTGAAAATCATTTCCCTCTTCACTTCTGCAGTTTTCCTTTCAGTGCCTGAGCAATTAAAATCCCGAGTGATCAAAGCCCTGGTCTTCCAACTGTCCCTTGTTTTTCACAATCATGGCATGAGCTCCTGTGCCTCTCTGCATGAGCTGAGCTCAAACAAAGAAGGTACGACAATTGCTCAATTGTTAGGAATTGTGAAGAGTCTTAGCCAAAATATTGACATCATTCTGATTTACACATTAAGAATTAATTTTAACTAGGTCTGTAACTAGAGATTAGTAAATCATTTGGATGTCATTAAAATCAAATTGGTTGTCACAAAAAATCATTGAGGTCTAAACAACTATTGCTTTTCACTTTCCTATCTTGATTTCTTGATCTTAGCTATTCTGTAGTATTCCTGGATTATTTCTGACTCTCCACAAGGAAAGACTTCACAGGTGTTTATTCTTTTCTGGCTCAAAATTGTCTCTATTATGTATATGCAGCATCTGTTTCATGGCAGAATACAAATTGTTTCTCTGTATATAATTTGTCTTGACTCAGATGTTCCTTGCAGAACTATGGGCTCCTTTACGTCGACAGTCCTGATTCTCCAGGCATTTTTAGTCCCTTGTGATCAAGGAGTCAGTGAGTCACAGCCTGTGTTTGTGTATCCCCACATCCTGGGGTACAGAACAGGCACATGATACCTGCTCAGGCCTCCTCACCCCCAAAAGGTCTCCAAATCCCTTCCATACCCATCTTTGACATCCTGGAGGGATTCAATGTGTCAATCAGAAGTCAAGACACCTTTTTCCATCGGGCACTGCTCCTGGCCCGTGGACATGACCCAGAGCAGGTGGAGCACTGCTGACAGGCTGTGCCGTGTGCCTGCAGTCCCGAGTAGGTGTTTTTGTGGGGAAGGTGGAAAGAGGGAGGTTTTTTTTGTTTTGTCAGCGAGTGGGAGAAGTATTGAAGTTGTAAAGAACATCGGGAGCGTAGGGTGCGAGGGGGGAGAATGGAGGGTTTGCAGCACTGTAATTTCCCCCAGGGCAGAGATCTCAGAACAGTATTTAACAGGCTATAGACTGTGCAATACTTAAAACAAATAGATGGAAATGAGTCTTTCTTCTATTAATATGGCCTAGCCCTCAGGAACAGTGCTAAAATGGGTTTGCAAGGCACAATTACCGCAGAGTCCTGTCAGGCTGCTGTTAATTCCTCCAGGCAGAGCTCCGTGTTTTGCTGCCTTCAGCCAGCCATTCATTTGTCCGCCCACAGCCCGGAGCCCCCGGCGGCAGCGGGGAGCGCCAGAGCCGCTTGCCTGGCCCTGGGAAGGGGGAGCTGCTGAGGCAGGAGCGTCACCCAGGGCCCGAAATAGCGACCCCTGCCCGCCTCGGGGCTCCGGCACCAGCCACGGCAACCCCAAAATGCACTCGGGCTGCTCTAGGTGCTTAGAGCGATTCTTGCCTTGGAGTCTGTGAAAAACATTCTTTTGAAACAAGGTATGTCTTCATGCCTTCGCTGGAGAGTGGAGGAAAGAGTTTGAATTGTGGGTTCGAGGTAAAATTGATCCTGCAAGCTAGATTTGAGGAGTTATTTCAGGGTTGTTGTAACAGCAATATGAATTTAGTTTTCGGAGGTACAGCTTGGTTTAGAGTTGCATTTTGATATATTTTTCTGTTATTTTGTGGACTTGTCTTCAGAGAAAATGAATTTTTTGTTTCTCAGCCAGGTGGTGGAGTCTTCTTCCTCAGCCCTTGTACTGTATCATTTATCCAAGAAGTTCAAAACATGCAAAGCTGGGAGGTTTCAGCTCCTTTCCTGTGAGCTAAGATACATTTCCATGTCCCTATCACAGAAGGTTGGGGCACAGGGAGCAGTTGTGAGTTACGAGAGGTCTGAGGAGGCAGTGGCGGAGCCGAGGAGCAGTGAAGGTGAAGGTGACCTGCCTTGCAGTGCTGCGCTCTGGCTGTCACCTGATACGGGCTCTGTGGAGAGGCTCTGGTGTCATTCACCATCCGAGTCCAGCCAAGCTGGGGCTCGTCCTTCAGCTCCTTTGCAGGAGCTTTTCCAACGCCAGCCCAGCAGCAGCCCTGGCTTGGCAGAGCAGGGAAATGCAGGACGAGCTCCCCGGCCAAAGGCCGCTGCTGCAGCAGTTCCCAGTGCCCGGCACAGTCCCGGAGCTGCCTCCCCGGCAGGCACGGGCTGGGCTATTCATTGTGCAAACAGCCAGCCCGAGGGACACGGGGAATGGCAGAGTTTATTATAAACGGAGTGGAGGAACAGACTATTGCTGGAGGAGATCCAGGGTTATAAAAGATTGGAGCGGGGAGGGGGAGGAGGAGGGAACAGGACATAATTTGTGTTTGTGCGTGAGGGGGTGCAGACTGTTGGTTACAGCGAGGCATTCCCCAAACCCTCAGGACCTCTGCCTGGTTTTGGTGGGATTTGTGCAGTGCATCCCGTGCTGTGTCAAAGCCCACTTACTTTTTATTGTATCAATCATCCTCTTTATGCAGCACCACGACTCGGAGGACGCTTGCAGGTCCTGTTCTGAATGAGCAGCGCTTGCTGCCAGCTCAGCCTAGTTACTGCTGTAACTTAGTCTGGGGGATGGGAGAAAAAGGTTGCTGCTACTTTAAATATAATGCATTAAGAGGATGCTGGAAAAAGGCCTGCATGCTGTAATACCCAGCCATCGAGTTGGAAAAGGAGCCAGATGTAATACAAAAGAAGAAACACAGCCTCTTATGGATGCTGCACTAATTCATAAATCAGGTGAATCAGCTTAGGCAACTGCTGTGTTTTTATGCCTCTGCTGCATGGAGAACTGCATGTTGGATGCTTTTATTTGAAGTAATGGAACCAGATAATCCTTTGGACCAGGACAACTCCAATGGTAAGAAGTAGGAAACATAGAAGAGAGAGGGGAAAAAAAGGATAATGAGAGTGTCTGAGTTCCCCATCCTGCTCAAGGCACAGGGGTAGGCATGTGTTTGTACTGTCTTCTGCATGGATAAGTGGAAATGAATGTGGGAATGTGCTTCACAAGAGCTCAGAAATCCCTCTGTTTACAGGGTCTGGAGACAAACATGTACTAGACTGATACATGGAGATATTTATTCTGCTGGAAGCAGCAGGAAGCAGGCAGCATTAAGCTGTCTCCTGAGCAGTCTGTGCAGAGGGAACAGGGACCTGTGCATTCCACCTTATTCAGCTTGGGGGGCTTTTTGCCACTGAGAAAAGAATGGAACTTGGTGCCGTATGTGCTGTCAGATGTAGCATTTGGGAACAGATTCTTTATCTGCAGAAAGCTTTCCTACAGGCAGATGCATGAGTAATTTACTTAGGAGGATATATTTAGCCAAGGATCACATAAATTCGCCCTGGAATTAAAGTCCATGGTTAAAAATGCAGCTATTCCATGGATTTATAGCATTCCACATGCTGATGTTCTGCTCTCCAGTCTATTGGAAAGCACACAAAAAAGCATAAATTGAGGGGAAAAGTTGTTTGCAAGTCTCATTTCTCTGTTAGTGAAGAGAATTGGCTGCATTGAGGACAACAAAGTATTCATGTTTATGAAAACAATTTCAGATGTTGATTTTTGGAATAAATTGATTCTCAACTGTTTAATATGCATTTGGTATATTCTGAATACAGCTTGAAATCCACTAAATATTCCACTTCCCACATAAATATTGTTCAGGAAGTAGTTATGGATTTCCCACAGCATATTCTCTGCTGGTAAACAGAGCTTCAAGTCCGACACAACTGCAGTTTTAATATCACAGAGACCTAAAACTGTGTGGAAAGAATGTGGTTAAGGGAATGAAGTAACATTTAAACTATGTGAACAGTTGACTGGGCACATATAAGTAGGCAGAACTGCTTTACTTGGGGCTCTGTGCCCTGCTGAAATAGAACTTAAAATAATCAAGGACAGATTTCAGTGGTGTTTCCAATGATGATATTTGCATGAAAATATTAAGAGGGGAGTCTCACATTTCTTATTTCTCTTTTCTATTCTATTTCATATGTAGTTATATTCATTCCTCTCTAGAAGAACAGCATCTACCTCTGATGTCTCATACCTCCTCTTAGACCACTGAGACACAGAATTAAATCTCATTTTCTTTACAGCAGGAAGTTTTAGGATTTTCAGAGAAGTGCATGCATAGTTGAGCTGATGTTAACAAACATGTAAGCAGGTGTTCTTGCCCATCCCAGTGTTAGAATCTGCCTTTAGGAGTCACAGAGAGTGTCTGGGCTCTGAGGGAAATACAAGTTTAACTTTATTTTCTCTAATATGTTAAATTCCTCATTAAATTTAGAATGCATAATTTAAGATACATAGGTTCTCATTCTTTTCTTACAGACATCTACAGTAGATTCTGTCACACTGTGTAGAAACTTCGTTTTCCTACAAAATATTTGAATAAGTTGGCAAACCCTGGGAAGGTTCATAAGCTGGGAAATGAGAGATAAGCAAGCACTGCTGGTACCAAGGATCTGGGAAAAAACTTCATTGCTTCCCCTCCCTATGTAAATCCCCATCTCCCCTTTAGTCGTGTTTAAATTACTTTGATTTTAACTATCTCATTGTAAACAAATGGGTTGAACCATTTATTGATCACAAGGTCAATTCCTTCCCTGTGCTGCTGCTGGAGCTGCAGGACTGAGGGACTCAGCTGCTGCTCTGAGGTCCCAGGCAGTATTTTGCATGAATTGAGTAAACAGAAGGTTCTCAGAAGTCAGCCTGCAGAGTGCTGCTCAGGGAGATTTGCCCCTTGAGAACGCTCCCTTGTTCTGGAAGCTGCTCCTCGGTCCCTTGGATATCCAGCAGCTCTGGACATGCTGGGAACTCTTGTGTTTATCCAAGTGGGCTGCTCATGTGACAAGCCTTAATGCCTTGGGGAGTGACCATGACTTAAAACTCTGTGCTTGCTGTAAAAGTGCCTTTTTACCTTCAAGAATGCCAAATCAAATCCCCTTTTCTGCCAGCCGAATGAAGTCCATTCTTTAATTTTTGCTCTACCTGTGGGTTAACCATCCACCTTAAAATTCAGCCCTGGTTCCTTCTGTGTTGCTTATTGCCAGCACAATCAAGAGATGATTAATGACAGAAAAAGCTGTTCTGAAGAATTTGTGGCAATAATGTACTTGAGAGTTGCTTTTTGTGCCTCCTGCAGCCCTTCCATTTGCTTTCTAACGTGCATGAATTCAGCTGACAGGACGGTGGTGGAATATTCCAGACTGGGAAGCTGTGTCTCATTTCTTAGCACAGGGTTTTTTTTCCCTAATCAAATTCAATTGCCAACTTTTCATGGAGGTGCCTCATAGATTTATTATTGCTTGTAGCTGGAGCAGGGAATCACCACTCATTGATGTGGGGGCCTGAAGTGAGATTTAAGCTGTGTTGGTTGCCTTGACGTGACAGCCCCTGGAATAAAACCTGTGGGTTTTGCATCACCTGTGGGTGCAGTGCTTACTGGATTTTTCTCTGTGATTCTCCAGGGAGCTGCAGTGCTTGACTGCCTTGAGCACAGCCTGACAGGCTGCTCTTCATCTGGAGATTTGTGCAGGGGGCTCTGTAACTTTTCTCCTCCGCATGGGATAAAGGCTCACACAAACTTACAGGTTCTCATACAGATTTCAAAAATCATTAAAGCAACCCCCACATTATTTTCTCCTTCTCCCCCACCCGTTATTTTCTTTCCATTCTCTGGAATGCAGGCATGTAGAGAAACATTAATGTCATTTTGTGATGGCTCACAGCTCTGAGTTTTTGAAGTGTTTTTTTTAATGTAGTGACATGGATTTACTTCTTTTCACCAAAAAAAAAATCTTGGAAGAAACTTGCAGAAGAATGTGCTGATTCTGAAACCATAACCCTAAATTACCCATTTTGGAGGGATGACATATCAGAGCTATGGATTTCTCTTTTGTACTATAGCCACTTGCTGCTCCACAAATAAAGACAGCTCAGCAGCTTTCTGCAAGCTGCTGAAGATTTATAAGATGTTTTATTTGTGTGCAAACTCTTGAGTACAAAAAATATCTATGAATTATGTATTCTTTGTGTCTTCTAATTGCTCAGATCTCAGTTTGTACAGCTCTTGTCAGCACTGGAACCACCTCTGAGTTTATTCTTTTCTGTGTCCTGACAATATTTCTTTGTGATTCAGTTGTTAATCCTTAAAGAGCACAAGATTTTTATTAGACTTTCTGAGCAACCTTGTAGACCAGATCCCAACTACTGGTTTTAGTGGAATCATATTCCCTACACAATAGGTGTGAATCACAGATTCAGATTTTGTGCCACAAAGAAATAATATTAAACCCTTGTGCTTTAATAACACAATAATTACAGCATATTTTTTCCAGTCTCTGACGTACACAGTGAACCAGGTGAATTACTTGGATAGCAGCCAGGCTTGAACTTTGCTGTTGGTAATTGAGATTCTTCAGGCTCTGTTCGAGGGCAGTAATGACATCCTGGCCTCAATGACACCTTGGGCTGCATTAGAAATCACACCTGGTAGAGAGGAAAGCAGAAGCAAGGGCTGGGAACACAGGAGTTTTTGTGGGTTATGTGTGGTAGCAGAGTTGAGTGGGAAAGCTCCAGAGGAATGGGAGCTCAAGGATTCAGCAGATTACTGGATAATGATTTGTAGATGCATTCTGCAATTTCCAGCTTGGAAATGGAGTTGGGGACAACCATTGCATGCAGTGGCTTCCTCTCAGTCCCTGCTGAAATCAGGAGAAGGGGGCAGAGCAGTCAATAAATGAGCATCCCACTGGATTATGGGCATTTTACAAGGGAGAACCACCCAGATGGAATCCTGAAAAAACATCCAACAAATGGAATGTAACCATCCATACTTGGAGGTGCTGGAAATAGTCCCAATCGTCCCTTGTTTCTTTGGAACTAAAGAAAAGGGTATTTTCATAATCAGGCAAATTCAAGGCCTCTTTGTATTCCTCCTAAAAGAGAAGAACTTCAGAGCATTGTGAGGGATCCTCCCAGATCCATCTCCTCCACAAGCACTGCCAGTCTCCCTCAGAATTTCCTACATCAGCCATAGCTGGAAGGTGAATTCAGCATCACTGGATGGGATGGGAGAGTGCACAGGCAAGGGATTTCCTGGGAGCAGAGATGAGCAGGAGCTCCAAGCATTTGATGTAGCTCCTCCATTTGATGTATTGAGGTGTTATAGGTGAGAAACTGTTACATTAATGAGACTCTGGTAGCAGCTGAAAGGAGCTGGAGGAGCCCAGCAGGAATTGTCCCTTGTTAATGAGATCTGAACCCACATTTTGACCCAGGGGGGTTTCTGAGCCCTTCAGCCAAGGGTTGTTGGGATGCCATGGATGAAACTCAGCTGTTGGCCCAGAGCCTCCTCTTCTGGTGCTGCCCAGAGAGATGGATGGGTGCTGGTGCCTCCCATCCCTGGCTAACAAACCCACCCTAGGGATGGATGTACAGAATGAAGAGCTGCTTACCCTGAGCCAGTGTTCTTTGTGACATCCAAATGGGATGTTTGCCCAGGAGGTCCCTCAGGCATACACAGGGTTATCCCAGCACTTGGAGCATTGTGGGGATCCTGTTTGGATTCAGATGTGCTTCCTCTCTGAGCATCTCCAAGGAGCCAGCACATGGAAAAGCTGTAATTGCAGAGCATTCCTCCTGCTGGTAGAGGCTCAGAGGCCCAGCATATGCCTTGCTCAGTGAGTCAGTTGTCAGAATGATTTTGGCTGCTATGGAGCTCAGTGCAGGGATCAGTAAATACCTGCCAAAATGAGGCTTCAGAAAATGTTTGTTTTCTAGCAGATCTAGAGATGCCTCTAGTTTTGTTTTACACCTTTAAACACTTCTCTAGCTGCAGCTGGAGGTCGGTGGGCAGCTGTGGCAGATGTTCTAACATGAGCCCTTGTTCTTTGTGCTGGAGCTGCTTGTGTGGGTTTGTTTGCTTAGCCCTGGGTGGGCAGGGCCTGGCTGATGGAGCAAAACGATGCCCTGGATGTGGGTCCTGCTCTGAGTCCTAGGGAGAAACCCTGGTACTTGGTGTTTTGAAAATAGGAAAGTAAATGCAAACAGCATTCTCTTATTTGGTCCAAAATGAAGAAAAAGAGAAAAAAAGACAAAATAATAATAGTAAAAGTTAGTCCAGAGTTCACAAAGTTTTATTGTCTCTCTGACTGGCCCTGTGTTTGCAGAAGTGCTGTTAGAGCCTTTCTCCTGGCAGGGAGAATATCCCTGAAGAGTTTTTCACAGTCCATGTGTCAGACAGGAATGCAAAGGATCAATTTACAACCAGAGACAAAGATCTGAAAATGTCCGGGGGGACCTGGGGGAATGTTTCTCACCCCAGACAGTTTCAGTGGTGGAAGTGACGCTGCTTGCCCGGGGTTCAGCCCTGAGCAGCAGCCGCAGTTTGCAAAAGCAGAGTCTGGGCTGAGGGCAGGAGCACCGAGCACAGCTCAACCTCCTCACAAACACTTCTGTGCAGAGCTGGGGAGAATTCCAGCGTGTTGAGGGGAGCTCAGGAGTGCACCATTCCAGGGACAGCCCGGGTGCTGTGCCTGTTTCCATGAGGAGCTGGCGTTGTTCAGCTGATCATCCTTTATTATTGGGTTGCAGCTGTCAGAAAAAGCAGGCATTGAGCTCAGGAGTTGTATTTAGAATTGCCCTCTGGATGGGATGGTTTGGAAGCTGCACAGTAGTTTCCAGTTCAGTTTGGCCAGTTTTTGGATGATGGTTTTACTTTCCCTGAAAGTTGGTAGTCATTTTTATTTCATATATTCTTAGAGGTATTTGTTTTATTGTCATTTAAAGTTTCCTGGTAAACTTCAGGCAAAACCAGAGGGTGTATTAATCTTTTTCATGTCATTTGCAACAGGGTCTGTAAAGTCAGGCCTTAATCTTAGAAATGTATTTGATGTTTTCAGCAGGAGATGGCACGAGGGGTTTGTCTGAGTTGTCTGGAAGAGCGCAGCACAGTTCATCCTTTGTTTTCAGTCTTAAAATTGATTGTTGTTTGTAAGACTGGAAAAGAAAAAGAAGGTTTAACTATTGTGACTTTAGATGAAGCTGATCACACAAACTCAAGGCACAGAAAAAGTGATCAGCATTTAGGATTTAGGAAAAAAGCAGGTGCATTCAAGTTGAACCCAGTGCTGAGCACACTGAGGGCTCTGACCCGCCTGCCTGTGCCTCTGCCGAGGAGAGAGGCAGGTTTTATTTTCCCTGCTTATTCATTTTCTGAGTCATTCATCTTGTGCTATAGCTATTGAAAACTGTAACACAGTCTGGGAAGCACTTGGCTTTTGAGTGCTGCCTCCTGATTGGGCTGGGGAATGCTGCTGTTCGGGAATAATGTGTGAACACCATCTGCTCCGAGGAGCCGCCGTGGGCTCTGCTGGAGAGGCACCTTCAGCCGGGACTGGGGCAAGGGGAGCGCGCCTGCCTCCCCTCGTTCTTACCCAAACTTTTCCTTCTCGCTGGATTTCCTTTCTGTTTCCCTGTGGAACTTTTTTTGTGCTTTGCCCGAAGGCTGAGTTGTTTCTGCTGTGGGTTTTGGAGGTGTTTTTCCTTTATTTTTTTCCCTGTGTGGGATTTCTTCTGGGGTTCAGCATGCACACCAAGCCGGGAAGTCAATCAGGGAGTTCTGCAGCTGTTTATTGCAGCACGAGAGTTACCGTGGAATGTCTGAGTTGCTTTGAGAAACTGCTTCCAAAAATTTGACCTGCTTGTAAAAAGGTAAGCAGGGAAAGACTCTGGAATTTCGGGACTGACTTTCTTCTTGCAGGGGGGAGTTGTTTTTTTAGGAATGAATGTGAATCATTTGCAGTGTACAGTTGCCTCCTAGCAATGCCTGGGATCAAAGACTGGGATTTGTCTCTGAATTTCTTTAATGAGCAGAGTTGGAACAATGATTGTCTCTTTCTCTTTTGTGTAGCAATTGTTTTACAATAAGTCTTAACCCAAACTTTCTGCAGTGTGAGTGTGATTGTAATTCAGAACAGCAGCTCTTTTTGGGGTTTGTATCTTTATGCAGAGAACTCTCAGGTCTCACTTTCCTGCTTATGGAATCTCTTTTTCTGTTATCTCAGACCAAGCACAGTTAGTTTGCAGCAGTCTGTATTTCCTCTAGCAGAGGACAAGATGTAGTTTGTGAGCCTGTTCAATCCTGCCCACTCATGACCTGCAGAGAGAACTGGGGCCCTTCCTTCACCTCAGGACAGCAGAGCTGGGGCCACCACTCTCCCCCTGTCAGCACATCCTGAACTCTGTATGTGACCTCTAAAATATGGGTATGAATTCTTTTTCTGCAGGTTGTGTTCCAGTCAGACTCTTCTATCTACACAAAACAAAGTTAGCAAAGGGAGGGCAAGAAATATTACTGGTTTGTAAAATCCTATCCCTCCTTCCAGTGAGCCACATTATTCATTTTACTGTGGGGAAATCTGCAAAAAATAGTTCAAAGACTTTGCTGAAGACTCATAATTTATTTTTGACAAATACCTGATTTTTAGCTTTTCTTGTGTTGGTGTGTTAATGGTAACTGTGGAACAAGTGTATGAGTTGTATACTGATATGTACTACAAGGCAAATGTTCAGTACCTGTAATTAAGGAACAGTAGATTTATGTAACTGATGCTTGATCTGACCTGAACTTTCATATCCAGTCAAGCTCAGATAAACAGGAGAGGGTTGTGCTCCTCCTGTGCTTCTTTACACCCAGGCACCAGTGTGGAGCAAATGTTCCAGAGTACAGCAAGGAGCTGTTGCACTGACAGGGAGGCATCTTTTCACTGAGTCATTTTCCTGGCCCACTGCCAGATCATCAAAAGCAGCTCCTTTAATGAAGAAAAACTTACTTTGCTGTAATTAGGAAAAGTGTGGCAAGGCACAGAAGGAATTAGGAGCTGGGCTTTGATGGTCCCTGTGGGTCCCTTCCAGCTCAGGATATTCCATGGTTCTGTGGAGGAATGCCTGGATCACACCAAGTGCAGCACCAGGACAGTCCATCAGCTGGAGGCTCTGTGCCTGCTGGGGACATGGGATGTCTGGGCTGAGGTGTCACAGAGCCACGTGTGCCACTCCTCTGATGGATGCTCAGAAACCTTTGAAAGGTCTTGTGTGCACCAGTCCAAGTGGGGTTTCCAGTAATATCTCATTTTGGGGACAGAAAAGCTACTTCTTATTCATTGATATTAATAATAACTACAACAAAAACAATAAATGCTCACTTAGTTCTGTTTTGCTGGAATTGTATTGTCAGTCATGGATTTCCCAGCCTGTCCCTGGGCCATTCATTGGGTGATGATGAGAATGAGGAATGCAATCCTGACCTCTGAACTGCAGAGGATCTCTTCCATTCCAGACCTGGCTCCAGAAGGCTCCTGAGCCACTGGCAGGGGTGACCAATGGAGTATGGGATGTGGAATCAGAGCTCTGCAGCTCCCTGGGATGTCCATATGCATGCTCAGATCAAACACCAGCTGGTTGGAAAAATGTGTTTATTTTTTGCTTTTCATGCTTCATCCAACAGCAGTTCCTTGGTTCACTGGCCTGACTGTGATAAATATTTTTGCAAGGGTAGAGTTTCCTGGTTATAACCCCTCTGCAGAGGGTTCCTGCTGGATCCCTCCCAAACCCCTCCACAACTTAGCACTGGTCAATATTTCCTTTTAATGGCATCCTGTGTAGCTGCAAAGCACTTTTTGTTTGCCTGCCTGTGGCTGATGTGCTGCTCTCATCATCAGCACTGCAATGCTCCAGTGTTTTCCCTCTCTAATCCAGATACCTTCATGCCAGCTTAGATGTGCTGCTTTTATCCTCTGCCTCTGAAGGGGAGCTGAGTTAGAGGTGCCTTGTCCAGGGTCACACACAGGGAGTTTTTCTCATGGTATTGCAGTGGCACAGCATCTCCTGTGCTCCTCATTAGTCCTTTGCCATTCTTCTTGCTCCACACTCTTCCTCCTTGCCCATTTCCCTTTCTTTGCTCCTCTTCCCAATTATAAATTGCTGGAGGACATTTGTCATTTTGCTGTGGAGAGCACAATCCACCTGGCATGTCTTTGGAGTCTGGAAAATCTCAGCACAGGTTTTTCAGCAGACCAGGATTTTTGTTTCCTTGAAGATGAAGAATTCTCATTTTCACTACAAGAAAGTACTTTATTTTGCTAAAGTGGCAACTCTGGCAATGAACATCATTGTATATTTACAGCTTAATTTCAGAAATCCACACGGATTCCTTTCCACTTCTCCTCCACCACAACTCTCTTGTCTGACTTGGTTGCCAGACTTTCTCTGGGAGTTCAGTCTCATTTAATTCACAAAGAATGTGGCTCCTTCTGCCATACTCAGTGCCTGGAGTCTAAATCAGGACATTTCTAGTGAACTTCAGCTGAAGATAAGTCTGACCTACCTAGAATTGAGGTTTCCAGACCCAGAGTGATGAGGCTCTGCCATTACCATCAAGTTCTCTGCCTGTATCTGTGCTAGCCTTGCCTTTTATATAATCTAATAGCCCCTTACCAAGGAGTAACATGTAATAGGAACTATTTTAGTGATTTTGGGAGTATTTTTGCTGGCTCTGAGCTCCTTGGAATAGATGCCGCCTCCTGTTATGATGTCATCGCTCCTGGTGCTTGCCAGTAGATTATCAACATTTTCAAAATCAAGATAAAAAATTGGTATTTTGCCTCCATGTAGGTCAGATGAAGCATAGAAACCAATTTTTAACAGAAGTGGAGCATTGATGGGAGAGAAGGACTTCAGAAAAATGGGGACAATCCAGTGGCAAGCACAGGAGACCAGAGAGTTCCTGGTTTCTGCTTCAGACGATGTGAAACCATTTTGCAGAGCAGCTGTGGAAGGGAAAATCAGCAAAAGGAGAGTTGATTTAGAATTTCCTTGTGGAAATTCTGGAAATCCTTCTTTCTCTCAAGGAATTTCAGCCCACATCTTCTCTTTTGTCACAGAAAGCTGCCAACAGCCTGCCCTGGGGTGGGCTGTCCTTAGATCCCTGACCAGAATGTCATTCTGGGAATGGTACAGAGAGACTGGAGCAGGAACTCCAACAAATCTTGGGAATTTAGTCTTGGAAAAAGTGCAGCCAGAGCTTCATGGCAATTTTGTGAGGGGCTTTTGAATGCTCAAACCCTGATTTCCTACTCCCTTGTTCTGAGATTGTAATTTTTAATTTAGGAGCAGAGAACTGAAGGCAAAGAATAATCTCAGTTGGGATGAGGCTTGTGCTAAACTTCCTTCTGCAGCCCCATCTAACAGTGCTGAAACTAAATGGCTTAAGGACAGTGTGGAAGAACTGAACCTCTGGAGTAAAGTCAAGCTTTGAGAATTGGTGTCTTTTTTTAGTATTTTTGGTTTAAAAAATACCAAAGACCTTTTGAGATTGCTGTTGTTTTATGTGCCTTTGGAAAGTGCTGCCTGACTTCTGCATCTCAGGCATTTGAGCCATCTAAAAGCAACTTGGTGGATTTTTTTAAAGTTCTGTTTTGAAAACGTTGGTGCTTTGTCAGTAAATCCGTTCAGTTCTGGTTCTTACTGTCATTTTCTTTGCAAAAGGATCCCTCATCAAGAAATGTTCTTGAATATTTTAAGCTAATTATATATGTACATATTTTGGTGTTGGGTAGAGATTAAATATAAATTAAAAACCAACACAGAAAAACATATTCCCCAATGGATTGTAAGAAACTTTCTCCCACTGTAAAAGACTTGTGTCCCAGTAGATGTAACATGGATATTTTGAGAGCACTGCAATGTTTAAGGGTTAAGAGATGGCTCTCACAGATGCTTTGGATGTGTTCTCTAGAGGCCAAGCCAAGAACAGTGTGTCCTGTCCTTTTGTCTGTCCTGATTTCTAATGAGTCAATCCCTGACTTTCCTCCAGTGATTGGGCAGATACACACCTTAAGAGAAAAGATACTCATTTCTCTGCTCCTGATCTTCCATGTTTCAGGGAACATTGAAAACTTCCAACCCTTTCCTTGTTGTTGCTTCTTTTACCACTTGAAAATGTTCTCGGGAGATTTTATCTGGCTCTGTGGATTGCTGGGTGCATTAGCACAGCTTCTGCTTGCCAGAGCTCTCACTGAGTAGAACTGGTTTCAATAAATCATTGTAACTTTGGGAAATCTGGAGTTCCAGTCATGGCAGCTCAGAAGAGGGAGGGGGAAACAGGAATACAAGAGCTTTTGCAGCTGGGGAAAGAGCAAAGGTAATTCTCCACAGAGGAGTCTGAACAGAGGGGTCTCTGATGGAAGGCTGTGGGTATCATTCTCTTACAGGCTGGATTAATATTTCATCCAGAGAGGTGGAACAAAGTCTTGTTCTGGTTGGAAGTGGAGGAAGTGAGTGATTGAGTTTATTTTGTCAGGCATCTCCCTGCCTGTGAGAAGGTGCAGTGCTGCATTTTTGTAGCCATGGAGAAGGAGTGCTGTGTCTGCAGTGCCAGTTGGAGATCCTGGAGCAGTTGCTTGGCCTTTGTCTCAGATCTGTGCAGCTGATCCCTGCCTTGCTTTCCTGAGCAGTAAAATCCCACCCCAGGTTTAAATCTCCCTTTGTCAGTGATTCAGGCTCATACCCAGCACCTCTTCATTCACATCCAACCTGCTCAAGATAACCTGTGTCTGTCAAGGTTTGAAGTAGTGATCTTCTTATTTCTAATGAATCCTTTGCATGAAACTGGCTCTAATCCCCCTTTGCTATTCCTGTTCCTGTCCAGGGTAAGGTTGGAAGTTGTTTTTTTTGGGTTTGTTTTTTTTTTAATTGCTACTTGCTCTCATAAGCCATACGATGCTTTTGATAACAGTCATCAAATTTTACAGCTCTCACTACAATCTCAGTGCTGTTAACCATCTGCATCTCTCCTCGTGGTCTATAGAAACTGAGGAGAAAACAAATACCTAGTTAATTTTAGCACATCACTCCTCTTAATGGGTTTTGTGTCCCAAGTAGCAGCACTGTTTAATGTGTCTGCAAAGAACCCCATGGAAAGGAGGAAGAATCCACACACAAGGACATTCCTCAGTGGTTTCCAGCCCTCAGGGCTGCATTGCAGGGACCAGGAGTGGGCTGCAAAGGGTTGGAGTCCTACAAAAGGACCTGTTTGTTTGAGTTATAACTTCTGGAAGTTGTAACCTCTGTTTGAGGATTTTAATTCCATGGAATGTGAACTTTTGAGACATCATCAAACAAGGTCAGGTGAAGAGTCACCTGTGTCTGTGCCTGGTGATGAGCTGTGAGCAGTAACGAGAGAGCAGAGCAGGGAAAGGGGGAAAATCTCACTTGAGTGAAGAGAAACCTGGGCAAAAAGTGTGGAGAAGCTGTGCTGTGTGAACAGGCAGGCAGCATGGATCGTGGCCTGGGATCCTGGCCTGGGATCCTCCCCTTTGATCCTGGAGAAGGCAGAGGCAGCTGGAGAAGAGCAGTGGCCCAGCTCACAGGGCAGCCCGTGCCCACAGCCCAGTCCTGGCTTTAGGGAGCCATTTATCCTCCTCACTTCCAGCATCCAGCCCTAAGGAGGGGCTGCCAGATGTCACACCTCATACAGGATTTCCTGTGCTTCACCTCAAATCCTGGGATTTGTTTAAAACCATGTGCAGTGTTGCCTTTTCTTGTGCCTGAGCTGAAAGATGGGAATCACTGGACAGGCAGTGACCTCCCAGGCTGTGCCCTCCTGCCTTCCTCGGCTGCTCAGGAGCCACAGGAGCTCCTGTGATGTTGGGCAGGTGGAGGTGCAGCTCTGCAGGCACCTGGCAGCTCTCCATGGCCAGGAGCACTCCTGTGCTGGCAGGGCCCTCCTGGGCAGTGTCAGTGCCTCTGCTCTCACATCCCAGCCCTTCCAGACCACTCACTTATTCACAAAGGTCACTCTGCTGCTGCTGACCTTCCAGAGCCACACAGTTATTCACAAAGGTCACTCTGCTGCTGCTGACCTCCAGGGAGTACAACTGCTCTGCAGGTGCTGTTTCACCTGAACAGTGCACAGGAATTTGCCCTTAATTGAAATATATACATTAGACTAGGCTAAAGTTAAATAATTTTTTTAATTACCCCCCCCAAAGAACATGAAGAGAAAGCTGTATCTCATTGTGTTGTTTAACTTTTTATGTTATGAAAACCACAAAGGAAAGGGTTTATTATTAAAGTAATGATAAAATACAACAGAGGGACTGAGTCAGAGATAGGACTGCCTTGAGAGAAAAATTACCATTTCATTTAGGCTTCACTGGAGTGGTCAGGACTGGTGTTTAAGATGTCATCTGTTTTCACCAAAACCTTCCAGTATTATATTTAACCACTGTGGAGACATAGAAGGGGCCCCACAATAAAAATGATATATTTTAAATTTCCTGATCATAGTGCTTTAACCTTTATTTTGCTGACACCCAAGATTCAAACAGAAATGCACACTGAAACTCTGTAATTTTATATATTCCAAATTTTTTATAGGAATCCATTTAAAATTACACAAGAAACCTCTCTTCATCTTCTGAGTGTTTCACTGATTAGCATAATTTATAGGCAGTTTTGTGAATAAGGTGATTGTACCCAGGTGATTGCAAAAAGGTCTGTGGATCTCAGCTTTATAAATATTATTCTGAATCTGACTTTGTTAAAGTAATTGATGTAACATGAATCAGTGCTGTGCAGAGCTCTTCAAGTGCAGAGACCACACACTGTGTAATCTCTGGAGCCAGTCCTCATCATGCCTTTGCTTTTCTTAGCAACAAAATTAACTCCATCATTATAAAATTTAGCCAATACTTTACCTCTGCAGTCAGAATCTTCTCACATGAGATTCAGCCCACGCTCTAAATCCTGCTTTCCTTATGTGTCACTCTTTGCCTCAGAGAGCTGGAAAAGTGACTTTGCAGTGGCTCAGCAGAGATGTTCTTACACATCTCTGGTTGCAGGGGAGCCCTGGGGGGCCCATGAAGCCCCTTCCACACTGTCTGTGACAATCAGAAAAGCTCCAGGGCCTCTCCTGGGGAGGGTCCAGCCCCAGTGGGTGCTCTGGGAAGGGAGGAAGAGCTTTGTGTGCAGGCAAAGTGGAACTCAGGGTCAGCCAGGTGAGAGCAGGTGCCCAGGCTGAGCAGGGACTTTGCCACAGACAGTGAGACCCCAGGCTGGGCTACAGGATGAGCCCTGCAGAGCCTGTGCTGGGCTACAGAATAAACCCAGAATGGGCCCTGCAGAGCCTGTGCTGGGCTACAGAATAAACCCAGAATGGGCCCTGCAGAACCTGTGCTGGGCTACAGAATAAACCCAGAATGGGCCCTGCAGAACCTGTGCTGGGCTACAGAATAAACCCAGAATGGGCCCTGCAGAGCCTGTGCTGGGCTACAGAATAAACCCAGAATGGGCCCTGCAGAACCTGTGCTGGGCTACAGAATAAACCCAGAATGGGCCCTGCAGAGCCTGTGCTGGGCTACAGAATAAACCCAGAATGGGCCCTGCAGAGCCTGTGCTGGGCTACAGAATAAACCCAGAATGGGCCCTGCAGAACCTGTGCTGGGCTACAGAATAAACCCAGAATGGGCCCTGCAGAGCCTGTGCTGGGCTACAGAATAAACCCAGAATGGGCCCTGCAGAACCTGTGCTGGGCTACAGAATAAACCCAGAATGGGCCCTGCAGAACCTGTGCTGGGTTACAGAATGGGCCCTGCAGAGCCTGTGCTGGGTTACAGAATAAACCCCCTGTGCTGGGTTACAGAATGAGCCCTGCAGAGCCTGTGCTGGGTTACAGAATGAGCCCTGCAGAGCCTGTGCTGGGTTACAGAATAAACCCCCTGTCCTGGGTTACAGAATGAGCCCTGCAGGGCCTGTGCTGGGTTACAGAATGAGCCCTGCAGAGCCTGTGCTGGGCTCCTCGTGCAGCTGTTTGGCTGCTCAGGCTCCTTGTGCCGTTGGATTCTTTCTCCCACGTTCTCTTCCTCCATGAGCACAGAGCTGCCAGAAGGGCTGGACGGCTGCCCAAGAGCTTTGAAATGCTCTGGTTAGGAATTGGTGGGAACCTTGTGTTTGTGTTTCTCTACAGAAGTTTTATGGCTTTTTCCTGGTGCTGCTCGTGCCAAGGTCGCCTTGAGGGAGGAGGGTGCAGGTCACCCACTGCCAGAGCCCCCATCAGGGTGTTTGGGGTGACACAAAGGGACAGGAGCTAAAATCTCCTGGAAACTTTGGGTGATGTTTCATCCTTAAGCAAATTCCTGCAGAACTGCTGAGATGAGAACAGGCACAGCTCTAAACCTGCAAGTTTTATAATGATGAGATTCTGGGAGAAGCTGGAATGCTTCTTACAGGAGAGTAGGGAAATAAAGATTCCCAGCTGTTAATAATAACAAGCCAGGGATTCTTCTTGTTCAAGCTGGAGAAGAAATGCCTGGAAGTCCCTGGAGAATTCCAGTCCAGCACTAGACATTTGAAAGATTTGGATCCCAGTCTAAAATATTTCTACTGCTTGAGCGGATTTCCAAACTGAGCTGTTTTTATCATAATCCAGACAGAGAAATGAAATTTGTGGTGCAGTCAGCCATCAGTTGAAGTATTTTGAGAGGAGTATGGTGACTGGGGAGTCTGCTGTGTGTGCAGGTCCTGGGCACCCACTTGGGAATGGAAGAGACCTGAACACAAGCTCGTGTGGTACAGCTGGCTTTGAAGAAATCATAGGAATGGGTTTCAGGTTCATTTATAGGAGAAAAAAGAAAGGGAAAAAGAATGCAAAAGCCAGCATGGTTCAGTGTCTGGGCACATTTTCAAGGCCTCTTTTATTTTGAGTAATTAATTCTGTGTTTTATTAGTAATGAAAGCAGGGGCTGTTTTGTGCAAGGCTGGAGCTGTTCAGGGTGACTCGGCAGGAAGTTAAACTGATGTAGCATTACTTTTGCAATTTATCACCTGCCTGTAGTGCTTACTCAGGGTATAATACAAGTTTATCATTGCTCAGAGCAATTATATTCTAAATTCACTTAATAATTACCTCTCAAACCAGTTAACTTTAAAGAACTGATTATTTTACAAGTAACTGGGAAAATCTCTAGCGTGACATCTCTTCTTTGAGGCAGTCTTAATGCAAGCTGGCTTTTTGGTGATCTGTTTCAAATTAAGTGATTTCATTGCATAAATGTATGTACTGGGGCTTGAGTGTGGTATATCCAAATGCTTGCAGCCTTCTTACACATTTGTAATGATTCCAATAATTCCAAATTAGGGAGGTTTTTTATTTGGTGGATGAAAAATCCATTTTGTTTTGTCTTTGGTTAAGGGAACTTGAAATACTGAGTAGTACAAATGTGCAGCTTCAAAACTGGTCACAGTTGTTGGTAGGACTGCTAGGCATGGCAGCTGAGCCCAGACCAACCAACTTTTCTTTCCTGAACCTTTTTTCTGCTTCTCCAGGTGTGGAAGGGCCTGGGAGCTGCAGGGTCCCTGCAGCAGCCCTGGTGCAGACCCAGCTCTAATTGATTATCCCAGCCCAGCTCTGAGGGTCCTGCAGGCCCTGGCCAGGCCCTGCTGAGTTACTGCACAGCTTTAGGCAGCAGACTTTCACTGACTGCAGCTAATAAATTTGCTGTGCTTTATGGAGCAAGGAGAAGCTTGTTTTCTGAATTTTAATTGTCTCAATAAATCGTGTTAGGATTGTGTTCTATTAGTCTGCAGGAAATGAACGCGGGCGGTTCGGATCTGGATGTTTTTGGGAAGGTGTGCTGCCCACAGGGCTGCTGGAAAAAGAGTTTTCAAATCTGACTGAGCAATAAGGAGGGTGATAAGGATTGTAGAGATCTGGAGTGCAGCTTCCCAGGAATCCCCACTCAGCCTTGGGTTTACCTACAGGGATTCTCCTGTCCCACTGGGGACTCGGTGATGATGATTCCCAGCTTGTGCTTCACTGAGGAGAGGAAACATCTACAATGGTTCTCAGATGGCTCAGGCACAGGGGCACTCGTGTCAGACTGTAGTTCTGGACAATGCTGAACCTCTGCTCTGGAGACAGGCTGGCAGAGTTGGGGCTCTTCAGCCTGGACAAAAGGCTCCAGGGAGATCTTAGAGCCCCTTCCAGTGCCTTAAGGGGCTCTAAGAGAACTGAAGAAAAATGTTTTGATGCTTTGACTTGAGAGTTTGGTGTTAATGAGTGCAGCAAAGAAGATCAGCAGATTTTATTGCCAGCCTGCTCTTGTCCCTGCTCTCAGGGGAGGAATATTGGTTCTCTTCACTGAGGGATGGTTGTGCCCCTTGGGATCAGGAAGGAGCTGCTCTCGTCCTGGCACCGGGACAGAGTCCAGATCTTTATTTGCAGGATTAGAATGTCTCTAAAAGATAGGCCAGGTTGAAAGCTCTCCATTGCTGTATCTCCCAACGTTCTGCTGGAGAGCTGAAATGATTGATGAGCATTTCTCCTTGCAATTACAGATGAGCAACAGCAACCCACAAATCATGGCACGCCGGGTAGGAGTTCCTGAGCCGCTCTCTGTAGCCTGGCCAGCAAATCATTAAATCAAGCGAGGATGAGCAAGGGGCTGCTGGATGTTCTCACCTCAGCACAGCAGCTGAGAGAGCTGAGTAAGCTGCTGTCTGCCTGAATCAATCCCCACTCTGGGAATTGAAACAGTGCAGACATGAGGCCTGTCTGTGGCCACATAAAAGCTGCATTATGGCTGAGATTTAGGGACTACGCCTAAAGCAGCAATTTGAATCCCTAATCCTGGGATCTCTAAAGGAAGAAAGCAGGGAGGCTGTGCTCAGATGTCTAAAACTTTCCCCCTGACCCCTACTCAAAGTGGGAGACCTGGCCTGCAGTGAAGCCAATCCATGGGGAGTTCATGTACAGTGTAAGGTGTAATGGGATTTTACAGTACAAATCCTAGCACATATATTTAATATCTGACAATTCAAATAGCTTGGCTGGCAAACACACTGAACATTGCCACATTTCTGTAAGATCCTGTGAATTCCTGACCTAGATATTCCTTGGAGGAGGGAATTCATGAGCAGGAGAGAGACATGAACTGAGTATAGTAGACTGGGCTCCTCACTGCTGACCCATTTCCCTTATTTCTTCTGAGTAGTAAGAATCTTTAAAAACTGCAGAATTGGGTTAATAAAATGATTTAAGAAGATCAGCTTACTCTTAAAATTGTTCCAAGTTCAGTCTTTATACAATTTACCTTATGCTTGGGGTACAGAATAATGAAAATCTAAACAAACAGAGCACTAAGCCTCAATCCTACATGTAAATCTGAGCACATGTGCTGCAAACAAGATAGCACCCATGGACAGATTTGTTTGTGTTGCCTTCTGAGCCAAATGCTGTGGTTTTGCTTCTTTTATTTATTCAGTCCTGAAAGAATTTACTGTGAAATCCCACCAGGCAGAGATAAAGACTGGAAACCTGGTAATCTACAACTGTACAGGAGGGTCAGTTTATGGCCTGAATGTGCTGGAGAATTTAGATGTGGAGAGACTCTTTCATAGTGAACTGACATGAAAACCTGTATTATTTCAGGGCTTTGCAGCATGTAAATTGTGTTTACGATGAAGCTAAAGCTTGGAAAAACCAAATAGATCTAATCCAGATTTGCCATTCTGATGAATTTTTTCCTTCTCAAATGAATTCAGGTTGTCAGATTATTCAGTCCCAACATGACAAGGGCAAGACAAATTAATTAACCAAAGCTCCATGGGTTGTGAGGGGTTTGTCTCTGGGTGCTTTGTGTGAGGGTGTGCAGGGCACTGCTGTGGGTGATTGACCCTGGCAGGGAAAGAGGGCTCCTTCAGCTTCACCCCAGCATCTCTCCCAGCCACACTGTCAGTGAAAAGTTGGAATTCTACAGTCTGGAACTGAAGACCACATTTCTAATGCACTTCCAATATTAAACTACTCTCCTGAGGCTGCTCAAGAGTCACAAGTAATGCTTTAAAAAGAAATTAAAATGTTTAGCAGAAATGGCCAGGTCTTGTCTCAAATGAGCCTGCAATTTTTAAAAAATGCTGGGTTCCACAGTACCTGGAACTCTTCTTACATCTCATAACCTTGTTAAGATAATTGCAGTAGATGGCTTTTCTGCAAGGGAATCCCCTGACATTCTTCCCTGGGAGATTAAATCTCTGCTGCTGTTCTAGACAGATTCTGCGCCTGAGTGAAAGTGTCTCCTACCTCCTTTAAAAATATCAACAACCAAAGAGAAGACAACACTTAATTCCTTTTTACAAAAGGAAAAGAGAGTCATGTCTTGGGAAGAAGGGAAATCAAATAAAAAATTTAATGCTGGAGAAGAAAGGCAAGAAATGCAGTTGCCGTGGAAACCGGAGCATAAGTAGAAACTTTGCAGCAAAGAGCAGAAACTAAAAATGAAAAAGCAGAGTGGTGAGGCTTGGCAGATAGCCAGGAGCTGCCTCCACCTCCTCTCCCGTGCTCCTGGTGGGATGTTCTTCGTCATCCTCCCACGGGCTGGAGGTGCTCTGGGCACTTGGAGAGCAAAGCTGGGCCCGTGGGTCAGAGCACCTCCCAGGGGACAGCGAGTGACAGCAGCGCTTGGGCTGAGGCAGCTGTGCCAAAATCCTCTGTGAGCTTCAGCTTGGGGCCTCTCCCATGGGAGAGGGGAAATTCTCTGGGAATGGTCCTCACATCCCAGTGGGCTTGAGAGGGAGGGAAGCTGCTTCATCTGATGGTCACAAATCACCAGGCAAGTCCTTGATTCTTGTGCCCAAACCAAGGTCTGGGAGTGCACTGCAGCAATAACGCCTGTTCTTCAATGCTTCTCTGATCCCTTTACATCGGGAAAAGATCCCCTAAATCTGCTCCAGGTGCTGCTGTGCCTCAGACTGGCTGGACACCATTCCTCAGCTCTGAGATCCACAGGTCCCACCTGGGAGTCACCCTCCTTGTCAGAGTTCTCCCTGGGCACAGGCTGTGTTCTGTGGTGGTTGTTGGCTGCATCCCCCGTGTTTCTGGGAGCAGGGGCCTGTTCCAGATGTGCAGTTTTCTCCAGGGCTCTGGGATCATTTGATGCTGGCACGTTTAGCTCAGTTGTACGCAGTAAAGTAATGCAGTCATTGGATTAGTAATTATTAAATCCACATATGCTTTTTAGTATGACATGGAAAAAAGCAGGTTGGGAAAACTGGGCAGGTTCCCAGGCAGGGCTGTAAAACCTTTGTGATGGCCAGGAAGTGATTTGGGTGAAAGCTTGGGAGCATACCCAGGCTGAGTGCTGTTACAGATGGAAGCAATGAAACCTGGGCTCTTCAGGTTTCCTTCAGTCATATTCTTGGAATTAAGCATGAGTGTAAGAGTTTTGCTAATTTGCCCTCAGACTGGTCAGCATCTCATATACTTGACTCCTTTTTCATGAACAAAATAGAAAATGCAGTGCAAGTCCAAAAAACCCACTTGACCTCTTTGTATGTGAAATCTGGGTGAATTTACCTGGAATACAGCACCACGAGTTAGGAACTGTTCCTCAATGTGTCACTAGAAATAAAACCTACACACGTTAACTATGCTGCATTGCCACTGACTTCACTCCTCAGCTGACTTGTCATCGTCTCACCTGGACTATTCCTTTTTGATTATTATTTCCAAACACAAGGATTTGTGGTTGGTTGGGGATTTTTAGGCTGGAAGTAATGAAGCTTGGAGTAACAAACTTCACTAAAAGCGATGTTATTTTTTTTAATGTTCTTTAGCATTTGGGCAGGGGAAAAGCAATGTTTTGTAATCCCCGTAGAAAGGGATTTCTAAGCGGAAGCCCGCTCTTGGGAGGGAGCGGCAATCCCGGGCCGGGGATGTGGCAGCGGAGCCGGCGCCCTCCGGCCTGCGGGCGGCAGCAGAGCCGTGCGGAGCGGAGCGGAGCCGAGCGGAGCGGCGGCATCCCCGCCTGGCCCGGGACAGGGACAGCCCTGCCGGGACAGCGATGCTGGGGACAGCGCTGCCGGGGACAGCGATGCTGGGGACAGCGCTGCCGGGGACAGCGATGCTGGGGACAGCCCTGCGGGGGACAGCACTGCGGGGACAGCACTGCGGGGACAGCCCTGCCGGGGGACAGCGCTGCCATGGAGCAGCCCTGCCGGTGCTCAAATAAGGGAACCGCTGGCCACAGCAGAGTTCACCCCTTGGGCACTTCCCGGGTGCTGCCTTGAGAGGGAATTCTCTGTGAGCAGCTGGATTTGCAGCAGGGCCGTGTCCAGAGCAGAGCAGTTTTCCTTAGGCTTTCCGTGCTGACACAGCGCTGGCGTTTCTGGCGTTTTCAGCTGGAAAATCTCCCTCCCTTCTCCCGGGCTCCTCCACGTTCAGTGCGTTTAACAAATGTTTTTCTGAGACCGCTGACATTGTATCGGGTTTCTATGATTTAAATTGAAACTGCCTCATTTCTGTTGCAATAGTAAGGCAGTGATGGACACTGAGGAGTTGTTTGTGACCTAGGAATGCTCAGAAAAGTCAAACCAAATTGCAGAGAGTTGTACAGTGTATATGTGCAAAGCACAGCCTGGTCACAGCTGGGAAAAGCTCCACAATACCCCAGCTCAGTGTGTTATGGAAGGAAGTTTATGAGTGACATGACCCAAACAAAAAGAACACTCCAGTTGCTGCCAAGATGACATTCCAGGCTGCTCCTGACAGAAACAAGACACCTTCCATGTAGGATTGCCACTTACTGTGTGAAGATAACCATGGGCTACTTCCTGGAATTGCAAAGAATGAGCATTTTGGGAAATTCCAATTCCTGGTGTCTGCTTTCAGCATTGTTGCTAAGTGTTTTACCACCTCACTTGGAAACAAACATCACCCAAGGCTGCTCTTACTGCTCTGCCTAGGGTTAGGGTTAGGGTTAGGGTTAGGGTTAGGGTTAGGGTTAGGGTGTGTCCCTGCTTGCCAGGCTTGTCTGGGGGAGATCTGGAGGAAGTTTGCAGCCCTGCCTTGATGAGTTCTGTTAGAAGCAAAAATGCCTTTGTATAAAGAGCTGAACAGGACCCTCCAAAGCCCCCTCAGTAACAGGAGTGTGCAGTCTCTTGTGTTTGCCCTGACACAGTAACTTGGGGTTCCTGGTCCCTGTGAGACTGCAGAAGTCAGAATCTGACCTTGTCCAAGGCTGATTCCTGCAAAGACAAACACCACCCCTGTGAACATTCCCTGCCCTGCTCAGAATCACAGGAAGTCACATTTTAGCCCTGACCTGCACAAATCCCCTGTACTGATGAGCTCAGCCCAGGCTCCAGGCCTGCCAGGGTGCTTTGTTTTGGATCCAGGCTGCCCAAACTGTGGTGATGGAGGGATAATCTGTTCCAAAGGTTGTCAGACATCAGGGTTTCAGAAATAGCAAGAAGAATTTGTCAGCTAATGTTCAGACCTGAGAGGTCCTGCTGTCAGAATATTGATCTCAAATTTCTCCAGCCTGTCTTCTGTTGGGAGTTGGACCTGAATTTCAGAGTGCAAAATGTGCTTTTCCCAGATTGTTCCCTGATCTCCCCCCTACACCTTCCATTAGCAGTTCTGTGTACATGAGTCTCCCTTGTCATCCTGTCAACCCTCATGGTCTCTAAATAGTCTGTGGGCTCTGGGTGGTGATCACCACATTGTTCCCCCTTCCTCTGCAAGCTGCTCCTGGAAAAGAGGACAGGAATTACTCTCTTACACTGCTTGTTCATAGTCCAATTTTAAAATCACCTCCTGCTTGTCTCATTTGCCAAATCCATCAAACCAATATCCTGCCCAGCTCCCTGCCCTGCCGAGCCCTCAGTGAGCAGCTTGGATCCCCAATTCCCCTTGGAATTCCAGGGGGATCCTGCCTAGGCCCTGCTGGCAGCAAACCCAGGCACAGCAGCATCACTGCTGAAATGGGCTGCACATAGGCAGATCCGTGTTCCTACTGAATTGTTTGGTTGCTATTTTTTCTCCTCGAGGGGAATTCCATTCATCCCCTTTCAGAAGAGCCTGTTAAACTCAGCCAGTCCTGAACTCCCAACAAATGTCCTTTAATAGTTTCAGATTTCATCACAGAGGCCTCTGACTGTGTGTTCCTTTAATACATTCACAACTCCCCTGGGAGAACTAAGCCAGGAAAAACCAACACTTTTTTAAGCCAGGCCTCCTGCTTTAAGGCTGTGTTTCTTTTCCTGCCATACATTCCCTTGCTCATCTCCACAGCTCCCACTTTCTCGTGCTTTGCATTGCCCATTCTCAGCTCGGGTGTTCTCAGGTGTCCGAGAGGGGAGTGCTGCATCCTCTGCTTTCAATTTTGTTGGCTGAAGGAGCATAAAGGACTCTTAACATTCTCTGCAGTCGCCTCTCAGCTTGGCATACTGATCATTTCAATAATAAAGTGTTTCCTTTCATTCTCCAACAGTCAGGCCCCTGCCAGAGCCATAATTGTTCACAGATGACTCATTTTGGCTGCATGATCAAAACCAGGGAAAAGTGCTGTTTGCACAGGCTTTGAAACGTACAAGATGGGAAGAGATGTTCACGCTTGATATTTGTACCATATGCGCTTTCTAAATTTTATTATAGAACCTTTACATTTCAAAAGAGATTCTAGTCTTGTCCTGGGGATGATTTAAAAAGGAAAAGATAAGTAGAGTTTTGAGTTAGGCCAAGATTAGCAAAGACTGACTGTGTAGTTTGAGCTGTGAGGCTGCATCCTGGTGGGAGCTGTGCAGTGCAGAGGGGCCGTTGCTGCCCTGAGATAAATAGCTCTAGAAATAGATCTAGATCTATGTATGGATGTCTGTGCATTGCTTAGGGGCTGCACACTCACTGCTGTTCCATATCAAAGTCCCACTGAACTCCTCATTCTTCATAACAGTTGTTTTGGAATACTGCATTCGGAGTTCCAGCAGGTGTTTGCATTTTCTTCCCTGATGAAAACCCCAGGGATGTCTGCACAGAGCTTGTGGTGCCCCATCCCCAGTGCTGGGAGGGCTCTGCTCTGCCAGGTGAAGTTCTCATCTCACAGAGTTCACCTCAGATGTCCCCGTTGGGAGGGTCAGCACCAAGGTCTGGTTTAGGGTGGAGAAGGAGGACATGGGAGGATGATTCCTGCACTGCCATTCCTCACCAAGCATGAGCTGTCAATAAGAAGCTGCTCTTTGTGTGTCCTCCCAAAATCACTTTGAGGCCACCCAACTGTGTTAGATACAACACCAAACAATCTTTGTCTTTTGTGCATCAGTGTGGCATTTGACCAATGAACTGTGCAAACCCTCTGAGCCAGCTCGTCCAAGGCTGCTGCCATGTGCAGGTGGTGTTAGACTTGGTAATCCAGGAAAAATGAGTACATTAGAACAATAAAGGATCTAAATTCAGTTGGAAGAGGGAGCTTTGGTAGCTTTTTCTCTCTAAAAATCTAGCAGGGGTATTAGTGGATTGGGAACATACAGACTCCATGCACTTGTCAGTGGAAGATCTGTACAAAAAAGCAGGAAGAGAAGCAGAAAAAAAAAACAAACCAATTTGAGCTGATGCTGCAATAGAGGAGCTCTATTGGTCACTGTGTGCCTTGCTAGATATTTTCTGCTATTTTTATTGGGGTGTCCTTTATCAGATCATCACCCAGTTCCCTGCTCAGGGCTGCTGAGGACCCAGCAGGGTGGGAGTTCCCAGCATTGGGTCCTGGCTCACCTCAGGCACTGGAGGTGTTGGTGCCCTGAACTTCCACATTTCAAAACATCCCAGCCCTTGCTTTGCTCTTGGAGTGTTTTTCACATTTCTGTTGTTTGAAGGAGGCTCTCCACATTTTGCAATCAGCTGCTCTTGGACAATAACATCTCTCAGGGCAGCCCTGTGTTGTTGTGCCAGAAGGAAAAACGTAAATTTAAATAAACCACCCTCACAATGGTATTTAAAAACTGATTGCAGGATTTCCAGTAGCTTTTGTAAAGCCCTCTTTTAAAACAATAGCTACATTTTCATTTTTCAACTTGTTAACAGGGAATTCTTTTAAAACAGAGGGTGTTTTCTGTGCTACTCTGTCATGTCAGCCTGATAAGGAAGATGGCTAAAGATCATTCCTGCCAAAATATTCCTTGGATGAGTCATCTGATGCCAAAAAGCAAGTGAAACGAGCAACTATATTTGCAGTGGAGTTTGCAAATTATGTGGCAAGGAAAGGAAGAAAATAATCTGTCACATGAAAAATGAAGTTTAGATTGTGTGTATATAAATCAGTGATTTGTTATATGAGCATGAGATCATTATCAGGCATTTAAACATGAATTGGAAGTGCCTAATCTATTAATTAATCAGGAAATAAGTTTTACATAGCATGTGTAATCAAGTTAATCTTTCATTTCACTTGCCAGCAGAGATGCTGCTGTCAGTGGATGTTGTCATGAGATTAAACACCCCAAGAGCTGATTCTGGCTGAGGGGGAGCCTCAGGTGTCTAGATGGCACCGGAGGGGAGGGGAGGGCAGGGGGCTCCTCCCCTGAGCCCTCGGCCCTCCTGACACGGGGGGAGCTCTCTGTGTGCCCTGGAGCTCCTGCAGAACCCCCTCCCCACCTGGCTGAGGACAGACTCAGCTTCCAGGCAGGCCAGAGTGATGCCCTCAGGACCTGCTGAAGGGCTCGTGGTTCCTTCCCTGGCCTTTTAGCACACCACGTTGGAAAGCCACTGCAACAGAACTCAGGATAAATAGCTGAGCCTCCTGCTAATAATAACCCATAAATCTGGCACAGAAAGGCAGTGATGCCAGACTTTTATCCACTCCTTCCCTGCAGCAACACAATAGCAAGTTTACTGCTGAAATACAAAGTAAAAATATTCTGTAGGAGTTAATTTCTTTTGTTATATGAATATTTTGATCAAGGTTAATGCGGATTTTGTAGTTTATTACAGAAATTTGTTATTACATCTAATAATTGGATTCCTAACCTAGAGGTGGTGTGGGTTTTGTTTATTTAACTGTGCAGATAGGAAGGTAAAGATCATCATTTGGGCTCTGTTCCCACTGAAGGTTGGACCAGGTGAGATTTTGAGGTCTCTTCTGAGCCCCTCCAGGATCACAGCAGAAAACTGCCACAGTTTTGTCTTGGAGAAGGAAAAGAGGGATCCTGGGAAACCCAGAGCTGAAGTTACTCTGTTAATCACTCAATGATTCACTGCTAACATTTTATTTTAGTAATGAGGGATATTTGGGAAGAATAGTCCTGCTTAAACAAATATTTCCTGCCTGCAGCTCAATGTGGAAGACACAGTGCTGGGAAGTGTTGTGCAGCTCCCAGTTACGTCTGAGTGCCTTTGTTTGATTTAGGGATTTGTACGAGATTTTTCTTTTTAGTTTGGAATTTTTGCTGTACAGTGGAGACTTCACACTCCTGGGATTTTCCTCCTGTTGAAAGGAGCAGGCTGCTCTGAGGCAGTGGATGTTTGATTCTGGAAGAAGTTTCTTGCATTGGACTCCATGTGTTTCAATTGCTTCGTTAGGTCTGTGGAAATTTAGCACAAGTCTTTAGATGGATTTTAGTTTGGTAAATTTTATGGGCATCATTGGCAGTCAGGTCATAAACCAGTGTACCTGAGTGGAGGGTTCTGTGTCAGCAGAGCAAGTGAAGTGATTTTGTTGTGGTCTCCCCCAGCTGCTGAAAGCTGATGTGAGAAGCTGATGTTCTTTAGCTCTATTGTTCTGCTGGGAAGTGGGCAGGAAATGTGAAATGTGAAATGTGAAATGGGAAATGTGAAATGGGAAATGTGAAATGTGAAATGTGAAATGTGGAATGTGAAATGTGGAATGTGCCGTGCTCTCAGTCAGCCTCGGATTCTGCCCCGTCCCGAGTTCGCGGTGGGTGCAGGAGGCGCCTCCAGGCTCTCAGACAGGCGGCTCTGGGACCCTTCCCCTCTGCTGCCCGTGGAACACACACAGCACGCTTGGCCTGCTCCTCTTGGCCTCTTCAGAGCCAGCCTGCTGTGAACTGCCACCACCAAGGAGCTGCAGAAATTCCAATGTGATCCAAAGCTCAGCTTGTTGGGAATCGGAGGTGTTGCTTCCCTTACTTCCTTTCAGATAGTGATATCTGAGAAATTCTTTTATTCACATTTTAAAAATACATTATGGCTCTTTCTTAAAGAAAGTCAAGACATTATTTATTAGAAGCAAATAACTGACTTCCCCACTTGATATTGGGCACATTCCTTGGATTTTTTTTTACCTAAGTGAAAAAGAGGAAGTTTATGTGTTTTAAGTATGTTCAAGTGAGCAAGTATTTGCAGAAGCAAATATGCAGAAGTGTCTGTGCTCTGGTGGACAAAAGATGCTGTAGGAAAAAAAGATAATTGTGTTTAATACTTCTTCATCCTGTAGCATCTGAAGTTAAATCCTTCAGAAACATTGTTTAGTGAGAGAGACAGAGCCAAGCTGGTGAAACTGGAACACAACTCCCAACCATTGATTTATGCTTTTATATAGGGCTGCTTTCTCTTGTCATATATAGTCCCTCATTAACCTCTCCTGCTTCGTGGTCACCTGCAGGAGTGTTTCTGAAGGTTCCTGGCTGATTAAAAATAAAAATCCCCGAGTGTTCCCACCCCACATTCCCTCAGAGCCCAAGGAGATCCCCAGCAGCCGCCTCTGCCGCATCCCCAGAGCTCTGAGCATGACTCACCTGGCTCCAGTTAAACAAAATCAAACCTTCCCCTTTCAGATCATCTAAATTTGGGTGAGCTTTTAAAATGGTTTTCTTTAAACTTTCCATCAGTACCTTTTTTTTTTCTATTGGGAATGACAAAAGTAAATTGGATAGGCCGTTTTAAAGATATTTCTAATGATAAAAGCATAATTGTGAAAGACTCTTTTCAGAGCTTTCATCACAGTTATTATGAGAGACACCTGAATATTTGGGTTCTCATCTACAGCAAATTTTTAACCAAACCCCCCCAGTATTTTCAGCCTTTCCCATCACTGGATGTTCTGTGTTCTGGACGTTCTCAGCTCCTTTTGGGAATTGACTCAGCTGCACAGGACGAGTCTCTGCTCATCTGGAAAACAGTTAGAGTTGTCCCTGTATTTTTATTTTTTTATGTACCCAATATGCAAAAGAAGATGAATCTGGCTAGGAAGAGGAGGGCAGATGGGCAGCACGTGGAGGCTTTGCCTTGGTGCCATGTCCCGGGCCAGCGTCCCCCTGCCGGGCCGGGGAGCCCCCGCTGCCCAGCTGGGATCTGCTCCTTGACCTGAACTTGTCGCTGCCCTCCGAGTGCTCATTCCTGCACTGCCTGAAAGCTGGCGCCGAATTCCTCACGTGTGGCCTCAAAACCAGGCATGGACTTCAGGGAAGAGTGAGCCTTGGGTTTGCTCCTGGCAGGGCCTTTCTGGGCTCACACACAGCGTGGGTTTTCTTCTCGATGGGGATAGGAAAGCACAGCCTGGGGGGAATTCTGGTGTTTTCCGTGGCTGTGGAAATGTGTGAAACCCTAAAATCGGGGAGGATGCTTGGTGCTGGGGAAGGCACCCCTGTCCCGGTGCAGTTACTGAATTGGAGCAGTTTCTGCCTCTTGTTCCTGGAGGTACAAGACAGGACAATCCAGGGAAGCTTTCCAGCTCCTGCTGAAGCTCCTGCTCCGGGGAAATGGGGCTCATCCACAGCCAAGGCCATGGCTGGTCATAGGACACCACAAAGATAAATTTGCACAGAAGTCTGGGAAAGATGACAACTGAGGACACAACACAGAGAGTTATTGTGCAGATGTTGTTTTGCAGCTCATCCCACTGGGATGAGGTTTCTCTGTTACCTGCCAGCCTGGGAGAAGCAGCAGCCACACATTCAGTTCTTGGCCACCATTCTGGGTCTCTGAAATGTTTTCTGTCACTTCCTTCAGAGTCATTTTTGTGCCATCAAGGGAAGGAGCTTAGGACAATTCACTTCTGACCTTTTGAAACAGTAAAAGTGGAGTGAAATTTTTTTATCTGTTTAATATATATATATATATAGTTTGATTTTCTTCCATGGCCTAAAGTGTTAATTCTGCCCATTGAAATGTAATTTTATGGAGCAATATGAGCCGGAGGCAGAATCTTCGCTGCCATCAGGACCCAAATGGTAAATAGGCCCTTTCTCTAATTTGTGGGATGTGCTATAACTCAGTTTGAATGTTGAAAGGAAATGGGCCTCCAGGGGAGTCTGGAGCTCTGTTCATTCAACTTCTAATTAAAGTTTTCCCCTCTCAAATTTCACTTTATTTTCCGGGGCTTTTGCTCCATGATGATTATTAACATGTGTGCCATGGCCAGGAATTCATTATCCCCTTCCCCAGCGCAGCCGTCCCCTATCCCTCCTCACAGATGAGCGCGGCTCGGGGCAGGCCGAGCGGCCGGGCCGGGAGCTGGGAATCCTTCCAGGACACTTTGATCAGATGTCTGGCGGACAGGATCCAGGCCAGGATTTCTTCCAGCCTACACTTCACGTTTCAGGAGCCCAGGCCAGCTCTGGCTTCCTATTCCTACTCCAGCAGCCTTATCTTTTTGGGGGCAGGAGTTGTTAGCACAGTTTATCTTGCTTGCTTGGAGTCCTCCCTCGGCTGAGACATGCACTCCGGTGCCGCCTGCTTTTTTTCCCCTCTCTCTCTCCCTTTTATGTTTTCTTCTTGTTGTTTTTCGTTTTAAATGTGTCAAGTGAAGAGTTCCTCTTCCCCCCTCTCCCCTTCCCCTCCAAAGAACCACCCTCCAGTTCATTAAAACGCTGGGACTGTTTTGCTCCTATAGCAGAGGGGAGAGCGAGCCTGCATGTGTGTGTGTGTAAAATAGATCCAAAAATGTCCATGAACAGCAGGAAAAGTTCTGGGAGACCGTCCTACTACTACCGACTGCTCCGGAGGTCCCGACTGCAGAGACAGCGCAGCAGATCCCGCAGCCGGACCAGGCTCAGCAGGGGTAATTGCGAGCTCTGTCCTTGCCGTGCTCTGCCCGCTGCCGTAGGTAGGTGAGGATGAGGAGGGGCCCGGGCTCTGCACAAGGTCAGTGTGCGAGGGGCTGGGGCCGGCGGGGCTGCTCTAACCAGCCCCGTGTGCTGCTCTAACCCCGAGTACTGCTCTAACCCCGTGTACTGCTCTAACCCCGAGTACTGCTCTAACCAACCCCGAGTACTGCTCTAACCCCGTGTACTGCTCTAACCCCGAGTACTGCTCTAACCAACCCCGTGTACTGCTCTAACCAACCCCGAGTACTGCTCTAACCAACCCCGAGTACTGCTCTAACCAACCCCGTGTACTGCTCTAACCAACCCCGAGTACTGCTCTAACCAACCCCGAGTACTGCTCTAACCAACGCTGAGTGCTGCTCTAACCAACCCCGAGTACTGCTCTAACCCCGTGTGCTGCCCTAACCAACCCCGAGTACTGCTCTAACCCCGAGTACTGCTCTAACCCCGAGTACTGCTCTAACCCCGGGTACTGCTCTAACCAACCCCGTGTACTGCTCTAACCAACCCCGTGTGCTGCTCTAACCCAACCCCGAGTACTGCTCTAACCCCGTGTACTGCTCTAACCCCGTGTGCTGCCCTAACCCTGTGTGGTGCTCTAACTAACCCCGAGTGCTGCTCTAACCCTGTGTGCTCTCTAACCCCGTGTGCTGCCCTAACCCCGTGTGCTGCCCTAACCCCGTGTGCTGCCCTAACCCCGTGTGCTCTCTAACCCCGTGTGCTCTCTAAGCCCGGCTTTGCAGCTAACCAGGCTCGGCTCTGCACTCTGCATTGAGGGAGCTGCTGCTCCGAGGTGCTGGGAGGCCTCAGTGATGCTTGCAGAGCTTTGGGAAGCCGTGCTGAGGAGATGGGGTCTCTCTGCAGAGATGTATGGCTGGAACTTCTTGTTCTTCGTGAGCCGAGGGTCACCAGGGGCTGGAGATGACAAAGCTGAGAACAGTTTAGGGGTAGGATTTTCCAAAGAGCCTAAAGGTTGGGCTCCCGAGGCACTGCAGAAACCTGTGGGACTTGAAGCCCCAAATCACTTTGCACTTTTAAAAATCCTGCTCTAAAAGGGCTTATTTGTCCTGAGCAGCAGGAGGGAGGTCCACAGAGGGATGTTTCTGTAGGGCACAGGCAGCCCATGCCTTCTACTGGAGGCAGCAGCTGACCCAGTTGCATTTTTAAAACCAGCTATTCTGCCTTTCTCTTTCTTCTGCTGTGAAATAACTGTTTATTGGTTCTTTTCCCTGTCGTTAAAGCAGCCAAAAAGTGGGAGTATGAGAGTGTTTTCCTGTTGAATTTTTTCAGAAAGGAGGGGAGAGGGTTGTGTTTGCCCTGCAGTCTGGCAGTCCTGGTGTATTTATCATGCTGTGAGCCTAATCAAAGCCATTAACTGAAAAGATTTCCCTTTTTCTTGTTATTGTGTGAATAAAAAGCACAACTGCAACTATACATCAGGTGTCTGTGCAAATCCAGGCTTGGACTTGTCTCAATGCAGTTAAATCTGATTTATGAAGCAGATTTTAAACTTTAGCACTGTAAGATTTAGCTCAGTGCAATGTCCTCTTTCCTCTTTCCCTGGCACTCAGGACGATTTTAAGGATTTTGAATCATTGCTGAGAAAACAATAGGAAGCTAAATCAGTCCCTGAGCTTCAACTTTTCCTTCAGACAGTGGTTTTCTTTGCACGATTGTTTTTGTTGTTTTGCCTGTCAGGGAGGAGTGTTTGTAAACTCCCAAACATGTCCCAGTTCCCTTTCCCTCTTTATTTGTGTGCTGTGAAAAACCAAAATATTTTACTGTCATTTCAGTTACTGTGACAAACTAAATGTGTTCAGTTTCATTTAGGTAACCCAGAGTGAACTTAATGGCATCATTTGTCAGGAACACGAGGAATGTTCAGGCAGATTTGATGGAAATGGGAATCAGCCCGAAAGTTTGTAAGGAATTGGACTTGAACCAGCTGAAATCTTGTTGCTGTTCATCTCTCCTGGAGTATTTTGTGTTATCTGTGGGATCCCTGTCTCTCAGCAGTGGCTGAGCTCCTCTTATCTGTGCATCTGAAAGGGATTTGCAGAGCTGGATGAGAATTTTCTCTTTATTTTTGGTCTGTTCCTGTTGTGCAGTGGTGGTGTCCCACAGCAGGTCAGGGGGCTGGGCAGGGTGATGGAAGTGCTGGAATAATGCAGCAGGAATACTTTCCTTAACAGCTTTGTTCCCACTGGAAGAATGATGAGCTGTGGGGGTCTGGGGGCTCCAGGAACAGCAGGAAAACTCAGGCTGGGGTTGCACAGCTCTGGGAGGGATGGGACCCAGTTTGGGAAATGGGTTTTGCTTCCTGAGGCACAGAGAGAGCCACTCCCTCAGGAAGGAGCTGCTCTGCTGCTTCCAGCTGGGCAAAGTGAGCAGAGTTTGCATGTTGTGTGCAAGGATCTGAGGGAGGGAGGGCAGAGCTTTGTGCTGGGACTCCAGATGGAGCCAGCCTGCTTCAGTGTGCAGAAAAATGTCCAGGGCTTGGAGCTGCTGGCAGTGACAGCAGCTTGTTCAATGGTTCATGTAGTGGCACCCTCTGCTCTGGAGCTCTCTGGTCAGCCCTGGTGCCTTTACCACATCCATCACATGCCAGTGAGTTTGGCACTGCCCCTTTGGGGGCCCAGGCTGCAGTATCTGACCAGTGGCACTGCTGGGGAGGGCAAAGCCAGGCAGGAGGGGAAGGCTGCTCTGAGGAGGCTGATGAGATCCTGCTCCAGCACCTCTAAACTGTGCCTGCTTGGGAGTGGGTAAAGCAGACAGGCTTCACTGCTCTGGAAATCTCTGCTGGAAGGAGGACAGAGCCCAAAACCCCCAGCTCTGCTCTCACAGAGAGCCAGGACGTGCTGCAGGTGAACATCAGTTAGATAAAAATCTACCTGCAGAACCCCTGGACCATCTGTTCAGCTCAGAGATGTGGGGACTGCAGCAGGAATCATGGCAATAATTATAATTACTCCCAGGTGACCCATCTGATGTAGTGGAAGGTACTTGGGAGGCAGAGAGGGGAGAAGGAGAATTTGCAGTGACAGCAGCACCTGCTCGTGGCTGCACTTGGGTCTGTGGCTTTCTTCAGGATCCCTCCCTGCTCATCCTTACTCATGGACACAATGAAGGAATGGGGGTCAGTGGGAAATGTTCTGAAAATTCCCATTTCTGACAGAAACCACTCATGGTGCTCCATTGCCAGTCCCATCTCTGAGCCAAATGCAGCTTTGGCTTCAGGGCTTGCTTGTGTGAAACTCAGCAGGAAATCAGCTGGCATCAAAGCCCTGAGAATCTGAGAACATTGGAGTTCCTGATCTTGAAGGTTTAGTGTTCCTGATCCTCCTGCCTCTGTCAGCCTCAGACATGAATGTCTTGCTCTGTATTCTGTTTATCACAGATGCTTTTCAAGGTGTTTTATGGAAAGGATTTTTATTAAACAGACTTTCTTCTTCCTTCCCTTTGATGGCAGCTGTGAAGAGGAAACTGACTGATCTTCAGCAAAACCCAGAATTTCAGTGCACTGAACACTGAGCAGGGAGGCCAAGGTCAGGCTGGGTTTTTTTCTCAGCACAGGCTATTCAGATACACGTCTGTTGAAAACAGCTGGAATTTAGTCTTTGTCTCTCTGTTTGATGAAATCAAAACCTTTTAAGTGATAAATGAGAGATCAGCTTATACCCAAATAATCAATACCTTGGAGGTTCAGGCACTCCCTTGGGACAAGGGAAGCAGAGATTGGAAAATTGTCCCAGCATGGCCCAGAGTGACATAACAACTAAGGAGGTTTTATTCTATTTAAAGCCAACTGATATTGCACTCACCTCCCACTAATCTTTTCTAGCTGAAAATCTGTTCTGCAGCACATTAACAAAAAAGTGATGTTGGACAAGGAATGCCAGGTGGAATTTCTCCCTTTCCACCTCTGCAGGACTTTGTTTTTCTTTTAAGGGCTGGGAGCAGGCAAGTGAGGAGCCAGTAATAAATATTAGCAATAGACTTGGGTTGTGTTTTTTTTCCAAGGGTGGTGTCTTTTAAATGCCAGGAAAAGGAGACCTTCCTGCTTTGCACTTTTTAATGATCATTGCTTTGTTTTTCAAGTCTCTTTTGTGGCATTTTCTGTTTCACCACAGAAGTCTTGCAGCCTTTCATTGAAATTTTAACAGCATGGCTGACAGATGCCCATAGAAAAGATATGCAAAATGTTTAAAGCTGTGCTGTTTATAGGAAATATTCACTGACAGCTGTGCTATTTTTAGCACCAGTGCTCCAGCTGAGACTTTGCTGTGTTTGTTCAATGCTTCATTGTCTAGTAAAAATCGAGACTAAATTTAATGACTTGGGAAGTGGTGTGTGGAGGAATTCTGGAATTGTTTTGATATTAAACAACGCTTAAATCTCAGAATCCCTTTAATAAGCAAAAATTTAGAGTGAATTTATTGCAGGCAAGTTTATTGGACTGACCCTTCAGCAGGAAGGAGGTGGCAGCAGTGCCTGACTCCCTCTGCTGCTACAGCAAACCTGACCTGCCCCACCTCCTCCAGAAACGCAGGAACATCCACACTCAGTCAGTGTTCTCTGAGAAACTCCTACGAGATCAAAAATGAATCAGTTGTAAAAGTTCCCCTGGGGAACCCCAGTGGGACTCTCTCAGGAGCTCTGTCACTTTTTGCTCATCTCTTCCTGTATCTCTGTTTCCAGCCCTCTCCTCCTGGTAGTCCATCCTTTTCCCCTGACACAGCTTCTTACAGGGGCTGACTGCTCCAAAAAGAATGGAGTAGCAGATTTGCTCTCGAGTAATGCAGAATGAGTTTTTATCTACAAGCTGTGGGTACTAAATGAGAAAGAGGTTAAAAACCCTGGTCTGAGTCCAAACTAGAATTGCTTCCAAAAACATGCTTCGAGGGGTTTCAGCAGACTTTTCATGATCACTCATGTATTAGAGTAAGTTTGTCTCCTTACAGCTGTGGCAGTCCAAACAATTTAGCCACAGAGCTGCCTTTTAAAGCTTTTAAACCTGTATTTCCCTTGAAGGTCTTCTAGTGTGCCACTAATCCCCTAAGTTATTGCACTGAAGGCACTCTGTAATCCTTTAATTCACTCTGCTCTCAATAGAGATGGGAACGAGCTGGGTCAGGGAATGTTCTCATTTGGGCTTTATCAGTTTTGCTTTTTTCAGCTCAGACATTACTGAGCGTGGTTTGCTCTCCTTTGCAGCACTGCAGAGAATATTTTAGAGTCAGACACAAATTGTTTGTGTGTTTGTGTATATGCTTGTGAAAGAAGGTGCTCAGAACTCCTGACTCCTGTCCCTGGTGTGTGCAGCCTCGGGGTCAGGCTTTTACACTGAGCTCCCTCAGGCCCCTTTGGGAATCAGAGAATGGAGAAATGGATGGCACTTTGAGAGCTGTGAACCATTCCCCATCTAGAGCTGGTGAGGGTCAAGGAGCAGTGTCAGCCACAGGTAATTTCTGGAAGCTTTTTTCCCCCAGACCTACACAAGAGAGAGATTCTGACTAATACTTCTTTGGTGCTGAAGGTGAAGCTTCGAGGTGATGAGCAATGCCAGACAAGTGTTGTGGTTTTACTAATAAGCATAAACTCTAAAAGACTTGTTAGAGCAACACATGGCCTGAATTTTGCAGGTTTGTGCTGCCCATTGGTTTTTTCCTTGCATTAGGGGGATGTTCTTATTGTAGCTCTGGTTTGGAGAGCCAGGCTGGGACCACGAGCAGCTCCCAGAGGCTCATTAGGGATCCCAGGCTCTCACACTGCTCCAGAAGTTCATCTTAAGTTGAGCATTGAAGCATTCAGTTGGAGGAAAAACATGCCCTGCAATTGTATGGACTTGGAGAACACTGACAGGAATAAAGACAACCAAAGTTTTGCTTCGTTAACATTTGCACTGAAAGAGGAATCCTCAGATGCTGAGCACCTAATGTTTCCTTTTGAAGAAACCAATTTATGTGAAGTGCAAGGTTCTTTTGTACCTTACATGCTCATATTTTTGGTTTCTTACAGCATTTCTGCATCACTGAATTTCTTTTAGAGTCAGAGATCAAGCCTGGGCTTGTTCTGAAGTACCCAAATGTGCTAATAGGGGACTGGTGTAAAATTTGGCGTCTGGAGTTAAATTACAGGATGCTTCTTGAGCTTCTTGGTTTCTATAGGAACAAGTAATAGTCATCCTTCATGATTAAGCAGTGTCCATGGTAACCAAACGAGCAAGTTTTAAATGAAAGATCTTTTCCCTTTACATTTTTAGCAGTCAAAGGTTACCAATTATTACCTTTATACCCTTAGACAAGAACACATTTTGATGGGGCTGGTGTGTTTGAAGTGAGAACATTTGGTGTTCATTTACATAACTCTGCTTCTAGGATCAGCTAAAAGTCTGGTGAACACCAAAAGGAAATTTCAGAGAGTGGGGTGGGTGCATTAGCCCCCCCAGGAGGGTGAATGTTGGTCACTAAATCTCTGAATTGCTCTGCAGGGTTGCAGGGTTCCTGTTCAAGTGCCCATTTGCTCCTCGGAGTGACTGCAGGGCAGTTCTGGAGGGAGAAATTCCAGCACAGATCTGGCATGTTTTTTAGGATGGAAAATGCAAATGTCAGTGTTGGTGTAGGTAAGAACATTCTCCTGCTCCCTCCTGTTTCAAAAATAGGTTGGGAAGTGAAAACACGACTGGTTTTTAATGTTCCTTGTCTCTCCTTGGCACTGGTGCTGTTTGCTTGAAAACTGCAGAGTGAGTGTGCAGCTGGCACCTGTGAGTGTTTGCAGAGCAGGTTTGTGGGAGAGGAGCAGAAATACCCACCCACCCCCAGAGGAAATAAAAGGATCAGTCACAATAAATTAGGATTTACATTCCACAATTTCTAATAGTGAAACAATTGCTAGGAGAGTCTGAGCAGCCAGCAGAGAGATGGATGGGGCACAGCAGTGAGCAGGGATGGGTTCTCAGCAGTGCTTTGGCACAGGGGGCATTGCCCAGGTGTGCAGAGCTGCTGTGCCTGACACAGCTGTGCACACACAGCAAAGGCACATCTGTGCAAAGAATACACTCATTTTATAAGCATTATCTTCTATTAATGCCTATGAAGTGTGGGAGACTTGTTTCTGTTTGCCAGGGGAGCTCTGAGGCCTCCTGCATCAATGTTTGGAAAACCAGAAAATCCCTCTCAGCTCTCCCTAACCCTGTCCCCAGTCCTGACCCTCCCTGACCTGAGCTGGAGGAGGAGCAGTGGTTCCAGACTTGGCTGTCACTGCTGCTTTGAGTTGCTTCCTCATGACAGTTGCTGCATTTTGGGGGATACCAAAAATCACTGCCATCCATCATTTAAAATCCAGTATTCTTCTGTGTTTCCAGTGAAACTGTCTCCTAAACAGCCAGTGTTAGAGCCCAACCTCCTGCTTTTCTGAGCAGAGTTAAAGTTCCTTGGCAGTTGGGACAATCTGAGGTGGGTGAGCAGGCTCTGGGCATTGAGACTCTCTGAGATCCACATGCACCATGTGAAATTCAAATCTTAATGTTTGGTCTATTATGCAGATGGATGTGAACAGAGATACGTGTGTGACCCCATTTATCTCTCTAATGAAGTGCCATCAATAGAACATCTGTTTCTTTGCTGTAGAAGATGAAACCTCTGATGAATCATGCTTATAAATTAAGTATTTATTTATTTAATTTGCATTTTACCAGTACAGACCTGTTCCAGCAGCCACTGTGCAGGGCTGGAAAATGGCCTGGGAATTAGCTGTGGGAAGTTCCCATTTCTCCTGAGGGTGCTTCATGTGAAGGGAGCTGTTCTGGCCTGCTCAGCTCAGCTGTCCAGGTCACTTCTGGGGAGAGCCCACCCTGACAGGCAGGGGACAGAGCCAGCCCTGTCCTGGGTGACACCTCCAGACACAGGGACAGGAACTGCAGAGCATGGAAGTTTCTCCTTGCCCTCAGATTGCCTCTGTAGATAAAGTGCTGCAGGAGAGCTCGTGGTGACAGAGCAGAATCTTTGCAGGCAGGTTCAGCATGATGGATGAGCCTCATTTAAATCTCCCCAGAGCTGACTCCTTGCTCTCCACACTCCGTGTTGCTTGTCTTTATCATCACATGGGAGGAAGCTGATGTTCCACTTCACTTTATCATCCTTTCCACTTTAACCAGGGTATTGGCAGTCACCACAGTCTGGCCCCCAACCAGGATAGAATTTCAGCTTTTTCTGATGTATTTTTTAAGTCTGAGCTTGATTTCAATTTCACCCTGGAGAAAAGGCTCCTAATGATATGCCGTTAGCAGAGGAGGAATTTGTTCTGTGGATATCATAGCAGAGGAAGATAAATATCATACATATTTTATTTTAGAGACTAATAATGAAAGAATAAAAATACCATATATATATATACACATATCTAGTTAAAAAACACCAGACAGTAAAACAGAGTTTGTACTGCAGGCTGCTCAATCAGCATGATTTGCTGTTTGTCTTTAAAAAGGGAGGGTCATTTTCTGGATGCCTTCTGTTCTGTCCCTGGCACCAGGTCTGGGGACCTGCAGCTGTGCCTCATGCACAGGGATCTGATCTGGTCTCCAGGCTTGTAGCACCCAGAAGCTGCTGTATTTTCAGGCCTCTCACAATGAGAATTACCTCAGCTTTCCTTTCCCATTAGTGCAATTCTTTTCTTTCCCTTGGAGAGGGATTTTCCCTTGACAAATAGGTTTAATCTGTCTCCTCAGGTACAGGATGTGTTCACCTGCATTTCTGGAGGGCAGGACTTGCCCTGGGTGTGTGTCAGAGTGCCCGGCTGTGCTGGGATGGCTCCACAGCAGGGAAGGAGCAGGGGCATCGCTCTGGGCTCCAGTGCCCATCAGGTGCCCACAGCTGGAGCACAGCTGGAGGATTCCCCGCGCTGCAGCTGGGCCGGGGCTGAGCTCGGGGCCAGCCGAGGGCCTCCAGCTCCATCTAGTGAGGCACCAGCACCGCGGCCGGCGCACGATCCCTCATCCCAGCGCTGGGCGGGCACGGCGGCTCCTCCCGGCTGGGGACGGGGAAATCCCAGCCCAGCGCTCCACAGAGAGGGGGGAATGCAGCACCCGGCAGGCAGAGCCCGCAGAAAGGCAAGAGAGGAGCCTTTGCTGCTTGCACACATCAAAAACACCTGGGCAGCTGCTGGGAGAGGAGTTCTCCTACTGGGTAATAGAGAAAATAAAGGAATAGATACATATCGAGTACTCAGAAAAATAGCAGAGCTTTTTTCAGTACTAGATTCAAGAACCATTAATAGCACTGGCTCAGGAGCAGGATGAGGAATTTTAAATCCATGATATCCAGGAACCTGCCACAGAGATGAGGGGAGAGCCATTAAAGTGCACAGCGTGCCGTGGCAGAGGTCAGTGTCACTCCAAATCATTATTTAACAAAGAAAAAGCTCTTCTTTCAGGAGTTCTTAGTCCCACTTTGAGAGAAGATGGTAACAGGTTTTAGCTGAGGGAACCAGTTGTCACTGATGTGCAACCATCAGTGTGTTCTGATGTTTTCTGGGATTTGTTTTCTGTATTCCAGCCCCTTCTAACAGGGCTCTTCAGTTCACACAACTGTCCCAGCCAGCGTTCTTGGAGCTGCAGAGAATTGTGTGGCTCTAAGTGGTGCTTCAGGTGTGCTTTGCTGCTTTGAGGCAGGGGCACAGTCATCAGAGACACCCTGAATGTGATACTTTTGTACCACTGAAGTCACCTATGGGGGAAGCAAAGGCACTGGTGAGAAGCTGGCTCAGTTTGGTATCACTGCTGTGGGGAGCATTAGCTGTAGGCATAGACTCAGTTCTTTAATTCGAAGTATTTGGTGCCACAGTGCAGCCCAGAAGGCAAGTAATGATCCCAATTTATTTTTTTGTTCTCTATGCAAACAGTTAGATAAGGGAGAGGGGTTTTTACAAGCTGTAGTTCTGTAAACAGTGTCCTTAATTGTCTGGAAAGGTCATGAGAGCATGAGAAAATGTGAAACTATTTCTGCTTGGAGCATGAAATGACTGGGGAGTAAATCCGTGATTCTGATGTGGAAGAGTTGTGGGTACAGCCAGGGGGATTGCTGGGCTTTATGGAAGTTTATGAATGTTTCAGCCAGAGATTCTAAGATGAAAAAAGAAATAATTTTATTCTAAGATAAGAAGCAGGGGTGGCACAGCTTCCCCTAGGCTGGAGAACGCCCTCTGTGTTCATTAGCTTTGCTTTCACAGGAGTCTGCTTGTTCAGAGGGCACCAGCACCTGCCCTCAACTTCTGCCTCATGACCATTTTCATTTAAAAATCTGTTTTATTGCCTAATAGAGGTTTGGTTTTTAATTAATTTTGTGTGGTTCTGACATTGCTGTAAGGGATCAGCTGGAATATACAGGGTCAGCAGGGCTCTGGGTGATGCATTCCAATAAATTCTGCAGCTACCTGAACCACGGAGGTGGCCCTGCACTCCTGGGCCAGCTGATGGGAGCAGGAAGGGCTTTCATAACCCCTCACAGCCTCTGTCCCTGGAAATCAGACATTTTGGCACCTCTGCTTCCCACTCAAAGTTCTTCATGCCTTGTGAAGAGGAAAGTTGGCTCAGCTCAGTGTTTATTATTTTCTGTCGCTGTCTATTCCACTTTTTAAAGTGCCTCTATTCCCTTCTAAATCCCCATTTGGATTCAGACTAAAGATCCATCTTTTCTCCTGGGCTCCTGTGGCCACCCAAAGCTGTCTGAAATGTAGATTTTTCTGCAGCCTCTCCTGAGTATGTGGAATCACAAAGACACTACAGATACCTGTTCTCCAGGGATTGCTCTTAATTCCTAAATGCTACCGTGAGCCGCGTTAAATCACTGTCACCGTTCCTCCTCCTCTCCTCTCTCGGGTTTGTAATAAGGACTTATTAGATAATGCAGAAATTAGAGGAATAACACCTAAATTCATTAAGCAATAAAATTAATTCACGGCCTGTAATTGTACGAGCAGGAGACCGGTAATTCCTGTTCGCTCTGGTTTCACAGAAACTCCGCCCTGGCAGCGCCGGGGCCGGGCAGTGCCCGCTGGGGCCGGGCCGGGCAGTGCCCGCTGGGCACTGGAGCTCAGCCGGGAGCAGCCGGACCTGTGCGGGGCTGCCCGCGGCACCTTCCCACCGGCTCCGGGGAACCCGTAGTTTCCTGCATCACCTGCAGAGGATCTGGTGAAGTTTTGTTGCGCTCCAAAGTCTCCTCTCCATCGCCCATCCCGCGGTCGGAGCAGGAACCTGCGCTCCTGCCGTGTCCCGGCGCTGCCGCCCGCTCTGGCATTCCGGGCATTCCTCCCTCTCTCGCTGCCTCTGATGAAGTCATCACCTCTCCTGTCCTGCCCGGCTCCTTCCGAGTGCCATGGCATGAGCGCTGCTCAGCAGCACGGCTTCCTTCTGGTGAGTTCAGGGACACCATTTCTCCTTGCTGGCTTCTCTCCCAGCGCTCAGCTCGGACCTGCCTTTGTTGTCTGGAGCTGGAGCAGGTTCTTATCAGGAGATCAGCTTGCTGGGAAGTGCCTGCTTGTTGTTATTCCATCCAGCAGCCTTGCTTTGCTTTTGTTCACGCTGTCTCTTCCACTGGCTGATCCCTGGAATTGTGCGAGGGGGGAGTGTGAAGAGAGATGAACAAACAGGAGTTAAAGTATTTTATTCTCCATAATGAGAGTGTAATCCTGATGATCTCTTGGACTAGTTGGGATTCACAGGACAGGTAATGCAAATGGAAGAACACCTCACTTGCTAAGTGAAAAGTAAACAGTGGTAACAGCTGTTTGTGTGTTTGTTACACATCACAACCTGCTTGGAGCAGTGTCTGAGAAGTGGAGTCAAAGGAGGCAGTGATGTTGGGTGGGTTAAACAAGAGTTTGGGTGCCAGGAGCTGCTCACAGCCTGTTCTGCTGCTGCCCCGGAGCCCTGGGGAGATTGCTGTGCTGCTCCATAACGATTCCACAGCATGAAAAACAGGCATGGAAGAGTGGAGTGAGGATTAATTATTCTGTCAGTTCCAGTGCCTTGAATAAGTTAACAAACCAAATGTGTTTATTACTGTACAGAAAGAGTTTCAGAAATACTCATAAGCCCGAGGTCCTCAATTCATGTGCAGTGTTTGCAGTGCTGTGTCCTCTTGGCAGTGGGATATGTTCAACTTAAAAACCTCCTGGTGCCTTCCACAGCCAACAACGTGTTGGCCCAGCTGTGTGGGGATAACCTGGGAGAGCTTTCAGGGACTTGGTCATTTCAAGGAAGTTTCTCTTTGAAGATCTTACTCTGCACGGGGGGAGACCCAAAACATTGCAGTCTTCTGTAAATATTTGGAAAAGCAGGAGGCCCCGTTGTTTATTTCTCTCTCCTGTGTTGTATAACGTGGCTGAGCCCTGGGCCCTCTGTGACACAGAACTGCCACCGTGTCTGTCCAGACAGAGTTGGAAGTTCAGGAGAGGTTGGGAAGAAAAGGCCAAAATCAGACACTGAATCTGATCCCTTGAAGCTTGCTTATTTTATGCACAAGTGGGCAAATTTGACAGAAATGACAGAAAATGAGGCTGGAAGGGATTTCAGGAGGTGTGTGGTGTCCCCAGGAGAGGGGAGGACAGGCAGCCCATTGTCCCTGAGCCTCTCTGGCAGGGAGGGCTCTCCCTCTCTGCACCAGCAGGCCATGGCAGGATGGGACTGTTTTACAGTGCCTCACCCAAATATCTTCTGCTGCAAATGAAGACATTTCTTTCTCAAGCTTTAGTGATTGTGGAGAGTTTTTATTACTGCCTTACAGTGCCCTTTTCCATGGCCCTGGGCTTGCCATGGCAGCGTGGTTGATGCCAGGCCCTGGGCAGAGTGACCCAGCCTCAGATGGTGCCTCCAGCCCTGAAAAAGTAAAAAGGGCACTCAAAGCTTTATATATTCATACTGCTCACCAAGCAAGTGCTGTACATTCCTGGAGTTACTAATTTACCTGTAAGCTATTTTTATTAACCTTTAAAACAAACAGCTCCCCCCCATCCCCTCCAACACCCACACCCACCCCTCCCTCTGGTTATTTCTGGTTTCTTACAGAGGGTTTTGTAACATCTCTCCTGCAGTGAAACCCACAGTGCTTAAACAGAGCTAAAATGGAGATTTGACTCCAAACATTTCATGAGCCATAAGTTTAATAATTATAGGAGAGTTTAGGGGCTAAGCCAGCTCTGTGTTCGGTCTCGGGTCACAGTGATGTGTTTGCTGCTTCTGCTTGGGGTGTATTTTATTGATGAAATAAGAAGCTAAGTTGAGGGGCTGTTACCCCATACAGGTGCTTCCCTCAGTGCTGAGAAGTGTTTGGGGCTGGGAGCACATGGGGAAAGTAATTTCTTGTAGCTGCCTTTCACATAATGCCATCGTTGGTGTTCTCCAGCCAGGTGTGTGAGAAATGCTTTAAACAAGGTTCATTTTTCCAGTCATTAGGAAAATGCAAAGCAGCTTCTTCAGTTGTCATCTCGAGCTCACTTTCAAACTGCTGAAATGAAGTAGTTTCTTTAAGACAGTCCAAAAACAAAAGAAGGTTCAAAGGAATGGGGTGGGAGCCTCAATCTTCTGAGAGGAGATGACACCAAAGGATTTTACTGCTTGAGATTCAAAGTGCAGCTTTCTGCAGAGAAAGTGCCCCAGCCATTTGAAGGCTGGCTGGAAGCTGGGAAGGCAGAGCTGCTGCTTTGGGCTGGCTGAGTTTCACACAGGTTACGTGGCAACCAAGGAAGATGTCAGTGAGCCAGCACCTCACCCCATCCATGGCTGGAATCTCAATCTGTTCTTTTGGAGTGGTTTAAGACACATCTCAGGAATGGTTGGGTGGAATTTGGTGTTAGTTCCTTACAGTCAGGCTTTGGCAAGGGCAGAACCTTCCTGAGGAAACAACGACCATGGAAATGCTTGGCTAAGGAGGATCTGGAATGGTTTTGGGAAGGGGAGCTTGTTAAAGGTCTGAGCATCACTGAATGGCAGCTTGGAAATAAATCTGTTTCTCTGAGTTCCATGGTGCTTTCAAAGAGGGTTTGTGAGCTGAGGAAACATCACCTTACAATGCTGTAGCTGACCTGTCCTAGCATCTTTCTGAATCTCCTCAGTGTTGAGCATAAGTGTTAATTTTACCTTTTCAGCCCACTCCCTTCCTTGCCAGTGGGGAAGAAGGTAAGTATTCCTATCCTCATTTTATACTTTATCAAAAGCAGGATTTAATTATTTTTTTCCTGGTTCCAAAGCAAATTGCTAGAGGAATTAGAGAGGTAACTTAAGCATCCTGTGCCTCTAACCCCATTAGCAGTTTCCCCGAGGAGGATCAAATCCACGAGCACACGGGTCTGTACTTTGCATATAATTCTCAGTCATCTCAATGCAGTTTCTGTTTACTCATCTGCAGACTGGAAATAACGATAATGCCAACCCGTCAGGCATTATCTGAAGCTTACAGTTGTATAAAAATGCTAATTGTTGAAGGTGAAAGTCCTGCTGGTGGAATGTTGCTCCAGGCAGGGAAATGCGAGCGGAATCCGTGGGGTGGTCACGAGTGGAATCCGTGGGGTGGTCGCGCTGCCTCACTGGGAGGGAGACCCCACATTGTGCAGGGGCTGCTGGCCCCGCTGGGCTGTCCCTGTGCTGCCAGGTCTGTGACTGTCCCTGTGCTGCCAGGTCTGTGACTGTCCCTGTTGGGCTGCCAGGTCTGTGACTTCCCTGTGCTGCCGGGTCTGTGACTGTCCCTGTGCTGCCAGGTCTGTGACTGTCCCTGTGCTGCCGGGGCTGTGACTGTCCCTGTGCTGCCAGGTCTGTGACTGTCCCTGTTGGGCTGCCAGGTCTGTGACTGTCCCTGTTGGGCTGCCGGGTCTGTGACTGTCCCTGTGCTGCCAGGTCTGTGACTGTCCCTGTGCTGCCGGGTCTGTGACTGTCCCTGTGCTGCTGGGGCTGTGACTGTCCCTGTGCTGCCGGGGCTGTGACTTCCCTGTGCTGCCGGGTCTGTGACTGTCCCTGTGCTGCCGGGGCTGTGACTGTCCCTGTGCTGCCAGTCTGTGACTGTCCCTGTGCTCTGTCCCCAGAGTCACCCCCGGAGCGCTGCGGGCAGAGGCGCAGCATGCCCAGCGGCATCGCGGAGAAGAACCCCGGCATGGAGCCCGCGGCCAGCGCGCCCTTCCGTGTCACGGTCAGTGTCTGTGCCCCTGCAGATGGGCTCTGGGGTCCTGAGGAGTGGCCTGGGGAAAGGAACCTGCTCACCCTGGGGGAATTGCTGTGTGTGAGACTTGTTTGTGGGGATGGGTGCTGGCACACACTGTTGGCCACAGGCAGCTGGCAGGTGTATCCTGGTAGAGCAGAAGGGTTTGAATGGAGGCTGGAGCTTCACCTGGGAGACTTTCCTGGAGAGGTTTCCTTGGTGAGTGCTGGTGCAGTGTATTCCTGGGTGCATTTAGCTGTCTGCAGCTGTACAGTGTGTGCTCACACTCCTACAGAGAGAAAATCTCCTGTGGAGGAATCTGTCATTAACTCACAGGACACCTGCCAAGCTGGGGTTGCCCAGAGCCTGGGATCTTGTCCCAGCAGGAGCTTGGAGGAACCATCCACTTTTTCCATGGCTTCAGTGCCTGTGCTTTGAGGTGTCCCTGGTTGTTCTGTACCATGGCTACCTGTGCTCTCAGTGCTCCATGGGAAGGGCAGTGCTGTGCCATGGGCAGGCAGGAGCAGGGACCCCAGGAATGGGATCTGTCAGTGCTGAGCCCTGGCTGGCACTGCCCGCTGTCAGCACAGTGAGGAGTGAGCACAGAGTCCCCTCCCCATTCCCTGCTCACATCAGTGTCTGGGCTGGCTCAGCACACACAGATATTTTTATTAAGAGAAGACACAAATGATCTTGCAGCAGGTTTGCTCCATGCAGGTTTTCTCTGCACACCACACCTTCTTTACAGACTCAGCTGCTGCTTACCAAACTCAGGGAGGAGAACCAGAATTTCAAAGCAAAGACAATGGTGCAATCTGAAAAAAAATAATCTGAGCACACCCAGTTCACCTGGGAACATTTGCATGGGTGAATGAGTCATGATTAGCAGTTTGGACAAGTAGTTTATTTTAGTTCTAGAAATTGTTCTTCCAGCCATCAGAACCTATTGATCTCAGTGAATGAGTATCCTTGAACCCTAAACAACTACTGCTGGTTGGTGAAAACAGCAAAACATGATGGGAAAATCTGGATTCTTCACAGGACAGAGGATTTGGGAATCTTTTTCTTAGTGTCCCTGCAGTCAAAGAAAAGAAAATGCTTTTTATTCCTTTCCAATGGCATATATCCTGCTTTTTTGGGGTTTTAGAGAAGCTGTTCCAGCTTTGAGCAGCTGGTGGTGGAACAGCTGATGTGGGGTGCAGTTCTTTGCTTTAAGCAGCTCTTTTACTCAGTGTGGATTAAATAAGGGCAGGCATCACATGGGTAATACATGACATTTGTCTTCTCTGAGTTCAAATCCAGCCTCATCTCATTTCTCCCCTGCGCCCCCTCCGAGTGTCACTGCATTAATATGAATGGCTTCATTAGGTACAGTTGGTGCTGCTGCCCAGCCTTCAGCAGATGTCTGACTTTAGAAATATATTCTCCCTCACCTTCCTTCATTAACCAGAGGAACATTAGCAGTCAGTCCACTCCAGCCACTGGGAATAGTAATTAGTGCCTTAGTTTAGTGGTAATGGGATTATTACTTTTGAGCCTGCTGTTGTAGGTTTGGAAATTGTAAGTTTTTCATATTTTACAGCTGATTGTTCTTCCCTGACATCTCCATCCTTCTGCTGTTGAGTCTCCAAGGGCCTGTGAAGCTCAGGAGCCACTGGTTTCATCTATTTTGGCAGTGTTGCATTCCCAGATGCTTTCTTTCATTTCAAAACTAGAGCAAACTAGGGTGGAAATTTGGGAACTTCCCTTCCCATACAGAAGTCTGCCAGGCAGGTTACAGATAATTGGGCATTGTGGTTTTTGAAAACAAGAGCTCCTGGTAGTTTTTGAATTATAGAATATAGACCTTGAAAATCAAGTCCTGTTCTTACCCCTTCTCCTGAAAGAAATTTTTAATGAAGCTTCTTAAACTTAGAAAAATCTCCTCTAGTCCTGGTTATCTCGTGCTGTACAGGAATTATTTTCCATGTAAATCCCTCCCTTCTCTTCCATGCTCTCAGAGCTCTGCATGAGCTGATGCAGAATGAGAAATTGGAGGCTCCAGCCCCAGTGAGGCTGGACCTGAGCTGAGCTCCCTGTCCTGAGCCTGCTCTCAGAGCCAGGGGTTCAGATTTCAGTCCCCACTTGCAGTGGGCACCTGGCAGCAGCTGCTGATGCTGCAGGGCTGGGGACCAGCCTGGCCCTTCCCCAATCCCTGGTTAAAGCCTTGCTTGGGGGAGAAGGCACAGAAGGATTTTGCCTCTCTGCCCTGAATCCCAGTAGCTCCAGGTGTGAGATGGGTTAAACCTGAATTTTGTGGGGTATTTTGTCAAACTCAGGGGGCAGAAGCTGGGCAGGTCTGCTGAGTGCCAGTGAAACCCCTCCCTGTGCCCCCCTTGCAGGAAATGCTGCAGGGGAGGATTTGCTGAGGCTCACTGGGAGGACTCACTCCCATCCCATCAAGCACTGCCATCTATTGACTCCTTCTGTTAGAGCCCAATTTCCATCGTTTTCTGGGAGAATATCCCAGGCCAGCAAAGTCCAAATTGCCAAAAAAACTGAGGAAGCATCTGTATTCTGTCTTTTACTAGACAGAATTTAGGATTTCTTTCTCCAGCCCTTTAACCCTCAATTCTAGCATTAATAATTTGCTTTCCAGGAGCACCAAAACCACTTCAGTGCTGCTTCTGGTTGAAGCCACATTGGCCTCAAAAATCCCCCAAAACCACAGCAAAACAGTTCTTCTTCTCCCTGTAACATGAACTTGTTTTCCTGCAGTTTTCCTGCCTGGCTGGGCTCAGTACACAGCTGAATTTGCAGTGATCCATCATAAGCTACTCTTACAGCATTCCTCCATCTATCCTGGTTTTAATCCTTGATAAATGAAGTATTAAATACTAATGGCAGTAAATGGAAACTCCTGGAGAGATGAAAGTGAAGAGCCCTTCTGCCATTCCTCTTCACTGAGCATAATCCTAAATAATGGGATCCCAGTTCAAGCTGCTGTGGACAAGATATTGAAGGATTTTTTCCCCAAGTTTTTGCCTGTGTATAATACACTGTATTTTCCTTCTTTTCTTTTTTTTTTCTTTTTTTTTAAGCAGTCATGTAATATATATTATAATGATTTGAGAGATTCTTTGGAGAATTTATGTTCCTGTATGATGTGGAGAGTGGAATGGCACTTCCCTCGGCATGATCACCCCTCTTTAATTGAAATGTAATTGTTTACTAAACCATTGCAGCTCAAAGGGAAAATTACTGTCATTTTGGTCTGTGGCTGCATACATTAAAGTGCCCCTTTTGCAGGGATTGAATTTTAGGAGAATAGGAACATTATCACAGATGATATATAAACATAAAGCCATTATCATTAAACTGTCAGCTGCAGCTGACTTTGGGTAACCAGTGCTAGTGGCAGCAAGAAAAATGGAAATTACTTGGAGAATGGATTTGTCAGTTCAGTCACCACTTCTGCAACAGGACATGCTTGGGAGCTTTGGAGTTGTGAACATTTTATTGAGTGGAGGAAAAATGAGGCCATTTTGAGCCTTTGCAGCCCCTGGTAGTGCTTGGCAGAGATCAGGAGGGCCCCTGTGGCCCTGGGGGTTTGTCAGGAACCCCAGAACAGACCTGGCACCCTGAGCATCCTCTGGGGAGGGATCCCCAGCCTGGTTCTCACCACCCTCATTTTCCAGCTGGGAAAACTGAGGAGGGAAAACTTAGCTAACTTCAATTTGATCATTCTCCAAAGCCCAAAAATACATCCTGAGCTGAATTTCTTCATTTCTAATTCCCAATCCTGGTGTTAACCACTAGCTAAGCTATTCCTAATTACCTCTCTGAAATCCTCCTCAGTTTCAAGAGAATTAAATATTCTCCAAATTGATGCTGTAATGTGAAAATGAGTAAATGGTTCCTGGACTCCCAAGTCCTTGTTCCTGGGGCAGAAATGCCTTGACTTTCTTACTGTCTCTGCCAGCACCTCATGTTGTCAAATTTCTAATTGCTTGGTTTTTAAATTAGAGCCCTCTGTCTTATTTTTCTAAGTCTTCTTATTAACATAAATCTGTGAGTATTTTTGATCTTTAATTTTTGCTGTCCTTTATGAGACATGAGATAAATTCTAGTTAAGGTATGAAGGATAAATTTCATTTTGAAAAAGGAAATTTTTTTTCCCTACTCAATGCTCCCTAGCACAGGGATTGGAAAGTGAACTGACTGTAAATATACTTTTAATTCTTTAAGTCTGACCTTGTATCTTGAATTTTTTCTTAAGTGAACCTGGAATTTCCACTTGGGGAGTACTGGAAGGCAGCATGGTCAGAGATAGGAGGGACTGTCAGATTTCAGCACAGAGCTGCAGTCCAAACCACTGAGGATTTATGATGTGCATCAAGCAGGAGACAAGAATGACAGGATAAAAGACATGGTGCTATGACCTGCTTCACTGAAAGGGGCTCAGCAAGGCAGGGTATGGATTTTTTCCCTTTTTGAACCAAGTATGTTCCAGGGAGGTCTCTTTGTCAGAGCCTGCAGCTGTCTGAAGGACAGTTCTGGAGAAAAGAAGAGCAGAGGGCTCATCAACAGCTTAATTCACACACTGAGGCCATTTCTCTACAGAATTGTGAGTGATCCTGCTGTAGTTTTTGTGGGGTTCCTTGTGGGGATCCTGCTGTAGTTTTTGTGGGGTTCTGCTGCTTTTGCTCGCTGTCCCCCTGTGGGGCTGGGCCAGCAGAGGGTGCCAGGGCAGGGCTGGCTCTGCTGTGGGCACTGGGCAGGGGATGGGCATGGCCTGGTGCCTTGTGAGGATCCTCACGGTGCCCAGGCAGAGCCCTGGGTTAACCTGCAGCCTCCACTGAGAGGGAAATGCCACAAATGACCCAATTTCTGTGCCCCAACACCACTGAAATGTGTCCTGGACTAGGGCAGGAGCTCAGGTTGTTGCTTCCTGTGTGAATCTTGGGCTGTGGGTTAACAAGGAAATTTCTGCTTCTGGGGAAGATAAAATCAAATACTGAGTGGGAAAGGGGAAAACAAATGTTTCAGGAAGCTGCCTGGCTCTGCAGAGGGTCCAGATTGGCACAATTCCATTGATTTGGTTCAGCTCCTCCAGCTGTTTACACTTTCTCAGCCTCTGAGGATGCTGCACTGATCCCTCTGGGCTGTGTGAAACCCATGGCTCCAGGGCTCAGGGGAACAGCAGAAAATCCTTGGAGTGGGACAGATTCCTTGTGCCAGGAATGAGAAGGGAAGGAGTGAGAAGCAGCTCCAAACTCCCTCTCCCCAGAAAGCCTGAGCAAGTTTTTGTGGGATAAACCTGTGTTGTTCTCCTGATTTCATGGCTCTCCTCAGATCCCTCCATTCCTCCACTCCTGGGGAAGCAGTGGTGAAGCCAGATGAGAAATACCAACAGCTCCTATGTGTTTTCATGGAGAGAGCCCATGGGAGGAATATTTAACATTTAGGCAGTAAGTAGGGCTAATAGGAAATGCTAATTCACATTTCATTCTTTTGATCAGTGTATATTGAATGATAATTACAGCGATAGTACTTGGCACTTCTGTAGCACCTTTCATCTGGAGCTGTTAAAGTGTTCTGCCAATCTGAATGAATTCAGGCTTGCAGGCACTGGGGGGTTGCAGTTTTCCATAATGCCTCAAAATAAATGGGAAACTGAGGCCTGGGAGGATGATAGCACTTTCCACATCATTCAAAATCTGTGTGAAGCAGTTGGGGCTGTGTAGTACTGCTGCTGCTCATCTCATAAGAAACAAAACCAACTCAAGGCATCTCTATAAATGGGGAAAGTGGTTTAAACCAGCCAGGTGACTGGCCTTTACTCTCTAAAACATGTTTGTTTGGCATTTTTGGGGTGTTTTAACAATTCAGTATACACTTGGGTGCTCTGGTGTATTTTTGTTTGAATTCCCCTCACAAAGACAGAGAAACCATCTCAGATTCTCCCTGCATTTTTCACCAACGTACTTGGATCCATCTCCATTCTTTAGAGACATCTCCTAAGGATGATTTGAACAGAAATGTTCTTTTCAAAGCTACTACAGGAAAACATTTGATATTGTTTCAGTCTCTTCCCAGGAAGCCCAAGTGCAAACAGCCTGGACTTATTGATAGGCTGTAGGGAGGCAAATGGACCTGACTGGTTTCATTTCTGTGGAGTGAATGAGAGGCAGAAGGTAAACAAACAAAAGCTTCAATTTGTTTAAACCTCTGGGCACTGAAAGCTCTCACATTGCTGGTAGCACAGAGAAAAGAGGGCCATTAGAATATCCAACATGACAGTGTCCCTTTAATTTGTTTCTGGGTCACAGATAAAGAATTGTCCTGCAGATATGAAAGGTAGGATAATAAACACATTCCATTCTCCCTTTCAGTAGCACTGGCATTGTGCTTTCAGAAAACAAGTCAGAGTGGAAGGCATTATCTCAATCTCCTGGAGACTGGAAGATGAGTGCCCATTGCATCAGGACCTTCATCTCTGAACTTCTATTGGAGATTTGTACTGCTTTAGCTCAGGGATATTCAGTATTTGCTTAAATGCTGAATTCATTCCACTGGAATTCATAGAAATCTGTGTCATTGCCACAGTCACCCTGAACTGTTTTCAATTCATTTCTACCAAGTTTTCTCTAGTTTAGACTAGACACTTCTCCCTGATTGCCAGAATATATTTTGGGCCATAATTCCTTGTTCTTTCACTGCAGATGGTTCACCTGGCACCTGTGGACTTGGGTAATAATGAGGGTGCTGAGCCAGGAAACCACGGGGGAGATGCCCCAGGCCAGCAGTGACCTTGTCTGTGCTGTCAGGCCCTGGAAGTGGCTGAGCTGTACCAGACACGGAGGAGCTCAGGCCCTTGGCTGGATTGTTTGGGAGCTGTTTGGAGGTTCCTTTCCCTGCACTGCAGGCTCGTGTGAGGCAGTGTCCAGGTGGTGCCACTGTTGTTCCAAGCCCGGTGCAGCCGCGGGCGCGGCGGGGCCGCTCCTGCTCCCCTGGGGCTGCCCCGGCCGGGGCTGGGTGAGAGCCGGGCCCGGCTCAGGGTGGAGCACGCTTGGGAAGATGACATTGATTTCAGATACTTTTTTTCAAACTTTAGTTGCCATGGAAACAAGATTCCCTTTCTCCTCCATGCTGTCACTTCTCCTCAGCGCTGTGCTCTGATAAGCAATGGGCTGTGTTTGTCCTCCCCACTCTCTTTTTCCCGGTGATATTCATGGCTCAGGATCATTTCAGACAGAGTGGGGAAGCTCTGCTGCTTTTCCCGAGGTGTTCAGGTGTTCCCAGGCCTGGCACTCTGCCAGAAACTTTCTTGTCTTTATCTCCCTCCATAATTACAGTGGATCATATCTTCCCTGCAACATTTTTCAAAGCACCAAGGAAATTAGCTCCAGAACTAATCATGTCTTTATTTCCTGAATGGCTCTGTGCAGTTCCCTACATGGCTCTGCAGAATGGGATTCACCCTGAGCAGTGTAACCTGTCCCTGTCCCTGCCCTTGTCCCTCCCTTCATTCCTGCCCCTTGCCAGGTCATCCCCTTGGCATTCCCATGGTGGCACAGCCTGGCCTGGCTGAGTACAGAAATTTACTTTGCATTTCCCAAGGATCCCATGGAAAAGGTGAGGAGTGATGGGTGCAGGTTGCTCCTGGACAGAGGCCATTTAGACACAAGAAGAAAAAAGTTTTTGCTGTTCTTAAGGGGTGGAGGAGGAGATTTTCACATCCCTTCCTGGGAAACAAGGGAGGGTCCCTGCTGGTGTGGCACTGGCTGGGACTGAGGGACAGGGGCTGGCCCTGCCCTCGGGCCCTCCAGGAATGAAACCTTCCTTGAGAATTAGCAACCAAGTCAGAAATAGTTAAGGAAGAAGTGAATGACACTTAAATCTGCCTGAAAGAATTGAAATTTCCTGCAGGGTGACAAAATTCTGCTTTAAAGATAGTAAATCCACTGCTAATAATTAGGCAAGGAATAGTGACTGCTAAGACCCAAAAATAGGATCTGTCACTTGCAATGTCTGTCTCATTATTTTGAGGGATAAACCAGCAGTGAACTTAATTTTTGCCTGCAGTTCCTGAAGGATATTCCTTTTGGTTTACACCTTTCAATGTGAGTGTTTTAAGAGAATTGTCAGTTGTGCTGCCTCACATCACCTTCCTCAGCACCTCAGCCCAGAATCAGACACAAAGTACGAGCTGAGGAGGGAAAGGAAAGGAGTAAAGGTGGAGGAAAAGAGCAGGGAGTAGTCTTGCCTTGGTTTTCATTTCTCTCTGAGCTTTCTTAATCAAAAAGCTCTCTGATCTGTGTGTTCTGAAGGATGGAGAAAGCATGAAAGCCAGGCTGGTACTCCTGGAAATATCATATGTGTGTTATATTTATCCTCCCATTGTAATTTTTCTCCCTTTTTCCAAAACTGTAAGTAGGAGCTGAATCAAACTGAAATAATCGTTCTCATAAATTCTGAGATGAGGATAAATGAACTTCATCTTCACTATTTGCACAATGTCTGGGAAGTGAGTTGTCTAGGGAGCTAGATAGGGGAAATGCAGGGCTGATGTATCATCTGAATTCCAGTTGGTATTCCCCACACCTTCACAAAAGTGAGCATTTTTGTTTGATTGCAGCTGTAATTATTGCTGAATACAAATGTTCCAATTTAAGCTGCAGAAATGTGGGGAAAGTCTTTGAAGCCAAGAGCATCTGCCTGGAACATGAGTTTCATATTTGAATGAGTAACTTTTACTGCAAAATTACACAATGAATCCCTACATTCAAAAGATAATAATATTTTTTTTTACTCTAAACACATCATCTACCAACTGCTTTTTAAAATTTATTGGCTTGGCAGCTGGTTTTGTAGAAAATGTGTTACTAAAAGCACACAAGGTTTGTCAGTGCAAATCAGGCAGTTGGTGCCTCTCTGCAGGCTCAGAGCTGGCCATGAATATTGTGGAGAATGGGGTTCACCCTTGCAGGGTTTGCTGTGCCCCAGAGGTTTCAGGTGAGGTGCCTGGCACAGCAGGACATCCACGTGCTGCTCCAAGGCATCAAAGCAGGGAAAGCAGGGCTGAAACACTCTCATGAAGCAGTTTACTCTGCATCATCCCCAAAGGGGGACTTTGAAAGGGAGCAGTAATGCAAAGAGATTGATGGAGATGGTTTCCCCTGTCCCCTGAGTGTTTGTTGCTCATCCTGGTGAGCTCTGATACCTGTTTCACCAGGACTGGGGGGCTGGCACAGGAGTGAGCCTTGAGCAGTAATCCTGGCTTTGCAGCTTATCTGGGCATAGTCAGAGTAGCAAATCTTGGACAGCTGAGCCTTCACACCTCCCTGTGTGCCTGCCAAGCCCCTCCACTCTGACAGCAGCTCCCACCTGCTCTCCCACCTCCACCAGCCTGCCCTCCTTTCTCCCTCCTTGGACAGTAAGCCTGAAGCATGGACCTGCCTGGGGACTGGCTTTTAAAGGCATCTTCTCATTTCTGAGGTTGGAAAGAATTAAATTAATCTCCTTTATGTGAAAAAGTACCTTTTTCCTGAAATAGAAGGGCACAATGGTTGATGCCAACTATTCCTAGACAGGTTTTGTGCCTGGTGTAATTGTCCTGAGCCCAGTGACCCACTGGAGCTGCCCCACAGAGACAGCTCCACAGTGCAGCTCTTGAGAGCTCCTGGGCTCCTTAGCCCTTGGCAAAACCCCAAGGGAGCTGGCTCAGGATGTTTTAGAGATTTGGATACAGCAGCCTGTCCTCTGGGGACTCCCTTGTGCCTGTTAAACAAGGACACTGCTCCCTGCCCCTGGAACCCTCCTGCAGGTGCCAGCCTGGCCTGGTGTCCCTGGGCCAGGCTGTCCCCAGTTCTGCTGTCTTTGGGTGCAGCACTGGCTTTGCTCTTCAAGGTTTCTTGCATTCTCCCTGTGTCTCTGTTTCTGCATCTTTCATCCCTGATTGCTCAATTACCCTTCTCCCACCTTCCCAAGGAATGTTTATCTGTCTTGTTGGGATGTGAAATGTTGACAGTGTGATAATTACAGAGCTGGGAACAAATAACCCAGAGTAGTGTGGGTTTGTTTTAATAGGAGAACAAAAGAATCCAAATTGAAGAACCAAGTGATCCCTGAATAACAACAACTGTCCAAGTGTGGTTGTCATCTGGGCTCTTCCTGACTCTTGAATTCCTTCATCCTTTATTAATGTCTCACCTGTTCCCTGTCCATGTTCCATCATCAGTGCTAATGGAGAATCCAGAGCCAGACTTCCCAAGGTTTCTGTTACTTTACCAAAGGCTGGGAAGGGAATCTTCCCAGAACAGAGAAGGAAGAGAGTGGAATTCTGCAAAGAAGCAGATAGCTGAAAATATCAGGGAGAATGTCCAGAACTGAGAATTCTTCCTCCAGGGCAGTGGGAGAAGACCCCCTGACCAAGGCAGTTTCCACAAGATAGGTAAAATCTTTATGGAAATGGAGCTCAAGCAGCAATCCTTTATTGGCCAGAGGTGGGAAAGGATGAGATGTTTTGTGTTAATGTGTTCTGCTGCTGCTGCTTCTCTGTGATTTGCTGATACTCACATGTGTGAGATTTGCCACATTCATCATTAACCCCCCGTGCCTCTCATCTGATGTAATTCCAGCTTTCCTGACCTGCCTGGACCCACACTGTCCCCTGGGTGACCTGGGGGACATCAGTGCATCTTCATCTGCTTTCCCAGCTGTGCTGAGCTGGGTGTTTGCAGTGGCACTGCAGCTCTGCTCCATCCCTGGCCGTGGCAGGGCAGTGTTGCTAAGCAGCATTTCCAGCATGAGCTGCTCTCCCTCTCTGGGGCTGCTCCATGGCCTGGCTCCCCTTCCCTCCCATGGCCCTGACCTGGATCTCTGTGTTTATGGTCTGACCACAGAGAGTGCAGCAGCAGGATTGGAGTTTTTATTGCCAGTTACCATCTGGCAATGGCTTTGCAGCTGTTTTGTCATTCCTGTGGGGTTTAGCCAAATTCCAAGACACTTCTGTCTCACAGGGGCTTTCCTTTCCCTTTAGAGTAAGGTTTTAGGGTGACATCAGTCAGAGCAAGGGTGGTTCCTTGCTCCTAGTGAGACATCAGGGGAGGTTTAGATGAGATATCAGGAGAAATTTCTTCATGAAAAGGATTGTCCAGTGCTGGAACAGCTGCCCAGGGGTTTGCCATGTAAACAGAATGTGGAGGGGTTGGTTGCTGAACTTGCGAAAGTGTCATTTCCTAAGGTTTCTGCAGGTTTCTCATAAGTTTGGGGTGTCTTCAGCCTCAGGGTTGGCACTGTCTTGCCTCTCATGTGCCCAAGTTCAAACCAGCCCCTGTGCAACCCTCAGGTATCCTGGAAATGCCCCTTTTGGGGAAGGGAATCCCTCAGGTATCCTGGAAATGCCATTTTTGGGGAAGAGAATCCCTCAGGTATCCTGGAAATGCCCTCTTTGGGAAGGGAATCCCTCAGGTATCCTGGAAATGCCCTTTTGGGGAAGGGAATCCCTCAGGAGCCATGGTCACCTGCACAGAGCCCTCCATCACCCCTGACAGCAGCAGAGCTGCAGGATGGCAAAGCAGCTTCCAGCACCAAAGTTCAAATCAAAAAGAGCTGGCAGAAATAAATGATACATGGAGTGTTTGAGGGGCCACAGACTCTTCCAGCCCTGTGCCTCTAACACTGAACAAATGGAAAATATTTGATCCATAAAGGTCAGTGCTGTACAGAAATTCCCTCCCTGCCCTGCTTCAGTCCAGGGAGCACTCAGGGGATTATTTCTATTCTTGGGCTTCCAAGAGACACAAATGGTGCCTAAACTCAGCCTCGGGGTTGTTTTGGGCTCTGCATTCCTGGGGTAGCTCAATGCAGTTCTACAGAGAGAAGGGTGAAAATGTGCACTTAGGTCTCTTTACCTAGTAACAAATGGCATCAAATGTTCCCCTAAAATGTTTCTCTCTTATTTTGAAAGCTGGGACTAACATTGGTAATTGTAGAAATGGGTAAACTCACTTGTTTGGAACATTTATGGCTATAAAAGGATGCTTAGTGTTGGCACAGCTCACTTGTTTCACAAATACAAATATTAATTATCCATTCAGTGGAGCCTCAATAAGAGGGTATTTCCATGTGCTGTGGAGGAACAGAAAAAAACCCCAAATTCCAGAATTAAATTAAGTTTAATATAAAAAATAAAAATTGTAAAATCCCAGAAGGAGGATGGGTCTGGTAGAAAAGATTTAGTCCCAGTTTTATACCTTATCCCTGACATAAGGTCTGAGACCTGGGATGAAAGGCTGCCTTGCACACTTGTACTCTCAGCAAACACTTATTTATAGCAGTTTCCTTATGATGAGTAGTGAAAAAATTCCTGATGTCCTCTCATGTCCCCCGGAGTTGAGATTTGCTTGAACTAAAACAAAAAGATGTGGAAGAACTAGAAAAATAACCCCATCTGTTCAGCAGTTCCTGTCATCTGCTTTGTGGGGGCTGTTCTGTGTGGGTTTGGGGTGAGAGCAGAAGCCAGGTCTGTGTGTGTGCTCCTGTCTGAGCCTCCCAGTGCCCTCCCAGAGCCCTCCCAGTGCCCTCCCAGTGCCCTCCCAGTGCCCTCCCAGTGCCCCAGGCCAGACCCTCACCCTGCCCCAGCCTCTCCCTGTTTTCCTGGCTTAGAGAACATGGGCAGCTGCCAGCACTCTTCCAAAGAAAGCTGCTGGTGAGGCATCCAGCCTGATTTATTGATATATCATTTCTAAAATTTCATCTCTATTGTGTTTCCATGGTGCTGAATTTTTACCTTTATAACTTTATCCTGTGGGTTCTCTGTGAGTGAACATTATTGGTGTGGGAGTCAGCTCCAGACACAAGACTTGCATCATTACTTTATGTTTAATAAAACAGGAGCTCCAGATTTTGCTGTCATTAACACTCTGCTCAGTTTTGTCCCCCTCCCTTTTTCTCTCTCCTTTCTAGTTTTTTTTTTTTGTGTTGCCCCAGGGCGTGTGGAATTCTACAGTTCCTGCATCTCAAAGGCATATGGTGCTGATGGGTTTGCACATATGCTTTAAAAGTATTATAATACCAAAAATATTCAAACATTATAATAGAATATAAGATAATTTCCAGGTTCTAGAGTAATTGAGAATGCCAAATTTGATAAGGAAGAAAAATTTAAATGAGAACCCCATGTTCCTCAATCTGCAGTGAGATGATGGCATTGGATTTTGGGTTTGTCAAATATGTAAGAAAAGAGTCCAAATCAGAGCAGGTTTAATTGTGCTGTTTTGAATTGTGCCATCCTGTTTCAGCTGAAGTTGCTGTGGTTGTGATTAAGCCATTCCTCAAAAGGATTTGTTTTGTTTTCTTCTGCCTTCGTTCTTTGTGTCTTATTCTGACTTCAGTCAGCTCTTGTGATTAGAGCCATTGTACTCCGGGCTCGGAGATGTCAGAGGCAAAACAGCAGAAACAAAGCAAGAAAAGCAACGCCCCTGCCCTTGGAAAGTGAAATCAGTGCTCGCTGGGAGCTCCGTGTGCTCCAGAGAAGCTGTGGCTGCCCTGGGTCCATGGGAATGTCCCAGGGACACCCAGGACGGGGCTGGGAGCACCCCGGGGTGTGGGAGGTGGCCCTGCCATGGCACGGGTGGCACTGGGTGCTGTTGAAGGTCCTCCCGAGCCAAACCCCGTGTGATCCCAAGGTTCACACCTCTTTCTTGCCAGGCCTGGTGAGCTCTGTGCCACTTTGCTCTGTGGGATTTCAGGGGTTTCATGGGGCCGTACTCTGACCACAGTGGTTGTCTCTAAAGAGCCCAAAAGATCTCCCCTTGTTCAGACCTTAGGCTGTGCAGGGATGAATTTATATAGCTGGTATCTCTGCTTCCATTGTCATAGATGTTTCAAGGTTTATTCTAGCTGAAGGGATTCTTGGGCTCTGCAGGTTTCTATTTTTTGTCATTTCATAGAGACTATTAACTTCTGAATGAAACCTTTCTCAGTTACTAGTTTAATCTTTGCTACGATATTTTTACTGGTGGTGAATGCTGCCCACACACAGGAAGACACAATCCTGCCCTAGACAGCTCTCAGTATAAACTTAAACGTGTATAAAGAACATGCATGCAAAGGGCAGCACTTTAATTGCTGGAACTGCCAAGAATGCAGCTCAGCTAGAGGAGCAGGCAATGCTCAGAGGGTGGGATTAGCCTTGTTTGTCTGGAGATCAGAATCAAATGTTGTTTAAAGTCTTAAATGCAGAAGAAATGGATCATGTCCTTATGATCTCACCAGGAAAGCTCGGCGGTCACACCCCAGGTCAGAATCTCTCTCTTTTGTATTTTCACAGACAAATTCTGTCTTTTTTTCTTACCCCACCTAAAAATTACAGAAGGTATTCATTCACACATTAGGCTTTCTGATCTCTGGTGTGCACTATGGAGGTGCAAAGTATCACTATAGCAGCATAATTTATCAGCATTAAAATCTCTGACATCTCATTCTCCCAAGGAAGCTGGCAGTGAAAATGGAAAATGGCTCCGTGTGATCTCCTTCTGGTGGCAACAAATGTGAAAACAATGGCAAACAGCAGTAATGTCTTGTTACAACCCTAAACTCTAATTTCCAAATCCTGCACGAATCATGGAACAGCTGTGGAGATGTGGAATACACAACTGAGGGGGAAAATGTTACCATTGGTTGTAGAAGGCATTTGGGTTTTTCCTTATCACTGCCCTGTCCAGAGCTCAAATCTGTTCCTGGATTGAAGAAAGGGCTTGATAAAATGAGGATATATTTGTGGGTGGGCTGGCAGTGGTTAAGGAAAGGAACTCCAGTCTCTCATTCCTGGGCCAGAACCTTCTCAGCAGCAGAGTTTAGGGCAGTGTCAGGTGTTTGGCCAGTTGTATACTTTGAATTTTCCCTTCACAGCAAATATTGGACAGTGTCCATAGCAGGGAACCAGGGCCTGGTCCAGTCAGAGGAACAAGAACATGGGGAGTTGATAGGGTGAGTGTGGGGCTGATACCACAGTGATACCATGAGTGTGGGGTTGATACCACTCTGATACCATGAGTGTGGGGCTGATACTGCACTGATACCATGAGTATGGGGCTGATACCATGAGTGTGGGGCTGATACTGCACTGATACCATGAGTGTGGGGCTGATACCATGAGTGTGGGGCTGATACCACTCTGATACAGTGAGTATGGGGCTGATACCATGACTATGGGGCTGATACTGCACTAATACCATGAGTATGGGGCTGATACCACTCTGATACCATGAGTGTGGGGCTGATACGACACTGATACCATGAGTAGGAGGCTGGCTAAGGTCTGAGTACTGAGGGAAATATCTTAACAATGCTCTAGATAATGCAAATCCTCAAATTTGCTTTTCACAGCCATGTTTCTCTGTACTATAAAATTCTCTAAAGGTATTTCTCAGGGACAGAACCCTTTTGAAAAGGCCTTTGTTATCTCCCACGTTGGCTTTGTGCAGTATGACAGAGTGTACGATGTGATGGCCTGTGTGTTATACCTCCTGCTATTTCAGTCATGCAAATAGCTCCGGGAGAAATATTCAGTCCACACAGATGCATGTTACATAGCTCGTTTGTAAGTAAAGTGGCACTTGATAAATGTGAAACACCTTTGGTTATCTAGATGTTTGAAATTCTTGGTGCACTTACGAACAGGGAAGTCACTTCCATAATAAGAGCCACACAGAGTGCCCAGGGAGATTTTGCAGCTTGAGAAAGACATAATGTGAGCCGTGAATATCCGAGGTGGGGAAGGAGTGTTTAAATGGCATGAACAAATGACAGGCTCCATAGAAGTTAGACTGTGATTATCGCCCTGCAAGACGTATTAAAGGTATTCATTTGTAAAAGTGAGCTGCTAAGGATCCATTCCTGTATGCTGAGTGGAGAAACTCCTGAGGCTCCTGCCTGGAGCTGAGGGTGCGCTGTGGGCACGGCTGGGATGCTGCTCTGGTGCTCTCGCGCTTCCATCCTCACACGTGTCAGGATCTGGGCTTGATCCGGGGGTGTCTTCCCCCTTTACTGGGGCTGGGGAAGGGAAGCACTGTGTGCAGAACCTCAGTTCTGCGGGGATTTGCTGAGCTGATCTGTTTCTTTAGTGTGATGCTCCATAGAAGGAACAGGCCTTCAGGCTTTGCCCCAAAATCCTGGTTTCTCTTTAAAATGCCCCCCCGCTTTCCCTGGCCAAAGTGCTTGACCCTCTCGCACCATTCTCATACACTGTAGATGCCGGCCAGCACAGTAGTATAACGCTTTTATTGCCTTATTTAGCGGAGAGATTAAATGTAATGTTCAGATTATGTAGAACATTAACTCCTAACAATAAGCAAATAACACATTAGAAGCTTTGCTATTCAAACGTTTGGCGCTGGCTCTGCCGTGGAGCTCTCCTGGAGCCGTGACTTATGTTCCGTGAGGGAGGAGGCTCGGCGGAGAAGAAGGAGAAGAGGCCGGCGGAGAAGCAGCCGGGCTCTCTCCTGGAAGGTGGTGCCGGTACCCCGAGCCCACGGGCGCCGTTAGGACGGGCTTTATGGAGCTCCATCCGTGTGGCCGCAGCAGCTGAGCCCGGCTGTGCCGGCCATGGCCGCGGATCCGGGGGGCTCGGAGCAGGTACCGGAGCTCGCCCTGCCCGTGTGCCCGCCCTGGGTGGCGTGTGGGCCGGGGCGGCCGGAGCCGCGGGCAGCCCCCGCTCCCGTCAGAGCCGCCGTGTGCCAGTCTTGTCTTTCAGACGGGCTTTTTATGGGAGCTGATGGTTGCCAGGGCAACGGAGGCTTCGGGGAGTCTGGCGCGCCGCAGCCCCGTTCGGGAGCGCCGGGAGCAGATGTTGGCTGACGCCAGGCGCTGCCAGCGCCGCTCATGCGGGAGCTGCCCAGGACGCCGTGCCCGGCTGCACGGGCGGCTCCGCTCCCGCTCCCCGCTGCCCTTGCCGTGTAATTTAGTATTCTTGTCTCACCCCACAGGGGTTCCTCAGCCGTCGGCTTAAAGGCTCCATCAAAAGGACAAAGAGCCAACCGAAGCTCGATAGGAACAGCAGCTTCCGGCACATTTTACCTGGCTTCAGGAGCGTGGACCATGAAAGGTAAGGGGACGTTTCGCGGAGGGTGTGGGAGAGAGGAGGATGTGGATTTTTCCAGATCTTGTTAACATCTTGCTTATCTTATTCAGTGCAAGGGCTGCGTCTCTGATAGAAGTAGACTTGGTTAATTGCAAGAGGGGTAGTTTGAATTTGTTGTTAAGGGAACGGTACAAGCCCTCCCTTTTCAGGGTAAATTCCAGGTGCAGAGAAGCCCTGACTGCTCTGCTTTCTTTTCTCCAATAAATCCTAAATTGAGGCACCAGCGTATAAATAGCACCGAGATGCAGCAGCCAGAGCCGACTGATGCAGGTGAGGGAGGGAGGGGAGGGATGCTCCCGCACCGGACTGCACCGATCACAACTGGGTTACACACGGTAGGAACAATGCCGTGGAACAATAACAACCGTAATCTCCCCAAATCCCCGTCTCCCCTCGCACACATCCCTCTCCATCCCGCCTTGGCTGCCGTCATTACACGGACATGGAGCCTCGGCTGTGGCCGGAGCTGCTGCTCCTGCCCGAGCCATGACAGGAGCTCAGCCAGGAGGGATGTGTTGCAGGGAATGTGCAGATGGATCTGATAAAGCATTTCACGTGGGATGGCCAGTATTGGAGCAAATTGCGAGTAAAATAGACAAGAAATGAGATCTTTGAGATTCTTCAGCTGGTTAGAAAGTAGAACAGCTCTTTAGTGGATTTGTGTGTATTTATGTCTGTGTAGATTATGTTAGTGTGAGCATGAGACAGGCACCGTTCAAGGTAAATTCGTGTGTAAATTCACATACAGATCAAGGTCATGGTTGGGGAAGAGAGATTCCTTTAGCAACCACAAACCAGTGGTTTCCTTCCAAAAGGAAGATCTTTCAACCTTACACAAATAATTCTGGGGACTGACAGAAATATTGAAGTGCTAGGAAAAGTCTGTCTGAAAATTCCTCCAGGCTGGACATACTCTGATGTAACCAGTTCAGAGCAGAGGAATTTAATGTACCAGGATGGTACTTGAGAACCCATTGAGTAAATGCTTCACTTTGAAAAGCAATGCCAACTTACTTTGTTTTAGCTGTACTTATTCATTGCAGGGGCCATGAGCTTTTGAAGCTCGCAAACAACAATTGTCAATGTGGATTTTTCCTTACCTGACCTATTGCAGCCTCCTAAGCTTTTCCCTTCTAGATTCTGCAGGTGAAATGATTGTGCTGGTTAGTGCCGAGTAAGATTTCAGGGACTGCTAGCTGTGCAGACAGAGTTGTTTGATTCCTTGCTGCAGTTTTCCCAAACGCTCGAAGTAGGGCACTGTGTTCCAGAGGGAAGCGAGCGGCGCCGGGCGCCGGGGATGTGCCCGCGGTGCTGCTGAGTGCTCCAGGAACGGGCACATTAGACAAGGTTTCCCTTCCACCTGGATGAGTTTTGTTTCATTTGTGACTTGGCAGGATACGACACGGGATTTAACTGTTCTGGCCAGCCCTGCAGCCAGAGTCATTTTCCCAAATTAAGCCTGGTAATTTCCCTGCCCTCCCTGTACAGCAGCCCGGGGGCTGGCTGGGCTTCACGAGACCCAGAGGTACTGCAAGGTGTCCTTAAAGAGGCTCAGGGAATCTTGGAGTGCATTTGCTGTGTAGAGCTTAAAGGGTGGATTAGAGAGGTGCCACTTGGCAGCCTTGAATAACCAAGGATTTGCTTATATGAGTACGAGAAACTGAAAATGAATTCTGCCTCTCATACCCGGGACTGGACCTTCTGTTGGGCAGGCATCTCTCAAAAATGCACCTCCTCTGTGGTGCACAGACATCCCTCAGCTGCAGGACACTGGGGCTTCTGACAGCAGGCTCTGAGTCCCTCGCTGCCATGGCAGTGTCAGGTCTGGCAGGTGAGCAGGACTCCTCTGCAGGAGAGCTTGGCCTTAGGGACTGCTGCTCTCAGAGAGGGGAAAGCAAAGCAGCAGCTGGGCCTCTCAGTCATGCAGCGAGGCTTTGGTTACAGGAGATAATTTTATCTTTCTGAACATTCCCATCCCATTGTATGTGCACAATGTATATGAAAGAGCTCAGGTCTCTCAGATCATTCTCCTGCATTTGCTGCTGTGCTTTTCTTGCTTGTAATCCAAGAACTGCTCCAGAGAAGCATTTGGTATTGGAATATTCGCCTCTTAAATATTTGATTCTTGACTCCATCTTGTATGGAAGCTGATTGTTCAGGAACCACTCCTCTGCTCTGGAAGTCAGCATTATAACAGTGCTCTGTTCTGGAGCGTGGGCCAATTTTTGTGGCAATGCCACAGCAAAATGAATAGTGCAGTAAATTCAGTCAAAACACTCCAGGTTGAAATATTAAGCTACAGTAGATCCTAAATGCTTCTGTTACTTGGCTTCTTTGTATCTCAATGGGGACTGTTCCTGCCTCTTAGTTGCTTTTTTCCCCTTCCTTACATGTCCTGCTTATCCTGCAGATGAATATTTGAAATACATGAACTGTGCACATGCATGTTCAGGCAGATAATGACACGGATGTGGTTTGTGTGTGGGGCACAGAATGTAAACAAATACATTTCATTAAATTACTGTGGGGTTCACAGGGATGCATTTGGACAAATTTTGCCAGTCTTGTGCATACAGGTTTTTTTCCTGTTACAGTAACAGTAATACCATTACTGGTAGTTAAAGGAGCAAAATCACAGCAAGTGTAGCTCACCTTCTGTATGAGGGTGCATTAATATGGTACAATCAGAGTATGTAAATATGGGATCTAAAGGAGGATTGTGGAATGAGTGTTCTTTCAATTTGCTGGCTGGTTATATTGCTTGTTAGAGTTAAAAAGGGTTCCAAGAAGTGGCTTTTTGCTAACAATGTCTCCTGCCTCCTGATTTATTACAGCAGCTCACTAAGTTTTTATCGTGGAGCTCTGAATGCTTGGCTTTGTAGTGGACTCTGGAATCAGCCACAAATCAAGCATTTGGCAGATGGATTTTTCTTAATTGGACCCACATTTCTCCTACAAAATTTGTGATGGAGAAAATTTCTGGGTTGGCCATGGAGCACAGGGCACACAGCCAGAGAAGGGAGAGAAGGTTGTTCTGCTGCAGTTGTTAATTATTGCTGGGGATGTATTGCTGATGATTTTCTGGTAGTGGAAAAGGTGATTTTATACCAGCACTGAGAGGGCAGGGCCACAGTAACACTATGTGGACAAGGGCATTCAGATTGTCTTGATTTGGTGAAAAATGGGTGCTCTGGGTAACTCTGTGCTCTGATGGAATCCCTGAGCTGATCATTGCTGGAGACACCTTTCCTCAGTGCACCTAGAATCCATTAATGCTACTCTGGAGTACCAACATTTGTGATTACTTTGCAAGATTTTTGTTTTTGTTTTTTATAATTCCAGGAGATAACATTCTATTTAAGCTTTTATTGGCACTACAAAAGCCTGAGCATATGGCTGATTGTTAAATGAGCCTCAGCCTTGGAAGGGGTACAGCCCTGCATTAATAACAGCAGCAACTTGCACTACTGAGACTTCCTCTTTAAACTCCTTTTTGTCTTTAGCCCATCCAAAATTGTGGCTTCTAACCCCCAGAGAGAACAGGAATTATACAAGTCATACTGCAACACATTTAGTTTCTACTCTAGTGCCCATGTTGTCTGTTGTAGGAGCTTTCCATGTGCACAAGCTTATTTTGGTGCACCAGGAACTGATGCTGCTCCTGCAGCAAACTTTGTTTGGGAGTTCTTGGAGATCTCATTTGTTTATTCCCAACAAACCTGATATGTCAAATATTTTTAGGCAGGATGAAATTGGTTAAGTTTGCTGAGGATCTGGTGAGGGCTGCATGGTGAAGGATGAATTTGCTCTATTTCCTCTGGAAATGGAAAGAGAAATGACTCATGCTGCAGAAGTAGGACAGTGGCAGACCCCAGAACCAGGGAGGGCTTTCAGGTCTGTGTGAACAATGCTGGAGAGCTGCTGCCTCTGCTGGCTCCTGCTTAAATGGAATTATCCAGGGAAGCTGGCTGATAGGGAAACCTGCACCAGAGGGAGCCCCCAGCAGGGTGGCACTGGCACCCCACTGCAGACAGCCAGGCTCTGGTTTGGAGTGTAATGAACACATTGAGGGAACACTGTGCAGTTTGTGTGGGGGAACCATCCAGCCCCACCAGCTGTGACTGAAATGCAGAATAAAACATCTTGCACAGCCAGGCACATCCAGCAGTCCCTCGTGTGACACTCCATGTCATTCATGCCAGGAGTGGTGCCTGTCCCCACTCCCATCAGGGAACAGATTTCAGCAGAAAAATCAAGATTCAAGGACAGTCTCAGAATTCAGACTGTCCTCATGCAGTACCTGCATTTATATCAAGGCTGCTTTGTCCTGGAATGAGCAAATCAGCCTTTTAATGGGGTTCCTTTGCAAAATATTTCTTGAACCAGAAAGTTAATTACTGATCTCTAATTAGTGGCTGTGTTAAAAGGCTGGAGTAAAATCAGAGAGAGCTGCTTTGAAGGAGAGATGCAGGAAGAAATTACCATTTCTCTCCATAAACTGTGATGTTCCTCATCTTCTTCTCATGGTATCAGGAAGTTTAGACATTTTACAAAGGAGAATATTGTTAATGGAAAGAGGGCATTTTGAAAGGACTTTTCTGGAAGGCATTGAAAGAATCATAATAACTCCAAGGGAGACAGAGATGGATTGAAAGCAATGTGGGGCCTTTCAGCTTCTCCCAAGGCAGCAGCAAGGTCCCAACTGTTCCTCCTGTTAATTTGACTTTTGCAGATACCTGTGAAATCGTATCAGAGGCTGCCTGAGGTAGATGCATTCCCATTCTCAAGGGATACAGAAACACTTTCCTTTATCCTACACATCCAAACCAACTTCCTGATTGAACAGGGGATCAGACCTAAAGCTTTCAGTAAAGACTGGGTTCGCTCCTGGTAATTCTTCAAGTCATAACAAACGTCAGGAGAAGGGCCAAGAGGCTGGAATGATTTTCATAGAATCATGGCAGAATTTTCACAGCCTTTTCCCCAGTTCTGCACTGGCAGCTCCCTGCCAGCCCCGTGCCCCACGGGGTGCAGCCGGCGCCTTGACTCCACTCGGAGCCACGGAGCAGAATTAGAAAATCCTTCCTGCTCGGGCATATGCAGCACTGCTGGGATAATTGGCTTCATGCATCTTACAATTAGCTTGCAAAAATATGTTTTGCATCCCTGACCTTTTCTTTATAAGCAAGGCCATTGTTTCCCTGTCCTGCTTAATTACAAAATAGAGCCTTGTGTGAGGAGGGAGATGACATCGTTGGGTCGTCGGCTCTAATTTGACGAGACATCGTAATGGGGAGTTTTCATACCGAGGGCACTGAATTAGTGTAGCGTGAAGCCACATTTCTGCAAACCTACTAAATAAGGAGAAGTTAATTTTCTGCTCTATCTTTTTGACATTTGTAATCAAAGCATTGTATTCCAGCTGCAGATGGTTAGCACATGAGGGATGTTTGGGAAACGCCGACGATCGCGAGCCATTGTCTGCGCGGCCGAGGATCAGGTTGATTCATGGATACGAGGATGCTCGCTTTCATTTTGCTGCTCTCCCAGCCTGAATACACTTTACTGGCTCGTGTGGCCACTGCCTGGCAGCTGGGATGTGCTCTGCAGCAGTGCACACCTCAGGGGTACAAGCTGAGAGCTCTGCTCGTGTCCCTGGAGCACAGACTGAGCCGGGGGTGACAGTTCCACTGAGCTGTGGCCCGTGGTGTCGTGGTACTCCTCAGGTGGAAGACAGATACTGCTACTCCATTGCATCAACATTTTGTTTCCAAACAGACCATTTATTCTGGCTCTGCCCTGGTGAGGTTTTCATGTGCATGAATTTCAGTGCAATTACATTAGCATTACTCTTCATGTCAATAACCTCAAAGGAAAAAAAGAGAAAGAAAATGCCATCACTGCAGCTTTTCTACCAGAGGATGCTTTCTATTCCTTCTAGACTCTTCTCTGCTTTTCTAATTATCATCTGTTTACAATAGATACTGAGATACTTCTATGCCAGGCTTAAAACATCCCCCTGCCGTGGGCAGGGACACCTCCCACAGCCCTGAGCAGCCTGGCCTGTGGAAGGGGGTGGAATGAGATGAGCTTTGAGGTCCCTTCCAACCCAAACCTGTCTGGGGTTCTGTGATTCTGGCATGCAGTGAAAACTGTTCCTGATGTAACCATCACTCTTGCACTGAGAGGAGCAGTCCTGCTCTCCCCAGCCCACTGCTCCCTGCCCTTATGTTCCCCTTCCCATCACACCATCTTGGGAAGGGCACCAAGTGGATTTGATGGGAAATTATTACTTAAGGGCTGATTTTCTGTTTGGTTGAGGCACTGAACCAGCTCCAGTAGCTGCAGAGAAGTGGGGAGATGGCAGAGCAGGGACTTTCCCTGTTTCTGGCATGTGCAGCTGTGTTTGATGGGATGTAACTGTACTCTCAGTTTCTGCCCCTTTTCTGTGTGGGCCTGGGGGAAGGATGTCCAGTTGGCATCTGCCTCCAATTTCCATCTTCCTTGAATTTCCCATCTCCTAGGAGAGATCCATTGCATGTTGGCTCACACTTTGCTGTCCTCTGTCATTTCTAGTGGCAATTAATTTTAGCAATAAATGGTTTTCTCTCTTGGAAGGAAGGAAGGAATGTTTTTAAAAAACTTCTCAAACCAACTTCTGCTCTGTTCTTTATTGAAACCTTGCAAGACCTCGACTGGAAAATCTGAGTGAGGGATAAAGAGTTTCAAGTGAGCATGGAAGTGAGCTGGGGAAGGTTCCAAGCCTTTGTTCAGAGCTGGGAGATGCCAATGTCTGATTTGTGTTCCTTGTTAGCCCAGCTCCTATTGCAGTGCTGGGGCCCTGAAATCCACTTATTGTAGCTGGAGGCAGCAGCTGGAGCTGGAGCTCACTGCTGGCTCTGACTTGTACAGAGCACTGCCTGTAATGATGCTCAGGACTTGTGAATACCAAATAACTCTGTCAAGTTCATCCATCAGCTCAGAGGGAAGGAAAAACCAGATTGAGGAAAAAATATGCTTCCTCCTTACCATGTTCTTTAATAAAACCTTAGGGTATAGTTCCTCTGAAATGGTTATTAGTGTGATTTCAAGTAGTTTGTTCATCTATGGATATCTTATGATAGTGATATCATGATGCTTACATGGTTGGCAGTGTTTACAATTCAAATCTTCAGTACAACTACAGAATGTTTCACTCAGGCTCTCTTCTACACAGTTCACAGTCTGGTGTGATGAAAAAAAAAAAGCAAAAACTGATTTTAATTGAATTAAACCAATGCATTTTAGCTGGAATTAAAATGTAATTTGTTTTAAAATACTGAACTGATTTGAACTAAAGCCAGAAATACGAATTTAGCTTTAATCCACGTGTGTTATATAAGTAATTATATGAGAAAGGGCTGTGGCGTGCCTTGTGTGTGATTGATGGTGTGCAGGAGGGTGGCATTCCCTCATTCCAAAGGATGGAAATGCAGCAGGAATTGGAAAGGCAGAGCTGTTCCATCGGGCTGTGCCCTTTGCTCACGTTTTTTACAGATGTCTCTGGGATTGAGCTGCCCCCAGTGCAGGGGGGATTTCCCACGTGCCCATCCCAGCCCCCAGTGCTGCCTCTCTGCAGGAATCCCTGTGCAGAGCAGCCCTGCAGCAGATCCCAAATGATTTCCATAACTCAGCTCTATGTACCTTGAATTATTAATATTTTGCTGTCGTGGCTGTGTGGGGAGATTTGTTCCATTAGGGATGTGTTTGTTGCTATATGGTAGCACTTTAGATGATGGGAATCCTGGGAGAGAGAGAGAGACAGAGAGAAGGATTTCTATGTTAAATTCTTTTGGGGAGAGCAGAGTTTTTACCAGTGCCTGGCTCTGAGGATTGGAATGAAGGGCCCAGGGCTGTTGTTGCTCATCTCTAGTCTGGTGTTTATCCTCTGCCTGGGCACCAACAAGGCCAAATGCCACCAGGATGTGAGTGGTTTCTCCCATGACATGGCAGTGTCTGTGATCCCCTGGATTGTGGCATGTCCTGCCTTTCCCAGTGCCCCAGGGAAGGTGGCAGTGCCCCTGTGGGTGAGCCAGGGCTTGTCCAAGGAGGGGCAAACACTGAGTGACACAGGGCCACGTGCAGGGGGTGCCCTGCAGGGGCTCCCAGTGCTGTCCCTGAGCAGGATATTCATCCACAGAGCCTCTGCAGGAACCTCTCCAGCTCCTCTGAATTAATTATTCACTGATCATCACTCAGACCTTATGGATTAGGGAGCAGGGCTGGCAGGGGGTGGATGGAAGATGGAGCAATTTGGATTGCAATTAGTGTTTCATTCCTTCCCTTGCTCCCTGTTTGCCTCAATTGAGGATTGTGTGTTAGCACCAAGCAAGGATTTACATCCCAGCAGTGGAAGTTCCCCGTGCACCAGAAACCAGCAAATCCACTGCAGTCCTTAAGCTTCCCCAAGGGATCAAATACTCAGTTTGAGAAGTTGAAATATCAGGGGAACATGTTTTGCTTAGGAAATGGTGTGAGGGAGCAGCAGTGCCTGGTCTGCTGGAGCAGGGGCTTCACCAGCCATACCCTCCCCTCACAATAGCAGCATTTACATGTTGTCTCTCTCCATCCTGAGGGAGTGGCACAAAGCTCTGCCAGGGCAGATTTAGGCTGGATTTCAGGAAAGGTTCTTCCCCCAGAGGGTGCTGGCACTGCCCAGGCTCCCCAGGGAATGGGCACGGCCCCAGGGCTGCCAGAGCCCCAGGAGTGCTTGGACACTGCTCTCACTCACAGGGGGGAGTGTTGGGGTGTCTGTGCAGGGCTGGGGTTGGACTGGGTGATCCCTGTGGGTCCCTTCCAGCTCAGGACATTCTGTGGTTCTGTGAGCCCTTCTCTCTCCCCTTGCTGCTCCTGGAGTGTGCTCCTTGCCAGGAATCCTCTCTGGGAGAAGGGAAACCCGTCAGGGTGAGCAGCCCCAAGGGCACCCCCAGCCCTCCAGGGCTGTCCCACTCACAGCCAGTGGCAGTGGAAGTTTTGTCATTACAGGAGCTACCAAGAGTTGGGAGCTCTGCTCCACCAGGGAGACCGTGTCTAATTTAGAAACCTCGAGGGGTTTTTTGATTATACCAGTAACCACAGTCTGGGTCACACTTTGCAATAATTATCCTGATGTCTGAGAGCTTGTTAGAACATCCCTGGAGGAAGGGGCCTGGTTGCATCAGAGGAGAATTTAGAGGTATATGCTGGCAAACCTTCAGCACTAGAGATTTATTTAAGTTAGTTCTTTTAATTGCTTTCCAGCATCCCAGTTCTGTTATAAGCTCTCTGAGCCATCTAGGGAAGTGAGTGTAGCCCACATTAATCTCCTCAATCCTTCTTCCTTTAACTAGTTACTCCCAGCTTCATTTACAGGGGCATTTGAGCCCTACAGAGCAGGTAATAATTTTGACTCTGTTTAAACATGTTCTAACAGAAGATATAAGATAGGAAAAATCATCAGCTGACTGCAGCATTGGATTCTTTTTTAACTCTCATTTCTTAAGCGTGGCTTATGATCTTTGTATAACACTGCTGCCTCCCAAGTCTGTTGGCAGCCCTGTGATATGTATTGATAGAGCAATTCCAGTCCTTGAGTGAAGCCTGCAAGAAAAGGGCAGAGAATTATTTGTCTTTTTTTTCATTATCACAGCCCTCTTGTACCTGCTCTGACACACACTTGAGAGAAGTTTGCCTTGATGCCTTTATAGCTGCAGCTCTCTCTGTCCGGGGTGTCTCAGCCTCGTTAGATAAAGTCACTCATGTTGAGGCTCTCCCTCACTTTATTAATCTCAGTCCCAACCTCTCACAGAGCAACAGAGCCTCCACACTGACAGCAGGGAGGGAGGGAGGGACACAGGGACTCCAGCGTGTCCCAGGGGGGGCCCAGGAGCCAGGGCCAGCTCCCTGTTATTCCCTGCATTGGGAGCTTTGGTCTCTCTTTTGAACAGCAGAAAAAGTTCCATTGTCTTAAAAAATAACAATAATCCTGTTAGTGGTGTGAAGTTTTAGGTCTCAATTACATCTCTCATCAATGAGTGTCACAGACAGGCACTGATATATAATTTACAGCACTGAGAGTTTTTAATCTAATGAAGTCCATTATCTTTCATCTTTCTTACCTATTCACTGGCCATTTTAGAAAAGACAGTAAGTAGAAGCAGGCAATTCATTCCTGATTCTACCATGTGTTATTTGTGTCTCCTTTTCTTTTCCAGCTATACTTGAATTGTTTTCCATGGTTTTTATCACTGAGCCATTCCCTACTCAGTGTGTTTGCTCATGTACAGTATTATTGTTGGAAAAAGCATCTTTTCTACACCTTGAAAGCACTGGCAGGTGTGTTCTGGGCATCTGTGAGCAACAGGGACAGAACCTCCAGGGCTCCATGGGGACAGAAGCTCCATGATCCCATGGGGACAGAAACTCCAGGGCTCTGTCCCCTCAGCCCAGGCACATCATGAGCTGCTGCCTTTCCTCCACATCCCTTCCCATCCCTGAGACTCCTCATCCCTGCTGCTGTCAGAGGAACACATCCTTTTGTTCAAATGAAAGGATCTGGAGTCAGCATTACACAGAGATATAAAATAACAGAGCCAATAATGATGGGAATCCCCCCACGGAATGGGAGTGCAGCCTCTGGAACAGCAGCTGCAGCAGAGACATCCAGGTTATCTGTGGCTACTTTGTGCTGAGAGGGCTTAGGTGTAATGAGAGCTGCTGCATCCTGGGAACCTCAGCAATGAATGGTGACATTTTCCAATAACAACTTCTAGAAATGGGGAAAAAAACATCCTGTGTGTGAATGTGGCCCTGAAGGACAGCTCAGGGATCTCCTCTCTCTGCCTCACAGCTGGACTCAGGTCACCAAGCTGCTTTCAGGCAGCCAGAAGTGACTCTTAATTGCTTCAGTCCTCTCTGAAAGCTCATCAATAATTTCCTGGGCTGGCTGTCCTGGCATTGGTGTTCTGAAACTCACGTTAGATTTGATTATTTTTTCAAATTAACATGCAAAGCATGACTTGACCTAAATAATTCCACCAGTCCAATTGTAAGTCTGAAGGTTTTGGAAATATCAAGTTCCCTTAAACATTTAAGAGAGGGATTTTTACAAGTGATAGAACAAGGGGGAATGGCTGACAGAGCACAGGGTTAGGTGGGATATTGGGAGGGAATCCTTCCCTGTGAGGGTGGGTGCCCCTGGAGCCCTGGCAGTGCCCCAGGCCAGGCTGGAGGGGCCTGGAGCAGCCTGGGACAGTGGGAGGTGTCCCTGCCATAGCTGGGGTGGCCCTGGGTGGGCTTTCAGGTCCCTCCCACCCCAGCCCAGCCTGGGATTCTGTGATGATTGCACAGCCCCTGATTCTCCCAGCCCATCACCCTACCTGGGCATTGTCAGTGCAGTGAGCCCAGGGCTGGAGCAGTGTCAGAGCTCTCAGAGCTCCTGGGCTCCATCACCTGCATCCTGGCACTTGGATTTCCTGCCTGTGATGTGGTGGAACCACCACCCTGTCCCTGATAAGCTGAGCAGGCATCACTCAGCCCTGAGTGCTTCTGTGGACACTTTTCTTCCTCTGACACGTTTTTCTTTCTATAAATGTCACTGCATAAAGAGCACAGGATTCAGTTTGATTTGTGCTCCTGGTGTTTGGGACATGAAGAACAACACTTGGGTGTCAGTACAGTATGCTGGAGGAAGTGACTCCTCCTAACTGTGTTCAACTCTAAAATTGAGATAACATAAAGAGATCTTCAAAACCTATTGGATGCCTCTGGAGATAAAATAGTGTGAAACAGTGATTACAGCTGTTCCTGGCATCTGACCATTATTTAGAACTATTTGTGAATCTTCAAAATCAGACTCATTTTGCCTGAAAAGTCAACTGAGAAATCCTCATTTTTTGTTGAAAAATTACTTGGGTGACTAATGACCCAGAAAAAGTCATGAAATGCAGCAGTTTGTGCTGATGACTGAGGATGGGCTGTTTTGTCCAGGGATTTTATCTCCCATTTCCATCAGAAGGTGCACTGGGAAATGTTTTCTCTCAGTGCAGTGTCTCTCTGTGTAGCTGTTTGTTGTGCTGCTCCTGAGGTCACAGATCTCCCACTCTGCTGTGTCAGGGCATCCAATTTAGAGAAACCTCATCAGAACCAGTTTAAAGGTTCCACATGTCCCTGCCATGGCTGGCTTCATTTTGCATTAACAGGAACTCCACTGCTGGTAATTTTGGCCAGCAGTGCCCCCTTTTCCCAGAGCTCATCTTTGCCCTGCCCCTTTCCGTGCTGTGAGAGGTCACATTATTCCATGTCAGTAGATTTGTGGGAAAAGTCTGGCTTTTCATTTATGGCCATGAGCTGCTGCTGCCGAGCTGGAACAAGCTGGGAATGTCCTCCGTGCTAAACTGTGAGATTGCATAATTATGGCTTACACAACAGCACACCCAGCAAACAAACCGGGGACTGCTGAGTGGGATGGAGCCCGTGCTGGACGGATTTCAGCGCTCGTGTTCCCTGCAGGAGGAGTTCCTGCTCCTTAATTTAGTAACCATAGATCTGATTCTCACTTTTCTGGGGAAGGTGGGTGGGTTTGCTCAGAGTTTGGGGAATTTTTGCTTTCCCACTCTCCCTGGGAAAGGTGGAGCCCACACAGTGCTTTCCATCGTGCCCGGCTCTGTAAGGGAGTGGTTTTCCACCACAACAATTGACAATTACAGTTCTTATTTGAAATAACATGGAAACAAAGCAGGCTGCTCCCACCCTGCACTCTGCAGATGGGCAGGGTTCTGAATCCTGCTGGAATAATCACTGATACTAATTATAGAATTCGGGGAAGACAGCAGGGCTGGACCAGGCTGGGCTGGGCTGGGCTGGACCGGGCTGAGCTGGGCTGAGCTGGGCTGAGCTGAGCTGGGCTGAGCTGGGCTGAGCTGAGCTGGGCTGAGCTGGGCTGGGCTGAGCTGGGCTGAGCTGGGCTGGGCTGGGCTGAGCTGGGCTGAGCTGAGCTGAGCTGAGCTGGGCTGAGCTGGGCTGAGCTGAGCTGAGCTGAGCTGGGCTGGGCTGAGCTGGGCTGAGCTGAGCTGAGCTGGGCTGGGCCAGGCTGAGCCTTGCAGCATGAACTCCACAGCAGCAAACCTCACTAATTTCTCCACTGTGATTTCTCCTCTTTGCTGTGTCTCTCCTCTTTGCTGTTTCCCTCCCCTTTGCTGCCCTTGCACTTCCAGCCCGGGAATGTGTAGCAGCATCGTAGTAAGGGCTTGAATGGCTGGAAAATCCTTTCATGGCAAAGATGTGATTGTTACTTATTTATTTTATTTTTGGTTAATACGACTGGAATACAAATGGGGCTCTGGTGCCTAAGGGCCTTGCATTCTTCCAGTAATTCCTTATGACATGTGTCAGGTTCTGTTTTATTCAGGTGGGTGGTGTGATATTAAACAAGAAAGCAAGCTTGCATTTCTCTGCAGCTGTATTTATATGCACACTCCTGGCACAGAGCTGCTTATTAGGAGAATGTCATCTCCACACTGCCTGTACCTGGAACAGTCTGCAAATACCGTGTGGGCTGTAAGAGAAATCATCCTAAATCAATCAGATCTCCCAACAGCAGAGTGTCCTTCCTGCCTTATCCTTTGTCCAGGCAAAGATGAGGCTGCCAGAGAAGTTCCTTAAGCAATGCTGCAGCCCAAACAGTCATGTCTGAATGGAATATCGATTTTCTAATTGCTGTGCTGCTGTTAAATGAGTTGTTCTGGGGGAGCAGGGGGAAGCAAACTCAGATGCGTGGCTGGCTGGCTTTGCTTTGGCTCTGCTGAACACACCCAGGGTGTTAATGTGGGAAATTCAGCTGAGAGAGGAAGGTGGAATCCTTTTTTTGTGTGGCACAGACATCGAGAGGGCAAATGACACTGAGCAGTGGGTCAGGCTTATTCTCTCACAAAGCACAAACAGCCTTTGGCTTCAGACACCAGGGCTGCAGCCAGGGAGAGAGCAAAATGCAAAGCAGAGGCATCTTATGCAATAGTCCCTGAGAGGGGGCTGCTGCTGTCCATCAGCCCAGCTCTGCCTGAGCTGCTCCTCACACACACCCAGAGCAGCCCCTGAGCCTCCCTGGTCCCCGTCTGCTGCTCTGCATGTGGCCAGATGTGCCTGGCACAGCTGTGGAGGGATGAGCTGCTGGGAGAGGTCAGCCCTGTGGCCATGGAACATCCACAAACACAGGAACTTCTCTGGCAGCCTCATCTTTGCCTGGACAAAGGATAAGGCAGGAAGGGCACTCTGCTGTTGGGAGATCTGATTGATTTAGGATGATTTCTCTTACAGCCCACACGGTATTTGCAGACTGTTCCAGGTACAGGCAGTGTGGAGATGACATTCTCCTAAAGCAGCTCTGTGCCAGGAGTGTGCATATAAATACAGAACTTCCCTGGGAAAGGGGCATACCTGGCAGAGAAACAAACTGGACCTCTGGTTTTTTTTTAAAGCCTCTGCTCAGGCATTTTGGGAAGTGAAATGCAGTCCCTGTAGTGAAATCTTTATCACAAAGAATCTTCCTGAGACAATAGAAACAGTTATCAGCCTCATCTAACCAATACATAATATTTCTTAATATAGTTTCAGAAAATGCAACATATGTTTATGTGTTCAAACACATCCTCTTAGGAGAAAAATAGCTTCTTTATTTTTCTGAAGATTAAAATGCCAAATCAACTAATTATTTTTCTCTGAAAACCTCTACCACATAAAACACACACACTCTCAGTGAACTAAATTGATTTATATTCCACCATTAATTCTTTAAAGCCCATAATTTGCAGAACAACAAAGCTGGTTGGAAAATGTGCCCTATTAAGGGACAAACAGCTTTCTGAGCAGGATGGAAATGTGCTGGCATGGAAAAGAAACGTGGGTGCAGCTGAGGCTGGGGCAGCCAGGGACTCCAGGCAGCCCTGGGAGAGCCTCTGTGCAAAATCCCTGCAAAGTGGGGTGGGAATCAGCCTGGGGAGAGCAAGGCCCATGTCCACCCAGCTGGGACTGTCACTGTTTTCCATGTAAACATCTTTTCCCAAGTTTTTGGATGCTCTCCTGGTGTTCCTGCTCTTCAAGGCCATGTCTATAATTTAACAAGGTGCCTTGACCTTTCCCTTTGGCTGGGGTTTCTATTGGCTTAAGAATATCTGAAATTTCTCCTAATATCTCCTTTGGTCTTGTTTGCATTACCCATGGAAGGTTTTATTTTTTATTATTGGGACTAGGAATAGGAAACTGGAAATAAAATTACGTTTGGGTTCTTCCAGTAAATGCATCAGTGACTGGAATCAAGATCTTGGTAATGAAATTGGAATTTGTCTGTTGCTGTTTTGGGGTAGTAATAAGATGACAATAGAATGATCCAGGTACAAAGTGCTGTGCTTTGGCTGATGAATGGGATGTTACATGAGGGGGTGTCTGCCAGGAGGGCCTGGAGGGACTGCATGGATTGGAAATGGAACTGGAGGCTGAGAGGGTCCCACGTTTGGATTCTGCTCCTCCTTTCCCTGGATTCCAGGTGGGATCACAGGCTGCCTGCAAGGCTTGGGGCACTGCACGTTTTTTATGGAAACCTTCTGTTTGTTCTCTGAGATGGGAATCTGTCAGACACTGAATAAATGCAGGCAGAGCTGGCAGGGAGGTGTTACAGCACAGGAAACTGAAACACAGTCTTAAACAAATTAAAAAGATGGTAATTAACCAAATGAATTTCATCCTGGAGATAATCAGACGAATATATTTAGAAGGAAAATAATCCCAATTCTCAGAAAACAGTAATTAAAATATACTCATTTTTGGGAATGGTTAACAAGCTAAATTGGAGGCAGCAAAGTAGGCTCGGGCCCTGGTGGCTGCTCCTCAGGATGGCTCAGACAAGGCCCTGGTGTGTGATGTGAGCACAGCCCTGGTGTGTGATCTGAGCACAGCCCTGGTGTGTGATCTGAGCACAGCCCTGGCAGCACAGCCAGAGCCCAGGGAGCAGCTCTGCCTGGGTAGGGATGAGCTCCTGAGCTGCTGCAGGAGTGTGGAGCACAGGCAGGGCTTTATCTGGGTCGCTGGCAGAGAACAGAGCATGCATTTCATAACCTGTGCTCCGAGGTGTCAGCAGGGGGAGGTGGGAGAATTTAAGGTGGATAATTGACAGGTAAACAGGAGACAAGGTGGGGACATGCAGCATCCAGGACCTGCCTGCACACAGTGTCAGCTGGAGCAGGCTCCTGGGGAAGCAGGGAGAGCTGGCCAGCCCTGCCCTGCCCTGCCCTGCCCTGCCCTGCCCTGCCCTGCCTGGAGGATGTGCTGCAGGAGCCAGGCAGCCAACAGGCCTCTTGTGCTTCCCAGGGGCACCAGAGGATGCCAGGGTGGCTCTGAGGGCAGGGGGAGGATGTCTGGGGATGCCCTGGCATGGGGACAGGCTTTGTTCTCTGGGGGTCTTGGTGCTTTCCTTTGGGGTGTCTGTGTCAGCTCAGCTGCTGCCTGTGAGCACCAGAGATGGGCATTGTGCCACACAATATTGACTTCTTCCAGGACATTGAAAGCTACAGAGTTTGGGGGATTTTTGGCTTTTCTCATAGTTGGATTTGTTGAGGAGGAAGTGGTTGGATAGAGCATAGAACTGGAAAAACAATGCATTTGTTTCCCAGAGTAAATTGTTTTCAGGATTTAGTCCATGAAACACAGTGTCGAAACCTCTTTCGTGTTCTGGATGGGCAGGTGAACCTTCCCTCCTCTCCCAAATATAGATAAATACTGTTTTTTCTAGGAAACATCCAGCTGATCTGATCATAGTGATTGTGATTTGACATCTGTGTGCACACACAATAATTACATTGATCTAATTTATTACTGAAACTGCCAGTAGGTGAGTCGACGGCTGATGAGGAGCAGTGTTTGGGTATTCATTTCATTTTCTTATCAAAATGCCTGCAGAGAGGACAGATCATGCTGGGATCTCTGGGAAATGAACCTCTCCAGGATTCTGCAGCTTTTACCTGTCCAGTAAATGGACTGAGGGTGCAGAATGCCCTTGAAAGGAGCTCCATGCCCACAGGAGCCTGGACATTCCCAAGGGTGGCTGTGGGAAGGCAATTCCTGTCCCCAGGGTCTCAGATGGACTCAGCACCATGAAATAATCTGTTAAACAAGCTGCTCCTAGGACTACTAATGAACCTGAGATCCCTAAATTGCATATTAGGGGGTTTCTGTTGGATTAAGCCTTCTGCACATCACAATGCTCTTAACTAGAATTTATCTGTGTGTAAGAAAGGGGCTAAAAGCTGAATTAGAAAGAAAATGTCAATAGTAACCACATAAATTAGCATGCAGATTTATAATCTCTAATAATGGCTATTCTTTCAAAGAGTTTATCTATTTTTTGCCATCATCCAAACTTTAAATATTTAATTTTAAATTTATATTTTTGGTCTTGGACCATCTAAATTTACAGCTCTGCCTAACAGCTCATCTGTTGAGGTGCTTCACTGTAGCCTTGTCTAAAACAGTAGAGCCAGAGCTCTTGTCTGAAACAGAATTAGTGATGCAGAGGAACTGACTGTGGGGTTAAAGATAATACTGATGGTGGGGAATTAGTGTGAGAGCTTGGAAAAGGGGGCTGGGAATGACCCCATGGATGGCAGAAAGCAGCAAAACCTGTGCATCCCCTCTGGAGCCCTCCCTCGAGCCATCAGAACCTGTGGGTGCCAAACAGCTCAAAAGTAACACTTAATGAATAGGAATTCTGTGCTCTTGAAATAAATAAATAGCCCCATTTTCCATCTGTTTCTGCAGCACACTGCCCCTCACAACCTCTTGTTAGAGAAGGACTCTTTCAGGCTGCTGTGTTTTCCTTCCCCAGCTAATTATGCTGGGTTGAAGTGGGTGCTCCTGATTCACCAGTGACTGTCATTTAGGGAGTCAGACTTGGGAGAGATGCAGAGTTTCATGGAACCCTTTGTGACCTTAGAATGTAGCAGACATTTCTCTTATTTTATTTTTTTTTAAGTTTGACTTCTTCAAAAGAAGACCTTGAGCCCTGCTCAGATTGAGCCAACTCTGTCTCGCAGTCATTAAAGATTCAGTAGCACCTTTTAAGTCCATGTTAGGAAATTCAGATTTTTCAATTTAGTCAAGCTGTGTCTCCTTTTCAAGTACAACACTGCTCAGTTTTGAAGGTCTTCCAGGATTTCCAGTGGCTTCTTGCAGAGCAAGAGCCAGAATGTGTTGTTTTAATCTCAAACATCAGGACTGTGTGTGTTCCATGGCTGAGCTGCCTACAAAGGTAAAAATGTCACCCAGGCTAAGGAGGAGTCCCCCAGGTGAGCAGGGTCTCTCTGCTGTGCTGCTGGAGTCCTTTCTGAGCAGGGCTTGGTTATTTATCTCTTATTTATTTATTTCTGTGATTGGGATTGGACCAGAAGCAGAAATTGCTTCTCTCCAAGGGCTCATAGCTTTTAAATATTGAAGGTTGAGCCTCCTCGTTGTGCTGAGCTAAACTGCTGAGCTAAACTGAGTGTACTTTGAAATCTGCTTCAAGGTCTGAACTTTGTTAAGTGGCCCTTTCTCTATTTAGTCTTAAGAGGAGGAAAACTCTAAGCCTCTGAGTGGATTCATAGTCACACTTTAATTAATCATATCTTTACAGCATGCTGCCAGCAATTGTGGGGAGGAATGAGATGCCTCTAATCCAAATTCACAACAACAACAAAATAAATGCACTGGAAATATCCCTGGCCAATAAACTGCCACATCCTCTAAGAAATAACACTTCCCACAGCCCAAACACAGGAAAACTGATGGGAAGCAGATTTCTTCCACCCCTATCCCAGTGCAACAAGGCCAGTTAGTGAAGCAGGAGTGCCAGCAAACCCCTCTGGGTGACACTGCAAAGCTGCTGTTCCCCAGAGCTCAGCCCCTCAGACTCTTCCTTTCAGTCCTGCAGCTGCTGTTGGCTTCTCCATGTGCTCCAAAACACTGGAGATGGGATTTTTCTCTCTCTTTCCAAGTGGTTTCATTTAGTATTTATTAATGACATTTAGTATTTATTAATGACATCCTGAGGACTGGTGGATTGTGTTGTGGTGGCTGCAGCAGCTCCAGGGCTGGGTACAGGGCAGGGGATGATCCAGAGCCCTGATCCCTCCCAGCTGCTGCCTGGAGCAGCCCCTGCCACCCCTGGTGGGGCATGGTGCCCTGGGTGACACTGGCAGCCCTGGCACAGCTGCAGCAGGGGCAGCTTTGGGGCATTCATTCCCCAGGGACCTTTGAAACTTGGATTTTGGGGCTGTATCTCAGAGATTAATCACACAAAGGTCGTTATGGGCTGTGAGTCACCAAACTGAACATCCAGGTTGTTTGCAGCCCTCTGAACAGTTGGTTCAGAGATTCCCTCTCAGTGCTGTCCTTGGCTCCAGCCACAGCTCGGGGCACTTGTCCTGTGCAGCTTTTCCAGAACCTCCTCTGATCCACTCCATGCTAATAACTTACCCCACTTTCATAGGAGTATTATATAACTTTGACTACTTTGAGTTTTCACTACTTAAAAGCCAGGACTTTATTTCTTTTCTTACTTCTATTTTTCCCCTTTTTGTGTAGCAAAAATGTAGAAAAAAAAGTCTTGAAATGGTGTCATTGAGTAGGTAGAGACAGAAAAAGCTTCCTGTATTTACAGTTAAAATAGCAAAAACAATATTTTAAGACTCTTTTCACCCAGTTTTGGAGATGAACATGCAAATCTCTGTCATAGTGAAATATGCACAGAGATGTTTTTAAACTTTTGGTTACTATTATTATTGTTTCTTTCATCTTTGCTGGGGTGTGGTAACAGCAGTGTCACCCTCGAGCCTGCTGTGTGTTTTCTCACACAGACAGTGATTCTCTTCTGTGAATGGAACATAAGTTCTGCTTAACCCAGAGAGAGCAACACACTGAAAGACAGAGCTGCTGCCATTCCTGTGCCATGCAGGGAATTGGGGGCAGTGGAGACACATCCCAGCCTTTGGTGCCCTGGGGCAGGGCAGGGGGCAGCTGCTCCAAAGACTCCTGGTATCCTTCCAGTGCTCCAGGCTGGAGGATTCTTCCCTCTTGCCCCTCAGAAAATGATGTTTGATCTGATCCTGTTGCCCCTATTTGCCTTCTCCTGTGAAGTTCTAGTTTAATGAGTTCAGAAACATCAGTAAATTTCAAATTAATTTCAGGTGTAGTTTGAAAACAGAGCTGTGACTGTCAGGTATATGGATACATGAAAGATCCATGTGACCTTTAGAGTATTGCCTTGCCTTTAAATTAACTTTGACTTGCATAAAAGTAAAGATTTTCTGTGTATTTTATTTTTGGGTTGAGGATGGATTTAATTTTGGGGGGTTAAAATCCTTTAAGCTATTTGCCATTGTCAGTTATGTTTTTTAATCAGTCTCCTTGTCTGAGGACTTCTTCCCATCTGATTTCCAGTGCTGGCAGTGTCAGCTCCCATCAGAAATACAGAGCCTGGCACGTCTCACATTCCCTTGAACAGCTTTAGCTTAAATTTTTGGGGAATGCTGCATCCTGGTGCTGGGAGGGGCTGCTGAGAGCAGAGCAGATGCTTTTTAAAATGCTCCCTGTCTGGGTTTGTCCAGAGCAGATAAACTCACTGTGTGCAGAGGGAGAGTGTGGCCATGGAGCAGAGCATCTGCCCCTGGGATTCTGAGCCCTGCCCAATTCCCCTTCTCCTGCCTTTCCAGGCATTTGCCTCTTTGTTTCCTCAGAGCTGCTGGAGCACATCCCCACCATAGGTCAGGCTGTCCTTTATGGAGTTGTGTAAAAGAGTTGGACAGGTAATTTGGCCAGGGTGCATCACTGGTGTTACTCAGGCAGTGCTGCTGGAGCTGCACCATTTCCCCCTTCATTTTCTCCTGTAGTTTTCTCCCAATCACTTGTCTCCACTCCCATCCAAATGTAATTTTCTTTATACTTTTACCTGAGGCCAGCAAATGGAAACCTCCCGTTCTTCCTAGGGTAAGTGAAACTTCACAGTCCTTCACCATGGAAACCAAATTAGTTCCCAGTGTTTAACTTGCCTCAAAGTCCAGATGCTCTGTTTGCCTGTGATTTTTTGGGCAGGCTGCAGCCTGATGTCTCTCTCCATTGTGGCCAAGGCAGAAGGAGGCTGGCAGGATGGAGGGGACCAAGCAGGCAGAACCATTGTTGTGATAGATATAGATATAGATATGGATAGATTTATCATCAGGTTATTGATCCTGCTCTGTGCACAGAGCCTCCTCACAGCACACCAAGACAATCATACCTGCCTACAGGAAATCACAGCAGGGAGCAGCTCCCTGACAGTGCTTTTGGTCATTACCTTGGAGTCCCTGATGTCATTTTAGCCCAGCCAGTGGGTGACACCACCAATAACCAGCCCAGTCCATGCTGGGGTCTGTCCCCTGCCAGGACAGGGGTGCAGCTCATCCCAGCATCCTGTGTTGTGAGGAGAGGGGCTGGTTCCCAGCACGGTGTGCTCCACCTGGCTGCCTCCTGCCCACTTAACAAATTGTGCTAATTGTGCAGCAGAGCCCTGGAGCCGGACACGCCTGCGCAGGAACCGCCGCTGCCATCTGTGCCCCTGTCCCCCTGCTCCAAGGAGCTGTCACTGAGTCTGCTCTGAATAATTCAGGCTCTGAGCTGCACTTTGTAAGATAAAGGGAAATAGAAAGTGCCTGGCTGTGTGCAGTGGCAGTAACTCTTCCTCTCGAGGTTCCCTGTCCTGGCAGAGCGCTCAGGAGGGAGCAGGGCCGGAGCCCCCAGCCCAGCTCTGCAGGGCTGTCCCTGTGAGCACCTGCCCACAAATGCTGCTGCTGGCAGCCCCCTCCTGCTCCTGCCTGTGCCCACATTCTGAGTTTTCCCCCATTCCCTCCCTCCCAAGGACCGTGTCATTCCAGTGGTGAACTCCTGCTGGAAACAGCTGCAGGAATGTGAAAATGTGGCAGAATGGAGCTCCACTCGTTTTAGCCCCTCTCTGGGAAATTCTTTAACTTCTGTGCTTTCACAAACTTGCATTCAGTGCTGTGTAACCAAACCAGCCTGACACAATTGAGGCAGAGGGAAGGAAGATCTGGTGATTTCTCTTCACAGTCAGGGCTGAAGGACTGCAGAGCCCAATCTGCCCCACCACGTCTTTTCCTTTATTTGAATCCATGGATACCTGTCACAATATTTCTCTGAGAGTATTTCACTTCATTAGGTTGCATTGTTAACTGTGAAGGTCCTGTCAGTTTTTATCTATTGTTGCCTGCCAAGTGTTTGAGACAATCAGAGGTAAATTATACAGCTCTCTCCTTCAGCAGCCACATGGCAGTTTACTGAGGGGCACTGGATTAACACAGAGAAGTTGCAGGGTAAGGAGCAGGTTGAGGTTTTGCATCAGCAGAGGGATGGTGCCTCACTGCTTTACAGCTGCCCTCCCCAGGGACACCTCCTGCTTGGGGTTTGGCTGCTTCTGGCTGCCCCTTCCCTCCCTCCACCCCAGCCCTGCCCACAACGCCCATCCCTGCACAGTCCTGGAGCCACAGAATGCTTTGGGCTGGAAGGAACCCTAAAGCTCACCCAGTCCCAGCCCCTGCCTGGGCAGGACCCTTCCATGGTCCCAGGATGCTCCAAGCCCCATCCAGCCTGGCCTGGAACACCTGTGGAGGGTTTTTTCAGTGTTGTTACCTTGCTGTGCTTTGTAGACCCAAGCACTGTGCAATGTTAGGCTGCTCCTGGGTAAAGTGATGAGGCAGAAAGAGTCTTCAAGGCTGCTGAGCCATTCCCATCAGGATCAGCAGTTTTCTGTGGGGAGACAGAGATTCGTTCCTCATCTCAAGGAGGGCTGTGAGGAAGCTGTTAGCCTTGATTCACTCAAGTGCTTCTCTTCAGGAAGACATTAAGCTGTGCCTAAGTGTTTTGCTAAATAGAGGAGACCTTATTGCAGGAAACTTTAAAGGCACATTTTACAGCTTAAATCTACCTCTGAATGAGCCTTGCTGACAGAAATAAAGGGAATAACAGACTGATGCATGCAGAGTTGTCTCATGATTTTTAAAACATAAGGTCATCATTTACAAACTTGGCTCCTTCAAGTTAGGGATTCAAATGCTTATGTAGGTACATAAATAAGTGGCCTAGTTTTCTGGGATGCTGAATCCATTAAAATCAATGGAAATTTTGCATCTCTGAATAAAATGTCACTTATTTTGCTAGCTAATTTTAGGTACCCAAATACAGAAACTTTGATCTAAAAGAAAAAGATTTTTTAAAAATATGCTGAATTTTTGCCATGCTTCTGAAACACCAAGCTTCTGTGTTGGTGTTCCAATTCCTCCTTGAGGCCTGGCCTTTGGGGGAATGCAAAGGAAATCTGGATTGAGTCCTGCATGAAGAATTCACCTGGAATCACCTTGCTGTAGAAGAAGGAAGGTCCTCACCTGTGGAGTGTGCAGTGCACCCCATCCACTCTGTTCAGAGCCTGGGCACAGGGAGAGGATCCAGCAACACAACAAGTCCAAGCCTGCTGTAGCAATCTCCCCGTGGGATCAGGAATTCCTGTACAGGCATTTTGGTGTCATCACGTTGGTCAGGCCAGATACAATCTCAGTGCATTATCCCTGCACAGGAGTGCCAGGTTGTGACTTGTTTTCCTGTTGGATCTGACCAGTGCTGCTAAGGTCAGTGTGGTTGCAGTAAAATGGAGTGAGAGATCTGTCACATGCTTTGAGCTTGAGTTTTATAGCACTGAATATAAAAAAGGAGAGGGGAGATGTCCTTTTGTCCTGTGAGGGCACTGATTTTCATTGCCTGCTACTGCTGTGCACGTGAGCTGCAGAACATTCAGGCTGAAATTCTGCATCGAGGACTTTGCTCCTAATGAATTCCATCTCCTGAAAGTGAGAGCTTCTCTCTTTAGCATTTGTGCCTCACACTTGATCCACAGCTTTTGTGCTGCTGCCCTGATGGTGTCACAGATATCCCTTCTTCTGGCTCTCCACCCTCCCAGCTCCAGCAGCATCACGTTCAGGTTGCTTTTCCCCTTCCCTTTCCAGCCTCAGCACATTTTCCACAGTGTGTATCCAATCCTGAGCTCCTCAGCAGTCTTCTCCTGTATCTTCTTCCTTCCCTGACTCTGGGTTTCATGTCATCTTTGTGCCTTTTTGTATTTGGAAACCAGAGCCTGTCCCTCCCACTCACAGCACTCTCCATTTGCCAGGCCCCTGATCCTGGTCCAGATCCTCCCTGAGGCTGTGGCTGCCCCAGCCTTGGAAGTGTCCAAGGCCAGGCTGGACAGGGCTTGGAGCAACCTGGGATAGTGGGAGGAGTCCCTTCCACCCCAAACCATTTGTGATTCTGTGAAAAACCATTCCTCCCTCTGGACCTGATCTCCACATGCACTGGAGCTGGGAATGGGCAGTGCTGTTCCTGTCCACGTCCCCTGATTCCCACTTAGATCCAGTCGTGTCTTCTCCTGCTCTCAAAGCCCCCTCTGTGAAGAGTGAAGGCCATTAACTCTGTGTCACAGTGTACCTCCTGCTCCTCTGATGTCAGCAGGAAAACTTTGCAGCTAATTCATAATTTACTATGTCCTTCCAGATTAAGAAAGAACCTGGAATGGCTTACGTACACAAAATATTCAAAGGCCAGAGGGACCATGCAAAAAGAAAAAGAAGTATTCATTTCAGTAGATTTATTTTCCAAGAGAACAAAAAAAACTTCTTTTTTTTTAAACTGGGTCAACACTGCATCTGCAGCACTCAGCCGTTTTCCATACGACACGATCACCCACTCTGTTTATCTTTAGGCAATATGCTCTTGCAAACTGCCAATTAATTGCAGATTTGGTGCCTGCTCTCTCCCAGCATCCTGGATAAACACGGCAAGGCAATCACGGGGAGCTGCTCTTGGCTGCCAGGGGAAGGAAATCTGTCATTGTCTCAGCCTTGTTATCTGCAACCAAGGCAGACTTTTAGCAGCGTTCTGCTTGTAAACACCCTCTTTAGACACCTTCTGATTTCCAGAGATGGCTCGACAGCCACTCTGCCATGCTACCTGCAGCTTCCTAAATCATTGCTTTCCAAAATGTTCAATGCAGATTGTCCTTGGTAAAAGGGCCACTGATACCAATAAAATGTGCTGAGAGAGTCCTTAAAATGAAGGGATAAAGCTGAATCCAAATAAATGTAAGAGACAGAAAAGGGGAGAAGGGGATGTCAGGACTCTGCTCTGCTTTGCTCTGGGGGTTCTTGCTGGGGATTTTATCAGGGTTGCTGTTTGGGAGGTCTGGGGGGACAGATCTGGTTGTGAGTGGCCTTTTCAGAAAGGTCCAGTCTGCTGGTGTTGGCTCAGGTCCTTCTCCTCCACTCTAAGTTGGAAGTGTCTCCTACTCTGTGCAAGAGTTGTGCTAATCTATATCCAGAGAAACTGGTAACCCTAGGAATCCTCTCCATGACATGCAGCATTTTCTGGCAGGCCGTGCTTTTCCTTTCTGGTTAGGGGGAGGTGTCCCTGAGCAAGGCAGGAGGGATGGAGATGGGTGATCTTTGAGGTCCCTTCCAACCCAAACCATTCTCACTCTTAATTTCTGTCCCTATTGAAATCACAAGGAAAGGCTCTGGAGAGATGATCCTTCCTTGGGCTGGGATGGTCACCAGCAGATCTTCACTCTTTCTTTATTTCTATCACGCTCTAAAACCGAGTGACATCAAAAGAGGCTGACTCTACAGTGGCTGCAAAAGAACTGGGACAAAATCTTCTCCTGGGGCAATCCTCAAGAGGATTTAAACTGCCATCTTGACATTGAGTTGTTGGAAATTAACTGTTGCTTCCAGGCAAGGAATGATGAATGGTCTGAAATGAAGAGATAAGCCTGCATGTGGATACATTCTCCCAGGCTCTCATGGACCTTCAGTGTTACAAGCAGCTGGAATAATTCCTAAAACAGGGAATATTTGATACTGGGTCAATTCCTATTTTGATATGCTCCTGTACATGGAGAATAAATGAGAATAATTACTTCAAACCAGTGTAATTAGAAGAAAAACAAGCTCCTTGTGTCTTAGAACAATACAGACACACATATTTGGGAGTCGTAGGGGGTTGTAGGAAATGAAACAAAATATTCTAGGTTTTTTTCTTTTATTTCTGTCATATACCAGAACTTTCTCATTGACAGGGTGAAGTAAAATCTGTTGGATTGAGCCTGTTTACCGGGTCACTGTGGATTATTGTAATATTGGACTACAGTGGAGATGAGATCCATATGTTGCCGTCAGGGACTAGAGTTTATTATCACACTGGGGATGGCTAATAATAAAAGTTAAGATTTCTGGCAGATTTGAGGAGAATGTGCTTTAGTTCCCCTCAGTCTGGTGTGTGGACAAACTCCCGTGTGCTTGGACTTCTTTACAATTTAAAATGTAAATACCAATAGAAGGAGGCTGCGAGCTAAGCTGACAGCAGTTATGGTTTGAGCTTTAAAGATAACTGCCCTCAGGAGGTAATGAAGATCAGACTGCCCCATCCTGGTGCAGCTGCCCATGGAGAGATGTTGGCACTGCACTGACAGGCTTTGGGAGCAGCAGTGTCCCCAGAGGGCTGGGGAATGTGCACTGCTCTGACAGAGCCAGCATCCCTGCTCCATCCCTGCTCCATCCCTGCTCCATCCCTGCTTGAATCCATCCTCCCATCCCTCCTCCATCCCTGCTCCATCCCTGCTCCATCCCTGCTTGAATCCATCCTCCCATCCCTCCTCCCAGCCCTTCCCAGTCCTTGGCAGTGGCGTCAGGCCCAGTGCCCCCAGCAGGGATGGTGGATACGGAATGTTTTGAAAGTGATGGGAGATAGTTACTGCATAAATAAAGAGGAAATCTTAAAATTAATCAGAGGTGCAGACAGAGCAACCCGCGCTCAAACTCTCTCTTGCTACCTCTATGTTTGTTGTTCTGCGCTAATTATGTATGAGACAGAAAAGTGCTGGATGAAGTTTAATTAGGAAGGAGCTGCTTTGTCATGTAAACTCCGCTCTGCAAGCCTGGCCCGCCGCCAGCACCGGTGTGAGCTCGGCGGCAGCAGGGCCGGGGCTGGAGCAGATGCCTCTCCTCCAAAACACTGAGCCTCGAGGAAGGGTTTGAATTACAAAGCAAGGGAAGGGGCTGAGCTTCCCAGCCCCCTCCTCCCCTCACAAAGGGCAGCAGTCAGTTTACTCCACAGCCCCGCTATCAGCTGCAGAGGAAGTCTGGCAGTCCCGGGGGCTGCGAGCGGCTCCAGAGCAGCCGGGTCCGAACCGGGCAGAGCGGCCGAGGGAGGGAGCCGGCCATGGGCTCGCTCTGCGCCCGGAGCAGCTGACTTTGCTGGGGACCTCAGCGTTGCTTTTCTGTCCTGATCTTATTTCCCTGTCCCGTGGAGGCTCGGGTAAGTGCCTGGTAGTTTTCCACTTACCTTTCTCTTCTGTGGTTCACCAGGATCTGCCGAAGTGCAGTGGCACTGCAATGACAGTGTTAGCTGCACATCTGGGAGCTTGCTCTGGAAGTCGATGATCCAGATTGGAAAAGCTGGACCTTTACAATCGTTTGAATTGATATATTGCATTTTCGAAAGGGACAGGGAGCAGATCTGGAGCAAACAGACTTTCCAGCACATTATTTCAGCTGGTGGGGACTGCTGGGGCTGCAGCAGCTTGCAGTGAGGAGGATTTCCAAAGGCTGGAGTGCTGGAGCAGAGCTCTGCCGAGCTCTGTCCGGCAGTTCGGGGCTGCAGATGTTTGTGCTGTTTCCTGTGGGGGTCGGGGCAGCTGTGCCTGGAGCCAGCTCTGTATTCCATCACCAGCACAGTGCCCAGTGCTCCCTGGACACAGGAGCATGCAGGAATCAAGTGGTGACAGGGTTTGCTGGGAAGGGGCTTGCCCTGGGCCCTGATGCTCCTGCAGAAGGGATTCAGTGGATTGGGAGCACGGACACCAGGCAAGAATTCCCTCACATCCATGGGGCGCAGAGAGGAGGGGCCAGGCAGAATTCACAGATTTTCCAAAGCTGTTGTAAAAGATCTGTGTGATTGTAAAGAAAGAAGTGGCCGTGCCTGGGGTCTGCAGGCAGTCCTGGGGTGTGTGGGTGGCTGGATTCCTGGTAGGAGCAGACAGAGAACTTGAAAGGGAGATGGACTAAAACTTACATAATGTGTGAAACCGAATGTCCTTTCCTGCTGTCCCTGCTGTCAACCTGAGAAGGCTAACCCTGAAACGATTTTTAAAGCTGTCTTTGTTAGTCATCCTTTATGCAATTTGTTTCTTTATCATGTTTCAGTTTGAGTACAAGGAGACAGGCTGGTTCCACTCCCCTCTCCACTCCTCCTCCATTGTTAGGCTCCCCCAGCTTCCCGTAGGATTGTCCAGCTCTGCTCTTTGCAGAGCCCAGCGGAAAAGGATATGGTTGAAAAGAAGGAAAGTATTTCAAATTAAAATCTGGCAAGTGCTTGTGTCCTCATTAGGCTTCAGACACATTTCTTCCCTCCCATCTCCTTTTTCCCAAAAGTTGCAGGGTGGCCAGTATCACTTGCAGTACCTTAAACAGCAGGGGAATCCCTCTTAGTCATGCACTGACCAATAAATGCAGCAAATAATAATCCCAGCAAAGCTTAAAAACAAAACATATTTATAATAATATGAGCAGCCTGGTCTAGTGAAAGGTTCCCTGCCCATGACAAGGGTTTGGAACAGCATGAATTTTAATCCTAAACTGTTCTGGGATTCTGTGATGCCTACAGCTAGGAACTCCTAAATATAATGAAAGCAGGGAATGCTTGCTCTGAGCCTCATTCAGATTTGTGAGCTGGTCACAGCTGATGAGTTGTCCCAGCAGTGACACCGAGCATCTACCCTGGGCAGGACCAGGGATCATGGCCCAGAGCATGGGTGTAAGGGAAGCAGTGTGAAGGGAGGGAGGAAAGGTCATGGCCCCATCTCTATTGGTCCTCATTAAGCTGTAGCTTGATGAGCAAGTGGTAATTAATGGTTGTGTTAATGCTCAGAGGTAAGCTGATAGGACTCTCCTTGCTTCCTCTTGATTCCCAGCCATGACTTGAGGACTGATGAAGCAGGGTTGGGTCTGGCTGATCTTTGGAGAGGCCCAGCCAGCAGCACGTGTGACCCTGCAGCTGTTTGCACCTCCTGGCCCCATCCTCCTTCCCACCACACAGCAATTAGTGGGAGGTGTCCCTGGGCAGGACTGGAGCTGCTGTGGGGCTTGAGAAGATAACAGAGCTCTGGTGAGGCTCAGCCTCCTCCTGTGGCCTCGTTAGTGCCGATATTGGCCCAGGGAGATGGGAGTGGAACGGCAGAGCCTGAGACAAAGGGGAGCCCCAGCTCCTCAGGAGAGCCTCTGTTCCCTCCAGTGACCCCAGTGCATGGAGCCCCATCTCCCTGAGCCACAGCCCCGTCCTGCTGCTGGCCCAGCCACTCACCAGGCTGGCCTGGAGTGCTCTGGGGAGCTGGGAAGATCGTGAGTGGGATGAGAAAGCTCTCAGTAATTCCCTGAGTTTCCTTCTGCTCAAAGTGGCAGAAATAACACCTTTCTTATGTAAAAGGCTCCCTCAGCTCCACTGGGTATTGTACAGAAACACCCCCCTGCTTTGCTTCTCTTTGACTTGCACCGTTTCAGAGCTGCAACTTGATGACAGATTTAATAAGATACAATTGTCACTTGTGTTGAGAGGAGACATTCACAGAACTTGGAGTTGTATCACCTGGGATACCAACGTGTAAAGGCACTGCTCTGTTCAGTCACAGCTTTAGGTGCTGGAGACCCAGATTTTAGGACTTGTTAAGACCCAGACTTCAATACTTCAGAAGACTTGTCCAGTACACATTGATGGCTGGAAACTTTTTCCAACAGAGTCTCCCTTCCCCCAGCACTGGTTCCTCCTTCCACCTCTTCACCATATAGGAAATTTCTGTCTTTTTTTAAACAGGCACCATTTTTCTTCATGTCATCCCCTCCACTGTGGTAACATTAGCAGCCAGGAATGGGGGGAGAATGGCCCCAGTTCCACTGGGCCTGACTGGGACCTTGCTGGTGGCACTGGAGATGCTCTGTGTGCTGCTGGGGCTGTGGCACTGAGGGGTGACAGCCTCTGCCCTGCTGCTGTGGGAGGGTCTCACACTCCATTTCCCAGAAAGAGCAGGATGCAAATTGAGCTGCTGCCATGGATTTACAGCAAAGACAATAAAAACAAGAATTAGACTGATAAAATGATTAAAAGGCTTTACAAAAGCCTCTAAGCAGTTTGTCATATCCTGCAAGGTGATTGCCCAGGACACCTGCAGCACAAGCCAGCCCTCTCCAGCATGGCCCCTTGGCCAGGACATCAATAAAAATGAGGATTTATGAGCCCTGTCATGGGCAGCAAGCAAAGCATTGGGCAACAAATTAATTGCTGATTGCAGAGCAGTGCTGACTGGGAGCTTTCTGCTCTCTCTTGGCATCATTGCAAGGTTGTTTGTTAAAAAATTAGTTTGATAAAGAGACCCTTGACTCCCAGTGTGTTCCTCTGTTACCTGCTCACCAAACACGAGGCACTGAGAGCCCAAAGGTGCTTTTCACTGTTCAAGTGTTCCAGCTTTTAGTCATCAGAATGTGACAGCACTCACAGTTCTATGTGCATGTCTGTTCCTTCCTGTCCAGTAATTTTGGGATTACAGAATTCCAGTTTGGGCTGGGAGGAGCTGGGTGCTGCTGGAAGCACTTGGGTGCCAGAGCTGTGTGTTCCTACTGAGCTCCTTCCCTTTCCTAACACAGAGGTTTTGCTCATTGTTCTCTAATTTCAGCAGGCAGGAAAAAGCCCACTGTGGAGTTCTCTTGGCTGCCCTGTCCCCACAGCTGGTGCCACCATTGTCCCCGGGTTCCTACCCAGACCAACTTCCTTTGTTCTCCACTGGGCAGCTCCACGAGGTGATTGTTTCCACAGTAATTTTATTTCTCCCTGCCTGAGCCCAGACCATCATTTCCCAGTGACTCATGTCACCTGTTGGTGGCCTTTTCCTGTCCCTCACACAGAGGCAGAGCAGGGTGGGAAGGAGCTGGTGCTCCTCAGGTTAAGGAACCTTGCAGCAGCCACATGCAATGAGGGACACGCCAGGGGCTGGGGAGGGGAGCTCATCCTGTGCTGGGGGTGTTGTGCCAGGCTTGTACCAGCTGACCCCATCCAGCCTGATTTGCCCTCGGCTGGTTTAGCCCGGGAGCCCCGGGCTGCTGGGAGCAGATGCTGAGCAGAGCCATCACTTTCCAAGGCATTGCCTCAAAGAGCTCCACAGGACGAGCTGCCAGAGCTCTGCTCGAGCTGCAGGCTCCGCTTTGGTTCGTCAGTCTTGGCTCTTACTTTTTTCTTCCCTTTCTGTTTCCTTTTTTAAGCGTGCTCTTACATCAGAGCCGGGCTCTGTTGCCCATCTTGGGTGCTGGAGGGTGACATCTCCCCTGCTCCTGCTCGTGCTCACAGCACTTGTCAGGCTCTGCACAGGGAACAGGGCATTCTCCAGCTCACATGGAGAAATTTCATCACCTAGGTTTCAAGAAAAATAAACTGTGGCTGGACTTAAAACCTTGTGGTGAGGACTAATGGAGAGAGGCTTTTATGAGCATTGAGAATATTTGTAGCTAAGCAACCAACATCAGCAAGAAGAATAAATCCAAAGTTTCAAGGCTCTGCCTGCCTGCCTTCAAGGGCCAGGAGCTGTGTTCTCCCTCTGTTAACAAGATTGCCTTCCTGCTGGAGGCAGGATCCCTTGTTAGATGGAGCTTGTTCTGGGATACTGAACTGGGAGCAGGAGTGAAAGGACAGAGAAGAATCTTGCCAAAGGCCACAGAGCCAGCCAGGCCTCCCAGCAGCTTACAGGAAAAGGCTCTTGAAACAGTAACATCTAACATATATAGATAATATTTCTAATTACTCTTGTGTAAGTCCTCCTAGCATCGAAGAGTGACTCTGTATCAGGAAGTGTAGTCACAGGATAAGGAGTAATTGGCTCAAAGTGAAAGCAGAAACACAGCAGCACAGAAAATTCTCCCTGTGAGGCTGGGCAGGGCCTGGCACAGGTGCCCAGTGCAGCTGTGGCTGCCCCTGGATCCCTGGCAGTGCCCAAGGCCAGGCTGGAGCAACCTGGGATAGTGGAAGATGTCCCTGCCCATGGCTGGGGTGGAATGGATTGAGCTTTAGGGGCCCTTCCAACCCAAACCATTCTGGATTGTCTGATTCTGGGCTCTCCAGCAGGCAGCAGCTCCAGACCATATTCCATTCCACAGATGCAGAGCTGAGTGACTGGATGACTGCAGCAGTTTTTGTTTGAAATGGTGAATCTCTGTGGCTTTGTTCACTTTCTATATTTGCACAGTTCCTGTTGCTCGGGGCACCCATCCCATTGCTACAATTGCAGCACAGATCCAGGGCCTATTAGATAATTGAGTTTTATTTTCTACAAAGATATTATGCAGTGTTCTTCACTGGGTTGCACCAGAAAACCTAGAAGCAAGACATTTTACTTTAAAATATATTTTATTTATAAAAAGAAAATTTCCCAGAAATGCCAATGGGAATGGCAACAAATCAAATCCTAGGAATAATTTCTCAATGAAACTTTTTTTAAAAAAAAAATACCATCTTACAACCTTAGGGTATTTTCCATCTCTGCTTCTTCCTCCTGCTTTGACAAGAGCGGGTTGGAAAAGATGTTCCAGTCCCTGGCAGCCTCATGGATCATCAGGAGCCCTGTGAGTGCCCTCTGTGCTGTGGGAAGATCTCCTAAAAGTGCTTTGGAACCAAACTCTTGGATCCTTGAGCCCCCTCTGCACAGCTGCACCACACCATCAATCCAGGCCTTAAACAGAATTGTTCCCTGACCACAGACCCCAGAGACGTCTTTGCTCACACAGACACTAAAGTTGGTGGTAATTAGAAACCTGTGTATTAAGGCCAGATCTGCCAATATTTCTATGGATCTGCATTCCTAAAGCAGGTTTATTGTTTTGATGAGAGGAACGAGGTGCAATACAGGGTCACTACCATGGTGTTGGGGTTCCAAGCCCTGTCCCAGTACCAATCACAGGCCATGCTGGACTGCTCTCCTCAGCAGGACTGTCCACTTCATGTGGCATTTCCTCCACTTTTCTGCCTAGAAATCTTCCTGCAGCAGTGAGCATGTCAGTGGAGTGTCAAACGGGCATTCATTTGCCTGTGCTGGCAGTTCAGACTCGCTGTTACCAGCGCCGGGCCCGGGCCTTTCCCTCCCGCAGCTGCGGCCTGGCTGTGACCGAGTCACTCAGCTGGGAAAAGCACTCAGCAGCTGAGGGCTGGGCTGCTCCTGTCCATTAGCACCAGTGCCCTCAGCAGCCCAGCTGGGTGGGATCCATTCAGTGCCAGTCTCACAGCTGGGTCCCAGAGGCGCCTCCAGCCAGCAGGGACACAGGAATGGCTCTGGGGGCTGGGGATAACAGGGGCCAGCACGACACTGAAGGGTTGTTAATGATAGCATTCAGTCAGGAAGGGCTTTATTTTTCTTATTAGGGAAACTATCACTTCTGGAAGTGTTGCAGACACATTTTGGAAGCAGCACCAGCTATTTTAAAAGTTAAAAACCGCATTGGCAGGTGTGAGGGAGATGTTCTGGAAAGGGAAGATACAGCCTGGCTTAAGAGAAACCCGATGTATTCAGAGAGATCCAAGCTTTTCCCTTTGATCATCTTCCTCTTCCCACCCACCCTGGATCAGCTCCCACCCCTCCACATGCAGGATCTGAACCATTCCAGCCAGTTCCTGAGCCCTTCCAGCTCCCCGTCCATGCAGACCAAGGCACAGCTCCCTGAGGCACTGCTGGAGTTTGTGAAATGCTCCACAAACGCAGATCAGGACAAAACAAACATTCTGCAGGAGCTGCAGTGAGGGGCAGGAGGGCAGAGCCAGGAGTGCTGGGAACAGGGACACCAGCAGGGTGGCAAGGCCAGCTCCTGCCTGCCCTCCCTGCTGCCTCTGCATTGCCCTCTGGGGAAGGGAATGCACCCGGAGGAAACAGATTGAGGATGCTGACCACAAATTAAAATTAATCTTTGGAGTAATTGTTTCAACTTCCTTACTCCATTTCTGGAGCTTTCCCCCTTGTCTGGTTGTATTCTATTCAGTTGGCTTCTCTCAGTTTTTTATCCTGGGGGTTCCAGGCAGGTTTCTCTCTCTGAACATGACAATTTGTTCTTCAGTGCTTCTTTTAGGGTGTTTATCTCTTTTTAGGTCCTGCAAGTGCCTCTTTTTTCCAGTTACTTTCCCCCCCTCAAATCACAGCCTCTTGTCTTCAGTTTAATTTTTACATTTAATGAAATAGCTCTGAAATTAAATGTCCTTTAACAAATCCCTGATCAGGGTATCTCACAACAAAAGGTAGTTGGATTTTATTATTATTATTATTACTAATACAAAGTAATGACATGCCTGAATCCTTATCAAGTGTAATTCAGGGGGATTAGTCATTTCAGTTGAAATTAAAAGTTTGCTCCATCATTTTCTGAACTCATCTGCTCCGTGTCCTGCTCCTGTTTATTTAGATTTATTATTATTTACTGGTTTTTTAGGTCTTGAGATCAAATTGTTGATCACAATGCTCTGAGGTTTGGGTTTCTGCTTCACTGGGCAAACAGCAATCAGCTAAATACAGGAAAACAAGCTAAATATAGAGAAAACTGAATGAGAATATCACATTTTTGATGTCTGTGATGTCAAGCATGACAAACCCACTAAGCACCTCGCTAAGAAAAGCAAAGCAAGCCTCAAAAACCTCAGAACTTGCCGAGATTTTCTCATTGAGAAAAAATTCTGTGTCTTCAACACGAACTACAAAAAAGAGCAACTGTGAATCAGGCAGACATCCCACATTTGTGTCTGGATTGAGCTCCAAGAGTTCCTGCAGTGCCCTTCCCTGGCTCCTCAGCCCTGGGTGTTGGTGAGCCCCAGCCTGGCTGGGGCAGATGTTGCACATCTGGGCTCCAGGAATGAGGCTTCCCAAAGCTGGGCCAGGTTCAGCTCCCACAGCAATGCTTTGGACATGGAACCAGTGCCAGGACTAGGTCAGCTGATATCAAAAATGTGTGTGCTGAGCTCCAGCTCCAGGGCAGTTGTGCCTGGGCAGCTGCACCATGGAAGGATGGGGCTCCCCTGTCACTGTCAGTGGGAGCTGATGGGGATGGCAACAGCAAGAGCCCTTCTGGACACCAGAAACCAGTGCAGAGGTTAAAAGCAGCCATTGTTTGGTATGAAGGGGCTTTGCAGACAAAATTGCACATCTCTGGCAAAGGACATCTCCAGCAGATGCAGGGAGCTGGGCCTGTGTTTCATGCAGGGGGTGGGAGCAGGGCTGACAGAGCTGACCAGCCACAAATCTGTGTGAGGAGCACTGGGAAAGGACAGACAGACAGACAGGGCTGAAACAAGGCACAGGAAAAGGTGAAGATTCCAGAGGGGCCTGGGCCCTGGCTCTTGGCTCTGTCCCCACTGAACATGAAGCAGCAGCAGAGGGTGCAAGTCCCAGCACCTCAGCACCCCCTTGTCCTGCCTGTGTCCTGCTCCCTCAGCCCTGCCTGAGCTGTGATCCCTCCTGGCAACAGCTCTTGCCAGGAAAGGCCTGTCCAGCCCATGCTGGGTTCAGCAGCCAGGGGACAGGAGTGTCCCTGCTGTCCTGGTGGGCCCAGTGCCACAGACAGGGCTCTGAGCTCTGAGCCTGGTGTCCATTGAGCTGTTCCCATTGAGCAGAGGGACACAGCCTCCCTCGGGGACAGCAGCAGGGCAGGGGTGTCTGGGGAGGCTCTGAGGCAGCAGAGGAGCCACTTCAGCTGGAAGGAGGAGGATGGAGGGTTTGGGCTTGTTTGTTTGCATGTGGCCAGTCAAACGTGGCCAGCCAAGCATTCCTTTCTTCTCAGCAAATGTTCCTTTCTTCTCACCATCCTTCAGCTCCTCTTTGATCTGAACTGCACTTTTTCCTGGAAGACTTCCAGCATTCTCAGTGCAGCTATGAAGATCCCTTTTTTCCTCCCTATTCAGGCCACATCCCTCAAATTTAGGAAAGACTCTGCAGTGGTGACGTGGGACTGTGGTGTGTAAAGTCATTTCTGGAGGAATATGTTTGACTTCTTCAGATGTTCCTGATCTCTCCTCCCAGAACAAACACAGAGCAGGCAACAGCAGCACAGGCTCCCACAGTCACCTCAGAGTTTGCCTTAATGCAACGTGCAAAATCAGCCCCATAAAAGGTTCAAGCTGTGGTTTGGTGCAGATGTCCAATAAATTGAGAACTTTTGGCGACCCTCATTTCTAGACTGACGTGTCAGACAGATGCACACGCCAGAAGCACACTGGGAAGCAAAGGCTGTGTTGGGAAGGATGCCAGGAGCCAAGATGCATTTGCAGAGCTCTGGAGCAGCAGCTTGGCCATCTCTGGCCCAGGCAGAGATGATGGAGAGAACCCCCAGGCAGCTGGCTGGGTAATGATGTTGCTTTTTAAAAAGACAACAAAAAAGGCGTTGCACCCTGCTCCTGCTAAGGAGGCTTGGAGACAGGAGAGAAAAGGCTTCTTTCTCTAGAGGTGAACAGTCACTTCTTCCTGCAGCAGAAGAATCCTGACACTAGATAAGTAGCTGTGAGAAGATTCATAAAAAAACTAATTTATAATTTGCTAGAATATAATCCTATTTGATCAGTGTTATTCAGTTCCTCTTTCTTTTAAAATTCAGTGCACTTAACTGTTCTACGAGGGTTTATGAATGTTTAAAAATTGCTTTGTGGTCCCTAAAGTAATTTGACAAGTCTGACAGCTATTGATTAAAAACCTGAAATTATTCAGACTGTAGGATGACTTGAGGGATTAGATAGAAAGTTTTTTCAAATGTGAAAGGAAATAAGATGTTGGAAAGTAAATATGTTCTTGAATATTTTTGAAAAATCCATTACAACTGTGAAATTAAATTGAAATGAGATACTTCGTGTGGAGATGAAGGAACTAAATGCTGGCTTTACTATTTAGGCATGGGGTAGAACTCCCCATCCCAGGCTCAACAAATGCTTCTCTGGAAGTTGCTGGTGTCTGGCACAGATCCCACCTCAGGGCACTGAGGGAGCCCCTGGGGAGCTCCTGCACCTGCCCAGCCCTGGCCAGGGCCCAGGCAGCTCCTTCCATGCTGTGCCCCTGGTGGGGCTGATGGAACAGGGCTCTGTGTCAGAGTGAACAGGGTGATCCATAACCAAACATGTCCAGGTCTGCAGAACTCCCCCAGCCTGCTGCCAGCTGGTTGGGAACAAGGCAAAAGCCAGTTCTGAGCGTGCTGTGGGAGAATCCTCCTTCCCTGGTGGGGCAGTGGGCTGCTGGGCACAGAGCCCCTGTGCCCCCTGTCCCACTGGCAGGAGCTGGGGCTGTTCCACTGCAGTGTCTGGCTGGGCAGGGAACGCCCAGTGCAGGGCAGGGATCAGATCCCTGAGCCCGTGGGCAGCTCTGCAGACTGGTTCTGCCAAGGGGGAGCTCCACAAACACCTGATTCTGCTTTGGATGGTGCTATCACTGCTGCTGTTTAATCAGGTAATGGATGGCTGTTGGTATTGGTTAAATTCCGGAGTGATTCCATGCATGGAGAAAATCAAGTGTTTGTTATGGAGATAATCAAGTGGTTTTTCTGATGACACAGTTCCCTGGACTGAGCAGCAGAGTTCTGGATGTGGAGGTACTCAGCAAGCAGATAATGCAGGGCTTGCTTGGCTGTTCCCTCAGGGCACCCCCAGCCCTTTTTCATCTCCTGTAATTCCCAGTTTCACTGGGATCAAAAGCCTTGGTGAGGGGAGTCTGCAAGGCACGAGTGGAGCTGAACCAGGTGTCACCAGCTGGGCACAGCATTTTAAACCCCTGTGCTATATGTGGCCCTTGGTTATATTTCAGTGACAATATTAAACTTTAGAAAGATGAGTGGAAGGAAAGGAGACCTTCAAATTTAGTTACTGCCAGGAAATAATACTCAGCAGCCCGTAGCTGTCACTCTGCAGCAGACAGGGATTATCCATAAACCCTGTACCTCCAAAGTCAAGGAGAGTAATAAAGCCGACCCCAGGCGCACTTTGAACTTGGCTACCTCTGATTAATTAAGTTTTTCCTTCCTTGAGCCCGATTTAGTACTTATGCTCGGAATGAAGGATTTAAGTTAAGAAACTGTTGAGAAATTGAAGGACAGCTCTCATCCCCTCTTTCCCATCTCATCCCCTTCCCTATCACATGCACACACATGTGGGTAGCAAAGGGCTTGATGTGGCTGCTGAAAATCAGGCTCTGAGGGCATTCCTGTCCCAGAATTCTTGTCATTCCTCCTGCACTTGCACCACTTCCACTGGATTTTTATTCCTGCCAAGCTTGAAATGTCAGCGGGGCATGGCAAACATCAGCTAATTCTGGCTGCAGGTCTCAGGGCAGTGGAAGGTGTAACAGTGATCCTGCATTTATATGGAAAGTAGGAAGGTGTCTGTGCAGCTCTGGAGGATCCTCCTTTCATTCATTTAATGACAGAGCTTCCTGGGACACTTCAAATCCGACTGTGGCAGGGCTGAGACTCAGCACAGGCACACACTCCACGTTCAGAGAGCTCCTGTGCTGCCCACAGAAGCCTGGCACAGTATGGTTCATGATGGGAAGTGCAAATATGAGGCAGAATGGCCCCATTTTGTGTTTGCTGCTTTGGTACTTGGTGACCACATAGAATTCTTTTGGTTTAGAAGGAGTTTGTAGGACACAGCTGGAAATAGGTTTGCTCCTGCCAGCTGGATGGACCTTCCATGTCCTGGCAAGTGCCTTCCTATGGACCTGCTGTGGCTGGTGCTGTATCCCTTAATCACACTTCCTTAACTCACTTCTTTTGGAGGAGAAACAATTGTTTAGAGTAATGAGAGAGTCTATTTTGATTGAAAGATGTACTATAATCTGCCCTGAATCTGCTCTGCTGCATTGTACCAAACTCACTTATTTTCTCTATATTTGTTCATAGTCAAAGCATAAATAATTCAGCATTTTGTCTCTCCCTGTGAATGTGAGAAGCATGCTTGCTGATTCCAGATCAGATGGAGCAGTGATGTTTATTACTCTGATGTTGGGGAATGATTGTTGCATATTTAATATCACCATAAATAAAGCTCCTGTAGCTGTGTTCCCACTCATGGGACTGGCGTGAGGCTCTCTCTGAGCCCTCTGATCTGCAGCCCTCAGAGCTGTGCTGGGGTGGAAGCAGAGGCTTTGCCTGCCCACTGTGACACAGGGCATGAGTGGCAACTGCATTTCCAGCGTGCCCAGCCTGGCTGGCATCCACCAGCCCACAGCTCTGCCAGCCCCACCTGCTCCAAAGTCATTTATCTCACCCAGAAATACTCAGAGACTTGCACCGTGTGACAAAGCAAATAGCAGAAGTAAAACAAACCTCATTAAAATAAAGTGGCTGGATGATAAGGGGAATGGTTAACATACCTTTAACAGCAGTATTTCTTTTCTTCATTTTCTCTTACTAATGCCTTTAAAAACTGCCTGAAAGTATTTTATAGTAATTACCAAAGGAGCTGGAGTTTTTAGCAGTCTTGTAATGGGAAGCTGAACATCTCTGATTTTAGTGGCTTTTTTTCAAAGCGTGGGGAGGACACCAGGCAGTGAGTGAGGATCTGGGCCATGTCTGTTGCTCCTATTTATAATTAAAATTCCATTCAAAGTGTGGCACAGGTATTGCAGCATCCTGCAGTCCTGGGCTGGGTGTTCTGCCATCCATAACAGCCTTGCAGGACTTTGTTCCAGCACTTTGCTGAACTCCAGCTGGTCACCCACTAAAATTCCCTCCATGGAGAGAAATTCTTGTACATTTTACCAAAGGCACTTGCCAGAATAAAGGGAGCGAGGCCCAGCTTGGCAATGGTGAAAAGCAAGGGAGAGAGAGAGCTTTGTCCACAAGCCATGTGCAAGCCAAGGCTGTCCTGCTGGGTCACATTCCTGTTCTCTCAGCCTTGGCATGGATCACTTCTTTTTAATGGAGTCCAGTGTTCCCAGTGTTTCCAAACTTGTTTTAGTGTTTGCAGCAAGCTGGGATCATCTCTGAGAAACAGTTTGGGTGATGTGATTGAGGGAAGGAACGTCACTGTGCTGGAAGCAGGGACCCTCTGAGAGCCAAGGGATGGGCTTGGCTCTTCCTTGGAATGCTGAGGGCTCCGGGGGGAGCCCTGCCAGTGTCACAAGGTGGATTGGGAGGGGACTGTCCCCACTGTCCCTGTGTGCCATGCTGGGGTCTGCACGGAGCCATCCCAGTGCCTGGAGTGCTCCAGGAGCAGCCTCCTCTCCTCTCCTCTCCTCTCCTCTCCTCTCCTCTCCTCTCCTCTCCTCTCCTCTCCTCTCCTCTCCTCTCCTCTCCGGGTGCAGACACTGCAGCAGCACCAAATCTGCCATGGAAAATTGCTCCTTGCCACCTGCTGATGTGGTCACTGTCCCTGCATGGCATCCTCAGGGTGACAGAGCCGTGCAGAGGGGACAATTCCCCCCTCCAGCCCCAGGACAGGCTCCACTGGAGCCAGCAGTGCTGGCCACTGTCACAGATGTGGATCAGAACTGCTCCAAACCTGCCTTTGCTGGCACACAGCCATTCTGCTTGTTCAGTATTCTAAAAGCACAGTTAATAACTATTTTTGTCTCTATTCTCATTTCTCACGTACACATAAAGGCTCAGTTGATGTTTAGCTTGACAAGCCAGGCTGCAGTTTGGATGCCAAAAATCTCCAAACTGTCATGGAGGGAGACAAGGATAAAGGAAAAAACAACTTAGATAAAAGGGCTGTGGACTCAGAAATGCTGCATGTGGCACACTTCCCAATCCTCAGAGAGACTTATTAATTCACATTGTGGAAGTGTTTATGGTGCACAGCTCAAGTGGCTTCCTGGCTCCACTTGGGATCTCACTGCATTTAGGAAGAAGTTGCTTTCACACTTCTACAGGCAAAGGAATTAAAAAGTTGTTTTGTTTCTTGAAGTGTATAAAGTAATAAAGTGTTTAAGGGATGGAATAAGGGAAGCCACATGTCAAAGGCAAGCCAAGACTGTACTCAGGAACTGCACATCAGCCTAATGCAGGGAGGTTTTTATTGGCTTCTCCCAAACCACAATGTTCAGACTTGGGTATAATATTCAGTCCTTTGCTGCATCCTTGCAGCTCCCAGAACTGAAACTGATTTTTGCCCAGGGGCTGGGCTAACACATTCCTTCAGCTCTAATCACTTTAAAAAAAACAAAGCTAAGAAAAAAAATACCCATAAGCAAAAAATCTTAAGTTATTATCCTATCATTTGTAACATGGATGTGAGTGTTGTAGGCACTTAACAGACAAGGCACTTGGCAGCTTTTCCCAAATTCTCTGTATTCTGTGTGGCAGCTGCTGCTGCATCTGGGTTTTGCAAGAGCTGTAGTTTGGAGAGCACAGAGCATTTAACCCATCCCTCATCCCAGGGAAGATTCCTGCTCCATCCTCACATCAGCCAGCCTGATCCTCATCACTTGTGCTTTTCTCAAGTGTCCAAAGAAGTGAAGAAATCATGGAACATTTTTCTCACTTGGCAGTTATTTTAATCTCTCAGCAGCATGCCCTGTGCCAGGCCTGTCCCTGTCCCTGTGCCACCTCTGAGCCCAGCAGTCTGAGCTGTCCCCCTGGTGCCCTGTGAGTGAGACAGGAGTGGAGGTTGTGCAGTGACTCAGTGCCAGCCCGTGCCCAGTCCCTCCTGGGGCTGGCTCTGTCCCTGTAATCACTGGTGACAGGCTGGGGCTGTGCTGGGGACACCCAGGACAGACAGGGCAGGCACAGCTGTGGAGTCAATCACAGCTCCAGGAGCCCATTCCCAGTGCCCTGTGTGGCTGTGGCTGTGGCTGTGGCTCTGTGTGTGTGTCTGGGCCTTGGAGCTGGCAGCCTTGGCCTGGGCTGGGGGATGGATGGAGTCAGGGAGCTGCAAACACAGCGGGGCAGAGCAGGGACACCAGGCAGGCAATAGGAAATGCAGCCTTGTGCCTCAGGGCTTGAGAGCAAATGGGCAGGGAAGGGCAGAGCTGCTGCTTCTGGGCAGCACAACAGGAGGGGCACTGGGTGATGTCCCCCAGGAGGGGCACTGGGTGATGTCCCCCCTGGCAGCCCCACGTGGCCTCTGGCTGGGGCACAGTGTGGGTACCCCACTGTTCTGCTTGGGGTACAGCCCCAAGTACCCCTGGGCAGCAGCCTGGGCAGGGGACACCTGTCTGTGAGCAGTGACAGCTCCTGGCTGGGGACATGGCACAGCTCCTGCTGAATTGAGCTCCCCTTTCACCTGAATTGTTTCAGAGCTTCAGCTGAATCCCTGGAGTTCAGCTGTGCCCGTGTCCTCCCAGAGGAATCCTGCTCTGCCTCCCACCCTGTGCCAGGGACATCAGGACATGGCTGAGGTCCTGTCCTGGAGAGGACAGTGCAATCCAGAGCCACACAGGATGTCCTTTTCCAACAGCTCCAGCTGATTTATGGAGCCATTTTAGGCTTTAATGCTGCTGGTGCAGGATGGTGACATCAGGGGCTCGGGGCTGCTGTTTGTGATGGAGGCAGCTGGGGTGCTCAGACCAGGATGGGCTTTGCTTTTGCTCTGTGTTTAGAGCACAGTTGCTCTTTTGGACACTCACCTGGTGCTTTCAGTTTTGGTGCACTGGAATGGAAGATAAAGGCAGCCAGGCCCTCTCTGGAGCCAGGCAGGGACAGCAGGAGCAGCCCCTGTCCCTGGAGGGAGGTGAGCCAAGTTCATCCCCAGCCCTGGATGGGGCATTCCCGGCTGTGCCCACCCAGGCCAGCATCCCCTACTGCCCTCTCTGCCTTCCCTGCTGGCCACAGCCCCTGGAATTCTGTGCAGCTCCAGCACGGAGCTGTGCATGGCTCCAGGCACGGTGTGGATCCAGGGCAGCCCCCTCAGCCCAGCAGCAGATTGCAGTTTTGTTTCTGGAACATACGCTGGCCCCGTGTATTCCCAGGGATTTGACCTAAGCCTAGCATCTGTCAGGATAAGAACAAGTGCTTCAGTGCAGTGGTTTAGAGCAGTTCATGGATGGGCACCAGGGCAGAGGGGGTTGTTGGCTCTTCCCACTTGAATGGTGGGTTTATATTCCATCAGAGGAAGAGAAAATATTCGTGGAAATCAGGGTTTTGAGAAATTAAATACAAGAACTAAATGTAAACCAGATCCAAACATTTTGCATTTTCTCATAAGAAAGTAAAATAAGAATTTTTGGGCTCTGCCCTGCAGAGTTGGGAAGTGCAAAGCACTGCCAGTAGTGGTGAGTGGAAAAGGCAGAGCCTGGACTGGGAGTAAGGAGTGAACCCCAGCAGAAAGGAAGGTGTCTGTGCAACTCTGTTTATTTTAACTCAATCTACTTTACATCAACTCAGGCTCTTAGTGTGTCTGAGTAGGTTTAACTCTTCCTGTCATCAGTACAGGCTAATGGCCTAAAATGTAGGCTTAGGCATTAAGAATACAGAAAAATTGTAGGTGAGACAGGCACAGGTTACCTGAGGGAGTTAACTGAGACCGGGCTGGGCTGTGGGGAGCTCTGTGTGACCCTGAACACCCGTCACAAAGGAAAATCCTTCCAGGTTCTGTCTACAAAAATTCCACACAACTGTGAGTGTAAAATAAAGTCATTTTTGCAATGATGATGAGCTGGGTTTAATTTGGTTAATAACTGAGGCAAGTTAATCCTGTTCAGGCAAGGATCAAACCAGTTTCAGTGCATCTGTGTCAGTGTTTTGCATGTGTCTAACTAGATTGATTTAAAATAGCTTGGCTAGAAAAGAAAGTTGTTTCTACTGTACAGCTCCTGAACTGGGGCTCACACCTGCCCCTGCTCCTGCCTCCATTCTCTTCCACAGTGAAGCTTTAGGTCAAGCTCCCCTCTGGCTCCCTTGTTTAGAAGATGAGGGTGGAGACATTCATGGGGAGAACTCATTCAGCAATCTCCACATCCCCTCCAGAAGACATGAAAAACATAAAAAATGTTTCAGGTCAGGATGATTTACTGGGTCTGACTGCCTGGCATTTACAGGAATGGCTCTGCAGCTCCTTGTCCTTTTGCTGGCAGCCAGGCTCTGGGTCCCTTTCCCAGGATTTGTGCTGAGCTGTGGGCTGGGTGCTCGGGGCAGGGCTCAGGTGGAGCCAAGGGGGGCTGAGCTCCCCAGGTGAATTGTCAGCAGCAAAGCTGACACTCTGCTCATTGTCTTCTTTTAATTAACACATTACTCAGCCAGGCTGACAGACTCTGCTCTTCTGAGGGCTGCTGCAGATCTGCAGAGCTCGTTGCCACCGTGGCTGCTTGGTCCTGCAGGTAGCAGAGAGCACAGGGTGCACTGACATTGGCATTCCCAGACTCCATGGCCTCCCTTCCCTGGGGACAGCAGGCCTGGCTGGCTGCTGGGAGCCAAGGCACAACTCATCTCCATGGGATGGGCAGAGTTCCCATCCTGGAGGAGCCACAGCCACCCTGGTAACCCCAGCAGCTCTCCCTGTGCCTGCAGTGGGGAAACTGAGGCACACAAAGGCAGAGCAACCACACCAACCCTGTGTGAGAAAAGACAAACTCTGCTTTTTTCAGTCTGTACCTACTCCAGGTATCACTGGGATATTCTGTCAGCTCTTGCTATACAGAGATTTATATGAAATCGTTTCTATTCCATTGAAGCAATTTTCAGAGATTAATTTTTGAGGGTATTAGCATTGATTCCTGAGCACATGTGCTTCCTCCTCCTGCCAGTGGTCCATATCCAGGGAAAGCTGCATTGTCTGAGCTGGAGGAAAGCTCACTTGCCCTAATTTATTGAAAAAATTAATTTTAGATTTAAAATGGGGTTTTCATTTATGAACCCCGCTCAATCTGTTCTTCACTCCTGAGTCTTCACCCTGACCTTTCCCTTATCTGAAATCCTCTGGGTGTACAGTGTGTTCATTAGTGAAACTTGCAGGAGGGAGCAGCAGGTGTGGGCTGTGGATAAGGACTGCACGCACGCTTGGCTCTGTGCTTATCCAGGTACCCCTGGCAGCTCCTGGCTGTAATTTAATTTAGGGCAGTTCCAGGATTTGGACTTTTTTTTAAGAGTTTTTCACAGTTTGTAAGTTTTAATAACAATTTTTACATCAGCTCTGGAAGTAGCAGCCCTTGGCATTGCATGGAGAATGCAGTAATGATACTGGCACTTAAAAAAATGAGCTGGAGAAGTGATGCAGTGCACCCCAGTTCTGCCAAGTTTAATCCCTGCCCGTGGAGTCTGGAATGGTCCAGGAGAGTCAGGAGGTCCCTGGGGCTGACCTGGGTTTGGTGCAGAGCTGTGCCTCACTCTGCTCTGGGGGAAACAAAGGGGTCATTCCCAGAAAAGGCCATAGAAGAAGAACCTCTCATCCCATCTGAAAAGAAGGCTCCTGTGAGAGTGATGTGCTTTTTATCCATCCCTAGAAGACACTAAAACCTATCTGGCTAAAAGGCAGATAGCAATTGGAAGAAATTAGCTTTATATCCTGGTGCCAGCTATGGATAAAAAACCACAAACAAACTTTAAAATGCTTTGAGCTTTTCTTCTTTTCTTCTTTAAGGGAAGTTAAGCAGCAGCAAATGAATATTTCCCTAACTTTATTCTGATTATAAATTTTGCATTCTTTGGCTATTGCTTTTTAAGAACAGCATTTTGTTGAACATCATTCAGCCTCCAAAGTCAGCTCTTCCCTATTAAACAGAAGCCATTATACAGGCCAGTATGGTTAGACAGAAGGACCAATCACAGGAAAATGTAGTTTAGATGCTAAAACACCTATTTGTGTTTGTCAGGCTCAAAGTCATTCGCCACTGGTACCCCTCTGTAGTTTTGATTTGAAATTCAAAACTTGACTCCTGCAAATGCCTTGGCTGAAATTGTGGTTGAATGTTAAGTGGTGTCTCTGAAGCGAGACTAATCACACAGAATGATATTGGATGTTTGCAGGAATGGGACCTCACAAAAAGGTTTAGAAAAATCTGCTGCTAATAACAATGTTCTGTTTTAAATAAAACCTGCAGAAAAGATGAGTGGCATCTCAGTAAAGACAGGTTTCCTGTGGATTGGGATTACATTCCTAGAGGAAAGTCTAATGCTTATCCAGGAGAGCAGAAAAGTGTAGCTAATTATAAGCAGAAAGAGAAATTGGCCAGTCAGATGCACTGTCTGGGTGCTGTGAAAGGGGGATGGAGGCAGAGTGAAATATTCTTTCAGTATAAACATTATTTATTGAAACAGTGCCCCATTTTTCAGGGATGCTCGAGTCAACTCTGCCCCATCCCTGCAGCAGGTGGAGAGGCAGCAATCAGTAACAGCTGTGCAAAGCCATGTGTCATAATGTTAATTGTGCTGGAATATGGGATTGTTCCAACTTTATAAAACAAGTGCATTTATGGCATCAAAGGCTATTTGAGTTTAAGTGTAAATTTGGAGTAGATGTGGATAATCACAATCCCTTCCACTGCTGACTCCTTGAGGTTATTAGGAAATTGTTTGTTTCCCAGTGATAGACAGCGTGGTCATAAAGCACAAAGCACTGGCTTCACAGTCAATAAAAAGTGAGAGATAGCTGGGTTTAATAGCTCTGAAAGGCAAACATGGCTGGAGTGTGGAAAGGCTGCTGAAGGCAAAGCTGTGACCATCCTCATCCTCCTCTGCCCAGCCAAGGAAACAGTCAGCCAGGCCTGGCTGGGACCAGAGGAGAAAACATGACCCAAGAGCAGGGGACTATAAATAATTCAAATAAAAACTGGGAATGGAAAACTTCCTCTAATAACCCATGGAAAAATACTCTTCACCTGCCCTGACTGGGCACGGTGGCTTTCCTTGCACAAATGCCATTTGTTGAGCAGTGAGCAGGGTGGGTGGTGCTGGGATCCTGTCAGGAACAGGAGGTGGAAATGTGGAGAAGGGGTGGGGTGGAGGTCACGCACAGTGCCTGGGGACAGTGCCAGCACTGCAGGAGGGGCAGTCACAGCTCTGGCTGTGCCATGCACCTCTGTATCACCTGCTGCACAGAGAACAGCTGTCTGCAGGGAAACAACACCTTGTGCACACAGGGAGTGAGCTGTGAGCTCGCTGGAAGGAAGCTGGAGAAACCCTGGCTTGGACAAAATGAGCCGAGATGTCGATGTACAGGTTCTTCTTGGTGGCAATAAATGCTCCCTGCAGCAGTATTTGAACACTGACTCAGTGGAATGTGGCTCCTTCATGCCTGGCACTCCCTGGGGACAGGGACAGAGCAGTCCCCAAGGCCCGGGTCCTGCAGAGTTTCAGTTTCTTCCTCTATCTCCTGAGCCACAGAAGTGTTCAGTCCAGAGACCACGGAGAGGCAAAGGGCAAGGAATGGCCTGTACCAGATCTGTGTCCCAACAGGTTTGTGAGTTTAAGCCCAACCCCAGAGTAATCAGTGGGACAGGGGCACAGTGACACTCCCCACGTCACTTTGGGAAAACACAGTTGGCATTTACTGAGGTGAGTGTGGACAATCAGTGTGCAGCACAACAGTCCCACAGGCTACAAGGTCAAACGTGACCTCATCCCCTGATGCCTGGCTCACTTCCCAGTCCTGCACAGACCAACCATCTGGAATTTCAGGTTTGGGACATGGGGAATTCAACTGGGCAGTTCCCAGCAGACAGAGCTCTCTGCTGGTCTTTGCTGTCATGTGGAAGCTGTGGCAGAGCTGTGCTGGGTCCTTATGTCAGCTGGAGCTGCCACAGCTCCCAGCAGAGCCAGTGCAGGCTCGGTGGGTTCAGTACTCCTTGCAGTGTCCCAGGAAGGTGTCTGAATGTGCACCAGAGACTGTCCTAGTGCTGGGCTGCAGAGAGAACCTGAATTCTCCCTCTCCCCCTGCCTTGGGTCTGCTCTGTCTCCACCCAGCTCAGGTGCGAGGGCTCGTTCCAAAGTTCAGGTTCTGCGTTCTCGTGCCTTGCCAGAAGATAAAAGGGTTGGTAAAAGTGTAACTTGACCTTAGCATTTCAGAGCAGCCACAGAGATAAGCTGCTGAAGGAAATACGGAGAGCAAAACACGGATGGCTCTGGGGAAGGGGACCCCACAAGGCAGGAGCTCCGTGTGAGGACCCCCGAGCGGGACTGGGGGCAGCCTGGCTGGCAGGGGGCATGGCCCTGCATTGCTGACTGGCATCACAGCCTGGTGGGCACTGTAGTTCTGCTCTGCCACACAGAGGACCCCCGTGCTGCTGCTGCTGCTGCAGGTTTGAGAAGGAGAAGATTGACTGAAGCTGCCTGTTATTATTTTTGGCTACTCCAGCAATGTGTCAAAAACCTGAGGCTGGGTTGATGCTGGTGCCCTACTTTATAGAAGCCCTGAAAAGCAGATCAAGGACAGCGAGCTTGTCTCTCTGCATGGCATCTGCCAGCAAACGGTGAGAAAACTTCAAACTGCTGGTGGGGGGAATGGGGGAAGCAAAAATGAGGCAAAATGTGCTAAATCCAGAGCTCTGTTTGCAGACTTCAAGGGAAAGGGGGTCTGCATGTCCTCCCCTAAGGAGGGAAGGTGGGACAGGCAGAGACTGGGGTGTTGTGCTGCCAGCGTGGCTGATGAGCTGGTGCCATTGTCCCCGGCACACACTGGGGACCAGTTTGCTCTGGAAGGAAGAAGGGACCCCACTGGCCTTAGGTGACCGCACTCCTTGCTAGCCAAGCCCAGTGATAATGCTGCTTCATGTTTTCTGGATGCCTTGGCAGTGAGAAGGTCATGGCCACCTCCGGCTGAGGAGGAGAGGCACGTAGGGGAGGCTGTGCAGAGTTAGTGTTGGAACTGGGCAGAGAACCGGCGAATTTTGACTGGTGTGTCAGCGCCGTGCACGGTGGCGCTGGCTGGAGGAATGGTCTGTTGGGAATCCGGCTTGTGTGTCCCGGGAGGAGGCGAGACTTGTGCCTGCTGCCTCGGGCAGCACCTGCTCCTGTGACCTCCTACCCTGAGACCTGCTTCCTTCTCCTGTGCTCTGGAGGAACCTCGAGTATTCCTGTCACCCGGGGATGTTTATCGCTGTTGGTGTTTGCCCCTCCGAAGCTGACGAGCGCTTGCAGCCCAGGTGTCGGCTTTCTCCGCTGATCCAGAGCTGCCTTGCATGAGCTGCAGGATTTGTGCTTTGCTGCAGACATGGACAGCAGCCTTTGAAAAGTGGAAGAGGAAGCAGCCATCAGTAAGAGGCAGGGGACAGTGCCATGTGGTGGTTTTTCATTTACTAGATAGTCCGACTTTGTTCTTGATGAGTAATGGAGGCATTTGAATACGCCAGGATGACAGCAGCAGTCTGGCTCTGGGAACGTGTCGGCGTGGGCTGGCTGAGGATGGTGGCAGTCGGGACAGTGGGACCATGCCGCGCAGCCTTTCCGTCTCCTCTCCGCTGCCTCACGTCTCCTTTGCCGCTCACCTGCTGCCCCGGGCCCCGCGTTCCGTGAGGCCGCCCGGGCCTGAGCCCCGCGCCCCCGGTCCCCGCCGGGGAGCCCGTCCCGGAGCGCCCCGGTGAACTCGGCGCCGATGCGGGCGCGCTCCGTGCGGGGTGCGGACCATGGCTCACGCAGGGGCCGCCGGCTGCTGCTGCAGGCGCTACTCCCTGCTGTGGATCGCGCTGCTGCAAAGGTCAGTGACTCGGCTCTCCCAAACGGGAAAGGAATGCGGTGCGCGGCCGAGGGCAGGGACAGGCGGGCGGGCAGCGCCGTCCCTCCCCTCCCGGTGCCGGGCCGGGGGACGCGGCGGGGCCGGCGGCAGCCGCCGCACGACTCGGGCTCCCGAAGACCTGCGCTGCACCCCGGTTTGTCACAACAGAATGAGGGCGACGGGCGGGAGAGGCGGCATCAGGCGAGGGGTGAGCGGCTCGGGGACCGCGGGGCACGGGCGCTGCTGGGCGGCGGCGGGAGCCGAGGGGTGCTCGGTGCTCCGGGCCGCGGCGGAGAGCGGAACGCAGCCGCTGCCCCCCACGGTGAGCCCGCGCTCCGGGGGCGGCGGGCCCGGGGCGCTCTGCCCAGCTACAGCGCAGCCAATGGGCCGCGGCGGGGCGGAGCGGCGGCGGCGGGGCCGGCCCGGGGCGGGGGCCGGGGGCGGCGGGGCCGGGGGTCCCCGCCCGCGGTGGCGGCGGCGGCGGGAGCGCGGCATGGCCCAGCCCGAGCGGGGCGGCGGCGCGGCGGCGGCGGCGCGGCGGGCCCCGGGCCCTGCGGGTGAGTGCGGGGCTGGCGGCCGTGCCCGGGCTGCGCGGGCAGCGCCAACTCCGCGCCCCGACCGGCGGCTCCCGCACCGCGCCCGGAGCGGAGCGGCCGCGGCGGGGCCGGGCGGGTCGGGGTCGGGGTCGGGGTCGGGGCCGGGGCGGGCCGGGGGCGGCGGGAGCGCAGCGGGGCCGGGGCGCGGAGGCCGCCGCGCTGGAGGGACCGGCGCTGACAGCCGCTCCCGGCCCGGCCCGGCCCGGGGATGTGCGGCCGCGCTCCGGCCCTCGTTCCGCGCGTTCGCGGTTTGTTTCCATCCTGGGCGGCGTTTCATCATCCGCGCCCGGGCTCGGCAGCCGCGCTCTGGAGATGGGCCTTGCGGCTCCATTTCCGTCTGCTTGGTCCAGGAGGACACATCCTGCCTCGCCTTTGCCGCCTTGTCCAGATTCCGCCTCCAGACTGACGTTACGCAAAATTTAGGTGATAAAAATCAAACCCCTTATCCCCACCCTGCGCCCCCCGTGGAAGGCGGTGATTGCGGGGTGCAGCTGGGAGCACCCCGGGGTTCTGCCGTGAGTGCTGGCAGGGAGCAGCGGCTCCGGCTCCGTCCCTGCGTCCCGGTTTTTTGGCTTCTGCTGCCATGGACGTGCCCCAGGTGTTTGTTGGGCCCTGCGGTCCCTGCTCGCTCCAGAGGCTTTGGAAATGACTTGTACCGGGGCTGTGCTGTGACTCGGGCTCCAGATTGGAGTGGTGGATCTGTCACTGCTGTTTACATCGGATGTCCCCAGATCTGGCACTATTTAGGCTGGTTTAGGCTGTTGTGGTAAAAGTGTTTTTTAATATAAGCGTTGATTTCTGTTGAAAGTGTCATGTTGATATCATTCTGCTTATGGGAAAGAGGCTCCTTGGAAATATTTTTGATGCTTGAAATTCAGGTCACCTTTTGCATCCTGCTTCTGATGCCCTTTTCCTCCTGATGCCCCCTCCTCTTGCACATCACAAATGCCATCAGTGTCCTGTGCTGGGCTTGCAGGCTGCCCCGACACACTTTGCAGTGGCACGTTGTTAAACAAATATCCATGCTCAGGTGAATGTCACAGGTGAAAATCATCCTTCAGGTTTGCTCTGGCAAAAACAACGTTTGGAATCTGGTACGAGCTGACAGAGTCCTTCTGAATGTAATTAATCCTGCTGCCAGTTGAAACTGAGAGCAGTCTGAAAACAAGGGCAGGCATTAATAAGTTTAATTACATGTCCTTTGTGTTGCTCAGGGAAGGTGTTGCATTAGTGAGGGCAACCTGTAACGCCAGGTTCCCATCCTGAGTATGCTGAGCAGAGTTTCCCAGGCCAAGATCAGCAGCTGGGGTTCTGGGAATGGCAGGAGAAAGTTCAGGGCAGCAGAACATGGAGAAGGGTGTGCTGCTGCATGCTGAGACTTCATCCCCACGTCCTCTTCTGCAGGAAAAAATAACATTCTTCATCTTCTGGAAGCCTGCGAGTTCTCTTGTGTGCTGTTGGTGGTGGTTGTTCCCATAACATCTCTTTATATTTATTTGTTACATTGAAGCAGGATGAGGCACAGGGGAGGAAGGGATGAGGATCGCAGCAGTGCTGGGAGGTCAGTGGGAAGCTGGCCCCGCTGCCGAGCCCTGGGGAGGGCAGAGCTGCTGTGCAGGAGGGTGGGAGGCAATGAGGGCAGTGTGGGCCCTGCAGAGCCCAGGCCCGGGGTGAGGCTCGGGAGGGGCCGTGGCACAGGGCAGAGCGTGGCGGGTGATTTACTCCCATCTGCGACTGCTAAAATCCTTCTCCCATCTGATGTTGCAAATCAATTTACTGGAGTTGTGCACTTTGTTCTCAGTCATAACAAACCCCTAATCCCCGGGCTGGAGACAGATTTGGATTCTGTCTGTGCTGGGTGTGGATCTGCCGGGCTGGGCTGTTCTGCTGCGCTTGGGCAGGGGGGATCCTGCAGTGGGTGAGTGCAGGGGAGGGGGTCAGGGCTGCCCTAGAGAACCTGTGCCCAGCTGGGCACACAAAAGAACTGTCAGCCTCAAAAAGCTGCACTCAGGGAATCTTTTCTTGGCCAGGAGAAGTGCCACAGAGTCAAATGTGATTTGGGAGATCAAATCCTTCTGACGCTGGGGAAGCACGCACTGCCAGCTCTGCAGCTGGTGCCAGTGGGGCTTCTTCAGCTGAGGGCCTGGACTTCCTTCACAATTCCCCAATCTGCCCATGTTCTCAGGGCAGAACAGTAGGAGATTTAAGAAAGGTTCTTCATTTCCCCCCCACTTTGTTTCAATGTTAAGTTTTGTGTCTGCTCCATCCCTATGCAGCCACCCACTAGGTTCTCTGTTTGTTTCTGTCTCTCAGAAATAATCAGGAACGTTTTCATCATAAAACCACAGGAGCAGCAGCCAGGTGGTTTCAGGCAGGTGAGGCTCTGAGATGAGAACTGACAGAGTTGCCTCTCTGCAGCATTGTTTGCTGCCTCCATTGCTCAAAACCGAGCCCTGGAGTTGGGTGAGGAGAGGATGGATTGCCTGTCCATCCTTGTTTTTGCAAGTCTTCCCTGCAGTCTGCATGGTCCTGGTTGGATTTGGTGACACTCAAGTGGCTGTGGAGGGCACAGGCAGAGGGGATACATCCCTTCACATGGTAATGTTTTATGACTTTTATTATTTAGCACAACAATCCTCTCTGATTGCTCTCGGGCAGCTGAGCTCTTTCTTTAATAACCAGAGACTGGTGCTGCTCCGCAGGACTCGCCAGGTCAGTGCCGGTAGCAGTAATGTTATTTCTCTTTAGAACTAATGTGGTCTTTTATGAGATTTTTTCTTCCCCCCTTCATTTCAACTGAACTTTAGGCAAGTAAAAAGGGATTTTAAAAAGGCCCTTGGCAAAAAGAACTGGATGTGCTGTTTGGAAAGAGGGTTCCTGTTGTGAGATGGCTCTGGGCAGCTGGCCGTTCCCAGCTATTAAAACAAAGGTGTAGGATTGGAATTGGATCAGCTGATGTAAACCAGGACAGGACCTGGAGCACACGGCGAGTTACTGGAGCAGGAGATGGGACAGCCCCACAGGCAGCATCTGCACAGGGATGGCAGGGGATGGATGTGAGCAAGGTCCCTGTGCCACCCTGGAGCTGTGTGTTCACTGTCAGCACATGGTGTTCAGCTGTGTTTGCCTGTTTGGGGGCTGATGGCCAGCACAGGTCTGCAGGGACTCAGGTGTCCCTGTCACTGTGGGTGCTGCTCTCAGGCTCAGGAGAGCAGCTTGGGGCCTCTCTCTTACTGCTGGTACGAGGGGAGCTCTGGGGGAGCAGCGCTGGGGACTGGCAAAGGTTGAACTGGCAAATGTTCTCCAGTAAATGGGCTCCTGCCACAGTGCCATGGCACCGAGGGACACAGTGCTCTCTGCCCTGGAGCAGGGATTACAGTGAAAGGACCCTGTGCCCTTTGAGGGCAGGGGTGGAACAGAGATGGGACAGAGCCCTGGGAGGGGGGCTGTGCTCGTCCTGCCCTGCCAGGACTGCTCTGGCAGAGAGATCCTCATCCCTGCTGCTGAGATTTCCAGCAGCTCTAATTAATGACATCTCCCCACTTAGCCCTTGGTGCACAGACAGATGCTGGGTTTCAGGGCTGGTTTGAGACCTGCAGCACTCCCTGCACTGAGCAGCATCTGCTGAGAAATGTGTGTGCTGCTGACCTGGGCTGCATCCAGCAGCCAGGAGGGAGGGATGGCATCGTGGGAGCAGGTCCTGCTGAGGCAGGGACATGACAAATAACTCCCTGAAAAAGTCCCCTTCATTTTAGGATTCCCAGAGGCATTTGGCAGAGTATGGAGGGATATAAACACACATTTGCTGAATCTGGTGGGAGCATAGTGTGTCCTGAGAAACTCCCCCTTGGTAATCCTTCAAATAGCACATCTGCACTCCCACCCGGGGCCATCCAGCTGCAGTCATTTTAAATGAAAAGTAGACTTGTTTTGTTTTCATTTTTTATAAAAATTCTTAGGCCAGCATGAGGCAATGCAACTCAGTGATGTACTGAGTTGTGGTTTATTTTATCAGTATTTATATTTGTGTACACAAGAATGCAAGTCTCAGCTTGGTTATTTGCCTTTTCTAATTTGTAATCTGTAAAATTCTAATTCTAATCTGTAAAATATGGAAATAAGATTTACCAGAAATGCCTTGATTCTGGGCTTATCTGGGCTGGGTGAGAAGTCTGTACTGTCAGTTCTTGAGCTCCTAGGTATTAGTTTGCACTCAGCATCCAGAGGTAACTTGATCTGTCTGCCTGCATTAGAGTTCATTTACAGTATCATTCAGAGGAAAAGGATAGGGACCCTTTTCTCTGAAGATAGTGTAAAATTGCCACAAAGTACTGGGAAATGACTGTGCTGGGTTCCTAAAGATCAATTTACTCAGCACAGAGATGTGGGGTGAGTGGGCAGCTGAGAGAATGGCTGATGGCATGGGGAGCCTTAGGGCATTGACAGAGCCAGGGCTGTGCCAACCCCAGCAGGGCTCTCAGCACTGGGGGCTGCAGGTTGTCCCCTCACCAAGGCTGTGCTGGTGGCTGCTGTGCAGATGTTTCAGTGGTGTCAGCACAGCTGGTCCTGATGGGTGCCCTGGTGGGTGCAGGGAGCACCCTGGGTGTCCCAGAGCCCTCGGCAGGGTGTCCCCAGGCTGGGTGTCCCAGAGCCCTCAGCAGTGTGTCCCCAGGCTGGGTGTCCCCAGGCTGGGTGTCCCCAGGCTGGTGGCCCTGGGGAGGAGGTGGCCCTGGCACTCAGAGCTGTCCGTGGAGCAGCTCAGGCAGGGAACAGCCACAGGCAGCTCAGTTATCACCTGGGGCTTGTGCATGGCCTGAATCTTAATGGCACATCTAGAGGAGCTCCTGTTTATCTGCTGCTGCTGTTCATCTGAGCATCTCCTTGGGCTGTTTTCTGGATCCAGCCTGGAGTGTGATTCACTGCAAGCCATGAATTTTGCATGCACTGTTGACATTTCTGTGTTTTGGTCAGCTTCATTCTAGAGAACAACAGAGCCCAACACACACACCAGAGCAAGCTGGGAGCATACTGGGAGCATTGTTGTTTGGCTCATGAAAGACCATGCTGAGAATATCACAAACTCCCCTTACTGCTGTCCTTCTGTGCCTTTGGAGGAGGCCTCACAGCCCCTTTGTGGCAGGGACATTTGGTCTCTTTGGGAGCCCCCAAGTGCTTGCCAGAGGTTTTAAAGGTCAGAGTTACCAGGATCAAAGCTCTGGCCTAGGAACATCTGATGTGGTGCAGGCTATAGAGAAGGCAGCTGCTCCCTTTGCACTCAAGTTATTTTTTCCCTTGCCACTTCATGGGTTTGCTGTGTTTTCCCTGGGAGTACTTAACTATCTTTCTTTCTTTTTATTTTTTTCTTCCCCTTGAGCTCTCTGGTTTTGCTTTAAGAGTTACAGCACCATTGATTGTATTGGCTGTCTCAAAAATGGTGCTCTGCTCACTGTCTGTGGGCTCCCCGCTGCTAAATGCTGCCAGTGGGACTCCAGAGCATTTAGATCAATCAATAGGGCTATCACAGCCTTATTTTCCACACTGTCCCCATCCCAGGGCTGTGTGTGACAATCAGAGAGAGCTCATGAGCCCAAGGGTTGTTGGTGACAGAGTGCAGGTCCTCATGTGGCTGTTTTGGTGAGGTTCTGGCACCAACAGAGCTCAGCACCTGAGCTGTGACCTGCTGGTGCTGCTGAGAGAGCAGCAGGTGCTGCAGCCAGCTGGCCTCCAGTGCATCCCCACTACTACACCCCACACCTGGGGTGCCTCGTTTGGGAGCACCCCACACCTGGGAAACCTCATTTAGGAACACTCTGCACCTGGGAAACCTCATTTAGGAACACCCCACACCTGGGGTGCCTCATTTAGGAACACCCCACACCTGGGAAGGCTCGTTTGGGAGCACCCCACACCTGGGAAGGCTCCCTCAGCAGGTGTGGTGGCTATTTAGAGTTTGATTCAGTTGTTCAGAGACCCCACAGTGTGCAAACCTCTAAAGAATTGACTCCTGACTGCATTGGAGTTGGGAAAATTTGTTTTACTGCTCATACTGCCTGTTACAGAACTTTAGAGTAGAAATTACAAATGGGACAGTGTAGCAAGCCTTGTTCCTCAGGGCCCTCGGTTATTTCATGGCAGAACATTGCCAGGAACGTGGTGCAGTTGTTGCAGCAGATGTTGCTGGCAGGTTTCTCAGGGAAGCAGAGCATCCTCTGACACTTGTGCTGTTCCCCCAGATCCCATCTAATGCCGAGGCTGAAGGAGTCGCGCTCCCACGAGTCCCTGCTCAGTCCCAGCAGTGCTGTTGAGGCTCTGGATCTCAGCATGGAGGAGGAGGTGGTCATCAAGCCAGTCCACAGCAGCATCCTGGGACAAGATTACTGCTTTGAGGTAAGGAGCTGTGCTGGGGCTGTTCTGGGGCGCCAGGTGTGGGCTGGCATCTGGGGCCTGGCTGTTCCCAAACATTGCTGCTCACAATTGCTGCACAGAGACCATTTCATAGGCAGAAAATTGCTCCCACCTTTCCAAGGAGGATCATATCCACACAATCAGAGCAATGAGCTCCTTGTAAAGCTGAGCTGCTGGCACAGGTGCTGCGCTGCTTAGGGCTGTGTATCAGCAGAGCATGAATTTGTTTATGCCCCTACAGTTTATGTTCATGCAGACACTGGGAAGTGCTAATCCCTGCTCAGTGTTCCCAGAGACATTACATGTGGTCACAGAGCCAGCCTGCTGCTGTCAGTGGGAGTGTGGAGGACTTTGTCTAGAAAACTGAAGCTTCCCTTGTTTGGGTAAATAGAAAAATCTGTGAGCATTTCAGATTCCTTTGACATCTGTTATGGCATGTGGTAAGGTCTGTGCTAGCAGGAGGGAGTGGGACAAGTACAGCCCAGGCTGTGGCTGGGTAATTCAGTACAGGATATCTGGGGAATCATTTGTCCTGAATTGTGGATGGCAAAGGATTATTGCTTATGGCAGTGGCTGGGTACAGAGCTGGGAAATGGTTTTCTTACAGTAACAAGGCACTGGATATTTGTGTTTCTGTGAAGAGCAGGTAACACCTGTTTGTGCTTGGACACAGAGAAGCAGATAAGTGGTGTGGCTGTGTTTGGATTGTGTTGTAGGGGTGATGGGGCTGCAGGCTGTCCTTGGATGGGCAGTGCTGGATGAGAATACATGCCAGTGTTCACAGCAATCAGACTGGAAAGATAAAGACATTTTTCTTTACTGAAATCAGCACATTTTGAAATGAGTGAGTTAAAAGATCTATTTCTTAAAATATAACATGAAAACAGTCTTACAAAAAAATAGCCTCAAACATAAATTCTGTAGTTGGCTGAAGTATAAATTTTGCATTGCTGTTCATTCTTTGTGGAATTGAGCAAGTGCAATGGGTCAGGAGGGGAACAGTTTTGTAAATTATGTGTCCTCTATTACATTCCACTCAAGAAAGATAAAATGAAGCTAGATGGAAAATAGATGTGACATCCATAATATAAGAGTTGTTTACCAATTCTGTTCAGCCCACAGGAGGAGAGGAAGGGATATGAACAGAACTTGTAAAAAGTTGAGTGAGAGGGAAGTTAAAAAAGCCAAGCACTTGGAAGGAGGAAGAAAATTTTGGGGTTAAGTGAGTTGGATAAAGAGAAGTCACACTGTAAAAAAGGAACGTGTTAATTGCTGTTCTGCAAACCCTGCAGAGGAGAGGAAGAATGCCAGGAAACAACAGGGACATTGATTTGTCACTGGTGGCTGCTCCCAGCAAGCTCCAGCAGGAGGCACCGAGGTGAGAGCTAAATGGCATTTGGTGCCAGTGCCCTGGGCTCCTGAGAGCCCCTGGGAGGGGAGTGAGGTCAGCGCTGGGGTGAGTTTGCAATGTGGGATCCCAGGTGGGGGCAGGCAGTGGCTGCAGCCCACAGCACTGGGTACCACTGAGGGACACCAGGGAGCTCAGGGGATGCCCTGGAAAAGCAGCCCTGGCCAGGAAATGCCAGGTGAGAAGGATCACAGGGATGAGGGGAGCTGAGGTGTTTCCTGGGGATGGGGAAGGTGCTGCAGTTGGTGGTGCTGCCTCATCCCTGCCCCTTGAGGCTGTTGTGGAGCTGCTGCCCCGGGAGCTGTGCTGGGGGCAGGCAGGGCTGGAGGCTCCAGCTGGGCACTGCCAGCCTTGCTCAATCCTTCACCTCCTGGGGGCCAGGCAGGGACAGTGCCCAGAGCTGTTCCCATCCCCAGCTGGCCTGGGGCCATCAGTGCTCACCTGACACAGCTCCTGCCTGGGGAACGGGCCTGGAGGGTCTGACAGGGGCCTGGAGGGTCTGACAGGGGCCAGGAGGATCTGACACGGCTGCAGATGGAGCAGAGCAGCCTGGAGAGGAACTGGCAGCACACCCAGACGGAGACAAAAGCGAGAGGTGCCAGAGCCATCTGCAGTGGAAAACAACCAAGTGGCTCCTTGGGAGGCAGCTGGTGGATGGAGGTGCAGGGAATTGTTCCTCCCTTCTGTCCCCACCACCCTGCATTCAGACGTGCTCAGCCCTGCTCCCCTCAGCTCTGCCAGGGAGCGCAGTCAGTACCAGGGCAGGGCTTTTCCACAGGCTGCGTTTGGCTTTTTCTGCTTACTTAGTTTTGTGAAACTTGCTTTTTTCTCACTTGCTGAGTACTTGGCAGTCGGTATTTACTTGTTTCCTTCATTGATTTTTTTTTTAAATTACTCAGCATCATCTTCTTTCTCCTTGCAAGACTCCTCAGTCAGCAAATCATCCCGTGCCACTGCACGTGCTGCGTGTGCTAAATACACAGTGGGCATCTCAGGCAGGAGCAGGGCCTGTTCCTGGCTCTGATTTTGGAGGTCCTGGGCCAGGCAGGGCCATGAGGGCTGAGGGGCTCTCTTAGGTCTTGGCAGACCAAAGCCTTGTCCCCTTGCACAGTCGTGCATGAACCGTCCCAGGACACAGCTGAGAGAAACACAAACTGTGGTTGCTCCAGTACAGCTGAGCTTGTTGCCTCATCCTGGCCTTGCTCAGCAAGGGAGAATTTAGTGGAGCTAAATTTAGCAGCAGTAAATTTGATCCAGCTGTGCAAACGTTGGCCATTGCTCGCGTGGCCCTTCGGATGCCTGGAGCAGCTGAGCCCTGAGTGAGCCTTGGAAAATCCCTGCACAGGGACTGAGGCACCCTCAGAGCTCAGCCAGCATCCCCTGGTACTCCGTGCATGGCCCCTCAAGTGAAGCCACCCTGTACCTCAGGACTGTCTTAAAAAGACAAGATTTTATCTGGACACATTGTCCATCCAAGGACTGGGGGTAATGAATAGGAAAAGTAGCATTTCAGCAATTAATGAGTTTTATTAATTGAGTTTGTCCTGTACATTAACAGCATTCCAGTATAACCAAAATCTTGATGAGACCAGAATACTCTATGAAGTTAATTAATATCTCATAAAGATCATTAATGCCATATGATATTTAAGTCAGAACTCAAAGCTTGGATCTGATTACAAATCTGGGGGAAATTAGATTTTTGGTCACACATGGTAGATGTGATCTTAGCTCCCATCAGACCAAGACACATTTCATATCTGACACACAATTTTCCCCTTCTCTCACTTCAGTATGACAGTTACAGTTTTTTAAGGTTTTGAAAGATTAATTTCTAATTGGTTTAAAATAGAATAAGGAATTTGGCCATGATAATGCATGTGTTTACCTAAGTGTGGCAAGAAAATACAGTGACAGTCCTGTGTGCCAGCAGAGCTCTGTTGGGAGGGCTCAAGGATGGAGGTTAAAGGAGCAGCAGTGGAGAGGAGATGAGGCAGGGGGTTTGTCATGGGAGATTCTGAGGAAGCTGGAAATGCTCTGGAATGTGAAAGGAGGCTGGAGAGATGACACTGCTGCTATGGAGTCTGTTCTTGGATCTCCAGGAGAGCTTGTGCTCAGCTGAATGTATTTTACAGGCAGAATATAAAAGTGTGCAAGGACTGGGAGAATGTCTGTCTGAAGGAGAAAGCCTCCGGAATATCAAGGGTTGGAAGATTCTTTGCGTTTTTGTGTAAAGACAGAACAGCCTCTCCTCATTCTGCCCTGGTCTGTGTTCAAAGGAAGGGATGTGCTCAACTTATCATTGAGGTTTGCTAATGACAAATCTTAGCAAGTGCCAGCTCTGCTGTAAGAACAGGTTGGGCTTCTGGGAGATACATGAAATTAAAGGAGATTGTGTCTCCCAGAAGCTGATAACCCAGTGCACAGTGTGTAAACACAAACACTGGGAGATGATAAAGCACTCACAAATAACTCTGCAGGTTGAGACTGGCGGAAATGAAGCTCAGAGGGGAGTTATTTAAAGCACCAGCCAGGCCCATTTTGCCTCCCAGCAGAATGGTGAATATTGCTGGGCAGAAGAAATGCCAAGGGCAGAGCTGGAGCCACGTTCCTGGTGGTCAGGACCAGCACGAGTGGAGGAGGTGGCAGCTTGGGGAGTATCTGTGTGTGAGGAGCAGGTGCAGGGAGCTGTTGGCTTTGATGCCAAGGAAGTTTGACATGGGGGCACAGGAAGGAAATTTGGTGCCTGTCATTCTGGCTGACAGTGGTGCTTCCAAGGGCTCAGCAGGTTTGAGTTTCCTTGGGATTGCAGGAGTGTGATGAGGAGTAAGGGGCACTTGCACCACTGGAAATGTCACTGCTGTGAGTGTGTTTCTTAAACCCTGGCTGTGAACTCCCAATGGCCAGAGAAAGTCACAGAAATACTGCAGAAAATCCCCTGACCTGGAAGCATGAGAGGTGAGAGGAGGGCTCAGCAGCACTTGCAGCTGTGTCCAGGTTGGGAAGCCCCCCTGGTTCTCCCCAGCTGGGGATGGGGGCTGTGAGCTCTGAGTGCCCCAGCTGGGCCATGAGCTGTGCCATGGCCAGGAGGGGCTGCACAGACCTGAACCCCTGATTTCACAGCAAGGGCTCCAGGAGCCACAGGACACCAAGGGGGAAGGTGGGAAAGCAGGCTTTTTGAGCCAGTGTTCTGCTGGGAACAAGGAATGGGTTGTTACTGTCACAGGCTTTGGGCTGAGCCTGGAGGAATGCCAAGCAACCACTCAGAGTTCCAATTTATCTTTAGTTCATCTGAGGATTTGCACTCCCTCGGTTGTGGAACTTGGTGGTTTAAAGCATCACATGCATGGGGCCCATTATCTAGTGTTTTCTGGTGTGGAAGAGGAGAAGTAATTGGAGTTTGCTTCTATGATTATTTCTGTGACATACAGAGTTGTCCTGTTTGTCCACCAGCCTTAGGGGCTGTTGCTTCATGCTTGGGTGAAGCTGTTCGCTTAAAAAAAAATATAAAATCCAGTAGGATCTTCCCTAAGCCCCCCTCTCTCCCCAGCCACACTCTGCAGTGTGCTGGTCAAGACATAATCCTGTTCCTTTCCCTGTAGGTGACAACTTCATCAGGAAGCAAATGCTTCTCGTGCCGTTCGGCTGCAGAGCGAGATAAATGGATGGAGAACCTGCGCCGTGCCGTGCACCCCAACAAGGTAGGGCTGGGAGGAGCTGCCTCTGCTCTGGGTCAGTTCCCTGGTATTACATTTCATAGCCCAGTGCATGGGAGCAGCAGGGGAGGTATTGTCACTGGAGTGAGTAAGTGGAGCTCGGGGTCAGCCTTTTTCCATATTGCTTTCTTCCACAATTATATTTACAGACAAGCGCCAATTATTCCTTCCCCTCTCTTCTCAGCACATGCTGCTTCAGCTCTTGCTAAGAATTGATCAGATGAATCTTCAGTGCTGCTGTTCCTGATGGTCCTTGCCACTTCCATAGGGCTGTCACCTCCCAGAAGCCTTGGGACAGATGTCAGGTAGCTGCCAGCAAAGTCACCAGGTTGAGGAGCCTGAGGAGTTCACGTGTCAGCTCCTGACACAGCTCCAGCTTCAGTGATGAGAGCTCAGATGTCCATTTTCAGAGCTGACAGTGCAATGCAGCTTTCCCTTCTGCAGCCAGTCGAGGTGCAAAGTCTTCCCCTGGGATTCACAGGAACAAATCCTTCTCTTCACTAGAGCACAGGGACACCCAATATGCATTTTTATGGCCCGCTAAGACTAAGTACATACTAAAATAAAATGTACAGCTGCTTCTTCCCTGCTGTGCTGGAGTTGGTTGCAAAGATTGGTCAGGATTAATGCAGAATTCCACAGCTGATGAGCTCGACCAAGTCTTCTTCTGCTGGTCAGAGAAGGCACAAATGATGGGATCCTGTGAACTCCTGGCTGTGCACACTGATTCAGTCCAGGCCTGCTGGGTTCTGAAGGGGCCCTCAGTCTCAGGGTTTGTTGTTCCCAGCACAGTGCCAAATGTCAGAATAAAAGATTTCCTGCAATATCATAGTGTGAGCAGTGGAGGGGAGAGGTGGTGTCTGCCTCTGGCAGCAGTTCCTCTAGTGAGGTTCAGTGCTCCAGTACGTTCCCAGGGCTTTTCCTGGTGATCCTGACCTGAGGGGGCTGTGTAAGGTTTGTGTGGTCACACTTAGCATGAGAGAACTCCTGGGAGTGCAAGCTGGGGCTGGGCTGTCACTGTGGCTTCAAGGTGCAATGCTGGAAATCCATTGGGAAGTGTTTCCATCGTCTCAAAACCTGCAGTAACTGATGGCTGACTTTGCATCTTTGTTTGAGTTCACATACAATACACTCTCAGTGTCCAGCTTGATATTTCTGTCAGGAATTCAGTGTTCTTGTGCAGTTCCTGTGTGTACTTCCTGAACCTACAGTACCCCATTGTGGACTTCCAGCAGAAGTGTTCCTGCCCAGACTCCTGGGCTGAGCAGAGTAAGCCATGGCTGCTGTTTCAGTGAGGGGTGTCCAAACAAAACAGGGTTTGCAGAATCCCAGCAGTGCTGCAGCTGCCAGTGCTTTATCTTTGGAGTCACTCCTGCAGCAAATACCCCTGGATGTTCTTCCAGGATGAGGTCAGCATCACGAGGGAGCTCTGAAAGATCCATGGTATTCTTGGCTCTGTTACTGCTTAAAAGATCTCCAAGGCAGATTTCTGTCTCTGAATTGTCTTGATTCTCCCGTGGGATGCCCTCTCCCACGATTCCTCTCAGTGTTTAACTTGGGTGCCCTGGACTTCTGCCCTAAACTACAGTGAGGTTTTACACACAGTTTTTCCCTGCCTTTGGTGGTGGCATTCCCAGGTGGATGAGGTGATCCCTGGGTGTGCATTCAGGTCCCTTGTGTTGCTGTGTTACAGGAAATATCATGAACTCAGTGCTGCTGAAAGGCAGCTCTACTGAAAAAAGAGGAGGCTGTGAGCTACCTGTAACAGCTCCTGCTTTGCACAAACCATTCAGGACCAGTGAGGTTCTTTAGGATTCTTCAGAGGCCCTCTTGGCAGGCAATGGGAAATGGTACATTTATGATTTGGAGGGGTTTTATCTTCCTTGTTCCTTATATTAATTGGCACCAACAGACATGGAGAGCACGATGATATTTTGGAAAATTAACATAAGTAGTGTTATTATGCAAATTCTTGAGAGCCAGTATTTCCTTAAAATAAAGTGTAATTAAGCCTCCGCTCATTTAGCACATCCGAAATAATTAATTCATATCTCCAGTTTTGTTGTTCTTGGCTTTGTGGGGTTTTTTATTGACCTTTTTTTTCCGCCTCTTTTTTTCAGGACAACAGCAGAAGGGTAGAGAATATGTTAAAGTTATGGATTATTGAAGCCAAGGACCTACCAGCTAAGAAAAAGTACTTGTGTGAATTATGCCTGGATGACGTTCTTTATGCACGAACTACCTGTAAATTGAAAACTGATAATGTCTTTTGGGGGGAGCACTTTGAATTTAATAACCTCCCATCGCTCAAAAACATTACTGTGCACTTATACAAAGAGACTGACAAGAAGAAGAAGAAGGACAAGACCAACTTCATCGGGCAGGTGAACATCCCGGTGAGCTCGGTGACGGGCCGGCAGTTCGTGGAGAAATGGTACCCGGTGGTGAGCCCCAACCCTGGCAAGGGCAAGTCCCCAGGGCCCATGATCCGCATCAAATCCCGCTACCAGAGCATGAGCATCCTCCCCATGGAGATGTACAAGGAGTTTGCTGAGTACATCACCAACAACTACATGGTGCTGTGCTCGGTGCTGGAGCCCTCGCTGAGCGTCAAGAACAAGGAGGAGATGGCATCAGCGCTGGTGCACATCCTGCAGAGCACGGGCAAGGCCAAGGTAGGACCCCCTGCCACCTGTGGTGTCCCCCCTGCCACCTGTGGTGTCCCCCCTGCCCCCTGTGGTGTCCCCCCTGCCACCTGTGGTGTCCCCCCAGACACCATCAGAGAGACTCCGGGGTTGGGTTGGGAAACTCGTCAGTTGGGCTTCGGGCCATCGTTAATTTGCTCTGTTTTTCTTTTGATTGCAAACCAGTTGGTAGCACACACAGCACGAGTTGCTTAATTAGCAGAGAGGTTGGTGGGACCACGAGACACCAACTGAGCCACTTTCCTTCACTCTTCTCCTTCTGGAGGCTCAGGGGCCAGGCTCTTTCTGTATAAACAGGCACAGTTGTGAAAGTAAGCAAGAAGGCAATTTTCCAGGATGGAATGTAAGCAGTGCTGGCCTGAGCTGTGCTGCCTGTGTGTGCTGGGTGTTCCTGGGTTCCATGCTCTGCTCCCTCTGTTCTGAGCACCCTGCACAGTGCAGCTGGACAGGAGGGAGCAGCCTCTCCAGAATTCCAGACCAAAGTGCCTGCAGGGATGCCTGTCTGGATCAGCTCTTGGTCTGCAGGGTCTGCCCTCCTGCTTTTGGAAGGGGTTCCAGGGGTGCTCCCACAGCAGTGCTCATTGGAGGTTGATGCCACCACCTTGCACATGGTGGAAGTTCAGCCTTGTGGATCACTCTGAGCTCCTTCGTGGTTGGGAGTGCTCTGCCAGGTCTGGGGAAGAATTGCAGGCCAGGAGGAGGCAGAGAGTGGGAGCTGCTCCTGGTGGTGATCCATGAGGGAGCAGGGAGGGTGGGCAGAGCTGGGATGCCCAGCACACAGGGCAGGGAGTGACCCCCACTGCAGAGCATCCTCCATCCCTGTGGCCTGGCACAGACCAGTGCCTGTGGCAGGGCTGCAGGAGTTAAAGCATCTCTGCTTTTCTGTGACCATCTCCCTGCACTCTGCAGGGGAGAGCTGGGGAAGGGCAAGATGTCCAAAGCTTTTGCAGTGCTGAGGAGACGTGGTGAGCTCCTCACCTGAGGGGCAGTCACAAGGCTCTGCTTCCTTGGCAGCTGCTGCTGCTGCCGGGCCCGTGGCCGGGCTCGTGGATTAGGGTTTGTTACCATCTGTCAGACAGAGAAGTGCCTTGGCTTCCTGATCTGGTTCAAGGCAGGCAAAGCTCGCTGAGAGGATTGGGAGCTGGGGGCCTGCTGCTGCAGCAGCAGAGAAAATAGCCCTGCTAAAGCCTCCTGATCCCAGGGGTGCAGGGAGAGGGACCTGTGGGGAGTAGCCCTGAGGCTCCACAAGAGCTGTGCTTGGTGTCTGTGCCCACTCCTTGTGCACCTCCAGAGCTGTCAGTCCGTGGTTCCTGGGCTCAGCCCTGCCTCGTGCTGGCTCCAGGAGCTCTGCTGCCCCTCGCTGTGGCTCCTGCAGCTCTAATGCCAGAGCTTTGTGGAATAACACTGCCATGCAAGACCCTGTCCAGTTAACACGGTTCTGGTGCAAAAGGCTTCAAGTGTCATCCCAGTCCTAATCACCATGGATCTTGTGTGGGCATGGATGAGGGTGGTTGTCACCGCTCCAACCTTTTTTCCTCTACCTCTCGGTGCTGGAGAGGCTCCAGAGGGAGTGAGTGTGTTTCCAGACATGTGTCTGCATCAGTGCTTGAGATCCCAGAGGCTTTACACAGGGGACACGGCAAACAGTAAACAGACTTGATGACTTTTCCCCTAAAATGGAGCTTCTGCTTTCGCTGCCTGTCATCTGCCATCAGCATTAGCGCAGGGTTTGGGGAGCTGTCAGAGCAACAGGAGTTATTGGAGCATGGGAACCAGGGGCTGCATCCTGGGCTGGACAAGCAGGGAGAGGGAAGAGCAGCAGAGAGGTGGAAAAATAATGAATGAGAGAAGAAAGCATCTGCTCAGCCCTGCCTGGGGGATGTGAGTGCACCCCGGTCCCCCCTCAGGAGAGCTCCCCTGGCTGCCCCAGCACCTGACCCCTGAGGGAGGGACAGCAGGGCAGGGACCCCCCCTTCTCCAGGCCTCGGTCCCCTGGTGACTCTGGGAAACTGCCCGGGCCAGAGCTGGGTTCCTCATCCTTGTGCATCGCCAGGAGCCTTCCCAGCGAGCCCCTCAAACCCCCCTGCCCTGCCCCGTGGCCATCGGCAGCCACTGTTTGATTTCTCTGGTGAAGGGGTTTTGTGGCTCTTGGCTGCTGTAGCTGGGCCAAAGCGGCAGTTTGGGCCGGAGTGTGACACAAGTGTCCAGCAGGTTATCTCGGAACACTCGTTAGCAGCTAATTGCTGTGGGGCTGTTCGGGCCGTGCTTTCCTGCAGCGATTTGCTGTAAATAGGGGTAATCCCTTAATGAGGCCGGGGTGGGGCCGGAGAGGTGCCAGGGGAGGGGGTGATGGTGCCACGTGCCAGACACAGGCAGGTCCCTGCCAGCCACCCCTGTCCCTGGGGAGGCAGGGCCATCCCTGCCAGCCAGGTGTGCTTACCTGGAGCTGCTGAACCCGGAGCCCCTCCTGCCAGGGGCAGGAACACCCGGGGCTGCAGGTGGGAGGGGGACAAGGGCTGTAGCTGAATTTTTTTCCTAAATCTCTGCTTGTTCCTGGGATGTAGCTGTATCACAGTAGCTTAAAAAGTGGAGCATGAAAGGAGAGTCCCCTCTGGAGTCAAAGTCCGTGCTTCCCTTGATCTCTGTGTGGGAAAGGGAAGAACTTTATCCCTGCAGTGCTGGGCTGGTGTGCACGGGGCAGCCTGGAAAGCCCTGGGCAGCTGCCAGGGCAGTGGGTGGAGGGGAGGGGAGGAGGTTTTGATAAGGTTCTGAGTGCAGCCACTCAGGGGGAGGGAGCTGCCCCAGCCCGCTGGAAAATCTGACAGACATCCATCAGGCTGAAAGAGGGATATGAAAGAGGATATTTGGTGGTTGAAGCAGAGATGTGGCCTCTCAGCTCAGTCCTTCACTTGCTACCTGTTTTCATTTTCCTAGTGAGAGCACTGATGCAGTGTTTGTTCCCTGTAAGGATGAGGAGATGCCCAACGGTTTTCACATGTTTTGCAGCTCTCAGGTGAAAGACACAAAGTCTTGAAGCAGTTCTGCTGCCAGGGTTGGAGTTACCAGGAGTGCTCAGTTCTGCCTCACAGGGCTTGGTGTGGCCCCTGTGATGTGGTTGTGGGTAGGTGGCTGCATCCTTCCCAAAGGACTTTTGATGCTTCCAGAATATTTCCCATGCTTAGATTTGTTTCAGGGCTGTCTTAGAGCTCTCAGAGCTCAGTTCATGACCGTAAATATACAAAAAACTTCTCTTGTCCAGAGCACTGGTAGATCAAACCCAGCGTTAGACAAAGCTCTAACTAACCAGCTGCTCGCTGGAAATAAATATTTATGGTGCTGGGAATGGAGTGAGGAATAAACATGTGTCCCTGTTTGTTTGTGCTGTGAGGATGTGCCTCAGCTGAGCAGATGTAGCTGCTCCCCCCGTGGATCTGTGGAACCCCACGTTCCAGAGGCAGAGCCAGGGCTGGGTCAGGGCTCTGGGACCTGCAGACTCCACACAGGGCTCAGGAGGGACACGAGAGGTGACTCAGTGTGTTCGTGTTGTATCCTCAGCTTTGCTGATTTCCCTGAGCAAGGTGAAGGACACAGATTGCTGTGAGTTAACCCTCAAATTGCCATTCACCTTTTCCCAAGGAAAATTAGAAAAGGCCAAAAGTGCCATGGGGTGAGTTCCATGGTTTGAAGGAGGGAGCATCGCTCTGTTTCCTGGCAGAGAAGTGTCTGGAGCAGACCCTCAGAGGAGCTGTGTGATGGAAGAGTGGAGAACTTGGGGCTGGGCTCCTCGGTTTCACTCCATCTGTCCAGGACCCAGCTGCTGCCCCTCTGCCGCTCTCCCTTCCCTCCTGCTCAGCCTCCTGTGCCGCGGGTCCCTCCCCGTGGGTGTGTCCCGGTGCTCCTGCACCTGAAACCTGCAGCCCTACTGGTGCTTTTCACCTTTGCATAAGGGCCCAGCTGGACTCTGAGCTACTCTTTGAAATAAGCAATAATCTTATTACCTTTATCAATTCAATCCTCTTAAGGTTAAGTCAATCCTATTAATCAGGCTTGTGATTTGGAGAACCTTATTATTTCCAAGTCAATCTGCCCATCAGTCAGTTACCATAGCAGGGGCTGTGTCCCCACCCGGGCAGTGCAGGGCCCTGGGGCACCTCAGCTCCCTGGCACCCCCGTGCCCCAGCTCTGGGCACATCCTGCAGAGGCTGGGCTGGCAGAGTGCAGAATCCTTCCTGGATTTGGACAGGACACGTCCTACAAGACTTGTGTTCCTTGTTGGCTTCCTTGGCAGGGCTCCTGCTCCCACCACAGCCCTGCCAGGGAGGAGCTGCCTTGGAATAGCACAGGCTGGTGTATGTGCAAAGTGGAGACCAGTCAGCCTTGTGCTGTCACGCTCTGAATTTATTTATTTATGAATTGCTCTTCTTTATCAGCATATGTGCAGTGACTGGGGTCGCATGGGTTCAGATCTGTCCAGTCTGAAGCAAAAAGCCTTAAAATAAACATGGGAACAAGCCTGAAGAACACTGCTACAGCCCTTAATTTTGACTGTAGACCTCTTCCTTCCCCTCTCGACTCCGATGTAATGAAATAAAGCATCTTATTTTCTTCCATTGCCAGGGGCTCTAACTGAAAACAACCCCCTGCTGATCTCTGCTGCTCAGAAACAGGGAGTTTTATTGGCTTTAGTTATTGCATTTTATTCAGGACCTTGTATGTGGGTGAGTGAGGCCCCCGGAGGGATTCCACAAGTATTTGCATTCCATTTGTGTCTTCTGAGTGCTGGCTGCTGGAGTGCTTAGGGCAGAGATAGCAGGAGTGTGATCCAGAGCTGATGTGGCTTTTCTGTGGAGGGGAGAAGTGAAGGTCTGGCCAGTGGCAGGGCCAGGGATGGCAGCATGTCATGGAAGTGACCCGATGGCAGGACCAGGGATGGCAGCATGGCATGGAAGTGACCCTTGCCAGGGCTCAGGGAGCTGCCCAGAGCAGCCCCTGCAGAGGAGCTCACCCAGGGACGCTGCCTGGGGGAATTCTGACCCCTGGCACACCCCAGGGCAGCTCCTGCAGCCTGGCTGGACGGCTCTGCAGCCCAGACCTGACCCCTGGGATGCTGCTGGGTGTCCTGGCTCCCCCCTCCTTCCCTGCTCAGTTGCAAGGCCACGTTCTGCAGTGTTACTGCTCAGCTTTGGGTGCTGTGCCATAATGGGATTCTCTGGGACTTTAGCAGCTTTCCTTTCTGCTTTGGAGACAAGGGGATCTTTTCCCAGCTGCTGAGCTGCAGATGCTCCATAGGGAATAAAAACAGCAGCAGAGATTTCCAGGGGATCTTTTCTGGCTTCGTGTTGAGTCCTGCCATGGAATCTTGCCTTGTTTTATATTCTAGTGAATTCTGTAGATCAGCCCGAGTCACCCAAATTCACATTAACCCTGGCTCCCACTTGGCCCTGGGTTTGCAGGACTCAGCAGCCAGTGCTCAGCTGACAAGAGGAGGAAAAGCAAACACTTGGCTAGGAGACGCTGTAAAACTCAGTGTTCCTGAGATAATTAGTATGTTGGGAAAGTGACAGGAAAGAGAATCAAGCAAAGCCAAGGTCAGCGGCTGCTAATTAAGAATCAGCACCTTGTGTCAGCCTGAGCGGTGGCTTGGAATTGAAACGTACCCTGGGAGAGCCCCGGGAAGATAAAGGTGATAGAGTTACCCAGATAGCAGCTAACGGGATTTGAGCAGGGTTTAAAGTTTCATTCCAGCTTGGCTGATAAAAAGGGCAAAATGAGAGAAAATAGCAGAGGGAGGCACGTGCTTTGCTTCCAGGAGGGATTTTTGCCTCTGCAGCTGCCGGAGCGCTGCAGACGTAGCAGGATTTGAGGAAGGGCATCTTCTGGCTAAAGAAATCATGGAAATGGTTTGGTTTTTTTAGCCCAAAGCTTCTCCTCTGGCTTTTTTGGAGGGTCTTGGGGAAGGTCAAGGCAGTGTGTTGGTCCCAGTCAGAGTTTTGTGGAAGGTGGGAGCAGTGGGTCCTCGGGTGCTGCAGGGATGTCTCCTCCCCTCCTCGTGTGCTCCTACCCAGGGTTGTACCTGCCTGCCCCAGGGTTTGCCTTTGCCTGGGGCAGGAGCACAGCGATGGAGGGTCTGTGGATTAAATTATTTGGGCCTCCTGGGTTCACGGAAAGCTGTTTGTTGAACCTTGATTAAACTTTCAGTGCAGAGATGTCTGTGTGAAAAATGAATCAGAGCAAGGTGCACCTGGTGCAGAGCTCCCATGCAGCCACTGGCAGGGAGCAGGACCTGATGTCCCCTCTCCCCAGTGTGGGTTGGAACAGGCTGGACCATGGCAGCTCTGCTGTGCCTGGGGACATCAAGAACAGGACCTGGGACACTGTGTGGCAGCCTGGGGTGCTCCTGCTGCCCCCCAGGAACGGGCTGTGACCCACAGGGGAAGTGAAGAATTTCTTGGGGAAGGTTATTACTGAGCAGGTGATGTTGTTTTAATGGAAAGGAGTTGAAGAAGGTGCCCTTGGTTGTAGAAGTGAATGAATGTGTGTGATCATTTCTCTGTCTCCTACATGGGAGGCAGTCAGAGGGTTAACGTGGGTGATTTGCACAGTACCAGTGGCCTCTCTTCGTTGTCACTCAGGTGAAGGGTCACACCTCAGCACCTGGTGCAGCGAGAAGGAGCAGGGGCTGGGCAGAGCTGCCCTGTCCATGAGCAGTGCAGAGAATATGGATCAGCATTAGCAGGGGCCTGGCATTCCTCCTGCATCAGGCCTGGCTGCAGCACACTCGGGTCAGTGCGTGCCCAGGAGCTCCTGACCCCCTGTTCAGTGGCTGAAGCAGATCTGGAGCTCACTCCAAAATGCTGTTTGACCTCTGGAATTTGCAGCTGAGGCCAGACTGATGCAGGGGCAGCTGTCAGGGGCTGCTCCTGCTCACCCCTTCCATTGCTCTGCAGCACAGGGGATTATCACATCCCATGGATTTGGTTGTGTGCACACCAGACCAAGAATGTGCCCAAAGTGGGCACTACCAATGCTGTTTATCTCCATGAATAGGGAGGAAATGGGAAATTTGAGTATCTCAGTGCATATCTAAGGCTTGTGTCTCAGCCATTAACTGGGCACAACTTAGGACATTGGAGCATGGCCCTGGTTTGCAGCCAGTGCAGTTGGACACCAAACACAGCCATGTTTAACAGGGGAGGCTTTGCCCACAGAATGTGAGGCCAACACGAGAGCAGCCAAAGAGCAGCACTGATGGAGAGGCAGCTGCAGGTCTGGGATGAGTCATTGTTGGGGTGCAAGAGCTGAGGCTCTCCAGAGGTTTATTTCTCCTCGTCTCTGAGGAAGTTTGGGCAGGTGCTGAGGCAGTGTTCACACAGGACCACCTGCAGCAGCTCCAGCCCCTCGGGTGGCTCACACAGGTGGGACCTGTCAGGGCTGGGGAGCTGCAGCTCTGTGGAACCAATGTCAGTGCGTGGTGACCCACCATGGGCTTTGCTTTCCAGGATTTCTTGACTGACCTGATGATGTCTGAAGTTGACCGCTGTGGTGAGAATGAGCATCTCATTTTCAGGGAGAACACACTGGCTACCAAAGCAATCGAAGAATACCTGAAGCTGGTGGGGCAGAAATACTTACAAGATGCCTTAGGTACGTACAGAGCTTGGCAGGTCTCGCCCAGAGGAGTTCTCCAGGCTGCAGGGTGGGGATGTCAGCTGAGCCCTGATGGCCATCAGAGCCCTCAGCATTTTCCTGCTGGAGCATTTCCCTGGCAGCAGGTCCGAGCCTGGACACGGCCGTGGCCGCAGTGGGCAGCTGCCTGTGCCGGGTGAAGGTGACTGCAGAGCTGGCACCTTCATCTGCTTTCAGAGCAGATCAGCAGAGGATGTTGGAAGGCATTCTGCTGCCTGCCAGGCTCCTGTCTCAGCCCTGGCTGCCAGGGGCTGGCTGAATCTCCCCTGTGCAGCCCCCCAGAGCCGTGCCCGGCTCCGCAGCGCTCCCCAGTCAGACGCGATCTCCCGGGTGCCGGTGATGCCTCCCGGAGCACCCAGCACTGGGAACCCTCCTGGTGTTTTTTTTTTTCCAAGTGCTGGCTCTGTTTATGGCTCCAAAAATACTTCTCTTGATGCAAATGAAAATAATTAGAAGCTTCTGCTTCTGGGCAGGTCAGGAAGGAATTGCTGCATGCAGGGAACACAGCACAAGGATGGGGAGCGGCTGCCGTGCAAGCACTGTGAGCTTCCACTGGATCCACATCCCAGGGCAGGATGAGCAGAGTCTCTATTGAGGTGTTAATTTTTCAGCATGTTAGGTTCCTGCTAGTGGATTTGTATAATTTTAGCAAGGAGCAGAGAAGCATAAATACTTTATTAAGAGAATAATAATAATAATGAAAACCTTGAGGAAAGGGAAATAATTGAGCAAATTCAGGCAGAGAGCCCACAAGAATAGCAAAAGAAATATTACTTATTTCTGCCTTGTAATGCTTTCTGGTTGAAGGCAAGTCTGTAAGTAGATTACTCATAAAAATTCTCAAAAGCCAGGAGATTAATGATACCAGAGAATTTTGAAATATTCCCTTTTGGGGGCTCAGTGCTGCCAGGCCAGTTCCATCTTGTGCAGGAGGAGCCTGGGGTTCCTGCTCACTGTGGGGTGCAGGTTCTGAGTGACCTTGTCCCAGGGAGATGAGTCACCTGCATGTCACAAGGTGCCCCAGGGCAGCATGGCACTGTCCTTGGAACCATGGAGCAGGTGATGGGGCCGGGGAAGAACAGCAGGCAGCACCTGCAGGCGAGCAGAGCAGCTCCAGAGCTCCCTGGCAGAGCTGAAAATACTCTGGAGAGGCTCTCCAGTATGTAATTAAAATTTGTTTTGGCAATAGGGAAGGAATGCAGATTGGAGTGGGGAAAAAACAGAATGGGAAAATCCAAGACAGTTGGAAATTAGGAGCAAACCAACTGGAATGAGCAGAAAACCAAAGCAAACCATTCTCCCAGAACGTCACCCAAGCTAAATGCTGCCTCCTCATCCCTGTCACCCTGTCCCCAGTCTCCCCAGTCACTGCTGGGATGAAGGACTGAGCCCCAGCCCTGAGTGCAGGGGCTGTGCCCAGGTACCCTGTGGTGAAAGGTGGCACAGGAGCAGAAGCTGGTGGAGCAGCTCAGTGTGAGCCTCTGCAAGGGTGAGGAGGAGCAGTCAGGCAGCAAAGAGGAGCACAGGAAGACTCAAGGAAATATTTTAATTTGATTTTATGTGATGTTCAGCTCAAAATAAGCCAAGTAATTTGTTTCTTTCCTTTAATTACCTATTTCTCCTGTGAATCACAGTGGTTTGTCAGCACCAGGGCACTGGCTGCAGTAGCAGGCTGTGCTACCAATAATTACAGGGCCTGCCAGCATCCTTCCTCCTGGATTAGCCCGAGGGGGCATCGCTGGAGCTGGTGCAAGGGGGCCAGGCAGGTGCTGGGCAGCACAGCCCTGATGCAATACCCCAGAGCCACAGCTGGGAACAGGGATGGGGGGTGCTGGGTGAGCTGTGCTGGGTGTGAGCCCCCAAGGAGCTGCTGGACACTTCTGGGTCCTCTGGGAGACGTGGAGAGCCAGAGAGCTGCCCCAGGAGCACCACCTGCTCCTGGATCCCTCTCATCATCCCCCAGTGTGATGGGGTGCCAGGAGCTGCTCGGGCACTGGGGCTCAGGAATGGAGCTGCTTGAAGGCTGCACTTCTCATGTCTCCAAACCCATCACCAACTCTGTTTTACAGGGGAGTTCATCAAGGCACTGTATGAATCAGATGAAAATTGTGAGGTGGATCCCAGCAAATGCTCGTCTTCAGACCTCCCCGAACATCAGGGCAACCTGAAGATGTGCTGTGAGCTGGCCTTCTGCAAGATCATCAACTCCTACTGGTGGGTATCCCAGGAGTGGCCCTCCCTCCTCTGGAGTGCTGTGTCTGCAGGAGCTGGGACCTGTCTGTGCCTCTGGCAGAGCTGCCAGAGTTTGGAGTGTCTGCTCTGGGGATGTGGCACCCTCCCACATTCTCTGGCACCCTTGTCTTCAGAGGTGCCAGCGTCACTGGGGCACAGGGACAGGGCAGTGGAGGCAAGGAGCACCAAGGGAGATTGATTCAGAGGTACTTGAGGCCAAATGTGTATGAAATTCTGAAATAAAAGGCAGAGATGCACGTCCTGGGCGTTCCACCCATGGAACAAATCAGTCTGGAGGGGACTGACAGATCTGCACCTCCAGGAGCATCCAGCAAAGCTCGGAAATCCTGCAGCAGGCAGGGCTGTGGCACCTGTGAGGAGCTGCCCCAGCACAGGCAGCTTTTGTTTGGGCAGATGTTCTCTGGTTGCAGAGTGCTGGAGCTGGGAGGAGGATGCTGTTCTCCCTGCTTGGCTCAGCATCCCACATTCCTCTGGGCTAACCCCTGTCTCTGCCAGCCCTGGGCGGTTGCTGGGTGATGGGAGCCCTTTGCCTCCTTGGCCCAAGGCCTGGTATGCAGCTGGAGGCATTTCCCAGTTGTTTGTTCTCAGGGTGAAGGTTCTTGCAACTGGTTGGGACAGGCCTGAATATCCCACATGGGCTGCTGGAGGAGGTGGTTGTTTGGCACAGCTGTGCTGGGAGCCAAGAGTGCCTGGGTCTGTGACAGCTGCTGCCTGCAGAGGTGACCTCAGAGGGGAAAAAGATGGACTTGGGACTCTACTTGGAGAAATAGAAATATTTTCTTTCTGCTTTTTGCTAGCATACCCAGAGTTTTTGGTCCTTATCATGAGAGAAGGAGCATTTTTGTCTCACTGCTAGATTTCCAACCTTTCTGCTTAAAATCTGGGCTTAGTTTTTATTAATGTATTTAGCAGCAACACTGTTGTTGCAAAGCATCAACAAGGGATAATATTGGAGGAAGGAGGTCTTTGATAACAAGGATTTCTTGTTTTCTCTCCTCTCCTAGCCATTGTGTTGAGGTCAGAAAACTTATTATAAATATTCTCCCAAGATACTGAGTGTACTCCCCTGGAAGCCAGGAAGGGAACTGATCCTGCTCAGGGGGAGAGCAAGGAGCAAGAGGCTTGCTCAGGCTGCCATTATGTACCACAGCTACACAAAGAGCAGGTTCTTTACAGGTATCCCATTCCTTATCCTTGGCCAATTAATAACTCTGACTGAGGAATGGCGTTTACCTGCTCTCCCAGGAGGGATTCACCACTTCTAGTCAGCAGTGGATCATAATGGTTTGAATTAATGTCTTCCTAAAAATATCCAAAGCAGCACTTAAAGGTCACTCTAAAAATAGGCTTGTAAAGTGACCCAGGGAAAGTCAGGAATGCACGGGAAGTTTGTTCCTCTCATCCTGCCTTTCCAAGGAAGGCTGGAGCAGCTGAGCTGCTGCTCTGAGTGGTTCCCCCTGAGTCCTTTGAGCTCAGCAGTTCTTGGGGATTAATTGGGCTGATGAGTGTTGGGATTGGCCAAGGTATCCCAAGAGCCAACGATCCCGCTTTAAATAGAGCATGGAGAGTCTGTGCTCATCTGTGCAGAGAGTCAGGGAGAGGAAAGAGGTTCACAATAACCGAAAATTGTTATAATTATGACATAATTTGGACATCTGGAAAGTTTCAGTGTAAGCAGAATTTCAGCATGTGGAAGCTCGTTACTGGGAAGTTGGGTAATGAATTACAGGCCCGTTTGTCACATAAAGCCAACGATCCGGATTCCATCCGCTGTGACACAACTGAACTTCCAGGGCTCCAGCCTGAGACGGGAACGTGCGGGTGCTGCATTTCAGGGGTTTGCTCTCCAGTCACTGCACAACCTGTCCTGATCATTCAAGCCTCAAATTGCTTAAAGGATTCTCCTGTTTCTGGGCAAATACCATGAAGTGAAAGGGTTTTGTCCAATTGTGTGGATCAAGTCAAAGACAGAGGAGAATTTATCCAGCCAAAGACATTGGCGAATGTTATTTGTAGAGCTCAGGGTAAAAAAGCTCATGGGGGTGAAAGTGTGAAGGCAGCACAGAGCAGAGGCTGAACAGGATGGCAGCATTTTCCAGGCACTTGCATGGAGTGCCATCGCTGTGTCAGAAGGTCACATGGCCTGGAATGGAGCCCAACCCCCCTCAGGTGCTGTGGTACCCCCACTGTCAGGGAACAGCTCTGGGTGTGACACAAGGACGGTGGTTCCTGGCCAGGGCACTGAGATCTGTGTGCCAGGGACACTGGGACCAGTGGCCAGCCCAGTGCCAGCCTGCTTCGGGGTGGGAGTTTCCAGCTGAATAAATAACACATGCTGGGAACAGGATGAGGTGGGAGCTGGGGAGGGCCAAGCAGGAACAGGCAGCAGCTCTCCAGAGATAAGGGCTGCTGCAGTGAGCGTCTGCTGGCCCCCAGGGAATTCTGGCATCCGGGAAAGGCAGGCTGAGGTCTGTGCAGCTACAAGGCTGGAGTAACTCCGGTGGGGCTCTGTGTTTGTACTAGGCACAGTGGGATTTGATCCAGGTGCTTGAACAGGAGTATTACAGTTTGCACAGCCCCCCCTGCAATCTCCAGCTGTGCCAGAGATTCCAGTGCTGCTGGTGATTCTTCAGGAGATGCTCTCCTTGCTGGCTAAGCTTCCTCCAGCTCAGAGTGCCCCATGGCACAGCCACTGAGTGCTGAAGAGCTTCTGTGCACAGTTTGTTTCATATCCAGTCTCCCCAGTTTTTTGGGATCTTGGCATCCAGCATAAGGTCCAATAGAAGCTGCTTCTCTCACATCTTTACAGGGCAGCTTTGCTTTTTCCCCTAGGTGCTTTGAGACTCCTGACACTCCAACCCTGATACACACTGCCTGTCCTTGTGTCATTTCAGCGTCTTCCCAAGAGAGCTCAAAGAAGTTTTTGCCTCGTGGAGACAGGAGTGCAGCAACCGAGGCCGCCCCGACATCAGCGAGCGGCTGATCAGCGCCTCCCTGTTCCTGCGCTTCCTGTGCCCGGCCATCATGTCCCCGTCCCTGTTCAGCCTGCTCCAGGAGTACCCCGACGACCGCACCGCGCGCACTTTGACCCTCATCGCCAAGGTCACCCAGAACCTCGCCAACTTTGCCAAGTAAGCCAGGCTGTGGGCAGGGCAGGGCTGGGGAGGGACAGAACCTCCGGGTGCGTGGGCAGAGCCACGGCGCCAGCACAGAGTCCCATGCTTGGCCACGCCTTTCCTTGCTGGAAAGGGCCTGTTTGCTTCCTGTTGGCTTTTTCCCATCTCTCTGGGACTTGTTCCCTCAGTGTCAGGTCAGGGAGATCATTCAAGTTTCCAAAACAGGACATGTTTTATGAGCAGGAAAACAGGCTGTTTTGACCACTCGGACAAGCAGCGGGGTGGCACTGAGGACTTTGTCCTGTGATGTCCTGCAGATGCAGGACCAGAACTTGATCAGCAGCAGTGATGTGCTCGGCTCAGGAACTGTTCCATCCCTCCTTTGAGCTCTGGGACCTTCCCTGCTATTAAAATGCAGCTGATTGAACTGGGAAGGCCTGAGAACAGAGACACCATCAATTTCTAACTAAGCCCATTGGTTTGATGGAAACAAAGCGAGAGATTTCTGAAAATCTTTCCACTGGCTGTAGCTCTGAGCTACTTATCCTGAGCTCTGATAACAAAATGATGAGCTTTCTGAAACATGAATGGACAGTTTCTATCTAAAGCTCCTTAGATCTGGAAACTGGCTTAGTGCTCACACTCACAGTCAGCAACGCACAGACGCGCCTGCGGACACCGGCAGGAGATGTACAAGTGTGTTACACTAGATGACAGAAATTCTCTGTATTCCTGACCAATCCCTAACTAAAGGGTTTTCATGTTTCCAGCACTTTGCAGGAAAGGCTCTCTAACTAAGCTGACATTAGTCAAGCTGAAGTGATCAAGCCAAGCTGTCCTGTGCATGGCACTGGGCCAAGCCTGTCCCACGGAACCTCTGGCACAGCACCAGCTGCTGCCAGGACAGTCCAACCACGAGGCCCTCCCTGTTGTGCTCTAAATCAGACAAAATACTGAGGGTGAAGAGCTTGGAGGGCAGAAGGAGGTGGCCGGAAGCCTGAGGGGACAGTGGGGCTGGCCCAGTTGCAGGGGTGGCTCTCCAGGGTGATCCCAGGGCAGTTGTGCTGGCATTGCTGGAAGAGTGCAGGATTCCTGCCCCCATCTGTCACTGGGCTCCAGTAGCTGAGGGTGATTGCTGTGACAGCATCTTGATTTCCAGTGACAGGTCCTGTTTCTGGAGGCTGTGCCCTGACCCAGCCGTCAGACACTGGGTTACCAAGAACTCCTTTGTTTCTCCTGCCTTCACCTTTGTTCCCAATGTGCAGATCCCAGACTGATGAGGGCTTAGCTGGATCAGGCTGGGGTTAATTTTGGTTCCACGGTCAGTGAGGTGTTCCAGGTGCCTGCTCACAGCCCAGGGATCCCAAAGGCTTGGAAGGGTTGAGATGCCAGAGGAGGGTTCTTAGCTGTGCTGTACCTTCCCTTTCCATGGACTGCAGTTTTTTTTCTTGATTTAGCTGAAATCTGTGTTGCTCTCTCAATAGGTTTGGGAGCAAAGAGGAATACATGTCCTTTATGAATCAGTTCCTGGAACATGAATGGACTAACATGCAGAGATTTCTCCTGGAGATTTCCAATCCTGAAACCATCTCAAACACAGCTGGCTTTGAGGGCTACATTGACCTGGGCCGGGAACTGTCCACATTGCACTCACTACTCTGGGAAGTCATTTCCCAACTGGAGCAGGTATCCAGGGGATGGCAGGGACAGCTTTGGGGGCAGGAAATGATGGAGAAAATATTCATGTGATTCTCTGAAGAGACTCTCCAGCAATTGGCAAAGCCCATAGTTCTTTAGCAAAAAGCACGAGATGGTGGTGGTAATTGTTCTCTCTTTTCTGCCCAGGGCACTGCCACCAAACTGGGGCCTCTGCCCCGGATCCTGCGGGACGTCAACGCCGCCCTCAGTAACCCGGCCTGCGTGCAGGTGTCGGTCACGGCCGAGCACGCTGCCTCCACGCCCAGTGCTGGCAACAGCATCTCTGCAGGGCTGCAGAAAATGGTCATAGAGAATGACTTATCTGGGTAAGAGACCAGCAGGGCCTGGCCACACACCAGGGACACACGAACAGTCAGGCAGGGACAGGCGGGACAGGGGGCAGCTGATCCACTGACCAGGCTCTCCCATTGCAGAAGTGGTGCTGGATGTAGTTCACTGCTGAGCAGTGATTCACAGACACAGACACCTACATACTTTTTGGCCTGATTAAGTAAGGAGCTTCATTCATGGGGAGGATGAGGCTTTTGCAGACCTCTAATATTTCTGTTTGTGGAAATGAAATGGAGCCCACACAAACGGAAAGCCTGTGCTAGTAAAATAGTTTGTAAGTGGAAACTGCATAATATTTAACAGTTTAATTAGGAATGAAAGGCAGCAATGGCACTGGACTTGCTCTAATCAGAGCTTTCATCTCTAGTGCCTCCCAGCATGAGGTGCAATTATTTAAATCCAGTGCTATGGAGGATCTCTGACAATATGCTTCCCCCCCAATACTTGCTTACAATGCACCATCTTTGATCAGCAGAATATTCACATGAAGCTACTGCAAAGCTCTTTCTTCCTATCCCCAAGAAATCAATATTGCATGAATGTGCATTGCAGCAGGAGTGGGGGGATAACCTTCAGCTGCCAGGCTTGAGCTCTGCTGTGTGAGCACTCACTGACCTGGGAGGCCTGGTGTGGACCCGGCCCCCACAGTGTTCTGTGCTGTCCAAATCCTTGCCAGTGTGCCCGCAGGAGCTTGCTGCCCAGGTACAGAGCAGGCACATGGGACTGGCATGGAGACAGCCTCCTTTGGGAGCAGGAGGGGTGCCACGCACTGACCCAGAGCAGAGCAGCCCCCAGGAGTGTGTCCCTGAGCCTCGTGACAGTGCAGTGCCCTGCGTGCACACACTGCCCTCACTCACGTGCCCTCACCTGCCCGTTCCCAGGCCAGCCCGGGGCTCCACAGCACCCTCCCCACTCCTCACGCTGTCCCTGGCTGAGCCAGCCCCGTCCCTGCTCCTGTCGGGGCTGGGTCCTCTCCCTGTGCCCATCCCTGTCCCACACAGCTGCGCCACCCTGATTTCTGAGTGATTTCGTTTTCCTGCTCCGGTGCAGCATTCACAACTCTTCTTTTTTGTTTTGTTTTCCTCTCCTCTTCTTACGCACTGACTTCCCCGCAGTCTGATAGATTTCACACGGTTACCATCTCCAACCCCTGAAAACAAGGACTTGTTTTTTGTCACAAGGTCTGCTGGGGCCCAGCCCTCGCCTGCCCGAAGCTCCAGTTACTCAGAGGCCAATGAGCCCGACGTGCAGATGTCTAATGGCAGCAAGAGTTTGTCCATGGTGGACTTGCAGGACAATCGGCTCTTGGACAGCGGGGCCAACGCGCCCGGCACAGCCGACTCGCTCAATGACAGTCAGTCGTCCCTGGGGCAGTTGCAGGGCGTGTGGAGCACACGGACTCAGCAGAACAGCGTGACGGGCATGGCCACGGTGCGCCGGGTGGGCCAGACCCCCACCACGCCGAGCGGCGAGAGCGCGCCCGGCCGGCCGCAGCTGCTGGCGCCGCTGTCCTTCCAGAACCCCGTGTACCAGATGGCCGCCGGGCTGCCGCTGTCCCCCCGCGGCCTGGGCGACTCCGGCTCCGAGTGCCACAGCTCGCTCAGCTCCCACAGCAACAGCGAGGAGCTGACGGCCAACAAGCACGGCTTCGCCGGCCCCGCCGCCGGCGAGGACTTCTCGCGGCGGCCGGGGGAGCTGGCCCGGCGGCAGCTGTCGCTGACCGAGAAGGGCGGCCAGCCCACGATGCCGCGGCAGAACAGCGCGGGGCCGCAGCGCCGCATCGACCAGCCGCCCCCGCCGCCCCCGCCCGTGAGCCGCGGCCGCACGCCGCCCTCCCTGCTGAACACGGTGCAGTACCAGCGCCCTTCCAGCGGCAGCATGATGTCCTCATCGCCCGACTGGCCCGGCAGCGGGGCGCGGCTCCGGCAGCAGTCCTCCTCCTCCAAGGGTGACAGCCCCGAGATGAAGCAGCGCACGATGCACAAACAGGTGAGTTCGGGCTGTCCAGGCCCTGGCACTCAAGGGGCCAGGTGGGGTTAGCCCGTGGAGATTGCTGCCATGGGAGGGGATGTGGCTCTGAGCTGCCACATCAGTGCCAACCCCATAGTGGCATCACGTGTGGGGATGTACCTCAGCTCTGGCATCTCTGGCTTGAGACAGAGGCCCTCCAGGGACAGGAACACAGAGCAGCATCCACTCCCAGTGTCCCTCTGGCACATGGCACACTGGAGCGTGATGGTGGTAGGTGGCAGAGGCTTGAGGGCAATGGCAGCCACGCCACTGTCCTGCGCTACCATCTTGTCACTGCTTTGCCTGTCCATGCCCAGGCTCTCATCCCATGCCATAGCCAACCCCGTGCCATCCCCCAGGCTTGGAACAGACCCTGATCTCCTGTAACTGAGAGCCTCCCTGCTGCTGCTCCCATCCCAGGGGGGCCAGGGCACTCCTGGACATTCCTGTTTGCTCTGTGAGACCCTCCCGCGGGAGCGGGGAGGAAGGAGCCCAGAGTGACGTTCCTGCTGTGCAGAGCTCTGCAGTAGTGCCAGTCCCAGACCACGTGCTGGGCTGCCCAGAATTCCATCCCACTGTCTGTAGAGGTAAAATGGAAGGCAGTAGGTCACAGGCCTAAGGCCCTCTGGATATCCTTCCATGGACAAATGGTTTTTATAGTGCTCATTTATTCACTCTACATTTCAAAACCAGCCCTACAGAACCTTATCACAGTAAGACCTCTGTGCCTAGAGAAGAGCTGTAAAAGAAAAGCAAACCCAGAGACTGGACAAGCAGCAAGAGTCCATTGCACCCAGACCCTGAGTTAGCTCAGGCCCTTCTCCAGCCCTCAGCGTTGCTGTGTGTGTGCCTCTCCCATTCAGCAGCTGTGGAGCCTGGTCAGTGCTGCCCACAGAGGGTTGTTCGTGCCCGTCCGGGGCCGCTCCATGATTCCGGTATTGATCCGTAAGCGCTGGCATCAGCAGCACTGAGCAGCAGCCTTTGTGTAACACAATCAATGCTTGTTAGGGACAGAGGGCACAGAGCTGTGCAAGGAGCAGAGGCCTGGATTTAGCAGGGTTTCTTCCAGAAAGACAAGGATTCTCCAGGTGGCCATCAGAAAGCTCTGGCCAGGTTCTCTTCACAGAAGATTCCTCCACCCACGCCTGCAGTCCTCTCAAAGTTTCTCTTCAGACCTGAAGTCTCAGAATGCCTCTTCCACCCTCACACTGCATGTTTTATTTGCATGTCAGCAGCATGAGGATTTGTAGCCAGCAACGCTCACGAGCCAAGTCTGATGCTTCCAATTCATAATACTGGAGGTAGAAGACCAGACTGGAATGGAAGATGGCATGGGAAAGCCCCTGACTCCAATGAGGAATGAAACCAGTCCCCACTCCTAACACAGAACCTCCTGTTCTGCTGCTTGACAGTGACTGGGTTTCTCTATCCAGAGGCTGGAATGAAGGAGAAAGTTTCTGACATTTCTGGTTTGTTAACTTGAGAATTCAGGTCATTAACTTGAATGACCAAGTCATGGAGATCCCATGCATTCATCTCACTGTTTACTGCAGCTTATAACAAAGCACGATGGAAGGGACATAGCTGAAGAGTGACTGCCTTGTATTGTGGTTGGAAAATATTTAGGCAGTGCCACTGGCAGTCCCTGCCCAGGCCAGGACTGAAAGCAGCAGACGTGACTGTAGCTCACTGACCATGGAACATCACTGGTAAGTGATACTGAGCATTCAGACCTCCTCAGCATCCTTAGCGTAGCCTCGGCTGAAAAGAAACTTTTCTTCTCCAAGAAGGCACCTGCACGGTCATAAGGAGAGTTTCAGTTTTCAGATCTTGTTTTATGGAATCCATGGAAGCAAAGATGGCTCATAATAAGATGAAGACTTGAGAGAACTCTGCTCATGGAGTGAAAAAACCACATCCAGCCACTCTTCTAACCTGCATCTCAGCACCTTCACAGATCATGTCCGTGTGAGGTGACAGGATCTGCTCAGACACCGGGGCCATGACTTCGAGCAGGTTCCACTGCTTGACCCAAGATAACGTCCAGCTGCAGAACAGGAGTTGCTCCTGCTCCAGCCCCAGCTGCTCTGGTAGCTCAGCCTGGCTCTTTGCTGTCTGAGCAGCATGGGAGAGGGTCTCCTTGGAAGGAAATTCTCTCCCTCCAGCTTCATGACCATTTGTGTTACAGGTTTTTCTTTTGTCATGGTTGTATCATTGTTTCATTGTAGGCCCCTTCTCCTGTGAACCCCAATGCCCTGGACCGCACTGCTGCTTGGCTTTTGAATATGAACATGCAGTTTTTAGAAGATGAAAGCATTGACCCAGATTCCAAGCACAGGGATAAGCTCAGGAATAAGGACGAGCTCAGCCAAGCAGAAAAGGTAAAACCTGATTGGATTGAAACAAGGTTCTGAATAGAGAGAGGATTTCCTTGAATGTTATTCCCTGAGCACCCTGGGGAGAAGGTGGGCTGTGTGCAGGTCCCTGTGCAGCAGAGAGGGGCCAGGTTGCTCCCTGTCCTATTTGGCCTCCCAGGGAACTTGTGGGGAACTTTTAGGAGGCTTTCACACACTCAGTGACTGGAATCACCTTCTGATGAAAGCAAGTAAGAAACACAGGAGCCAGGAATCAAGTGCTGATGCTGCCCTGAAACAAACTCTGCAGCCAGCCACTGTCTCTTACTCTCCCCATTCCAACTCACCCAGCTGCTGGGAAGAAAGCTTAAAAAGGGGATTAAGCACCCCTGTAACAGAGGTGGAGTAAGGCACAGGCAGCCTCATGCCTCACAACAGGGACATGGAGCAGGAAGCAGCTTCCATGTCAAAAAGCTGTTCACAGACCTCAAAATTAAGTCCAAATTTTGGTCTCAGAGACAGCACTGGTGCCTGGGGTGACTTTGTGGCACTTCCACAAGCTTATGGCAGTGTCACACACATCGGGACCTGGCCAGTCAGGGGTCTGCCAGGAAGCTCTGTGCAGAGTATTCAGTCTCAGCCCCTGGGCCCACAGAGGCTCTGTGCCTCTGAAGCAGAGGGGTGCTGCTCCCTTCCCTCTTTCCTGGGCAAGTCTGGGGTGGGAGAAGCTGGGAAGAGACAAAGTAGGCCTGGCTAGGATGAAAAAGAAGGATAAAAATGAGGATCCGACAGTCACAATCTGGGAAAATCCCATCTTTTGCTGATTGCTGCTTCTGCAAGGGTCTTTCTCAGCAGCCTGGGTCTGCCAGGATTGTGGCAGTTGAGCATCAACAGCATTTGGGATGTTTCCTCAGTGTGCTTCTCTTCTATCACACCAGCACTGCAGACATCATCCTTCCCTCAGCCCCTGCCCAGTTTCCCAGCACAGACGTGTCTCTGGCTTTGTTCCAGTAGCCTTCCTGTGCTCATTCTGCTGTGCTGTGTCATTTGGGGGCTGTCACCTCTTAAACCCAAGGAAAATGCTGAGGGCAGATGTTGTAGGAGCCAGGAGGTCCAAGGCAGCAGCTGCCAGCTGCCCCAGGAAGATCAGGGCAGTTTTGTGGGTTCAGCCCGTGCTGACTGGGCACAGTGGTGGGGTTACAAACTCTGATGGCACTGCAGCATCCCAGCGCCTGCCCCAAGCCCAGCAGGAGCCCCAGCCCAGGCTGTCTCATTGCCATGCAGCATCTTTCCTTACCGTGCTGTCCCATCAGTCACTGACATTCAAGATCACCATTAGCATAACCTCTCTCCCCATTACTGTAAGACCTGAATGGTAACTGAGAATGAGACAAGTGTTCTAGAGACAGGAGCGACTCCTTCGGGCTCTGAGGCCTCTCCTGCTCTCCTCTGAGCTCACTTACGCTGCTCCTATTTTAAGGCTAGGGTAGGTATTTAATCTTTCCTGTTCAAGCAACTCCCTGCTGTCTGATTTTAGTGCTACTGTGCAGCTTTGTTCCCTCATTGCTTCAGGTTCCATGTGCAAACCGTGCCATTCCTGTGCTGCAGTAAGAGCTTTGCTAAAGGAAAACCGCCTCGCTCCAGTACTTTCGCAGTTCAGGAAACCATCAGCTTCCTAAGTTTTCAATCCTTGGGAGCTGCAGTTATTTTAGCAGTGCAGTGCTGTAAAAATATTTGCAGTTATTTTTGAGTGGAGTGCTGGCCAGTCCCCAGCAGCAGCCTGGCTGCCCTCCCCTCTCCCTAGGGCTGGTCTGGAGTCCAGGAGGACTCTCAGACCTGGGACATAACCCAGCCCATCATTGCAGTGCCTACCAAGGTATGATGGCCAAAGGGAAAAGGCCAAGTCAAGACACAACAGAGTGCACTTCTCTCAATTCATTAATAACACTTGTAGCTTTAACGGCCTTCGTGACTCAGATAGAAGCCTTTTTCCTGTATCTGACTTTAAAAGCAGCATGCCACATTATCAGCTGCCTGTTAATTATTCTAAAGTTATTCCAGTTGAGATGCTTTTTTAAAAGACTATGTCCAAATATAATTTTTTGAAATTAAAGCAGTTTTCTTGTGCACACACTCTCTGGATTTTCCTTTAGCAAAGCAAGTTTACTGAATGCTGTGCTGCTGCAATAGCTGAACCCAGTTTTACCGAGTTCAAAAGCTCTTAATTTTTTAAATTGCTTTATGTAATTCTGCTGCTGATTTATAGCTTCACCCAAATGAACAGTATAACTGTGGGGTCTTGGCTTCATGCAGCAGCTCTTCTTGGACTGAACCCTGGTTTGATATCTGAGTTAAATGCTGGGCCCCAAAAGGCAGCAGTGCTCTGTGCCCTGCTCAGCCAGCACGGTGCCCTCGGCTCGATGAAGGGTGCTGAGACAACAGTGTCCTGTATTTGTCACTGCCCCTCGTGCTTGGCACCCAGCCTGCCCAAAATCCCCCCCATTTACTGCTGCAGACTGAAGAGCTCCTGCATGAACCCCAAACCCCACGCTGCAGCCTCCCTGCCTGTGCAAGCCCCGTGCTGTCAGTGTGAGCAGCTGCCCGCCGCCTTTGCCAGGCCCGCTCTAACCTGCATTTCCCCTGTGAAATGCCAGACTCTGCTAACAGCCACTCTGTGCACCTGCCAGCGACCTGCCCGCCCCGCGGACCCGGCATCGCCCCTGGCGCCGCGGAGGAGACGGAAGAGGAGGTGTCGGCGAGCGGGGTTGTCTGACACGGGTTTGCAGCTATAGTCTGATAAAAGGAGAGGGGCTGAGCGGGCTTGGGGGAAAGCCTGGCGAGGGTAAACCCTACGAGGTAACGTGCCACGTGTGTTTTCTCCTCCTGTGTCTGTCCCTGCGCGCTCAGTACCAGCAGGACCTGGTGGTGCTGCAGGACAAGCTCCGCATCTCCAACAAGAAGCTGGAGGAATACGAGACTCGCTTCAAATGCCAGGAGGAGACCACGCAGAAGCTGGTGCTGGAGTACCAGGCCAGGCTGGAGGAGAGCGAGGAGCGGCTCCGGAGGCAGCAGGAGGATAAGGAGATCCAGATGAAGGGCATCATCAGCAGGTACAGGGAGATGGGAGTGCTGGGCATGGCAGTAAGGCAGGGCAGCCTGCCTGGCATTAGAGCTCACCCCTTCTCAGGAGAATCAGGATTCTTTGGAGGTGCAGGCAGGCTTCACATACGGGTTTTCCCCTCGGTCTTACCTGGGACAAGGAAACCCCGATGTTTTCATGATGCACAAGGGCAGAACTTCAGGAGGGGAGAGTTTGGAGGCTCTGGCAGGCTTGTTCTGTTCATATAGCTATGGCTCTCATCACCATCTCTTACCTGTAACTCTAAATCCTTTTCTCCCACCCAGTGGGAAGTGGTTTACACTGGTCCAGGGCTGTCTCAGTGCAGCAGGTTTCACCTTTACCTGAGCCAAGCCCACTTAGTGCTTTTAGTCAGCCCTCACTACTGGGTCAGCCTTTGCTGTGCTGTCAGTTCAGCTTTGGGGCACCCTGCTAGAAAGAGCTCCAGGGAAGAGTAAGAGCCAAGAAAAAAGGCTTGGTTTGTGGGTAAGAGGAGGCAGAGTGTAATACCTGGGTTTAGCAGAGCCCAGCCAATGTAATTTTTTCTTGTGTGCTCGGCTCCCAGACTGATGTCGGTTGAGGAGGAGTTAAAGAAGGACCACGCTGAAATGCAGGCTGCTGTGGATTCCAAGCAGAAGATTATTGATGCACAGGTGAGTGCCCCGTGCCAAAGGCTGCTGCAGTTTGCAGGGTGGGTTTGCCAGCACACAGTCCCCCCTGCAGCAGTGCCAGCCCACGGTGAGGCCATGTGGGTGAGTCAGCACCGAGCTGCAGGCAGGGCCAGGGCAGCTGCAGCAGGACACAGTGACTGTCACAGCTGTGTGCAGCCTTGGAGCGTGGCACAGAGGCCGTGGGGTGGCAGTCTGGGGAGGGATCGTGCCCACAACTTAGTCAGTGAAAGGACAACTTAGTCAGTGACAGGATCACATCCCCTGGAGCATTGCTTGGTGTGCTTCATGTCCCAGTAATGCCTGGATCATCAGAACCCGGACACAAGGAACACACAGCCTGCCCACTGTCAAGCCAACATGTTTTTTCAGCCTTTGGATTGTGATTTGCAGGATTAGGAAGCTCAGTACTGCAATCAGTTACAGTGGAAGAGGAGCATCACATGATGGATGCAAAACACTCTGCTTGGAAAAGAATATAAAAATACAGCCCATAAACTTCTAGGTTGTCTAACAGAGACCACCATGTCCTCACCAACCAGGGCCTCCCTACAGCTTGTGGCTTAGAAGTGATAGTATATTCTGGCCTTACATTTAACAGCCCTATTGATCACTGCTCAGGGCTAATTCACTGTATGGCTAATTTAAAAGGAGACAGTAGTAACTTTGTAAAAAACCCACAGCTTTTATGGGGAGGAATTTGTTCTGCTAAATCATCCATTCTGTTCTGTTCCACACTCCAGAAGAGCCGAGCAGACCCTGGGTGTCCCTAAGGTGCCAGTGGTGGTACCTGCAGCCTCCCAGCAGCTCTGGGACCATCTCCTGTCCCCTGCACCTCGGCGGGGGGGGGGGTACATGTGAGGTTCTGACCATGCCCCTGCACGCTCTCTGCTCCTCTCTTTCGGTCACCTCAGGCTGTACATGTGTTGGACATGTTCATTGCTGGATTTTCAGAGTTACACACAAGCAACTGCTGTGTCCCTGAGCTGGTTCTGTTCCTCTGCTCGTGGCAGTCACAGGAAGATGACATTTGTTCAGTGTCACAAAGAACAGGAATGGTAGAATCAGGCTGCAACATGCAAGCTCTTGCTCCCATCCTTACAATGCTATAATCGGTGAGAGCTGCCATCAAAGACAGCCTGGGAGGCTACAAGTCATTTAAACTATTAATTTATACTAATTAAATACTGACAGGAATAACTGTCTTGGGAGAGTTTGGGTTTAGAAATGGAATCCTACCATCTTTTGTAACAGCTGAGTTAGAACAAACAGTACAGTGTATAACTGAATAATTAGAGCAACTGTGTTACCTCCATTTTCATCAGGATCCTGAAATAAATGTAGCCCACGCTGCACAGGCAGGGGATATTTGTAGCCCTGCGGATTTCAAAAAGTGCTGTGCAGCACTTAAAACCCCCTGCCCAGGAATGCCAGAGAGAAAGGTCCTGGTCCAAAAAGCTTCTGGGTCACTGTCTTGGGCTGGCACCCCAGAGGGACAGGGCTCGTTCCTTTCCACTGACCGTGCCCTCTGCCCTTTGCTTGCAGGAGAAACGCATTGCTTCCCTGGATGCTGCCAACGCACGGCTAATGAGTGCCCTTACTCAGCTGAAAGAGAGGTACAGCATGCAGACACGTAATGGGATCTCCCCCACAAACCCAACTAAATTGCAGATTACAGAGAATGGAGAATTCAGAAACAGCAGTAATTGTTAACGCGCGGAGGGCGCTGCCGCAGGAGAGGCCTGGCCGGAGGGACCGTGCGCAGCAGGCGTGAGCCGCGGCTTCAGAGAACGGCTGCTCCCCGAGCACCAGCTCCTTACTGCGGACGGCGCCGACTGACCCTGCTGGGAGATGTCCTGCCAGCACTTTGAGGGACGGGAATGTCGAGTGTGAGATGAGTGGCATAAGGAAATAACATATATTTGAGAATCGCTGTCACTGTTGGATTTGAGTCAGTGTTTAATGTTCAAACAGAAGTAACCTTTTCCTTCTAAACTGCCCAAAGGATATGCCTCACCCCTCCCAGCAAGGAGTAACGTCCTTGTCATGCAGTAAGCGAAATAAAGGGAGCTGGGCAGAGCCTGCAGCAGGCAGGGGCCCAGTAAGTCCAGTTCAAGTGTGGATGTAGCGTCCGAGGGACGGCAGCAAAGCCTGGCCCGCTCCTCCTGTGACTCCCCCCGGGGCACAGCCCTCCCAAAATGAACCCCAGCCGAGCCCAGCATCCTTCCTGGGAGCTTTTGTGAGGCCGCTGACTTTCACAGCATCCACAGGGCTTTTATGCAGCTAATTAGTGTTTAATTAACTCCGCCCATCCAGGGAGCACAGCGCAGACGGAAGGGCAGGGCGGTGCGGTGGCCAAAGGGGTGCTGTGTGGGGAGCCCCGGTGGCAGGGGGGCAGGACTGGTGCTGCTGGGGGTCCCTGGGCAGCCCAGGGGCACAGAGCAAGGCCAAGGCTGTGGCACAGGAGTGGAGGGAGGAGCTGGCACCTGGTGAATGGCAACTCGATTCCTTTGGACAGCTTCTGCTCTCTCACAAATAAAGGGGAAGAGTTTTGTAAGCAATAGCCCCAGGCATTGTCCCACGCACACTTCCTGCCACAGAATAAAGTGAATGTTGCCTGAGCTTGGTCCCTGAGCTGTGATTGAGGGACAGGGGCTGGATTTGCTGGTGCCTGTTGTGGTAGAGGGGGAGCGAGGGGGCTATGTGGAGTGGCAGCTTCCTGCTTGATCAAGGGTTCATTGTGGGGATGGAATGCTCTGTGCTGAGAGTTTTACTATTTCTGGGGAGAAAAACAGACAAAGAAACAAGAAAAAGCCCTGAAGAACCATGAAGATCGGTAATTGTATTTCTTTTCTTTCACAGTATGCATTAGAAAAAAAAAGATCCCATTTTCTGGAATACTGTCCTCTTTAAATTGGGAATGAGCACTGCATGGAAATTAACCGGCTTGAAGAATGTAAAACATGGTCATAAGGGAGTAACCACCAAGAACAGCAGCCACCACCGAAAGGCCCCTTGTCAGGAGCACTGTGCAGGCATAAGCCAGGATTAGACTTTCCCAGCTTCGGCACAGACACGTTGAGCTCAGCTGGGGCGCCCCTTCACGGGGGCTGTGCCGCTGACCTGCCGCCACGGTGTGCTCGTGGGTTCTTGCAGTTAGCCCTTCACAAGTCCCACTCTCAGAGCAGGTCCCTCGTACCGAGAGCCAGAGGTTTCTCTGAGACACGGACAGTGTACAGTGTACAGGACATCTGCCTATGCTCCCTCTAAAGGTTAACACACTGCTCAACGCCTGTCCTAGCTCCTGCTGCCATGTGTAAATGTACAGCCCAAGGGACTAGGACGTTCCCTGAGCTCTGCTCTGCTTAGGTACCGTCTCCAGCCTCACACTTCCCAGGCTGCCTGAGCAGGACACTTTGCCAGTAATCTCTGCATTGCCGTGCTGCCCCACAGCCGTAAGGCTCCTTAACAGCATTCTTCCTCATGCAATCGTTTGCAAAATTTAAGATGCTCTTTTTCCTACACGTTTTTCTGGTCCCTGGAAGCCCTGGGCCAAGCCCAGGAGGAGCGAACGTGTTGCACTGAGGTCTCCACATCCCGCCAACACCTGCCGAGGGGTGCAGCACACAGCAGACCCCAAACGGAGCTCCTCAGAGCAATGTCATAACTCAGTACTTATGGCAAGTACAGTCACCTTTGAATTTTGGAGACTAGCACAGATGGCTTTGAAGAACCTCACAAATCTGACAAGGTTACAACTGGAGAAAGACCCAGACAGGTTAGGAATATACAGGGTACTGTGAATCGTTTGGTACGTAGATTTACACCTGCCACTGTCTCAGAGTCAAATACGTAAGAACCCTGAAAAAAAAAGACTCTTTTAAATGCTTTTGCCCTAAGATGCCTGTTTAGAGCTGATTGTTTTGAATTCTAAGTATTTGTGTTGCGAGAGACTGGAGTTTTTCAAGACAGAAGTGACATAGAGGAATGGAAACGCTAACAGGGCATGGGGCGGGCGCCCCACCAGCGACGTTTCCATTCATACATGGAAGTAATTTTGGGATGCAGTCAGTGCTCTCCGTAAGAGCTGGAAAAAGAAACACCCACAAGCCAATTGTTTAGTGCTGAAGCTAAGCACAGTACATCTTAATCTTCTCCTCAACCACAAGCCAAGGCACTGCTCCCTCCCCACCCCGATCTGTCACAAACTCCTGGTTCCCCTCAAACTTGCAAATTTCTGAACACATTGTTCTGCTGAAATAGCAGGAATGCTTAAATCCTTCCACAGCCAGTTATTAAAATCTTAAAAGTTCCAGTGCCAACACCTTCTGGAGTTGATGCTTAGTTTCCCAAGCCAGTACAAAAAGAAATTTAAATCAGGATGAAGTCTCGTTACAGTAAAGATTCCCCCCTGTTTTTCCCTGTTTCCTTTTCCTGCAACTGTCAACAACTGGACCTAACCATGACTCTCCCCTATAAAGGTTTGGGGGCAGGTGTTCAGGCCCAGGCTCAGTTCTGTTCCTTCAGTTTGTGTTTCTGTTATTTATAAGCTGTACATTTCTCTGTGTGTGTGTGTGTGTGTGTGTGTGTGTGTGTGTGAGTGCAGGAGCCCCGCGTGTTCCCTGCCATGGCCTCGGAGCTGGTACCTGGCATAGCAATACCTGGATCCTGAGAGGTGCTGCAGCACCAGAGCAAACCACGCTGTCCCCAAGGTTTTGTGAGCGGCTCCATTTCCTTCCTGGTTCTTGCGCTTTCTACAGTGAGAGGCTGTTCTAGTGCAAACTCGTCAAAGTGTAAACAAAGCAAAAACACTCCAATTTTTATCTTAATACAAGTCTTAATATTTTTTTGTAAATGTTCTCAGTGTTTACTGTACCGTATCTATCTCACTAACAGTTGTATATAGTAACTTACTCCTGGTGCTGCTTATTCGGTCGGGATTTGGCTGTATCTCACTGCTGTGTTGGAGAGGTGGGCTCAGGCTGCCAAATCCGGATCCAGACCCGTGTTCTGATTCCAGCCTCCTCCCCTGGGGATCTGAGGGAAGGGAGCAAAGCCATGGATCCAGATTTGTGGTGGGCCCACCTCAAAGATTCTGTTTTTAGAGTTTTGATTTGTTAAACTGTAGTGAACGCTCCTGAAAAAAAGAGCGGGTTTGTGTGAAGGGGGATGAAGGAGACTGACGGGTATCCCAAAGTCTCTGTGGACTGTAAGTATAATCATTTGGGACAGGCATTATGGCTTCAGTGCCAAAAGATGGGAGGGAGCCCAGTCCTTCCCCATGCCAACTAATACTACAGTGTAGTCACCAGCCCCTTCTGCACCAGTTTAAGCAAATCCTGCCGCCATCCAAAGAGTCCAGTGTCACTTTGCATTGTCATTTGAGTCTGGTTGGTTTTGTTTTCTGCTTTCGCAGCTGTAAAGCACTGATTGCACTGTGACAACACGTGGAACCCTCTGGTCTGGGAGCCAGTCCCAGAGGTTGCTGCAAGGTTGCAGGACACAGGTTCTGCTCCTATGAATACTCCTAAAGGGCAAAGGGACTTGCTGGACCTCAGTGAGGTGTCACAGGCTCTCCTAGGAAAGCAATCAGCAAGGAATCAATCATTCCCAAAGTTTAGATAGCTCATAAGCTTTTTCCTGTTCCTAATGTCCACACCCAGATGGAACAGAAAATGTGCTGAGGTCTGTTCTGTGGTGGACAAGGAGAGAGAGGATTTCCAGTCACAGACAGCAGATGCATTGATGTGTTCAGCCAGGACAGCCACGGGCTGTGGCCCAGGGGTCTGATCTGAAAGGGGCTCATTTCCCCAGCAATCCCAGGGCAGGGGGAGCAGCCTTGGGCCGAGTGGCAGCAGCCTGTGAGCAGTGGGTGCAGCAGCTCCACCAAGGTCCCTGCCCTGTCCCTCACACAGCTCTGCCTGGATGGTACAAAACAAAAGTCCAAAGGGAACACTTGTGGCACTGTTCCTAGTGGACACTCCGTCCTTCCCACCTGCAGTGACTGCTGGGGTCACTTCCTCCCAAAGGTTTGTGTTAAAAGAATCCAGGCTGGCCAGGACTGGGAGCTGGTGTGGGGCAGAGCCACGGCCTCAGGGCCACCAGGAGCTCCCTTCAGTGGCCACAGGAAGGGACAGTCCCTGCCCATCCCCAGCCGTCTCTGAGCCTCAGGGCCGTTTCAGAGGAGACTGCTCAGCCAGAAGGCTCAGACAGTGGCACTGCCCTGCTCTGACCCCACACAGACAAACTGCTGCCTTCTCCTTCTCCCTTGGGGAAAATCACCCATGGGGGAGCGGGAGGAGAACAGCAGCAGGAGAACATGCAGCTCATGGGCTGTCCAAACCAAATCCAATCCTGAGGGTGTTGCACAACATCCAGAAACAACCATGCTTCTGAAAAGGGTGTCACGTTCAAGCATTGACTTTCACAGATCACCTGAGCTGTGACATTGCTGTAAATGCCATGTGGCTCTGCATCAGCTACCAGTACCCCAGAGTGCAGCCTCCATGTTCACATATTCCTTTATCATACATCACTGTGTCTTAAGATATACCTCTCTCTGTATATCTGCTTAGGCTGATACTTGTTCCTGATAAGCAGTCGCTATGTTTTATATCCTCTTATAAAGAAAAACAAATCTTTTTTTGTAAGTATGTTTAAAAAACAAAAATGCAAAGTGGAAGTGTTTGCTGAATCTCCTTCAGCTCCTTTTAAACTATGTAATAATGTACAGAGAAAGTTGTTGGTGTTCAAAGAAATGATGTGGCTGTGCAATTTATGTACATTTGCAATTAGAAATATTAAAGATTTATTTAGATATTTTACATAAGTGCTCCAGCACCTCTACTCAGTCATTTCCAGCTTTTAGAGCATCCTGGCACATGCCACATGCACACACAAACCTGTCTTATCTGCCTCCCCAAAGAGATCACTGAAATTTGCTCCCAGTAGAATTTCAGCTATGACTCCACCACTTTCCCTTCACTTGCTTGGGGGGGTCTGACAGCCAGGCCTGCTTCTGTCCCCACCAGTCCTTACAAACCACGCTTCTGCTTCCAGTAAAAGTAGCAGAAAACTTGGAGGAAAGTCATTAAAACCCTGGGCAGCATCAGCACCTCTGCTTCATTAACATAATCATAATTAGCTCCTCCGGGAGAGGTGGAAGTCAGGCTGGCTGCATCGAAATGAGTCGGGATGTGGAGAGCACCTGTGGCTATTGCTGTGCTCAGCAGTGCTGGAGCCGGGCTGGGCACTGGGCTCCTCCTTTTCCTGTCAGGAACCGACCTCTGCCCAGGGAGGGAAGCCAAAACCCACCCAGGCCAAAATCCTCTCTCAGGGCTCTGCCATCCCCCTCAACACTGTTGATTTTGAAGGCTGAGAGAAAGAAAAATGCGGCCCTGGCAACACAGAACCTCCGAGAACGCTGCAAGGAGGGATTAGTGAAAACCACCTTGACTTGAATAAAACCTCCTTAGCGGCTGTTCAGCTTCATTAGAGCAGAGCTGAATTCTCAGCCAAAAACCCCCAGAACGTCTCAGTGCTCCTGACAGCTCTCAGCATCTGCGGCTCCGCAGCCCGGCTGCAGCCGCTCCCGTGGGCCCCGGCGGACGGGCAGCGCCGGGAGGAGAGAGACTCGAATTGCAGATCAGCAGCCAGAGCAGCCACGGGAATCCGGGCTGGGAGGCTGGGGAGTGCCGAGGTGTTTGCTTGAGGTTTTTAATCTGGAGAGTCATTTTAGCACAAGATTCATCAGCAATAATGATGTTCCAGTAATTACACCCTTACAAGTACAGGGTTTGTTCTGAGTTCAGTGAGAGTCACTGGCCCCTGAGCTGCTCCTGGTGCCAGGCAGCACAGCACCTTCTCCAGCACAGCCCAGGCAGCATCTCGGGCAAGGCTGAGGTGGTCCCACTCCATTGTCCCAGCTAAGCCCAGCAGCAACTGGGAGATGTCAGAACTGGGCATCTTCAAAACACAAGAATCCTGCCCACCACAACTGAGGACAGTGACAGCCAGAACAGTGGCCACTGACAGCTGAGGAAGGGACAGCATTAAGCCAATACTTGCCAAGCTGGGGCTGTAAGAGCACAGAAGAGCCTGTTTGTTTTTTCAGTGGGAGGAAGGCAGGGAGGTGCAGAGATGAGGCTCATACCTAGCGAGGGAAGGAACAGGAACAGCTTGTGTTGGCTCCTCCAGTAACAGTCTCTGCTCTGCTCCTGACAAGCATCTTTCCCTCACAGCTTCCCAAGCCCTTCACAAGCAGTCAGCTCCCACTCCACTGCAGTGGGTGAACGTCAGCATCCTTATTTTCACAACAGGGACGTGCAGTAGGAGCACAACTTTCCCAAGGCCTCCCAAAAGCTACAAAAGCCAAACAGCTGATTTTCCTTCCGCCCCCACCACCTTCTGCGTGCAGCCATCCCACACACAGCAGCCCAGGCTCCTGAGCAAACATCCTCTGGAGAAGTAATTCAAAGCCAGGCAGTAAACAAACCTCCAAAGCCTTGGCCCCAGAGACGGGAGCGCAGCCGCTCCCTGCCGGAGAGTCAATAACGACAGGAGAGCAGAAAGGAAGGAGCTGCAAGAACAAGAGTCATTAGTGGAAACTTGTTGTTTGTGCTAATTAGATCATTATCTGGAAACTGCTATTGATGTTGCTATTTTAGCTCCTGCTGCTGTTCACAACTTTATTTTATCCACATCTATTGACTGCCCACGCTCGTCCACATCCTGCAGAAAGGGCCGGCAGTGCCGCCCACAGCCGGGCCAGGATGGAGATGGTTTGTGTCCCCTGCCAGGCAGCACCTCCTTCCCCACCTCAGCACTGCAGGGTCCTGAGACACTCAGGAAAAATGTTTCCCAGCTTGTCACAATGTGCCCTGAGCTATTATTGATCTTAGTCAGTGGATGTGTTACTTGGTTATTAAGTGAGAGGGAGAGAGAAGGACTTGGACACCGATAGGATTTCTGCCATTTCCAACCTGACAGCCAGCACAGCCCCTCAGCACGTAAATTATGCTGATGCAGGCCCCGTACATGATCAGCTTTCCCCATTGGTGGTATGAGCCATAACTGAATAACCTCAACCATTTGATTTTTGTGCTATATCATCAAGGAGTGAAGCCTGAATAACAGAGCTCCCAAGCTGATTGACTTTGATTTATTACAGTCACTAACTATTCCTCCTCCTGAAAGCCACAGTGCCTCCTCACCCCCCTGAGTGAGAAGAGCTGTGTGCTGGGGGACCTGGGCTGATGGGAGGACAAACATGAGGCTCAGCAAACCACACAGCAGGGAGCAGGTTTGCCTCCAAAACTCTCATTCTCCCTTCCTCCAGCTTGTTCACCAATAGATCTGAACCTTACCTGCAGAAGGGCTTTTGTATTTCCACTGATGAGGCAAAGGAAGAGGGAAAATTGCATCACATCACCACAACAGGTCTTTTACTGCAATTTCATACCACTTTCACACTACACCTGCAGTAAATTCAGCAATGACACAAGTGAACTTAATTCTGCCATCAGAACTGCAAAAAACCCATTAGTCTCCCACAGAGGCAGCTGAGGCAGAGGGCAGGGGACATGGTGTGGGGACACTGCCCCATTCCCGGGCTATTCCTGAGCACACCCAATGTGCCACATGCCCCCTGGCACTCAGGCTGGTGACAACAGGCAGGCAGAGCACTGTGCCCTCCCGCATCCCTTGCTGCCAGGAGCAGCCAGGAGCACTCACTCCCGCTCCCTGACATTTGCTGTATCTGTGACAGCGCTGAGGAACGGGAGTAGCGGGAAGCGTCAGCAGTGGCGGAGGTGCGAAGCCAGGCTGCCTTCGGCCGTGCCGCGGAGCCGCCAGCGCTCCCTCGCTGAGCTCGGCTTAACACACTGCCACACCCCGCCACTGCACTGCGAACAGAAACGCGCTCGAATAAATCACCTCTAAGTTAAAAGCAGCCATTAGCTATTAGCAAACACCGCAGGCCTGTGGGCCAGGGTAATTCAATGTGATATGCTTGGGCATGCAAGGTAATAGGTTCCAGCTGAATACCATGTGATACAATCTCTTCAATGGGAGGTTAAATGAGGCTGAGACAGAGACCAGATGGATTTATCTGGGTAGCGCTGATGATTTTTTGTGTGTGTGCTTAAGGTGAAGTGAAGGTAAGTAAGGCAGAAATAATCGGAGAGAAAAGCACGAGCTGGGCTGCGTGCGGTTGGGAAGGGATAGCGGGAGCTCGGGACCTCATCCTGCTGGAACAAACCAAGCGAGCCGGAGGATGCTCTCAAGGCAGTACAGATGGGAACAGCCAGAGAGAAATAAATACTTTATCAATTTCCCCTTATGGAGGAACAACCAGAGGGCAGAACGAGACAAGTGGAGCGTAGCTGGGCAGATGTAGACACCTCACTGCTATTTCAGCAGGAATTTGGAGCACAAACACCATCTTTCATCCACCCAGGACATCTGCGGCGGGCAAGGGGACAGAGCCAGCGCGCTCCCTCAGGCTGAGGTGTGGCTGCAGTGCCCGTCAGTGTGGCCAAAGGAGGGGCAGCTCCATGAGCAGAGTCAGTACCTAAGAAAATCAAGTGCTCAGCTTTTGCTCGGAGCAGGTTGTTCTTGCTCAGGCAGGCCACAAGGAGCTGTGGGACCCCTGTGAGGCACAGCCAGGTGTCTGCAGAGGCAGCAGGACCTCTGAGACAGCAGAGGAAATCCCTCACTATGTGAGGGTGGGCAGGCCCTGGCACAGGGTGCCCAGAGCAGCTGCGGCTGCCCCTGGATCCCTGGCAGTGTCCAAGGCCAGGCTGGACAGGGCTTGGAGAAACCTGGGATAGGGGAAAGTGTCCTTGCCCATGGCACAGAGTGTGATGAGATTCCCCCACAGCGAGCTATGCCATGTAGTGCTCCCTGTTCCAGAAGGTTCTGATCAACCTCCGCAACGACAGAGACGGGAGGTGGAACAAAGCACAAAGCAAAGCACGCACCAGCTCCTTCACACTCATCACCACCGGCCACTGACAGGCCTCAGTCCAGCACGATGAGGGGAAACCCTGGACATTGCCATGGAAATGCCCCCCCGTCACCCCGAGTGTGCACCGACAACCGCCAGGGCTCCGCGACCCCGGCCGCCGCTTCCCTCACGGCCCTGCCCCGCCCTCACGGCCCTGCCCCGCCCTCACGGCCCTGCCCCGCCCTCACGGCCCTGCCCCGCCCTCACGGCCCTGCCCCGCCCTCACGGCCCTGCCCCGCCCTCACGGCCCTGCCCCGCCCTCACGGCCCCGCCGCCAGGAAGATTCTGGAAACGCCGGGCTGTGCCCGAGCCCGGGATCCTCCCGGGAGCCCATGGGGCTCCATCGGGCGGATCTGACCGAGGAGTCACCCCACGGTTCTGCTCCGTGAAACCGAAGGGCATCCCAGGCACCGGACCCCATTCCGTCCCTGCAGAAGCGCTGAGCAGAGTGGGGCTGGCCGGCCTTCATTATCGGACAACCCCAGCACAGCCTTCGGGGATTCCCACATAAAGTAATGCAGGAGCTACACCCCGGTCACCCCAAAATCCCCTCCTGACCGAGCATCCAGGACAACGAAGAGTGCACTTACTCCGCCAGGCTGGGGCTGGAGCGCGACGAGATCCCCTCCTCATCGCCGGGGCTCCGAACGCCGTCCCGTGCCCTCCTGAGGGCCCTGAGGGCACAGCCCGTACCCAGCAGACCCTGCCCGCACCGGGGCTCGCGCTGAGGGCACCAGCCGGGTACAGCTGCGCTGGGCTCTCCCAGCTGGTCATTAACTCTGAGCTCTCCCAGCTGCTCATTAACGCTGGGGTCCCCAGCTGGTCATTAACTCTGTAATTAGCGAGCACCTGCCCCGGCCGTCCTTCCAAGGAAACGGCCACAGGTGCGCTCAGGCGGCGGGGTCGGTGTGGGGTCTGTGCAGAGCTCCAGAGCGCTCGGCAGGGACGGGGGTGTGGGACAGGGGACAAGGAGTGCCCAGAGCCCAGGGCAGGTTTTAGGGGCCTTACCTGCAACAGCCCGATGCAGAGAAAAAACACAAATGCAACAAGGAATTACTGAGCCAGTCTGGGCACATTCAGGCTGCACACAAGGCTGCAGGGAAGAGGATTGAAATTCTGGACTCAATTGCCTCAAATTTTTGTTAGATGTTATTTTATTCTGATTTCTACTCAAGGATACCAGACCTGGTGTGTCTGATAACAAGGAAGATTTCACTGGTATACAATATTCATATCATATATGTAATAAATAGAATCATGAGTGCAGTGCTGTGGTATTCTCTGAAGAGAATATATACAAAAGTGCTGTTAAAAATCCACCGCCTTTCCTGTATTGTTTCTGTAGCTAGAGAGGTACCTCAGGATTAACAGATTATCAGTGCATTAGCATTCATATCCTGGATAAAGTGTCTCTGGTCATTTGCATGGGCACAGACTGGTAACTTAAAGGCTCTATGCAATTGAATGCTAAATAATATTCAGAGGAAATTGAATTAGACAGGAGGGAAGAGAAATGTGACTGCCATTAAATCTCTAAAGTACATTCCCAGTTTATTCCCCCCCCCCCCCGAGAATAAGATAGCATTCAATTTTCCAATTATATAAATACATGAACAGTGGATTACTAGAGGCAGATAATTGAATATTTTGACTATTCTACAAGGGACCTTTCATATTTGAAGTGGGAGATGAATAAAGTATGCAGCATCAGCCTGTGGATGCACGAGCTATAAAAACCTCTATTAGATCCAGAGAGTATAAAGGTCTCCCATAGAGAGAGAGATCTTATCAGTGTTCAATATACAATAGTTAATTTATTCCACTGATATCAGGGTGAGTTCTACAATTGCAAAACCGGGATATTTCAGGCCACACATCGTAGTACTTCAAAGGTGCAGGCAAAGGCATTCGCAGTCATAGCATTTCAAATCCGACTCCTCTGTAACTCTGTCTTTACAGGACATCAATCATGAGATGAGAGGAACTGTAAGCTATTTTCCAGTAACACACTGCCAATCGCAAGACAAATGTCAGATGTCACAAAAGGAGAAGTAACCATTTTTCAACCTGTAAATGTCTTCAAATATATTACAATGAAAGTGTGAAAAAAATGACCCTTTCAGCTTCATTTGTTCTGACAGGTGCCAGACTTTGGAGTTCTGCATTTTATCTTCATACTGCAATAATCTTTATGACATTTGAACAAGGCTGAGGGCAGTGGCATTAGTTAGTCTACAATTGTCCTCTTATGTACAATACATAAAATTTCAAAGTCTGGCTGTGGAACTAAAAAAGATCATCTACTACTATTTTATTTGTGTTACAGGAAAAGGTAAAGAGAAGGGATGCCCACATCTGAGATTAACACATGCTGGGGACTAGTTTTGTGTGGGCTCAGCCTGACTCCTGCATTGCATTGCCGTGCTGCTATTGCCAGTTGGGAAAAACACATGCTGCTTAAAACTGAAATCAGGAAAAAAACTCTACAAAACTCTTCAGTTTCCCTGAACTGAAAACTCACTTGATGCACCATGTGTGCATTTAGTCCCTGACTTGAAACAGGTGGACTCCCCCTCAGTGACACAGCATGTTTTGGGGGCACCAGCCACTGGAACATTTTGACATGGAGCTCAGGGAATGTTCTCCAACCCAAAGCTCAGTGCCTATCTTACAGCTTTGCCATTTCTGATAGCATGGGGGACACTAAAACATAAGCCAAGTCATTAACATTAAAGAGTAGAACAAAGGAGGAAAATCAAGCTCAGATGTAGCCGTTCATTGTTGTAATAAATGGGAGACCACAAAGAATTTCACTCAACACCCCTGAAGTTCCAAGTTATTCCTGTCCTTCCAGCCAGTCTCATGTTCTGCTTAGCCCTCACAAGAAGTGTGAGATCATGGAAGTCATGGTTCATTTCCTGGATAATCAAACCCCTCTGTCCAACTCCAGCAGTACAGCCCAGTAGTTCTGCCACAACATCCTTAGATCTAATTTGTACAGAGTTACACGGTTATTTAAGGAAAAAATTAAGAATATGAGCAAAGACACAAAGAAGATCTGCTCTAGATGTTACTGCAGGTCTCAAGAGGGTAACAAGCATGCAAAAGACAAAAAATGAGCAAACCTAGAATACAGTTAGTTTAGGCTAAAGTCAGTGACAGGGTTGGTTCCACTGGAATTTAGATGACCTCTTAGGCCTTTACACTGTACAGCTTTCTGCAGAAGCAGTGCTGAATCCCTGAAGACAAAACCACCACTTGATTCACCAAATTTGACTTAAGAAAGTAAATCTCTTTCTGTGAATAAGTGTGAGCTTATTGGTTCTGTGGAAGCAAAAGGATAAACAGTTTTAGTTCTTCTTTAAAAAACTAACAGTACTTGTCATGGCAAAGACATGTACAAAGAAGTAGAAGCCAAAATATTATTTCAGTGCTTTAAGACTGACTTTAAAAAATAAGTACACAGATATTGACCAAATCTGTATTGATTCCAACACCTACAGTCCAAGCCATGGAAAGAAGAGAGTCAAGGCCTGAAGTCTGACCACAAGTGCAATTTCAGATTTCAGTTCTCCAGTCTGGTATTTGTGACTGCAGTTCCTTCCTTGGTTGCTGTGACATGTCCTGTGCACACAAAGCCATGTAATTCCTCAGTCAGTGCAGCCAATCCCATGATGCTGGTTATCATCCCCTGTGGGTTGGTCCTTTTCCACACACTCAGGATGAATGCAGAGTTTGTCACGGGATGTGCACAGTAAATCCCACAGAGAGGTGAAGAAATAGCCATTGCCAGAGTCATTATTTGAAAACGGGAGGTTGCAGTAGACTTTTTGAAAAGCATAAATAAAAAAAATACAGCTGAAAATAAATAGTTGTCACTGTGAAATGAAGGGATTCCATCGCCAGTCTCTCTCCAGCAGCAGCCGTGCCTGGCTGGGGATTAACTCCCGGTTCTGTCCCGGCACATGAGCGCCCGCAGCTGATGCGATGATTTCTGCAGCCGGAGCACCTGGTGGCCGTGGGGCCGCGCGGGGCCGGGGCCGGGCGCGGTGCCCGTGGCCCGCAGAGCCCCGCGGGGCTGGGCGAGCCCGCAGCCCCACACCAGGCGCTTCCCGTGCAGCGCGGCCAGGCGGCACTCGCACAGCTCGAGCAGCGACAGCACCTGCTTGTGCAGCGGCAGCGCCTTGTACTTCTTCTGGGCCAGGCAGAAGAAAGCTTCCACAAAGGCTTGCAGACACATTCCTGCAAGGAAAAGGGGCTCACGGGAGATTGGAGTGTGGCATTTCTAGCAGCCTGCATTCCTCGGGGATAATACTATCTCTTGTTTGTCATGGCAGCAGGGCCAAATGCGTGTGTGATGGGTGTAAATGCAAACAATCCTGCTAGCTCACATCTTTTCATTTAAATGGTAGCAATCCAGAATGCTCAGAAAGCAAAGAAATTGTCCTTCAAAGACCAAAAGCCAAGGTTTTATTTGTGTCACACTCATTGGGTGTTTCAGGGCAGGCTAAGCCCCAGGCTGGGTTACAGATGGCTGACATTCCCTATCACTGAGGCAGACTCTGGCTTTGCAGACCTCAGCCTGCAAAGTGGTACAGAGCAAAGTGGTACAGCAAGAACTCATTTTAGGATATCACACCATTAAACTGATGTAGTATGAGCCTTGATTTCTGCTGCCAAAATTATTAAGTTGAAACCAAATGAGACACACAGTAACATACTGAGCATCAAGGAAAACAGTCCAGCTGGAGAGAAAAACAAGTTTTTGTCGGCAGCTGAATGGAGTCTTTTAGAGACGGATGTGACCTAAAAGTTCACACCAGTGTGTTATTTCAGTCTGTAGCACTATGAAGGTAACCCCATTACCAAGTATCACCTTAGCAAGATATGAGTTTGTTTGAAGCACTACTTCCCTCCTACACAGCCTGTACCAGGTACAAACCCTTTTGAAGGTGAAGAGGCCATTTTTTCAGTCATACCCAGCAACTCCACAATAGTTGTTTCAGCGGAATGAAAAACAAACAGCTGAAGAGTGCAGTGCCAAAAAATGTCCCTGCTATAATACAACTGCTCTACCCCTTCCCACACAAAAGTCCCCTGCAGAAGCCCCGTGCTGCAGGGGAGACTCTTCAGCTGCTGTTCGATCACATCTCACTAATAGCACATTACCAGAGCCAAGGGGAAGAGGAGCTGAGTATTAACACTAATTATTATATTTAAAACCTTGATGTAATACCTACTCAAATTCTTAATTAAGAAGCCAGACCCCAATTGGTTGTGCAGAATGCCACAAGCTCTCCCAGTTTGAACATACACTTAAGAAGATTATTTTAAGACAAGATATTGAAAGGTTTGGGGTTTTTAACTGTGTTGGCTTATTGATGTTGTAGGAAAGGCACCTTTTCAAAATATGACAATTACATTCTGAAGTATAATTTCTCTCAACCAAGGCTGCAGCTGGGGTCGTTTACGATCTTGGCTGTAGAACAGCCTGCAAAGGAATTGTTGAGTTATCTGAAAGCAGCAGCTGCCAACTCAGTAAATTATTTTATCAGTCACGGTGAGCTGCAGGCAGGGAAAGCACCTCTGGTAACACACACACTTTCTCCCCAGAAGTGACACTCATGTGAAGCATATTATGGAAAAAGTTAGAAGCTGTTCTAGAACAACAGAATCATGCTTGTCTTGGTTACAGCTGGGAGTGGGCTGAACATGAAGCCAACAGAATCAGGTGGGCAGTTTGTGTTTGAACACCTAAAAGGCATCTGGTTCATTGACACCATACACAGATCTCTTCGTTTTTGAAAGCCTGAAGATTCAGTTGCAAATTTGTTATTTTTCCTGGTGAAATTCTACCAGCCAACCACAGAAGTGATTTATACCCACCCTGAAATGCTAAATGCAAATACTCAGATTTTATATAGCTGTGAAATTGAAGTGACCCTCACATACCTAAAATAATACTGCCCTGAAGGGTAACTGCCACGGCACCAACCAAGAGAATTGGTTGTGCATGTGCATGCCTCAGGTGTACATGGCTTCTTCCCATTTCTATCAATGTTTGAGGTGTACCTGAGCAACTAAAATTGAAACAAATAACCCCAAAAGTCAGATTTCACAGTTTTTGAATACAAACCTGGGTTACCTGATTCCTTGTGGTCAATGCCCATGCTGTTCCACCTCCTTGTGATATCAATATACAGGATATCTACAGCAGCCATTGAAAAATTGCTGTTACTCAGTTTGCAGTTCCTGTTAAAAAGAAACAAAATAAAGATGAGATTCTCATTACATCCAAACTCCCAAGTTAGGAAATATTCTGCAAGGGCAACTTGCAGGAGAAAAGTTTACCCATGTCATGTGTACAGAGCCACTGTAATGTGCTCAGTCTAATAAAACACACAGAGCAGAGAGCAAACAAACCAGCATTCATTAAATGCTCCTATCTGAATGGAACAGGCCCAAACCCAGAATATTTCAATTAAAAATATGACCCGACTGTTACACAGAGCTTTCTCCCAGGGTATTGCCAGTACTCTGAGGCTGTAAGAGATGGAATTAATTGGTACACTGCAAAAACCCACCACAAATCTGCACAGACTATCTGCACGAGGCAGGGTTTGCACAGAGAAATACCCTTTTATTTGTCTGCCTGATCCTGTTTGGAAAGGGCTGGAGCAAGCTTTCAGGCACAGCCTTGCTCCTCCATGCCTGAGCACCGACAGGATTTCCCCTGGTGGAATGGAACCTCTGTGGAGAGCAGCTCTGGGTGCAGCTGTGGTGTGGGGCTGGCACTTTGTGTGTCCGAGTGTGCAGTGTGGTGCTGACAGCCGTGGGAACAGCCCCATTTCCAGCATTTCCAGATGTCTGGCAGCCTGGCTGCCACCACTGCCTGTGCCAAAGAGCTGGCCAAAATTTCTTGCCAGAAAACAAACAAAAAAACCCAAAAAAACAAAACAAAAAAACACACACAAAAAAAAAAAAAAAAAAAACCACCCCCCCAAACTCGGCCAATTGAAGCAAATCTCACTCTTCAGTAACCTCAACAGAGCTCCCTTAAAATAGAGTAAGGCCCAAAACTTAGATCCCAGATACCCAAAACCTCCCAGGCAGCATCCAAGCAAGGACTAGAGATAGTCAGCGTTTCCCTTTTAGATACTTTTTTAGAATGAAGAAAACATAAAAGGAAAACAGATTTTGATGAGCCAGAATTTGGGTGGACAGTCTTTGCAAGCACCTGCCCACACACGAAATCCCACTCATGTGCCATTTTTTTCCTGAAAAATGATACAACACACAGAAACCTGACCTTCCTTCTGAAATGAACAGCAATGACAGCTCTTCAAAAAAGGGCCTTATAGCTGGCATAGATGCTCTGGGAGAAAATAAACAAAAATATCTGCCAGTATTAAAAAGTTTAATTTAACATGCATTAAGAAACTGAAAATGCCATTTCATTGAGCTATGGCAATTTATCTGAATATTCTTGAAAGAAAATGTTGGCATTTATTCTGTGTTCCTCTGACAAGTGCCAAAATAAGGCTGGATAAAACTACAAAAAATACAGAACTGGATGCAATCCTGTGCTGGTCTGTGGATAGAGCAGATGCCTTCAGACATTTTCTATATATCATCATTTGTATAAACCAAGTTGTTTTATATTCATTCCTGAATGCTAAATGCATCTGCATAGAAACAGGATCTGTGTTTTAAGAGTACATCTGCTGCTGCTGCTCATTTCTTTTGTCATAGTCAATGAAAGACAGAAAATGAGGCATTTGTACCATGACTAGAACAGATATAGCCATAAAAAACAATGAAAAAATCCTCCTAAATAAAAAGTATGTGAAAAAATAAATTGAGTTCCTTGACATTGCAAGGTGCAATTTCACAATGCAAATCCTCCCTGCACGGTGCATCAGGAACTGGCATTTGGGAATCCTTCCTGCAGCCTGGGGCGGCCAGCAGTGCCCCCACAGCCGACAGAATCACATCAAGTGACCCAATTTCAGTTGTCACTTCCTCACAAATGATATTTCCACCATTTACTGGGAACGTGACATGCTGACGAAGACGGCAAATTGTATCTGCCGAAGTATCAGTGATCTGCTGTCAAATAAAGACCCAACTTCCTCCCAGCCACACAGGGTCAGCTCTTCCAGGAGCTCGAACTGATGAAATGTGTTTGAGAACAGAACAGGCAGTGGCTCCTCGCTGGAAGGCATCCCACAGCCTGCGAGCTTGGGGTGTGGCATCCCACAGCCTGTGAGCTTGGGATGTGGCATCCCACAGCCTGCGAGCTTGGGGTGTGGCATCCCACAGCCTGCGAGCTTGGGGTGTGGCATCCCACAGCCTGCGAGCTTGGGGTGTGGCATCCCACAGCCTGCGAGCTGAGGGTGCCGCTGCCAGGGCCGCCTTTCCCACCGACCTTATGAAGGTGCGGAACCCCGTCGGGCCCAGCTTGGTGGTGCCTTTGACGCCGAGGAAGCGGATGAACAGTGCGGCCACCCTGTCCACGAGGCGCAGGTAGCTGAAGTGCCTGGCGTACTTGGGGAACACCTGCTTGAGGCACAGCGAGGGCAGCGCGGCCTCGGGGCTGGGGGCGGCGTCCGGCGGCTCCTCGCCCGCTCCCGGTGACCGCTCCGGACTCTGGCACCTGCAGCACAGAACACACGGGGTCAGCCTGGGAGGGAGCTCAGAGCCCATCTGAGCCTGCCATGGGCACACCTGACCTTGGGAGGGAGCTCAGAGCCCACCCTGCCACAGGGACACCTCAGAGCTCATCCCACCCAGCCCCTGCCATGGGCACAGCTCAGCCTGGGAGGGAGCTCAGAGCTCATCCTGCCACAGGGACACCTCAGCCTGTGCCAGGGCTGGGTGTGCCAACCTCAAGGACTCACTGGGGCTCTGGGGAAGGGACCAGGGATTCCCCATCTCCAGAGAACCCTGCCCAGCTTCCCTCCATTTGCTCCTCTGCTGTGGGATTTCCAGCAGGCCAGGGGAGGAGAAGAGAGCTGAGCTCTCTCTAAAGCTGCTCGTTAGAATTAATTGTTCTGACTGACACAGCTGAGTCAGGCAAATGAATGAAAGGTCAAATATAAGGTAATGCTTCTGTTGCCACACAGAAAAAAAGCAAAGCTTCATTTACATACTAATGTCTGACCTCAATACATTCGTTTCTCTAATTCTGCAGCTTATGAAAGATCACTCTTTAGAAAAGATCAACTGTAGTGCAGCTTTAAAAAAAAATTTAAATTTTAATAAAGCTTATGGAAATGATATCTAAGACTACTTATCTTTTATACATGATTACTAATTTATTAATGTTTCCTCGATCTGTGTTTCATTCCTTTCTTTCTGACCAGCCTTAATCTTTATGCAAATACAAGTTGCTAAGGGACAAACAAATTTGCAACTACTAATTAAAGGCTTCAAAATTTGCAGCATTTTGTACACTTGTATATAAAATTTAGCTGTCAAAATTCAGAGTAAAATGAGGTAAGAATCACAATATTAATATTTCTAAGAATGCTTACTTGATGTATTTTACATTTAGGGCATTGCTAGAAGTATAAATTAAGCAATTTCAGTATCAGCTTACAACTGCTTACCTAATAAAAGAAAATACTATGTTCTGGATTCTGAAGCTATAATTATTCCCTCAGCTGAGCCTCTATTCTCCAAGCAAGGACTATGTTAACATAGTTAAAAGCAGAGAATATTTTGCATGACAAATGTATCTACCCACCCATTTATCACCACAGAATATGGACGTCCCAAAGAACAGGTAAGTGTTTGTACCTGGAGCGTGTAGGAAGGAAATCTATTTGTGTGCTCATTCACAGAAATAAATCATTTAAGAAACTAAGGCCAAGCCAGAGCACTGTCTCTGCATTATCAACCATTCATGCATTTGCTTTTATGAACTAATCCCATTATTTTATTAACACTGAGACTTCCAGCACTCCCAGGATGTCATAGCAAGCAGTTTCATGGTTTGCCTGCATGTTGTGTGAGTAATCAGCTTTTGTTTTGTTCTGGCCACTCTGAGTGCCATTTGTAGAAAATGAATATTCATCCCCTCTCCACCCTCTGGCAAAGTAAAAAAACATCAATAGCACAAGAATTTCCACCTTTCAAAATAATAATATAGTTGCACAAGGATAGAAGTATTAAAAGAATGTTAAACCCACAGAGTAAGAGATTTTTGCCATTATGTTGGAATAATTATGGCTCTTACATAGAGTTTATTCAACACTTTGGAGAATGCTTTGAGGCAGGCAGAGCAGCCCCAGTGAAGAGTCCATATTTCAAAGAGCAGAATCAATCAAACATGAGGATTGATAATCACCACGGCGTTGGCAGACAACGAACTTCTGATCACACCAAATACATTTGGAAAACACAGCAGCTGTCCTGTCTCTGGGAAGCAGAAAATGCTGAAAGCAGAATTTCCATCTCTCTGAGAGCAAAAAACCCCAGTATCTCAGCTAAGGAAATAAATTGGGTAAATCACCTCAGTCAGACTTTAAACCTCACCTGCAGCTTCCAGGCCTGACAGTGATGTCCCTGCAGAAGGGTGAAGGGCACAGAGCACCCTGCTTGTTTTGGAGAGCTGGCAAACACATTTTAGGTGAATCCATGGGTAAAATGTATTCCATAGCTTTGCCATTGGAGTAAGAAACCCAAAATAATTGATGAGGCTGTTGGAAAAGAGAAGGCCAAGGCCCTGCAGCCTGCCAGCAGCCATCCCAGCAGCTCGGGGCTCTCGGCTCTGTCCCTGGAGTGCTGTTTGTCTGCCACAGCCATCAGCCCCCTTTCTGAGAAGGATGGTTCACTGCCTCTTCAGACTGATGGATTTATTATAAAAATAAACACTTCTCATTAAAGATTAAATAGCTTTTGGCAGAAAACAGAAGACTGGAAAGTTTGCTGCCTTCACACAGTGTTAATGAGTGTTTCCAAGATGTAGAAACTTGGCAGGGATCCTGCTCTGCTCCACACCAGGGACACAAAGCCAGGGATGAGAACATTACTGACATTTTCATTTCATATGCAGAGAAGTCTAGAGCTGTGGTTTGATCTCTATAGCCCTCCCTAATTCATAGTTTAAATAATTAAAGGAGAAATGCATCTGAGGAGTCTCAGGTGCTGGAAAAACCCAGCTATTTCCTAATTATTAATTGAGATTCTTTACTTCCAACTTTCTCCTCTTAAGAATAATGGTGGTATCATTCTGTATTCACTACAGATTTATTACTCTTAATGTAACACAAGCAGTGAATGCTTATGTTATTACCTGTCAGCTATGAGTGCAGCAGAAAATATGGCATTACTGTAATGAAATAATGGATAAGCAATGCAAATCCTGCATCCAAAGACTTTGTTCCACTGTAGCAAAAATTATTACAGAACAAAGATCATTAAATATAGTCCCCAATACTTTATTTTCTGTGGAGGTAGCTGTTATTATTCCTAGTAGATTTATTTGTGTTCACTATTTGCTTTCAAGGTACTTATGTGCCTCATTATTTCTCCAGAGTTTCTTTTGTTTCTTTAGAAAAGCGTGCCTGAAAAATAATAATGCAGGATAGTGCAAAGGCAAAGCAGCTGCAAAGCCTGGGAATACACTGAAATTAGACCACCAAGTGTCTTACATTAGAACAGAAAAAAAAAATAAAACCCCAGGATATTTCTTCCCATGTGGAAATTATTCTTAGAAAGCAGTTGTGCTTATGCTGGGACAGAAAAGGAGCTTTACCCTGTCAGCCAAGGGAGCAGAAAGCAGCACTGCAATTGCATTTTATCAGCTTTAATCCTCCTATTAAAGCAGGTGAATTCTCATACACAAAATAACACTCCTGATGATTACACTGCTATTAAGTCATGTGACTTCATGCTTGCATTTTGTGGCCACTGGGTGCCAGGCAGTTTTATTGCTTTCTCAGTGTTTCAGAGACTAGAGACCAATTATTACTTAAAAATAAGCCAATCATCTCTCTTGCTGAAAGATGACTTGCAGCAGAAGCTAAATTATAGAGAACATCACTGCCCCCAATACATTAATTTCTGTCACTCTGTCACTGTAAAAATTTACAGCAGATATAATCTCTTTGAAGGGGGATCAAGTCATAGAAAGTACAAGCCTAGTTTTAAATAGAATTTTAATTTTAATGAAAGCTTCAGGGAATGATGTTTATGCTGCTTATCTTTCATACCTGGTGATTAAGTTAATTTATACTTAATGGAAGAGGATATTTCTAATCCCCAGACAGGCTCAACATCTGTCTGTGACTATGTTTTTGGAAGCCTTAAGCTGCTTGTGATTGATGTAATAAAACCAGGATCCTGCAGAACTGACACCTGAAGGATATCTGTAAGAGGGAAAATGTTATTTTTCTGCTCAATGCCTCTGCTTAAGTCAAACCAAAATCCAAGCACTTAATATTGCTGTCCCTTAAAAACCTGCTTTGCACTCCCTCACCATTATTTGAGTTTGAACAGGGCAATAAGCAAACAGTTCTCAAATATGTTTATGATCCAATATTCACTCATCATGTGCAGTGCCTGAGACATGGAACTTTCTGATGGCCTGAAGCTAATGAGAATAATAAACCTCCTGCAAAAAGATCTGTGAAATAGTCTCCATTTTTCCTTTTCTTCTCTTTCCATGTCTATTTAAAACCAAATGTTAGCAAAAATAAATGCTTGCATTTATCACATAATTATAGCAGGGAAATAAAGTCTTGAAATGTAAAGACCTTGCCAGAAAAAGATAAAATTTTCAACTTTTTCCCAAGAAATCACAGTACTGTCAAAGGAAAAAAGACAGGTATTTCAACTGTCATTTATATCCATGTTATTTTAAATTCTAATTCTTACAAGCACCTGCACGTAAGGACTTTGCACTGGTGTTCAGGGATGTAATCTGTGTGTGCACATTCATTTATTGCATTGACTGTTACCTCTCTGAGTCGGTGCTGGGGCCCAGGAGCCCCACTGCAAGGGGGGATTTGTTTCCTTCCTGGTGAGGTGATGCACCTCAGCCTGATCAATTGGTTCTAACATCTTCTAGGCTGCATGAAATCTGATTTCTGAAATCAATTTGTTCATGGCTTGTGCCATTCCTGAGAGAACACAGAGTACACACCACGACTCAGGAGTCACATGAGGAGCTGGAGACCAGGACAGAGCATTCAAGGCTCCCCCAGATATTTTATACAAAACTCTCACAGCTGGTTGCAGTTTTAGTTACACCTAACACAGAGATTATCAAGGAGACAGGTAAGAAATAAGACATTTTTATACCATACACACATAGCCCTGCTGTACATACATAAATACACACTGTGTAACTACAATTTCTGTTTGGGGTATATACCTGTACCCTCATGCTATGAAAACTATCTGGTGGGAAGCAATTCAGTAAAAGAGAGATTACAGAAAATGAGAAGTTATTGGAGTTTACATTACAGAGCAACTGGGAAAACTGATTTAAAGGCAGAATTGCTTCTGTGAGCACAAACACTCAAGAAGGTGAAAGGGAAAAATGTCAAATACACATATATCTTTCATTTTAGACAAGGCAATTAAGCTAATATTCTGAAAATCAAATTTCATTCAAGAAGCATTTAACTGAAGATTAGTAATGGAAATTGTGCATATACAAAAGCCAGGAAAAAACTCAACAGTTGAGAGTGCAGCTGAATCACTGCTCCTGCAGTAAGATACCACCCAAAATCTAGATTATGTTAGCAAGCTACAGGCTACCTAGAGGTGAAGATGATTTTGCTGATAGCAGAAACTCAGCTCAAATGATTAACATATTGAAGTGTCAGGAAAAACCACTTTGCACTCAAAGCCACCTATTAATGCCCTTCCCTGTGTGAACACAGAAATTCAGTGAACCCCCCTGGACACGGAAGGCACACACAGATGTTGCCTTTAAGAGAGGGGGGAAAAATGGTTTTAACTTCAAACTACAACAGCTTTCTTGTATTGAAGACTAAAGGGGAAATTACAGGGAGTGGAATGAGATGATCTCTAAGGGCCCTTCCAGCAGAAGGCTGACTCCACCAAACACTGCAGTAAACACTTCAGTACTTGATGAATAAGGTCAGAATTGCTTTTGTTTTATATCCTCCCCAATGCAACTGGAGCACATCTCTGACCATATTTAACCTGAATTTTCACTGGTTCCAGCTGAAGCTGCCCCTCAGCAATGCCTGGATACAGCAAACAGCTGCATGCAACACACTCCCAGGGATGCTCTGAAGTCCTGCTGGATTCATGGTTTATAAAACAAAGCAAAGCAACAGAAAGCAGCTTAATTTGTTAGAATTGAGCCAGAGCAGGCAGCAGAGGAGCTCCAAGATCCACGTGGCAGTTTGGGAAGGAGGTTTGGACAGCCAGAGCTGCTGGGACAGTGCTGAGGGACACAAAATGCATCTGAACCTGCCTCAAACCAGGCTCTCCTACCACCAAGACTCACTGACAATCTCTAATCAAATCACTGAATCCAAAGATGTATTTAGACCTGCTGCCTCCCTGTTCATTTTGATGCCATGGGGAAGGAGAAGCAGCAGCCACCCCTTTACTCCTGACCTCCCTTCTTCTGGGCAAACCTTGGACATTCCAGCAATCCTGTGGCTGCACTGCAAAAACCTGAGGAAAGTGACAGTTTTCCTTTTCTCTGTACTTTATCACAAAGGCTTCCTTTTTATGTAAGAATCATTGTAAGACAGGAAAAAGAAAAAAAACAAAAGCAAACCTTCTTAATGATCAAGTCAAAACATAATATGGTGTGAATATCTAAGAGATGTAATTGCTAGAGCATGTTTTGATACATTCAGATGTTGGGGAAGTTCAGGTTTTATGGAGACACAGGTCACGTTCCTTAGCTTATCTCCATTCCTTCCTCTACAGCTCACAAGAGACAAAAAAGAAAGAAAAGAGATGTCAATAAAAAACTAATTAGATTAGCTGCATCTCAAAACACTGTGATTCAAGTCTAATTGGCCAAAGTAGTCTCCAGCCCCAGTTTGATAGCACAGCCCCAGAGCTGGGCTCACCCCAGAGCCAGGGGCACTGCACACACCAATTACTGCTAAAGCTTGGGCCAATTAATTCCACAGTGCTGAAAATGAAACCTTTTCAAGTCCTGCAGCCCATATCAGTTCTTGTCCATTAAAATTTCCAAATGAGCTGGGCCTGTCATCCTCTCACTTGCTGAGTACATTGGAAGCACTTCCAGCTGTCCCTCAACACGGGGTCACTGCAAGAGATTCAGGGTAAGACTGAATTCACTCTTTATGTGCAAGTTAAAGTACAGCCTGTCCAGTCAAGATGTGAGTGCTTGGAATACAGTGTGTGAGCAAACACAGCCCTGCTTGCAAAACTGGACTGTGAATAACAGCACTTTTTGCAGTGGTAAAGGCTAAAATAGGAATAATCATGAATTAATCTGTATCTATGCAAGGGAGGTGGTTTTAGCTATTTTAAAAGAAATATTATTACCCATTATTACCCATTTTTAGTCAATTAAAATATTTCAGATTATATTTCAGATTATAGCCACTTAGAAATTAAAAGATCTATCATCACATTTAATTATCTTTTCTGTGCTGGGACTTCTGCCACAGCTCATTCAAATTATCTGCCAATGTTCTGCACTCAGTAGTGTATTTTTTGTTGTTGCAGTACAACACAAGTGGCTCTTAAAACCAACATAGAACTGTTCTGTCAGTAAAGCACTACCAGGTCCTTCCCTTTGTGGAGGGACATCTCACACTGTAGTTCATAGAATTTCCAATAGGGCCTGTCCTAATCAATAGGAGAAAGGTTAAATGCTCTTAAGGATGTAGCAGATACATAATTGGAAAAACAAGAACAGAGAGCAAGGATCAAGATACCACAACATCTGCTTCACAAAACTGGAGAGAGTCATTGAGGCAAGTTCCTTGAGCAGGATGAGAAATAGCAGTAGGAATAAATACTCTCAACTACAGAAAAACCAAGTTAACATTTCAGTAATCTGAACTGAAGGAGCATTGACAAACATCACATTTAAAAGTCTCCCTCACATGTCTAACTCATCAAAAGCTGCCTGGGCTAATGTAACAGACAGGAATTGATAGTGGAGCTGGCAGATTGCCTGATGAAGGACTGAACCAGAAAGCCCTGTAGGAAAGAGAAAGGGGCTAATTCAATGTGCTTCCAAAGGGCTTTGGCAGAATGAGCCTCAATATGAACACTGGGTCATCTTGAGTGATGGAGAAAAGAATTGTGTCAGCCTCCAAAATGAACCAGAGGAGAAAGATCAATCTCAAGAAAGCCACACATATGAGTTTATGCAGTCTCAGGCAGAAAGAAGGCTTGGAGTGAGGAGGTGCAGCTTGAGAGGCATTTGAATAGCTGCAAACCTGAGCAGACTTGCAGGAAGCAGGAATCAACCAAAAGCTCTGGCAGTCAGCCCATAAAGTCAATTAGCAAATGGAAACCCCAACACTGATATTTCCATAGCTGGGTTTATTACATGCTTATTTTGATAGGCACTACACTCACTCCATATAATGCAAAAGGCACTGACAGCCCTGAGTAATGAATCCCTGAGGAACAGAATGCAGCTGCTCACAGCAGCAGAAAGGAAGATGCATTGCAGCCAGCCTGAAGAACAGCCATTATTTCCTGATCAGTGATAGCTGCAGCACCAGCAGCCCCCTTCCAGCCTCTCCACATGTCTGTGCTGAGCTTCTGACCCTCTTCAGCCACCCCTGTCACCCAACCACAACCCTACAATGCAGAGAGTGAGATAAACACAGTAATAAATGGCAAGAATGACTTTATCACCAACACAATCTAGGCTAATCACACTCTCGAGACATCTCTGCACAGTGTATTTTCATTTTTCCATTAAACATGACTCCAACATCAGGGGAGGTTATGAAACTGAAGAAAAATATCTGGAAAATAAATGGAATACATCTGAACAGGTGATTTCCTGACTTTCCTTAAGAAAGTACAAAATTGCTCCTAAACATCAAGAAATTAAAAACAGCATTAGGATTTGGAAAACGTCTTTGGAACATACAAAAGAATGACCAGAAATTAATTCATGTTTTCATTAAATACAGATCCCATTCTCCTCCTAGAAACTATTCACTTTTTCCTCTATCATGGAAAGGAATCATTTCAAGAGCTGAAGTTGTGTAATCAACACAGTGGAAAAAATGAACCACCCTGTTTTGTGCAGGAAAAGAGGAAGATCTTTTGTGTAGCAATTTCTAAAAACCCTTGTTTTGACTGAATTTCTTCCTAACACCAAAAGAATAAAATAAAAAAGTCAGTCTGGCAGACATTAATATTTACAGGGTGCTCACAGAACAGAGTGACATTAGCCAGTGTTTGCATGCTGATCTTGCAAAAATGTGAGAGCAACCACATTGGGGTTCTTCCTGCTCAGGAAATTAGTTAATCATATTTGACATTTTCTAGAGCCACAGGACCCAGAGAAGAGAATTGTACCTGACATCTTTTAAAAAGAAGGGGAAAAAAAATCAGAACATCACAAATAAATTTCAAGACTGGTTTCAAATGGAAAAAAAGCACTGCAGTGGCATGTACAGAGAAAGCACCCAAGAAAAGATAAACTAGCAATGAAACAGCAAGGGCGTGCTAGGTAATAAACCAAAAGCATTCCATTTGGAGGGCACAAGGAATTGATTGTTTTTGTAACAGCCATAGATTAAATTACATTTCATTTCCAAAGTGTTTCAATTCTTTCTTCTGTCAATGGCCATTTCAGAGCTGAATAAAAGTCATTATATTACTTAGGGGCTGCACCTTCATCATCTCTAGCAGGGAAAAAGCAGATTTTATTCCATGAGAAATAAACTCATATTTCTAATGACACGCATGCCATAGTGCTATGATTTCTTTATCAAAAAATAAAATGGTTCTTTTCTGTCTTGAAATATGTAAGAAACCAGGCATGGAAATGCAAGAGATCACACTGGGACACAGAGTAAACAACAGCAACCGAAATACAAAGGAGTCCTTATTGCTGGATTAATTAGCATTAATAAACCAGGGCATAAATATTTTTGACAGGACAGGAAAGCAGGTCATTAGCACTTTGGGGATGATATAAATGTTCCTCCTACAACATGCTGAGCACTCCTGCTCCAAATGATCCTGCCAGCTTGCCTTTATACCTCCAAACATCTGACATCCAGTGCAGAATACACAGCATTTACATGAGACTGAGACTCCTTTTTGCTCCTCCAATCTAATGCTATTTGAGGAAGAATAAATTGCTAATAATTAAACAAACAGTGAAACTAAAACCTTTTTACTACTATCAAGATTCCAAATTAGGCACAGAAAAATAGAAGTTTGCAAAGCCTTTAGAAATGGATTTTCTGTTGGAGGCACAACATACACAATGATTTGCATCAGTGATTATCTTAATTAAACTGCTGTTTACATAAGTAACGTTGATTTACTTTACATGTTGTTCGGTGTCATTAGACCATTCACTTAATTGTGCAAATTTCCTTTAGCTGAAGCCTTCTCCCACCTTCAGCAGGCTGTGAACAGCACCTTTGGTGTAAGGAGTGAATCCAGAGCAAGTTTAATAAATTACTACACAAGCCTCAGACAAGTTTCAGTCACACAAATCACTGGGTTAGCTCCAGCATGTCAATGGCCTGGATGTTTGCCATCATCTGCTCAAGCCCTAAAATCCATGAGGACAGCACTGCCACACAGACAGAGCAAACATCAGTGCCTGCCATGAGAATTTATTAAATATTTTCATTTCTTAATGATGAGTGAAACTTGAGTTCCACGTAAGTGACTTAAAACTAGGAAAAGGTAATTTCTGCTGTGGAAGAAAAGCCACCAGGTATATTTAATTACTGTGATTTGAACATGTATCAATGCAGATTTTCAATCAATAATTGCTGGCAGTGCCAAGATGGTTACTACCAATCCCTGCAGTAAAGACTGGAGCTGTGTTGGAAAAATTAAAAGATACGTATAGAATGATAAACTGATCTTATTCAGCTTAACTTTTTTTCCAATATTATACATCACACGATAGGAAGGAGGAAACCAATATCAAAACACCATGAAGATGAGGGAAAATTAAACTCAAAAAAATTCTGAGCTATTAATCCTTGCTGATAATGAAGTACTTCAGGATGACTTCTAAAACTCACTTTCATTTAGATGCCTCATTTATTTTAATCTGGGAGATAATTAGAAGGAAATCAAATTCTCCATAGCAGAATATTTACCTGAGATGCAGCTCAGACTTCTCAGTATTTCCCCTGTGTGTTCAAACTCTGTGTTATATATATTGCTAAAACCTTACTGAGATTAATGCCCGTTACTTAATTAGCATCCAAATCTGAGTCTGTGAGGCTTGCTGCTGGTTAGCTGTCAGAACAGCAATTCTTTCTGATTTTTTTTCTGTCAATACTTGGCCAAGTTTTGGTCAGGAAGTTGCAGACACTGTCCCCAGTTCAGTAAAAAGCAGTGGAGGCAGAAGGGGGGATGTCAGGGGAAGGAGGGGCAGTGGGGCAGAGTTCCTGCACATCCCACAGCAGGGCCCGGGCACTGCCCTGGGCAGTGACTCGTGGTGCACACAAATATTGATCTCCAAGGTGCTCACACCAACATCCATCTCCAAGGTGTTCACACCAATATCCACATCCAAGGTGCTCACACCAATATCCACATCCAAGGTGCTCACACCAATATCCACATCCAAGGTGCTCACACCAACATCCATCTCCAAGGTGCTCACACCAATATCCACATCCAAGGTGCTCACACCAATATCCACATCCAAGGTGCTCACACCAATATCCACATCCAAGGTGTTCACACCAATATCCACATCCAAGGTGCTCACACCAACATCCATCTCCAAGGTGCTCACACCAATATCCACATCCAAGGTGCTCACACCAATATTGATCTCCAAGGTGCTCACACCAATATCCATCCACATCCAAGGTGCTCACACCAATATCCATCCACATCCAAGGTGCTCACACCAATATCCACATCCAAGGTGCTCACACCAATATCCATCCACATCCAAGGCACACACACCAATATCCACATCCAAGGTGCTCACACCAATATCCACATCCAAGGTGCTCACACCAATATCCATCTCCAAGGCACACACACCAATATCCACATCCAAGGTGCTCTGTCAACCAGGTCACCCTGGAAGAAAAGCTGCACCACTGATGAATTCCTGCTGAGAAGAGCCACTGGTTTATCTCATCACCAACTAATCCTGTTAGAAATATTTAGCAGTCTGAATGTATCAGAGAAGAATCCTCAGCTGAATGAGCCTTCCCCACACACTGGCGTCCTCTAGCAATTTATTTGTAATTATCACTTGCCTTTTTCCCATATCTAATATGAAGTTAATGAGTGCCTGACATAACTTCAGCAGAAAAAACCACCACGACTAGTTACATAATTACAGGTTAAAAAATGATCTTTTTCAGCTCCATGCACTGAAGTAATCTTTAAGGGTAGAGGTTAAGTACAGGCAACACAGAGTATAAATTGCTTTGCAAAACGTTCTGTACACTGACCACAGCAACTTCTCTGCGTGGCACAGGCTTTGAAGGAAGAGTTTGATCTCATAATAATATTGCAGTAATACAGAACTTGTTAGTATTATCAGTCATGTCTTGTTCATGGGCCTCTGTCTACAAAAGGACAGCAAATTTGCACTTGAAATCATTATAGAATGTGAAGAACATTTCAGGTTACCACTAAGTGCCAGGACGAGAGCAAAATGGATACTTTAGCATGGAGGCAGACCTAGGAGCAAGAATTTCTAGGGAAAAAATAAGAGAAAAAAAAATCACCCTTTCATGTCTTCAAGAACTGCTTAAAATGAAGTGTTTCACCAAAAAAAGATATGATATGATTTCTCTCAGCCTGATCCCACCACAGGCATTCCTGTGCAAGCTGCTGCAGGCAGTTCTTCTCATTTCTAGATCATAGATTTAACTCTGTTTATTATCACAGATTAAGGAAACAATTTTTAAATACAATATTCATACTTTTCAGCTCCAATGGGGGAATTCATTCAGAGTAATTTGTGACTTTCAAGCAAATTAATACACAAATTTATGTCTCATTAATGTTTTGAATTTAAAAAAGAGGCCTCAAGTAGAAGCGTAAATAAATAAATCTGAGTTTCTAAACTGTTTGCACCAGTTAAGAGTAAGATATTCCAGGGAAACTGGTATATCCTCATTTACTATCACCTTGTGGACCTTCTCAGGGATAAACAATCTCATTTTTCTATTTATTGCAAGGCACTGATGCAAAAGCAGGGAAAATCAGCAGACTTACTGAGCATCCTTCCTCTTCTTTTTCTGAGGGTCCATCAGCCGCAGAGTGTCTCTGATGACAGCAACTTTCACTTTCTCATCAACAGGGCTTGGGACATTTTCAAATACTCCAGGAGAAAGCTTTACATCACAGAGGGATACAGTTATTCACGACAGAACTAAGGGTGATTCATTCCACATTTGCTCAAACTTCATGTGCTTCATCTATATTTTAGATACACCATGATGGATTACAAAATACTTCTTCAAGGATGCATGAATACCTGCACATTTTCAGGATGATGTTACAACAAATTCCTCTAGTAAACTGAAATATTATAAAAAAGATTGCTGCTGATGTTATCATTTATATTATGTATACAAACATGAAAAAGATTATTAACAATCCCCTAAACACAATTAACGACTGCAGGAGATGATGAATAAATGCATTTATGACAGAGATGATGGAGAGCTTTCACAATTCCAATAAGTCATATTTCCTATGTATAAGATTAGCAATGATTTCAAAGCAGAAAATTACAGAGAACCTTGGAGGTTTCATATTAGCAGACAGCTTTCATCTTTCAAACAAGGAAAAAAGCCCAGAAAACCCAACCTAAGCAATTTCATTCCAGTATCACATTGAGAACTCTTACCTCTTGCTCATGTTCTATTCTCATGCTGGGGTTTGCATTTACTTCCAGTAACACAGGCTTCAAGTCTTTCATCAGGAGAATGTCAAACCCTAAAATCTGTGCATAACAAGCAATATGTCACTTCAGTTCTACTCAGGGTGTTCTGCAGAATGCAGTGTTTGTCCATATGGCAGCACTGAGGAGGAATAAACGTTTGAGGGGCAGAAAAGAAGTAAGTGAGAAACTCTCCACAGTGCTGAATAACTCCAGAAGCCACTTGGCTCCCATGGCAGTGGCTCCTTTCACAGCACCCCCATCCCTGAACGCTGCATCTGCCAACATGGAACCTTGGCACCCATGATGAGGGGGTCTGGAAACTGCCAGGATCAAAACTGTTAGGAACATGCAAAGCTTCACTTCTAACATGTAGAAGATGGAATCTGGAGTGAAAACTGTCACTAACAAACTACAGCCATTGAAAATTCTCTGTATCTGCTTAGGGCTGGCAGTAACACAGGTCAGGAGATTGAGGTTTGACTTGGGTGAGGAGCTCTGAGCTCCCACCAGTGAGCAGCACCATAAGAGAAACCTTTCAGAAAAGTCATTAACCACCCAGAAAATTAACCTATGCATAGCAGTAACTGCATTCCTGGCAGGAATTCCAACTTACCTGGAAGCAAGTTGGCCCAGGCTTTCCTGCTGGTATGTCAGACTGATAGTAAACTTTCAGTTCTGGTGTCAGTGCAATAATTGTTTTAATCACCAATGAAATTATATCAGACCAGAGCTTTTTGACATCAGCTCCTCTGGAAGACAGTCTGCAGAGAATGCTTGAGAAAGTCCTCTTGCTGCCAGTGTTTGCACTGGCTGAATGGATGAAATTCCCACTATGGATATTTAGTGAATAGTTGGTTAAGTGCATAAAAACCTGGTGCAAATTTTTGAGAGTGGGTTCTTGATAGGGCTCTGTACAAAATCGAGAAAGTCCATCTTTGGCTATATAAATCTCTAAGGGTTCTAAGGACTTCAGCAGGACATAGAGGCGAATATCAAATTTCAGTTTGTCCACAAGCAGTGGTTTGCAGATGTACTCCTGCACCACAGCTGGCCTGCTCTGGATGCTCCCTGTCAGCCTGATGTCACTTGGGTCCTTGATGAGGTAGATTCCATCCCCCTGGCAGCCTCCATCAGGCTTCACAATGAAAGTGGGCTTCCAGGATGGATTGCTGTCTTTCATCGTACGAACCTACAAGGAAAAGCATCACAGTCAGAGGCACTAACTGGGGAAGGCAAAAAGGGCTGGTCCTGTGAAAGCCAGGCAAGAAAAATAAATAAAAATAGCATGGATACATCACCAGAGTAGTAAACAGCATGTAAAGAAGGCAGAAGATGAACAGTGCTGACAAGCACATGGAGAAACAAAAAAGCATGAGTAGGGAATTACTAGTACAGATAAAAGATTATTTTATTTAACAAGCCATTGCATAAATCATTTCAGGAACTTCTTTTTAACGTTCTGTTCCAATTTACAGAAGGAAATGGGGTATATCTCATGAGATCCATTTTAGTAGTCACTAATGTATATGAAACTGCAAAGTTAAACTTTCATACTGCATTTTGAACAACTACTGACAATCATTCACTTAAGGAAAGGTGCCTTAGTATTGAGGTATGAATGCAAATACTACCTGAAGGAAAACTGAAGTAAAATTTGTCACTAACAATACCTTTTTCCACCATCAGATACTCAGTGTTAATAAAAGTGGGGAATGCTGAACCATGCACAGGTATAACTATGTCACTGACACATCTGCTGAACATCAGAGCTTTCGTGTTACACGTGTATTTCCCACTACCTAAATAAACTCTAGGTTATTTATTACTTGTACAGCAAAAGTCAGAACTGCACACATGGGGATGCCTCAATCACAAATGAAATTGAGAAAGAAAGGGGAGCCCTAACAAAGAAAGCAGCTGAAGAAATGCAGGATGCAGACTAGCAGGTTTATCAGCTACTCATGGGATTCAGGACAATAAAGCACTCAAAACCTCTTCCTCCCAAAACAGAGGGATGTCCCAGCACTGACCACTCCTTTCTTGCACTCCCACATTTTACAGCCCCACCTGTAGCCAGGCACATGCTGAGCCCAGTCAGAGATCTGGTTTGACCCTGTGGCTCACCAGCAACAACTGGAGACTGACTTTTAGAAGCCTGAGGACAAAAGCTAACAAAGAAAGAACAAATCAGGTGCCACCATCAGCCCTGGAGAATGAAAGAGGAAAAAACCAGCCCACAGGAAAAGGCTGAGCATGGTCAGATCACTGTGAGAGCAGCAACCTGTGCTGTACCATGAGGCTGCTGACCCCCAGGACAGGCCCAGCTCTGTCAGCAGTGACATTCCCAAGGCCTCAAGGACTCCGGGCTCCACCCCACCCAGTTATTTATTTCACTCAGAGTCACACTGCTAAGAGCCTTCCTGCCAGCTGCAGCAGGAATTCAAGATCCATTATCCAGACTAGGATTTTTTCAGGGACAGGTGTCACACTGACTCAGTGAAAGATCCTTCTGCAAAACAGGTCACTGTGAGGGATAAATGCCTCAGTGGAGGTCAGGCTTACATAAATGGCATGTGGATAAATAGGTCCAAGTAGATCAGCAGGCCTAGATGAGCAAAGAAGGAAAGCAGGATTTATGTCCTAGTCTTTTTAGCACTATAGAATAATCTTCCCCTGATGTGACATTACCCTGCAGAGCAGAGGAGATCTCTGGTTCACTGTTGTTAAAGTCAGCACCACGGAGAGACACCTGGTTAATCTGAACCCTCTGTGACCAAACACAGCCTCTGGGACTCCTGCTGAACACACAAAGTGCCAATTGTGCCCTCCTAGGGCAGAAAATAGTGAAGAACCTCAGTGGAACCAGGAGGAAGAATCTTCCCCCAGTCCCACATCTGCTGCTCACCCTCAGGCTGTGTCTGCTCTGCTCCAGCAGCACCATTCCAAAGGAGGTGATGCTTCCCAAAGGAGGTGATGCTTTCCAAAGGAGATGATGCTTCCCAGGGACTATTGCTGAAGATGAGAAAGAACCTGCCTTTCAAAATACTGCATTCTAACTGGTTTCTGAGATCACTCTTCTCTTAAAATAAGAAGCAAATAATTTTCTCCATCATATTCTATTCCCTAAGAGGCCTGGATATTATTCAGGCTTTCTAGTCCATCAAAACCTACACATGGCAGATAAAGATAGGCTGGTAGGGAAAGGGGGAGTAGTAATCCAGAGTCAGTCTCAGTCTGTTTTTCAGCAGATTTACTGTCTTGAAGAAAACAGATGGTTTCTTGATCTTCAAGGAAATTCCCAACAGTCGTCTTCAAATTCTCTGCAATCCCCTCAACTGTATTCTTTCAAATTCTCATTATGAGGGGGCTTGTCCAGACTTAGAAAACTCAGTCATGTAGGAAAATGAGTTTATATGAAATGAGATATTTCTGTGTCCTTTGCTTGACAGAAGGAAATTATCTTTAAAAAACATGTTAACTATTTACAGTTAACAGCAAAGGAAGAGTTGGTGAAAATCTGCAGCTTTGGCTTTCACAAGGAAACACAGGCTGAATGAATATTGTATTCTGGAAAAATGCATATAATGGGCTATAAGATCTGACAGCACAAAGACTGGAATATTCATGCCTATGCCTAAGAGGTATCCAAAAGCTGAAAACCTGATTAAACCACCAAAAATATGCTGTGCTGGAAATGAGACCATCCAAATTAGATTCTTATTAAAAATTAATCACACTGGCCTATTCATCATCCTCACAGACAACACAAAGAAGGAAGTATGAGAACAATCACAGTCCTGGTTTGAATCCCAAGCTAATTACTCTTCAGAAATTGGGATTTCATGTTAGAAGTCCTTAGCACACCCATTCCAGCAGATTCTTCCCTGCTGGGGAAGGAGCAATGACTGCAGCACCTGAGAGATTTGCTTATCTGTAATTCATCTTTTGTTACAGTGACATGTTAGTACAAAACATATTAGAAAATAAGAAATTGGTGAATATTGAGAATGCCTAAATAGATATTTACTTAGTAAAATGAAATTTTAAGCCCTTGATGAAAACACCTATCACCATCTCATTTCAATGCAAATGACACTAAGGGAACTCCTTTTTGTTGGTATTTCCAGTATGAAGCCCATCCACCACAACTCCAGTGCAGTTTTCTCAATTACTGGCTTTCAAAGCACAGAAAATTAATATTAAATTACCTGTAGTGTTTTCTACCTGAATCTAGGTATAGGGGAGAGCTGACAGCATTTGATTTCATTATTAATAGATTTGTATGAAGAAGTTCACTATATGACTACAGAAGTGAGGCACAATAAGGACATTTGAGAGATAAATTGTTTTGAAACGCTGTAGTGCATCAGGAGAGGCAGCAAGATGTAAATTCTCATGGAGTTTCTTCTTTCAATAATCATTACAGGCAAAATCTCACAGGTGTTCATTTCTCATCCAGCTCTTTGCAACAAAATCCTGCACTACAAACAGCACCAAACCATCTTCTCCTGTCTAACCTACACCTGCACTGACCCAATCTGACTTTTGATAATTAACATATTCCAGAGTGTTCCAGCTCCTCAGGGACATGTCTGACATGCAGGCACCACCAAAGCTCTCCCCACCTGTCTGCTGTGAACAAGCTGAAATGCAGGCTCAGGGAGCTGATGGTTTTGGCAGCATTAGGGTTGCAAAGCAAACAAAACCACATTATGAACAAATAAACGACAGAAAAGACTGGAGAACTCCTGCTGAGAACTCACCAAACTGCAAGTGGAAAGTGCTCTGAACCTTTTATGGTTCACAGGGGGTTTGGAATGTTTTGGGTTGTATTTTTTCGTGTTCTGGAGGGGTTACACTCCAAACTTGTGTTAAGTAGAACATAAACTCTTACAACATAAAATATAATGTTTGATAACAAGAACTATGCTTTTCTCCAACACAGATGGAAGAACATATGCAAAGGAAACTCCTAGGAGTGTGTTAGTGGACATCTGTTCCTCTTGGAACACAAGCGGCAGCGTTTGCAGAGCGGGAGCGGAGCAGCGTTAACTCGCAGTGCCACCTGCTGCCAGCTCACGGCTGAGCCCAGTGTCACCGGCAGCCCAGTGTCACCTGCAGCAGTGTCACCAGCAGCACAGTGTCACCTGCAGCCCAGTGTCACCTGCAGCTCAGTGTCACCTGCAGATTGGTGTCACCTGCAGCTCGGTGTCACCTGCAGCTGTGTCACCTGCAGCTCGGTGTCACCGGCAGTCCAGCCCAGCCTGCACTGCCTGTGCTCCCAAAAGGCTCATCCCAGCCCCACTGCACCCTCCTCACCCTCTGCCCCATCCCAGCCCCACTGCACCCTCCTCATCCTCTCCCTCCCACTCCTGTGCACTCATCTCCCTGCCCTTGCTAAACTGCCTGGGTTGTTTCACTCCTTTTACAGCCTGGCCTTGCAGCACTACCATGGCAGTGACCCAGCCCATCTGAAGATTAGCTATTAAAATATGTTAATGAATTTGACTGGATTATGGATATGATTAATAGCTAAAAAGTTGCACCCAATACAAGAGTCTTTTAAAGCCTAGACCTCTCTTCTTTCATATTTCCAAGCACAGCATACTCTAGGATGCAAAAACACTCTGGGCAAGTCAGACAGGGTTAAACAAACATGTATCATATTTAAAAATATTTGTAGTAACAGAACCAAATTGCAACACACAGCATCACTCTTAAAAAAAAAAAAGCTGAAAAATAATGGCATTTTATTACATTATGAATATTTAAACAAAAGAGCAATTTGACATGAGATGGTGTGAGTGTATTTAACAATGAACAAAGCAAAATGCTCTTCAGAAGGGTTTGGGGACAACAGGCCAAATGGATTAAAATTAATTCAGTGACAATGAGCCTGGTGAAGCACCACACAACCCACACTGTACTAAAACCTCCTTAGGCCAGCAGAAAACACAGGGAAAGGGCTGAAGCTTCAAGGTTCAATTTTCAGACACCTCTCCTGGCACAACAGAGCAAGAGATCTGAAGTTTATTCCAGAACATAACAAACAAAGCTAACATCCAGACCATGACTGATCCCAGGCAAACTGGACAAGATGTCATCCACATCCCCAGGTGTGATTTCAAATAATCTGGTAGGTATGGAAGACTAAAAAATGACATAGATACAACATCCACCAATGAGAGTATTGTGAGAGTCAGCTGTGTACCTCAGCCACAAAGAGAGGCAGCTCCTCTGGCAGGATCCAGGAGCGAGGGTAGAAGTTGTACTCCAGGGGAAACAGATCCCGCATGGTTCTCATGGCCCGGCTCAGGGTGATCTTCCGAACCGTCTCTGTCATGCCTGGCAAGGGAACAAAGGTACAAAACCCCACACTGCAGCCTCCTCCTCACAGCAAATGAATCATTTCAGTGTCATTACTCACCTGCTGGCAAGGTCAATAGAGCTGAACATCGTTTGAGATTTTAAATCTGACATAATAATTGTGTCATTGCCCTGCCATAGTTACTATTGTATGTGTTTCTGTATAATATTAGAAAAAATTAATTCTCAAAAATACAGCTCAGAATAAAAGATAGCATTAGTCAAATACTTACAAGTGCCTTTGCCATAATCTAAAATTATTTTTCTAATTTATCATTCCAGGAATAGGTACAAATGTAACTTAAATGTTATCAACCACTTTGGTTTACTTTGCAGTTATTTAAGTATCTGCATCACAAAGAACAGGTTATTTTGTGAACAGCCAAACCAACATTGGCTGAAGTCTTATGTCCATTGGGAACACAGCTAAAAAGCTATTTTTATGGAAAAGTTTCTGGTAAAACCCTGCATCAAATTAGCACAACATTTTTGGAAATTCAGGTCTAGTTCAGAAGGGCTCTGGTTTGATTCCTGTGCAGCCACTTGTTCACCAGGTAGAAGCCAAAACACAGACAGGTAACATTCACCTAACATGGGTTTAAACCATCAGAAAACAACACCACCATCCTACACCTGAGTGGGAACTTCCCTCAGGCAGGAGAAAGTCAGGGTAAATAAAGCCTGGAGTTCAATAGCTGAGGTTCTTATGCTCACAGCACTCTAACAGCAGCCATAAATCTGAAGTAAAGGGCTTAGATAAGTCAATACCTAAGCTCTTAGCTCTTATTTAGAGAGATCTCAACAGGGATTAAATGAGAAAAAAAGGAGCTTAAAAAAATAGAAGAGTCATCATAAGATGAGGACTGACATAAACTCTTCAATATTAAAAAATCCATTTAAGGAATTCTGCTTCGAGCTTCTCCCTGAGATAAGCCAGAGTATGAAACAAAAAAGATTCTTTCCACTTTGAATCAAAACCAAATCCAAAGATACAGCACTGTTATCAGTGCCTGATAACAGTCAGTAATTGCACACTTCACTTAAATTATAGCCTAACACTCTGCTTTTTCCTAACTTTACGTGTATGAAGTGTTCTTCTCCACAAAACCACTTTCTCCCCAAAACAAATTTCAGTTCAGAAACTGTTCAAGACACCCACTGTGATATTCTCACCCCCTCACCAAACCCAGTAATATCCCAAATATCCTATCAGCCGATTAGGCAGATATTCACATGACAAACCAGTAAAACACAGAGCTAGGTCCAATAACGCTGTTTTAAAGCATTTGTTTACACCAGAAAGAGAAGTGAAGTACCTGGGAACTTGTTGACCTGCCCTGAGAAGATGTTGCTGTCATGGAACGACACCCCGTGCCAGTAGATGTCACACGGAAGGCGGCGGCCAAACGGAAACTGCAGAAGAGAGCAGACAAGTTCTGAGAGTCTGGGAATGTCTCCTTGTTCCTGTCTGGTTTAACACTCATCTTCAGCACAAACCACTCAAGAACTGTCTTCTGACTCTCAAAAGAAAACTCTGTATATTGGTTGCAAAACTGAGAATATTTGGATCGACTCAAAGCCTTTAAATGAACAAACCAGAGAGGTTTTTAAAAACCAAACCCAGATGACTGAGGCATGGCTGTAGTGAGAGCCCCTGAGCTTCTGATCAACCACAGTGAAGTTACAAAGTGGACACTCAAAACAGGATATTTAAGTGCATTATTCATTCATATATATCCAGTTATAAGCATTAATTTGTACAGCATTAATTCCATTCTGGTACTAATAGCCTGTAATTAAAATAAAAGCTTGCAATTCAATTAATCATTTGTTGAGCATATATATTCCCACTATCAAGAACTAAGGTGATTATTTCAACAATATTAAACATTCCAGGTTCTCTTTCCATTCAGACAAGATTTCACTGTAAATTATAAAACTGCAGTTTGTTTTCTATTATCAAAAAGATCACCTTTTTTAAGCAGCCTGAAGAGCTCAGAAGCAGCACTGCCAATTATTGAGAGCAAGTTTCTAATAGTAGTAAAGTGGTTTATAAAAACCCAATTAGTTTTGTGTAAAGAAGGTGCTCTTCTTTTTCACACTCATTCTCTTTGACACGGCCCCATTTATCAATCCCAAAATCCCCATTTTATCTGCAGCTCCATGAAGATGCCATTTAACTACCATATGGAATACAGTCACAGGAATAGCTTCTATTACTAGGCTACATCTTTTTCAAATAAATCTGCTATATTTAGCATTTTAGGACACATTTGCATTAAATATCTACCACCCTCATCACCCAGTGCCATTTACTTATTGAAAGAACCACAGTATTTTGCAGAAACTTCTTGTTCTTTACTTGATATGTAATTTTTCTTATTTTAAAATATTTCTCTATGCAGTGGATCATTTTTCTTTGAGCATGACAGAAAAAAGAATTGCATAAACCTTTTGAGTGCATTACTTTATTTGCCACTTTAATTAAAATTTCAGTTTCCTCAGTAAATAGCCTTGAAAAATTAATTTAAAATGCTAATTGAGCAATGCATCCTTTCTGTTTCCTTATTTGCAGGGATGAGAAACCCAATTTAACAAGAACCAGTGGATTCTGCACTTATTTCATTATTATTCAGCCTGCAAAATCTGTTTTTGTACAAGTGAAAATTAATTCTGTTGGGCTCTGAAAGACAATCAGTGGCCTTAACCTCTCTCCACAGGTATATCCAGAATACAGATGCAGCATTCAGTCTCAGAGTGCCCTTCCCACTAACACCTGAACAATTTATTTATTTATTAAAAGAAATTGAAATGAAAGGAACAAAATTTGCATTTATATAACACCTTTCATCTACAGAGGATATCAAAGCTCTCTACAAACACTGCAGAGAAATCATTTCACAACAGCTGAGGAGTGAGCAGCTCTGGACAGGAAGATGGAAGCACTGCACCCCCTTGTTGGAAATTTGGGACAGCACAGCAAGGGTCCAGGTCCTGAGAAATCAAGATTATCTGGACTTATCCAACAATGGGATCAAACTCACCTCCTGAATGAGCTGAGCTGGATTCTGTAACCTCTGCACCACACTTTACATAAGAGTGGTGTTTGGAGAGGAGCCAACAAATTTGATTATTTGGTGCCTCTGGCAGTGCCAGGCAGATATTAATTAATCTTATAATGGGGGGAGAGGCCTTTGCAGCACATTGCCAGCTCCTGCTGTGGGACAGTGGCTGAAAAAGAAAGGCAGCTGGAGCCATCCTTTTTTAAAATCCTTTAAATCTTTTTTAGTCAGATTTGGGCAACATTTGTCAGAAAAGAATAAACAAGGAGCCATAAAGAGAATAGAGCTGTTTCCACAGCTTTGACATGATTAATAATCCATCCCAGTCAAATCTGTCTGACAGGTCATTTCTACCTTTGGATTAGAAGCCAATAATTTAAATTGTCTCACAGGTCCCATCAGTCTGTTCCATCATGTTTAATGACAGGTTAAATGATTCGTTTTCCCCTCAGCTTTTCCCAGCATAAAACCTGAAACTCTCTGGAACAGCGAGACAAATGAACGCTCAGCACTGGGATATTTGATGCCTGGGACATCTGCTTCTTCCACGTTCCTGGTAATTGAAAGCTTGCTGAAGAAATAATTTATTAAGAGATGAATAAACTCGGGATGCAAGCTCAATTTGTGCCCATTATTTCATTTGGCATATCATGTTCATTTACAGGACGTGACACGCTGCATCAGATGGTCCAGCCTAGCACAGGGGCTGGCACACACAGGGGAGCTCTGCAAAGCTTCTTGGAAGGTCCACCCACACAGCCCTGTCAAACCTCAGTGCTTCATTTACTTTAAAATTCCCATCACTGAAAAAAAAAAAAAAGGGGTTTTTTTTTCTGTATTTTGCTTCTAAGAACAGAATCTCAATGGTCAGTTTGCTGTCTTGCACTCCTTGGCCTCTTGCCCACATATCAGTACCACAGAATTATTATCAGTACCACAGAATATGGCACCAATGTTTATTCTTCCCTTTTTGTGTGTCTTATAATGACATTTACCATGTGTCAGTTCACTAATGAATAATAAAATAAAAAAACATGGATATGTGGCACTGTAAGAATGTTACACATTATACAGAAAAAGTTATGGATCAAAAGGTGCCTACTTGAAAAAGCACATTATATTGTCTCCTCCCAAAAAAATGTTCCAGCCAACACACCCAGCAGCAAACAGCAGAAATTAAATAAAATCAAGAACAGGGAAATGTAAAAGCAGAGAGGAAAAAGGATTAAAAGTATTATACAAGGGATAACAGTAGAACAGCAGTCCCTGACACATCACTATTTAAAATACATGCATTTCATTACTACTTCCAGGACTTTTTTTTGCATTATTTTCATGGATCCTGGAAGCAACACCCGTGTTCCCTCTGCTGGTCCTGCTCTAACAGTGCAACCAGCTCCAAGGCTCTGGCCATCCCTGACTGAGGTCTGAATAATTATTTTACTGCTATTTCTTCTAAATGTCTGAAAGGGAGAGCTTCCAGAATTACATGTAGCTTGAATAAAGAGTTTTCCTTAGATTCATCTTCTCAATTTTGTTAATTTTTCTCTTCAAACCTTGCCCAGATCTTATTTATAAGCTGAAGATACACAGCAATACATGACAGTGAGTTGTTTACAGGGAATGAGTTATCAGCCACCCAGATGGTGCAGCCAAGCAGCACAAAATTCCATATTAGGCCTCTTCTTTATTAAGAGACAAAGTGGCCAGAGGAGGAAGCAACACACTAAATGAAAAATATTGACCCAAGGAAGAGATGGAGGAGAGAGGATATGGAGGGAGACAGGGAACAAAGAGAGATGAAGTAAAGGCAGCAGCAATTGCTGTTGGGAGATGCAAAGCAGGAAGGAAAAAGCTGATTAATGCAGCACAGAGATTCATGAGAGGAACAGGAGCTTGTGAAACAAGTCAATTAGTAGGAAAGGCTATCAAGTGCAAGACAAATGCAAAACAGTGAAGTCTCAGGAAACTATAAAGACAAAATTACCACTAAGTGTGGCTCATTCCCAGCACAATCTGCAAGGCTAACTGATATTAGTGATCCAGAAACCCTCTCTGGAATGGCTCCCCGCCCTCAGAACATAAAACTTAACCCGAAAAACAAAGAAATTAAGTATGACGTGCCCCTGCTCTGCATGTCACTGCATAAAACATGGAGCAGGGCCGCTGACAGACACCCCACAGGTGCACTGAGGGCTGAGAGAGGTAAATGTAGCAGGTTTGAATTTCAGGGCTCTGGTATGTCGTTACTATTTTGCTGTACAAGCAGGAGTTGAGAACTGGGGCGCTGGTGCAAAGCGGTTTTGAAATCCTGCCACTGGATTTAAATAACAAAAATACTGAAATAGAATTTTATGAAGTCAGAGAAGGAGAAAGCACTACTCCTCCTGACACGGAGCATACGTATCCTTGTGGGATTAGGTATGCAGGACATTAGGAATAAACATGGAAAACATTTACTGCCACTCAGTCCTCCAGAAAACAAATTCGCAGTATTTAACTCTGAGGTTAGGAACAGCACAGAATATACTGTCTACCCCAAGTCTGTACAAATTTTGCTTAATAGGCATCAGGTGCACAAAAATATCATCGTGTAAGTGGGACTCCCACAGACAGCTTTGTAAAGTGGCATAGCTGCAGGTCAGAGATCACACAGCTCTGCCCGAGCTCTGCACGTGAGAAACAGCTCATCCTCAGGTTTTATTCTTCCTTTTCCCTCCAACCTCCCTCTTACAAATGGACTACAAAAACCCTTTTTCTCACACAAGTTCCTCACAAAGCTCCTAGAAGCCATCTCAACTTCTATAAAGCCATTTATAAAGCTGTTAGGAAAAGAAAATCTTTACAGCTGGAGAACAATCTACCATCTATAGTAAGATATATCTAAGAAATCTCTCCAGGATTTAAATAAGGAGTTGCAAAGCATCAGTTCTGTGCCAGCTCCTCTACTGTCCTGATCCCAGTTCAGCACATACTGGCAGTCACAGAAATCCTCACAAAGCAATGAGAAAACATATGACTCGAGCAGCAGGATTAAAAAACAGCTATAGCTGCTCTACATACAGCAAATTAGCAGGCTAAAGCCCGTTATGTGTGTGTTATCAGCATTCATACATCGTGCTGTCCGACACGCCTTGTTCACAGAGCTCCCTGCGCTGCCCCGAGCCCTGAGGGAGGCGGGAGGGAACAAACGCAAATCCACACAGCGCGTCAAAGGCTCCCCCGGGAGAGCGGGGCTCTTTCTTGCCCTTTCCCCGATCAGTTTAACCTCGGAATGCAATACCCGATTACCCCTGTTCTGGCTTGCATAACCGGCCGTGCCAGTGGTGATCATGAATCAATTCAACTCCGGACGGGGCATCAGGATAGAAATAGCCCGAGGGTCGGGGGGCACAGCCAGGAGACCCCCGGCTGCAGCGGCCCTCAGGAGGCACAGAGGAGGAGGAGGAGAATGGAGGAAGGCTTTCCCGGGGGCAGACCCGAGACAAGGGAGGGCAGTGTGGGCAGGACCGGCGCTAGGCCGGAGCAGGGCAGGGATGGGGACACGGGCCCGCGGGGTCCCGCTGCCGAGCGCTCACCTCCTTCCAGCGGAGCTGCCGCAGGCTGATTTTCAGCGCCTCCAGGGAGGTCTTGGCCTTGGAGCTGTCCACCGTGACCCCGGGCCGCCGGGCGCTCTCGGCCCCGCTGCGGCGGCCCGGGGCCCGCCGGGCCCTGCCCCGCGCCGCCCGCCCGGCCGAGCCCGGCGCTCCGGCCCCGCGCCGGCCCCGCTCCTGCTCCCGCTCCCGTTCCCGGCCGGGCAGCGCCCCTTCCCCCAAGAGCGCCGCGACGGGCGGGCCGCCCTGCGGGGCCTCAGCGGGCAGGGCCGGGGACCCCGGGGGCTCCTCCGCCTCGCGGGCCGGCTCCATCTCCGCCGGTTCCAGCCCGGCCGGCTCCATTTCCACTATCCCCAACCCGGCCGGTTCCAGCCCGGCCAGCTCTATTCCCTCCGTCCCCTTCCCCGCCGGTTCTATCCCCTCTGTCCCCGTCCCCGCCGTCCGCAGCCCGGCCGGTTCCAGCCCGGCCGGCTCCACTGCCTCTGTCCCCATCCCCGCCTGTTCTATCCCCTCCGTCCCCCTCCCCGCCTGTTCTATCTCCTCCGTCCCCATCCCCTCCGGTTCTATCCCCTCTGTCCCCGTCAGTTCTGTCCCCTCTGTCCGTGTCCCCAGCCCGGCCGGCTCCATTGTCTCTGTCCCCATCTCCTCCGGTTGTATCCCCCCTGTCCCCGTCCCCGCCGGTTGTGTCCCCTCTGTCCCTGTCCCCAGCCCGGCCGGCTCCATCCCCGCCGGTTCCATCCCGCCCCCGCTCCCCGCCCGTTCCCATGGCAGCGGCGCGGCCGGTGACCCGCTGGCCCCGCCCCGCCGCCGTGAGGCGCTGACGCCGCCCCCGCCATTTTGGGACCGGGCACAGGCCCCGCCCCGCGCAGCCCGAAATGGCCTCCGGGGCGGGCGGCGCCGCCATGTTGGAAGCGGGCGAGGCGCCGCCTTAGGCCGGGCTGTGGGGCGGGCGCGGTGCCCGCCGTGCCCTCCGCCACCGATCCGCCCGGGCGGCTCCAACGCTCGCTCCGCTCCTTACCGTGCGCCCGAAAGCTTCTCATGTGAGACGGGGCTCGGGCCGCCGTTACAAAGCGCTGCCTCTCACAAAGGGTGTTCCCATGGACCCTTCAGCTTCAGCTGCATCAGTGCTGGGAGAGCCCATCCGCGGAGTTTGAACTCTTAGGCACAGCAGGAAAATACGAAAACGCCTTTTACACTGTCAGTAATGGAATTAATAACCTTAACAGCAGCTCCGTGATCAACCTGAGCGAGCTGGAAGGTTCCCTGCCTAGGGCAGGGGTTGGAGCTATATTAACTTTAACGTGCCTTCCCACCCAAAGCACTCCAGAACTGACTCTGTGGTACATGAATCCCTCACGGCACGGTTGTGAGGCGGTGAAATGCAGAACGTGTCCGTGAGGCGGCTGCAGGAGCACAGCCCGGGTTTATGAACGCGGGGCTGCGGGCAGGCGGTGGCGCTGCGCCCTGGGAAATCCGGCCCGGAGCCGGGACTGGGGGAAAAACGGGAATAATCGGGGTTCTGTGTCAGGGAGCGATCACCAGAGCCGTGATCTGGAACAGGACTGAAACAGGATCTCAGCAGAGATTATTTAAACGACAGCAAAATTTAAATAAATGCAGAAAAAGTTGGCACGGCCAGTTAGCTGTGAGATAAAATAACAAGGTCGTGTCAAGATGCTTATTTTTTCAGTGCCTCACCAGTCTTCCATCATTTACCCTTGCAGGCAACGATAAACAAATTAATTAATTAAATAGAGTGGTGTCTTGCAACGTGAAGGGACCAGGAAGGCTGAGGTCAGGTAGTTCACTCTTGGATGCTGTCATATTGCTATTAAAAGATGTACATTCTTTTTTTAAAGCTGTGGCAGTGTTTAATTAAAAACTTGGGAGCGTTTCCATGTTCAGCAGGAGCTCAGGGGGGCTGGTAATGTTGGCAGGATGAGCTGTCTGGGTGGTGTCTATTCCATGTCCATCACTGAAGGCACATCCTTGGTTTCACCACCACCACCAGATCACAGAAAGGTTTGGGCTGGGAGGGACCTTAAACATGATCTCATTCCAAACCTCTTCCACGGGCAGGTACAAATCGGAAAGAAAAATTAATATTTTGCTTATGTTCAACACTGGCATAAAAATTCAGTTGTAAGAAAAGCAATTCAGAGATTTTGGAGTGTGATTTAAAGTGGTGACCTGACCCTGACTGTCTCTTATTTTACTGCCAGGCTCCCAGATGAATATTTTTAACACAGAAATTTATCCTCACCAATGTCAGCAGTGCTGAAAGAAAGCCAAGGATAGAGTTAAGATGGGCCAAAGCATTAAGAGACATTGGAGCATGGGAAACACCAAACAAAATGATTGCAAAGGGGAAATATTTTTATATCTAATTATTATATATCCACATTTCTTACAGGCTAATAACAGACTAGTTGTTCCTCTAGCAGAGAAGCTGTAATAGATCCCATTCTTGGTTTGCCTGTGTGGTGTGGATAAAACTTTAATTTCCTATTGGGATAAACAGGGATGAGCTGCAGTGTGCAGCATGGGGTCAGGCTGCACGTGGCTGCCAGGTACAGCAAGGTGGGCAGCAAAGTGCAGGTTGGGCAGCAATGAGGCACAGGGAGGAGAATCCTACTGAATACAGCAAGCTGGGTCTAGCAGCAGGAGAGAAATGAGAAACTTGAGATCATCTGTCCCCTGCGAGGAGAGGGGAAATTTAGTTACAGGGCGCTCTCAAACACAAGGCTGTTTCCTGAGACCCTTGCTCACAGGGAGTTGTTGATAAGAACAGACTGTTATGATCTTGTGATAATAAGTGAACAAGAATTGGGATTCCATCCAGGAGAACTGTAATCTCCCTATGCTCTCATTAATTAAATTCAGGCTATCAAAGACAGCAGAGGTACTGGCCTAATTTAAGGGGAGTGGGGAAGGATCCTGTTTGATTGCACACTCATCTCTCAGACTAACAACTTCACTCTCATTTACCCAAAATCATCACTTACCTGGTGTCTGTGTGCGCACAGGTAAGTGCCAGGTCCAAGGAGGAATCCAGGAATAAAGCAGTTTTACAGATGCAGGAACCTGAACAGTTTTCCATCATGCCACCATGCTGATCCCAGCAGCTCACACTGAGGGACTGTACTGCCAACCTGTGGTATGAGGAAATCGTGAGTTGGGCATGTGAACATGTCAAGCTTATGAGGTTAACAAGTAACATTTTTCTTTACTAATATATTTCCCTTCTTCTAGTAAGCATTTTTGTTTCCAAGTTGGGATCAACATTTTTAGCTTTTATGTAGCATCAAAAGGTCAATAACTGTATTCTTTTCAATACTTTTCTTTTTTAAAGACAGCCAAGAAAAGAAAAACAAAGTAACATGTAATTTGCAAAAAGAACACACTATCTTTTTAAAATATCATATAAAACTGGCCTCCTGCCAAATGCAAATTTGCAGAAATACTTCAGCGTACCCTTTTGAAAAAGAACACAATCCTTAAGCTATTGTTAAAAAAAAAAAAAAAAGTTACTCATGAAGACCTATCCATCTGTGTCTGAAGTTAATAGTTCCTTTTGCAACAATGGTATCTCCTGTCAGTTGTTCTTTCACAAATCCATGAGAAAGCAATGCTCTATAAAATGAAAAGTCAGAAGAAAACAAATCTAGCAAAGACTCCACTTGGAAAACCTCCGTGGTGGGCTTATGCTTCAGCCTGGATTTAAATCCACATACATCACTCCGTGCTGCCCGTGTTTATGTTCAACCACAGAAGATTTGTGGTTGACCTACATATGCAAACAAAACATTTGCTGCATATTTGGGGTGGGGGGATTTGCATGATAGAAGATGATGTAAATATGCATAATTGTAGATGACATTTTTGGTTGCCAAGTCCTGCTGCACAGCCCTTTGGAGCTGGCCATGCATGAAAGAGGCTTGCAGTCCTGACGGGCACATTGCCTGGCCGTGCTGCAGGGCTGAACCGCCCCGACATGGAGCTTCTGCTTCCTCTTGAGCAACACAAACCTGCTGTAATCATCTCACCAAGCAGCCCCTGTGCTCGCAGAGACACGTGTGACACTCGCTGAGGGGGCTGAAACCATCAGTTCCACATGTCACCTCTGAGTTCCCTTCACGGAGCAGCTCAGCAGACTCAAAGATTTTGTTTAGGAGTTTTCTCAGTATTCTTGAATCCCCAATGCATCAGGGGGGAACATCACACAGCTTAGTCAACAGCAGCTGGTTTATCTGTTCTTGCCCCCACATTTCATCCCACAGCAGCATTTCTAGTAAGTCTGCTAGTGTGTTAGTACACTGGAGGCTTTGCTCTAAAAATTGCACCAGCACAAGTACATATTAATAACGTTGATAAAGTGGCATGACAAACCCAGATCTCCTAGGACAGTAAACATGCACAGAACTCAGCTCTTATGTGTGATATGGAAGGGCTCTCCTGTAACAGAGGTTTTGTCTGCCATTACTGGATGTCTGTCTGGTTGCTCTTCCTATGTCACATCTTATTTGTCATTCAAAATCTCTGCAACTCTGCTGTGCAGAAATAAGTGCTTAAAAGGGTTAGCAGAAAGGAGGAAAATTCCATGGCATCAAGACCAGGTCTCCTCCTTTATCTGTGAAGATGGCTTTGGAAAAATCTTACAGGATCAGACAGGAGCAAAAGCTCCCTTCCCTACAAACCAACCAAGGAGCTGATTAAAGAACACCCTGTGTGTAACACCCACCACCCATTTACACCATGTTCAAGGTCTCCTCAAAAGATGAAGCTATGTAAGAAGAGGGGCTTCATGCAGAGTCCTGGGGCAGGCAGGAATGTCCATCCATGTGAGAGAAAGAGAAGGAAGGAAATCTTGGGAGCCTGTGCCCGAGAAAGAAAGCTGATACAAACCTGGTCTCTGCAAAAACACTTGCAGCTCCGAGCCAAGAAGCTGTCTTGGGGCTTCACTCCTACTGTGTTCAGAGAATCAGGACTTTCTGTGAGTGCTTTGCACATCAAAGGAATAACTCTCTCAGTACCTCCATGTGATGCAAACACCCACCATGAGGTTTGGCCAACTGTTCCGTGCTCCTCAGGGTTTGTTTATACTAAATCCGTGACGATGTCCCGTGTAAAGGCTTCATTCCACATATTTGCCCAGTTTCATTGTCCAGAAGAAAAGGCATACAGCTTTCTTACTTCCAGTGGAGTCAAAGAATTTTCTTTGCCCAACAAACAAACTAGAAAATTAACGGCTTTTTAAGTTTAGCGGCCTTCAAACTCAATTCTCAAACACAGATCCAAACCATTAACATCAGGAGATTTAAGCCCTATGAAAAGTTCACAGAAGTTCATGAACAGGGAGTATTAAACACCTCCATTCAATTGTGATCTAACAGAAACTGGCACTGCAAGCTTTATTAAATAACAGTTGCCTTCTTTTTCTCAGGATTCCCATGAGATATTTCTTTCCTCCTACCCAAAGAATTTTATAATCTGCGGGATACTGGAGAGCACCAGAATGGAATTAAAAAGACCCCTCTTGTTATTTCATCCTGGTCTTTCTATGAGATTTAAAAATTTAGCTATCCCAAGTGAAGTCCATACGCTCCCACATACATAGGAATGCTCTTGTGGCAATGGGAAGGTAATGAGGAGAAGCTTTGAGCAGCTCAGCACGATGGCAGGTTCCTGCACGCCTCAGCTGAAATGCAGTATTGCAGAATCAATGCAGACACTCACCAGTGGCTGTGTTAGGTTTTTCCCCATATGAGTTGAGCTTTGCTGGCGTTAGCATCAAAGGAAGCATGAGCATAGCCTGACTGGGTGGCATCTCCTCCTCCTCCTTGGGCTTAGGAGAACCAAAGACCTGAACGTTGCTCAATCAGTCCAAGGACATTTGCACACAGAATCTAGGTTATTCACCCAGGTCAACAGATATTTTTTGATCAAGATATGTGCAAGGTAAGAAAAGTGCCCTGAAATGTTCTAAGTACACACTAAACATCAGCACAGACCACACAAAAAATCCCCAACAAAGAACTAAATTGATGCATCTGCAGGCGAGATGTGTATCTCGGGGAGCATCTTGGACAGAAACCAACTGACAAAACCCATATTGAGTTATGCTGTATGAAAGTGGGATTAGCATAAACTTGTGAATATTTAAATGAGAAGATAATGCCGTACTATAGATTGGAAGAAAAGAAGTCTGTCTGGAAACAGAAAAACTTCACAAAGACAGAAGGCTGACCACAGAACCCTCCCCAGAAAGAACTGCTAATACCTCAAAATATTTGAACATGTAGGGTCATAGTCTGTGAACCAATATTAATTCCTTGGGTTTTTTTCTCCCTCTCTTAATTATAAGTTTCTGGATTCTTGGCTCTTGCCCATCTCCTGCTGACCTACAAGTACTCAGAAATGCCAAGGAGCTCAGGGTGATCACACTACTGAGATGGATACTGGGAACTGTGCACCGTCTGCCTGTGGTCAAACTTTTCTTTCTTGCTAATGCAAAAGCCACATAAAAGGTGGTGTCCAAAAACATTCAAACACCTGGCTGGGAGTTCCTTTTAAGACTCAAAAATTAATTTGAGGGAACACAGATGAGATCCATTGGCGCACATGGGTGGTAACCCTCCACCCCTTGGATTCTACACAATTCACATTTCTGATCATCCCTGTAAATGGAGTGTGGCTATACTAAGAGTCAGAAGACAAACCTTGGGCCTTGCCATCACAGCTGGGCACACCTCATCCCTTCCCTGTGCTGGTACCCACTGAGGAATGTCACGCTCAGGTGTGCCAGGTGTCCCAGAGTGGCTCACCTGGGCCTGGCAGTGCCTCGTCACCAAGACTGGGAGGAAAGAACACCGCGAGCACACGGGGTGCCACAAATCCTGAGAGTATCACAGGATACTGAGGGACACAGAGGGTACCGACTGCGCGTCAGGATTCTGAGAGAGAGGCCTGTGCTCAGTTCTAACAGAGCTGTAAGTGATACTGACATGAGACATACATAACATAGGTGACCACTCATTCAGAACAGCCCTTGCAGAGATTTGTAAGGAGATTTGATGGGATCCCCTCTCAGTCTTCTCCAGACTAACCAGGCCCAGCTCCCGCAGCGTCCCCCCGTAACCGAGATGCCCCAGACCCCTCATCACCCCCGCGTCCGTCCAGCGGAGCATCCCGAGCGCTGCAGCCGGCGCGGCGGCGGGGCCGGGGCGGGGCGGCCGGGCAGGGCCGGGCGGCTCCACCGCCCCCCGCATCACATGAGGGAACTTCGGGCCAATGGCGCCGCGCCGGGGCCGGGGCCCCGCTCGCTCCCGCGGACGCTCATTCAAAACGCGGCCGGGCTCTGGCGCCCGTAGCCCCGCACGGCGCCCGGGGCTCGGCGGGGCGGGCGCTGCCGGCCGCGATGCCCGGCGGGGCCGCGGGCTGAGGCGGCCGCCCGCCCGCCGCCATGCCGGTGAAGAACCGGTACAACCTGGTGGACGATGGCTGCGACTCCCGCGTCCCGCTGCACAACGAGGAGGCCTTCCAGCACGGCATCCACTTCCAGGCCAAGGTGAGCCCCGGGCGCGCTCCCCCCGCACCCCCGGGCCGGGAGCACAGCGGGCCCCGCCGGCCGCAGCCCCGAGCCCCGGGGCCCTGGCAGCCGAGCCCGGGAGGTTCCGCCGCTCCGGCCGTGCGGAGAGGGCGCTGCGGGTCCCTGCGGGCTCGGGTCCCCGCGGGCTGCGCTCCGCTGCTGTCCAGCCGTGCCCCCCCAGCCCTGCCACGGCTGCTCTTCAGCTCTGGAAGAGCCCCTGGGCCACGCTGAGGGAGTCTAAAGAAAACAGCAATCAGCTATGAAAGCCTTGCATTTAATGAGCACAATCAAACAGGTTCTTGCTCTTTTCCTAGTGTTTTTGCAGCTGTGTAATCCTTAGACGCTGCCTTGGTGCTGCATTTGGGAGCTGCTCTGGAATGACCCCTCTTGACAGCACCGTGGATGCTGTCCCCGGTGCTCATCCCTGCCCGATCCAATTCCTGTCCTGTCCTGCCACCGCGGGGTGACCGCTCCCTATTCCCCTGGAAACCAGCAGACTGCTTTGGGCTGCTCAGATAATAGTGCCTAACTACAGCCGACCCCTTCCCTGCATGAAAAGCTGGACCAAACAAGGTCTGCAGCCTTCAGGCCTCAGAAAGAAATACTGATATTATCAGAAATTCTGTATTGATCGTGAAGAGCAGCCTGGCAGCCTGGCAGCACTCTCAGAAAGTGACTCCATTGGAATTGGCATTCTGTAGACAGCATGGGGAACGGGTTTATAATTCAGCTGACAAGAAGAATTGCATTTTGCTGGAGCAACTCACAGGCTCCCTTCCCCTCTTTGCAGGTGGCCTAACACAGATTAGAAATGGAATTCACGCCTGCTGTCTCCTGAGCTGGAAAGAAGGGGCATATACATTCCAATAAAGCTTTGAAATACGGATTTTGTGCCTCTTGGTTTTCCTGCTGAAAGAGCTGTAAGATTTAAGCAGGATACAGGATGAATCTGAATAGACAGCTAATCATGTATTTTAAAAAATTTATCTTCCTTAGGGAAGAAAACATTTAATCTGTGATTTCTCTATTTAAATTAACATTTGCTGTGCTGCAGACTGTGCTGAGGAGAAGAAAAATTCTTAATTTGATTTTTAAAAGATGGGTAGCAACTGTACCTTTAACTGAGTGAAACTGGCTTCTCAGATTGACAGCTCCAGGCATCCAGAGCTGGCGAGTGGATAACACCCTGTTAGGATGTGTGGGTCTGGGATGGGGTTTGCATTACCTTAGTAACATGCTTGCTCAGTTCTGCTTTACAGTCTGTCTCTTCCAATTATGCTGCTCATTGTGGGCACATCAGTCAGCTGCCACGCTGACAATGACAAGGCTGCAGCTGGCTGCAGGTGTCTGGCACCAGGCAATCCTACTGACCACACTCCCTCTCTAATCTCCGCATGCCAAACTGCCTTCCTCCCCCTGTAATCTTCAGGAGGTCAGCTCTGGGAGCTGCTTGTTTGGGCAGAGCTTTGTGTGCTGTTTCATGAGTTTCATGGCTCTGTGTGGGAGCACAGGTACCCAAACTCTGCAGCCAGAGCAGAGCAGGGAGTTTGAAAGCATCTCCTCCAGCTCAGCAGTCCCAGCTGTCCTCTTGCCCCAGTGAATTTGTCATTAGGAGCATGGCCTGTTCCCCACTGCAGCTCTGACAAAAGGCCAGGCAGCTGCACGGAGCTCATCTGGATTCCCAGTGCCTGTCCTGACAGCCAGCAGAGCAGGGAAGGAGGTGTGCACACCAAAGAGGCCACAGATCACAGCAGCACAGCTCTGCCCTCCCCAGCAGCCCAGAGGGAAGCCCTGGCTCTGCTGCTCCCCTCCCTGCTGTCCTCCAGCTCTCGTGCTCTGAGCTTGGTTCTCCTGTGGTTTACCAAAGGCTATAGATGAACTTAACTGCTCTTAAAAATGCCATTTTGCAAAGGCATTTACAGAAGCAGCAGCAAAGCCAGATGACCTTTCAGATTGCTTGTGGTGTTTATTTCAAAGCAGGAGAAAGAGCACTAAAGACTGAGCCAGGAGAGCTCATCTCTGAAAGCCCTTTTAAGCAGACATTTTACAAGATAAAACCCATTGCAATCTGCAAGCAGTACAGTGGAGAAATAAATCCAGAACTGTCAGTAACAGTAACACCTATGGGGCTGTTCTGGGGAATTATTTTGTCCCTGTTCATATATATAACATCACCCTGAATGTTTGCAGGGGCCTCCTGATTAGCTGCTCCTTTTCCTCTCCACAAGGGAACAACTTCCAAAAAACCAACAGTTTGTAACCACACACTAAAATCCAGACAAGTTCATGAACCAATGCTCCTGGGAGGGTCACTAAACTGTGAACTGCTCTCAGTCCCCAGCACTGACAGCAGAGATGGGCTGTGTTCCCCTGGGGGAGCTGATGGACCCCACTGGGCCCCAGCAGCACCAAATCCAGCAGCTGCCCTCAGCTGCCAGGGCCACTCCCAGCACATGCTGTCATTACCCTCTCACTCTGTGACATTCCCCAACGTGCCCTGGGCCTGCAGGGCTTCCCTCAGAGCTGAGCCACAGCACTCCACAGCACCAGCAGCCTTTGCTCCCCATGACTGTCCAGGACACCACACGTTTCCCCATTGCCAAGGCTGAGCTGGCAGCTCTGTGCCTCCTCCCCTTGGCAGCACAGGGCACTCCTGTGCAGCCGTGCTGTGCCATGTGTGCCACCACCATGTGCTGTCACCATGTGCTGTCACCATGTGCCACCACCGGTGCCACCAGGCAGCAGCTGCTGCCTCCTGCCAAGGGGTGCACGAGCAGGTTCTGCTTTGGCACACGAGGGGAGAGAGCAGCAGCACAGGAGGGACAAATCCAGCAGCAGGAAGCTGCCCCTGGGTGTTCTGTGATGCCCTGTGGAGCACGGGCAGTGCTGCCATTCCTGTCAGGGGAACGGGCAGCCAGCTCGAGGAGCTGGAGCTGTGGTGCAGGGCTGGAGGTGGAGGAGATGGGATCCTGCCATCTGCCATGTCTCAGACCCCAGTAAGGGACCCTGCCAGGACTGGTGCAGACACCCAACCCCAAGCAGTTTGGTTAGGGCTGCAGCTCCCCTAAGGAGGGTTGTAGGACACAGATTTGGGTGGGTTGCCAGGATTCTGCAGGCAGTTGAGCTGGTCCAACCAAGCAGGGACAGCAGTATCAAGAGTTAATATGGACCAGACTGGAAACTTAAGCTAGAATCACAAGGCTGTTCCAGGAAAGGTGTTTGCTGCACCTCCTGGAAGTTTTACAGCTCTTGTGTGCTTTCAGTTTTGAGCAGGTGTAGTAAGGAGGAACAAAGGATCGACAGTCCCATTTTCAGGCTCACAGGATCATGACTCAATTAGCAGCAGACTTCGCCCTGCAGAGCACTGGTAAAGGCACATCCAGAACCTGAATGAGGTCAGAGCCTCAGAAATCCCCCAATCTCAGAAATCCCCAGCTTGGTAACATTATCTACAGCAGATATTCCTATCCTGTCCTGGCTCAAAGGAACCCTAGCAAGGAGGGAGTGAACACAGGAGGCATGCTGCCTGTTTTGAAGAATCCCCCACACGAGGGTGTGCGTTACAGCCCAGCCATCTCACCTTGTGTCTTTCAGTACATCGGGAGCTTGGACGTGCCCAGGCCCAACAGCCGCGTGGAGATCGTGGCAGCCATGAGGAGGATCCGGGTGAGTTCAGAGCAGCTGGGCCCACACAGGGTTAAAGCTTGCACTCCCCACGGTGACTTGGTTGCAATCTGCTGTTCCACATCCCCTCCAGCCCTTCCTATCTGGAGCTCAAATCTCAGCCCAATCAGGTTTGCAAGGACCTTCTCCAGAAATTCTCAAGGCATCTTAGCATAGGCCCATCCTGTGCTCTCTGTAAAGAGATCTGTTATCAAAACTCAAATGTGAGCCCTCTCCTGTGCTGAGCAGCCATGGGGCTTCTCCTTGAACCTAAGAGATTTATTTAGCCTGTTTGGAATTTTGTGTGTGTGAAAAATAAGCTGGACACAATGTGCTTCACCAAAGCACTTGAGTTCCTTGACAGTTCCAAATATATTGTGTTATATATTGAAATATCAGTGCCCTGACAGGTGTGATTGATGTAAATCCAATCTGACTAGACTTTGTGGATTCTGCTGCTCCTAGAATAATTTGCTGCCTTGCCCATGCTCCAGTACAGTTTTACAGTTCCTGTTTCTCATCACCAAGGCTGCTCTCTTCCTGCTCTGCCCCTTTATTCTGCAGAGCAGCCTGTGAATGGTCCCCAGATTTAGCTGTGATTAGCAGGGCTGGGTGGCTTACATCTGCTTCGTGTATAACCAGTTCAAGTACATCTCCCCCAAAAGGCAGTGCAGCTGTTGTGTCTGGCTGAAATTTTGCAGGGGTCTTAATTCTGAGGCTGTTCATATGTCTCACATCAGCTGAAGCAAGTTTGAGAATCTTCCATTTAAAGCTTTGAAGGGATTATCCTATTTCCCCCCTTCCCCCACAGTGTTTAACCATCTAATTTTCCTTTAGAATAGTGTTTTTTAAACTTAGCCTGTAACTGGCTGGGGAGCTGATGTATTCATCTCCAGCCAAGCTTAGAAATGACATTCCCCTCCCTTTGCCTGCTCAGACTATTAGCACAGCTCTTGCTCAGAACACAGTTCAGCAGCAGTCTAAATTGCCTGGTTATTTATGGAACAGGTGAATAACTGTAGGAAGTAAAAGCAATAGGTGAGGACTACCAGGGCAGTTCAGGTGCTGGCATAATTATTGGCAATTTTTTATCTCAATCAATATTTATCATCAGATTTGACACTGCACTTCTGCTGATCTATGACACCCTTGTAAGAAAAAGCAAATAGTATTTTAATATCCCTCAAAATAAAGTGTCACACTCTGTTTTCACACCTGCTATTGCCACAGTGGTACCTAGCTCAGAGCCTTGGCAGTGCAATAGCATCCTTGAGTACCACAAGGAACATGGAAAAAACCCACTCTGCATTCCTGGGTGCCCTCACTTAATCTTGTCACACAGGATTTTTAAAGTAGGCATCCAGTAATCTATACTGAGTTTTTAATCTTGGAAGCCCATTCCAAAAAGGGAGGGCTTCCCTTTTCATGTGCACATTGTGCAGCAGGATCTTATTCAGACACTTCCTGGCTGCTGAGCGGAAGATGCTCCTCTATTGAAGATAGTTAATTGGCACTGATCCTTAATTAGAGCATAAAGAATGAACTGGGAGGTCTTTGAAGAGAATTCTGGTGCACAGAGTACCCAACCTAGGAACTGAGGGAAGATGGGGGTTATTTATGTAGCATTCATTTGCATGCAGAGGCCTTGTCTGTACCAGAGTTTTTTCCCATGGACTCTCAGCAGCACCAGTTACAACTGGGAGGAAACAGTGGAAGAAGCTCTTGGGGGAAATGAGTATTTTGTTCCTATGTTATTGTGAGTGGCAGTGCCTGTTTGCAGTGCAAGAGTGAGTAAGATCCCACAGCCCTGCCAAGGGCTGGCAGGGGCATGTCGTGGTGAAGCTTTCATCCTTTGTGCACTCCAGCGTTCCACTGGAATTCTCCACTGGAGCAGAAGAGAAAAGTTGTGCAGTACAAGCCCCAGCAGAGCATTCCCTGTGCCATGGGAGGAGTGGGAGCCATCCTGGTGTTGCTGGAGCCAGCCCACGGCTCAGGAGGGCTCTTACTCACTGCTTGTGCTGCTCCAGAGCGAGCAGGGAGGAGGATGAGGAGTCACAGCTCTCTTTCCCAGGCTGTGTCAGAGCTGCTTGCTCTGGTTACTCATCAGTAAATTGATACAAGTGCCAAAACTGCCTTGGGGGAAAAGCTTCCAGCTGCTGAGGACTCCAGATGTCCTGAGAGGGTCCTAAGGAGAGCAGCAGCAGGTGATGAGTCTGCTCCTTGGATGTTCTGGTTTTTGTACTGTGCTCTTTTGCCAGTCACACTTGAGTTATACTAGGATTCTGGATCAGTGGGATTCTCCATGTGTAAGCAGAGCACTGTGCCTGCAGACTTCAGGACATTGCTCCCAGACAGCCTCAAATAAACAAGTTTTAGCATCAGCCTGCTGAAATCGTGACCTGCTCTTTGGCAGTAGGTATTTGAGGTGCAGTCTCTTAGTAAAGCTTAAACCCATATTCTGGGCTGAATGGATGCTTGTAGAATTGCCAGCAATACTCCATTAGTCACACATTAGATCCCATTTCATAACAGACTGGAAAGCCTTGTCTCATCATGTTCTATGCTTCCACTGGAGAGAATGCAAATGCAGTAGGTAGAACAGGGAAGCTGCTGTTCTTAGCTTTCCATTATGCAGAGCTAGACAACTTTAAGTTTGCTAATCCTCCCAGTGGATTATTAGCTGCCTACAGCTGCCATGTTGTTATTATATGATCAGAGTTCAAGCTAATCCCTCTACCTCTTGCCCTGGCAGGGGAGGTGATGAAATGAGTTTGCAGCTTGGATAAATACACTGTACCCTGACAGGCACAGCGAGGCCCTGCTCAGGAGACTCCAATTCATCTCAGAGCCCCAAGCACCCCGGGCAGGTGTTCCCCCACCTCCCAGGGAGCAGCACCTGCTGCCTGCAGCTGCCCCAGGCCATCCAGGTCTGGGTGTCTGGCAGCTCCTGTGCTCTGTCAGCGTGCTGGTGGAGCTGCCTTCTGCTGGGGTGGATCCCTCTGCAGGTATTGGAGCCTTCTCAGCACTCCAGGGAGTTCATGTACAAATCAAGATCTTTCCTCCTCACAATTCAAGCGGTAGCTAATGTGGAGATGGGTTTTGTAAAACACAAACCACTTCCTTGAAGCTGCTGAGGTTGCTTGGAAAATCTTAGCCAGGGAATGGATGGCTTCAGGTGCAGGGTTAACATCACCACAAGTCCTGCATGCATTCCCCAGAGCCAGCACTGAGCACAGGAGAAGGTCAGCTGTGCCAGAGCACCTCTACTTTCAGTCCAGCACTTCACAGCTGAGCAGGCCTAGTGCTGCTGTTTCAGGTGCTGAGCTGTACCAGGACACAGGAGCAGTGAGTGACAAAGCCTGTCACCCCCACAGACAGCCTGCTGCCAGCAATTCCCCTAGACACTCTGTTCGTCTGCCTTCAAGGCACAGAATCAGCTTCCCTGGAATCTGCACTCAAGGATCTCTGAAGCCTACAAATTTCATTCTGTTTGGAAGGTTTAGCTTGGACCTGTGCAGGTATTGACACTGAGAAAGGAGCCAGATGTTGGATTATTTAATCATTCCATAAGGGAACAGCCAACTGGTGCTGTGCCTATCCAAACACCAGGATGAGCAAACAGGCAGGCATCCAGAGTAATGTGTCTTCTGTTACCTCCTCATTTCTTGGGCTTAATTTAATTGAGAAGCCTTTTTCCCCAGAGCCAGTGTGCCAGAGAAACAGAAGCATTTATAAATCTCACTGCAGGATACATGAGAAATGCCTGAGCTCTCCTTGGAATGAGAACTGGGTTCTCACTTCAGCCTCCCTCTTATCCTGATCGTTTTTGCTGCATCCATCTTTGAGCAGAGCCTCAGCTCTTTGCAGTTTCTGCACACAGTACTTGAGTGAGGAGGTGCAATCCAGCCACACTGTAAGTCAGACTGACTGCCAAGCATCAACTGGTGGTGTTGAAGTGTGACATGACAGCAATTTAAATCAGGATGAGTAAGTTACAGTCCTGCTGCACAAACCTGTGAAGCAGAGGCAGCAGGGAAGCTGCAGGGAACCTGTCTGTGCACTCCAGAGCTGGGCTGGCTCACACAGCACCTCTCACTAAAGCCCTGCCAGGCTGTAAATTCCAACAGTCCAGGAGCAAATATGGGTGGGATTTATCTGCTCTTCCTACAGAAGGAGAGGAACCAGGTGGACAGATGGCAGAGGACAGGAAGATTGCCTTCAGCCCTCTCAGTTTCATTTAATACTGTGTGGCAGGTTTCAGAGATAGAGATGTTTCATGGGCTTGTCCATGAGCTTGTTCTAGAACACAGTTCCCTCAGTTTTCCCAGGCAGGCAGAAGTTCACCCAGAAACTGCTGCATGGATTCCTCTGCCATATTCTGCCTGTAAGCCCTTCCTGGGTTCTTGTGCTCAGAGCTGTTTTCTTGCCAGTTTCATGTTAATCTGAGCTGGAGTTGTGATCAGAACTAAAAAAAGAGAGAAGCTGAACTCCCTGCTGGGTTTCTTGGTGAGTGTCTGCAGCCTCTCCCTCTGTAATGAAGGTACTTGGTCAGCTGTAGCTGAGGCACAGACTCAAGCATGGAAGTGCAAACTGCTGGAGCACTTGGAGCACTTGCCCTGGGGTACAGAGCTGTGTAGCTGCACGCCAGGAGCTGCTGTTGTTGGAGTTTGTTCTGCTGCAGTTCCTGGGGGGTTTTCCCTTTCAGCCTCTTTGGAAGAGCATCCAGAGCTCAGCTAATGATAGCCCTGGGCTGTGGCAGACAGCAAGTCTAGTATCTTAAAATACTTCAGCAGCCTCAGACTGCTGGGGTGGACCTTTCTTTAGCTCTCAGAACACCATGCACCTTCCTTTCATTCACAGGAGGATAAACAGTGACAGCTCTGACAAGGTTAGAGTGTGAAGCACAGGCATCTCTTCCTCCTTCTCCCCCACACTAAGACAAAGCCATTGTATTCACCCAGAGGGTGCTGCAAGAGAGCATCACTGTACAGGATACCTTCCCTGCCTCTCTGGAGAGCCCTGCCAGGGTTGTTTACCCTGCTGAGTGTTAGGCACAGCCCATGGCCTCCAGGAGAGGGCTGTGGCAGCCAAACCAATATACACAAGCATGTACAAACTTGCTCTGGCACCTTCTGCAGCATGTCTGGTGTCAGTTCTGACTCCTGTCCAAAGCAGAGGTCTAAGAAAGGCTCTGCAGCTTTCCACAGGCAGTACATGATCAGCCCACAGGGCTGCTCAGCTCCACAAACACCAATTACTCTCAGGGTCCCATCCATGAGACCAAGCATCTCAACCACTTTAAGGTTCCTGCCACACAAGATTAAGCTAATTGGGTTTACCTTTCCAGGCCCTGGCAAAATACAGCAAGTGTTTTCAGGATAGTAATTAAATGTTAATTGCAGCTAAGTTTAGCCCTAATGCCTCATTAGTTTGTTTTCCTGTTTGTTGCATCTCTAGCAGAGTCTCCTGCACAGGGATGGGATCAGGCTGGGCTTCCCAGGAGGCAGGAGTCCCACCACGTGCTCTGAGGGTCTCTGAGCCTTGCCAGGAAGCTCCTCCTGCTCCTGCCCAGGGCAGGCAGCACTGGAACCACCACAGTCCCTGCACAGCTCTGCTGCAAAGCATTCTGCTGCTGCACACTGCAAATGGCCCCAGGTCTGGCTCCCACACTCTGTGTCCTGCTCTTTGGGAAGATAAAGCATGACAGGGATGCCACCTCACCCTGAGGGATGGCAGACACATGGTGGGTCTTACCTGCATGCAGCACAGGATGCTGAAGGAGCTGAGCCCTCTGGCAGGAATCCATTTCTTCAGGCTAAACAAATGGCTTCAGTGTGAGACTGCAGGACTGCAGCCTCCCAGGCCCTGCTCTGAGCTCTGCAGCCTCCCAGGCCCTGCTCCCACCCTGCTCTGAGCTCTGCAGCCTCCCAGGCCCTGCTCCTCACCCTGCTCTGGGTTCTGCAGCCTCTGCCCCTCCCCAGTCTGCCCTGCAGCCCCAGGTAGCCCAGACACCAGCTGGGCCAAGCTCTCCCTGAGCTCCCTTGCCATGAGCCCCAGGAAGGGTGGGCCCTGCAGGTGCAGCTCCTTAGGCTCTCTGCAGGTGTTCTCTGGTCACCTTACAGGCTCTGGTGTGCTCCATGCTTTCCTGGCCTTACAAGACACTGATTAAAATGTGGAAGCTGGCTTTCTAGAAAAATTGAGTCTGCCTTGTCTCAGACAAACCCAAGCTTGTTTTACCCATTTTCTGCTGTTTGTATTATGTTAAAACAAAGGGAAGAAGCTCTTAATGAGCTGTTTCTGCAGTGGCATGGTGCACTGTGTTTCTAGGCAGCATTGTGTGGTGTGCTGGAGAACTGACTGTGCTCTCTGTGTCTTGAGTGGGAGGAGAGGAAAAAACACCTCTGAGATTACACAAGAATCCAACAACCTTCTGCTCACTGCTTGGGGGGGTCTCACTGTACAATGGAGCTGCCCCACTGACTTAGAAACTGCTGCAGATTTCCACCCTGCTCATCTCCAACCCTAAATCACCTCTGGACTTCCTGCCACAGAATAATGAGTTACCTTCTGTCACTTAACCTCTGAGCTGAAACGAGTGGGACTGGTCAAGCTGTGAGCACAGGCCACTGTGCCAGAAGGCAGCTGAGGACATTTTTGGTAGCCACATTTCATGACCCAGTTTTTGAGGAGTGGCTGGGACTGAGATGCTTCAGTTCCTCCACCCTGTTCAGAGTGCACAGTGCAGGGTTGGTGACAGATGGGTGGAGGGATCAGGCAGTGAAATGTGTCATCTCCAGGCAGCAGTGACCTTTGTGCCTTCCTCAGAACCCTCAGAACCCCCTGGCTTCTCCAGCGAGGGGGTGGAACCAGTCAGGCACATTAATTCTGTTTTGCATAAGAGTCGTGGTGGATTGGAGTTTAGTTGAAGGCTAATAAAAGCAGCATTTAAATGGATAAAAGCTGAATTAAAATGTTAGTGCTAAATAGAACAAGACAGAGCTTTTTTTCTGATGCTGAATCTTGGCAATGAAGCAGGTACCTTTTAATTGTAAAATAAAGTGGCTTTAACAGTAATATCATTATATTACTGAAGCATTTAATTTCCCTAGCTAAAATATCACCATATGAGATCTCTGCAAAGCTTTTATCTAGTTTGAAATAAAGAGACTTTTTCACCAATTATGTTACTGGTTGTAGAGTATTACAGAGATGAAATATAATGGCTTTCAAATTACATTCTGGTGAAGAACACTCAGCCACGACTCAAAGCTGCTTCTTTGTTGGTGCCTGAAAAAAATGTAATTGAGAAGGTAACCAGAGTGCAGAGAGCACATTGGACTGGCTTGGTAACAAGGAGCTGCCTAAATCTGAGTGGCAGCTGCAGGGGCACAGAGCTGGGGCTGCCCCTGGGGTGAGCAGAGACCCTCCCTGTCCAGCCAATACACGTGCAGGGCTGGATTTCCACCAGAGCAGGGTGATGTGTTTCAGGAACAAAACAGAATAACCCATGAAGATACAAACACTTAAATCTGTCCCATGAGTCTCTCTCTGTGCAGAGAAAAATCTGAAAAAAGTCATCCTGTGGCTACAGCGTGATCCTGATGCTTTGCCTGAGCCTCTGTTCCCAGTGGAGCCTGTGCTGGACACAGGAGGCAGCCAGGACAGGGTGCTCCTGTGGGTGCTGCCTTGATTTTGTCACATGCAGGGACCCTTTGCACTTCCCTGGTCAGTGTTCTGAGGAGAGGCACCCTGAGGGACTGGGACCACAAAGCCAAATCCAGCCCAGGAAAATAAGATTTGCTAACAATAGTTTGGTGCTGTGCTGGCTCTCTTCAATCTGCTTTTGCTCTGTATGAATGAGGCCTGAGGACAGACAGAATCCCTGCTACTTCACACAGTACTTTGTCAAGCTACTTCGTGTTTTGACCAAATAACAGTGTGATAAATCTAAAGTATAAAAGTCTTGAATGGCTCCCTGGAAGGAAGGATGCTTTGATGAGGGAGCAGGGATTTTTTAAAGGCATTATGGAACGGTTTTCTTTCTTTCCTGCAGCAGTGATTAGACATTATTTAAATGTCTTTTCCCTGGACCAGATGGGTTGTTTGGACTAATTGGCAGCTGCCTGACAGCTTTCAGGACACCTGAGTCACTTCCCCCTTCCTCCATCCTTCTGTCCCTGCTGCTGCAGAGATCCTGCCTGGGTAGCTGTGCTGGAGGGCAGGGGGTGGCCCTGTGCATGGAAGGAGCATCCCAGGCCAGGGCCCCAAATCCTGCACAGCCAGGTCCAGTGTACTCCTGGAATCCCACCAGACCCTCTGAGCTCCAGGCTTTCCTTCCTAAAAATCAGATGATTTTTGCCAGATGAAGAAGAGCAGAGGGACATGTTCAGGCCAGGTGCAGTGTGGTGAGGATGAGGCAGTCACAGCTGCCTCAGGAGGGTGCAAGGCACACACAGGTACCCTTCAGGCTGAAATGTCACCTGCCACCTGCTGAGTGTCCTTTCCCTGCTGCAGAGCCACACATGGAGCACTCAAGGGTCAGTGATCCCCAGCTCCATGGAGCTGCTCAGTCCTGCTGCAGCCTGTGCTGCTCTTTCAATGATTACAGGGCACAAACGTCCATCCCAGGCACGTTTCCCATTTTCATGCTGTTGTCCCCCCAGGGCAGTGCTGGTCTCCTGCTTGTCTCAGTTCCTGGAATCCCAGCTGGGGGCAGGAGCTGTGGGCAGGGGGCTCTGTCTGGGTTAATCACTGACCTGTGTGTGAGCAGTGCAGGATGCTTTGATGTCCACATTTCACACCTCCTGCTGACACCCTGCAAGCCCAGGGACACGGGGAGCAGCCCTGCAGGGAGAGAGGAGCCTGTCATGTTCTGGTACAGCTTTGGTGACAAGACCTCAGTGACAATAAATACTGAGAGCATAAAACCCTCTTTTTCCATAATTTCCATATCTAAACCCAGGCTTTTCCCTCATCATGATTCACTAATCTCAGTAGCTCCCCTGAGGCTAATAGAGTCCTTGAACTGCTTAATATTCTGGAGTTTTGGAAATGACACAATTAGACTTGAATTTTCTTTCTCTACAGTAGCAGTCTTGTTTCCAAATTGGACTGAAGTTTCATGGACAATTTGAGGAGAACCCAGAGACCTCCCTTTAAATTTAGGAGCTGCAGTTTTATTAGCACTCAGTCATTTCTAAGCAAGGCCCACTTGGAGAGAAGCAGTGTGGGAGCTGTGCCTGGCTCTGCTCAGGGCTGCACATCTGGGTAATGCTCATCCTTTCAGTGCACACCTGGAGGTCAGCTCTAAGTCACTGGGCTTCTGTAAGAAATGTTTGCTCAAGTGGAACTGCTGGAGATCGATTGTATTAACAGCTACAGAGAAAAGGTCTCCTTGCCTGGCAATAAAGCAGATTATTTCTGTCCCTGAGTGTCTCAAACCAGCACATATCCAGGCTGTTCATGGCACTGAGGGGTAGAAAGGTTCAGCTGCACACAGGGCTTGAGCTAACAAAGAGCTCTTAGCCCTGCAGGAGAACAAAGATGGATTGCACCTAGCAGAGGAGCCCTGAGGCCTGGTCTGCACCCAGCAGCACACTCAGCATCCCCCATTGTCATTCTGCTCCAGTTTGTCATCAAGTGCTGCTTCTGGATGCAAATGGAGATCCAGTCCTCCTTCTGCTTGGATTCTGCTTGCTCAAAGATAAAGGTGCCAAGTCCAGCTTCCTGACTCTGCTGTGGATATGCAAAGGAAATGCTAATTTCCCTAGTAGGTGGCTAGGAGAAATGGCAAGACACAGAGCTGGAGGACAGCACCCAGGATGCATATGAGGTGTGATGGCAAGTGTGGAAGCCAGGAGATGTTCCCTCCCTGCAGCATTGGCACAGAGCAGGTGTTAGTCATGCAGATGTAGCTCCTCCAGATTCTCAACAGCAAACTAGATTGCTCCTTCTCCTTTGGATAGGTTTCCACCCTGGGAGGACATGCTGAGCTCCCTGAAGTCACCAGGGCTTTTGGGAGGAGGCTGCAGAGCAGCACAGGGCATTGGAGAACCCCAGCAGGTCACAGCTGTCCCTGTTGGGAGCAGGGCTGGGCTGGTTTGGTTATCAGGCTGAGCACGTGGGCACTTCTCTGCCTCTTCCTCTGAACCCCCCTGCCTGCCCCAGCTCTCAGGAGCACTGACATTCCCTCTCCATCCCTGCACTCAGAGTGGCTCCCAGCCTGCCCTGGCTGCCTTTCCCTCTGGATTGCCATGCCCCTTCCCTTGGACTACCTGCACTAAAATAGCATCCTTACATAAACACCAAGTCTTGCATTATTGAGAGGCCCAAAATCCCAGCACCTGCCTTAGTCAGAGCCTGTACATGGCAGTGGGATTAGGTTTTCTCCCCATCTCTGCCAGTGCCAGTGAGTCCCTCATGACCCTCATGAAGCCCCTGCCCCACACCCTGCAGGCCCTGCCTGGCTCCATGGCCACAAACTGCTCTGAGCCATGCTCTGCTCTCCTGAGGAGCAGCATCACAAACACACCTCTGAAAAGCCACAGATAAACAAAATTGGCCTTTTATTCTCTCTCCAAACAAGCAATAAACACCAACTTGCAGAGACAGAGCAGAGCAGCCCTGTTAATCACCCCTGCCCCATCTCCTGCCTCTGAGGACACCAGCTCCTCTTTTCCCTCTCTGCACAGCCCAGCCAAAGGAGCAGGAACTGAGCCAGGAGCATCTCCCCTGCCATGGCCTGTCAGGCTCATGGAGAGGACTGGGCAGGGACTGAAAGTGCGCCAGGAATTCTGGAGCAGGCAGCAGAAATCCTCAGTTGCCTCCTGCTCCTGTCTGCTGGCCTGGCCCTGCCAGCGAGGTGCTGGGTGCCTGTCACTTGGCAGGGGCTGGCTGTAACCAGAACAACTGAGTGAATGGAGTAGAAAATGAATATCCTTGCTTTGTGAGTGAGAAACAGACAGAGAAAATACTCTGTTACCTTCCCACAGCCATGCAGGGGGTCAGGGGCTTTTTCATGGAGCTCTGAGTTTGCTGCAGAGTCCTGGCTCCTGCTCTTCAGAGCTTTGTTGTGTGAACCTTGATGGACGAGGTTTAAAGCAATCCAAGCTCCTGACTTGCCTCTTGTCCTACATACCAGACTGGAGGGCAAGTAGGATATGAAACATGCACTAAACCAGGCCCTTCTCTGCAGGGTGACACAGATGTTTGTAGGGGAATATGGAAATACTTGAAGATATTGCAGTGTTTAATTGCAGTTTCACTTCTCAGGGTTATTTCAGGTAAATCTGACCTGCTTCTAATGAAATTAGCACTTTTTATCTGCAGTAACCTAGCTGCTTTTTCAGGTAGGGACATTTTCATGCTCCTGTTGGGGTGGGGTCCCAAGACACTACTTCATTACTGCTGCTAATTAATCATCCAAGGCACTGCAGATGGAAAAGGTAATTTGTTTCCTCCTGCAAAGTGAATAGAGGTAGTGAGGAAAATAAAACCCAGCTTCTCCATGAGCTGGGCTTGGCCTGCCCTGGCAAGACAAGAACTGAAGGGCCGTGTGTGGGAAAGCTCCCTATTAAACCTGGGGACAGCAGGGAGCTCCTGGAAGTGACAGACACACAATGGAGCCTTTGTCAGAGAGGCACCAAAGGCCAGATGATGTCACCTTGTGCTGGGCTGTGAGGCTGCTTGTGCCTCTCAGGATGGAGCTCAGCAGTATTGCACTGTCCCTTCCACAGGGAGGAGGCCATGAAAAGGCTGCTTTTGTCCCACCCTTTCTTAAGAGCAGGCGAAGAAGCTTTGTTCTAGGATGGTCTGTGGTTTTTCAGAGGTGGAAAAGACTAATTAAAGAGCCACTGCTAGCCCTGGGCTCCCACCAGCTCCCAGCACCTGCAGGAGCCCCACTCACCCCATGGGTGTAACTCTGCTGTTTCCTCCACATCCTTTTGACTGGCAGAGAACTCCAGCCACGTCCCTTGCCATGTCACCTTAGGGTGGAAGGATTGACTTATCCTTAAGGGCTGTCTGAGACTTCAGCAGTCTGGGGCCTCCCAAGGATAAGATCTGTTGGAAATGAGGAGAAGGGGGATGAAGAGGAAGGCCTGTATTGCCATGTCCATCAGAATGCTCTGGATTCCTCAGGTGTCAGAGGAGACCTGGACAAAATGCAGCTCTTCTCCTTCTGCCCCTGACGTGATCAGCCTCCCCTGCTGCAGCAGGGCAGCATCCTCACTGCCCCTGCCCCAGGTCAGCCAGGGATCCTTTGGGATGGATTGGGGCCACATTTCCCTGCTGCCCTTCCAGGGACTCCCAGAAACCCAGCAGGCCTGTGATAGCTTGGGGAGCAGTCTGCAGCATCTACAGAGAGCTTGCTGGATGGTGGAAGGAGCTCATTTAAATTAGAAAAAAAAAGACTTGGAGTACATTGCCAGCATTCTCCTTGCCTATTGTGCTCCCTTTTCGGTTTCTGCTTTCCAGTGAGCAGTTTTATGTTTCCAAGGATCATAAATTCTCATTTTTCCACTGGGCAGGAGGTGCACTCCTGGTCTCCGCTGCTTCCTGCGTGGCTTTTGTGTCCGTGTTGCCGAGCTACTGCAGCACAGCCCGGGCTATGCCCGGCCCATTCAGAGCAGCCCCGGGGCACGGGGGCTCGCAGCGCTCCCCAGGCCCCGAGGGACACTCGGGGAAAGGCTTCCAGACAGAGCCACGGGAAGAGCAGTGCTCCCCAGGCCCCGGATTCCTGAGGGACACACGGGGAAAGGCTTCCAGACAGAGCCAGGGGGGTCACAGTGCTCCCCAGGCCCCTGATTCCTGAGGGACACTCGGGGAAAGGCTTCCAGACAGAGCCACGGGGGCTGCAGCGCTCCCCAGGCCCCTGATTCCTGAGGGACACTCGGGGAAAGGCTTCCAGACAGAGCCACGGGGGCTGCAGCGCTCCCCAGGCCCCGAGGGACACTCGGGGAAAGGCTTCCAGACAGAGCCACGGGCAGAGCGGCCTGCCCAGGGCCCGCAGTGACCTCGGGAAGGGGGATGGATGTTGAAGGGGATCAGCACGGACAGACAGCAGCCTGTGGGGTGTGGGGCTGAGGAGGATCAGCACGGACAGACAGCAGCCTGTGGGGTGTGGGGCTGAGGAGGATCAGCACGGACAGACAGCAGCCTGTGGGGTGTGCGGATGGACACTGCTGGTCTGTCAGCTCCAGGGCAGCCCCACTGGCTCAGAGAGCTCCGGAGTTTCCAAAGCATCAGCTTCAAGGGCAGCACTCCAAGCATGGGTAGTTCAAACAGCAGCCCAGATAACAGCCTGTCCTCACCCCGTGTAGGTCAGCTGGTTTGAAATTAATTAATTACATTGCTGAGCTGGAAATACTTGGATTCATCATGGGTTTAAATCCTGAAATGGGACTTGTATAGAACCAGGGGAAGGGAAGGGAAGGGAAGGGAAGGGAAGGGAAGGGAAGGGAAGGGAAGGGAAGGGAAGGGAAGGGAAGGGAAGGGAAGGGAAGGGAAGGGAAGGGAAGGGAAGGGAAGGGAAGGGAAGGGAAGGGAAGGGAAGGGAAGGGAAGGGAAGGGAAGGGAAGGGAAGGGAAGGGAAGGGAAGGGAAGGGAAGGGAGCAGGGATGGGGGTCACTGCCTGGAGCCGGTCAGTCGGGGGGCAGAGCTGAGCTCATTCCCACTCCTCATTGCCATGCTCCCCGTGTCTGTCTGGAAGGGAAGCCTGGGGAAGGGGCTGGGACAGGCCATTGTTGGGGTTGTTTATGGACACATCGATCCTGCAGCTGCCAGGCCGGGATGGGCGAGGGAGGCCAGGGCAGGGCAGCAGCCTGAGGGCTGGCTGGGGAATTTACAGCCACAGGGAGAAGTCGCTGGTTTCCAAGCCTGTGGCATCTTCCTATGGGCATGCAAATAAGTCCATACCCAGCTGTGACTGGGGGCATTGACATTCTCCAGCTTCAAAAACCTGCAGAGCCTCTGCTTTGATTTCCCTTAATACAGCTTAAAACACCATTTGAACCATGGCCAGGAGCATGTTCTGGCCTTGCTGCTCCTTGTTAATGAAGAAGATGCATTTTTTGGAAGCAGAGACTGCCTCCAAGACCTGCAAACTCTCTATTTTATGACAGTTTTCATTTGCATAATGAAGGCCCTGATACCTTCAGTAATTAATCACATTAAGAATTGCTTCCTTGAATAACTGTATTCATGCAGGTTGTTCCTAGTGCTGGAAACTGCACATGATTTCCAATGTGCATTAGCCCAAGTTTCATCAGCAGATGGAAGCTGGTAACTGCATGTGTAATTTATATCTGCTTGGGTGGAATTATCCAATGAAATATGCATCACACGGCGCCATTAACATTTCTAGTCATACAGTCTTTAGCTCATGGGTAAGTTAATATTTCATGGCAGCAGTGTGTGGGACCGTAGGAAAGGCAAAGTCTTGAACACAGGGATTTAAGAGCAGAAGTGGAAAATATTCCAGGTCAAACACAGCAGATATAGAATTAATGACGCTGCTAAAATAAATGACATTAATTACCCTTGTTTGACCTGCATTTTTTATAAAATGTCCCATCTTATCTCCATAGTTAGGAAAGCTGCCAGGCTGCTGTATTGCCACTAGTAGGGGCAACTCCAGATCCTTTAGCATCCAGAAAGCTTTTCCCCAGAGGACAGCACAAACAACAGGAGAGTAACAATTGAATTCTGGAAGGCAGCAGCGAGAAATGTTGCTGTGTGGGTTTGGGTTTGTCAGTAACCTTGACAAATCTGGGGGGAAAAATCCCATCAATTCAATAGTAAGAAGAAAATCAGTGACTGGTCTGTGCTGTGACAGCAGTGACAGGTCAGCCTGGAGCCTTGTGCCAGGATAAAGGTTGGGTTGTGCCTGAGCATTCTACAGGAGAAAGTCATCTGTCTCAGAGTGCCTTTTCCCATGTGCTTTCCTGTCCTTATATAAATTAGTTCATTAAAATACTGATTCCTGCTTGATAGGAAGCAATTAAATGACTGAAGCTGTGTTCCACCTGCCTCTTCTGTGGGGAGATGCAGAGAGTCCAAGGTGAGCTGGTGCCATGTGAGTGTGGGGCTGTGCCCTGCTCTGGGTGCTCTCACCCAGCTGTGCTCCTGCCTCCTCTGCTGGGACATGGGACATCCTGCAGCTTCTGCTGCTTGAGGGCTTTCACCCTTCAGAAGAGATTTGAGGCCCCAATGAGCTTTAACTGTTTTCAGGCCAAGCTGGGTCTGGCCGTGGCTGTGCCTCGGCTGTGTGCTCCAGCAGGGATGCAGCCGTGGCCATGGGCTCCATGGAGAGGGAAGGGCCAACAAACTCCTTCCTCACTGGGGCCACATCCAGCCTGTGGTGCTGCACAGCTCTGCCTGGGGCTGCACAGAGGCAGGCTGGGGTGGGAGCTGGCTGGAGTTCCCTGGGTTTAGAGTCCTGCCATCACTCCTGGCAGCACCCACAGATTCACTGCTGCTGCTCCCGATTGTTCCTTTCTGTCCAAGAGAGAAAGAAAAAGCATCTCTGCAAAATCCAGGCTTGGACTTTGCTTAAAGCCTTTGAGTAAAGAGCCTTGTTTGAATGTAATTGCACCCCTGTTGCTACAATGGGAAAATACACTGTATTGCTCTTTCTTGGAAAGCACAGCTAGTATTTTCCCAGCCATTTGTGTATAAAGAAAGATAAACAGCTCTTTAGCGGGCAGAACAGTCTATCCCGGGTTTATTGACATTCATGGAGCAGACAAGGACAAACAGTTTGGTGAGCACAGGGGAGGGGGAGCAGCTGGGCTGGGGGCCTGGCCAGAGGGGCAGAGGGTGGGGGAGCCCTCTCAGGTGCTGAGCCTGGCGAGTCCATCTGCCCGACCCCAGACCCTGCTGCATCCCCTGGGCCCCGGCAGCCTGCAGGATGCACTCAGCACCTCACCCTTCCTCTCACTCCTCCCCATAAATAAAAAACGGGTACAGCTAATTTAGTTCCAGCTTCACACGCAAGAGCGCCAGAGATAGATTTTTAAAGAGCTTGTCTGAAAGTAATAATTCATGGGGAGATCAAAAGGCTGTGGTTTAATCCGGGGTCTGTCTGATACCATAAACCTTGCAGAGTGCTAAGAATTCAATGAGCAGCATCAAAAGCCTGATCAACATGAAAGCCACCCAATTTTCTGTCTGTAAAGCTGGCGTGGCTCACAATGGGTGCTGAGGAGTGGGGAAGATGTTTATCTTCTCTGCAGAGCTTGGGTGACAGAGCCACACACACTCCTCCAACTTCAGCATCCCAAAAGAAGTGCCTGGACTCCATTAACATCTCACTTGCTCCCTGCATGTCCCCAGCTGTATAAAGAAATCAGAGTTCTAATTAAATGTCTAATTACATGGCCTAGGTAGATTTCCGGCTGCTTGGCATTGCCTTTTGCTCCACATCCACGAACCAGAATCTGCATTGATTTGCCAAAGCAACGTGACAAAGTGGTGGATTTCAAACAGGGACTGCAAGAAATATGGAGTATCAAAATGCTGTGTTTGGAAGCTAAAAATGGTGCTCAAAATGGGGGCAGGAAGGATGAGTGCTGTAAACAAAGGTCTCCAGAGTACAAGGGCTCTGCCATGCTTCTAACTGTCAGCTAAAGCAACATTTAAAAGTCAGTGTTTAATTTTTAACACAAATGGAGGTGAGCTCAGGCTGCAGACACCTGCAGGGTTTTTCTCCAGAGATCCTGATCCCACAGAGGTTAATGTGATTATGCAAATGACTGAGGTATAATTGCGTTACTGCCGCCCATCTGGCCCTCCCTGCAGCTCCTGAGTGATTTTGTATTCCCCGTGCAGCGCAGGGCTCACACACAAGGGCACCAGAGATGTCACTGCTTGGGGTTTGCTGCAGGTGCCACCTCCCCATCAGACCTCTGGAGCAGAGTCCTGCTGGACCAGGCATGGCCAGTGCATCGGGAAAACTCTTCCCAGATCCAAATTAACAGCCTGGGTGTGGTCCAGAGGATTGAGCTCCACTTGTCCTCTCCCAAGGGATGCTCCTGACAGAGCCAGGATCCTGTGTGGCATCCCAGCTACTGCACCAAGTCCTTCCCAAAACAGTTTTTCTCAGCAGAATAAAACAAATTCCCACCTCCCTCAGCAGCTGGGATGAAACCAACACCTGAGGTTTTCCTGTCAGACACTGACCACCACACACTGTCCCAGGTACCCCCAGGACTCTCTCAAACTGGGGTTTCTGTTCCCCCAGTACGAATTCAAAGCCAAGAACATTAAGAAGAAGAAGGTGAGCATCATCGTGTCCGTGGACGGGGTGAAGGTGATCCTGCGCAAGAAGCAGAAGGTGAGGCTGCTCCAGCCCAGGGTGCTCACACTGCTCACCAACACTGGCCTTTCCCTAAAAAACACCCAGGATTTGCACAAGAGAACACTCCAGTTTCCATCCTACTAATAACGACACCTTGCTGGGAAGAGAATGGAAATTCTCTGGGGAAGAGGATTTTTTTTCTATCCAAAAAATGCATCTCTCATGGGATACATTTTTTCTTTTTCTTGCTAATACCAGAAAGCTTTTTCCAGGCTGCCTGGTCTGAGCCCCCCTCAGCTCTTTGCCCCACTGTCCTTTCCACCAAGTCACTGAATCCAGATCTCCTCAGCCCCAGCTCCAAGCCTTCTTCCCCAAAGCATGTAGTTCTGCATATTTGATGCTATAAATTAATCTTAGGGACCATTTTCAGCCCTGAAGGCTGTGATCAGATATGATAAACGATCCAAAAAAAAATCTATTTTTATCTGAGATATTGTTGAAACAGCCATGGCTCATCTAATCACACTGCAGCCTGGATTGTGGCTTGGGACAAAAGCACTGTTCCCAGATTTCCTGCCCTTCAGTCTGGTGGAGTTTCACCTGATTTACTGTAATTTTGTCTCTGCTTACAGAGAAAGGAGTGGACCTGGGACGAGAGTAAGATGGTGGTGATGCACGATCCTGTGTACAGGTACATGGCAGGGGATTCAACCAGGGAGGGCCACTCAGCCCTGGAGGATCTGTGCCCTCCTCTCACCTGCTGAGACCCCTCCACTGAGGCTTTCCAAAGGAGCATCTAAAATTAACGAGGGTACAGAGTTACTGCTGCTGGAGAATCCTTTTCACACCTTCTGGAGAGTGAGATGGACTGACCTGGCTTTGAAGCTGGCTCTGCTTTGAGCAGGGTTAGACTGGGTGACCCTGGAGATGCCCCAGCCTGCATTTCTCTCTGATTCTGCCTCTGAAGACAGGCTTCCCATGGTTTTCCTTCAGAGCATGGCTCTCCCTGTGCTTCTGAAGCAGGGCCTTACTCTGAGGTGTAAGTGCTCACTGGGAATTAACCCTTACAGACATGGCAAGAAAGCACTGACTTTCCATGGGATATAGAGGTATTCCAAAGGCCTCAAGCCCCACCCAGAGGTTTACCCTGAACATGAACCTGGTGCCTCAGGAGCCCCTGGGGATGGGAGGTGAGCCCAGTGATGATGCATGGCCTGAGGATGGGTGTAGAGCACAGGGTGCTCCAGGCTGTGGCATCTGCAAAGTGAATTCTTGTACAAAAGCACCGAGCCCACAGCCCCAAGAACTGGGATCCTCAACACTGGTTTTTGGGATCAGAGCCCTTAGTGAGAGATAAGGAACAGAGGATATGCTGATGCATTATCTGTGCCCACTTCTCACCTCTGGCTTTCTTTAAAGATTACTGGGAGATGTGATACATTGGCAGTAATTGCTCTAACTGCAAGTTCAACACCCAAAAAATTCCAGTGACAGAAAGAGCAGAAGAAAAAAAACATTTCAAGAATCCCTTTGGTTTCTTCTCTATTCAGAGCTGAGCTCACTTGTCACATTTTCACCTAATTAAATCAAACATATATAAAAATCTTCAAAATGTTTTGCAGTACCAGGAGGAGAGTCAGCCTGAGCAGCAGAGAGAGAAATCCTCAGAGTGCACTCGGCATCCCTGGGAGAGGCTTTTGTGCTGTGCCACCTGCCCGCTGCCGAGGAGGGACCCTCAGTGTCCCCAGGGGCAGGACAGCCCCCGCCCTGCAGGCAGTTCTGCCTGCTGCAGCCTGGGCAGGGGTTAATTGCTGGGGCTAAAAATAGCCACTCACTTTCCAAGACTATAGAGCTTTCACTTTCCCACAGGATCTTTAAAAAGCTTTTGCCTACTTCGGAAACCAGAAGGTTTTCCATCAAGCCTGAAACTCTCTAAATCCATCGCCTTGAGAATTGCAGGAGGGGCCGTGCACCAGCACTGCCTCGTTCCTCCAGTCCTGGGGGCTGCAAACCACTGACACACGGGAGCAGAGGTGGTCTGGAGGGCAGAGACTCCCCATGGTGTTCAATTAATCCCCTTTGTCTCTCTCCCACCCAGAATTTTCTACGTCTCTCATGACTCGCAAGACCTGAAAATATTCAGTTACATCGCACGGGACGGCGCAAACAACTCCTTCAGGTGCAACGTCTTCAAATCCAAGAAGAAGGTGAGGATGCTGCAGGGGATGCACCCTCCCTCTCCTGGGGATGCACCCACATCTCTGCGGGGTCACAGAGTGCAGGGCCCTGGGGAGGCAGCGCCGGTGCCTGGTGCTTGTCCCCTCCTGCCCAGCATGGACAGCGGCACATCCCACACAGGGACAGGACCCCCAGACCCAGAGTGGGGATCAGGGGGCGCTGCTGGAGCACCCAGCACGGGAGGAAAGTATGGGAGAGAGGCAGGGGAGGCTCGTGGTTGGTGCGGGTGGGAGGCAGGGGGGGCTCGTGGTTTGTATGGGTGGGAGGCAGGGGAGGCTCGCTGTTCATGTGGGTGGGAGGCAGGGGAGGCTCGTGGTTGGTGTGGGTGGGAGGCAGGGGAGGCTCGTGGTTGGTATGGGTGGGAGGCAGGGGAGGCTCGTGTTTGGTGTGGGTGGGAGGCAGGGGAGGCTCGTGGTTGGTGGGGTGGGAGGCAGGGGAGGCTCGTGGTTCTCCCCGGGGCGGCGGTGGCAGCGCTCGGCTCCGGGCCCTCCGCAGAGCCAGGCCATGCGCGTGGTGCGCACCGTGGGACAGGCCTTCGAGGTGTGCCACAAGCTGAGCCTGCAGCACGCCCTGCAGAACGCCGACGGGCAGGCCGATGGTGCCAGCGACAAATCGGCCGAGGAGCAGCCGCTGGAAGGTGATTCACAGCTCCCCAGGGCACTGGGCATGCCCCTCCCTAAGGCAGCGGTGCGGGGATGCTTTGGGGTGGGGACACGCAGGTGGCACCTCCTTCATGGGCGAGAGCTTTGGGCCCCTTGGGATGGGGAATCTGCCCTGCCTGCCCACACCTACTGAGAGCTGGGGAGGGGAAGGCTGGGCCCCCTGATTCAGCAAGCTGAGGGTCTGCAGCCCCTTGGCCAGCCCATCCCTCCCTCCTGCCCCTTCACAGCATGCTGAGACTTGGAGCAAGTCCTGACCCTTGTCCCTGAGCTTCCCCCAGCTCCCAGGCCTGCCTGGGGCCCCGGCTCTTCCTCCAGCCCTGGCAGGGAAGGGAGGCTCACATTCACGTGTCCATCTTGTTTGAAGTTCACCAGATAAAGGGCTCCAAGATCACAGATGTGGACGAGGTTGGCATCGATATTGGGGGCATCTGTGTGTCCGAGAGGGGACCCAGAGAGCTGCCAGGTGCCAGGGGGGACCTTGGCATGCTGAAACCTGGGCAAGCCTCAAAGGACAAGAATGGCCAGGTAATGGGGGCTGGGCTGGAGAACGGTTCATGTGCTCTGCTGCTGCTGAGGGCCCTCTGCTCGGGGTCACTGTACCATGGCTTCATTTGGAGGTGCTTTCATGGAGACCCCATTGCAGCCCTCCCTCCTGGCTCCCTGCTCAGGACAGGCTGTTCAGCTCCCAGTTCACCTGCAGCCAGGCCGTGTCCAGGGCTGGGGAGGGGGGTTGAGGTGAGAGGCAGGGCAGGGGCTGCAGTGCATGGCTGAGCAGGCTTCTCACCCACCCAGGCTGGATTTCTGTGCCCTCAGTGCTGCTCTGCAGCAGTTGCTTGTTCGACTGCCCTGGCAGGGATCCCTGACTGCCTTCATGCTCCAGGCCCGTGCTCCAGGCATCGTCCCCAGGAGGCCCAGGCCTGGCAGTGCAGGCACCCCCGGCACGTTCAGCTCCTGAAGCAGCTCCACCTTAATGAATGGGTGCTCCACAGAGCTCTGGGAGCCCTTCCCGGAGGCCTGAATGGCGTTGCTTCAGCTCACACAACAGTAACGCTCACAGGGCTGCCTGGAAACAGCTGCAGTGACAGGCACTCCCCGAATCCACGGGATTCGTCTGCGTGCCTGGAAAGGCTGGGCTTTCCTGTGCATTCCTTCTGGCACTGCCCGAGCAGGGGAGGGCAGCAGCAGGAAGGGCAGTGGCTGCTGGCACCGGCAAATGCTCCCGGCACCAGGACACCGCCCAGCCTGGGCAGCCACAGCACGGAAAGGTGTGGAGTGTTTGGGTCACTCCCTGCTGCCTCCTTCCTGGGAGCCCTGGGGACCCGCCCTCCCCAGACACAGCCAGGGCAGCTCTGCCAGCTCTCTGGAAGGAGCCTCTCTGAAACACTCTGTCCTGGGGATCCCACAGATGTGCAGAGCTGACAGCCCAGGGCTGCCCCTCAGCACCCCCTGGGTGCCCTGAGCACAGGGGCGCCTCTGCTGCGCTGGGTCAGCACCAGGGGAAACCAAAATCCAAATGCCAGCCTGAGCCAGTCAATCCGCTCACCTGCCCATTTCTTTGTGCCCAGGATACCGAAAACTGCTCCCTCCACCTGGCCAGCTCCCAGCAGCTGCTCAGCCCGGGCAGCCCCTGCTCCTCGGCCTCCATCACCCCGCTGGCCTCCCAGCACTGCCTCCAGCTGCTCCAGCAGCAGCTCCTCCAGCAGCAGCAGCAGACGCAGGTGGCTGTGGCCCAGGTACACGTCCTGCCCTCCCCTCAGGCGGCACCAGCCCTTCTCCTCCCCCTGGGCCAGGCTGGCGGGGCAGGTGGGAGCGGGCCGGGCCCTGGCAGCGGTGCTGGCAGCGTTCCCGGTCGCTCGGCTCTCAGCAGCAGCATCGCTTGCAGCCCAGCTCGCAGCATTGCTTTTAGCGCCACGTGCAGCATCGCTTGCAGCACAGCTGAGCACCCCCAGACACGGAGCTGGCTGCTCACACAGCCCCGGGCTGCTCTGGGAGCGTTGCAGGGCCCGGTAGAGTCCCCAGCTCCCGTTTCACCCCATCTCATCCCGTTATTGGAAACCATCCCACCCCTAGTCCAGCACCAGAGCGGGGAGCCCGGTGCCTCCCGTCTGGGCACATCCCTCTCGCGTGTCTCGTTACCGGGGGGACAGCAGGACACCCCGCACACCCCCGGGCTGCCGCCGCATCCCCGCCCGCGGCTGGACCGGCTCGGGGGTGGCGCGGCGGGGCCGGCAGGGGGCGCTGTGGCGCCGCCGGTACCGGGCGCTCCCGGGGCTGCTCCTCCCGCCCCGCATCGCCCGGCCCGAATCATCCCGTCCGCACGACCCCGTTCGCATCTCCCGTCCCGTGTCGCAGGTGCAGCTGCTGAAGGACCAACTGGCGGCCGAGACGGCGGCGCGGATCGAGGCGCAGGCCCGGGTGCGGCAGCTCCTGCTGACCAACCGCGACCTGCTGCAGCACGTCTCGCTGCTGGTGCGGCAGCTCACAGTGCTGGAGGCCCGGGAGGAGCACCGGGATGAGCATCGGCAGGGTGAGGATAGTGACACACTCACTGGGGTTGTTTGGGTGCTGGCATGCGCCCAGCTCCATCCCTCTGGACAATCACTGCATTCCTTGCAGTCACAGGAAACAACTGGAGTGCTCCCAGTACCATCCCGGCAGGCTCTGGGGGTCTGGGGCATTTCTGCACCCCTCACAGTGCAGGGGAGCTTTGGAGATGCCCAGTTTTTCACATGCCCCTTGTCCATCTCTCACAGTTGACCACTCCTTGCAAAACCTGTCCCTGGCCCAGTCCCTCTCCTTGAACCTGAAGAACCACTACAGTCTGGATGTCCACCTGCCATCCACCTCCACCCCTGCCAGCATCCTGGGCAGCCCGGTGGCGCCCGGCTCGCTGCCTTCCCTGGGCCCCAGGGACTCCTACCTCAACCTCGTCAGCCTGGACAGGGGCAGCCACGGCTACGGCAGCAAGGAGGGGGACGAGTGCCTGGAGGGGCAGGAGGGGCTCAGCCGGCGCGTGGAGGGCTCCGAGGTTGGCGACTTCGCCCTGCCCAACGGGGGCAGCCGGCAGAAGGCAGACGACGCGGCCAGAGGGGACGAGGACAGGTAGAGTGTGCCACCTCTGCCACCTGTGTCTCCTGCCAGCTGCAGCGGGAACACCCTGAGTGCTGCAGGGAGGTCCTTGCCCATCACCTGCTCTCTCTGCTTTCCCCCCACAGGCGGCAGCCGCCCATTCCCAAGCTCAACCCGCCACCCCCCATCCTACGCAAAAGGTCAAGCAAGACCTCCCCAAGCCTGGAAGTGGAGGTGAAGCCTGAGAGCACTGCCCACCTAAGCCTACCCAGTGCCAGCATCTCCAGCCTCACCAGCATCACTGCCAGCTCCCTCACCCTCTTGGACCCTGAGGCAAGGACTCCTGCACGGAGTGCTGCCTCCAGCACGGAGCCCGGCCCTGCCGGGACCTGCCAGCGCACTCTGGGCAAGGACAGGACTGGAGAGAGTGGGCCAATGTCCCCCTTGGCCAGCATCCATGACCCAGCAGCCAGCGAGACCCTGGCCAAGGAGTTAGTGGCCCTGGGCAGCCCCACGGACAGCTCACTGCCCTTCTCCCCTGCAGATGAGACCTGCTTGCACATCAGCTTCTCTGAAGATGAGCTGGATACTGCTGTGGGGCCCAGCAGAGTCCCCTCTTAATGGGGCTACAGTAGGTGGTAGCTGGTGGCTGGCAGCCCCAGCAGCTCCATCCTCAACCCTGAGCTGGGACTGGGGGTCCCTGTGCCCAGGCTACGAGACAGGTCCCTTTCCTGTCCCTGTCCCACATCATGGCTTCCCTCACCACCTAGAGGCCACCCCACAGGATGGGACTGGCCAGCCCTGCCTCAGCTGGCACCAGCTCACACTGCTGTCACACTGCCATCCTGTCCCTGCTCACAGCCAGGGATGCTCACAGCAGAGAATTCCCGGGGAGCTGCAGGCTGGAAGCCCTGGGCAGGGCTGTGGACCAGAGACTGTTCTGTTCATCAGTTGCCACCCGTGGCAGCCTGAGCAGGGCCACGCAGCCCAGCCCTGGTGTCACTCCCCTGCCCAGCTCCCCAGGGTTTGTCCCAGACTGCCACCACACTGGGTCTCTCCAGAGCTGCCAGTGCCCACCAGCCCCACACTGTGCCCAGCCCTGCTTTGGGGACAGCAGCCCCACCACTGTGTCCCCATGCAGTGAAGCCACCACTGCCTCCATAGGTGCCTTTTCCCACTCCCCAGCACCCATTGCCCACACAGGCTGGGCCACCCCTCTGAGGCCACTGATGGGTGCAGGGCTGGCCATGGGAGCCTGCAGCAGGGGGGTGACCCCCTAAGGAAGGGTGCACCCCGTGTCTTGGGGTCAGGGCAGAGAGCCCTCCTGTGCTCCCGGAGCTGCTGGTGGCTGCAGGCAGGAGGCTGCTCCTTGTGCTGATTTTAGGGTGTTACTGTGTGGGTTGGGTTTGGTCTCAGAAATGTGAGTGTCCTGGGAGGAGTTAAGGTTTAAGGAAGAAGTGGAGTGATGCTCATCCACCTTGGTTGTTTGTCAGAAGGTGTTGGGAAAGTGTCAGAGAGTCAAGTTGGGAAGTGTCAAGCAGAAATGGAGACTTGGAGCAGCCGTGCTGCCTGTCCCTGGCATGGTGCTGCTCCTATAGGGAGAGGAGGGTGACGGGACGTGCACCCAGAGCCAGCCATGGCAGTGACAGAGCCAGGAGGGGCTGGGGACCGGGCTGGGGGTTGTAAAGCTCGGCTGGGCTGTCCTGTAGTGCAGTAGTGACAGCCCAGCCCCTCCATAGGACACTGCGGTTTGGTAATGGACTTTTAAAGAAAAAAATAAACAGATTTACAGAGCCAGTGCTGTGTCTCTGCCCCGTGGGGCCCATGCACAGGGGGTCCTGAGCCTGTGGGCTGGACTGGGAACTCCCAGGTATTCCCAAAAAGGAAAGATTGCTGCTGGAAATGACTGCTGAGCCCTGAGCAGCCCCTGCCAGGATGGGCACCACCAGGCAGGGCCCTGCTTCCCACACACTCCTTTTGCTCTTTCCTGGTCCCATTTCTACTGCTGAAATAAATCCTGGCCACAGCACAGAGGATGGAGGGCAGTAGAATGCAGTTGGCAAAGCTGGATGGGATGGGGTGGGACCTGTGGCTTGCCAGAGCACTGGGATCCCAAGGGATGCCTGCAGCCAGAACGGGCAAGAGACCCCTGCCCTCTGCAGACCCCTGACCCTTGCAAGGTGAGGAGGGAAATCCAGGGGCAATTCAGCACAGAGACTCCAGAAAGGACAAGGACCCTGTGAGATTGTTCCCCTGTGCAGGACAGGAGGCCCAAACAGAGGGACCCAGCACCCAGAACCTCTGTGGGGTGTCGGGGCCACCTCTCCATCCCTCCATGGAGTGGGTGCAGCCTCCAGCATGGCAGAGTGGGGAGCAGGGACCCCCTTCCCCAGGCCCACTGCAGACATCTGCCGGGGGGCTGCCTGCGTGGGGAGGGGGCACTTCCAGCCCAGAGCCTTATTATGCTTCCTTCATGGGAAGAAACTTTTTCCTTTGCTGTCTGCTAAGCTGCTAGCAATCATCAGGCAGGCAGGTGGTAAAGATTCATATCCATCAAACAATGCCATTTAGTTTGTAACCTGTGACTAAATCTGGTGTTAGCTTTAATTTCAGAGTCTGCTTTAGGGCTCGCTTGTTAATCTCTATGCAAAGCAGATGAAATGAATATGCAGCATTTTGGATGTAATTGTACAGCTTCAATTCAGCACTATAATTTTCCAAACAGGATCTTGCAATCAAGCTTCTATTCATTAGTGTATAAACAATTTAGTTTCTCAGCTCTCCAGTATGCCAATCATCTCAATGGAGTGAGCATCTCCGACAGAAAGAGGAGGAAAGTTTCCTTTGTGTAACAGAGGTAAAAGTTGCTCCATACTTCAGACAATTCCCACCCAGCAGATCCAGACCATTCCAACAGAAGTGGACGGTTCTTCGTGCCCCCACAACACTGACCAGCTACAAACCCTACTCAGGGGAGTGATGCTCCAGTCATCTCCCAGCTCATGTAGCCCCAGGCCCTTCAGGAATTCTGCATGTGAGACCTCGGTGGAAGAGTCCAGATCCCACAGGACCAGGCTGCCTGGAAAGGTGCAAACATGCAGCACCTCAGCACACCCCAGTGATGCTCAGGGCTCCCTGAATGCCCACGACTCTGGGGACGGGGTGGCCAAGCCCCCTCCATGTCCCCATCCCCCTGACACCGCACACCAGCTCAGCCTTCCAGGACAGAGCCCTGGGGACATCCCACACCTGGGGCCAGTGGCAGCTCCCTCTTGGGAGGACAGGGCCGAGGTGACACAGGAGTGGGTGACGGGCAGGTGTTGATCTCTGAGGCTCAGTACCCTCATGGCCGGTGCTCTCCTCAGCGGGGACACGAGGGTGCCACGCACACACGAGCGCCTCCAGCCCCTGCCCGCATCCCCATGTCCATCCATCCATCCCCATCCATCCCCATCCCTGTCCCCATCCCCATCCCCTCCCGGGCGGTGCGGGGGGACCAGCCCAGAGCCACGACAAAGGGAAGCGCCGTCGGCGGAGCCGCTCAGCGCGGTCTCGGTTTCCAAATGAATATCGACAGCGCTAATTACAGGCCGCCATGCAGACAGCTTATTAGCTTGTCACAAAAAGACGGTATTGAACCCGGAGCCCGCGGTATTCACGGAGCGCAGCAAGACGCTCCCCAGACAGCACAGCGAACCAGGCAGGCGAACAACCTCCAGCAAAACTAATTACTTCCTGATTGTCTACGGCCACCCACTGGGTATAATAGTATAGACTAAATTTGGCATATACATAACTAAGCACTCGGCACCAATTTGGTGTACAATAATCATCCTCTGTGTTGCATAATTAAAATCTGATCACTTGGAATAATTATTTCATATTCCCAGTATCGGGTGAAGATTGCATAATGTGGCAGAAGTGTGAGCCTGGCGGTGGAATGATCCACTTCCACAGACATGAGCCCGCAGGGAAGGGCATCCCGGCTCCAGGTTCCGGCGGCCTCCACTGTGCCCATGGCACTGTGGGCAAGGGGCTGTGCGGCCTCAGGCTTGGTCAGCACCAGGGGAGCTGCAATCCCCTCATCCCTGCCCTCCGCAGCAGCAGCAGCACGGCCCCGCCGGGGCAGGACGGTACCCGGCAGGACAGGCTGTCCCAGTGTCCCCACGCAAGCACTCTCCCCATTGACCTTTCCAGCCTGGCTGCTGCCCCGCTGCCCGCCCGGCCGGGATGCTCATCGCCCGACTCCATTGTGCTCGGACATCTGCTAAAGGCATTTGGAAAGACACGGCAATAAAAAATAAAAATCAAGTGGAACGTGTGTGTCTAATCCATTAACTTCCTCCGGCGGCTCCCCGGGGACGCGGCGAGGAGCAGAAAGAATACGTGGATATTGCACGCGCCCTGGCACCTTGTCCCCGGGCCAGCCCCGCCGCTGGCCGCTGCCACGGGCTCATAAATCACTGCGGGCGACAGCGTTTCACAGCTCGCTTCCCAGCCAGGATATGGCCATTTCTGCTGATTACACGGCGGGCGCGCGGGGGAAGCTGCATCTCCCACTTCCAGGAAGGGAGGATCCGCAAGGAAAAAGCATTGATAAAAAGAAGAACGAAATCAGCTTTGTTCACGTTGCGAATCTCCCATTGTTCCTGCTGCGGCCGTCAGCCCTCGCTGGAGAAAGTATTTCCTCAGCGATAAATCTCCTGGGCTCCTTGCAGCCCTCGCCTTGGCACCAGACTCTCCTCAGCTTGTTTTGAAAGAAAAAGCACTTTTGGCTACGGGCCCCCTGTGGGGTGCACTGGGCTATTCACAGTGTGAGTTTGGGGGGTGAGGGACAGCCCTGGGGCAGGGGACAGTGGCCTGGTGCCCATCCCAGGGGTCTCTGGCCCGTGTCCCCAGTCAGGGCCACCCCAGGGGACACTCACTGCCACTCCCAAAAGATCCACTCCCTTCCCACAGCATCCGGCACGAGCCGGGGAAAGTGAGTCTGACCGGGGCCACGCTAATCCCAGCGCTGAAACGTGGAGCTGGCAGTGGCCAAGCACTTGGAATACGGGAGTCAGGCTGACAGTTGTACAAGAAAAATAGATCAAGTTTCCAAGAAAATAGAGCCGAGTTGATCTGATTTTCATCAGCATCTTCAGCCGCCTTTCGGGAAGCCCCAGCCTGCTCCTCATTCTTCCTCTCCGCTTTACAAACCACTTAATTCCTTGTTGCTTTGGAAACCCTCACAAAGACCCTCTGCATCCCCCAAAATAACGAGCAACAGATGCTGCTTTGACCTCAGCAACTTCCTGGAAACATACATTTGTCAAAATAAAAATAAAAAGATTAATGTGAGGAAGGCTTTTAAATTATAAGGAAACAGCAGACAGAGCCTGGCCTCGCACGCCGAGCCTGTGGCCTGTGGAGAGACCCAGGAATGGGCAGGGAGAGGCTGTGGGACCAGGGGTCCCTGTGCCCCAGAGCTTGGGGACCCAGAAGGGCAGGGTCTGGCAGTGCTGCCCACAGCCAGGGACACCAGCAGCAGGCTCAGTTCTCCTTCCCTCATTTCTTGGTTTATAGGAGCAACTTGTCTCTTCTTCAGAGCCTTAAAGCCCTTTGCTCATCCCACAGGGGAGGAGATGGGCACACAACGGGTCACCAGGAAATTTTGGGTTATAAGAACTTGGACACCAGTGGGTTTCACCCTCCCACTCCAGCTACAGGCACCTGGCACATCCTGGGGACAGAGCTCATGTACAGGCACAAGCACTGCCCAACAGCACCTGAGATGCTCAACAAGGGCTCCTGGCAGGACTCATGACAACCACAGTGGTGTGTGACACAGCCTGACCCACAGCACAGCCCATCCCACCAAAACCCAGTACCCACAGCACAACCTGCCCCACCAAAACCCAGTACCCACAGCACAGCCCATCCCACCAAAACCCAGTACCCACAGCACAACCTGCCCCACCAAAACCCAGTACCCACAGCACAGCCCATCCCACCAAAACCCAGTACCCACAGCACTCACCAGAGCTGCAGGCAGGGAGGCTCCACGTGCTCCACACAGGGGAAGGCCCTTTTCCCTCCCAGCTTTATGGAATCAGCCAAAAATTAGCTGCTGGGAGGGGCCTCCTTCTCCTTGGCCTGGTGGGTGGTGGGCTGAGGGTTTGTGCACCTGGGGTGGGAGGGTCATGGGCACATTGGGCATTCCCAAGCCCATCCTCATCCAGGGGGTGGCAGTGGGGAGAGGACCCGAAAAATTACTTTCCATCATGTTAATGAGGGACAAGAAAATGCCGGTGAGCTCGTTGGTGCTGGCAGGTGCATGTGGGCACTGCCAGCTCCCAACAGAGGTGCCAGGGTCCTGCTGTGCCAAGGGATAATGGGAGCCATGCTGGAACATGGGCACTGTCAGCTCTGCTGGCAGCACAGGCCAAGGACAGAGGCTGAGCCCCAGCTGCCACCAGCTCCCACACTGCCCACCCCGAGGCTCTGCCCTGCATGTTCCAGCTGGCAGCTCTTCTGCACTGCCAGGAGCCTGGAGTTAGTCCTAAACTGGGAAAGGGAGCCCATGTGCTGAGCTCCAGGGAGAAGAGCCATTAGAGAGGCACACACTAAATAATTGCTGCTTTGCACAGAGCATCATACAGGCTCCTGGGTGCTCCAGGGGGACTGCAGCACCAGGGGCACACTGCCAGCGTGGCATCACCCGACCCTGGCATCACCTGCCAGCCTGGCATCGCCTGTGGCATGGCTGCAGTCCCCAAGGGACTGGACAAATGCCACAGCTCCTTGTGCAGGCACAGCAGGTCCCACCTTCACACTGTCCATGGGGCCACCACACCTGCACCACAGTCACCCCAGGTGTTTGTGCTCTGCTTGGGCCCGTGGCACCTGCCCACAGCATTGCACCCTCCTTGTGTCACCCCTGGGAGCCCCTGGGGACACTTGCTGGCTCGCCCCAGCTCACAGCCCCAGCAATGAGTGCTGTGCACACAGGGGCTGCCCGAGGGCTTGGAGCAGCCCTGCCCTGGCCCCGCACCACCGGGATTCCAGACCCACCAGTTTCCTCTGCCCTTTCCACTGAACCAACCCGTGGAAAGTTTTATAAACTTGAGGAAACGCAAGTCAAAGCAGAAGGAGCCCAAAGCTGAGCTGAAGTGTGACCTCAGCAACCTCCCCTTTGTCCAGCCCGGGACCTCACTGTCATCTGTCAGCATCTGCTGAATCTCCTCCTTCGGGGACACTCCAGGCCCTTCCGCAGGAGCGGGGCCTCCCCACAGCCCTGCTCCTCTAATGACTCTGTTATCTCTTGTTATCTCTGTCACTTCCACCTCTGCTTCCCTCCGCTGTCAGAGCGGTGATGCCCCCCCAGCCTGGCAGTCCCAAAGGAGCAGCATCCCAGCCCACACTTCCCAAACCCCTCATGGATGGATTCATCCCGCTGGTCTGGGTGTGGGATGGGCTGACCCCATGCTTGGTGGGGCAGTGGCTGGGATGAAGGTTTGATAGAGCAGCTCAAGCAGCACTACAGATCACAGCTGAGCAGCATTCAATGGATGCTACTCCCATCCCATTCCTGCTCCAGAGGTGATGGAAGGAAGGTAGAACCTGACAGAACAGGGCCCAGGGGAAGATGGAGTACCGTTTGCTGTCTGAAGCATGAACCTGCCTGGCTGATGCGAGGGCACTGACAGGCAGGGAGGGTTTGGTGCAAAGGAAGGAAATGGAAGAATTAAATCCACAGAACTTCCCTGCTTTTGTTCTCTCTCCCGCCCCCGCTCTTCTCCTTGGCCGCTCACTCTTCTTGCTGGATGTGTATGGCTTGATACTACCCAAGCAAGCTGGAAACAGGGTATATCAGCTGAAAGCAATTTACTTTGAAATCCAGCTGCCAGATTTTCCTTCATTTGTTTACTTTTAAATGCTTTTTTAAAAGCCAAAGTACACAAGGCAGCCAAATTGCTGACATGTGTGCCGGGCCGGTACCCCGCAAATGCTGCATTCTTTCATGTCCTCCTGGGCTCAAATCCACTCATGTTTATTTAAAATATGTAGAACACTTCAGCACTATTAAGGACCATGTTTTATAGTAAATGGAAAAAGATTTCCTCACAGGCCAAGGGGAGAGGAAAAGAATCACTTCAATTCAGTTTTGTTCCGACAGCACTTTGCCTGCCCACCAGGGCCCAGCCACCCACAGCCCAGCAAGGGGCTCGGCCCAGAGCCAGGACCCGGGAGCTTGGGCTGCTCCAGGTGCTCTGGAAACACTGCAGACAGGTGGACACAGAGCTCCAGCAGGGCCTGTGGGGCTCAGCCTCTCTGCCCCCAGATCCACAGGGTAGGTGGCCTGTGGTGGCAGAAAGAAACACCAAATGGCGCTTGAAGTCCCTGAGGTTCTCCACAGCTCCAGCGTCCTGGTTTAACACAGGATTTCACCTGTGAACCTGGATGTGAAAGCTACAGGTGAGACACCAACCTGTGTGAGCCCAGCTCCAGCCCCAGGGCAAAAAAGGAGAGGAAATAGCAGTGAGCAGGCAGGAACAGCCTGGCAGGGACACCGAGAGGGAGCAGACTCGGTCCCAGCAGAGAATGAGACACCACAGGCTTACTGCAGATGACAAGGAATTACACACCCTCTCAAAAGTAGGATACAAATGAAAATGTAAAATACAGATGAAAATAGCAAATACGTATTTTAAGGTCAACAACAGCTAAAAGGGAAGCAGATATTCAAATTCAGAGTTTTTAAGTGCATTGCTAATGAGGGTATTTTGTCATGGAATGAGGGTGGAAGGGGCATTTCCAGCTACTGCTGCCTTTCCTCAAATCACCCATCTGTGGTTGACACAAGCTGAACTCTGTGGGGTAACGTAAGGATGCGCTTCAGAAAGGGAAAATGTCAATAAACAGCAGATAAATCCTGCAGGCCTTTGTTGCTGCTCAAGCTGAAACAAACACGAAAGGCAACGCAGAGAAAGGAGCAAGGAAGTGACATCTTTTTAATCAAATTATCTGCTACCAAAACCAAAGATGGACAATGGCTCTGTGAACACATTAATGTGCCTCTGACAAACCTTCCTGAAAGAAAAACTGCTGATGTAGCCAGAATTGCTCTGGTTTGTGTCCTAGCAAAAAGCACAAGAAAGCAGAAACCTCCAGTTATTAATTTCTGATGATTTAGAGCACAGCACCTTCATAGTTTTATTGTAATTAGCCAGACTAGTAAATCTTCAAAAGGATTCCTCCAGTGGAGTCCCAGACTCAGATTATGTCATGGCTGAGCACAACCTCCCACAACTGGTTTCACTCATGGTTACAGAAACAAAGGCTCGGAGCAAGCAGTGATGGAGAGCAGAGAGGGGTGTGCAAGGGCTGGGTGCTACCTGTGTCCTGGGGACTGCCTCTGCTGTAACCTCCTCCCCTGCTCCCTGCACACAGCCATTCCCAGAAGAAGGCAGGGTGCTGCCACTGTCATCTCTGACAGGCAGGAGCAGCTCAGAACTGGGAAATACCCCTCCAAGAGTGCTGAGAGAGACATTTCTCCTCTCCTACCCCACAGTGAGGTCTCCATTCTCCTCACTGATCACAGAGCCACAGAGGGCAGAGGCTCCAGGGCAGGTGACAGCCACGTCTCTGCCCACCCATGCCCTGTGACCTGGCTCCTGCTGCTCCGGGCAAGGAGAACAGCACTGGGCTGTGGCTGTGCCTGCCCTGCCCAGGCAGTTTCCCCCAAGACTCCTTTAAGGCACTTCACAAAGACAAAGCTGGTAAACAAGCAGAAATCTGTGTTGGGTGGAACCACCCCACCACAGAGGAGCCAGGGCAGAGAGGGAAGTGACAGTGCCCCAAGGCCACACAATGAGATAGTGACAGGCAGGAAAGGGAAGCTGGGTTGCCTGTCCCCCTGTGCAGGGCTGTACCCTCCAGTCCCCACTGCTCCTGCCCTGCTCTGTCCCCTCTGAAACACTGGTCTAAGAGACAGAAAACAAACACATGAAAGCCTGTAAAAATAAAGAGCCCGGTAACTGGTAGTAAAGACTCCAGCAGCTGTAGGGAGCCAAAAGCTTCTTGGAGGGGGTTGGATGGAAGTCGAGTTTCCCTCCCTGCTTGTATTGTATTTCTTTCCTCTGCCAAAATGTACTTCTTGAGCCTTGGGCAGAGCTCTCGGCGGCTGACCCTTACCTTCCTCTGTTTAGCCTGGAGCTCGGGCTGGTCACGAGCGCCTGGGGCCGCGCCAGGGGCCGGGCAGAGCCTCCCCTGTGCACACACGGCCGGGCCAGCCCCGCTGCTGCTCGAGAGCCACGGCCCGGGGCCACACCTGAGCACTGGGGCACACGCTGGGCCCGAGGAGCAGCGCAGGGAGCCGAGAGGGAGAGCCCGGACAGAGCCCGGGCTGGGCAGGGAGGGCAGCAGGGAGGGAGGGTGCACTGATCCCACGTTCAGGGCTCCATCCAGCCCTTCTCTCCCAAAGCTGGGTCAGGTTCTGTCTCGGCACAGCTGCACACGGGAGGCAGTGAGAACAAAGCAGAGGTCAGACAGTGCTCTAACCAAAGGGGTAATTCTGGCTCCATTAAAATCCTCGCTCCTGTTTGCATGGAAGCAGAAGGCTGTGCTACTACTTATAAAAAGCTGAACCACCCTCAGGCTGACTCATAGCCCTTAACAGAGCTGCCATGCTGATTTTACAAATATAAGAGCAATGCCTCAGATTCAGGGTTTTGTGTGGTTTAACCTATCAACTCGGGAGCAGACCCATAGCTCTTTTATAGAGCTCCCCTTCCCTGTATTTTATTTTCTTTCTGGGTGCCAGAATTGGAGCCAAAGCCGAGCTTAACAAAGCAACAGGCATGGCCATTCTTCCCAGCCCTCATTTACCCTGGTGGGAAGGCAAAAATTAATTTAAAGCCTATCAAAAGTGCAAAAGCTGTTTGCCATTTTGTGCTGCAGAACACAGTGTGAACCAAACACTCCCTTGAACCACCTGCACTTGCCAAGCCCAGCCAAGAGCACAGGAACTTGCAGATTGGAATCCTTTTGTTCAGGCACCGGCAACAGACAAATGTGATCTAAGATACTTCTCAGGCAGCAGCAATGGGGATATGCTTGGGATGTAAAAAAAGAGCTTTTACCACATTAAACATTCTCTTCTTTGAGCCCCTATTCCTGGATGTGTGACATACAGCAAAACTCTTCATGTCCCAGCCTGGGACAGCCTGGAGCAGCTCTCACAGGCAGGCACAGCCTGGGCACAGGGCCATGGGGCTCTCCTCCCTCCCTGCCTGCCCTTGCCAGCCCCAGAGGAACCTGCACCGTGCCTGTGTGGGGCTTGCCAAGGCTCGGGCACCACGTGGGAGTGCAGAAATTTGTTGAAGCAGAAACCAAGCCCAGGAATAATTCCTGCACCAGTGAGTGAGCTGTTGCTGACCTGCCTTGGGGGTCTGGGAGCCACCTGTCCTCCAGCATCTGCTTCTGCTTGCAGTGCTGATTTACTGCTTTAAAGCCAAATTCACACCACAGGCTATTTGCTTCTAGTTTGCTGTGCTGTGTTTTCTCAGAGCTCCTCCCTTTGCCAGAGCACTCTTTGCACCACACTCAGCCACGCAGAAGGCGCCTTAGATTCAGATCAAGTCCCCAGGTAGGAGGGCTCACATGAAAAACCAGAAAATTATTAAGAGTTATAAACATTAGTAAGACCATTTGGTGAGGCCATGTCTGTTCCTAAAAAAAGAGAAAAAAATGTGCTTTCATACAAAGGTAAATATTGCAATTAACCTGCTCTCATCCTTGCCAGTCCCACTCATTTCACACCAGCCCCAGGTGCAGAACCACCCTGCTCTCTGCAGCACCAGGGTCATCTCCTTTCTGGATTCAGAGAAGGAATTACAATGTACACTGTGACTTCCCAGCCACCTCCATCTACTTCAACTCTACCTTAGCTTCCTTAAACCACACCAAATCTGACTGAGGCAATAGTTTGCAAATAATATTTCCTCCTCTTGTTCCTTCATACTCAAGAGTTTTTGTATGTAGGAAAAATTGAGACAGCACGAATTTTATAGCAAAGACAAAAGATCTAATCAAGTTTCTGTATTTAAGTAGCCTTTGGATTTTCACGATGGCAGAATCTTCACAGAGATGCCCAAAATCAGCTTAATGCAGCCACAAGAGGGAGTCTGAAATCTGTTACTGCCCAGATGGATTCTGCCTTCTCAACTCTTCAGTAAAAGAGCACACAGAGAGCTTCAAAAGAATTGTACAGTCCTGAATTGAGCAGAACCATTTGAAACCAGGGCATCTCCAACTGCCAGATGTGTTGGAGAGAGACATTCTCAGAAATGTGCTGTTGTGCTACTGCCATGCAAGTCTGCTGCACCAGAAATGCACAGTCCCACCTTACTGAGATTTGATATTACGCTCAGATTTTACTCTTCCCACCCACAGTCTGAAAGAATGGAGCAGGTTCTGCCCAATCTGACCTACAGTGGAACAAGCTACAACGCTGGCCTAACATTCTGTTAATTTAACATGTGATTAGAAACTCTGGCAAAGCTGAGATCCCACAGCACAATAAATAACACTTCTCACAGGGCCAGGGAAATATCTGTGTTGAATCTGTGTCTGCTCTCCATCTGCCAAAAAATTGTCAAGACACATTCCTCAAAAATACTTTTATGGTCTTTACTGAATCTTGACATCCACTTGTTCTAGTTTCCACCACAGCTCCAAAGGGGCACCCAGTTTTGAGAAAAGCCACAGGATTTTGAGCAGAAATAGCTGCCTTCAGGCACTGCCCAAAGCACCATGAAAAGCCTCTGGTAACACTTTTGCAGAGGTTTAGCCAAGAGATAAAGACAAGAAACAATTATCTCAGAGAGGTTAATGAAGGAAATGCTCAGAGTACAGCTGAATTCTACTTGACTTTATCATTTCATTGTCCTCCTCTGCTGATCTCTTTTGTACTTTCACCTGCCCACTCCTGCTTGAAACTGAAGAGGGAACCTAGGCCAGCAGACAGTTAATTCTGACATTTTAAACCATGATCAGTGTATCATTACTGGATCCCACAGCTCTGACCCAAGAGGCTGTAGATTCAGCTGTCAAGAAACAGAAGACAATCTTAAACCTTTGAGGCTCAGCATAAATAAATTTTTTTTTTTTGCTTACAGTACTGGCCAACTTAAGGGTGGGGTTCTTATCAGGCTGTTGAAAAAACCTGCCCTCCTACTTATGAATGTCTCTTTTCAGAAGCAATCTAATAGGAAAAAATACTCTTCAATTGTGATTAGGGGCTGACTGCTGACTACTGGAATGGCCATGCCTGTTAATTCCAAAGCAGATGTTCAGCAGTGCGATATGCTGACAATATTAAGTTATTAACAGAACTTGGTAAGATCTAAAAACTCCTGATAACTGTTGGGAGTGGTCAGCAAAGATCTGATGTGATAGTGTTAACATCCCAAAACAATTCATCCTCCCCTCATCCAAGCCTCACTGCACTCACTCAGCTGAATGCAATTAGACCCCAAGCTTGTCCTAATTTCAGTCTCTGCAGAGAAGGGTTCTCTTTCTTCAGCAAGACGTGGCTGCTCCAAGATGATGGCAGTGATGGGCAAGGAGAAACTGCAAAGGTGCAGCACCAGCTCACAGGTTTAGGCAAGGAGAGCTAAGACAGCCTGGTATGTACATTAAAATAAAAACACAGCACCTGCCTTGAGTTTCAGTCAATGCACCCCAGCAGAAAGTGGCAAGAACCCAGAAGCCTCATAGTGCACAAGCTGGTTTTAGATAAATGTTACACAATTTTCCCCATGGATCAGAAACACATGCTGCAGCTATAGAACCATTAGAGTTTAATCCCACCTCAAACAAGGAGATGGTAAATCTTCAGATCCTACTACCAGCAGGCTACTCAAGGAGCATAGTTCCACTTTGCCATGGTTCAAGTGAGACAATCTCACCGAGAGCAAGTTAAACTGCGTATTGCTTTGGAAAAATAATTTCATTGGCTTTTTTTGACCTTGCTATTAGATGGAAGTGAATGAAAGACTAGATCAAACTCCTACGAAAAACCTGACTTTCAGATACTGTAGAAAAGATAAATTTTAAAAAGCTCACTAACTCCTCCATCAAAAAGAACACCACAATGAAAAATTGGGAAGGATTTGCCCCAAACCCTTTAAATCAGGGCCTTGAGACAGAATAGAACCTCCTTTCCTACCCAGCTTAATGGGGCACGAGATCCTTTAGCATAAATTTTTTCCTGAAAGGTGTTGAAAATTTAATATGATTTTTCTGATAATGTAGCTTGTGTTCCCCCAGTAGAACAGTCCAAAAAGTGGAAGTCCCTAACCAATGTTGTATGAGCAGCTGGGAAGCACAACAGAGATCTTCATGGCAGAAACAGCATTGCCCCCACACCTAGCAAATGCCAGATTCCACTAACCCCTTGCTCCAAGACAGATTTTAGGTTAAACCTCTACAGAAGTCCCTTGGAAAGAATGCACAATTATCAGCTGCAAGACTAAGGGAAGACATTAATGACTTGTTTGTTCCCAGAGTTTCCTTGATCCATGAGGCAATGTTCTCAGTACGTAAATCAAGGCTCACGCCAGTCTGTGATTGATGGGCCAGCAGTCAAAGACTGGAACTACGTTTGCACACAGCCCAGACAATCCTGGTAATCATGACCAACCCGCTGACGTTACTGGTGCCCAGAGGGTCCCCAGGGCTGTGTGACTGCAGAGAGCTCTGAGCAAAACAGGGAAATGCATTGTTCTCGTTGCTATGAGTTGAAAGAAGTCTGCTCAGCCATGTAATGGTTTTGGGCTCTTTAATTATTAGTAATACCCAGCACACACCACACAATTTACATGTGCAAGTGCCACATCTCTGCACTTGAGTCACAGGACAGCCTGCCCACTTCACCAGGACCAGAAAAAGAGCCTGCTGCCAAGGGGAGAGGGCTTCAGTTCCCCTTCTATGGGTGGGTTTGGCTCTGGTCTGGGCCTAGAGTGATAGGCATTCTCAGGCAGAGGACGGTCTGTCTTCACCTTTGTAACCTGGAAAGAAATGAAAAGAAGTGATACAAGTTCTCACAGCATTTAATAGCCAGGTTGAGTCAGAACTTCAAGGAAGAACTAGCAAGAAGCACCGAACAATAGAAAGGACACATTGTTCAGCTGATGAGAGTTCCTCAATACTTCTAAGAAAAGGGAAAGGAGGAGTGTTTCATCACAACTACAGAATAGCTCCATGTGAGCATGAGCTTTTTTCCTAAAGGAAAAGCCTCTACCAGGAAAAGCAAAAAGCAAGAATTTCACTGTCTAAGAAAAGCACAAATCCCCTGGAAATTGCTGCCAGTCTTGACTTCTACTATCCCACAAATTCCAGCACCAAGTTCACGAAACACCACCAGGCCAAGAGATGCTGGAGACCTGCTCTGGACAAAAGGCGCACAAAGGGAAGAGAGCAGGACCTGCCTGTGTGCCCCGAGGGGTAAGGAGTTACCTTGGAGAGGTCTCCCAGGTCGGGCCTGACCCAGCCCAGCTTGTCCAGCACGCAGGAGTCGAAGGCTGCCTGCTGCTTGCGGCAGCGGCGCAGCTCCTGCTGGCTGCTGTAGTCGATGCACGTCCAGTAGGCCGTGAAGGGCTCGGCACAGTGCGTCCGGATGCTCCTGGGGACACCACACACACACCCCTCAGCACCCCCACTCAGGCTGCTCTCATCCCAACCTCAGCTCGGGGTCAAGGGGTTCTGCAGCTTTCAGTCCTCAGGAACAGCTAAACCTTTGTTCAAGTCAGTATTTGATACAGGTACCTGCGAAATCGCCATCGCTGCAGCTACAATTAATGACAGCAATGACTTCACTGGGATGTGGAGGAGATTTTTGTTGGGTGGATGTTCACAGCTCCTCCGTGGGATGTGGTGAACTCCACAACGGGACATCTTTGTTTTGACAAATTAACAGTGCTCTGATGCTTCCAAATAATTCTGTGTCTAAAGGCCAAAAAGCCATGCTCCGAGCAGAGGTTTCAGCTGCTGCACTGGAGGCGGATATGCCTTGAGGTAATTAAATAGGTCCTGTACAAACAGTTTAGTCAGGAGAGGCAGGTGGATCACCTGCTCAAGCTTTCTCAGTGCTTCACCTGTGGGACAGGGAGGACAGACAGTGCAATGCTTAGGTTGGTTTCCTGCAGTTCATCGCACAGCTGCAAGATGCAGCAGCCTCACACCACTGCCCTGAGTTCCCAATAAAAACCCAGGCTGCTTGCTCTGGAACAAAGGCACAAGATCTTCAAGTGAGAGGATCAATCCATGTTGAAATAAGCAAGAGAAAACACATGGCCTCTATTCCCAGAAGTTAAAGTTTAAGAAGAAGGTATAAAAGTTTTGAAGGCAGTGATGACAGCAGCATTTTCAATTAGAATAATGGAATTACAAAATAGTTGGGTTGGTAGGAACCTTAAAGTTCATCTCATTCCACTCCCTGTCGCGGGCAGGGGACACTTTCCACTATGCCAGGCTGCTCCAATCCACATCCAGCCTGGCCTTGGACACTTCCAGGGATGGGGCAGCCACAGCTTCTCTGGGCAACATGTACCAGGGCCTCACCACCCTCACAGGGCAAGATTCCTTCCTAACACCTGAGCTAAACCTGCTCTCTGTCAGTGTGAAGCCATCCTCCCTTGTTCTGTCACATTGTCACAAGTTCCTCTCCATCTCCGTTGTAGCCCCTGCTCGTACTGAAAATTGCACTGAGATCACCCCGGAGCCTTCTCTTCCCCAGGCCGAAGAGCTCTCCCAGCCTGTCCCCACAGCAGAGGCGCTCCGCTGGAACGAGTGACCGCCAGCGCTCGAATGACACTGCCGGGCACGGCCCCGCAGCTCCGTCACCTCCAGGCCCGTGGGGCTGCGGCGGCGCCTCCAGGCCGGGGCCCGCTCACCTGAAGAAGTCGATGGCGCACTGGTTCACCTGCCGGCCCTCCCTCAGGCACTTGCGCGGGTCCTTCTCCTCCCAGCGGCACAGCATGAACTCCTTGTTGGGCCGGTCGCACTGCGAGCCGTAGTGGTGCGCCGCGGCCTTCAGCACGGCCGAGCTCACCGCCACCTGCGACGGGGCACAGCGACCGTGAGGGCGGGCGGGGAAGGCAGGGCAGGGCGGGGAAGGTCCCACCGGCCCTCACGCACTCACCTCCTGCACATCGAGCTCCTCGAGCGGGGGCACCCGCAGGACCCCGGGCATGGCGGCTCTCCTTGAGCGCCCTCAGCGCCCGCCCCGCACCGCGCACGCGCGGCCGCGGGGGCGGGGCCGGGGCGGGGCCGGGCGGGACCGTTGTCCTGGTGACCGGGACGCGCCGTCGGGGCCGCCATGGAGCTGGTGGGGGATCGGTACCTGGGGGGAGTCATGCGCGGCAGGTGTGTGGCTGGGCACAACGGGGGACACCGGGAAACCGGGAAGGGGCATAGGGGCTGCGGGGATCCGGGAAGGAGCGAGGGGGAGCACGGGAAGATGGAGGGCACAGCGGGGTTCGCAGGGTACACGTGGGAGCGGGGGTCCGACAGGGAGGGCAGGGGCGTCGCGGGCATCGCACATGGGCCATGGGGACAAGAGAGGATCGCAGGGGGCTGCTGGGACCCGGGCTCGTGGAATTGCCACCGTCTACCCTCGCCATCTCTTCCAGGATGGAAGGATTCGGCTACTACACGCTGCCGATGGGCACCGAGTACCGGGGCTCGCTGTGGGACGGGATGTTCCACGGGCAGGGCGAGCTGCGGCGCCCCACAGGCGGCGCGTACCGGGCGCTCTGGGACCGCGGGCTGCCCACGCAGGTACGGCCGGGGGGCTGCACCCCGAGGGGCCTCCGCTGGCACAGGCCGGGGGTGAAACACGCGAATTTCCGAGCCAAGGCCGTGTTTGACCCCTCGGGGTGGGTGGGGAGAGGCTGCTGGCACCGCAGACTTGGTTCCCGACAGAAGGCGAGCGGAGCCGCGCTGGCCCTGCTGCGGCTCTGCCGGTGCGACCTGGCCTTGATTCCGTCCATCCATCATGTTTATTAACTCTGCACTCAAACGCGTTTTGCAGGGGAAATACACTTTTACAGATGGTCTCGAATTCGACTTGGAAAAATGGCTTTACTGCGATGGCTACGACAGAAGATTCTATACAGAAATCAGCTCTGGTTTTAAACCACCAGGTACTAAATTGCATTTGCGATCCTGAGAGTCTGGAAGGAATTAAACTAACAACTTTGCTTAAGAAAGATTAATTCAGCTACATGAGTAATATGGAGCAGAAATGCTCTGGCTAATTTCATCCAAGCCTGAGATGCTGCCAGGAGAATGTGGACAGCACCTTCCACCAGCACAGCCTGGGGTGCTGCTCTGCACCCACCGAGGTCTCCTGGGGCAAGACAGGCCTTCACCATCTGCAGCTTTTGACATCCTGATTAAACCCTTCATGCCATTCACCCTCGCTGCCTCAGCAGGGTGCTTTTGATACAGAGAAGTCCAGCAAAAGCAATTAGTTTGCATCCAGGGCGCTAAATGAAGTTTCAAGCATCTGCCCCACGTAGCTTTTTAGAAGACACCAAAACAGATGTTTGTGTTCAGTCTATGTTTTTGCTAAAGACTTTTATAATGTTATTTATTTTAGTCAAAAGGTGGGTTTTTAAAGGAAAAAAGTGAGCAAAGTCTGTAATTTAATACACACAATACATAGAATATTTTAGTGATGACATGGAGTTCCGTGAAGCCAGCGATTCTCTCCTGGCCCCATTTTGAATTTTAGGGTTGGACTTGTAATGTTAACTTGGTGGGCTGAATCACAGGGCTGTGAATGAGGAAATCAAAGTGATTGTTTTTTATCACACAATCTTTGTGTGTGCATTTTTCCATTTTCATTTTCCCCACCTGCAAAATTGATGAAATGTTTTACAAAATTTATTGTGAGGTAACTCAGTTATTTTTATAGCAAACACCATGGAGATCTATATTAGTTATCTTGATCAAAGACATAAATTTAAAAAAAAAATCAAACCGTGTTTTTCCTCTTCAGGCATTGCTCAGCTTACAAATCTGGATCCTCCCAAAATAATCCCAAAAGGTTGTTATGACTGTGGTGATGGATTCTATAACCCCAAAACCAGAATAGTTGTTGACTACAAACGCAAGTTTCTGAGAAATGCAGGTATGATTTCACTTCTTCTGCCAGGTAAACTAAGAAGGGTTTATTATATCTTCTAGGCTGCCTGATTAAAGCCAAAATATAAACAACTCCATGACTTGGTTCTATTATCACTGAGCTAAAAAATATCTTTAACTTATTTATTTTATCAGTGATTTATGTATCCCCAGAGCTGTACAAATCATATTTTGCAAAATTACAATGAAGTATTCCCAAGCATATATGAATAAATATGTTTTATTACCATTTGGTATGTTAATCTCAGAAAAATCTTCAGTCTCTCCTGTTATGATCTCAAGCAAGGGAGTGGTTGTGAGGGGCACATCACTGATCCTGAAAGCTGAAAAGCTCCATGTTGTCAAGCAGCAAAGTGCTAAGCATGGGCTTATCTCCACATGCTGAAATAGTCCAGTTTATTAAAATTAGTCTGGGTCTTACCTTCCTGAAAGGAAGCCTTCATCTTGGAGAGCAATATTTGGAGTAGAGTCTGGCAAATACACAGATAGGTCCTCAAATTAATAAACCTTGGGGAAAATGAGTTCTTACCAAGCCAAAAGAGAAACTTTTCAAATTAAAAGCCACAGAAGATCCCCAAACAGTTGACACTGGGATAACCAAAAAAATGTAATCTGACCTGAAAAAAACCCTGCCTTGTGTTCTAGCTATTTAATCTTTGTTTTAATCACCTTTTCAGTGCAGAGGGTTTTAAAATGAAACTGATTTCTGAAAACAACCACCCACCATGCTTTTTCTTTTTTTTTCCTCAAATGTCCAAATTGCAAAACCTCTTTTTTTGTTTTTTCTAAAAACCAGAACATTTCATTTTCAGTGTGCTACAGTTTAACAGTTTTGTTGCTTGGAAACTCCATTTTTCAGCAAATTTACTATTTGTTGTAAAAAAATTCTGCTCCGCTCTACTTTCAAGAGCTTTTGTGAGTGTGCACTGTGATATTGGAGGAGGGAAGTGGGGAGGGGTTAAATGAATTGGAGATACCATCTGCTATAAAATATACCCTGTGATACATGGCCTGTTTTATAAACGTTGAATAAAAACTGATCTAGATTATTACAAATGGCATTGATCCAAAATACTGGAATGCAGTGGGCCTACTGATGAGGAAGATAAGCAACATGCTTTCCAAAAACACAGGAACCTACACAGATTAGTACAGGAGGGAACGCCTTGGAATTCAATTTATTGTTTTTTAATCTGTTCTTTGAACTCATTGTCCTTTATGACATTTATCTCAAGCCCTACAAATTATACCAATCAATACTGGCCCAGCAGCGCAGCGTGCGGCCTGCCAGAGCGCTGGAGATGGGCTTGGTGTGGCCCTTCCAGCCAGGCCTGCACACAAAGTTCAAGTTGTTGATGTGAGGGTGAAGAAGGAATGTGTCATGTAGGCCAGACCCTTCCTCTCAAGAACATGAACACAATTGAAAAGCCCGGCACTTGTTCAACATCAGAGGAACTCCTGCCGCCCCAGGAGAGATGATTCAGGGCACAAGGCCACCGAAGCAAAGAGAAAAGAAAAAAATTGAAAAAAAAAAAAAACCAGCTGTAAGCAGAAGAAACTGAGGAAGAGGCTGAGATGACAGGGAACAGATCCAGAATTACTCCATTATAGGTTGGGCAGGAAAGAGCAGGAAAACCTCCAGGCTTCCAGCCAAGTCTTGAAAGCATCAAAAGCAGATGGTAGGAAGCATTCAGGAAGTTCTTACAACAGCTTGACAGGTTTACCAAAATGACACTATCTGCCTGAGCCCTGGCAGCAGGCTTCAGAATACTCCAGTGCTCACCTTTCACCTTGGCCCTATTCTGAAGCAATTGCTAATTGTTCCTGGGCTGTTTGAGGGATCCCTGAGCCTGGCAGGGCCTTGGCCCAGCCTGGCACAGCCAGGTACAGCTCCAGAGCAGGGCAGAGCATTCCCCTGGAAACTCCTGAGCTTGGCACGGCCTTGGCACAGCCTGGCACACACAGGTACAGCTCCAGAGCAGGGCAGAGCATTCCCCTGGAAACTCCTGAGCTCGCTGGCAGCTCTGCTCCATGGAGATGAGAGGATGGGGAGCCCCAGGGAGGCTCCTGAGCAGCCTGGCCAGCCCTGCCCTCCCCAGCTCCGAGGTCTGATCCTCGTTTGCTCGCAGAGCTCTCGCTGCTGGAGCAGCAAAGGCCCCTCCTGAAAACATCAGTAGGCCCGGGGAATGAAATGACAGCAGCAGCTTTGTTATAGTTTTTATCTAGCAAACTTTTCCAAATTCTCATTACAGCTCGCAGTTATTACTCCGTCCCTAAACCTCTGTTTCCTTGGGGATGCTCAAATTTCTCTTGGTTCTCCATGTGTTCTTCAAGCTTTTCTTTTTGCCAGTATTGCGAAGTACGTGAAATTGAGCACATAAATAAGAATGGGAAGGCTCATTTGTAAGAAGATACCTTGTTTATTTTTAATAGATACCGGGACCAGGCTCCTGTTTCACCAGGAGTATTCCTCTTGGGTTTTTTCCCCCCAGAAATAGGACTCCTGGCACCTTTGTAACAAAGTTTAGTCAATAGAAAGATCGGAAGATTTCCCAGTTTTTCAATGAAAAGTAGAAACTACAAGACATTATTTTTAATGCAAAGCAGAGAGGTACAAGAAGAGCTGTGACAGTCAGATTTTGGGCTCTCTAAATATCGGAAAACCCCATAACTTTCAAAGAGAAAATACCGTCAAAAAAAGGAATTTTTTTATACTGAGATGGAAAAGATCTCAGCAGATTGCCTGGGTCACCTGTCTTGATGAAAAGCAAAGATATTTCTGATGAAAATTGCCTTGTTTCTCCTGTGGTTTTCACAGGGATGGGTTAAATAATATAAAACATGCTTTTCTTCATTCTAATATGAGAATATTTATTCTACTATTTTCATATTTCTTCTTCAGGTTTAATTAGTATGGTGCATAGGGGAGCTTCCTGCAGTGCAGTCAGTATTACCTGAAATATATTTGTACCTCTTCCTATAAATCAAGAGCAGAAAGACACAAAATCTGCCTTTTCACTCAGGCTCAGGCAGGGAACTGAATTAAGAGCAGGATTAGGCCTAGAAGACCAGGACAAGTGTCTTATTAGGAGGGGGTTTGGTGTTGCTGCAGTCCCAAGCCAGCCAGCAATCAGCATTTCTACAAGGCTGAAAGTCTCGTGAAAAGCAGCAGGAAAAATCCTGCTGCTCCAGGAATCATTATGAGCTGAAAAGGTCAAGATTCAAGAACATTATTTTCGTGTAGTTTAGAGAAGTCTGGGGTTAGAACGTCTGATGTTGTGAGGCTGGCCCTACTCCCCAGGCAAGGGGACAAAGCCATTTTAATTCTAAGCCTTATTAATCACAGAGTTACAGTTTCCTTATGTTGTTACCTTGGGATGGAGAACTCGTGCTTGGTCTGAAAGATCTGAGAGGCACAAATATTTTGGACAGTCGGCAATGATGTGTTCAACCATTTCAGGTTTATCCAAATACACAAATCCATGAGAGAAATCTCTACGTTGGGACTTTTTTTCCCTCACAACTCAGATCTGACTTGCACCAAGTGCTTTTTGGGAAATGTAGACTTTGACTTGTCTGAAAAATGCAGTTGAGAAACAGCCATAACCACTCAATAATCGCTCAGGGTAATATTTCTATACCTACCCTCATGTACCCCAAATACATGCAGATGTTTGCGTGCTCTTTCTCAGAAACTACTGGAGAATTGGGTGTGGGATGAGGACCTGGCAATTTTTCAGGCCTGGAGTATTTCTGGAAAAAAGACAGCAAATTTAACTTCGAGTCAACTGCAGTGCAGGAAAAAAGATTGACTGCACTGAGGGATCATGCACGGAGCTTTATTCCCTGTTCTTCTTTGAAATTCCCATTCTGATGATGGAGGGAGGGGATGAACAGCCTGATTCCAGGCTAGTCCCCCAGTCATTGCCTAAGAATGTAGAGTTGTTTTGGCAGATGCCCTGTGCAAGGAGAGGAAAGCCCCAGCAATACACATACAGAGGGAATATAGTATTTTTGTTCGAATGAATTTAGCTTCCCATAGATTTAAATGTCTACTTATAAGGCAGGACCATTTAATCTTTTGTACATTTGTTTCTTTTTTATTTGACTTAAGATACTGAATTTAGATGAGGTTTAGTTCCTACATATTGAAACTCTTAAAAGCTCTTCAAATAATTGTTCTTTGGATACTTGTTAGGCTAAAGAAATCAGTTTTGATCGGCAGTAAAAGTTCATGCTATTTTAAGTGCAATGCTATAGCTATTTTCTGTTGTATATTTAATCATTTTGAATTATATGTCATGTAAAAGATTTTAGCTCTGGGGCATTTGCCAGATGGCTGATTCTGCATTTCACACAACAAAAGAAATAATGTTTGTGTAAAGCTCTTAAAAATAGTTGGTAATCAGTATATTCTACAACGAATAGGATCCAGACCTGTTTGGAAAAAACCCCCAGCTTTTGCAGAAATTAATTTAGAGGATTTGGTCTCTACCTCTGGGCTCTGAACAAAACAAATTGTGTCTATTGTTTGCTGATTTTGTAACATTTAACAAGTTAACTGGATTGTAAATTTTACTGATTTTTATGTTAAATGCCGTTTATTTCAATCCATTGATCTTTTTCTCTTTACTTTGGCTGACAAACTTATTTCTGAAAGCAGGGTTGTAAAGCAGAGAGCCAATGCTGCTCTCCCTTTACACAAGCAGAGCACACGAATGTGAGTAGCCCTTTGCTTTTCTTGCAACAGCTGCAGTGCTTGTCCTTTTTACTGCTAGTTCTTCCTTCTGGCCTCTTTGATTCATATTCCTCCAAAATACCACTGCAAAAAAAAAATTTTCTCTCTCTGCCATGGCATTCAGCTTTTTCTCTTTGCCCACAAGGATCTACAGAGCTACCTACAAATTCAACCTCAAATTCACCTTCTGGTCTTGTCTCCTCCATCTCCCACATACCTTTTTTCCCTTGGATCTAGTTCCAGGACACAGGTTTTTAGCCACATTTATACAATTCCAGTTTTTTGGTACTTGCTTCCAGACTCTGTGGTAGCCAAAAGCTTTGGAAAATATTACATCCAGAAGCAGGTCAGAAGTTGTATTATAACTCTTTGATCTGGATCTTCAAAGTGTCACTTATCTACCTCTTCCTACTTTGTTAGTTAGATAGCTTTTGTTCCAATGTCAGAGCTCTGGATCTAAATAATCCCCAATGCTTAACAAATAAATTAATTGAGGAGCCAAATCTCAGCAGGAGGAGAGGCAGAGCCCTGGCAAGTGTCACAGTGGGATTGCTGAGTGGGCAAGGCAAATGGCTGGGCAGTGGAGATGGCAGAGAGAAATTGAGTCCACTTCATTTCAAATTACACTCCCAGACTCCCACGAGAAGTTGAGGGGGTTTTCTTTCCTTTTTTTTAGCTTACTCTACCCTAAACACTTTTTAAAATGTTAGGCCAATTTTCCTACCTATCATATGCTCTTTTTGTATCTTTTTATATAGAAATGTGTGAAGATCAAGCACATTTGGATGCCATTACAAAATTACTATAAATGTCTTTCACAGTGTCAAAATCTGCTCAGGTGACAGACAGAGATACTTGGAGCCTTCTCATCTGAGCAACCAAGCACATTCTTAGATTAAATTTGGGTTACATGTTTTAATCTGAAACATCCTTCATTCAGCAAAATAGATTATGAACTAACATAATTTATATTCCAGTATCGAGCCAGCAGTGATAATATTAACATTTACATCATGGTGGAAGTTACTACAGTAATTTCAGTAGCTATAGCTTTTGCAGATATATTGTTCCTTCTGGTTTCCTGGCCTTATCTTTTTGAAAATTGTGGAAGTTTCAGTTCCAAAGAATGGCATGCCAAGAATAACACCTTTGTTTGGGTGCTAACCATCCTATTGTGAATCCATTAAATAGGTTACACAAAACCTTATAGGCACTTACATTCAATATACAGCTCATGTGAAAACAACTTTTACAAGAGATGGAAAGTTCATTTGGGGGCCATTTTGGAATGACAGTAATTAAAAGAGAATGGAAGGGTGAGAATTTGTGGGTGGAAGCAAAGGTTAATTGAAAACATATTTTCCATTTTCTTGCCAGCCTTGATGTTGGTGGGGTCAGGTGCAGTAAGGAAAGGGGTGCTAGGGACCCGGAGGGGGCAGTGGAAATGGAAGGGGTGTGCCAGGCAGAGCCCATGGCTGAGATGCTATCACAGCTCACTGTGATTGTGCAGTGGAAGAACACGATGAACTGCTCTGCGGGTGCTGGGAGGAGTCAGGGATGTGAAAGAATTCCATGATATTGTTGTTTACAATGGGCTGCGTGTGCTTGGCCCTCTGCAAGCAGGGAGGAAGCTCAGCTGCTGCTGGAGGATGGTGTGCTGTAAACACAGACCATCCCAACACACCCCTCAGACCGTGGGCAGCTCTGGGCAGGGCTGGGCTCGGCTGTGCCAGGGCTCCCAGGGCTCCCTGTCCCACTGGGGGCACATCCCAGGGACACCAGCTCCCCTCCTGGGCTCTCACAGAGCTCACACAGGGTGATCTCCACTCTCATCACTTTCTGCCTCCCCTCCTGGGCTCACACAGGGGTGATCTCCACTCTCATCACTTTCTGCCTCCCCTCCTGGGCTCACACAGGGGTGACCCCCACTCTCATCTCAATTTCTGCCTCCCCTCCTGGGCTCACACAGGGTGATCTCCACTCTCATCACTTTCTGCCTCCCCTCCTGGGCTCACACAGGGGTGATCCCCACTCACATCTCCCTTTCTGCCTCCCCTCCTGGGCTCACACAGGGTGATCTCCACTCTCATCACTTTCTGCCTCCCCTCCTGGGCTCACACAGGGGTGATCCCCACTCTCATCTCAATTTCTGCCTCCCCTCCTGGGCTGTCACAGAGCTCACACAGGGGTGATCCCCACTCTCATCAGGTCCCAGCCTGCCCTTGGGCAGGGGAGGGAGCCACAGATCTGAATTTGAGAGTGCACAGCCTCTGAGACATCAGGAACACATACACTGCCAAGACCTAACACAGACAAGGTTTTTAAGGTGAACAATGTCATTTTTCCCCTGTTCAAACCGCTGGGGATTCTAATTTTAGCAAACTTCTAGGTGGTTTCCTGGGAAAGCAATAGTTAAGAGAAGCTTCCATGACAATCCTGCCAGTGCTGTCAGTCTCAGCTCTGTGCCATGGCAGGCACCTAAGCATGCAGAGTCCTCAGAAGCCTCTCACAGCTGAGGTTTCCATAAGCAACCCAGAAACATGATAGTTAAAAACAAATAATTCTAAACTTTGCAATATGCATTTAATATAGCAAGATTAAACGCACCTAAATTACAGTGTGTTCTCATGTCATCCCTTGGAAGCACCCTGAAGCAAGGCCACCCTGAATTTTCAGCTGTTTCTAATCCCAGCTGAGAGATAAATCTGGAGTGTGGTATTTGGGGAAATCTCTTCTGCCACTACTTTTAGCCTGAGCATTGGAAAGGAGGCAAGTGGTTTCATTTTGCAGAGAGCAGAAATTCTCTGATTTACGTGGGCTGCACTTTGAGCTCAGTGTGGAATACACCTAACAGTGCCTGTGACACCTGTTTGGACTTTGCCAGCGTTTGGAACTTCCCCTAAAGCCCTCCAAAACAAGGCAGAAACTTGCCAGGTAATATTTGGTGAGAAGATAAAATTACGAAATGAGCTGCTTAGAGGAACACATAACAGCCTCAGCTTTAGCTGGGTCTTGTTCACCTGAAGAGGCTCCCCAGAGTGACCTGCTGGGTGTGGGGACAGTGAGATGAGGACATTTCCCCCCTGCCTATCCACCTTTTGTGGGCTGCTGCTGTTTCTGGGGAGCAGTTGTGCAGGTGGCTGCCAGGGCTGGCTCCCTGTGCCTCTGGCTGCCCAATGGAAAGAGCCTGAATGAATCACCAGAATGGCAGAGAGCTGTCCCAGTGTGGGCTGGCTCAGGAGCTCACCCACAGTATTCAAGATATATTTAGTGGGTGCTAGAAATTGATCTCATTTTTGATTGAGACACAAGGAAATAATTCAAGAGCTCATCCATTACAATCTTTTGCTGTTTCAGTTTCAAGATTCCAATAATATGTCATTATAATAATGATAATTCACTGACTTTGGAAGAAATAAAATGGGTAACATTTACTAACTGCAGAGGGATACACCAGATTGCAGTGAAATGCTCAACAAAGCTTTTTCCCTTTACCTTCAAACACCAGCATGGTTAGTCCTCTCTCAGCAAAGTCTGTTCAATCACTGTTTATTCTACTGAGGAAAATCTAAAAAAATGGATAAACTTTTAAAGATAAATACACTGACACAAAATTCAGCACACCACACGAAGAACCCCATTCTACCTAATTGTGCACAGGGTGATAATTTAGCACTGATTAAAGAGTTTGTATTTTTTTCAAATCTTTTTTAAAAGGAAAATTACTTCTGAAGGTGAAGATGTGCTTAGACAATCATATTAACATATTCAAACAATTGTAATTTGCAAAATAGTAATTACAACTCACTATCTGGTAGCATTAATCAAACTTCAAGGTTTAATTCCATTTTAAATATTGATGAAATGTGATTCTCCAATCTAACCCTGGTGTTGCAGGGTTATGGAAGCAGCCAGTGGCAGAAAAAGAGGAACGTGTAGTTAACAAGCAGCTGCCACAAAGAAGGATCGGCATCTGTGATTTAAATTGTTAGCTGCACAGTCAGGTAGAGTGTAAAAAGGGTAGTCAAGAGGCTGTTAAGTCCATTGCTGCCAATTACTAACAATCAGGGAGGAGCTTTAAGACTTGTTCAGTACAATAAACCCAGTTTGTCTTGTTTCAGGGGTTACTACTGAAGAGGTTGCAGCTGCACTGATTCAAATAGCCCTAAAACTACAGTAATTATCAACCAGTCTTCTTTAGTGTAGCAAAAGTATGTTTTACCATAGCTTAACTCTTTACATTCTAATATTTCCCTGCCTCCTCTCCCATAGCCCTGGAGCCATTCTTATCCCTGGGCTGTGGTTGTTCTTCCTAGCCTGGAGCAATTCTTTCATTTCCCCTTACCTAGACTGAGGAGCAGCTGTACATCACACTGGGCTGGATGGCAGTTCCAGGGATTCACTTCATGTTGAGTCATCCCATCCATTTTTCCTTTTCATGTACAAAGTTGAAATTCACATCTCTCATTCAGTTTTTACATCTGGTTAAAGTCCATGCAGGTTAAGCAGGGCTTATGAACATGATTTTAATTTGCACAGGCTCAGATCACAAACCAGGACATTTTGGAGTCAGTCTGGCAGGGCCAAGATCCTTGGAGTGACTTGTCCTGGGTGCTTTCCTAGGAGACCAGGAAATCCCAGAGTGCAGAAGAGACAATCTGGGCAAACCAGGGGTGTGCTGGAAACCTGTGAAGCCAAGTTAGCATCTGCCATTCTTTGTGCTTAAGCCCTTGATGCTCAGCTGAGTGAGCTTTGCCAAGGGCTCAGTCAGACTCAGGCTGGTTATTTCCAGCACTCAGGTGAGCCAGGTGTGCCCAGCTGCCAGCCAGGCATGGTGATGCACAGCATCTCTAAGTTTTCTTATTCCTTCATCATGACAGAAACAGACAAAAGTTTCCTTTACATGCAATTATTAAAAGCTCAGTTAAACTGGTTTTTTTCTTAAGTTAAAGCAATTCCAGCTAAAACCAGGGAGCCACAGAGAGTGGACAGTATCTGTCACAGGCAAGGCTCACGTGATACATCTCAACCACCTCGTGCATAGAACAAAAGCCAGCACATTGATTATGGCTTGAATGTTGTTTTTAAGAAAGCTGAAGGACCACATTTGCATTCCTGTTGCAGCCCTCGGTGGAATCTGCCTGAGAATTGCATGGTCTTTAAGCAAGATTCTGTGCTCATGTTTTTAATTTCCCTTTTAGCATATTTTTTCAGCATCTATTTTCACCTACTTTACACCCAAATTAGAAATGTGCCATTGACAGGATATTTTGTTATGGATCTGTGGATCTCTAAAGAATAAAAAAAAACCCAGTGAAACACAGAAAGAGCTGAACTTAGCTATTTCTTCCAAACGATGACTATTTTGCAGTCATTAAAGCAAGCACCTTGGCACCATTCCTGCCTGCCCCAGGGTGCCAGCAGAGCTGGGTGTGAGCAGCGCCTCAGGTGTGCACCCAACTCACAGCCAGCAAGGAGAGAAAAGGGAGGGCAGCATGAAAAAAAAAAAAAAAGAAGAAAAGAGAAAAGACAAAGCTTGATTCACAAGCCATCACAGTCAATAGGATTAATCCCCAAACTTGTGCATCTGAATTTGTCACATACCCCTCTGGAAACTTCTTAGCTTAACACTTCATTCCCAGCACCTTCCTACCCTTTGCATTTCAAATGCTCCTCTATATTTTAGCATAAAGGTACAACTCCACAATCGAAAATCTCTGTGAAAATCTGCCTCCTAGAGAAGCAACATGCTTCTTTCTCCATTTGGTTTGACCTGCCTAGGCCGGGTGCTCAGCAAGGGGAAAAAATGGGACCGTGATGGTCCCAGGGGTGACACCCCCTCCATCCTCCATCCTCCTCCCAGTCAGCTGCTCTTGTACGTAACAAGGGCTGCCACAAACCCTCAAAATTCAGATTTTTACACACATCACAAGCAGTTAATATGAATTTGTTAAGACAGTGGTAAACACAAGAAGCAGCTCGAATATATTTCATTTGTATAAAAATAAATACAGGTATTGTTGTAAGTAATACTTTGATTTTTTTTTGCCCAAGGCTTTTTGAAGTTTGTTTTTCCTGGTTTAATACACAGATCTCTTTTCTCCTACACAAACACAAAGGAAAAGGCTGCAGAACAGTTTTTGGAGACAAGACAATTTAAATCCCTGAAATTAAGAAGCCACAACTTAACATTCACCAAGCTATTTTTTTGTAAATCATGCAGAAAATTACTATTCAAACTTTGCTGGTCAGTTGTTTTTTCCTACATTGTCTTTGCTTTTATTTTCTTTCCACACTGTCATTATGCTCTCAGAATAAATACGACAGACATGAATACTAACAAGGGACACAGGAGTTGGTCTAAAATATCTCTCAGCCACTACATCAGCTTATCAATACCTGCCACAACATACATCCCAGAAACAGCATGGAAAGAAAAGCTCCAAGACAACAACCTGGGATTTTACTGACAATTTTTTCTTTACCTTCGCTTTTTATAAACCAACAAGCAACACAGCCAAAGTATTTTTAAAATGCCTATCTTCATTTCTGATAGTTTCAACATTTCTCCTGCGTGTTTTACCCAAAAAGGCAAAATGTAAAATCTATCCCTGTAAATCTCGTGGCTCACCCAAGCTAAGCTGATCAAACAGATGAAAATCAGTCCTTGCCACAGAGCCAGAACCTCCTGCCTTGACAAATTCCCACATAACAGCACACGATCCTTTAAACAAACACCAAAAAAAAAGTGTTCTAAAATATGCCAAATGGCTAAAAAATGGATTTATTTTTCAAAGAAAAATGGCTTGTTTGACTGGAGCCCAGGGGTGCAGGGAGCAGTGTGGCACAGGGATATTTAAGGTTCCTTTCTCTCCCTTTCAGATGATGATGAGCATGAATGGATCCTTCGGACCTGCCGGAAAGCCTGGGATTTAACAGCTGAGGAGGAACCAAAAGCATCACACAGCCTCTCCTAGACAATATTCCAGCAAAGCAGGTAATCTGATTCACAATAAATGCAATTTGTCCTCGTGGATTTGTCTCACCCTTTCCCTCGACAGGAATATAATCTTTCTGTCATCTTTGTCAGCTCAAAGAAAAATGGAAATAATCATTTAATCAGTCATGCTGAGCAAAAGCCACGGCAAAAAAGCCGACTGTACTCACAATAATATTCCTGAGAGGTGTGCAGTGTAGTATGTATAAACATTATTAAGCCTGAAAACAATTTGTTAAAAAGAGTGCCTCGGATTTGGTGTTGAAGTCATTCAAATCCATCTTAATCAACATTATTTTCCCAGATTTTAGTTAGCTGTCCTGGTGAATTCCTTTCCTCTCTTTTTGCTCAGTACTTTGATATTGATTGATCATTGTAATAATGTACACCAGAGGTATTCTTTAATGACGGGTTTGCTAACTAGGAAATTATATCCATTTACTACGAACGTTTGTTGAACTCTCCTGAAGCCAGAGTTTAACAAAATAATAAAAGAGGAAAACTGGGTGGGTTGCTGCTTGATTAGTAAGCCAGAAAGTATTTAAAAATAAAATAAAATGGAATTACATCATTTTCTCGATGTAAGTGCCAGCACTTCTACTTGCATTAACTTTATTTATTACACAAATAAGACATTTACAAAGCACAACATTAAAAGTATGTAACAAAACAGACATTGGTTTTACAAAAAGTGCTTACAATTTTGTTTTACTTTTTTAAAATAAATATTAGTCTTGACTGTCCACTCATTCAGAGAAAAAATTTTTTAACCATTGTAGCCAAGACATGCAGAATTGCAACATGCTACAACAAAATGATTGGCAGATGAAATAAAACTGGTGTTTAGTTGGCATCCTACAGATAAATCACTGATAGTAGTGCAGGATTGGTTCCCACTCCCTGTCCCAACGAGTGAGTTCTGTAAGCACCTTTAGCTCAGGCATTGGGCTGACCAGCATGAGCCAGGAAAAACCACTGGAGATAAAAGCTGAAACCATCCCACTCCCAGAGCCGAGCTCTGTTAGTCACCTTATTAAACTGGAGTGAAGAGCCTCTCACTGGCTGTCTTCAGTGGATTCTGTCTGCAAAAGGGTTTGTAAATAGCAACTGGAAAAGTTTAGTGCGTGGAGTCTGCATTGCTGCACCAGAACCCATCTGGCAATTACTGAATAAACTAAGAAAATGAGAATGACTTTAATTTTATTTTTTTTTAAATCCACAGACAGGAGATGAATGCAAATGACCTGAGATAAGGTTTGGTTCAGTGGCAACAGTCAGTGTGAAATATGTTGTGAAACAATGTATTGAATAAATTAGAAGATTTCTTACATTCTTGGTACAGTTGAGTATTTTCCATACACATAATTAGCTCTAAAACTGCACAAGCTGAATTGCTTCCAGTTTTTGCAAACAATTTGGGCTTAATATAAACAGAGCCTGATTTCTGAATTAGCAAAGCTGCTCCTGGCTACTTATGGGGGGAAGTGCCCCGAGCACAGTCTGTGGTGAGCCCACATCCCTGGAGAGAAACACCAACATTCCCTCGGCCCTGCCATGGCATTGCTTACAGACCCTTGGATATCCAGGACATTTCCCAAGTGGGGTTTTTCTGATCGAGTTGGTATTTAGCAAATACATATTTCATAGTTTCCCTTTCACTGCATTGCCAAGACAGAAGGGAGAAACACATCAAACCCTTTTCTCCCTCAACAGAACAGTTGTGGCAATCTCAGAGACTGTGGGATGTCAGGGCAAGTTCCAGCCTGAATCTCTCCTTCTGTGTCAAATGGAATAACTACCCATTCCTTTATGGCACTAATTCCACAACTAAATGGTCATTAGGATGTGCAAGCACAAATGGAGAACAAAGTCAGGCCCTGGTGACCCCCCCGGCCCCCACGAGCATCTCAAGGCTGACACAGCAACCACCTCAACCTGTGAGGACAAACACTCACCAACAGCCAGCCAAGGGAGCACTCATCCTTCCCTCATTCTATGAAAAGCACAAAAAGGATGCACCTGGAGCACCTGGAGCACCTGGTGACTGTCCCCTCCTCGGGGGACACCCCTGCAGAGGTGGCTCCAGGCAGGTCAGGCATGTGGCAGCACCTTGTCACTGGTCACACTCTGGAAATGGCCACTCACACATCTGGAGGTGACAATAACATTTTGTGGACTTAATTCCCCTCTCTCCTTTCAAATGTTACTTTGAATTGGGACTAGAGCTGCTGGCTGCAGTTTGGCAGGTACTGGCCCAGCTGTGCGAGGTAGTGCCATCACTCTCAGGACACACACACTGGAGGGTGTGTGTGGGTGTGTGTGTGTGTGAGTGTGTGTGGAGTTGCTCTAACCAATGTCAAACTGTGTTGTACTCAGTTCCTTCTCAAGCCAAGATGTCTCAGTGCCCCCTCAGCAGCCATGCCCATCTCCCCACGCTGCTCTCAGGGTGTTCCTCATGGCTCAGTGCAGCCGTGTGTGGCTGCTGGTGTCACACAGAGCTCAGGGACACGGGCAGGACAAGGCTCCCCATGTGTGCAGTGTGGGCTGGCCAGAGCTGTGGGATGGTTCCCACCTGGACTGATCCAGGATCTCCCGGAGAGGAGAACACGTGTATCCACAGTTCCAATTACAAACAAGTTATGTAACAGATGGATTCCCATCCCCTGCTCCTGGGGCACGGCTCAGTCACATCCCTCACTGGCTGTGCCTCAGGGGAGGCTTTCACATTTTTGGAAGAGCGGCCTCACAGACACTTCACAGCAGGACAGACCCATGTGCTTGCGTGGAGAGAGGCTTTGTTACAGACCTGCTCCTGGCTCGGTGCAAACTGAGAAGGGCTGGCAGGGGTCTCTTGTTTACTTTTCATTATTACCATCAATGAAGGATGGGATGGTTTTGGAGTCCTTTTCCTGACTTGGGGCCAGACTGCTGAGCAGTTCCTGTGAGCCCAGCCGTTCTCCTGGGATGCACCCTCATCCCAGGGCCTGGGACAGCCCAACCCCAGCAAGGGAGCCCAGGAGGGCAGAGGGGATCAGAGCCAGGCTGCCAGACTAAGGAAGATGCCATCCCCTTGCTGTCCACTCGGCCAGCGATGGTTCCTGCTGGCCTTACTGTGGCTTTCACCTTTTAACTGGGCTCCAGTTTCTACCCAACTCTTCCCACTGACTGAACTTGAGTCCACAGCAGGGCAGAACATTTCTACACCTTTATGGCCACCTTCCATCGAGCATTTCCCAGTCCCAGAGTATGGATTGTCTGAGAGTTTTCTGTAGGTACATTCTGAAATCACCCATTTGTGATCCAATATGACTCCAAGGAAATAAAGTAGCTTGTTAATAAAGAACGAGAGTAAAAAACTTAAAAAAAAAAAAAGATTTGGCAGATGGCTGTGAGAGGAGAGAGATATTGAATGTTCTAAGAACAAGTCAGCAATCAAAAACTTCACGGTGCTAAACCTGGCTCTGCCACCAACCCTCATGGTTCCTCTCAGTTTAGGACATCTCTGCTTCCCCTCCTATAAAACGGGGGGAAAAACACTAAGATTTACTTACCTTTGAGTGATCAAAGGACATGTGATTCTAAAGCACTTTGAGGAGGAAGAAAAACTGCCTATTTCCAGCTGGCATCATGTTTTCCACTCAGTGGAGTCTCAGCTACCTGCGAGTTTGGCTCAGGCAGGTCTGTCTATACATCGAGTTGCTGAGCCAAAAAGCCAATTTCAGATTTCACACAAGCGAGTGGAAAGAAGGAGGGATGTCCAGGAACTGCTTCACTGGTGCAAGAAGAGAATCAGGCCAAACCACGAAAATTCCTCCTTCCTTTGTGTCCAGAGGCGATCGTCGACCCCCCTGAGACCCGGCGTGTCCTGGGCTGTTCATATTCCCGTGGGTTTGGGAGCAAGACTTGCAAGCACAGCAGAGTCACCAGTTTTGACTGTGTCTGGCACTGCCTTGGAGAGACTCACGGTCATTCTACAAGTCCACAAGAAACAAGTGTAAAATGTAACTGTGCACTCAACACACACATACACAGAGTGTCGCTGGAGGAGTCGGAGCGGGCGTGAGGTGCTGCTCAATGGGAGGAGCTGAGAGTGCTGGGGCTGAGCTGCTCCCGCAGGGCCGGGCGCTGTCAGCGGCTCAGGGGCGGCAGCGGGGCTGGCAGGGCCACGGGCAGCTGAGGAAGAGCCCTCGCAGTCAGTACTGGAAGAGGATGACCTGGGGGGAAAGGGGAGCATCAGTGGCACAGCCCTCCCTGGCCATGGCCCTGTGCTGCAGGGAGCAGCAGAACAGCTCTGCTGCTGCAGCCACCTCCTCGCAGGAAAAGCCTCTCTGGAAATGTTCTCTGCCCAGGAGATGCCAGCCCTGCCCAGGGAAGGAGCCACCACTGAGGAGCCCAGGTGGGAGGTGGCAGGAGACACCTTCGGCCGTGGAACCAAACACAACTGGGCAGCACCCCAAAAACGGCACTTCATTCTCCTGCTCTGGGGTACAGCAGCTACCAAGAAGGACAAAGGCCATGCCCAGCAATCCTGAGTGCCCACCTCTATCGCTGACATCTTTTTCATCTTTTGTGAAAAATCTTTTCTTAGGATTTTTCCTGCTGGAGCTGAGAGGAAACTCAGTAACAAATGTAAACAATTATTATCTGCTGCTGTGGAATGCAACAGGTCCACCTGTGATTGGTCTTATGTAGGTGTTTGAATTTACTGACCACTCATGGTGGAGCTGCTATCGCTCTCTGCCGAGACACAGACCTTTGTTATTCATTCTTTCTATTCTATTCTTAGCTTAGCCAGCTTCTGAAGAAGCTCCTTTCCTTTCTATTCCTATGTAGTATAGTTATAATGTTATATATATATCATAAGACAATAAATCAAGCCTTCTGATAATGGAATCAAGATTCCTTGTCTCTTCCATCCTCTAAAACCCCTGTGACCACCGTCCCACACCTCACTCAGAGACCAGCACAGGCTGCCCTCAAACACTGCCCTGTCCAGGGGAAGCAGCTGCTGGGCTGCTCAGCTCCCACCTCTCACCAGCCACTGCTCTGGGCACCCCCAGAGGAGGATGGGGCTGCCCCACACACACTCAGCACTGAAATGTGTTTTCCCAGGATCTCAGCTATCTCTGCTTTTAAAAATTTTTGGATGTGGGAAAAAAAAAAAAAAGCTACTTCAGTTTTCAGGAATTCAACATGCAAGAGATTGTTTAGAAAAGGAGCTGGTTGGGGGGCAGCTCCGTGTCCTGAGAACCTTGTTCTGCAACAGCTGTGAGCCAGTAATTGCATTTAAATCAGGAGCTGTTTGCTGCAGTGAAGCCTCCCTAACAACAGCACCGGGACTGTATAATATTATCTGAAAACTCTGCAGCTTGCTGTAGAGTTTTCATATGACAAAATGGTAGAATTTAGACTGAAAAGGTATCATTGCTGTGCCCTGGCTCTGCCCATTGAAACAGAGCTCAATAAGCTGCTGCAGTGAGAAGAGAGATCTGAAAAGAGAGGTGCTGAGAACTTCTAACGCTAAATTCAAAAGCTAAAACCACTCAGAATTGCCAAAGTCTCAGTGTTCCCTCAGAAGGAAGTCACTGCAACTGGGGTCCTAAATAAAGTCTTCCAAACCGAAGCATGTTTGAGAAGTCTTGCCCCCAATAAGCTGTGTGTTAGATACTGTAAAAGCTGAACAGAAAAATATCAACATGCAATATTGTCTCCCGGCCAGACATTGTGAAATAACATTCCTACTTCAGATATTGTAACAGCCAGTTGTTATTATTTTTAAGTTGTTATTATTTTCTTCTGCAACCCACAAGAAATGAATCTTTTTTGTTAACTCGTGGAAAACTGGGAAGTTAGCACATGCCAGAGGTCCCCCCTGCTCTGTTGTTCACAGCCAGGTGCTGCTCACACTGACCACACGTGCAGGGGCCTGAGGAATGGAGCAGACAGAGCTCAGGGCAGGGGAACCCAGGGAGGATCTAGGCAGGAGGATCCAGGCAGGAGGATGTGAGAGCCCTCAGTGGATGCAGGCACAGAGTCCCAGCAGGTCACAACAGCGAGGGGTGCCCAGGGAAAACACAGTGATGCCATTTTGACCAACAGTGGGTACATCTAGGGCCCCCAAAACTACGGCAGGACACATGGGTGGGTGGCAGCTGCGGAGGTCATGGAGAAGCAGTGATGCTGACAGGAGGTGGCAATGATGTCACACACAAATCTTTGCTACAGCAAGGGTTGGCCCCAGAGCCTGGAGTAGGGACTACATTTACCTTCTCACCCCTATTAGACAGTGGTCCTTCCATGTCTGCTTTGAGGTGCACTGGTGGAGCAGTGTAGGGAAGTCTACAGTGCACTTGTCCACACTGTACCTGACCTGTGGGTGAGAAGGGGATTCAGCCTCTAATTATGCAAACAACACAGCCCACAGTGACACAGCCCACAGTGACACAGCCCACAGTGACACAGCCCACAGTGACACAGCCCACAGCCCTCTGTGTGGCACGGCCGGTCCCACCAGGACACGGGGGAGCAGACAGGGCCAGGGCACAGCCCTGACCTCGTGGGGAGAAGCCTCACAAGAGCCACAGAGCCAAAACCTCTGCCCAGGCATGACCAAAGCTGCCCATCGCTCACAAATCATTCACTGGGAACAGAGAAAGCAACTCTGCTGTCCTGGGCAGGAAGGAGACCCCACAGGGCACACTCCCAGCTCTTCTCCCTCACACAGAGAGCGCAGGAGGGCCAGGACCAGGCAGTGAAACCCAGGCACCGACTTTGCTGGGGACGAGTTAATCCCGAGGGCAAAGCTGATCAGACTCGAGGAGAAGCAGCAGCAGCAGGGGCAGCATCCCTGCACCCGCAGCACCGAGAGGGTTTTGCCACGGCCCCAGCCCTGCCCCAGCCCTGTCCCAGCCCTGTCCCAGCCCTGTCCCAGCCCTGCCATCTCTTACTCTCGATGTATCCGTGCAGCGTCACCATCCGGGCCCGCTCGGGGCTGCTGAAGGGCGAGTAGTGGATGTCATCGGACAGCGAGGAGGGGATGCGGGACGGGGGCGCTCCCGAGGGTGGCACCGTGTGCTGCGGGGTGTGTTTTTTATGGCGGGCTCTGCAGTTTTGAAACCAAACCTGAAAAGAAAGCAGCGGGCGCAGTGACAGCTGAGAGACAATTGGATTAAAACGTGGTCCTTCACCAGGGTCCTTGGATGGGTGTTTCTTCCAAGTTTTTACCAAAGGAATGAAAAGCAGCAGGTATGAGATCTCTGGTCATACCTCTCTGCTTCTAATTAAAGGAGTAGTTTGGGAATTCCATCCTAGAGTTAAAACATGTATAGAAAGAGGTTTTTTAAGTTAAAGAGGTGATCTGTTTCTTATGCTTTAATTTTTTAAAGATAGCTGTGAGTAAAAACCTTCTCCAAGACTGAGTGAAGATCAGCTCTCCAAGGCAGAGCACACTGGACCATAGAGAAGGAAACAGTCTAAGCATTTGACAAATCGTTTCCTGTTCAAAGTGCCTTTAAAAAACATCCACATAAAAAATCACCCAGTGTGCAGCCTACTTGATCTTTGGCTAAATGAAAAATCTCAATAACAGAGGCTCAAGCCAGATTTTCACACAGAAAATTTAAGTGTCATTGGTAAAACAATCTCGGGTGAAAGCTCCAAATTTATTGTAACCACTCGTGTTTTTATTGTATGCAGAATGCATGTGAGCAGAATGTTGCAGTGATGAGTACAAACGTCACCAAGAGGCAGAGCTGGGCTGGGTGGGAGCTGCTGAGGGGACATTTCTCAGTCCCTACGGCACCACCCGCCCTCCCCTCCCACATCAGGGGTGGGGACTTCCCTGCCTCAGTGTCCCCTGGAGTTGCAAAACTCCTTTTTCTTTAAACTTCTCCATGCCAACGTTTCCTGACTCTGCCTCTGTGGCAGGGGCGGCTGCCGGGGGAGCTCCCACACTCCGGCAGCGGCTGGGACAGAGTAGAGCTCCAGGACCTGCTGCTAACAGCAGCTTTCCCACCCAGCGATTTACTGTGGATGGCTGGGGCTGTTGGGGTTTTGATTCATTGCATCGTAAGAGGGGAAAACAAATAGAAAACCCACGAGCGAGACAGAGAAGGAGCGAGACAGAGAAGGAGCGAGACAGAGAAGGAGCGGCGCTGGCCTCGCTGCGGGGGCAGAGGGGCCGGCACAGGGAGGCAGCTCGGCGCTGCTGGATGGATGCTGAGGAGCCCTGGGCTGTGAGTGTGAGCCCTGGCTGGTGCCAGCCTCCAGGTGCCCCTGCCTGCCCTGCCCGTCCCTGCCTCACCTGAATGACTCTGCGGCTCAGCCCCGTCATGTCCGCCAGCTTCTGCAGCGTTTGTGCGTCGGGGTTGTTGTCCTGAGCAAACTGTGCCTGCATCACCTGTGGGGAGAGGAGAGCAGAGCAGAGCAGGGAGGGGCTCGGGTGAGGCTGGGGAGCCCCGGCCCCCGCAGCCCCCTGGCCCTCCTGCCTCACCTGCAGCTGCTCGGCCGTGAAGGAGGTGCGGGCTCTCTTGGCTGGCTTGGGCTGGCTGTCCTGCTCCGAGGGCACAGCCCCCTCCAGCGTGATCCCATTGCCTGCAGGAGAGAACCCTCTGAGGCACAGGGCAGAGGCCTGCCTGCCCCACCAGTGCAGCAGCTGCTGCTCTGGGGGACTCCACACCCGGTGGCACCACAGCGTGGGACACCCAGAGCATCCCCTCAACAGGGGGACAACAGCCCTGGCACCACAGCCTGGGACACCCAGGGCATCCCCTCAACAGGGGGACAACATCTCTGGCACCACAGCCTGGGACACCCAGGGCATCCCCTCAACAGAGGGACAACATCTCTGGCACCACAGCCTGGCACAGCCAAAGCACCTCCTGCTGCAGTGGGAGCTGAAGGAGTGGAGCCAGCACGGCCACCCAGGAGCTGCCCTGGGCTGCTGAGCCCCTCCACACACAGGGAAGGAGAAACAACCATTCCCCAAGAGTTTACTATGGAATTAAGAAAAATGCAGCAAGTGGTGGAAGCCACAGGGAATAAGGGGAGACAGCAGCAGGAAGAGGTCAAGGTGGTGTGTGAGGGCAAGCACTGATGTCCCTCTGGCCCTGACTCCTGGTCACCACTTGGCCACATTCTCCAGGGAGTGGCTGGGAAGGGACCCTGTCTCTGCCAGGCTCACCCACATCCATCACTCCTGCCCCTTGCTGCCCCCTGTGACGCTGTTTTCCCTCCTGGGCTCTACCTCCATCAGTCCTTTCATTTGCTCAGAGCATTTCCACGGGCTCTTTCTCCTTTCCCCAGCCCTAAACTGTCCCAGCGCCCTCACCTTCCTCCTCCTCCTGGGTCCCAGAGCAGCAGCAGGAGCAGCACCGTCCCCAGGGCCTCGGGGTGGCCATGCACGAGCAGCAGCCATGCTAAGAGGACACTCCAGGGGACACTCCAGGGGGACAATCGAGGGGACACTCCAGGGGGACAATGACCTCCCCCCTGCCCAGCCCCATGTCAGGGTGAGCCCAGCCGTGCTCTCACTGCCTGCAGCCCCAGGGAGGTGCCCAGAGCCTGGCTCCTCATGGGGCCCTGCTGCAGCCCGTGCCAGCCTGGCTGCTGGGGCAGGGTGGGTGAAGCCCCTCTGAGGGAGGGGAGGGCAGGGATGGAGGGGGAGGGCAGCGAGCAGGGCTGGGCTCCCCCGCTCCCAGGATGCGCCTGCACGAGCTGGACCAGGCTGTGATTGTCTTGGCTTGAGTTGAAGGACTTTCTCATATAGTTTGACTTGTTCTTTTCGGATGATGAATGGGACTCTGACTTCAGCAACATCTGTTTATTTTTCTTGTATGTAAAACCTCATGTGCAGAAGAAATTGCTGGGTAATTGCTGGAGGGGGGAGTGTGGCCCTGCAGCTCCACAGCAACTACAGCTCTCCAAAGTGATCCCACCCCCTTCTCAAAACCCCTTGGACACAGGTAGCGACACCTGACACTCACCAGGTGCCCCAGCACTGCCCAGCACTGGTGCTCAGCCCACACCAGCAGGTTGTTGTGAGCAGCAGCAGCAGCAAACCCACCATCCCAGCCCTCAGCCAGGGCAGCAGCTCTGCAGGACTCCCTGGTGCCAGACCCTGCTGTCCTCACTGCATTCTGCTCCCCCAGGACACGTGGCTTCTCCCCCTCCATCCTTGCTCCCCATCACCTCCCTCACACCCCGCAGCAGCTGACCAGATGGACCCACACGTCACAAGCCACGTCCTGAGCCAGGACCCTCCCAGCCCAACTGGGCACTCTGTTTCCATCCTCTTTCTCAAACACAGTAAACTGAACCATATTATTTTCCTGTCAGGTTGTTAATGGTTTCCAAATGCTGCATGGGCCGGGCCATGGCGTGTCACTCCCCATGCCCACCATGTGCTGAAGCACTTCCCAGCACAGCACAGGCCCTGGCACTGCCCGGCCTCCCTGAGCAACACTCTGGACTAAGCCCACAAATCTGTTCCTCTGAGCATCTCTCTGGGCACTGCCATGCAGGAGGCTGGGGAAGGGACAGGAGCTGCAGTGCTGTGACCCCGTGTCACCAGTTGGGCTGGTTGTGGCACAGACCTGTCCAGCAGGGAGTGGCACAACCCCACATGGGCAGGGCAGGTGGAAAATGATGGGAAGGTTTTGTCCAATCCCCAATCCCACCTTCTCCATTTATGACTCACAGCCTCAAATGCCTTCCTCACGCTCTGCACTCCAGGCTGTGCAGGACCAGGCACTTGTCCCTGGCATTGCCCAGGGCACACAGGTCTGCCACAAGCCGCAGGTGCTGCCAGCATACTGGCCACCCCATGAGCCCTCTGCCAGCCCAGGGCCTTGTGCTCAAGCCCCCCAGGACCACCCATCACCCTTTTTGGGAATGACAGAACCCTCCCCAGCACCCTGTGCCGAGGGTGAGTGTGGGCACAGTGGCACCGTGCCGCCCCCCGGGCGATGCCGCGCTCTGTACCGTTCTCCGCCGCGCGCTTCAGGTTCTCGATCATGGTGTCGTAGTGGATCCGGCACAGCACCTTCTCCTCCACCAGGCCGAACTCCTCGCCCGTGGAGAGCTGCCTCTTGCAGGAGAAGCAGGCGAAGCAGGCCAGGTGGTAGGCATTGCCCCGCGCCCGCCGCACCCAGTCGCTGGCGTAGATCTGCCTGCCACAGCGGGCACACTTGGTACCGAACCGGCTGCGGGGAGAAGAGATGGGTGAGGGCAGGGAGGGCAGGAAGGGGAGGGCAGGCAGGGGAGGACAGGTAGCACCATGCCAGGGTGCAGGTGCTGCTTCCAACCCGGTTGCCCACCCCAATTCCCACAGCACCCGTGCATACAGAGATGCAGTGGGGCCGCCCCAGCGGTGCCCATGCCCTGGCAGTGGCAGCAGTGTGGGCAGCAGTGGGTGTAACTCACTGCAGCCCTGTGAATCAGCTTCCCAGCCCGTGGGTTTTTTATTTTGATAACAGCCAGTGTGACACTGCGATGGAAACTGTGTCAGAGCTGGTTCTCTCCCGCTGCCATAAATCAAACCATGTGTGTTCTCCTCACACGTACAGGCACACACATCTGCTTTTTCCCCCGTGGAGGAGGTCTCCTCACTGTGAGAGGATGATGACTGTGCTGGAGTGAGCTATGCTGGAAGGTAGCTCAGCACAGTCAAGAGGCAACAAGACAGCCAGGATCCTCTCACCAGGTGATTGTGTGAAAATCCCCATTCCTGTCAGGATGCTGATGGTCAAGGCAGGTGATTCACAGGGAGCAGCAGATGTGGCCCCCATGGCTCTGAATCCCCCGTCAGTGTCTGACATGAGGTGCCAGGTTCAATATCTGCATTTTCAGTACAACTGCTGCTTAAAATAATAAATGCAATGAACAGCAGTGAGAGCATCAGGAGAGATGGGAGCATCTCTTCTGCCACCCTCTTCTGGTGGTACTGGCTCCAGCACAGTCAATGCACATCCCCACACAGCCCCAGCACTGCCACTGTCACCTCAGGCTCCCGAGGGCTCCTGCCAGCCCCTCACCACAGCGGGAAGCAGAACCACAGACAGCCCTGCCCGAGCAGCTCCAGCTTCTCTCAGTGCAGGCACAAAACACCAACAAGGAACGACCACAGCAAGCGACAGGAGAGACCCCACAGCACAAACCCTTCGGTTCAGTGGCCAGAGCAGCCCCAAGCTCTGCACACAGGCAGAGACAAAGCCCAGGCCAGGCCACCAGGGCCAGTGTGCTGCCCGTGCCCGACCCCACACCGAGGAACTGCTGCCCACCATGGGCCCAGCAAGATGTGGAAATACTGTCCTGTACTGGATTACTAATAGCAAAACTATTTGGGAGGAAAAGAAGGGTCTAAATTTTTCAGCCTGACCATAGCTGACCAAAAAGAAGAAAAAAAAAGAGGACATTTCTGTGCTGAAATTATACAGACTTAGCTAAGAGACTTCACTAATTTACTTCAGATGGGAACATTGTAAACTGACTTTGTGCCAGCTCGTTTATATAAACGCACAAACAAAAGAACTGTATTAATTTTTTATTTAGAAATAAAGATCATTCCTGTAAATTGAATTACTTTGAACAATGTGCTATGTAAACAGTGGTATTGCTGAACAGTATCAGGCGAGGGGCAGGCGCACGGAGCTAATGGCACGTGGTGATCGCCGCTCCCCGCTCCAGCCCCAGCCAGGGGAGCACAGCACGGCCAGGGGAAACTGAGGCATCACAAAAATAAGGTCACACATCCCCGTCACACATCAGCTGGGCCCTGGGGAGACACCCAGGCATCTCCTGAGCAGCGGGCAGGACCCCCAGGTTGGCAGCAGTGCCCAGGGAGCTGGGCAGGGTTTGCTGAAAGGCGCTCGTATGGCCATGGCAGCAGCAGAGGCAGAGGCTGATGTCCCTGTCCCTGTCCCTGCAGGACTATGCCATGAGCAGAACCTGCAGAGAGGCTGAGGCTCAGCAGAGCCGGGCACGGGCTGCACAGCCTGCAGCAGCAGCAGCAGCAGCAGCAGCAGCAGCAGCAGCACTGACGCTGCGCCTGCGGCTCTCGGCCAACTCCCGTCTGCGGCACCGCTGCAGCCAGCACTGACAGGGCTGGGGCCAGCAGCAGCACCCACTGCCACCCCACAGAGCTGACACTGAGGGACCACCACTGCCAGGGACACAGCAACGGGGAGAGAAATGCCTGCAAGAAATCTGCCCTGACCATCAGCACTGCAAACAACAGCTCAAACACCACACAGGATTTAGTTCACTGAGCTCACAGGGCACTGAGAGCCCAAAGAGCCCCAGGAAAGGGGTTCCACAGGACTCCTGCCACCTGCCTGGCAGGGATAGGGATGGACATGGGGACAGGGCCACACTGTAGCAAGAGACACAGAGCCAGAGGATTTGTCCAAGCCCAGAACGGTGGCACAAACTGTAGCATCACCAAAAGCTACCAGAGCCATGGGCTCATGCCCTGCTTGCATGGCTTGTGGTCAGGTGAACAGATGCTCTCCCCAAAGGTTAACTCTGGGAGACAGAAACTGACAGCAACGTTACCAGGAAAGACTCATCCAGAGAGACTCATCCAGAGAGACTCATCTCAGGGAGACTCATCCCACCTCCCCCAGGGGCGGCCGCATCATCTGGGGCACAGGAAGAGCAGAGGCGGGAGGACGCCCCTGGTGCATCCTCTCTCTCCCACGCCGCTTGTCCCCAGGTGCCACAGCTCCCTCAGCCCTCCTGTCCATCCGTGCCCGTGGGCACAGGGCAAGGGGCACCCAGCCCCAGGGCCACGCACAGCTCAAACATCCCTGTCCCCTCCTGTAGGGAGCCTCTGGCACAGCCCTCAGAGCCAGCTGCAGCTCACATCTGCCCAGTCCCTCAGCAGAGCAGCAGCAGTGCCCCAGCGAGGACCTTCACGCTGTGCCACTGCAGTGCCCCAGCAGGAGCATCATCCTGGAAGGACACAACCTCTGGGATGAAGGCCACCTGAGCCACAGCCAGGCCAGGGACCCCACGGTCACACGCCTGCAGCCTGCCCGCCGAGGGCACAGCAGGAATCACACCAGGATCACACTGGGCCTCTGGACAACTGGAGCCCTGGGAGCTTGGCTGTGAGCAGCCCTTGCACGGCTGGGAACACAGTGTTCTGCTCAATGAGCTCCAATTCTAATTTGGTTCTCCTTGGAGCGCTGGAGACTTAGATGCCAAATGTAATTATTTGACAAGACACAGGAAACAGCAGCATTTGCTTAAAAATGCACACGAGGCCACGGAGTCACGGTAGAGCCAGCACCTACACAGCCCCTCATGGGGACAGAGAAGGGACACTTGCACAGAGCAGGCCTAACCACACTCCCCGTGGGCAGTGGGGCTGTGACATGAGAGCCCCGTGCCTGACAGCCCTCATCCTCAGCATCCCCCAGCGTCCCCGGTGTCGGAGGAATGCAGAGCATCCGTGTGACCCGTACAGAGCATCTCACTGTCCCTTCCCTCTGCCTCGGCTCCAGGGACCGCATGCCTCAGGATGGGGTTTCTGCTTTGCTTTTAAAAAAAACCCCACACATTTAATCTGCCTCAAATAATAAATAAAATTTTCAAAATCCATCCCGAGGATCAGGTTTAGCCCGTGCCACGCACCAGGTTCCACTGGCTGGAGTCAGGAAGATGCCAGCCAGGATGCTCCCGGGGCTGGGTGGCTGCAGGAGGTGACCGAGGGAACGGACAACGGGGCGAGTTTGCCGGGGCAGCGGGAGGGACCCCAGCCCTGCCGAGCGGCTCCCGGCCGCACACGGCACCGACGGCCGCGGCTGAGCCCGGCGGGTTCTGCCGCGGGAGGCGGCGGGAGCGACCCCCGCCCACCACCCCGAGCACCCAGCGGGGCGGGCGCGGGGTTCGGCGGGGCCGCATTGATCCCCGCGGGCTCGGGGGCAGCGAGGCAGCTCCGCACCCGCCGGGCTCCGAGCGCCGCCGCTGCCGTCGCTGCTCAGAGATTCCCCAAAATAAAATTTAAAATTCTCTCCAAACCCCCACATTTCTATGCAAAAGGCAAGTGCGGAGCGCGGGCTGGGAGCCCCCGCGCCCCCCGAACGGGTGCCGCAGGAACCGGGAGCGTCCTGCCGCGGCTTCCGCGATTTTCGTTTTATTTCCCTTGGCCCCGCCGGCACCGGCGGGCAGAGCTTGGCTGCTCCCAACGGGGAAGGGGCTCGGAGCTTCTCGGACGGGGAAAATCGCAAAACAGATTTATTTTAACATTATTATTTGCCATATTTGCTCAAAGGTCATTTCGAGATTCCGGCGCTACTTTAAGACCGCCTTTGGAAAGGTACGCTCTCAAAAACAAACGAAAAAGAAACCAAACATGAACGGCACCAGAACGGCGATAAATGAATGAAAACGCTCAAAGTGCTCCAAAACAGCACCGCGGCCCCGGGACCCCCTTGTGCCCTTCTGTGCTGAGTGGGGAAAATTTCGCTGAAAACACCGAAAATTGCGGTTTGAAAATAATAACAATAATAACAATAATAATAGTAATAACAACAACAAAACCCATCACAGGGCAAGACGCAGAGCACCGCAGCCTCGGGACTGACCCGGTTCTCCGAGCCCCGCACTCCCGGTGGCACCGCACCGAGCCCGGCGGGGGCAGGGGCTGAGCTGCGGAAAATCGGGCAATCGCAGACCCTTCAACAAAAAACACCGGGGGAATCTCTGAGGTGCCCCCCGAGCTCCCCTGCCCGCTGTCGTCGGGGCAGCCCCGAGCTCTGCCGCGGCCGAAGGATGCTCCGAGCCCCCCGCGCCCCGCCGGGGTCATTCCCATTTCCTGCCCGCCATTCCCCTTCCTCCCGGGTCAAACACCATTCCCTCATCCTGGTAGGATGGGGAAAATCAGAGCCGGGGTTCCAATGTTTAGTTAAACCCCGGCGAGGAGCTCAAAATATTCAGTCCCCTCGTGCGAGTCAAATTGGGGGGAAATTAGTGGTTTAAGGTTTAGAACAGAAAGCCTGTCGAAAGCAGAACATCCTCCCCGCGGGACAGGCTGTCCCGGGCGTGCGGGTGCGGACCGAGCCCCGGGGCCGCCACCGAGCCCCGCCGGCCGCAGCTGCCGCCCGCCGCTCGTTTCCGATCCGTACCGCGCTCCCGCCGCGGGCGCTCCGGCCATTGCGGGCCCACGGCGCTGACAGGGGCTCCCCGAAAGCCGCTGGGCACCGCAGGCTGGCAGCACCTATTTCCCCTCCGGCAGCAGCCGGGACGAGGCCGTTCGAGCCCCTTTTCCCGGCGCTGTGGCCGCCGAGCCGGGAGGAGCAGGGGCTCGGGGCGGCCCGCACAGCCCGGCCAGAGGGCAGGAATCCCTCCGGGCGGTTGTGCAGCTGCGCCCCAAACTCCTTTCTTTCTTTTCTCCCCGTTTCCCGAGGCTCATCTCCCACCCGGCTGCTGCAGAGAGCCCGGCGGGTTTTCCAAACCTCCCCACGGCAGCGCCCGAGCGGCCCCGACCCCGCGGCAGCCGGCGAGGGCTGAGCTCCCCGGGGCGGCCCCGGCCCGGTCCGGTCCCTACCTGAAGTAGTCCATCTTGCAGAAGATCTCCTTGTTCTTGATGTAGCAGCTGTGCTGCTGGCGCAGCGAGGTGCGGCACACGGAGCACTCCAGGCACCGGACGTGCCAGATGAGGTTGTTCACCTGCGGCAGAGAAGGGGCTGAAACCCGGGGCCACCCGCCGCCCCCCGCCGCCCCCGTCGCCCTCCGCCCCGCTCACCTTCAGCAGGTACCGGTCGAGGATCTCCAGCCCGCAGCTGGAGCAGACGTTTTTGCCGGCCGACGGCGTGGAGGAGGAGGAGGATGGCGGGGAGCAGACGGACGGCGTGGAAGGGGTGCTGGGCGCTGAGCGGGCGTCCTCCTTCTCCAGGGCTCCAGGCAGAGGCTCCCCGTCGGGCTGCGACTGCGGGCAGAGCCGCCGCGGGGCCGTCAGCCGGGCCCCGCCGTTCCCCGCGGCACCGAAGCGCAGCGTCCCGCCGGGTCCCCGCACTCCTCGGCATCCCCGGCCCGGCGGGTTCGCACAAACCCCCGGCATCCCCGGCGGGACCCCGAAATCCCCGGCTCCGCGCGTCCCCACAGCCCCCGGCCCAGCGGATCCCGGCGGGTCCCCGCAGCTCCCGGCACCCCCGGCCCAGTGCGGCCCCGCATTCCCGGCCCGGCGGGTCCCGGCCGGAACCCGCAGCCCCCGGCCCCGCTTACCATGGCTCGGGAGTGCGGGTCCAGACAGCGGGCGCTCCCCTTGGGCAGCGGCTCCGGCGGCATCACCTTGATGGAGAGAGCGGGAGAGGGAGGCTGCGGCTCCATGCGCCGGGCGAGCGCGGGGCACCCTATATAAACCGCCTCAAAACAATAAATAAGAACTTTCTAGTGGCCATTTAAATCCTTTGCAACAAAAGCTGCGTCTCTTTAATGAAGCAATTTGAATGTGGATTGAATTCTCCCCCTGCCTGCACTTAACCCGGGCCTCTTGAAGTAATCGCTCGGTTCCCATGCGAGCCAAGGCGCTGAAAAACCCCCCAAACTACCTGCAATTAGAAATTGCCGTAAATGCCCGAGATAAGAGGTACCAGAGTGTCAATTCCGGCTGTCAATCAGGGAATCCATCAGGCCACCCAAAGAATTGCAAATTTGATTTTTTTAATGGTAGTAATTAAAAATCGAAATTCTTCCCCCTCTCCCTCCGCCGAGCACAAAACGCCCCAGAAAACGCCGGGATGGAAAAATCCACCCCTCTGGCGCGGGAGGCAGCGAGCGGCCCCGGCCCCGGCCCGGCCCCAGCCCCGGTACCGGCCGCCGCGGGGAGCCCGGCCCCGCTCCGGCCCCGACGGCAGCGGCGGCAGCGCTCACCTTGCCCGCCTGGGCGCCGGCCGGGGCGCGGCGGCCAGGGCCCCGGGGCTGCCCGCCCCCATGGCTCCGGTGCATGGGGCGGGCGCGCCCCGCTCCGCCCGCCGCCGCCGCGCTCCGTGCCCGCGGGCGGCGCGTCCCGCGGCCGCGGCAGGAAGGGCGGGGAGCCGGGCGGGGAACCGCGCCGGCCCCGCTCCCCCGCCGGGGGCGGCCGCGGGCCGGGCAGGAAACGGCACCCCCCCGCCGCGCCCCGGGGGCCGCCCGCCCCGCCGGGCCCCGCTACCTGCGGCGGCGGCAGCGGCGGCGGCACCGCCCGCGGGCGCGGCGGGGAGGGGGCAGCCCGAGCCCGGTCCCGCTCGTCCCCGGGTCCTCCCCCGCCGCTGCCCGCCCCGACGGGACGCACGGTCCGGGCCGGCCCCGCAGCCCCCCTCGGATCGCGGCAGCGGGGATCGCGCCCACCGCCGCGGCGTCTGGCCGCCCGCCGCTGCCCGGGCTTCATTAGTAACCTGATAATTCCCCAGCAAAGCCCCGGCAGCGGTGCCACCGCCGGGTAATTGCAGGACGGTAACGTGAGCTGATGGCGGCCGGGGATGGATCCTCGCCGTTATTGATTGTGACAGCTAAATTGTTAACCGAGAGGGAAATCAGATGAAAGCCATTTTAGAATAAATACAAGGCATTAGGTTTAAACATCGAGGTTGCAGGAAAGCCCGAGAAACCCCCAGGAAACGGAACCCAAGGCTTGCCAGCTTGTCCTCCCCTGTCCCCGGCTCCACAGAGGCAGAGTGCGGGGGGACACGGACAAGTGCAGAGGCGAGATGCTGAGAAAGGACAATTTAAACCCTTCGTTCTCACTGGTGGGGTCTGAATTAGCTCTGGCTGCTCTAGGAGAAACGCGTAGGAGTTTTCATGGACACAGCCACGAAAGCTGTCTGTCCCCCCACGCAGCAGCGGCCGAGGCAGGGCCGTGTGGGGTTTGTTTGCATCCCCAGAGCGATGCTGGGCTTGGCAGCCATGGCTCAGCACCACGCAGCCAAGCAGATGCTTGCACTGCTCCCATGATTACAGACCCAGCTCTCTGGGCCCTGCAAAGCCAGAGCAGGCTCTGAATGGGGTGACTCCAGCCCAGCTTTCACCCTTCTCCAGCCCTGGGAGTAAGTCTTGGCTCTGTAGGGTGGCTGTCCTGCTCTCACTGCCTGCTGAGAGCAGACAGATCTCACACGTGCATCTTGCACCAGGAACAGGGCCTGGGCAGTGGCTGGGGATCGCAAAGCACTGCAGCTAACAGGTATCAGCCCCGAGTCCATCCCTGTCCTTACCCTCCTGTGCTCCCTCCTCCAGCCCTGGAGTTTGTACAAGGCAGCAACAAGGTGGCAGCATGTCAAGCAGCAGCTCGGCCAGAATCCCAGAATTTGGGGTCGGGAATGTTCTGTGCTCCCAGAGTGAAGATTCCGCGCCTGTCCCAAGTGAGGGACTGTCACCACAGGCAGAATGGTTCAAATACCAAGGAAAAACCCACACTGTGCCCTTGGTGAACATCGCCCTCAGTAACCCACCTCGCTCCCATGGGCTTGCTGGAAATCCAGGGGAAGCAAGGAACCCTCTCAGAGGACAGGAGGTGAGAAACAGCCCAATTCCCCTGCACAGGAGCCAGGCACCGAGCCCAGCTCTCCTTCCCAGCACCAGCTGCCACCCTCCCTACTCACGGCTCCAGCGACGCCGCGCTCCCCGGCGCTCTTCAAAGCTCTTCCACAACGGTCTTATGCAAAGTCCCAGGGTTGATGCTCATGAAAAAAAAACCTGTTTCTGAGCATTTCCCTCCTCCCAGCTCCAGGGTGAGGAACTGTGGGCCCTGGGGAGCACAGGCAGCAGCAGCAGCGCCTGCCAGGCCGGCAGCAGCAGCAGTGACCAGCACAAGCACCGACCTGCAATAAAGCTCCCCCAGGTCTGAGCCTGGCCAGACACACAAGGCACTTCTGTTAGCGACCACGGCAGGGCACAGAAATAATTAAAAAAAAAAAGACTGATGCTATTGTACCCGGGTTCTGTCAGTGGACTTTCGGCTGATGCCAAGCATTTACCACCCTCACTCACTTCCTGCTTGCCACCCTCGGCTTTCCTGGAGGAAAACATGCATTTTTAAATGTTTATTTAGAGCTGTAAGAATTTCAACAAATTGTATTTAAATACAAATAAATATCAAAGGATGTTTCTGAGGGGAGCACAGCCACACACCCAGTTGAAGCCAGGTATCTTCAGGTATCTTCCTAATGGGAACAGAATTCAGAGCTGTTTTAAACAATGCAGATACAGACCCGGAAAGCTACAAACGTTAGAGCACGCAGGAACAAACACAGGCTGTTCACACAGGAATGCAAACGGGTGTCACTCACATTCAGAGGGGTACAAACTCCCAAGAACACTACTTTTCCCTCTACTCAGGTACCCAAAAAACTAGGAAACAAACATTAACAGCACGAGACCTACTTCAGAACAATTGAGGCTTTCAAGAACCCTCCGCCGCAGACAGGCACGGCTCCGCTCCAGGTGCTGGGCTCGGCAGCAGGAAGGCAGCTCTGCCTGGAGGGAGGTGTGCTGCTGCTGCAGGAGTACAAACCTCCCTGGGCTGTGCCACTGAGCAACTTCTGCCTGCTCGAACTGGGGCTCTTTCCCAATTGTTTTCCTCCTCCTGTTTGAGACCACCGTAAACCAGCTTGGGGGAGCAGCTCAAGAGTGACCGATGAGGGAAAATCAGACCAGAGTCACCTGCACCCAAGCACGTGAGCTCTCTGACATCCTCCTGGCACATGCAGTCACAGCACTGTGGGCACAAAGGAGAAAATGCTGCCAGAAAATGTTTTTTTCCTCAGATTTCTATTTTGCAGACATTTAGGGGGAAAATGTGCTGCAGCTCAGATGGTTCAGAGCAATGCCCTCCATCAGATTTGTGGAATTGGCCCCTGGGGTAGTCCCAGTTCACCACAAACTCTGGTGCCACCTCATACCACCTCTACCAGCCCGTGGAAACCAAAGCTGGGCAGGACAGGGGGCAAACACCGAGTTCATGGCTTGCAGATGTCTCACAAGCTGCAGTTACTCCCACACTGCCACACCTGGATCATGAGGAGCTGCCACCATCAGGGAGCACTGAACACAAATGCCAAAGCTCAGGGCACAGCACAGACCTCAGTGATGTGTAAATACACTAATTCCTACAGGCAGGCACACACCTACAGCCTAAATGACACTGAAAATACCTGTGCTGTGTCATTACCATATCATAAAGTAACATTGTGGAGTGTGCAAATCCAAATGTAAAATAAATAAGCCTTGGTGCATATAAAATATTGCATGCACAGTTACTAAAGGTGTTGCAAGATCTATTTAAAATGAGTTTTATTGAGATGAAAAAGTTTTTCCATTATAACTACAGCATGTTAATCAAAACCAAGTGCTTCCCCTTCCATTAAAACATGAATTGGAATACATTTTGTTCAAAAATACTTTAAAAAGTAATCAGTTAAATGGAGTATTTTTGGATGTGCTTTACTCCGAATGCTGGTTACTGTTCCTAATCTGGCTAATGAATGCACACTAACGAGAGGTTGCCTGTGTGTTCATCTGAGGCTTTGAAGGGAACCTATTTCTCTGAACAGCCCTCAGCTGTGAGCTGCACAGGCAGGAAGGTGCAGACCCTCAGGTGTGCCCGAGGGCTGTGCTGGCCGTGCCCTGCTCAGGTGGCACTGTCCTTCCCACTCTACAAAAGTACAAAAGCATTGGAGGACTCCAGGTATACAAAGCAGTGTTTCTTGCTACCATCATCCATTCATAAGCATCATCTTCTGGATTTCCAGGCAGCTCTGGAGTAAGGAGTAGTCCTTTTCTTATCTGGTGGTTTGAAGTAAGAATAAACAGGTGCTGCAGGATATTCTGCGTCTGGATTTTCTGCCATCATTTTCAGCTTGGCTTCAATGGCCTTTATCTTTGCACTGACGCTGGAAAGAGAAAGAGCAGAAGGGAAATTGAGCTTGATCTTAGCATGAAACCCAACTACAGAAATGCAGAGATTCTGCTGACATGAGAATCCTCCCTGCACAAGGAGGGGCCAGGCAGCCCCCACTGCTGCATCCACAGCCAGGCAGGAATGCACAGCTCAGAGCCCACACTGCTGCACTTCAACCTCTGCACGGGTCTGCTCCTCCAAGAGACACCTCAGCACCCCAAACAACGGCCCCTGCACCCATTCAGTGCTCCTTGAGGACACTGAGTGAGACAAGAACATGGCAAGGCTTCCTCCTTCATGTGACATGATGTCATGTCAGGGGCTCTGAGCATGTGCAGCAGAGCAGAGCTCGGAGCAGGCTGCTGGGAACAGCAGAGAAATGAAAGCCAGACTTCCTCCCAGCTACAGCCCGCTCGGGATGGGAAAACCCCAGACTCTAATTAGGTCAGGAAGAAACATTATTTCAGCATTAGCAGGGTTTATCCCAAAGGGAGAAGCTATCCTAGGTTACACCCCAAATTCCTAGGACTTTTGTTATTCACTATCCTCCACTGGCTATGGACGGGGAGCAATGTTCCCTGCCCCATTGTGGCTTCTTGCACCATCCATCCTCACCAGAACAGCCCCTTTGTGCCACTGATGCAGTTAACAATCTGCATGACTCAAACCCCTCTGCTCTTTCCTTCCTAGCCTGTTACTTCTGAATTACAAGCTCGTTTTATCTCTGGACAAGTGCATTAATCTGGCCCCGGTTCCTCGCAGGTTCCACTGACAGAACACAGAGGAAAACCACACAAACACACTGTGAATTAGCAAAGCAGCTATGTGCTTCAGGTAAATGAAGTGGTTGGAGAATTTAACCACATCCCACAGACAAGACCTACAGGCAAAAAAACACTTGCAAAAAAAAAAATAGTTTTATGCGAAGTACTACCTGCAATTTTGTTTTAATCTTCTGCCACAGTTGTGGAACTTCTTGCTCATAAGCATTTTGCTGAACCAAGTTAGTCCAGTAAAAACCCAATTCACATGAAGTGCAGAGATTCTGGCCAAAGGAGATGGAGTGCTAAACATTCCCAATTCCTCATCTCACCTCATACCCTTCCTAGCACCCCCTGGCTTTGCAGTAGAAAATAAACTTCCAGTCTGAAGTGTCCCACAATAAGTGACTTCACAGGCATTGCCCTTTCAAAAACAGCATTTTTGCTGTGCTACATTTTTAACACAAACAATGCCAACAACTCTAAATCTTACTGAAATGGAAGAAGTGGATCCCCTGCCAGTCCCACAGCTGGGTCACCTCTCACCCAACCCATCTCCTACCTTAGGTTGGACTGGGGTGGCTCCGTGCTGGAAGATGGCTCCAGACTGATTGGAAGGATCTTCTCATTTTTATTGTGATCATATCTCTGCAAGCAAGAGACCAAGGACTGAGTCAGCTGCAATTAGGAACAAAGAAACATTTCCCACAGATGGACTTTAAAGCTGGATTAACATTGCCTCAGGTTTTGTGGAGCTTTTGCTAGGAAAGATTTTGGTGGCCAAACACTGAATCAAATCCCAACCACAATATTTGGTTAGTACCAACATGGAATGCAGGCTGGATACTGAACAGTTATGTGCATTGTACTGTGGATCCTTAAACCTTATCCTGTCACTTCTTGTTCCTCTCTACATAAGGCAGGAAGCACAGATGGTAAACTTGAAGGTAACTACTGCACTGCTTGCTGTGCTCTTTATGTGCAGAGCCAGAAGGTAACCCAAGCACACAACTGCACAGAACTGGGCAGTCCTGGGAGAAAAGATGGAAAAAAAGAGAAAAAAAATCAGTTAGGAACCCCCTCCTTTCTGCAGAAGCAGCTTGTGAGTCTGTCATCTCTGTGGGCAACGGGCCTCCTGAACTATTTGCAGTGTTCTGCTTCCTTATTTCGCTTGGCACAGAGTCAGGTTTGTTTTTCAGCAGAGCTGCTCAAACCGACAGCGTCTGCTGAGCCTTGGCCACTCATCCCAGAGCTGCTCAGCACCGTGCTGGTCCTGTCTAAAACAGCTCCTGTTACAATGAGCCAAAGTTTTGTGCTGTTAAGTCTTTCCATTCAGGGATTGGAAAATGCCATGTAAAGTGAGTGATTATTTATGCATGTTCCTCCCCAGCCCCAGGAGCAGCTGGGCAGACACTCACTCCTCCAGCTCAGACTCCCTGCGTGGCCTGATCATTCCTCAGGCATCCCGAAGCACGTGGCACTCCAGCAGCTCCACACATACCGAAAATGGAGACTGGATTTGCACAAGCTGGGATGTGCTGACAAGAGTCCTTGAAGTCAGTAACTAAAACAATGTGGTCTCCTTTAATGAAGATACCTGCTTTGGTTTTTTAAGCATCCGAAAAAGATGCACCAATGTACTTGGTAAGACAAAGCAGAAAGCTGTTGGGAGAATAATCAACTAAAAGAAAACTACCCAAAGGAAAATAGCAACAAGCATCTCTTCTCTGCCTCCCCCAAAATCTGTCTATATGCAAAGAAAGTTATTAAAAATAAATTTCTTTATCAAATGTAAGATAGCTAATAACTGTAGGAGAAACAAGACAAGAATTTTAAAAAAAGAAAATAAGGATGTTCCAGAAGGAACTGCCTAAGTCAATCTTAAAAACTTGATTGTTTATGTGATGGAGCAAGGAATAAAAGGATATTTAGCTTAGATGCAGAGTATGTTACTTTAAAGTCAAAACTAATTAGAGCTGCTGCCACATAAATGCTTTCAGAAGTGGAACCAACTAACACAGCAACCGGTAATTGGGAATTTCCATACCTCTCCTGTGCAAAACAACCACAAAGGGAAGGATTCAAACTTCCACCCAATTACTCACTAAGTTTGGGAAAAGTTAAAACGTGGGCATTTAGAGAAGTAATCTGTTCACACTGCTCTGAGCAGAAACCCCCTCCCAAAGAAGCCCAGGTTAAAGGGCCTGTCCTCACTCACAGCTAATCCAGCACAGCCTGGCCAGACAGGAGAAGCTGTAAACATCAACTCCCCGAGTTATTTCCTAGAACAGACTGAAATTATTTTGCCAGGCAAGGACTGCCTTGATAAGAAGGCTTTATTATTAAAGCTTTTCAGCTTTGCAAACCAGAAGCAATTCTTGCTTGCAGCAGCCAGCTTACCTTGACCTGCGCGTGTGCCCACCGCACCACCAGCTTCTTGGACAGGGCCAGCTTCCCATTGAGACACTGGATCGCCTTCTCTGCTTCCTGCACAGGAAGACAGCTCCATAAACAAACCAAGCCTCTAGTCAAAACCCACTCACATGGAAAGAGCCCTTTTCTCTTTGTTATTTAGCCTAATGTAAGTACAGCTCACTGACAGCACAGAAAGTTTATCCCATTGTATCCCAATGCAGGGACACTTTGAAAGACTCTCAGTAATCAGACTTTATCTGCCTTGCTGCTCCACCTTGCTGTGAATAATTTTCTAGATGCAGTGTTAGGGCTCTTCTGACTTCCTTATCACCAGCTGCAAAATGGACCAAAGACCTGGCCCTTTCTGGTTAGCACCAAAAAGCAGGATTCAGGAGAAGACAGCAGAGGAGAGAGAAAATCACTATGGCTACTTCCAGGAGCAGTCACAAGTGGCTGTGACAGAGCAGAGCTGCTAGAATCTGTGGGTTTGTGTAGACAAAGTACTGAATTTAACCTTTCCTGTTGTAGTTTTGAATTAGCATCTAAAAAAATGGGAGAAACGTCAGTCATTTATACCAGAACTTTAGACAAAAAGCAACTTACCTGTTTGGTTTCAAAGTTGACAAAACAGTAACCCCTGGGCTGCCCTTCCAGAGCACCAGACTTGTGGAAGAGAAAGTCAAATTGCTTTACTTTGCCAAACTTCTGAAGGAGTTTGAGGAGGTGGTATCTGAAGGGAAGACAAAACATTTATGACATGTTTGATCCCACCGACAGTGAGGAGACACAGAGGAACCCCTGACACACACAGAGCTCACACTCAGCTGTGTCACACACACATTCCCAAATCCCTGCAGAGGTGGGTGTCCTGTGCAGCATCCATAGCTCTGAGGAGCACTACCAGTGACTCTCCAAAACCCCAAGGCACAAAGTTCCCTCCCAGCAGTGCCAGCTGAAGGGCACAGAGATCTATTAATAGCTGCCTTTTGGGCAATTATGCAATGTTTTCCAAGGGGTTGGGAGGGCTTTGCCTCCTGCCTCACTAAATCACTCCTACTTTTAAGCAGAACCCTCCTGTCTCCCCTCCCTAGCCCTGATGTGACCACCTGAAGCTCCATCCCCTGTACCCCTGTCCCAGCTCAAGCACTGTGAGCCCACAGCACCTGCATCCCTCAGACCCTGCTCCTCCTGCTGCCCTCCCTGTCCCAGAACAAACCCACCCTGCCCTGTGCCAACCAGTGCCAGGGCTCTGGCAAGGACACCCCGGGCACACAGACACCTGCCTGGAAAAGATGGGGATGCAGGAAGACAGAAGAATAACTACAACAACCTGCAACCAGGAATTGCCAGCAGGCCCCAACAAAAAGGCACCAGCCAGCCCTCAGTATCATCCAGCCTAAATCTGCCAGTGCTTCTGGCTCAGACAGCTTTTCAGTGACACGTTCATGGGAGTCAGACACTTTTTCAGCCAATTATCTTCCTGCCATCCAGTGGGGAGTGTGCTGTTTCCAATAAAACTGGGAAAGCCAGAGCAAATCTGTCTGCTTAGTATCTGGTGCACTGAGCAACTTAAAACAAGGAGCACATATGCTGTACAGGCCACATCTAATCCTGAGAGTTCTCTGCAGCTTTTTTTGGTTCCCTGGGATTGAAGTGTTTAACAACACTGCCTGACCTAAGAGAAAAGTGACACTCATTGCTCCTTCACTGCCTGACCCCATCCCTGACATTTAAGAATTATTTAAGTGTTTAATAAGAGTGTCTTAGTCAGGACTCATCTCCCAAGCAGCTGTAGACTGTTTGTTAGCAAGCCACACAGTCTAACCCCAAATTTTCAGTGTCTGAGGTAACACTCAGTGCTCAGAGAGCCTCCCAGAATAACACCAGGCACCAGATGAACCTCCCATGTCCAGACATGAATGGGCAGTAGTAGCCCAAGGCAGCCAAGTGCACCAGGCACTACAGGCACTGTCCAGATGGGAAGGGCAGACAACATTTTTCCTAATAAAGCCTGATAGGATGTCTGAAAAGACCTTAGCCCTTTGTTAAGCTTCAGAAGCCAGGCAAGAAAGTTCCAGGAATGTGAGTCATCCCACAGGATGGGTCACAGTGGACATTCAGGATGTGCACTTTTAAGGAGGTGAAGGTGCAGCGTGTGTACAGAGGAGCAGTGCAGGAGGGCCAAGTTACCCCCCAGGGGAACACACACATTGTCATTGATTATGGAAGGCTTCCTACATCCTTTGCAACACCTAGGAGCTCTCACACTGCTCTGAAAGCAAGGGCAACTGGGAAGAGCAGGGCAGAGAAAAGGAGCTGATTACACAGTAGCCAAATTTCACCACCTCACACTTCCAAAAAGCAGACACAGATGTACAAGTGAAAACAATGACTTTGGAGATGTGATGTATAAAAAACTCCACGTGTTGGACTTCCAGAGCCTCCAAGATATGTAAACCCACCTCAGGTTTGTTTCTGTAAACATACTGCTCCAAAAAGCCCTCGGAATTTCAGCAATATGGAAATAAAGTCCTTACACCAGGATGCTGTTCCCCTTCTGGCCATTAACAGAGGCAGGGGAAGGGGAAGGAGGATTCTCCCTGAGTTCTGCACTAAGAACCCTGCAGCTGCCTTGCCAAAAGGATCTCTTTGGGGGGTGTTTTTCATTTTTTTAATTTCCTGAGAGCATCTGCATTCAAATAATACCTTCTTAGCAGTGAGGTGATAGTTGCTCCTTTAAAACAATCTTCATCAACAGCCTAGAAGTAACTTATGTCACCTATTTTGTTTAGAACCCTTTTTCCAACCATGCCTGTCATTTTACAACTGCAGGTCACCTCCTCTTCATGGAGCAGCTCAGAAATCCTCTATAATTCATATTTTAGGCTGTGACTATAGTTTGTTATTGTTAAAATACTGAGGGCATTAACACTAACTTGACAAGTAGTTAAAATACTGAGGGCATTAACAGTAACTTGGTAACTTGACCTCTTCAGGCCAAGAGGTACGGAAGAAGAAGAGTGCCATGGAAAACCTGAAGCCTTAATAAAAATAAAAAATAAAAAAAATTTTAAAAATAGGTGAGAAGAGAAGATGCAAAAAGCTTTACTATGGCAACAAGGTGGGTGAGCCAGCAGAGCCTGGAAGCGCTGGCACGGCCGCGGCCCCAGCGCGGATCCGCGGCCAAGCTCCATCTCCACTTCCTGTCATCTGATGTGGCTGGACACAAACCTGCAGCTCCCCCGTTTCCTTTTCCTCCCCTCTTCCTCCTGGCACCCCCAGCGCTATTCAGACGCAGGCAAGGCTTCCTCTGAACAATGCTGTCCCAAGGACCCGGCGCGGGGCCGGGCCACATGCAGAAACCATTATTGCAGGAATTCTGCCCCACTGGGAGCTGCCAGCGGGGGGCTGTGACAACAGCTTGTGCACACATTGTTTTCTAGGTGACACTCATCGAGATGGGATCCTCCACAAGCAGCACAGCAGCTGAGGAAGTTCAACACCCCTGCTTCATCCCCGTGGAAAATGAATGGGCATTGAAAGGCTACGGGAAACCAGATCATGTGAACAGAGAGCTGAAAATGAAATCTCTGCCTGGCCAAAAAGCTGCGAAGTCTCAGGCAGCTTTAGGAGCAGGAATGGGCACAGGAGGCAGTTCTAGGGATACAGAACTGAACTGTGTGGTTTTGCCCCATGGGGTGGGAGCACCGAGGGGTGATGAGAGCTGAGCCACAGCACATGGCCTGCCCTGCTGAGCAGCTGGGGCACAAATGGCGGTGCTGACACCAAACCACAAGGAACCACCTGCTGCCATCCTCATGCAGACCCCATGGCAGGGATCTCAGGGCTCCCAGAGTGCCTGGAGACACCATCCTATGTAACAAGCAGCTGTGAGGTCCCCCGGTGCCAGCTGAACTCTTCCAGCTGCTGAGAACACTCAGGAGACTCCAAACAGCACCTGCTGCCACAGGCAGGCAATGCTCTAAGGGTGCTGATAAAAGGAGTCACCACAACCAGCAGCAGGAGGGAGGAATGCCAGGCTGAAGAGCCACCATAACCCAGTGCCCAGGGCGTGTCAGCACTCCCAGCTGAGCCACAGCCACTGGATGCGTGCAACAACCTCCCAAAAGCATCAGCTCCCAGGCTGGAACTCGTGGGCAGCCCTACATTTATAAATGCTGCTCCTGCAGCTCGTGCTCCAATGTGTACATTACCTATTAACACCCCAGCACTTGACTGCAGCTCCAGTTTGCTCTTTAAATGGAAGTCTTGGATTGATTCAAGACTTTCTGATCTCATTTCTGCTCGAGAGTGTCACAACCACTTATTAACTCTGCCAACAACTCAATCAACCTTACTCTGCCTGAAACAAATCCAACATAGAAATAACAGAGCCGGCTCTTTAAAAAAACAGATAAAAGCAGCAAATGCAGAAACATTTAATTTCAAGGGTTTGATTTAGTCATGTGAGTAGAAACCTCAACAGGAGTAATTCAGAGGAGCAACCAGAACTAGAGATGTAAGCCCTTAGCATGAGAGAATAAGGGTCAAGATGATTTATAGAAATTTACTGACCACACACTTTCTTTACACTGACAATGTGCTAAAAGGAGCTTCCTCTTCTTTTATTCACAAGGAAATGGAGATACAACATCATTTGCAGGAGAGAAGAGCCATTTTAAAGAAAAACAAAAAGCAAAGACACAGAATTGTAAAGCCTGAAATAAGCAGCAAGCATTGTCCCTCATCACTGGGCAAACTTTCAACATTTAGGAGCATGGACGCACTCTAGGTTTGAGAAACCACCAACTCCTGCCCTCACCCAGCTCCTGAATCCCTGAGGAGCCAGCAAACAACACTCAAGAATTCCTATATCTAATTCCACGTGGTCAGTGAATGTGGACAAACCACAGGGACAGAGCTGTGGGAGAGGAGTGGTAATTAATGCAGAAACCTCCCAAAGCTGAATGGCTGAAATCACAAAGCATTAATGATTCCATTTAGAGGCTATTAGGGAGCTGCTCTGCTCAGATGAACCACGCTCAGAATAAACCCCAGCACCTGCACACACACAAAAAGAACCAGGAAGAAAAAGTATTCCACAACAGGCACACACAATAGTTAATCAAAAATGCTTGTTTGTTGTGAGTGTGGAAAGCCCAAATTGTTTTGGGCTGCTTTTCCTTTTTATACAACCTAGTGATTTCACACCACCCTATCCAAATATTGGACAGCACATCATACTCCCTTGACAATTTAGCTGTTCAAATGTTAAGCTTGTGCAGGAGATAATTATCCATAGCCTGGAGAAAACACGAAATGCTCACACACACGTTTGATTCATGCATTTACCCACCACAGCAGCCAGTCCCACCACTCCCACCTCCTCCCACCCACTGCTGCAGCCCTTCTCCTCTGAACTCACGCCCAGCAAAATACCAAAGCAGAGCTGCTGTTTGACACAGAGCCTGTCAGCTCTGCCCTGCCCACCTTCATTTCTCCAGACCCCAACCTCTCTGGGTACAGCTTCCAGAGAGGAAGCTGTGCCTTGCTTTACCATTTGTAGCACTGTAAGCCTCCAGCCTGATATTCTACATTTCCCCAGTTTGGAGCACAGGGATGTTTTCAGCCCCTGAGCTCCAAGCCCAGCGGTGCTTCAGGAGATGCTGTGCAGCCTCTAAGCCCCTCGGTGCGGGAGAACACCGGCACACGGACACACCCGCGCTGGAGCGATTCCTGCCCGCAGCAGCACCCGGCAGGACGGGCTGCTCCTCGGAGTGCGAATCTGCTCCAGTGAGCCACCGGCCCCGCTGGCTCCGGGGCAGAGCAGTGCCGGGAGTGCCGCTCCCGACCGGCCCCGGTTGCCGTGGGGGCACCCCCAGCACTCGGAGAGCTGCGGGCACCGGGGGCCGGGCAGTGCTGGGGCTGACGCCGGGCCCGGGGGCTGCCGGTTCGGGGAGGGGCGATGCAGCCCCGCCCGGAGGGCTCGGTGCCGCTGCGGGAACATGGCCCCGTCCGGGGCGGTGCCGCCGCGGGGGCGGTGCCGGGGGGGGGGGGGGTTCCGCGGTCACTCACTCGGTGATCTTGGGGTCCAGGTTGCCGATCCAGAGGCGGTGCCCGTCCTGCAGCGCGCCCTCGGACAGGATGGAGGCGTTCTCCAGCGGCAGCGCCTGCCGGCCCGGCTCCATGGGCCCGCTCCGTGCCGGGGACGCGGCCGCTCCGACCCCGCGCAGGCCTCGCCCCGCCCTTGGCGCCGCTCGGTGACGTCACGCTGCGGCGCGGCCGATGACGCTCCCCGGGACGCGCAGGGCCGCGCTACGGTGAGCGAGGTGATGGCGCCCGCCCTCCCCCGCCTCCCTTCCCCTCCCCTTCGCCGTCCCCGGGCTCCGAACCCGGGCCCCGATCCCCGATCGCCGGCCCCGATCCCCGCTCCTCGGCGCGGCTTTCCACGGGGCACTGGGGCGAGCGGTCCGGGCCGTCCTGAGCTGCGGCAGCGGCGGGGGCGGGGCGAGGGCAAGGGCGGGGGTCGGGATGGGCGGGGCCTGGATGGGTGGGGCAGAAGGGCGGGGCCTGTACGCACCTGCGCGGAACCGGGACCGGGACCAGGGGCAGGGGTCGCGGTCGCGTGTCCCCGGCGCAGGGAGGGCTGCTTTCCCCCGGTGGCTCCTCGCTCCCCGCCACCGGCTCCGCGGGGCCCGAGTTCCGCGTCTATTACCGCAGCTCCGCGGCTGCTGATACGGCCCGGAGCCCCGAGCGGCCCGGTGGAACGAACCCTGTGAATATGGGGCTGTCAGAGCTCTGAGGCACAAATGGAAGCCTCAGCCCCGCTGGTGTGCGCACAGCCGGTACCGGCGGGAGCGGCTGCTGCTCGGCAGCCGTGGGTTTGTGTCACGGGCACACCTGGGGAGATGTGCAGAGGCCGGACAGATGTGCAGGGGCCGTGTTGACACCGCTGGCACCCACGGAGCCCTTCCCGCGGCATTTCCCCGGTGGCCACGGCCGATCCCCGGAGCGCTGCCCATATCACGGAGCTGCCGCTGAGCCCTGGCTCCGGTCGGGTTCAGCCCCCCGAGCTGTCTCTCTCCCCGCAGGTTGGGTTCAGCCCCTGAGCTGTCTCTCTCCCCGCAGGTTGGGCACACAGCACTCTCAGCCATGGCTCTGGCTCTGCGCTGCCTCCGTCCCCTCCCGGCGCTGCTGCTCCGCTCCTCCCCGGCCGTGGCCCGGGGGCTGCCCCGCGCTCCCGGGGGCTGCCCGGCCCCGCTCCCGGGGGGCTGCAGCCGCTGTGTCCAGCACTTGCTGCTGAGCAGGCAGCTGGCTACCAAAAAAGGTAAAACCGGCAGCTTTTCTCACATTTTTGTTGTGCTCAAGTGGTGAGCTATTTACTCATTAAAAATACAGTTACTTTTGTTTTACTAAAGTTTATCTTAGACTTGATTCTAAATCTCACTTTAATATCTTCTTTCTACTTTCTAACTAACTTGTCAGAAATAGAAACTAATCTTTTGTGTAATCTGCAGCTAAAGGTAAAGGACAGAGTCAAGCCAAAGTGAATATCAGTGCTGCCCTAGTTGAGGATATTATCAATTTGGAGGAAACCAGTGAAGACATGCAGGCAGTCATAGAAGCTCTGAAAGAGGATTTCAGCAGAAATCTCAGTGTTAGAACCTCACCAGGTTGGTAACTTCCTTGTGTGATGCTCTGTAAATAAGGATACAAATCCCAGTAATGGACAGCTCAGATTTTTTCAAAATCAATTTTCTTTTCCTGGAGTTATGCAATTCCTACAACCCTGACATCCCAGCTAGAGGCTTTCTTCACCCTGAGCTTGACCAGGAAGGATCCATTTTTGTTAATAGCTTCCTGGAAATAGCTTTTTTAAGTGGGAGATGTCAAAAGTGTCTAACTGAACTGTTTGCAGATGTGATGAAGAAGCAGGTTGTCAGCTAATGGTGCAGTAGGGCAGGAAAAATCCAATTGCCATTAAATGATCCTTTTGGAAATTGCCATTGGGCTGGTGTCTGGCATATACAAACTTTTTTTCTGCTATGCATCTTTATGGGTAGTAACCTGTACAAGCCTCCTTCATGGATTCTGTGTTTTAGGAAGAAATGTGAATGTTTGCCTAAGCTGCAGTTACTATAACACTCGGAGCATTTGTAAGCATATCAAGTTTCAGGGATAAAATTTAACATTAAACAATGACCAGATTTGAATCATTCCCCACCCCAGCTCTGGCAGGGGCACTTCTGTCTTTAATGGAGCTGGGAAGCCTAGCTCAGTCTCTTAACTATTTATTTTAACCATAGGTATTTTTTTTAATTGCACTGATAAAGTACCTCCTGTCCCATGTGCCTTTTGGGCTGTTAACATTTTGCAGCAGAAAATAGAGAGCAGATTAAGAGTAGCTCAGGGAGAAATGGAATACTTTAAATTGAGCTGTGTACAACACCCCTCTGGGGGCCTGGAAAAAATAGAGGGGTTTAAGATAGTGCTGCTAAGTTAAAGACAATATTTGTCTTGATTTTTATAGCAACATTTTGATTTTCTTTAAGTTGTAAGAATTAAAAAAATAACCGTTTCCCTTTAATTCTTAACAATCCTGCTTAGTTTTCCTATTCTAGCAGCAAAAACAAACAAGAGTTTTGTTTTCATGTTTTTGTGCCTTAGAGCAGCTTTGAATTATTTACCTTGTGAATACCCAGGGGATGCCTGAACACAAACAGCACCTGAGGTCTGAATAAACACCATTTTTTCCTTTGTAACATCTGCATTTTGCATGGCAGAAGGGAAGTGGGACAATGTGGACACGTTTTTCTCCAGCATCCCTGCACAGTGTTCTGTCACACTGAGGCTCCCTGTGTTTGGTTCTTTCGAGGGGCCCTGGATCACATAACTGTGGTGACAAAGGATGGGAAGTTTCCGCTGAACCAGCTGGGGCAGATCTCACAGAAGTCACCACAGCTCCTGACAGTGAACATGACCAGCTTCCCAGAGGTGAGGACACGTTGGCAGGGGAGGTAATTGCCACAGGAACAAACAGGTCGATGCTGAGCAAAGGAGCATTTAGACAAAATCAGTCAGACGTGGCAGGGCTGCAGCTGGGCTGGGCTGTGTCACTGGGGCTGACACTGACCAGGAGGGGCATTTGCTGCTGACAGCAGCTCCCCAGCCCCACGTGGCTCCCAGAGCAGCTCACCTGCAGCAGCACAGGCTCACAGCAGAGTTACTGACTGCTGTGCTTGCTCCCAGGGCTGTATCCAAGGGGTGCCTCAGTTCCAGGGGTTTGCTTTGCAGGCGTTTTCCCTCAGTTGGATCTACAAAACAACAGAAGCACCATGGAGCAGACTGCTGGATTCACTGTGCCCTTCCAGCCCTCCCCATTTCCCATGCATTTCTGAGAAGTCTGAGCACACACACTCACCTGAGCTGCACACATGGCTGCAATGCTCTATCAGCCCTCCTGTATTCAGCTCAGTTCCTTGTCAGGACATGGCCATGCACAGAACCAGACATGTTGTTGGAATTTGTGCTGGGGACTTCATCAGACACCTCTGAAACTTGCTTATATATTACCAGGGCTGCTGATAGCCCTGAGAGTTCATGAGAGAAGCTGTGATGTAGCCTGTGACCTTCTGAACAGTTTTTCTGGTGGGACTGAGCTGGCTCATGCTCAGTGCTGTCACAGAGCTCGACTTGGGCACTGCTGAGCTTGGCCAGCTCCTCCCTTGGCAGCACCTGCAGGTCAGAACTCAAATCAGGGGCTCTGGTTTATCTTCTGTGAGTTCTTTTAATTTTCTGCAGGAGCCTTAGGCCTGCCCCTGAATGAGGCAGCAAATCCAAATCCCAGCTCAGCTCAGGCCCTGGGGGTGCCTGCAGCAGGTCCCAGAGCCGGGCGCAGGGCAGCAGGAGTGAGCTCAAGGTTAACAATTCATCCTGCTCCAGGGCTGGAGCTGTGCCAGGCCTTATCTCTATTTATTTTGCAAAGGCTTTCCCCAATTAATTAAGTCAGCAAAGTCTCAGAGAAGGTCAGTGCAAGGCACTTGATGCCTGAGTGTTTCTTAGAGTGTATCCCTTGTGTATAAAGGCTCTGAAGAATGGAGGCCCCTCATCAGTGAGGTCCCTCCATGGCTTATCCCATGGCCAGGCAGGAGCTCAGGCTGAGGAATGGGCATGTGAGAAATTAAATATCCTCTAGATAGGATTGCCTACATTTGCTTTCTATGCTAAAGGACCACTTGAACATTTCTCTCACCACAGTTGCTTTATACCCACACCTGTTTTGTGATAGATTGAGCTAAAACCATTAGAGACATGATCACTTGATGTCATTATTTACAGCATAGAGTCAGTAGTTCGTGACACTGAGAAGAAAATAAAATTGCCTGAAGAGTTTGAGAAATAAAATAATCATAGAAAAGGACTTGCAGAGCCAAAGTCTGTCTTCCCAGGAGTTATAAAACCAAACAACACTGGATTTTTAAATAGAATTTTTTCACAGGCTACAAGAAGATGGAAGCAATATTGCAATATTTTCCCTTCTCTCATTACTTTCCTCTTCTTCTATCTCCTCCAATATCTATGTTAAACAACACAGTTTTTACTGAGTATTTCTTTCCTGCAGACCAGGGGCTGTCCATGGAATAACACATTGACATTCCTAACATGCTGAGATCATTCTGGTTGCATTTTCTCTGCCCTTGTAGTTTCAGGGGACAGCAGTTGTCTCCTGCAGCACACCAGCAGAGCATTCATCTCGTTCAGTGATGTCACACAGGAGGGACCTGAGCAAATCTGCAGAGCCTTAGTTTGTGCCTCAGTTGGCAAAAGCTGAGCTTTATAAATACAGTCTGAGCTACATAAATACTGCAGCAGCCTGGAGCTAAAGTTAATGATGGCAAAGAGTATCAGAAATAGCATCATGCCTAGTAGGAAACAAGTGCCACAGGAAAAAAACTCCTGGGGCTTGTCAGAGTCAAAATAAAGTGACCTGGCAGAGCCCTGTGGGTGTTCTTGGCCAAACTCTGCTTTAACCCCAAAGCCTGGCACTCAGTAGAGGGGCACTCACCTCGTGATGGGGGTGAAGCCTTGAAATCACCTTGCAGTCACCAGGCAAACCTGCCACCCCCCTTCCAAACACAACAGGGGGGGTTTTGGGAAGTGTCCTGTGGTCAGCTCGTGGTGCTGAAGTGGTTAAGTTCTTTAGGGTTTCAGAATTGGCACTGGGTGATTTCCAGGGGGAAACATTCAGCTGGAATTTTCAAATGCTCAGAATCTTTCATCTCCTTTGCCACAGTCGGGCCCTGCCTTGGGAATTTGTTGCGGTTTCACTCTGCGTTGCCTCAAACCACTCAAAGAGTTTCAAAGCAGCAGAGCAGTTTTCTTTTGTTGCTGCCTCCCTTCCCCTCTCCTCCCTGCGTGCCCCTGCCCCAGCACGAGCGGCCGCAGTTTCCCACTGGCCCTGATCAAAGCTCTCTGCACCAATGGCACTTCCTGATCTCACTGGTAACACAAGTAAATGTTTCCATGTTCCATGGAGATGGATTGCCAGCTATTGACAGAGTTCTGGCATATGGGAATGATTATTTCCTAATTCCCTTTACCTTTTGATCTGTTCCACAGAGCACAGCTGCAGCTGCAAAGGCCATAAGGGAGAGTGGCATGAACCTGAACCCCGAGGTGGACGGGACGGTGATTCGGGTGCCAGTTCCCAAGTGAGTGTCCATGCCCCAGCTCTGCCTCGTGCAGGGGGTGCCCTTCAGAGGCTGAACATGCATGATTGCTGTGTGTCCCCATGCAGCTGCTTTCCAAAGAGCTGTAGTTTCGGTTCAGGAAAGAATCCGAGCCCTTAGAAGGGTCTTGTGAAACCTCCTGGGAGTGTCTGAGCTCTGTCACCACATCTTGCCATCTGATGATTGGTCTTATTTTTCATCTTCCCTCTGCAGAGGAAGCTTGGTCCTGGCTGGCTGCAGCACTTTGAAAGAGAGAGCCAAAAGCTTTTGAAACTGCATTGCTTTAATTCAGGGGCTGATTCTTGGCTGCCCTGCTCTAAATTCCTGCAATTACACCAGCACAGAACAGCAGTGTTGAACCAGTGGTGTTAGGGGAGAGTGGCACCTTGCTGCAGAGAGCACTAAAAGGAACTGATGAAAGTGAGAGGAAGGAAATTTATAGATTTGACAAAAAATCTGCTCACTCTTTTGTGTAATACACAGTGTGTAACTTGTATGGAAAATTGGGTATGGGGTTGGAAAAACAGGCTGCCCCTGGGCAAGGGCTGAGCATCACTTCCCTCACCCAACACAGACCTTGGTGCTGCTGCATCCATGCTTCAGTTTGGATCAGGAGAAGTGATCCTGGCTCTGCCTGGGAATGGGGGCTCCACTCAGATGAAATGAGGAATCTCCCAGCAGCTCCACTCGCTGACACACACAGAGCCTGGCACAGGGCTGGGGGCACAAGGAAAATTCATCAGCTCCTGTGAGTGCTCAGACCTTATGGAACACCTGAGCACCCTGGGCAGGTGTGGCTGGGCATGGTTTCCCACCGTGCTAAAGACAAACAGCTCCCACACAGGGCGTGCACAAACCCCTTGTGACTTCTTGGTAAAGATGAGCCAGGTATTTGGTGTGCTGTAAATCTCCTTTAAACATTCTGTGGAATTTTACCCAGCATTTTGATCAGAGAAGTCTAATTGCAGCTTTCCGTGGCTGTCGGTGAGAGGCAGTGACATTATCATTCTATTTGCTGATTTTCCTTCCCTGTGCTCCCTGCCCTTCCCCCATTCCTCAGGAGAGGAGGAGGGCACCATTATCTTTGTAATTGCTGAGGCTCCCGGGTTGCTGCACAGTGGTTTGATTGTTAATGGGCACTTGGGTCATCCTTGAATACGAATTGCAGGGGAGGAAACTCCAAAACTGCAAATCCCCAGCTTTAACAAAATCCTGTGTTTTAAAACAAATGTGTAGGTCTGTCACTATCTTCTGTGGTGCTGCAGAGAGAAGACGAGGCTGCTCTACCCAGGGGAGCTCTGCCTCTGTGCTCCTGTGTTCCCCTCCTGTGTCAGGGCTGCAGCTCCTGGTCCCCTCCTGGCTGCTGAGAAGTCCTGAGTTAAGGATTCTGTGTCCCAGACCTGCCCTCTCTGGCACTCTCTAGCTCCATGTCTGGGCTGTGGGAGTTTCAGCCACTCACCTAAAAGACAAACAGTTCCAGCCTTTTAAACCCCCTAGTGAAAAAGGCAGGGCAAAGATAATTCTATCCCTCATTTACTTTTAACTTTTTTTTTTTAAGTTTTGCATTATTTCCAGCAGTTCATGAAAGAATATATGACAGACAGATGCAGCGAAATTGCAGAATTACATCAGGTGTGCAAAAGAAGCAACAAATCAGAAATGAAGAGACAATATTAATATTGGTTCTGCAGGCTTTGGTTCTTTCATGAAGGGAGGCACAATAAAAATGAAACCAAACCCAAATTGTCCTTACCTGTTATTATAACCACTCCTCAGTCTGACCTGTCAGCTGGACACACATGTGCCATATTTTGCTTTGTGCAGGTCCAGCTGTGCTCCAGAATGTTTCAACAGAGCATTAAAAAATGGAGTTTCATCTTTTCAGTATTTATTCTATCAGTTTAGTTTTTGCAATGCAGTTTGAACAGAAAAAATACACTCGTGTCGTTGGTGTTTACTTGTGCTGCCTGCCAGGATCCCTCTGCTCCCCAAGGCATTCTCCTGTTTGTGTGGCTAGCACTGCATAGGCAATATTTATTTGTATAAAAAGTAGCCTCTGAGGGTTTAAAAATAAAAATTTAAAAAAATAGGAAAAAAAAGGAAAGAAAACCATCCCTGGGAACATTTGTATTGGTTGATCTCTTGGCTGAATTTGACCTGACCTTGTGTCTTTTATGGTATTGCCTCATTTTTAGATTCATCTTTTTTGGACCCATTGTGTTACACTGGATATTGTTTGTAAATCAGTAATATTTTTACACATGCTTTACTGAAAGCCAGATGACTCATTTGAAAGTTTAATGACTCATTGTGAGCCTTTTTTTTCCCTTTGCCCTTTAAGAAATAAGCAGATACCTACTATGGGGAGAAAGGACCAAAACATTTCACTTGAAAACACCCCAAAGCTGTTGTGAGCTGCTCCTGCTCATCATCAGGAGCCTCTTGCCTGCGTTTTATGGAGCAATAAATGTTGCAGCCTGTGTTTATCTGCAATTATGAATGCAGAGTGTTTAGTTTAGCCTACTTTCCTTTAACTGATCCCTCTCCTTCACAGGAAATTTCTGGTGTTGGAGGCACAGGAATCACTCTTACCCAGAGAAATGTCTTGTGTTGAGCTGGGTTGTCCTCTCAGAGTCTGCCCTGCCACATGCAGGGGTGGGACCTCGAGGGCTGCAGTGCTGGGGGAGGCAGAAGGAAAGATATTCCTCAGGAAAAAGATGTGACCCCCTGAGATGTCACTCAGCAGGCTCTGCCCCGGGCCAGGCAGGACAGGGCTGTCCCTGGGGGCTGGCAGGGATTGACCCTGCTGCTCCATGGGCTGCTGGGTGGGAGCTTGTCCTCATTCCCCATCTGACCCCCTTTCCCCAAGTTCACTTCACACTTTGTTTTGGCTTTGAGAGGGGGTAGGGACAATGGTTACTAGACAGAAAAACAAACATACCTAAGAGCAGCTTAAAAGACCCAGATCTCGGGGCAGGATTAAAACAACTGTCCTTAGAAACCTGGGGCCTGGCTCGTGTTGATGGATTCCTTAACCAAAAACAGCATCTGCTTGGAAAAGTCTCTGTTTCTGGCATTATTGGTAGCATTGCTGAGAATTTACACACAGTCTGGCTGGAACATAAAACCCGCTGAGAAAGTCCCCGGCGCTGCGCGGTGATAAAAAGAAATTGGTGTTAATAAAGACAGACAGGGAGGCATGAGAGCTGTGACCCCGTGCCAAGAAGCAGAGGAAATCTGGCAGTGCTGCATAAATAAAAACATTTCCTTCAAGGCTCGGCAGCCCCGGGCAGGCCAGCGATACCCTGGGCACAGCCAGGCTGGGCTCCCACCCCGAGCAGCCCCGCTGAGCAGGGCACGGGAGAGACCCCAGCTCCCTCCTCAGCCTGAGAGCCAGCATTCACTCCCCACCGACCCCCAAAAGCTGCCTGAGGAGGTGCCCGGAGGCAGAGCTGTGCCTGTGAGCTCCACTGGGGGTTCTGGGTGTGCTGGGGCTCTGCCTGGGGAGGTGGGATGTGAGAATCCCAGAGTGCTGGGACCACAGGGAGGGATCCCTGCTCCCTCCTGGTCAGGCACTGGGGCCAGGCTCCAGCCTGTGCTGCCCAGAATCCTCCTGCCACGTGTGGTGGGTCAGGCTGGAGCTCAGGGCAAGGTTCTTCCCCCAGAGGGTGGTGGAGCTGTGCCCAGGCTCCCCAGGGAATGGCACAGCCCCAGGGCTGCCAGAGCTCCAGGAGTGCTTGGGCAGCACTCTCAGGCACTGGCTGGGATTTTGAGGGCTGGGAGTTGGACTCTTCCAGCTCAGGGTATTCTGGGATTCCATGTGACATTCCCTGGCCACAGGGAGAGGACAGGCTGGGGTGCCCTGGGTGCCAGGGCTGGCTTGGCTCTCTGGCTCTGCCAGCTCTCCTGGCCATCCTGAATTCCTGTAAATACAAACAGCTTCTGGGAAACTCTTCCCTCTGGCACTGGGAAATGGGGATGGCTGCCAGAGACCTGGCTGTGGGGACAGGCTGAGGGTCCAGCTGTGCCCCCAGAGCCCCCCATAGCCCACACCCACTGAGGGGCACAGCCCAGGCACCCTCACCCCACATTTCCTGAGCTCTCTGTGCAAAGAGTCCTGGCCCCAGGGTTTGGGTGACCCAGGCTGCTGCAGCCAATTTCTAAATACTCCTGTGAAATGTTTATTTTGCAGTATCACCCCCACGCATTCTCCTGCTAGAGGGTCTCAGGGAGTGCACTGGGGTTTTTCCTTCTCCAGGCAGCCTGGAAACTCCAAGAGTTATGAAATAGTTAAAATATTAATGTTAAGCACTAGCAGTTGACAGTGGTTAGCTGTAGGTGCTGGAGCATGACCTGAGCTCAGGGGACACATCAGCCATTCCTGAGCCTTTTATCCCAGAGCCCCTCATCACCAGTTTTCAGTTTGGGATAGAAAGTTGAACATTTTCTTGTGATACCACAGCAGCAGCTGGCCCCACATCAGGGGGAGGGTTCACCCTGGTCTGGGTTACCTGTGGCTTACCATGACCAGCAGCATCCTCTTGTCAACCCAGGTGTTCACATCATCTTGGTGGGAAATCCTGCTCATGGTGAGCTGGAATAAGACTGGGTGAAAGATAAGCTCATTAGCTTCCAGGTACACAATTCAGGCTCCTCAGCTGCAGGGAGGCAAATCCCAGTTTCAGGAGCAGGCTTTCCTCCTGGCTTTGCAGTTCTGTGCTTTTTAGGATGACACTTTTCACTTGATCTTTCAAGTCTGGAGCTGGATTTTTCCTCTTTCCCACACATGCTTTGGCAGCAGGAAGTAAGGAAAGTCTGAACATTTCAAGATGACTTTCAGGCACTGCAGCAAGAGCCATAAACCAAGACTCAGTCCAAGATCCCCAGCTTAGAGCTGAGCTGGAAATTTTCCATTCTAGGTTCAAGGCTGCTTCCTTGGAATCCTGTGCAGAGCTGGCAGATTTTCTCAGGTGGACCAAAGCAGAATAAAAACGTGTCCTGAGCTGTTCAGTCCCTCTGCCCTGAGACAGTGCTTCCACACAGAGCCAGCTCCATCTAAAACCAGCTTCTCTTGTGTGTCCCTGAGCAGGGCAGCACCAGTTGGAGAGAATCACTCATTTACCCAGAGTCCTTCACAGAAAATAAATCTGGCTGTGCTGCACATGACACTGCTTTTCCTTTTGCTGTTTTTCCTCTCCTCTCTCTCCCAGGGTCACGAGGGAGCACAGGGAGAGCCTGGCCAAGCTGGCCAAGCAGGCCACCAACAAGTCCAAAGAGGCCCTGAGAAAGGTGAGAAGCAAAAGCATCACCCAAGTGAAGAAGTCCAAGAACAAAGTGTCAGAAGATACCATCTGGCTGCTAGAAAAGCAGGTAATTCTTCTTTCATTCTGCCATGTTTTGGTGTCCCACAGCTCAGTGGTTTGTCCCAGCCCTTGCTGACAAATCCTCAGCACTGAGAACCCAGTGGGGCAATGGACAGCCCTGGGCTGAATTTCTGGAGCTGGCAGTGACATTTGTATCTGATTTTCCTTTGTGAGATTGGGGGCTTCAATCTCAAAGCCAGATTTAGGATATGAGCCATTGTAAGCTGACACGGGGAAAAAGAATTCCCCAAAAGCTTTTGTACTAGAAGGGATTGTTGCACAAACCAGCAGAATTTAGGGAGTGAAACAATCCATGGCCGTGGCTGTACCACCACTCATGCCATGCCTGGCCACTGCAAATGTGTTAATGAGCATTGCTCCAGTTGTTATTAATGAAAAGCCTTCCAAGATTATCTCTGTTCTGAGTTTTTGGCTCCAGTTCAGGAAAATACTTAAGCACATGCCTAATTCCCTGAGAGCAGATGTCACTAAAGTCAATTACTTGGGCATAAACTCAGGCACAAGCCTAAGTGTTCTGCTGAATTGATGCCTCTGAAGGCAGGCCATTACTCCTTAGCTGTTTGTTTATTAACAGCTAAAGTTAGATACATTGCAAATGCTCTGGGACAGTTCTGTGTGTGCTCACAAAAATAAACATGGATATACAGAGGGTTTGTGCAAGCAGGAAAAATGGCCATGCCATTGTAACCAAATCCTGCAGGAAGCCTCTGTCCCAGAGCTCACAGATGTGTTCTGCACTGCTGGAGGGAACATCTCCAGTGGAATTCCTTTCTTGTACCCAGATTTTTCATTATGAGCAAAGGCCATTGTCAGGCCTGGTGCACAAGCAGATCTTCATCCCCTGGAACCTGAGCACAGCACACCTTGCTCCAGCCTTTTCCTGCCTGTTTTCATCCCCTCTGCACACTGGCCATGTCCAGCCCTTGTTATCAGGAGAGTGATCCCTGGGCAGGGTTCAGCCATCACCAGTCATTGAGGCTCTGTTCCAAAGGGGGGTTTGGTCACTGCTTTCCCTCTGAGCTGTGGCATCACCTCACACAGAGCTCTGCTTTGTCCTTGCCACAGATCCAGCAAATGGCAGATGAGGCTGCTGCAGAGATGGACAAGCTGCTGGCAGCAAAGACCAAGGAGCTGCTTGGATAAACACCATCCCAATTGTCAAAGACATCACAAACATCATCCCAGCTGCCCTGGAGCAGGAATGGGCTGCCCCAGCCCCAGCCCTGCCCGGGGCCAGCAGCCTCAGGGGTGGGCAGGGGCAGCTCTGTGCCCTGGCTGCTGCCATGGCTGCCTTGGGGTGTGCTGGAGGGAGGGGGGAGCTCTCCTTGCTGTCTTTGTCCAGCTGGGAACAGAACTGGATGAACTGAGATCAGAAATAAAATACCAGGAAGGAGAACTGGAAACTGCTGGAGGCACAGGGGGAGGACTGCCCTGCTCACTTTGTGCCCCCTCAGCCCCTGGAGCCAGGGCCACCCACGGGAGGAGCCTGCCTGTCCTGCTGCAAACCCCAGCACCTATTTCTGCTTGAAATAAAGTCAAAATGGGGTGTGGAGCAGCAGCCTCACAACAGCCAGGTGCTGGTTGGTGTGTTCCCTTGGCTCACATGTTCCAAAGCAAGCATTTGCCCCGTGCCACAGGGCAGCAGGGTGGGCAGGGGCTCTGTGGGGAGAGACCTGAAACCAGTGCTGCCAGCACAGCTGCTTTAGCCAGGACTGAGAGGACCTAAAGCCAACACAGGAACTTCCCAAAAGCAGCATCTGCCTCCCCAGGCATCTACAAAACGCCTGGGAGCCTCTGGCAGCAGAGCTGAGGGCTTGGAGGAGGTGCAAGCAGAGCAGGTCCTGAGCTCATGACACAGCTCAGCTCCTCACTGGGAGCAGGTACTTCCCGAGGGGAGCAGCAGGAAGGTGGTGGCAGCCCCAGGAGGGTGGTGGCAGCCCCAGGAGGGTGGTGGCAGCCCCAGCCCTGCTCCCAAGGCATTTGGGTTCAAAGAGCACCAAGTGCTCTGCACTCCTTAAATAAACAACTCCCCAAAAGTTAGTTTGTGTGCCACGGGGAGGGGGAGGAGGATGAAGGATTTGCTCTGCTAGGGCCCCACATGTCAACAATTTCTCTGCTTTGTGTATTTTGGCCAAAGCCCTTACCATGATAAATGAATAAAGGAAGATGGCGAGCCCAGGGCGGTTCCACTGCTCGGGAAATTGCTTTCAGCCATTACTGGATTTCTTCTGACATTTATCAACTGGGCTTTTTTTTTTTTGCCATTGTTGCAGCCTCAGCATCCCCACAGCAGCCTGGGCTGGAAGGGTTTCCCTCATACCTGCCCAGGAGCAGCAGCAGCTGGGCTGGGAGCTCCACAGAGCCAGGGCAGGTGGGGAGGAGCTGCTGCTGCTCATGGGGCTCCTCCAGCCTCTCCCCTTTCTCCAAGCCCTTGGGGTGGTGGCTGTGGGCTGGTGGACTCGGGCAGTGGAGCTACAGCAGGCCATGCACATGGGAATTCCCCAAATATTTATCACTACACAAGGAATAAAACCTGTGGTAAAACTGCCCTGGTGCTGGGCTGGGGCAGAGCTGCCTGCATGGTTGGGAGCCCTTTACCTGCATCCCCCTCTCACCCCTGTGCCCTGCATCAGCCAGGAGCAGCCACAGGGCCCTCAGAGACTGCTCTCAGCCCTGGCACCACCAAAGCAGGGCAGACAGGACATGATCCTGGGGAGCTGTGCCCCATCCTGCTCCTTGCGGGACAAGCAGGAACAAAACCACAGCCCCAGCACCTCCCAGGCACACAGAACCCCCAGGAAAGAGAGGATGGGCACTCACCACTGGCTGGCTCACAGGGTGGCCCTGGAGAGGTCCCACTTTCCCTTTGCAGCACAAATCACCTGCTGCTCCACATCAGGAGCTGCAGCACAAGGTCTGCCTGCTCCAAACACTCCTCCCCTGGCACCAGCAGGAGCCTCTCACTGGGTTCCAGCCTGGATTGCACCCAGAGCTGATAAGAAGCTGCAGCTGATGCTGTTGGCGGGCGGGAGAGGAGCTCCAGCTGTGCCAAATAACCCAGGAGGGGAAGGGACACGGGCCAGAACGCAGCTGGGCTGCTCCAGTGTGGGTCGGTGTCAGTGATGCCACATCAGCCACCAAATGGTTTGGCCTTGGCAGGGCAGAGGGTGAGGGAGGGCCATGGCAGGACCCCCCTGGGCTGCCCACAGCCTGCTGCCCTCGCAGGGACCCCTGTGCCAAAGCACCTGCCAGCCTGGGGCAGGGCAGGGTCCCACTGGTGGCACTGCTGTGGCCTGGAGGGGTGGGGGTCCCCTGGGGGTCACAGTCCCGACATCCCTGTGCCCATCCCTGTGCCCATCCCTGCGCCCATCCCTGCGCCCATCCCTGCTCAGGACAGACCTGTGCCCATCCCTGCACCCATCCCTGTGCCCATCCGTGTGCCCATCCCTGCTCAGGACAGAGCTGTGCCCATCCCTGTGCCCATCCCTGTGCCCATCCCTGCTCAGGACAGAGCTGTGCCCATCCGTGTGCCCATCCCTGCTCAGGACAGAGCTGTGCCCTTCCCAGGCTGCCCAAAGCCACTCTCAGCCCCACCAGGATGTTCCAGTGCTCCAGGCTGGGCACAGCAGGGCAGGCCCGGGCTCCTGGCAGCTGCTGGCCCGGCCCCGCGGCCACACGAGCAACTGAGGCACAGGGAAGGAAAAACTCCAAGGAAGCTGGAAGCTCTCGACATAGTTAAAAAACAACATTGCTCTTGAAAATAGAAGTGATTGCGCTCCTTGTGAGTCACGGAGCAGAGGCACGGAGATTGCTTTGTGCCAGGGACGGGCGGGCGCTGATTGTGCCGCCCGGATTTGTATCCACAGCCTGGATGGCATGTCAGAGTTTACAGCGAGCATGCATTTTCAACAGTGAGCTTTGCAAAATGTATCAATGTAATCTCTGCCTCCTATATTCCGTGTTGATTAGACACGATTTCTGGCTGGATTTTCAGAAAGCTCAAGTGCTTTTTTAATCACTACAGAAGCTCATTATTGCTTTCCAGTGACTCTTATGTCCTTCACTTCTCCTTTCAGATTAGAGTCTATAGTCAGATGAATATTGGATGATTTCATTACATACAAATGCAATCAACAGTTTTGCATAAATTTCTCCTCTTTTCTTGAGTTTCAATTGACCTCAGCACCCGTGGAGGCAGGCGCAATACACATGTAAATGAGCTGGCGTTGCTGCAAAGACACGGATTCGAGAAACAAGATAAACTGTCAGATAATATTCAGGATTTTTAACAGATCAAAAAATACTTCCTCGTTCAGCCCAGCCATAAAAATGGCACCTTCAGCTGCTGGGGAATTTTGCTTTTGTTTTGCTCGTGTCTGGCTGTGGACAAAGAGCAGGAGAGGCACCAGGGGCTGAGCAGAGCCGGGCTGGGGTGTCCGTGGGGTGTCCTTGGGGTGTCCGTGGGGTGCAGCGGTGGTGGCACAGCTCTCCTGCCACAGAGAAGCCCCTGCTGGAGTCGGTGCCCCCGGCACAGTGGGGAGGTGCCCGGACAGCGCAGTGCCTGCTGCAGAGCTGGGTTTGGTGGCTCTACCTGTGGTGGTGCTGCCATCCCCGATCCTGCCCTGGTGGGACCATCTCAATGGGATGCTGAGTTCGGACCCCTCGGAGCCCTCCTGGGCAGTCCCGAGCAGCCGCCCAGCGCTGGGGGCACACGGGGAGCAGGGCTGGGCCAGGGGCTGCCCTCCTCACCCTGTGCTGCCACACACGGGGGAACCACACGTTCCAAATATATTTAAGCTAACACTCCACACGAACAATCAGGGCTAATTTTAAAAAAACTGTAATTAAAAATAAAGGACCTCTTGGTAGAGAAGTCGGGGTAAACTGTCAGCAGTCACTTTGGATGTGAAGCCCTTACCTTTAAAAGAATCATTTTTGTGCTAATGTGAGCAATCCAGCACTCCCACACTCGCCTTCGGGGGGCCTGTGGGGAAAGAAACTCGTGGGTTTCTTTTGATACCTTTACGTGCTAATCTTCTTAACAGATTTTTAATTAATGGGAACAGAGCACTTTGCAGCCGTGAAATCTATTGGTGTAATTGCCTGGTGGATTAGTCCCATTAAGCACACAAATTACCTGTCTCCAGGCCGCCAGCCCCACCGGGGAGCTCCCTGTGCTGGACACACTGAGCAGCCCATTCTGAAGCAATTTTGATAAAATAAACTCTCTAATCAGGTAAATAATTCCATAAGGGAAATTGCTGCCTTCCCGCAGCCCCCCTCCAGCGGGACCTGGCTACTTTCAGGGGAATGCAACACGCCTCCAATTACGGACAAATCTCCAGCTCCGAGACCGTTTGGGAGAAGCCCACGGCACACGGGACCCCCTCGAGCCACAGCGGCCGAGGAATTGGGGCATTTAAGCTGTCAGCTGGAATCTGGCCCGGCCCCTGATTACCTGGGGGGACGTGCAGCGTGTTTAGGTTCGTGTCCGTTGTAATTTCCTGACCCCCAGCGTTGATCCCGAGTGACTCCTGTCCGTGTCAGGTTCCTGCCCGCAGTCCCTCCGACACGTGGCCCCGGGCTCGGGGACACCGACCTTTGGGCAATTAAGGACATCCAGGCCAGCCTGAGCCTGGGGAAGTGGGAACTCTTGTGCAGCCGTCCCCAGGAGCCACCTGTGCCCATTTCCCCACCGAGCCTGGTGAGGCTGCGTGGCTGTGCTGGCTGCCATCACCCCTCGGGATGGGCACCTGGACCCTCCCCAGCCCTGTCCCTGGGTTTCCACGCCCCATTGTGATTTTGGACCTGAATCTGACAAGAGTCCCCCAGCTGTCCCCTGCTCGGGGCCTGAGGTGGGGATGAGCTGCCCCAGGGATCCCGTGGCACCCAGCCCCAGCAGGCACAGAGGGGTGCAGGGCACCCACACGGCCAGGCACAGCCCCAGCACGCTTCCCCCGCTTGGTAAGGGGCTGCCCAGTGCTCGGGGCTCTGCCAGCCCCACACCAGGACGGCTCCAAACCTGCTGTACCACCTGGGGCCCTGCCAGGAGCAGGGAGGAGGGTCCCTGTCCTGTGTTGGGACAGCCTGAGAGGGAGTGGCAGCAGCGACAGCTGGTGGGGACAGCCGCGTGGTGAGGTGGCCTTCGACCATGCCCTGAAGCACTGGGGTGATCAGTCCCAGTGGCGGCCCCGACCCGGGATGGAGGAGCCCAAAGCGCGGGGGCACCGGGCCGTTCCTCCCCCGGGCACAAGGCTGGAGCTCTCCCCTCGGTTGTCCCCATCGCTGCTGGCACTGGGAGCGGAGGGTGACCCGTGGGGCCGCCCCGCACGGGAGGGGAGGTGTCGGTGGCCGGGGCAGGGCCGGGCGGGAGGGCCGGGGCACCGGGGCTGCCCGGGAACCCTACACCGCGGGTAATTGGCATCAGATGCTCCCTGACCTGCCGCATCCACCGGGAAGCTGGAAGCATTTATTTGTCTGAGCCGGCGGCTCTATCTGCGTGCGGGAGGCGTTGGCGGTGGCGGGGCTGGACTCCGGAGCCTAATGAGCCTGAGCTGAAGATGATGAATATGATTGCTGAAAGCGCTTTCCTGAGTCCTCCTTTCCTGGGGCTCAGGTTACGAGTTCCCAGACAGCCTGTCCAGCCCCGGCTTTTCAATTCTGATTTGTAGCCCCCCAAACTGTCTGTCAGCTCCCCGTGCCGGAGGAAATGCTGGGTCCTCCTGTGCTGTGCCCGGCGGAGCTGGGGAAGGGGCTGCCAGCCCTGTGCAGCCATCGGGGAGGGTTTGGACCCCCGGGCTGCCCCACTTGGCCCTGTGCCCACACAGCCCCTGAGCCAGAGGGGACTAACCCTGAGCCACCAGCATCTGCTGTGCCCTTGTTTCTGTGGCTATTGGGGACCTTCCCCACAGGGACTTGCCACCGGTCACCTCTTAACCTCACAGCAGAAAAATGTGGGATTCAGCTTCCGTGTTCTCTGCCCATCCCCTACAGCCCACGGCCAATGTTCCCCCACTGACCCACATCCCACAGAGAAGCTGCTCAGGGATGGACGAGGATGGGTCAGCCCAGGGATGTTCCACAGCCATGCAGATCAGAGGGACACAGTCCTGACAGGGCTGGTGAGGGGAGTGTGGGGTGCCCACAGCTCTGCTCCCTGCGTGGGGCTCAGGGTGGGTGGTGTCCCTGGGCAGCTCCTTTGCCCCTTGTCTCAGGGGGCACAGCACCAGGTGTCGCCACGGCTCGGGTGTTCCCACGGCTCCAGCATCCTTGGGCAGATGGGGAGAAGGATTTTATGAGGGGAAGGATTTTGGGTGCTGACCCGCCACAGGTTCTTGTGTCCCGCTCTCCTGTTCCAGTCACGTTTCGGATTCCGGGGGCAGCACTACCCCAAACACGGGAATGAGGGGCTCAGGGGACCGGAGGGGAGATGCGGGGCGGCCCAAGGCAGAGCAGCAAAGGAGCAGCGATGCTTTGTGCCTCCCAGCACCTTCCAGTGCCTCCCAGCGGCTCGCAGCCCTCCCGCCGCAGCGCTGCCATCGGCGGTGTTCTGCTGCCTCCCTACGGAGGACGCGTCGGCAGCACCGGGGCCCCGCCGGGACAGACGCGCGGTGCCGTGACCGGAGCCTCGGGCGGGGCTCTGGTGCATCCCAGAGCGGCTCCGAACCTGCCTTCTCCGTCCTGTCCTGCACCGCAGCCCACGGGTCATTCCCGCACCATCCCGGGGCTCTGGGGCCGGCACATCCCCGGGGCAGCACCGGCACATCCCCTGAGCAGCACCGGCACATCCCTGGGGCAGCCGGGGCCCCAGTGGGGTCTGTTTTTCTCCTGCTGTCCCCCAGGACACGGCAGTGAGGCACACTTGGGATTTGGCAGCACCGCACTGGAGATCTCCTCTCTACTCCGGAGAGGTCTCAGGGCATTTGCTGGCCAGAGCCGGTGCCCATTTTGCCTGTGGCAGATCCCCAGATGTGCTCCCTGTGCCTCAGAGGGCCCTGGCCTTGCCCCAAGGCTGTGAGACCAGAGTCTCACACAGTGCCCGAGCAGCACCACCCTCCTCTGCCCTGGCTGGGGACAGGAACTGCTCTGGGCACCCAGGGCTGGCTGCCACCCCCGGGATGTGAGGTCAGACACCGTGGGCTGCAGCTCAGACAGAGCCAAGGGAGGGCGGGTGGCAGCCGGGCTGGCACCGGGGAGTTCAGCGGCTGCTGGTTTAGAGCTGAGCACTGGGCACTGGAGAGAGGGGTCTGGCTGCTCGAGAGACACCGGGAGTGGTGGGGGTCTGCAGGGCACCCTGGGCCGGCAGCAGAGCCCCCTCCCTCCCCACGGAGCCGGGGCAGCCCCTCCGCGGCAGCCCTGGGCAGACAGCGGCCCGGGCTGTGCGGCCGTTTCCGGCATTGTGCAATAGAGCGGTTATTGAAAGGCGGTGACAGGGGAAGGAGGGGGCAGCGAGAGCGGAGCGGGACAGCCCCGAGGGCTGCGGGGCTGCCCCGCTGCGGGACGGGGCCAGGCTGGGCCGGGTCACGCGTGCTGCGGTCACCAGGGTCAGCATCGGGTGCGGGACAGGAGGGGGACAGGCCGGAGCTGGGGCTGGTGGCGCTGCAAGAGGGAATGGAGGAGAAATACACAGAGCCACAGGGTGAACCACTGCCTTCTTCGGGGCTGTGACACCCTGGGGAGGCTGGCAGGGGGCAGGAGCAGCCGTGACTGCACCGACTGCACACAAGCCGCAAAACCCGCCCCAATCCCCGGTGTGAGCTCGTCAGTGGGAGCAGAGGCAGTGTCCCACCCGCGTGAGCGCATCCAGAGCCTGCTGAGCTCATGTTTATGTGCATTTGCCTGCTGAAGCTGGATCTGAGGCCCCTCGTGCATTTTTGGACGCCTGTGAAAGCCGCTCGCCCTGTGAGGACACTCCCTCCCTGCTGCTGAAGCCCCCGCAGAGGAATCAAGCGGGGTCCAGGCAGGAACTGCGCTCCCCCAGCCTGCCAAGGCTTCCTGCAGCTCGGCAAAAGCCGCGATAATCCTCTCACACAGCCGGGCCTGCGCTGGGGTCTCTGCCGCTGAGAGGCTCAGCAGGCTCTGAGCTCTGGGTTCCACCAGTCTGGGGACATCCCAGCCAGGTCTGCAGCCCTCCGAGCTCTCGCCTACCCCAGAGCCATTGCAGAGCCTCTCCCAGCCCCACACGATTCCTGTGCAGTGGCTGCTGCCGGCCCGGGCCGGGCTGGCTGAGTCCTGTCCGGCTCCAGCGGCTGGTGCTGGGAACAAAGCATCCGGGAGGAAACACCCAGCGATGGTTCCACCGATAAACTCTGCTTTTCTGGCCGCTGGCGGCTGCGGGCAGCCGGGCACTGCCAGGGCAGCACTGCCAGGGCAGCCTCCTGCGGCCACTCGGGGGAGCTGAGCCAGGCCAAGGAGTTCGGGGGGGGACGTGGAGTCCTGGGGGACCCGGGATGTGGAATTGGGATGTAGGGGGACGTGGGAACAAGGGCGTGGGCGTGGGGATGCAGCGGGATGTGGGAACCAGGAGCTGGGTATGGAGATGTTCGGGTAGGTGGGGACGGGGAGGGAAACGGGGGAACCCGGGGTTCCCGGGAGAGACACGGACCGGGGCAGGGCTGGGGATGCAGGGGCGGCCAAGCGGGCCAGGGGAGGGGAGCGCAGCCGGGGCAGTCGCCGGCGGGCCGGGCTGTCGGAGGCGGCCCCGTCCCGTCCCGTCCCGTCGGGGGCGGGCGGCAGCGCGGCGGGGGCGGGGGCGGCGGGGCCGCGCCGGGTGCGACGCGGGACGCGGCGGAGCTGCCTCTCGCCATGGGCGGTGGGTGCCGGGCCCGGGCCCCGCCGGCCGCGGGGCTTCGGCTGCTGCTCGCCCACGCCGTGCTGCTCTGCGCCGCCGGGAGCGCCGCCGGCACCGGCTCCGGTACGCGGGGCGGGACCGCACCGGGAGGGAGGGAGGGAGGCGCGGGGGAGTCGGTACCGGTGGAGCGGCGACATCCCGAGCAGGGGACATGCGGCACCGGGGGCCGAGGGGCTGGTCCCGCAGGCTCCAGTACCGGGAGTCCCGGGGAAGCGGGGAGCGCTGCGGGACCGGGCCGCGGTCCGGCGGGTCCCGGCGGGATCGCACTCGCCGCCCCCGGCTCGTCCTCGCCCGCCGGTGCCCTCCGTGTCCGGGGCGGAGGGCAGGCAGGGTGGGCAAGGGCGGCTGGCAGGAGCCCCACGACCACCGCCCGGGTCAGGGTGCCCGCAGGTTTCGGCCCGTCACGCCCGGCTGGGAGCAAGAGCGCCCGGGTGGAACAAACTTCCCCCGACCGCCTCCCGCAGGGACCACACGCAGGGCCCGGGGGAGACATCGCTGGCCCGAGGCGGCCGGGGACGCACGACAGGGCTGGACCCCCGCCAAGACCGCGGCCACCCCGGGCCGGCCCCGCCACCGGGCTGAGGGGCAGTGCCCGGCCACTTCCTGCAGCCTCCCGGCCGGGACGGGGCTTCCCGAAGGAGAGGGGGACAATGCCCGTCCGTGCTGGCAGCCAGGGCCCTGCCGCTGTCCCCAAATGCACGGCTGGTGACGCTGCACCTGGGAGCGAGGATGGAGGGCTGGGAGCAGCAGGGGTGGCTCTGGTGGCCTCAGCCATCGTTTCCTTCCCAGCGCCACGCGCTGCCCAACCGCAGGGACACCAGGAGATGGTGAGGAATAACGCTGACCATGGCAGGCACCCATGGAGCATGTGGTTAAATAAAACCCTTTCTGAATCCCATGGCCAGCTCTGCAGAGGACTCCAGGGGCTGGAGTGTGACCCAGCAGGGTGTGACAGGTCCAGCCACCAGAAACAGCGGGGCTGGGTCACCCCAATGCTGAGTGACCTCAGTGTGGCTGGGGAGGTGGCAGGCACCCCACTGCAGGGCACATCAGCCACATCTGCTGAAGGGAGAGTTCCCAGGGGATGGACCTGGCTGTCCCTGGCTGGGTTGGACCACAGGTGGTGGGGACAGGCAAGGGACAGTCTCTGTCCTTCTCTAGCTTGGCCATCTCTTTACATGTGTTTTATCTTCCTGAAAAGTTCCTCTGGGAGCTGAGGACAGCTGGGCCAGCATCTGTGTGTCCTGCTGACCACAGGGCAGGTCCTGGGGACATGCTGAGGACCCACGTGCCTGAAGCAGCTGGGACAGATGCAGCACTGGAACGGTGCAGCCCTGGAGCTGACTGCTGCACAGCATGATCAAAGCAGATTTCATTATGTGGGGGAAAAAGAAATACTTGCAATACATGATGTACAGGAAAAGACGGCTTTTTTCCAAGCCTTAATTAGGGAGGGAGATATCTGATTGAGAAATTAGGGGAACTGTGCTGTGCCCCGAGGTGCTGTCAGCAGAGCATCTGGGCTCTGCTCCTCACCAGCGTTGCACCAGGAGGACCACAGCCCTAATCTAGTCCTCGGATCTGCTCTTGAAGACCAAATAACAGGATGTTGGGCTGAGGCTGAGATCTCCTGCTCACTTGATATTTGCTGCTCAGAGCACTTTACTTGACTCCTCACTGGCTGCACCTTGGCTCTGAGCCATGGTGTTTGTTCTCTGTAGACTTTTCCTCTGGCTGTGAGCAGAGCCAGGCTGGTCCCAAGGTGTTTCTCAGTTTTCCCTGCAGATATTGCCTTTGGCTGCTAACTTGCCTTCAGGGTGTAGTTTTGTTCAAGCATTCTTGCTAAGGAAACCTGACTGTCCTCTGAGCAGCCACTGCATAACTCAGGCTGCCACACAGGAGCAGTGGCAGCACCCCAACATCACCGTGTGCCCGAGCCCCAGCCAGGGGGCAGGTGGGGCACAGGCCCTGCTGTGTGGAGCAGGGGGGCACCTCTGGCAGAGCTGTTTTGCATTCATGGCTGTTTCCATTGCCCGTGGTCTGCATCTCCTCCAAGCACATCCCCTCTGCAGTGGGGCTCACAGAGAGCCAGCCCGGGCTGCAGAGTGAAGCCAGAGAGCCCTGGGGCTGTGTCACTCCTCCAGCCCATCCCGGGCAGGCGGCCTGGCTCAGGTGCAGGGGGAGGATCACCGAGCCCACGTGGAACACAGCTGTGGGCCTGGCACGCTGCTCCTGCTCATGGTGCTGCCAGAAGTGGTTGCAGATGACAATCTGGCTGTGGTGTGTGTGCTGTGAATAGTTCGTGGGCCCGAGAAACCTTCCAGGATCAGACAAACAAGTGCGTAAGCGCTCCGTGGTCTCCAAAGCCTGCGGCAGCGCAGCCATGTCCCAAGGAGTGAGCCCGGCTCCGTCCCGGCCATGATTCACCCCAGGTTGCTTTGGCTGCGGTTTGTGGAACGGATGTCGTCCCCAAATCTGGCATTTTTCAGCGGTGATGGAGCGAGTGCACCGGCCCTGCCGGCACGGAGGGGCCGCGCTCCCGCTGCAGCGCCTTTCCCATACCTGGAGCCGTCCTGGCAAGGCCAGCGCAGGATTCCTGGCCGGGGCGTGGAGAGGCTCGGAGCTGCTGCACAGGGAGGCTCCTCAGGATGTGATGGGGCTGGTGTCGCGGGCCAGGACACGCTCCAGCCCCTTCCCACCCTTTTGGCTGGAACACGCTGCTCCCACCCCGCCTCGGGGACCCGGCGGCGGCGCTGACACTGCGGTGAACCGTGGGAGGCGCGGCCCGGCCCGGCCCGGCCTGGCTCAGCTCACTGCCAGAGCCGTCTGCGAGGAGGGCTCGGCACGACTGCACTGCCATCGAGCCGCGCACCGGGGAGGGCCCCGGCCGAGCGAACTTCTCCTGACTCCCCGTATCAGCCGGAGACACGGGGCAGGACTCGACCTGCTGCACCGGAGCATCCTCCCGGCCCACAAGGGCCCGGCTTCCCCCGGGCTGCAGCGGGCACGGCACGGGGCTGCTCATCGGGGCTTTCACCGGCTCTGCAGCAGAGCCAAGTGTGGAGCTACTGGCGTGGGAATAGCCCAGAGGATGCTCCAGCTGTGCTGCAACACCTCCTCCTTTCCAAAAATTCCCATCTTGCAAAAATCTGAACGGGTGGTCTGACCTTAATTTGTCTGAGATAAATAAGATCCTGCCTGCTGCCTCCCGTCTGGAGACATGAAAAGATCCAAGATGAAAGGGAGCCTGATGGAAGTGCTGGGAGCTGAGCACGTCTTTGCAAGTTGGGTCCTGTGCTGGGAGGGATTTGGGACCACAGGGCTGAGCACAGCCCGGCAGAGCTGCCGGCAGAGCCCCGGGCTCCCTGCCCTGCCCCGAGCATGTGCCTGCTGGGACACTGAGCAACCTCACAAAATTACCTTTATTTTCCTAAGATGTTAATTTTTAGCTGCAATTTCCTATGGAAAAAATGTGGTTTCTGTTCTGCATGCCCATCCTACCACCCCAGCAATGGAACCCGTTCCCAAATTCCAGAAGAACCTGAAGCAGGCCTGGCAGGGATCTGGTGAGCTCATGAGCCACATGGAGCAGCTGATGGGCTCATGAGACCTTCCTCCATCAGCTGTGGCACTGGGCACACTGGCAGTGGCTGTCAGTCTCCTCAGCACTCGGGGTGTGCTGCCTGTCCCCCATTCCTGCAGCCAGCAGCTCCAGAGCTGGGCACTGTGTTGGGTTGGTGGCACCTTGTCCATGAGTGCTGTGTGCCCTGGTGGGGCTGGTGGCCTTCAGTGTGCTCTGGCAAAGCCAGGTGTGCAGCCAGCTCTGGGCTTTAGGCACTTCCCTCCTGGCACAAAGGCTCTGTCCAGACCTGGCTTGGTGAGTTGAGAATGCCACTGATGAGGATTTCAGGAAGCAGCATCCCAATTTCCAGAGCATTCCTTTGGCTGATGGATGGCAGAGGAGTCTCTGGCCACCCTGGACTGTGTTTCTCAATCCCCTGAGTCTTGCTGCTCTTGGAGGGGCTGTGGATGGTGGGGTTACAAGGATCTTCCTTGTAACAGGGACAGTCCGGAGAGGCTTGGTGGGGATGGAGCTGCTCAGCGTGGGAGCTGCTCCGTGCCAGAGGGTCTCCCTGTGCCATGTGATCCCACAGCCTGGGAAGGGCTGGAAGGGGCCTTATCTCATCCCTGCAGGCTGGGCACGAAGGTGGTGGAGGAAGGGGCTGGGCGGGAGCCGGGAGTGAGCCATGAGAGGCCCTTTCCATCCGCTGGGGGTGGCGGGGCCAAGGGGCCCTGCCAAAGCAAACGGCCCTGACAATGGCTGCTGTTATTAACACAGTGGCTGTTTGCATGGCTTTAGCCCGGGCTGGGGCTCCGGGGGCACGGCAGCCCCCCAGGCACGGGGAGACACCCCAGCAGGGCAGTGCTTGGCTCTACAGCACTGCACCTCCTCTCCCGAGCTGGACCCGCTGGGCTGGGTGTGAGGCACTGTCCCCCCTTGAGGAGCAGGGAGCCAGGGGGTGCAGCGATGTGCTGGCTGGATGGTGATGTCTCTCTCTCTCTCTCTCTCCCCCTGCAGTGAATCCCTGTTGCTATTTCCCCTGCCAGAACCAAGGGGTGTGTGTGAGGGTCGGCCTGAGAGGATACGAGTGCGACTGCACCCGGACCGGGTACTACGGGGCCAACTGCACCTCCCGTGAGTCCCTGTCCCCAGGATCTGCCACCCGTGGGTGCCAGGGCAGCCCTGTGCCCACAGCGCTCACTGCTCTGGGTGGGCTGGCTCCTCGGCAGGGAGAGTGACTGCTCTGTTTCCCCCAGCTGAGTTCTGGACACGTCTCCACAGCCTGCTGAAGCCCAGTCCTGCCTTCTACCACTTCATCCTGACCCACTTCAAGTGGTTTTGGGACATTATCAACAGCACCTTCATCAGGGACACGCTCATGAGGCTCGTGCTGACAGGTGAGAGGGTTTGGGGTTCAGCAGGACTCGAGGACCCCCTGGCATGCACAGATGGGTGGGTTGGGATTGCAGGGCTGCAGCGATGCTGAGCAGCTCCTGTGAGCAGGGTGGGCATTGGGCTGGAGTCACCTCAGCAGGAGACCCAGAAGGTTGTCACCCTGTCCTTCCATCACCCTGTCACACTGTCACTGTGCCCGGGGGAGCTGCCCAGCCAGGCTGGAGTGGGGTGTAGGGGGTCCCCAGCACGGTGCCAAGCTGCCAGCTGGTTGGAAAACACGAGCAGTTCTTGGCATGCTGCACTCCCCAGGCCAAGGAGCTGTTTCACAGCTGCACAGAAAGCAGTCCATGGAAATATGGCCCTTGTTACTCATGTCCCCATATTCATCACTTTGCATAAATATTTAGGTTCCAGCTCTTGGAGCCGTAGCGACACGCTTGCAAGGCTCCGGCTGTTGGCTTCACCATTTCTAAGGGTTTGTCATCTCATCCATCATCCAAGGATCCACTTAGCACATTAGCACGAGCCCTCCTTTCCTGCAGGGAATTGCAGCCTTTAAAAGGCTCGGAGTGAAGCCCAGGACGCCCACATGCCTCCACTGCTGGTACCTTTCTGGTTTTTGGGGTACCAGGGGCTGTCTGGCAGCACAGAGCAGGCGGGCAGGGACCAGGGGCAGAGCCTGTGGGTTGCTGCCTCAAGCCCCACAGTGGTGATCCCCCTCTCTCCTTTCAGTTCGTGCCAATCTCATCCCCAGCCCCCCCACTTTCAACTCTGACTATGACTACATCAGCTGGGAGGCCTATGCCAACGTCAGCTACTACACCCGCGTCCTGCCGCCCGTGCCGGACGACTGCCCCACGCCCATGGGCACCAAAGGTACGTGGCTGCTCGGGGGCACCCACACTGTGAGTGTTTCCCACCCAGCCATGGCCAAGCTTTGGCTGCCATGGACACTTCTGCAAAGCACCACTGGCAGTGCCACGTGCTACCCCTGTCCTGCCCAGACTGGCTCTGCTGCAGGAGGAGATTGATGGCATCTGGATTGCTGCTGGGACAGCTCAGGCTGAGCTGCTGGGACATGTCACAGCCTGTGTGAGAGGGCTGCAAGGTCTCTGTGCAGATGAGTCTGTGCCTGATGCTGCAGCAGACACCACCAGCAGCCCCACAGACAGCACCAGTACCCGGCTGGGTGGGCACTGGGCATCTTCCCTCAACCTCCATCCTTTGCAGGGAAGCTGCAGCTCCCTGACCCCCAGCTCCTGGCAGAGAGGTTCCTGCTGCGGCACAAGTTTGAGGCTGATCCCCGAGGCACCAACATGATGTTTGCCTTCTTCGCCCAGCATTTCACCCACCAGTTCTTCAAGACATCTGGGAAGATGGGACGTGGCTTCACCAAGGCTCTGGGACATGGGGTGAGGGTGTGAGGAATGAGGGGGTTCTGGGGTCCCTGTTCCTCTCAGAGCAGCCTTGATGCCCTGCTCTGTCCACAGGTGGACCTGGGGCATTTGTACGGGGACAACCTGCAGCGGCAGCACCAGCTGCGACTCTTCCGAGATGGGAAGCTGAAATTCCAGGTACCACCCAGCACTACTGAAACACATCCCAGCCCTGTGAGCCAGGGCAGTTTGAAGCCCATGTTCCTCTGGCAGCTCTTGGCAGACCCCAGCCCTGATGCCCTGCGTGGCTGCTGGCCAGGGGACAATCTTTGGGGTGCAGCTGCTCAGATGGCAGCAGGCATTTGGGCTGTATGAGGGAGGTGTTTCCATTCCACTTCTCTTGGAGGAGAGCAATGTGGTGCCCTTGGCTGGGCAGGTTTTACTGGGATGTTTTTGTCCCCTCCCCTTTCTGCCCTGTCGCTGCGGTGTCCCCAGGTGGTGGATGGCGAGGTGTACCCACCCATGGTCAGCGAGGCCCCGGTGCACATGGTGTACCCGTCGGGCGTGCCCCAGGAGCGGCAGCTGGCGGTGGGGCAGGAGGTGTTCGGGCTGCTGCCGGGGCTCTGCGTCTACGCCACGCTCTGGCTGCGAGAGCACAACCGCGTCTGCGACCTGCTCAAGCGGGAACACCCCACCTGGAGCGACGAGCAGCTCTTCCAGACAGCAAGGCTCATCCTCATCGGTGAGGAACTGCCCCCGCCCTGTCCCACCCCCTGGTGGTCCCCAAGGACTCCCATGCTGGCCAGCCTCTTCTTGAGGGTAATGGCCAAACTGCCTTTGAGGCAGCTCCTCTGGCATCCTTCTGGGAAATGCTTGTTTTGGTCCATATAGCAAAAAAATTGGCTTTGGACCACCAAAAATGGTCAGGAGGAGGTGGATGGTTGCTGTGGTGGATGTGGGTGACATCTCAGGGGCAGAGCTGGTGGCTCCTGCTGCTGCCAGCTGCTTCTTTTCTTCTGCCCAGGGGAGACCATTAAGATCGTTGTTGAGGACTACGTGCAGCACCTCAGTGGGTACTACCTGAGCCTCAAGTTCGACCCCGAGCTGTTGTTTGGGTCCCAGTTCCAGTACCGGAATCGCATCGCCGTGGAGTTCAACCAGCTCTATCACTGGCACGGGCTGATGCCCGACTCCTTCATCATCCAGGGACAAGAGTACAGCTACAAGCAGTTCCTCTACAACACCTCCATGCTCATGGACTACGGCGTGGAGGCGCTGGTGGAGTCCTTTTCCAAGCAGGTGGCAGGAAGGGTAAGGTCCTGCTCTGCCCTCCCCGGGGGGACACGCATGCAGTGGTGCCCGTGTCACACCGAGTCTGCCCAGGGCAGCCCCATGGGCACATCAGGAGCCCTCCCCACCCGCACCGTGGCGAGGCTGGCCCTGGCAGCCCCGGCTGCTTGCCCTCGCTGCTCTGCAGTAAACATTCCGGTGATGCCAGAGCCGGTGGAAACCGGGATGTCCCCGCCCGGCTGTGAAGCCGCGGGGCCGTGAGCAGCGCCTGGCACTGTTCTCTGCTGCCATCGCATGGATGTTTTCTACCAAGTGATTGCAGCTCCATTCCTCACCCTCTTTGTGCCAAGCAGCCCAGCTGAGGCTGAGCCTGAGGCCCTTTGGGCATTTGGGTTCTCCCAGTGAACCTGAAATCTCTCTCATCCTCCCAGGTCACTGGGTCGCTGACCATTGGGGACTTCTCCTGCCCTGTGCCCTGCCCTGGGAGCAGGGCTGGCCTGGCCAAGCTGCTCCACAGCTGGTTTTTGCACTGCCCACCCTCCTCTTGCTGCTGCAGTGACGTGCTGGTGTCTGAAGCGCAGGGTGCTTTAGTGTGGTGGCCCTCTGGAGCTGATGCTGGGGTGCCTGATGTGTGCTCCTCCTTGTCTCTGCCCCGCAGATCGGTGGGGGACAGACCATCAATGCCAATGTCCTGCACGTGGCCGTCGGGGTCATCCAGGAGTCCCGGCAGCTGAGGCTGCAGCCCTTCAACGAGTACAGGAAAAGGTTTGGCATGAAGCCCTACAAGTCCTTCCAGGAGCTGACAGGTAGGGCAGCACTGCTGCTCCTGGGGCTGTGCTGGGCCAGGGCAGGGGCTCTGTGCCTGTGGGTGAGTGCCAGGCCACGAGCTGCCCCTCTGCCACTGGGCTTGGAGCAGCCACCCCTGCCCATCCCAGCCCAGCCCTACCTGCTCGTGGCCCCACAGTGGGGCAGACTGGGCTGATGCAGGGGTGTCAGGGGATGCAGGGGTCCTTCCTCCTGGGGTCCCTGGCCTGGAAGTCAGGCTTGCCACTGCCTGCGAGGGAGCCACCCCCCCTTTGCCCACTGCCAGGCCAGTCCTTCCCAGGTGTGATTCTCTTGCTAAAGCACTCTGATGTTCACTTGGTGCAGGAGAGGAAGAGAAGGCAGCAGAGCTGGAAGAGCTGTATGGAGATATTGATGCTCTGGAGTTTTACCCAGGCTTGCTGCTGGAGAAACCCCAACCCAATGGCATTTTTGGGGAAAGCATGGTGGAGATCGGAGCTCCATTTTCCCTGAAGGGGCTTTTTGGAAACCCCATTTGCTCCCCAGAGTACTGGAAACCCAGTACATTTGGGGGAGCAACTGGCTTTGAGATCGTGAAGACGGCGTCCCTGGAGAAGCTCGTGTGCCTCAATGTGAAGAAGTGCCCGTACGTGGCGTTCCACGTGCCTGACACTGCAGAGCAGGGCAGCCCTCGGGCTGCTGGATCCTCTACAGAGCTCTAGCAGGGCTGACCTGCCCAGGTAGGGACTGTCCTTGGGCTGCTGCAGGCTGAGCTGAGCTCCCAGCCTGGTGCTGAGGATGCTGTTCCTTCCCACAGCAAATGGTGGGCATGCAGGAAGCTGCTGCCCCTGTGCCTGCCCAGCACACGTGCACAGCTGGGAGAAGGAACCAAAGCAGTCTCTCCTGGAGGAGACCAGAGAGAAGCATGAGCTCAGATCTCCAGACCTCCTGTGTCGTGCTGGCTTGGACCCTGGCACGTGCCACTGGCTGACAACCCGGGGCTGCTCAGAGCAAGATGCTACCTCTGTGCACACAAAGGATGGAGTCTCATCCATCCCCAAATCATCACCCTTCTCTGCACTAACAGCTCAGCAAACACATCCTCACAGCACACAGAGCCTGCTTCTGTCCTGCTCCCCAAACAGAGCTCAGCCCTTGCCCAGCCCAGCCACGTGGTAGCTGGCAGCCACTGTCATTGGCCTTGATCCCCCTCAGATCCTGGTTAAGCTCCAGGAAAAAGGACAGTTAAAGTAATAAATGATTTTAAAAACTCCTCTATTTGTGGCTGTGCCCACCAGCGCTGTGCTGGGCCATTGCTCACTGCACCTGAAGCAATAAATGGAGCAACTTCTCCCTTAGAAGCTTCCATGGGGGTCTCTGAGTGTCCTGAGGCAGTTTGAACTTTGCTCCCCTCTGGCCACCTCCCAGCCCTGTGCTGCTCAAATGCCACAATTCAGTATTTGGACACTGCTCTCATGCACAGGGTGGGATTGTTGGGGTTGTCCTGGGCAGGGCCAGGGGTTGGACTGTAATAATGTTAGTGGGTCCCTTCCACAATTCAGGATATTCTGTAATTCCATGGTGACACTGCTTAGACCAACATTGTGTATTTCTCTCACATAAAAACTATCCACACACCAATCTGGCTGCCTGGGTGTTTTGTAGACATGAAATAGCCACAGTCTGTAAGAGAGCATGCAGCTGCAGCTGCTTCCTCTGTTGTCCTGGAGGATGGGAGCACTCCTGAGCCTCTGCTCCATCCCAGCAGCATTCCCAGGGAGGTGGTACAGGAATTTTAAATTAGGGAGGTTTAAAGGGCTGGTGCCTTGGCTGGGATGTGGTAGAGAAGTCATAGCGAGGGAACATGTGCAAGCAGAGACTCCCAAGGCACGAACCTTCTCACTCACTCTCTTTAACCCTTCAGAAATGGCACAGCATTACCAGGATAGCATCTGGATTTCAGTTTCCATGGGGATGTGGGGAGCCAGAGAGGCCAGTGAGACCCCGAAGGCAGAGCAGGCAGCTTCCCCTGCTCTGTGCTCCCCGGGCACACGGACAGCCCAGCGCTCCCACCGCACTGTGCCGGGCAGAGGGGCTGAGCAGCGCTGCGGGAGGAGGACACGGGCGCTCCTTCCCCGGGCACGCCCCCAGCCAGCCGCGCACCGAGCGCTTCCAGCTGTGCTTCCAGCTGTGCTCGTGACCGCCCTCCCCGGCAGGGAGCTGCTCCAGCCCCCAGCATCCTTCCCTGACATCTGGCGACAGGCACAAGCTCGGCTCGCTTCAGTTAAACCGCAAACATCCTGCGTCTGCTCGCGGCTATCGGGGCTGCCAGCGGGGCTTTGGGACAGCTGATAACGGCACGAGAGCCCTGGGGCACACTGAGAATGGCCTGGCAGCTCTCTGCCAAGGAGGAATGTTCCCCTAGGCACACTGAGAATGGCCTGGCAGCTCTCTGCCGAGGAGGAATTTTCCCCTGGGCACACTGAGAATGGCCTGGCAGCTCTCTGCCAAGGAGGAATTTTCCCCTGGGCACACCTGGTATGGCCTGGCTGCTCTCTGCCAAGGAAGAATGTTCCCCTGGGCACACCTGGTATGGCCTGGCTGCTCTCTGCCACTAAGGAGGAATGTTCCACTGGGATACCTTGGCTGAGCCACAGCTGGCAAACCTGGCACCTCTTCCAACCAGTCCAGGACAGCAAAGCATCTCCCTCCTGCCAGCAGGAAAAGCTTTGGAATAGTTTCTTTGAAGGACCAACATGTACCAGCCCCAGGCACAGCATCCAACACACTACTGAAATCTCCCCCAGGAGCCCAGGCACCCACAGCCCGGCACACAGAGCTTCCCCCAGCCCAGCACTGCTGAGCTCTTCTGTTTTCTGTGCAGGTTTTCCAGCCATGGCAGTTGCAGAAATCGGTCCCAGCATCACCAAGGTACAGCCACATCCAAGGCAGTGTTTGCACCCACACATGGTGGTGTTTGGTGTGGCCACCAGCATCACCAACCACACAGCATCCCTGCTGTGCTCTGGAGAGGAGAGTGCTGCCAGAAGTGCCCTCTGTTTGAGCTCTTGGTAAACACAGCTTGTGGCCATGCTCTGTGTTTTTAAACATCCCTCTGGGGAGCCCAGCTGTGGCTTGCCTGCGGTGGGGATGGACAGGGACAGGAGATGGGGCTGCCTGGGTTCCTGCAGCAACAATGAAAACATGCATCTGGGGTTGTGTGGCCTCAGAGGCAATGATTCACTGAGCAGGAGGAGAAAAGCAATCCCTGCTTGGAGGGAGTCTCTAGACTCTCCCAGCCCTCCCCAGCAGGCCTCCCTGCCACAGGATCAGGCCAGTGACTGCACAGGAAAGCTTGTTTGGATTTTCAGCAAAGGCATATTTTGAACATTTTACAAAGAAGAGGCAGATGGGAGGCCAGAAGAACTCAGTGTAATCTTTTCTTAGCTCAATTTTGTCCTGCACTGCCTGGCAGCCATGCTGGCCCCACAATTAAATGTCCATGTTGAGCTCATCCTGGGATTTCATTCCTGCCCTTGCCAAGCAACCATCCATGCTTCCTTGTGCCCTCACATTCCATGCCCAAGCTCTGCTGTTTGTATTGAACACCATTAACTGTGAGCAAAGCCAGGTGAGGGCCTGTCACACCCACCATTCCTGGCTGCCTCCCTGCACTGCACCTCTCCTTCCAAAACAGAACATTTCCCAGAGGCTGCACACCTACATGACAAGTGCTTTTTCAACTCCTATTTATAGAACTCCTTGAAAATTCAGCTTCAAGGAAGGGCAAAAAGCAGCAGCAGCAGCAGCAGCTTTTTCCCAGCTCAGCCTCCTCTCCCTGCTCACAGCTGTGCATGAGGCCTGTGCATGAAGGAGCAGCAGGGTTAGGGCACAGCTCCTCTCCCCTCACTCCCTTGTGCTTGTTATATTCTTCCACATCAATGATTAATTCGATTCACACCTTTTTTCTTCTCCTTTTTGCTACTGGCACTGCAAACCAGCTCTCCCCTACCTGAGCACAGGAGGTTCCTCACCAGGAGTCACCTTGCTCCAGGCCATTGGACACAGAGCAGCAGGGGAGGGTTTGATCCTGTTACAGTTTTGCTGCCATAGGGGCCAAAAAAAGAGCACTTTATAAAAATAAAAACTTCAAAGCAACTCAAGCAGACAGCTCTGCCTTGATCCTCTCTCCATCATCACCATCTCCTCTGTGATGATGCTAAAATGCACCTTGTCTGCACAACAGACTTCTCACCCTGGATATGAGTTACAGTTGCTTTGATATTTTCCTTCAATGTGCTGATATCCACTCTCAGTGATTTAATTCCATATAACTTACAAAGGGGTTTTTTCTGCAATTCTCAGATGAAAAGAAATAATCTCTCACCACATTTGAAAACGTGGATTTCTGCCAGTTTCCTTAAAGCAGCTACAATCTGTGCCAACTCAGTCACTTTAAACTACAGATTATTTATTTTCTGCTCATTCTACTTTTAAAAAGACAGCTCAAATAGATACAGTTAGAAATTCTTTTTTTTCTAGCCCAAGATCCATTCTTATTAAGATCCTATTAGGATTCACAGACACATTTGCAATTCTGCCTGGTGTTCCAAAGTGCTTTACATAAAAATTGCAATTAAATTTAATCATTAAACAGGGCATTACACTGGGTCATGTATTTAGGTAATGATAGTCTACTTACTACTACTGAAGGCAGACAGAAAAGAACTTTACCACTGATTTAGTAATTTTAGCATGGGATGAAATTCTGAGGTTATTCAAGTTCTAATTCTGCATTTTGCCAACAAGATTCTCCTTGCTGCTGTTCAGCACACACCTTGCAGCTCTTTGTAGCAGGCAGTCTCTCTGAAGAGGCAGAGCTCATTTTCTGACCAAGTGACTACTATGAACTCCAAGGAGGGGTTTTAGAACCCAAGAATGTATTAAGAGCTGTAATTGCATTTATGTCTCAGGGAAGGTTAAGGGAAGAAGAACTCTCTCCAGCTGAAAAGCAATTTTCAGGATGAAGCCAGGGGTTGTTGTTATTTGTAACTGAGAAAGGAACAAAAATTTAAGGCCATTGTTAGAACAAGATACTCCCAGGAAGGAGACTGCAAACTGTGGAATGGAACATGGGACCTCACACTTCTAACTGGGGCAATTCAGCACCAGATTATTAAGTCTTGAATGTTAAAAACTCTTTTATTTGCAGTCTCAGTTCTTGTCTTAGGGAATTGCTGGCCACATCTCAATTGAAACGTGCAACAAGGATCCTGAAACATTGCAACAGACAATTTCCTAAACTGACTGAATCATGTTAGAACTTTGTGTTAAGTAAAACACATTTGAATTGCACAGAAATGAGACTGTTTTAGTTGTAGCTATGGAATTAATTTAAGAAAATGTTAGGAATTTGTTGTTATTTTTAATGAGCAAAAGTCAAAGTGCATGAAGGGGAGGAATACATACCCACATGAAGGAGGAGAGAGAACAATCCCTAGCACAAGAACATCCCACAGCACAACTACACCTACGGGCCCTTGGCACAAAGGGCTCAGTCTATTTCCAGATCACTGTCTTCACTGAAACATGCAGATGGATTATGTATAGAAGTCAGCAGCAGTAGGTCTTTTTCTGGCAGCAAACCACACTCCTGCAGAAAAGCCTCCAGGTCTACGGCAAAAAAATCTTCTCCCAGCTGGTCGGTGATGCGCACGAAGTTGCCAATGAGCTCCCCTGCCTTGTAGACCAGCAGGGCTGGCAGGGCATTGTTAGTGAAGCGAGTGCTGGCACCAATGAGAGAACTCTTCACTCTGCAGAATTTCACTGTTGGGTACTCAGCAGCCAGGCAGATCATGCAGCCATTCAGGGACTCAGTGCCAGGGATATCGTCTTCATAAATATGGATCATGATCAGTGTGCTCTTATGCTCTTTGTCCACGGTGTCCAGAAATGCTTCCCCACTGGTGATCTCAAACACCTGCTTGAACTGCTGCCCACTGTACAACTGCTGCCTCATCTCCTCCATCCGCTGCTTCCTGTAGCGCTGCAAGAACTCCTCATCATCCTCATCGTTGTGGATCATGTTGTATTCCTGTAAAGTCATCTAAAAAACACAGAGATTCCTGAAAAACATCTGCACCATTATATGGGTCACTTACATAATGAGAACATAAATCAAGAGGATTAATGTGGGTCACTCATCTTTAATAACAGCAAAGTGTAACCCATGAAGGCTCAAGCACCCTGTGTATTACACTCCATTCTGATCTAATTAGAAACCATGTCCAGGGGGAACAGCGATTTCAGCCCTGGGTATTGCAGTTTCCACAAGCTGCACTAATAACACAAGTGGCTGCTCCATGCTCCCACTTTAATCCAGGTTAATGGTGGCCATGTGCTTTCACTGAGCTGGGAGCGCTGATTTGAAAACTGTGCCTGACCTCAGATGAGCTTCTTTCTCACCAGCTTTTCATTTAGCTTTTCAGTTAACATGTGTGGTACCATTGTGCCTGTAGAATTGAAATTACCAGGATTTTATGTATTTTATACCTGTTCACTTGCTTCATTAAACTTATCTACATCACTCAAGACACAGGAGAGCACAGCCAACTTTCATCATCTGAAGGCACAGACATGTCTGTAAATTAGTAACTTCTCCTACTACAACCCAGGGCTAGTTAACAGCCCAGCTAATTAAAACCATTCACTACATCCAATGTCTTCAACTTCTAGAGCTCAGAGCTGAAACACCCGCTTACTAAATACTAAATTAATAAGGGCTCCTAGTTTCAGGCAGGGGAGGCAGCATTCACAGTTTTGCTGTATAACTCTTCATATTAATCCCCTGGAGCTGATTAGATCAACAGATGAGAAATCTGGAAAAAGCTTTTGGACTTCCTTGGAATTGCAGCTAAATCACTTTTTGCTGTCACAGGCAAGCAAAACTGTTAAATACTTAAGAGGCATTTTAATTCCTTTGTGCCACCCTACCTTTCCATTGATTTTTTCCTGAAGCTCTTTCTGCTTCTGCTGCTCAGCCTCGTCATCCAGGTGAGACCTGCAGGTCATGGAGAGCTTCTTGATGAGCCTCTCCATCTCCCTGCGCTGCTCCTGCCGCTGCTCTGTCTCCAGCTGCTTAAACCTCCGCCAGTCATTGATCACTCCCTTGGGACCTGCAATGAGGAGTGGAGCCATTTCGTGTAAAAAAGACAATACAGTGTTACCTATCAGTTACAATCAAGGAATAATTTGTAAATCAGTAAAGCGGTGACCCGGTCATAAATGCTTTTGTAACTATGCAAAATATTGAAATAAGTCATTTGCCATTTGCATGTCCTTGAGTTTCTATCTACTTTTTTAACAAGAAGGCTACAATTTAGTTAACTAGGCTACTCTTGTAATTGTCCCAAAGATTGAAATAGAACCACCAGCCCACAAGAGTTCCGCCATTGTTAGCATGGCTTTCACGAGAACAAAAATAACGATATATTATCATCCAAATGGTACAAATCAGCCTTGTCTCAGCTTTCTATCCAAAACCTGACTGCTTCAGATATGATGCTGAATTTGAATTCTCTCATAGAAGTCAAATATTAAAAAAACCCACGAGTTATTAAAAATAAGGTTAGACAACAGCCAGGAATTGATCACCCTCTGACTCAAATATGCATAAACCCAGAAATTTAATTTCAGAAAAAGAGTTTTAGAAGAACATACAAAATTTCCAATCAACAAGGGATATACAAAAGAAGTACATTGATATGATGATACCTGTGTTGACAGCGCTGCCATCGCTGCTGAGCTCCACCTCGCCCACACTTTCAGGAATGCTGCTCTCCCCTTCTTTATCCTCCTTCTCACTGTCTTCATCCTCACCCTCACTGCTGCTGTAATAATACTGCAGCTTCTCGCCAAGCAGTTTATCATCTGTAGTGGTCATTATGCTCTAAAAATAAGGTAACAAAAGAGAGGATGCACTTCTGATCAAACACGCATCATGATGGTCCTTTATTTCCTCAGGGCAGTTTTTAACCCCGGGAGAACACAGCCCTCAGTCACCTGGGTTAATTCTTAAGCCACAATTTAAAACTCAATTTAAAACCTCAGAGCCTCACTGGACAGCCCCACCAGGCCGATTCCCAGCTACTGAGTATTATTTGGATTATTTAACAACAATTTGTTTGAGCTGAAAAACTATCAATGTAATTAAGCAAATTAAAGCGTTCTGACCTGTATTCCTTTCCAGTCTTTCAGAGACAAGCTTCTACCAAGACCTGGAAGAAGAAATTTTAATCAGATCAGTTGCTGTGGGCTCACGCTCGATGGTGCAGGGTCTCCCAGCCAGCCCAGGCCGTGTTTGTGACACAGCCCGGCTCCCGGTTCTCCTGCCCACAGACACAGCCCGGCTCCCGGTTCTCCTGCCCACAGACACAGCCCGGCTCCCGGTTCTCCTGCCCACAGACACAGTCCGGCTCCCGGTTCTCCTGCCCACAGACACAGCCCGGCTCCCGGTTCTCCTGCCCACGGACACAGCTCCCAGTTTTCCTTCCGGACGCCGCAGGCTCCGCGGGAGCTAACCCCAGATTCAGCCGATTACAGCGCCAGATGGCCCGGGATTACCGGGACCGCCCCGTAGCGGGGCCGGGCCTGGGGCGGGACCTGGGGTTGGGTGGGGCCGGTGATCCCCGCGGGCCCCGAGCGAACCGGCTCGGCTCCCCGCGCCCGTCCCGGCCGAGCCCCCGCCCCGCGCCCTCCCGGGTCCCTCGGGCCGCGCCCCGCCCGCGATTCTGCGGAGCCCGGGAGCACCGGCCCGAGCGGAGAGAAGCGGCCCCACCGCCCCGGCCCGGCCCCGCTGCCGCCGCCGCCTCACCGCTCCCGCCGCCTTCCGGGGCCGCTGCGCGGGGCACGGCGGGAAGGAGGCGGCCGGGGGAGGAGCCGGGCCCCGCCCCGCTGCCCCCGCCCCGCGACGGGAACGGCACCGACACAGCGGGACCGCACCCCCAGGGAACGGCTCTGACACCGGCACGGCGGGACCGCACCCCCAGGGAACGGCTCTGACACCGACACAGCGGGACCGCACCCCCAGGGAACGGCCCCGGCACCGGCCGCGCCCCCGGCCCCGCTCCCCCCAGCCCGGAGTGGCTCCGTTCCCTCCGCTCCCCCCGGAGCTCCCCCAGCCCCCGCTGACGACAAACAGCCCGTTAAGGTGGACAAATAATTTTTATTCGTGCATGCAAATACATGTCAATACTGCAAACTTCTTCCATCGAGTCTCTCAAACACCGAACCGGGATGCTCTATCCGTGCCCAGCCAAAGCTACAACCTCTGCACGTCAGTGCTACAGCGACACACGGGCCCCGCCGGGACCCCCCTACTCTAACACGAAGGGAAACATTACCATTGGGAATCAAAACCGAAATAAACGGAATAGAATTTACTCCCCCATATATCCCCATTTCATTTTACAGATTTTTTTTTTCTTTAAATTATAGTTTTAAATAGAAGCTGAGAATGCGCCATAAAAATGAGCATTAAATCCATCGTAGCGATGGTGCCTGCTTTATACATGATGGGTGTACACCATCTTTTATTTCATTTACATTTCAATCGAACAATAGATTTGCAAAGAAAATGTCTAATACAGACGTAAAAATATTCACACTAGAGCTTCACAATCGGTTGTACAATTGACAAACAGGCCTCTTTTCCCAAACTTTCCAGCTAAGCAAATTTATAAAATGTAATCAATGCAACAAGAAAAAAAAATTTTCTTTAAAACTTCCAGGGAAAAGAATACGCAGTAAACAGTATCAATGCGACAGCAGATGCTGCAAGCTAACCACAATACTTCGGAGTGGCTGTACAGTGGGTATGTGCAGTACAAATCAAAGCCACGTGTGTTGTATCACAACTACTGTATAATGTACTTGTTTGCCCAGCTAAGAAAACGCATGCATTCCCATGCCTTGGGTAACGGAGATCTACTCTGGAGAAATCCATGGGCTATGTGCAAATGACCTTGGCTTTTGGCAGTAAGAAACGCAGCCAGGCTCTGCTTTATTTCAGCTTTTACAGCAGAATCTTGAGTGATTAAAAGCTTCCACAAGCATCCTTAAATAAATGGGGTGTGGAATTATGTTTGGGCATTGGGCACTTAGATTATTCAGATTTGTTTCATTTCATCAGTGACAGTTTTGGGGTTTTTTCCTACCCTTGTCCTGCTCCCTTGCCAGCAAAGAGATGCAGGGGGATGACTACTGCCAAAGTCAGCTGTTCATTTATACTGGGAAATTGGGTCATTTAAAAAAGCACATTTATTGTGTTCTGCTTGCAGAAGAGGTCCCTCAATGAGAGGGAACTTCCTAACAAAGGGATTAAACTACAACATAAAAATGGACTTTTACATCCTATAGATCATCTGATCACTTCTCATTTTGTTACACTCTCAAATTCAACACCTTCCTTTAATATCAGTCTAATAATGAAAAGTCTGTTCACAAATATGATCAAGGAGCTGCTGGCATACAGTGTTTATGTACAGCAACAGGTACAACTTGACAACTTGTGCTTAAAAAAAGCAAACAAAACCAATGTTTGGAACTATTCTGAGTTTAGATTGAGTTATTTTAAGCGTTCTTTCCTCAGCTGTTTCTGACCACTGTGCATTATTTTGTACCTCATCCAGCCTAGTACACTATTATACAAGAACAGCATTCAGCTCTTGAGTACAGGAGAAATTAAAATTTCAATTGAGTTATCAAAGCACTAAAACCTTCCAAATTAGACTTCTACAAAGAGCTTAATTAAGAGGTTATTTAACATAATCAGCTGTGTGCAACTGTTTTCTTTTTCCTAAATCAAATGCCAAACTTTAGTGTCCCTGTACTAGACTACCAAGAACCAACGCCAGTTTGCTTTGCAAAGAGTCTAACCTTGCCTTTGAAGGGTCTAGTATACATTCTACAATGCAAAATCTGCATAAACACTAAGATTCATTTCTTGTCACCTGTTTACAGGAACAAAATATCAGTAGCAGGGCAATCACTCTGCTCTAAGTATATGTTAAGAATGTACAGATAGTTACTTTCTCACACAAGCATTCTCCCAGCACAAGCATTAGTCTCTTTTAAGACCTATGTGGGAAATGAGGCAAACCAAGGAATGAATCCAGGTAGTGAGGCAACACAATTAACTTAGATACTAATAATTCCTGTCTCTCTTGCATGTGAAATCCCTGCTGTACCCCTAATGGGGAAAAAAAAAAATAACCAAACCAAACCAACCCAAAATGCTTGTCCAAGCAAAGCAAAAGAGCCAATCTCTTTCCCCGATCTGCTCCGGGCCTTCTTTTCTGACAGCACAGTAAATTAGGCCAAAACCTAAATGGGCATCACTGCTATTGACACACAAAGGTAAGTCACTCTCTCAGTGTCAGAAAATAAGCCCTTCCATAGCCCAAAGGCACCTGATTTACAATTAACAAATGAATACATACTTGTTTGTAAAGGGTCACGGGCTGAAATTTCAACAAAGAAGGAAGCCAGAGCCAGGTGCTCCCACCTGGAGCTTCTTCTCCCTGTCAGGGCACTGGAGGGCATCAGTTTGGTGGCAAAAACCACACAGTCAGTGTTAAAACCCTAAGACAAAGCCGACATGCTGTTAAACCCTCAAATAATTCTTTTGCCTGTCATTGTAGGTTAAAAATTCAACTAGAAAACTCTAGCCTCGGTTGAGAGCCAACTTTCCACATGAAGTGTATGGTCATCCTACAGAACTGCTCTATCATGGGACCTCCTGCTGCAGACAAGAGTCTAGAGATACACTTGTTCTTAAATATGCCAAGACCTTGGCAGGAATATGTCAGGCTTATTTCACTGGACAAACAGGCAAATGTGTGTAAGCAGCTTATCCCAACCCCCTCCAGCAGAGCACAACCAAGTTTTTAAAATTGCCATTTTAAAATTAAAAAGTTAAGGTAAATACACAATCAATTTATGTAGTATATATTCACCCTCAGATCATGCTGAAGATGTTCTGTGGAGTTCTGGTGCACAGAGGGCTCTTTCCCTGAGGGCAAATAAGGACTTCTCAAACCTTTATATTTTCTCTATTTTTGTAACAAAATAGCAATTTAAAATTTAAAAATCTTTTAAAAAAATTACATCACCTTCAACATGGAAGATCTCACTGTTTAAATATCCATGAAAGAGACATACTTGTTTGCATATCTGTTTTGGAATTACATTGTACAGCAAATAATAGTATCTCAGAAGCATTTCAAAAGTAATATAAATTCATATTTACAGAATGGTCTTGGTATAAAATATACAACAATCATATTTATGTCTAACATTCTAAGTTAAAGTTAACATCAATAGGAAATAAGTTAAGGTGACAAAGGTGGTCTGGTTCTTGGATCCATTCACTTCACGTAGCGAGTGAAAGAAGCGTCAGTCTAACCCTAGAGTGAGGTGGCACTGGCTGGAGAAGGTACAGCAACAGCCAAAGGAAACTAAGAAAAGACTACTTGACTGTTCTTCTACATACATTCCTTGACATTGGAGTATTAAATAGATGTGTAAGATCTTCCATACTGACACCAGAATATCAAAACTAACCCTTGGATTTGCAGGTATATTTACAACATAATTATTTCATGGACAGGTTCGTTAGGAGAGATATCAAACACCAATATTTACTTAGTCTAATCAGTAACCCTCAGGGAAATGCCAACCCCCACCCCCCAGAAGCGTGCACAAAACAGTTATCAAAATCTTACCCGACCACATAGCTGTGATTTTGTAAAATAACAACTCAGACGACCAGTAACATGATCCTCTTTAAGCATTTTGCTAGCAGGAAAAGCCCTTACATGCAGTACACCTGGTGAAAGATCAGCTTGGCTTAAAATATTCCAGTACAATTTTCAGAGTAAACAACTTCACAGAAGTTAATAAAAACATAAAAAAATGTAAAACTTGTCACAAAGAAAAGTAAGAGGACAAACAAGAAGATAGTAATCATCAGGAAGGAGAGTCCTGCTTTCTTAAAAGAAAAAAAAGTGGATTTTTAAGCTTTTCAAAAAAAATATGCCCAGGGCTCTAGTTCATGTGTATTTATGAAAACCAATTTTCAGTTGACATGTCTAACATGATTCTCAGTCACCTCTTAACAGGGCATAAATTCATACAGTTTTCAGCACTCTGAAGGTCAGATAATGCTATCTCATTGTATTTTCAAGGTCTTTGAAAATAAGTTGCCACTGAATAAACAAAAATTAAACCTGAATACAAGATTATGATTAACAACATTTAACAAAGGTAATTACAACCACCTTAAATTCCCAATATTTAGTTTAAATTAAAACAAAACAGTACAAAAAACAGCAATACCATCTTGTTAGTCAGTGCAAACACTAGATACAGGGTTTTCAAAGGAAAGCCAAGAGCACCTGATACTTTTTGCCAAGTCATCTGGATCCTATAATCTCCAAGTTGAGAACTATTAACGAAAAAAAGAAAAATAAGAAAAAATCCCAAAATTGCTGTTACATTAGTGCATAACCTCTCAAAATTGTTGAAAATTGTTTCATGTGTAGCTTGGGGAAGCCAATACCTAGTACATTAGCTGGAGGACTTAGGCACTTGATTTACTTCTGAAAACTTTACTTGGACAAGTAGCCTGTGTACGTGTATCTGCAGTACTAAAGCATAAACTGGGGGAATGGAAACCAAAAGCTGCAGCAAAGCACTGCCCCACAGACCTGCAAATAACACAGCAGTGCAAAGCTAATGGTGTGTTAACCCTGTAAAAGCCTCAAGTCCAAATCTCCACCTCTCAGTCTTCCAACAGGAAACAAGACTCCATGCAAAGTTCCACAACTAAAGAAAAAGCAGCTGCAACAAGACAAAAGTTCTCTTGTGAAACAAAATAGAGACAAATAAGTTAGTCTTCCTTTCACTAGATGTATCATCGTAGGATCCTGCTAGTTTAAATAACTGAGTTGTTAGTTTTCTACAGAAGCCATTTTCAACAAGAATGGCTCAGATACCGCACCGGATTGCTACAAACTCATAAAAAGCTGCTTTAAGCTTAAGTAAAACAATGTCCAAATTCCATTCATTTGTGGAAAGTGAACGCCTTACCCTACTAAAGTAAGTTTTTTTTTTCTTCAGAATGCTAATGCGAGAGGGGCTTGAAGTATCAAAGAGTCCACAGGAAATGCATGACCCCAATATTATTTTTTTTAAAAAAAATATACATTATATAATATATATTATATATATAAAAAGCTAGTGTAAATGCTTCCATGGTGTGGTCACAAGCTGGAAAGATGAATGCCTTTCAGCTGTTAACCATCCTGCCATTTGCAACAGGCTTTAAAAAGTCATTTTTATCCTCAGACATAATGTGAGCAGTTTTCAAAATGAGGCTGCCAACACTGACTGATGTGCTGATGGGCAGGCAGCTTGCATTGCTAACAGATGTTGTGATCGGCTGACTGAAGCAAGAAGTTACGGGCAGGATTGTTTTCTGCTCCTCCCTGAGGAGAAAAATAAGTTACACAAATATTAAACAAGGACATGCACAAGTATCCGGAACTGAATTGTGTGCATTAAATAAATACTGACAAACTCATTTTTAGCAACAGGCTAAACATCTTCCTCTGGAATGGTACGCTCGAGATGTTAAAGTAGTCTGCCCCATTTTCAAAGGCTGCTTTACTCATTAAAGACTACAGAACATAGAAACCTAAAATAGTGTATTTCAAAATCTACCTCTCCATGGAGATTTGTGCAAACAGTCCGCCATTTAACCTTTTGAAGTTTTTCTTAATTTCTGTTAACTATAAAAATATTCTGCATTTTTTGCTTACTGACTGTGAAAGGTATTTTGAACAGCTGTGACACGTTTCAGTGTGTACGATTACAACGATGCATACGAACAATGGTACCAGCCTGGGACATTCAGCTTTGTGGCCTAATTCTATTTCTTAACAGGTTCTTCTCACTCCACCATGTACAAACAATGCAGATGTCTAATCCAAGTCTGAGCAGGTACGTAGTTCATCCTTACACAACCATGCTTCCACTATTCTGATGCTTCTGTTTGTCTAACACTGGCAGACACTGCTGTTTTGTCTAACACTCACAGAATCACAAGGTCTTCACCTAAACTTTGTCTCTTCTGTTCCATAGATTCTTTCTGGTGCTGCTTTAGCAGATGCCCATTCTCTACAGTTGTTCCATTGAGCAGCTGATCCTCTTGGGAGCTAATCCCTAGCTGTATGTCCAGAATCTCCTACAAGAGAGAAGGAGAAATGCCCATCAACTCTGTCCCTACCAGCTTTACATTTTCCTATTAAGTTCCATTACATTACGCTAATGGAAACAGGAGTCTGGTCCTAAAACTCCTTCATTTTATGTCCTGCTATTAGAATGTCTACCACATTTCACTAAAGGAAAAGCCAGTTGTTCAAAGATGGATGTGAATGACAGAAGCAGCATCAACTGTGAGCTGTTTTTAACTTCACTAGTATTAACTGCCAGGTATATGAGTGAGAAGTACAAGACCCCAAGTGCTAACTAAGGGAAATTGAATGTCATTACGAAACCAAAAGGCTTTGCTATCAACATACTAATCTATAAAGCCTAATGAAAAGACCCAGTGACCTCTTAGGCACATAGATTTTTGTACTCACTTCTATCTGTTCCCCTTGCCCATCAGGTTCGTCTGTATCGAGGGCTGACAGCTCCAATTCAATGTCTCGGTCTGGCTTTGTGTCTGCACAGTCTTCAGGATAATCAGTCTAAAAAAGAATGAATGTGTTCTCTAAATATCAAGTTGGCTTTTCACTGGCTTCACACAACACTGGAGAATTAAAGTGAAAACAGAGGATGCATTTCTAGCACACAACATTTCTACAGTACAAGAGAGCTAGTCAGACAAAAATGAACTTCAGGCATGGACAATATAGGATACAAGGCTAAATCAAATCAAATAAAGTACTGAAACAGATAAAATGAATACTAAAGAAATTTAAGTCCATTGACAAAATGTTTAGATTTATAACATGTACAAATAGACAAAAAATAATGATTGCATGAAAATGATTGTCACATTCTTCCCACTATGTAAAGGGATGTTTGGAGCAGCAGCATAGCAGGTGCACCTGCCTAATCTCAGGGAAACTGAGTGCAACAACAGTGACTTAGCTTGCAAACAATGTGCTATAAATATTTGGGAGTGTTAAAACCAAGTTTCAACTCTTAGTTAAAATTCATGCAGTTCTATATAAATATAGAAACACCCTCCAAGATTTGTTTCATCCCAATCACCCCTTTCTTTACCTCACCATTCCTCAAATCAATTTCCTTGCTTAAAAGGTTTAAGGTAAGACGACTGCCTTCATCTAGAGAATTCCACTTCTGCTGCATGGCAAGTGCATTTGCCTCTCTCTGAAGGAGTAAAGAGTTGCTTTTGGCCTATGGAAACAAACAGCTCAGTTACCAAACACTACACCCAAACTATGTGCAGTGACAGTGACACTAAGAAAATTTATTTAAAACACTTTACTTAACAATTTCTTTTAAATTAAAAAACCCTCATGGTATATAGTAACCGGTCTTACCTGCTGTAATTCAATACTCAGTAGATCTCCAGTGCTGGAATGCTTTCTGTGACCAGAGAGATCTGTAACTATGAACCTGTCCCTTTAAAAGAAAGAAGGCAAAACTAGGAATTAAAAGAAGTTCTCTAAATCAAACACCCCATAACTTCATTACTCTATCAATGTTAGATTTTTGGACAGAAACTAGATGTGATTTAGATAATGTGTTCTTCATCTTCACTGTGGCTCATAATACTTCAAGGCATTGTATGAAGAAAATATCCTTATTTTACACAGCTAAGATGTGGCAAGAAAACCTGAAACTACTCAAGATTTTGACATGACAACCTGGCAGTACCTGACGCCAGTTCTTTGACAGATCTCTCAAGGGACACACTGCTAGTAATTGTGCACTATTAACTGCATTAAGTATTAAAAACTACACAAGCTTTAACCTACTTTTTTCCAAAGCTTTATGCTGGATAGGTAAAAAAGTCTTTTACTTTAAAATTAAGAATGTCTATTAATAGACATTCCAGATTCCCCACACACACAGAGGGCTCTGAAGAACTGCAAGCTAGAGGAAAAGCTGTGAACAGAGCTCGGGAAGGAGCCCGTACCGTTCTGCATAACGTGCTGAGGAGGCAGAATCCGAGCCATAGGCACTCCATCTCGAGTCTACAGCATTGACATAAGGGACATAATCTGCAAAAGAATTAAGACAGCATTCACTATCTTCTCTGCTCTTCAGTGGGACATACACGTTCTTTAGCTCTTTGCATTTCATAGCTGCAGCAAGCACAGAGAGGATGAAATGCTCATGGTGTGCATAAATGATGAATTCTTGTCACACAAAGCCTGAAGCTGTACCTGACACACTGATGGGTTTTGTAGCACTTCCTTGGGAAGCAGTGGCCTGGATTGGATCTGTTGTGTGATAGCCTGTGCGGGATGACCTGGAGATTGCACCCCACTTGGAGATGATGGGTCCATCGCTGAACGGGATTATAGGATCTTCCTCCTTTGCCCTTCTCTGTGTTTCAAATAAATGCACTCTCCTTTTAACGTCCCCACTGTCCAAATCCTACATATTCAGGAGACAGGAGATACATGGACTCATTTGAGGTTATGCACATTCTTTAGCTGGCCAGTAACTTCTCATTATAGTTGCCTATTTACAAAACTGGGAAAGAATATTCCAAACAACTTCAAATGAGCAGAACTACTTTAAAATACTACTATTGGAAGCTATGACTTTTTTTTTTTTTAAAGGCTGGTTTAACCAAAGAGAAGACACTTCAGCATGTAAGGATCATCACACTAATGAGAGAACATGCAGAAAACCCCTACCATTAACACGGCATTGGAATTGGCAATCACATCCTTGGGCTCTGAGTCGATAGCATTTATACAAGAGCCAATAGTGCCACAAGACCACGGTGAATAGTGAGAGAGATGGTCTTCCTCAAATTTAGTTCCACTCAAATCACTGACACTCTCTGAGAACTACAGAAAAGGGAATAAATAAGCAGTGAATAATAAAAACAGGGAATTCAGTTTTAAAATGAGAAGATAATTGAATTAAATAGCAGTAAATGTATCTCAAAAGTCAATCAAGGAGTTCCAGCCATATTCAAGACTTGACTTAGGGACAACATAAGCTGTTTTGTCAAATTTTAAAACAGTGCCCCTGGCAGCTGTCAGAGGGCAAACCCTGCCATACAAATAACTGCCTGCCCCACCAAATGAGAGACTGGAATCTGTGTTAGTGTCAGGTTTCTTTAGGCAAATATCTACAGTAACTTAACTGAGAGGAAGCCGTGCATTTTCCTTTAATGTATTAGCCAGTGCTAATGCGAGTTCCCCTTCTTACTTATCACAGAAGTACACAATGTCCTACCAGTGCTTTTTGCCACTTTTAAGGGAATGCATTCTTTGGGACTTGATAAGGACTTAAAGTTTGATTCAGGTTAGTCACCAAGTCAAGCCATTTGGACTATCAAAGGCAATGTACTTTTTAATGGAAAACACAACTGCTGTTCCCTACACAAAAACATGGAAGTTCACAGAGTTCAATAAAATCACATTTCATTTAGTGAAGCTGAATTGAATCACTTCACTTCTTGACCCTTTTTCTGCAGTCATGTTACACATCACCTTAATACCAAATTGAATTGCATCATTATTAGATATCACTTTCCTTTTGCTAGACAATTAATTTTATGAACAATAAATGGCAGAAAATATTTCCTAGAAATATTAAATGGCATCTTACAGAAACAGGAAGGGAAAATAAAGAGGTTCTTTGGCTTCCCACCTCTGTGCTGAAATCTACACTGAAGAGAGGAGAAGGTGGTGTTGGAGATGGTGTTGCCATAGGAAGGGTTGACGACACCAGAGGAGTTTTCTGTGTGTGGTACTGTGCCCATTGCTCTGGTTTCCGTCTCAGCTGCTCATCATAACCAGTCTTCAAATGGCCACAAGGCTCCTAGAAAGAAAAAATACAGGACTGGATATCCCATCATACTCTAACCAGAAGGCAAATACTTGCATGGGACACACTTGGGTCCCCAAATTTCCTTGGGTCTGTGACCCTCCACTGATATTACTTGAAGAATTTCACAACAATTTGTAGGTCCATGTATGGCTACTCAAATCTTAGATACGCAATTAATTCAAGCAACGTGCATGGGCATTAAAGAGGCAAAGGGGCTCTGGTCCTGATGCAGATGACAGTGGTCTGTTTTGCAAGCCCATTTTAAGGTTAAAAACAAAATAAACTTTGTCCAAGTCACACGTCTCGATCACTGTAATAAACAGGTCTATGCTAATTATTTACCAACTTTCCAGCAATGACCTTCAGAACCAAGTCTGCACAGAGCCTTCCCCTCCTGGCTCTCACTTACCCTGGGTAAAGGCACAGTCCTCTGCTCGCTGGGAGGCTGACAAGCCACAGAGTAGTACCCATCCAGAGAGTTGTACCTCTCCCTCAGCGATGTCTGATAGACAGATGAGTGCATCACATCCATGGGAGGTAAGGAATTGCTCCTGATGATGTCATCTCGGGGGTACATCTGCGGGCGCCAGATGCGCCGGCTGTCGTAGACCGGAGCGTACATTCCAGAGGGGACGGGAGGGACCGGCCCGTAGGGCTGCGGAGGAGGAGGCTGGTAGGGGGAGTTCAGCCGGTCTCGAGGGGGAAATGTGCTGTAATGATCGGCATATGGCACGGAAGCAGGTGGGAGGGAGGATTCTGGAACGTTATTGGACCTCACAAAGCGAGGAACACAGGGAGCCACACCAGCTGGTACTGTTGGAGGTGCTGGATAATACCCTTAAAAATTGGAAAAAGGCATGTTTAATGCAACCACAAATGACCCATAAATTTTACACCTTCTAAAACTGTAAATAGCATTAGTAAGTACCTTTAGAGAATGAGGAGTCACACTTTACAAACCTCTTACTGACCCTACCATGTTTCTGTTAAATATCATTTCGTGTATGACAACCACATTTGCAGATGCAGCTGGCCCTTCACCAACTGGACCCAGTTTGGAAAATATTGCTCCTATGTACTGTGGTGTAACTAAGTAACTGAAAACACAGAATCTTCAGCAACTCTTTATATAGGAAGTTAAAATAGTTCTCTCTAAAATAAAAATCTATATTACTAAAAAATAAAACGTCTATTAATAACCATTTCACACTTGATTTATTGCTCTTTCTTTGGAGAGGATTGCCTGAACATCTCTACCTTTTGAGAGCTTGTGAATGACTCAGTGCTAAAAATCACAACTGTTTGCCTGAATATAAACATGCACAGTGCAACCTAAAAAGATAACTGGAACCTTTCAAAAACATTCCAGCAAGCACAATGACGTGTACGCCTCCCAGCAGAAGTGTGCTATGCCTCTGAATCCTGCCCAGGGATCCCCTCATGGATGGGCCATGGCAAGAGCAAGACTAAATAAAAACAATTAAATGCTAACAAAGGAAAAAGTAGATGAAAGACCTTGAGGTTCAAGTTCTTCTGGAGGCTGAAGTATAAGCTGTATAACATAGCTGTGAGCAAACTGCAAGCCCTCACATACCCAGCAATTAACAAGATTAGTATTCTATTAAGAGAACATTCAGTTGATATTTAATAAAAATGAAATAAAATAGTCATTGACGAAACAGACATAACATTTATTTCTCATAAAAGATATTTTTCCAGAGAAAAGTTCAGAGCTATTTCTTAATCAGTGCAGATCTCACTCACCTGTCTGTGGGTACTGTGGAACTTCATATGACAGCTGAGTCCTGGGGTCTTGGAAATATTGAACATTATCAGAATGTGGAGGGTAGACAGGTACTCTGGGAACAAATGGGCTGGATTTTGGAGGCACAGAATTAACATCTGTTCCAATATTAGGAGGACCAGCTGAGGTAGCTGCTGCCTGGCTTACAGGAGTCTTGGGTGGAGAACCGATTTTACTGAAAAGGATTACCAAGAAACCATTAAACACATATCTTCACTTATTTCAGTCAGTCACCTCTTTGTGTACACTCCCATGTAACATGGAAATTTGGGCCTTGACATTTCCTCTGGAATTTTGTTTTTCATAACCTGAACTGATGCTACGTTTTAGACTTTCTCCTAGGAGAACTTAAAAGTGGACATAAATGTTTTGATACCCTTTGTAAGTGTATTCTGGTAAAGACAAAGATTTTGAAAAGCTGTTTAGAGACTCAGTGCTTCCTGCACAATTATCTGAAAAGTTTTAAGTGAAAATCCCAGAACTAGAAGGTTTCAAGGAAGTGCACACTCTGTGCACTTCTTGGTTTTAGGAAATGTCAATTCTGTATATAATTTATTGCATGTAGTAACATACTTCTATGTAATAACCCAATGGTATGCAATATGTATATAATTTATTTGTATGCCGTAACTTTTTATTGTTATGTAATAACCTAATTAAGACAATTAGGCCTGGTAATTAAGATACCAGGCTGAGAACAATTGAGGTAAGAGATTAAAGGAGAGATTTACCATTTTGTCTATACTGCACATGAGTATTGAAGAGCTAAAACAATGCACTGCCATGCAAGACTTTACAGAGCTCTGCAGCCACTGAACACCAGAAATTACTGCAAGCCAGGACCACACTTCAGTATCTGTTGGCCACCCACAAACCCCATTTATCATTTTAGATAATCTAAAAGCAGAATGTTCTGTTGAATTGCCTTGATGTGAAAAAGTCACCTACTTTTCAGGAAGTGATTCTGTGGGGGACCCAGAAGCGTTCTGGCCATTGGCTCCAGCCTTCCCTCCCTTCTTGGTGTTGTCCAGAGCTCTCAGGGAGGTGTCTGCACAGCGGGGGATCAGCTGGGGAACCCCAGTTTCTAGGTTAGCTATTCCATTAGTACTTGGCACCATCTTGCCCGTTGCCTCAGGGCTTCCTATGACAGAGATCACGTTTCCCGTGGTGGTTGAGACGGTGCTGTTTACGCCAACTTTGTTCAGAAGGGGGAATGTTCTCACTGTTGCGCTGATTTTTTTGTTCCTCAAGCGGTATCTACAAACAGACATGTGCAAACACACGAAAGACAAGATGGTATAGAAAGTGTTTATTGTGAAGTTTAATGGATTTGCAAAACTAGCAAAAAGAAGGGATTGACACGGAACACGACATCAAAAATTACAAACTTATTTTCAACAACTGGAACCCAAAATCATCTCTCCTCTTATATAATGCATTCTGCAGTTCTTTGAAAATGCATTTGGGTGAAAACAACTTCAAGAATGCAGAGCTGCATATTGTTCAATAATGCAGTTCACTCCTTAAATAATTAAAACGTAATTAACATTCTCTCTTGTATGTAATATAACCAATCCTTGAAAGACACTGAGCTTGCACTCAACTGCAGGAAAGGAAATTTTACCTCATATGGGGTAAAATAAAAAATAAAACTGCAATTAGTCTGTAGACATTGCTTTGCTGTATCTTCAATTTCATATAAAGAATTGTCATGTCAGGAGTCCCTCCAAATGAATAAACATATGGAAGAGAATGTTTTCAAAAATCTCTGTAGATTGCTTGGATTTAAGTTAAAAGGAGGAAAAAAAAGGAGAAACTCTCCCACACTCACTTTTCAAGCTCTTCCTGAGAATGAGCAAATGTACAGTTTGTTCCTCTTGGACACCCCCCTTGCTGTCGAAGGTCTCGGCACATGCTTGTTTTGTATTTGCTATTTGGTTGTGGCTTAAAAAAGAACAACAAACAAAAACCACAAGACATTCCTCTTACCATCTATCAGACATTCACATAAAAACAGGCTTAAAATACAGAAAATATACCTATGGCATGTTTTTACATTTTGCATTTTTAATCAGAAAAACAAGGACACTCCTTGTCGAGAGGCTAAGTTGTCCTTGCATGGATTTCTCTATGGCCAGCTCTGCTGCATTCCATATTCACAAATGTTAGGTTTTCAAAATCTGAATGCAGTAAATAACAGTATCATCAATTATCCCACAAGAAAGGCCATAAATATTTCATATCAACAGTAATTCTTTAAAGTTGCATCTCCCAGTAAATGGGAGAAGAAGCTGAAGACATGATGCAATGATCAAGTCTGGTTACCTGTGGAGTTTCATGGCCTTTTCTACTGTAATTCTGAATGAAATCCACCAGCCCATGGACCACAGTCTTCACAGCCACCATGGCATTTTCCAGCTGCTCCCATGTTGGAGATGCTGCATCTAAAATGATGAAAAGCAGGGTTGTCACTCTGTCAGTAATTCCAGTATCATAAATAAGAGGCACACCTTGTATCACTTTACAACATCCAGTACTGGGACCGAGCTCAGAGAGCCCTGAAGAATAGTTTATTATGTTCATTATTGGGAATTTCAAACCCAGGAATGGAGGTTATCATCTTAATTTACTTTGCTAGCTATGAAGAATATCAAGAAAAGTTTAAAAAGTTTGATTTGCATACCTGGATTTGGATCTATGTTTGCCAGGAGCTCTAAATGAGGCCTCAGCCTGTTTAAGTTTGCAGGATCCCCCGTGCGCTGCAAGACAATTGTCAATTCTTGTACACTCTTGGCAAAAGATTCTGGAGATTGGAGCTGAAAATAAAGGGAGCATTAGTGTGCTGCATCTTACAACTGTCAATTGCTGATATTAAAAAGATATTAATGACATTGGTTCCTAAATGCAAATATAAAGTGTCTTCAGATGGCATATAGAGAGGATCAGTGGAGAGAAATTTTATTTCTCAACTCAGAATCTGCCCTATGAAGCTTCATCATAAGACACCAAAAAGTTAATTAAAGTACTTCATATGATGAATATGCTACATCAGGGGAGAAAATTTCAATCTAATTTTAATTAATATTTGATAGGACTACGAACAAAAAGTTAATTCATAGAGTTCTTTGATTTTTCTTGTAACATTTAATAGTGAAAACTAATGTTACAAAGATACTAAAATCATTCCTTTGACAAACCTTGTCAATAATGGATTGCATGTGTGATTTATGTGCCAGGTCTCCATAAAGAAGGGAAGACCACTGTTCTGGTGATATTCTGAGTCCTGCTTCCATGGCAATGTGAACAATCTGGGCATCGTGCTCTCTCCGCAAAGCCTCGTAGCTCCGGAACTCTTCTTTCAGTTGCATCAAAGAAGAATCTTCATCCCTTTTAGTGACCTAATAAACAGTAACAGTTAAACATTCCTTCTTCAACCAAAAATCTCCATATTCATCATAAAAACAGCTGCACAGTACAAACCACAATAGGGGTGTTTTACCTTAAAGCATGATGCTCTATACAGTAGCTGCACAACATGACCAATGCTTGTTTTAGAGGCCTGAGGAAATCTTGGTTCCAGCCTTTGCACAACAAAAAGTACCAGAACTTTTCTTGAGAGTGCAGAGCCATCTTCCAGTGCCAGTAATACAAGTTTCAGTGCCTCCTCTTGCATAGCTTTAACACACAAAAATTAAAGTTAAATATATTCCAGAAAACAGCAAGGCTGCTGTATTTGAACAGGTAAGCAGGAACATCTAAATCATCTTGAATGTAATTCCTTATTGCTTTTTGTTTTACTTAAAAAAAAACTTTTAAAGAAAGCTGCTAGTTTAGAAGAAATATTTAGAACCACTCTAAGCACAGCAAGCTTAGAACTAAGACTAACTTCCAGTAATAAATGCATCAGTAGTGCAGTTTTTATACTTTTCTCCACTGGGCAGTCTTGTAGCCATTGTTCTTTTGGACACCTCTTCAATGCCATGAAACTATAAAATAAATATGGGAACAGTACTGGAATGCTATCAACAGTTACAGGAGTCAAGAGAGGACAACTTCTACTTTAAAGAGAATTTTCTTGCTTCTGTGCTTGTTTTGGCTGCATTCTTATCAATTAATTTGTCTTCTATCAGAGATATAAATCTTTATAAATTTCAAAAGTATGCTGCAGCTGAGGTTAGGCTGATTGCATTGACAGCTATTCAATCCCAATAACAGGCAGCAGCACAGCCAGCCTGCTACACTCCATTACAAACTGCACAGCATGTGCTTATTGATTCCTCTTCGTCAGGATTTTTTAAATACTTCCTCTCAATTTCAAAGAACATTTAATGGACCAGCAAGGGAAACAACCAAAAACTTTATGTCAGAAGATTTTACTATTAATTTGGCGTTTTTTCCCCTTCTTTCTTTCTGGCAGATCATCTTCAACTGAACAGAAGACATTTCAAAACATTTTTGTAAAGAAAAGGTACAGCTAAAAATATTCTGTTGCAGATGTACAGGACCCTTACCTGGTCCTAGAAACTGGCACCCTCGTGCCCTGACAGCAGCCCAAAGATTGGCAGAAAGCTGCTGAGGATTTTGGTGCTGCAGGATGAGTTCTGTGACAGTTCTCTCTCCCAGCGACCGAGCTGCCCTCATGGCTCTGACCCGACCCTCCTCCTCCACCAGCTGACAATTCACCAGTGTCACAAGCTTCCTCTGCATGGGACGGCTCAGTGCACTCTGATTCAAGCTTGCAACACCTTCAGAGAAAGGGAGAAAAGGCAGAGCAGTGCTTCTCATCAAATTCTTCTGAGTGAAACAAAAAAATTGTCTAACACTGTATGTCTTTCTCTAGGACTTGGATACCAGTCACAGGTACCTTCCCTTCTCTTAGGCAACTCTGTGTAATTCTTTATCAAAAAGAACTTTAATTAAAATCTTAAACTGACATCAAAGCCATCCTTTGGGGAAAGTTCAGTTTCAGTAGAAAGTTAGCCCCAAGGCAGTATTATTAAACAGAGTATTTTGTAAACTTAAAAATAAGAAAACCACAAACAAGTGTCACAAGTGTGAATAAGCTTTTAAAGACACAAGGCAATTTTATTAGAAAAATGAGAGTATTATCTCACTGACATTTACAATCAGTGCTGAAAACACAACACTGTTAAAAGCAAGCTACATCAAAATTCCACTGTTCAGCAGAGACTCACCTTTTCCTCCACTTAATGGCTTTAAGTAGAGTGCCAAATCCTCAACACATTTCTTTGCTACTTCATAATGTTTGTTCTCTCCTACATTACTCAACTTTACTGTCTGATGATCAGGTACCTAAAAAAATGCAAAGGGGAGGAAGGGGGAGCAGAATTACATACACCTGGCTGACCTCCCCAGTGGTACCCACATCACCATTAATTACATAACACTGCAGATGTGCACTGCTCTGAGAGCAGGGAAACACAGAACCACCCAGGGCATGTACATGCATAAGGAACAACAAAAAGGGCCCAAGATGAAGATCAGCGTGATGAAAGATGGTTTTTGTTATTACTCAACACCTTAAAAACAGAAGTAGGGTAGAAAACAATAACCAATGTCTAAAAGATAAAGAACACGAGATCTGAGAAGGTGATCAGTATATCAGATCAGCATGATTTTTTTTACTACAAAAAAATCTACAGGACAAAATGAACTAGCAAGAATATAATAAAGCAAAGTTTAAAAATGATTTAAGCATCATTTGGGCATGCCAAAATCTTCCAAGAGAAGAAGCAGGAAACTTAACTCAGTGGAAAAAAACTTGAAATAGAGTAACAAGGTCAGATAAGGAAAACAGAGGGAGTGTTAGTCATAATAAATTAATTGTTTGGAATACATTGCAAGAAGTTAGGAGACCATAAAAATAAATGTTGTAAGATCACAACAATGATCTGACACATAAAAAAAAAGAAAGGATCACGTGAACTTGAGAAACAAAAACACTGTGACATAATGTCATTACCAGTAGCTGTGGCAAGGCACGTGATAGGACATTAAAAAGCGAAGTAAATTAAATAACATCATCTTACTGCCTCACCAAGGTGTTAGAGAGAGAGTAACATGAAAAAGCACATGAATCAGCATAAGGGGAACAGACTTATTTAGTCTCCATAAAGTGCAGTACTGATTATATAATCACTGTTTTGCCACTGCTACGAGACAGCGCAGGGAACATTCCTGGCCTGATTAGCCAGTGTCTGCAAACGCAACTGAAAAGCCATCATCAAGCATATTTAAAAAAAAATTATACACACACACTTCTGGAACTTGGTTAAACAGCCACTTCCAAACAAGTGACATTTAGCAATGAGATTCCTCACACGGCTAAGATGAACGAGTGCAGTCTGCAGGTTCACTCATTCTACTGACAACTGGGACAGACAATTGTCTGCTTCCCAATGGAATTTTTCTCCAGTCACAGTTCAAGAGCCTTTTTAAATCAGAATTCAGGTTACAATTAGAACACGCTTTCATTTTATGAGAAGATGGCCCTGAAATGGTGAAGTTGCTTTTAGAGTACGTATGGACTCCTCGAGAGCCCAGAGCTGAGCCTCACCATTTATTTGGGCTAAAACGAGGAGGAAGGAGCAGCACACGTATTGCAGCTGGCACGGGAAGGCAACACCACAAAGGGGCAAAACAAAGAGCTGCTTCAGTCATACCTGGGCTCCAACCAGCTGGAGGAGTGCAAAGTTGACGGGGAGCACGTCGATGTCGGTGTTGATGGCAGTCTGGTCAAAGGGACACGCCTTGCGATGGAGCTTGTTCAGGCAGGTCTTGCACACGGTGTGAGAGCAACCTAAGCTGATGGGTTTGTGCACATTCTCATCAAACTCATTGTAGCAGATTGGGCAGGACAGAAATTCTGTCCACTGAGCTGCCTGCACAGGCATTGTGGAAGCTGGACACTTGTTTAGCAGGCTAGCAGACCATTATTTCACTGTACTATGTTTTGGCAGCTGTAAGTGAATAACAGAGTATTTAAAAGATGCTTTCTGGCAATTTAGAATAAATTTTAATTAAAAAAACAGACCACAATTTCAATATTACCAAGAACAAAACCAAATCCTTATGCTGAACTACTCAAAAAACCCCAACTCTGGGTTAGTTTAACAACTGCACCAAAAAAGGCGCAGGAACTAAATTAATGCAGACTACCCTAAGTTTAACACATTCACAATAAATGGCATTCATTTTTTGGGGGGAAAGGGGTGTGGTTTATAATGTTATTTTCATTTGAAATTAAGTAAAATGACGCCTTCCTTCTGCAGATTCTATTCAGACTTAATCAGACACCAAACTAAACTGAGCTTTGCTTTTTTAAAAACATATTTTCTCTTTCTGTAAAATACAAATCAACTAACAAATATCAAGAGCCATAAGAAAACATTAAAAGAGTGAGAGACCAGTTTTTAGTTTTATGATTTTCGTGTTATTTCCGCCTTTTCTTGTAAGAACTGGAGCACTCAAGGGTAGAGATTGCTGTGTGCAGTTCTGCTTGTCATGTTTCTACCTTACATATAACTATGTCCATGAACTCACAGCAAGAAAACCTTTGATGTATGTAAAATCCAGGTATTAAGGACCTATGATAAGGCAAGCAATAACTTCAGATGGCTTCCTTGTCTCTTGAAACGTCTCACTCTGTGCAGTAACACCAAAGAAATTGTTTACATAAGTGTATTTCAAAGAAAACATGGCTTTATGGAGATCGTTGTTGTATCTTACATAAGTCACATTCCTGAAAAAGGCACCAGGCCTAAGAAGTTCATGGAAACCCTTCTCATCCAAGCTTCCATCATCAGGATTTACATTCAGAGCTCCACCCCAGAGGGAGCAGCCCCACCCTGGGCTGTGATGTGCTACTGTGTTTGCTCTCTAGGCAACCTACAGACCAGTTGGGTCACTTCAAGGCTATGAACAAGCTTGTTACAAATGCAAATACACAAATGTTTTAATTACATGTTTAGCATTCTATTTTTTTAACTCTGATGACAGAAAAAAGGTAATTGTTCTGAGGAAGCTGAGATCTCCCCTCTGTGTTCAAATTCAGAAACTCCTTACTGCAATTCCATTGTTGGCTGTGCTATGGTTTAATTAATGCTAAAGTACCCGACCATTGAAAGAATTACTAGAAGACCAAATAGACTCTTATCTGTGGATGCATTTTATGTTAATTATGACCATCTGTTTAGAAATCCTATTTAGTACTATGAACATTCAGTGCCCTTTAAGTAACAGAATACTTGTACAAGATGTCCTTATCTCAGCGAGCTTTTCTATGTTATGCAGCAATTTTTGCCTCAAATAAATTCCCATAGTAAAACACACCAAACTGGAAGTTGAACCTCTCAAAACCAAACTGCTGAGGTTACACTTCCAACATAAGCCAGAAAATTCCCATGTACTGGACAAATCAGATTTTCCTCCAGCTTCTAAGAAAGCACAGTCAAAGCTCTAGCAGGGATGAACAAACCCAGTCATCTTTAACATGCTATTGCCACATGTGTCTTTTAACCAAGGAAATTTAAAAGCAAAACAAATAAGAATAAAGCCAAACACTGAGCCAACAGTCCCAGAAAGATTTCTGATTCCTCTGTTAAGAAATCCCACCATTTCCTTTAGCACATCTGCTTCCCTTCTGAAAGAGCCGGACAAGAGATGCAGCAAAGCCAGTCTGAACACTCCTTAAAGCTTTCTGCAGCACCACCAGAAACACTAAAACACCAACACCACATCACTGCTGACCTAGGGCTGATAGTGCTGCTATTGCACTCGACTGCAAGACACAGGTAAGAGCACAAAGCAGACCACTGGGAAGTGTGTGACTGCCCTGACTCACACGGGGAAAGCTGAAGAGGCTGGCACACAGAGAGCTCACTGCTGCGAGGGCACTAACGAGCTCCTAATAAACAGTCCCTGTGTCCACACTGCTCATTAATTATCTCAGACACGGGGATCTCTGCTCTGAGACAATACCCACGTTTGGTTTCCACAGGTGCTTCAGAGACTTGCAAGAAAGCACCTCTCTGTTTATGAGCTTTTAAAATACAGTTGTTTTCCTGACCAGCATAGAAATGAACACAGCAGATTCAAGTGTGCACCACTGGTTTTTAAAGATCCATCTCTGGGTGTTTAATCATCCCAAATGACAGACTCTACTAAGCATGTGTTGACCTTCAGATTTCTTGACAGGAAAAAAAAATCTAATTAAGCCAGGAAACAGCTGGGAAAAGCTCTCGACTCCCAAAACTTCAAGCAGCCATACAGGGAGGAATCTCCAGACTTTATTGAGTCTGCCAGCTCTCCTGCCACTCTTACACCCCAGTGTGTAGGAAAACAATCTCACATCTCCTAATTACCATGTCAACTCCTACAAAAAACATAAGCCAAATGTTTAATAGATTCTTGCTCCTTGTCAGAAACAATGTATTTCAGGGATGTCCTCTTGAAGAACAAATTGCTCCAGCACTCTAAACTGAGCAAACACAAGGAGGAGAGCAAAAAAAAAAAGGTAAACTAGAAATCCTTTGGATTCTGTTTTTAACAGGCAGCACACTCCATGAGAACAGCTATCCTTGGTCTGTCTGTTCATTCTGGCAGATGTGTTATCTACCTCCACACAGGGCTCCTCTTCCCTGCCAAAGTAGAAGCACCCTGCAAAAACAACTTCCAAAGAAATGGCTGATACAGAAACTGGCCAGACATACAAGGAAGCACTCTGAAAAGTCATGGCAGTTGCTATGTAAAAGATCATTACATAGTGAAGTTACAATTAGTTTTGTAGTATTACTACCGGAAGCACTACTGCAGATGACAAACTGAGAAACGTACAAGCCTAAGTTCAGAAATTATGTAATAATAAAAACCAGCACAGCTGAGTAATGTTGTGCTTTTAAAACAGCAGTACTTTCCTGTTGCAGTAATGGCTGCAATGGATCAGAGTAACAATAACTGACTGATTTTCTCATTTTAGAACAGAATATCTGATTAAGCTGGAATGAGAGATGGAAGGGGAGATAGATAAGTGAAACCTCAAGACCTTCCTCACACAGTTTGTACCACTTACAAATGATGAAAGTTGTAAGACTTAGATGTCTTCAATAATTTTATATTAACTTTCAGCTACCTAATCACACGACATTCTCTACAACTAATCTAAATCATTATGCCTACTCAATAACCTCTGAACACGATAAACAGAATTCAATCCTGATTTCCTGAAGAAACCAAGCTTAGGTGTTCATGCTGTTCTGTTAGTCTGTTCCTCTCCCACACTGCTCAGTCAGGGCATTTGCCAAAATGCAAACAGGCAAGTTTCACCCCTTATCACAGAAAAGGCTGAAGGTTTAACTCAATTCCCCACAGTGTCAGCTCTGCTGGGCTCAGGCTGCCTCCATCAGGTCCCTTGTGGGCTGTGGCAAAGACAAATAAGCAGAGCTTGGGTGAGAATGAGACATGGAATAATTCTGTCAGTGCTCAGCAAAGGGAAGTCTTCTCCACAGATGAAGGAAATGCTTGGTAAATGCTTGTGAAATTATATGGCATTTTCATAACTGAGGCTCAATTACAATCCTACTGCGGATTTAAGCCTAAATCTTAGAAGTCAATTGATTTTGAATCACTAAATTAAAGAGTCCTTGATATTGACTTGCTCTTAATGCTGACTGCAGAGATCACGGCTTTTTTTTTCTTTTTTAAAGTGATCTCTATTAAAACTTTTCATTTATGCAGACGAATGGTTGGTTTGCACTACAAGGAGGCAGCTTTTTCCACCTTTCCTTCCTAAGTTACATAGCTCCTGAAGCATTCTGACTGGGTCAAAACCTCACATATCACATAATATAATCATCAGAATTAACGAATTCTCTGGAATATGTTATTAATTTCTTTTATTGATTTCTCTTCAATAGCCATTATCCACTGATCTAAAAAACTGGCTTCATTAAAGGCTTAGGGAAGGGCCATCCCCGTAACAGCTTTGCATCATTCAGCTACAATGGCTTGAAATTGAAATAAATCCTTTTTACTGAGGTGCCTTGCTTATTTCTACACTCCATATCTGTCACATGCAAATGTCTTTACATCATGTGAAAATTCTACACGTAAAGTCTTCAATGACCATTAAATATAGTATTTCAATGCTATTATTTCATTGAACAATAATGCTCTTGTGAGTATGTGCAGCCCAATTCAAGTCCCAGAAAAGTCACCAATAGAAATCCTGCAGGGAAGGGACCCATCATGTCCAACTCTGCTTCTTGCAGGAGTGCCTGACACTACAGCACGTGTCCAGGGGATCATCCACACATTCCTGAGCTTGGCACACCTGGTGCCACAACCACTTCCCTGGGGAGCTGTTCCAGTGCCTGGCCACCCTCTGGGGAAGAGCCTTTTACCAACGTCCAACTGAACTTCCCTGAGAGCTTCACTCCATTTCCTCATGCCCTAAATACAGATCTGAACACTGACACGTACCCAGACTACGTTTTGCTGAAACACCTACAGGATTCTCTTGTTAACTGGTTACAAAATCAAAGCTTGAATCCCTTCTGCCTCCTTAAAACATGGCTGAAGAGCAATTCCTATCAACAGGGGCACAATATAAATTCACACTGGTGGCTGCTCAGTGACTGCCAAAGTTCACTCGGTTCAGGGTTAAAAAACCAACCCCAGAGCCAGGGCACCTCAGCAGCTCCCACCTGCTCCTCCCTGCTCAACCCTTCCACACAAACCACGGTAGGAGATTTTAAAAGTTTCCTAAACACTTATGTAACGCCACTGTGGGTTTTTCCTTGTTTCCTAGGTGTCCCTGAAAGGAGAGCCTGTCCTTGCCACCAGCCTGATACCAACTCAGCTTCTCTAACAGTATTGACTGTTCAGGACTCACTGAAGGGCAAATAAATGAATTTTTTTTTTTGCCACCCAAATCAGTTGAACTCTCTCGGAATGCAGAGAAAGGGAATCCATTTCTAAGCAGATCTACTTTGACACAGTTACTCCAAGAAGAGATACAGTGTAGAACTCCTAACTTTTTGGTAATATTTTCAGTGAATAAGGACTCCCATGTACGGTTTGGTTTGGTTCTCCAAGTTTTTTGGTTTTTTTACATGACCTCCATATTTAAACTATAATATTTTTAGATGAGAAATTCTGTATTTTAGTATTTTTAAACCATTTCAATGAAATACCATTTCTATTCTGAGATGAAGCCAAGAAAACACAGGGCTCCACAGGAGCTGGAAAGGCTTTAAATTTAAAGGTGGTACAGAATAGCTTTAGATGCCCGTGGACAAATAATCTTTTCCTTTCCTTAGGGTTGTCCAGTCAGCAAGGAGAGACCCTGAACATTCATCCCATTAAGGGTATGTAAAATATCACTAAATGAAATGCAACATACTCCTAACAAATGCTATCAGCTATTACTATCTGGATATTGTAAATATTTTATCTATTTTAAGGCAACAAAGCCTTAAATAAATGAGATCAAGATCACAACTTTGCTTTGGGATACCTAAAGCACTGACACTAAAATTTGTTAGAATTTAGTATTTTTGAGAGAAACGGCCACAACCTCAAACAAGACAGAAATACAAGTTAATAAAAACACCTTTTCTTGGGGAACGTTTTTTTACAATGTAGCAACAAGAAATAGTTCAGAAAAAAGACACGAAGGTCTTGGGAAAATGATTCACTACAAAACTTAAGACTTCAGTGTTTCATGGAATAATACTTATACCAGCCACGTAAATTTCAATTTCTAATGTTTCCACAGATGTTTAGGAAAGACCAAAGGTCAAAGAATAGTATTTTGATTCAGAAGATTTACAGCTGTACTGGTTGCTTCTCATTTAAAATTAGATCTTTTCTGCCACAATTGCAAATTTACACCCTTGTAATCCAAAGGACTGCTTTTAATTTTAGTTTCATTATTATGATGTAGCTATAATGGCCATGAGAGAACAACCACAAGAGAAGCTACAGGAACTACAATTATACCCAAACAAAATTCTAAGTTTGCATGGAAATTAAACAGGCCTAGATCCGAAAATCTCCTGGTTGCCTGTCTAAGCTTTGTCGTTATTTTCTCTCGTTACAGATCCATGTCATTCTCCTCTGAACCCTGGATGAACTGAACACTCATCACTCTCCCACCACTCTGCTGCCCTTCTGTGCTTTGTGCTGACTCCTACACTCTCCTGGAAACCCTCCGTGCACCTCGAGCATCAGCAGAACGGGGACACGCTTTTCCTGCTCAGTCGTTGTGTGTTTTTGTGATTAAGATACTTCAAACATGGCACGGAGGGTGCAGTGCCAGGGCCTGTCTCGCATCACGGCTCTCCTCCACCATTACCCTAACGCACAGCTCCATGAGTGTTCCACACCGGGAATATTCATGGCTCCGGTGCGAGTCTCCCCGGTGCCGGGGGCACCTCAGTGCGGACTCCTCGGTGCTGCGGCTCCCAGGGGCTGCCAGGGAGGGCACCGGGAGCTGCTGCCTCCGTTCGCCGCTGCCGGGAACGCCGGGCAGCCCCGCGAGTGCCCCGCGGCTTCGCCCGGTCCGCAGGCCGCTGTCAGCCGCACCCGAGCCCGGCCCCGCTCCCGCACCAGGCCCGGCTGCCGCTCCAGGGCCCGTGCCCGGCTCCCGTTCCTGGGCCTGGCTCCCGCAGCCGGGCCGGCTCCAGCTCCTAGGCCGGGGCCTGGCTTCCTGCTCCCGCACCCGCTGCCCGGCCCAGCTCCCGCCGTCATTTCGGAGCCGCCACCAAATGGCTGCCCGGGTCCCCGGGCCGGCCCCGCGGCCTGGCGGGGCCCGCCGGGCGCCGACACCCCAGCGGCCCCCGATGGGCCGCACCGGCCGGGCTCAGCCCGACGCCGCTCCCGCCCGGCTCCCGCAGCGCCGGGAGGCAGAGGAAGGGCCGGGGTGGGTGATGGGGGTGGGGGGTGGGGGGGGGCGGGCGGGGCCCCGGCGGGTCAGCGCGTCCCCCGCGGCGGCCGCCCCCGCGCAGCTCGGTCCGACCCGTGCGGTGCGGTCCGTACCTGCTGGGCGGGGGCGGCGGCCGGAGCGCGGTCGGGCGGTGCCGGCCTCACGCGCCATGGGGCGGGCGCGCGGCCCGGCGGAGGCAGCGGCGGGAGCCCCGGCGGCGCCGCCTCATCGCGCTGACAGCGGCACCGCCGCCACGCCCCGCGACGCCGCTCTCGCGAGACCCGCGCGCCGCCCGCCGCACGTGACCGCGCGGAGGGCGGGAGGGAGTTACCATAGAGACGGCGGTGCAGATGCGCCCGCCGCACGGGCCCCGCCGCCAGGGGCAAGCGCGGGTCATAGAGACGGCGTGACAGAGCGGCGGCCGGCGCCGCCAGCGCCCCCTGGTGGCGCGCCCTTGGCAGAGCCGCCTCCGCCGTTCCTCGGTGCGCAACGTTCGGCTCTGGCGTCGATTATTTATTGTCCTTTTAAAATTTAATCGGTAACTTTCGCCGCTAGCGTCGATTATTAATTGTCGTTCTAAATTGCAATTGATGACTTTATTATTGCTGGCGCTGAGGAGGAAGAGGGGATTGGAGGCGCCCTCCGGCCCACGTCGGTTGTCCCCGAGCCGCCTCAGGCCGGCGGGGCCCACAGAGCTGTGGGGAGCGCTGGCGCTGCTGCCCCAGCACGGCAGCCCCAGCACGGCAGCCCCCGGAGCCACACCCGGGAGCTGCAGCTGCTTCTCCGGTCACGCAGAGATAACACAGCCAAGGTCACGGCGGTGCAGAGCTGTGACTCCTGAGGGGGAAGAATTCATGGCGCAAGTGGGTCAGACAGACCCCTCTGAAGGACAGAAAAACGCGTTACTAAATGACCGCCACTGGAACACCGTGTTTTGTTTACTACATCTTGTTTACTCAACACAGCAAGCCAAAATACTAACTTAAGGTATGCACAGAATTATTAACTGTGATCAGAAAAATCGAGATGTATTTCTGACACAACGCCTTGTTTGCATTTCATTTATTGTGTTATGACAAGACATGGTTACATGTAGGGACAGGGGAGAGGAAACTCCTCTAACGTGAACATGTGCACAAGACCAGGGTTTGTCCACAAAGCTTACTGAGACATTGCAGCCACTGAACAGAACATGCTGGTGACCTGTCACACAAAACAACTCCCTCTCATGTTTACATGCACGACCAAAATAAGTCGGAACCTGCTCCCACAGAAGATACACTTCATAAGATCAGTCTGTTTCCCCTTTGGCACACAGGGAAGTGCTCATGAGGGAAATACCCACACATACACCTGACCATGCCTGTAACAAGTAGTAACAGGAAAGTGCAGGGTAGACATTGTGCACACCCAACCCCTCATGTAGCTGATCAATAAAACCCCAAACAGGCTGGTGCACTCACAGACACAGGGAAGGAAAGTGAACTGACATTAAAAACTATTGTCTTAGATTTTTAGAGCCAGCCAGATTCTGAAGCATTTGGGCCAGACTTCTGGACTCTGAGCAAGAACTTGGAACAGAACTTCTGAAACTTGAAGGAAAGCGTGGTACAGACAGGAAGGAGTAAGAGCTACTGCTTTTTGCTAGTTGTAAGTACTATTATCTCATATTAACAACTGAAATACCTCTTTATTTATATTACATTAAGTGGAAGAAACATGTATCAGCCAAAGACACAGATTGCATCACAGGGCACTCAATGCCTATGATGAAACTAAAATTACCCTTGAGAAAGCACAAACACACTTTTGCAAACACACATCCTTACTGTGTTACTGTGTCACAGAATCAGGGTATGAGACCTCTATGGCTAAGCCATTTCTAGTCAGACAGAAATGCCTGTTTTGCAAAATTAGCATTCAAACTATGATTACCCAACAGCACACAGTTGAATTTCACACAAGGGCATATAGCTAAGATCTGTAAAAAAATGAAGGCAGATGTTATGATGCAACAAACAGGACTAAACTTATCAAATACAGGTGCAAAACACTTATATGACAGAAAAAAACCCCCACTGTTAGAAGAAAGAAGTTTATAAAAATTCAGAACTTGATAAAACTAAAAGCAAGTCCTTTTCATGGGACTGTCCAGTTACAAATAAACCGCAAGGCAATACTGTTTGTTTCTTTCTCTTTTACAAATTCTCTATTAGCAAGAGACAAATTGAATGGTTCCTTGATTAGTTTTTCTTTGTTGCGTGTCCTTAAACATCACAGACTTGAGTATGAAAACACATCTTTTTTCTGGAAGATCTACCAAAGTTTGGGCAAGGAAGGAGATGATTTCACCATGAATGATCCAGGAACTGGATGGGAACAACTGACTCGCTGAATAAATACAAACACCCCCTTCCCTCAGCTGTTCTCACCAACACCACGGCTCAGGCTTCAGCTTATTGCAGTATCACTAAGAGTCTGTAAGTCAGCAGGGCCTGCCCTTGAAACAAGGAATATAAAACATCATTGAGGGACGAGGATATGCTCAGTATAATAGAAGAGAAGCATGAAATAATTTCCTGTATTTTGCAATTAACTTTCAACTAGGAAACACCTTTTTTCACTGACAGCAATAGCAACCTTAAGGGATCAGGCAGGTTTCCTGCTCCAAAGTCTGTCTTGGATCACCAGCCACCTGTTTGTGCTTCTCTCCCTTAGCAGGGGATCTGGAACTGCAATTGCATCTAGAATTTCACTAGCCAGGAGCTTTTTGTGGAGTCTGACTCCACAATTGCCCAGCTATCAATCATAGTCTATTTTAACTTTTGTAATAGTGTTCAGGTTTGGCTTTTCGCTGCTGCTCCTTCCATGAACAGAAGTCAAATGTTTTTTAAGAGCAGACTTGTGTTTGAAGTCCATGTCGCAGCAGTGGCACTTGTAGGGCCTGTCCCCGCTGTGGATGTTGAGGTGATCCTGCAGCGTGCTCTTGGCTGTGAAGGTCTTCAAGCACACCATGCACTGGAAGGGCCGGATCCCCATGTGCCCCCGGATGTGCCTGTTGAGATTCTTTTTCTGCGTAAATGTTTTGCCACATTGCAAGCACAGGAAGAGTTTGTGCATTTTCAGATGTCTGAGATAGTTCTCGAGGTGCACAAAGCCCCTGGGACACTTTGGACACTGGTGCCGCCATGAGCTGCCAGAATCCTCCAGGCTCTGGAACCCATTTGCCCCACTGGAAGTTCCTTCTGGATTGTCACCAACAAAAGCCTGAAAGTGATTTCCTGGCATTTCTGTATTCCTGCTTTCAACTGTAGAGTTTATCAAGGAGTGCTGGGTTTCTGGGAAATATAGATTTGTTTTAGAGGAAGTGCAAGGCTGAGGAAAATGATCATTCTCTACATTGGCCACACCCATGGAATCCATTCTGAAGATGCAGATTTCATCATCCTTATAGCCGATTTCCACTGTTGATATTTCTGGGGATTTTGTGTCCTTCCTTTCCGACACCAAGCTCTGCGCTGCAGGGTGTGGGCCATCCCCATCCCCATCTCCATCCCCATCCTCCTGTTTCACGGGGTATTCTTCGTTCTCTGGGCTGTCTTCAGAGATCTCGATTATTTCACAATCTTTATCTAAAACCTCATCCCCACTCCTTAGTTCAGCATCTGAGGAGTGGCACCCCTCAGCAGCCTGGGTACCGCTCTCCATGGAAGCGTCGATCTCCAAGTACTTGGACAAAGCCTCGGTGCACTTCTCCACAATATGAACCATCTGCAGGTAACTCGCGGCCGTCAGGTACTTGAGCAGCTCCTTCCTCTTGACTTCCAGCGCGCCCGTGTAGCAGGACAGCAGCAGCTTCCTGCCCACCTCGGCGCTCTGCAGGATGGTGATCCGCACCTGCCTGGACTGGTTGAGCAGGAACTGATCCCGCATGAAGGTGGAGCAGGCGGCGAAGATCACCTTGTGCCCCTGGAACTCGGTGTCGTTGATGTAGATGGACACGTCGCAGAAGAGGTTCTGCTGCCGCAGGAGGTTCATCTTTTGCAGCACGGCATCGCCCTGCTGCTCGAACTGGAAGTGCAGCACCTCCGAGTCCGCCGCCATGGCGGGACCCGCGGGCACCGCCGGAGCGTCTGGCCGGGCTCAGCCCCCCCGCCTCGGGCAGGACCCGCTGTCCCGGGGCTCCCGGGCCGCCCGCCGCCGGCCGCGATCCCGCTCCGCCCCGCGCTCCCGGCCGCTCCCCGCTGCCGGTGCCGCTCCGCCGCCGGTGCCGCAGCGCCCCGGAACAGCTTCCCCGCCCGCCCCTTCCGCCCGCCCGCCCCCGGTGCGCCGTGACCGCGGTGGAAATGAGAGGCGGCGGCAGACAGAGTTAGCAGCACGTTTATTAGAAGACTTGGCACTGCTACAGCGGCTGCCGCTGGGGGAAACCGCACCGGCACCGGGGCGCGCCTCGCCCACCGTTCGGTAGAGGTAGCGACGTGTCCGCCCCCGTAAGGCATCCCGGGGAGCGGCTACCGGGGCTCCTCCTCGCCATCAGCCGGGACGCGCCGGGGGAACGGCGAACCGCCGGCCCGAACGCCGCCGGGACGAGCTGCTGGCTTCTTCACGGCCACGGGACATCGCCCGGCAGCCGCCGACCCGCCTGCTTTGGTTATCAAACGTAGTGTAAGACTTTTGCCCAGTCAGTGAAGAGGTAGCTAATGCTCAGTCCATCGATTATACAATCTCAAAGGAAAGGCGTCCGTCCTGCCTTCTCACCCCTTACCAAGTCGGGAGGCACCACTGTCCCCCTCTTTGTTTATAAAAATTAACATTTAACGTGACTTTAGAGTTCTCTCAACAGTTTCAGTTTGTATCACATTTTGATTCTCCCTCCTCACTTTTATTCTTCCCATGACTCCAAAACCATAATCAGCCCCACACAATTAATTTCTACGTTATTTCAAAAAAAGTTCAGCGGCAGCTAAGTTTTGCCAAAAAAGCTAGGGGAGAGAAAGACTGACACTTCAAATTCATCAGTTACTAACTTGCAAAACATGTCTTCTAAAAGAAAAATAAATTAAGGAAAGACTCATCCCTGATCTATGCAGGAGGCTGTGCAGTTGCAGCACATGCTGCAGGAACACATGCTACACAAGCTACCATCACTCAGAGAAGTGGTGAGCCCAAACCTCTGGCAAACCTAAATTCTAAAAATTCCTTCTTCTATATAATATAAATAAATAAAATGCCAACTTAAAAAAAAATTCCTAATATACTGAGGAGTTATTAAAATACTTTTGTAATAGACTTCAGTTATTTTTAGGATATGCAGGAAGTTGTACAGCACATTAAGTTGTGAGACTATCCACTTACCAGCAAATGGTATTCTACACAGTAACACACAGATCATGATAACTGCCATAGTCCTCATCTGAATATGCAGCATCAGTAGCAACACCAACAGATCTAATCTTTCACTACTCGGGACATTGCAATGAAGACAACATTTTACATACATGGACAATTAAGTTCATCTTATTCTATAATTGAGCTGCCTCTGCATATTCCATTTATCATAATTCTCACTCCATCTTAACCTGTAATTCAGAGAAGCAGCATTAGCCAGATTTTGCTTTTCTATTACCTCTTCTATACTCTTCACTTGTCTTTCCATACAGGGGCAAATTCCAGATGAACTCTACCACCAGTGCACTTTGCATTGGGGTATTGCCCTCAGAGCTCCAGTGTTTCTGGAGTCACACAGCCATCTCCTACATAAATCTTGTGGTCTGCACCCTTTTGCCAGGCCAAAAGCAGACATTAGTAGAAGTCACTTTTCATCCAACAGATGTGTCTATTTTCAGTGAAGAAAGTCTTCTGCATTTCTGCTTTTTTCTATTTATTTATGCTGTGCTCTTGCCAAACACCACAGCAGCCTTTAATTGAGCAGCCCAGCAGTCTTGGCCTTTTCAGCTGTCCAAATCACCACAGCACAGGGGGGACTGAACACCTGTGCATCTTGACCAAATTATTTCTTTCGTTTCTTAGGAAACTCCTTGTCTCTTCATATCAGCTTCAAGTCACCCACAGCTACTTCAACAAGCTGTATTCTCCTTACAGTAACATTACAGCTTCATAATTTCACAAAAAACAAAACTTTCCAGATAGACAAAACTTTCAATACTGTCCATTTTGCTGCCACGTTTTCTAGCATTTGTGCCATTGTATTCCTTTCTGTGGCAGAAGACCATTTTCTTTTTTGTGTCCATATTCATATTGCCTTGGATTGTTCACTAGTACCTCACAGCACGTTGACCTGGCTCTGCAAGCTCTTGTTCTCCACGTCTGTCTTCATTTTGACATAGCACTATAACTTATTTCCATTTAGTGAATAATAGATTATTAAAATGTTTGGACAATACAGAAGATTTTGCCTGAAGACAGAATGCAAGTGTCAGATGCAACTGTCACGGTCAAATTTAGTTCAAAACAACTCTGAAAAGTGGGTGGCTTCAAGAGGAATACAGTTCTTCCCATGCAAACCTATCTTCTACCCCAGCAACCTGAACAATAATTTAAAAAGTCTCAAATAGTTAGACTTTAGGCCTAAATATATTTGCTACAACTTGAAAGATGAATGCCCTGATGTAATTTCCTTTGCTTACTTCATAGCTGTCCATGTAAGAGTCCGTGTAACAGTCAAGTGCAGTAGTTCAAGAACTCAATTGCAAAAACTGATTCACAGAATCACCTTCTTTTTCTACTTCAACGTATGTGGATTTCTGAAAACGTTCTGCAACATTAACATGTTTTAACGTCCATCAGTGTAATATCTGCATAAGGAAATCCTGACTTCTACACACACAGAACTGAAGAGCAAGACCAACTTTTGATAATGACATACACAACACTTTTTGCTCTACACACCTTTGGTCATACCTGTTTACATTTTTAACCATACAATAGCAGCCTTTCACCCCCACCCCTCATTCAAACACACCAACAGTACTATGTTTAGGTAGGAAGCATAATCTCAGCCTCACGGCAAACCTTGTGGAAAAGAGCTGCACTGGAAGAAATCCTTATTCCAAACACAAACAGCAGTTCTCTGCCGAGGATCAGCCATTTGATTATTAGTCTATGCTACACTTCAGTACTAACAGTGCTGTTCTACTGGGAATGGTGTGCCTCAGATAAATTAAGCTTCTTTCAGCCTGCCTGGGATGCGGATAATTCCACAGCACTTCTGAGAAGCAGCATGGTGTAATCCCGGGATCCCAATTAACGTGCCATTCCCGCTACATTTGATGTTTAAGGCGGTATACAAGAGGTATTGCTGAGTACAGTCAATAGCTGATATATTAACCTATAGAAATTGTGCTACCTATACCTCATCCTAGGATCTGTAAAACACTAATGGTCACTTCAAAAAAGTTCAAAAAATCAAAAAAAAAATTATGTTAAGTTCCTATAGCAGGTATTTTTGTTTAAAGTTAAGTGACACGTGGCCCTTATTAGACATCAAGGAGAGACATACTAGAACTGAGGAAGGAAAAAAGCAAAAAAAAAATCGTGGAGTTGTTACACATTGCAGCTTTAAAAAGATTCTTTTCACAGTGTCAAAAAGCAGTATTTCTCCACTCCAGCTTTGCTCTAAACCCAACAGCTGTTGTGGTTTGTGATGCAAAACTTACGGAAGGTGGAGGATAACTTTTAGCTTTGAAGTGTTTAGCTTGTCTCAGTACATGCACTGGCGAGTGCCCTTTAAAAATCCCAGGTATGCCAGCATAAGAACAGGTCACATTTGCACTCCAGGCACCAGCCTCTCACTTTCCAGAGCTGCCATTTATCCTCAGTTTGAACAGCTCTACGCAGTGATCAGCTAACCCTGCCAAATCATTTAGGGTTTCATCTTTTCATAATGCATGTTGAGGTTAAAAACCCTGAGAGTTTTTAAGAGAGCATTGATTGGCAGCAGAAGTTTCTTGAAACAGGTTTAGAAAGGGCAAAAAAGTGACACAAAAATACTTCATTTCAACTGCAGGAGTCTAGGGGTAAGATCAGAGAAAGGTAATTTTAAGAGGTAAGTTTAAATTTGAGTATATGGAGTGTTTTCAGTTATCCAGTGCCTTTAAAAAAAAATACTGGGTTATCTCACAGACTTGTCCTCTTTGCTTTCCTCCATCTGCCCAGCCACAGAGAGGCCTCTAACTGCAGAGCAGATGGTTTACTTGCAGCCCACAGCAACAGTCTTTCAAAAGGTGTTAGTCTTGAGTCTCCTAATCAGAGAGAAATGAAACAATTAACCCCTTAATCCACAGTAGAGACATAGACAGAAACCTGAAGGAGGATTGCTATTCACAGAAAATATCAAGTAAGACTAATAGCGATGGCTGAAGACCTGCCAGGTTTTGCAATCCAACCATCTGTAGCCTTTCAGGGCACACCACTAGTTTAGGGAAGAAGCCAAACCAACGGTTGGCTCCTCTCAGTCACGATCCCTACACAGGGCGAGTTTGAATTGCTTAATTGACGCAGGTACTATCGTTTCTTAAACCAAGCACGGCCTGAGGCAGCTTCCCTGCATCCAGTACCTGGCTGGCATCAGCCTGCTGACAGACCTTACTGTCTGTAGCAGCGCTACACGTGAACGAATCGAAGTCCACCGTTATGTCTTGCACGTTTCTTTCATTGGCATTGTCAAAGCTGTTTTTACCGTGCAGCTGTTTGAGGTGCTTCCTCAGAACGGGCTTATGCGCAAAGACCATGTCACAGTAGTTACACTTGTGGGGCTTGTCCCCACTGTGCAGGTTGAGGTGGTCCTGTAAGGAGCATTTCTGAGAGAACGTTTTCCCACAGATCTTACATTGGAATGGTTTGATGCCTGCGTGCACTCTCATGTGCCGGTGCAGATTGCCCTTCTGAGTGAACGTCTTGCCACAGAGCAGACACATAAATAGTTTATGCATCTTTAAGTGGTTAGCGTAGTTTTCCAGATGCCGAAATACTCTTGTGCACTTTGGACACTGATGGTGCCACTGGAGGCCTTTGTCCATCCCTCGGTTGTTAGGCCCAAACATATCTTTAGAGGCCAGGATGATGTTATCGCTGCCGGCGTACGAAAGGGCATAGTTGTGGAGGTGGTTTTGCTCTATTTCACTTGCTCTGTTCTCAACGGTGGAGTTGATAAGAAAGTGTTGAGGCTCTGAGGAATGCAGTGCAGTTTGTTCAGAAGAAATAAACTGATTTTGATCCTTCTTATTCCTAACTTCTGTTACCTCCCCAATGGACTCCACCTTGATGATCTGGATATCACTATCCTCCATGTCCATGCTGTCTTCTGAAGGCTGAATGCAAGGTGAGTCCTGCTGCAGAGAGTCATCGTCTCCCTGATGCTCCTTCAGCTCAGAGGAGTCGCTTTGCTGTTCGCACTCTTTGCTCTCCAGCGGCTGCTTGGGTTTGATGAACTTCCACAGGGCCTGAGTGCAGCGTTCCACGATGTGGCTCATCTGCAGAAAGCTGGCAGCAGTCAGGTAGTTCACCAGCTCCATTTCAGGGAACTCCAGAGTGCCACTGTAGCAAGAGAGAAGCAGCTGCCTCCCCACTTCTGAACTCTGCAGGATGGAGATTTTTACATCTCTGGAGTCGTTCAGTAAGAACTGATCTCTTAGAAAAGGAGAGCCAGCAGCAAAGACAATTTTATGCCCGTGAACTTCAACATCATCTATATGGACCACGACATCACAAAACTTGTTTTCTTCCCTCAGTTTGTTCATTTTCTGTAACATTGAATCTCCATAGTTGTCAAACTTGAAATGAAGGATATCTGATCTTTCTGACATTTTGGCACACCTAAGGAAAAGCAGCAGAGAAAAAACCAAATAATGAGTACTTTTTGTTTTCTAAAAGGTAGGTTAGAAAGATTTAAAGTAAAAATATAAAGTGGGTGTTTATCAGCCATTATGTTTTTTATCCTAGGTACACAATGAAGTCCATTACAAGTAAGAAAAAAATTCAAGTTTACATCTCACATTACAGTATTTTTTACCTTTTTTAATGTAATGAAGCCTGAATATTAAGTGGAGGTGTTAGGACAAAAATTCTCCCGAAGCAATATCCTAAAGTTAGGATGTACAAGGAAACAGTATTTTTAGCAAGCTTTGGGTTTTGCAGCACTGGGTTGAACACATTAGATTGTCTTTGGAGTTCTCCTGCAGGACTTGGTTTGTTGTGTGTTGTTTTGGCTTCTCCTAATATTATAGTAAAAAATCTTCACAATGGCCTCCGCTAGGCTCCCTGTTTTAATACCTGGGGAATAAAGGAAGCCTTATGCCTAGTCCTGTTCTTTGGAAGATCACTTCTCTAAGAAGTTTGTTCTTGTTTTGATAGGACTTGGAATGAAGAACAGCAGATCTTCCATAAACCAAATACTGTTCTTTTGTCTTTCAACAGTTACTTAACAATTTATAAGACTACACTGATTCTGGATGCAATACTGCTCACACAATCCTGCCAAAGCACTAGGATTGCAGGAAGTGAAGAAATAACAGGAGACCAAATGATGCAAGATTTGGGTAGATAAAATTACAAAACAAAGCAAAACTTATACCTCCCAACTATTACAAACACCACATAAAGCTCAAAAGGAAGCTTTGAAGTTTATAGATAAAAGCAGATACTGCTCTCTTGGGGCATGGACTGTCAGCTGAGTGTACACACAAGAATGGCATTATGCCCACACGAGACAACTATTCAAAGAATATTTTTGGAAGCATCTGTCAATAATCAGGGCTTTTTCAGTTTTCAGCTCAGAAAGCATTTGGAGACACGACCTCCTCATTGATCACACCCATCAAGCATATCTTCCAGTGTATGGCATGCAAAAATTAGGGGAGGATTTCAGAAGACTTCAAAAACCAGGAAGCAGGGAAAGTTTGGAAGCAGGAGGGGCATCATTCTGCACTACAACCAGTTCTGCTGAACCTGCATAACCCAGCCTCTCAGTCACCTTCAGCGCTGCCTGACTGACCCAGTTTCTAGGGCTGAAAGTTTAATTTTAAGAGGCAACAGCCTTTGGCAAATATAAACGACAGGAACAGATCATCCTGATAGATCTTCAGTGAATTTTATGCATTATCAAACTGGTTATTTTTGTGTTTTCTCTGGACAGTGATGAGGGAAGTCCAGTTGTGAGTCTGTTTTTTCCACCTTGGAAATTCATACAATATGAATGCAGTTAAAGCACCCACGGTAAAGTTACACAGTGCTGTTAACCACAGCTATTCCAGCCATTCAGCCTGTCTTTGGCAGACTGCAAGAGCCACATCGTGAGAAACCGTATATCGAAAAGTTGTGACTTGCCTTAGCACACGTTCAGTTTCAACCACTACTGATCTCCAAGAAAAAAGAGCATTAAATGAATCCCAAACCCGTTATCTCGGGAGGGTGGCAGACCAAGGCAAGCTCCCGTGGGACGTGCAGGGCTCCCCGTTGGAAGCACGTGCTTCCTCGGCCTTTACCGACCGCGGATCGCCCCGGCCCCCCGCATCAACTTCCCGGGGTCCGGGAAAAGAACATTCCAGCCCAGCTCAGCCGGGAGCCCGCGCAGCATCCCATAACAATGTGAACGCGATGCCCTTTGCGAGAGCGGGGGAAGCCGCTGTCCGCGCCAGGCCCGGCCCCGCGGCAGGGAGGGACGGAGGGAAGGGGCAGGTACCTGTAGCGTCGGGCCGCGTCCCCGCGCTGGCACCCGCGGCCGCTCCTGCCTCCTGCTACGGACCTAGAGAGGGGAGGAGACCCGCCGTGAGCCGCCGCCCCAGCGCCGGGCCGGGCCCGGCCGCCCGCCGCGCCCCCCGGGCGGCCCCGCGCCCCGCCGCGCCCCCGGCCGGGCCGGGCCGCCCTCCGAGCGCGGCCTGCGGGGGCAGCGGGAGCCGCGGGCCGCTCCGCGCCGCGCTCCGGGGCCGCCGCCCGCGCCCCGCCGGCCCGCCGGGACCTACAGGCGCCACCGCAGCCCAGCACCGCGACTCGGAACCGCATTGTCCGCCCGCCGGAAGAGCCGCGCCCGGAAGGACCGGCGGGGCCGCCCCTCCGCCCGGTCACGTGGGGCGGCGGCGGCCCAGGCCCGGCACCGGGAGCGGCGGCGGCGGCGGCCGGGGTAGGTGCGGTTCGCGCTGTCCGCCCCGTCCCCGCGGCGCTGCCCCGCCGCCGCTCCCTCCCGGTGTGCGGGAGCTGGGGGCCGTCCTGCGCTCCGCTGCCGCCGGCTCCCTCCCTCGCCCCCGGGGCCGTGTCTCCCACCTTCGCGGTGCCTCCCGTCCCCTCTGCCCGCAAGGGCCGCGGCCTCGGCGGCAGCGGGGCCGTGACACCGCCCCGGGTCCCGCAGGGCCGGGCCGAGTCCCGGGGCAGGCGGGGGCGCCGGGCCCGTCCTCCCCAGCCGCGCGTGTTGGGGACAGGGACCGCCCGCCTCGGAGCGCGTCCCGGGGCCACCGGCTTCCCCCGCTCCCATCCCGGGCGGCGCGGGGCTGACACCGAGGGACCAGCCGGGCACCGCTTTCCCTCTCCGTGTCGCGGGGTGTCGGTTGTTGCCTGTCGCTTCCAGGTGGATCCTAAAATGTGGCATTTCGTTGCGTGCAGGCATCTTTATTTGGTTCATGTACCGTAACTTCTGTGGTTTTTGCGGGTTTTATCCTTCTTGTTGTCAAGGAAGTGTTTCTTTCAGTTAATATGTCCCCAGTAGATATTTTTTAAGGACTGGTTGTGTCAGTTAGGAGTGAAAATTAAGTATAAACAGATTGAGTGAAGTTGGTTTAAAAACACTTATCAGCAAAAATTAAGTGGAAATCGAATTGCTGGAAGTAAAGTTGATGGTTTATCTCTGTGTAGATTTGCCTGATCAGGAGAGGTTTGGAGAGAAGGAAAAAATCGTGTGAGAGGTTTGCAGAGGAAAAAGATTGTGTTTATTTCTTGAATACAGGCTGGAGAACAGGTAGGGCATAGAGGTATGGCTTGATCTGCATTTCAGATTTTGTTTTGCTTACAGGTTCTGTTACAGCCCAACTTGATAGGATTTTGAGACTTTTGGCTACTTGGAAAACATATTATTACAGGAGCTGCCCACTGCTGTTTGACTTGCAGAAATACTGTATTCTTTTTAAAGGCCTCTACTTAAAAGATCAAGGACCTGAGCAAACTTATTTTTGTGTACACAGTAAACAAATTAACCAGTGGAGCTTGGCATAGGGGTTTCCTTCCAATTTCCAGCCGTAAGTGCAGGCAGTGATTAGTAGCACACACCAGATGTAACTCCTTTTTTCTAGGTTCTTCCACAGCGTGTTTTTAAAGCGCTCTGGTTGTCTGGTGAGCGTAGCTCCCTGTTAGTGTTTGAATCCTAATGAGAGCAGCTCCAGCAGTACATGGAGCATCATCCCCAGAGTTTGTTTAGCTGCTGGCTGCACTGGCTTCCTCCCAGCCTGCAGCCCGTGCTGTGTCCTGGCTGCACCCTCTGAGATGGGGCTGTGCTGGGGGAGCGGCAGCGGCGGCGCGTGGATGAACCAACTGCTCACATTAATTCATTCCAGCAGCATTCCTGTGCTGGGCTGGCTAAGGCCGTGTCAGCATTTCTTTTATAAACTGCAGTTTCCCAGGATGGGCTGCTTGTTTCTGGGATGGGGAATTTACTGATTACAAGAGCCTAAAATTAGGGTTTTGTTCTCTGGCAGATAGTTCAAATTTGGATTGAAAGCAAGATCATGTTGGCAATAGCTATCAACCTGTTAAAGATTGTTAACAGAGATTGCATTAGCTTAACTCTTGTGTTTTATCTGATGCCTGATTTTGATACGGTGTCTAGTGATTCACTCTTCTTCCCAGATCTGTGAGGAGAGGGGTGGAATTAGAGACACCATTATCTCCAAATAACAATCTTTTTTCTTTCTGGCTCTTGAAATTAATGGGAACATCTGTGGCTGTCAGTGTGTTATAAATTGAAAGGAAAAGTTAGACTTGTAGTTGTTATTTTTTATTAATTACTCTTCAGTCATCCTAAATCTGTATTTTCACATGCAGTATTCCTCTGGCTTTCCTGCTTCATTTTGAGTGCCAAGGACTTCTTGTTGCATTTGACAGTATGTGTTGCACAGGGAAGGTGGGTAAAGATGTGACATGATTAAGCAGACTAATCATGTGTTATGTGAGAAGAAAAAAGATTTCTACTGATTGCTTCTATACTGTTTGGGTTTTTTTCCCCCAGAGCTGTGATAAAACACAGGCATTGACCTGGAGCGTTTTCCAGGCTTTTTTCAGGACTTGCAATGTATTTTAAAACAACAGGTGTGCACTAGGTGAATGGTACAGGTAGAAAAACCCACAGCTGTGCACGGCTGTAAGAGCTCAGAGTCTTACAGAATGCTGGGTTCTCTGCCATAACACAGCTCTGCAAAGTGCACTGTAAAGCCTCTGAACTCTGCCACAAATTCCACTGTTCACCCACACTAAGATGCTAATGATGAACACTTGCAAAGCAGAACTTTGTATCTTTAAATTGAACCATACTGGATTTGTTGTTAAACTGCACATAGAGCCAGAGGAATAGAAACAGAAAATACATTATATTTAGGTATTTCAGCACCTCAGTGTCTTTTCTGCATGTCACCTTCTCGTTTTCCATGGCTTTTAACGCTATACTTGGTGGTTTCATATTTTGGAGGATAGAGGATATAAGTTTGTTTTGCATGCCAAGCTTTCTGACTTTGCTTTTTAAGGCAAATGAATTGCAGTTCTTCAGTAATTTAGTTAATATTGCTGTATTGTTCTTTATCTGTTGCATTCTGCATCAGATATATTGGAACTTTGTGGAATCACTTTAGGAACTGCAGCTGAGGTACAAAAGCTGAGAAAGATATGAATGGGGAAAAAACCTTTTCCTCTCTGGTTTGCATACCTGTTCTCATGCTTATTCTCTTTTCTGCCCTGGAAACCCAGAACTTATTTTTGTGTTGCATTTCCCTGTAAATTCCGTGCTAAGGATGCTACTTCTTCTGTTGCCTCTCAGGTTGAAGAAGTTCATGCCTGAAATATTGATTTTTCCATTCATCCTCTGTCTTTTTGTGTGGTCATGGATGTTCTAAGCACCAGACATTATTATGGGTATTCCTTGGAAATGCAGTGAGCCCAGCTACAGTTACAAGTGCTGTGCTTCACTTGTTGCACGTGTCTCAAGGTGGCATTCAAGCCCCAGCCTCTTCCAGTAATGTAAAATTGAAGGTTTTCTGTTTTGTTTTGTTTTTTTTTTTTTTTTTAATATATGCTGTTTGCTTTAAGCTCTTTTAAATTCATTCTGGCAGAACTTCGAAGGAAAACTTTGATCACAAATCAAAGTCAGGTGTCAAATATTTGGGAAAAGGAGGGAAAGTAAAAGATAAATGTTTTATAAGTGAATGTAACTAATCTCAACTTTTGATAGGCTTGCTTTCCAGTTGTTTAAGATTTTAATCGTGGTGAATGGGGTCTCTGCTCTTCCTCTGCACATTATCTTGATCAGAGTAAGGTGTAACAGCAGTGAAGGGGAATTTCACAGAGAACCAGAATTTTAAGTAAAATTGAAAGCAGTGACCCAAGAGCCAACCATGTTGACTTTCTCATTTTGCAACTTTCTCCGATAGTTTGTTGTGTGAGGAGAGGCCAGAGCACCCATTTAATTACACAGATGAGCAAGGAAAGAGCTTGGAAGAAGTTTGCCTCTGTTCATGTTTTACCCAGACACTCTGTCTCCCATGGAGCTGTAAAGACACCTTCAGGCAAACACTACTGAATTGTGATGTAGTTTTCTGTCAGGAGCTAAACTGTGCTGAATTCAAAAGCTCCTATTTTATTTATGCTTAAACAAACCAAAGTCTCTTTCCATGATAGGGATGAGACACTGGCTTTCTGAGGGACATCAAAACTTGAGCTCTGTGCTTGGCTGAGGTCTTTGGTGCTAAGCTGTGAGAGCAGAAAGCTTTGGGTCCGAGACCAATTGCAGGTATTGCTAAAGAGCACTGTCACTGCTGCTGTTTGTTCTTGGGGTTTGATTCCTGAGCCACACATAATTGCTCTGCTGGTCTTTGATGTGTGCCCTTCCAGGCTGGCCCTTATTTTAATGGGCTTGGAGGCTTTCTGGTGGGGATTCTGCCATTGTGAGCTTTCTGATTCAGGGAAAATGATCTATGTGGGAACCTCTGTGGAACAAAGTGATAGCCTGGAAATGGAGGAAATGAAATCCATGCAAAGCAAAGTGTGAGGACATAGGAACTTTGGTTAACTTCAGGCAATATTTTAATATTTGAAGACTACTTTTGCACCTTGAGTGTTTGAGCATTAGTGCAATGATCCCTGTGGCTGATTCCAGCACAGCTGGGTATCTGAGCTTTCCTTGCTGCTACATCAAAAGCTTCTCTCAGTTGCCTGCTCCACTGTCCCCTTTCCTCTGCTCTGCTATCTTGTGTAATTTCATGAGACTTCACTGTTAGACGGGCAGAGTTGGGCTGGTTGGGCTGTCCTGGTGTTGCAATGGTGTTGTGACACTGCTGCGGGGCTGGCTGTGCCCCAGGATCCACGTGGGGTTTGTTTACACCTCCCTAGCCAGCCAGGAGCTGGTAAAGCACAGGAAGCTCTTTATTGAATTGAAGGTGATGTTGGGGAAAGGTGGCACATTGAAACACTCGGGAAATCGGAGAAATTAGCACTTCAAGATAGACAGACTATACCAAAATAAGGTGCTAAAGTGATCCTTGCCTGGATGATCTTTACAGCTGGGTGTGATCAAAGCCTGCTCCTCTACTCCTGCTGTCAGTGTGGAAGATGGTTTGCTCTGTTTGAATGAAAACAGTAAAGCCAAAGGGGTATTTAGTGTTTGATGCTTATTTTTAGTCTGTGTTTCAAGATTTTTGATTTTGGTATTTCCAGAGATCTGTGTCTTATATAGATGGTGCAATATGGAACTTGTATAGAAATGTTTTAATATGAATTCTTAAAACAAAGGCATCTTTAGCAATAAAAGAACTCTGCCCTACCTTTGAGATACTTGTGATAATACCAGATAGACACACAGTGTGTAGAACTTCTCAAAATGCCTACATTTCCCAGCCAGTAATTCCCACTGGAAGTCAGTGGATCTTAAAATGGTTTTGAAAAGGATATCTAAGTACCACACATGATTTTGAAATGAAATCAATCACAGGTGTGTTGTCATTCATGAACAAACCACATCCATTCTTCCTCTTACACTCTGCTTCAGTTTTCTGAAACGTGTTCCAGGATCACTAAGTGATTAGATTGGTAATTGGTTAGAAGTTGTCCTCCTGGCAGAGGAGTGTTGGTGGTTGTGGGGAGGGCACTGATAGGAATAAAGCAGGCTTTGCTGTTTCTGGTGCACTGTTCCTGGTTCAGGCAGGAGTGCTGTGGGCTGGGCCAGGTCTCTGTTGTTTGGCTGCGCTGTTGGAAGCCAGGTTGGGATGGTGCTTCCAGGTTGGAAGGCAAAATTGGAGGCTGAAAAAGCATTTGAGTTCGGTTATGTTTGGGAGTTTGTAAAGACCCGAGCTGTTGAGATAAGGGTATATTTGGGTTTCTGAGAAATTTAATCACCCATTTTTATCACAGCAGTCTGTTTTGAGCCATGGATTCTGGGAATCTGTGCTGTAGAGTTCAAGGTGTGCAGCTGAACTTCACCTTTTGTTCCTTTCTTCAAATGCCTCTCAGTGCCAGTTCCAGCTTTTTAAAATCCTCTGTTGGCTCTGCTTCTCAGTACTGAGCCAGCCTACGCTGTTCTTCCTGCTTCTTGGAAGTCTTTGCTTTTATTGCTCTTTATAGTACAGAAAATTCAGCGTAGATTCATAAACTGCTCTATGTCCAAAGGTTTCAGAGCAAAATATCAGGAGTTAGGTCAAACTCTTGCTTGGGGGAAAAGAATGTGACTGCAGCATACAGTGAGCTCTGATAAATAGAAGTAATTTTTGTGTGAACATAAGTGAAGGCAGATATTAATTGAAGGAAGTAAATGGACTTTATTGTGCTTGCCTTAATTGTCAGCAAGTGGAGTGTATGTTCCAGGGCCCTATTTTGTGTGATGTGTAGAAAGTGGTGACTGACATAACCATGCAATACTGCAAAGAGTTTTATTAACTTCCCTTTTGTGAGCTGTGGAAAGCAGTGCTGTAATAGCACGTGCTGCTTAGCAAGATGAGGGCAGGACTTTGAATGTGCGCTGAGAGAGGAGTTGGAGCTTGGTTGTGCTGTCAGATGAGTTCGTTTTTATAATTAGTCAGCAGGTTTCTGAAAAGAAACATTTGAGCATTTAGCATGAAGTTTTATATAAGTATTTTTATGATTTTTGTTTTTCAGGAGTTTATAACATATTTAATCTCATTCATGAATCGAACTTCCTTTTTAAGTCATGGATGACAAGGCTTCTGTTGGAAAAATCAGTGTCTCTTCAGACTCGGTATCCACTCTTAACAGTGAAGATTTTGTCTTGGTTTCCAGGCAAGGGGATGAAACACCATCTACAAATAATGGTAGTGATGATGAAAAAACAGGACTGAAGGTAAGAACCAATAACCTGAGTTTGTTCCCTGTTCTTCTAAATCAAACTAACCATAGAGAGCTTAAAGAGGGACTTCTTTGTTGTGGAAAACTTGACAGAAGGGAGAACGTATTCAAGAACCAGTTTTGTCAGTAATTTCTTCACTGCTGATGTCAGAAGTGGTAATTAGGTTTTGAGTAAGAGCTCTCTCCATCACTAGCTGTGGGTTTTTTCCCACTTTGCAGAATTCTTCCTAAAGTGCTTGGGATGAAACAGGCTGATTGTCAAGAACGTGGAACTGTGATTTTATCACAGCTTTCAGGTGGAAAGCAATGTTAGCATACATGGATTTGACTGTATCTGTTAATTCAAAGATGCACTGAAGTTTTCCCCAATGTGAAATGTTCTCTTTAAGAAACGTAGAAGAGTAGTTATAACTAACAACTTGGCATGAATCAGAGCACGAGCTCTCTGTGAAAGACTTGTGAGAGCTGGAAGGGCACTGGCATCTTCTCACTTGTAAAAGTGCTGTTCTGAAAAGAGACCCTTGTCACCCTCTACTTTTTTCTACTTTTTTTTTTTTTGCTACTTGGAGCAACATTCATCCCAATTTGTATTTCAGCAGTTTTTAAGAAAAGTGGCACAAGTAAGGTAATCACTCCAAATTCCATCACTTTAATGTGTTGAAGACTGGATCTTCCCAAGAGTGAGTCAAGTTAATGTGTTCTTTTGGGAGATGGAAAGAGATACTCCACCATTGGAAGAAACTGATGTCTGTCTACAGCTGCATCTATGTCTTTAAAGATGATAAGAAATCCTGTGTTCTGCCTGTTGGACTGGGTGCTCCTCTTTTCCTTTGCAGTAGTTGTCACAGAGACTTTATTGAACATTTCTTGATGCTTTTGCTCTTCTTGCTTTTACCTCCCAACTGCTTTGTTTTTCTTGTGTTCCTTTGAGTCTGGGGCAAGACATTCTGTTGTAGTGGCTCTTTCCTTTTACTTAAGACTTCAAATAAATTCTCTCACTTAAGAGTCTCAAAACTGATCTTTTGCTTAATCTGGCAAAAAAGTTCATGTATGTTTTATGGTGGTTGTAGAAGGTGTCACTTTGCATCATAGAATAGTCTAAAAAACATGAACAGTTCTTGAAGTTGGAGCCTGGTGATCTGTGAAACCTGCTGAAAGGCTGTAGCCTCATGCTTGTCTTTCTTAATGCAGCAAATACCAGCAGCATCAAGATTGAGATCAGCATCAATACTTAGGAATTCTGAGTAGTCTCATAGTGGTGCTTATCTTGAGAATGCTTCTGTGGCAGTGTCTGTAATCAGCTCCTGAAGCATCGTTTGAGAGCCCAGGAGACAAACATGCTCATGTCAACCAGCTTCTCTGTTCCATCCTGTTATCCCCAATGAAAATTTGGAGGCATGAAATGTCATAGTCTGCAACACTTCTTGCTCCACATGGGAGCTGTGTGTATCAGTGTTTGCCTCCAAAGTGGTTTATGAACTGCTGGCTGCAGGTGTGCTGTTCCTCTTGATGAGGAAGGAAGAACATGAGCTCTGCTGCTTCCTGATCATCAGTTGTAAAATAAAGTCATGCTGTTCTCTAGTTTGGCACTGAATGCCACAGAGCTTTGAAGGTCTTAAACTTCTTTATGAATTTGGAGCCTGGACTAAGCACAAGCCTTGAACAAAATGATTCACCTTGAGCTTTTCAGTATTCCAGTGTGGAGAGCATGTGCCTTTGGTTATTGGCTGCAATCTGAGTGATTAATGACAATTTTCTATCTTAAACAAGAAAGACAGTTTGTCTTTGCTGAATCTGCTTTCCAGTGTTGTTCCTGTGTTTGCTCATGCCCACTGGCAGTGGGACTGGGCTGGATTTAGGGAAGCTTTGCTGCTGGAGCCCAGTGTGGATGGAGCAGGAGTTCTGAGCACAGCGAGACCTCTCCCAGCAGAGGTGGCAGCACATGCGTCAGGAGAAGGGAGTAAATCACAGTTCTGATAAATCCCCTGGTGTGCTAAAGGAAGTTTGCTACCTCCTAGTTAGAGGTTAAGTAAAATCAGTTTTGAGTTTAGTGAGAAGTGGACAAAGCCATGACTAGGGTAGCAGTTTCTTTGCTCAGCCTCAAGCACTGCTCAGGTGCAGCTGTTGCTGTTCCCTCCTGCCCTTGGTTCTACCAGGCTGGCTCTGCTTTTGGGGCTGTAGTTGGGCTTGGGTTTCAGGCACATTTACACCTTCGTGTGCCCTGTTCCCCTGATGTGGGGAATCCAGATGGGTGCATAAGAAACTTTGATTGACGTGAAGTTAGCACTGGTTTGTGTTTTAGGCCTCGGTGTGCAGGCAGCTGGTTTGTTGCACTTGAATTTTGGGGCTATGAGAATAGCAGGGCTCCTCTAGTACAGAAGTGTGGTTACTGTGCCTTTTAAAATTCTTTTTGAGGGTAGTCTGGGCTGTGAAGGAAAGCTTTCTTGGAGAAATTAGTTAAAATTGCTTTTTAAATGGGGTTTTGATGATGATGTTTCAGAATGTCTATAAGATGGTTTTTATTTTTACATGCCTATTTTCTGTAAACAATTTGAATTTGTGTTTTACCTGTCACTACTATTTTTGGGAAATTTTATTTTCAAGATCATGTTTTATAGATGTAACATCTAGATATGTTATTCATACTGATTATTTTACCAAATAGAGTAGATCACAGTTCAGATTTTTTGGCTTTTAATCTTGATAGAATAGAACATTACCAAAGTCTGTTGACTTTGAGGAAAGGTCTATCAGATGCAGTTTTTTACCAGAATGAATTTTAACTTCAGGTTTCATAGAGAACAGGTTCTGTAAAGTAGAAGTTACTCTAGGTTTTTTCATATATAGCCTTTGAAGTGGCTGACAGGACACTGTAATTAATTAATTCTATTTTGTTGCAAAACATATGAACTCCATACAGTAAAGGAACATGGTGCATCTTCCATCATCATCATCATCCATCATCATCTTTCTGATGATTGTATGCAAAGACCTGAATAATAAACATGATGCTTGAAACAATGATGCTTGAAACTCTTCTGCCTTTGATGACCTTGTGCAGGATTTTTCCACAATATATCCTGCAAATTAATACTAAAATTGCTGTGAGGAAAATGGCAATATGTGGATTTCTGTCACTAGTTGCAGGTTACAGCTGCCTCCCCCTGTGGGTATACAGCTGAGTAAGGCAGTTACCCTGTCCTGCTCCTGGCAGGTGATCACAGCACAGGAGTGTATTTTAATCTGTACTAGAAGTGACATTCTGTTTGTGGCAATTTCAAGAGCATAAATGTCTCTTGTTGTTATTGTTTAGATTCTGTAGCAAAGCAGTCACTAGATTATTACTTTTTGGGCTAGTTGAATAGTTTGGTTTTTAGTAGCTGGTCAGTGAGTTTACAGAGAGGTGAAAATATGGAAGTGCTCCTAGAATTGAGTTTTGGTGTCAGCAGGAGTAATCAGCAGCAGCTGCAGAAGTGTTAGAAGCAAGTGTCTGTTGCTGATGACATCTGGTAAACACTCTGCAAACTCTGTCACTCCCTATTAACTGCAAAGGAATGGACAAAGAGTTTCCTTAGAAGCAGTAGCTGAGAGCTTCCTGAAATGAAGCTTCATTCCTTTTCCACTTCAGGACCTTATTTCACACTGTTGAGGTGGCTTCATGCTTTCATGTTGACTTCAATGAGCTCAAAGTCAGACTGCAGCTGAGCGTTGGGAAACAAAGCAAAGCTGTTGCTTCTCCTCAGCATGCTGGCATAATCTTGTTCCAGATGCTTCTCTTCCTGTGAAACCTTACTGTCTTAAAGCACATAACATATTTAATTATATTTGTCCCTTTCTGGTGTTAATCTGAAAATTGTTATAGCCCATACTGTGGGCATCTGTAAGTTTCTCTGTCAAAGGTAGTCTTTGTAGTTGGTGATTGATTAAAGACTAGTTTGAAAGTAATCTCCCTGCTTTTTCTAGTGCTAGAAAATGCCTACTTTGAGCTTGTAGATTTGTTAGAGCAGGGAGGATATAATCCTTGCTGGTGAGCACTTGCACCCTGCAGTTTGTGTTTACGGTTGTAACTGGGTTAAATTTGTTGACTGCTGCTTTGGCTGGTAAATAAAAAGCAATATGAATGACTCTGTGCCTGAGGGGTGTTTTTTGTTGTTTGAACAGTCTTTTCTTCTTTTTTGTGTCCCAACTCTGTGGCTCTCAGATTGTGGGGAATGGAAGTGAGCAGCAGCTGCAGCGGGAGCTGGAAGACGTGCTGATGGATCCCCCCATGGAGGATCAGGGCAGTGACCGGGACCATGGAGAAGTCAGAACTGATGGAGATGGGGAAGAACCTGTTGTCCTTGAAGCATCAGCATCCTCTACCATTAACCCTGTGTCGGTAGCAGGACTCCAGAAACCAGAAATGAGCTTGCCAGTGAAACCATCCCAAGGAGGTTAGAAAAAAAAAAAAGGGGAGGAATGCCTGGTAGTATCTTATGAACTTGTTTTTTGTGGGGAAAGTAAAGAGAATTTAGGCACACGTGTGGCCAGTAGCCTTTGCCCATGTCTCACATTATAATCACTTAGTGCAGTAAATTCCAGGTTATGTATGTGATGCAAGAGTTAATATCTGCTGACCTGTCCTGTATTCTGAAAACACTGCTGTACCAGCCCTGAGATGTGTGCACAAATATTAAGCTTACTTGCCTGGCTGGATAAAATATAAGTTCATGGCTTTCCTATAGTGTTTTGACCTGGCCTGGCTTTTCTGTTCTTAGCCTCTCCCTTCTCCTATTCAGTGGGCAGCCAGTGTCAGCAGCCAGTGTCAGCAGCCAGTGTCTGACACTTCCCTTGCGGGTGCCTTGCCTTGTTTCTGATGTTCCCCCTGGTGTGCTGCCCTAGACTGTGAGGATTTGAGCCCCTTCACGCCGGTGACAGACGAGGACAGCGTGGTGTTCAGCAAGCTGACCTACCTGGGCTGTGCCTCGGTGAACGCGCCGCGCAGCGAGGTGGAGGCGCTGCGCATGATGTCCATCCTGCGGGGGCAGTGCCAGATCTCCCTGGATGTCACCCTGTCCGTGCCCAACGTCTCCGAGGGCACCGTGAGGTACGGGGCTCGCTGCTCTGGGGCTCTGCCCTCTGCTTGGCTCCTTTGGAAAGCAAACAAGCTGATGGTTTACCTGGCAGGAGACTTGAGCAGCTTGGATTATCTTTAGTGGGAGAAGTGGGTTTTACAGACATCTGTGAAAAGGGATCCTTTGAATTTGTTTACCAAACACTCTACCAAAATGTACTGTGATGATCCAAGCTATCACCAAAGCCATAGTGAGATTGGGTATTGATAAGCACTTTGGAAATAGCCTGGAAAGTAGTTTGGAAAATGTCTGATACGTGAGGCCTGACAGAGATGGGTCTGTCCACTGCCACACATTAATGTAACTTTTGGAAGACTAATCCCTGAAAACCATGGGGACATTATTGATGGAAACATTTGTGGCATTGTGTTTTTTTGTGATGTTCAATTTAAACATCATTATGGTGGTCATAGTTTGCAGTAAATGACAGGATCTAGTTTTTGTGCTGTACTTTCTCTAGGAGGTATGAAATTGTTAAAGCTTGCAAGTTATGTCTGGCTGAAATAATTCTTCTAAAGGTGCAAGCTCGCTTTTTTTTCCCCTCTCTATTTTAACAGACTTTTAGATCCTCAGACAAACACAGAAATAGCAAATTATCCAATCTATAAAATCCTTTTCTGTGTACGAGGGCACGATGGGACCCCTGAAAGTGATTGCTTTGCTTTCACTGAAAGCCACTACAATGCAGAACTCTTCAGGATTCATGTCTTCCGATGTGAAATCCAAGAGGCTGTAAGTGCAAGCTTTTTGTCAAATGATAATTACATACATGTAAATGTTATTATGAAATTTAAATGAAGTTTTTCAGGCATTTTAAGTAATGTAATTCATCCATCAACAAACCTTAGTTATGGGATAAGAATGCACAGTTAACAATTTATCCTAAGAAGCGCAGAAAAACAGTTAATTAGATGCTAAAACTGAATTATTTTCATACAATTTGTTGTGAATTAGTGAAAATCCAGGTTGGTTTCAGCTGATGTTTTGCACTCTGGCTGCAGGTGAGCCGAATCCTGTACAGCTTTGCCACTGCCTTCCGGCGCTCTGCCAAGCAGACCCCGCTCTCAGCCACTGCCACCCCCCAGACTCCTGACAGCGACATCTTCACCTTCTCCGTGTCTCTGGAAATCAAAGAAGATGATGGGAAAGGTTATTTCAGGTAGAGATGCTTCTTCCCTGCAGTATGTGGTTCTGTTGGAAAGTGAGTGAATTGAGAGTGTGAAGCTGAGGTGGTCCCTAAATTCCCTTTTTGAGAATTTCCTATTCTAGTTTAAATGAATCCCAGGTGTAAGGAGCTGCACCAGTGTCTGATGCTGGGTTTGGTATATGCAAAGAGTGCAGCTAAATTGAGAATTCTTTTTTTCTTTTCTGATGAATAACAGTGCAGTTCCCAAAGACAAGGACAGGCAATGCTTCAAACTCCGCCAAGGGATTGATAAGAAGATTGTGATTTATGTGCAACAGACAACAAATAAAGAGCTAGCTATTGAAAGGTAATGTCATCAACTTTTAAAAGACTCTTTATCTGTATTTTGCCTCTGAGGGAGCAGGTTAGTAATTATTCTGTGGATGCTCCATTTACATGATTTAGAGTCACACTTCTCTTGAGGATGAAGTGGGACGTACCTGTGTGGGCCAAAAGTTCCTGTGAAAAGGCTAAAATGAAATCATAAAAGAGATCCTTGTGTTTCATCTGATACTTGTCCCTACTGAAGGGTAAATTTTATGCAAATATGTCTAAAAACCAAAAAAAAGCCACCAAAGGGCGGGCAGAAGACTGCAGGCCAAGTGTTGTTGTGGTATAAGGAGCCCTTGTTATCAGTGACTTTATTAGACTGTTCTTTAAAACAAAGGTAATGGAACAATTTCCAGGCTGCTGTAAACAGGGTGAAACCATCTTGTAAATATGATTCTGAAATCCTGCTCAACGTTTTTGATGTTGGCTTGATTGTTTTGCTGGATGTGCTTGATGCTGCTTTCAAATGTCAAGGTTTGTTGATGTTTGTCAGTGGATTCATGGGCTGTTTGTGATGTATGACAGCAAATACTTAGATAAGAAATGTTAATGGTTTGTTTATGAGCATGTCCAAGTTTTGCAGTTGCATTTTTTGCCCGTCTTTGCAGATGTTTTGGCCTTCTCCTTAGCCGTGGGAAGGACGTTCGGAGTGGCGACATGCACCTTTTGGATTTGGTAAGGATCTTTCTTAAAACTCAGTGAGAACTGGGGTTATGATTGTGCATGGTGTCAGGATGGACAGAGAACACTTCTGCAGTTGTTGATGGGAATTGATGGTGTAGATTCCACTGCTGAGGGTGAGGCTCTGGGCAGTTGAGTTCAACCCCTGCCTCTGCTGCTCAGTTAGAATGTGACCTGGTGCTTGGTCAGGGAACTTGCCCAGTTTTACAGTCAGTCTCTCATTCGGGGCCAGAAATAAGAAACATAGAACCTTATTTTTAGACATGCTGAGTATTTAAGTGCTGTGCTTTAAACATGGAAAGTTTTACAGCATAGTTATCAGTGTGAGAATCGAGGCCTGAGAGGCTTCCAGTGTAACACAGAACTAGTGGGTGCTTTGTTCTTATGACTCACTTTTCTCTATAAAGTAATGATAGGGATCATTTGATTTCACAAGGGTGAAGTGACAGCAAATTTGCTAGTATTTATGCAGTACATAGTGACTACTCAATAGGGTTTAATACTACGTGAATAATTTTGCTTTCTACCAGGCTTTGGATTGCCCAGAAAGTAAAGTTGTTGGGAAGACAGACAGGCTGAACATTAGATAAAATATTGGTTTGGTTCTTAGTGACTGAATAACAGGTGTTGTGTTCTCATCCACACCTCTGTAAACTGAAAGTTGCTGTTAAATGGCCACCTCCGAAAAGACAGGTCATACCATGTACTAATAGAATAATTAGTATTAATTGGCCTTTCTGTGTTACCAGCATGGACACCAAGGATTGCAGGGGAACTCTGTTATTTCCTTCAGAGATGATCTCTGCTGCAGACTCTGTCACATGGACTTGTCCTTTCCTTGCCAGTGCAGTAGCTCTTTCACAGGACTACATAATGTAGAAACTTCTTCAATTTAAAAAAAACAAGCATAAACTTACCTTGTTTTCAGGAGTCCATGGGTAAAAGTTCTGATGGGAAATCATACGTGATCACTGGGAGCTGGAATCAAAAGTCTCCACACTTCCAGTTTGTAAATGAAGAAACACCAAAAGGTATGAATGTTGCCAGGTGTTATCCTGAGGCAGAGAAATTACTTCAATAGTGGCCATTGGATCAGTTATCTTTTCAGAAGAAGCCCACAAAAGACTTTCACAGGATGGAACATATTCTGAGTGTAGGGTGCTAAATGCCATAAGAAATTAAAAAAAAAAAAAAAAAAAATAGAAGCAAGCAATGTTCAGTAATATGTTGTAGGAGCTGTGTCCTCGTAGCAGGCTCTGCAGGTGTGGGGCAGGATGCAGGTGCTCTGTGCACCACTGGACCTTTTCAAGAATCCCATTGAGAATTGCACTAAATGACTTTTGCAGGCACTTGCTTTGCTCAGTGTTTTGTGGTCAGTTCGATTTTTTCCAAACCCAAGTTTTTAACTAAACAGAAGGATTCCCATACCTGTGAAAATGAAAGCAAACCACTCCAAGTGTCATCCAAAAATAGCTGATGTTGCATTGCTCTCTCGAGTCCTGAAAGAGAATGTCATTCCTTCTTTGAAGATGTCAGCTGAATTATCATCTTTTCAATCTCTTGTCACTGTTGTGTGCCAGAGGTTGGGAAGTTAATGGGAATTGGCTGGGCAAAGTCATGAAGTCAGCTGCTGGGCACAGTCTGGTGCTGGAGTGGATGCCATCCTGCCTGAAGGACACAATTCATCATTCCCTGCCAGAGACATCTCATAGGTCACTGAGCCCTGTTGCCTCCTGTTGGAGCATCAGAGTGTGTAGTCAATTTTTGGAACTTCACAGCTGAGATGGTCTTAAATGCCTTTAATATCATGGTATTAAACAGTTAAGTAACTTCTAAAACAAAAAAGAATGGAAGTGTAATTAGGCTGGATGGCCAGAGATCTGCACTGTGCAGTTAAGTGCACAGATCCTCTATAATGTTTAATGAAGGGTTTGGATAGAATTTCAGTGGGATTTGAAAAAGCAGAATTTTTATTCTTTTTAACAAGATCATTTTTTTGGCTTGAAGGCTGCAATTTCCTTACTCTGGTGAATAGTGCATAGTGATCCAATTTTCCTGTTTTGAAACTTGTAGGGTTTTGAGATGTTAAATTAGGGGGAAAATCGATTCTGAAAAGGAAAGTTTCCTTTGTTCTTCCATGTTACTGGGAAAGGGGTTATGGAATATTTTATTTGAAATGTTTCTTTTCACATTGTGGCTTCATTTTCTCTCTGTAGATAAAGTGTTGTTCATGACCACTGCTGTGGATTTGGTCATAACTGAGGTGCAGGAGCCCGTTCGATTCATTCTGGAGACAAAAGTCAGAGTTTGCTCACCTAATGAGAGGCTGTTCTGGCCCTTCAGCAAACGGAGCTCAACTGAAAATTTCTTCTTAAAATTGAAACAGGTAATGTGTTAAAAAATCAAGAAATAAAATTGACAATTAATAGGCTGTTTCTCCCTATGATTGCTGAAACCTTTACTGATGGAATGTTCATAATGCAACATTTTCCTCCTGATTGAAAGAGGTAAAATAAATGCACTTCACTTTGAGAAAAGCTACCCTTTATTGTGCTGATTGTTGCTGGCTATCTGCAGTTCCCATAAAGAGCCTGAAATAGCTTTTTTGATAGCTTTGATGAGTCTGTGAGGTTACAGAGAGGCTTATGGATTTTCCAGCCAAACCACAGCCAGGAAAGGAAGGGAAGATTTATCTGCAAACTGGGGCTATGCTGAGACTTGCTGCCATAAGGGTGTAGAGGAATAATTGTGTAAAATTAAGGGTTAAGAGAAAAAAAAAAGTCCTTACACTAATCCTGGTGACATGGTATCTGATAGATAACTAAACTTATTTTATCATGCAAATTGAACAATTCTTTTGAAGTGTTTTTAGATGAGCAAACATCCACATGAAATTCCAAAGGAATTTATTTTTTGTCAAAGTCTATTTTCCCCTTCTGCATGGTTGGAAACAGATTTCACACATACCCCAAGTTTGCCCTGGGGAAAAAAAATCTAAGTAACCACAAAAAATCCCTAGAACTTGTTAAAAAATTTTACTGTTTTTTCCAACTCACTTTTTTACCCATCTCCTAAAAATGGAAGCATTATTTCTGTCCAGGATATTCCTAATAACAGTACAAGGCAATAACTTAGTCTCAAAATAAGGCTGGTAAGTCGAAGGTCCAAGTCACTGAAGAGATCATGTACTTGAAATAGCTGCTATTCTTCTGCTCTAGAAACTATTGTTCTGAAATGAAAGTCCTGTTTAAAGAACTGGAAATGTATAAAAGCAAATAACAATGTGGATGTACGTGCCCTCTCAAGGCTTAGCAATTCTGGGTGCAGCCCAAAAAGAAAGCAGTGTTGGAGTCCTAATTTCTTGATAAGTGTTCTTATTTAAAGAGGTTTTGAGTTGAGCAAGAGGCTTTTCTTCATTCTTTTTACACTTGCCTTTAAGTGCTAACAAAGAATGGCATCTGGGTAGTAACAAAGATGAAGTTCACCAAGGATTCTTTTTCTGTGTAAAGAAAAATTCCTTTCCTTCAAAGTTTAAGGTGGAAAAATTCTTCATGGATGAGCTCAGCCTTTTTATTTAGAATATTTTTGAGGTGGAGCCTGTAGAGGCTGTTGGACTATAAATAATTTTACAGCCTCCAAAAGGTGCCTTTTCTGTTTGGCAGTTTAGAGGAAGCTTATCTTACTGAGCTAATTCTGGATCTTTTGTCTTACCAAATTCACAGACATTGTGACTTATCTTGGCCAATTCTCTTTTTCCACAGACACTGTCAGGTTATCCAACTTGCAGTGTTTACTAATGGAAGATTATCAAAACTCGTAGTGGAAGCAACAAATATAGAATGTACAGCCTGATAAGCCTGGAAGGGAAACCTGTTTCTGTGGAGTCATGATTAGGCTATTAAAAGTACAGCTGTGTAGAATTGGCTTATCTTACTTTGGCAGTGTTTCTTTATTCGGAAATGGTGAAAGCAGAGGGATTTTACTTGCTCCGATTGCATTTAGTGATTTTGTCATTTTTAGTTTTGATGTATTTCTCTTGATTTTTAATGCTCCAAAGAATAAAATTGAGCACTGGGAGCTTACTGTGGAGCATAATTTTGAATCTTATTTCCCTCTTTTCTTCACCTTCTTTTTTCTGCTCTCTATTTTTATTCATGTAGGAAAAAATTCTAAGTCCTTAAAATATATTAAAAATGTAGAATTGCTTCACAAAGAAAAATCCCTTTTTAAGGGAAAGGAAGGTACCAAAGCATTGAAAATTATGGAGAAACAGGGTCACAGAGTAGGCTTTGGAACTCAGCAGTTTGTACACAGCAGCAGTGTATACACAGAGTTGGAAGCTTTGCTAAAGACCATTGCCGTGGGAAAATCATGGAATCCCAGACTGGTTTGGTTTGGAAGGGATCTTAAAGCTCATCTCATCTTGTTCAAGTAAATATGAACAAATTTTTAGGACTACTTTTGCCACCATTAGTAGCCCCAGAAACCTTTTCTATTTTAACTCATTTTATAAATTCTCTTTGAAGAAGAATTTGACATAATTTTTAAGCTTTTGCTTTCAATTTTCCACTACTGTTTGAATAAAGGCAAAGTTACTGCATATTGAGGAACCTTCTTGTCTTAGACCACAGTTGCATTTATAGCTTTAAAAATCAGTGCATTTGTGTCCAGTTCATTGATGGCTGGAAAGATGAGCTCCCTGTGCATGGCAGATCCAAGTGCCCCTTGTGCCTGTGGGTGCAGCACTCTCCCTGCAGGCTTCAGGGAGCACTGACAGCCTGGCCCTTGCATTAAATGTGTCCCAAGTGTGAGCATTGCTCACTGTAGAACGGGAGGGAAGTTGTTCCTCATCTCTCCTGTTCTGCAAAGAGAAGGCAGAGCCTTAGGAAGTGATGTGACATTTGTGTGTTTCCCTCAGTGAAATGAGCCTTGTTTTCCTAGATAAAGCAGAAGGACAGGAAGAACAACTCGGACACTCTGTATGAGGTTGTGTGCCTGGAAAGTGAATCTGAGAGGGAGAGAAGGAAAACCACAGCCAGCCCCTCGCTGCGCCTGCCCCAGTCGGGCTCGCAGGGCTCCATGATCCCCTCGCCTCCGGACGACGATGAAGAGGAGGGTAAGAAGCTCCTGTGCTTTGTGGACTTTGAGGAAGGGCAGTTGGTGAATAATGTGGTTATAAAAGATGTGGGATCCTTTCCAGTCAGAATCTGCCTGATTGAGGGGTTCTTTCTTGCTGGAATATTGCAGGATCCCATAGGCAGTGTCCTGGCATTCCTGCTCAGCCTCTCCCTCATCTGGCACTTCAGTGTCCCTGCTTTTCTCAGCCCAGGCCTCCTGTGCTGTATTTGGGGCAACGTGAAAAAGGGCTCCTAAAAACTGGGGATTATCATGTGGCTTCTGCCCCTCCCTGAGCAGCTGTGAGCAGGTTTGAGAGCAGAAGGAGAGGCTGGTGTTATTTGGAAATGTCAGCAGGCAGGGTTTAGTGGAGAGTCAGACATCTGGGAGAGATGGAACTGTACCAGGACCTGCCCAGCTTGGAACTTAATGTATTTTCAAAAACTTTGCTTTTAAAAAATTCTTTTAAAGCAAACCACAACCACTTCTGAGTATAGAAACATCTGGCATTACAAAGATGTAATGGAGATAACTTGGGTTTCTGCTTTTTCACTTTTCCTGCTGGCCTTCCATGTGGCCTTGGCTGAAGTGTCCCTTCTATTCTCTTGGCAGACAATGATGAACCACTCTTAAGTGGTTCTGGAGATGTTTCCAAAGAGTGTGCAGAAAAAATTCTTGAAACGTGGGGAGAGCTGCTGTCCAAATGGTAAGTGGCAAAATCACATTCTGAAAATTGCACTTCTGAATATTCTCATTCTGTTTACTCCTTCTGCTTGGAGTTTTTATTTCCAGAGGCTGTGATATAAGATTAGTTTGGATTTAGTTCTCTGTCCATCCCCACAGCACCCCTCATTGTCTGGCTTGTTTTCTGATTTCTGTAGAGGGTGTTATAAATATTTTAATTTTTGAGTGCATGCTTAATGTGTAGAAACTCACTTATGCTGTGTCTTTAGTTGGTTCTGCCTTAAAATTCTACTTATCTTCAGGTTCTTTGGGATTTTGTTAAAGGAAAAACTAAACTAAGTAGTGTAGAGAAAATGCAGCTCTTGCTTTGTCTATTCTGCACAGATCACTTCCATTCCTCTTTGTAATTCTGACTGGGTTCACAGCCAATTTTTCCTGCAGCTGTCATATCTTAGTGACTGTAGCTTAGGAAATGGGAGATTTGGACTTGGATAGAGAAGATGTTTTTCCTCCCTTATCTAAAGGAAGACTCCAGAGCTTGCCAAGAAGGAAGTACATGAGCTCTGCTGTTTTTCCCTGGAAAATGTCAGTGTGCAAGAAGAGTGTTTCTTGACAGGCCAATTGCTAATGCAACACAATCCTCCTTTGCTGAGGGATTGTTTTATCCATCTTGAAGTAGCCTGAGCAGTTCCAAAGTAATGCTGACTGTTGTAAAATTCAGGGGTTTTGTTAGGTTTTATTTTTTCCCCACAAAGGGGGTGATGGGCAGCATTAGACTGAGCTCAGACAGACTTCATTTTGACTCTGGCTTTAATTGTGGCCTTTTGCTTCCTGAAGTCAATGAGAGCAGGGCAAGGACTGGACAGCAAGTCAAAGGTTGAGTGGGGTATTGGATGAAGGAGTAGGACAGCAGGGATTGGAGTCAGTCAGGGGGCTTAGATGAGAAAAAGTATTGATGTGACCACTTAGACAGGAATCTCTTTAAATTAAGATATAATTACTGTTTAGTATTTTCTGCAGTTATTGCTTATTTGAATGAGTCGTTTTCCTTCCACTTTGGTTTTGTATTAAGTGGACACATTTGTAGGAGGGGAAGGCTGTGGTAAAATGATATATGATCCCTTTTCCCTCTCCTAGATTTGGAGAAACATCTTTCCCAGATGAGCTCTCTGCATCTGCTGCTGTGAGAAAGTTTCTTTCAACTTGCATTTTTTTTGTAATTCTTCCAAGGGCTCGGAGATAATTAAGCCACCTGACTCCCATTGGAAATGTTTTGGCAGCTCTAAGAGGATATGAAATGCTTCTGTGCTAATGCTGGCAACAGCTTTAATATGTGTTAAAGGGCTTTCCTTCTTAACTAAAAACTTGTATTTGGAAGCAATGATCCCCCAGCTTTTAACATAAGAGGATTGAAAACCATAAAAATCAGACTTCAGGTAGTTTCATGCTAGTTTTTAGAATTGTGTAATTAGATTTGTATATTAATTTAATATTTGGTATTTTGTGATGCCAAAGAATATTTGGCTGATGTTTCATAACTGCTGAGTCACACAATTTTCTCATTTCAAACATAGTTGGGAAGAATCCAGTAGTGTGTAGCCTTTAGTCTACAGCCTTCACTGTATTCATTGGAACTACTGTTGTACTTCCTCTGATCTGAGATTGAGGCAAAGCAGTTTTATAGGCCTTTACAGAAATACTGAGTATTTTGTATATAGGAAGTATTTTATATAAATATGCTTACATATTATAAAAGCATAATAAATGCTCTATAAAGATGTGTCTATAGTGACATTGATATAAATGTAACTACCTTATAAATATTATTTATATTTTAGTTTATTTCTTTTAGAGAAAGCACGGTGAAGGAGGACATGATGGTCCTGGGTTCTGTGCAATAAATACTGATTTAAATGTTTGCCTTGTTAGTCTCTAGATTATTGTGTCAGAACACTGTAGACTGGAGAAAGGCATAGGGAATCCCAGTCTGTGTGAAATTATTATCCACATATCTGTTAGGCTGTTACAAACATTAATAAATGCCAGTTTATTAAGAACATAATGCAGTTGATCTGACACAAGTTCATCTTTCTGCCTGGCTTTGTCTGTCAGTTCTCTTGATCATTTTATCCAGAAGTTTATTTTTTAGTAACTGCTGAAAAATAGTAATTTCTATGATTTAAGACGTGTGTCTTTTGGGGATTTTTATACATAAACCACAAATGAGCTGTTCAGCTTAACGTGCTGTTAAGTGCATAAATTATATGTAGGTTTAGTTTTTACAGCTTGCAGTGCTGTGGTTGATGAGCTGTCAGTGGTCTCCCTGCAAGGAGCTGTTCAGCTGAGGCTGGCTGGTGCAGTGAGGCTGCCCTGGTGCAGGGTGCAGTTAGAGGAGCAGGAGAGGGGATTCTCACAGCTCTGACTCCTCTGTCCCTCCCTCCCTGAGAAGGTCACCTCCTGCTAGGAGACTTCTGCAGACTGCTCAACTTGGAATTTACAGGCTGTGACATCTGTCCTCTAGCATTTAATGGAGTGTTTTGGTTTGTTGAATGTTATATATATATATAAATTTAATAGGAGTCAAGAAACTAGTTTGGGAAGTAGTTCTCCAAATTGTATTTCTTTTACACGAATTGAATTTCCCGTGGGGGTCTGGCAGGGGTGCTGTGTTTCCGTGGTTGCTGGGCAGTAACCGAGCCCTCCCCGCAGGCACCTGAACCTGAGCGTGCGGCCCAAGACGCTGTCGGCGCTGGTGCGGAGCGGCGTCCCCGAGGCGCTGCGGGGCGAGGTGTGGCAGCTGCTGGCAGGGTGTCACAACAACGACCACCTGGTGGAGAAGTACAGGATCCTCATCACAAAGGTACCGTGGCTTTTTTCAGTTTTTCTCTCCTGTTTCTGGAAGAGCAGGAATACAGTGGCTTCAGGCGTGCTCTTGCCTGAGGGTCCCTTAGTGTACCTGGATCTGTCAATGTGACTGTGATTCAATCCTTCAGCAAAAACCCTGCAGAGCTGCTGGTGGCATTACACTGCTTTCCTTTTATAGTCCTGTCTCACCCAGCTGAGATCTGAGTTTGTAAAAAATAAATATCCTATTAATTGCTTTCATAATGGACAGATTGATTTTCTTTGCTTGTTTGACTTTTCTGAATGGAAGCTGAATTTTGTTGTGTTGTCTCAGTGTTTATGCTAAAAATCCAACACTAGTAGAAATTGCAGCCTTTTTTGGTAGAAAGAAAACAGAACAATGTGGATGTTTTTGCATTGGACAGCAGTTTTGTGGCTTCTCATCTTGAATGCTGACCCCAGTAAGGTAGGAAAAGGATATAAGAATCGTTTGTGAAGACATCACTCAGTGATTCTCAAAGTTCAAGTAACGAATGGGTCACAAAATGAAATGTCACCTTCTTATCCAGGAAACTGATGTGTTAATTTGGATTTGGCCATTATCTGTATAGCTACATTGGATCTTATTGCTTTCATCAAACATGCAAGTCTAGAAGGACTGTATTAGAAATTATTAATGATACAGCTTAAGTACAAATATTACAGAAATTAATTATTCACCAGTTAAAAAGCAGAACAAGTGAATCAGCCTTTGTATCTCTGTATTTTGATGGCACAGATTCACAAGGAGCAATTAAAGACCTTAGTCCGAGGGCAGGAGGGCTTCTGAAATTAAACTCAGTTTCTGCTGGAGTCATGCAGGAGGAATCCTACATAATGTGAATGAATCATGTTAAATCAGCTAAAAATGTTCTGTATATGAAAATAAGTATTTTCATATAATTGATGAATATAGAAAAAACTTGATCCAAATTCCTTAATACTGATTTATGCATTGTAGAGCTGTAACATGGATTTTATGGTGAATAAATCATATAAGTAATGTGGAGGTTGAGTGCTCTGGCAAGGAGTGATCACAACTATCCTGTTGTGTTATTTTAATTGCCTGGTGAGTAGTTGTCAGCCTCACTTGTTTCTCTGTTTCAGTGTTTTGGTATCAGAATGCAAAAGATGATGTCTTTGTGGCACAGTTGGTGACACGTTCTGCTACTATCTTTGTAGCTGGAAGGGGATAGTGTAACATTTCATTTTTAAACCTGTGAAACCTTTCCACTCCTTGTCATTTGGCTGAGACAAAGAAAGTAACCTGCATCTCGTGTTGGAAGCATCTCTGGAGTGCAAGTAAGGGAGAGTGGGCTGGCCCTGCCCTGTGTTCTGCTGAAAAGCACTGGCTATGCCTGCAGTGCTCGTTCAACACAGAAACTAATTAAGGAATTAGAGAGAATGGGTCCTGGGTGACCATTTTCAGGCCCTGCTGTGGTCTCATGAGGTCTGTGGTATATCAGCAGCTCACCAGCTCCAGCAAATGAAAATTATGTTGACCTCCCTGGTCTGGAGGTGCCATATTAGCCCAGTGCCATCCATGGCTGTTTGTTTTGTTGTGACTTAAATACAGCAACAGGCTGGGGCTGTTCCTGTGGAAGGGACAGAGGTTGGTATTTGAGCACAGACATGTGTGCTTGGTTCACAGGGGAGTTGGGATTTCTTCATTCTGCAGGCAGTGGAAGAAGGGCAAGGTTTTAAACAGGGTTATCTTTCAGTGCCTGTGTGGAGGTACTGGAGAGGAGAACAGGCAAAAAATGCAAGGATTCTTTGGGAGGCTGAGGAGAACATGAATTCAAGGCCCAGCAATACAATGTTTGCAGACCCTTTGGATGTAGTCTGTACCAAGAATATAATAAAGCTGGGTTGCACTTTGGCCTTAAATTTTTTTTTCATGCTTTTCTTAGGCATGAAATGTGATAATTTTGGAGTTCCAATGTGACTAATTCTTACTGCTCTTAAAATAGCAGCTCAGTTACAGTCAGTATGCAGCAATGTATAGGAGTAAATGTTCCTGGGAAAAAAATTTGCTAATTATATGAAGACAAGGGTCCATTATATTACATTGCTTTCCCATCTTTGTAATGCTTTGCCATGTTTTGCATGTCACTAATGCCAATTCTTCTCTGGCAAGCCTGCAATTATTTGCATTACCATGCCTTGAAGGGGGTTTATGTGAGAATAACTGCTGTGGTGGAGTGCAGGAGCACAAGGAGTCCATGTAAAACCTGTGCCCTGGAATGTGAGCAGGAGATGCAGGAAACCTGTGCTCATAATGCAGTGCCCCTTCTCTCTTCATGTTGCCCTCTATTCCTGTAGGTGCATTTGATTTCTGCCAGGCTTTTCCTGACCCCATGCAGCAGCACAGTCCCAAATTAATAAGGATCTGTGTTGACAGCTGCTTCATAACCTTCTGGCCTGTTTCAGGGATTTTTTCCCCTTGTGCACAGGATGTTGGATGCAGCACCCCAGTATTTCTGCTGGTGGTTGCTTTTCTGGGCAGGCTCAGGTAATCCCTGATTTTTTCTTGCCTTTGCAAATTAATTGCTGAAAGAACAGTTTTTTGTTCACTGTTGAGTAGTGGCTACTGAAGGATTGAAAAGGAAATGTCTCCTGTTGTGTTCTGCCATTCAGGAGAGCTGTGTCTATCTCTCTTCTTGAATATGACTTAAAAATAGCATTGAAATTGTGTTTCAAGGTGTGCTCTTTGTGTTCCAGTCATCATGACAGCATATATTAATTATTTGCTCTGGTTTTCTTTGCCACACACTGGCTGGGGTTTGTTCTCTGCACTTTTGTTATTGCGGGAAGGTTGAAGTTTCACCATCATGGCGCTTCCACAAATTACTTTTGAGAATTTGCACACCATCTGTGTGCAATAATAAAGCTTTTAGCAGCTCCAGATTGCCATGCTGGTGGTGGGGAGTGTGGATGAAAGCCAGCCCAGTGAATTAAGGTCATGTCCCTACTGGGGACAGAAAGCAAGCTCTAGGTGAAACGATCTAGACAATCCCTGGAAGAGGCATCTGGTCCTGGTAGCACTTTGGCAATCACAGTTAGGGCTGTTAATCTTCAGGCTTCCAGCCACTGGAAGGTAGCAGAAGACACATGGTGTCACTCCAGGTGTTAACAGACACCTGCAGGAACAATACTGCATGTTCTGGACAGGCATAGGTGGAGGAAAAGTGTTGAGTAGAAAACATGTAAAGTGAGCCAGGCAGGGTAAAAAAGAGAAATAAACATGATACAAAGTGAAGGAGACAACAGCCACAACAAACATATTTTAGAAAGGATTAATACAACTACTGAATCTATCAGTGGAGAGGTTCTTCATAATATCAACATTAAAAACTTGACATTTACAATATGGAGGAGAAATAAAAAGCTTTTGGATATAGGTCTGTGTGGGAGGAAGTAATGTTGAAAGGAAAAAGCTATGAACTGTTGTACCAGATAAATACACTATATTAAGAAAATTACAACGTGAGAGGGACATCTTGTGGCACAAATAAAATAAAAAGTAATAGTCCAGTGTCAGGAGGAGTATCCTGGAATGTTACTCCGGGGTCACCATTTCTGGGAGAAATCCCAGGCCTGGTAGATTAATTTGTTCCATTCTTTTTCTTATAGCAGAACTCCTGCTACCCACTTTCTCATCTTCCCACCTTTTTGTATCCATGAGACGAGAATTATAGAACACAGACGTTCTACCAAATATACTTGTCTGTCTTGCTGCAAATGATGCTGGTTTTTAGTGAAGAAATAGATTAAAATGTCACTACCGTTGTTTGACTGAATGTGTTGTCATCAGCAGCATAAAATGTGACAGAACCTTAGCTGTGGGTGGCTAACGCTTCTTTTCTACTTATATCACAATCATATTTCCATATGTCCCTATAAATTAAAAAGAATGCACTGAATTTTCAGGACAGAGGGCCATGACTGTGTACAGCCAACTGAAATGGAACCTACCATGCATCTGTGCATCACACTGTACAATGACGTAGCCTTGTCAGTGTGCCTGAACCTTGAGATTCCTCCTTTGATTAGTTTTGATCACATGGTGACAAAAGTTTAATTATCTTTTACAAGCAGCAGTTTTCCCAGGAGTTGTCATTGCAACTTTGAATAATTTCTGGAGTACTTTCATTGCCTTAGACGAGGTGGTGCTGGATGGTGTAGAGTGGGAGAAGTCTGTACACCACAACAGTATTTTCAGTCTCACGGAGCTCAGCCACCTCAGCCACACATTTGGGTGTCTTTAGGAGAGGTTCTCGTGCTGGGCTGGTGGTGCACCCAAGCAGAGAGCTGGGGAGCAGGCCCTGTACCCCAGTTACCTTCCAGCTGCAGTTTGCTTCACCTGCCGGGCTGGCTGCAGGGGCAGGAGGAGATGGAGCTGTTGCTGGTTTGGGTGTTTTAAGCAAGCAGGAGTGAGCTGGCAAGAGCACTGAGTGGAGTCATTGCTCTCAGCTTCAGAGAAACAAAAGAATGTCAGTCAAAGGAAAAAACAGACATGGCTCTTCTAGAGAAATACCTCGGCTCTGAGGACGTTGAGCTTTTCATAAAAACCTGAACACCGGGGAGTTTTTGATTTTATGGTGCATTTTCTGTTTAGAAATTTCATCAACCAGATGTGGTTTTGGTTGGGCTCAGTATTTCCATTGCTACCTTGTTTTTATGTATCTGACATAGGAAGTTCAGTGTATCAATGTACATTTTCTTGGGGCTGTTTAGAATGTGTCTATTTGTGCCCAAGGATCCAGAAGTACTATTTGAATCAATCGGTATGTAAATCATTCTCTGCTTTGGAAAGATAGGAGATCATTTCTCCAGCAGTAATTCAATCATAGCTTGTTTTTTGTAAATCCACAATACCCTGGCCTAAATTTAATTCAAAGTTTAAGTTTCCTAGCTACAGTTCTAGTACTTCAGTTGCCATGAGTAGAAACACCATAAATTAAAAAAAAAATGGTGGACAATAGTAAAGAGATCTTTTTTGGGTTAAAGATAGGGCAGAACCCCCCAAGTTTTTGTTTTCAGGCATTTGTATGAGACTAACTAAAAATCTGCCAAGTCATGCTGTTACCCAGCACAGATTTTTGGCCAACACAAGTGTATCATAAAATGCTTTTTGTACTTACTGGTTAGCTGAACACCTGAGAGTTGTGGCTCAATTGCTTTGACATCTATTCCTTTGGCCACAATTAATTTCCTGTTAGGTATTCCGCAGAATGACCAACGTTTAGCTTAGGTTAACCAAACCCTTGGGTTTGTTGGTATTGGTTGTCAGAGTGTGGACTTCAGCTTGTAAGGATGCCAATTGCACGCTTTGATGTCTGACTCAATTATTTTGATTGTCGAAGAACTTCAGTTTTTTACTGGTTTGATCCATTCAAATACAAATTCCTGTAGCAAAGGCTTGTCCTAAGTGGTGGCGCTGGAGCAGTCTGGTGTCATGGTCAGAGAATGAGCTCCCACATACCTGGGAACGTGTTTTCCAGCCTGTCAGTTGAAGCTCTTGACAAACAATAAACAAGAGCTGTTATGCCTTGTTATGCCTCTCTGCCTTCAAAGAGGTTTTTCTGGTTAAATAGTGAGATGGTATTAACTTAGGGTGTGAATACAAGTTTAAATGCCGTGCTGTGCATCTCTCTCGTGGTTGCTGGCTGGAATGTCGCTGGGTTTTCTGCTTTGGTGTCCGATGTCAGGGACAGCGGTGCCTTTGCGTTCTGTGTGTGTCTCTGTGTGTGGAGGGAGGTGCCTTGCCTGCCTACCTGGAGCAGCATCTGGATTAATGGTGGGACATCGTTCTCTGCTTTGCCCTTGCTTTCAGGTGTCTCCCGTAAGCAGCACACAGTACACCTAGGAAAGGCACGTTTATTCCAGAATAGGTATTTCGCCAAAAGGGCTGGCATGGAAAAGCCTTTAAGTGACGACGAACCGCGTGAATTCAGGGCGGTGATGGACGGCCGGCGCTCGCCGTGCAGGGTGCGGGAGGAGGAGCGGGCTGCGCTGGGTGTGTGTCCCTGCGGCACCGGCGGCGCGGGGACGGCAGGGCCGGGACCCGCGTGCGCTGCCGGCCCGCCGGGGTCGCGCCGGGTGAGGCTCCCTCCGCCACCGGCCGCGCGTGGATCCGCCTCGCCGAGCGCCCCCGGAGCGCCAGCCCGCCTTGCCGAGGCTGCGGCCGGCGCTGCCCGGCTCCCTGCGCGCTGGGGCGGGCGGATGGGGGCCGGGGCTGCGGCCCCGCTCCCCGCCGGGTCCCCGCCGCGCCGCGCCCTCCCCCGCGCTCCCGCCGCCTCCCTCCCCTTCCTCCCGCCTCCCCGCCCCCGGCTCCGCATCGCCGCGGCCGGAGCGCACGCCGCCCGCCCGAGGATGCTCCGCGCTTTTGTTCCCCCGCCGCAGGTAGGGCCGGGGCGGCGGGGCCGGGCTGGCCCCGGGCCGGGCGGGGGGCGGCGGGGCGGCGGCGGGGCCGGGGCGGCGGCGGCGGCGGGGCCGGGAGAGGCGGCGAACAAAAGCGCCGTGCAAAATGGAGCCAGCGGAGAAGGGCTGGACCCCCGCCCTCCCCGCCGCGCATCCCCCCGCCCGGCTGCCGGGGCTCCGGGGAGGCGGCATCGCCTCCGCTGCCGCCGGCGGGGCGTGGGGAGGGAGCGGGGCTGGAGCCGGGGCCGACGGGGAGCGCTGAGCAGGGCGTGGGGAAGGAGGGGAGCGGCGGAGGTGGCAGCGCGGGGGCGAGGCGGTTCTGTAAAACACTTTCCCCTTCTCTCTGTCAGCCTTTGGGAGGACTCTCGTCCTGACTCGGTGGAGGTTCCTCTCCCTCTTCCCCCAGCCCCTCATCCCTCCTCGGCCCGGCAGCCCACCCAGGAGGGCATCGGTATCAGCCCTCTCCGGTGCGCCGGGGAAGTTGCTGACATGCCTGCCGCTGGGTCCCGGTGCAGCGGGAGCGGCAGGGAGCCGGATTTAAAGGGGAATTGTGCTGCAGACAATGCACAGCAGCAGCATCTGGAGCAGCCCTGGGGACTGGAGCTCCGGTTTTGACATTGCTGCACACACAGCACCAGCCGCAATGACAGCAGCTGCCTGGAGTGGCTGCAGGCAGCAGGCAGGAGCATGAAGTAGAGAGATCACTGCAGTGCTCAAGATGAACTCCTCTTTGGTTGGCAACCAGAGTGGCCGGCCCTTCTGTCTCCTGGCCATTAGCTATTTGGAGACCATCAATTTTTGCCTCCTGGAAGTGGTTATTATTGTGTTCCTCATGGTGCTGATTATTTCAGGCAACATTATTGTGATATTTGTCTTTCACTGTGCACCTCTGCTGAACCACCACACCACCAGCTACTTCATCCAGACTATGGCGTATGCTGACCTCCTGGTGGGCGTGAGCTGTCTGGTGCCTTCTTTGTCTCTGCTGCACTATCCTATTGTTTTAAGTGAGTCCTTGGTTTGCCAAATCTTTGGTTATGTGGTATCAGTGCTGAAGAGCGTCTCCATGGCCTCCCTGGCGTGCATCAGCATCGACAGATACATCGCCATCACCAAGCCCCTGACCTACAACACGCTGGTTACCCCGTGGAGGCTGCGGATCTGCATCTTGACCATTTGGCTCTACTCCTGCCTGGTCTTCTTGCCCTCCTTTCACTGGGGAAAGCCTGGATATCACGGGGATGTGTTCCAGTGGTGCGCCAACTCCTGGAACACCGATCCCTATTTCACCCTCTTCATTGTGGTGATGCTCTACGCCCCGGCAGCCTTCATCGTCTGCTTCACCTACTTCAACATCTTCCGCATCTGCCAGCAGCACACCAAGGAGATCAACGAGCGGCGCGTGCGCTTCAGCTCGCAGGACGGGGAGGCTGGCGAGGCCCAGCCCTGCCCGGACAAGCGCTATGCCATGGTCCTCTTCCGCATCACCAGTGTCTTCTACATCCTCTGGTTGCCCTACATCATCTATTTCCTGCTGGAGAGCTCCAACGTCTACAGTAACCGCGTCGCGTCCTTCTTGACCACTTGGCTTGCCATTAGCAACAGTTTCTGCAACTGTGTCATTTACAGTCTCTCCAACAGTGTCTTTCAGAAGGGGCTGAAGCGTCTCTCGGGGGCCATCTGTGCCTCGTGTGCTAGACAGAGGGTAGCTAAGGACTCCTCTATCTCTAGGAGCAAAAGATCTTCCAATGGATGTCATGTTTAGGACGCCCGTCAGCTGGACTGGGAAGTGCAGGGACAATTGCGTAGATTGCAAAATAACTTAGATACGATTTTAAGATACCCAGATTTGCAAAAAGGTTTCTGAGAAATGCTGCTGACATAGAAGGATCAGGAGCACATAGCGTTGTGGTTTCACTTTAAAAAATGATTGCTGTGGAGGAGGCTGTGGAGTTTCACCTCCACATTCATTTTAAAGAATAAAGCTGTATCTTGACACTTACCTCTCCAGCTGGTGTGACTGAATGGAGTGGGTGTCTGAGAGCTTCGGCAAAATGTAGTCTTTCTTACAGCTTTACTGGGTTCTTTGGAGATTCGTGCTTCACATGTAAATGATAGATCTGAAGTGGAAATGTCACAGTCTATGGTATATTACAGGGATTTTTTTAATATATGCCAAAGTATATTGACACAATGTTCCAGCGTCAGAACAGAAGGGGCCAAACAATTTGTTTTTCAGTGCTACCTAGACAGGACTTGTGGAACAGGAGTGAACAATGTGAACGTTTCAGTGTGAACTCTGTTAATGAGCCGTGAGTGCAGCGATGTGGTCTGGGCAGGCTCACTCCTAGGGCTGATCTGGTTTCCGTGCCCCGTTTCCCTGGTAGGATGCATGTTTGGATCTGAGTGCGGCATCTGCGTTTTCCTGTTTGTTGTGAAGTAAGAAGAAAAACTTGGATCAGACCAAATTTAGCAGTTAAATAAAATGTGTTTTGATAAGCTAAGAGAAAATACGTGTTGCTTTATGATACCAGAGTTGTGGCAACCACTCAAGGATGATGCCAACATGTGAAAATTGTTCTCAAACCAGTGGAGAAATGCCGCGGGTTTGTATGTGGAAATTTTCTCAAGAACAACTTTAAAAATAACATGTCCCCTTTTTTTTTTTTTTTTAATCTAAATTCTTCTGATATTTTACATACTGGAACTTAAGGGGAAAGGAAAGAAAACAATTGTCTTCTAAACAGCTAAGGGAACTATGTTGTAAATTTAACTGTAGTATTTGAGTTATTCATAAGTGCACAGAGCTAAATCAGAGACATTTTTCTTTAGCCTTCATGGGATTAAAGATGGTTCAAATATAGCAGGAGCTAAATCCTGCTGGCAAAAGCATATCTAACTGGTCAGACAAAGGCAATAGCTGAGGAACCATATCTCATTGACCACAGCTTGTTCAAGCTAGCCTAGATTAAATGTTTTGAGTACTGTCATGCTGTTAAGAAGGTCTAATGGCCCTCAAATTGTTGAGTTTTTCCTAAAGAATGTCCTGGTCTTTTTACTATGCTGTTTTGGAAATGAAAGTGAACCAAGTATTCCTGTAGGGGTGGATTGCAGTGTGACCCTGTCCCTGGGGCAGGGCTGTCCCTCTGTCTCTCCTGCTCTGAGAGGAGGTTGTGCCCCCAACCATCTGCCCTCTGTGCCCCTCCTTGTGCTTCCCGTCACTGCCTTGGGCTGCTGAGTGGGGAATTCCCTGAGCTCCTCTGGTACAGCTGGTGTGCTCTTAGTCACAGTGGGAATGAAAAAAAGATAGGGAAAATAATGTGATATTTTTAGAATTGGGGTAATTCTCTTGGCCAAAGGGAAGGCTTTGTTTTTGTTAAATCGTTTCAAGTCTGTGTTGTTCTAGATCAAGATCGTATTTTTAATACTCTGCCCTGTCCCTCCTGCAAGCTCCCCCTCCTCTCTCTGTGCTGTGAGCCCTGCCCTCTCCTCTCTCTGCCTTGCCCTGGGGGCTACCAGCTCGTCTCTGCCCCATCACATGCCAGGATTGCTACAGCCCAGCCCTGCTGCCCATCCACATTTGCTCCAGTACAGTCTCGTGGGGCTGCCAGTGAGGAAATAGGGAAGGAGAGAGAGAGCAGCAGGATGAAGCATTCCTGGCATGGCATGTATTTGTCAGCACTCAGTGCTGCTACACTCGAGTTCCTCTCCTGGATGTGAGTGTACCTGTTCAGGGGAGGATGGGGCAGAGCCCCTGCATTGCTGCCTCCTTCTGTTGGAGGGCCTGGGGCAAAGCATTTAAGTGGCATCTTGATCAGCTTCCAGCTATTTCATCCATAGTCAGTCCAAAGCTCTCAAGATAAACATCCTCTTCAGTTCATCTGAAATTTTAAGAGCACAGGTTGTCTAAACCCTGCTGCCTTCACTCCGCCATTTCTTGCAGTGTGCAGTGAGGAGCAGAGGGGCTCGTGTGGCTCCTGGCAGACACTCCTGGGGTTTGCTGGGCACAGCCCTGCACTGGGAATTTTGGTTAGACACAGCCAGCCATGGTGGGGAGCACAGGCCTGCAGTGACTCACTTGGGAAAGAAGTGGGATAATCAGCTCCTGCACATCCTGGCTGATTGTCTCGAGTGCTCTGTGGGTGTGATGGCAAAGGTGGGCTTTGGGGAACAATTCAAGGGCTTTAGTCACTAATATCAAAGTGTGTGTGTGTGTGGTATTTTTGGAACAGCCTCTCAGGTAAACTCCCTGTAACCTTTCTCTGACTCTTCACCTTATCTAACATTTCCAAGTCTTTGAAATGATGCAGTGTATCACTGAAATAGCATTTGATTGAACTTAATAGAAGAGAAGAATCTGCTGGGGCCTAAAACCCTAGAAATGGCAGTTTCAGGTTTAAGGGGAAGCTGCAAAGCAAAGATTGTTGCTTTTAGGGTTTTTTATGGCTAAATAGAGGGTTCAAATAGGAGCATTGTGTGCTAGTTTTTGAAAATTGTGGAAGTTTTTGAGACTGGTAAGGGGTCTGAATCATGGCATAGAGATTTGACTGGAGCTGAAGCAGTTGCTCCTTCAGCCCTGAGCCTGGAATTGCACTTGGAGCACGGTGGCTGATCCAGATGCTGCTGCATTCTTGCAGCTGTTGCTGCTTTGCAGCAAAGGTTCAGTTCTAACATTCCTGGCAGCCAGGCTGTTTTCAGTTGCCTTACTCATCTCCAAGTCTTCCTCAGCTCAGACATTTCCTGTAAGAGGTGAAAATCAGAATCTGGAAGTCTCCAAGAGATAAGGATGGAGAGGAGTTGCAGCCAATTGATGCATTCAAGTTTCATCCACTGTACAGACACTTCCAGTGTTGCCTCATTAGCTTGGTTTTGGTGTCAAATATTTCTCTTTTTGTCTCTGTTAATTTATTGATATTTTAAAAATTTAAATTACATTTTCCCCCTCTTAATTTAACATTGATGTAGTATGTGTTTAGGTGTTTTAAATATTTATAGCATTTGGATCTGTTGTCTTCAGTGAAATTGCAGGGGGTGAATTCTGTTCATTGTGCCAATGGTGGGAAAAATAATTTTGGCAAACATGACTTTGTTTCTCTGCAGTGCATTGAACACCTTTTGTCATGCACCCAGCACAGGCTCAGGGGTCCTTGCTAGGAATGGTCAGGCAGCAAATTTTCCAGCTGGATCATTTTCATCCTCCACATCTGAAATGAATCCACTTCGGGCTCTGTTTGTGTCTGGGTGCTTTGGAAATCAGTGGTGAGAGCATTGCACAGATAAATGCCACACTGAGGAGAGGACAGAAATCAAATTGCATCTTCATAAAAATGGGGCTGTGATATGATTAAATGAACTAATTTTGAAGTTCCATCTCAGACTATAAATTTATTTTTTATTAGAGTTATCTGCCTCGCTTTCAAATTAAGCTGCTGGAAGTTTCAATTTGCAAGATGCAATTCAGTGGCTTTTTTTAGTGCCATGGGAAGGATTTCTATACTCACAGCTTCTCAGGAGATGGTAATTTGCTTCATGTAGAAGTCCTTTTTTATTTTTATTTTTTTTAAAGATTACTGGAAGTTTAGGTTGTGATTATGTTGTCATTTTTCAAATATACTGGGAAAATAGCTGTGAAATATTATTTTTTTATTATCTCAATCAAGGGATAGTATTTTTAAACTCAGCAGAAATCTTCTGTGTCAAACAAAAGTTTTACTATTATCTAGTGTTAATTTTTTTATTAAATGTTACCAGTTTCTGCAGTAGTCTTTGTTTGTTTTTAGGCTTTTTATCACTCAGAAATATGTTTCTACTATTTGGAATTCTGACATGGCTCAGTGTCAGAGTGCCAAGGGGCAGTTTTGGATATTTGTCACAGGTCTGACAGGAAGAAAGGGGTACAAAGTACTGAGGCACAGAGAATTGCAGGAGACAGAGAATTCCCAATGGCATTGTTCCCTCCCTCTCATATAAACACTTTATATGTGAGAACCCTCAATTTCAGTTTGTCTCTTCTGGAAAAAGACACTTCCAAGGCCTGGATGTGATATGAGATGGAAACACTCATTGTGCAAATTCAACATGGAGATTTTTTGCTATTTATCATGGTGTTCCCAAGTGCTGTGATTGTCAAGGCAGTAACTCCATGAGTCAGGAAGTCTGAAATTTCAGTCTGATCTTACTTCACATCAGGGTCTGAAGTTGACAGAACTTCTAAGTCAGGTTGGTGCTTTAAAAAATATTTCTTAGGAACCAGTATGTGAGCACAGGAATCTGCCTTCAGACTGTACAAAAAAAAGACCCTTCTAAAAATTTTCAAATTCATCAATTTTAGATAATTTAATAAGAGAAGGTGGAGGTTTTGGAAGGCTTTTTTTTGTTGTTGTTTTAGCACATGTTTGGTTCTGAGTTTTTGAAACACCTGCTGAAACTTTTGCCTGTGTTGGCCCTTATTTCATTGTTTGGTTTAGAAGAGTTTCTTCTTCCCTTCCATGACTTTGCAGAATACAGCACATCCTTCCTGTGGTGTCATTCAAGATAAAACTCAGATTTTAATCTGAGTTTATCCAAATGTTATCTTTAGTATTCCCTATCCAGTGAGTGCTGCTGTGTGTGTGGGGCTGTGGTCAGAGCTGGGGAGGTGCAGCTGCTCAGGTTTTACAGATGTCTCCATCAAAGCAAACAGCCCCTCTTTTGGGATGGTGAAGAATGTCCCATTTTCACTGCAGAGAAATTGTTCTCTTGCTTTCTGAACTGATGTAAATGTGTTCTCCTGCCTTCTGAGCTGATGTCTTACTTCCAGTTGGTATTTCCATTATTGTCCGTGCTTTGCAGAGGTTCTGCTTGGAAAGATGTTTCTGCACATAAGCAAAGGCATTTAATACTGAAGTTATGGCTTTGGAAGGGGATAAGTCTTCAGAAGTAAAACTTAGTAAGTGTAGGAGCAGGTGCTGTTGTGTTCAGAGAAAGAAACTGAAAGTCTGAAAGTTGTGGTCGATGGGAACAAAGAGAGGAAACCTGCTGGAGATGGGTCAGAACAATGGAGTATTTAATGTGAGTCATTTTCTTTACAATGCACACTTATCAATATGGAGTTTAACCTTCTTGCTTTGGCTTTGCTGCTCCCTGGAGGCAGCTCCTCTGAGCCTGAGGTCCCCCACACCCAGCCCAAAGGGGTTCCCTGCAGACCTGGGGTGATGATCAGCCCCCATTTGAGGTCAGGTCACGTCAGTCCCTGTCACTGCTGTCTGTCTGAGGTGTTCCAGCCACAGGGAGTTAATCTGATGGGATATACTTTGTTTGGTCAGCTTTTCAGTTTTTTCCCTGTGACATTGTTTTCTAGACAGGTGAAATGTTTGTTTCTAGAGGCAGCTTCCCTGAGCTGATCACAGGATGCGCAGGCTCTGCTCCAGGAGGGCCCAGGAGGCAGCAGGTCCCTGTGGGACAGACCTGTTGGTGGGTTGGTGACCAGTGGCTTTGTTGTCTGAGAGGTTGTAGGAGGTGCTGAGTGGATGCACATTGCATTAGGTGATGTTTAGAGCAGGGGTTCACAGACACACCCATGTTTAGAAGGAGAGGACTGGGGAAGGCTCCACCTGCCTGTGTGTGAGGCTGAGCTGCAGCCCAGGGGCTGGGACAGAGCAGTGCTGACTCTCTGTTCTGACTTCTTTTATGAATTTGTGAGATGAGGATAGCAATTTTGTAATTCAAAGCTTTGGCTTCTTTCTGATGGTCAATACTGGAGATCTTTCCATGAAAAGGTGAAATAAATTCAAGTGGCTCCTCATAAAGATGAACTCAAATCTTGCTGTGCATATGCAAGTCATTCTCAGTGTTACACAGACCACGTGAACCAAGCAATCAAATGCTTAATAAACCAAGTCATTACTTTTATGGTAAATTGAAAAAAGTTCTTCTGGGATTTCAACTGTAAATGAATCCTTGAAAATCAATAATTAGATTAGTAAAGGATGACGTTTTAATATGCTGGCAGGAATATAGAGGGATTTGTCAGGGGAAGCAAAACCAGACTTTGCACTAAAGTGGCTTAAGTATATTTATAGTGCTAGTGATTCTGTGTGTGTGTGGGATCTTTGGACTATTTTAATATAATGTAAGGCTTTGAGCTTCAGCGAACTCAAGTTGCTCGTTTTATGAAGTTACATTAGTACCACACTGTGAAGTATTTTTAAATATTAGCATTACTGAGTATGAAAAGTATTTCATAAAAACATTTTTTAAAACATTTTCTGTAGATGCTGTCGAATGAATTGATGTTTAGTGTACAAAGAAATAAAACCTGAGGGCTGTAAGGTACCTGTATGTTTCTGATCACCTCGGTTTTTGAGGGGTTAGGTATTTCTTGAGGTTAAATTGTCATTAAAACCTACTAAAAATACTGGTGCAGTTAATCCTTTCAGAGAACAGAAAGCAGCATTACCTCCAGCCACGCTTTTGAACTCTCTGAAAGGATTTGCAATTGTTGTATTGTCTTGACAGACTCATGTCTTTAGAAATGCTGTACAGCACAGTCTTTTGCAAGTTCCTATGCTGATACATTTCTCTCCATATGTAACCTTTGAAATCTAGTTTCTATTGTAATTCTAGCATGTAAACACTAGATTCAATTTTGTATTCCTCTAATGAATGCAACAGGATGGAAACACGTTTGCAATTGCTAATGATGAGCTTTTTTACTGTTCTTAATACTCGTGGGTATGTCTTTTCTTCAGGGATTTCAGAATTGTATTCGTACCTTTTTAAATTGTTTTTTCACATGCTGTTTACAATTAAACCACGAGCATGGGAGGCTGTGCGTGCATGTGCTTTTAGGTTGCTTTGCTGAATGAAATGCAGTGGAGTGATCTCACTTCAATCCTCTCTGTTGTCCAGAGCAGCTGTGGCTGTCCCTGGATCCCTGGCAGTGCCCAGGGCCAGTCTGGACAGGGCTTGGAGCAACCTGGGAGAGTGGGAGGTGTCCCTGCCATGGCAGGGGTGGCACTGGATGGGCTTTAAGGTCCATTCCAACCCAAACCATTCCATGGCTCTGTGATGCTCGCTTTTCCTCGTGTCCTGCCTGTCTCCTTGCACCTTTCACAGTACCTGCTACAGCAGAAACCACCAGTGGGTTTTTTCTGGTGTCCTGTGGAGATCTGACATTGTCAGAGGTTGTTTGAAGGAGTTTTGTTTGGGAGACAATCCAGCTCCTTACACAAGCAGTGTTCCAACTGATAGTTTTTTCCTGAATGTCAGTGAAAAGGCCAAGAGCAGATGAAATCACAGGTGAGAATGTGTATGTGTGTGTTTGTAAGAACTTTGTGCACCTTTTAATGCTGGAAATAGTTTTGTATTAAAATATGAGAAAGAGCTGTGAGCGTGGAGCCCCTGGTAGGAAGAACTCTGCACCAAAGCAGGTTGGAAAAGCAGACAGGTGGATCAGAGGCAGGCTGACCCTCGAGACTGATTCTGCTTTAGTTCTGCCACCGTGGGGGCTGTCTGGAGGGGTTCCTCGATGCTCCTTGGCTCTGCTGGTTCTGCTCTGCCTCAGACAGGGGAAGGGTGTTCTCATGCACCAGGCAGCTGAGGCAGAGTTGTGCTGGGGCTCCAGAATTTCCTGTTTTGTGCCAACTCAGAACTGTTGTTGAAGTACAGGGGAGAGGGGTTCTTCCACCCCATGGTTTTAACAGACATTTCTGTAGCTGATTTTTCAACTAAGACTAATAATAAGAAAAACTACAGTTGAGCCAAAAATGACAAATGTTACTGACTTAAAATAATACTTGCATATTTTTAATTATTAAATGGAATTAGATAAATCGGAAGCATGTAAATATCTGATTCTAAATCTTTGCATAATTATTTCCAAGAGGTAATTTTGCTAAGAGCTATTAAAACTCCAGGAAATGTATTATTCCCTTTTGAGATGGTGTGTACCCCAGCTGTGTCATACATCTCCTGGCTTGTTTCCTTTTTGCTGTAGATGTACATACATATATATATTTGTGTGCTGTGCAGTTGTACAGTCACTGCCATGCTGAATTGATTGCTTTCCAATGAGTAGATCTGTGTGTTTTACATGTGTGTGTGTGTCCCCAAACAAGCAGTTTAGCAGGGCAGTGGCTGTACACTCACAGGGTTTAGGGTTTGTACAATATGTAATTTGAAGAATGTCGATGTGGTTCTTAGCGGATTTTATAAACACTTTTCTGAATCTGTTATCAGCACTTCCCATCCTACCAGAAACTGCACATTTTTCAGTGATTGTTCCACTGGTTACATTTTTGTCTGCCATTTGTTCTGGATTGATGTAATCTTGATACTACTAAAATTTCAAGGGCTGTTGACGCATTTCACATAGCCTGGGATTGCCTGTTCTCCAAATATATGGATCATGCATCAACAGTACTAAGTAGCCTTACTGTTTTGCCTAAAAGCCTAGCTAATTTATTTAATATTCTCTCTTTAAAGAGAGGTCTCTGGAAGGGGTGGCATATTTTAGGATGCTCCTTCTCTTTAAAGGGAAACTCGGAATTGACTAGCAGTACTTGTTGATCAGTGATATTATTGTAGCCAAAGGATGCATGGGTGGTTTAATAGGAAGTTTTTGCTTCAAGTTTCTTGATGAAATGTAGTGTTCTACAGAGCTGTGTGAAGAGTGTAGTTTTTTATTCTGAAATGCACTTGTACACTTTATTTGAAAGGTCTGAATGGATCATAAATACATTTAAGAAATAAATGATAATGTCACATGTTTTCACGGCTTGTCTCGGGTGGCTTTTCTGTTCCTGTGCTGCTAAAGGTGTGTTCCTTGGCACTGGGTGGGGCTTTTCCCCTTATCTGCATTGCCCTAAATGTCTTGGAGGGCAGGAGAAGCTTCCAGCCTGCCTGGTGTTTGTGCTTTATCCATACATGCTGCAGGGCACTGGAGGCAAACTCCTCGCTTGGATTTTCCTGTGGGAAACTTGAGCCCTAAAAGGAAACGAGCAGAGCGAAAGGGCTGGATATCACAAGGGATTCACTTTTATTTTTAGAATTGCACTATATTGCCATATTTGGCCTGAAACTATGGTGTATCAATGCACTATTGTATCCAATTGCAGTGTCTAACCAGTCCAAATTTGTCTAAATTATTCAGGTTTTTTCTACAAATACTTTTTATCTGTGAATGTTCTGGGCAAATGCTGACTCCAGGTAACACCTTCTGCAGGCAGCATTCCTTGTGGGAAGCTAACAAGTACATTACTCTGAAACTGTGGTTTGTGTCACTTCCTTGAGGTCTCAGTAACAGGTGTAATTCCTCCTAGCAAAACCTTCTCCAGTGGTTTGGGCAAAAACAAATGCAGGAAGTGCACTCTGTGTAAAAACAAAGGTAAATATTGCTTAATAAAAGTAATTATGGGAATGCCATCAGCCTGCAAAATAGACCTGGTGGCACAGGATCCTGCTAACACTGAAAATAGCTGTGAAAGGATCATTTAATGTATTTGAATGCACTTAAAATGTACAGATCTGCTCAAAATAACTTATCCCCATCGTGTAATATTACCCCTGCTGCTGCCCATGAAGGCTGCCCAGAATTTTGGCTCTCTCTGCGTGTTGGATCTGCTGGAATCTGTCCCTGGTGCCCTGCAGGGTGGCTGGTCCATGCCTTGCAGCAACACACCACGTGCTGCTCCCACCCTGGCAGAGCAAGGAAAATTCCAGTGGTGGCCTGAGCCTCCAGACCCTTCCCACAGTAATCTCTGACCATGTGGCAGAATTCCTGCTGTCCCTGGGACCCTCCTAAGGAGTAACTGGAATGTGGAAATGATGTGGCAAGAGTGAGAGTCAGGCACAGTTTGGGCTGGTGGTGGGTGTGTCAGATAACTCAGCAGTGAGCAAAATTCCACAGTTGGAATCATTCTGGGGGTTGGGGCAGGGGCAACCTAAAGTTTGGTCCCCTTGAATTTCTCCGTTTTGGTGGTGGTTCTGAAGCCAGCCTGGGTCCAGGTCAGGGCTGTTTTATACCCCAGGGGATTTTCTCCAGGAGCCTGGAGCTGATCTTTGGGTGTGGAGCCATTTCCAGCAGGCAGCTTCCTCCATTCTCTGGAGGTTTCTTGTTTCATTTTTTTCATCACAAATCTTGTCCTTTAGCAATTCTTTGCTGCAGCTTCCTCATCCTCTTGGGTTTATGTAGTGGATTAGGAGGAATAAACCTGAGCTGCTGAAAACTGCAAGTAGATCAGTCCCAGGAAGAGGGAACTCCAGCTTTTCCATGTCTTTAATTGTGCCTTAAGCTACAGAAGAAGCTTCTAAAGTAAGACAGTCTCAGTCTGAATATGTTGATCAAGGCTGTAACTGCATGACACGGTTTGCAGATCCCAGGATGCTCCCTGCAAGATCATGAAAATGCATGGAAAATATCTTTTAAATATATCAGATTTAAGAGATGGGAACCAATATGCTTTTATATACAGCCTGACAGGATAAATGGGCTTTTCCCAGCTGGACTGCATCCTGGTTTCCATAATTACTCACGTAGTTTCTGTTTAAATCAACTGGAGAGGAAGGTTTCAATAGAAGTCCCTTAATATTTTAAAGTGTATAAAAGAGGGGAGGAAGGGCATATTCTGAGTCTGAGCATCTACATTTTCCTGCTTTCCTTCAGAGCAGCAAACTGTTATGAGAATTTTAATCTTCACTGCAGTTGCCTCAGTTCTCATGGCTGGTTTCCACTCTGTTTTCTTTATTACTTTCTTTTTCTTCCTGTCATTCTTAGCTTTCTATTTTTCAATCCCAGTTTGTGAAGGGTGTGGGTTCAGAAGGGTTTCCTTCAGTTCCCAGTCCCCTGAAAGCATGAGAAATTGCCCATTGAGCCAATTCTCACAGCAAGGTATAAAAATAGGAGTAAAGAAAAGGTTACACAATGCTTGGATTGCAGCAGTTTGTACTAATGGGGAGATTTCAAAGCCATGGTTTGAAAAACATTTTTTAAACCTTATCATTTCCGTTGATTTTTCTCTTCCCAAGCTGTGTTTCAGCTGCAGGAACTCACGTTGGATTGCTTGAGGAATTGTGCTGAGGCACAGGAGTCAAAGCTGAGCAAGTCACGCAAAGCCAGAGGGGCCACTAATTAGTTCTCTTTAGCCATAATGAGTGATTCCTTTGAGAATCCTCTCCTAAGAGTTTCCAACCAGATGCTTTTGTCTCTGCTGTTAAATAAGAGGATTAGAAGGCAAGTGGGTTTGAGATTATGTTGCCATTGCAGCAGGACACAGGTGACTCAGGAAGGGCTCTTGTGTAGTCCCACAGATGCTGCTGGCCGTGGCCAGACCCTGTGCTCCTGGGAGTACTTCACTGCAATTCAGTCTTGCAGACTTGTGAGAAGCTAAAAGTTATCACTCAGTCTGTATTCACATGTTTAAAACTTGCAGAACAGTTTCTGAGCTTTGTCTTTCCCTGCCTGCAAACAGCCAGCCATTAGCATAATTGTCTTTGACTTAAAAGGTGTTTATTGATATGAAATTTATGGAGCATTGGATATTGTTTGTTTCTAATTTCCTTGTAATGAGATAGACCTCTTTACCAGTTAATTATTATCAAATTGGAATGCTGAACAGTACTTTTGATAAAATTTCCAAAACAATCTGCTCTTGATTCTAATAGCAGCATAATGCTTTCTTTCCTAATGAAATGTCTGTGTTAAGCCCCAGAGAGGAGCATTAACCTTGGATTAAAATCAGATGAGAAATGAAGCACACTGAAAATGAAGCACACTGTGGTAATTTTGTTGTTGTTGTTGTTTGAAAAATAATTTTGTGAAGAAAAAGAACTACAAGCTGTATTGAATGTTCCTTACACTGATTACATTGTGTGCTTTTTTACCATCTTTTACTTCTAACCTTTTTCCATTTGCCAAACAGAAACATGGGTTTTTTGGATAGATTAAACCCCTTTTTTTTTTACTGTTCAGCTTTCCAAATGTCCAAGGCATCTGAAACTGATGGTGTCAGGGTGATGTAGAGAACAAAGTTCCATTTTCCTCATACTGAAATCCCAGCTCATGCAGAGCCTGTCCCTACATTCCCTCGTGTTTTCCTGTATGGCACTCCCCAGGGCTCATACTCATCTGTTTTCTCTAATTGAGTGCTGGGGGGATGAGGAGTGGTTCCTCAAGCTGAACCTCAGGGACAGCATTTTGGACAGCTGCTGCTTCCTCCTGCACTTGTGAGATACCAGGAGTGTGCCTGGGCAGTGCTGGCATCCAGGAATCTCTGAGGGATGGCTGCATCTGCACTGCCCTGGCCTGGAGCACAAATGGGATGGGTGTGGGTGTGTGGGTGTGTGTGTGAGCTCCTTCTGCCACTCTCTGACCTCCCCAGATGTGCTGAGGTACCCAAATCTATCCCAACTGTGATCTGCAGCTGCCAGCTCTGCTGGGGCACACTGGGTCTTGTTAAATTTAGAACAGAGCACAGAACCCAGTGCTAATCTCCCAAGTCTCAATCCTAGCATACAGTAATTCATGCTCTTTTGATGTGTGTTAATTTGCATGTTATTTTCTTTTTCTGATAGGAGTCTCCACAAGACAGTGCCATCACCCGAGACATCAATCGAACCTTCCCTGCTCATGACTATTTTAAAGACACTGGGGGAGATGGCCAGGACTCCCTGTACAAAATATGCAAGGTATTCTTCAGTTCTTCTGGGCTGGTTTGGTAACTTGGATTCAGCATCACCAGCAGTGTGACTGCTGGCATTGTCTGTCATGCAGACAGCCTCTGGCACCAGGCTCAGGCTCCTCTCCATGGTAGCTGTTGGGCTGAGTCTGGTTATTCACACAGGAGACCTAAAACCCTCCCAGATTTCTCTGCACTGAAGTGTTTGGTGCAAAGACTTCACATCATTCCTGACCTGTCAGCCTGGATCAAGCTGGACAAATTATGTAACTGGAGATGACTGTGTACCTCCATAGAGGTTATAAAGCCATAGGCATGCACTGAAGCTGATTATTAAAAGGAGGAAATAAGCAAAAATTGTCAGCTCAGTGCATTCAGGTATCTCAGCTGGAATGGTTTAAGCTTCCAGCACTTTCTTTTGAATTCCTAGGGCTTCTCCCTCTTCCTAACATCCCTGTGGGACCTATTTAGAGATAAAAGCACTCAGATAAGTGCTTGCAGCAACTGGTGCATTACTGGAACCAGCCACTGCCTCTGTATCCCAGTTTGGTTGTCATACAGATTTTCCCTTTGTTGGAATGACAATGGCTGACTCCATCCATGGGAATTGTATGGAGCTGTGTTCAATGCATTGTTCTGTTTTATTTGTGTTTGTTATCTTGAGACAGGTACCAGTAAAGTCTTGATTTCTCTTTTAGGCCTACTCTGTGTATGATGAGGAGATTGGCTACTGCCAAGGCCAGTCCTTCCTGGCTGCTGTGCTGCTGTTACATGTAAGTGCTGCCTTTACCCTCAGCTGCTTTAGACTTAAGAATAAATGCTGCTCCACTTGTCTGGAACAGACTTCTGAGCTAATGGGGTTGCAGGGCACACACATCCACTTCTGTGTTGGTGAGTAATAAAGTGATTTTAGGCAGGGAGGAGTACATTGTTTCAGACTTGCTGTGGTGTTTGTAAGGACTCAGCGTCCCTGCCCTTGTGTTCCTGTGCTGGGACCCCTTCCATTCAGGCTTGCACTCGTGAGCAGTAGTAGGCATGGAATTTGTGTATGAGACAACACTGTAAATGTTTTTGCTGCAGGGTTTCAAGGTCACATTTTAGCTTTTTATAAGATGTTTCTATTGGAATCAGTCAGAAATACAGATGGTGTTTGCCTTGTCCTGTGTACACAGAGCAGGATTTAGGACATTGAAGGGATGTCAGCTCTTTGGGTCTCAGTGCAGGCTGTGCTGCCTGTGGGCTCTTGTCCTGGAGGTCTTTGTGCTTCTTGGTTTGAGAGGTTAGGGAAGGATACAATAATACCTTCGTATTTTTAAAAGAAACTGTATTATGCTTTTTTAAACTTAATTGCTGTTGATAGAAGTGATCTCATCAGTGTAATATCCTTTAATTGCTGGTGTGTTCAGAAGCTAGAGAGAGATTTATGGTTCTCAGGAGCAAAAGTTTTAGATTCACTCACGCTTGGGAAATACAAGAGCATTACCAATCTGTATTTGTGTATTTATAGACTGTTGTGTTTCAAAGTAATGTCTGCTTTCTGTCAGTGTTTCTGTTGCAAGGGTGGCTGGAACTGCAGAGTTCCTGAGCCCAGCAGTGCTTTGAGGTTTCTTGTCCCCAGCTGTTGCTGCCATCGAGGGCTGAGCATGAAGAGCTCTCTGCAGTTTTTGGTGGAAGAGGAAGTCTGGCCTTCAGGGGAGGATTTTCCTTACTGTTGTAAAGTCAGGGGAGGATACAGAGGAGATTGTAAACTCCATTCTTGTGAAACTAAAGTCAAGTGATTAATGATAACAACCTTTTAGTTCTTTGTAACTGTAATCTGAAATATTTCCTAGATGAGCAATTAATTCTTTATTTCCTCTCTGAATGAGATAGGGAAGGGCAACTCTTCCTGCTATGAGAACTGAGCACTTTCACTGGAACAGATGTGCTTGCTTGTAGATCCTCATTGTCATGGGTCCCTTGCTTAGAGAGATTCACTCTCATGACTGAGCCCTGTGTATTCCAGAGTTCTCTCTTTAACAGTGCTTGTGGCCTCTGGGAATAATGTATGCATGTAAGGAAAAGCTAAATTTCAAATAAGTTTCTTCTCTTTTCAAAGATTCTCTTTGAAGTCAGCCTTTGGAGTGTGGCTGCTAGGGAAAATAAATAATAAAAACAAATGTTGCAGAAAAGGAAATTAAGTTTCTGCGAGTCCTTCACTACCAGTTTGGAATGTTTCAGTAAAGTTTTCTGTTTTAATAAACTCCATCTGCAGATTAATAATAGAATACTTGAGATGGATGTTCTGTTCTTTATAGAAACCAGCAATTGACCTGAAGTCAGACTTTTCTACAGAAATGTTAAAATTGAATTTTAAGGGCAGGGAAAAATGTCAAAACACTGATGAGCTTTGAGTTTTCCTTCAGTTTTTGGCAGAAAAGGGACATTGAACCTTCCCAAACTGGTGATAAGTTGTGAGGTGTGGAACTTCTGTTAGCAATTACTGGTCTCTCTTAATCATGTAATCTAATAAACATCAAATATAATAGTGTCATTGAAAAAGGGAAATATATACAGTTAAAAATAAGGGAAAGATCAAAGATTTTGTTTAACATCCTTCAGTAATACTGTTTCTGCCTTTTTTATTGGGTGACAAAGGGCTAGGCTGCTCAGATTCTGATGAGTTCTGGAGCAAAGACACAGGAGAACTGCTTTGGTCTTCATGTCTGGAAGATGTATTTTTAGTTGAGTGATTCAGAGGTGGTTTATTCCACTGAAATGCCATTTGCAACAGTAAACCTCGTTTTGAGTGATAATACTCTTGTTTGCATTTAAACTGGGTAAAATGTAGTGGCAATTCAGCCTTTCACCCAGAGGGAGGAGGGAGGTTCAGGCAGATGACCTGATGTGAAAGGTTTTAATGCTGCTGCTAAATCCACTTTCCTGTCTCACAGATGCCTGAGGAGCAAGCTTTCAGTGTTCTGGTCAAAATCATGTTTGATTATGGACTCAGGGAACTTTTCAAACAGAACTTTGAAGATTTGCACTGCAAGTTCTATCAGCTGGAGCGCCTCATGCAGGTGGGGGCTCATGGGGGTGAGCAGACCCGGGCTGCAGCTCAGCCCTGGCTGTTCCTGGGCATGAAAGGTGTTTGTAAGCTGTGAGTAAGAGTAAATGGTGTTTGTGAGCTGTGAGCAAGGGTGAATGGTGTTTGTGAGCTGTGAGCAAGGGTGAATGGTGTTTGTAAGCTGTGAGGAAGAGTGAATGGTGTTTGTAAGCTGTGAGGAAGGTCTGAGGAGAGTGAATAGTGTTTGTGAGCTGTGAGTAAGGGTGAATGATTGTTTGTAAGCTGTGAGGAGAGTGAATGGTGTTTGGAAGCTGTGGGTAAGCTGTGAGGAGAGTGAATGGTGTTTGGAAGCTGTGGGTAAGCTGTGAGGAGAGTGAATGGTGTTTGGAAGCTGTGGGTAAGCTGTGAGGAGAGTGAATGGTGTTTGGAAGCTGTGGGTAAGCTGTGAGGAGAGTGAATGGTGTTTGTGAGCTGTGAGCAAGGGTGGAGAACAGGACCACGCCAGGTGTTGTGGCAGGGGTCTCAGGAGCAGGTGGTGCTGCTGAAGGCAGATGTTCTGACAGCTGGAGTGGCTCTGGTGGCAGCACAGCCACTGCTGGGCCCTGCTGAGGCAGATCCCAGGCTCCTGCTGGGCACCCAGCCCAGGACAGGCCTTTGGCATCCCCAGGCCTGTTCCTGTCACACCTGGTGCATGCAGGACCCTGCCCTGATGGTCACTCTGCCCAGCTTCCTTCTGTAGCTTGGGGCTTTATCCACAGTTCCAAAATAGCCTAAATGAACTTTCAGTGCTTCTGTGTGTTTTACTTTTAGGAGTACATTCCTGATCTGTATAACCACTTTCTGGACATCAGCCTTGAAGCACACATGTATGCTTCCCAGTGGTTCCTGACCCTGTTCACTGCAAAATTCCCTCTCTACATGGTCTTCCATATTATTGACTTACTCCTGTGTGAGGTATGTGTTATAACTGGAGACTTGCACAGCTCCCAGCTTTTGACAGTTTGTCTCTATCTTGGTTCATGTCCTTGTTACTATCTGTTCTCTCAGAGCAAGGCGTGGGATATTTTTATGTGGAAGTGTTACATTTCTGCAAGGATAAAGATTCTCAGCATTTTAAAGAAAGAATTAAGAATCAATAGGTATATAAAAGGTTATAATCTCCTATTCCCTATGGCACTGGTGAATCTATGTGAGAAGACTCTGTACAGCCTGATGAGAGCTGATTTACAGATATGTGGGCTCCTCTCTTCTGGAGTCATGTAATACACAATGATGACTTTTTATTTTCCTGTCATACTATTGCATGGAGGCCATTGTGTATAAAATGGCCCAGCTGACTCTCATACTGGTAATCTCACAAGCTTGAAGCTCTTTCTCCTGGAAAACTTGAAGTCTCTCTATATTTCACAACTTATATTTAGAGAGCAAAATCCTTTGTATTGAGACATTGTCTGTAATCCTGTCTAGAACAGTGCATGTACTGGTGTGTGGGTAAGCAGTGTAATTACAGTCAGCACTTATTGCCATCAGTGAACAAATCCCATTTTGTACTGAAGCATCCTTGAGTTATTTAATGATTTGCTGGGTAACTTCATGCATCCATTCTTCTTGGATCTGCACTTGTTCCTGTGAAGTGGCTGATTTCCTGCCTTTCCTTTACTGAAGGCTTTCAGCATTCCCAAACCTCCTGGTCAATGTTTTTGCCCTTTCCCTGTGTCTGCTGCTTGCTTTGTCCATGTGCCAGTGGAATAGAAAGCAGCAGATGGTATGGAGAAAATCAATTCTGTTTGTTTAGAAACACATTTTCATTTCATAAACAGTAAATGGGCTCATAGAGAAGTTTTAAGGGGTTTTTCATCATTTTAAAGTAATGGTCAAAGAATAACTTGGTGGGAAGAAGAAAAAAGGGATCTTGAAATAAGATGAGCAATGTGCCATGGTTATGAGTGGGACCCCTGAAGAAGGTGTGAGCTACTCCTGAGTACAGAACTGTTTGTATTTAATTTAATTGGACAGTAAGAATAGAACTGTTCTAAGGAGTAGAGGCAGAATAGATGCTGTGGGACTCTGTCCTAAAGTGAGTCACTTTCTTTTTCATTGCATGAATTACCCCAGTTTGTGAAGACCAGAATTTAATACATTGGTGTATAAATTACTGCACTTGAACCAGTGATTTTAGAAGTTGCTGTGTGAAAATTAAATTATCTTGAGCTGACCAACCACTCATTAAGAAATGAAATAAAGTGCACAGCATAATTTTAGAGTTTCAGACTGCTAAGGAGGCAGTAAAACCAGTGTTGATTGTTTTGCTCTCTATAATGACTCTCCAGTAAAGATATTTTGAAAGTTGTTTGCAAAGTTGTTCTTGTGCCTTTGGTTTATATAGCACCTGGTTACACATGTATCCTGGTTCTCCTTTTCACAGACAAACAACAAACCCCACCAAATAAATTCCTATCCAACTTTGTAAATACTAAGAAATTAAATTATTTTGTCATTATTTTTTCTTTCCAGGGAATAAGCGTTATCTTCAATGTTGCACTGGGATTGTTAAAAGTGAGTATCCAATGTTACACTGTGGTTTGTGCATCTTCATGCACCATACAAAAATTAAGATGCCTGTTACAAAAATAGTTGTTTTTTTGAGAAGCTATCAACTGCCTGTGGCACACGTGCTGTAATCTGGCATGTCCTGTGCAGCACAGTGCTTTTTTTGGGGGGTGGAATAGAAGGCTGCAGAAATAGAAACAAACACTCTTTGCTGAAGGGTAAGGAGCAGCAATGTTACTGCAGCTTTCCAAAGCTGTTGTGGCTTTATTGTTTCTGGGATTCAATAACTGTAAAAAATTGGCTTTTCCTGGTGTTTGTTCCCTTGACTCCAGACTACCAAGGATGATTTGTTGCTGACTGACTTTGAGGGGGCTCTGAAGTTCTTCCGAGTGCAGCTGCCCAAGCGGTACCGCTCCGAGGAGAACGCCAAGAAGCTGATGGAGCTGGCCTGCAACATGAAGGTGAGCTGGGACCCCTGGCAGCAGCTCCTGCCTCCAGCTCCAAGGGCAAATCCAGGTTAATTGGCTGTGGTCATGGAGATCACTTTTGAGCCAAACACACTGACATGGTTCAGTGTCCTTTTTCCTTAAATTCCCTGCAGGAATTCTCTGTAGTGTCAGTGTGGAAGCACACAGCTTCCCTGGTGTGTTAACATTCCAGGCATTTTGTGATCCAGGTGTAGTAGCAGTGTGGATACCAGTATTCTGCACAGAATTCAAGCTCATCTTCTGTGAAACTAATGTAGAAATTACAGAATAATCAAGAATAAAGCTATTTTATCTCTCTAATCATTTAACATTAGCAACAGATTAAATGTTCCACATGCATCTGGTTCACATCCTCCTAATGAGTGCATTTGCCTTTTATGTTTCCAAATGACAACTTGTTCCTCTTCCTACTCTGCCAAAATTCCCAGTGTTCCCAGTGCTGTGTGGAGTGGCACAGGCAGGCTCTGAGTGGACCTGGCAAGGCTGCCCGTGGTGTCCTGGGGGGCTTTGGGGCATTAAAGGGGAGGTTGTGGAGGAAGCACTGCTGGGCTCAGCTCAGAACACTTCTGTCTCACCTCCTTGATGGGAGTGCTGCACATAATTGCTTTCCTTGACCTAAAGTACAAGTCCTTTGCTGTCAGTAGAAATCTCCAGCTCTGTATTTGGAAGTGTTTCTTTGAGCAGAAAAGGGTCTGATATCAAAATAAATAATGTATAGGAAGGGAGAAGTAGCCTGGCTAAGGCATTGTGATTAGAACAGCATTCTGCTGGAGAGGAGGTCAGGGAGTCATCAGCTGGAGACAGCACCAGATTCCTAAAGTCACTCCTCAGGGCTGCCATCAGGTCATAGAATCACAGAATGGTTTGGGCTGGAAGGGACCTTAAAGCCCATCTCATTCCACCCCTGCCATGGGCAGGAACACCTTCCACTATCCCAGGCTGCTCCAAACCTCATCCAGCCTGGCCTTGGGCACTGTCAGGGATGGGGAATTCACCCCTCTGGGCAACAGATGTTAGCAGAGCTGCTGCTGCTGCCTGCTGAAAAAATGTGGTGGGACATCAGTGTTCATTTCTGCAAACCCAGAATCCCTGCTGACTTCCCCAGGCCTCCCGTGCCCAGAATTTATGACAATGACAAATCTGCTCAAGATCACCTAAAAAAGGCAGAACTGGCTTAATGCACTTGAAAAGTAGAAGATGAAAATACAGTGGTAGTGGTGTGCCTGCCTTCCTTTCCTCTGGCAGGGTGGATGCCTCCTTTGTCTAGGATCTACCTTTACATTGTGGGAGGTTTGGGGTGTGAAACGCCCAAATTTGGGCAGTTTGAGCAGTGAAATAATCTCCTCAAGTTACAGGCTCCATTAACCCATCTCAGTGAAGGGTTAATTCTCTGGTCTGGGGTGCAGGGATACCTCCTGCAGTTGTGGTGTGGTTGGAGCAGCCCCAGGTAATGGTCGGCATCTCCGCAGAAATGTTCCCCCAGTGCCGAGAGGCGTTTTGGGTCAGCTCTCACTAGAGGGAGCTTGGCCACCGCGTTCTGCAGCTCCTGCCCAGGAGGGTTGGTAGTGAGGAGCACAGACTGCAGGGAAACCAAACACGTGTTCCATTCTGCTGTCATTTATGCATGTAAAATTCAACCTGTTTCTCAGAAAGGGGTTTTTAAAGAGGAAATCCTAGCTATAGCTTTTAAATATATTTGGTTTACTGAGATAAAACGAAATGTTTGGGTGCAACTTTAATGGTAGAGATTTTATTTAGATGCATAATGTCTTGCTTGTGAAATGCTCACAGTGATCATGGTGTGGTGTTGCTAAACCATTCCAGCACAGGTGACACCAGGAAAATGCTGGTCAGGATCTGTTACAGCTTCCCTTGTGTTCCCTGTCGCTGCAGCACTTGAACTCTGGGCACAAAATACTGAATCCAGCATCAGCTCTCTGTCCCTTCTCACAGAAGGGGAATCTGGGGCCCTGTGAGGGCTCTGCTGGTGCTGTGTGGGTCAGAGCAGGGACACAGCCCCTGTGCTCTGGGTGCTGCTGCTTGCCCAGACACCTCGGCACCTCGGGCCGGGGCTGTTTTCTGCTGGGCTTGAGTGACACTGGCAGAAATGTCAGCTGAGCCTGCACTTGCCCTTTCAGCATTTACAGTCTCATGTAAAGTAAACCGAATGCTTCTGTGTGATGATAAATGTTCCAGCTGAGAAAGCAGCTGAAGAAGGCTCAGCATCAGGCCAGTCCCAAAATGAACCACGTCTCGTGGGGTTCTGTTGTGCTGAAGCTCTGCAGTGTGTGGAGCACCAGGGAGCTGTGCAGCACCAAGGGGAGCTCGGGCAGGATGCTCTGGGTGCCTTTTGGAACTTTCCCTGCATCCCACAGGAAGAGGCTGCTGTCATTCTATTGAGTGGAACTGGTTTTGGCCACACCTGAGGGTTTGGCACTCAGAGCTGGGTGAAGCCAGGGGCTGTGTTTTGTGGGAGGCAGGAGTTCCCTGAAGCTTGTTCCATAATCCTGTGTGTGTTGTGTTCTTTTATGGATGTTCTGGGCAGGAACTAATGAGCTGCTTTAATTTAGATTAGCCAGAAGAAGCTGAAGAAATATGAAAAGGAATATCATACCATGAGAGAGCAGCAGGCTCAACAGGAGGATCCTATAGAAAGATTTGAGGTAATGCTTTACCTTCTGCATTTAACAAACAGGAAGTTGCTACTTTTTGACTCTTTTTTGAGCTGGTTTTGTTTTCTGACAATTTGGATGCAACAGGGGAATCAGCTCCATGAACGTGAAGGGAATGTCTCTCTATTGGCAGTGCTGATCAGGATGGGGTTGTTGTGAGCCCAGCTGTGCAAGAAAAGGAATAGTATGAATTTTTATTTGGGCTTATAGAACTGGTTCAGTAGAGCCTGTTTAACGTGCTGATTGCACCACAAGCCATGAACAGAAAGGAAATGCCTGACTGATTCTAACTCTGCCTTCCATGTTTATACTCCCCCTTTTACTCCACTTCCTAATTTCAAATGATATATACTGCAGGAAGCATATAATTTTATAAATAGTTTATTTATCAAATAAATGTAATACAGGGATAAATTACACATCTCAAGTTATGCATGCATACACATACCACAATAATACCCACAGAGACATAGATACAATGAATTCATGTATTTTAATCAGAGAAGTAAACTTTCTTTAGTATCCATCTGTGTGCTGGGAGTTGTAACAGGAGAGAGAAAATAGAGTATTTTTTTGAGCATTCTCCTCTCTTACCTGTTCCTAGCATGCAAATTTAATTTTGAACCAAGAAAAGCAGTACTTGTAGGAAAATCCTGGCAAGGTATTGATGGCACAACGGTACCCCTACTATTGCAGGCTCCAAAAACATTTCTGTAGCTCAACAAGTAATGGCTGAGCAGGGTTATTTACACCTGGTGTCTCCTCAGGGCTAATCCTGTATTTATTTACATTTGCACTGTGGCTGTAGCTTTGTCCCGGGGAGTTTCACGCAGGCAGAGCTGTGTTTGCAGACTGGGGGTGCATCAGTGTGGGGGCACAGGGGGCTGTGTGTGACCCTCCTGGCAGCCCCTGTCCCTCACAGCCCCTCTGTGCCCCCAGCGCGAGAACCGGCGCCTGCAGGAGGCCAACATGAGACTGGAGCAGGAGAACGACGACCTCGCCCACGAGCTGGTCACCAGCAAGATTGCACTGAGGAAGGACCTGGACAATGTAAGTCATGTCCTGGGCTGGCCAGGGCAGACAAGGCCTAACTCCTTGTTCCTTCTCTCCCTGGAGAGGAGAGGCATGGAGGACTTCTTGTGTGTGGGGCAGGATTCCTTCCTCCACATCCCTGTTGCACCCTGCCAATGTGTAGGCCTGTGACAGAGGCCCATGGGAAGCAGGAGTGCTGGCTGAAATACTCATTATTCTAAAAGCATTCAGAGTGGCTGCAGGGAAAGGAGAGCCTGTACTTGAGTAGTTGCTTTCTTTTCTCTGAGGAAGTCTGGCAGGAGCTGTGGCAAGTCTTTGAACCATCACAGAAATCATAACATGGATGCTAGCTTGTGTTTTCCTGGGATTTTTATGAGTACAATTTCACAGCAGACAGGCTTTGCAAAGTGCCTGATAAACTTGAAAGTCTGAGTCTGTCTGGATCTGCATGGATCAGAATCAGGTTCTCAGGTACCTCAGGCAACTCTGAAAATGTTGTTGTGGTTTCCATTTGGCTTGTTGGAATCTGCCTGTGTGAACTCCTCATCCTGGGCTGTTTCCAGATCAGTGGAGCTCTCAGGAGGAAGATTGAGGTTTGCTTTGTGTTACAGCAGTTTTTTTCAGCTTGCTGTCCCACTCCCTTCTTTACATATTCAATTGTGGGAGATTTTATTAGGATATGCTTTTTCTTTTTTTCCAGGACATGCAGAGACAGAAAGGTATTGGCATTTCTAGCACAGGGGAGGCTACACCACATTTAGTCTGTGTGCTGGGGGAGGTGAGGGGAAGAGTTCAAGTGCTCATGTTTTGCCATTCTTGTTCTATACCAAGATAAGTGCATTTCTGAAATCTCAAAGGAAAATGGCTCTGAAAGTTGCCCAGTGCAGGAGCTGACAGGCTTCAAATGTTTCATTGAATCTGCCTCAGACAATTGAAGGTTTCCCACGATCTCCTGGAAACTTGCTCTTGGAAAACTATTCACAGTAAATGTTGATGCCACTGGGTGAATGTTGCTTTAATGAGGTTTGGTTCAGGACCTGTTCTTAGGTGTTAAAATGGGGATCATAGAAGAATGTTCTAGAAGCAGACTTTCCCCACACATTCACTTCCTCTTACCTGGGCTTTTTCCCTTCATTAGTGAAGCTTCCAGAAGCTTCACACAGGTGATAGCCCAGCAGTGGCACTCAGGAGGTGGATTCCAGCAAAAATTGTCCTGAAGAAACTTTTTCTATCAGTTTTTAACTGTTGTTTGTGGCTGCTTGAGCCTGTATGAGACATGGTTATATTTTTACTTTTTTTTTTTTAATGGAGAACTGGGAGAGGAACAAAAGGAGGCAAAATTGATATGCTTAATTTGATATATAATAGTCTTGTACTCAAAGATGGCAAATGATGTTGGCAGCATTTGGGTTATCCCCTGGGAGGAGATAGGTAGGTATGCTCCTACTTCAGGACATGATTAATTCTTCTAATTGGATCCTGAAGTGATAAGTTTCATTTTGCCAGCCTGAGGTCCTGAAAGGAAAGTACCAAAGGACATTGTTTAACACACCTTTTCTGCTACCTGCATGGCGTGTCTGAAATCTGCAACCCAAAAGATCAAAACAAAGCATTTGGAAATACAAGAATTTCCTTATTGTCCTTTGACTAGGCCAGAAAATAGGCTTCGTTTTTCTACTGTTGTTGGGCTCCTACATCCCAGAGTTCTTTAACTTTCAAACAGCTGAAACCCCATCTGTAATGAAAAGATGTTCTCTTTGCCTTTGCCATCTGTTTTAAAGGATCAGCAGGACTTTAAGGGACTAAAATTCACTTTTTGATTTTCTTCCTTTGAAGGGAATTGGTACAGCTACTTTCTGAAGATTTTATATATCAGTTGAGTTATTGATCTATTTTTATGTAGAATCCATACACCTATTGGGAAGTGCTGTGTTGTGTGTATGAGACAGGAAAAGATGTCTTAACTTTGCAGAGTTTTAGTGGTTTATAAAGAGCTTGAAATTTTTCAACAATATATTTTTATGCTTTAAAAACTGCAGTAAAAAGGGGTTGTTGGTTTCTGGTGGGACATTTCTTTCCCTTTAGGAGGAAGGAGTGAGGGGCCTGACTTATGTTTGTTTTGGTAGCTCTGTTTTTTCCAGCAGTATTTTCTGGGATGCTATTACATCCATTAAGACGTTTCATAGAGTTCTGGGGGCTTTTTAAATGTTCTAGAGGCATTTTTCATTAATACTGTTTTCATTGCAAGGTTGAATGTTTGCAAATTAAACTTAGGTCTGAGCTGGTTATGGTCGTTTTTTGTGAGCTGTTCTGTGCCTTTGGTTGTCTTCAGAATGTATTGGTCAACTTCCAGAGTGGACAAGAAAATGAAACTTATTTCTGGTATTGGATTTCTTTGGAGCAATCCCTACTCCAGTTTTGCTAGAATTAATCACTGAATTCAAGAGGCATTTTAGAGGGCTGGAGTATAGTGGTACATGCCATTAATTTTGATGTTTTGCTGCTTTGCTGTTGCAGATGGGAAGTTTTAGAAAATAATTTTCAGAATAAAGTTTTATTGTTTTTAAAAGCAGTGAACCAAACCTTAATAAGACTGGGGTGGCTGCACTCTTGGCTCTGTCCTGGTGGAGGCACAGCAGGGAAGCCTCTGCTCAGGCTGCACTCTGTGTTTCAGGCAGAGGAGAAGGCAGATGCCCTCAACAAGGAGCTGCTAATGACCAAACAGAAGCTGATTGATGCAGAAGAAGAAAAGAGGCGCCTGGAGGAAGAATCTGCTCAGGTTGGGGCATTTCTGTCATTCTCGCTGTTCTCTACAGTACAGAAATGATAAAAATAAAAAGTGACAAGTGTGGGAAGGGCTTAATGTTCTAAGTCATGTTTGTCCCTCCTCTGTGGTGTAAAGGACGTCAGCAAAGCAGAATTTGCATTTTCCTGCCAGGTGCTTCATAGGGTGGGGAATTTTTAACTTGAAATCTCAGTGTCACAGCCTGGGCCAGATGCTGCACAGAGAGGCAGTGCAGGACTTCAGCTGTCAGCACTTTTTGAATCCCTCCTTCCCTTGGCCAGCCCACTGCTCTGTCAGTGATGGCCACCAAAGTCTGGCTTCACCAAACTGCCTGCATGGAGCTGAGCTGGACTCTGGGTCCCTGGGTGGAGCAGTGAGGTTAAGGAGAAGGAAGAAATAGCACCTGGCTATTTTTCAGACTACACCTATATAAACCCTGTATTTTCTTTTTGTTCCCCCCTACAGCTGAAGGAAATGTGTCGTAGGGAACTAGATAAGGCAGAGTCAGAGATCAAAAAGAACAGCTCTATTATTGGAGACTACAAACAGGTAAGGACAACTTCATGATGATGTGGTTTGCTATCAAAGTACAAGACTTTTGGGTAATTTAGGAGATTTCTGTAAATCAATGTTATCTGTGCCATGCATTTGAGGACACCATTTAGCTGTTCTAAATGGAAAGGCTGTGGCTGGCTTTGCATTTTCTTTGGCTGAGATCCTGAAGTGGTCAGTCCTGTTTGCCCCTGGTGTGGGGATTTGTAGATCAGCAGTCACCACAGCCTCAGTTACAGACAAACCTTGTTCAGATGGGCTCTTGGATATCAAAGGTTCACTTCATGCCAAGAAAAGCTTCTCTCTCATCTTTGCTTTGTCAATCAAATGCACCTCAGAAATAAAAAAAAGATGCCTTGTTCCTTTCAAGGCTTTGCTTTGGCATTCAAGCTCCGGATCAGAAGGTATCAAGGGAGCAAATTCAAGTGTCTCTTTAGTAGGCCCATATCAGGTCTCAGGGAATGAATTTGGATTTTTTTACTACTCTGTCTTGCCTGTTCTTTTTTCCCAAAGGCAACAAAAGGGTCATGCTATTCCTAACCTTTTCTGGCTCCTTTAGCAAGGCCAAACTGTTCATAACTTTTGTTGGAACTGCACCTTTTCCTGTGGGGATAGAAGAATACGTAGAGAATGGGAAAATGTACAATGAGACAGCTTAATGCAGCATCCCAATTTTTCTAGCTTTCTAAGGGTCCTTAGACTATCCATGTTAATATTGCAGCAGCATTTATTTGTGCTTTAGCATTCATTTGGGAGAGAATTTACATTTATAAATGGTTTGGTAACATAATTTTGCTTGTCAGATTTGTTCCCAGCTGAGTGAGCGACTGGAAAAGCAACAAACAGCAAATAAAGCTGAAATTGAGAAAATACGGGTAAGAGACCAGATAGATCCACAGTCTACAATGTTTCAATCTCTTAGCAAAACCGTAGCAGCAAACACACAATTTATTTCATTACTAAAATGGTGGCTGAGAGTCCCCATAGATGACAGAGAAGATTGTAAGGGGGAGATCTGGGAGAAGAGGTGAGTCCTCTCATGCTGTAGTGGTTGCATGCTAATGTTGGTGCTGGGGGTGTTTTTTGAGGGGTCTTTTTTTGCTGGAAGAGATTCTCTGACTGTCTTTTACCTTAAAGTAACAGTGGGAGGGACAGAGCCCATTATTGCAGCAAAGCAGCACAGCAGTGTTTCCTAAGCCCTGAGTGTGGGGCTGGCAGGAGCTCCTGCCTGGCTGTGCCTCCCCAGGAGTCCCCATCAGTGGTTGCTGTGGTGCTGAGCTGCTCTCCAAGCAGAGGCAGGAGCAGCCTTTGCTCACAGCCAGGTGTTTCCTAGCAAAAGGTGGATGACTGCGAGCACTGCCGCGAGTTCTTCAACAAGGAAGGCCGTGTGAAGGTGGCCAGCACTGCCAAGGATGGTTCAGACGAGGACACGGATGAGGAGAAGGAAACCCTGAAGAACCAGCTGAGGGAAATGGAGCTTGAGCTGGCCCAGACCAAGCTGCAGCTTGTGGAGGCGGAATGTAAAATACAGGTAATGCTCTGGGAGTTTGTTTTGTAGTCTGTACAGCGTGTCTGCATTCCTAGAAAAATGTGTGTGTGAGCTGTGGAGGGATTGGAACAGATCCTGTTGGTTGAAACCATAACCTGCTATTTCCTGCACGGTTATTTAACCAAACACTGCGTCTGAAACTTGCTGTATGCAGACGATATAATTGAAATTGCATGAACTGTATTTAGCAGCCACTACAGCTTCCAGACATCTGCCTGTCTGCAGTGCAGTGCTGGCTGCCTGATCTCCTGCAACTGCTTGGAAGGAGCCCAAGCTCTGACAGAGTACTGAATCATGCATGTCTTTATCTCACAATCAGTGCTAAATGAAGAAGTAACATTGACAAATGTTAGACATGTTTCTTAAAACACGATTGCAAAGCACTCCAGGTACCTGAAGTATTTCTGTAAAATATGACAACATTGTGCTTTTCACCTAAAACTGATATGTCAGTGCGGCTTGTTCACAGAAAGGTAAAAATTAGTTTGTAGAAAGTCCACTTCCTGTGGGAATAGCTCCTTCTCAGATGGAAGACAATTAAAGAGTTTGGATGTACTGAAGAAAGCAGAATGTTTCACTAAGGGCAATGACACAAGTCTTGTTTTGCTTTTCAAAGCTTTTTTTTTTTTCTCTTTGTGAGCTTATTGTTCTGCTTTTAATTTATGTAAGACTTGTTTAACTTCTGAAGTGGCCAAGAGTTTGTAGATGTTCTAGAGCCTTCTAGCTTTAACTCCTTTAACCTTGTGCTGTGAATATGTATCAGATTAAGGAAATTACTCTTCTGTTTGCAGGATTTGGAGCACCATTTGGGTCTGGCCCTGAATGAAGTACAAGCTGCAAAGAAAACGTGGTTCAACAGAACAATAAGCTCTATAAAAACAGTGACTGGAGTCCAAGGAAAAGAGACTTGTTGAAAAGCCGTTCTGTCAAACACACCTTCTTAACACCTTTTGTTGCCTTCCTTGGCCAGATGTTTAATTCTGTGACATGAGAGGACCAGAATGTAAATATAATAGAAACACAGCATGTCAGGATTTCAATAGGTCAGTGATAAAGAGGATGGAAACACAAGAGAGGTTTTATTGCTAGACATGGGATGTTCATACTACTGATATTTAACAGGTGATGTAGCTAGATTGAAGCTCTTCCAAGAAACACTCCATTCTGCGTCTGGCTGGAGGCTTTTCACAGACTAGGTACGAGAACTTACCAAACCCTAATTGTTAAGTTTACATATGATAGGTTTTTTTACAGTTATAACCTTTTTTAATATTTTATTTGAAAGGAAAAGTGTCACTAACAAAGTTAAAAAAGAAAAAAAGAAAAAAAACCGGAAAAAATGCAACAAAAAACCACAAGTTTATCAAGAACTACATCAGTGCCAGAAAGCAGTCCCCAGAGGTAGGAAATGGAGAGTAGGAGGTGACATGTTTTGCTTTATGAATGGGGATGATTTCAGCATTCCTGTCGAGCAACCCCACTTTGTTTTAGTAGATGCAGCATCCATCTCTCTGTGTTTGGCATTTCTTTCTGTTACTAATCAATTCTATGCAACTCTGGGCTTTTTTGGCATGGGCTGCCAAACCAATTTGCCACCGGAGGCTGGGACACTTGTCCAAGTGCTAGACAAGAACAATCGGAATTGTGGGCAAATTCCCGTTTCACTTGTGTCATATTGTTTGATCCACATATCAACAGCACCAGGACTGCTGCTAATATGAGTTATGTGGATGGTCTGACATTCAATGGAGTCTGTCTGGGTTTTGTCAGGTTTCTGTTTTGTTTTTGTTTGTTTGTTTTTACCTGGCTGTAGCAGGCCTTCTGCGGAGCTCCGACAGAGCTCCCAGGTTTTAGTTTTGCACATAGGTATGAATGGGACAAAGAAACAATAAACTGAGATATATATGAGGCAAAAATCACAGCGTGAGTGTAGCTGCGAGCATCTCTAGCTGTAACTCTTTTGCTGGTGGCGTTCTGAGGTGGTGTAGGTCATTGTTCACGCTCGATGCAGTTGCACTGGTAGGTGCTAAACGTGCTTGGAGTTCTCATTCCTTGGATTGTATTGAGTTCTCACCAGAAAGCTGTAGAATGGAGTTTTGCACCTTGTAATTTTTTTAATTTATAATGGTTTGTGTTATGCTGAAGTATCTATTGCATCAGTGGATAAATTTTGTGTGCAGTGTGAGTATAAGCTGGTAACAATATGAGGCACTGGTTTGTATATAAAGATATTTGGTTTATTTTGTATTTCTAACTTTTTCTTGTTTACTGTACTAATGCTAGCTAATGTACTCTGTAACTACAGGATAGAACATGCTATGTCCAAGCTTTTTTCCTTAACTGCATACATTATCTCTATTGTTTAATACCAAAAAAAAAAAATTACTGTAACTCCATCAATATTAGATGCGTGGACATTGTGGTAGCATAGTTGCAGTGTGTATACTTTATGAATTGAAATATAAACTAGTAAAATTGTATAACTATTTTGTTGTTTCATTTCATTTGAACTGAAAATTATTAAATATTTTGCAATATAAAGCTAATTCTCTTCTTAAAGTAGAAGCAGTAGCATCTGCAGGCTTCTCCAAGCTGAAACCACAGTCATGCTGCAAAGGGCTTTGCTAAAAAAGACTGCATGTTCTGAGTGCTGCCAACACTGGTTTTATATAATAAAATCTAGGGTTGGCTTTGAAAAAAGAAACTGCAAAAGTGACCTTGTGCAGCTTGAAACTTGTGACTCAGTATTTCTCAAACATGTCCAATTTAGAACATTTTTTTTTTCCCATGGCCCTCCAAATTCTGCTTGAATCTGCAAAATAAATGTAGGCTATCTCTGCTTATCACCATCAGTAACAAATTCTGTGGGGTCAAGCGTGGTTCATGTCATCTTCAGCAGGGTTTTGTAGCCGTGGCTGAGCCCGCACGACTTCAGGGCTGCAGCAATTGGGTCACAGCAGCTCTGCTGCCCAGCCCTGTGCTCTGCAGAGATAACCAGGAGAACGAACGGGTTCTTGTCACCAAAACCACCAGAGGTGGCTCGGAAAGCAGCCCTGCTCCAGGAGGCTGCTGGGATGTCACTTTCCCAGGCATATTTTGATTTTAGAGAATGGCATCGTGTGGCTGTGTGTGGTCTCCCGGAGGTGCCTCCCTTGGTAAGGTCAGCTCTGCAGTTTCTCAGTAATTCTTTAGAGAAAGTTTAAAGGTAAGTAGGGGACCGGAGGAAGCAACACAAGAACCCTTCATCCACTTGTCTGTCTCAAAGGGACTGGGAAATAGTTTAATAGTGCATTTTCCTCCAAAAATGTGGTACTTAAAGGAAGAGAAAATGCTGCTTTATTGTTCAGATGTCGTCCACTCTCTAAATAAACATTATCTTCAAATTGCATGCAGCATATACTCCTCTTTTAGTATGGATGCAGAACATGCATAATTGTTTCACAGCATTTCATCCAAAACACTTTATAGTCAGTTCCCGGTCATGGATTATTTTTGATGCCTACCTGAAGGTTTTTAGTGCTCAGAAATAAATATTAACAATGTATTTCACATCCAATTCCATCTAACAGTATCCACAGCTGACTAAGAAAAATGATCCAGTGCTGAGGTGTGCATCTTTGGAAGCATAATTACATGTGAAAGACAAGGAAGCAGGTCAGTTTTAAGATGAGGAAACTGAATTTGCAGGTATTCAAAACTACGAATAAGGAAGGTAGAAAACCACATAGAGTCAGAAATCCTGTAAGCACAAGTATTTTACAGCCTTGTAAGAGAAAAGGAATGAATGTGTTTGGTAGCATTTGGGGCATTAATGAAATGGTTATTTTCTGGTAGTCAATCACCTTTCTGTTCACATGTGCCTCAGCTGGGTTTGAGTACTGAACTCCAGCTCAGTGCCAGTCTGCCGATGCTGGGATTAATCTCCTGTGCCCCAGGCTCCAGCTTCCAAATGCTTTGCGTGTTTGTGCTGTATCATTACGTTCCAGTGGTCTCAGTGTGGGAGCTCGAGTGTCACAATCTCATTTGTGTTGCAGAACTTCTTGGCAGCTCAGGGTCTGCAGCTGGAAGTGGATATTCAGGATCTATCGGAAAGTTTTACCTTTAAGCATTGCTGGTAAGCTGTCTTGAAATTTATGTAACTACCTCCCTGACTTTTTTTAGCTGCCCTTCTTATCTGTGGCAGTGATATAAAGTTCCTGTTATCTAGAGGAGGATTTCACTCCATCTGTTCAACAGCTTGGCTCACATTCATCCAGCCTAACTTTAGACACTTTGGAGGTGCCTACCATAAGAGTTTAATCGGGGAGGTTTTCCAGCCCTCGGCGGTGCGGGGGCAGCACTGCAGGCGGGCGGCTCACCCAGCCTCATGCCCGGAGCCCTGGTGGATCTGGGGAGCTCCTGTGAGCCCACAAACTGTACTGAGAGTCCTTCCTAAATAAAAAAAAATACTGGAAATGAGCCATCAGTGGACAGTCAGGGTGTTGCTTTCTGTTTTAATTTTTCCTCCTTTTCCCATCACTTTATTGTGCAATATTTTTCCTTCTGAAAAATGAGAGCATCAAGGTCTCTTCATACAGAGATTTTGCTAGAATTTACCACTGCACATCCTAATGCACTTGAGCAACACGGGCTTGGTTTTGCTGCATTTTCTGCATACCAACAAGCATGACAGTGTAATCTGGGACTGAGGGCTTTTCTTCGGGATAATCTGGCCACAGGTACGGTAGGAAACTCGGGCTGTGAGGCGAGAAGGAGGGCTTTGCTCAGGAGCCATGTTTGTTGAGTTTAACATTGAAGTCAAGTGTTTCCTCATGGTGGTGTGAGTTCCTGCTGAATGGGGGATGAGTGGAACCGAGCTAACTGAAGTAGAACCGGGCTGTTTGAGGTGGATTTAGCCCAGGAGGGGCTCGAAGACCACCCCACACCCTCCGGCACCTCAAGGCCCGCCGGGGCCGCCTCAGCGCCCTCACGGTTTCCCGCGCTTTTCGCGGGAGCGGAGCCCTCGGGGCCCGCGGGGAGCTCTGATTGGCTGGCGGGTGATTGGCAGCAGGAGCTGCCTTGGGCGCGGAGGCGGCTGCGGCGCCATTTTGTTTGCCGTGTGGGCCGGGGAAGCTGAGGCGGAGTGCTGTGATAAGGCGCCTTGGAGCGGGGCCCTGGCAGGGGCTGTCCGGCGGGAAGAAGGTGCGGAGTGCGGGTACACCGCTGAGCTACTGGGCTGGAGGGGAGCAACGGCTTTCGGGCGGGGCGGTGCTTCCTGAGGGAACCATGCAGAACCTCGCAGAGCTCTTCCAGTGTCTGTGGGTGTTAGAAGAGCACCAGGGCAGCGGAGGACAGCAGAGCTTTAGATCCAAACAATAACCGCGGAAGATGAGTGATACTTTGGGGGAAACCTGTACAGAACTTGTAGTGCATTAATGGCCCTTGTGGAGGTATAAAATTTTCGCCTTAATTTGCACGGGGTTTAAATGGCCTCGTCTATTGTTTTCCCCTTGCAGACACCCCCAGGCCCCTCAGGCTGAGGCAGGCAATGAGTTCTTCCCAGGTAGCAGTCGCAGCCTTTCAGCAGGAGGTGGGTGATGTTCATGGCAGCCTGTCACAGGCAAGTCTGAGCTGAGGCCTCCTGAGGTGGAAACCTTTGAAATAGGCTGTGAGAGCTAATAAAGTGGAGCTGTTTGATCTCTAATGTGATGAGTGGCTGCCGTGGGCTGTTCTCCCCGTGGAGAATCTGCATGAGAAGTCAGTCACACCACTGACTGCTGGTTAAGTAATTCATGAGTTCCTCCTACAAATCTGATCAGAAAGTTGTATTATGTCCTTGTACAAAAATGATCTCCTAGGAGGGAGCATAGTAAAATTGAAGTGTCTTGGAAGTAAATCTATGGGATGTGTTTCTAATACACCTTGAACTTACGGGTATATCGTTCTAATCCTCTGTTTATTAAGAATGGTTGAGATAGGAGATGTAGCAAACTTTATAGCAAAAGTTTATCACAGAAGTTTTTCAGAATACAAAAAACATTACATGTTGGTTAAAATGTTAAGGTTAAAGTATTTTTTAATCAGCTTTAGTGGCTTGAGTTATAGCTGAAGGTGATGTGAGTTGGTCTCTCTCGAGCCCACCTTATGGGTCCTTGATGTGTGGCTTAACGTAGTCACTGGAGGGGATCAGGAGTCCCACGTGCAGGTTGTTTTATGGCAGTGAGCAGGCTGGTTCGTTTATGGAGATGCAGAGGTCCATCTTAATCAACAGCTGGTGTGGCAAAAGTGATGATTTTTAGGAAAGTGCTGCAGTGTTTAGGATGGAATCGCAGCCGCACTGCGCTCTGAGGCTCCAGAAGGTGCAGAAGAGATGAGACTTGCAGGCTGCCAGCTCTGAGCAGAAGCCCTCCTCGTGCTGAGCACAGTTAGCGTGTGCCATGAAAACATCCAAGCTGTGTGTTTAAACTCCCTGCTGTGAGCGTCTGTTCATGCACAGAGCTGGTGCTGTGATGGGGAATTTGGCCTTGGAGCCACATTCGTAAATGTCATTTGGGAGGGGACACTGGAGTGACTCCTGATGGAGTTTTCTGATGTGGCTGGTCAGTTTATGCCACACAGAGAAAACTGTTGTGCAGATTTTATTCAGTTGCTGTGCCTGAGAAAGGCTAGTAAAGAACTCGCTGAGATGGCAGTGCTGTGTCACTGTCAGCTGTCATGGTGCAAGTGAAAGGGGTTTATCAGTTCTTCTAAGAACACCACAGCAAACCACTGTGGTTTTGGCACAAGTCTTGGCTGCCCAAAAAACGGGGGAGTGATCTAATGCCTTCTGTGTCCTGGAGGCTTGGCTAGCTTACAGGAGTGGTTTGATGGTAATTAATACTGGTGCACCAGAGAGAAAATGGGTGGGAAAGAGGAGGAGGATGAAGGCTGGTTGCTTACAGAGCAATGTATATCTGAGCTTGCCACCTACTCAGGGCATGACAGAACTGCTGCATAATACCACAGGGAAACACTTGAGGAACAAGATCCCATCGGGAAGGGAGGGGAAGGTGTTTTGCAGGAGGAGGTTGTGCGTCTCCCTGAGGTGGTTTATGTCCCACAGAGGGGCCGTGGGAGCCTGTCCCACACTGCTGTGAATTGTGGGTGACATGGCTGCTGCTTGTAGTCACAAACAGCAAGCTAGAGCTCCTGGGTGCCCCCAGCTTCAGCATTACAGGAGTGGCCTGAACTCTGAATGTCTTCAGAAGTTACAGGTGCTGCACATTCCCATGGTTAGGACAGAGTGAGGAGACCAGTAATTACTGTAACTGGAAAGTTCTAAATTCCATTCAAGTTTTTATTCATTTGATCTCAGAGAGAATAGTTTATTGTACAGACAGAAGTTACATGTCTTCTACATGTAACAGCATCTTTCTCAAAAGCTGCATAGTTCTTTAAACCCAGGATAACTGATCTGAGCAGCTCAAACCCTGTCCATGTGCTTGCTTTGTGCTGGATGCAGGAGTCCTGTGGCTCCCTCAAGACTTGCAGTATTGGCAGTATAGGAGTTTGTGTGGAACTGCTTTGCAGGGCAACATAATTGGATTTACTGAGCTATTTTGTCATCTTGCCCTGGTTTAGCCTTCCCCCTTCTACTGTAATCCAAAGGTATCCAGATACTTTAAAAAGTCCCTTTGAATGACCCAGAACCAGCAGAGTGCTGAGCCTGCCTTCACTGCAGGCAGGAAATCCCACCTTTGCTGTGTGCCAGCACCTCAGCAAAGGAGAAGAGGGAAGTGTTATTTGTGCAAGGTATGTGACCCTTTTTTGGGATCTAAAGGCCTTTTTAGGATTTTGCCTCATGTTCATGCCTGGAGCAAGAAAGGGCCTTTTGTTGTAACTTTAACAAGAGTACACACAGGCTTTTTACAGCATTGCAAATAAATGTGCTGGAATGTATAGCCCAAAGTGAAGATGAATTCAGGGCCCTGAAAGCAGTGGCAGCTCCAGTTTCTTTTAGTTGGTTCTACCAAGGATTGGGGTCACAAAAGAGAAGGATAATTTACAGCTTAGCAAATGGGAAAAACTCTTTATAGCTGACTTGCTGGAACTCAACCCTGCAGCAAACCACCAAAGTCAGCATTATGTCGTGAGCAATTAAGTGAGGTGACACTTCTTGCAGAAAGAGGGATGCCGTTTTGGGCAGGTTTATGGATGCAGCAGTTCTTTGCCCATGGAAGTTACAGGCTGGCTTGTTAGTTGCTTAACATCAAACTTGGACATCAGTCAATCATTATTTTTTTCCTGCTTTCTCTGCAATCAAATACACTTTTCCAAGGTGATGCTGATTGCAGCAAGGTAAACTGGACATCTTGCTCGTAAAGCAGATGGTTCCTTCTGCATGGATCCCTAAGCTGCTGTGCCAGCAGGGGATGGGGCAGTCAAGCAATGTTGGGGAGGGCCTGAAATGAAGGAGCTTTCTGTGCAGATTTCACTGTGAGCATTCACCTGCACATTCATAGTGAGAGGCACTGCAGGTTGCTGAGGAAAAGTAGAGGACGGGGGCTACAAATCACAGCTTCAAGCAAGATACTCTGTAACTGCCTGGGCAAAGTTAGCTTAGCTACAACAGGACAGGAGTAAAACTGAGTAGGAGATGCCAGGCATTTTCTCAGTGAGGAAAGAAGGATGTGCCAACCTCCTTTGCCAGTGCAGGCCCAGTGGTGTGTGGCTTCTCCCATGTCCCACTGCCGTATGTGCCCCTCTGCCATTCCTGCGAGGCCACAAATGCCCGCCAGCTCCTGGAGCGGGCCCAGCTCGCTGTGAGCTGTCAGTGACCAGCAGTTGCCAGGCTGCTGCCGAAGAGCTGACAGCCTGCTCAGCACCTCCGAGATGATAATCCCAAGGGAGCTTTGGAATGACCTCTTAGTGAGCCAGCTAACATCAGGCATGAGCAGACAGGCCTTATGCTAATACAGTAGGTAAGACTGACTTCAGTTTCAGTTAAGTGTTAATGATGTTTTCTTAAGTGACTCTCTTCGGTTCTTTGTGGATCTTACTTGCTAAATATTTGATACAGCTCTAAATATTAAGTGATGCATGGTTTCGTTGTGTTTGGTACACTTGTCCTGGAGTAGCTCTTTGTGCATTACTGACTTGTTTGCAGTGTGCCAGCAGACTGGGCTGGCTGCACACTGGCCTGTCAAGGGCAAAAGTCTCACACCAAGTCCTGGTCCAGTTATCATACATGCTAAGCTGTGGGATTTCATACATCTCATTTCATTAAGAGCAATCTCAATTATAGTCAGCTCATAACAGTTTCTAATCCCTTTTCAAGTCTGATCTCCTCTGAATTTGATTAATAACCTCTGCACTCAGACTTCAATTTAGCATTTCAAGACCAAAAAAACACTTCTAAGAAAAGTAAGACTCTATGTTCACTGACTTCTCTTCTAGAGTACAGCTGGGTTCTGTAACTCCAATCTGGACATATGTGTGTATTCCAGTAAATCTTACCATGAGTTGCAACCTTAGGCAAACAACACCAGCCACACAATTGTCATGGTATCCCCAACTCCTGCCCTCAGTGGCTCCGGACAAGGAAATTGCTTGGATTATGCTTTGGACCTCAGAGGACAAACTGGGACCACAGGAATGTAAGAAACACAGTGAAATGAGAGGGGTGGAGAGAACTTTGAAAGAATCTTACTTGTTCTTTATGTGTATAATTTATCTTTTAAGAAAATAAACATCCAGTTTTTCTAATTAGCTAAATACTAGGAATTGTCCAGATTTTTTTTTTGAGTGAAACTTGCCTTCCTGGCTGATCACAGCCTTCTGGGCTTTCTGGTACTGTCTCCAAGGCAAGCCCCCAGAGGTACTTGTGTGCAGCAGCCCTCGTAAGTTGAAATCCAGTAATGCTCTGCTCACTTTCACCTCTGTGAAGGAATGCATTCTGCTTGTTTCAGCATAAATGTGCTTTATGTTTTTACCTCCAAGTCATCTCTGCTACACTGCAGCCTTGGGGAGCCTGTCTGTGCTGAGCCTGCTGCCTGACTCGGCACAATGGATCTCTGTGGTTTGGCATCCTGGGCTTCAGCCCCCCCTTGGAGGCAGTTTGCTCACTGTAACCAACCCCCCCGAGCAGTCATTAGGCCATAATTCCTGTTTACAGAGATAAGTCTTTATTGGAGCTATTGGAAGCAAAGGGGACATGGTTCCAGTTTTATATACAGAGAAGTCTGTAGTGTTGGGTTACAACCAGTGGAAATGACCCGAGATTACAGTGCAGATCGTGTTGTGTACAGTCAGTAACAGTGGCTGGCGTACAAACCACAGCACAGAAGCCAAATGAAGCCAGGTGTACGGGGTACAGCAGCACGGGAGGAAGCAGCTGAAGGTACAAAGAGCGTTCCCTTTACATCTGTACGCTTTTTTTGGCTAGTGAGTAGATACAGCTCAATTTCAAATTCATTGTGCAGTTATTTTTCTTCCCACTCAACTGCTACCAAATTAAGAAAATCTGAATGTTCAGATTACATTTTTAGTGCTATAAATAGCCGTGGTTGTTGCCAAATTAGTTTATTTGAAATTGCTTTATTTATAGTTGGGAATAGTTCAGTCATCATTGTTCTCTAGTGATTACAAATTGGGAGAAAACTGAAGTATTTTGAAAGTAGTCTGTAATTAGACCACAAGGATCTCTTGTACTTCATTTGGAAGTTTAATTCTGGGTAACTTCTTTGAGAGAGATTTATTGGGAAGAAAGATGGAATCGTCCACCATATTACTCATTTGTGGAATTCGTTCATAGTATTTAAGGTTTCGATAGTTTATAGGTCATAATTCTTTTTATTCAATGCCATATCCAATCTTAGTTCAAAAATAAACACTCCGTCCTCTGTGGATAAATAAATCCATCTCTTGGCTGCAGGTCAGACCTCTATTGGTGAAAGAGACTTAGAAAAATAGACCTTTTCTTTAACGTTTAATACGCTGACTCACAAAGGAAAAGTGAAATTCATTCAAGTCTAGAAACAAATACAGTACAAGTGATTTATAGAAATGCATTCCTTCCCTCTACAAACTTGCTGAGCATGAAACACTGCCCCAAAGCACTGCCTCTGTCTTTGCCTTGTCTTGGAGAAGTAATTATCATCAGAAAAGTCACATCAGACTGCACTGCCACATTTCCTGTCAGAAGGGCTCTGCCTCCTGAGGAGTCTTTGCTTAGGAATTCTTTAGATGCATGGATGATGGTGGTTTGGGTTACACAAAGGATATTTTAGCCCAAATTAGCAGCTATTTTAATTGATTTGGTTGACGGTGAATTTTGGTGGGTGGAAATTCAGCCATTAAAAAAAAGCCTGGGAGTTGGCCTTGGAAAGCACCAGCCTTTCCTCAAAATCTCCACTTCTGAGACTGCTTCCCATTGATGCCCTTCTCAGCAAGGGGCTGATACATTTGGCAGTACAGGTTTCATGCTCAACTGTCACTAAGAACTGGACGGGACTTTAAAAGCATACAGCCCACTGGGACTTGCTGTGCTGCTGTACTTCAGTGCTGGGGAGAGCCCCCGCCCCCAGCAGTGCTCTCTGAGAAGTGCAGTGTCCCAGGCTGGCTCGGGGGCAGCTGGCTCGGTGACATTCCGCGGTGGAAGCAGTAGTTAAGCACCAGTTACTGGCCCCTGCAGAGGCTCAAGAGAGAATTGCTTCGTAGAGAGCTGGTCGGCCTAAAAAGCTTAGTCAGTTTGATCAATAAATATTGACTTAGGGTTAGGATGAGAAATAAGACACTGCACCTTGGAACTGGAAGACAGAGTCAACTTCCTGCTTTTTCTGTCCAAAAGGAGACTGGCTCCAAAACATTTGTCCTTAAGGACCTCTGTGATGCCTGACAGATAACTCATTATGCGTGTATGAATGTACCTGTCCCCTTTTGCAGAGAGGGGTAAATGTGTGACTGGACAAAGCTTGGAGGCTTTTTTCTGTGATTTTTTTTTCAACCATCTGCTCTGTTTCATGTTGTCCCTGAAGGCATGGTTACCCACTCCTAAATTATGCAGCATTGCCCAGAGAATGGCTCTGTAGTTGAATATGCTCTCTGCAGTACAGCCTCCCTTTTCTTCCAGTGTATGTGGATTTCCACACAGTGGATGTTATCAGAAAACTACACTTGTATTTATCCTGTTATTTTGAGCAGGGAAACAGTGATATGAGTTTAAAAACACAGGAAAGACTCTGTACTGCAAATCAGAATTTTTGTAATTAAATTCATAGGATCACGAACTTTTCAAAAGCTGTACTGCTCTGAATGCTGTTCTCTAGCCCACCGTTATTCTCCTTTGAGCAGAATGACTTTCCATCTGCTTAGAAACAGTTCTTTGTGAAAATAATGACAGAAGAATAAATACTGTCTCTCTTGCCCTGACTTTGATACTTTACAGGACACCCTTACAAGACTCACATTCTGTTGGGAGTGAGTGCAGCAATACACACATTTCAGTATGCATAGATCATTAAATTGTAGCAGTGCCAGTAATAAAGCAAAACTTGCCAAGATGTCCTGTTCCTCTTAATTAAGCTTGATTTATGTGTGCCTGTTGACTTAAGATGCAGTTAGTGTCCACTGCTGAGATGATGCAGTACCCTGAGTAACTCTGTATTGATTATGCTTCCACAAGCTTGTGCTTTTGCAAGAATACAGAAATGAAACTCCAAGAAAATAAAGTACATCAGGTTGTTTCCATGGAACACTGTTAATCTATTCATAGCAGCTTTAAAGTATGAAGTTAAAACTTACCTTCTGCTCTACTCCCATCGAAACAGATGAGTGCTATGATTAACTCCCCTTTAGCTTAAAAAATAGAAGTGGATAGAATGTCAAAATACACTTTGCTGTAAGATGAACCTACTTTGTCATAAGGAGTTACACCAATATTGGTGACCTAAAGTGTGTACACACAGGTCACTGCTTTCCCTTGTTGCCATGCTCCTCTGTGTAAAGGCAGCTTGTCTAGAATGCTGTGGGCATTGCAGAAATAACAACTACTGTTCCTTCTGAGGAAATTACTATTATTCCTTTTCCTCCCAAAATTCAACTGCACGCTCTGTACACTGCCTGGAACTATCTACCTGTTTTGGGTAGGACTGCATCAGGAAACAAAATTTGACCATTGGATTTCTCACATTCCTCCTCTGGAAAACCAGCAATCCTGCACTTGTTTACTGAACAGAAAAAACAATTTCATCTCCTTTAGCAACATCATTAGCAGCTTTTAGCCTGCTCTATGGAGAGCTTAAACCTCTTACCTAATTTCTCACTAACTATTGTAAAAGCAATTACAGCTCCCCCTGCTCAGAGGACACAAGGTTGCTGGCTTTCCCCAGCACACACAAACCTCCTGGTTTTACCACAGACTGTCTTAATGGACTTGGAAAAGGCAGTGCAACTTTCCCTCCAGCTTCTACGAATGATGCTCTAACCTCTAAAACTGGAGAAGGACATTTTCTGCCGTTGTGATGTTTTCTCTCTCTTGCCAGAAGCAGATGCATTCAGAAATCCTGTGTTCAAGCTGGTGCTGCTCTACACCTCATGAACTGCAAAGCAGCATAAGGCAGCTGGAGCTTCTAGATCCTGGTTAGAGGTATGAATGAGGCTTAAGTTTAATCAGTTAAAAATTAACTGCAGCTTTTACTCATTCCAACTCTCTTCTGCTAACCAACGGAGGATAGCCAGTTACATTCAATTAATGCCTTTTAAAATTAAGTGTTATTTATTCTGCTAGAGATAGCAGTCCAGAGGTTTTCACAAACGTGCAGTTCTGGCTGGTGAGAAAACATTTTGAAGTTGTTTACTTACACAGCTAGATGAGACTGCAGCTTTAATTATCTTACTGCCCCAAACCTTTGAAGTTAGAAATCAGATAAATTCAGTCTCTACAGTTAAAATTTTTAAATGTTCTTTACATTCTTGTAACTCTCACTTCTTGGTGGATTATTAATTAAGCATGGAAGAGTACTCCCCCTGAGAAGGCTTCAGTCTGTAAAAGAGTTTCTGTAGACTAGGCTTGATGGGTTCTTTTCAAGTACACAACTACTAAACTACCTGTGGTACAGTATATATGACCTTAAATTGTACAGAGTTAAGGCACCAAATACAAGATAAAACAACATCCAAAATAAGAGATATGCTTTACAACTGCACATCTCCACACACCACTTTTGGACATTCAGCTCCTCAAAAACATCAAGGTAAACAATGTGGTCTGAATGTTTCATGCAATCTCAGGAACTGGAGGAAAAAAACCCACTTTACTGAATTTAAACCTTACTGTCTGATGAACTTTTCTCTTACCTAACTCACAGCACTGCCAGTAAAGCACTGCCTTGCTTACACAGCATCAGAGCAGTGTGGAAGAGCCCCTTTCTCCTGGGAAACCCCAGAGAGAGGAGTACACAGAGGAACAGGCAGATGTGTCCTGCTTGTGCTTTTGTATTATCTCACATATCAGTCACAAACCAACAAGTGAATCCCATATCTATGAGCAGAAAAGGCAAGCACCACAATACCTGGACATAAATAGGTGTGGATTCAGATGACACAAATAAAGCGAAGAAGGCATCACTCTGGGGTTGAGCAATAAAACAGTTGAGTGGTGACAATTCTCTTAATGCCAGCTACTTAACTACTAACTTAAATGGTTTATGTTCAAAAGAAAGTGAACATGAAACTGCTGCTGTGGTCCACAGGCACAGGACTTCAGTGCTGGGTTTCTCTGGTGAAGTGCTCTAAAATGACTTCAGCAGAATTTCCACTTCCAGTGGAATGAAACCAACAAGCTGTTAGACAAGCTGTCTCCTGTACTAAGACAGCAGATTCAGCTACCCTGTCTCTTTGCTCTGCTTTAAACAAGTCAATAAAATATCTCATTTTTCACTGGATTATTCAGCAGGAAGCCCAAGAGGGTCTGTGTGCTGAACATTCGAGCTGAGTTACTGGTTTTTGAGACAGAACAGCCGTTCCTAACAGAGCTCCTCAGTGTGCCCAGCACAGAGCTCATTTTCATTCTTTTGATGCCAGAGAGGCAAGGTCTTAGTCAGCCTCGTGACTGAGAACAACAATCTGAATTTCATGTTTACACATCTCATCATGTATCCAAGGGAATCCACAGCAGCAGAGCTCCTGTGCTGTTTCCCAGAGCCACCGGAAATAGGAGCTGTTTTTGTAAGCTGCTTTGTGACTTGGAACTCACTGAGGCTGGGACATAGTTTTCCCTTCATTAAGTAAGAGGCAACTGTCTTAGAATTTACCTAAAGGCAAGAAGTTCTAATACTGAGTGAGCATATCTTGGTATACCAAGCACAAGAGGCAGAAGGAAACTTGTAATTTTGTCTGAGTAAAGACTGAAATACTGTCTTGTCGTTTGTGTGGATTAGGAGAGATGTTCAGCCATCCCACCTCTAGACTGGCTCAAAAGTACAGATGCAGAATTACAAATGAAGCAAGGACTTTACATCAGGGACTTGGTGGCAGAAGAAACAGGGAGTGCCACTCTCACTCTCCAAGGGACATTGCCAGGACTGGATCAGAGGTGGTACGTTAAAGCTGCTCACATTTATTGCTGTCTTGGAGAAAAATAAGTGACAAAGAGTTGCATAGCTGAACAGCCAACAAACAAGATTTTTTTCTCAGACTACTTGAAAAATCTTCATGCCCCTCCTCCTGCATTTTCTAAATCCTAATAATCTGAGGAACTTCTTGTCAGGGAAATTGTTCTGAATAGCTCAGTGAGAGCAAAAAGCCTCAAATAATTTTAGATTTGTGCACTTTTCCCCAGTTAAGTTCTTTCAGGGGCTTGAGGGCACAGTCTTTTATAAAGCCACACTTTAAATCTTTTTTCCTACCAGAAGGCAACTGTTCTCAAAGAAAGAATCCTTTTCTCCAGAGATGAGAGATACTGGAGCACTTTTCAGATCTTTGTTAATGAGTAGAAATAGTCCTCTGGCACATGAATAAGTTGAAATATTTGTAGGAAAACTGGTTTCTCTGAAGTGCTTCACAGTCTGATTAAAAGTTTTTAAGAATCTAGATACTTATATGTAACAATTTCATAATTTGAGAGAATCAGTTCTGTACTAGGATTCTAGAAGATGATCAGAAAAGGCAGGGCAGGAGGACAGACTTCACAGAAGCAAAGGTGTTTAACAGCAGTGAAAGTCATGGCAGCAGCATTTACAGCACATTAAGTGGGGAGCCATGACAATTGCTGAATCATCTAATTAGCTCACACTGGCTACAGGACAGCAAATTAGACAGATTAGGAACCACCTACCCAGGCACTAAATTGCCTTTGTGAGGGTTGGATTGTGCACTGTGTCCAACAGAAATTGCTTGGGCAAGCAAGGCCTCGTGTTACACATTCCCTTCAGGAGCACAGGCTGGCCTCCCTCCATCCAACTGGCCAAACGCCCAGGAATAAGGTCACTGTGTTCCAGCTCCTGAATGTGTGCTTAAGGAAGACAGCAAGCACTGGCAGAGAGAGAACACGATGGCAGGAAGCACCACACACCATGCTCTGAGCTAGCCAAGCCCTCCAAACCAGGCTGCTTACTCTAAACCCTTCTCTAGGAAGAGCCTGCCTGGAGGAATCTCTTATGGCTGGCAAAGTAGGACAGAAGCAGACCCCTAAAGCTCACGGGTGTTTTTGCAAAGTCAATGGTGATGCCACTCATTTCCAGTATAGAGAACACATTAAACAGTTCAGTTCTTCATTGTAAATCTCTGGCTTTTAATCCCTTAAGTGCCAGACACCATCTCCCAAAATACACACGATCATCTGGTTAGCTAAAACTAGCGTTAAGGTGGGTAGTGTATAGGCACAGACTTTCCCTGGTCTTCTATTTATAGATGTACTAATTGAAAGGAACTTTTCAGATTTCTTTTCCATGAACCAGAAATTTAAACTGTAAAATACCATTTCTGCTCCACTGAAAAGGTACTCCAGAACTGGTAATGCTACTGGCAGCTGCACAGAGCATACACAACCAGATGTATGCGTTTGGCTCTTGGGTACATGCAGAAATGCAAAGCCCAATAGCTGTAACACAGACCTTCAACCTCACAGAAAAGGCAGTTCAGACCAAGATCCTGTGAGGAGGCTTTTAAAAGGAAACCTAAAAGTTATATGCAGAAGGAATGAGTTTCTACTTCTGCTTTAGCAAAGCCATACTTGATGCAACACTGATGAAGCAGATGTTATCCAGATTACTAATCAGATAACAGCCTGATATTAGGCTAAAATCCACTGATGGAATTGGCTGCTCTCTCAAACCTCAATACATCAGGCACTTCAGAGCCTACTCTGTGACCCTTCAGTACATGTCAGTACATCAAGTTCCACATGAATGAGAGGGGTTCTCAGGCAATCATGCCCCTTAGGGTCTTATCTCTGATTCCAGGAGGCTGCAGAACCCAGATTTAGGAGTCTTAGTGTGTTTCACATATCAGAAAATGGTTCTCTCCTACTGAAAAGGGAGGCAGCAAAGGCAAGGGGCCGTCTCAGACATAAACAGTGCAATGCTTTACTGCATTACAGACAGCAGGGTATAAGAGACATCCAGAGAAAAAAAGAGGCAAGAAAGTTGAGATCATTTTAAAAAAACAGCAGGAGAGTGGAAAGCTTAGGATTTTAAGAGTTAAAAAGAGTGATAACAGAAAAATACAGAAATTCACAGTTAAAGCAATTCTGCTGGAAAGAAATACATATGGATTAAGCTGCCAAGCACAGTCCACAAAGAAGCAGATCAAATGAGAGTCAGCAAGATGTTTATTATCAGTCTTGAAGTGGACAGTGCTTGTCAGGCTGACAGCAGTTAAGTTTAGGAAAGGAATATTCAGGAGAAGTTCATTATAATGCACCTTGATGCATATAATACCCTATCTGAAGGAGCAGAGCAGCCTGCTGCTCCAGGATCAGCACTGCTGGGCCTGCCAGGCTTAAAAAGGGACTGAACTGTAGGTGAGCTGCATAAGCAGCCCTGAGTTTGCACCTTGAAGGTAACAGCAGATAGAAACCTGCCCCCTGAACAGGAAGGACGTTCTGATTGCTCATCAGTTGTCCTGCAGATGTCATGGAAGGATTATGTGCTTCCTGGGCCAGCCCCTGCAACAGTTTCTCAGTTCATTTCCCAGGTGCAAGTTCAGGAGCAAAGCTGACACTATTGAAGAGCTCTTTTTCCCTTACCAGCCTATGCATTATATCCAGAAACATCCTGAGGAATGGATGTACATGCAGTTACTTAGTAAATTTGATGATTCAATATTAAAATCAAATATAGTTTATATTTGCTGTTAGTATTTTGATGCAGACCTTTGGGCTTGATACACCACTACATATTCTGTACCAAGTGGTTTTCTGTTTGACACCAGTGTCAACTGTTACCAGTCAGGGGTTGTTCCTGTTTTCATCTCTGAATTGAGACCCCAAAATGCTAATACTTTATCATCAGCTTGCTCCCTTTTGCTTTTTTATTTTTTAGCCATTTTTATATAAAAAGAGTTGTTTCCAGCAACTTCAAGTACTGCAAGTACTGCACTTCTGGAGTACTGTACTATGCAACTTTGCATAACGCAAGGTTTAAAAGACAAATAAAAAAAATAGTATTTTAAAACTACACATATCATGTGCACCAATAGGTCATAATCCAAACCCATTTTAATCTAAGTAAAATATTTTTAAAACATTTACTACAGAACTGAAAAGAATTATTTATGAATGGCTGTATCCTAATTTCCAGCTGTAGAAAAGCACAGCTAAGCAAAGGATTCACGCAGAGATAAATCCCTGCCTGCCCTCCTGTCCTGCACTGCACCCACAGGAGGGAAGCAAACCTGGCTGCTTCCTGAATTCATTTACCCAGTGTAATTTGATCTCTGCAGATTTTAACTGCAATATCATCAAAGTTGTTCATTCTTCATTTGGAGTTTAGGGAAATAGTTTCTCTCATGATTAGTGTCACCCATTGCACTTAGCCAGAACCAAGGTGTGCATTATTCAGAGCAGGCCATGGCCTGGCTTTGGTACCTACCCAGACGTGTCCACAGGGATGCAAGAAATGCAGTGCCTGACACAGCGGTACCAACACAGCTTTTTATGCTACACAGGAGAAAAATATTTGAAGGAGAACAGTCTGTTGATAAAACCAAACAATTTCTGATGTGTTAGGTAATATTTTTTTAACGGAAACTGGAGTATTTGAATTGGCCTTGAGAAATACAAAGTTGGGATTCAGACCTATGTATTACCTCTTTAAACACTGAGTTATCAAGACATAATAAAAACGTGCCATATACAAGATTGTCACAGGTATACGAGATTTTTAGAAAAAAAGCAATAAAAATATTCTTTAAGCTGAAAATAAAATCTCTTACCTTTTATATCACGATCTCAGCTTACAGTCACTACATTTCTGCTTATTTTATACAAGTGCATATGGCTATGAAGGTCCGGAGAGAATGAGAATAAAGTGGAATTAACCTGCTGAAAACTGCTTAGAAGTCTTAAGCTGCAACATATAGATGTTCCAATACCATTTAAAAAAACATTCAGCTTTCAGTTATTGCTGATTGACAATCTCAAAATATCAACATACAAATATTCAAGAGGGAAATATCTCAGTAAATTTAGAGCAGCATAGGTTTTTGAACTGGATGTTTCCCAAATATTGTGTTTTCCTATCATTTGGTGATGATTTTAAGAGACACAAAAGCAATCTGCTTGATTTTCAAGTTCAGGTCTACCATTTTTGTGCCTCATATCAATGATGTGGGAAAGAGAGAGAGAATATATCATTCAGTTACATTTTGGAAAAAATACTATGTTCTATTTTTTTTTCTTCTGCCATTTTGCTACATTTCATGTCTGCTGACATGCACAATGGTACAAAGCACTGCTGCTTCAGGAGTGACCATTGCACAGCTCTGTAGCAACTTTTATAGGAAACATGCAAATACAGTATAGTATCAAAATTCTGAAGGACTTCAATAGTGAAAGTAAAGGCAGATTTCAGTGCTGGAAACAGCACTCGACCCAGGTTGTGCCTTGGTTTGGCGTTTGGTTTTCCCCCCTCAACACAGCAGTCCTTCCCCTTCTAGTGTAAAGAAATAACCAGGAGTATATACACATCTATTGCTATGTACCCAAAGAGAGGACTTGTGGCTTGGACTAAGTATTGCTTTTCATCACATGGAGCAAAGTTCAAGAAGTGAGAAAAACACTTAAAAAAAAAAAAAAAAAGAAGGAAAAAAGCTCAGATCCCATGTCTGAAGTTGAGAAACCTCAAAACGAGCCACGTTTTTCTTGCTTTTAAGATATGTACAAAATGCCATTTGGAGCCACACAACCTGATGGTTCTAGAAGTCAGAGAAGAAATCTTGAGGGCCCAAGTGAATAATAAAAGGTGCGATGCTGAGAGGCTGGCAATAGGGACTGTCAATGAAAAAACCACCTACAGTGGGAGAAGAGCAGAGAAGCAAAAACCTCACGTTAATTTCTGAGACTGGCTGAAGCTAAAGCTCCATTTAAATTTCTCTGCTCTTTCAGCTGCAAGTGGAATTTTCATTGTAAAATGGGCACTTTGAATTCTTTGAAGGTATTGAAACATCTAACACTTCCAAGGTTACCACTTTCTAAACAAAGAACTGACAGCTCATTCATATTTTCAGTAAAGCAGAGAAATGTAAAATATGCAGCAAGGGGGCAAGTTTACAATGTGGTTAGTAACTCCCAACAAATGACAAAAAATAAAAAATGACTTCTATAAATCATCTGAAATGACTGCCATCATGTTGGAAAAGAGCATAGCGCCCTTCTTGTCTTTGAAATAAGAACAAGTTTTTGGCTTACAAACGTTCATTGTATAGAATTGGTTCACAGAATATTTTGTTTGGAATTTTACAAAACTGGGGATTCAGGGAAAAAAAAAGGAAACTACAAACAGTTGCCAATCAGGGGAACTCCAAAAGAGGGGGGGGGGGGAGGAAAAAATGTGTGCAGAGGAAAGATTCCTTTAATGAATATTTGATTAACAAAAATGGGCTCTGATCAGCCATGCTTTTTCTGCTCCGTGATGGCTTCCTTTCATCCATAGGCCAGCAAAACAGGTCAGTGATTTCTGAGCACCTCTCAATTTGGCTCCATCCCTGGCCCTGCTCTGTGTTCCGTGGGTGACACCAGGCTCACCCTCCCGGGCCATCCTCTGCGTTTTATTAAAGTACCACCGACACCAAACGGAAGCGAGAGCTACGGCAGGAGGAGAACCATGGAAAGGGAAACATTCCTAAGCACAAATACTCAGCTTAAGAATAACAGCTGCAGTTAATTCCAGGGAAAGCAGCTTGTTCTATAAGCCACCCCTTATTCAGCTTTTCTAGTATTTCTCTCCCTCTGAGGGGGCTGTGGGGAGGAGGAACTTTACATTGCTTTAAGCACGGCTCTCACAACACCCTCAACACAGACACAGCTCCCCTCCCTCAGCAGCAGCATCTGTTAGAGAACAGGGGGTGAAGGCAAATCTTTGGAAGAGCAGGAACCAAAGCCAGCCTATGGAAAAGCAACGGGCGGGGGCTGAGGAGAGAGTGCGACCAACAATGCTGCTTATTTGTGGGGTGATACCTTAATAAAGACCACTGGAATCCCTTGTTAGAGCCACAGCAGTCCACAATCCATGGAGACTCCAATCGTGGAGCTGGGGCCTATCCTGGAATTTCAGACAGGTGCACACACTCCTCATCAAAAAGAGGACTCTGGCTTTGAGCACCAACTCATAAAAAAGTACTGGCCTATGGCTGAAGTGTGTCACTTTTCACAGCAGCACTCAACAAGAACTGGGACAATTAAATAGCAAGTTTTCATGGGGACCTTGTTGCTGCTTTAGATTCTTATAAATGTAAGGGGGAAAGGAGAACCTTTGGTTTAATATACAATTGACAAATAAAATGCTTTCTGTAGAAATGGTGGATGGAAAATCAAGGGTGGGCAGACAATCTTAAAAGTGAAGAAGGCCACAAGAACAAGTGGAATTTTTTTCTCTTTTTCTCTTTTTTTTTTTTTTTTTTTGGTAAAAACAGAAAAGAAAGGAAAACATGTAGTTTTTGAGCTCTAAAGAACCTGATTGTAACATTATTGTTGTCCTTTCTCTGGGCAATACGGGTGTAAGGTGTATCCCTGGCATTGCATCCTTCTGTGGGAACTTCCTTTAATATTTGTTTAATACTTGTTTCACAGAATGCAGCCTTATACAGAGACAGACTAATTCCCTTTGTTTCATTTGTTTTTCAGCATTTTGTGTATGAGTGAAAAGTCTTCTTGGATAATTAAGACTGTGTCTAAAATCACAGTTACAGTATGCTGATCTATAAGGAAACTCAGGTACTGATGCTTAACTATAAAAAATAAGATAAAACAATATTTTAACCCATATCTTACTAAGTTTATTACACACCATAATATTTACAAAGTTAAATGTTAACTGTAAAGTTTCTATCGTGTTTTTTTATTATTATTCTTTTTATTTTTGTTTTTTAAAGAACTATGCCCTGCATTTAATAACCCTACAGCAAATACAGGTCATTAACTGAGTCTGTGTGACTGCATTAGGAAACAGGCAGTACTCTTGTGTTACAACAAAACAGTTTATTTGTGATCAGTGTTTTATATTCTATACATCCTTCACAAATTTAATTTTACATAATCGGATACTTCATTTAAAACGTAAGATTTAAGCTTCTAGTTCTTCCCTATAACAGAAGGCTGGTATAAGTTATTTGAAAATGAGGTAACATTTCACAGAACATTTTTTTTCAAGTTTTAGAGAACTAAATTTGCATTTTGTTAAAATCAAAAAGTAGGAAAAAGATGTTTCTTTACAAATGACTTTGCTCAAGTATGTGTTCAAAGAAAACAGGATAAAAAGGCTTTTTTCTTCTAACATTCTGTACTGTACTGTGTTGTTCAATCAATAGGAATTAGCTTCTGCCATTTGCTAAAAGAATGAGTAGTGGGGAACGGGGTAAGTTGGGAATTTCATAACTGGTAACAGAACCATTCTCTTGGGTAAACCTACAGAGAGAAGAAAGGGAGAGGACTCCAAATAAGTTCAGCAATCCAAGAAAGTCAGATAAGAGCTAACAGTAGTGTTCTCATTAACCTTTTCCAGATCAGTCAGTCAATGTGCTCTCAGGGTGCAGAGTCCCATAAACAGTAATGCTTCACCACTTTGCACTGTTTCAGACAGATGGTTAGAGCTTAAAGTCTGCTTTATTTTTGTCCTGGTGTTTGGTGAAATTAAGGAAGTAATATTTTCAAAAGCAGAGTGTATATTTGGATTTGAAGCTCTATTTCATAATCTTTATGGTAATTAATCTCTACTAGTTTGTTCTACATTGAGATAATTTCACAGGCCAGTTGCAATTGCAGATATTCTAGACAGGCACTGCTGTGCATAAAATACAACTCACAGGGAAACTGTTCAGCAGTTTTGATCAGCATCCAGGTAGGTCAGCCAAAAATCAAGCACCTACAGTAAATTCTGCATCTGCTTCCTTATTCTGCACTTCCTCTCCTGAGTTGAAGTAGTAAATCTGGAAAGATTGACATCTGCCTGATTTCATTATTATTTTAGAGTTCTTGTGGCCTCACAAACTTCTGCACAATTAAACGTTTGTTTGGTTTTTAAATCTTGCCTATTTAAATTCTAGTATTTAACCTATGTATCCATTTAGAAATCACAAAGCAGCAACAGCAGGTATTTCAGAGCACCAGATGATCAAAGTGAAGTTTCCCAACATGCAACAGCTTACAAAGGCAAAGAGACATGTTTACCTTACAGCCAAAAAGCATTATCCCAGAACTTTGCATCACAATCATAAGACATTAAGAACAGAAACTCTTTATGTGAAGAATGGGGGCATCCAATTCCACAATGCTTTGAAGTCAGTGATATGTCACATATATACACCTAAGTGCTTAAAATCCAGCTCCCAAAATAGGCATAATGAGAAAAAAAAAAATCCCAAACGGGAAGGAATGAATGAAAAAAGCAAGAAAAGCTGCAGGGAAACTTGGTAACAGTTGTATTCCTGCGTTGCAGGGAAAGGATTCCTCATGTCACAGTGTGTCACTGCTTGTAAAAACACAGACATGCAGGTACCAGTAATCCTAGTTATACTCTGAGACTGTTGCTTGAAAAGAACCAAGGGGGTTCTTAAAAAATCCATACCCCAGACTAAACTCCCTTTCATTTTTCTCTGAGAAAACATGTTGCTGTTCCTTGTGTGATGAACCACAAAGGACAACACTCCATGGGACAGCCCTGCTGCCAGCAGCCCTTCTGTCAGAGGACAGGGCCAGTCAGCAGGTGTAAAACTACAGAGGTTTGCTCCAAATCCAGGGGAGAATTCCACACTGAACACAGCCTGTGGGCCCATTCTCCCTCTCAGTACAGAACTGGACCAGCTGGTCCCAGTCAGGCAAAGCAAATATTTTCCATAAAGCAGCAGCATTTTTGCCCTGTTAGAGCTCATACCTCTAGAAAAGTCATGTAATTGACATTTCAAAGTATTTTTAACTTTTATAATGATATCAGGGGAGTTGGTACTGCCCAAGTTAGACAGATTTGGGAGGAACAACTTAATACAAATGCTAAAAAGCAGAAGTTTCCCATATGAAAAATTCCAGGCCTTGAAACATGCCAGTCATTTGAGCAGCAGACTGTGACCAGTCCCTGCCACAGAAGAGGCTGGTGGGACTGGTCCTGGTGGGCTCACGTTGTGTGTGCCAGGACATATCACTGACTGCAAATGCCCTGCTCCCATTGCCACATAAACCTCATTCAAAGTAACCAAAAGGGCCGGTTAGAGGAATGCATTGTTAGTCCAGCATAAAACAAGCCAGTGGGGAGGGAGAAGCCGAGTTAAGGAAAACCCTTCCATCACAGCTCTCTGGTTATCAGCTCATTTTACAATCTCCATGAAACCAGTGCTTTGCCAGCCTAATAGGACATGTTTGTGAAAAGCATTGTGGCAAATGACCGTGTCCTGGCTGCCTCACAGACTGATTGCTACCAGTACCAACTACCCAAAAGCCATCCTGGTGTCCCAAGCAGTGGTGTTTTAGCCTGCAGGGGTGGGGGGGGTATTTGCCCCTAGACTCCAAAGAGTTGACAGCATTAAGGGAGCTTTGTCCACAAGTCACTTACACTTGGGAGCAAACATTTCACCAATGTTACTGTAATGCCATTTAGCTAAATCTGAGTCAGAGATGCTGAAATAGGCCCTTCGGTAGTCTTTGAATGGAGCACAGACTGGCTGTAAAAAGTAAGGGAACTACTTTGACTGGGTTCCAGTATGAAGGGAACAGGCAATTAGAACAAGCAGTCCTTCCACAGACCAGGCAAAGCAGAGGCAAAAAGCTACTCCAACCAAAAAAGAACCACAAGGTTATGGCATAAAAGTGGTGTTGTTGTCATGGTTTAAGAGCTTAAATCTCTTTGAATTTCTCCTTGGACTGCCACATTTGGATTGCCACAACAGTTTCTGCATAATTTCTAAGATGTTAATTACAAGGCTGTACGTACCGTAGGCTGGTGCCGCTGTGCTGTATCCGTACGGTGCTCCATAGCCTGCAGGGAAACACAGGAGGGAGAGGGGTCATTCCCTGCCCTGCCTCTCAGTGTTTGCACACCTGCACATGGGCAGGAACCCTGTGCCTGAAGCAGGAGCACAGCAAAACCAAACTCACACCAATACACACAAATATTGCTGAAAATACTGAAATGTTCCTATGCAGTGGCCAGAAGGACAAGCTGCCAGGGACTTTCTCAAGCCTCAGCATCACAGAGTTAAAATTCCCTATTTCATTTCCTCAGCATTTTCTTTTCCACTCAGTCCCTCAAGTCTTCACTGTCAGAGCATGGAGCTGGCGTGACACAGACATCTCATACTTGTTTATGTTCTTCTTAAAACACAAATGCAGTCTATGCAGAGAACAGTCACTTTCCTAAATTTCCTTTAAAAAGAAAACGCTGGATGCCTGTGGCAGATGTCACATCCCCCTTAGTAAAGCTCCTGGCTTTCTCTGCCATTTCTAACAGTCAGAGTTCCACAGAAGACATGTGAACACCTCCACACAAACAGATTGTTTTCCCCCAGAGAGCAGAGTGTGACTCTGAAGTATCTGAGAGAAAAAGCAACACAGGTAACACCAGCATTGGTTTCTACATGTCAGTAGTTCATGACGACTTTACAGGGTTTCTTTTTCTGGTGAGACTGCTGGTGTCACTCCAAAAAGTAAGAGATTTCTGAGAAGAATAGGTGATAGAAATAATCTGTGAAGGCCAAGGCCAATAAAAGCTTAACTACAGCAACTGGGAAATGAAACTTATTTCTGGAATAATTCCACACTGGCAAGAAACATGCCCCTTGGCAGGTTAAAGTGTCTCTTAAATGACTCCTCAGGCAGACAGGCAGTTCCAAAAACAATGTTAACAGCCATTAAAAATGAATTACTGGGTTTTAATATTTAAAATGACATGACCATACAGGAACAATGAAGATGACATGCTGCCAATGGTGCCAGGCAGGAAAGCTCCCAAACAACAGGGCTGTGCTATTAGCACGTGTGAGCTGCTGGAGGGTCTAATTAGAGCTCATGCTGTAATCTGAAAGCCTGAGCATGAGGACTAGAAGTGTTATTTTTTGGAAGCTACTACTGGATTTGCTTTGACTAAGGCATCTTCAGCATCTCATCCTTACAAATCTGTGGTTCTTAGAACAAGCGAAAACAATGTCTGGATTCCTTTTACATGTCACCCACAAACCTCAGACATGCTGTAAAGTCACAAAGAAAATGCACTTTGAAAAGTAATTTGAGGATGGAGAAAGTGATAATTTCATGAACATTTTCTTGTGAAAATGTGAAATGGGAACCAGAAGCCCTTGAACTTCAGAAGCTGTTTCTGCTAATCAGAACAATGCAGTGCAGATGATGATTCCCCATCAGCCAAAGTATGAAAATAAATTCATTTATTTCTGGCCATCACAGAAGCTAGTATTCGATGCTTCCAGGTGGAATTCACATAGAGGATTTTTGGGAGCTCAGGGACTCTTGAGCCTGCTGACTTCATGTTCACAAAAGATTCTTGGAAAAGGCACTCCTAATGCTAAACCAGCACATGATCCAGAAGGTTCTTAGGCAGGAAGAGAGTTTTGGGAATTGTGCCATGGCAATGAACTATGAAGACAAATCATAAAATAATAAAGCCAAGACAGCCATTATGCCCATAACTGTGTGCTCTGTGCACACAGAGCTTTGAGCTGCACACTCATAAAGGATACAGTCTGCCAGTTTTCCTGCTCTTTGATTTATTTAAACCCCCATGAAGCCTTCTGCTCCATGTCAGATGGTTAAAGGAATCACTTGCACAGGTGAATAACGCACATGAAAAAGAACACCCCAGCAGACAAATACTAAACTGTCAGCTACAAGTGTGGTGCCTTACCTGGTGTTATGTATCCAGTAGCAGCAGCTGCCCCAACGAACGCCCCTCGTGTTAAAGCACCTCGTCCTCTGCCTCGAACAGCCTGGACTGCTGCAGAAACAGCTGTATTGACAACCCCTTTAGTCTGCCCAGAGTGACAAAAAATAACAGTTTGGAGAGTGAGTGTTGCAGGAATACAAGGCCACCTGCATTAAATCATTCCCTTTGAGAGGGCTCTGTAAACATGCCTGATGTGCCAGGCTGGCTGGGCACAGACTGGAGAGTGCTGTGCCAAAGGATGTGAGTGACAGGGACACAGCGGGTCCCTGGCCCTGTCACTGCCTGCAGAGCCCAGCACGTTCCCCGTGCTCAGCCCTGGCAGTCCCTTCCCTCAGACTGTGCCTTATTTACCTGAGATTTGGGCATGATTGAACACTGCTGGCTTCTGAGCCTCTCTGCTGCTCCTCCATGCTGTGTTTCCTACCTCCTTACAACTTTCCTCAACCTACAGCACTGGTTTGACATCTCCCTTACCCTCCTGAATCCACGTAACTGCAGCAGGGCAGGATCTCACCCCCAAAGAACCAGCTCACAACAACACCAGCCTGTGTTAACCTCACTTTACTAAAATGCTGTCTTCTGTATCAAAACCAACCCAGACCTGGGATAATGGTCCAAAAAGCAAGTTACAGTTCTTACCTGAGGAAGAATCTTCTTTTTCTTGTTATTTGCTGCATTAGGCCCAGAAAACAGTTTTTCAAGTGCTGCTAATGCAGCACTTGCTTTTGCTACTTTCTTGTTTGGGCCTGCACCTCTGAACTTCTGCCCATCTACTTCTACCTGAAAATTAAGACATGAGTTTATGCCTAGTATTGATGCACAGGAACACCATGCTGCACCCACTCAGCTGATGTGCCACCCATAAAGAACTTCAGTAGGAAAAAACATCCTTAGTGTTTTATGTGACAAATTTCTATTGGTTCTAGATCTGAAACTGCTAAAGGGTGCCTAGGTTATCCTGGGAACCAGTGTGTCACAGATACTGGGAATCTGGAAACTACAACTGCAATTCAAAGAGGACCAGCATGTCTGTTGGATACTGGATTTAACCCATACCCTGGAGTCTTCCTCATCATGAAGTTTTGGTCAGAATCCAGTTTGAATTCTCCCTGTATTTTCCTAAAGTAGAAAGGCTATTCCTTTCCCCAGCTGAATCAACACAGCAACAAAGAAATACATAACCTGAGAAATCACCACCACCACTGTGCATTGCAAAAGGCAAAATAGCAAAAATGTGAGCTGCAGCAGCAAGTGACTGCTGCACCATTAATGACCAGCTGCCCCCTCCCCAGCTGCACCTCTGCCCCTCTCACCTCCATCACAAAGCGCTTGTCGTGGCTTCCCCCTGTTTCGGAGATGAGCTCGTACTTCAGACCTCTTCTCTTTTCATTGAGCTCCATCACCGGGTTTTTACCACTTGCTGTGAGTATGGGACCCTGAGTTCTTACCTAGAGAGACGTGCAGGGTGTTACTTCAGAGCCTTTCTCTCTTCAAAATGCAGCCAAACCTCTGCACAGCTGTATCATAGGTAACACTGCCCTGGCTGCAGCAGCTGGCAATGCCAGCACGGCAAAGGGCACGTCTCTGAAGAAGGGCAGGAGGACCAACAATGGTGTCACAGAAGTCACTCCCATTTATTTCTGTTAGTGAGGGCTGCTGTCCTCATCTGATCTGGTGCCTGCACAAACTAAACATGACACCAGCTGCACTTGGAATTGCAACCCTGAGAGAATCCGAAGCTGAAGGTGGGGCCGTGGTGTCAAGTTCCTTGAACTCGAAGGCTTTCACACCAAAAGGAGACAGACTGGCCTTCCCAGCCCTGCACACATCTCTGCTCTTCCACCTCATTGTGTCCTGGCACTACCCAGCTCAGACTGAGTCATGTGTCTCAGTAGAAATGTCTGTAACTGTTTGGAAAGCAAGGTAAAGCTGAGATCTCAGCACACCAGATCAGTCTGCAATAGAATTCTCTCAGCTACGGATAAAAACAGGGCAGTTCCATTAAAAATACTCCATTTCCATTCCCCTGGAAATTCCTCAGTGGATTAAACATGTATGTGGTTTGAGTTATCCATGATTACACACTGGAAATTGTTTCCCAACTGAAGAATTTTATGTTTTACCATTCTGAGAAGTAGAACAGAAAAACCCAATGGAAAGTGAAACCCCAAACCCCACACCTCCATCTTTTGTATTTTCAATGCAGACCTTACCTCTAGGGTAGCGGAGGTGTCAGCTGTGGAATTGCCAGTATTATTATTGCTTGAGATTGAAGACGTTGTTTCATTTTTACCTTCAGTATCTGATTTTTCATCAGAACTTACACACTCCACATCTGCATCAAAACCTGTTGGATACCCCATTGCTTGTAAAACCTACAACAAAGCCCCATGAAAAGAACTGTGACAGAGGCAGCAGAACAGGAGCAAATACAAAGTTGATCACAACACAACAAACAATCCACCATACACTTTAAAAAGGCAGATTCCTTAGAATATTCGTTTTTTCCTATTTGAAATGGAGATATCCATTTCACTTGTTATCAGTAGGGAATACAGTATCAGTGGGGAAAATAATTTCAGGTTTCCAAAAGTGGAATCAACACAAAGCAGAATTTTAGTCTCAAAGATACTCATGAGCATCATTCATCATCTCAAGAATTCCTTGTAAAGTAAGAAATTAAAGACACTATTTAATGGCCTTATAAGGAAATAGTCTCATGCATGATTTCCCCCCTGTGTCTATGGACAGATCAAAAGACAGACCATGGGGCAAACGTGACAAAACAGTCTTGTGAGAATTCAAGCCTTGTACAAGATGGTACTTCTGGAGCTCAGTTCCTTCAAAAACATCCTCCATGAGCAAGGCCAGCCTCTCCCTTAACCAGCTTCCTGATCCAGCTGCACAGAGCTACCACACATAGGGCAAGGGAAACTGAAAGGAACCTGAAACTCTGCTGAAAATTTGGGGCCAAGAACAAAGTCTGCAGAAATGAATGTGTTCAAACCCCGAGCTGAGACCTGCCTGGGTAAACCCCCAGCTTGGCTGCCATGCATTGGGGCACATCTGGCTGCGTTTTCAGGGCTTCTGCATTTAAAAAAGGTCAGATTAGAAAGTGAAATCTCACATTATTCCCTCTTATAAGACTGGAAGGCAGGGTCTGGGTCTGCTGAGAAGGGAATGAAAGAAAGAAAGAAAGAAAGAAAGAAGGCAAGGAAAAAAAAAGCAACTGACCACACCACCCATTTCCTCTTGGCTGGAATCGCGGATGTTTTGATGTGTAAATTTAGAGAAAACAGAGCTGGGTCGGCACCAGCACAGATCTGGCTGACGCAGAGAGGTTCAAGGGCAGGGCAGTCACAGTTTTTCAGGGCAAGAGGGTTTTTGGGGCTTTTTTTTGTTGTTTTTTAAACTGCAGGGAGGTAGGAAAAATAAAAGAGTGAGGCAAAAGGTCTGGAAGGACATGCATGCAGGGAGCTACTTTTCCTGAAGGAATAACACATGCCCTCAGATGCTTCTGGACACTTTGAACTTGAAAGCACATAGGACAATGGGATTTTCAAAACTGAAATCAAAGGAAAGCAGAAAGTTGCCAGATGAAGATTCTAAAAAGGAAATTCTTGTTCAAAACAAAATGAGGCACAGAATGACAGATGGGCCTGTTCCTATCAGAAGAGCAGTTCTATTAACAGATGTTCTTTTGTAGACTCGTTTAGGCTGGGAAAGTCCTTTAAGATCATTGAGTCCAACCATCCATTACCCCAGCCCTGCCACGCCCACCACTGAGCCATGTTCCCAAGCACCACATCTGGGGGATGCTCACATTGGGCATTCCAGTCTGTCCTGCTGGCATGCAGAGCACCTACAGGAAGCAACAGCAGCTTGACCAGTCCCTGAATGACACCAGTGTCCTACTGGAAATTTAACTGGATAAATCATGGTTTACCCAGTACACAGAGGTACTCTTCAGGCACCAAGGACAGAACTCTATTTCCAGGAGCTCACAAGCCAGGAATGGACACAGAGAAGGAGGGGGAGGAAGAAGCAGCCACCAACATGCCACTTCCAAACCAACAGGAGGAAGAAGTAGAACAGAACAGAACTAAACCCCTCCCATCCAGAATTTCACCACCACATTCAGTCCACTGCAACATGAGCTGACCTGTAGAGCCCCAGGCAATTCTTCCCCCCCTGCTAGCACAAAACCAGTGATGCTCTTTGAACCAGGTGTCTTTAGAGCACACAGTGAGCAGCTCAGCTAAATGATTATTTTTTAATTTTGAGCTTGCATATTTCTAGTTTTAAGTACATTTCATACTCCATCCCAAGATGTGGGGTTAGCAGATTATTTCAGGCTGCCTTACCTTCACTGCCACATGGAGCTTGGCTGTTTTCTTAGAAGGTCCTGATGCTTCATAAGTCGTACCATCAACATCTACAGACATTGTGAAGACTGGGGCATGGACTGGACCAGACTGTGACAGCAGCTTATACTGAAGCCCTGGCCTGATTTGGTTCAGCCTCATCAGAGCATTCATGAGATCTATTGCTTTACTATCTAGTACTAGTACAAGATAGTAGAAGGGGTAGGGGAAGGAGGGGAAAGGAAAATGAACAAAACAAGATGAACAGAAAAATGAAACAGTTTGCATTTCAGTGCCTTCTGTCTGTATCAAGGAGCAAAACCATCCCTCAGCCTCTCAAGAGGGTGAGGAGAGCCATAACGCTGTCAAGTCCTTAATAAGCCATTCTAATTCGGGGTAACAACTATAGTGACCTGCTTTTATATTAACAACATTCTGCTGCAGCTAGCTGTATTCCCTGCCTGCTGTAAAAGGAGTAACCAGTTTTATAGTGAATGGGGAACCAGATCCAGAACTGGCATCCAAGTAGCACAATGAAAATACCCCCAGAATGACTGGATGCCAGCAATGCCAAGAGACTTCTAGTCTGTGCATATGTGCAACATCAATGTTTTGCAGATTACTCATTTTATTTTCCTTGTGGAAGATCTTGAGAGACCAGCACTAAACTCAGGAAGGGAAAGAGTGAAGAGAGTGCAATCTTCACTCACCAAAGTCACTACAGTACTTTAAAAAGACCCCACAATACAGGGATGTTACCAATAAAGTACCTCAGCTGCTTAGGCAACTTCAGTTCTGGTATAATTTGATGGGTAATCCCATTTAAAAATGCAAATCATTCAGTTAGTAAAGCATGTCAGGGGAAATTCAGATGCACAGAGAATATGTTTGACATTCCAAATGCAGGGTGATAGAGACAACAATTTTGTTCCAAAGACTTTTCCACATGCTCTACCACACCAACACAGAGAAGCTTTTAAAGCAGCTCCCCCTGTACAATAGATCTTTGAAAACAGAGTGGAGAAGTGCTGCACTTACTTTTCCTCAGGTTACGCTTCATCTTTTTATTTGGATCTTTATCATCCCCGACACTGTCTTCAAACGGTCTCTTCAGAGCAGATGAGCCTGTACCTAGGGTATAAAGTTCCTTGTAATATGGATATGCCATTAGAAAAACACGATCCCACAGCAGGAGTCTGATTAGTCCCACACTGTTTCTTGCTTGTTTATAGAGAAAAGAACTCATCCATCAGTAACAGCTTTCTTATTGCTACATGAAAGCCAATACTGCTTTACTGCTCACTCTGCCAGGCCAGGCAGGATCTCTGTGTCCACTGCCAGGTGTGGGATAAGGACTGCAAACCTGCAGTGCTGTTTTCCACATTTAGTCTAAGCAAGACCTCCAACAATATTGTTTTTACAAAAAAATATAAATGGAAATTTTTTAAATTAGACATATATTGTTTTCTAGGAATAATTCTTGAGTAATTCTTATGATGGACACTCATTATACGCTTTTTGACACGTCTGCAGTCTCTCCTTGCCAGCATAAGAATCAAACACTACTTCTGCTCATTGCATGCCAAGGGGCTTTGTGCTTAAAGATAATCATCAGCTATATTATGGCTGTTGTGCCTCTCATCTCTTGGTATTTCTAGAGACCAAAACTTCCAGATTTTATTCTCACAATGAAATATTGAAAAAACAAAAATCACCCTACATATAACAAAGAATAGCTTCTACTTCACATTCACAGCACATAATTCAGAACTTCACCCATTCTAAGTTAACTCCTAGTTTATTGCTCAAGTAGTGACTTTTGGAACAAATAATACCTACCTTCTTTGTCAGTTACTGACCAGGAATATTTCTGAAATGACTTATTTGATGGGAGGGGATCCATTTCCAAAACTTTATAGATCTGCCCAAAGGCTGATAATCTGAGCGCGTGCTGAAAGGGACAGCAGACACACACATTAATCACAGCAGGATTTCCCCTCAGTTGCTCAAGTTTTTTAGTAAGCCTTGAGACACAAAACTACTTCTGTGGTTTTGACAGACAAGAAGACAGCTTTTAGAGCTGGCCTCTGCAATAGCTGTGGGAAATACTAATACCTAAAAACATAAAACTCCTGAATGTCTGTATCACAGAATGCAGGGCACACCGACAGGGAGCCCACCCAAGGGCTCTGTGCTGGGAGCTGAGGTGGGTGCACAGGCACCCCGCTGCCTCTGCCAGGATAACATTTCACACACATTTAACTCTTGCACTCCTGATCTATGGTTTAACCTTTCCAGGATAGTGCAGCCCAAGAACTGTCAGGACTGCCACGAAAACAAGCCATCCTGGCAGAGAATAAATGGTGCTAATGAGCTGAGTTCCTCCCTGTTGCACACACACACACACAGAGTTCCCTACCTGAGCACTGTGTGTGATGGCTTCTTTTTGCTGAACTGTCATGTAAGACAAAGCGTCCGTGGGCTCGCGCTCGCAGGGGTCGTGCAGCCCCGGGCCCCCTGCAGGGAGAGGAACGGCGTTACTGAGGGAACAGCAGAGGGTGCACACAGGGACTGACAGAGCAGCTGAGCCCAGCTGCTGCACACAGGGCAGCAGCCCTGCTCCAGCAGGGACTCAGGCCTCACACAATGCAAACTGACCCAGGGTTTATACCCTTGCAGTGGCCACAGACCTTATCAGAGTAAACACTGCACATGGGTGATAACATTAACTGAAATCAGTAGGTCTGGAAGAAAACACATAATTTGGACAGATATGTAGATTTCAAGGAATCTGTAGAAATCAGATAATCATTAAGTCTATTTACCTGCAACCCCTTAATGAGGCAGGGGTTAATTTATAACAAATCTAACATTCCCTGGTAACTTCTCCTGCAGTAGCAATATCATTCACAAAGTTACCACTATGCAAAATCCTTTCTTTTAATTTTATATTTTAAATAAAAAAAACATTAATTTCACTCCATGGCAGGTTCAGAGTTCACGGCAGGCATTTCTCATGTAATCCTACAGCAACAGCTAAATGCTTAGGTGGGCTGAGCATCCCTTTGTATTCCTGGAGTTCATTTGGCCCCTTACCAGGAAGCAGAATTCCAGATGCCAAACACTCCATCACTCGTCGCAACGCTTCCCCAGCGCCCAAAGGTCTATTACAAGTACCTATAGATTTTTCACATATAAGCTCGAGTGGCTAGAAGACATTAAATTACGATTAGTATGGACACAAGGGTAACTGTGACTGAAAGTTAAAAATGGGGAGGGAGAGGTAGAGGGGATGAACATTCACATCAGGACACTTTGTAATCCACTACAGGTCTAAGGGACAGAGACCTGCCCCAGATGAGGCCATGTCCTCGCGCAGGGCACATCTTTGTCCCCCAGTCTGAGCAGCTGGTGTCCTCACTGTCTGCCCGAAAAGTCAAAAAGGGGAGGTCTCTAAAGTCAAGCCAGATGAATGTTCTCCTTTCAGAGGGCTTTCAGTTCCACACAAGAGAAACACCACCTCTGCTGCCCTACAGAGTGTTCCTCTCCAGGCACGCAGAGCAAACCTGCCCACGAAAGGGTGACAGCCGCTGGCAGGAGTGGCATTGTCACGGGAGCAGGACAGTTTTAGAATACTAAACAAGAGGGATGGAAGGCAACAAGTGGGAGTCTGTTGCCAGTCCTCTGGGATGTGCGAGGCCCACAAAAGTGTGTCCCTTTCCATGGGATCAGTGTGTCCCTTTCCATGGGATCAGTGCATCACAGACTCGAGGACTACTTGCCTTCTCTCCTCTACAGAGGGAGCAGTTAATGGGGAGCAAAGGAAAAAGGAGTAGAAGGAGGAGTCTCATACAAGACTCTGCTTTCTCCAGTCCAGACACTGCTGCAACTCTTAGGAGATCTGAGACATGACCCTGTGGCCTTCAGCTCTTTCTGTACTTACCCAGCCTTTCAACGGTGCCCATGTGGGGACTCTGTTGCACAAATCCCGCAGAATACGAAGGACAATTACACATGATTTTAGTCCATTTGCCCTGGCCTAAAACAAACAAAATGATTCCAATACACCTGCAAAAGCCTGGTCTTCAATTCTGCTTTTCTTTTTAAATGCACAGAGTCCTGGGATAGATTTTAAATTATTATTACTTAATACTTAATCAGCTTCATGCAAAATAAAAACACTTATATAAAAGTACACTTGAATTTAGAGAGACGTATAAAAAAGGCAGCGAAATGTCAAGATTGCTTTTGTAGCCTCATGACAACTCTGGACCAGCTGACTGTCTCCCTGTCACTTTTGCCCTCGCACAGTACAGCACTGGGTTGGAATTCTAGACCTCTGCTCTAGGAGGGACCAGTCAGAAATTAAAGAGGCATTAAAATTAAAACTCTCTCAAATAAAACCTCGCAAGGCTACAATAACAACAAGGTAAGAACAAAGAGCCAACCTGAAACCATTTGGCGTGCCGCAGAGACGCCAAGGCCTCCAGGCATTTCTGCCTGTCCAATAAGTCCGGAGGATCTTTCATCGCAACATTATCTACTGGTAAAAATGGGATAAAAAGAGACAGATACAATTTGACCAAGGGGTTTCTGTCACAATACAAAAAGAGCGGCAGCATCTCAATGAGATAATAAGACTCCCAGAATTTAAGTGCACGGTGTTATTTAATTTAAACAAGCCATTAAAGGTAGTAAATGTGCACGTGTGCAACAGAAGCAAAGGCATTCACTCCTTGTAAAATAATAGTAATAATAAAGATGGCCACTGCTACAGACAATCTGGGATCTTATTAAAAATGTAGAACACATTTCAGGGCAGAAAATAGCTCTATAGCACTTTTCCTTTTTTTTTTTCTGTTGGGATGTACTGGGCTTTTTTTTCCTCTTATTCTTTGTGACTTTTATTCCACAAAGGTGGCACGGAATTTCAAAGCTTCTTTGGACAAGAGGAATATATTCTCAGAGGGTAATGAAAAAAATGTAATAGGTAGAAAGTGAAATTACATCCATGCAATTGTTGAGAATTCCAAAGAAAACATTGAATATATTTGAAATATTACTGCATTAACAGTACTAGCCAGTATAATTCAATGGAAGAAATATACAGAACTGCTAGTACAATACTTTAGTTTGATTAGTCTTTCATATAACCAGAGCATATGAAAGAATGGGTTTGGTAACTTCCAGGTCATTAATGTATTTGAGAGGAAGTGCCCTCAAGTAAAAGCTTCCCAACAGCAACTGAAACCAACAGAGGAAATTCAAAGATGGATTTGAGAGACAAGACACTGATATTTTCTGTCCAGGTTTACACTTTTTTGCCTTCCCCCACTTTATCAACCAACTTGTAATAAACTACTTTCAGCAGCCACATCCAATTCTACATTAAGGGGAAATCTCTATCAGTCCTTCTGTATTTATTTTATTTTAATCCAAAGGAGTTTGTGACATCCAGATTCTCTGGAAACTCTATATTAAATGACAGATTCTACATTTCTGTGGAATCATGTTACAAAGATACTAGTTCTAGCTAATGTTGAGAACATCTGGAATAACAAAATGAATCCATGGCTTAACTAAAACCTTGAATATGACATTTTTCTATGAATACGTAGTTATTCTTGACTTAAAAAGAAATAATTTGGAAATGGACTCTTTTCATTATTCATAATGATTAATTCTCCAGGTCTTTAGAGACCTTTGCAGAGGTGAATGAAATACTAAATCCGTTGCAAACTGAAAACTCTGCTAGATGAGCAAAATCCAGCCAGACATCTAAAATACCAGGACAGGTTATGAGGAAAAAGTACCATCAGTTTGTTAGTGCCATCTGCAAGGACATTTCCATGGGTTCCTTTGAATGGGACTGGCTGCACAAGCAATTGCATTTTAATGTTAAGGCTGCCTCTCCTAAGCCATTTCCTGGGAAGGTTGCTCTGGTAAAAGCACTTGATGTTATGATGAATAAAAGAGCCCAGAGCAAAAAAAAACCCACCAGTGTAAAACTGAACAGAACCAGTATCTTGTCTGACAGGTGATGGTTGCAGTTCACAGCTGCTGACTCAAGTGCTATAAGCTTATTTTCTAACCCCTGTGAACTTCACAGCAGATATTTGCATTGTTTGTTATTGCCCTCATCAACAGCATTCCAGGATTGGGATTAATCACTCCTCTTGTCTGCTTTGCAAATCAGTGTCCAAATAAAAGCTGCAAAGTCTCAAAGCTCTGGCTTTCTTTGAGCACAAAAGGTCACTTTGGAACACAAGATTTGCTTCTAAATTTCCTTTGCAGTTTCGTTGTTTTCAGGAGTGACATTTGTGGCACAGGATTACTCAACATCCATCTGGGTAGTTCTCTGAGAAAACTTCACTGCAGACAATATAAACATCTGCTTAAAGCTCAAGTATTGTATCAAACAAGTACTGTCAATGAATGATCAGAATCTTCTTTTAAAACGTTAGAAATGGCAAAGGTGACTGACTGCAAAATCATTATTTTTTTGCAATGAACTGGGGGCAGTGTTATATGAGGCTTTGCTAAAGAATGCTGCAGCCATTGATCAAGTAAATTAACTTTTCATTTAAACTACAAACCAAACAAAATACATGTCACCTGACATTCAGGTGAACCAAAAATCTCCTAAGATGTGTTTCAACAGTTGAGAACCATACATTTTCTTACAGGATCAAGACCATTTTCCAAGGCCTAATTTACAAATATCTTGGAGAATTTTGCCAGTTGCTTATTCAGCCCCAGTGTCCTGATGTTGCAGTCTGCCAACTTTGTGGTGCAAGATTCTATTAAACAGAAAGATGAAGAGAACAGGCAGTGAAGAGGGCGAGCGGCTTGCAGCGGGCTCCCTTCAGACCCCTCAGGAGAATGGCATGTTTCTTCATGCTCTGCCAGTCAGGAAAGTGAGACCAAATCAAAATTTTCAAACGGGATTGCAAAGCTTTCCTTTTTTCCTTGTAATTTTAACAAGGGCAGCGATCCAAGGAGTTTAGTAAAGAGTAAATTCTAAAGCCCTGACGTTAGCTCACACTATGCAACGCAGAACCAATCCCTCAGGAATTCTCTCCCCACTGCTGTAGCATTCTCTTCACACAGGAGCTGCCAACTCCATTCATCTGAGCCCTACCAGGAGCCTTGTGTTCTCCAGAGAGGGGAGGGCAGGCTGGGGCTTGCTGCCCCTGCACAGGCACTTGGCCCCTTGGGAGCATCACTGGCCATGTCCTGCTCCAGGAGCAACGGGACTTCAGCCCCACTTTGGTGAGCCAGCTTGTTTGTAATTAATTCCATTGTTTGTTTTACTGTATGCTCAGTAACAACAACTGGTTTTCAGGATACAAGGTTCTGATCTGGAAAGCCCAATTTATATTTGATGCTGTGACTAAAAATTCAGTTTCTGAAGAAGTTTAAAATTTAAACGGATGCAAAATGCAGGCAAAATTTAGGTGCTTGACTTCTCAACATGAGAAAGCAGAGCTTTATGGGTAGCTGTTTGTGAGAAACACCAAAATGCACACACACACTGAGCCACTATTTATTTTTGCTAAGGAGCAGCAAAAACAAATAGGACAAACACCACATCTTAAACATGAACACTTTTCCAAAAAAGGTGGGGACTGAAGAGAAATCCAGGAATGTTTTTCAATACATTCTGACATCAGGGCATGAAGGCACACACAGCATTCCTACAGAACAATGGGAGCACTGGGAACGAGGGCCGTTGGCCTGACCTGGGTTGTTAGAGGACAGATTAGTGCTAATCCCACCACAGAAACCTTGGTCAGTTTTCCACAGGCTCAGGCAGTCTGGGCCTATCTTACATGGAAGATGAAAGGCAAGTTCAGCAGCACTTTGAGCTCCTTCAGTCAAAAGAATGCATGGAGCCAACTAACAGGTTTTTAAAACTGCATAGGAAGTCTACTTACATTTGGCTGACACTGTTCAGTGGTAGTGAAAAAATATGGCAGTGCTTTGGAGACCAAGGTGTTTTCACCAGTTTTCTCCAATTATTCTCCCTATTCACATGAAATTTTTTTGGCCTGATTCTAAATGATTCCAATCTAAATGGTTGGAAAGATTACAAAAAAAAATGTATCCCTCCCAACTTAGTGACATCTGCATAATGCTCCATATACCTTGAAAAGGAATATGATAAATGTCTCTGTTCTTTGTGATGAATCAATGCCAAGGAACCTGGACTTAAAAATGAGATCCATGACCCTATTCCCTGTTCTCAGCAACTGCACAGAATGACACTGTATAACCACCTCAGGAGAGGTGGTAAAACCATTTTAAATTTCAAAAATACAGTAGAGACCTTTGAAAATATTTTAAGATACTGGAAAAAAAAATAGACCACCTACGTTTTAAGCATGAGAAAGCATAAAATTCCAACTCTCCTTTAGTCTGAGATTAATTCAGAAATTCCTGGACTTCGCTGGCATTACAGCATCAATTTTTACAAGAAAATACTTGGGCAGAAGCCTTTGTGTAAAACCGTATCCCCCGGTGGGAATCTCACAAATCCTTCACCATCGGAATCCGTCCTACACTTCGGGCTCTCTCATGAACATGGATGAGCTGCAGCAGCTCCAGGGCTGGTCTCAGCATCTTGTGGGAAGCTGAACAACTAAAGCAATATGCAGTTTATTTTTAATGGTCTTGGAAACAGCATTGTTGCTAATTTCAGAATAAACAGCCAGTGTAATTAAGGATCTTTGCCATTCATCTGTTCTGTAAGATTTTTCTACATTCAACTGCTGCCAAAGTGTTACATGTCACTTGGAAAGGGATCCTTCCTGCCATCGCCTCCAACGACATGAGGAGAAGCTGACCAACATTTCTCACCCCGTCGGTTTTCCATGTGGGAGAGGGAGGAAGCAAAGGTCTTGTGGCAAGTCTAGAAATGGGAAGAGAGCAACAGGGAGTTCCCTAGCCCACACGGGCCCAGCTGCCTCAGTTGTCATGACAGAGAGTGGCCAGTTGGTCAAAGGTCTGACATCATCCAGTGGCAAAGTTTCTAGGGATAGGTTTGGGAAGCGGAAGCAGAAATGACTGAAAAGATTTTTAAAATACAACGAAGTATGGCTACATTTGCTCTTCTCTATTGCTCACAGTCTGTTTCCAGCCTCACTGGTGCTGCAGGCCCCACTCCTGCAGCACAGAACTGTGTGACACCGCGGTGAGGGAGCAGGAACAGAAAGGACTAAGTGACAGTTTTCTAGAACTATTTTACTCTAAGGACATGAGGTACAACGTTCAATTCAGAAGCAAAAGTGCTGTATCACAGCACCATAACTTCATTTGTATCCCAGTTAGGAAATTCTTAAAGCCAGAAACATACACATCATCAATCAATAAAAACTGAGGGCCAGGACGACACACTGGCGAGCTTTGCAGGAGAGGGCTTTTACATAAAGAGAAACATTTTTATGAGTTTTTCAAGAAACTATGAACCAATCCCACTTGACTGACTTAATTTGCAAACAAGACTGTGCAGCGCCAGGTGCTCAAGAATTAAATAGCAAGTCTGAAAGAAAGGAGAACTAAGATCTAATTGTATGTCACAGTTAACACTGTAGGAATATTGCTTGAAAGGAAAACTACAATATTTACATGAAATTTAAGTGACTGCTGTCAATTTTTAAGGCACAAATAATATAAGTCATGGTGGCAATAGCCAGTCAAGTCAATACATGATGCACAATTAAAAACATACTTGCCAATTAACCCTGTGCTGCACAGTCAGGACATTTAGCTAGAACAGTCTTAAAACCAAGTTAAAACGCTCTGTGTACCTCCTTCCTTCTTCTCTGCTTCATCTCGGATGAGAGGGGATGTGAGTATCACCTTCAAAGTGAGCTTGGGCTCCTTTGTGTTATGGATAACAATAGCTGCCTCATTTACATGCTCCTCCACCAGATACTTCTCTTCTGTAAGTTTCTGAAAGTCACCAAGAAAGATTTCAAGACTCTCCCAAATCAACTGAAAAAGTGAAGATTCTGTGTATGTGTTTCAGCTAATGAGAAGGCTACAGGGCATTGCAGTAATAAAGGCAGCCTTGCCTCCCTCATTAAAAACAATTTAAAACATTTCTTTTGTAGCCAGTGCTACAGCTGCCTTACAGTTTGCTCCATTAACATGCACTGTATCACAGTCTCTGCAGTATCTCTCTGCAGGTCTTTCAGCAGCCCTTTGGGACCTCTCTCAGCCTCCAGAAGCACAAGGGCAGCCACAGATGGCTCAGAGGCCTCCAGCCACCCCTTCTGTGCAGAGCCTGGTTCAGCACACTGCTGGGTAGGATGTCTGCTCTGACCCCTTCCCTGCTGCAGTCTGCTCTGCAGCTCCCTTATTGTTGGGATGAAAATGGCTGAGCATCTGCTCTCCATGAGCCTTCAAAGCAGCAGCTCCTGAGTCTCTGAGCCTCACTTGTTCCTTTTGTCCACTAATAGGCCTGAACCCTCCTTCACCTACAGCATGTGATCCCTCTGCAGAGCCTCTCCTTGTCTGCCATGCCCACAACAGTTGGAGCATTTCATGAGTCAGAGTCCTCTTCCCTCATCTTTTCTGTAATCACTCACAGTCCTTCCCCACAGGATCTTACCTGCCTGTCTCTTGAATTTATTCAGTCTTCACATATTTTAATTATGTCTGTTCTTTCATTTTATCTCACTTTTTTTGAAGCACATACTAACTTCTCACTTTCAGCCCTCCTCATTTCATGCCTCACTACAAGGTTTATTCTTCAATACTCAATACATCCCTATCATTTTCAAACAAGTAAAATTTACTCTTTACTACTCAAAAGATCCTTTGTATTTTTAGCCATGGGTAGGGCCACATCTCTAGGAACAACATTAGCCCATTAGAACAAGGCCTTTGTGTGACAAAATAAATGGTGAGAACTAACAGGTGTCAAAAATGGTAAAACTGGGAGAAAAGCAGATCAGAAGAAAAGCAGATTGAGTTTGGTTGTGGTTTGGAGAGGGGCACTTGCAGTGGAACATGTGAGGGTGGTTCCTTGGCACCAGTGTTGGTGAGCCTGGAAGCTGGACTGATTCCTCAGCCTCAGAAGTATCCCTAAACAAGCTGCAACTGCTGCCCACTGGATGCCAGCATCAGAATTGAGGAGCCATAAATAAAAAAAATGTGAGGTCATGATGAACATGAGCCCAAATGAGTGACCACCTAAAGTGACATGTTCTCACCTTGGCAGCACAGAGGGGTTTATGTGGGAACAGCCCAAGCAAAGCAGCTGCAATGGGGAACTGCAGGTTCAGGCAGGGGACAACAACAGGGACTGAGTGACACACTTGAGCAGGAAAGATTTCTGCAGTTCAGCTGATGTTGGGTGGACCAGAGCACCCAAACCCACCCTGGGTTAGTTGCACACACAGAGGTCAGCTGCCCTCAGGGAGCTGACAGCACAAACAGGAGCAGGGCAACAACAGCAGGGAGAGGTTACATTTTGTGAGTAAGGACTTCATGTCACCACATTAAACACGTCACACGCCCCAGATGCCATCCTACGTTCAGAGCATATTCCTTTACATCATTTGTCTTTCTTGTTGGAACAAATTCCAGCCTTTCCCCAAACAGCCCTTGCAGTGCTCTCAGCCATTGTGGGAGGACTGCTGCAAATGAACTCACCTGAATCTGAGCTGGGAGATTGTCTTTAACAATACATAACAAGGTCTTTGTGGGTTTTTCTTTGCACATGAGAACCAGCTCCAGGTCCATGTCATCTTTGATCAGCAAGCCCTTTGCAACCAAGCCAATTCTCATAACACCACATAACGTCCGACCACCTTGATCCCTGGAAATGAAACAATTCAGGGTAATTAAAGTGGATTTTATTTTCCAGCTACAGTTTAGGGGAACCTTTCAGAGGAACAGTAAAAAATTTTCAAAGCAACATAGGGACACTTAATTTTTGAGTGCTGAGAAAAAAGATTGTGACAAAAGCCAGTTTTGTAGACTAGGACTGTTTAAAAGCATGGAGTAAAATGCAAGAAATGCTTCTTTGACAGGCCAGCACCAGCTCTTGTCTCATCCAGTTGTCTCCAAAGCATTTACTGCACACTTGGACTATTTTTTTATAAAAAATCAGCATCTATGCTGATTGGGGCTGATATGCTCAGTGGGGCTGAGTTGCCAGCAGGGGTTAAATTATAGCAATAATGGAAAGTAATGGAAACTTTGTTTGCTGGATTATAAAAACTTCTTTTTTGTATCAGACTGCAGGAGCCCCCAAGCACATGGCTGTCAATTTGCACTGGTGTTTTCCAGGGAATTGTATTTGCTTAAAACTGCTGAAAGGTTTGTCTGCTAAATGCAACTTCACAACATCACAGTAAAATAAGCAAAGAAATAGAGAGCAACTGCTGCCCACACTGGGCTTATTGCCATTCCCTGCACTCCCCCTGCGTGCTCTCACATCAAAAAGTCCAAATATATCCCCCTCCTTCTATGAACATCCATCTGCAGCAGAGCCAGGTAACACTGTGACTCTTATTTGGGGGAAAGGAGCCACTGAGAGCAGCACAGGGACACGTGGTGAGCTGAGGCTTCACTCACTTGGCAGTGCCTTCTGCAGCTTCCTCCTTGGCTTCCACATCACCCTCGCTCTTTGCAGACTTGTTCTTTTCATCCATCCAGTCAGAGACATGCTTAAGGGCACATTCTACTGTTGAGACCATGTTCTGGACAGCTTCAAGCTCCTCTGGAGATGGATAAATGGTTGAATGTTTCACCATTACGTGGCGGTCATCGTTAGCAAAAGATCGGATCGATCTCTGTTGTGGAGTGGGAAACAGGAAGGAAAGAGAACAAATTTACTGGAGCACTGAGTGGGAATCCTGCCTGGGCACAGCATGTGGAAACGAGGGCAGGCAAGGAGAGATGACTCCTGCTTTGTAAAGGTTATTGATACTGTGCAAATACAATTTTGCATATTCTGGAAGTGCTGAGTGCAGCCACCTCTCCTGTGTTTATGCCAGGGACCAGAGCAGCACAGCTTGGAACAGGCAGCCAAAGAACCAGTCCCTCACAGGCAGCCCAGAACTGTGAGAGGCTCAGCCACTGCACAGGGATTTGCAAAGGCATGAATGAAGATGAGAATAAAGATAAATGGTAAGAGACTGAAATTTCTTTTTAAAAAACATTCAAATGAATAGGAAGACATTAGAGTGCTAATTAAAAAAGCCTGCAGTGAAACTCAGAGTCCTGAGTGATACTGCTGAGGGAGGTAAACTTCACTAGTTGGGTAACCTGTGCTAAGAAGTTTTGGGTTTGCTGCAGACTGTTCAGGTGAGACTTTTTGGAGCTAAACAGTGCCCCAGTCCAGCTGTGATCACAGCACAGACCTGTGGCAAGGGCAGCAGTAAGTCTTGGTCTCTACAGACACATGAGCCACTGCTGAAAGCCTCCCAGAACAGAATCATCAGCCAAACCCCTCTGTCCTTCCTACACATTAAGCACCTTAATTAGGTGTCATTTGCACCCCTTTTTCATGGGTTTATAGCTGTACCCACTCCTAAGGACATGAAGGGCCTTTGAACAACCTCACAGGCCTCTAGGCTGGATCCTTATTAAGGAACTGTCCATGATTTCCTGGTTTATTGCACTCCCTGTGTCTCTTCCATTGAAGGTCATGACATCATTCCCTTCCTAATTTTTGTGTTCCTACCCAGATGGATAATTTGGGCAGTGACAATTCATCTGTCAGGGGCTGGTTTTATCCCCTGCAGTTTGATAGGCTGCAGAATGCTTCCAGGAGGTCCCTCTTGTGGTTATCCACAACAGGGATACAGCCAGGCTGCAGGGAAACGGCCGAGCTGCATTTACCAGCTCACCACCATCTTCTACCCTACAAAATGTCAGTTACAGCAGTGGAACAGAAACAAACTGCCAATTGCCAATTGTGAGACACATTTTCTTTTCTAATGAAGAGGGGCTAACAAGATCAACTTGTCATTACAATTCAGGCCAAAAAGAATGACAGAGTGGGACACTATTTAATATATATTAACAACTCTGCTTTGCAAAGAGTTCTCTCTCCCTTTCCCTCTGTAACTGCTAAAAGTCTTGGTTTAGGTCTTTTTTTTTAAATACAAATATAAACACACAGTCTACCTGCAGCAACCAGCCACACAAATGTTAGCAACTGTGTTCAAAATTTATTGCATTTATTCTCATTTCCATTCTCTCATAAAAACCTTAGAGGACTTAAAATATATATAAGTATATTTAAACTACTCTCCACTCATTGTTCAGCAACTAAGTAGGTTTATTGCCTTTTTGTGAGCACATTTCAGAATCTCACCATGACAATACTTCATACTTGCACATCTTTACAAATCCCCACATCTCAGGGATTTCTATTTGCAGCTAAACCCAGGCAGATGAGGAGTGACTCCTCACTGAAACCATACACACCAGCTATATTTGGTACACACATTTCATTACACTGCCACGAAGTGTGCACAGAGGCACCTTCAATCACACACACATGGATGTGAATAATCAAAACTTGCTTTTGTCAGGTAGAGGTGGAAGGGGAACGTGAGCATTTGGTAATGAAATCTGTGAGTTCAAGGTCACTGATGCTGTTTGCTACAGCCTGCTAATGCTAGTTTTATTAGAAAACCTTATGAGCATCCCCTTCGTAGGTATTTAATAATTCATGTACTGCAGGCTCACAAGAACACTCTTTGGCTTTAAGAGGCTGACAATACATCAAACCTCACTTGCTCTGCTCAAAGCACACAGTACCATCCCTCAGTTAGTGCAAGGTCAGAAAAGCTCAAACCCCTCTCTCGGGTTTGATCAGGCCCCATGCAGGCCTGGCTGCAGAAAACACTTCAAATGCACCCCTGTGAAAGACAGCAAATACCTACCATGGTTTGTTAGTGTTTCAGCTCTCTCTCCCTCCCTTTCTCCTTTTCCCTCCTCCTTGGTGTCTTTGCTAAGCACTGTTTTGCCTGACAGAACCTCTTCATAAGCCTCTCAGTCCCTTGACAGCTCAAGAGTTCATACGGCCACGGTGCTCTGGGAGTCACTTTCTCTAATTCACCTGCAAAAAGAGAGAAACAACTTGAAATCAGCAGTGATGGCATGTTGATTCCAGCAGTGCTGGATGCAGCACATGAGGCAAACCACTGATCAAAGCACCCCAGCTTCCAGATGGGACAGTCACTGATCCATTTATATCTGAGCAAACAGATGTCACTGTGGAAAGCAACTTTTTTGTGATGTGCCCACACACATGTAACGACTTTCCCATGCCAGTTAGAGCTGATCCCAGGGAGGTTTGTCAGCCACCTGGCAATCCCAGCCTCTGGGATGAGGAAGACAGGAAATCCAACATGGCAAACATGCTCCATGTGAAACCAGCTCACAAAGTCTCTATTTTGTGTCGCATGCACGTTAGGAATCAAACAACTACATTTAATTACCAGAAGGTAATTCTCTATGGAAATCCTCAGTGCAGCCCTCAATCCTGTGTCAGATGCTGCACAAGAACCAAGGCTTCAGGTTGCAATAACTGTGAGTTGTTATTTAAAGGCAGACAAGCACATTCTAACAAACTGCAGACGTCAGACTTGCGAGGAGCTGAAATCACCCACACTGCCTGTGCTGCCCATGCACTGCCTTTCCCAGCACAGCATGCAAAGGATCCTGCAGGAGCAGCCTTCTTGTACTAAACTGGGAAACAACACCAGCACTGGCACCATAAAACTGCAAAGAAATGCTCTGTGAGAGAGAAGAGCAGAAGAACAGAGCAGGTAATGTGAGAGAGTGAAGCATAAACTCATTGCATGGCAAGACACTCCAGTCCTTACAGAAGAAAATTCCTATTTTCCTTTCTCTACACATATTGTTGCATCAGCTTTCCAGCAACATTTTGAAGCAACTGGAAACCCAGTCAGTAAATTTCTGCAGATTGACACACACATAATGTTTCCTTTTCTCCTGTATGCTGAACCCCTTCTCCAGCAACACTTTGCATATTGTGTGTCAGAGAAGCCTGACATTGTTAGAAATTAAAAGCATGTTTGGCAACAGCAGAGGGATAGGTGAGATGACTTGAAAGCTGAGGAGATACTTAAACCTGTGATGTGACAGGGAATAATTAAAATGTTGCATCCCACAGAGATTTGAATGTGACAGGGAAAAGGTAACAGCATATCCTGCTTCCCTATTTCCCTGGTTAGGAACAAATTAGGCAGGTTTACAGCACCAGTAGCCTTGGCAGCAAGGGCCTGATAGTTGCTTGTAAGTCACACCACTAAATTGAGGATGTAGAATTGGGTAAAACAAAAAGCCAGACAAGAACACTGTGCAGGGACCTGTCTGTTCCAGCAGCTGAACATTGCCAAGGAAGAAACCCCAAGAGAGTTAAGTGCAGTCATACTAAAAATACTTGGGAGAAGCAAGCTAATGAAAATGCTGACTGACCCCACTTCTCACCATCAACAGAGGCTCTGTGCCCACCAAGGTGTATTAACACTCCACCAAACTGCTTCCCAGAAGCAATCAAAAGGGGATGTTCTTTCTCTTAAGAGATCCTGGAAGTCAGACAGGGGCAGCTGGGAGGAAAACTAAGCAAAGATCACTGCTTTGGCAGTATTTATTTTGTGAACTAGTCATTAGCTCCTCCACACTCAACAGCCTTTCACCATCTCCAGAACCAGCCAGACTCTTTACAAGGTCGTTTTGCTTTTTAATAATATTAACTTGAGTCAGCAAATAGCAAACTAGAGAGACTTTTATGAGACACATTTCTAGATAATCTATTTCAAATTATTTCTCTCTGCAAACTGAATTCCAGCTATCTTCACCTACTCTTCTTCCCTGTCACTCCCACATTTCACATTTTTGGTTTGTTATCTTCTGTGCTAGCTGTAACTTGGCATTCCAGGCAGAGAAGGGCACTGGAATGTGTTGCTGACTTCAGCATGTGCCCAGTACAATGTCTGCAGACTCCAGCAGCACTCCAGGCCGGCCTCCCTCCCAAGACTACTGCGAGCTGTTCTTATCAGCTCACCCAGGCTGTGGCAAGCAGATGGCCAGAGATAGGTGGCTGAGCAAGTGCTGGTGCTCCCCAAGTGCTGAGCAGGCTGCTGGCCAGAGGAGTCTGCAAACACTCACTGCTGGGGGCAGCCCTGCCTGCGTCAGGCGCTTCTCAGCTTCTTGAAAAACCCAAAACGGGCTGGAAATGATCTGTCACAGCCACAAGAGGGTTTAATCTCTGCTGGGCTGATGAAGTGAAAACACCAGCACCTCTCCATACTCTGCCCTAGCAGTGTATGAAGCAGTGACCTGCTTTCTTGTTTTCAAGACAAGTAAAGGTTGTTGGATGAAGGGATTTATGAGCTCTTTACCTGCCCTTTTTTTTTCAGCAGTGCATGGCTGAAGTCAGGGCACAGACAGATGAATTACAAAGGGATCTTTATTACAAAATTCAGAAAGCTGGAAGAAAATCCCAAAAACTGAGTCGAAGCTGATACACGATATCTTCCAAGTCATTAACATCCTACAAATATTTCAGAAACACGCAAAGGAGTGAAACCCTAATTTAGTTCAGACTTTGAAAACATTTTCAACAAAAGCACTAAACAGGAGGGAGTTTACTATAAAAGTGCAGACACAATATACAGAATAAAGTACATTTGACAGCACACAGAATTAAATTAAGGAAAACCAAAATCAAATCTGCTCCAACCATATGGACTAAGGCAGCATAACATAGCTCAGCACCAAATACATCAGAAAGCATTATGTGAAGTGAGCAGCAATTCCATAAATCCAACAGCCTCATTCCACTACCAGACTACAGCAGGATATTTGCTCCTGCATCCTCAGGGAAGGAACAGTTGATGCTCAGACTAAAAGGCACAATATTTAAATGTGTGACTGTCTTAACCTAGGGGCAGCAACCCACACTTGGAAGGAAACTTGTACAGGAAGCTCCTTGCATTACTGAGACCTTGGTGACCTTGAAAAAGTCACTTCTGCCTGCATCATGTGCCCCTAAAGTGTAAAACCAGGGTAAATAATCTCTGTCTCCAAACCAGGTCACAGTGGAGCCACGCAGAGTCTGCAGTGTGGTTTAAAATCACTGGGGATTTGACACATTAGAAATGTTATTAAAACACCATGACAGTGTAGCAACGTTTCCATTAAACATCCCATCCTTCACAGAGGAAGTTTATGCTTTGGCTCAAGACAAGCAAAAAGAATTTCAGATGAGGCTTTTGTAGTAGGAGATATTCCTGCATCTGCAGCTGCATTCCCAGGGGACAGACAGTTAAACAGCCAGGGGTGAAGAATATGCTCAGCTACCTCCAAGTGCCTGTGAACGGGGAAGTGAAAAGGCAGCAGAAACAGGTACTTGCATTCCACGGAAACTGAAATACCAGAATTGGGGTGCTCTGAGCCTCTAGAAAGGAGACATGAACTGTGTCTGGCACCCCAGTATCCCCTTGCAGCACCACCTTGCACAGAAGCATTACTGGTGCAACAGAGAAGAGGAAATTGGGGTCCCTGGACACCAGAGCTCCAAACCCCTCACTGCAGCGAGCTGCTCTCCAGGCTCCTGGCCAGGCTGAGTAGAACCCCATGAAAATTGGTTTCAAATGCTCCTTCAAGAAGGCACATGCTAACAATATTCAGCTGAAGCATTAAACACCCTCCACCTTCAGAATCTACCCCGACCAGTATCTGCCATGGGAAACTGCAGTGTGCAGACAGAGTTTATACTGACAGGGCACCAAGAACAACAGAGGTTGCTAATAACAAAGCAATGAGTATCTAACACAGCCTGAGGTGTATCATACACAATAACAGAAAATAACTGGAATGTGTACCAGCTTTTGTTACCTTCAAAAGTCAGAGTGAGAAGCTTGCAACTTCAAATTGGAAGTTTATTTTAGCCTCTGCTTTGCATTCAGGAGACAGGTAATTTTTCATCACACCACACAAAATGCTGCTGAAAATATGTTGTGTTTTTCTGCAGTATAATTTTATTGCTGGCCTTCTGCCAAGAGTCTTTCTGGCAGCATCTCCCACAGTTGGAAACTGTGTATCTGGGTCAGAAAAGACAAGCCGCTTTTCAGAACAGCTCAATACATTTGGCAGAGATGCTGATATTGTAATTGAACTCTTTCAGCAACTCTCTTTATGATGTACCCAGACACCAAACAAAACAAGATCTGCAGTGTTGATTAATGTCAAAATAACTGACAGAGAAATATCAAAATAGTTTTCCTTCATGTTAAAAGTATCAACAAACCGGGGAGGGGGGGGACAGATAAGAAATACAATTCATGAGGATTCAGAGAGGAGCACAAGGCAGAGAAATCTGTAAAATATGACTGACCTGTGCCTTGTGCAGATATTCACTATTTAAAATCCCAGCTCCTTGCATGGAACTTCCCCTTCCCCACACAAAGAGAAATCCTGGCCACTCAGAGCCCCAGCAGCATTGTGGAGAGCAGTGTCCTGTAACACTGGGACACATATTTAACAAGGCTCAGACTGCTTCCAGCAGTGTGCTCAGCATCCAGTTTCACCTGGAGACTGTGCATTCATAGGAGTTTTATTATTTTCCATGTAATGCATTTCCTGGCAAAGTTGCATCTGGGATAACCTTTAGAAGGCTGGAATTTTCCATCCAAATGAATAATTACAAAGCAATGCTATAGTTAGAAGCTGAAAAGGTACTTCCTCTGGCAAACTTACACTTCATACAACAAATACTGGAGTCTGGGATTACTCCTGCCTGCTCAGTTCTCATAATATTTCAGTCAAAGGCTCCTGTGCTCGGAGATCTCTTGGGAGCAGCCCCTGCCAGGCAGCCCCCACACTCAGCTCTAAGTGCCAAAGACACAAACCTGATAACCAGATCTGGAACCACAGCACATGTAACCATCAGAACAGAGAAATCAAAGTCACCTTCCAGGCTCCAGAGCTCTGAGAAGGCTCCCAGTGCAAGGAGCACAGCTGCCCACTTGTCAGCTGCAGGAAGCTGCTGGAGAGCTCCTGGAGAGAATCCATCTGTGCCAGGGCAGGACCCTCGGGTCAGAGACGCCACCGAAAATCACTGAACACATGGAGGCCCCTCCACTGTGCAGTAAGGAGTGAAAAAAGAGCCAAAAGAGATCACACTGCTACAGTCATTAAAGAAGTTGAAGAATCAAAGGCAAGCAATTGCTTAATCTAAATTAATGCATTAAGGTAAAGGAAACGGGGATGTGTGGAGTGTAGCTCATATTTTTAGCTCCTGGAAAGAAGGTGAAAAGATGGTCTAAGGGGAAATCATTACCAGCCTAACAGGAAGGTTAAAAAAGGAACAACAGAGGCACTGTGTGAGCACATATGCAATCATTTGAGGAAAAAAATGCTCTATTTCAGATAGAATCACACCATCCAGTCTCAGAAAGAAACAGACATTAGTAGAAATAACTGCAGCTATTGAATTGTAAAGTATAAGAAAGATAAGAGTTTTGGAAAGAATATAAATCCTCCTGGGATTGAACCTACTACAGACTGCTGAGGACAGGAAGGAATTCACCACACTCACCACACTCACCAGGTGGTCTTCAGAGCAGCACACCAGCTGCAGACCTCCAGGTATTTTTTACATCTCCCTCTAGATTTTTATCTGGCTTCACATTCCCTGAAACCTGTACAACCCCCAGCAGAGCTACAGAGGGTCTCTAATGAAATAATTCTGAAATTGCCTTCACCTCCTGGTATGGGTGTCAAGTTGCAAGGCTGACTAGAGACAGACCAAGTGCAAAAAGTTTTACAAACTGGCTGCTGACACTTAAATAACAAACTGACACATGAACAGTTTAATGTTTTTCCTGGTCAAACAGTAAGAAATATGCAAAACTGAATTGCCTGTAAAACTGAGCACTGCAGAAGACAAAATATCTTAAAGGGTGCATTTCTTGGCAGGTGTCTTAAATAAAAATTTACAGATTAGATAGTACATAAATAATGAATAGCAAAGTATTCATTTGAGACAAAGCAGAAACCACCACTGGATTCTCAATGTCTGTGAAACACTGAACTGATTTGTGACTTGAGACACCCTCATGTTGCATTCCTGCTTTCCTGGCTAAACTGGTCAAAGGAAACATGAAGGTACTTTGCAGTCATAATGTGACATCCACACCCAAAATCATCAGAAATTCTTAACTCAGAGTGCATTCATTTACAGTTGAAATATTAACTAAATTAATAACAGAATTACATTACACTGAAATGACACTCACCATCTGCAATGTCATTTTCCCAGAGACAGAGCTGGTTTAAGCAAAATTCTGGATCTATGCCTGAAATGACATCACATTCTCCAAAAGAGAATCACAGTTCTACCTCCTCCACCCAGTTTGTGCCATGCTGGGTCCTCACCACGCCAGCCCTGTCCTGCCCCACAGCACTGAAACCTTGCACATCCCCAGACTCCCAGAGACTCCCCACGTCCCTGGGTTTGTGAGCTCTGCCTTTACCTGCTCAGCTTTCCCTGGTCCAGAAACCACCCCAGGAACAGGCACGGTGTTGAGGAGACTCAGAACAGGGACATTCCTTCCCCAGCACCCTCCAGCCTCACTGAAATAGCTGCAGTGCCCCAGTTTCCTTGCTCTGTGATTCATATCCCATAGAATATGGGATTCTGCAGGGGGACCCAGCAGCCAGGATGGGGGAACTGCTGCCAAGGAGGCAAAGGCACACTCATGGAAAGGGCTGGAAAGCATGGCATTCCCTCTGTGTTGGCAATAAATAAAATACCATTTCCACAAAAAGAAGGAGGCTGGAGCCCAAACTGTCCTACAGTAACACTGGATCTGCTTGTATTGGTGGTTTGCACTTTTCATCAGTTCCATGAGGCAACAGCTTTGGCTCTGCTGTCAGTCCCCTGCTCTGCAGCCCAGGCTAATGCACATCCTGGGAATTAGTAAGAGGAAGGAGAAAAGCAACATTGATTCTGAAGCTCTGGCTATAAACAAAGCAAATTTAGTAACTCTTACAAATAACACAATGCAAATACATGTTTGAGAGTTGTGTTTTCCCAGTGTTTACATGAAGTGTCAAAGCATTAAGAAGTTTTAAAGAATAAATGTTCTCCTTCTGACTAAAATTTCAGTAACCCTCAATGGTGCAGTTTAAGGAAGTTTCTCCCCAGAATTCCTTCCCTGATGTCAATTATACAGACCCTGTGTTTGCAGTGTTGCAAACCCCCTTGGTTTGCCTTTCAGCCAGTTTAAACATTCATGACTCTACCCTGAAATGCATTTTCTAGTATGTCAGTCTTGCTGCCTCAGTGACTTTTTTTTTTTTTTAATTAAAGAGAGAAGACTTAAAAGGATTTGGAATGGAAGATCACTAGACTCTGTGAGTATTGTGTAAAAAGCTCTTGTGCTCCCAGCCAGTGCACATCCTCCATCAGACTTTTCCCCTGTTTTAGTTCCACTCTGACTCCTGAACAAGTTCAGGATAATTTTTTTACTTCCTGACTAATTGGCTGTTTTGTCAAAGAACACATTGTCAAAGTTTCTGAGTTACTGAAAGCTTAAGGTTTTAAGTGCTTTCTCTTGCTGTCTCTTGCCCATCCAATCACATTATTTTAAGTGTGATTCAATGTCACAACATGCAATGCCACAGAAATATCTGAAACAGAATTTGTAACTAAAATCTTGGCTGTTTAGGGAACAAATTTGGCTCTTTTGAAACCCTTCAGAATCCAGCACCCATTCAATAGAGCACTGGGGTTTGTCTCTGGGGAACAGTGCCCTGGCATCCATTTTCAGCCTCAGAACACAATGATTTGCTTCAAATGCATTATAACCCTACCAAAAGATTGGAATTAGGTTACTTGGGCATGAAAGCTAGCAACATATCCATCACAGTAAAACACCACCCCAGCCTGAGATGGCACAGAAAGAATGTCATTTGTGACCAAGTCCACCATTGGCCTTGGACAAGATCTTGTAGTAGGAAGTCCCAGCTTGGCTAAGAGAAAGAAAAAGAGCCACAAACATATTTAGAGATGTACAGAATTAGTAAATAAAAACAAAAGTCCTATTTCCCTGGAAAACCGTGAGTCTAAAAATATTTTGGATGGGCTCAGTCCAGCATCCTCATGCCTCAGCAGACCTCCACTGCACGCATGTGCTGTCAGATCTGCCAAGTTCACTTGCAGAACTCATCTGTTATTCCCCTCTCCAGTTCACAGGGCACAGTACAGCCATGGAAATGAAAAAAAGGATGACTTCAGCAGGGACCACCACTGGTGGAAATGCTCAGTTTGTAGACCACAAGCTAGGTTACAAAATTAATTTCTCAGCCTAAGTTCTATATATTAGTATTATCCTGAGGAATATCCTGAGGTGAGTAATGAATTCCACAGCCTTTTTTTGTTTGCTTATTTTTAATAAGCCATTGAAATTAACAAAAAAAAAAAAAAAAGTTAAAGTAGGTGTCTGTAATACTGTATTCTCCAGTATCTTTGGAGAACAGAACTGTGCTAAGTAATTGATCTCAAACTTGAGAAGCTACAGTTAATCTTTTTTTATCTTTTGAAATTCAAATAAAATCTGGGGGGAAGAAAAAGGAGCTCCCAGGATAAATGCACCAATCCCAGGTGGATGATGTTTTTAAACCACAGACACAACTCAGCTGGTTTGGCCTCTTCCTTTACATTTCCTACAGGGCTATGAATCAGTTTAATTTCTCTTTATAGACAGTGATGTCATCTCCATCATGCTACTCACAAGAGCACCAAAGACACTTCCAGCTCTTCATTTGCTAAAGAAACTTCCTCAGCCTTTGCATTCTCCACCACACAACACACCCTGTCCTCCCACCAGCATCAAGCAACAAAACAGGATCAACATCTTGGGAGCCACCACACTTGGCAGGAGCCCCAGGAAGCCCCTTGGGCAGGTGAATTACCCCTTGGGCAGGGCAGTAACCCCTTGGGCAGGTGGATTACCCCTTGGGCAGGTGGATTACCCCTTGGGCAGGTGGATTACCCCTTGGGCAGGTGGATTACCCCCCAGCCAGGCTGGCACACACCCCAGGTGTGGCACAGCTGCTGCAGCTCCTGGAGCAGGGGCAAACCCCACTTTCTCTGGGAGAAGCAAACAGCCTGAGCAGTCAATACCAGCATTCCAAATGCTCTCAGCCTTGCAGGGACCTCAGCTCAACAACAGAACTCTCTCTCCCCAAAGCTCCTTTCATACACTACAGCTGCTACAAGTAACACTTGCAATTACTGTCCAGGGAAAGACTAGAGAAAAACAATCACAGTTAGTTTATTTTGGGCCATTAGCTGCAATTTGTGTCTGGCCACTTCAGTTCCCCCACCAACAGGAAACCTGCTGTGCCTAAATGCAACACTGATGGGGTTTATTTTATTTCTCAAAAGGAATTGCACTTGGGAAGCCACAACCTGTCAGGGTAGGAGGGCACACGGTTCCGGATGCAGAGGCAGGATCAAAAGCAGGATTAGAAACCAGCTGCCAAAGACTGAGGGTGTTCTCCTCAGGTGGGCAGAGACATAGAAACCCTTTCATCCCTCGGTCCAGATTAGAGTGTAAATGTTTTTATTGCCTGCTTAGCCACCTGTGTCCATGTCAACACCATCATTACACTGAACTCTGCTCTTGTCAGTACAAAAAACCTGCCTGGTTTTCAGTCCAAAACTGTACTTTTAGTGATATAAGAATGTCAGATTATAATGCCATCACTCCATCCTATTCCACAGTTAAACAGAATTCATCTCTATAACCTGATGCTTCTGTGTTAGTGAAAATAATCCTTTTTTTTTAAAAAAAGTACATAAATACTTTCTGCACTGAAAGAGCACTTGGTTCTGCTGGTTTATGAGGTCTTCACTTTGCACAGCTCCACTGTTGTGGAAACAGAAGTCCTTGTATTGGGCTTTCTCAGTGATATTTGCAAACTCCTACACGTGCTGTAACAGGGTGTTCAGAAACAGTCCTACTGGCCTGGGAAGGTTAGGCCATTATTAACTGCAGAAATACATTGAAGAAAACAATAACAAGGTAAAAGAACATTCTTGCAAAGGCTTGTTGCTTGTTTGGACATAAACAGGAAGTAATTAACCCTAGCTTAGCTAACACCTTTTCACTGAGCATTTTGCTCCAAAGCATTTATAATTCACACTCTGCAGGACCAGGAACACAACAGCAGAACCACCAGTGTCAACAGAAGGAAAGGCTGTCCCTGAAATTCAGTGGACAGATACTACCAGGCAATTTCATGCTTTACCAACACAAAATCTAGAAGTTAAATTTAGAAGCATGATTTCTACAGACATTCAGATGTTTCTGTTCTAAATTTTCCAGAAATTGCGAATTAAAACTTGGCAGACCTTAAAGTAACCCAGCACGTGTCTTGTGCAATCCAAATCATGGTCGGTCCTATTACTCTGCAGAACTGTTAGGAAAAAAAAATCATGCCTCTCACCACATGGTTTCAGACAAATGACAGAGACATTCAGTTTATCTCTGTGCTAAGAACAAAACTTAGGCACTGTTTTTTCCTCTTGGAATATTGCCACGAGAGTTAAAAGCTAACAGAGGAACCAACGTTGTGCCCACTGAAGGATAAGCACAGTTTGGTGAATAACACCACTTACAGAACTGCAGTCCAAGTGGCTGTGGCCAATTCTTCCCATTTACCATGGGGAGAATGTACTGCATTTCTAGACTGATCTCATTCCTGAATACTGCAATGAGATATCAAAGCATGCAGGTGTCACCAAGGTGCTTTGTGGAGCTGTCAAACCCTGCAAAGTTTCTGCAGCCACTCAAGAGATAAAGTGTGTTTTTCAACACCACAAAGAGTAAACTGAATGAAACAGCTGAGAGGTAACAAACCAAAGCAATCTTGGAAATTACTTCTGTCTCCCAGAAACCAGACAGGACTGCCTTGCCTCCTCCTGCTAACCTGGGGGAGATGGCAACCTCCATGCTGGACTTTAAAGGATTCTGAAAAAACATTATACAGTCTTTTCTATTTTGATTGCAGTTACCAAGTTTCAATGTACTTTTATTAGCAAAAAAGTCAAAACCAAATCTTAGATACTCAAGAATTTCACAACTCTTCAAACATCACTTCTCTAATTGCTGTGATAGGTGTAAATGTTGTGTTGTTTGCATGGGGAAGAGACCCTACTGCCCAAAAATTTAAGTGACTTGCCCAGGGCCAAGTAACTCTGGTGGTAGCATTGGAACAGTGAGAGTTTTTCATTTACAACACACACCAAGCATGGAGCATCCTCTTCCCTTTCTAGCATTCCACCTCCTTAGGCTTCATTAGTTTAATTTGAACAGACACTGCATTCCTGGCTGCTTTTGTTATTCAGTCTCTCTTGCAGGATCCTGGGTTCCTCACAGGTCAGCTTGGCAAACTGTCCCAGGAAACGCTTGACAACAATTACCTGTCCATTCAGGAGAGTCAAATTAGCAATTCAATATCTGAATATGGCATGATTAAACTCGGGAACCCAATTCACAGTGTGTCCTACTTTCAGGCATCAAAATTTTTGAGCATTGTGCTCTTTTGAAAGTCAAACTGAGGAGGACTCGGGAACCTTGTGTCTTTTCCAAAAGAGACCAGTGGAGCCCCTCTTTTGTCAGGCAGCAGGACACACAGAGTCTGTTCTCAGGAAGAACAGAAGCCAAAAAACAAGAACACTTCAGAACACTATGGAGGGACCTGAGCCATTGTGCAAGACAAGGGGAAGCTTTGCAGGCAGCTCCTCAGCCCTGAGCACTCTGCACGGCACATTCCAGCACATCGTTGGCTTTGAAGAAAGGACCCAAAGGCTCTCTTTGCCACTTGCTTTTTCTGAAGCTCCAACTGACAGAGGAGCAGGCTGTGGAGGAGAAGGGAGTTTCTTCTCTCTCTCAACAAAACAAGATAACCAGTCAAAACCCAGCTTTCACATTAGATACTGAGTGACCATCTAAAACACCCAAAATCAGATGTAAAGGATGGAGAGGGTCTGAGCATCTCTCTTACAAGCCAGGAAAACCATTGGGAGCCCCCAGCTGAGCAGGAGTGCATGGCTTCCCCTGCCTGCACCCAAACCACAGCCCTCAAACAAGACCCCTTTGGACTGCTCCACATGGAGCTCCAGCCAGTTTATAACTCCTGTAGTTATTTCAGGATGGCTACTTTGATCTTTTCAGGAGATATTTCAAACTTTGTTAGAATGTTATCAGCTCCATCGATCACCTAGTCCAGCTGTAACAAGACGAGCACAAATAATGAAAGCAGAGCAAGGGAAAGGAAGGAGAGGGGAAGTACAGTAAATGCTGAACTCCTCAGCTCTCTGCCAAAATTCAGTCTTCTATAGACTGTGCATGAGACTTGCTACTGTGCTGTGTGATGAGGGCAAAGAGAACTCATTGAGACAAGGTGCACCTGCTAAAACTGGCACTAAAACCAGGCAGCTACTGCAAATCAGTGGTGCCCAGCACCAGCAGAAAGCAAGTCTTTGTTCTTCTGGCACAAGAGGACTCCTTTACTGCGAGTACCACATACAGATCAAACATTTATAAGCAAGAGAAAAGCTAGCCAAGGGATTTGTATTAAAATAAAGATTGCAGATCGCAGTGTGAGAGAAACAGGGAACATACCAGTGAGTCCCATGGCCAGACAAGCTCTCCCTGAGCAGTCCTTCCTCTGAAGGAGAGCTGCAAGGAGACAGCCTGAGCCAACAGTTTCTACAGCAACTGCAGAAGCACCAGTTCAATGATATTCAAACCCTGCAGTAACTGCAGAAGCATCCGTAAATGGATACTCCAGGAGAAATATTTGACAGCTTCTCCTGGACTCCCTCTGCCTCCCTGGGCAATCCATTGATCCCAATCAGCTCAGTTCAACTGTGGAGTTGCCCATTTCTCTGCAAATGCTTCTGAATCCTCTTTATCCTTAAGAGTCTTTCAGCACACTTGCTTCCCTTCAAAACTTCATGGAACAGCCACCAGAGAATGTTTTGTAGACACAGTGCTGGAAGGAGGAGTGTCCTCGTTCTGCAAGGGAGAGACCAGTGAATCCATGTGTGGTGCTGCTGCAACTCCTCATGGAGGGTGGAATGCTGTTATGACAGTGGCACTGGGCTGCTGCTGCACCACTAAAAGCACACTTGGAAGCATCTCAAGGGGAACCAAAACAGAGGCCAGTTACCACCCAACTGCACAGAAAGAGCAGATCCATTTATAACGTGGCTATTTTAACACCAATGTGGAGACCGGATTAAGGAACACAAAATATTTCACCTATACACTTGGTAAGTTCTAAGAACTGCAATTTACTGAAGGATGTTTAGGGTAGGACATCTCTTATTCCCCTTCCAAGAATCTACTGTAATAAATCACAGCACCTCAACAGTCACAGCTTCATCAGTTCCATATTGCAGGAGGTTTTCCATAAGTCTGCAGTATTACTTTGGATCACACTGAACCTTGGCATGAAGCTCAGGCTCCTGACCCGCAGCAAAAAGTTAAACAAAATTGCTCGTTTGTTTTGAAAAGGGTCAGGAGGTTTCCAGTTTCAGGTTCCTCAGTGTTTGGGGTGGAAGGGAACAGTATCTACAGTCACAACTCAGGGACATTCAGTATTCAACCCCTCTGCAAAGAATGGGCTTGATCAGAGACCTGCCAAAGCTGCACTTGGTAAGCTGCTCTCTTCTGTTAGTTTATTACATACGGCCACAAAACCACGTTTTTGGTCAAGAGATCACTACTAATATAGTGCTGACTCCCAACTACCTGCTTTCAAAAATATCTTTTATCTCCTGAGCTAACAAAAGGAAAATTACTGAATTCCCTGAAAGATAAAGCAGACCATATGAATATATTCAGTGTAAAAGAAAATCTCATTCCCACACTAATGGTAGGAGAAAAGAAACATGAAAGCAAAAATATTTTGGCTTTATCTTCATGCCTTTTATCATGATTTATCCAAACACCATCATTGTGACTGCGACAGTTGTTATTTCTAAAATATGAAGAACTACGAAATCTTAAGTGGAAAAGCATTTTATAAGTTGCTAAAGTATAAACATGCAAAGATGACTTCTGGATCAAATACATTCCTTAGCAGGCCAGTTATGAAGGAATAAAGACTTGCCATTCCAGACAACCATCTTTAAACACAAATTAAAATTTTAGAAGTTATTTATTTAGCAACTACGAACAGTGTCAGGTTCCACAAAATTTGCTAAGACAGGAAATTCAACCAAATTTTTTAAGTTGTCAAAAACCCCCCAGTTACAGGAGGTTTTTATGTGCCTCCAAGGTGGGAGTCATGATTCTTTTCTCTTACACAAATTTAGACAACTGTGTTCTCTCTTCAGCCTTCTGGCCATCTGTAGAGATGAGGAGGTGTGTACAGATGTGGGCTCAGAGCAGAACAAGCTTCTTCTCTGAGCTCATATTTTTGGCAGTCACCAATTTCACCCTCACCCACCAGAAGCAAAGAAGTTATCAGTTTTGTCTCCCCGCCCTTTTCCCAGTATTTGCCTTTCTTCCTGGCTTTTCTAGAACATTTGCCACCATATTTACTGGAGTACATTTATTACTGGTTTTAAAATAACAGTTTTGTGAGACAGGAAAACATTTCAGATCTTTATAGGGGGAGCTTCAGACACGAAGAAATGAAATTGTGTGGTAAGTCTGCAGCAGAACCTGAAAAGGGGCCAAATGCTGCCCTAATCAATACTTGCAGGTTAATTGCCAGACATTCTTCACTGGAACACAGTGTTGCTCAGTGGCTGCTGTTGAAGAGTTTTACCCATTTCCAGTTTTGGAAGCAGTGCTCCCAGTTCTCCTACGCCCCATCCCCACATACCACACTGCAGTTCAGCCCCGGGGATGCTCTTTAAGGTCACCCAAATGGCACAGCTGAGCACTTTAAAGGAACAGATTAAGTCTCTGCATGATTGAAGACTTGGAGAGCATGACTGGGTAACCAAAGAAGCCCTAATCTATTTGCCAAGTCCAATTACCTAGCCATCAAATCAAGAGATCATGAAGCATTAGGACACGGAGTAACTGCTCACCAAACAGTTTTAGCTCTTTGAAAAGATGACACTCACTGAGAGCCTATGACATGGAAAAGGCATCCTTCAAAGCACAGGTGGGGAGAAATCAGTTCTTGGACATTTATGTTTTCTCTTTATCTTCTGTTGAGCTATACCAGGGATCAGAGTACAGGGGAAGAGATTGGGACTGGAAGAGCAGTCCCAGTCAGAGAGTGGGAACCCAAATGTTCTGAGTCTGTTTCCTTGAAGTCCCATCAATCCCTACTTACAGCCCCATGTTTGCTGTTTGTTCCATCATACCACAGCCCTCAGCTTTCCAGTGGCTGTGCCTGTTCTCCAGTGCTCCACTCCCTGGAGGCACAGGCTGTGCACCTACAGCTTCCCCTTCTACTCCAGAGTCTTTTCCATTAAAGCAAATCCCCCCACGTCAGACATGCAGCAATCAGGCAGAGCAGAGAAGGAAAAGTAGAAGAGCATCAGGAGTGTCACAGAGCAAACTCAGCCCCCATACCTGGAGAAAAAGAACAAGTTTCCATATGCAAAGAGCTGTCCCTTTCAGCACAGCTGTATCAAAAATAGGAATAAATTACTAATCTATCTCCTTGTCTTCATACTGGAAAATGGCTGTTTGCAGCCAGCCCCAGCATCAGTCACCCCTGTCAGAACATCACACAGCTTCCTCAGCTGGGAAAACCAGCCCCACAGGTTGGGCCACTGCCACCACGGCCAGGGAAGGAACACACATAAATGGCTGTCATGTGCCTTCAGCTTCCACAGTGACCAAACCTCAGCACACGTTAGTCAGCACTTCCACATCACTGCTGTGATTGTTTCATGTTAACAGAGACACCTCCAGCCCAGTCCCAGGGACCTTCCCTACACAAGGTGCCACCATTGGACCCTTGATGATCACACTCCTGCTCTGTCAGAAATGCAGCACCAGCTGATTGCCATGGGGCAGCTAACTCAAATGCTTTTTATTTTCTTTGTTAACAGGAGTTGTAATTTATTTGTTGAATGGATCTGTTCATACTCTCCTACATCATGTGTTTGGTCCAACTGGTGTCTTGCTAAGCAGGCTGTAAGAAGACCTTGTCAATCAAACACCTTTACTCAGGTATGTACCAGATGGCAATTTTAAAACATCACCTATTTCAACAATGGCAACTGAATTTGGTGGAGTGCAGCTTGTTTCCTTGCTGAATTTTGTACAGTTTCTTTAGTGAGCAAGATACCATGTTTATGATTTCATGTTAGTTCATGTTATGAAGAAAGATACCATGTTTATGGAGAGGGCTAAATTGGGACCCATGCTTTGGCTGCTACTTCCTAAAAAAACCCCAACAAAACAGCCCTGCAACAAGTGAAAACAACTTTATGCCTCCTTCAAGATCAACCATGACTTACCACAGGCCTGTTATGGGACTTTTCCCCTGCAAAATATAGACTAAAAAAGCTGCATTAATTTCACAATGTCAGTGGAACTATGGTAAACAATTTTTTGGCAAAATCTTGCTGGAAGGAATCGGCTGCTGTGTGCCCAGAAACCCCTGTCACAGCCTCAGGCCTCCTCAGCCTCTCAAGGGAGACTTTTGCCCAAGCTCATTTCTGGAAGCACAAAGCAGCTGCACAGAGGTTGTGGGGCTGTGCTGGCCTTTCCACAAGGCAGATCCTGCCAGCTGAGAGTGGGATGAGGGAACATTTGCTTTAGGGTCATCATCAGCTGAGCCCAACAGCTCCAGAGGGACATTCCCCCATGGAACATCATCCCCGTGTCTCAGGGAACACCAAAGACTCTTGAGGGCCCAACACTTGAAGACGCTGTGCCAACACTCCAATCTGCTGTGCTGCAAGTAAAACAAGAAATGTGTTCAAAGTGTCTTCCCCCACAAGAATCAGAGGAAAAAGAGAAAAGTACAAGGCTCTAAGCTCAGCCTGCCCTTTTCTGCTCCTACCAGGGGGCAATTTCTATGGGGCAACACCTGCTTCTCACCATTGAGTTCATTTACTGCCAAGCCAAATGCCAAGTTCTGCTTTAAAATCTAAATTAATTCTGGTTCATAATATTTCTTCAAGTTTGTGACATCTCACAGCTACCCACGAGTAAGAGTGTTTTTCCCAACCAGCTACTCAAACATAAAATTTTTCAATAAAGACAATTTAAACTAAATGCACAAAAAGAACAAGAAGCAGGAAAATTTAATTTACTGGCATAGCCATACCCACCCCAATTTTATTTTCTTTTTAAGCATACAATTAAGGGTAATTTAATTCCCCTGTGTAGGCATTACATGAAAGAGAAACATTATTGTAAGAAGAGCTCAGTACTGTTGGTACACAAACCTTACGACAGATAAATTAGACCTTAAGAAAACAGCATATAATTTACATTTTGTTATGTCAATCACCAGGAGCATCTTAGGGCTCTGAAATAGCACACCAAACCACAACATAAGGGAACTAATGTAAATCAACATGTGTGGCAGGATCACTCAAGTTTCCACAATCCAAAAGATCCCTAAAATGGATTTCATAAGATTATTCCTCTTCAACATCCACTTACACCTTTAAGTTACCAAGAGGTTATGACAATATTTTACTACAGAAGAGTTGCAAAGTTTTGCATAGTTACAGAAAATTCAATGACATAAGAGCACAAGGGCATGGGGTTTGGTAATTAATCCCTGGTCTTTATTACTGGAGCAGCCAGTGGCCAGATGTGCAGGTGGCCCAGAGAAACAGCCTGGCTCAGCTGCACACAAACCCAGCCTTGGGTTGGTCCCACAGTTCTTGGGTTCAGCAGCAAAGGAGGGACAGAGCAGCCCAGAGCTGTGCTTTTCATACCTTCACAAACAGCAGAACAAATGACATATCCTGATTTTGTTCTGGGGCTTCCCCTATAGCCAGCACCTCATCCACATTCTGACACCACACAGGAAATTAGAGAAAGGTCAGGATGTGCACTGCACAGCAGAGCTAGGAGCAAAACACACCAACGTGGGGTGGGCTCCAAGAATTCTGTCCCCTCCTATTCCATGATGACCAGAGTAAGAGGACTAGAAACATAAGGTAATTTAGCTACTAAATAAAGTCTAAAAAAACCAGAGTGCAAGATGTTTACTCGCTCATATCATTTGTAAGAATTGCTCTGCAGGTTTTTTGTTAAGGGACATGAATTGAGGTTTTCAAAGAAGCTAAATAGGAACACTGTCCCTCTGTGAGCTGACACTGACACGAACTGTGACACTGTTTTCTGTCATCCGTGCTCAGTGAAAAACTTGCATGTAAGAAGGAAAAACTACACAAGTGCCAAGAACTGCAGAAGTACAACTGGAAAAAATACTGTCTTTGGCCTTGTAGCTTGTATCAATTATTGCTTTTAACAAAAGATACCAGCAATGCCTTTCAGGTAAGGCTTCTCCTTCCAAAAATATCAAGTACAAAGTTTCTGTTTGTCAAATCACACTGCAGTTACAACAAACATAGTCAAACTATAGTTTCTACAAAAGGCTTTGTATTTTTCTGTTCTTTAAATCTCCTCACAGTTTTTTCATACTGCTTTAAACAGGAATTTTCCTTTTCATTTCCCCACTGCAGCATATTCAGCAGCAAAGCAATCTTCACTTGCCAATACTGCTGGGCTACAGCAAATCCAGGACACCACACCAGCCAAGTGCTCCTCATGTGGCTGCTCAGAAAGTCCTCGCTCCCTAGCACAGGACAAGGTAAGGCACAGACCCCAAAGTGCTGAAGCCTGCTGTTGGCATGGTGAGACACCATAAACCTGAACTGCCCAGGAGCTGGAGCTGAGCCCAGAGAGGTGCAGACTGACCCTGTGCATCCTCAGCCCCCAACATCTCCCTCAGGTCAGATCATCCCAGCACCTCCCCTCACCCAGCCCACTCTGTAAATACACAAAGTGCCACTGTTCTGTCCCTCCATGGTGATACTTGGGCACACTGGCCACTCCAGGTGTATGTCCCTCACCCCAGGACAGAGTTCCATGCTTTAACACACTTCAAGCATGTTCAGGGTGGCTTTTCACACACTCAGAAGCTTGTTAACCAGCCAGAGCCTTTCCCACTCTCCCTTTCCAGCCATGGATATGCTCTTCAAAGAGCTCTATTTACATGCCAAGCTACAAAGCAACGTGGAAAAACTGCAGCTTTTATGATTCTACAGTGAGGTTTTTCACAACATGAAGCAGCTTCTTAGACTACTTTTTTTTTTATTTATTTTTTATTTCCAAACAAGATTTCACAGTTCAAAAAAAAAATCTCAGTCCACCCACAGGCTTTTGAGGAACATTAACAGAGGGGCTTCAAAAGAAGAGAGCTCTGCGACCTTAAGCATTGCATTCTGAATGAACATCCATGGAAAAACTGCACACAAGGCAGTCACAAGAGTCACCAAAACCCACATATCCACCACAGTTTCAACTACTTCTCCCATGTTCAGGTCTGTCATGGCCTGCCTTATGCCATCTTCTGTTGTACCCTTCCAACTGCATACTGTCTTCTCATTTACTTCTGAGCCTTTGTTTTGAAACCAGCTGTGTCTGAAATTCCTTCTCAGACAAGCCACAAAGCTGCGTTTGCTCCCTTTCTTGGCAACATTGACACCAGTTATCCCTGGGGCTCCCCCAGCCCCCAACACACAGGTATTTCTATGTAGAATCTTTCTCCAGTTCCCCAAGCAATCCAGTCCCAGTCCATTTCCACCTCATACTTAGCCTGTCAAGCACACAAAGCTAGAACTGGCACTTCATCAGCGTCTTCTTTGTGCAGAGATGAAAAATGCTGCCAATAGTTCAGGAGAAACAACAAATCTGGATGAACAGCCCATGCAAAGAAAGCCCTTTATAAAATCAGGACTAACCAAACTTGCAAGACTAAAGATTCTCTTTGAACCACACATGCCAAAGCAGCACCAGACTGGCACCATCAGTGATGAGATTCTGAGGAACAGGGCACTGAAAACATTCAACCCTCACTGTTAGCAATCCTACCCTCTCTTCTCCACATCTCCCTGCATTCTGCATAACATGGAACAAAGGAAAATGGTTGGAAGGCTGCAGACAGAAAAAAATGATACATGCCAAGAACTTCCAGAGACAAGTTTAACTTCCTGAAAATGACCAGGAATTTAGTAGAAGCTCCAGCCAGCTGCAGTCTGCTGACACAGATTTCTCCTTCCTGTCTACACTGGCAGGAAATAACCACAGCTCAGCGTGCACACCTTCCATGGAAGAGGTGGGCTCCTTCAATTCTTGGAAAACACTTTTGCTTTTCAGAGAGAGAACAACGACCTTGAGCAAACACAGGAGTACATCAGTGCAACCTCTCCAGAGACACTGCCAGGCCTTCCTCACTTCCCATTCCCAAAGTTTTGTTCTGAGGCCTCCCCTCCAAGTAGCCAGCACTGCTCCATACTCCTTCCTTCCTTCCTCTCCGCCACCACGGCTGCTTCCTATAGGTCTCAAAAATGGTTACCATGGCTTTAAAAATCGAAGAAGACTAGACCAAGTAGTCCTTTCTTCTCCATTCTTTTTAAAGATGTTAAAGCATTCTGCATGAAGGGAGGAAATTATTTTAATTTTCTGTCTTTACCCTAGAAGGCCAGGCTTCAAATGTTTGCTAGAGCACAAGTATTTTAATTTAAGTTAAATAGCCCAGCTATTTTAATTAACTTACAGTTTCATAAACATTTTTTGGAACTGGAGATCTGAAATATGTGATGTTCTGCACAATAATGCCCATTTAAATGTTCCTTTGCTTTAACCACATTTAGCCTTTCTGAGTTTTCACGACAAAGTACGATACAACTTCAAAAAACTGTTAACAAACTAGAGGACACGGATACAGAAAATAATTAATTCCAATGTATCTAGAACCCCCTACATTATAAATTTTCTCTTCTGCCATACCCTGTACAGGAGCTGCTTGGAATGCTCACTCTCTTCTTTCTGTAAATCACAAGGCAGCATTTTCAGAGCCACGTAAATAAATAATAAGACATTTACCCAGATAATGCATATTTCCACTTTGACTCAAAACTCAAGTTTTGCTCTACTCATGTGACTCCCTGGTTATCCCTTCCACGCTCTCATTTCCAGAAAGGATAGCGGGTTAATGATTACAAAATCCAGTGCAAAGCAAATACAGAATGAAAGAAGAGGAAAACCCAAACAAACCGTGGACCATAACACTGATGAGTGTGCTCGGAGCCGGGAGCCTGCCCGGGGCCCGGACGGACTCGGCTGCCCCGCGGGGCCGGGGCGCGGAGGGCGCTGCACCGACCGCGCCGGAGCGAACTTCGGGCCGAGCCCCGAGCCCGGCGGGAGCCGCCCAGCGCGCACCTGGCCGGGACCGCCCGGGGACACCGCGCGCAGCGCAGCGCCCCGGCCCCGCCGCACCTGCGCGCCCCGCGGCCAGGTACCGCGCCGCCGGACAGGTGCGCGCCCCGCGGACAGGTACCGCGGCCGGCGGAGGGGCGGCCCCCGCGCACGGCGCCGCCGAGCCCCGCACCCATCCCCGCCGCCCCCGCCCGCGGCCCCGCAGGGCGCGGAGCCCCCCCCCCGCCCACCGCGCCCCTCCGCGCGCGCAGCAGCGCCCCCCGCCCCGCGCCGCCCCCCGCGCCGTGTCCTGCCCTTGCCTCCTGCCCGCAGTGCCCGGTGCAGTGGGAGGAGCGGCGCCCCGAAGACGGGCCGGCCGCCGCCCCGACCCCTCCCCGCCGCCCGCCCGCCTCACCCCGCTCGGCGCCGGCCCCGGCGCTGCCCCGCGGCCCCGTCCCGGCTCCGCGGCCCCGTCCGGCTCCTCCGGCTCCGCAGCGCCGAGCGGGGCTGCGCACGTGACCGCGCCCCGCGCCCCCATAGGCTGCGGCTGCCGGGCAACGCGCGCCCGCCCCTTCCCTGCACCTGAGAGCGCCCTACGCCAACTGCGTACGGAGCGCCGCGCCGCCCTGCGCCGGCTCCGTAGCGCCGCGGACCCGGCCGTTTCCTGCAGGCCGGCGCAGCCTTACGGAATCGGCGTAGGGTGGCTCGGCCCGCCCGGCTCCCCACCTGCGGCCGCTGCTCCCCGCGCAGCCCGCGCGGTCCCGCCCGCCGCCTGGGGACCGGCGCTGCCGCTCGGAGCGTTCCGCAGCCGCGCGGTTCGGGAGCGGTTGAGCCGCACCTGGAAACGCCGCTTGCGTAGAGCCCCTCCGTGAGGTCGGTGTGTGTTACGGACTCTCCGTAATGTCGTCAGCGCGGGCGCCGCACCTGAGGGTTCCCGCCGCGCTAACGGCGTAGGCGCGAGCGTGCCGGGCGCAGAGTGCGCAGCGCTGAGGGCACGGGCTGGGCAGGTGTGTGAGGGCAGGGCTGGCCCGGCTCCGGCCGCGCTCGGGGCTCCGAGGTGGGCACCGGTAATGCGGCGGCACCGGCGCTACAGCGACCCCGGCCCCGGCCGCGAACGGGAATAGCTCCGGCAGCCCCGGCCCCGCCGGCTGAGGGGGGCGCCGGGCGGGCCCAGGGGCAGCGCTGAGGGGAGGGGGCCGGGCAGGGGTGCGGCAGGACCTCGGCCCCTCACGCAGCACCCGACCGTGGAGGGTTTAACATCCCCCTGCCAAATTCAAAGCAGTGCAGGAAGAGCAGATTCCCGAAGTGAGTTGAGGAATAGGGTTTCCATGTGAGGAATTGAGCTCCTTGTGGAATCCTCAGTGACTGAGGACAAATCAAGACGCTTTCGTGTTGTGTTTGGGCAGGTTGGGTTGCACAAGCAGCGTGGTGGTCAATGATTTCCATCTTTCTCTTCTAGAGATCAAGACAAATGGGTTTAAGTTAGTTTTCAGCTCCGTGCAATAGTTCTTCCCAATCCCAGACCGGTGGCACAGTTCTAGAGCACATGGGCACTGCAGTGGAGGTGGAGAGAGCTCCCAGAACTGATGATCATCACGCTTCAGAGCAGCCCTGACCAGCAGAACCTTTAGGTATGAGGAGAGAGAGAGTTGAGTCTGATGGATTTTCTTTCTTCTTTGTATGTGTGTTACATAGAACAGTTACAGAACTTCAAAATCCTTCAGCATTCCGTGTGCTTCAACACTCAAATGGCCAATATATATATATATATACTTGAGTGCTTCAGAAATTCTGCCAGATTTTCTAGGTTAAGTGCCTTTTTGAACTCAGCTTCTAGCACACATGTGCATGGCAATCATATTCAATATCACTTTTTATACTTTTCAAAACTGATTTTATACAGGCTGTGAAGATGAAAGACTGGGGAGCTCTATTCCAAAATAATCAGTACACAACGTGCTGTGCTGAAGCAGCCCCCGAGGGAGCTTTGGCCAAAGATTGTAGGATCAGGAGATTTGTGGTGCTAAAGTGAAACAGTAACTTTCATTCAAAAGAGTGATTTCAGCATTAGAGTGGACGTGGAAAGCACGTGTGCATTAATAACTTTCCGTGCAGGGAGAGGTCCACCTTGTTCCAATTAGACTTACATTTTGTGTACCCCTTTGCAAGCCTGTGGCTGAAGTGTCACCCTGGTTCTGAACAGTCAGACATTGCTCTGCCTTTGTAACAGACTTTTATCTGGTCATGTTTGAGGATTGAAAGGAGAAACAAATATGAAGAATCTCAGTTACTGCTTTCATGTCTTGGATAGAGAGATTTCAAAGTGATGAATGAATTTAGCCAAATATCCTGTGTGACCTTAAAATATTAGTGTGGGCCTTGAAAAGAGGCAGGAGATAATAGCTGGAAATCAAGGACTGGTCCAAGGACTTAACATAAGAACAATTTTATTTGAAATTGATTGCATCAAATAGAGACACAGCGTAAACACGGGGTGGAGAAAGGCTGCTGGGTGGATGGTGGGATGGGAAGGGGTGGCTGTGAAATGAGTGGCTGTGCAGTGCAGCTGGAAATGTAGCAAGGAGGGAAAAATCTGCAAGAGAAGGCACCTCAGGTAGTGAAGTTATTGCAGAGGTACAAGAAAGATGTTTTGAGCTGTGGTCTGAGTGAAATCTTGAATTTTTCTGTTGAGTTCTCCCTTGGGCTAATGATTTGCCAAGGGCAAAAACACAGAGGAAAGGGGATTGATGGATTAATTTAGAATACAGGGGATTGGAAGAGCTTTGACGCTGAGTACAAGGATATACATTTAACAAGGAAAAGAACATCTGAGGCTTGGAAAAAAGTTAACATCTGTCTTTAGGCTTCATGGAATGAAAAGAAAGAAAATTGAATTCATAGCTCTAAGTATAGTGGATAGTCAATAAAAGACAGGGATTGAATTGTACCAAAGGCAACATGGAATTAAGAATTACCTTGGTGAAAGTTGAAGTAATTAACAATAATTATGCTCCTTCTTGGGACAAAATACTGGCATAGAAAGAATTACTTTTTAAAATATGTAACTATAATGGAAATAATATGTGTTTCCTACAGATTTTTCCATAGAAATAATTAAGATGTCGTCATGTGTGCTTGAGTGTCACCTGCACGCTCAGACAAACGAGGGGCCCCCAGCAAGGCATTGCTGGCTGGTGCCAGTGTGAGGGTTGGAGAGAGGCAGGCCAGGGCTGGGCAGCAGGATGGGCTCTGGGGGCTGCAGCTGTGCCCCAAATGCTGCACTGAGCACTAAGTGCCATTAGCTGCAGGACAGGGGAAAGCCCTAAGTGAGCAAGGATGAAATGCAGCCTGTCAGATTTCAAGTGTTTGGTATTGTTTACAGACAAATGGGAATGCTCCTGTAGTGCCCGAGGGAAGAGGGATTTCTTTCTTGTTGTAACTCAGAAATCTTTGTTTGAGACTTACCGTTGTCCAGTGACCCAGTTCTTTATGGGTTTCAAATTCTGCCTTTAGACATATACGAAAGTTAATGGGGTTTGTGCAAAGATAACTGAGGACAGAGTTTGAATTGCAAAAAATAACTTTGTGTGCGTGTCTTTTAAAAATTTTCATAGAAAAAGCTGTCTTTACATGGGAAAGTAGTCTCATAAGATTGACATAGCAAAGAGTTTTATTTTGAAAAATCCTTACAAGATCTGTATTAATTTTTACTTTAAAGTGTATCTCGGGCATAGAAGGGAGAGAATCAAGCAGGTAAGTATCCGGTGTAGAGGATACTTAGAACTGAGAATTTGTGCCGCAAAACAAAAGATGATATGATTTATGCTGGCAGTCATTTGTGTACCTAACTCTTCACCAAGTTTTACACAGTGTTTGGTACTATCTGTTGCAACCCTGAATTCTCTGACTTTGAGCTAGAGCAAAGGAGATAAAATGGTACTGGAGGAAAATTACACCGGGAGAGGAGGAATCACACCACAAAATGTTGCACAGGGCTCCTCAAGTCCCAGAGCAGGCTCTGCAGGGTAACATTTTAGAGATCTTTGAAGCAATAGGGATGAGGATCAGCTTGAAGAGCAAGCAAAACTGGAACTAAGGAAATGGGAAATACTTTCAGGTTATGACTAATGTAATTATTAGAGCGGCTACTGAAGGCACTGTGGTGGATTTAGCCTCAAATAAGAAGTGAAGTTATGTCATGTGTGATTGATTCCAGGTTGGGTTACAATTTAGAAGTGCAATTAGTGAGTCATCTGTTACTTTATATCAATTATTAAAACCAGGAAAGGTCTAGGTTAAAAAAAAGAGTGCATGCCTCAATATGTGCTGCTCTAGTTGTTAATTTCTGATTTCACTTTCTTGTTTGAATGTCTTGGCTTTGTGGAGTTGTGCTACAGGGTGTTCCTTAAACCAGCTGGAGAGCGGAGCAGCGCTCCCCTGCCAGCCCCTGGCTGTGGCCCTGTCACACCATCCCACCCTCACCTGCTTTGGCCAGAGCCAGCCCAAGGCAGTGGCTGTGCTCACCTGCAGCCAGCAGCTTCCTGGAACATTTGTAAGCACAAATGAGTGCTTTAATCTTGTTTTATAGGTGCTGTTCAGGACAGAGGGCAGCACAGCTCGGCGTTCCTGACAGCTCCGTTGTTGTGGAGCCTGTGCTGCCCTCAGTGCTCTGGCTGTGCTCTCGCCCCATCTGGCAACTGCTGAATGTGTAAAACTTTTCTTCTGGTGGCCATGACAAAACTCATTGCAGTAAACAGAGCTTTGAGGGACAGTACCAGGCTCCATGGGAGAATTGATCTGTCCCAACAGAGCATTCCTCATGAAATAAGAAGGCCTGGAAGCAAGTGATACTACCAACCTTCAGTGGGCATTTAATTACAGTTTCTAATTAAGGTGATGTCCTAAATGGTCATGTGGATTCTCCTGATCTGTAACGTGGTGTAACATGACATACCAACATGGGGTGTTGGTTCTTCCTCTGCACTTCAGCACTTTGGTGTGAATGAAGGTGCGTGTGCCTGTTGTGCCCATGGGAATGGAGGCTGCAGCTGGTTGCAGGGCATCTCTGCTGTGTGGGCTGTGAGGGAAAAGGGGCAGGAAGAAGGGTCTGGGGTCCTGTTGTCACTGAGCCTGTGGGGTTGGCAGTATCGTACGCAATAAGTTGCACACTGCAATTTAAGGGTGTGAAGTTGCAGAGACTGAGCACTGGTCTGTAACTCTGCTCTCTAGACATGCCTGGACCATGTGAACAGACATCCAAAGCAGGACTGAACTTCACAGAACTTCACCATTTTCAGTCTTGATACTTTGTAATACACATTTGAGATGTGATTCTGTGATCACTGAGCTTCACAATGACTGTGGTTGATGTGGTTTGCACTTCTGAGCCACTGGGCTTGTAGACATGCTGAACCAATCTGGAAATCAGCTGACTTTTCTATTTGTGGGTAGGACATGATATGGGTTTATCTCATATCAATATGAGATGAGTATTTTCATTTATATCAGTGGCAAGTAGATAAATATTTGGGGGTATATGTACATCCTTTCTAGAAAAACAGAGATACAGTTGCAAGGATTGTTGTTTTAGAGGAGAGTGTGATTGGAGCAGATAAGGGATGACAGGAGTTTGGTGCAGGTCCTTAGACAGATATATTAGGGTGGGTTTTTTCCTTTTCCTTTGAAGTTTAAGATTGAAAACCTGCCATCATTCCAAAGCAGAAACAACTTGGGTGGCCTTTTTATCACTAACAGTCAGAGCAGCTAGGCAGGACTGACTCCACTGAAAAGAGGCTCTGTCATACAAGAGGTTTCCTAGGTCAAGATTAAAAGCAAAACAGCTCTCATCACATGAGCCTTTGTACTGCACCCATATTTTCTAAATGCTGTTGGCTTATCTTTAATGTTTATGCTGCTATCAAAAATAAACCCAGCTTCTGTCTCCCCGGGTGTTGTATTCAACATCAACAGTGAATAGGCTTTTTCATTCCTAAATGCTAATTTCCTTTCTGTTTTCAATCTGTTTCTGGTACAAAAATTTTTTGTTTTCATTGGGTTTGGTTTCTTCCCTCTTTGATTTTTTAACTTCATGTTTTCTCCTTCCTGTATCTGTTTCTGTCTTGGAAATCAGTATTTTTTTGGTGGTAGCAGTAGCTGAGTGTCTATCAATGACCCTGAAGCCTAGAACTTGAATCAGAGTTTGTTTGAGTGCAGCTGGCAGCACAGCCATAATAATCTAAAGGAAAAAAAAAGCTTTACCAAGATTAATTTTTCATCAGCAGACTGAGGTACTCTTAGGAATAATTGTAATTGTCTCACTTTGAACTGTGGTCAGTAATATAGTCTAAAAATCTTGCTATAATGAGAATTTTGGTTCTAATGAAGTAGTGCTACAACTTCATCAAAAATGTTGTGATACTAGAGCCAGAATTCAATGGCATTTGGAAGCTGCTCCCAGGCTGTACCCTTGGGGTAAAGCACTGACCTTGCTGAAGCTGGTGTGGGTGTTCCTGAAGGCACCAGTGCCCAAAGCCAGCCCAGGCCATGGCTCAGGGCAGATTGTCACCCTCGGGTTGGTTATCTGCGAGTGGCTGAGGCTGCAGAGCAAACAGAGCAGGTGCAGCATGCTGAAGGCTGCAGGTGACAGATGGGTGTTGACCAGCACCAAGGACTCTTTGCAGGCTGCTTTGTCTCCTCTCTGATGTGTGCTGTCCCCTCACACTGCACAAACGAGAAGTAACCTTTCCATATTTGAGACTCTTCACTCCATGTACCCTTGAAGCTGCTGCTGTGCTGACTGCTTTTGTCACATAATATGATAAATGGAAAACAGATCTGCAACAGATACAAGTCATATTCCAGACTTCAGGCACGTACCTCAAAATTTCATCAACTTTGATATGCCAAATGTTATCTAAATGTGGATATTCAGTAGCTGGAGATGTCAGGGAGCTGTGACTAGCAAATGAGCTGTGTGTCTGCTGAAACACTGAGAAAGATTTGGATGCCTGTGTTGTGGGAGGGATGGAGACTGCAATGCTGACTGTCAGTTTGGAAGTGTATCACATTTCTCTGAAAGGGAGAATTGAGCCCAGGCTGTAAAGAGAGTGGACAGCCCAAATGTTTGGACAAATAGTTATCCTTGTGATGAGCATTTACAGTAAAGCATCTCCCAGGGTTTTCTCGCTCCAGTGCAAGTCCAAAATGTCAGATTAGGCATTTGAACAGAAATGTACTTGCATTTTGGGGAGAGTGTATTTTACATGTATTTCCCCATGATGATCTAAGTTTGCTTGCATTAAGAGTGGGAAGTTGAGCACTGTTGGTGTATTTTGTATCCTGGTTTTTCTTTTTATTTTAATTAATAAATAATTAATTTATTAATTATTTATTAATTATGCCAAATATGCCAAATAATCTAAATATTAATTATGCCATAATTAATTATGCCAAAATATGCCAAATAATCTAAATATGTGCATGTAGTGCTATCCTATCTGGCCTTCCTGTTACAGATGCTGTGCAGCAGTTCTGCCTCATGCCCTGGTGTTCAGCCTTTCTATCAGTTAACTCAAATAAATGTAAAAATTCTATTACATGCAAGTGTCCACAGCGCTATAACTTTTTATTTATCCTGCTTGTTCTTTGATGACCTAAATTATTTCAGCTGTTCTAATTACTTATTTAAGAACTATTGATCTCTCAGGGTTTTTTGTGGGAGGACTTAAGGAATAGTGTGTCTCACAAGCAGCATTATAGTTGCCTGCAAATTAAGGCAAGCAGACAGACTGTAGTAATGCTGCAAACCAGCTTATTTTAGGTTGCTTATTTTAGGCTAAGTTTTATGTGAAATATTTATGTACTCATTTAAATGCTAAAGAGCTGGGGTTCCTGCAGTCCTGAGGGCACAGCTGTATGTCTGTATGTCAGGCAGCAGTTGTGTCCTTAGTGGAAAGCCCCCCAGTTGTGTTCTGAAGGCATTCAGCAGCTGGGGCCCTTTGCTAGAGACCTGGAAGCCCAGGTGCTGGGGCTTTTAGCCTTCTCTGTCACTGTGCTTTGTAGAGTGTAGCACTAAAATCTCTAAATTTTGCTGTGCTTTAGGTCATCCTGGCTGCGGAATGGGAGATAGTGGGGCTTTCCTGAGGGTTTGGAGAGCTGCTTCATAATTTGTTTTTGAAGCCAGCATGGTGTGTTTGTTGCAGATATTGTTTAGTGTAACAAGGTTTTGATATGTACAAAATCAAAGTATTTCTAAATTATAGGGAAATGTAAAATGTGAAAGACAGGGAAAAAAGAGATTCTGCCATTTCCTTTTGGTTTTGCTGCATTGTGCATCTTGCAGTTGGTCCCAACCTGTGTTAGCACTCCCGCTGGATAACGATCTGCCCTCCTCCCGAGGGACAGCACAGCGCAGGCAGAGCTGCTCCTCTCCTCTGTGCTCACTAATTGATCTCTGGCTTGGCCACTTCCAGCAAGGTCACAGAACTGGCAGCTACAAAAACAGTGTTCTGTGGAAAATTTAAAGGGGAAGAGTAGAAGTACCTAGGATAGGATTATAATTTTTTTAAAATTCATAAATAATTTATTGGATCTTCTGTTTTGTGTCTGCAGAAGTCTGAAACTTGGAAAGGACTGAGAGCAGAAGATTCTCTATTGTGACCTGTTCCTGCAATTTGTGAGTGAGCCCTATCCTGCAAATTGCTCTTTTCTCACTTTGTAATGCCACTTCCATTTTTATTAGAACACAGCATGAATATTCCTATTCAGATCCTGTAAAGGCAAAATGATTCTTAAGCAAGTGTAGTGTGATCTTCTCCAGTTTTTTTCTTTGCAGGAGGTTTGTCATGCTGGCCTTGAAAGGCATTCATGTGTTTGGGTTTTGTTTTCTTTTTGCAAAAGTGCTTGCAATCATTTATACTGCTTTCTCAGAGCTGACTCTTGACTAGTTCAGGTGCTTTACCATTAGAAAAGTGTTGGAAATTTGGAGTTAAAAGGCCTGGACAAGCAGCAGCCCCAGGCTGTCAGCGTGGCAGTGCCGTGTCACTCACTGAGCACCGTGCCAGTCCCTGTCATTGTCACAGCAGGGCCTTTCTGGGGCTCTCAGTGCCAGGGCTGTGCTGGCAGGGAGAGCTCCCACAAGCCCTGCCCAGGCCACTGCAAGGCTGGCCTAAAGCTGGGTTTAGGCTGCAGGGAGCAAACCAGGGAGAGCTGCAAATGAAAACATGCATTAGCATGGCGTCTTGAAAAGCAGAAGACTGTAGAGGTTTTGAATAAAGGAAATGGGGCAACCTCTGTGAAGGCAAGGCTGGAACATGAGGGCAGAACAAAGCTGTGCTGCATTATTAGGGGATTCATGAATGGTGTGGCAGAGAGGGGGAAAGGGGCTTGGTTGACCTGGTGAGATCTAAAAATACACAGAATGTGCTATACAGAGTCATAGCTGTTGTAGCATCTTGAAAGGGTAAAATATGCAGCTTCCTCTGAAGTGGGAGGATGGCAGGTCTCACAAAGCAGGCGTTCAGAGACACCTTGTGTGGAATACTGCTCATTCACATGATCCAAATCACAGTGAGTAGCATACACTGTCTTTGTAGTTGCTCTCAATAAGCTGGTAATTGAATTATCAGCTAAATATTGAAAGATTAGACACAATGTCTTTGGGAGAGGGGTGTAGAACCAAGCCTAACTTGATTATTGCATCAAATCAATTTTCTCTTCATTGTGAGTTGAAGCAAGTAGTTGATGGTTCAGAACTCCTTATGCTCCTTCTGTTACAAAGAACTCTGCCAGTGTTTGGTGTTTTAACTCTTGTGTGAGGCATGATACTGCAGAGAGGGAGCAGAAAAAATTAAATTGTATTAAATTGTCGTAAGCCCCTGAGCTGATGAACTGGTTTGATACTGTTTGTTCCACTAGAACTCAAAGCGATTAATTGAATAAACATTTATTTGAGTCTTTAATTTGTCTATAAATATGTATAGTAACTAATGAGGAGGCAAGAAATCATCTTGAGAGTCACCTTGAGCAGAGGATGAGCATTCCCGGTGCACTCCTGGGAAGCAGCGCTGTGGTGACGGTGCCCAACCTCTGCCCCCGCGCGGCAGCTGCGCTCAGTGCCGGCCCCGCTGCCTGCAGAGCTGCTCCCGCTCGAGGGAAGGTCACTGTGCCTCAGGGAAAGACAAAAGCACAAATATTCCTTCTGCAAAAACACACCTGGACTTTCAGAAGTTCTCCCTGCACAAACCAAATGTCAGCCTGTGTGTGGGGCTGTGTCTGAAGTTGACAGTGTCTGTTTTCTGCGCGAAACTTGCTTCAGGGAGCAGGGCTTAGTGTTTCACCCTGTGCGAGGCACAGGCTAAGGAGGAGGTGGAGGGATGTTCTTTGTTGATGTTCTTTGTTGATGTCTGACTATGGAAATGCATAAGGACAGACCAACCTGTGAAACTGTCTCAGAGGAGAGAGTTTTGTACTCATGCATGATTTGTGTATGTGTACATTTATTATAGATCCACTAAAGTAGCAATGGCAGAACTTGGGATAATGGTTAGTGTTGACTAATGATATAATGATTAAAGCTGACTTTTGTTTCCAAGGGACCTTACAGCCAGATTATATGGCATTACAAGAGGCAATTAATGTCTGTGCCTCACAAAAATGGTGAAGGTGTAAATATTGACTTAATCAAAAACAGTTATTACAGTCCACAGAATGGTAAAACTGCAGATTACACAAATGTCATACATTATTACAAAGCACTGACTGATATCTGAGGCATGATCTGTATTTAAACACTTGACATTAAGTAAGTTAGGTTTTATAGGTTTAAAGTACCTATGGATTACATTATTCTTGAAGAGTACTTGGGCTAAATAAGAGCACAGCAGGATCTAGGGGAAGTAATTGCTCTCCAGCAATGGAAATGTGCTCATCTGAGGGGGCAGCAGGGATTGCTGAGCAGGATGAGACAGCTCCTTCCGTGAGAATGGGTGTGCAGAGTGTCTGGAATGGCAGGTTCCATTAGGCTGGAGAGAACCTGGTGCAGAGCACAGTCTTGTCTTATCCTGGGAGGAAGTGCCAGTACACAGTGCTGCTTCCTTCCACCAGAATTCCTGCGTGCCCTGGGCTCCATACATAATTCAGATGCAATGCATAATTAAAGAACTATAAAGCCACACTTACTTTCATGTATTTAAATTCCTTGATGAGCCATAGATGGGTTTTGCCTGGTCTGTGCTTTTGCTTTGCCTGTTTCTGTAGTTTGTTGAAACAGTGAGGACCATGGCCCAGTGAGTCAGCAGCTCCTGAGAGCCACTTCCAAAATATTAATCAGTGCTAACTGTCAGGATTAGTATTCTGTTGGAAATAAAAGTAGAACTATATAACAAAGAATAATTAATTTGCAGTATCATAGATTCACTTCCTCTGTTAGCAATATCTTCGTAAAGCACAGCCTTTTCAAAGTAAAAACCCCAACTTTTGAAGGGCACAGGTCTAACAGTGGCAGCCAAGAAGCTCTGCCTTGAGTGGCCTAGGCTGTGATCCTTCCTAGGAGTAGTGTCTGTGTGGCAGCTGGGTGTGCACAGCGTTTGTTTCCTCATATGGGTCTGCAATAAAGCCTGGCTTGCACACAAGGGAAAACATCAATTGTACAATTAGAACTTTCTCCCGTTCCTTTCTGTTCTGGATTCCTCCCCTGCAGATCAGGAGTTTGTGACTGGATCACATGATGGTATTTCCAGTACTTCCAGTGCTGTAATTGCCCTGTGTGGAAGGCATTGCTGAGGTGCTCTGGGCCTTTGCATTTCAAACATTGGATGTGTAACATTTTATATATTTAATCACCATCAAGTAGAGTGTTTGGATCCAAGCTATTTAGAGCAACTGTCTGTACTATTGCAGCCCACTCAGGGCCCTGAGGGAGACCTATGAACAGAGAGAAGGCTCAGATTTATTTGAGTAACTCGGTATTGCCAAATACTTTGGTTGCTACAGCTGCTGGAGAAGTATTGGGAAGATCTAACCAGAGAACATGGTGTTAGAAAGGATCTGTTTAAAGATTCAGAGGACTGCGGAAAATGCTCCTGCTTTCTCCTCTGAGCACCAGAACTGTGAGAAAAACATAACTTATGTTAAGTATGAGGTAGAAATCAATATCTGAAACATTCTTCAAAAACAGAACTGAAGGTTTACATCCTTTTAAGCTCATGGCAGGAAAAGCCTCTTCTTTGCTTTAACAAGTTACTGTTTACAGCAATTTTTTCTTTGCTTCAATGAGTTACTGTTTACAGCAATTTTAATAAAGTATCTCCTGGCAAAAAGACTAACTTGTAACATCTCCAAACCTTTTATAGATGAAACAGCGTCCTTCAAAATGCACACTGCTCAGTTAAACCTTGGTACATGTGTTGTGACAGGGATACCTAGTCTTTGATAGACTGTATTAAGCCTTTTCCATTTTATCTTGATAAGATTTAGTTCCTTCCTTTTGGGATGTTTCTCCTCTGTACTTTCCCATTTTTTTTCCTCCTCCTGGAAACAAACAACCCAAAGCATTATTCTGTCACTTGGCACCTCTCAGGAGCTCCACTAATCAGAACTTGCATGAATACTTCTGCAAGGAGTTTAATTCCAGGGCTGCTTCCAACACCAAGCCATGGGTCTGCTGTAGCCCTCCTGCTGCCCTGCTCCATGGTGTGGATCCCCAGCCCATCCCTGGGGGATGTCAGACCCTCTGTCTCTGAGGTGAAGTACCTGTGCTTATCCCAGCCTGTAGAAATTGAGGCATTTTTCTGACAGCTCACTACAAACAGGATCTCACAGCACGAGCATCTCAAACAGAGGGGCTCTCCTCTATTCTTTTTTCTGTTTCAGCCTTTGCTATGACATGTCCATCTGTAACCCCCTGACCCTCTGGAAGTGCAATCCAGCAGCAGCCCTGGTCAGATGCTCACGAGAGTGAGGGTGTGCCATGAGTGGAGGTTTGTGGTGAGGGCCAGGCCTGTCTGTCATGTTTACCCAGTGCAGTCTGCTTCCTTCTCTTCAACACTGTGTCTGCAAAAAACGGTGAATTTTTCTCATTGTAATTGTTTTTGTGCCTTATTAACTGTTAGTCTCTGTGCCAGCATACATAATGGCTGGGCTGTGCTGTGCTCACCATTGTGTCTGTTGTGGTTTGTTTTCAGGATGTGAGTTTATTTTCCTTCCCACCGGCGCTGGCGTAGTGGGCAGCAGTGGGGAGGGGTCACTGAGGCTGAGTCAGGAGGTGCTGGTGCATCAGCTGGTGCTCAGCTGCAGTGCTGCACTGCCCCTGCATGCCATGGGCTGCTCCTGGACCTTCTGCAGAGGCCCTGCCTCAGGAGGGGTGTGCTGTGCTTCCAGTCTGTACTGCCCTGAAAGGAGCACATGGCTCTGCACTGCATCCAGCAGAGTAATTCAGAGCATTCTCTGAAAAGTGGAGTGGCCAGAGCAGACACAGTAACAGCTCCATCAAATATTGATAAAGTAGGATTATTAATTAGAATAGGGGTGTAGGATTAAAATGTCCCTTGAGTTGCATTCCCCATTTGATGTGAGAGTGTGGTTTTGTGGTCAGAGAGTGGGAAGCTCAGGATAACTGGAATCTTTTCTCATCTCTTCAATGTGTTTGCTTAACGTCCTTAGTGGTTCAGGGGATATATAATACTATTGACCAGAGCTGCTAGAATTCTGATGTGCTCCTATGGTGGCACTGCTGGGAGTGAACTTCACAAGAATATCTCTGTTAGTGTATTTTGGTCTGGTTTGTAGCACATAAAAAAGAAAATCCCCTCTGACCAAGCTGGTAATTTGCTGTCCTGTTGTCCTGGAGTCTTGTCCTCCCTCAAAGAGCTGCCTGTCTTTGTGAGAGGGTGAAAACACTGGATCAGTTCCATGGAGTGTATGACACTGGACCTCTTGGCCTGCAGGTGCAGTGAAGGATAACATTTTGCTTCTAACAGTGTGTGTAGTGCTGAAATAAATAGATATCAAAGCAAAGAGAATGAATTGGATTTCCCAGTTAGACAGCCCTGGTGCAAAAAGGAGCTTTCAATGTCTCCCACTTGAAAAAGAAACTACAGGTTAGCTATGAGATTTCCTTTTAGAACAAAGCCCTAATCTGCATCACTAATAACAGCTGAGGTCATTAAAATTGAAAGAATTTCCCTTTTAATTTCTTTTAAACAGTATCTGCATCCTCTGTTTCACTGGTATTAGCTTTTCTTTTCCCACAGTTCTGGTCCATCAGGACAGTGCAGTAAGGATTTATTTTCCTCTTAAGGTTCTTCCTGGTTCTAATATTCTAGCTAGAAGAAGTGGTTTAGACCTGTTATAATTGTACAAGTTCTGTAAATTCATTCTTCCATTCCTGTGCACTAACACTTCCCCCCTGTGTTCTTGGGTCCCTCAGAATGTGTCTGTGCAGCAGCAGTGTAACATCCTGTGTGCCCCAAGGCTCCTTTAGCTGATAGAACTCCCCAATCTGAAGCATCTTCTCTCTCTTTTTTTCCCTCTTCCCCTTCTGAGTGTTTCCCTGCTCTCTCTAGAGCCATTAGGTGCTCTGACTGTGCACTTCAGGAGATCAATATGCTTTTGGCATTCACAGGCATTATTATTCTGAGACTGTACAACTGCTATGTATTCATCCTATTAACATCTGCTCAAAATTCCCAACATCCCAGCACAGCTAACAGAGAGTGACCGTGTTGTCCTTGCTCAGGCTCTGTGCAGTGGATGTTGACACCTGGTTTATTGTTGGACAGATTCCACTTCCCTTTACTTTGTTTTGGCCTCATTTCACCCCTGGAAGCTCCATTCAGCTGGAGATGGCTGAATGAACTGGGAAGCATTGTGTCCACTGCTGCTGTGGCAGTTCCTCTGTGTTACTGCCCAAATAAATTCTTCAGTTCCTGCATTGTAGGGGCCAGTTCTGACCTAGCAGTAAGATTCCAGCAGCCCTCGAGGGTGTGCCTGTAATGGAAGCACCATCTCTGCAAAGCAATAGAAAAACACAAGAGTCTGCTGGGCAGATTGAACAAATCACTGTCTTTGTGGCTGATGGAACAGAGGATTATGAGCTTTGAAGTCATGGAAAGAGAAACTGTGGCTTTGACTTCAGTGATAACTGTGGATGTTGAGTGGTGGGAATACAATGTCAGCTTTCTGATTGTAGCAGATTGTGGCAATAGGGTTAAGTTAGGAGGGGAAAGAAACAAGGAAATTGGAGCTAAGTGTGTCTCAATGTGGAAGTTAATAGCCAGGAATGGGATTCACTGTTTTAAAATCCTGTCTGAATGGGAAGAAACTGTGTCAAGGGGAAACACAATGTGTTGACATTGCTGGCTTTCCCTCCTGCATTTTGGTTCCTTTGGTTTTCTCATTGCTGTTCACCCAAAAGTTGGTTGCTATAATAAGAGGTTAGTTCAGATTGTAATGTGGACAAGGTTACTTAGGGTTGACTCTGACAGGCAGAATAAAATTAAAAGTAATCAGTTGCTCATCAAGATTTCAGAGAAATGCCTGTATGATTCCCCAAGTTAAAAGAGGAAATGTTATAACAGCCCATAAAGGTTGACTTTTTACCTTCCTAAGTGAAAGGAAGCTATAAAATCTTAGAAATACTGGGTACTGGGCACTGATTAATCTCCATTGTCTGGCCTGAATCAAAGGAATTGCAAAAGCCAAGGGAACCTGTGTTTTAGCAAGCTTTACAGGAGGCAGAAATGGAATTGAAGAAATCTTCACTTAGTCTCGTATCTTACAAGTGGCAGTGCTTTGTCATTTTCTCAGAACACACACAGACACACACACATACCCCAAATAGATTTTCTTGCTTCTTGGATTCTGTTTTTTCCAGCATGCTTGCCATAGTGACCTCCTGTGAAGGGAGACTGGCAGAAATATGCCAAGTGCCCTGGTTCAGAGTCATGCACTAAAAAAGGGTTTGGATCAAATGGAGTTTAAACCTTCAGCCCAAGGTTTCCTTTGAAAATCACTGATGGGCCCTCGTGGCCTTGCAGTGCTGGCTGGAGGGGGGGTTAGCAGAGCCAAAGGCTCTGATCCCTTGGGACACACGGAGCAGAGCTGAGCTGCTGCTGCTCTCTGTCATTGTGGGAGGCTCAGCCTCTGTGCTTTGGCTTCCCTTCTGCTCCCAGAGACAGCAGAGGAAATTTTACTGAAGTCCTGTAGTGGATGGGGACCTAAAGCTGAACTGGAAGCAAAAACGTTCATGATTTGCCCAGAGAGGGTGGCTGGGCTGGCATATGGAGTCACTCCCAAAGCTAATGAGAGTTAAATTGTCAGGTTTGTGACTTCTGCCTCATAAAGCATTCAAGCATAGCAAATGGTGCTGACACGCTGGCCTTGGCATGGAAAACTTCTTTAAATATACAAGATGCTGCTTCTTCCTGGGGTATATATAAAGTTGGCTTAGATGCAGTGAAGTTTCTTGGGGATGAAATGGTTAGTGTTCCAATAAGCTGTCAATTATGTTTCTTTCCAGAAATGATATATATAATTGGTGAATTGCAAGGCTGGATTGGCATTAAATAGTTGATTTGAATTATTATAATTATTTTTATGTTTTTCCCCGTAGTTCTTGAGAGGATTCTAGATCCATCCACTTCAATATTTTGTATACAGCCTCATAGGAAGCCTTATGTGTGCCTCATCAGAGAGATGCTTAGGTGCTTATTCTTGCTCTTACTGAAATGGTTGTAAACCACATGAAGTGGTGCTTCATGGTGCTTTTAGCAGTTCTTGGAAAGTTTCTAGATCCATCCACTTGAATATTTGTATACAACCTCATCAGAAACCTCAGTTTTTCTTTTTTTTTTTTCCAAAAGCCATTGAGCAGATTTTGTTTCAGACATATTGATGAGCTCCTGTGCACATTCAGCACACCAGTTAGCAGAGCAAGAGTTTCAAGCATTTGTGCTTCAGATCAATATCTCCTCTGACAGAAGCCCAGCAGGAGCTTGGTTTGCCTGCTGTTGTGAGACATGAAGTAGAAAATGTGCATAAACCATGCTGGCTAAGAGGAGTGGAACAGAGCTTCCCTCAGGGCAGAGGCAAGTGCTGGAGCCCTTGTCTCTGGTCCAGTTCTGCAAGTAGAAGCAAACAAAAATGCTCATTTGGAGACCATGAGAGTAAGCTTGAATGCTGTTAACAGTTCTGTGAAGATCTGTAGTGGTCGTTCTTAGAGGTTTGTTCAGCAATCTGACAGAGGGCTGGTGATGGAGACACCAGGGTTCAGCATCCCAGAGAAATGGCAGCGTGTGCTGTGCAATCCCTGCCAGAGCAGATCAGCCACTTGTGCACACCCACTTCAGTCAGGCCATTGTTCTGGGCCATTTGTGAGCTAGAAACAATTGATGCACATGGGAGATTCAGTCTGTGAAGTAATAATGCTAATACTGGTATGAAACAGTACTTTGGTATTTTTCTAATATTTCTAGTATTTCCTAGAAAGGCAGGAGTGTGCCAGCCCAGAATACTGAAAGTACTGGACAATATCCCCACCTTTGAGTCAGGAAACTGAATGTGGAGCTGGTTCTTTCTAGTTGTCCCTTGTCTTCATACTTTAGTTGACTGAATTCGATTTGGAGATAATAGAGGTGTTTAGTGCTCATTAAGGTGCAAATACACAAAAGTGAGCCCCACATCTTTGGCATCTTGCAGAACATTACTCATTCCTCAACATTTGTTACATTTGTGATCTGCATCCATTTTAGTTCCTGCCACCTACTCTGGTGACAATGTCCAGGTTTCCCAGCGGCCTTATTACTGAGAGACTGTGTGTGAGGAAAAGCAGAGATTGCAGCTGGAAGGAGAATGAGGCAGAGCTTGCCGATTTTATGCAGAATCCAAAGGTGTAATTTCCATGGCAAAGACAGATGTCAGACAGGATTTTGAGGCTACACTCCTCATCAGAGCTCACATGGTGCAGCTGGATGTGCTTGATTTTCAGGTCCAAAATTCCCCACTCCCCTGTTTGGCCTTCCTGGAATACAAACTTCAGCCGGAGGAGGTTTCTTCATCGGGCTGTGCTGCAGGGCAGCCTCCTCCTCCCTCTGGGTCCTTCGGTTTTCCCCTGAAGCCCAGCGTGGCCCGGGGCTCTGGCAATGCGGAGCTCTGCAGCAAACGCTGCTAATCCAAGCCCTGCAGGTGCTTTGGGGCTGGGAGCACGGACCTGCCCTCCAGCGGCACCACGGCCTCCCCGAGCCCCGCCGCGCTATTTACAAACCCCTTGCATCGTTTGTGACACCAACAGCAGCTAAAAGGCCTCTCAAAACACCCTCGGATCTGATAATGTACTGGGCACATCTTCCTGCTATAACATTTTACTGCAGAACATCTTGCCTGAGACCCTTTTGACACTGTTTTGGCTGCCTCCCGTTAGGTGATGAACATTCCCATCCTCCCATCTGCCAGAGAGGCCCCTTGGAAGGGATTCACCTCCACCAGGCAGCTGTAAGCAGGGAAGAGGATCAAAGGGCATGAGGCTGACCTGCAGCATCCAGCGGGGTCTCTGCAGATCAAAGGGTGCATCCATGGGCAGAGCCTGACTTCTGGGACTTCCTCGAGAGAGCTTGGCAGGAGTGTGGCCCTGTCTTTACCACAGCCTCATCTGGGTGTGTTTGAATGGTTTATCTGCACATGCTGGATATCTTTGTTATGGTCCTTACAATTAGCTCTTTTTTGGAATGAGGAGTGTCGTGAAGATCTCTGAACAAGCAGCCAATAATGCTGCAAGGCAGAGGAGGTGATTTCAGACCTCAGGCAAACATGTTCATTCTGCCCTTGTCCTCTGGACTGCGCCCTCCTCTTCCTCAGCCCTGCAGTTTTATCTGAAGTTGATGATCATGCTGCAGGAAAGTGAGGCTGTGCCAGCCCTCTGCACACCCGTGCCAGTGCCCAGGCAAGGACCCTCCTACTGTGCCCTGTGAGCCCCTTTTCCCACTGCCACTGCCCCGGGCTCACCAATCTCACAGGCTCAGGACTCTGGCGTTTGTCAGGCAGCATGCTTTGCTTGCCAGCAGATCTGATTGGTAGTGATAGGAAACTGAATTTATTGTGTCTAAAAAATGTAATTAGGATGTCTCCAGACTGGACATTTTGTGCGATTTTGCCAGGATTTAACAGCAACTTTAAAGTGTTGGCTCACAGCCCCAGCCCTGCCTTGGCCGCTCCGCTGTGGGGATGTTGCAGTAGGACTTGCAGTGTCCAGGGTGCTGCTGGCACAGTTCTGCAGCTCTGCAGGATGTGTCCAGTTGCTCTGGTTCCCCAGTGCTGCTGGAACGTTCCTTTCTTTCCCACAGGGGCCTTTGGTGACTTTGGCAGTGCAGAGGGGACATCTAGTGGGCTGGTGGGAGAGTGGGGACAGTGCCTGTTCAGGGCAGCAGGACAGAGCCAATTTCCAGTTAGAGACTGGACTCTGGGGAACCCTTGAGCATTACAACACCAAATTGTATTTAAACATTTCAGTGTACACAATTGGCCTGTGAGTCTGGAGGCTTGAAATTCCAAAACTTATGGAGTTGTAAAAAATATTCCTGACACTTTTTAGCAGTGTCAGGAAACAGTAGAGTGTATGGAAGCAGTCAGATTTGGCACAGTTTTTGAGTGGAACTGGAAGGTTTTTTCTTTGTTTACTCAACTTCCCAAGCCTGCAGCCACTGTTACATGGACTACTTAGTGTAATGTTGTGCCTAATGGCCCTTAGAGGATAAAGCTGGGGAAAAAGTCATGACTGATGCTGTTGGCGTCCGTTGTTCAATTCAGTAAAATAGATTTGTGCCCAGTGGTTCCAGGATGGTGAGGAGGGAAGGTGAGGCTCTGTCCTCTGTGGCAGTCACAGTGTGCACGTGACAGGAGAGAGGAATGGCTTTATTTGTACCACTGATATTTGCCGGCCTGTCACACGTCCCCAGTATCCAATCTGCAGTATTAGGATTATTTTAAGCCCTGTGTGAGGAAAGATTGTGAAACTCCTGCGAGTGTACATTGTTCTTTGAGTGAAAAGCAGACATTTACTGAGGTACTTTGGTATATGATTCTCTCTGAACTTTTGTACAAAGATGTATAGGATTGGTTTATGACAAGTGTACAGAAAGGTACAGAAGAAGTGGACAGGAAGGTTCTGCTGAGTACCCCAACCTACTTTCTCCTTTTTCCTCTAATCCAGCTTGCCCACTGTGCCCCATTTCCATGGCATGCATTTCCGGCTTGCCAAGGTTCCTGCCTCAGGCTGAGAATAGAAGCCTTGCTGTTATGTGTCCTTAAATCTCCCATAATGAGTGTTACAGCAAGGAAAGCAGCTGTGTCCTTTGGCTCTGGTTTTAATGCTATGTTAAAGAGCAGATTATGGTGACGTTGGATGGCAGCGATGCGGGGGTAGCACCAACCATGACCAGTTTGGGCAAGGCTTTAGCAAGGATGACTAAGGCCTTGGAGCTTATGCTTTAGATAACAAATCCACCCAATTGTGCTCTTTTGGAAATGTAGTCAAGCCTAACAAATCAGGGCCTTAACAGAGTTGCATTAGGGTCCTTTAATTGGACTAAGCTGGTTAATACCCACATTGGCTTTTGTACACCCAGGGGTGCAGCACAGGAATGGTTTGCTGTTTATGCTGACAAAATCTCATAAAATTGCAACCATGAACATTGATAAAATGAAATTCTAATGTCCTCACAGGTAGACAATGGATTAAGGTATTTTGATTATTATGAGGAAGTTGGTTGTAATTGTTTTCCTCTTCCCTCAGTCTGGCTAGTGTGACAGACTGTCATTGCTCTGTCCAGGGTTTGGGGTGTGACAGGCCCCACAGCACAGCAGGAACAGCAGGGCTGCACGAGACCTCAGCCTCTGTGGGACACCTCCACTTTCTGTGTGTGGGGGTTTGTCATACTCGTTCTGTTCCATGAAGGCTGAGCAGGTCCTTCAGGTAGTCCTAGAAGCCATAAATTACCATGGATTAGGTGTGCTTTCCAGGTGTTGTGAAGTGTTGCACTACTGGACTTACAGCAGTGCCTGGCTAAGAATGGTGCTTTGTTGCCACGTTAATTGTGCAGTGATTCACAGGCATTTGCTGGGATTTGGAAAAGGTGGATTGTTGAGAGCATAATTCACACAGGTGAGGCAAAAATACTCTGAGCAGAAAGATTCTGCACACATCAGTGTTTGGTTACATCTCCTGACAGCCAAAGCAGAGTCTGAGGAGACAGAAATGAGTTCCAGATGGTTGTGGTAACTGGCAAGAAACTAATACTGAGGCTGATCTTGAGAAAACAGACTGAGGACACCAGAGATGAAAGAGGGGGCAGGGTGGTCCAGATAAGGTTGATAACACATGATATATCATCTTTGGAGCATTCCAAGGCAGGACAGTGAGATGAACCATTTGTTCCTGAACTGCAGAGTCTGGGTGGTGGAAGGGCTCTTGCTGTGGCTGTTCTGCTTCTGCACTGAAGGTAAAAGCCCTGCAGTAACTATCCCATTTCCATGTACAAATCCCACCAGCCTCTGCTGCCCTGCAGGGATGCTGGGATCATGCAGATTACTCCCTCTAATTTTGCTCCTGATTTCTCCATGTGCAGCCTAGGTGTGTCTGCACCAATGCATTGCTATCTTGCATATTTCTTGTTTGAGCTAGGAATTTGTCTGGCATCTTACCTGTGTTCTATTTTTAGTTGTAGTGAAGGGTGAGGCAATGTACTTAATTCTCATTGCAGTTAGTTTAATCCAATTGTGATGTGGATTTAGAGAGACTTAGTAGGTCTCGGCTGAGGGTGGGCTGTCTTTTTCCAGTTACTGTCATTAAACAATGCACACTGAGAACTTTTTCCACTTCTAAAACTGAACCCATGTATCTAAGGGTGGTGTGATTTGGTGCCTGTGTTTTGCACCTCTGTTGATCTCTAACTGTTCCTCAATTGGGAGGAGGGTTCCTGTACTTTTTGTGAGTTCACTTAACCTTGGTATCACCCCACCTTGGTGAGACAGTAGTAAAGATTAATGTGGACTAACTCTGCTTTTTGTGGTAAACAGAGTGCGTTTGTCTTATTTCTCTTTGAACAAAGCAGCTTCTCTCAGAGAGCTGGGAGTGAGCGATGTGTTGGGTCCTGCTGTGGAGCCGGTCAGTAAGAGCCGATACAGAGCCCGGCACCCTCCGGAGAGCCGCGGTCCCTCGGTCCCGAGCCCAGTCCGGGCTGTGGGAGCAGCCCGGGGGTGTCGCGGCTGCGTTGCGGCGGGGCAGAGGGAGCCCTGTGACAGCCCGAGGGGCGGCCAGGGCTCGGCCAGGGCTCGGCCAGGGCTCAGTCCGCTCCGCGCGATCCAGGCAGGCTTTGCCGGCGCTCCGGCGCGGCCGCGGGCTCTGTCCGCGGGCTCGGTGCTGCCCTGGGCCCGGCAGCGCGGGCCGAGCCCGCCCCGCACCGTGATGTGGCCACAGGAGGGGCTTGCTGGGCTCCGGCTCCTGGCTCTCCCCGGAGGGCTTTAGAGCGGCCACTCTTGCACTTGTCATGGAATTAAGGAAAACTACCTCCAGGCCGTACAATGCTGCTCTCCTGCTGCCACTTCTCCTCTTGTTTTGGGGTAAGTTTTTGTCTTCTGTGCCTGATTTTACCCAGCTACTACGCTGTAACTTTGATCAAATCTGTGACCTGCCCTTATATTGAACAAATTGTCGTTTTACAGTTAGATTTGTAGCCTGAAAACTTCTGTCAGGAAGATAAATAGGCATTTCATTCTAGACGTGTTGTTCCTTCTATTTATTTCTTGTCTCTTTTCATCTTTCTCCCTGTGCACGTGTATGTTTGCATTTATTCACAAGAACTAAAAGTAATTAAGTATTCATGTAATTAAGTATTCACCTATTATAGTAACCATTTTCTCCATTGGAAAGGTCTGAATATTTTGGTTGTGCCCACACAGAAGAAACACAGACCTTTATTTCCATCCTGTATGCTCAATAAAGACATCTGAGCACAAGAGGATGGTACCCAGGGGAGTGTAGTGCCAGATACATCTGGTACAAAATGTGGAGGGAGATCACAGGACAGGAGTGTCTCCACTCAGAAATTTTGAAAAAAGCAGATCCGTGCCCAAAGTGCAAAAAGCAATGAGGTAACAAAAGAGTCTGTGGGGAATTGTTTTGTTTTGTGTTTTTCCCCACACTGAAAACTTATTTTACAGCCAAAGAATCTGCTTGAGCACACTGAGATTCTCCAAATTCCCAAGGCTATCTTTGGGCTCCATTGACACCCTTGTTTGCAATATCTTATGTTCCCTGAAAAATAGATATCTCTGTTTCTTGTGGAATAGGTGCCTAGAGATCTGCTGGGCCTAGACATCTGTTTTAGTCATCTAGGGATTATAAGGTCATGTCAGGAACACATCCAGCCTTTTACTGGAAAGTATGATTGGGATTGAACTGGTCTCCTCATCCTGCCCTCAGCACTGCCAGGCAGTTACCTGTAGGTGCAAGTCAGGTTTGGTGTCCTCTGAGCAAGTAAAGTATAATCCATGGCATGAAGAAATGGATGTGAAACAGGAGAACATTGAGAAAATACAGTCAGAGCCTTTTCTCTGCTTGTGCCTGCTGAACATGGCACTTGGCATTTTCTTGCATTAATAGGTGATGTTTATGTAATTTTTAAGATTTGGAGAAAGTTCTCAGCTTTTCCTCTGATTCCCCCACAGTCTCTTTTTTTCCTTCTGAAGCCTCCCAAGATTTCTGTTGCTCTGACCACCTCAGACCATGAATGTGAAAGTCAAAATAGGTTGTGATTTTTGTCTTTTTTTTTCCTTCCTCTTCCTCGTACCAGTTTCTTTGTCTGGCGTGTTTGCTCCAAGTGCCTGGAATTCCTCTGGCCACAGGGAAGCAGCAGGACTGTCTTTTGTATCTAGTAACCATAGCTACTGCTTTGGAGTGTGAGGCGTTGGGGTGGCTTTGTGCTGGGCCCTGGAGGATGCCCCAGGGCCAGGCCAGGCCGTGCCTCGGAGGGTTTGTGCCCTTTGCCCACTGCACTTGTGGCTTTTCACTCCTGGAGAAAGCTCTTCTCTGGAGCCCTGGTTTCGGGAGAACTTGGTGCTCTTTTGAGTGCAGGTGGATGAGTCCTCTTGCTGGAGCCAGCAGAGCTGCAGGGCAGTGCTGGTTCTCATAGGCTTCTCACCTACTCCTGTTTTACAAGGGGAATTCTGCTAGATTTTAACTGGAGTGAATGGTGCTCTTTAGGTAGCCCTTGCAGGTTTTTAAGGCCATAAAGAAATGTCTTTTCTTGCCCCTATAAACCATATCATTACTTCTTTTATTTCTAATTGACTGAGTCTAAATGTCATTGAAGCAGAGAGTGCCTAAGCTACTTTTTCAAAATTTTGGTGGCAATTCTGAGAATGCAGCTGGCCTGGTGCAATCTGTACCCAGCAGAGCATCCTGCGGGCAGATCAGGCAGATCCTCACAATTCCTGTTGTTTAAAAAACCCCGGAGGGGCACCGGTGCAGGCTCTGCCTGTGACTCCCCTTTTACTGCTGCTGCCTGTGTAATGGGAACACAATAGAATAGCTCCCAGCTAATTCCTTGTCTTTAAAAGAGATTCTGGAGGGCAGAAGGAGTGTCTTGTCACTTCTGTTCCCACAGCTCCAGCCATCAGCAGGCACAGGAATTCACATACCTTTTGCCTGGAAGATGCTTTGGACGCCTGCTGAGGGAGAGCATGTGCAAGACAAGCCTGTGTTGCTATCAGCTCTAATGCCAGCTCTTGAGATTAGCTCGGACACAGGGACAGTTTAAGGCTTACTTCAAAACTGGGGAACAAACAGAACCAGTCTTCCCAGCTGTTTTGTTCCTTGTCAGTATATTTAAATAAGAATTGGAAATGAAAGCCCGTGACTCACTCTGGTGAACTGAATACACAGGAAAGTCCCTGTCCCAGTGTTTGATCTGTGGAAATGGCTGAGAGATCAGAGAATATGTGAAACATGAAGGTCAGCTTGGAGAAGTGTTCATTAAGGGAAAATACTGGGGTGTCCTGAGCACAGGAGATCAAAGAGTTACAGTGGCAATATATTCAATGCTGTCATAAACCAGGCATTCACAGCTCCTGTCTTCTTCCCAGTTCTAGAAGCTTGATAATAGGAGTTACACCTTCAAATCTGCAGTAAACCAGTGAGCAGATAGATAATGAACACAAGCTAGCTGGCTTCTTGTTCTGTGGTAAGAATGAGTTCAATTCCCTGAAGTGGTATTTCTGACTAATGCTGTTAATGCCTTGGGCCATGATGTTGGCACTGCTGGGCCCTGTGGATTGGTGCCCACTGTTTGGCACCTTTTAGTGATTCACTGGGCAAGCTGGGGGGCAGAGAGCCAGCAATCACCATCCTCCTTCTTTGAGGGGATAAATTTCTGCATATTTCACAGGAAGAACCTGAGCCACACTTCTGGTGCTTAAATGAATGAAAGTCTAGGTCTAGGCCTTTGTAAATTCTATATAAATATTTTACACCAGTAGACTGTGTGCATATATCTGGCATTAAAAGCTCTGTCACACCAAAAACCTCATGTGTAAATGTGATGTGGAATTTGTTGGTCTCAAGTAACAAAGAGAAACAATGTCAGAAGCAGCCTGAGAAGTGATGGGCACCCAGATCCGGGTGCAGCTGTAATCTGGCCTGTGTGCAGGGATGTGAGGAGATGCCTTGAGGTTGGTGTCCAAGGTGGTATTTGGCTGAGACTCTGGGCTCGTGTGTTTAACCTACCAAAACTCTCCAAGAGACATCAAAGTCATGAATAGTGAGGCTCTTGTTAAAACTGACTTTTCCAAAAGGCACTCTTGGCATTGCTGGGATCCCTGGCATTTTGTCAGGCCATTTATTCAGTATTGTTGTAGAAGTCCTGCCTGCTGATTGCCAGCACTACTTTTGGATTAGCTAATCTTTATTTTCAGGGTTTGTGGTTTTTGGTCACAGTGCCATGTCCTGCTTCACATAAATTATCAGATCTGATAAGGTGATAACCTGAGACAGTAACAATGATTAGTTTGAACCAGCAAATATCTCAGAATCCTTTCTGCCATTTAAAAAATGGGGAGGAAGGTCTTGACTCTGGGCCCCTGAAGAGGCCTTGTACCCTGAGCAGGTAATGGAAGGTGCTTCCTGAAGAAGAATTTGGTTTTCTCCTGCCATTCTCTTCCATAGCTGTCCTTCCCAAGTGAGCAGGGGTGGGGAAGAGAGAGGGTGGATATGAAAGGCCCTTTTCAAACCTGTCCATTTCCCTTTCTGGTTGTGTGGATCCTGGGAACAGGCCAAAGTGTGTCCCCTTTCACTAATCCTTTACACTGACCAGGATAGGGAAAGATCAGCAGAGGTCAGCAGGGATTTACTAATATAAGCACATGCCTTCCTGTTGTCATGGAGACCTAACTCTCCATTCCTTTCTTCAGAGTTTATTTTGTAGCTGTGTTGCTCTGGCTTCCTTCTGGTGGAAGGGTTCCCTTTCCACCCTTGGCCTCAGGATCATTGTCCAGTGGGAGCTTTGCTGGGATGAGCAGCAGGAGCACAGCCTGGCTGCTGAGAATTGCCCCAGGCTGGGCTTTGCCCAGTGCTGGTGTTGGAAACTGGAGATGCCTCAAGCTCTGTGATTGTTGTGGTGCTGCTGGGACCTGTGGTGCTCTGGGAATCCTGCTCTTCTCACCTCTTGGTTGTAAATTGGGGTTTTCCAGTTGCTGTAGTGAGTAGGACAGGTGAAGAACATCTGAAGGAAGCTTCTTTCCACTGGAAGTGGATCTGGCTTGTCCAAGCTCATATTCAGCTTTTGCTAGGCCAGGAAATACCATCCTGGCAGCCTGGCTCCTGTGGGAGCTGTGTGTGTGGCTGTGCACAGGTGATGGCACATTTTCATTGTCACCCAGGGCAGGGTGTGTGCACAGACAGGGGTTCAGGGATGGGGTTTCCAGTGGGTACCACTGCCCCTGCTCAGAGGTTTTTTCTGTCCTTCAGTACAAAGGAAACTGTGAGCTGAGAACCCCAGTGCTGCCTCTTCCCTGCTGGAATTTTCTGTGATCAGTAAGACACCTTTAAGGTAGTTATCAGTGCAGCACTGAGCAGCTTCCACAAGGTCAGGGCTGTCTGTAGATTGACAGCATCCATCCTCTATCAGTTACCCAAGAGAAACTTGTGAACAGCAAATCCCCAAAAGAGAAGCCAGTGAGTAATGCTAAAGCAGCATCTCCAATCACAGAGCTAATTGCCTAACTTCTCATTAATTTCTGATTTTTTGTGGTCAAAGAACTTTGCAACTTGGACAAAATCACATAGTTCAGGTATAAAGTATGAGATTATTAAAGTCAATTATTCAAACAGAGCCTGGTGATGCAGCTTGTTTGCCTTAAAGTGTTACAAAAGGTCACAAACCTCATCGTTTGGGGAAAATCTTTGTCAGCTACCTTTAAAGTGTAAAACCAGCCCTGTCCTGACAGAGCTCAATGAATGCTTTATATGGGACTCTGGTAGCCTTTGAAGTTCCTCCTAATCTGCCCCTAAATGCCTGGAACTGTTCTTCAAAGGAGCTGTGGTCTCCTCCAGTTTCAATTCAGCACAGGCTTGCAGGATGGTATCATTATAATACACTTCTGGGGTTTTTTTCCCTTACAAATATCACCAATTTGTTTTTTTCTTGTGAAACATAAAGGAAAACTTCTAAATGTCATTGTTAATCCAGCAACAACTACTGTGATGAAAAACTATAAACTCTTGTCATTCAGTGATTTCCTTGGCCTGATTTTCATGGTTGTTATATTGTGCAGCAGGAAAAGCTAATTTATTCATTTTTCTTATTAATGTTTGGAGCATATTCATGTGCTATTCACATTCATATATTAATCTATTCCAAAATTGAGAGCAGTAAGTGTATGCCCTAGGACTGATGGTTGGAAAGAATAAAAGCATCAGATGTGCTCTTTGTCAAGGCAGCTGTTCAGCACTGCCATGGAAGGAGTGTTAGGGTTAGAAAACATTCACAGGGCCATGTTCTGTCCTTGGGAAATATCCCACATTAGCACAGCCATGCTGCATACAGGGACTGTGTGATCCAGGTTGGGTTTGTGCTGTTAGTGTGCCTGAAGCCTCCCCTGAGTCAGTCAAACACGTGAGGGATTTTCTGCCAGCTGCAGTTCACAGAATAATTTGCAGTTATTTAGATAAGTTGCATTTCTTGTGATTTACACTGCATTGTCCTCAGCCTGCTCCATGCATGCCCCATGAGCAGCACTGTGTTACTTCAGGATATCTGTTCCAGAAAAGGAACATTTCCCTCCAAAATGCTGAAGTACATACATTAACCATGTATTAATAGAGTGCTATTGTTCATGGCCACAGTGAGTTTTGAGCAGACCAGAGTTCTCCCTGTTCCTTCACTGCTGTCTTTGGTAGCCAGGAAGGCCTTTGCACTTATTAGGGAAGCTTTGTGTTATCTGTGGCTGAGCTATATGATGGACCAAACCAGAAAAGGTACAAAAAGGTGTGTCTGTTGTGGCAGAACTTTGGGAAAGGCAGGAAATAGCAAAGGGCTTTGATGTTTAGCTTTATTTGCAAGAAAGCATTTTGCCTGTGTTGTTCTCATGGAAGCAGAAAGCCACACATGAGCCTTGGCAGTGACTCAGCCTGGCTATGCCAGCGTGCCTGGGCATTCTGTGGAAATGGGAATTTCTTTGCACATGGAGTGTGCTGCAGCTCCTTCCCAACATGCACCAGACTCCTTTTTTGTCCCAAGCTGTGCTCCTGGCCTCTGGGAAGTGCAGGCAGGGGCCGGTTACTCATTAAGCCTACAAAGGCTCATATCTCCTGCCTAGTAAAGCTCTTTTGCAAATAGTTTCCTGGGCTTCCACTCTAATTGCCATCGAGATTCCAGGCAGATTCCGTCATCCTTGTTTTCTGCCTGACTGGGAATCTGAGAATAAAAGGGTTGATGGCAGAATAATGGGATTGCTGGACAGTGCAGGGCTCAGCAGCTCTCCCCAGCATCACATGAGAGGGGAAGGGAGGGGTGGGCCATGGAGATGATGCTGGGAAGAGAAAGGGCTGCCTAAATCCCTGAGCAGCCTCCCTCCCCCTGCAGCACTGCCTCTTAAAGGAAGACTTAGAAACACTTCAGTCTTTGGTGGGAGGAATTCGGGGGAGGTCAGGGCAGGGGCAGGCTTTTGTAAACCAAAGTCTCCTATAAATCCCTTTCAGGCCCTGAAGTCGGTGCCTCCACCTTCAGGTACAAAGAGCGTGAGGAGCTGATGGGGCAGAGTTGATAGAGCAGCAGTGACACAGATGAACTACCAGGGGTGGGCAAGGAGCCCCAGAGCGAGGCCAACGTGCCCCAAACGGGGCCGGGATAACGCTGGCACTGCTGAGGGCAGCTGGGGAGCGGCGCTGAGGTTGTGATCCTGGTCTGTCCTTAGCATGGAGCATGGCAGGGTAAAGCAGCATTCCTCATGGAGCAGGGGGGCTGAGGGAGCTGCAGGGATTTGGGATGCCTTCTCTGCACCTGCAGCTCTGTGGCCTGTCCCCACCTGGGCACAGCTACACAGAGAGGGCAGCAGAAAGGTGAAGAGCTGCTTGCCCAAAGGCCTCCAGTGATGGCCCGGCTCCCAGCACCAGGGGAGTCTGGATTGTCTCACCAGTAGCAATTTCTCAGGAGCGTTTGCTCCTTCATGAACTTTATCTCTGCTTTGAGACCATTTTTCATAGACATTTTCCAAACATCTGCTATATAGTTGTTTGCAGAGTTACTTCCAAGTTTGGATGTTTTGTAACACTTATACAGGAATCAGGCTGGGATATCTCTACCCCACAGCTTCTCTCTTATTTATCTTGGAGTTGAGCAGAATGAAAAGCTCGGATCTCAGAAGGCCACAGTGGGATGAGGTGCTAATGACTGCTGCCTTTGTGAAAGGCAAAGTTCTCTATTTCCGCTGCCTTTGTCCCTTTATTTAATTTTCGGTTGTTTATGTCTTTTGGAAAGTGCTTAATTGTGGCATTGAATCCAGGACATACATCCTAATTCTAACATAAAGGCTGTTTCCTCCTGTCCCCTGGGCTGTCCTGCCCTTTGGCCAATCTGCCCCTTGTTTTTCAGAGTAAATTTAAAATTTCTTTTTGGAAAAGAAATGAGAATTCTTCCTTTTGTTCCATTCTGCTCCATTTGAAATATCTATGTTGAACTTTTTTTTTTTTAAATATCATGTATCCTGTTTAATCTCATTTATATGAACTAAATTTGCAGTTCAGTGGGCACGTCCCATCACATTTCCGATGGTGGAGTTGCTTAATGGGGCAAGAGCCTTTTAAACACTGCCTTTGAGGGGACAGCAAGGCATTGTGGCTCAGTGGAATTCACTGATCACATCCATGCTCCCAGATTTAGGGGAATCTGGTCTCAGCATTAGTTCCTGGTTATCTGGTTGTTGGCCTGGTGTTTTGGCTCAGCAGGTGCTGATCCAAAATGCCATCAGCACGGTGATCTCTGCAGTCTCTGCTCTTCCTGCTGTGTAAATGTACATGGCTAACAGGAGGAGAGGGTGAGGGTCAGTGGTTATCAACCTGAGCTGCCTGATGTAATCAGAGTCTGTGAAATGTGCCCGTTTGGAGTTTGCCTTGGGTTATTTATGGGAGCATCTTCAAATCACTTCTGGATTAGCTGAGAAAAAATTGTATCCCCAGAAGGAGCAGCTGGGACATTCAGAGCTGCAGCCAATACCTGAACTCGTCCTGCCTCTCTGGATTTCCAGGCACAAATGCTGTGCCCTGCCAGTGAAAGGGGTCATGGAATTTTACACTAAGTTAATCTTGTGAATGGATTTAAGGTGATATGTGTCACTGCTCTCAAAGTGACTCATGGATGAATAAGCACAAGTAAAATAGTTGGATTGTGAGTGTCTCCTAAAAAATCAGGTAATCGATTACCCAAATTGGCAAGAGATTCTCGGTTGCCACCAAATTAAGGGCTATTGTCTTCTTTATAGTAAATGTTTGATTCTCCAGTATCATCCTCCTCTCCTGGCTAGTGCAGCCCTGTGGAGTGTGGAATTTAAGTGGGCAGTCTCTGAGCTGTATGTGTAGCTCTTTAGAGCTACAAACCTAACGCTGACTAACAAAAAGTCTCTTTTCTCATCAGGAACTTCATACTCAGAAAATGACAGCGGCTGTTCCTCGTCCCCATGTGAGAACGGGGGGAGCTGTGAGGATTTGGAGGTGGGTTACCAGTGCACGTGCCCTGTGGAGCCTGTAGCCTACACGGGCATAAACTGTGAACTCGTGTACGATGCTTGCATTGAACATGGCTGTCCTGCCCACATGAGCTGCAGCCGGACTCCGGGGCTGCTGGAATACGAGTGCGTGTGCCCGGCTGGCCCTGCAGGCGCTGCCTGTGCCGGTGTCGATGAGTGCGAGGGCAGCCCTTGCACAGACCCTCGGCTGGAATGCGTGGATGGCCCAGCTGGGTACTCCTGTGGCTGCCCCGCTGGAGGAGGCTGCCGGGCCGAGAGCTCCGAGTGCTCCGGCCACCCCTGCCTCAACAACGGCACCTGCGTGGCGACTCCGGGCGGCTACCGCTGCCTCTGCCGGCCCGGCTTCAGCGGGGCCACCTGCGGGGACGACATCGACGAGTGCGCCTCGGGGCCGTGCCGGAACGGGGCCATCTGCAGGGACAGCGCGGGCGAGTACAGCTGCTTCTGTGTGCCCGGCTTCCAGGGCTCCCACTGCGAGATCGACATCGACGAATGCGCGTCCCGGCCCTGCCGCAACCACGGCACCTGCCTCAACCACATGGACCGCTACGAGTGCCAGTGCGCGCCCGGCTACGCAGGTACGGCCGGCCCGCCCTGCCCGCGGGGCTCCGGGGCTCTGTGTTCCTGCATTCCCCATCGCTCGCTGGGCATGGCGGTGAGCAGTGCTCTAGGGCTGCTGGCGGCAGCTCCCAGGCAGTGCTTGAGGCCCTGCATTCCATGTGTGATGTAGGTGTGGAGAGACAGGGATCCAGGAGTGGACTGTCCGAGACTGGACACAGGTATAGGCACAAGGTAGCTGTGATTAGTTCTCAGCATAAAATTAAGGGACATTACATAAGAAGATATTTATCATCAGGAGATGGATACTTAGTGTTTCCAGGTATAACTTAGCTCTGCTGACCTGGCCTGCAGTTCTTTGTCCTGTCCAGCAGGATTTTTCCAAGGGAAGTACTTGTCGTTTGGAAAAAAGTGTCTTTTAGCTGGAGCTTTCCAATTCTTTCATGCCTGGCGAATGTTTATTTGGCATATGATTGAAATGTTTCTCTTTTGTGCATCTGTGCTAGTGGTGACTCAGAGAGGAATCCACACCTGTGAGTTATCTGTGAGGGAGGCAGTGGGGGCCTCTCCTTCCCTCCCCAGCCCTGCCTGTCGAGTGCAGTGGGGTGGAATGTGTCCGTGTCTGCCTGGTACCACCTCGCACGTGAACTTTCTCAGCCTTCCTCCAGTTCACAGAGGGAAGTGTTTAAGGAGTTGAGTTGCTGTGAAGGAATGCTGCTGATTACCACTGGAATGAGGAGAAGTTACAACATTAGGAATGTAGTCCCTGATGCTGACTCACTCTCTGATAAAAACGAAGAGAGATCAAGGAGAAACAAGACAGATTTTTTTTATGTGGGCCTTAAGGTTACTGGTGATTTTGAGTATCAAGGGTAATTCTGTCTTTGCAAATCAGTTTCTTTTTTTATCTTTATGCTGAATCCTCAATTCAGAATTGTGGGATTCCCTGCCAAAGGAGTGATAAAGTGACCCAGGCAGCTGGAGGAGTTTGTTGTGCTTCAAGTTATTCTGATGTCAATCATGAGGCTTAGCCTTGGGATTTAGTTCTTCATCCAGAGGTTTGAGCGCCATTGGCTGGCAAGGCCAGGTTGTTTCCTGGTGCTTGCAGCTGGAATTTGGCTGAAGGAAGTTTTGTGTGGGTATTGAGGGGTTTGAACCAGATTAGGGGGCCCACATTCCGCCAGGATTAGGATGGCCATGCCCACTCTGTGGGGAGCCTTTGCCAAGGAGGGCAGATTAGATGGATTGATAGGTGCCACTGTAATGAGTGAGGTGTGGAGGTGATGCCAGGCCACAGGCAGCTCAAAGAGGTACAATATAGATAAGATAATTGCATAGAAATTTTCATGAGGTCTTGTTCTGTCGGGGAGATTGGGATTTGTACCAAACAGGTGCTGTAACCAATAGTGGAGCTAACATTGTATTTTTAATAGCATTTCCCAATAAAATTACTTCCTAACATCAGGTATCACTGTACCCAGTGTTTTGCACTACTTTAGTGTTTTTTTCCTGGGTATCACAAAGCAAGATACAAGCAATTGAAATAAAGGGAATTTATTCAGAGAAGCAGGCAGAGATCACTCTGGTAGCCAGCTGGGGTTGATAACTGATGATAGAACAAGATAACTTTTGTGATTTCATCTCAGAATTCCAGGCAGCACATATACACTTCTGTGGATTTGTAACACAGATATTTTTCTGTTTTTTTAACAAAGGTGTGAACTGTGATACTGAAATAGATGAATGTGCTTCAGAGCCTTGCCAGAATGGGGCCCTGTGCAATGATCATGTTGGGTTCTACACCTGCACCTGTGCAGCAGGTTATGAAGGAGCCCAGTGCGAGGTGGACATCAATGAGTGTGGGAGCCAGCCATGCCAGAGCAATGGGACATGTCACGACCTCATTGACAGGTGAGAAACCAGTGCTGGGGGGCAGTTAGACACCAGGACTGATCTAAAGGTCTCCTCAGTGCAGCCTGTGAAAATCAGAGTAGAAAGCTGTGGGGGGAATTGGATTTAGTGTTTTGTACATTGAGTGGCAGTAACAATGATTTGTGGCAATAAGGGAGAAGCCCCCTCCCAGCAGCAGAACTCCAGGGGTGCTTAAAGGAAGGGAGGAGCAAACACAGAGGAGTGGTTTGCAGAGCATGAACAGCACAGACAACTGCTGAGAACAGACCTGTGTGTCTGAATTTACCTTTCCACAGGTAAGGTGTGAGCACAAGTGGTGTGAGCATTGACAGCTGAGCTCTTTACCCATTCCTCACCTGGGGCTCTGCTGTCCAAGGCTGAGCTGATGCCTTGCTCTGTTGGTGCCCCACAGTTACCGCTGTGACTGCAGTGACACCGGCTTCGAGGGGCCCCACTGCGAGCTGGACATCCTGGAGTGTGCCTCTGACCCCTGCCACAACGGTGCCACGTGCCTGGAGGGAATCAAGGGCTACAGCTGTGCCTGCTGGCCAGGTGGGCTGGGCCTCTCTGCTCCTGTGGTGTGTGGGCACACAGCCATGGACAGCACGTGCTTGATGGCTGTGGTGGAGAAGTAGAGAATTAATGACCATACTGCATGGCCCCTTGTGAGTTTGCATTGTCTGGAACAGTGATGCTGCACTGCTGCCCTTTACAGGTCATCCCAAAATCCAGCTGACCTGCAAAAATCACCCTGATTCCCAACCATAAAGTTTTCTTTCTGTTTTCTGACATTTTCCATCATGAGCTCCTCTATCATGAGGTGATGCTTTCCTGTAAATTGATGATTTTGGTTCCTGTATTTGACATAGTGAAGAAATGAAAGGGCCCAGGGACTCTCTGCTAGATGAGATTTGGGGGTCATATTCCCTCCTTTGAGGGAGGCACAGCATCTGGGAGCTGAGCTGCAGTGAGTTGTGCAGGTGCTGACAGCAGTGTCTCGTGGCAGGTTACTCTGGGCAGCACTGTGAGGAGGATGAGGATGAGTGTGTGCCACAGCCCTGTCACAACGGGGGCCTGTGCCTGGAGCGCTCCAACCCAGCCCACTACGGGACACAGCCCCACTTCCCCAGCAACTTCAGCTACAGCCAGGCAGCTGGGTTCCTGTGCCAGTGCCAGCCAGGCTTCACAGGTGAGCTGCACAGCAAATGTTCATCCTGTCTGCATGGGGTGGGCAATGTTATCTCTGCAACACAAATATCTTGAGGATGGTACTTCAGAGGGGCTGGCAGCCTGATGCATCAGGAATGTGCTTCTGCTCCCATTACAGACAGCTGAATGTCATTCCCTGTGCACTTCCCCATGCTGCCATGGATGCCCTCTGGCTGTGCAGGTGCCAGGGTGTTTCCCTTTGTCAGTCTCTCATGCATATGGCAGGATTCTTCCCTAGGGGTATCTCTGAAATTCCTCATCAGAGGGAGCTGACTCCCCGGAGTCACAGATGACTATTCTGGGTGTTTTCTTGGTGAGATGACTCTGTCCAGCAACTCTATAATCACAGTGGGACAAGAGGAGTTTCTTGGTATGGAGCTCTTGGAACTGGAAGCTCTGTGGATGTTCCACTGAAGTATCACCCTTTCCATGGGTTGGAGATACGTGTAAAATGCTGGATTTAGCAGCTAGGGAAATTCCCTCCTGGGAAGACATAAACAATAATACTTTATTATTTCATGAGAGAAATATGAGTGTTTGGTCCACTGTTGCACAGATGGGAATGGTTCAGAAGTTCCGATCTTGCCAGTGTTTGAGACTGGAAAATCATTTCATACTTCATTGGCCCCCATTGTTCCATGCTGGTGTTTGTGTGCCAGTGCCTGCAGAGACATGCTAGACTTCACCTAAAAATGGACAAGAATTCCTTGAAAGAAAAGAAGTGCAAAACTTAAGACTGCAGTTGTCATTTATGTTTCAGTGCTGCACAAGTGCACTTCCGAGGTGTGTTTGTATTTCACTTTCCAGGGGACACCTGCTTCACCAACATTGATGAGTGTGAGTCCCAGCCCTGCCAGAACGGAGGGCTCTGCCAGGACCTGGTGAATGGCTTCCTCTGTCAGTGCCCACCTGGTTATTCAGGTAACCTGGGGAAGGGGTGCTGGAATCAGAGTCTCCTGCTTGGCTAATGCTGCACTGCTGCCTGGCTGCAGCATTCCAGGATGAGAGGGCAGGCCTGAGCTGGTGTGGGGTGTGCAGCAGTGTCTGCACTTCAGGCCCAAAGCTGGGTCAGTGTAGGCAGGTAACGTGATAGGCCATGAACTAGATTTGGAGACATAAGATCAACTGCACAGAGGCTAAGATCAGAGTACCCAGAGCATCTGTATCCTGGAGTGAGAGTTACCTGGGAGAACTGTGGGGGTTTCTATACATGCAGGAAATATATAGGAAACCAGCTTTAAATAAAAGAAGGGATGTTTGAGGTTCTAAGTGTCACCGATTGTACTGGCTGTAACAGATTGGCTCACCAGCACCTAAGCATCTGTAAAACATCTCCATTCACTCACACCCTGGGATGATAAGAGCCAGCCATCTTTAGCTGAAAGCAGTGATCTGCTATGTTAGGAGGTCAAAAGGTCTTTGTGAAGTGAGCCCTCTGTGTTTACAAGGGAATGGGGAGTCTGGATTCTCCCCCACATGCCCTGCCTGACCCTAAGGGTTCGGTTTGTTGGTTGAGAGTCTGTGAGATGGTGAATGTTAGCCCTGTTGGGAAGGCCCTCTGCCAACTGGTACTAAACCTCATCTTTCTTTAAAATATTCATTGTCAGTCTTCTTCATCTTTAAATTTCACGTGTGTTGGGCAATTTAACACCAGAGTAGTTTATAAGAAACGCGATCCCAGCACAATCCTGGATTTCTGGATTTTAGATGAGGGTAACTGCTCCACAGTGTTACCAGGCTGCCATCTCGTGGGAAAAAGAAACACTTGAAGCCAGAAGAAAACCTTGTTCCTTAAGTTGCAGCAGCAGGTAACAACATTCCCGAGGCCTCTCAGGCCTTTATGGCATGGGAAAATTTTCTGTTTTCCTTCTGTGGTTGCAGCGGTTGGGCTGTGTTGGTTTAATTCTGCCCAGCTCTTTCCTGGGATGACCTATTACTTTCATTCCCAGAATGTAAAATCAGCTTCTAGTTAACACCTTCTGTAACTGGGCTGAATTATTTGTGGGGTTTTCTGACCTATCTCATTTGCTAATTTAGGCCAGATCAAGAAAAATTTGCTTTTGTAGATGAGGCCTTTGAAAATGAGCTTTTATCTAAGCTCATTATTGCTGCTTTCTGGGGCAGCTAAAATGCTGTACTCTGAACTGAGATCTTGTCCAAAGAGATGGTTTCAAGTTTATCCTTCTTGTCAGAATTCCCACTCACATCTGTGCTGTTCTCTTTTCCTCTTGCAGTGCCCCAGCACCCACACAGAGCTCAGAATTTCATTGTACTTGGCCAAACTGCAGATCTGTTTAATCCTTTCCAATTCTTAGTGTGCTCAGGGGCAGAAAAGCTGACAGAAACATGGGCTGATGGGCAAAGGAGTGCTAGAGTTCATTCTGTTGCATCAAATTTGGATTCATTAGTACTTGAAGGGGATTAGAAGCAGGTTGCTCTTCTGGATATGACTTTTGGTAAAGGACTTTGTCTCAGCTGAGGTAGTTCTGACACATCAACCCAGCAAAAGGCTGGGAGCAGCCTGTGAGATCACTGAGTGCGTGTGGAGGAGTGAGGCTGACAGGGAAATAATAGCAATTAATCTCCCCTCCTTTGTCAATTAATCCCAGTACAGTCATGCTGGGTAAACAGCTTATTACTTCATATTAGGATCACAGAACAACTTTGTGAAGCTTCCCGTAATGTTTCTCTTCAAAACCCATTTCTGTGGCAGCTTAGATCTGCCCTGAACTTGGGTTTAAGCTGCCTCCGCTGATTAAAGTGAACTTGCTACTCTGATGAAGAATGCTTTCTTGGGGCAGCAGGGGTTCCTTCTGTGTGTTTGCTTCTTCAGTCTGAGGAATTTGGGGAGTGTTGGGATAACAATGCAAGTCAGGAGAAATTCCTTCTTTGCAAATTAACTGCTTCAGTGCTCCCTCAGTGTAGTGCAGGCAGATGAACCTTCTCTCCAAAATGTAGTTGTTGCAAAAGTCGTGCCTGATTCCTGAGAGAACAACAGGTCCTGAAGAGTCTGTTCAGCACATGGTTTGTGCTTTAGCAGAGGATATAGGTGCCCTGAGAGGATACAAGAAGTACAAATCAAAAGATTGCGTGGGTACTAAACGAGGTGCGAAGGAGAGGGAATCTTGCATGCTCTTGGAAATGATGGCAGCTGTGGTCAAGAGACAAAGCATATTAGGAAAAGTCTGTCTTTTAGAGGAAAAGAAATCCAACAAAATGAATTCTGAATTAATTTTTTTCAGAAATGGTTTCAGTCCATCAGGTATTTATGAGGCAACAGGTTAGACCAGGACAAGAAAAAGACAGGTACCTCCATTTGACATGGACACTGATTTTTAACCTGCAAAAATGTTATCACTGAAATTTGGATCATTCATTCTTTAAAAACTTTTGAATGTCCTGAGGGCTCCCAGTGGAGCTAAAGCTGTGCTCAGGCAGAAGAGGCTGTGTCCTGCAGCAGGCACTGTGGCACTGAGCAGCCCCTGCCATCGCAGCCATCCAGCCCCGGGCACTGGCACCTTGTGATCATGGGGACATTCTGAGCTCTTCTGCACATGGCTGAGGAACACTTCTACTTTCATGAGAAATCAGAAGGTGATGTGGTGTGAATGTGTCCCAGTATAATTGGAGAGCTTATTGACCATCTCACTTTGTTCAGCCATAATGTCTTTGTCTCCTTAAAGAAGTAGAAACCTTCTGTGCAGCAGCTATAAATGGTGACTGTAAGAGTGCCAGCCCAGATCAAATGGGCTTGAATTCCTGGGTCATGGGTCAGGAAATAAATGGGAGATGCTTCTTCCTTCTAACCACCTTTGGATAGATGTCATTTTTTTGTGCAGGTATTTCTTAAGTCAGTTTTGTTTTAGAGACGGCGCCTCTAGAGCAAGGGCAGCTAAAAGGTTAAGATAGTAAAGAGATTAGAGGCCTGTTCCACCTTCAACCAAATCCCTTTTGGTAAATATAGCTGAAGGGAGCGAGGCAGCACTTGGTGAGGCTCCCCCCCTTCCCTTCCTCTCCACGTTTCTTCTCCCTGCTGGATCACAGCTCCATGTTAATCAGACCTTTTGACTTCCCTGTCATCTGATCAGAAGGCTGTGAGTGCTGCAGTCCAGAGCCTGCTTGTGCCTGGTGCCAGGTGAGAGCAGAATCTGTGCTGGGTGCATTGGGGTGTGATGGATTTCCAGGCAGTAGTGTCCAGACAGACTCTGTGTGTGTATGTGGAGATAAAAGTGTGGGTGCATAAACCAAAATAGGCATATTTTTGAAGACATTGGATGTTCTGCAGTCTTTACAGTTGTTACACTTTATTGTTGCAGTAGTGGCTGAATGTGCACAACTGCCTGTTTGTTTTCTCCTGAGCAGTAGCAGAAGGGTCAGAGTAGCTAACACAGGTAATGTTCCAAATCTGTGCTGGGATAGGTCTGTGTGTGCACAGGTCTGTGGCTATCTGAGAAGTTTTGACTCCAAACAAACACTCACCATATCCCTCCCACTTCAAGTATCTGTAAAAGTCGCTGGCATGTTTGGATTGAGTAAAATTACAAAAGTGAAATGGCTAGGGGAGTTGTTGGAATGCTTTTTAAATATCTCTTAGTGATACTGCTCATGGTGATTCCAGACAGTGACATGTGGGAGGTTTTGTTTGCTTGGAGCTGACATTGATACAAATAGAGACTCCAAGTTTGGGGAAGGCTCTCAAATAACATTTCACAGAAATAAGAAGCGTCTCTGGGTCCTTACAACACAAAAATACAACTCTGCCTCCAGAAATTTTGTAATATGAAAGTACCTATATTAAAAAACAAAATAAAAACAAACCCCAGAACCACAGAGGAAAAAGGAGACTGCAACAGCTAATTTAGTAAGGTGGCTAATGAGGATAGAGAGAGTTTTGATTGTGTACTGCCATGTCTGAACCCGTACATTCAGCATAATGCAGAGAATTTCTTTCCATCCAGTTTGACTTCAGGGAAACAGACCATGGTCATTAAAACCTGAGACTTTTCTTAGTGAATACAGCAGAGTGGAAATGTCTGTGCTCACAGATCACTGGAACAGGGAACAGGGAGAAGGAAAACTGCCTGATGGACCCTGATTATTCCCTCACTAGTGAATGTGCAGCAGGGCCTGGGTTCACTCTGCATTTGGAACTCCCCTTGTTCCTATGGTTTAGGTATTGCACAATGGTGGAAATGCAGCGTTTTGGCTCAGCCTATGAAAAGAACATTTTGGCCTCATTCAGGGGCTTTGGCAGGTTCACCTGGAGCGCAGCAGGGGCAGGAGATTGTCTCCTGGCTTTGCCCTGCTGAGCTCAGGCTGTGGGCACTGCTGGGCACTGCAGGAGGCAGGGAGCAGGAATATGCTGGAGCACACATTCCTGGTGTCAGCACGGACAGGGGCCAGCTGGGAGGGTCAGAGCCGGCCTGGATTAGACCTGGGCAGGGCAGGGCTCTGCTCCCCCGCTCCAATCCCTTCTCGTGGGGCTGGCACCAGCGGGCGCCTGCACACACGGCCCTGCCAGCCCGGCCTTTTTTGTCATCCCTCCCCCCCTTCACCCCCATTTTTTTCCCTTTACTGTCACCAATGTCCACGAGGAGTCGGCCATGAAATCTGTGCTGGTCGGCGTGATCCTGAGGGGAATTGTTCTGCTGGCAGGTAATGAGATGTGTGCAGTGCTTGCAGCGTGTCCTGCCTGTGTGCGTGCCCCCCCAGGGCAGGGGGCTGGCGGTGTGCTGAGCGCTGGCTGGAGGCATCAGGAGGAACCAGAATTCATTAGAAAGGAAGAATGTTTTTATTTTGAAGGGACCTAAAGTTTTGTTTTGGAAACTTTAAGGCGAGGAATTCCTTGTTGCGCGGCTCTGGCGGGCAGCTCCACAGTCACCGTGCTGCAGCTGTGCCCTGTGGAGCCCCCGAGGCGCGGGGTGTGTGCCTGTCACCTCCAGGTGAGCTCTGCAGACACACAGGTGCCTCCCGGCTACTTCTGGGAACAGCTCGTTTTGCTTTTTTCTGCTGTTTTTGCCGTTTTCATTTTTCTGTATCGATTGAAAGCTGCCTTGTGGAGAAGTGGGTTTCGTGGCTGTGGCTCAGGACGAGCCCTTCGGCGGTCCCTGCCTGCCCCAGCTCCTCCCGCTCCCTCGCCCCGAGCGCGGCGCGGTGGGAGAGCGGCGGAGCAGGGGTTGCCATGGAGATGGCAGTAATTGTGCAAATACAATTGTGTCGGGGTCCGTTTGTGGCGGCTAATTCTCTGCCTCCCCCCTCTCCCTCCCCTCCTTTTTCCTTTTGATAATCATAATACAATCCCTAATTAGGATGCAGCAGGGAAAGGTCGGTAGGAATTCAGCTGCCTTCAGGAGAGGGCAAGGCGGGGCTGGCCGGGCAGCCCTGCTGAACTCCCGTGTTTCAAGGAATAGACCTTGTCCTTCAAGGTATTTTGATATCTGACAGCTAAATTAGAATATTTCACTTCATTTGTGCTTATTCTTTTAACATTTTATGTATCTGTTAAAGTATATGATTCTTAGACTCTATACAATGACTCTTGGCTTATTAATAGCAGCCAGTAAATCATTCCCTCCATTCAGGCAGTGCTGAGCTGTGTGGATTTAACCACACTTGCATCTACAAAACAGGACAGTTCCCACACAGCGGTAACACCCTGAACGGGGGGACGGATTTGTATTTGAATATTTGAATATACTGGAGGCTGTGAAAACTCAGCCACTCCTGAGTGTTTCTGTCCCTGTGCGTTGGTGGCTTGGGGCTGTTACCTCAGACACCGCTGGATTAAGGGAATGTTTGAAATCCTCGACTCCAGATTGCAGCCTTTTACATACCACTTGTCTGATTTCAGATAACAAGTTCCACTGCTTTGCTATTGTTAGTCTTTAACTAGATAAGGAACTCATTAAACCTTTGAAAGTCTCCTAATGGTGTAATGAATCGGATTGGTTGCTTTTACTATTGATGGCTCAAATAAAAGTAAACATTTCAGCTATGAAATTTAGAGCAAACAGAGGAGAGTACTACTTGTTTACAAGGAGAGTAACTTGGTTTTGTTACTTGTTTTTCTTGAACAGAGTCACGTCCCCCAATTTATTTTTTTTTATAAACCTGAAAAGGGATGCCTGTGCTGCTCTTAGAAAAAACAATTAGTGTTGAACAGCTTCTTAATATCTACTTCCCAGTGGGTCTGCAAAGACACAACTGTCCATGTCTTGGAGAAGATTGGAATAAGAGATATCCAGGAAATGATCTGTACTTTTGGAAACTGCGGTGATGTAGCTCCAGATAACTGCTTAGAAGTCTTCCAGGAAAAAAATTGTCATTAGCCAGATTTTTAGAACTCTTGTGCAATCTACTTTTCACCCATTTCAAACAAATAATCTAAGAAATCAAACCAGCTGCATCCCTTGGGAAAACTGGTGTTTAATCAGCCCCAGCCTGGGGCTGTGCACCCACCCAGGGACTCCCTCACCTGGAGTGAGGGGCTGGGGGCAGGAACGGCCCAGGCAGGAGCTCCTGCTGCGTGAGAGAGCTGAGACCTGCTCAGGCTGGGAATGTGGAATGGGAAAATGGGCCCCTCCTGCCTCCCAGCCTTCTCAGAAATGCAGAAATTCACGGCATCTCTCCTTTTGTTATCCAGACCAATGTTATCTTCCCCTCATTGTCTTGGTAAATATCAGCAGCTCTGATCTGAAACAGCAGCATCCCTAGGATTTGGGACTGTACAAAATCTCTTTCCTTATTCAACAGCCTCCCCTTAAATCTGACTGCACACTTGTCTCCTGCAGCTTGGAGAGCCCTCCAAGAAAACCCACCCCATCTTCTCCCAAACCGGGATTCCCCAGGCACGGTGATGTCCCTTGTACTCTATTTATTCCAACACATTTCCTTCATAGCTTTGTGCTGGTCTCAAGTCTGTCCCTGCTGTTCCTCTGCTGAGCAAGCCCAACAGTGAGAGGCAGAGGCCTGTGCTGAAGATACTGTTGCTCACAGAACAGCTCTGGCACATCTGGAAGGTGCAGAGCTAGAGCCTTGCATTTCTCTTTCAGTGCTTCCCAGAGCTCTGTCCCTACACTGGCACAATCAGTTTGGAGCTGGAAGCTGCTGCTCATCTCTCTGCAGAGCTCAGGGGACAAACCATCACTGCAAATATTCAAGAACCTGTATCTTTGCTGTTTTTATTTTTAATCACACATCAAGTCCAGCTCCAGTGCTCCTGTTGCCCCATCTCCCCTCATCTCTCTGCCCAGGCAGCTCTCTAATCTCTTTGACATGCACATTCTGTCTAGTGGCTTTTCTTTACAAATGTCCTTTGTGTTTTGATTCCCCTCCTTTGTGTGTGAATTCCTTCTTTTTCTTCCTGCTGCCCTCGTTGTGCTTGCTGGCTGGATCGGGTGTAATGCTATTAGATTGGGATAATCCATGCTTGGTTTATCTGTGGGACTGTCTCTGAAGATTAGTGAAAACCGATGTTATAGGCTAGATAAAGTGAACTGGTTCAGGGCTCCTCTGTCAGTCTGGGATGCTCAGGAAAATGACAGCAGATTTTCATTAGCCAGATTTGATAATTTACTTGAGCCCCTTCGGGATCCATGTGCTGCCAGGAGACAGAGCAGCAGGGCAGGACCTCACCCAGTTCATTTCTGCAGGACTGGGCAGAACTGAAATCAGCTTAGTGCCAGCATGGCAGAGTGCCTGTGGAGCATGTTGTGTTTGCAGTTTGGTAATGAATTGAGTTTTGTGAGTTTTACAACTGGTGGGTCGGCTTGGAATTGGATTTTTTTAACTGAGGCTTTCCAGTAACTTCCCATTTTACTGCTGTCTGCAACACTGGTGCCTGGATCGTGCTCCAGTCAGATCTATAGACCTACTTTGCCTTTCAACATACCAAATCTACTAAGAAAAAAGCATAAATTCTTTATCTGTGCTGTTTTGGTCCTTACCTTCTGCACATTCAGCTGGTGCCAGGACAGCAGTTGGTGGGGGGATTTGGGCTGACAGACCAAAGCTCTATAAATAAATAACACCTGGGAGGACACACAAGTTTAGTTTTCTTGCTCTTGCATCATGGGCAGGACCCTGTGAGTGAGTGTGGGGCTCCTTGCTGGCAGCTGCTCCCTGGAGAGAACTGGGCAGGGCTGTGCCTGGCAGGCTGTGGGAGGGTGTCCCTGCCCCAGGTGAGATCCCATCTCTAAATCTCTTTCACAGGTGTGGAATGTGCAGTTAACATCAATGAGTGTGAGGAGGGTCCCTGCAAGAATGGAGCTGTCTGTGAGGATGGCATTGCTGACTATTCCTGCCACTGTGCCCCTGGCCAGGATGGCATTACGTGGGGAGGGAAGAACTGCTCTGTCCAGCTCACTGGGTGCCAGACTCACGACTGCCAGAACGAGGCCTTGTGCATCCCAACCTACCACGCTGAGAGCCACGGCCACCTGTGCCAGTGCCAGCCTGGTTTCTATGATGCCACGTGCTCCACACCAACAACGTTTTCCTTTGCTTCCAGAGGGTATCTCCTCATTGAGCTGCCCGAGGACAGTGAGAGCAGGAGGGGCACGGGAGGGGCCAGCGTGTCCCTCCGCTTCCGAACCACTTTGCCCAGCGCTGTCCTTTTTTACCGAGGCCGTGAAGCCGAGTACCTGTTCCTGGAGCTCTTGGATGGCATCCTGCATGCAGAGCTGAAGAGGGAGGATGTTGGGTACCCGCTGCTCCTGAAGGGGCTCAGAGTGGACGATGGCCAGTGGCACAGAGTGGAAGTTGTTGTGAACACCACGGTGCAGCTGAAGCTCTGGCACAGCTCTTGTGAGGCCGGGGTCTGCCTGCAGAGCTCTCCTGTCCCACCCAGCACTGCTGAGATCCCCCAAGCTTTCCTGAATCTGTATATTGGAGGTGCTGAGGATCCAATGGCCAACAACACAGGGAGCCAGCAAGGCTTTGTGGGCTGCCTGGAGGACGTGCAGGTGGACGCTGAGGCCGTGCTGCCGGCGGATCTGCCCCTGGGGGAGTCGTCCCCAGCCAGGCCGGGCTGTGACCGCACCGAGTGGTGCCAGTCCCAGCCCTGCTCCCACCGAGGGCTCTGCGTGGACCTCTGGGCCACCTTCAGGTGTGACTGTGCCAGGCCCTATGGAGGCCCAGCTTGCTCATATGGTAAGTGCCATGGGATTGACACCTGCCTGCTCCACAGGTACTGGAGGAGCTTGGATGTTAGCTCTGGAAACAGGATTTTCTGTTTGACCAGGGGGAAAAATAAAGCAAAAGCCTCTGTGAATAAAATTCTCATTGTTCCTTTTCCGGTTGTTGGCTCCTGCAGGAATGACTGTCAGTTTTGTGGTGCAGGTTATTCCTGGTAGAGCCAGAGGCTCTGACATCACCTTTTAACAGGGAAGTTGTTTTATTGTGAAAAGTTGATCTTGAGCTTCTGAGTTGAGGATGAGTAGGAATATATTGCTTTGTTGAAGGAAGCTCTTTGACAATTTTGAATTAAAATCATATCTATTTGCATTTTTTGCTCCTGTAAGGCTTCTATTAGTATCAGGCTTTTTTTCTACTCTTCTGAGCCCTAAATATGACATGTACCACTGTTACCAAATTTACAAATTTTAAAAGCAACTCTGTATCTCAAAAGTCCTTGAGTAAATCTGCTGGATTGGCAAGGGCTCTGCTAGAGCCTGTGTTTCACTCTCATGCTACTTGGACACTTGAATTTGTGTCCTCCAGAGGAAGCAAGGACACATTCACCTACTTAGTGTCACACACCTGTGGGGAGGAGCATCATTACCCTGGCACACGTGGAAAACATTGAGGAGACCTTTGCCCCATTCCTAAGGAACTGCATCCCCGTGCCAGCTGCATTCCCTTTATCTCTGAGCTGAAGTTTGTTTCTTTTCTCTTCCAGAGCGCCCAGCAGCAACATTTGGCCTAGAGAATTCCACCAGCTTTGCCTCTTTCACCCTTTCTGACAGCCTCGGGGCAGACTTCAACCTCTCGTTTTTCCTGCGGAGCCGGAAGCCCGATGGTTTGTTACTGCAGGCCTGCAATGGGACAGGCCCCTGCCTCACCCTGTACCTGAGGGATGGCCAGCTGAGCATAGAGACGTCCCCTGCGGACACTGTGACCTTTCCAGGGAATGTGGTGGATGGGAGAAGACATTTGATAGCCCTGTCCTTCCAGGGAGGCTCTGTTGGTGCCCTGCAGTCAGACACGCTGGTGCAGCTGGGGCAGCTGCCAGCACAAGCCCTGGGAGCTGGATCTGAGGTGTTCATTGGGGGGCACCCGAACCCCGACAGTGCTGAGCTCTGGGGGGGCTATTTCAAGGGCTGTTTGCAGGACATCCAACTCAACAGCCACCAGATAGAGTTTTTCCAGGTGGAGAATGACAGTGTGCCACAGGAACTCAATAGGACTCAAACTGGAAACCTTGTGAATGGCTGCATCTCTGATGACACCTGCCAGGTATGTGCTGTGTGGTGTTTGTCTCTGTGTGTGCAGGGGTTCACTGTAGTTCTGTTATTACACAGAAGTCTGACTGTTGCTGATACCAGAAAGAGGAGGTTTCTGATGTATTGAAGAACATATAGTTCTCTGTGCTCCCACCTCACTCAGTATGCTACATATGATTTAAACACTGAGTTCTCTCAAGCTCCCCTGTAGTTTTTATGCTTTTAGAACTTGGGTGGCGGCATTTGTGCTGCCCATCTCCACTTTGCTGAGCCCACAGAGGTTCCAGATTCCCCTCCCTAACCTGTGATCTTGCCAGCCCCTCCCTTGATCCCGTTCCAGTTGCACAACAACCTCTTCCCCAGGAATCTGCCATTTCAACAGCAGAGGCTGAAGGAGCTGTCTCCATGTGCCCTTGGATCAGAGCCTGGCTCTCCTCTGTGCCACACCTGCTGATGGGGAGGCCATACCCCCTAGTCTTGCCTTTCTTGCTTGTGGTGCTCTGAAGTGTTGTCACAGCTGTGGTGTTAGGGGTGTCCTTCTGGGGACAGAACTTTGGGAGCTTCTTGTGAGCATCACAGTTTGTTTCATCTGTTCCTCACCTGTGCTTTTGTGCCTTGTTCTTTGCCAAATTGCTGGAGTTCCTGTTGGTCAGTGCTGTGCACAGGGGAGAGCAGGGGCTCAGGAGTTTCTCGTACAGAGACCCCTGTGCTTCCCTCACTGCTCTTGAGTCATTGTTCCATTTCCCTCCTCTCTTGATTCAAATGCTGCTTGTGCTCATCTTCACAATTCTACCAAAGTCTCTTAGACCTCAAGATGAATTACTCTGCCCCTAAATTCCCCTGTTTTGTTTTTCAGTCTGAGCCATGTCAGAATGGTGGCAGATGCATTGTCACTTGGAATGATTTCCATTGCAGCTGTCCAGCAAATTTCACTGGGAAATTTTGTGAAGAGAAAGTCTGGTGTGAAAGTGACCCATGTCCTGAAGGCACCACCTGCACAGACGTTGTGGCAGGATATGTGTGTAAGTTCTGTTCTCCTGCTTGTGTAAAATCCCCCCATTCCCTGTCTCTAATCAATGTTCCCAGTTTGTGCTGTTGAAAACAACACAAACACATGCTGCAAGAAGGACATGGAGTGGTGCCCAGGTACATGGGCCCAGGCAGCCTGGGCTCTGTGGGCTTGCCCTGGGTGTGACAGAGCACAGCTGAGGAGTAAAAATTGCTGCCTAAGAGCTGGATGTTACTACAGAAGGTGCAGTTGTAAACAGGAAGAGCTTTAAGGCTGCCAGCAGCTCGCCTGTAATCCTGCTCACACTAAGCTTAGGGGTTCTTAGGGAGAGAACCTGCCAGGGGTGTGCCATTGGTCTGGCTCAAACAGGACACCAACTGTCTTTGAAATCCCTCGTGCTCTCCCCCTTTATTTATAGGTCTGGCTAATGCAACATTCAATAGTTATGCTGCCGTTGAATTTACCACCAACACGTCAGTGACCAGAACTCTGAGCAGCCTCCACATGGATTTCAGAACCAGAGATGAAGATGCCATTTTGCTTCGGGCTGTGGAAGAGGTGGATTCCCTCCAGGTAGCCATTAGGAATTCCTCCCTGCTTGTTGACATCAGGAGTGGGAACAGCATCGAGGGTGTGAGCTTTGTGAGCCCACAGCCGGTCACGGACGGGGCCTGGCACAGCGTGTCCGTGTCCATGGAGGAGCCGGCCGCGCTCTCTTCCCGCTGGCTGCTCCGCTGGGACGGCTCGGTGAACGTGACCCTGCAGGGAAGCACCGGCAACCTGGACTTCCTCAAGAACAAGGCCTCGGTCGTTCTGGCCGAGAATTTCACCGGCTGCCTGGGCCGGGTGCAGATCGGGGGGATCTTCCTGCCCTTCCCGCCCCAGCAGCCGTACCCCCAGGCTGAGCAGTTCCTGCGGGCCGGCGCGGGCAGCGTCCGGCTGGGCTGCTCCGGGGCCGACGTGTGCGCCTCCAGCCCCTGCCTCAACGGCGGCACCTGCCACGACCTGTTTGACGCCTTCGGCTGCGGCTGCAGCGCGGGCTGGGCGGGGCCGCGCTGCGAGGCCAACATCGACGACTGCCAGCCCAGCCCCTGCGTCCACGGGGACTGCGTGGACGCCGTGGCGGATTTCCAGTGCGAGTGCTTCCGCGGCTTCATCGGGAAGAGGTGTGACATCAACGTGGACGACTGCGTGCGGCACCAGTGCCTGAACGGAGCCACCTGCGTGGACGGCGTTTACGGGTACTCGTGCAGGTGCCCCCCGCTGTACTCCGGACCTCGCTGCGAGTAAGTGCTGGGGCTGCTTTGACACAGGGGGCAGGGGAGCCTCCAGATAAACTGGACTTTTACTTTGGGACACTTCGGGAAAATTTTTCATTGCAAGCATCTCGTAGGTAAAGAACCCAAATTCTGCTGTGACTTGGAAGGTGCTGTCCAGGTCCAAACCCTCACTGACAGGGGTTCTGCCTCGTACAGGATAAGGATCCTTCCTTTTGATGTGGTTTTTCCCCATGCTTCCTTTCAGAGCTGGTTGAAGGGCACATACTCTGGCCTGTTGTCATTTCCCTCTAGCACTCCCCAAGATGTCCATCTTCTCTGTGACTTGATTCTCCTCTGCCATATTCCTATGCTGATTTCAAACAAAACACCTTGTGCCCGTACACAGAGTTACATACTGACACAGCTGCATTTCAGTTACCTGATCTATCCAGGATGATTTTCCTGTTGTTCCTGCTGCATGCTGGGACAGTTACCTGGTACTGGCATTATCCTCCTGGGGCCTGGCTGTACTGTTCCAGCAGTGTCCTGTCCCTGCCTATATTTTCATTAGCAAGAACAGGCCTGTCTGTGTACTGATAGAGCTCCTGTCTGTTCCCAGGGCATGATCCAAGGAGTACTCTGATGTTACAGATGATTTCTGAGACTATTCCCTTTTTCACTTACGTCAAACTCCTTCCTAGAAACACCAAGCACTGTTTATGACCCTTGCCAGCCCCATTCCCCCTGAGCCCCAGAACACTCTGCCCTTCCCCAGAACCTGAGTGCTTTCAGGCTGTCCCTTGCTCTCCCCAGGTGGCCGTTCCCCCCTCAGCAGTGTGGCAAGAACTTCACCTGCTTGAACGGTGGCAGGTGCATCACCGAGAGCTGGGGAGCCAACTGCTCCTGCAGGCCTGGCTTCACTGGAAGGAAGTAAGTGCTGCTTCACCCTCCTCCATGTCCCTGTGCCAGTCAAACAGCTGCTCCTAATGGGAACACGAGCTGTTGCTCGGGGGAAGCTTCAGATCATCCAGCTGCCAACACCAGTTTTTGGAGTGAGAACTGGTTCCAAGATTTTTCAAACACACTGGGCTGTGCTGGAGACTGTGCTAGCCTCAGTCCCGTAGAAAACCACCACAGGAGGGTTGGTGTGACCAGGGGAGAATTTCAAGTTGTTTGGCTCTAGAGAAAGCACCTGGAGAAGCTGCAATGGGCACTTTTCCAACAAAAGAGGCTTTTTTAGGCTGGATGATCTTGCGTTCTATGGCACAGGAATATATAAGACAATTCTAATGCACTCTTCTCTTCCAGCTGTCAAATCAACATAAACGAGTGTGACCCGAACCCGTGCCAGAACGGGGGCACGTGCCAGGACTCTGAGAACAGATACGAGTGCGTGTGCAGCGCCAGCTTCACCGGCGAGCGCTGCGACATCAACGTAAGCACGGCCTGTCCCTGCCCTGCTGGGCCCTTCCTGCTCTGTCCTGCCTAAAGCACAGCTGGGCAGTCCTCAGTGGGATTTTTTCTCTGCTGTGCTGCTACTTAGTGGTCTCCAGCACATAAATAATTGCAGTAAATGCTCCTCGGTATCTGCATGTGCTCCCATATGGCTTTTGGGGCTGTCTCTGCACATCTCCATAGATTTCACAACTCTCTGGACCGAAATCCAACTCCTGCAGTTGACTCAGGTTCCTGGAGAGTGGAATTTCATTTGGTGTTTTATCTTGGATAAGAGTTACTAAACACCTTCCCTCTCCAAAGATCATCTGAGTAGAAATGGATGTTTGGAGAAGGGAGGTTGGATAAAGTCAGGCCAAGAGTGGTTCAGTCTGTGTGAAAAGCTGAGTCCTGTCCCTGAGCTGCCCATCCTGTGCATAATCCAAGTCTGGGGTGGGGCTGGGATCCTTCCTGGGGGGAGGTGGATTCCATACCCCTGCTTTCTGTGTGAAGCTGTTGCATGGACAGGCAGCTTTCTGGGTAACCTGGGAATGTACTAACCCATCCTGCATGGAAGGGGCTCTGTGCCAGGCGGGGTTTGCTGCTGTTGCTGTTACCCAGGGCTCTGATGCACGTGCCAAGGTCACCCTGACATTTCCAGTTTGCATGCACAGACTCCTTCAGGCATCTCTATCTCCTCTGTCCCAGGACATTTCTGTGGATTCCTTGTGTTCATTTTCATCACCCTCCCCTTGTTTTTCTTCACTCTTTCCTTTCCCTCCCTCCCCCCCGGTGGGGCAGGGAGGGGCTGGGGGTGCTGCTCGTTGCCACCAGGGACAGCTGGAGCTCAGCTGAGCTCCCTTTGCTCTCTGCTCCCACAGCAGCAGCTCCGGGGGCCCCTGCTGGCCCCTCGTGGTGCAGGACTAACCCGCATGGTCTGGAACTAACCCTGCACAGCACTCGGCTTTGGACAGGCTCGGGGAATCCACCTGGACTCCAGGCATTTCAAAAGGGCAGAAGGGCTTCCAGATCCCCTGGGAGTGTTCCTTCTTTGCTCTGTGATATGAGCACAGACTGAATGGCATCAAAAAACTGTAAATAATCCAGCCTGAATTATTCTGGTTTTAGCTGTAAGGTGGCCGATACCATTGTTAGCAATAAGAAATATCTTATTTTTAAGCTTACTGTAATTTTAAAACTTTGTTTTGTGACAAAAATTCCACAGTTGTTTTAGTTATGTTGTTGTCTTCCATGCCATCCTTGATTCCACCAGAATCTAGGGAATTCTCATTGCTCTCCTCAGTACTTGGGCTTCTTATCATCTTCATCTCCCATCCATGTCCTGACCTCTTCAGTATCTTCCCCTTCCTGCTGCAAGTCCTGCAACTCTGTTTCACAGTTTAACAGCTTAATCAATTATCTGCTTTGCCATTACAGGCATTAAGGCATCATTGAACTTTTTTTTAGTATCATTCCCCTGCTTGGAGAAATTTTTTGGGGTTATTGAAAATTCATATTACTCTGCATTAACTTTAAAGTTTTTGAGGTTTTTTTGTTTGTTTGTTGGTTTGGTTTTTTGGTTTTTTTTTTGTTGTTGTGTGTTTTTTTGTTTTTGTTTTGCAACACTGGTCACAGCTTTGCCAGTGCCACCTGTGTGTTTTAGTCTGATATTGATAAGAAGGCACCTTTAAAGACTCCCACTGTAGATGCTGAGTAAACTGGCATTTACATCTTAAGGGGCTGTCTTGCTGTGAAAAAGTGCTGTTTTTTGCTTTTCGAAAAACCTTTTTCTCTCTAATCCGACCATTCTGGTCAGTTACTGCAGTTATTGTAACCGCTGGGGTTTCATTGTTTCTCCATTAATTTCTTTTTCAGAAAGGGACTCCAGGTGCTCTCTTCCCCTCCCCACTAATTGAAGTAGCTGTCCCTGTAGCCTGTGGCTCTGTGCTGCTCCTCAGTATTGCTCTCATATTCATGGTTCTCACGGCAAGGAAGAGGCGCCAGTCCGAGGGGACCTACAGCCCGAGCCAGCAGGAGGTGGCAGGAGCTCGGCTGGAGATGGACAGTGTCCTAAAGGTGCCGCCCGAGGAGCGCCTGATCTAGGCCCTGCCGTGCCCAGGACCTGCAAGGTCTGCCTGCACCTGGAGCTCTTCCAGCCCTGGCAGCAGCAGATCCACCCCCTCCCCGTTCCCCTAAGGCCGCTCACCAAGAACGGACATCGCGCGCGGGCACCGCAGCCGGGCTGGCACCGCAGCCGGGCTGGCACCGCTGCACAGCGGTGGCTCCAAGGGAGCCTCTGCCCTCCCTCTGCCCTGCCCCGGGCTGCCCAGCGCTCATCAAGTGGCTCTGGCTCCTGTCCCCACCCAGGCAGGAGAGGCACATGAAATCTGCTTTCCAAGGCAGGGTGACCCAAGGCACCTGTGCAGGTTCAGCTCCCTGAGTCCCACTCAGGAGCTGGGAAGGTCGTGGCTGGTTTGTGTATTCTGCTCTGGTTTGTCAACAGCTGAAAAACATTCAAACTCTCTCAGCTCAGGTGTGTGAGGTTTTCAGAGTCTTCAACAGCAACAGCAGCTGTGACCTCCCTGTGACAGCCCTGTGTTACAGGAATTGTCAGGAATGATCAGAATCCTTGTATAAATCAGTGCTGAATGCCCTGGTGCTGTTAGACATTCCCATGGGTACCGTGCAGGGAAGGGACAGGCAGGACTCCGGGGCTTTGGGCCACTGCTGGAGCTGCCACATGCTGGACTTTGGGTGTGCATGGAGGGGAGAGGGAGCAGGAGCTCCTGCCCTGTCAGCACAGCGCAGCAGAGGGAGCACTGGGGGCTGAGGGGTGTGAAGAGCAGCTGCGTCCTGGTGGAAGCTCTGAGTAACTCCCTGTTCTACCACAGCAGCGAGTGTGGGCGCACCTCAGCCACTCCTCGGTGGTGGGAGCGGTCGGGGCTGCGGGGGCTGCCCTGCTCCTCGCGCTGGCTGCAGCCACGGCCATTGCCATGAAGAGGAGGAGAGCGACTCAGGGAACCTACAGCCCGAGCCGGCAGGAGAAGGACGGGGCCCGAGTGGAAATGTGGAACGTGATCAAGATGCCCCCGACCGAGCGGCTGATCTGAGCTGGGGTCACGCTGGGGGGACAGCTCTGCCTCGGCCACTGCCCGCTGGCACTGCCCCACGGGCTGCTCGCTCAGCTCAGCCCACAGAGCACTCCTGGCAAACTGCTCTGGCTGTGAGCGGCAGCGCCGGGAGCCCACACCGGGAGCCCACACCGGGAGCCCACACTGGGAGCCCACACCGGGAGCAAACACCGGGAGCCCACACCGGGAGCAAACACCGGGAGCAAACACTGAGAGCCCACACCGGGAGCAAACACCGGGAGCACACACCGGGAGCCCACACCGGGAGCACACACCGGGAGCCCACACCGGGAGCAAACACCGCACTGCTGAGGGCCGGGGGAGGGAGCTGAGGCTGTGGCACAGTGGGGACACGGAACCAGCCAGAACCTGCTGGGCCCTGCTCCTGCTGGCAGCAGAAAAACCTCCGAGGCAGGTCCAGTGAATGGGAATTAAACCACTGCATTCGGAAATAATGTGAAAAATAAGGTGTTTTCAAAAAGACACATACCTGTGACTCCTCTGCAAGACTAAGGCAGGTGAGTGAGTGCTGGGAAATCCTTCCCAGAGCTGCTGCCCTTCCAGCTGGGCCAGGGCTGGCATGGCAGTAAGCCCCACTGGGCTGTGCTGGACATGGCTGCTGGAGCTTTCCCTGAGACCAGACCAAACCACAGGAATATCTGAAGTGCCTTTCTGATCCTGAGGTGCCAGGTACAGTTTAACCTCTGTGAAAGGAGGATGTTTTCATGTTTGATCCAGCTCCACCACTCCTGAGCAGCTTGGACCACAAAACTGACCCTTGGGAGCATCAGGTGGTACCTGCTGGGGTGAGGAGGGAAGGAAGGAAGGGTTCTAGAGGTGACCTCTCTGGACTGACAGGTTTGGGCTTGCTGGTACAGGAGAGTAGAATTTAGTTAACCAATCTTTTAACCCAAACCAGGATTGGTGTAAGTGACACAGCATCTGCTTTCCACTGCACTAACGGGTTTGATTTTGTGGCTTTGCTTCTCCTGTGTTACTGTTGTAGCTGTTGAATGTGCTGTTTCTTCTTTAGCATAATGTGGCAGAGGCTGTGGAAGGAAATGCAGCACAGCAGGCCAGGTAAGGCCTAAACTCATTAGTGTTTCAGGATAATCACAACTATCAATAAGGAATATTTTAGAACAGTGTCTGCTTTTTAATGTCCAAAATACTATTAAAAATCAGGATGGGAACCTGCCTGCTGTAGCTCATTGCCACAAGAAAATGCTGTTTATTCTGGTCTGCTTTTGGATTTTTTTTTCTACTGTAGCTGTAAATGTTTCTCCCAAGCAAAGAGAGGGGCCTGGAACTACTGCTCACATGTGTTCGTTTAAGAACAGGTGTGTCTGTGCAAAAACAGGTCTGCAACAGGCAGCTGCTGACAGAAAAATGAAAATTTTAGAAAACAGAAAAAACCAGGAGTGGAAGACAGACAATACTTGGTCAGTAAGATCACTTTCCCTCTAGTAGTGGAGAAGAGTCAAAGGTGAGATCCCAGCTGTGCCTGGCTGCAGGTGGGAGCCTGTGGCTGCTTTCCTGTGTTCATCAGCAGTGACTCTGCTGGCACTGCTCTGTCTCCTTGTGGCACTGGGGCTCTGGGGGCAGGTGAGGGGGGTTCTGTGCACAGGAGGCTGCAGGGCAGCAGAGCTGTGCCAGGACAGTGGGGAATTCCTCCCTGGGCTGAGGGAAGGGGAGTGGGGGCTCCTGGCAGGAGCAGGGGTGGGCACAGCCCTGGGGCCCCTGTGCTGCCAGGCAAAGGCCTGAATAACCTCAGGGGGGCTCAGGGGCTCTCTGCCACCTCTGCCCAGCACCCCGGGGCAGGCCCTGCTCTGCTGCCCTGCACACGTGGTGTTTGTACAGAATGAGGCAGCAGCAGGGTGGAGCAGGGCCCAGAGCTGCCCCAGAGCTGCCCCAGGCCCTGCTCTCCCTCAGGGTCAGACCCTGCAGCCCGGGCGGGTCCGGCCGTGCCCACGGCAGCTCCTCAGGGCTGCCCCCAAGCACCCAGAGCCAGTGTTAGCAAAGGTCTTCAAATACTCTGTCAGTGTCTTGAGCATTTCTGCAAAATAATTTATGGAAGGTGGTTTTGGTTTTTTTCAATAATGAACTTAACTTTCTTTTGATATTTAATTTTTGAATATATTTTTTCACAAAACTGGACTTGCTGTAGTTAATGCTTATGATCCTGATTTTTTAATTGTAAATTTTATAATTTGTAAATAATTAGAATGTCCTTCAAAAGAAATTTACAATAAAATTTGGTTAAAACCAGGCCTGGTTGTTGACTTGTGGCTGTTTTTCCCAAAGAACACCTGTCTGTCTGGATGGCTGGTCATGGTCTGTGCCACACCCCCTGCACAGCTGCAAACTTTGATGGCTCTTCAGGGTTAAAGGATTCATTTTGTGATGATTTGTCACAGGCCAGGGTGCAGAGCTTTGCCCAGCAGCAGGACAGAGCTGCTGAACACCAAGGGAGGGAGCTGGGGAAAGCTCTGCTCTCTGCTCACTCACTGAGCTGCATTCTACCATTAAACCCTGACTTTATGGGCAATAAAGAGACTGGAATGGGGGAAAAGGGACTCTGAAGCCTCCACCCAGAGTGAACAAAATACAGAAATGGTTTCACCTCTTGTGCAGCAGCAGATGCACCACAAACTTCAAAAAGGTTTGTCTTGTCTGTTTGTTTGTTTTTAAAATGAACTTATTTCTTATGGCAGGAAGCAGCTGTAAATAAGCAAAGTGATACCAAACACAGGGTAAGTACAGGAACATGGAAAAGTCAAGTATAAAGTCACTGATGAGTAAGACCAGGAACACTTTTTATACTGGATTAATAAAAATGTTCAAATTCCTTCTAGGGCTGAACCAGAACTGGTTCAGATAAGCAAACTGTTTATACCTGGCACTGTTAGAATGAATCATGTTAGGCATTCCTGAGTTTAAATAAGACAAAAAATCCCCAAACGCTGTCCTAGGGATAGTTCAATTCCTGTGTTACAAGAAACCCCTAAAAAAGTCTCTGGCTTGCAAACCCTGCTCCAGAAATGAGGGAAGTCACAATCCCCTTGTCCTCCTGGATCTCACAGGTGCTAAATAAAGTGGAGAGTGAATAAATGGGTGTTAATACTCTTCAGTGCCCCAAACTGACTTACCAAATGATCCATAATATGAGCAAAGTAACCAGAGATGGAAATGAGCTGCAGTGGGACAGAAATTCCTGAGAGGTTTAAGGCATCCGTGCTGGGCTGTGTGTGAGCACTGTGACACCACTGAGTTTACCCAGGGCCTGTGAGCCCTGCCTGCACAGGCAGGACTGGCCAGTGCCCCTTCACATCCACCACAGTCCAGACAGTTTTATCATCCAGCTCATTGCAAAGGAGCTCTGAAACGCCCGACTGAATTATATATAACAGCTTATTCTGAACTCTAGCCTTTATCCAAATAAAATGGAACTGGTATCTTAGACTTTAAATATTTTACTATTCAATACTAAACCCATCTGTCTTTCAACACAAAAAGAAAATACAAATCCAAGTGAATGGCTTGTCAGAGGAACAGCACTGTACAGAAACAGAATATTCCTGGAATACTGTGGTCTTCCCAAAACCCGCAGCATTTCAGATATTATTTTTCTTTTGTACTGCCCAGACTTGAACACAGAGACAGCCATTCCCATTCCCCAGAGTAAGAAAACTTCCAAGATAACATGAATAAAATAGATACATTGGAAATCAGATAAAGCTTTACAAGAATTTCCCCATGTGTCCAAGATTATTTCCTTTATCAAAGGCTCAATGGTGATGTGATTCCCTCTTCGAGAGTGACAGGTTTTCCACCAGAGTGTGCCCAGACACAAAACCAACCAAAAAAGCACCACTGAAGTGACACAGAAATGATCAGAGACAGCAGCAGCTTCCCTGGGGATGCTGAGGCCTGTGTGAAATGTCTGGAGAAGGCAGAGGGGGCTCAGAACCCCCAGCTGAGCCTCCCCTGTGCTCGGTGCCCAGCGGGGCCAGCCCGGGGCTCCAGGGGCCCCCCAGAGCCCAGACCCCCCCCGGGCACCCCCTGCCCTCAGCACACCGGCCCTGCCCTGCACTCAGGAGCTGGGAACCTCCACAGCCACACTTCTTCTCTTCTTTGTAATAATCAAGTAAGATATTGTTACATTCCATTCATATACTGCAATTTATAATATTGATAGATAATATTAAGATACACATATATAAGAACTAGGATACTCTTTATGGCCTCTATTTTGTGATGTATTTAACAAAAACAAAGTCAAAAAAATGAAAACAATTGCTGGTGTTTCCAGTTTCCCAACAGAGATGCAGGACCAATCCCTGAGCAGCTGCTCTGTGCTGTGGTTTCCAGGCCTGTGACAACTCTACCCTGGCTGTTGGTGCCACCAAAGTCCATCTGCCAGCACAGCTCCAGGAGTGGCTGGGGTTCAACGAGCACAAACAGAAACCAAGGGAGCAGTTCAGTGACTTGTGGGCTGGTTTGCTGCACTTTGCACGTGGGAACAAAATGTTGTATCTCTGTGTAATGCCAGAATAACTGACGTCCATTCCCAGAGGCAGGAATGAACCCCAGCACAGTGGCTGTGTCAAGCTCCAGGTGTGCCAAGGACCAAAAATACAGGGAGGGAGTAACTTGTGCATCAGTAGTGCTGCCTGAAAAGCTGTGCGTGGAAATCCCAACCCAACCCAACCCACCTCCCCTCAGGCTTTGGTCAGTGCAGGGATCCCAGGGTTCAGTGGCAGGGAGTGAGAGAGCAGTGTCAGGGACTGGGACTGGGGGACTCTGACCTGTGGGCAAAAAGCTCTCGTGTTGAGTGGCAGCTCAGCGAGGGTCCTGCAGCAGTCCTGGCTCAGCCTTCCTTAAAAGAAATGCTTGGTTTTATGCTGGCTCAAAAAAACCAAAAAAAAAAATCCCTCTGTCACTTCCAAAAGGACACCAAGGCCATGGGGCATCACTCAAAGGTTTCCCATCGCTTTCTGAGCTGCTCCACCTTACCTGGTGTGGGTGACACGTCCTGCTTGGTTTTTTTTAACAGATCTTCAAATGGATCTTTTGTCTCCTCAGATTTTGAGGACAGTAACACTGACTCCAAGCCCTTGGCTGGCCTGGCAGCGACCAGAGGGGGTTCACTGGCCAGAAGAGCCAGGGCTTGTTTGGGATCTACCTTCGTGCTGGGCTGGCCCACCTGTAACGTTCGGGGTTTGGAGGGAGCGCCCAGACACGCTGGCTGGAGGGAGCTGGTGGGAGAAGGGCTGTGGCTCTGCAGGAGCAAGGAGCCAGCTGCTGGCACAGCTGGAGCCTGGCTGAACAGGTTTGGCATGGAAAGCGTGGCCATGGGGGGCTGAGGTCTCTGTGCTGGGTAGAAGGCGGCAGTGGGGGTTATGAAGCTGGAGCTGTAGGCGTGACCTAAGGAGGGGGTAAAGGAGCCCCTCGGGGCTCTGACCAGGGACACTGGAAGGGCTCCGGGCAGTGTCTGGGTGAACGGATTGGGGGAGGGCTGTAGAAAAGGAGGGGCAGGATAGCCCAGGGGCTGGGCGAACGCCGCAGCTGCAGGAGGCACAAAGTCACCGGGCAGGGCCCCGAAGGCGGGCGCGGGGGCCGAGCCCTGCGGGGCCCTGGCCGGCCAGGCCGCGCTTCTCAGCGGGTCCAGCAGGCTCAGCAGGAGCTCGCTCTCGTTGCCGGCGCCCTCTGCCTTCACCCGCTCGGGCTGCAGCATCCCAGCGCCGCACGGCAGCTGCGACGGGTGGGAGGAGCAGCCCACAGACTGCTGCACTTCGGGCTTCAGGGACACGGCCCCAAAGGGCTCGGGGATCAGATCTGAAACCAAGTGGCTGCGCCCCTGCGGGGTGAGGATTTCCGCTGACCCGGCTGCAGCCTGGTGCTTGGAAGCCCTGGGTGCTGGTGGTGGTGGCACAATCCCCAGTTCTGGAGTCTTTCTTCCCTGGGGCCTAGGAATGGTGATGTTCCCTTGAATGGCAGGATTGGATTCATCCTTTTCTGCAGGAGTCAGACCACTGTCTCTGCTCTGGGGTCTCCTGGTGATGGGGGGCATGTTACCCAGGGCAGCCAAGGGTCTTTCTGGTGAGCTTTGGGAATATTTGGTGGGAATAGCCATATCATCATGGCCCATACTCCACAGCTTGTTGTAAGGGTGGGACAGCTTCATGCTTGGCACAATCCTGTTCCTCTCAGACACACCAAGATCCATTCTCTGCAAGAGAGCAGAACAAGCATTAACTCTAACTGATGTCCTCATGAGACAGAGCAGGAAGTGAGTTCAGGCTGCAGGGAGGGAAGAGGATCAGTCCCCAGGCTGATCAGTGCAGAGGGACAACAGCGTGTGGCCAGGAACCAGCCAGGACTCTGCAGCCCCAGTTCCAGCTCTGCTGCCACGGGGTTGTTCAGCTGGGACGTGTTGTGCATCTGTCACAGCCCAGTAAGGAGCACACAACCTGTGTCCAAGGCACAGAAGCTGAGAAGTCTTAATTGCTGCATGGAATAAGTTGACAAATGAAATATCTGAATGTAACACTAAAATCAATATTATTATAAAGTAGAAATGACATTTGCTTCTTTAATGTCAGATGAAGATCTTGGAGTCTGCTTTAGTTTAAGACTTTCTGAGCAATGTTCCGTCACAAACAATCCCGTTTCTTCAGGAGGAGATTGTTCAAATGATGCTTAGAGCAAAATAGCCAGATTAAAAGAAAAAAAGTTTGAAGGGGACCTGAAAATTACCAACTATTCATTCTCACTGCCGACCATCAACTTCAAAAATAACTCTGTGTGATGGCCATGGGACAAACAGGATTCTGAGGAACAGGGCAAATATCCCCTCCTTTAGAAGCAAAGGCTTCAGAGGAAACACTTATCACTGAGTCCCATTTGAACCATTTCTTAATTCAGAAATTAATTCTGAAACACATAAGCAAATCCCTGGAAAACAGATGATGATGATGACAATGATGATTATTGTTAGGATCTACCCAATAATATGAAAAAGATGCTCAGAATGAGCTCTGTGCCACCCCCAGGGCACAGCAAGCCCCTGACCTGGTACTCAAAGGAGCAGCGCTGCTCTGCCTCCTCCTTGGGTGTCCGCAGGTCCTCCAGGCTCTTGGCCTGGCTGAGGGGCTGGGGCTGGGCTTCCACTTCCAAGCTGGGGAAGATGTCTTCCAGGAGGTTGACTTCTGAGGCCTTGCTGGAGAGCAGAGGGCTCGGGGGCAGGGGCTCTCTGGCTCTCTCGGGGCTGCCCACGTCCTCCCCATCGGCACTGTCCGACTCCTTCAGCGCCCGGTACGGCTGAGGCCTGCCACACAACCAAAATCACACTGCAAATCACCACATTTCCAATTCTTGGTTCTGGACACAATTTCCTAAGGAGCTGGATGGGTTACAAAGAGCCCCCCAGTGGCAAACAGAGCTCAGAGAGCTCCCCATGCAGAGCAGGCTGTGGACATGCAGAAGGGGACCCGGCACCCGAGGGTGCTCGGAAGGGCAGGAGCCAAGTGGGAGGTGCTCAGAGGGAAGCTGTGGTCATGCAGGCACAGCCAGGCTGAGGAGGGAGCTCTCAGAGCAGGGACAGTGGGATACCAGCTCCCCATGCTGACTGTCTGGGCTCCCTCGGGCTGGGCACGGCCTCTGCCCCCTGTGTTTGCAGGCTCTGACATCCTCGGGTTTCGAGCTAACTCAGCACACAGCATAACTCAGTGTTTTCCTGCAATAATTGGGAGCACTGTGCAGGTTCCAATGATTTCATTGGTGTCATCTTATCAAGAAACACCACAATCCATTATGGAGACACCTCCTTTACATTACCAGCCAAGGCTGAGTTAGCAGGATGCTTCTCTTGCACATACCTCAGCAAAAAATGGAACCAGCACATTTGCATTTTGGTGTGTGTACAGAGAACAGCAGCACGATGTGCATCCAATTAATAACAACAAGTGCCACACATGGCTGTGGGGATTGGCACTTGACTGGCAGCCAGTTGTACTGTGGCATTTAAACAAGCTTTCAATTAAAAGAAAATATTTGTGAGACCTGCAAAAACACATCCTTATAGAAGAATCCTTCTCCCCTTTCCATATTTTATCATAATACATCTATATCATGCAAATTCAGAGAGCCCAGCCTGCTTCCCTCCCCAGCACACACAGAGCAGGCACTGAGCCTGCAGCAGGACAGGGACACTGCAGGTACAGGGCAGACAGTGACAGCACACGGCCTCAGGGCAGCCTCACATCACTCTGGGTCACCCTGCAAGCCCCAAGGGAGATCTGAAAACAAAACTGGTCTCCTCCACCCCAAACAGGAATGTGGAAACAGTTTCTGGCCCTTTCCTACTGATCCCCCCATCCCACCTGCCAGCAGTCAGATTCCTTCCCTGTCAGCCTCTGAACCCGTGTCTGAAGCACACAATGGATTTCAGCACTGCAGACCTCTCTGTCCCACTGGCAGCCTCCTTCTCCAGCCTGGTCTGACCCAGCTGGGGCTGCCAGGCTTCAGCTGCTCAGCTGGGACTGGCACTGTCCATCTCCCAGCCCTGACCTGCCTGCCTGTGGCACCATGGGCATTTCTGAAGCAGCAGCTCGCAGCACCCTGGGCCTCTTCCTACAGGTTCTGCTCAAATCAGTGGCTGCACTGGTAATGGAACGAGTGTAACTCCATGCAATTTATCTACCTTCCATCCCCTAGAAATCCTCTAGCAGGCGAGGTTAGGAAATAACAAATCCTCTGATGACATTCAGTGAGGGCTCAGCTCGGAGCTGCCTGCTGGGATTGGGATATTCAAATAGGCAGCAAGAGGGATTTAGTGCAGCTGAACCCACAGCTGGCAGGGCTCCCCTCACCTCACACGGGCACCCTGGGCAGGCCGTGCTCCTTCTGGCACAGGCACTGTGGGCAAGGGCACAACCTTCCAGCCACAGCATCAATGAGCAGTTCTACACAGTCTTTCAAGACAGAGTTACAGAGCCTTGGGAAGGTACAAGTTACAAATCCAAAAGCTGGACACAAACAGACCAAACAAACTTCCTGTTTCTTGTATAATTGTCAGATTGTACTCAATGGCCTCAGAGGACACCTGCAGGGATGTGATACCTGACAGACCAGACAGGCTGGGATCAAACAGGTGACACAGGAAAAGGCTGGTAACTGCACTGGAACAAGGCTCACAGGACAACCCAAAAGCACAGTAACACCACACAAGAATGAATGGTGAAAGGTTTGGACAGGACAAGCAGCATGTTGGGACAAAGGACAAATGGAAGGGTGACACCCCACAGAGCTCGAGTCAATGCAAGCCCATAAGCTGTGTGGTGCTGCAGTGTTTCATGCAGGAGGATGCTTCTTCATGCTGCTCAACATCAAGACAGACAAGCAGGAGAAATGTTGGTCATTCATCAAGCACTGTACAGAGACCCCAGGAGCATTTCCAAAATCCCAGTACAGAAGCAGGTGCCCTGAGCAATGCAAACCCCACTGCTGGAAACTGGCATGGACACAGCAAAAGAGTAAAGGATAGACCATTCGAAAGGAGCAGAGAAGAAAAAGTTTTCAGAGAAGCCAGAGACAGGATCCTCTTCCTGCTGAAATTCATCATCAGAGGAGTCCTCAGAGAGGAAGACTGTATAGTGTCGCATGGGCTTTACGAGGCTGGGGAACAGGAAGAGAAAAGGAAGTTATGGAGTCACAGTGACAGCTCCTGAGGAGAGAAACCAGGGCTCCAGAGACCCAGATCATCCTGAGCCCAACTGACTGCACAGCAGAGCTTGGCAGGGAACTGAGCTGTGCTGCCCAGGCACAGAACACAACCCCTGTGCCCAGGGCAGGGCACTGTGGGGTGCCCAAGGGAAGGGACCGCAGCCACCCCACAGTGCAGGGGACAGTACAGAACCCCCTTTCCCCACCACGTTCCCCACAGAGCTGGGCACCTCTCTGTTCCTCAGACAGCTCTGCTCCTCAGGCTCTCTGAGCTCTCACAAACATCAGATCTCCCTCTCTGCTTTACAGACATTTACTCCGCTGCACAAGAGGAGCTGACTCCAGGGCACCAGTTCCTACTTGTATCTGTTTTTCACATTTGAAACTGCCTCACTCTAGACTAAAACCTCAGCTGTCCAAGGATTGGTGTGAAGTGCAGTTTGCCAAGTAAGGTGTGTATGCTCCTTTCCTCAGCATCAACTGAGAATCAGTTCTAAAGACGAGGGCAGGAAAAGAGAAGTTGGATGCTGCAACCAACAGCCCAAGAGGGCCCGAGCTGCCACTGCCAATGAACGTTTATTCACAGTCAGGTCAGAGCTAATCAATACAAAGTCTCAAACAGGTGGCAGTGGCCAGTGGTGGTAAATCACAGTCTGCATTATTCCAGTTAAAGCCGTGCCTTGCTTTCTTCCCCCTCTCCTTCTTTAATAGGTGTCCTGGGGAAGGACGTGGGGCCACAGCGGCCCCGGGTCAGTCCCGGTTCAGCCGGCCCTGCAGCCGCTCGGTGAATCCCGGGGCAGCCCCGGTTCAGCCGGCCCTGCAGCCGCTCGGTGAATCCCGGGGCAGCCCCGGTTCAGCCGGCCCTGCAGCCGCTCGGTGAATCCCGGGTCAGTCCCGGTTCAGCCGGCCCTGCAGCCGCTCGGTGAATCCCGGGTCAGTCCCGGTTCAGCCGGCCCTGCAGCCGCTCGGTGAATCCCGGGGCAGCCCCGGTTCAGCCGGCCCTGCAGCCGCTCGGTGAATCCCGGGGCAGCTCCGGCACTGCCAGCCCTGCAGCCGCTCGGTGAATCCCGGGGCAGCCCCGGTTCAGCCGCTCGGTGAATCCCGGGGCAGCCCCGGTGCCGCGCGGACCGGACCCGCCCCACGGCGCCGGCAGCAGCGCGGAGCGGGGGCTCCGTTTTAATGAGGAAGATCTGCATCTCGGGAGCTTTTTTCATGTGTCAGGATGCATGGACAAATCAGCAGCACATCACGCTGGCCAAAAATGAAATGCTGACAAATGTAGATATTTCAAATTTAATTGACACCTAAATGTACTTGAGATAGAAAAAAAAAATATATAGAAAATGGGAGTGCAGGATATGGGAATTAGTAAGGAGAATTCTGTAATAATTTTAAAGGCTATTCTGGTTATAAGAAAATTAGTTTTGTTTATTTTATTATGGTATTGCTTTTTCCTGAATATTGAGATTATGGTACAAAGGGGTGTACGGACTTGTCATTATTCTCCTAAAAAGGCTCTGCAGATTTGAGGAAGAATTATTTTTATTGACATAGTTTTTTAAAGAACAGCTACACAAGATCTCTAGGGAATTAGAGAGTTTGTCCCCCTTAGCCAGTAAAATGCAGAGAATGAGGGATTTGGATGCTCAGGCTTTCTCTTGCCGCTGTGCGATGGGAGGCTGGGACTGAGGCATTACCTGGCACTGGGAGCACAGCACAGACCGAGGCTGGAACTCCTCCCTGCACACAGAGCCAGAGCTGCAGCCGAGCCCCGGGGGCTGCAGGCCCACAGGACCTGCCCAGCACGGGCTGCTGCCCTGCTCGGGCAAACCCTGCTCTAACAGGGGACCTGAGCCATGGCCTGGGGTGCTCTGCAGTCACTGCTCTGAGCCCCGGGGCTTCAGCTGAAGACTGATCAGAAAATGAGCACACACATCCCCAAAACAATGTTTCTTTTACACACATAAAAACAATTAACTCATGTAACTAAAGGCATACATTTCCTAATCTTCTGTGCTACCAGGTAAAACAAGGGAAAATATATTTTTTGGTGTTTTCACTGATTCTAGTGTTACCCGAGAGAGAGAAAAGAGTGTGAATTTTTTAAAGAGACAACACCTCTCTTGTTTCCAGTTCAGAACACTTATACAAAGATTACTTCTTACTGGGACAGAAAAAAGAAAGTTTGTGGGAAACATCATGAAAATTCTGTATTTTGTGAAAGCAGCTGAGCTGTAAAGACTTACTAAAACTAGCAGCAATAAACTAGACCCAAACAAAATAATTAAAATACAACATATTTCCAGCATTGGTACAATGTTTACCATTCCTGTTTATGTTTATCTGCTGTCTGATAGTGGCAGGAATTGAACATACACATTAGCAGAGAGCAACACTGGGATGTCAACAGCTTTTGAACCCAAACATGCAGAATCCTCCATAGGAACCCATAAATGTTATATTGATTCAATTGTCCTCAACCTAAATGCAGTGAGTCATCAGATTAAATATTAAAAAAATGCTTTTAGCTTAAAAATCCCCACAATCTCCGTGCAGGAGCAGCATGGCTCGTTGCAGGAGCTGCATCTGCTCCACAAGAGGGCAACCAAATTCCACTGTAAAATGGACAAATACTCCTGTGCAAGGGAGAAATCACCGTTCAGGTTAGGCCAAAGACAGAGAATGCCCCTACCCTGGCACAGCTGGAAAGAGCTGTCCATGCACTGATGCTCCTCCAGTGTGTTGGGCTGTGCTGACAAGTTCAGAGCATCCACAGCTCAGAATACCCACAGTTTAGAACAACCACAGATCTGGAACATTCCCCCTTCAGTGGCACAGCTAAACTGGGGATAAATTTGCTGGTACTGTGCAAAGTGAAGCCCTACAAACCCTCAGCACAGAGCTCACTCAGACATCACAGTCCTGTTAATGCACTCGAGAGTCAGACACAGCCCCTTCTGCCATCACTGTCAAATAAACAGTTCTGCATCCTCCAGCCTCAGCCTGGCAAGAACACTGCAGCTGCAGGGCTGGAACTGACAATGTCCTCGAAAGAAAAGTGCAAACCAAAACAACAAAGAAATGAACAAACCTTCAAAACCTGAAAACTTTTACTGAACAGGCTGATCAGAGCGTGCATAACTTGGCAAACAGCAATTTTTCCATAAGCAAACTCAGGTTACTTGATTTTTTATACTTCCTCTACAGTGTTCCAAAAATTTTTTTTTAAAAAATCATTTTTTTTCTTAGTTAAAATCTGACTTTGATCTGTAGTATTTTTAATGTCTCCTCTGGCGAGTCCCAGTTCTGAACACACTGTTTGAGGCAAGCAGAGGAGGCAGAGCAGCACAGTACTTACTGTTCTGGGCTGGGAACTGAGGTCCTCCGGCCCTCCACACCAATGTTGCTCTTGGGCCTCTTAACCACATGAGGTCTTGGGGGGCGAACCTGTGACATGCACAGAGACATCTCATCAAACACTGCCCCTGATCCCACAGCAGACACACACAGCACATGGACAACCACCAGCATCCTACAGGATCTTCCACCGGGCCTTGCTTGGTCTTTGGTGCCACCACAATGTTACACGTGAGTGTGGATACATCAGTGGATCTAAAGGATGAATATAAAGCACATGGCCCCACCACCTGCAAACCAAACACACAGGCTTGCCACTGTTTGCTACCTGCCCTGTCCTGTTTGGTGCAGGCTGGATTGCAGAGAACAGATTCCCTGAGAGTGAGCTTCCCCCGAGTGTCAGTGGTGAGACAAAAGCTGAGAATGTCTGTGTGCTCTGGACACTGCTCTGACACCACGACCCTTCTGGCCACTTGCTCCCAGGAACACAAGCTCTCAGGTGAGGACTTCTGGGCAAGGGTGTCAGGGAAGATGTGTACTCAGGATAAATGTTTTAACATGAAAAACTCAACTCATTCTTCACTAAAAATCTGCTTCCTTCCAGCAGCTGAACACAAACTCTCACCAGCCATACTGTCATTAGCACTCTTGGTATTAAGTCAGACTTCTGTTGTAAGTAAAATCCAAAGCTTTTCTGTGGAAGATGATGGTGCTGCCAATCCAGTCTCACATACATAGCCATCACCTTCCAGTGTATGGAAATTCAGCTTGATTTCTGACCAGGATCTCCACAAGCAAACAAACCTTATTTCAAGAAAAGGAATAAGCTCAAAGTTTGTGTATGTGCCAGCTTACACTGCTGAGCAATTCTGTGCTGAATTTATCCCTGTGAGTCAAATGAGGGAATTTGCAGCATCAGGGCAGACTGTACACACCAGCTCCATGTGTTTTGTTAAGGAAGTACAACTCTACCTGAAAGAGAGTCGGATCTGTTGGCTCAGCTCAATACTTATCTCACCAGAAATGGCCAAAACCCCAAATAAAGCTGGGAATGCAATTCAGCTCCTGACCTCCCAGAGCCTGTGCTCCCTTAAGAGGCACAAGAGAAAGGAGATGTTCATGGCCTACAGCTTGAGTGCTCTGGAGTGACTAAATAAGTTTTAAAAAAATATTTGTTGGGGGAAGGGGACTTTCCGGGTTTGTTTTGGTTTTGTTTTTTTAATTTTTCTTCCCAGGTACAAAAACCTCAAATTCTCCTGCCAGGAGAAAGCCATCAAATAGTGTGTAATGCTTCTGCCCTACACGCAGTATGCAGAAAATAGCAGCAGCATTATTACATTGAATTTTCATTTCAAAGGAAATGGTGCACAGCAGATATGATGAAGAAATCCAGAGTTGTATTGCCACTATTTCTTAGGAAAAAGGGCTTATGAAAAGGTCAGATGTTAAGGTCTTGGAGATCAGTCCCCACACAAGGCTGCTCCTCTCTACAATAAAGACAGCTTAAGAATGTGAATTTATGGCAGGAATGGAAGGATTAAGTTTGTGGCAACTTCAACTGAACTTGCAACGTGGTGAAACATGGGGAAAAGAACAACAGAGCTAATTAGAGGAGCTGAGCTGTCAGAGCGCAGCAGAATGGCTCGGTGCCAACAAACAAAAGGAAGGGGCTGGCAATCAGCAGGATCGATGAAGAATACTGCTTCATTAGGGCTGATAAAACACGGAGAGAGCAGAGAGAGAGGGAGAGGGGGGCGACAGCCGGGAGGAACGGGAGAGGAGAGCGCGAAGGAGAGAGGGAAAGAGAGGAAGAAAGCAAAGCTGCTTAATTAAATGGGAGCTGGGAGCTGATGTGTAAAGCTGGCCTGTCAGCGTGCTGAACACTTTCACCTTTGGGCCGGGTGTGCTGCCGGGGAGGGACAGAGGTGAGAGTTTGGGGTGGCCCCAGGGCCCCAGCCCAGCGCGGTGACAAAGTGAGCGGGGTTTAGAGCACTGCTCCTGGGGAACTGCAGGGAAAAGCCAGCAACCAAGGCCATTCCTTGCTGCATTTTGAGTCTCACAGAGGCAAGGTGAAGTGCTTATCAAATGCAAAATATCAAAGAAATCCAATTACGTGAGCACACAGCCAAAAGAAAAAAGGTAAACTTCCAGGACAGAAGGGTTGAATGTGCTTATTACTGTCCCCATCAACTTAATGCATAATTATTATATTTTAACTTTTTCTAATTGAATAAAGTTTCCAAACAACCACTATTAATCCAAACAGACCTCCATTAATTAGAAGCAACAACCCTCTCTCTTTCATAATACCACCACTTATTTCCAAAGCAGCAGAATGCAAAGAACATCTCTGTTCTGCTTCCTTAACCTTTCTTTGGTCTGTGTTTTTGGCTTTATTATCAGCAATTACTCATATTGCAAGCACTAGTGCCCATGTATTCCCCCTTGCAGCACAAAGCATTTCTCAGGAATTCTGGTATTATGTGGCCCCGGCTGGAAGAGTAGAGGGACCTGGTCACCCCCTTTAGTGCTTGCGTACATGGCCAGGATAAATCACTTGCTGATACCCACCTCTGTAGGAGCTGCCAAGCCTGAGAGGGAAAAAACAGCCTGCAAAAAGTATTATTTACACATACAGAAATGTGTTGCAACTACCAAAAGCCAAATAACAGTTCTGAACAACAACAAATTTATGTATATTTGATACAAGCATATTTTTGGGATTGATTATAATAATTTACATTTATCTTGAATTTCCCCCTGATGAATGAAGCCTTTCTGTTCCACTTACTGACACAGCCAGAGGAATGCAACAGGAGCTTTCATTATTACATTTCCAACCTTTTATCAATCACATTGGGAGCAAAGACAGTTGAACCAACCATGTTACAGTGAGGACTATTAATACCCTACAGCTGGGAGATTAAACAGTCTTAACAAGATCTCCACATAATAAATGACTCCATTTGAACAATACAGTTCAGCAACTTTGGTACAGAGGAATCACAACATGCCCCCTTACACCTGCCAAATGTGGAACACGAGGGCATGGGAGCACTACAGGAAACCCACAGTACATGGAAAGTCTGATCCTAGTGAAACACATCTGGGAGGGTCTCCCATGCCCACTGTATTTAAGAGAACACACATAATCATAGTCAATGCTATTTTTTAAACACAGAAAACAGAAATTTTCAGGGGAAAAAAGTCCATAAAAATGACTCTATTAAGCTAAACACCCAGAGTTAAAAAGACGGAGGAGAAACACATGCCACTGAAATGTCACACAGGAACATGCACCAGAGATCAAAAGTTAAAACACACACCCAGCTGCACTTGTTAACCAGTTACCTGCTCATCCAAAACACATTTTAACAAGTTTTAGCAAGATCAGATTTGAAAACTTGCATCTTTCTCTTTCTTATGCATGTATGTATATGGATAAGGAAGCAAGAAGTAAGATGATCTGGGGGGGAACTATATTCATAAAGCTGAATATAATCCTGAATATACATAAATACCTTCCAATTCTGTGCCAAAAACCAACACCCCTCCTAAATTGATGCTTCTTGCCTTTGCCTTTAAAAAACAACATCTGGTGCAGGGTGCAGACCCAGCAGGGTGTCCAGTCTTAATGCCATCCTGCATAGTCCAGAGGTAGAAACTGTCCTACAGTGTTTTGGGGGAAAACTGCTGAGACAAGGTGTCCCTGCCTAACACGTACAGGCACTGCACTGCCAGTAATTTCTGTGCAGCTCTCTGTGGAGGAGTCCCTTCCTCTGGCCAACCTGCTGGGCCTCCTTTTACACCATGGAACTACCCAGTGTATGTCACCCATAACGTGGCACCAATGTTCCACTGCCAAAGATCCACCTCGCTTTCTTCATGTCTATTCATACATGGTGAAGAATTAGGCATCCCAAATTAATTAAAAGCATAACTTGCAGAGAATAAACATTATGTCTTCAGACTTCTGCTTCCTTTCAGATTTGAGTTCAGTGCAAGTCTTCAAAAGCTCACTGGCTAAAAACTTCCACCAGCCAGTCTAGCAGGGCTTTGTGTGTAAGAAACCACGGCAAAAGTCAAACCAGAGGTGGCCAGAGCAGCCCCAGTTACCTGCAGAGCTGCCCAGAGCTGCAGGGCTCGCCAGAGAAAAGCAGAACAACCGCGGGTCCCAGGGCTGTGCCGCAGCAGAGAGAAGGCAGTTTAGGAGCATAATTCACACATGGCTTCTGTGCAGAGCTTGACAATCCAAACTACCAGGGTTTAGTAGTGCTACAAAGAGCGGAACTCAGGCAGTGTTAAGCTGTGGCAGTGAAACAATCCCCAGCTACTCACGGGCCTGGAGGAGCGCTGGATCTTTGGGGGCGGCGGCCGCGGCGGGCGGAGTCTGTGCTGCTGCAGCAAAGTGGAGACTAAATTAAAATCACCTGCAGGGAAACACCTCTGATGTCCTGGCAAAAGCAGCATGAGCACGTGACAGCATGTGATTCACCTTCATACTCACCTCACAAAATGCCCTTTTCCTTACTTTGCTTTTCCAAAGCAGTGACAGACACCATGGCCTACGACGTGCCCTGGCAGCACAGGTACCCACGGCGGGCAGGACCCAGCTCTGCCACACCACAGGCAGCAGGGGCAGCACCGGACAGCCCAAACGGACTGACACAGCAAAGAGCTTCAGGCTGCATTCCTGGACCTCGAGGCCCAAGTGTTCTAGGCCACATTTTTGCAAATGGAAACCAGGATACTCAAAAACACTTCCGCTAAAATCTTGAGTGATTTTAGTGCTTGTGAAAACTTATGGAGAAGGCCTCAAACCAGACATGTAAGAGCAAGGAAAAAACCCCAATTCAGTGAAACTTTTCATGCGCTTAAAGGTGAGCTTATGCTCAGATCCTGTCCTGGGTTTTACTCCTAAGTGACCAACAATTACAAATCAGGCCTTAAAGCATCATGATGGCCTAGAACCCAAAACTACTTGAGTAAATATTATCTTAGTCCTGTGTAAGTGAAAATGAACACACTACAAATATTCTACATATTTATATTACAGTAAACGACTCCTTTGCAGGAGCCAATTCTTTCATATCCTTATCCTGTCACTAGATTATTTTTTCCAGTTGAGATTTAAATATCACATATGATTAAGCTTTCATCTCTGATCAAAAAATAGTTCTATGTATTTCCACAATAAAGACACATACAAATGCTGCTTTGGGAGAAGATTAAAGATGCAGAAACTTTTTTGTCTCTTGGACTTCTAACCAGGCATCGTGTTAACTCTCAGAACTGTGACCTCAGTGCTTGTAGCAACACAGGCAAAGCCAACATTCCAATTCCAATTTCTGTTATCACTGCAGTGCTCCCAGCAGTGGAGTTTGTTGGGAGGTTTGCACGTGCTGCACCACACAGGGCCCTGCTGAGCCCCAGGAGATCTCAGAGCAGGGCCCTCTGCCCGGAGCAGGGCCAGGGCCAGGGCCAGGGCTGTGCACACAGGCAATAGCAGGCTGAGGGTGGCAGGGAGGCACCCCAGGGAACAGGGGCTTTGCCAGAGCTGCACTGCCAGGGCTGCTGCTGCTGCCCCTCACTGCAGGGGGATGAGCAATGTTCAAACTCCCTGTTTGCTGGGAGAGCCACCGATTTGAAGTTAATTTGTTAATGCAGCAAAACACATTGTTTCTAAAAGGTCAGCAGGTGAAGCTGTGTTGGAATATCAACTTAATTACCTGGGCTGTAGGGAGGAATGGGCACCAACCAGCACATGGCTGCAGTGCTAAAAGCTGCTAAACTGCTATTCCAGGTATGGTCCTAAATACATGTACTATAGCTTTTTCTGTGAAGGGGAGAAATGTCTAAATTAGCACTTTCTCACAATAGCTGTTTACCAGCATATCTTTTACCTCTGGATATTTGCTTAATCGTCTTGTTCTAAATACTTCTGAAGCAATAAGACAGAAAATTTGCAGAAAGCCATTTTTATGACTGCGGATCTGGCACTGCTTTGCTAATTATCAGACAAGTGACTTAAGCTATGAGATGCTGGAGCAAGAAAAATCTTACATTCACTTTTACACTATCAAAATATTATTTAAAAATTATAGATCCCACATCTCATAAAACAGCTATTATACACCCAAGGAACATTCACAACTATTTAGGGTTTTATACCTGAGAAAACATTTCAAAAAGATAATTTTTGGTCTGTGACATAACAGCTCGTGAGCAGAATATTATATCAAACTAATTGTGGATGTCTTTTGAGGTTTTCAAAACAGAGCCTTGTGAGTAAATCAGAGGGGCTAGTTCATGTGTAGCAACAAGTGCAACCTGAAGGAAATGCTTAAAGGAAACACCACCAGATGAGAACTGGTTTGTTAATATGTGGAGAAAGAAGTGTTTCTCAATTAGCAGTGAGGGTGTTTCCAATAATTTCCAAAGCAAAGCTCTTCTAGATGAATACCTTATTTCCTTCTGAAATTGAGGACTGGCTTGAAAATACCTTAAAGTCAATCAGCCATGGCAGAGAGATGCCTGGTGCTGGATGAAGCCAGGCTCACACACCCCAGGCTGCAGGAGACCTGAAGTGCTGACTTTGGGAGAACATGCTGGACTCAACTGAACACTCAATTAAAAAAAAAAAGGGAGAAAATAACAACACTGAAAAATGTCTGGTACCTAAAAAGATTCAGTAGAGAAAGCAGACGGAATCTACGAGGCAGCTGTTTTATTATCCAGCCAGATCCCTGCACAGCACACTCTGCTTTTTACATGCTCCCATATGTATAGCTCACAAACTGGGATGACAGGAACAGTGTATGCTTTACAGCATATATTTTTAATTTACACTCTGAAATACTTCAATGGAAATCTGCTGGGTCCTGTGATAAAAATAATCTCCATGTTTTAAGGGATGCCTCATTCTTCAAGCCACATTTGTAGATTGGGAAGGTAGAACAAGTCTGGCAAAAATGCAGCAATGCCTAAAGCCAAAATCCCAAAACCATGAGAACACCGCTGTGGACCTCTTCCTAGAGCAAAGAGGTGCCTGCAGAACACAAAATATTTAATTCAATTTAGAGTCACTCTGGTTCAAAGAAGCCTCACACACGTTGTTTCCATTTTGCTCCCATGTAGTGAGGCCCTGATAACAAAGGATCATGCTGCAGACAGTAACTGCACAAGGCAGGAGCAGGCCAGGGTTCTGCTGGTCCCTTTTCCACCTGCTCTGCTCTGGTCCCTGCAGAGCTTTCCCAGCCCTGATCCTCGCTGGGCCTTCCTTGGCAATTTGCTCCAGCACTCACCACTGTTTGGGCAGGGGGCTCATCATCACAATTCACTACTCTAAACACACACCAGCTTTTTGTTCTGAGAAGGTATCAGAAAAAACAAAGAAATTCCAACACAAAGAGTGGACTTTGAGTCCATTTCTTTGAAATACTCACTGTGACACAGAACTGTTCTCCTTGTCCTCTTGGGCAACTACTGGTGACTTTGTATAATTTCTTTTTATTTCTTTGATATTTTGGCATCACTTTGCACTTGACATTTTGCACCAGCTTCTTTTCTGGAGCCAGCAGTAACAGCAGATTCCTACACTGACAATGTCCACTGCTCAATCCTAGATGGGTGACTGTGAGCACAGGGATGTTCCTGGTAGTACACGAAGCCAGGAAGGAACACATCCTATGGACTGCCCCACACAGTGGGCCTTAGCCCAAAGCAGCACAACTTCATTTGTCCAGAAGGAGAATAAAACCCCAGCTCTCCATAACATTGCTGAATAATGACAGGGCCATGAAGGGAAACTCCCTTAACACATCAAAGCAGGCCCTTTCTGGGTTACAGCAAACCAGCAAGGAGGGCTTTGGTACAGCTATTCACAGAGGTAAAACTGGCAAGAGGTGGAAAGAGAATCTCACTGAGATGATGGCTTTTCCAGAGGACTTCTTCCAAAATGAGGTTCATTTTGCTGTGGTTTGTTTTCCTTCTGTCTATTCCTCAACATACATGGATGGAGAGACATGTTGCAAAAAATCCCAGACCCCAGGAATATATTTATCCCCATGTGTTAAAGCCTATCCGTCTACTGCCTCAGCAGAGTTTAAAATCACAGCTAATAGGTTAACAACTGCTTTTCTTCTGCTTCAGATGAAGAATATCAGAAAGCTGGGGGAATATTCAGCTTCCCAATTTGTACTGACTGCTCGGTGCTACCTGCAATGTCTGTTTGACAGGACTGACATTTTGTAGCACTGTGAGATGGGGGAACGTGTGACATTTTTATTCATGGTGGCGTACGCCCTTGTAATGATCAGCCCTGGTCGATGTGCTCGCTGCAGCAGCCCCGAGCCCTCGCAGAACAAACAGCAGCCCGAGGTGCCAGCAGTGTGGCTGCCTTATTAAACACCACCAGGATTCTAACGAAGAGCAACTGCTGGAAAATCTCACTGTCAAATCCTCAAGGACATTGTCAACATGGAACTAACTACATATATTTTTCACTTAAAATACTAGAAAATCCAGCAATACAATATCAAATTTAAAGAAAAAAGCCACAGTGGCTTGTGTGTGCTTTTTAACAGGTCATTTTACCAGCTTTATATTGGTTTTCTGTGGTCCTGATGCTGGAATTCAAATCAAAGAGATCATGTAACCTGCATGATTTAAAATGCTGGAAAATGGACATATCCCTTATTATCTCTTAACAGCTATTTCTCTCTAGCAAGTGTAATACTTGCACAGAAAAAAAAAGGAAAAAAACACATGGTCTCTCATTTCAAGAGTTCTATAAACAGCAGTGACTCTGCTTCACTCACCTTCATCATTCACCAAGCCAGGCTGCATGACTGGGGGGACACTCTCCCCACACACCCACAGAAGGACACAGACCCTCCATCTGCACTCATAACTGTTTTATGTGGCATTCATCAGCCCAGCTCTGAAGGGCAAATCTAAAGAATGCTTGGCCAAACCAACAGTCACAGTGGGGTCAGCATTTAGAAGAATTATACATTTCACATACTCTTTCTCTTTAATCTCCTGGTTAATCCAGTGGCCCAGAGGTCAATTCAGACAGTTCTGGCCTAACTGCACATATCAACTTCATAAGTAATACATAAGAAGCCTCTGGATGCTGATCTACATTGATAGAGAAGCAAGTCACCCATAAGACACTGTGAGCTCTCCTCAAGTTGTCAATCTAGGTGATTTGGGTAGCCTTGCATGCACTGATGTATTTATTTTCTATGTATGTATTATTTATAAAGCACAACTCTCCTTCCACATGCCAGCAGTGATGGACCAAGATCCTCCCTGCAAGATATTTATGGGTTCCTCAGCAGAACAGGACTAACAAGGAGCCTCTGCAGACAGGTTACAGCTGCTGTCTCTTGTCACAAGGCTGGGGAGGTGGGCTGTGCCAGCCCTGCCCTCACACATGCAGGCAGTGCAGCACTGACACTGCACTCAGGGCAGCACAGTCATCCCCAGCATCCCTGTGTAAGGAGTGCTTCAAACACCCAGACAGCTGCAAACCACGGAAAGCCACAGTCTGCAATGTGCTTTTCACACATCCATGTGCTCCTGCAGTCTGGGGCCACAGCCTCCCTGCATGGCACAGCACCAGCCCCCTGCTGCAGTGGCTGGAGAGATGCCAGCTGTGCCTGCTCCCTGGGAAGCCCTGGGCAGCAGGAGCAGGAGGGGCAGAGACCCTGGGCACACTTGTCCCACACTGGCACACACGGCCAGGGCAGGCATCCCCTCACTGACACCACAAGGATTGCCATCTCTGCTCATCCTGCACACCACAAAGCACACCCTCAATCCAATGCATCATTGTCTTGTCCACTGGCATTGGTTTTACTGCTCTGACTAAGAACACTGTCCCCTGAGAACCTGATGGGACGTTTGAGTGGTCTCAAGCAGACATTAGATGGACAAGTGCTTCTGGGCCAAGACATTTGTCTTGTTAATCTTCTGACTTTACTGAGCAACACTGAATTCCTTCCTGAAAGGAATGGGCAAAGAAAGGAGTGAGAACAAATGAGGGTAGAGATATGCTTTCTGAAGACAAAATCATTTTAAACAACCTATACTTTTGCTAAATCCATAAAGAATCAAATGGAGAGAGGGAGGAAACCCCATGTGGCTCCAGAGAAAGGAAATGAGAACCCACATTGCTCATCTGTGGGAAGAGTGGAAGGGAGGCTCGTTTTCTTAATGAAGGTCCTGCTATTGTCCAAGCAGCTCAGAGTGGCCAGAGGAGGGCTGGCTCTGCAACCAGAGCATACAGTTACACCAATATTAGCAAATGAACTTGTTTTCCCCTTTCCCCTTTGGTTTCTACCTCAGTGCCACACAATGCCTGCTGTGATCCAGGGGAATCTGCTATTGTTCCGATGCACCTGGGTGTGAAGGGAGTCACAGGGTCTGGCAAAGGAGCCTTCCTCCCTTCCCTGCTTCATCCCTTTTACCCTGGAGATAATCCCTCCTCTGCTGCCTCTGGCCTCAGTGATCCAGCTCTGCATTCCTGGAATGTAGCTGGCTGGTGTTCTCCCCATCTCTCCCCTGACCTCTTAATGCCATTTAATCTCCTGGAAGAAGAGCACTGCCCTGCAAAGCAGAGTTGTTTGTTCTGTGTGTCCAAGTGCAGACTGTGACCAGGAAAAATGAACACGTTCATTCACAGCAAAAGGGTTCAAAACAGCAAATAAGATGGCAATTTCCATGCTGTGGCCTGTAACAGTTTAACAGCAGTCAGAACGAGCCAGAGAGAGAACCCAGAGAAGTCTTTCCACAGTCAGACAAGCTGCTTCACTGCATTAATGCATTTTCCATTTGTCTCATAGCTATTTACATTAGTCCCCAGAGCACTGATTCTCTGTAGTTTGTATCAAGCGTGGAACATGATTGAATCTCTCTACTAAAGATATATGTGGAAGAGTCTTTTGTATTTTTTTAAGCTTTACACCTTTTGGTGCATAAATGGAATTAAATATCCAATTTGCTGGTAAATAAAAACAAGCCATAGAAAACATAAACCCAGCTAAGCTGACAAATGACATTCTAATTATAACAGACACAATTAGAGAGCTGTACAGAACTGCCAGCATCACTTGCTTCTAATGAAATTATTCCCTTTCCCAAACATCACAACAAGTGATGTTTCTGGCAGTTTATCATCTGCTGGTTTAATTGTACTAAATCAGGGCTGCTGTGGGAAAGCTCCTAAGGAGGAATGTTCCTAAGTGTAGGTTTGATTTTGAAGCCCTTGGGCTCATCCTGCACTTTCACACCACCTCTCCCAGACTGGTGGGAAGACTGGGCACAGGTACCAATCCTGTATGAGCTCTGTGGGTCCTGCCAAAGTACCCCCAACAACTGCTTGCTTGGACATGGAACCTGTTCAAAACAGTCACCATGACACTGTGTAGTGTCTATTCTCCAAACAGGTCAAAGACAACACAGACACATGTGTTCTACCTAAAAGGTACAAGTGTGGGCATGGCAACAAGAGCCCAAAGCCCCAAGTCACAGATCACCTGCATCAGTGCCCCATTCTGCCCCAGTCAGGGCTTACTGGGCTCCAGTGCTGCCCTGCCTGGCACACTGGGAAGGATTCCAAGGACAGCTCTGGCAACTGAACATGCAGCAGGTGTTCCATGCTTTAAGGACATTTTGGTCAGCTTTTAAGACAACAAACCAACAGAAAGCAAGGAATAGGACATTCATAGAATCATTAACGTTGAAAAAGACTGGAAAGATCATCAAGTCCATCAAGCACCACATGAGATGCTCTCTGTGGCACTGGATCTTCCATAATAATTAACCTTACTCTTCCCCCAAACTTAGAGCACTAGTCAGTACTACAAACCTTCCATCTGAATCTTGGCCTTGGCTTGAAAATTGTTCCCTCTTCTCCCCACCCATTAAACCATAAGCTGCCTGTACTGCTCCTGCCACTTGTTGAGTACAGTTGTGTTGTCCCAGAGCCCTTGGTGACAGTTACTGTATTTGGTTGATGCAGGGATCAGTCAGAAAGGCACACCCTGGGTAAAGTATGCAAAGTGCCACCCAGGAAAAGCAGTGGTCCCATCCTGCCATGGTGGTGCCTTACTAAGAACATTCCAGTTTAGATCTTTCCTACACTGCCCCAGGCTATCTGGCTAAAAATCCTTCTTCAACGGGAGCCTTCCCACAATGTGTCAGTATTGCAGAAAGCATCACTCAAACAATTCCATAATAAACAAGGCTCTCCAATGATGCCTGATCACTACCCACCAAGATACAGGTCAGGACACACAGAATCTCCCCCAGTCAGCCAATTACTGCCAAATTTTGGTGAGCCATCAGCTGAGGGGCTGTGCTTTTAAAGGCATTTCAAGATATTTTTGGTAGCTGAACAACTGCAGATACACAAGCGTGTTTGGAAAAGCCAGCAACTCCCTCACTCTAGGGTGAGAGATAATGAGTTAAAATTAAAGGTTGTTGCTGGCTCGCTAGCCCATCCCCCTTCAGCTAATCTGTCATGTAATGAAGAGAAGCACCAGCGCAGGACAGCTCGCTGCCGGCTCACTTACAGCGAGCTGATTAAGAATGTTCAACCAACAGCAGACTGCAGACCTTGCCGAGGAAAATAAATAGACTGTATGCAAATGTGTTTGTCACTTTGACAGCGCGTCTCAATTAAAGGCCGCGCGCGGCAGCGCCGGGCCGGGCTCCCCGCGCCGCCCGCCCCGAGCCGGGCCCTGACCCAGCGCACGGCGCATTTCAAACCGCGCTGCCAGCGCACAATGCTGCACTCCGAGAGAGCCCCCACAATGGGAAAAGCCTCTTTCATCCTCTTCAGTTTAGAGGAGCTGTGAATGCACAAACAGCCTTATTTCAGAGTTCTTGTGCCTTTTTAATTGTTCCCACCTTCTGTATTCTAGACAGAGTTAAAAGTGACATTAAAATCTCTGCCTTTAATCACGAGTTAGAAGCCATCTCCCATTTATACAGTAAATGTTGCTGCTTTTTTCCTCCCCAAAGCCTTAATCTATATTTCATAAACCTGAACATCTTCTCCTTTTGAATGAACATAAGATTTCGTTTCTGTTTTGGCATTGGGCTGTCAGGAGGAGCAGACCCGTGCCAGGACCAAGGCTGAGTCACACAGCCCTACAAGTGCTAAGTCAGATGGATTTTTGGAAATCAGCATTTGTAATGTGATGACAGCAATATGCATTTAGCCAGCAAGCCTCTCCCCACAGCCAGGGGTCAGGAAAGCTGATGTGTGTTTCTTTCAACACAGAAAAGTGATCATTAAAAAATTTGAAAGTGACTGTTAAAAAACCTCATGAATTTAAATTTGCACTTCCCAGTCAAATATATATTTCATTAATCTACCATCATGTTTGAACCATCCATCGTTCACAAAAATCGAAAGGAAAAACTGAAAAAAGATTGTAATATTATCTGATTTCTGACTGCTTCAAATGAAATGTAACATGTCCCTGCTGGAGCTAGATGGCTGCATTCCTCCAGTAGCCCAAATTCCTCTCAACTGTAGTGGCACTGAAAGTAACAGAAAAATAAGTCTCTACTGAAAATACTTAATTGGAAGAGAAAGATTTTTTAAAAGTCTCCAAGAACTTACTTTTAGCACCCTGGTTAAAGTACTAAAAAAATAATTCTGAAATGATGCAGACAACATTGCTCTGAGCAGTGATCAGACCTCAGGTAGCCCCACCTAATACCTGAATAGTCAGTGCAGCCACCCCAACTGGTTTCTATTCAGAGACACTTCTCTGAAACTGGTTTGCTTCACATGTTATAATGTTTTACAATTGCTTTAAATTTACACTTTGCTTCCTTAGAAGAAATCAGATATTTCCTCCTGTTTTCTGGTCAGAACAGTGTAAAAAATAGATTCAACAAAAGAAAGGAGAACTGTGAACACAAATTATGTCATTTTTTGAGTCAGCCTATACTTAATAGGAGAACACTGGCAAATGGATAATAAACACTGGATGTCTTCCCATGAAAATCACAGCAACCACAACATTTTCTAAATAGCCAGCTCTTCAAACCCCACCCCCAAACTCTCTGTTTTGCAGACATATCAAAAGAAACATTACACGAGTAACTAACGTGAACAGCTCAGCTGTCAATACTGAATACACAGCACGCTAACAAGCTATTAATTGATTTTTCCATCTTAGTTCATCGCATTTAATTTTCAGAGAATGTTCAAATGCTTTAATAGTTGGACATCCCATATTGACACTAATGATCTGGCTAGATAGCAGCGGATGTTTTAAATTCTACACCCTCAGTCCTGAGAGCTGTAGCATCTTGCATGCTAAAACAGCTGCAAAACAGTTTCTAAAATTGCTACAATATTTATGCTTCCCCCATTCACTCATTGTTTATTTTCCTCAAAATCATAGTTTGAACAAAAGGAATCTGCAAACCCCAGAAAAATCAAGTTTTAGAATCCCCTTTAAACAGATAGAACAGAAATAAAACTAAAACAGCACAGTTCAGTGATTGAAGACAATGAAGCATTTGGCACATTCGTTATCATGCTTTTCTCTGAACTATTCCTGCTGAGGCACATGATTGAGAACAACTTACACCAAGACCTACCTGACCAAAATGTACTGTGATTGGTCTCCTGTCCTCCCTTAACTTCGGGTCCTTCTTCTCAGGCAGGGGCGATGGCGCCGTCCTTGGCAGGGGCTCCTCTGGCACTGCCGAGCAGCCGTTCTCAGCAATGTCCTGTGGGGCAGGAGAAGGTGAAAAGCATGGCCAGGAACACTCCTCAGTGAGGGCAAGGTGCACAAAGGGGACACTAGAGGATAATGCTGACTAACAGTTCGGGTGTTAGGGGGAAAAAACACCAAAAGAAAACATCATTAGAATAAAACACTTCATCCATCAGAGCTTGTACATAACCCTCTCTCCTCCCTGTACCAGTGGTGCAAACGGGACATTCAATAAAATGTCTGACTTGAACACGCAAAAGCCAGGAAGTGCATGTGGAGAAAAAAACCATAGCTCAGATCTTCTATTTTAGAAATGAACTCAACAGAAGCGCAGGGACAGGGCATTCTGCTTATTGTAAACCTAAATGAACACAGTAATTCCATTAACGTACTGCACACAATTACCCATAGCAGGACAATTACTGGTGGAAGTGGCAAGGAGAGATGGAACTCAGAACTTAGTTAGCTCTGCATTTCATCTTGGAGTTTGTGTGCACTGAATATGCCTCCAGGAGAGGGTACAACACCAAGGGCTGCCTGGCAGAACACTTTTTGTTTGCTTTGACTTCAGTTCTCATCTCCAGAAGTGAAGTGACCAGCCAGCCCAGGTTAGAGGACTTGGCAAGTGCAGGGTGTGTAACACAGGTTTTGAAAAAGACAAAGGCCCGCAGACACCAGGAATCAGAGAAGAAGCAAAGAGTTTGAAAGTGAGTTGAGAAACAGTCTGTAACACAGTGGGCCCCAAACCTTACATCTCTGCAACAATGCCAAGGAAATAATGCTGGGTAAATATGGAGAGAAGGCTGCAGAGGCTGGAGCTCTGCAAGGCTGACCTGAGGGTGGCTGCTGCCACCGGCAGGGCTTTGATTCCCTGACCTCTGACACGGCCCCGCGAGCCCCAGCTCGCTCAGGTACAGTAATGAGCCGTGTAGGCTGATGGCCAATTAGAAATGGTTCCTTTGGACACACACTGACCTAATGTGTTTAGGTCAAATGAAACAAAAAGCTGGATGGACTTTCTAAGGGGCTTTGTCTGCTCCACAGAGAAGCTGAGACCCCTCTTTAGATCCAGCTGGTAGAGCAGTGGTTTCCCCAATACGGGTATAAGGATCATGGGGAATTAACAACTTGTTAAGGTCAAACTAGAGAGAAAAACTTTTTTTCCCCCCTGCCCTTCAGCTGCACAATGCCACCTTGTCTTGAAAAGGTATAACAAAGTCCTCGGAATTAGTAACAAAGAGCCCCAAAGCAAGACATTGACAAGAACCCTGAGTGTCTGCCAAACTCCCACTGCAGCCCCAGACAGCACCGAGCCCCCACGGGATCCCCTCAGCTGGGACTCACACAGCCCACAGCAGTGCTGTTCCTTGCCATGAAGCCAAACACAGACCCCATTTCCATGTTTCTGTGGGCTGGAGCCACACTGCAGGGGCCTGGAGCCGCCAGAGCTGCAGCAGCCCCAGGGCCCCCCAGCCTGGGCTGGGCAGGGGCTGCTCCGGGGCTGTAACTCCAGCCAAGGCTGCACACACTGGGGGCAATGGACAGCAGTGCACCTTCCCAGGGAAACCCCAGAGCCACAGCAAGGACACCAACGTTTGGACATGAGGGGAACGGGAGGAGATGGAAGATGGAGAGAGATTAAGCCATTAAGCAAAATCCCCTCAGTTGTGTAACGATCACTGCAAATCCTTGAGCTTTCATTGCTATAGATTGCCCCTACTTCTCTGATGATATAATTGCATACAAAAGATAACATGTTCCTAAAGCCTACTTCCACTGTGTTTGGTGCACGGACTTCCAATGAAACCACAGTATATTTTTTTTAAAACTGCTTAATGAAAGATAAGAATTAAATTATTTTATTCCTCTCTATTTTTTCAACATCCCCAAAAGGCAAACAAATCATCAATACAGCTTCACTCATCAAAGCAAAAATCTGCTTCACAAAAGTTTGTTTTCTATCTTCAATGAAAACACATTGTAGTTAAAAAAACAATGAAATCTGATCTTATTTTGTAATGGACTGCAAACACTGGCTAGAGAGGAGCAAAACACATCCTGAGTGCCTTGAACGTTGTGCAGGTTGTGTTACAAAGCTCTAAATGAGTTGTTTCTAGAATACCAGGCATTAACTAGAGCCACACAGGGCTTTAGTAACTAAAATAATGTCGAATATATTAATGCCAAGTGCCCAACCATTTCTATAAATTGTCTTAGCCAGAGCTTTCAGTAAGTTCCATTCTCCTGACTGAAAGTTGAGGACGGTACCATTCATATTCCTCCCTTTTCCTAATTCTATGCAGTTAAGCTTCAAATGAGCCACTAACGGAGGGACTTGACCACCACGGTCGGTGAGATGGAAAACGGCAGCCTTTGCAAAAAAGAAAAAAAAGGGAAATGAAAAAGAAAAAAGAGAAAAAAAAAGAAAAAAAAAGAAAAAGAAAAAACTGTATCAGATATAAAATAAAGCTACTAGGCTGTATCTATTAACAATTATTTGCTCTCACTCATAAGAATCCTCTGAAAACTATTTCTGTTGCTTTGAAATACTGCACCACAAATGAACAAGGGATGGAAATGGAGCACCATTCAATCTCCACTATCATATTAAAGAAGGACCTTACACACACCACAGTGACCTCTCAACAGGTCAATCCTGCATTTCTCATTTGCAATTCAAACCCAAGACTGGAGCAGACCAAGGGCAAAATGGGCTCTTGATTATATTTAAGAGGTCACCATTGCTATGCAGAGTTGGAAGAAGCAGAACCTCCAGCTTTATTGCATTTTTAAATTATATCTTGTACAGTAGCTGCTCAGATTTGGCAGCAAAAACTGGAAAAGGGATGTTTATATTTGACTTTTCCTTACCAGAGGCCTGCATACTTTCTATATTAATAAGGGAAAATAGTATGTTAAAATGCAGTGGATAGTAAGTTCAGTTTAAAAATAACCTTAGGTTACTCTTAGAAGATGAAAGACTAGCATCCCAAATTTGGCAAAAAGTAAGTATTTAATGACATCAGAATGTCAGACAGTTAATTCTCACACATGCTAGTGAGGAAACAGGATAAATCCAATGCTCTTACATAAAAACTGGGGAGGATGCATTAACAGACCTGTGCATAACAGACCCATAATGAAGCAGCACAGACATTTAGATTAAAAATGAGGGTAACCAAAGCAATGTTTGCTATTTTTACCACTTTTAACAGAGGAATCCCTAATTTTAGTTACCTTCCTACCTACTTTCACATGGAGAAGAGGACAGGACATAGAAAAGGACAGAATAATAAAGGAAGGAGAGGTTGAGCAGTGTGTGCCAACTACTCACAGCTATCTCTTAAGTTCCTGTGAAAGCCTATGTTGAACAATCATGTTTAAACATCCCACTTACAGATACACCACATAAAGAAGGTGAAACAAAATTGGGCCATTTAGTTGTAAATGTTCTGTGTGTTTTTTAAAGAGATGCTTGCTGCTTGACAGACTAGGAAGACAACAATAATAATAATAATAATAAAACAAAGCAATGACTGAATGAGGCTTTTTTCAGCCTGGTACACAAATGTCACACAACAGCACACAATTCTATTATCACTTAAAATGCAGGAAAAAACCTGCTCATGCTGCACAGCTCCAACTGCTTCAGGAACACACACAGAAAGGCAGAACGTTATGTCAGAGGTGAAACACGGGCAATGACATAAAGAAATCCAGGTACAAGAAAACTGCTTCATGTTTCTATTGTTTTCAAATTATACCTACAGTGGTCATATATAATGTAGAGTAATAAAATAACATTAAAGCATCTGAAGGCACTTTATCTTCCCCGAGATCCTGCAGCAGTGTGTGGAGGGCTCAGAGAGGGACCAGCAGCTGCAATGCACACAGGCAAATCCTCCCTCTGCAGCCTGGGGACAGGCTGAGGGCACTTCTGTCTGCCCACAAGCATTTGGAGCCCTAACTTAAGAGGATGGTCTAGGAATTTAGAGAAGAAATTTACAGAGAGAGCACGGATTAAACAAAACCCACCCAAACTCCTATGCAAGAAAGTGAATACAAATTTCTGAATAAGATGCTCAGTTCTCTCAGCAGGTCAGCTGCCTGGCTTCCTCCTTTCTCTGAGAGCCCTGAGGCACAGAATAAAGGGAGTCTCTGCCCTAAGCCAGGGCAGTTGCCCAGGTTCTCATGAGGTGTGTGCCAGTGTGCAGGAGCTCTGGTTTAAAGGAGCAGCTGGGACTGGACAACGCATCCCTCGAGCACAGCGGAGCAGCTGAACTGCAAACACACACACACAGACCTGGGAAACAACAAACAGCTGGAGTGGTTTTTACTCCAATAATTCCAATTGGCAATAGACAGCAACTCTAATAAATTCCTTCCTGTCTGAACTTTGCAGCAGACATTCAAGAAATGCAGAAATCCCCTTCCCAATGGCTTTTTTTCCTGACTGATTACTGCAAAAATAACAACACATTGCCATTTGCAAGAAGTTCACTGCCAGAACTGCAGGGAAGTGCCCCCAGTCCACAGGCAGTCCCCTCACACAGTGCCCCAGCACGAGGGACAGGAGCAGGACCACTCCAAGCAGAACACTCAATTTTCTGGCTTTTGTGGGTTTAAGTCAAAGCTTTCATGTATTTGAAGACAATTTTTTTTTGTCTGTGAATATTTATAAGTGTGAAAAATCCAGGACAGCTGGTAATGCATTTTGAAGTGTGCTAACAGCACTGTATCAAACAGCTTCCTATTGATCACATCATGCTTTCAGTGGCTAAGGATTTCAGACGTGGTGCTTATACATTTTGAATAAGAACTTCAAGTACCTTTTGCTTCAAGCGGTTTTTCACTTCTTTTATTCCCATTTTTGCATGATCTTTTGCCTGCATGAAAAATAATTTAAGTTAAAATTCCCTTCTATTTCCAGCAGTGACTAAGTTTGTTTTCAGTTAATAAAAACAGCAATAAAAAAATGTAACAGGATACTGAAAACACATTAAAACAAACAGAAAGCTAAAACAACTCCAAATAAACAAAAAACACCATCCCATCTTTGTTGCAAAAATTTTGTTTTCCCTGTTTTGAAGCCACAGACATCTTTCATCATTTTGCATTCACACCCTCAGTGTTCCCCACTATTTATCTTTGCTATAAACTTCTGTTCTTCCACACTGGCAGTGAGCCTGCAAATTCTCCTCACAGGGCTCTGGGTGCCAGTCCCATTTAGTAGAGCCAATCTCATCCTACTCCCTTCTCTCAGGCTGGAGGAAGGGAGGAAAACCCCCAAAGTTTGAATGGTTATTGCAATGCTTTTTGTAACATGATTTCCCAGAACTGAGCATATAAGAAATCCTCACTTGTTTCTGTGCTGTTTGATCTGGCAGAGTGGAGCTGGCAGCCACACACGATAGCACAGCAACACACCAGCTGTTTGTTAACAGCACTGAAAACACTTCCATTTAAAGAATAACTCAGTAAGTTGGGCTCTAAATAAGCAGGTATAAGAAATCTCTAGGGAAAATTAATTGACATTTAGAAAAGATGGAAACAATTTGGAAAATGAGAGGATTCCCTTCTTTCCATGAAGCTGCAAGCAGGGAAAGCTGAGGTAACAATGATTTCCAACAGAGCAATGATGAGATGGTAGAGCTGCCTAGCAGAGAACACAGGCACTACTTCCCAGAAAGAGTTCTGTGTAATAAATGGAATTTATCATCTGTACTTTCAAAAGAAATCACAAGTTCCCATTGTACTTTGCATTTCAATTGAGTTTAAATTTCAAAATGACTTTTTCATTTAAATTTGAAATTTGAATGAATGTATATTTTGAGTAATTTTGTGAGTCCAATAAAAATGGATTTAAGCCTTGAGTCTCATTTGAAAGGTCTAAACAGAATTGTAATTAGACTCTTATCTCAGTAGTAAGCCAGCTCTCAATACTTACAAACTTATAGACAGTCTTCATGGCGGGGTTAGCCTTGGTCTTTACTGTGTTTAAAATGGCTCCACTTCCTTTCTGTAATTATAGTAACAAGGGAAGAAATGTTATCAAAGCTCTTTAAAGCAAACAGCCATCTAAAATCCACCATTCTTAACTTAAAATAACAGAGCATTAACTATCCTTATTAGCAGAGCTGAGTATGAAAAGGCCAGATGTAAAGAAAAAGACCCAAGGAAAAGCACTCTGACTGTCACTCTGCTTTTGCCCAGTCTGTATTCAGCACCTGTCCAAGGGACACTGCAGGTGCCTCCCCTGTCTTACACATCTCACAGTGTGCCCTGTGCCTCCACTCACCTCAGGGCTGCTCTGTGCATTCCACTACAATCCTGGCCAAGTGTAAGACACAAGTACCCTGAACAACACTCAGTGTCTGAGCCAGAGACTGCCTCAGGACAGTCTGAGGAGGGGAGATCTGGTTTTACTTTGCTCTTTTCCCTTCCCTCATCCCACAGTCCTGTTTGTCACACATGGTGCCTTCTTCAGATTCAAGTAGTTGATAAAGGGATAAACTGAGGGAAAATGAAATCTAACTCCAGTCACAAACAATAACTCTAGAGCAGCTGAATCTCATGTGATGAATATAATCAAAGTGATGGGGCAGTGCTACCTGCACTGCAATGATCTGTTCACCTGTTGGTGTTCTACACCCCTGCCACACCCCACAGACTATGGCTGTACAGCACCTTACTGAGAAACACAGAAGGGCAAAATCCAAGCAATTAAACCCTGGCCAATACTGTATTTCCTACTTGCAGTGCAAAATAACACTTCCAGAGATGAAATTTGATTACATGCAATCAGATGTAAACAGCTTTAAGATTTACTGTCTCTGTCCCTACATGAAAATCTTCAACAGGCCAACCACAACACAGCCCCACTTCAGGGTGTCTGGCAGGAGCTCATGTGCTTACCCTCACTGTGGACAGCCACTGGTGGTACAGTTTGTCACTACCTACGGAGAACCAAACAAAAAAACAAATTGTAACCCTCTGCTGAACAGAAAACAAGCTCAAAATGTGAAGTGTTGGCACTTAGTAGCTCTGGAGCATGGACAGAACAGGACAACCAGCCTTTTCTTTCAGGAGAAAACATAACACTGATGAGAGATTTACACTCTCCTGTTCTCTCCGTGTTGTCTCAGACATTTGAGAACACAGATGTTTTTAAGTTCATTAAAAGAAATCCAAGGTGGTTCTGGGTAAATCCAAGATTTTTCCTCCAATGCAAGAACTCTTTTAGTTGTACTTTATTAAAGTGTAACACTAGGTTTTCAAACACTGAACAAGCATTACTCAGACTACAATACATTGTTCAAAGCTCTTGACAGACGAAAGAACAAAAGTTGAAGACATTTCAGGCTGCCAAGATCACTAAGCCTGTTATTTACCTAGCAGCAATGACCAATTACATCACGATAACCCACAAATGGTAAACCGACAAAAGTGTCTGAAATTACCTGAAGATATTTCTTACCTGCATATTCTCCCATATTTATCTCCTCTTCAAACACATCACTGAAGCCCTCCCCAGAGTTCAGCAGATCCAGACGCCCATCAATGAACTGCATCAGCATTAGAAGACAGAAACACATCAACCATCCATCTTCATCCTTTCAGAAAGACTTTATCCTTCATTAGCTGGAACAACCTCAATGTTTGCATTGGGTAGGGACTCAAAATAGAATGAGAATACCACCCAAACTGACATAGTGCTGCCCACTGCCCTAAGGTGTGTGGCTTTGCTAAAACCAGCACTCATGTTTGGCTACACATACATGTTTTCAGCTGCCCTACAGCAGTAGTTCTATGTTCAACAGTAATATGCTTCCTGGACAAAGTGTACAGGAGGTATCTTGGATCTAGGCATGCTCAGGTAAGAAAATCCCTTGAGTTCAGAGACCATTAGTGGGAAAACCCAGCCACCTCTCAATGTACAGAAAGCCCCAGCACCCCAGTCTGAGAGCAGCCAGCAAGCAGGAGCTGAGGGGCTGCACTACAGGATCAAGGGACACAGAAAGAGCCCCCAGCCCCCACTGAACTGTTACAGAATCTGCTCCCCCGTGCATCACTGGAGGCAGTACCTGCTTGAAGAGCTGGAGCTGGATGGCATTCTGCAGGAACTGCCTCATCACAGACGAGCGGTGGGACACGAACGCTTCTTCACAGAAAGTGATGGGTTCACCCTGGAGAGTTCACAGCATTAAACACTCCAAGAGCCTTGACTGAGTCCCTGGGAATCCACTGCCTGACCTGACCTTCCTCCCTTCCAAAACAAACAGGTAAGGAACACAGACCTTACCTAGCATTGAGTAAACTGCACTTTATTTGCAGGTCCCAACCACAGGATGGAAAAACGGGCTGGAAAATTGCAGATCATCAAAATAAACCAGAGTGGCTTTACACACATTTTGCTAAAGCTGAAGAACTTTCATCATTCAAAAAGCTAATATTACTTACTCTCCCCAAAACATGACACAGAGTCATGTGAATTCCTTATACTCTGCTTATTTGCCTCAGCAGAGCCAGCACAAACGGCTCAGGAATGTCCACTCTGCTCTTTCCACACCTCTGAAAAACTCATATTGGAGGAGTGGAATTGCCCTTTTCCCCAATCTTGTCAGCAAAAGACAGAAATTGTTTTGCAGTTCTACTTTTATCTTATTTTAATGAGTAATGGTAGTGCTGAAGTCTGCTGTGTATCTGCCGGAAGGGCACCAATTTCCTCCACACATCTACAAATACACAACAGAGCAAGCAAATATGTTTATTGAATGAAAAACAGGTAACAAAGAAGGACTAAACTGTACTGATGTATAATTATTATGGATGCTCATACTAAGCCACATATATACTTACAGATGCTCATATTAACCCAAAATATATTTGGACTCTTCATCTGTTGAGTATTCAAAATTAACATTAGACAGCAAAAAGTCTTAAAGCATTCCCTTCAGAAGGATGTTATCATTCTATTTCTGAAAGCTTTAAATTAGTAATCTCATATTTACCACTGCTGTGTAAAATCAACAGGGCAGCTAAAATGACTGAGGAAAGGATTAATTGCAAGTGTCTGTTTAAGCACAGGATGGGTATTCTTGACAGAGGGAAGAAGTTGCTTTCTTAGGAGGGTTTTTGTCACACCCCTTGCTTGAACCAGTGAATTTCAATGGATTTGGAAGAAAAAGCAGGTTTCTTACGTGATAGTTACAGTTCTAGGGTAATTTATTTTAAGAATAATAACCTGGTTTTGATTTACTCTTTTTACAGGGAAAACCAAAATCACTACATGCTTTCCAGGCAAGAAGCGTGAGCATGAAAAAACTACTTTTTTCTTCCTTGCTGAGGCTTTGCTCTCATCAGAATAAAGAATTATAAGACACTTCATTATAAAAAAAAACAAAGATAATAAAATGGTTGGAAAAGCAGGTCTGGCTGGTATGTGCATGTATGTAAGACACTGGTGCCAGTCTCCAGGACACACATGACAAAGGTTCTGGCTCCAAAGCCAAGGTGTGCCCTGTCTGCAAGGTTTTACTGCATTTAAATGACTAACAGCTGTCATCTACTTGACCAGTGTGAAAAAGGCTTTCCCATTAACTGCAGATACTGGAACGTAACAAAGGATCCCTGAGAAATATTTTATCAATGTCAGAGAAATCTGAGTGAAAAGAGCGGGGAGGAATGGGTAAAGAGAAATGCAGATTAGTTCACTAGCACAGACGTTCACCTAAGGAAGGTTTAGCTTTTGTTTAATCCTCACTTTATAAGCCCTTCAAGGGACACAAGCAGCCCCTCCTATCACCACAAGAATGCCAGATTCCCCCCTGGCCGGAGCAGAGCGCGGCCAGCGTGGGATGAGCTCGGCACCTCCAGCAGCACACAGCCTGAGCTGGGGCACCGGCAGGGCCTGCACGCCTCCTTCCCAAAGCACTAATGAGTCAGTTTGTTCATTAGCTTGATTAGACCTTTTGACTTCTTAAGAGACATTTCAGGCTCAACGGCTGCTGGATGACAGAAAAAAACTTCAATCATGGAGGTCAAGCGTGAGCTCTGCAGCTCAGAATGCATTAGTGCCTCCCACCCTCGCTGACCTCCCCGAGGTGCACACCCTGCTCCACCCCCAGCCACAGCTTCAGGACAAAAAGACAAGCTGGACAATAAGACCATTTTCCTGACAGATCTGGTTAACTGTAAATTATAAAGCTAATCAGCTCTGCTTTTACTGACAAATGACATTATACACGGGGGGACACCCGCAGAACTGCAGATCTGGTGTGAAATGAATGGTCTTGTTTGCATGTGAAACAAGGAAAATAACTTGTCCTGAAAAACTCATCCACTAAACTCACTGCTTCCAACAATTAAAATTTAGGCCATGATTCATCAACACCTTAAATATCCATTAATATCCTTTTCAACTGTAAATGCCTAACAGAGGCTGAAGTATTGCACTGCCAAGCCTCTAAATGTGTGCACAACGTGACTCGATGAGGAATCTGACTTGATCTGTAATGTTACAGATAATTCACTTCTATTTCAAGATTGAATCACAGAATTCTTTTTATTACAAAAATGTACATATTTAATCTGCAATCTTAAACACAACAGAAAAAAAACTTTAAAATATAGGATTAAGATTCCCAGATGTGCTGAAAAAACAGGTGCATTTTCTTTATGTCTTTGCAAATCTCCTTTATATGACTATTTCATATTCATCCGGCATAATGAAGTTCATCAGGGCAGTGCTGCATCTCATGACCCCTGAAAAAGCTGAAAAGTTTCAGCCCACATCTGATCTGCTGCCAGACCTGTTTTTATACTGGAATTCTGCTACATTCTAAAATAATGCTTAAAACTACTTAAGGTAGCAACTGGAAAATAAAAGGAGTCTAGGACTTATTTCAGACTGTTCTAGAGCTTCAGGAAACCTGCTGTTTTATATTATGAAGCCATAACAGAAATTAAAAGATGAAGCCCAATTTTGTTTAGTGACTCTGTAAAAAATTTCATCACGATCCCTCGTATTTTAAGGAAATCACTTTTCCTCAGCTCACTGATTATGGCAGGAATTTTCAGAGTGAGTATAAAGGACTAAAATATGTGGGACAGAAGACAGCTCAGGTGAGAGAAGGACATGGAGGAAGGGACAGAGGCAAACACAAAGGATGCTTCTGGAAAGACACAGGAGCTCAGAGAGGCCATGGAAATCCAACTACTGCCACTCCTGCAGGTGTGTGCACCTGGCTAACAGTGCTCTGAAGGCAGCACGTGGGTGCTGGACAGAACAGCAAGGTAATAATGACAGGGGTCAAAGGCAGGGGTCAAATTAGGTCGACAGGAGAATCCCTCATACAAGCAAAGATTTCACAAAACTCAGTTCTAAGAGGGGGGGCAAAAACTCCAGCAAAAAGATCACCAAGCCCAAGAAGCCAGAGCTGAAGACTTTAGACAGCTCTCAAGGCAGCGCCATGGAAGGCAGGAGGGCAGCGTGTGCAGTGTGTGTGTGAGCACAGGCAGCACCTGGGGCAGGGGGTGAGCTCTGTGCTGTGTGTGCTGGGGGGGCCAGCACAGCCTCACTACAGCAGCACAGAGCTGTCCTACACACACACCCTCACTACAGCAGCACAGAGCTGTCCTACACACAGAGCCTCACTACAGCAGCACAGAGCTGTCCTGCACACAGAGCCTCACTACAGCAGCACAGAGCTGTCCTACACACAGAGCCTCACTACAGCAGCACAGAGCTGTCCTACACACACACCCTCACTACAGCAGCACAGAGCTGTCCTACACACACACCCTCACTACAGCAGCACAGAGCTGTCCTGCACATACAGCCTCACTACAGCAGCACAGAGCTGCTCTGCACACACACAGCTTCACTACAACAGCACAGAGCTGCTCTGCACACACACAGCCTCACTACAACAGCACAGAGCTGCTCTGCACACACACACAGCCTCACTACAGCAGCACAGAGCTGTCCTGCACACACAGCCTCACTACAACAGCACAGAGCTGCTCTGCACACACACAGCCTCACTACAACAGCACAGAGCTGTCCTGCACACACACACAGCCTCACTACAACAGCACAGAGCTGTCCTGCACACACACACAGCCTCACTACAACAGCACAGAGCTGTCCTGCACAGCAGCACACGCTGCACCACTGGGGCTCAAGGCACACACAGAGATGCCCACTGACAGGAGACAAACTGCAACTCCAGTGCCACTGCAGCACCCCCAGGACACAGCCAAGCAAGGGCATGCAAGCCAGTCACGTATCACCTGATGCTGTAAATAACCACATCCAGTACTGACAATGGTTGTGCTGCAAATGGCAAAGCTTTACTAGGGATATTCCAGGACTCCCCAGCCTTAATTCCACCCAGAATGCTACAGCGAGGCAGGAGAATGATCTGGATATATATGTGTCTATGTCAAGTACAGCAGCAGCCAAAGGCTCTGCAGACCTTCCCAGAACTGTGATGGCAATGTCAGGGAAAGAGTAGCTCATCACAGCTGGAGAAGGACCATCAGCCAGCCAGCAGGATTCCATAAAGAAAACCTGAAATTTGTGACAGACACCTGATAGGACATTAGCTCATTCAGCTTGCAATTGCACTGACAAATAACCTCCCATAACCAGTCCATACATTCAGCACAAGAGAGCTCTTTGCATCCACCTCCGTCATAATGGGATCCAGAAAGCAGAGATCAAACTCTCTGCATTAAATGAACGATACCAGAGCTTTATTAGCATCTCAAGATGCAGCTCAGGAACAAAGAAATCACGTGTTCAGAGATTTGACCACACGCCTTCTAAAGAAAAGTACATTCAGGCTCTGTTCAGTAAGAGACTACCAGTTCTGATAAATTATTATTGCCAAGTGCAATCTTGAAAAGCATTGAAAGCCATGTATTACAAATGCAGACTGCACTGCCCAAACAGTGCAGCCTCATGTAAGAGCTCAGCTCCATCACCAGCCCAATTTCAGACTTTTTCAGTTCCCCACTACAGAATACAGCCTCTGGTAGAGACACAGCAAGAGGGCACAAAACCAACTTCAAATAAAAGATGAGACTGTCAAAAAATGTGTAACTAGAGAAAACTTCCATGGCAGAGCAATGGTTTTGCTTCTTCTTTCAAACTCAGTTAGTTCATCAGGATACCTGACATTTTCCTGTTAGACCAAGTAAAATGACACACTCATACCCACAAGTAATGAAAGCCCATCACTGTAATGGAGCCAGGCAGCTTTCCAAGTGTTTATATGGCTAATTCCAGCCATTGCCTGCCCTGATTTCATCACCTACAGCTGCCAGACACTTCCTGTCCCTACGCAACTGCTACGGCTTCCTAGATGGAACTCAAGCAACAGGCCTAGCACATGAAGTGCAAAGAAGCCAGCAAGAAAGCTTTTAGGGCTGGGAGGAAAAAGAAAGGAAAAAAAAAAAAATCACCATTTCACAGATCAAGAATAGAGGCATGAAAATAATAAGTAACTTGTACACGGTCACAAAAGTCTCTGGCAGAGCCAGGGAAAAGAACCGAAATTTCTTTAATCCCTGCTCAGTCCCTTAAATACAAGGCTATTCTTCCTCTTCCTACTTGATATTGTGTCAATGCAGGAGTGTAGGTGTTGAAAGACTAACAAAAGGAAAGTAATAGTATGGTATTATGAGCTGAGAAACCTAATCTTTATCAGATACAGCAAATCTCTATGATGCTGCCTGCACTGGGAACTCTCTCTTTGTCCTGAATATGCTTTAAATTACTGGTATAATGTGTACTGGATATTGTTCCACTCTTATATTTATTCCACAAAAACCCCTGTGGCCTGCATGCGATTTTATCATTAGCTGGCAAGGTAATTTCAGGGCCTGGTTCTGCAATCATTCCATGAGCAGCGCTCCCATTGAAGCTGGGACGTTTGGCATGCAAAGCAGCTGCCAATTCAGGGTCCCTGCAATGAAAAGGCCTTTTTCTATTTTAACTATTGTGGAATATTAGTGACAATACAGAGGAGGAGAAAAATTGCAGTGCAATTCTTTAAATGAGTTATTTTATACTATGACAAAATATAAAAGTGTGCTTGGAAAAACAATCTACACAAAGTATTGCCTATCAGATAAACCACGAGCTATTTTTGCTTCACCTATTAAAACTCAATAGAATACAAAGTATTTGGTAAAATAGGGAAAAAAAAAATCTCTGTAGAAATAACAAATCCTTGGCTGAGATTTACAAATTACCAATGTGCCTCGAGATCACAAATGTTAATATTTTGCTTCCTTTGATTTCTTAGGTACATGTAAAAAGTCCAAACTCATCCAAATCAACAAGGTTTCCAGAAAAACATGTTGAAAATATGTTTTTGTGCACAATATAAATGACTCCTTTGTCTCAAGATCCCCAAAGATCACCATACTCAACAAACAGCTATTTTGAAGAGCAGGGTATTTTACTATAAGATTTAGACGCTGATATAGATGCAGAAGGAGAACAAACTGTTTTTAACTTCACTAAAGCAATGTGAGAGAAGCCTTAGTCATAAAGAGAGGTCAAGAAATCCCACTCTCTTAGCTAAGTAACAAATCTCCTGACTCTATAAATAAAATGGATCGAATGGAATGAAACTGGAATTTTGCACTGAGGCAGACACACCCAATCCCTGGTAGATCCATGACGTACATGATGTGAGAACATGGCCTGCAGTGCCCCCTCCTTCACACAGGAACTGCCAAAGGAGATGCTACAGCACAACTCACTGAGGGAGGGTCTGTGCCTCGGGTTATGCCACTTGACAACTTGGTGAGGAAGCCTCAACTACTGCCATGGAAAAACACAGCCAGAAAGGGCTCACCTTAGAGCAGATCTGTCCCCTCACACAGGTTACCAGGGGCCCTGGATTAGGAACACTGGAAAAAGGTTCCATTCCCTCATACAAATGAGAACTTTTCACTCTTTTTACCATTTTCTCACCCACTGTCAGAAAGAGGCACAGATTTTACCTCATGAGAAGGTAAGACACAGAAAACACCACATCATCAAAGCTGCTGATCTTCTACCACTTTCATCAGAGCTCCTTGATAACCAGAAGAGCCATCTCACAACAGGCTCAGGATCCATATTAGAAAGTATCATTTTTATAAGTTAGATTTCATTTTCCCAGGCTCTCCTGTACAACATCTCACAGCTTGCAATTCTTATTTAAATTCTTTAAAAAGTAAGAAACTACAATTAAAAAAAGAAACCTCGTCTCTGAGAGCCTGGGAATGCTGGGTCTTCCAAGCAGTTAGTGCCAGATCTGTAATCTGCCTCAGTGCCCCAGCTCCACCATGGTACACTCATGAACAGGAAGTTGCATCCAGTGTGAGCAGACTTTTCCTTCCTCTGCTCTCCGCACGGTGTAGCTCTGTCCATCAGTTGCCGTGCATTCCTGCACACCCACAGCACACTGCAATCTGCAGCAAGTGCAATCACGTCCCGTTGGGCCACAGGGCTCCTCCCAACTCCCATCCTATCGCAACACATTCCTGACACGGAAACCATGCAAAATTCCAACTCCTTTGTGAGGGGGAAATGCCGTCTAATTAGAGCCCGTGCGCAGGGAAGCATCTGGCTGGGAGCAGCGGTTCAGTGGCACCCGGAGCTGTCGTGGAGACCGGGCGGGAGCGCCCGGAGCTGGCCGGGGCACGGGGCCAGGCACGGCTGTGTGCTCTGACAGGGAGCAGATGGGCAGGGGCCGCCGGGCTCTGCTCTCCTCCAGACCCACAGGGCCTCAGAGATCAGCCTGAGCTTGTACAAGTCCTCCTCGTCTGCCCTGGAACCTCTGGCTTCCACCAAGGAAACAGAACTGAACATGCCAACGCTGCCACCTCAAGAGTCCGCATGCAGTACCTCCATCCCATTTATGTAATGGTGATGCAAAGCTGCAAAAACTGACAAAACTTCATGCAAGCATTTTAAAAATAATTCATTTTGATGCCTTATTTTGGCATTCAGTTAAAACTGCATTCTTGGAAAAATGCACAGGAATTTCTGTGATTCACACAGTCCATGATTCCATCTTGGCTGGGGAAGTTTGATGCTGTTTTAATTATTAATAAAGTAAAACAAACGTTCCCCTACACATGCAAAAGAATTTTTAATAACAATAAAAAAATTGTTAATAATGATTATTGTTAATAATGATTATTGTGGTGACCTCACAGCTTGGAGGTCCTATTTTCTGTTAATAATTTTCAGTTACGTGAATACATGTTTTTTGTTCCAAATTCCTTTTTTAACTTAAGGTCTTCCATTCACATTAGCTCAGCAGCCTGCTAAGAGCATCTTCAAGGGAAAGAGAGTTGACTAAAATGCATGAAAACTCATCACTTTGGCTGGAAAGCCCATTCATTCACACAGGCCCTGCCCATGCCTTGCAGGAGGCACATCATCTTCCACACATTTCAGAAGATGAATTTTCCAGGAAAACATTTTTTTCTTTCCTCAATTCCCTCAGAAAGATGCCCAGCTTTTGCGTGCAGCTGCCTGCAGCCTCAGAGAACCCTGCAGCCCAATATTCATATCCCACAAGGCAGAGTACTCCAGGGAACTAACCCAAAGCCAATTCTTGCCAGTGCCAGAGAGAAGCTGCACCATGGCTGCTGGGAATGTTCACAGCAGGCATTGCCTGCAGAAGCTTCAGGAATGCTGGCTGCTGAGGGAAGAGTTCCTAAGGAACACCAAGGCTGACTGTGAACACGGGTACAACGCTGGGACCCAAACACACACACAAACATTCCGGAGCTGCCCCAGCAGCACTGCTAATAACCAACAACGTTCCGCGGTCTAAATTTCCCCAGGTCTCCACCAGGTATTGACCAGGAACTGCTACGGCTCAGAATCACCCTGAACACTTCATTAGCACAGTTACTGCCTGCTCCATTGATCACTACAAGTGTATTTTTCCGTGTTTCCATTTTAGCAGCACTAAATTACATTGCTTCAAACACAGAAGTTGCTCATCACCTAACGGTGCTCTCAGTCCGGCTGTTGCTGTGTTTGACATGTATCGGCAATTTCAGCTCATTTTTCAGGATTAAACAAAATACTCAGGAACTTTTAAAAACACTTTTGTCACATACAAACTGCCTCCCTCCCAGATCACATCCAACTTGATTAAGCATTAAATTTGCAGCTGCCTATCTTCCCACCCTCTATAAATACTGGCAAAGGTCCAAAGCAGTTCTGCTGGTGCTGAAGAGTTAACGCGTGCTGCTGTGGTCACTGGAATAAGCAGTTTGGGGTAAGCAGTATTGCTGTCAGACACACAACGCTTTGCAGGTGCGGGCAATAATTAAAGGTTTCAGCACATCTACCTGGGTGAAGTATTTTTTACCTCCTATTCTGAGGAGGAAGCCCTCTCTGTGGAGAGCAGAAGAGCTCATTAATGAGGCTAATTAGGTGTAAAGGGGGTAGAGTCTGGCATCAGCTGCAGCTTATAGAAGCTAATCATTAAGCTCTGTAATCTCTACCCCAGAACAGCAGATGATCATGTTCCTAGGTGACTGATGTTGCTAAGAGAATTTCCAGCACCTGAGTACCTGACCAAATACTTTTTGGTGAGACCAAAAATGCCCTTAACCCTCTATGTGCCAGACAGCACAGTTGATATAATTTCTTCACTCATCAATTTTCTAACAATGAATATCCAATGAGATTCAGACTTGGCATGAGGCCTCTAATGTGACTTATTTCAGAATTTAAAAAAACAAAAAAATCAATGCCATCAACAACTTCTGGAAAGGAAGGGCACAAAATAACGGCTGATAGAGCAACACGTAAGAATAACAAAGATGTAATTGTAATTATTCAAGCAATAGTGTTTGAAAAAGAGTGACCACATATAATCTCCTGAAGGTGAGTTCTCTGTGTAATTTCTTTGCATAGAGTACTGAGGGTAGTTACAATACCAGAGGGATGAATGTCTTGTTAATAAATATGTAAAATAAGGATTTCATTGTACTCACCTAATTTGAAATGAGAAAAAGGACACAATTTCCATGGAGAGAGAATACATGTAAGCAGAGCTCAATCTAGAACTTGTTTCATAAAATGAATTGCAAAACCAGCATAATATTGCAGCACCTCAACATGAATTTTTGAGTTCATCAGGCAGAACAGACCCTTTACTGGGAACCTGCTACTGGTACCTTTTTTCCTCCAACTTAGCAGCAGATTTGAAAAAAAAAATTTTAATATTCAATTCCATTTCAGTGAGAAATAGAGTATTTGTTATGTCCATGTTAGCTGTGGACCTGGAGATGCACAGACTAAATAACGTCGGCTGCTCGGAAGCGCCACTGGCTCTCGTTACCAGCAGGATACGGATAAGCCACGCGGGCAATCTGAGTTCTCTGAGCATCAACAGAAAAAATATCTCCAACAGTAACTAGCACCCTGTCTGCCAATACAGATGTCAGATGAATGAATTGGGTGATAAAATTGCTTTGTAGCCAGCATCCCATTATATTTAATAATTCTGCAGATATACTGTAAGGACCAAATCCCATTAGGCAATAGAGGTTTTTACAAATATTCTGAGCTAAGCACCTTGCCCTGTAGTGAACATCTGTGCTTCAGCTTCCCCTGCTCTAGAACAATACCCAAGGAGTTTCTGGACAGGTCCAGAAGCACTTGGTGAAGGGGCTGTTTGCACATCAAACAAATCTGAACCAAGGCTTCTCCCGAGCATCTCTCCAATTTGCCCCAAACCAAAACAAGCTTCCTCAGTATCACCTGATCAAGTGCTTGGCAGGATTACTGCCTATCCTACATAGAACACTACTTGTTTCTTTTAAACCTTTGCTGTTACAAACCCCACTTGACTGCCGGAGGTTTCTTGCACTGGAAGAAACAATGAGAGTCTGTCCTCATCTTCCTTCTTTAAACTGTCAGCGAGAGCCTTCCCTAGAAATAATGCTACAAAATCGACTGACATTCTCAGCATCCCTGGTATTCATATAAGCAGACTGGGCATTCTATGGGGAAAACGTGCAGGGCTGTCTGTAAGCAAGAGGCAAGTGTGGTCAGCAGATGGGTAAGTATGTACAAGTGTCTGCATTAACCAGAGGGAAGGGCAAACCAGAACTACATTTCATTTTCGTCAACAGTAACAACCTTTGTTCCCCTGAAGTCTAACTCCCCACCATGATCAGATATGTGACAAAGCTGGTCTGCAGAGACAGCAAACTGTCCAGAGGACTGATTCCAAGATGTGGCACTATTTCTGTGCTGCTTCCCTATTCCTGAGACATGCTCCACTGTTCCTTAGCCATGCACACCCTTCATTTCAGTAATTAGCTGTCAGCACGGCCCGACAGCAACTTGGTATTGTCTGCTCAAATTGTATTAATGAAAACGCAATCCACTAAATGTCCTGGATGCACATCTGTAATTGTGTTACATGGAGAGGCTGGGGATGGGGGCAAACTGCAGCTTCTGAACGGGGTGCTGTGATCAAGCACATTAATCTGTTATTTCTTAGGGATTTGACAACCAATTAATCCTACAGGGCTTCCTATACAGCAGTAAGAACCAGCGATCCAAGATCCAACAGTATAAGCTGTGCCTACCATTTGTGAACACATCATCCTTAAAGGCAGAGACACAGGAACTACAGGTTGCAGCATTGCAAAAGCCCTTTTTGTATTTAAAGATTCAAGCATCTGTATGTTGAAACCTAAATGTAAAACACTGAGTGTATACACCATACCAAGGAAAATCAAATAAACCCCAAGACCCTTATCAAACATGTAAGTTTTTGATGTTCTTGAAGAATACAAAATTCAGTTGATAAGCCCTCGTAAACTGATCCTTGTCAGTCAAGACATTGCACCATTTTCTGTTTCATGTTCTCCATCACCGAAGACTTTTCCAAAGAACAGGGCTTGGACAAGATAAAAAAAAGAATCAAGAAAAACACATAATAAAGATATCCTGTGGGTATAATAATCTTTGGAAAACTTTCATGTCAGTTCTGACTGCAAAATTGCTATTAACATTTAATTAAAATTGAGCCCAATAAGCTTTGACAAGATAATGGCTGGAAACATGGCTTTAGGGCAGAGTGAGGATATCTGGAACTCCGGCTGGATGTGATGCTTTATTTTTGGTTACATTTGGCAACTACTGAGATTTCTGAAACACAACGTAATTATAATGATCTACAGAAATTCACAGAAGAGAAAAGAACAGCACTGCATTTCAGCTACCTCAGAGATTTTTAGGACTCCAATACCACCTAACCCTTAATTTCATTCATGTTCACACCCACACCGAAAAACACTCTTTTTCAACTAAAAAGCCCCTGCAAGCCCCTCCTAAACAATTTAATATTTTGTTACTTATCCATTAAAAAAACTATTAATTTCCTCTCAGCGGCAGGAATTCTTTTTGTATCATTTACCTCCATAGTTGAAGGCAACAATCCCACAGACCTGAAGCAGAAACTGTCAAGAGCTTTGGGAATGACCCTGACTCAGGGAAATCAATTGTCCTTTACTGGAGACAGCTTCACTGCTCGCCCTGAAAACTCACTGTAAGAGAGCTGAACTGCAATTCATTGAACATGTAAAGGAGGGCACGTGAGTGAGTGACATTTGGAAGAGAACTCACAGTCCAACCTGAGCTTCAAATCCCCAAACGAGGGGGCACACACGGATGTTCTTAAATCAAGCAGCGCTCCCTATGCAGTGGAGGATAGATACATTTGGGGAAAATACTGCCATACTTGTTACAACTAAAAAAGTTCCTTTGAGCATGAACTCCCTTGGTTAGCCTCAGTTTCAGTAACAAATAATTCACAAGCCCCCTCCCTTTGTGCAAACCCTGGTTGGTGCTGTTAATTCCAAGCTCTCCTGTGACCCAGTGCAAACAGCAGAGCCAAGCAGCACCATCCCTGTCCCTCAGCACAGCCTGGGCCTGCTCTGCTCTTACTGCCAGACACACAGCAACCATTCAACACACCTCCAGTTTTAGGCAGGAAATTCAGGTAACAAACAGCATTCCCATTCTTGACTGCTTTCAAGTAAAATATTCCCATGTAATAAGAAAGCAATTTTAGATAGAAGCATTTTTTATTTTTTGTATATTCTTGAGACTATGTTGAGAATATGTAATAAATCATTGGTTGCCAAATGGGGGGATGAGCTTTATCCATACAAGTACAGACAGATCCTAAGGAAAGGCAAACTAATCACACATATAATCCACACAAATTGCTTTCATTTTCACCATTAATCCTCTCTAAGAAAAAATGTTCTGGACATACAGACTTTAACTACTGCTTGGAGAGCTTCACCTAAATAATTCTTTGACATATTTTTCTTTTCACTGAGCACCAGGAATAAGCAAAATACATATATAATCTACAGCTTTTAAAAGGCACTCAAAACAAACTCTTGGCACCTTCATTTCCCCGGTCCTTCCAAGAATCCTGCATTAGCTGCTAGCTCCGAGTAACACTTGATTCCAAATTAATGTAATACATCAAAATAATGTAATGTCGATAACAACTTTAACACTTTAGGAATAACAACATATATTTATGATATACATTTAACAGGCAAACAGTTCCATGAGCTCTACTATAAAATTTCTTATTCTATAAATCACTAAGCTAAATACCGCATCAGGAATTATTCAAAAGACAGCTATACTTGGACACAAGAGTAACCTTTAAGGAGTTAAAATGTCCTCAACTACAAGTCAAGTTGAAACTTATTTAATTAGGTTCTGTATTTGAAAAAATGAAATAAATTCTTTCATTAACTAAACCAAACTCCCTTAAAGGCAACAATATGTTCCCTCTCTGTCAGGACAGAGCGCAATGAAATCTTTATTTTAATTGGGGTTAGCTAAGGGGCCATTTGGCTTCAGATGCTTTGTTTATCAGCCCTAAGCTTTACAGCCTAGCCAGGACTTGAAATATTTTACTACAGAATGATATAATTAAAAAAAAAATTAGAAAAAAATTATCTATATATATATACTCTTCCAAGGAGTATTTTGTAGAGAGAATTTTAAATGTGCATTTTGGAAACTGAAGTCCAGGTGCAAGGTACCCTAAAGCAGCCCCTGATCTCCCCCAGCAGCCCTGGGTGTGGGTGTGCTGTGCCCTGCCTGCCCCATGGGCTCTGCACCCAGCAGAGGCACAGCGAGGGCTGAGCCAGGCCCTGCCTGCCCTGACCGAGCCAGCACAAACTCCCTGGGGGAGAATCCCCTCAACTTCCATACAGAAGCCTTGGACCTGAGAAGCTTAGTTGATCACTTCCATTTTAAGACAAAGCAAATGAATTCTTAGTTGGTAGATGATACCTTTTTCCTGTAATAAACTGATTTACAAAACTCAGGCATCTCCAGTAATAAGTTACTGAAAATCCTATGGAAACAGCTATCAAAGGAAGGGACAGTGAACAGGAACTCTGCAAAACCACAGCCCCAGTTCGCTCCACAGTGCAGCCAAAATTTTTTAAATAATCCAGAAAAATGTCCAGTGTTATTGTGAAGATCAAGCTTAGGCTGGATTTTGGACTTATTCCTTATTAAAACTCCAAGCACTACAAGTGTTCCTAAAACTGAAATGAAATTTAAAAAAAAAGAAATAAAGAAAACTCCAAGCCTGACTTCCACAAATGAAATACATCAAATGATATTTTCATATTATTTTCTCCTGGATTGCTGAAATGTGATGAGTCAGATCCCTTTTTTTCCCCTTCAAAATTATAAACCTGATATAATTTGTAATTGTCTTCTGGAGGCCACTGGTGTTATGTTGCTGACAGTTTTATACATCTCACATAACACAGCACACCACATACATTATTTTAGTTAAATACAATGCCAACAGTATGTTACTAATTCCAGTTCAAGAATTCCACTATATTTTAAAACCAAAACTTAAGTCTTTGTTTTGTCATCATAAACAAAAGCATTGCTACTGACTCTGGAAGAATAAAGCTTATTTCAAACTAAACACTGAGATTTGTGCTTTACCTTTATGCTACCTGAAAGAAAATATAGCAATTCTAACTTAAAAGTATTATTCACATATATTTTTTAATTTCTTCTCTAGACAGCTTTGTGCATACCTGCTCTGTACTGTTTTCTCATGAGAACTATAATAAATGAGCTGCTTCTGCAACTTCACAGCAGGTATTTTGATTTGAGAGTAATCACAGTTTTCTCTACAATCTTTATACAATTTATGTCCTGATCATCCAACAAATAAGTAAAAGATTTAAATTGACATCAATATGTATACCTTTCTCTAACAGTGCAAACTAATTGTGTATCCCTAAATGAGAAAAATGTTTATTAAAAAAAAAAAACAACCTAGTGAATATACCAACTATTGAGTTCAAAGCAAAGACACCACATGTGTCTAAATAAATATCAAGGAAGTGTCAGAGGTAAATGAGGAGAGACCAGGTGAAATGTGTGTGATGTGTTAATTGTATTCAAAAAAATAATAGAGCAAGACAGAGAAGCTGAACTTCCAATTATCATAATGGTATCTACTTCACAACACATTTTCAAACTTGAAAGAGACATTTTAAACCATAGGAATTCTGAGCAGAATACCTCCAGCTGTGCTCTGCATAAATCTTGCACACTGTACATACACAGTTTATTTAAATACCAAGTAAAGTTATGACTTACAAAATGCATATTTCAGTCACAATAGAATATCTGTCATTGCCAGAGCTGCTACTCATTGAATGAGCATCTCAGAAAACAATGAATTAAATTAGAAAAAGATAAGAAAGGACAGAATGTTTTCATTTGATGTTTTACCAGACTGAAGTGGCGTGTGTTTTAAAGAACAACGTACTTATCAGCCCTCTGCAGAGTCTACATTTTTATGTTCCCTAAAATAGAATAAGGAAGAAAAAGAAGTGGTCCTCAATGTGAGACCATGTTTTGCCTGTACAGCATTCTGGCCACGAGCCAGAATTTGTCCATCACTAATGCCCTCCCAGAGCAGAACCAGTGCTCCATGTGAAGAGCAGCTGCCCAGCCCTCCGAGGGCAGGCAAGAGCCAAAGCAGAGAGGGGCCTTGGTCCCCTCTGTGCTTCCCAGGGCACACACGAGGTTCCCTGAGCCCCGGGGCAGTGTCAGATTCCCCCCCCTCCACTGTCAGCCCTGGCTCAGGAGCAAAGGGCTCCTTCTGCCTCCAGCCCCACTGCACTGCAGGTGTCTCTGTACGAGCTCTCACCCAGCTGTGCAAACCCTGACACCTAACGGGATGTACTGCCCCTCCCTGCCTCCCTTGGTGCACAGCAGGACAAACTGCACACTGCCATTCATACACAACACACACCGTGAGAGCCCACACAGGCGGGGCTTCTCTATTCTGTTTCTAACCCAATTAAATATTTTAATTTTTATCTCATCATTTCATCAACTTTATCTCCCACTGAAGGCTACTTTACAAATCCAAATACCAAAATCTTTTCCACCATCTTCTGTCAATGAAGTGATACTTTCCCTTCAGTTGTACAGCTGCTCACACCACTGATAATGTTCACTCCTTGCCACCTGCCTAAAAGGTCCTTGGGGTGGGGTTTTGCAAGGTTTGTGTGTGTGGTTTTTTTCCCCTAATACCAGATACAACAGCTCATTTGAAAAAACACACAGTCACCGAGTGCCTCACACAGAAGCTGAATTCAAGGGTGATGTTATTTTCTGCTTGGTGTTTGTTTGTGTGCCTCCTTGCTCCCTTCCAAGTCCCCTGCGCTTTATTAGTTCAGGAAATATCTCCAAGTTCTCCTGCACGGAGGCATTTGCACAAGGCTGTGCACTCACAATTAGAACTGAAGTATCAGGAGACAACGCAGTGAAAACACAGGCAAGAGCCAGCCTAAAACAAACAACCAAAGGCTTGAAACAAATTGAGAAGAAGCAAAAACGAGTGCATCAAATAGCACAAACCCAGAATCAGGTGTGAGAGGCACAGCCAAGTAAGTGAATATCCAAATCCTCACACAGACTGCTGCTCCCTGCACAGCCTGCCCTGCAACAGGGAGATTGAGAGGCTTTGAACAAAGCTCCTTTCATTTCTGCAGCAGCACCACAGAAGAGGCAGAGTGACCTGATCCAGGCTGACGGCTGAACACACAGCTTGCATGGGGGCTGCAGAGTTACTCACACAACACAGCCAAGGACAGCTCACACTGCTCCACGGTTCCACAGACTAGGTGACCACAAACCCCTAAACATCAGCATGAAGCAGGTAAACGTCAATAATCTCAGAGCAGACCTCTGCACATCAGCATTCTGCACATTCAAAGGAAATTCACATTTCTGCTATTACTGCACAGTGAGATGCAGAGCACCCCATCCCTTTGGGCAAAGTTCTTACCCCCAAAACCATTCCCAGATGGGCTGTAGGGGGGGTGTGTTTGCTGTTTTTGCTTTGATTTGAGTTTTGCTGGAGTTTTACTTTAACATGTACGATGGACAGGGAGGTTTGCAGGCACCTTTCTGGGCAGAAACACCACAATCAGCAGGGGGTGATGTTAACTTTCTCAAATATGACTTTGTATTACCTTCCCCTCAGAATCCTGGGTCCCCCCTCCCTGTAGCGTGGCATACGGCATTAGATAACAGAGGATCTTATAACAGTTTGGAAATTACAAAACAATTCTATTTACTACATACCAGACTGCTGGAAGAGATTAAAGAAAATGTCTTTTCAGGTTCATTAACATATGTATATCTCAACAGACTTAGATGTAGAATAATAAATGCCATTTTGAAGAACAGTAACTGTTTGTTAGAAAAAGAGCCATTTTTAAGGTTTAAAACAGCAAAAGCAGAAATTTGTCTATAGCAACAGTAAGGCTTAGAGAGGAACAGCAACAGAATTGAAATTAAAACAAACATCACACAGAAAACAAACAACACTGTGTTTCCCCACTAAATCTTTTCCAGTCAGTGACTGTGAATTCAGCACTTCCCATAGATGGTAAAACACAGCAGTAGTTACAGGTGGCTTCTAAGGGAGGTTGCTGAAACCTTGGGTCTTTAAAATGTCACAAAACACAGAATCTTCACAGAGTAAGAAGAAAAAAGCCTTAAATTTCAGTTCCAGGATATACAGAAACTCAATTGATGTCCATTTTTATCACAAAAAAATCAGATTTTACACACTGTCAGTGCCATTCTCGTTGTCTACTCCTGTCAGTCAAGTCTCTAGGATGACACTTAGAAATTACTGTCATTTAGGCATTCCTAGACTGTCTCTATAGGGATGGATTTGAGAGCTCAACCACCTGAACAGAAAAAGAGTAAAGACGGGTGGGGGAAAATTCCTGGTGCTGTACATCAGCACTGACTTCAAACAGAACACAACAAAACTGCAAGTAAAACAAAAAGTTCTATTTAACTAGCTTCTGTTCACTGTTTCCCCTACAGCTTGGGGTTCATTTGAACAGGTCTGTGCACAAGTTCTGTAAGCATTAGGGATCATCCTCCCTCATGTTTCCTACAGATGGACAAACACTCGAAAAGCTCTGAACTGTGGAGACAGCTCTGGTGACAGGGAACTATTTACTCTGCATGCAGTGTGTGCCTTTAAAATATACATGCAAGGAAAAGAGGCTAGGCAGAAGATGGCCATGGAGAGGAAGGAACTGGGATGTGGCAATTACTGGGAGTTGGAAATGACTATTTACTCTTCCACTGAATAACTTAAAAAAATAATTCACCATGGCAACAATCATACTTCATAGTAGATAAAGCACTGAATGCTACAAAGCCTTTGCAAAATGAATTATGCACCACTACGTAGCATGCACTTGCTTTATATTACTGCACACACATTCCAACAAAATTTCCTTTTTGACTCATCTGGCATTTGCTTTTTTACTCTGCACCAAATATCATATACTTTTCTGACTGTGATCTCATGAATCTGGAACTGTTGAAGGCATTTATTGTGTCTGTTCCAGAGATTCCTGTAAAACAATTAATGCATTAATTATCTCCTTAAGTTGAATTAAGTGTTATGTTGAAAAAGAAAAAAACTTATTTCCTCCTATTCATAATGGTTTCTTCCCCCATCATTGCTCAGATTGCATTGTATTTTGAGAAAATTCATATCAAAGTTACAATTATGAAAATTGGTAGTATATTGTCTTCTCCATTTTAAATCCAAATATAAATTATCAAGCTTTGACAGGACAACAGAACTTTATCAGCAATGTGTATAAAACACACATTACTCCACCAGTGTAGCTCAGCTAAAGCAGTGTGAAAACTGGAGTACATAAAACATCTGTGAGTTTCAATAAGTAGTTTCATATTAAGATCAGCAGTTCACAAATTAGAAAGTAATTTCAGCATTGGAAACACACAAAAAATAGAAAAGCACATTGACTCTGCCTCTGATTTCCTGCTTACTCTTAAGTGGATGCATCCAAGGAATATTTAGGTTAAACTTAAACCAAAGCAATTCAGAACAATGGAAATAACCAGAAATTATCCAGTTTACAACTAATGGTTGCTCAGGCAAATAAACCTGAATAAAACTGAATAATTAACCATGAAGACAAAGAGAATTAATTGATGCTTCACTGCAGAGAGTCACTTATCTCAGTAGTTCCCACTGCATGCAAGAAGGTATCAGCAGTCATGCTCCCAGCTCCGTGTCAAAGGTGGAGCTCATGGAGGAGTATTTACAACAGGGAGCAGGGTGTGATCCAGCGCTTTCCTACAAGCAGCAGCCCTGTCAGAACCACTGAGTGCCAGAGAACAGGCAGAACTGCTGTCATTCGGGAGGCCTGTCCGTCCCGGCAGAGCCTGCAGCGCAGCTCCCGGGCGAGATGGAGACAAACCCCTCAGGGCTGAGGCCGCAGCAGCAGCACCGCCCTGCACCCCCACACGCTGCTGGGTCACACCCACAGCCCCCGCTCCGGGCCGGCCGAGCTTACCCCGACCCACAGGCGGGGGCTGCTCTCACAAACCCTGCGGAGTCCCGCTGGAGTCCTCGCGGAGCCGCTAGGTGTCAGCAGAAGAAAGAGCACGGCCGCGGCTCGAGCCCGAAAATCCGAGCCTCGCTTCCCAACATCCCCAACTGCTCAGCCCTACCAAGCACCCTTACACACACTCGTACTCACACAGACCGTTCTGCTGAACGGGACCTGCTTGTGTGAATTCAGAATTTAGAAGAGATAAAAACATTCCCTCTGCAAACAACAAAAAATTGGGAATTTGAGAAAGGTCATTCAAGCGAACAAAATGCTCCCACTGGTGTCACTGGTAGACATTTAAGCCATATGCAGCAGGATAATCTGCCTCAGTACAGCCCAGTGAACACCCAGCTGCTGCTGAGTCTGACTGGAGCTGGTAGCACCAGAGCTCTGTGGGCTGTAAGTACATCACACCCAGCAGATACTCCTCTGCATTTAAAACTGGCTTAGGGCAGCCATGGGAAACACTGTAGGAAACAGCACTGCAGCAGTTGTTTTGTCAAGTAAATATTACTGTTATCACTATGCTTGCCAACTGTATACCTGGATATGTTTTTTCATGCAATTTCTAGTTACCAAAGGCCTCAGAAAGTTCATGGTAACAGAAACTCACTGCCAGTGTTCTGTTTATATGTACATTACACAACTTTGTATCTCTAAAGTAAAAGCCTCTGAACAGAGTAAGAGCTCTTACTATGCTAAAGTATAATAATGGGAATGTAGAGCCTGCTCCATGACACATTCTGGGCCTACACAGAATAATGAAAAATACATTCACACCATTTATCCCAGAAAGTCAGCTCATACCAATGCGATAGTCTATGAAATTAAATTGTCTTATGAGACAGAAACTATGAAAGGAGGAAAATGTATTCTGTATGTACTTCTTTGAATGTATTTTCTAATTATCGACGATTTTAAAAGAACAGTTAGGTTTCTGGGGTTATAGGACATGAAATGCCAAGAACCATCTCATGTTTGGTATTACTTATGCCCTGTACTTACTCCATGTGAAGGTGATACATGAGCATGAAACACCCGCAAATTTGCTTTATCTAAATCTTAATACTGAAAGGTATAATCACAAATCAAACTGTTGATTTACAAAAAGACTTAGGAAAGAAAGCCCTGAAATTTTCCACTTTCTGATTATTAAAGTCAATTTTATGACATGTTTGTGCAGCTATATTTACAAGTTTTCTTTGATGGAATGAGAAGCAAACTAAACTATTTCTGCTACTTCCTCAGGTTAGCTGTCCCTCAAAGTTGCACTTTCTAGGGGCGTGCCACTGTCAACTCATTTCAAATGTTCATCTTTAACATTCAGCCTTCAAAATACCAGATGGTATTTCCAGAACAGCAATTTAAATTTTTATTTTCCTTCATAAATCCCTTAACTAGTTAATCTCACACACACATCCAGGCAAAGCATACACCAATATTCCCAGAGTTGCCTGGCAACTACAGGGAGGAGCACTGGAGAACAAGGAAGCCTGCAGGGATGGAGGGGAGTCAGTGTCTCCCCAGCAGGGATAAAGGAGGCTCACAGCCAGAGCGCCTCGCTGCTTCCATCTTTGGCATTTCTATGGTCCCCATTTTAAATACCTGCAGGATTTCACCTGAGATGCTTTAAAAGCCCAGTTCTTATACCCAGACACACACACAAGTCAATACAATTTATTTTTTCCACACACACGGATTCCCCCAGTAAGATGTGGAAGGACTTGTGCTGACTTGAAAAGTAATTATTGAAACCTGAATATGAATTGCTGAAATGATACTTATTTGATGGTAATAACTGGGCTGTTTAAAAGTCAGGCTGAGCTGTGTTTTCCTCCTGGCTTTAAAAATAACAAAACAAACTACAGTACTGGAGAGACTTTAGCTACTGAAATCCTCCAGAAACACTACACCCATAGTCCAACTCTGGGCCATGTAACCATTTAACATCATGGTTAAAATTAAATTTATCACATGTCTGCAGGCCAGACCTTTTCATTAATCTTCAAAGAGCAGGAGAATGCCAAATACACCACCTTTTCACACAAAAACACAATGAAGAGACAGGTTTTGCAGAGGAGGGAATAGTCAGCTCTGCACTAACTTCTTATGATCATGAATTTATTCTTTATTATCATCTCTCCTCTAATTCGACTGGTTTCAAAACAAGCAAGACCCATACATTTCCATGTGAAGGTTCTTCCCTGTGTGATGGATCGTGCTTGTTGTACCTCTTTCATTTTGGAGACTTGAAGACTGTTTTCAGTACTCGTCAGCCAAAGAGCCACCTTAGGAAGAGCAGGTTATGCTACACTTTGAATTGTTAGGTTTTTTCTGCACCACAGCTGCACATTTATATTTTATGCCAACTAATTGCCTACTTACAGGTTCAATTTTCAGGGCGTTTCTGTAGCTCCCAAAGAAAGCTGCTTGTGCTTTTAGAAACGCTCTTGCAACACCATCTCCAGTGGTTGTAGAGACTTTCTTCAATCTGTTCTTCAGTGCAGAAACCTGAAATCACACAGCAGGTCTAGATCACTCTCATATCACAAACAAAGAGCAACACATTGGGGCACAGCTAAGTGAAAAATGTGCTCAGCACAGCAGCAGTTATGACAAAAGGTGACATTGTGAATTCAGAGATGAATTTTTCACTTCTAAGAGCATTACTTTTCAAGCTGTTTTGCTTCTCTAAGATTTGTTTGGATTCTATTCAGAAGCCAATAGGATACTACAAGCTTCACTGAACCTGCCCTCCTACTTAAAATCGACTGTTAACATGCTGTTGGAGTACTCTTTTAAAGGTAGTCTATGAAACTGTGTCATTCTTGATTAGAATCCATGAAATAATTGCAGTTAAATTAATTCAAACATCAGATTAGTAAGAGAAACTGCTCCACACTATCAGGCCATCCATCACTACCAAGGCTAGGAACAAACCCTGAAGGTCTGAAGAATCTATGTGCCACAAATACAAGGGGTTTTTAAGGTTATATTCCCTCACATTTCAGAGCCTGAACGGGCCGTGACCCCGCCAGGGCTGCGTTCCTGGCCCCCTCAGCCGGCTCCCGGCCATGCCGCCCTCCCGCTGCCCCTCAGCAGCACTCGCGGCAAACACGCACACCAGACTCGGCGGCTCAAGGAGATGTGTACCCATGAGCCACAGGCTCCAATGTGGAAAATTAATTCAACGTATTGGCAGTTAAAATACAGTCAGATAGTGAGAAACAAAGACAGAAACTTAAACACCTTCCACCGGCCCAGCTCCCCGCCCCAGCCCCGCCTCCCCGCCTCAGATGTCAGTCCCGACAGCTCCTCCCGTTCTTCCTTACTCCTCACACTTCTCCTCTCTGTGGTCCGGGGCTTTTTGCCTGTTCTCACACGTTTTTGGAGTTGTTTGCCGAGGGCTCGGCCGTGCCCGGGATCCGCTGTGTCCTGCCCCGGCCGCCCCTCAGGATTCCCTCACGGCCCCTCACGGACCCTCCTGGCTCTCCCTCAGGGCCCCTCACGGCCCCTCAGGATTCCCTCAGGGCCCCTCACGGCCCCTCAGGATTCCCTCACGGCCCCTCAGGATTCCCTCACGGCCTTTGGCGCCGCAGGCAGAACCGGACACGCTGAGGTTCTGACACAGATCTCACACAACGCAGAGCAAGACAAACCCAAATACCCGGGCGCTGGTTCTGGAAAGGAATTCAGCTGGTGCTTTTAGAGGCTGCGGCCATGCCACGCGCAAAACCCGAGTTTCGAAGCCCGAGTTTAGTGAGATACCTGACACAGAAAAGGAGCCACAATTTCGGGGGAAAGCAGAACGGCAGGAAATCCCTAGTTAACCCGATTTGAAGGAGAACATGACTGACTCCATAAATATCCATATGATGAATTTAACAGAAAGAGCCAATAACTAGCAAATCTTCCTTTTCCAAATGCCATACTGGAAATCTCCATGGGGTAGCTCTGTGTACGTCATTCACACTGTGCAAGAAACGCTGTAGGAGCATTACTAACAGAGTGAGCAGATCCTCCAGTAGTGACCATAACTAACTCTGTTCAGAGAGTATGAATTACACCTCATAAAATAGAAGCTGATGGTTCAAATATTCAAATTAACTTTCAAGACCTTCTTCCCATCCTCAAGCTCCCAACAAAAGCTTGCTCTGGCCTCATCCGTATGTCCAAAATCCCCCACGAGTGGAATGTCCTCAGCCTTGGGTGCTGCCCAGAGCAGGCTGATTTTCCTGAGCTGTTTGTGAGTGCCTCAGTTCATCCCTAACTCAGCTTCCTCCTGCAGCAGCCTTGGCTTTGGGGCCCCGCGGTGACTCCCTGTCACACTCAGAGGTGTTAAATACAGAATCCATGCTGGGCGCTACTGGCTTTTCTTTTAGATGTTATCTTTGCACTTGTGTTTACTAAAACACTTGCAAAACATTTCCTTTTAAATCTTCTGCAGATTCTGCTGTAAAAGGCGTTTCATTATTTAGCATAACAGAAATAACCAAGAGCGTGTCCAGCACTGTTTATAAATCTGAATGCTTATGCCAATGATCCACGCATTAATGAGCCCACAAACCCATATTAACATAACACATGATACCAGATTTAGTCTGAAGCCCGTAAAATAAGCTGACTCCTATTCAGGAAATAACGTTCCTCAAGGAGTTCTGTAATCCTCTAAATATAAAAGCTTCACCAGATTTTCAAACCCAAACAGCATACTTCATGTTTGAAGGGGTCTAGACTTGCAAGGTTGAAATATGCTTTTATTTTCTATATTAACTTATATAAACTATTTAAAGGTAGTTCTTAAAAGTATAATAAAATATCCAGAGCTCTGAGAAGCTTTCAAATCCACCTCCACCATCGTTATAAGGCTTTTCTGTAAACATTCATGTGAAGATACAGAACCTTCTGTCTATATAGAAGGGAAAAGCTCTATGCTTTGTTTTAAACAAACCAGGAGTTCAGAGGGCTGGCCACAGCCTTTCTGTGCTTCAGTTTCCCTGGCTGGGACAGAAGCAGAATATTGACTGGTATTTTGCTACTTCCTCAAACACTATAGGATGTCAATTTTATATATATGTGGGATTACTGCAATAGGCATGTCAATTTCGTAACAAAAAAATGTTAACGAGATATTTAAATATACTAACAAGTAGCAAAAAAATCCACCCCAAAACACTCTCGTGTACTCTGTGGAAAAAAATAGTATGTAATATAAAGTAGATTATACAAGCAGAATTAGGGTTGTTTCCTGCCTAAAGAGACTGTGACACTTTAAAAAAACCTCAAATTGTGACCACTGAAAATGAGGATTATTTCTAGCCAAACAGACACATATACATGCAGTCTACCCTGAGAGTGTTTTTAAAGATTTTTATACTTCTGGCAGTTGAAGTTTAAAGGTCCAATTTCAACTCTCACCATGTTTCAGAATGCAATCTGTGCAATGCAGCAGAATGAAATGGTTCAGTAAAGGTGCTAGTGGAAATTCTTTTAATTAGGTCCAAGGCTTTTCAGTTGTCAACATGAATAAAGCAAGAAATGTTCTACTGCAAACACAGCCTAAGAAATAAAAATGGATTCACCTTTAGGAGAATGGTCTGGCTGCAGAGCTGCAGTTTGGCACTGCTGGCTGCCCTGGAAGCAGCTCCTCCCTTCCCTGAGTGAGGAGCAGCAGCAGCCCCAGCTGAGCCTGGGACACCCCCAGGCCTTCATTCACAGCAGCCACAGCTGACAGAGCAAGCTTGGGCTTTATTCCTGCCAACGTGGGGCTCTGACTACAACTATGCCTAGAAGATGACACTTATTTGGAAATACATGAAAAATCCATACGGGTTGTATAAAAAAAATGACTACCCCCTCTTTGCTATTCACTGCAACACAGACGGTGGAGTAGGAGACTTGTCAGCAGCAGATGCACTTATTGTAATCACAGTCCTTAATAAATCTCTTTTTTTAATATTGATTATTTTAAAAGGAAAGTTACTTCCCAGGGTGCTCTCATGCTGCCAGATTTCCAGCAATACATCAGAAGCAGGAGGTGAAGAAGGGGCAGGTTTTCACATTTCAAATAGTTAATCAGTAACACAGTAGTACAAATCTTGATTTTCAGGGACATGACCTGACCACTTCAGAAGCCTGACAGCCAGCAGGTACTGCTGAGGTAAACTGGGGCAAAGGAACAGCATGAGCTGACTCTGCTGGAACTGCCTCAATTCGGTCCAGCTCCTCTGACACAAATTCTAACTGGAAAGACCTTTGCACTGGGTCCTATATTTGTTTGGACCCTAAGAATTAAAGAATAAAGAACAGTTTGTTCTTGATTTCCAAGAACCAAGAAACTCAAGAACAACTCACTACCTGAGGCTCTAAAATAATCATAAGACTTCATTCACTTGATTTAAAAAGCAGTTCAAGGAGAGAGAAAAAACAGCTTTTATAAATTTTCTACTGGATTAATTACCTGATGGTGAATGCACCACAGAGAAGATGTTTTTGCTCACTGATGAATATAGATAGATTTAATTTAGCAAAGTAAATTTTGTCTATTCAGCAGCACATGAATTGCTCACTGCTCACATTAAGCAGCAAAACTGGCAAGGTAGTTTGACATAACAAGCATTTATGATCAGGAAACTCTTGAAGACATTCTTCGTTTCTCAGATCATAAATGCATCTACTTAGACTAAGACCAGTGGGGAGACACACTCCCAAAATCTCCCAGGGAAGCCAAAAGGAACCAAAAAAAAAAAAAAAGAAAAGAAAAGAAAAAAAGTATAATGGATTGGCTTTAGCATCTCCCTGCTGAGATGAACAACTTGATCCACTTACAGTTCCAAACACATGATGCATGAAAGAACTGACAGAAATTCAATTCTTGCACAGCAGAGCAGCTGCTCTCTAGTGGTCAAAGCCAACTCTGGAGCCGTGTGAAGGGACAGACCTGGAGCAGGAGCTGCCTCATCCAGGTAACTGCAGCAATGCTCCAGAGCTGAATCCCAATAAACCCCAGCCCAAACATTAATTACACAGCACAACATGACTCGACTTAAAGCTTTGTTGTGAAAAATATTAATCCCAGCTGTATTTATATAGCAGTTGTGAAAAAAAAATACCCCATATATGCTACTGGTGAGCCCTGCCAGTTAATTGAATTTGCTGGCAGCACTTCCTCTGCTCTGCTCTCAACATCCTCTGAGATAAAATGGAGCTCTTAAATAGACCTGTGGAAAACTGAATCAAGAAATTTGAACTAATAAAACACAACTCTCTACTGTTATAAAAGTGAAGTAAAAGTAAATAATGAAAGGAAGGAAGTCTCTTAAAATTTATTACATTCCAAAGCTTGAAGTTCTGTGTTTATTGGAGAAGTCTCTTCTGATGTTCTACAGTGTGCCCACAACAGCACTTTTAATGAAGTCTCATAAAATCTAATATAATACTTGATTGTTGACAAATCATATACATGTCTGAGGCCCCGTGCTCCTGTATCCAGACATTTCTTACATAATTCCATGAAATTCACAACTCTGTCATTCCTGGGTTGTGGATAATGGCACGAGCAGTGACCAGCTGGCACATTTGGATGCTGGGAGTCAAATCAAAATGAAAAACTATATAATGCCAGAAAAAATAATGGAATCAACTTTTACAGACTAAATGTTTGACTAAAGGCAAAATGTTCCCAACCAAGATGGCCCTTTCCTCCTGAGCTGCCTGGCTTTGAAGGGCTCCTGCTGGAATGCCAGGGTGTCACTGCAGGAGGCACGGGGCACTCACCCTCACTGCAGATTCTCCTCACACACCAGCTTACACTGAGCTCCCTGCACATCAGTTCTGCTCCTCAACTGCACAGAAAAATGTTCAGATCTGACTGTCAGTGCAATATTCCCAACCAGCAAAGGAAATCCAGATTTTCCCCTGCCACATTCTCCTAAACATTCACTCTCTGCCTTGAAAACAGCTCCTGACACTCTCACTCCTCTGCTCTCCCCTCTCAGCTCCTTCAGTGGAGATGTTCCAGCAGCAAGTGGGATGGCTTTGCATCCCATTAAATGTCAAGTATTTATACACCATTACTATCAAGTTATTAAAAACATGAAATAATTTCCCAGTAAAAATGGTGAATGTGAAAGAAAATGAGCTCTGAATTCTAGCAGTGATTGAAGTGCATGTGAAGGCATCCATTTCATATCATATCTCAGGATATAAAATGCATGAAATTCCTTAAAGCTCACCTGGAAGCAGTCACAGGACAAAAATTCACACAATTTCATTTGGAAACAACAGTTAACTAAAGATGCAGATTTCTAACTCATTAGCTGATTTGCACTGGGAGGCTTCAATGCACATCTGTAAATGTTGAAAGAAACTTTCCCAAACAGTGTGGGCCAGCAGGAACTGAGGGAAGGCAGCTCAGTCCCAGGGAGCCCCTGAGTGCCAGGCAGCAGCACTGACCCCTCAGGGCTCACTCCATACTCACCACGTCATTGGGGAGGCTCTGAAGGTCATCAAAAGGGGTTTCCAGTGTGTTGGTGTCTACGTTAAGGATCACCACATCTTCCAGGGCCATGCTTCTTACTTTCTATAGGTCAGCAAATTCAGGAAAGGGAAAGGAAAATGTAAGTATGGGAAATCAAATTTTATGCATAAAGGACACAAGTGATGGCAGAACAACATGGCACTACAGAACCACAACCATTTTAAAAACAATCAACATTCCTGACTTCCTGTCATCATTTATTTATTCAGTTTACAATGCTAAAAAATTAACCTTCAGCTGGCCGATGGAAGTTCTTAACAACATGCACAATGAAATTTGTCAAACCAGAGGGTCTGTGATTATTCAAGCAAAGATTTATTTCAAGCACCTCTACTAATGTTTGTCTTGGTGTCCTGTTTGCACATTTAACAGTTTCTAGTCAAGTCAGGACTTCAAGAGAATATTTTTATATTAGGAAATTTAAATAACAATAAAGAGTGGAATTTCCAGGAATTATTGAGAGTTACATTAAGTTAGGGATGGGAACCGGTTTCCAAATTCCAGGTTGAATTTTGGAAGTATAATAAAGACAAGTTTACAACTGCATTTAAGTAAACTGGATCCTATGAGAGCCTAATCAGTAAATAATTAAAATGGGGGGAAAAAACCAAAGCTAAGAGAAATTTAATTCCACCATATCCTGGTCAGCAAGCCTGAACTTTCTCTCCTGTTCCCATGAATTGAGGGAAAGTTTCTGATCTAGTCTGAAGTTTGCATCTCTTGTAACAGTACTTACACACTGAAAAGAAGAACCTATTTCTCAAAAGAATGATCATCAGTACCTGTGACTCTGAGTGTCTAAAGGCATCTGTGAGCTAAGCAAATTTAAACACTGCCAGACTTGATTTCCCTGCTTAATCAACAGTAAATGAGTCACTGATACCAAACAGAGCAGCATTTAAACACTTAGCACTTCTTCCCCTAACAGGAGACTTAAATTCCTTTTTTTTGACTGACTAATCACACAGGTTTAATGTCTTCAAATAAAGCTTTGAAAATTCAAAATCAGAAAAACTGGAATTATAGAATATGGTAAATTGAGGAAATTTCCCAGTGACACTGTAAAAAATGGTTAAGTACCTACCTACACACAGGAGCAAATGAAAGTTACTGAGCAGGAAAATTAACAAAAACATACTCAATTTTTAATTAAGGTTTTGTGGGGTGGAGGGAATTGTTCCCTTTAAAAGAAAGGAACTCAAGTCCTAAAACAATGGCAAAGTTGAGCCTTAGGCAGCTAAATAATTACCCTCAGTTTTCAAGGCTCAGTCCTGTGTCTATAAAGCAAACTGCTGTGTACTTAGGGCTGAAAAAAACCCCAACAACCATAAAACCCACTTTGTAGACATTTAAGTTGAGGTCTTCATGAGACATTTCTTTAACTTAAATAGAAGAATATTACATTTAATGCTTTCCATATAAAGAGCAGCAGCAGTGCCTGACAAACCAGGTACTTTGCTTGCAGGAACCAAAGGTCACCCCGTTGGCTGCATCTGATAAACCCTAAAGCAGCCCAGGAGCCTCCCTCCTTCAGGAGTCCGGAAGCAGCAGACAAACTGATTGCTCCTTCCTGCTTCAGAAAATGAAAAATCCCACTTGTGCTCAGAGGAGTCTAAAAACCTCCAACAAAAAGCTCTTGCAAAGTGCTTAACCAAAGCCAGAAGCCTGTCAGGCTCAGTGCAGGCAGGACAGACAAACCCTTCTCCTGCTGCAGAGGCAGCACACGCCTGTGAACGGCCCAGGGCTGCTCTGGGCCTCTGCTGCTGAATCTGCACCTCCCCTTCAGCAAAACGGGGCTGCTCCTGGAGCAACAACAGGCTGGTGCCAAGCAGGGCTCAGCCAGGGCAGGCATGCCAGGAAGATGCCCTCATGGTACTGTAATGCTGCTCAGTGTGATCACCCCACACCTGGCCCAGAAATCATCACATCCGAAAGGAAGCTGATAAACTGCACCACCAAGAGCTCAACCTCACTGTAAAGATTTGCAATATTTCTACAAAGGCAGTGGATTTCCCTTGAGACCAGCCCTCAGATTTAATAAAACACTGGAGACTGACTTGATTAATAGCATCTGTCTTGCAATGCATTCAAAAACATATAATTTTTTGATGGTCCGATTGTGGCTCATTCTACAGAAATGCAGACTGACCAGTTCATCTTAATCCTTAGTTGGTTTTGTCATCTCTCCTGTCACTACCACCTTTGATAAAGATTTACTGTCTTGTTGGAATTTGAGTAAAAATTCACATCATTCAGCTGCAATTCTCACATTAAACCTCACTGGATTCTGTGAAGCACAAAACCACGTAGATCATTTTTCCCACATACAGTTTGTGTGTTGTCATAATTTCCAGGAGTGGGAAGGGACAGCCACAAGCCACACACAGCCCCAGTCCATATTTCACAACTTCCTGAAGAGCTAAACAAAACTTTACAAGTGATACCTGTGCAGCAGACTGGGCTGTATTCAGTAGGTTCATATTTGGCTGAAAAGAAATGTGGACAAGCAAGGACCAAGAGGAAATATGAACATTACAGATTCCTCATCTCATTTTCCCACAGGTCAGGTATGTACTGAGTCAAAAGCAGAAATTCAGTGAAAATGTGCATCACATCTCACTCCTGCAAACCTTTCTTAACCATCCTTGCCCAATTACTTGTAGCCATAATTAATCACCTAAAATCCATCTAAATCAAGCTAACATCTACACCTGCCTTTTATTTTAAATGTCTCTTTTTAAAAGAGTGGAGAGGTATGGAAAGCTGGTTTAACAAGCACACTGAACCCATTGTTTATGGCCTCTATAAACATGGCTTAGTAAGAATTACTGACTTAATCAGAGAGAACTTATCTCCTGGTGAAAAGAGCACTTTAAATTTCAGAAATGGCACCTTTACTGTGAAAATCTCTTAACTTTTCAAACAAACTCCGGGGGGCCTTAAACACCAGGTCCGTAAATAAGCGCAGTCCGGGTGCCTGCCCTGCTCACAGGCAGCCAAACTCTCGAGTCATTTAAATGTTTTATGTGGAAGTTCACAAAAACACAGAAACCATATTCTAATAGAAGAATGAAGGGGTGCTCCTCCATCCCACTCTAGAAGCAGCATTCATCCAGAACAGTAACACCAGTTTACACTAAATGCTATTTATCAGCACTGGCTACACTTGGCAGGTTCTGCATTTTCTGCCATAAAGGAATCCCAGGTTAAACTTCTTTCAGGTGAACAATTTTCTTGAATAGCTTGATTTAAAACAAAACGAAAAAACCTCCATAACCATCAAACACCAGCACCCCCTGCCTTTCCTCCCACAAGCCAGGTTTGCGTAACTTCACGGCTAAATTGCTGCCAAAACATAAACCCAGCTGATCATGAGCTTTTATAACCAGATACAAACGTGATCAGCATCTTTAAAAATGCTGCAGCAGTAAAAGGGTGATACCTTCCACCGATTCTCTTGGAAAGGCAGAGCTCCTAACAAAAACTAACATTCTAGTGAGCCCATGCACTGGGTCTGAAATTGTTAAGAAAGTATGATTCACAACAAGTCTAAAATCCATTTGCTTAATGACTTGTCTCCACTGAATTAATAGCTTCCATTTATTTTCTTAAGGAAAACACCACAACGCTGCAGACAACAATGTGTCAATCTGGCTGCCAGAAGCAGGAAAGGCAGCGGATATAAAATTTTATTATTTCATGCCCCAAGAGCAGCCAGAAGGACTTAATGAAATCAGGGCCAGATTTACAATCTGAAATGGCTATTCAGCAGACAGCTCTGCTTTAGCGGGATGTGCCCCCTGACCCCGGGGCCCTTTGATCCGGGCACAGCAGGTGGGCTCCCCCCAGCCCATCTCCCACCCTTCCGCCCGGGCACCCCCAGCCCCTACAGGTGATTCCCCAGATCCTTATCACAAGCAGCTGTTGCCAGCTGAGTGACAAACAGCACCCGTGCTGCTGTGGCACACCACAAAAACCCCTGCCTGGCACTGCAGGGCTGGCCTCCTGAAAACTCACCCTCAAACATGCCCCAGAACCCCTGATTAAAACATGGCTCTTATTTCCATTTCCCCAATAACTAGATAAGAGACAATTCCATAAGTAATCTGCCATATTTTAAATTACTTTTTATCAATACTCCTGAAACCACGTACAGCCATATTGGGAATATTTGTGAGTGGCTAAACTGCATTTAGGGGTTTAAGACCTGGATTTAAGTTAATCTATAACCCTTCATTAAAATCCAATGGAAAAGCTGCACTTCCTCAGTTACAGGTAGAAAAAGCATTGATTTACTAAGTATAAATGGGTGGGAAGAGCTAATTAACACTTCTCACCCCAATGGAAAATCTAATGAACAATTAACAGTACCAGCAGCAGATGCCAGTGGTCAATGGATTCTCAGGGGGTGCTCTGGGAAGGGACCCCCACGGCAGGGCCAGGCCTGAGCCCAAGCTCACAGAACCGAGCTCAGGGCTCGTTAGCTCAGACTTGGTGCACACTAATTGGGCTGTGGTCACACTGGATCCCGAGCAGGGCATCCTCACCCCCAGCAGGAGCAGGGAATGTGCCCCAGAGTGCTCCCCAAATGCATCTGGGGGGTTCTGAGAGCCCCAGCTCCACTCCCCTGGCTGCACAGGAGACATTATGGACACCAGGTGAGATCAGCCCCTGTGTCCTGCCCCAGTCACACAACAGGAATTGCACTGAGCATTTCTTTCCTCACATGAACAGTTTTACTGATACCAGGTTGAAGTAAAACAAAAATCTACTCCTATAGCTTTTAGGATATACATCAGTGTCCTCTTTCCTTAGGAAAAAGGTTAGAGGAACATTCTGAAATGCAACGTGCAGTGTCACACACAAATTCATCCTGGATAATCTTGCAAGAATTACAGTTCTGAAGTCCCAGAAAAAGTCATTGAATAAGTGAAATATTAATTAAAAAAGATATGAAATACCTTTGCAATGCCCAATTCTAGCTCTAAACGCTGGTCTGTGCCCCAAACAGAGCAGGAAAGGGTGGATGTTCTCCTGAGCCTGCTGCCAGAGCTCCCCGTGCCACAGCCCAGCACAGCATCCCCAGCATCAATCAGAACCACATGTGCCCAGTGCCAGCAGGGAGCTCCTGGCTCAAGGGCACTCCCCCTCCATCAGCACATCACTGATCACCTCCCTACACACACACTGCAGAAACAATTGTTTTCTCTGACAAAATGTAAAAGGCTGCAACTGAGTCTGACACAGCTTCCAACACACAGGGCAATTTTATACAATCTGAAAACTAAAGCAGCCTACAGTGCACAGGCAGAAAATGAGATAGTGAAAGGGGTGTGTTCTTTTGATAGAGTTTCATTTTCCTATCTCATTATTTATCACTACTAAGTACTTATCTTCATCTAATATGAATTCAATTAGTTCCATAAGCATGTTCCATTATTCATGTGATAGCTCCAGCCTTGCTTATCCAACAGCTTATAAACTTTTAGCCTTCTTTGAAGTCACTTTATGGATTGCTAAATGGAAATCTTATAAAGAATGACTAACTAGGTGATGATAGAAAAGCTGAAAAATAAGAGCACAAAACACAGCTCTGTATTTTCTACCAAGGTTTTCCCCCATAAATCAGTTGGAGCCCTCTGACCTATAACAGGAGATTATCTTATCTCACTGGAGAACATTTCAGTCACAGCAAATTAGATTTAACAGTCAATGGATAGGCTTGATATTTTAATCATAAGAAAAATTTGTCATTTTCCATTAAAGTAACTGTTCCTCCCACAGAGCCCCCGTGGAACACGGGAAACTGCAAACTGACTTTAAGGTACCCAACAGCTCAGGAAAGATCTGTCGAGCTGAGGGAGGCTGGATTTTGTTTAAAATCACCAACACTTCTGCTTCTTCCAGAGGCCCCACTCCAACACTGGGACAGAAAACCCACAGACACAGGACTAGAGGTAGAAAATAATTGTTTCCTATATCCCAAATCTCACCTGGCCTTCCCTGGCAGGATGAGGCTGGCACCAGTGCTGGCACAAGGAGGACAAACGCAGGCATGGGAGCTGCTGGGGCAGAGCCTGAGCCAGACCCTCCTGCAGCCCTCCCTGGGCTCACAGCAGGGCAGGGCCCACCTGCCCCAGGCACAGGGCCAGGCTGGCAGTGCTGATCTGCCACTCCAGGCTGTGCATGAACACAACACTGCCCAAAGTCCCATTTGTGACATTTCAGCATTCAGAGAAAAAGGAGTACTGAGTAATGGCAGCAGTTTGTAGCTCTAGTTTATAAAATTATTTTGATATGGAAAAGATAATATATTTTTAAACAAACACAACTGTCAGGTCATGAGAAGAAGAATTGCTGTTGCAACTACAACGTTGTTCTAAACAAAAAACCCACACAACTTTCCATATGAGGAAAGGGACAAATAGAGTGAGCATTCAGCACCACAAACTAGAGACAACCTAGGAAGTGTCCATCTGATGTGACAAATGTCACCTTGCCTAGCCCAGGGCATTAAAATTCTGCCATCAGACTGATCCAGCACCACTGTGGAATTTTACCTTATTTTTCAATGGAAAAAGCAGAGTTAGCTGCAAGATGCAGTTCTGTGTGTAATTGAATTTATCCGTAAGAGGAGAGAAAACAGTTTGGTTTATTTATTTAATTTATTTGATAAGGCACTTTGAATAACTGTACTTTGCCAAAGCGTGTCTGTGTTCCAGAATCTCTGGCTATTCAAAAGCCAGACTGGATTTAGTACTAAACAGATTTTTTCACAAGTTACTAAAATGGATGAAAATTGGCTTCTCCAAGAACAACTCCTTTTTTTGAGTTTTTACAGATGGAGTTTGGAAGGCCCACAGAGCCCTGCAGTCTGAAACACAGAGACAAAGGAAGAGGCAATGGATTTATGGAGAAGGCAGGAGTGAGACATCACACAAAGCAACTCCAAGGTGTAATTATTAAATTTCTTTTCTATATCCACTCCCAGGCCAAGCACAGAGCTCGCTGTGAGCACAAACACCTGTGAAAGCTGCCAAGGTGTGAATGGACATCTCCTCCCAGCCCCTGCCAGCTCTCTTCCACCTTTTCCAGACACCCCAACAATCACACCAATGATTGCCTGGGATGGATGTGGGGCTGAAAGTTTCTTGATCTGAATGAAGAATCCATTTCTTCCTAGATATTCCCACTCTCCTGCCTGTGCAGTATCCAAGGGTGATTATGAGTAGCCCCTTGAACAAAAGCATATGATGTGCAAACAAATGTACATGTTGACTTTTTAACTAATTGGTTATTCACAAACAAATTGTACTGCAATTCTTTACTTGGTTTAGCAGTATAAAGGGCATAAAAAAATCATCTGTACCCAGGATGGCAAGGAGAAGAAAAAAGACATCCTGTACATTTAATCTCTTTTCATAAAAAACTGCCTTCTAAAATTACCTCCCATTAATGCTGGAAAAAGGGAATATTACACAGCACACACAAACACACGTTTGTCCTAGTGAAAGAATATTAATCAATATTTCCAGAAATTACACATTTGTATGGACAATACAAGAACAATTCCTTTATGTGAAGGTACTGCTCTGTGCCCTGAACAGGAAGGCTCCATTTCCACACACAGGATCTAAACCAGGGACACAGGGCAGCCACATCCAGGGCCCGTGCAGAGCCAGCCCTGCAGCCCTGCCCAGGGAGGGGGAGCTCCCCGGGCACGATGGCACTGCCCACCACAGCACTCCTGGGGAGGGGGCACAGCCAGAGCTCCCTGGGCACGATGGCACTGCCCACCACAGCACTCCTGGGGAGGGGGCACAGCCAGGGCTCCCCGGGCACGATGGCACTGCCCACCACAGCACTCCTGGGGAGGGCACAGCCAGAGCTCCACAGGCAGGAATGGCACTGCCCACCACAGCACTCCTGGGGAGGGCACAGCCAGGGCTACCCGGGCACGATGGCACTGCCCACCCAGAGCACTCCTGGGGAGGGCACAGTCAGGGCTACCCGGGCACGATGGCACTGCCCACCTAGAGCACTCCTGGGGAGGGGGCACAGCCAGAGCTCCACAGGCAGAGCTCCACAGGCAGGAATGGCACTGCCCACCCAGAGCACTCCTTGGGAGGGCACAGCCAGAGCTACCCGGGCAGGAATGGCACTGCCCACCCACAGCACTCCTGGGGAGGGCACAGCCAGGGCTCCACAGGCAGAGCTCCACAGGCAGGAATGGCACTGCCCACCACAGCACTCCTGGGGAGGGCACGGCCAGGGAGGATGAGGATTTCAGAGGCACCTTAAGTCAGGATCTTTTGTTGTCCCCCAGATACTTTTGAGGAAAGTCATCATCCACTGTTTCACCAGTGCTGGAAGCAAAAGCAAATGTGCTATTTCCACTTTTAGAGTTTTTTAAAAAAAGTCACATGAATTACTGGGAATTGTTTATAGGAGAAGCTTTCTGTGAGGGCTGGTGCTCTGCCAGCTTTGTGTTAACATTAACTGCAAGTTCCTTCTTTTCAGATCTTTTGAACATTTAAAAAATTACAATCTGTCTGTGAAAGCCTAAAAGAGAACTGTAACTGTCAACATTGTGGTTTAATATCGACTCTGCCTTTGTGCCTGAGTCCAAGCAAGGCACTGAAGGGATTAAATGCAGCCCCAGGGTGGGGAGGGGAGCAGGAAGTGTGCCCAGGGAGCACCCGAGCAAACAGAGCTCCTGAATTTCCACCTTATCATGTGTGTCTCACTCAATCCCCCCAGCACTCCCAAATTAACAGCATTATTTCATTTGTAGGCATATGAATGAATGTGTAATTGCTTGCAGAATCTGCCTCTAAATCATATCCCTATATATAGTTTCAGAAATGGTGAGAGAGACTTACCTCCATCAAACTTAAGTGTATTCCAATGAGGTAGGGCATGGGGGCACTGTGGAGAGGAAAGGAACACAGCTTTACATCCTTGTAACCCTGAATAACACACATGACTCATTACATCAGCTACAGGGAAACACTGGGATGCTGCATTAGCTTTGGCTTAAAAAATAACAGATAACATATATACAAACAAATCACATGTGAACACAGTGTTAGTCCATATTTGAAAGATGTTTTTTACATGCAATAGTCTCCCACTCCTGCAACACTTCACTTTTTCTTGACAACAGACTTTCTAAGTGACTAAGTTTAGGCAGGTACCTAAGGACAGCTATTAAACATAGGCCTAACACTGGGGTCTTTTGTTAGAAAACCAACAAAACGTGTTATTGTAATTTTAAAAGCATACACAGACTTTTCCAAGAGTATTCTTTCAAAAACTGGACCCTGTTGTAGTGCCAAGTGGTTAATTTAATGTATACACATCACCCAGTAGTACAAGTTTTGAATTCTTTGAATGAGTCCACATTTTTAAGTAATTTACTTTTAAGTATAAATCTGGATATGTTTTCATTTGTAAAAGAAAACAAAAAATACTTTTGAAGATCCCGATAAACTCCAGAGTTCCTGGGACATCTGCTGATCCCAAACCTCCCCTCAGGACACAAAACTTCAATACCCCAGAGGCTCTTAGGCAGGTTTAGCCTGGGACACAGCGTGACACCTCAGTCAGCCCCGGAGCCCAAGGGCAGAGTGCTGGCCTCACTGGCCCTCCCCTGATGTGGGCAGGCCCCAGCAGGAGTAGCAGAGCCCACGGGGCTGGCGATGCCCAGCTGCCCCCAGCCTCCCCTGCCAGGCAATCAGAGCCATCAGCGAGGCTGCCAGAGCTGCTAATTGCAAATATGGCACAGCCTGCCTGCGAAACGCGGCGCACACAGACAGACACAACTTCTAAAATAGAGCCTGGGCTCGCTTTGGATACAGCAGCTCAAAGAGCTCATTTTCAATTTCAGATGAAAAAATGAGAGAAATGTCACTGTGCTGCCTTGGATTAAAATATCTCCCATATTGCTGCTCTAAGCTGGTGCCTACTGCTCAGTAAGAGCAGTACGGTACTGAAAAAGCTCCTGAGACACCAGGCCAGCAAAAATCCCTGCTTCTCCTTTTCCTGAGAAATACCTTAAAAAATATATTTACTGATAAGCATATTAATATTTATGTTGTTTATTAATACACCCCCTCAAACTGCCACTCTGTAGGATGCTCCACCGAGGTGGAAACGGCCCCTGCTGTACAAATTCCATGTGAAACCAATTTTTTTCCCTTCTGAGCCATTAAACACGTACATCTTCCACAAGCCCTTTGCAGGTGTCCCACGTCACTGCAGTGGGTGCACCCCAGAGCCCCGAGGGGCTGTCACAGCCCAGAGTGACCCCCTGTTCTGATTCCTGGGAATCCCACGGGTGACACGCACGCGAGGCCTGGGCAGGAGGGGTGCCAGTCCCCAGGACACTCAGCTGTGGCACTCGAGGGCTCAGCTCAGCCCTGCTCTGTCACAGGCACTCTGACTGGTGCCAATTGGCACCTCCCAGCCGCAGTGGCACAGCTGGGGGGCAGGGACAGGCAGGGGTTGTGCTCTGCTCAGGCTGCCCCTGCCCCGCCGCTGCCACCGCCACCAATGTGCTTCCAATTAAGGACTGAGCCCCGCACAAAGGCACAGCCTCGGCAGGAAGTCTCAACCCTGCAAACGTCTCAGCCAGTGGAACCTCAGCTCATGGAATGAAAGGAAGCAGGAAGAGTGCAGTATTGCTGAAAAGCAGCCATTTATCAACATCTCCAAATGCAGCAAGAAGAGATATGGCTCCAGATACATGGATCAGCTTTGGATGCAAAGCTCATCTTTTCAATTCTGACGTGACAAACATTGCATGTAACAGCAATACAGCACATAAAATAATTACAGGGACTGCATAAATAACCTCAATAAAATGTAATTCTGGTAAAGAGCATAAATATTTCCAATAAAATCTACCAGAGAGATTCTATTCTTCCATCATCACTCATCAATGTGACTGAATAGGAAACACACCTAGAAGTAAATGCCCCAAGTTCATGTCAGGCTTCATAAATTGTTTTTATCACCATTTCTCTTGACCATGAGTTAATCATAGGCCATTATTTAAGCAGACCTTTAGCATCCTGTGCAGGGGAATGTGGTGTGTCCCCCTTCCCCAGCCAGGGCACACTGAAGCTGTCCCTCCTCACTGCCTTCAGGTCCCGAGACGTGGAACACTCCAGCAGTTTTTAATATTTGATCAGGGTGGATTTGTACTTGCAAGACTTCCAAGTGAAGTTCAGCAAGATGCATCCCTTGTATAAAGGGCAGAAACACTCAGCACAACCTTTAATCCTTCTGGGAGCCCTGGCAGATTAAAGACTGCCCTTCAGAGCAGGCCTTCCCCACTGCTTGACACTTCATCAGTCCTGGGGCTTCTTACAGCCACAACTACTAATTACTCAAAGTTGTTTGCTGGCAGCCAATAGCCATTAAGTGCAAAATTAAGAAGTATCAGTTTCTACCACATGTATTTACTGCTCAAACAAAGTGCCTGCATGAGCCTTTTGGAACAAAGAGAGGGGTCATTACTCCTCTTGTGCTATGCTGGCTCCAAGGCAATCAGCCTTATTTATAATCAAATGAGTTATAGAGGTAAATATCAAATCATTAAAGTAGCAATGCTTAAGCATGAATATGGATTTTGGGGACATAATGGCTATATATTGCCCATTTATTACAGTTGCATTTTTACAATTTCTTTAATTCGTTTCCTTAGGCAAACTAGAGACCTCTTAATTATGTTCCCAAGAGGTGGGCAACTACTAATTGGAAGAGAAGCAGGTGAAATAGAGGGACATTTCTTCTTAAGTGAAAAAAGCCCAGCCTTAAAAAACACTGCAATTCACCAGGAAAGTAATGGAAAAGCCCAAGGACCTCCAAAAGGTTCCTATTTACAGCTACACAGGGATTTCACCATTTTGCTTCATTGTTCCAGGAAAATGGATGAGAGCACATCGACCACATTCATGTCTTGCTCTGCACACACTGACCCAATGGGTGGCTGTGTCCACACAACTTGGTACTTCCCTCTCCAGGGCAGTCTCCTATTTCCCTTCACATTCCTCATTGAAATGGAACAGAATTCCCAGAATTTATTGGGGTAATTGATGCAAATGAGAAACTTGATTGCATAAACTGGAACAGTGCAGGGGACACACAGCTGTCACCAGGAGAGCAGCTACAGGAGGCTCCAGTGAGTGCCCAGGTGTGCCAGGCCCAATGGCAGTGCCCACCCAGAGCTCCCCAGGCAGGAGTTTTTGTCTCCCAGCAGCAGGAGGGCTCGAGGAGCACATTGACTACATGCAGATTCAGCAAATAGGACAAAGGGGGCTAAAAAACTCCTGGAGAAAGGGCAAACTGCCCCAACAGAAGTGTCTGTTCAGCAGCTGTGCCAGGGTGCTCTCACAATTTATTCATGCTGGCTGCTGAGCTGTCTGTCTGATAGAAAAGACTGTTTTAAATGTACTGCTGACAGAGCTCTGGGGCTCAGCACACACTCAGCTGTGCCCCAGCTCAGCAAAGCCAGGCTTTTCTCAGGGCTCATTTCAAACACATTCCCTGAGAGCAAGAAGGAAGCAAACAGTCACAGTGGGAGTGGTTTCATGGAAACAAGAAACAAAGTGGGAAAAGCAGTGAGGAAAACTGATACACTGCTGCCTTCACATCACCCAATGATGATTTCAATTCCCACTAAAATAGATGGACATGATCTGCCAATTCAAACACCTGTATGTGCCTGACTGTCAGTGCTGGGGGGCAGCACCTCCCTAAGCAGGGCTTCTGGCACCTGCTGGCACGTGCTCTGAACAAACAAACCCCAAACCAGCCACCAGCACAGCAGCTGTGCTTCTGCACCTCCTCTCTTGCCCTGTATTCAAGGGAACAAGCAGCTGTGCATTAAGCCATGGTCTCTAGTGACAGTATTTTAGTCTCCTGCACCAAAAATGTTTCCCTGGGCTGAGGGAATACATTAAGGAACAGTGCCCAACTAAAAGGCACAAATAAAGGATAGCACTCTATCCCTTGCTTCCCTTGTCCTCAACAATCCCCATGACAGGGATGGGGTGGCTGAAGTCATTCCAGTCCATGGAGCACCCACAGCAGCACTGAGTCAGCATCCCCACCACAGAGCAACACCTGGGAGACACAGCCTCAGCATTGCAGCTCTGAGGGAAGGTACACAGTGAGGAATGCAGGGGAACAGAAACAGTAAGTTTAAGAAAACCCTTTCAAGAGGGAAATGGGAAGCAAAAGGCAAATAATCACAGGTGGAATATACTTTTTTCAAAAAACTTTCAAAGATCTCGGGTGACACACTCTATCCATCCTTCTGTGGGTTTCAAAAGAGCAGGAGAAGATTCAAAACATCACAGCACAGTCAGTAAATGAGCACAGCCACCTGAATGAACAAGATCTTCTGTATTCATAAGAACTGAAGAATTCTCATTGCTTCAAGTTTTGTTCCCATTTCAGCTCTCTAAAATTCTTATGTCATATTTGCAAAAGAAATAACCAGGCATTAATTAAAATTAAACGGAACTCTTCTATTTTAAATAATCTCAGGTCATTTCCCTTTAGAGGCAGACACCAGGAAGCAGAAATGCTGCCTTAGAGCAGGGAGCTGATTGCTCTGTGCTCCCAGACAAAAATGACATCTCCAAGTTCCCGTGGTTACAAAAGAGATGGTGGACTCTGTTTTGGGAAATATTTTATGGCTCATAAATTGTTGCTAAATTGACTTACTCAAACAATGACTGTGTGTAGCTTCCTCTCCAGTTAAAGTTCCTGGCTGGGTAAGGAAATCAGCTGTTGCATTTGTGAGCTGCCACAGTTGTACATTTTGAAATCCTTCCTTGCACACAGCCTGGCTCTCTCCTGCCATGGCTGGGTGTTGGTCACCACAGAATCCCCTCAGTGATGCTCAGGGACTCCTGCTCAGGGACCCCTGCTCAGGGACTCCTGGCTCCCCTCCTGCCCTGGCCCTGCCTTTGTCAGGAAGTCCATGAATAACCAAGCTGAGCCCTGGAGCAGCAGGTACCCAGGGGAGCTGGGGCAGCCTCTGCAGGTGTTAATTACACTGAGGAGCCCATTATCCAGGGACAGGCACCTGCTGGCACTGCAAATGATGGGACCTGCCCCTCCTGCGAGGGAGCCGGGGAAGGCTCATTTCCACAGCAGAGAACTCTTTACATTCCTGACACAGGCACACACAACATTTAAATCAGCTGCACAGGAGCAAACTTCCCTTAAAGCTGCACAATTTGGTTTCCAGCCCTCCCTCAGTGCTGGTTATCCAGCCGGGTCCCCAGGAGCAGCTCCACCCTGACCCTCAGCCATGGTCTGAGGGACACACACCCCACCAGGGCCCACCCCAGGGGCTGCACACACACAGGGCCCTTACCAGCAGTAATCCAGGAGATGTGGGGGCAGGACAGGAATGTAAACGTGCTGCCAGAACATGGGGTAGAGCATGGCTGCAGACCCATGGATGCAGGCAGTTAACTGAAAAACACAGAGAAACCACAGAGTGAGGGAGACAAACCCCGAGCTTCAAATGCTGAACTTGGAGGCAAGAAAGTAAAGAATCAATTCTGCTTTCCTATCAATGTTTTATTGGCAAATACACAGCACTTCTTTCCTTCAGGAGTTAGATCACAGAATATGTACGAAATCTAACAGGAATACCTGTTTTAACATTTTGAGAAATTATCTGCATTTCTGTTTGTAGAGAAGAACAAAATCCAAGCAAACAGCTATAATTTCTCCATAGGTTCAGTACATATGGTTGATAAAATAGCTAACAAACACAGCTTTGTTTAGTCACCTCTACATCTTATTCAACTTAAGGATATAAGGATATTTAAAATCAAGATTTTAATTTGAGATCATGTATTGTAGCACAGAATTCATTCCACCATAAAAGGCTTTCTTCCCAGGGTGGTTTCATTTTCTCTCTCTTACCTGGTACTAAATTCAAGCCCTAAGTCTGCAGCTAACAGAAATGAACTGCAAACAGGACTCTTCCAGTTCTGTGTTACAAAGCTAAGAGCTGCAGACAAAGGCAGCAGCCCCTGAGCAGCCCCCCAGGCTGGCTGCACTCGGGATGGGCTTTGGTTCCCTCCCAGGGACGAGGCCTTGGCAGTGCCAGGCACAGCCTGGGAGCAGAGAACGCTCCGGGGCTGGAGCGGCCCCGAAGCAGCTCCTGCAGCCTGCCCCACACTGCCACTGCAGCCTGCCCCACACTGCCACTGCAGCCTGCCCCACACTGCCACTGCAGCCTGCCCCACACTGCCACTGCAGCCTGCCTCACACTGCCACTGCAACCTGCAATCTGCCCCACACTGCCACTGCAACCTGCCTCACACTGCCACTGCAGCCTGCCCCACACTGCCACTGCAGCCTGCCCCACACTGCCACTGCAGCCTGCAGCCTGCCCCACACTGCCACTGCAGCCTGCCCCACACTGCCACTGCAACCTGCCCCACACTGCCACTGCAGCCTGCCCCACACTGCCACTGCAGCCTGCCCCACACTGCCACTGCAACCTGCAGCCTGCCTCACACTGCCAAACCTGCAGCCTGCCTCACACTGCCACTGCAGCCTGCCCCACACTGCCACTGCAGCCTGCCCCACACTGCCACTGCAGCCTGCCACAGCTGATACAGAAACTGTGAGCTGAGAACACACGGCATGAACACCCCTCCCTCCCGAGAACCAGACGTGCTTTTATCTTGGACAGAGGCAAAAGGAAGAGGAATTGCAGAAAGAGAGGAAAGAAACCCAGCCCCACTTGTGAACTGGCTCATTAAGGAAGGCACAGTGACAGGTAAGTAATTCCTCTTCCCAGGCTCTGTCACAAAGGGAGAGATTAAACCAACCAACCACACAAGTTCTGAAATGCTTTGGGCAGCCCTTCTCTTCTTCCCTCCTTTCTGATCATTTACTGTTCTTTTCATTCTGTAGGTTGCTGAAATAAACACCTCTCCTTCATTTTATTCCATTACCAGACCTTGATGGGATTTTCCTTATTTTAGCAGCAAGGACACAGAACATGTGGCAGATAGAGAAGTTAAGATTTTACAAGTTTTCTGTTATTAAACTTTACAATACTTAAATGCTTTCAGTTAAATGTGGGATTGATTGTAAACATTATTAATAATTGTTATTAGGTGCCAGAGGCTATTATAATTCTCCTTTCACTTACTTTCAAAACGATATTGTGATAGTTATTCTGGGATTAAGTCTGAGGTCTTACTCCTCTCATTTCTCTGCCCTGTGCTGACAGACCATGGTTACAAGGGTTTGTGGCTCCAGTTTGAATCTCCATTACCAAGCAGGTCTGGTACAGCCAGACACCAGCTCCAGCCCCAGGAAATGGAAATGGCAGCTGTACCTCAGCCAGGACTGCTCCAGTGCTCAGCCCACAGCACTAGAAACCAAAATTAGTTAAACCATCTTCAGCACTCACAAAGGAAAGCAATCAATAGCCATTTACAGAGCAAACACGACCACAGAGCATTTGCTTCCATAAAGAAAATCACAATCTTATTGACTGCTAAACCTTGAAATGCATAACACAAAACTTTGAACTGAATCAAGCCCTGTGCTTGTTTTGATCTCCAGCCATTTTTAGAAGAGAGTACTCTAGAATATTCAGCAGCTTTCATCTCTCAGACACTTGACAGAGCCTAAGGAGCATTAAGACTAAACCTTATCAAACACAACTGCAAAACTGTGCATGGTCAATGTACTTCAGCCCACTCCTCTGGTCCATCCAGGAGAGGTCACTGGAATATCCATTTGACAGTGTCATTTATCTTTTTTTTTCCCCTGTCAAGTAAATTCTGAATAAAGGACTTCACTATGGCACAAGTCTTTGAACATTCGTGTACCAAACAGCCACAAAAATACCTGTACCCAAAAAATTCTTTTGAACATCAGGGGCCAACAGAAGTTCCACAAAATCCTCACAATAAGGCACAGAACTGAGCTGGGGCTGCATAACTGAGGTTGAAAGATAGACCTGGAGATAATCAGTTAATTTCCTACACATGACTGTAATTAAAAGAAATTAAATACTGTGAAAAGGGAACATTCTTGTGCATTCTACTTACAGTGCTGAGCTTACTGCAGCAGATGAGGATGCGGCGCTCGTACAGCATACTGGCGTAGAGATGCAGCATGTTGTTGACATCAACTGCTACAAAATACTCTGTCAGATTTCTCTGGGGAGAGAGAAGGATCATTTTTGACTCATGATATTAAAAAACCAAGTGTCCTTAACAAAAAAGACCAAAAAACCAAACAAAAAAACCCCACCCCAAACCAAAGAGATTTCATCCTTCTATTGCACTACATCCAGTACGTGGCTTAACAAAAGAAAGCAGAATTGCATCTTATGGCAGAAGCCTTTCTAACTGCAGCATCTCCCCCCTAAGTTTTGGGAAGCTGGGTCTTGGAGTAAAAAGAGTGATGATGTTTCACACACAGCTTTCTGTATACATGATACTTCTCTGAGAAAAAAAAAAGTCCTGTCACTTTTATGGAGACTTCAAAGCTGCCTGATAAAGTACCAAAAACACACATCCCCAAACTAAAAGCTGCTCTCAGAGGCCAATTGTAGTACATCGAATTTGGTTGTGAGCTCAGCCTGTGCCAAAACAATTCTGACTATTGGGAACACATCTGGTCCTTGCACACCCACAAACCCAGGTTCAGTCTGAACTGAAGCCCTCACATGGGACACCCAGACATCCCTGGGGGAGACAGGAACTCTTCCCTGGGGAGGCTGAGGAAGGAGGAAGGGAATTCTCTCTGAGCACTTCACTTCTTAAAACAGAGAAATTAAAGAAAAGGGGAGAGATGGAGGAAAAGGTAATACCCAAAAATGCTGAATTAGGGAATTTGTTTCCAAATAGCTTCTTACAGACATGAAAGGGTTGCTATAGGATAAAGACAGCCTTATACAAAAAGCACATGTGAGAGAAAAATTAGATTAGTCATGAATTCAAGTGCAATCTTAATCATCCTTAAATAAAAAAGTGCAGAAAAGCAAAAAGCAAATATGATTTAGAAACTTAAAGAAGCTCAACAAAGCCTATTAGCACTTTTGACAGATCCAAGATACTTGGCCTGAGAAGTCTGCCAAGATGCTTCATACTGTGCAAAAATATGTTCCCCAGCTTGCCATCCAAACACAAAGAGCTGAAGGAAAATTAAGCATTGTATTTGGGAGACTTTGGTACCAGTATGTAGAGGGATAAAAACTGAGCTCATTATGGTTGGCTTCAAACATGTAAAATAAAACAATCATCCAGGTCTTTGTTACAGCAGAGCTGGAGCCACAGACAGGTACAGTCAAAGGAGGAAAAAAAAAAGCCAACACATTTTGCCAAAAACCTATTAAACTATCATGTACTTTTTCTGTATTTCTCATCCCATCTGTGCTGATTAACATGATATTTTTGTCTAAACATAAGCTGTCTTCTCTAGGCTCTTCTTCCCCCTCTCACCCACCCTTCCACCACGCCAAAACAGCGCGTGACGACACAATTCTGCTGATAGTGGGAATTAAAAGAATTTTTAAGGAGCCCTGAACTCCCTTGATTCACCCAGCTCAGGGGCACAGCACGAGCAGCACCCAGCCCCTGCACCCAGGCTGAGGATGCAGCCCTGCCCCACACGGATCTGCTTGTGAGGCAGCAGCCTCCACCGCGAGAGGAAAGGAGAAAGAATTGTTCTTTCATCGAGTTTATTGTGATGACATGACACACAAATGTACCTTCAGATGGAAGGATTTATAAGGTTTCTGTCTTGTCTGCTCTCCGAGATTTGCCAAGGACACCTGGGAACCATGTGGGCTGCATGGAAATGTATTGGTACTGAGGAGATTCACGTGTTCCCTCGAAGTTGTATTTATAAGAAAGCTGTCAGCTCTGAAGCTGAAATTGGGACTTACACATGTATTTTGAAAGACATGTCTCGTAAGTGACAAAACCATGAATGAGTTAAATAAATACAAATGAAAGCGTTCCAGTTTGCAGGGTAATTGTTATGCATTTTGCTTCCTAGGATTTAAACCTTTCTTGGGGCAGTAAAAAGGGGGATTTTCAGAAAGGTATTCCCACTCCTCTCAAAATTCACCAAGAGTGCTACAAAGCTCCCTCACACTCCTTTGAAAGTTTATTTCCAGATCCATCATCTGTCTGATCATTTGCTATCCAATATCAATAAACACACACTGACTACACTGACTTTTGAGATTAAAAATCACTTCTTCTCTTCCACTCTCTGAAGAGGAAGATGGACCGAGTGATACAAAAGTACACAGGACATCACCAAGAAAATGCCATCATTTCAGCCTTAACTTACCTGCTACTGCTGAAACACAACAGCTACTACCAGGAATTTCAGTCTTGCACTGTATTTCCTGCAACCAGCCCCATTTACTTCTGAAGTTACTCTGCATTTACACACCCATCACATAACTCACATCTCCTGAAGCAGGGGATGAGCTGCTGGTACAGAGACGTGCCCATGCTAAATGGCTCTGTGACTCACTAAACACATTGATCTGACACAAAGTCAGGTAATTCCAAGAGGTTTGTCAACATTCCCAACAGAGCTCTCTGCAGCTCTCCACTCATCATCACATCCAACTTTGAAGTTTGGCACCACTAAAACTTTTGCTAATATGTGTTTTAAATGCAATTCCTGGTAAGATGTGTGGAACTTTTAATAAATCAGGTTGATTGATTAAAATACAGCAGTCTATGCCCATTTAATCTCCTTGTATTATTCCCTAATATGCTCCACTTCTAAAGGAAAATTGCTTTAACAGGTAGATAAAAACCTCCTAAGAAATCACACAACCCTGGGATGGTGGGAGGTGTTGCTGCCCATGGCATGGGGTGGCACTGGATGGGCTTTAAGGCCCCTTCCAACCAAACCATTCTGGGGTTTTATGGTTCTGTGTATTAAGACATGATTTGATGGCTGGTTTAGACTCAGGAATTGATTCCTGAATTACACCCAGCATATCATATTTGCACAAAAATAAAGCACCTCAGAAGAAAGAGCACATCTATTAAATTTCCTGTCAGAATATGTGTCAGTATGAAGAGTCTGCAACACAGAAAAAGCAGCAACAGTGTTTTGAAAGGCAAACAAAAAGCCCCGAATGCTATCTGCTATACAAATCACCCACAAATGAGATGGAATGTCTTGATGATTCCCTTTTTCCTTTCATGCCATCAGCTGAGGGATATGATGCTGAGACCGACCGCAAAACGCTCAGGAGGAAAGCTGAGATGTCAGGCACAGGAGCTTGGCTGAGACAGAGCAGGAGCACATTAAAGAGTATTTAAGAGAAGCAAATGCCAGCATTGTCTCCCCACAGACTCATCATCTGGCTGGAACACACACGACTGTGTGAGGCTTAAAAAGTCTCCCAAGGAGTGGCTGTGCAGGCCCAGGTGTGCTGGCATCCTCAGGAGCCACCTAGCACACAGAGCACTGTCCCTGCTCCCTCGGGTCACTGCTCCAGAGGGGTGGAAGTGAAGGGTGAGCAGAGCTGCTGTTTTACCCACATCAACCTGCCCATCAGTACCTCCTCCTTCACACACTTCAGCTTTCAACCACACATGCAGATTGTCAGCTCCTGAATGCTCAGGATTTTACAGAATTAAACCTACCCCAAACAAAGCAATATTTGTCATCTATGTAGCTGCTGACATCACACGGAGACAATGAAGTGTAGGATCCTCCCAAATACTCACATTTTCAGGTATACTGGGAAGCTCTCTGGTGTCAGGCACAGTAAAGTAAGAGTGCTACAAAAAGAGCAAATATTGATTATTTCAATAATGTTGAAAGCAATCTAAATCTATTGCTGGGTACTGGTATCAGCAGGAGCAGCAGTTGCTCAGCTAAGTAAAAATGACAGAACCTCTGTTACCAACCACCAGCCTGAGCTCTCTGGACTCCACAGGCTGGGCTCCCAGATCACAGGGGCACCAGGAAATGCAGTAAGACAGAAAGTATCAAATGCCCCTGGAAAGTTGTATCCCATGGTTTTGTTCTTCAGAGCTGCTGCCACAGTCGGGTTCCCAGGGCTGTGACAGATCCAGCAGCTCCAGGCAGGCTGGGGCTCAGTTCTCCTTCCCCAGCCAGCAGCAGGCAGGGCCTCCTGTGACTCACAGCACCACACAGGTTCATCCCAGCCACAGGGGAATGATGGAAATGTACTGGGAAATGCTTCCTAAGGCTCAGTGCCTGCTTACCTGAGAATACTGAAAAATTCTACTTCGCTTTTATGCACCCTAAAAGCACATTTTGCAAGACCATATTGCTCTCTTCATAACCCATGACATTGTTCAGTATTTTTCACTGTCTGCATTGCAGGAGCCCAGGCTCAGTGCAGCTCCCAGTCTGAGCACAGATGACTTCCATGATCCTTGGTCAGGGCTTTGGAAAGGAGGGAAGGGGACTTGCACACAACTCATATAATCTTTATGATTTCACAGTTTCTCTTAGGGCTACTTATTAATTATTGGCTGAAGCCTTAAAGGCTGTTCCATCCTTGGCACAGCTCCACAACTGGCACAGTTCTCTTGCACACAAATCTCAGCCATCTCAGAGCTTCCTGACCAGGCTGTAACCTGAAATAGCAGGCAGTGACCACAGCTCCACTGAATGGAGACACTAAATGAGAAACACAGGTTTTGCTTTCTGATGCTTCACTGCTTTGGTTTGGTTTGGTTTGGTTGCAAAGATGCAGTGGAACAGCACTCAGAGCTGCACCACACAGAGGAACCTCACTCTGACCCTTCAATGGGCTCACAAACAGCCAAAATAAAACCAGCAGGACACGGTCCCTGGGCTGCTTTCTTCTATCCTTTCCTGCTCCATTGCCCATGAAATGTCTGAGACAAGGGGAGACAGGCAGCATTCCTTGGAACCACTGGGATGAAAAAACTGGAATATCCCCACTGCCCCTGGCCCTGGGAGACAGCTCATCCCCAAACTGAAATGCTGCTCCTCAGGAGGGGTCCTGGGGGGCTGGGGACGTGTCCAGGGCCAGCTGGGACCAGCAGGGGCACACAGCTGCCCCCTGGGCACTGCCAGCCTGGGGGGAGCCAGGGGCATGAGCTGCTTCGTGCCAGAGAGGGCTTTAAGAGACTTCCCAGGAGGGCCCACGTGAACTCTCAGCTGGCAGCAGCAGCAAGGAGCACCTGCAGTGCTCAGCACAGCCTGCAGCACGAGGCTGTGCTGCTAAAATGAAGACAAAAGATTAAATTCAAAATACAATCCTATCAATAAAATCCCACATCTATACTGTCAGTGTGCTTTGCCTAATTTTCTCATAAAATATAAAAATGAAATAAATTCTTTGTTGTGTCAGGTTTTTTGAGGCAGGGGGAAGGAAGAGAAGGAGCCAGAAAATGTGAGAGCAGTTAACAGTCCCTGTGACAGGGAAGTGCCTGTTTGCTTCCCAGCCTGCTGCCCCTCCAGCCCCCGGGCCAGGGGCTGTGCAGTGAGGGCAGTAAATGTCCTGCTGGTGCTCCTGACCTGTCCTGACCATGGCCTGACCTCCTGCAGGTCACCAGGACATGGTGAGACATTCCCAGGGGATACACAGGCCTTCCTCAACCCACTGCATGTCAAAGACATCTGAGGTTAGGAGAGGGAGGCAGAGGGCCCCAGTTGTGAAAAGGGAATTTCACAGCCCCCCACAGGAAAACACCCCCTGTGTACAAGCTGCAGGACAGAGGATTGCTTCTGACATTCCTCTGCTATGGCAGGCAATGAATATTAAACACCTCAGTCTGCATCTCCCCCACACTTACCACTCCAAGATGAACAGAGGTTCCTGGCTCAGGGATGGTGAGTTTATGAAATGTTTCCAGGAGCTCACTCCTCTGACTATCCTGAAATGAGAATAAACCAGGAATATTGAGCTAACACTGCTGCACCAGGGAAACCCCGAGGCAGAAGGGCAGGGTAGGCCAGAGGGGTGGGTAAACATTTTACATTTGTAAGATCACTTCTACTTTCACTGCCCATGCCAAAGTTGGAGCACACAGCTGGCACAGACTGATGGGGCCCTGCAATGTGGGAGCTGCAGAGTGACAGGAACTGTGCTGAACACAGCTCAGGGAGTCAGCACGGGTCAGATCCACAGCCACAGTCTTGCTCTTCATCTTTTTCAAAAAGAGAATTAAATGTGTATTTATTTTTCAGAGGCACTTGCCAAGCTGAATATGATCTTCTGTATCACTGCATCATACAGATTAATAATTCACATGGTCATCTCTGATAGAAGCACTTCTTCAAACAGCTTCTTTCATCCTCTCACTCTCATTCATTTGATATTGGGATAGGAAAAGGAGGGTCAGTATTTAGAATAATACCTGTCCTTTTGCTGAATAATCTGCCAAGACATTGAGCAGTTTATAAAAGACTTCAAACCACGGGAGGTAACTGGAACAAAAAAGAAAAATGAAAAAAAGAAAAGAGTTATTTTGGTTTGAATCCTAATACAAGTGGACTTTGAAAACTGAATCATCAGTATCTCAGTTTTTAATTGTTTTAAAACCTCATTCCATCACTGTATTTGGCCTGGCCCTTGTTTCAAACAGAAACTTCACCTTCAGTACATGCAGACAACTTCCAAAAGAGAGGAAGATACAAAATCAAAAGGGGAACATGCAGAAAAGTCACATCTTTTCCATTTACTTTACGTCCCCACAGCACAAAGTAAGACAGTGAGGGTGTTCCTTTCCCTTTGGTAGGTTCTGTGCCCTGGTTTCATGGCACATTCTGTAGTTCAGTCCCTTTCCCAGCAGCAGTCAGGAATTTCCCTCGGCTGCAGCGAATGCAAAGCCAGAGATGCACTCCCTGATGCTCTTCAATCACAGCTGCTTTCTGAAGCAAATGGATTCTATTTTGATATAGTCAGACAGGATTGAAAGTTTTTATAAAATATGACTACATCCTGACAGCTGTAAGGAATGCAGTGCCCCGTGGTCCCTGGCCGAGCAGCTCTGGTGATGGATGAGGTGAGAAGCTCCCTGTGAGACAGACACAGTGACTGCCACTCCATCATTAGCGTTTGTTTGAAGCCTGCAAATGCTACTGTAAAATGTAAGTAGCTTATCAAAATATACTGATAAGCAACTTAACTTTTCATGTTATATGACAGCATTATCGTTGAAATTAATACGCTCTAAACATCTTTACAGAGTGTGTATTGGAATGGAGCAGAAAGACAGACAATTACCACTTTAAACAGCATTTAACTTTGACATTATATTGTAAACAATCCAGAAGGATTAGGTAGAAGATAAGTTTCTTTCTTTCTGTTTAGTTAAATAAACTTCAGCAGAGTTAAAAGCCATTACAAGAGTAACAAGAAATCCTCTCCAAACATATCTGCTAAGTAGAGATTAAGAACCTGGTAAACAAATCCGTGCAAGGCATCCATCAAAAGAGTTTGAGAAGACAGAAAAGCAGGAAGGCAGAAAGCTCCCGGGCAGTGGGAAAGCAAAGCTGCTTCCACAGAGGCACCTTTAAAAGTTCCACCTAATGGCTCAAGGACTTGGCCAGAAAAATACATTTACAGAGTTAAAATGAGAGTCCTTAAAACCATTGCAGTGCTCCTAACGTCCGTGTGTCTGTCTTGTAAAAGAGGAAAACAAAAGCAGGTTCCCCCAGGCCTCCCCTGCCGAGGGCAGCTGGTGTCCGAGCACCAGCCACACCCCACAGAGGCACACACAGCACATTCCTGGTACCCTTGTACTCCCTGGCCTTCCCTTCTCTTCCCCAGCATCCTCTGATGAACCTGTTGTCCTTTTTTAACATTCCCTCCTCCTTGTTTCCAAACGATGGGTTAGCATCTCATCATAACTGCTTCTTCTTCTATTTTGAGAATAACTTCCCATTTTGAGGACAGTGTCCCAGTTTGGAATCTGAGGACATGAGCTGCTATTTGAGGCAGAACTCATCCCTCCACAACACATGGGCATCTGTGTGGCTCTTGCTCAAGAGAGGGGCAAGACAAACAAAGGCAAACCCACTACAAAATTCTGCAAATTATGCAGACAATCTCACTTCAGTTTTCACCCCCCTCCATTGTCACTACACAATTCAGGATCTCTCTCATCCCAAAATTTCTGGATACATTAGAAAGCTAATTTATCCTGCCATCTTCAACACTCTTACTTCATCACTTAATCCGTGTGTTGACTACTCAAGAATAAACCAGTTCAGCTTTTGTTAGACCAACTGTGACCAGTTAAAGTTGAAAAAAATCTAAAAAATCCCCCAAGAAATACAGTTATCTGAATTTGTTTCTAGATGTCTGCCAAAAGGAAAGAGGAAGAAATTGTGGGTTTTTTTTTTTTTTTACAGAAAGCAAATCCTCAAGGCAGCCTTTAAACACCCCTCCAAAGAAACACAGGCAGAGTTTATAACCCAAAATTTTCTGTACCTTAAGTAGCACAACTGGTAGCACTACTGAAGATTTATGGCTTATGACTTGCTCATATTTAATTTGTAACCAAACACTTCCCCTTCCTCTCAGCTCCCTCAGAAGTCTGGCTGAACTCTGCTTTGCCAGGTCAGAGGTTAAGCAAAGGCAGGGCAGCTCTGCAGTGACACTGCCCAGAGCCCGCGGCGCCAGGGCAGCCCAGCCCTGCAGGGCCGTGCTGAGCACACACAGCAGAAACAAAGGGGCACTCTGAACTTCAGCTCTTCCTCAGCTTTTGGCTTGCTCTTACAAAGGTAAATCTGCACTGAAGCCAACTTAAAAAAGGAGAGGCTTCCCAGTGTGGTTTGAGCAGGCAGCCAGGAAGGAGGATGCAAGAGCAGGACACCCAAGGTGTGAGGGCTGAACTCATCAAACCCCAGTGCCAGGGAGCACTGCAGGCTTTGGGAACCTTGTCAGCAAAGCCTTCCATGTTCCAGTGCAGCAGCAGCAAACCCTAGTGGCAAGGGGGGCCTTTCCAAATGATTTATGAAGATTTGCCAATTACCATGGCAACTGTTTATAAAAGTAATGTTTAACACTGCCAGCTCCAGCATTCCATTTACTGGTGTGCTGACACCATGAGAAAGCAGAGCCAACACTGCTGGAAGGGCACCTGTGGCACCTTGTGTCCCCCTGAGCTGTGCAGTCCCACCCTGGTTCCACTCCTGGGCAGCTCCTGGGCCATGCCCAGGCTGAGCTGGGCTCAGGCACAACTCCAGTTTGAAAGAATGGGCTCAGGAACCAGTCTGACATCCACACATCTCTGCAGCACCTCCTCCTAGACTGAGCTGCAAGCACACATAACTTTTACTCCTTCCATTCACACAGATCAGAAGTGGAATTTTTAACACGTATTTATTTATAACACATACTATATATATTTTGATAACAGCATAACCAACTGCCATCTCCCTTGCAAAACAGAACAGTCATTTCCATTTTGCAGATGGGCACACTTCTCTGTGGTGACAGGCTTACAAAATCTGTCTGTATTAGCCAGGATTGGTTTCATGGAGTTCCCAAATCTTGACCTTTTTGCTCAGCACAATAATCTACAGTGACCTAGAACACAGAATACAATCCTGACCCCAGTTATCACATGAACCACAGACACATCATCACCAACTCCACTGACCAAAGTGTAAGGATGAGGAAACTCAGGCCAAATGCATCTTCTGCCAGCACTGCTCCTGCATGTGCCACTAGAACACCCAGTGCCTCAGCTCCTGGACTCTCAAGAACAGATAATAACAAATAATAACTCCCTGCCTTGTACCCTGGTCCTTGGCTGTGGCACTGATGCCACCCTGCAGCCCAGCAGGGTGACACTGCAGCAGGGGTGACCTGTGCTTTACTCAGCCAGGGTAAAATGCTCGAAATAACAATTATGGAGAGGGTAAAGAACAGCCTTAAACTGAGAAGAGTTACAGATTATACTGCCTCTAAATTATCTGGACTTTAAAAAATTGATTATGAAGGAGTTAGAGCAGTTTGGTACACAAAGCTTGATTTTAAAAAGCAGGATGCACCAGACAGCATGAGAGCCTCAAGATCCCCACCAAAGTGACAACACAGAGAGAGGATTCCAGAGGCTTAGCTTGTCAAGGAATCTCTTCTCAAACCACGTTTAAAAGCATACATGAAAGTGCTGGAAGAGAGAATTCTAGATGTGGCAGACAATCAGAGATCCCACTAGGTTTGAGACATCTGGCATCAGTTGAAATCCATCACATTTCATTTGGGGATCAAAGCCTGCTGTTAAGTCTATCACAGGTTGAAATAGTAGATCCTGAACAGCCTTTTCATCCCAATGCAAATTAACCCTTTTTCCTTGACCAGAGAAACAGCTCCTTTTCATTACTGACTCCAATCATATGTGCTTGTCAAGCTATGCCCTCTAGTACTAAGTTTCAGTTGGAATTTCAGTAGCATTATGAACTTTTTATTATAAATCAAAAGTGCTCCCTCCCAGTCACCAAGCCCTGTGCTCTGCACGTGCTGCAGTGAGCTCCAAAGCCACTCTGGGATGGAGTTTGTGGCACCATCTGTAACCCAGACCAGCTCCTGAAGGGAAGAAAAATGTTGCACATAGGGAACACCTTATAAAATAAGGCCTTGTTCCCCTGGTCAAAGCATGGCTCAGGCCTGCTGCCCTGGCTGGGCAGGAGAGGGCTGTGGGAAGGTGACTCAGCTGAGTTAGAGGCAGGTAAGTTCTGCACCCATTACATGTTCAAATCGTGGTGTACAGTGCTTGGTTGAATGATGTTTGTTATTTAAAACTATGCAATTGATAAACTGCTTTAAAAGGCCTGGTTTTAGCAATAAAGCATCTTTTCTTTGCACCTGCCTGGGGACTCTGCATCACTGTGCCTCACACAGAAGAATTTTACAGCTCTGTTCAAGAACCCCACTGCACAGCAGCAGCTGTGCTCAGCTGGCAAAGGGATTTGCCAAATATTGAACAGTCAAAGCTGAGCATCAGGTGTGTTCCTGTGATACCTGTGTGTGAGTTCTGAGTCACAACAGTGACTCCTTGCATTTTGGGAAAGCAGCTACAGAGGACATTGGGGCAGGAATGAGGGTGTTTCAGTAAGAGAGCAGAAATCAATAAGGTGCAGCTCTCTTCTGCATTCCCCAAACCACTCCTGTTCCCCACTGGCAAGAAACAAAGTTAAGTGAAGCAAGAGGTTTTACAGTTCCCTTCACTGGGAGGGAGCTTCATCACAGGGAAGAAATATTCACATGCTCAGAGGGAGCACACACAGCTCCTAATAATAAGCAAAGTTGGTAGGAAGTCATAAAAGTTAAACCACAAGCAGAGCTGAAAGAGCCAAGTGAAAAATTCATGATTATGTCTGCACTGTGGTACTTACAAGTGATAATTTGAGAATGCAAAGAACTGGGCTAGGCATGTAAAAATCACCTTACTTACAGCAAACTTGCAGAGCAAGATGTCAACAGGAAGGCTACAAAGATCAAGTGCAACTCTGATATTTGAGTGCAGGTTGTTTATGACCACCCTGTACGATGGTTTAGGATTCACAGCAAACATTCAGATGTAAAAACAAACACATAAAATTACAGCACTTGATCTTCACCTGCAGAAATACCACTGATGAACCCATTCACAGAATACCTGAAAACGTATGACACATTAATTAACAGAAAAGTCTTTTTCTGGCCCATTTCCTGCCCAGCAAGCCCAGTTTTTATTTATGAGACTTCTTGTCTAACCATCAGCTTAAGCAAATGATAAAACCAGGAAACTGCCCACAATTATTTTCTCTGAATATTCAAACAGTAATAAATCCTAAAACACACTGAGGAGTTAGTGCAGGTAATGCTCAGTGTGGAGGAAGATCCATCCTTTATCAAGCATGTTCATAAACAGCCAGGGTAACAAATGAGGGGTTTTATTGGGGCTCCCTGCACAGCCCAGGGAACTCTGCCTCTAGGGGGGCACACAAAGCCTCTGCCATGGCTGCAGTGCCTGGATCAGGGTTCCTGTTGAACAACGAGCACGAGCTCCTCAAGCAGCTTCTCCACCCCTGCACCAGCCCCAGCGTCTCCAATTACCTCTGCATAACCCGAGGGCTGTGCCACAGCTCCAGCTCTGAAGGAGGAAGTTGCCATGTAATCTCTTTGGGAATGTTGTACACATCTGTCAGCAGGGACAGGATGCTCCTGCTCCTGACAGATGCGTTTGTAATCCTTCAGACAGCAACCCAAAAGTGATCCATTTGTGGAAGAGAGGATCTATCCATCCTGTACTTTAACTACTTCCTCCCTGCCTTTTGATGCCAGGGAGGGGGTTTTCCCCAAGGTGATGCACTAATTCAGTTTGTATTAGCTCTAAGATGAAGTTTCCAAGCCAGTCAGCCAGGGCCAAAGGTAATAAAAAGTGACATGATTTAATTACTTCTGTTACAGTTGTTCAGCAATGAAAGAAGGCGTGACATGAAGGCCTAATTAATTAAGTAAAATGGTTTCTGGTCAGAAGGCAAGACCAGTGAAGTAGCTGGACTGAATGCAGTACTATCAGCTTTATCCAATTCCACCAGTAGTGATACATTACTAACACTTGACATTTTTGTTGTGATCCTTCTCATTGATATTTCATGGCTGCAGGTGGGAGCTCAGACCATCCCTGACGTGCAAGGCCCCAAACCTGTTGCTGCATGTCCCGGAGCATTTCCAAACTCCCCTTCTTGCCCTTTGTGCCCCAGCCCTGCCCCAGGGCAGGGTTTGGCCCTGGCAGTGTGTGCAGGGAGCCTGAGGGAGCTGAGGCTGTGGGAGCTGCACCCCCGGCTCAGGACAACAGACAGCAAGGGGAGGCAGCAATGGAACACACTCCCAGTTTAACTGGAGTGCACAGTGCTGGGGGACAGGGCTGAACTCGAGAGCCCCAAGGCCTCTCCTGTGCAGCAGCACTGTGGAAGGAGCCCTGGCTGCAGCACCCATCCCTGCAGGTTCCAGAGTGAGATTTGGAAGCATTTGCACAATTACGCTGCTCATAACTCAAACTCTGTTTTGTGTCTGTCGTTATAGGTCATTGTTGGCCAGATGGAAAATATTAAGGAAAAAGCATTGCAACTAAATCAACGGGCTGCAGAGTGCTGCCAAAAGGCCCCAGGCTAACTCCAAGCAGATTTGCAGGCAGGCTGTGCTCGGGCACAAGGCGGGATCTGGCACATCCTCTGCCCTGCCGAACAGCAGGAGGGCACGGGGCCAGCTGAGAGCAGCTCTGTGCCAAACAGACTGTGCAGGCCGTGCTGCCTGAATGCTTCCACAGACAGGCAGAACCCACGGGCTCCTGTAAACAACTCCCTGAACTTCTGGCTGCTCCCAACCCACAAGTGGGATAACTTCATCCCACTACACATTAATGCAACACACAGCTCAGCCTCAGCACCAGAATCAACGTGGAAATAAATGAGCACCAGTGGTAAAGGACAACTGCTCAACTTTCAACTAAGAATAATGATGTGGATATGCACATGCATAGTGAAACTCAAAATCAGCATCTTTACTCCAATGCCAAGCACTGTATAGGCATTCTTTGCAACCCATGATTTAAAAGCAGGGACAGACTAAAGTTTGTCTATTGAAAACCTGACTTTTAATATTTATTTCCAATATCAATACTTCCCAGGTCATATAATTTTTTTTTTGTACAGCTTAGGGCTGCTCCTACCAATGAGCAGTCTGCTTTATCTAGATTTTCAGTGGGAAAAAACATCTTCCTAATATCACCCAAACAACCTCTTCTGAACTCAGCATCTGAGTGCAGCCAGCCATGCCTGCAGATCAAACTTCAAACTCACTAGATGGACATAAATAATTTCTGTTTCTAGTGGACAGTAACAGAAAAAAAATATAGAAACAGAGGGGAGCTTCTGGTTCAAACATCATCACCAGCTGATCACACAGAGCAAAGCTTCTTCAGCAAAGACTTCAGATCCCCTACTCCAGCCATAAGGCATTATCAGCTTATTTAAATTACCATTGTCTTATTTAAAGATACCTGAGCGAGAGAAGATACTAGGCCTTACAGGCTTTCTGGAAGAAGTCTTTACAAAATGGATAATGGCAGAGATGAAAATGGAGGATAACAAATGTGCAGATGTAATACAAAACTCTATTCTTCTTTTCCTGGAACAGCAGTTCCAAACAGCTCATCTCTATCTTGCAAAACTTGTAAGGACAATAATGGAAAACCACAGGAAGTTTGGAAAAGCTGTACTGGAGACAGTGTATCAGGAAGAAGAAACACAAAGCAGATAGCTAAATTTAATTGATGTCACGCTCCCTCTTCACTAGGTTCATCACTTTTCCATATATATTCTGACAAGCAACTGAAAATAAGAGCCAGTGTCTGTTTAAGCGAATCAACAGGGGTAAAACCCCTAAACTTTTGAGATGTAAACTGTTTTATAAACATGTCAAGTGAAGGCAGAACGCCTGCAGCACCCGGAGCCCCTCCGGCCCTGCACACGCCCTCGGGGCGTTCGCACATTTTCTGAGCCACTTCAGCTCAATTCCTGTCACCCGGCACAGAACGCTGCCCTGCTTTGCTGCAGTTCCAGCTCCTAAGAAACTCCAGTTTCTGTGAAAGAAGGTCAGGCTGCACCTCTGGGTCCTGCCTGCCCCCTCCTCTGCTCCTGAAAGGCCCGAGCAAAGGAACTGAGCAATGTCTGCTCTCCAGCTCTCACTGACAGACAGTGCAAGTGCTGAAGCCACTGATAAAAAAATAATAATGAAAAAAAATCTATGAAGGCATCAGAGACTCAACAGCAACATTTTCATCAGGTACAATTCTGCTGCAGTTTTCAATCAGAGATCCAATTGCCCATGATTTATACATGTATTTTGTGGCCTTTGCCATGTCTAACAGAAGCAGTTTGCCATTTGCTTTCATCTCCCAAGCATTTTAAGTAGAACAGGGATTCCAGGGTCGATACACCTCAAGGACCAAACACACTGTCCAAAAAGTGTTCCAAGCATTTCCAGCCATTACCAAACATCTTCTGCAAGGCTTCAAAGAATCATACAGATATGGAAGTAAAACATTGATTTTGGCCAAATCAATGAAAAGGGAAAATTCTAGAAAACAACAGGACAATTACCACAAAACAAGCCCCATCACAAACACTCGATCTCCTCCCCCAGAGCAGGCACTGGCAGGGCTGTGGGGCTGGGGTTCATCCCTCCCCAGCAGGGCTGTGGGGCTGGGGTTCATCCCTCCCCAGCAGGGCTGTGGGGCTGGGGTTCATCCCCCCCCAGCAGGGCTGTGGGGCTGGGGTTCATCCCTCCCCAGCAGGGCTGTGGGCTGAGCCCTCTGCCCCAGCAGGGCCTGCTCGGGCTGTGGGGCTGCAGGGCTGCACTGTCCCCAGCAGGGCTGCACTGTCCCCAGCAGGGCTGCACTGTCCCCAGCAGGGCTGCACTGTCCCCAGCAGGGCTGCACTGTCCCCAGCAGGGCTGCACTGTCCCCAGCAGGGCTGCACTGTCCCCAGCAGGGTTGGGCTGTCCCCAGCAGGGTTGGGCTGTCCCCAGCAGGGTTGGGCTGTCCCCAGCAGGGTTGGGCTGTCCCCAGCAGGGTTGGGCTGTCCCCAGCAGGGCTGCACTGTCCCCAGCAGGGCTGCACTGTCCCCAGCAGGGCTGCACTGTCCCCAGCAGGGTTGGGCTGTCCCCAGCAGGGCTGCACTGTCCCCAGCAGGTCCCCTGGCCGTGGGTGCTGCCCGGGGCTCTGGGCAGGGCAGGGCAGTGCAGCCCCCAGCTCTGTCAGTCAGTCAGTCAGTCAGTCTGTCTGTCTGTCCGTCTGTCTGTCCCACGGCTCAGGGCCCTGCCAGTTGGCACGCCCGGGCCAGGAAGCTGTCAGTTCCAATCAGGGCCCGGCCCTGCAGCCCTATTAAAGAAGCCTTGCTGGTTAAGGGGCGGCCGCTGTTTCCAAAGCATGGGAAGAAAAAAAAAAAAAAAGAAAGAAAGAAAGAAAGAAAAAAAAAAGGAAAAAAAAGGGCTCTGCTTTCCTTAGATTCGAGCTGGCAACTTTCACTGACTGGAGTTTTCAAGGAGCTATGAATGAGCCTAACAAAGGAGTTCTGTGGCCAGTTTCTGGCTGAAATCCATGTCAACAGTTTTTAAGGTCACAGGTCACACTAACTAACATTTATTCCCAGCAGACCCCGCTCTAAACACAAGCTGTAAGTAGTACAAATTTGGAATTTTTCTGTAATCCCTTGAGATATTCCTGATCCTTCCACATGTTTCTGCTCAATTAAAAACAATTCTCACTTTGCACCACAAGAGAGGCCCCTGCTCAGAAATCTTACTCTGTCCTAAGAATAAATGGACAAAGACTGCAATCAAAGGGAAGGAAGGGGGGAGGAGAGGAACTCACAACAAATCACACCAAAAACCTCAAATAACTCCATACAGAATCACATTCAGTTAGTTACATTTTCTGCCATCTGTCACAAACTATTATGGATTCATTTCTTTTTATCTTAGAAAAAGAGTGGTGCAGAGCTCAGCTATTTTGGCCGAGAGGGATTTCCACACAAATGTTTCTGCATTTCACTTCAAAAGAATGATTTCAGTTTGTGTACAAAACCTGAATAACCCAACAAAAACTTCAAATTCAGTAAAACTGAAATCACATTGCAAACATGGAACCTTTGCAAACCAGTAACTTTGCCCAGAAAGTTTGTGAACCAAAGCAAAATTACACAAACTTGGGCTTTCTTTTGTTTTTTTTTTTTTTTTTTTTTTAATAAAAGACCAGAGCTCTTCACTTAATCCAGAACTATCTACGCTGTTCTCCCTCAAAAGCTCATGTGAAATCTGATGCGAAATTAGAGAGAAACAATTAAAATTCAGCCTCTTAATGTATAGCTTTAGGATTTATCCCATTGCAGCTGAAATCCTGAAATCCTTAAATAAAGTCTTAGAAAGAAAAAACATTTGGGTGTGAAATTCCCAAATTAGAACACAGAATTTGATGACTGGACATCAGCTCTTACTCGACTGTAAAGAAAATAATTCAAAAACACATTTAAAGTTTTGTACCATATTTCATTGAAAAAGGTGGTCTGGAATTCCAGTTTTCCTGGGAGCTGTGAGTGTGTGCCATGAGAACTCACCTGAGCTCAGACCCCAAACCCCCCGGGCCCTGCTCCTCACCTGGAATCACCCCAACCCCTCGGGGCTCTGTTCCTCACCTGGAATCACCCCAACCCCCCCGGGCCCTGTTCCTCACCCCAACCCCCCCGGGCCCTGTTCCTCACCTGGAATCACCCCAACCCCCCCGGGCCCTGTTCCTCACCCCAAACCCCCCGGGCCCTGCTCCTCACCCCAACCCCCCCGGGCCCTGTTCCTCACCTGGAATCACCCCAACCCCCCCGGGCCCTGTTCCTCACCCCAACCCCCCCGGGCCCTGCTCCTCACCTGGAATCACCCCAACCCCTCGGGGCTCTGTTCCTCACCTGGAATCACCCCAACCCCCCCGGGCCCTGTTCCTCACCTGGGCTCAGACCCCAACCCCTCCGGGCCCTGTTCCTCACCCCAACCCCTCCGGGCCCTGTTCCTCACCTGGCCGTACCTGCGCCCCCGCGCGCCCTCTGCTGGCGCCGCCGCCGCAGCGCAGCCGCTCAGGGTCCCCGCGCCGGGCCCGCGGCTCCAGCGGAGCGACAGAACCGGGCCAGGGACGGGAACCCGGAGGACAGAGGCCGGTTCCACACTGAACACACTGGTTCTACATTGAAAACACCACGGAGCACCCGGGAAAGCAGGTTTCAAAGTTATCAGAGAGTTCATCAGTCTGTGTGAACTACTACAGCAGGAACAACGCTGTGGTAACTACCTCAGAAGCAGGTTTCCAAGCACAATTGGTTAAAACAGTCCAAGCAGTTCCCTGCCAGATGGAATTGCCTCTCTGCTGGCCACAGGATAACCCCACTGCTACTGACCTCCAAGAGGCGCCTCGCTGTGCTCGGCATCCACAGGAAAAGCCTCTGGGTCACTTCAAAGCTCAAGTCCAGACCCTGACTTCTGGCCCTAGAGTACTTTGCTTCCAGGACATTGCAGAAATTTTTTCAAGCACTGAGTGAAAAGAATTTCTTTTTTCTGCTGTTTCTCTTCAATAACTAATCTAAACATGTGATGATTTTCCACCTCCAAACCATTTTACCATGGCCAGACCCATAAAATCCCTGCTAAGCCTCTGAATATCATCTCTAGTAATAAACACCATCAGTTAGTTCTTACACTGTTGCTGAGCATAGCAAGGAACACTTGAAGCTTGCTGTCATCCAATCTGTAATTTAAAAACAATTAAACAAATGTTCTTTTCATCCCCATTTGCTTTTACTATCGCTCTCACATTTTCCAGCATGTTTTCCCCCACCCATTTACCATGCACCATCCTTTAGTACATAAAGGACACTGAGAAGATTCACATCAATAATGGGAGCTGCAGTCCCAGGAATAGAGGAAGTGATTTCATGTATTGCTGATTTACACTCTTTATTATCCTCTAAAACTTGCATGAACTTGCATTAATGATGAGCTTTCTTTTTCTCACCAGTGCACAGAAGAAGCAACAGGAAGGAAGTGAAGAGTCCCAATTCATCCACTGGGGTTGGGTTTTTTTGGTTATGAGTTGAAGCAGAAGGCATTTAACTATAACAGAACTCCTCCATTTCTTCTTGGCACTCACTCAACATAAGGGAGCTGACAGCAAAGAACTCTTATCCAGGAGGGATCAAGAAGGGACCCAGACTATTCCTCATTCAGATTTTCTTTTTAAAACTGTGTTTCTCCTTTAATTTGACATTGATCAGGCAAAGTTACTCTCTGTGAGCAGACACTGTCCACATGAGACTGAGGGAACCAGCACCCAACTGCACAGGGGAGCAGCTCTGTGGGAAGAGCTGGGAAACACCTTCCTGCCTGCAGGATCCAGTCCCTGGCTGGACTGCCAGAGCTAATAATAGCTGAAATGTCTGCTACAGCACAGGCAGAATGGAAGAAGATACTGAGCAAACACCTGTCACTCTGCCTCCCACTCAATTAATTAGCACTTTGGGTAGATCTCACCATTTCTCCAAATATTAAGCTCCCATTCCATGGCATTGCTGTGTGCAGCCCCCTGCAAGGACAGGTGACCCCGTATTTTGCAATGTCCCCCCTGGAATGCTCAGAGGGGCACACCCAGACACAGCCAGGGCTGCACTCTCAGTTCCTGTGTTCCTCTGTCCTCACCCTGGTTGTGTCCTGTGCAAATCCAGCCAGGGATGGCCCTGCCAGATGTGTCCAGCTGCTCACAGAGCAGTGCCCTCCTTTGGGAGGCTTCAGCCCCAGCTGTGCTGTCACCTCCTGGCTGTCCTCAGTCACCTCTGTGCTGGCTTTACCTGGGCTACTGTTCCTCAACTTCCAATTCCTTGTGAACACACAAAAAGCAGAAAGTAGAAGACAGGCAATTCTTAAATGTGTTTCAAACAAGACAGACCATTTGTCACATGAAAATCTTCAATTCATGGAAGTTCTTAAGGGAACTAAAACATTGCTAGAACATCAAAACTGATTTTACTGGCATCATTCTGGACTGTATTCCAACATGGCTGCAGGTTATCAAAAACTGCTCTGATAGAACCTCTTGGCCCATTTTCTGTGAAATGCATAGCTCCAACTTCCACTGGCAGTCTTTATTATGCCAAGCTTCACAAAGCCCTCAACAGGACAGAGGAAAGCTCACACACACAAACTGTGGGGCTGTGGAGAGCATCAGTGACATCCTCTCAGTTACCAACAGATGTTTTGTTAATAAAACTTGCATGTACAAATGTCCACAAAATGTCTTAACAAGATCAGTTGTGACAGCTAAAGATAACAGCTGCCATCATGCTATGTCATATCAAATTACTGCAAAGAGACTTTTTTTCCACGTTGTTAACTCCAGAACGTTGACTACAAACAAACCCAGTTATCTACAGAGGAACTCCAAGTGCAAGGGATTGTGCACCACTCGTGCAGCAGAACACTGACTTTGAGGAGCAGATAGGGAAATAATTCTGAGCAGCTGGAAGTGGTAATTGCAGTGTGACTGCAAAGTCAAGCACTGCTCCTGCAGTCAGCAGAAGCCCAAGCACTGACCTACCTTAAGATACAGAAGCAGCTCTTGGCCCCCGAGGACAAGCGACAGAAGCCAAACCTCTGCTTGCTGTCAATGTCTGTGAGCACAAAGGTGAAGTTCTGCCCAACCTGGTTAATGGCATGGCTGGAAACAGAGAGCAGGAGAGAAAAATTACTGCTGAGCTAACTCTGTGTCAAGTATCACATCCAAGTCATTGAACCTATAACATTTCCTCTTTCAGCAGAGTTTTTTTGAAAAATTAACTACAAAGTATGCACCCTCCAGAAGCTTAAATATGCTTGATGAGGGAGGAGTGGGGGGTCTGTGGTTTATTTTTCCCATTTTTAAAGTGTGGGAGGATACTGAGTTTATCTTAAAAAGAAAATGGTTCTGATTATCAACCAGCAACCAACCCCATGTTCTCTCATATAACCCAAATACTTCTAATTATAGGAAATTAAGACTTATTTCAGGTCATGTTCTAGGGTTTTTTTAGATTTTCTGAGAACTGAGAAATCTGACTTGCACTGACATGTAGCTTTACAAGTCACTCCTACCAACTGCAACAAATACCCTGGTAAACTCAAAGCCATTTAAGTAACAGCCACAGGCCTTAAAATATTCTCTTCTATGACGCCACATGCAAAAAACCAATTTTTGTGGGAGAGTACACACTCAGTGCCTAGAGGAAACAAAGGAAAAACAGATTTGCAGAAATAAAATCCAAATGGGAAAGATGTCACTGTCCAGCTTAGAAAGAAGAATCCTTCAGTGGATTCCAAACAGGGAAGGGAAAACATGCTGTGATGAAGATGAACAAAAAACAGGTATTTAAAGCATTCCTACAGTCTGAGAATTAGCCAGTGTGAGTACTAACATCCTCCTGAAATCTAAATGTCAGCAGAGCAACTACTTCCATAAACCACACTGAGCTGCTGGGGATACCCAAAAATCCCTCACTGGTGGTGTGTTTTATCTGTAAAGCTTGGATGTAATGTTACTATGGTGATTTTAGTATGGTGTTTTAAAAGGGGATTATATGCTTAATTTTAACAAGGTTGAGAGCAGAGCGTGTGTGAGAAATAGCATTAGAACTGACAATTAAAATTATGGAACGGGGAAAAACCACGTTTCATTAGCAGCAGGGAGAAGCTTGTTTATTAAACAACTCAGAGAAGCTGGTGAGTTCCTCCAGAGCAAACCTACAGAGCCCTGCATCCATGGACTGGGGAAAGCAAACCTTGCTGGCAGGCCCTGCTCAAGTTCAGTGCCAGTTGTTCACAGGGAAGGAAAACTTCCCCACATAGAAACTGTTCTTCCTAAGATGTTAATATCAACCCTTCAGATTCACAGCTCTGCCTTCAGATGGGCAGGAGGTCGATTTAGAGCCTCACAGGATGGAAGCAGCACAAATCTCCTGTGTAAGGGGGCAGACAGAAGTCAGGGCTGGAGGGAAGGGGACAGCAGTGATTTGCACAGAATGCCCCAGCACCCACAGCTGCCCAACACCATCCTGGCAGGGGCAGGAGCAGCTCTGCACTCCTGCAGCTGGAGCACAGCCTGTGCCTCATTCCACACCAGCAGCAAACTCCTGGGCCACTGCCTGAAGGAAAGGCCAGCAGCCCCTGGGGTCTGAGCAGTGCCACAGCTCATGAACAGCATCAGTGCAAAAAGGATGGAGAGGGTGGGCAGGGTCTGCCCCTGAGAGACAGAGCCCCAGTGCCACCCCTGCCTGCCCTCACACCCACAGAGAAGGAGCACAAGCATCTCCTTCAGCCTTGGCCTGGGAGTGCTCTGCCTCCTGCAGGGTGGGAAGTCCACTCTCCATCTGCAATTATTAAATTAACTGTGTTCTGGGTGACAATGTCTCCTTTCCATTCAAACTGGCTGGCTGCAGTCTTTCAGTGACAGTCTGTGATATTCAGACAAACAAGTGGATCCAGAAATGGGAATCACTTTTCATTATGTTCTCATTTGCACCCCATATGGGTTTTCAGTGTTCTATCTTTCAAAATGTTATATTGCTGAGGAAAACCAAAAACAACAAAACAAACAAAACCCCTAGGTACAATAAATCTACATACAGAAAGCATAACTATTTCTAGTAGGAACAAATACATGAGAAAAATGTATGAGTATTTCCCTGCTCCCACCCCTTAGGAAATGAAAAGGGTGAGCAGTAAAACAGGGATTCCAAATTCCAAACTGAGAAAAGGACTTGCAGCAGTTTAATCACAGTAAAGGTCAATTCCCTCAACCCAAACCATCCTGGGTCTCAGCTGATGAAGACAAGTCATCCTGACCAATTAAGTGATGCTCAGAGATGAGATGAGCACTGCTGCAGTCTTTCAAAATTTCAATTGTTGTTCTTTTCATGAAACCATCAACAATAACTCACAGTAAATGCAAAACTAAAAAAACTTCTACAGTTTCCTAAATTACAGGAAGTAAATATTCTCAGATCTTCTCACATTCATTTTACAATGCCTCCCCCAAAATCAGAAGTCACCTTAAGCAGCTGTCAAGTAAAGCAGCAGCATTCCAGCAACATCAAGAGGCCTTCAAATGTAAAGCATTTCATTAATTGTCCCACCCAAATTTTGGCAATTAGGAAATAAAATGCACAAGCAGACAAAACTTTGATATTAGTATGCATATTTGACAATTCCTACCCAAGCATTTTCCATTCAAGCATTGTGCAGAAGTGAAAAAAATGCCCTCAGAGTACTCCCACTGAACAACTCCAACTTTTAAAATTTCTTTTTGTTTCATGGTGCCCATAAAAACCCCAGGAAAAAGTGATTCTGAGACTATAATTTGCACTCAGGTGCTTTAAGTCCCAGTCACACAGACAGAACACTATGAATGGTATGGCTTTTATTTTCTACAGGGGTTTTATTGACAAGCTTATTTTCTTGTAAAGTTTGAAAAGTTAACAATACCTGTCCACATAGAAGGGGAAACAAAACTTGGTCAGAGTCTGTAGAACTTCCTGTAGAGAGAGAGAGAAAAAAAAAAAGATAATTTATACATCTATGGGGACCAATAAATCTAATATTAACCACATCACACAATTTCACAAGTTTGCCCTGAAGAAATAAAAGACAGATGAAGAAATATGGGCTTTATCAATTACATGGAAGTAGTACCAGGCAGTCAATCATGTGAAATAATAAACATGATCAAACTTCATTAAAAATGAAAAATTAATCAAGATTCACACATGGGCAGGCAGCAGGAGCCATGCAGCAATGCTCCCAGGAGGAGGAGGAGCTGGCTGTTGAGTGTTAACACCTCTCTGGGGACAGTCCCTGCCCTGACCATATGGATCAGAGTGAATTACACCAACCCACAGGGCCCGGCCTGCAGGACACTGCTGCTGGCACAGCCCTGCACCGAGCAGCACAGGGCTGGGATTAGAGAGCCCTCCTACCATCAGCAAGGTAAACAACAAAAGATGAAGCCAATAGGACTCATAGCAGGAATGTTTAATGTTGCCTGCTGCTATCAGGAAGGGAATCTCAGAGTTAAAAGACTGATTAAAATCATGTGAATTAAAATTGATATGGATTGTTTAACCTAGAAACCATTTTCTAGCAGTTGCAGAACAGCACCACAAACAGAAAAGCATTTAAGCATGAGAGCAAAGAAAAGGATGAATATGAAAAGTGAAAACATGATCAGCAGATAAATTAATCATTTTCAACTTTACAACATTAAACAAATACAGTCACTAAAGAGGCAAAACCAGAAATATGTTTGTCCCCAAACAGTTGTGTTCATAGACAAAAGCAAACCATGAGATATTCAAAATTCGAATTCTGTAACCCACAAGACACAAAGTTCTCTCAGTTTACAGATCTTTCCTACAGCAAATTCATTGCTCATTCTCCTTCACACTTCAATATTTCAGGTCCTGAAGTGTAAATTCCATTTCTGCTTTCAGAACCCTGAACAAACAACAAACCCTCTGACAAAATCAACACTTTTCTGACCAATAGCAATAAATTATCATCAATTACTAAATAGATGCTTCTTGCTTCATTTATTTCTAAGCCAAATGCCATCATTCCCAAATAAACTCCATCAATCTAATAACCTCTCCAGTGAAGCACAAAACATATTGACTCCCTTGCAGGAACATGCTCCTCCTGCATAATTCAAACCAGCACAGCCCATCCTGAGCCGTGGTTTCAGGCTCAACTGCTCACACTCTTCTTTGGAGGTTTCTTGACAACTAAAATGTGGCAAGTTCTGAGGATTTCAGGCAAAAACAGATATGGAAACTTTGACTTCTTGACAGTTTATTGATAGATTATTTAACAACCTCCTGTTTTTAAAGAACAAGAAAGGATCTATTGAAGAATGCCATGTAGAGCAAAGACGTCTCCTCCTTTGAATTGCAGCAGGAAACTTGCAAAGGAGCTATGAAGATTGCAGAGTAAACTCTGCAGAAATCTCGATTTTGATACAAAATAATGCCTTGATAGTAAAGGTCTCATTAATATGATCAGGTTCCCACTGGTGCAGAATCTCATTGACTTTCACAAGCTGAACAACTCCACTTGCTCAGGCACAAAAACTGCATCTGGACAAATTCTAACTACTACACAGTAGTCCTTTGCCACAACTGAACTCCTACAGTGCAAAATGCCAGCAAACAAACAAAAAACAAAACCTACAAAAGAATTCTACCATTGTGAAATTATTATATCAGGAGAACAAAGTTCCTGTATCTTTATTTGCCTGATCAATACACACTGACTTTCAGAAACAAAATCATATAGATACATAACATTCTGAAATAAAATAGTGCAAGAAGACAAAGCCATCAGTCACCTCAAAATAGCACAATATATTCTCTCCATTATTTTGATGACTCGAATAATTCCTGTAACTGCAAGTGAAACCATTCACATAATAAAACATTCAGCATCTCATCAGCATTGTGTCACTGGAGAAGTGAATTACTCAGAACTTACTCTGCACTTATTCCTTGATATTTACAGCTTCCTAAACCCAGCAAAGGAAATGCTCACATAAACAGGCCATATATTGGCTCTGTACTGCTCTGAACTGCCTTCTTTTTTAAAGAAAGATTTTACAGTGATATTATTATCTGACTTTTGCAACGTCATTCAACATAATTACTATTCCTTACACACCAATTCTTATCTGCCTCAATTCACAACCAAAAAAACTGAGACTAGCACAGGTTAACTGCAGACTTATTTTTCAATGGTAGCTAATAAAATAATACAAATACCATATATAGAATTAGTTTTAATTAAGAAAACTGCTGATCTTTTGCATATAAGAAAACAGCTGCTGAAGAACTATCCCATTTTTGCTCAAGTTGCAAGCTCGTTACTCTAAATATAATGCTGCTTTTTAAAAATTCTTTAAACACTCATAAATAAAAAAAAATATTGTTTGAAAGATAAACAATACCTACATCATTCATATGCAACACTTTACCCAACCTCTATAGGTTATTACTTATGACCTAGAAAATCCTTCATTTCTTTATGATTTCAGACCAAACAAAACCTCCAATTGCTCCATGTCAACATCTTATATTTTTTTTTTTTTTTAACCCAACACGAAGCACAGAGGAAGTATCAATAGTCTGTTTTCTTGCTTTATTCCCTTATGGCTATTTTCCTAAAGAAAAACCTGCATAAATGCCTGTAAAGCAAGAGCCCCTAAGCAGAAGAGCAGAGCCCCCAGCCGTGCAGGCCGGGCCGCTGATCAACGCAAATTACCCGGGAGCTGCCGCCGGCGTCTCCAGGGGACCACGCGCCAGTTTTCTGGATCAATCCCCAAGTTTATATTTTCAGAAATCTTTTTACATGCAGTTTGATTTTTAACATTTTAATGAGCAAAAAGTGCATCTCCAGCAGCCAGGCAGCAGAGCTGCAGCGCGGGGCATGAACCGTGTCCCGGGGGAGCGCGGCACCGGGGCTGCGGCTCAGGCACCACCTGGCTCCCCGGCCCCAGCTCCCAGCTCTTTTCATAATCAAAACACTGCTGACATTAGAAACCCCACACGGCTTCTCTACAATCCTTCCCAATCAATAAAGGCAGTACATAACTTATCGGAGACAACACAGAGCTCATTGATTAAGTTTGGTTTCAGTAGCAAAGTTTTCAAAATAAATGAGGCAGGAACACCACGCACAGCCACCTCTGAAGGTGAGGCAGGTTCTGCAAGGCTTTCCTACACAGGCTGGGAAATACACACAATACACACCGGGCTCGTGTCCCAAACCATCCTCTGTTGCAACCAAACAGTAAAGAAAGCTCAACAATGCTGAAAAAATGTGCACACTCACTTGTGAATTTAATATGCAAGCTGTAGTTGAAGCCTTTTTTATTTTTAAACCCTTCACCGTATGCTCCCACTTCCAAATCAACAGAACAACTTCAGATTCTCTTAAATACAGTGGGTTGCTTCACTTCTGCTCAAATGAACATCACTAACCAATATCCCACGTGCAGCTGCAATTAGATAAAACTGCACTGATAAATGATGTGCAAATGGCTGGGCTAGAGAAGGGTCTGCTGCAAAGTGTCTGTCCTAGAAAGATGCACGAGACACCAGAGATGCAAAGGAGAACAAGAAGTGTAGGGAGAAGTGGGACAGAAAAGAAATTAGAATACCAGGAGATCTGTGGAAAATGCTGAATGACTAAGGTATCATACTTCCATAGAAATGGGAGTCGGAGCAGGGAAACAACACACCACACAAACCAACAGGCTGGGAGCAGGAATGGAAAACCTGAGGGAAATCCAGATGATATTGGAAGGACCACCCAGAGCAGAGACTGGACCTTCAGCTGTGGATCCTGGAGGGAGGGGAAAGGAAGGAACCCAAACCCTTGTAACATAAAGTCTGTGTTACAAGAGAACAGAGCATGGCCAGTGAGAGAGTTTTCCATGAAGAAGAGATGACTCTGTGATGAAAAGGGGGATTGCTGTTCCATTTCCTTGCCCTTACACCTGAGGCAAAGCACAGCTGAGGCTGCTGCAAATGGAACACTACAGAGAGGGGGGAAACACTTCTCACCTTACCCAGCTTGAAAGGCCACCTGAGCCCAGCAAACCAGCACAAACACTCCCTGTGCATGGAGGGACACCAGGAGACCTCCAAGAACATCACCAGACTGAGCAAGGACAGAGGAGAACCTGGAGAAGCAGGAGGGCCCAGAGCAGAAATGCCCCCAGGCTGACGGGCTCAGGGTGGGTGAGCACAGGGAGAGCAGCCCCACCTGGGCCCTGAGCACCTGCTGGGGCTGCACTGCTCCTCCAGCAGCATCAAATCTGAGCACCACAGAAATCTCAATATTGCAGTAGAAAGTGCTGAGAGATTAACTGAAGCAAAATATTATCCAATTAAACTTGGGTTGTCCATTAATGTCTCCTATATCCACAGAATTGTAAACTGCTCTTATATTTAATTAATCTATTTGGATAATTTTAAGCTAAAAATTAATTAAATTATCCACTGCTAGGGAACAATAGGTTTAAGAATTCAAAAAAGCAAACAATAACCTTAAACCCATCATTTCTGTTAGTTGTAAAGGTTTTTCTGGTTTTGAGAAAACTGGTAGAACACAGATTCTTTTTAAAAAATCATTGCTTGTTTAAAATATTTATGTCACATTTCATATTGCATTGATTTTGCAATAAAATCTTTTTATGCCTTATGTCCTTACTGAGCATTACTGAATTTTGTAGTGTACTAAATATTTTAAGAAATTATTTTCATTAGTTCTTTAAAAGAATGTTCTATGCCCAAAAAAATCCGGACATTATTTGCTTAACAGAATGACTTTAAATTGCTTGAATTTAGTTTTCCCTCTACTTTTCTAATTCTACTGGCATTCCAATACAACTTTATAGCACTAGATCATCAATTTGCTCTGTGTTCCAGAAATCCACCAGCTCTTTCTGAGCAATTCCAATGCCTGAATGAGGGGAGGGTTTTTCTCCCAAAGTCGCCTGTCCGTGTCTGAGGGTCAGCAGGGGAACAGGCCACACAAAATAATATAATTTCATTGAAGGTGACTGATTGTTCTCAGGAAAACGCTGTTTTAAACAAACAAACAAAAAAACCCCAACATGCATATCCACAATCCTGGAAACAGGAAGAGCAGGAGATAAATAACATTTCCTAAGCATATTGAGGCCTGCTAGCATTTAAATATTTTAAACGTACAAAATATGTGCACAGATGGGCAACTTTTCTCCTTGCATTACTAAAAACATATTTCAAGATAAAGCTCAAAATCCCTGAATTTTTTAAACCTAATTGTGACTCTGTTTCTTAGAATTCACACCCCAAGGCCAAAGCTTTCCTGCCCCCAGTCCTTCAAATGCGCTTTGGACATTACACGGGAGGAGCTGCGAGGCTCCCCGAGGTCTCCTCCGCTCCCAGCTCACGCAGAGGCTGCAGATAATGGGCCTGGGCTGAACGCCGGGCTCGGCTCGGCTCCTCCTGGGACACAGGCCTAGCAGATGTGATAAAAACTGTGTCAGGGAAGTAGCTCTAGTTTTTGCCTTAATGACAACTTCAACCTCTCAACTCACAGAACAAAAGAACAGGAACGACTATTACTTTTTTCCAGCAGAAAAAAAAAATCTGAAAGTAAAGCTGAACTAAATATTTAAGCAGTTTTTCAAAGAGATTTCCTCAACAAATGTCTTTAAAATCCCTTCAGTAAAAGCAGAGATTTAGTTTCATTCTGAGAGAAACAGATTTTAGCTAAAAAAAAAAAAAATCTACAGCTACTGTTGAGCTGTTGAATAATTGTTCCAGTCTCAAATCACAAAAAATTGAAAAATTATACTAACAGGCACAAAAAAAATCAGGTCCAATTATGTGCATAAACAGTGATCAATTGGTAAAGGTAAGAAGTGTCAATAGCAGAGAGCTGGAACACTGATTCAATTAAATGTATTTTAAACATTTAATTACTAAAATCGAGGAGTATTTTCACTTGCAGATTTAGCAGAAACGAGGTGAGAACTATTAGCTGTGAAAAGATAATCACATCCTGCTCAGCCGTAAGTTGCACAGGTACACTGCACCAAAACCAAAGCTTTAAATTCACCCTTGGGTTAGCATTTGTTAAATATTATAATTCTGGCTTAAGATGAGTGGCCTTTTCAGCCCTCGGCTCCATCGGTCTATTCAGCTCCGAGCACATACCCACTTAATCAGCAATCATTGTTCTCTGAGGCAGGACTTTGTTGTCAAGACAAGCACTGAAACCTTTAAAATATTTCAGAACTGGCATAAGAAAAAAGTGATCTTTGTCAAACAAGGACAAATTTATGCAAATCTTTTATAAACATTCACAAACATTTATTTAGCTTTTGAAATGTTGGCCTCATTTGAGAGCATGAAAATGAGGGGGAAGTAGGAAGATGCAAAGGACAGCTTAGAGGCTGGCACACTACATAAATATTCAGAAGGAAGATTATAGGATTCATGTTAGGCTGTCTTAGGTTTCTCCAAAGTCCACATAGAATACCAAAGAACAAAACTAACGAGAAGTAGAGCAGATGTTAGACAATGCAGCAGCCCTCTTTTCCACACTCACTTGGCTATACTTCGATGCTTTCATTTTTTCTTTCAATATGGTCAGGTCATTCAAGGATTCTCCTATAGACTCTGTATTGTGGCTACAGCGCTATAAGCTGGACCTCTGTCAGCTTTCCAAAAGTTCCTGATGAAAAGGCATTATGCAAATTGTACCTCTCTCACTCTCTTTTCAGGAAAAAAAGCCTCCAGTATGCAGTCATTGGAGTATTGGAAGTCCCAGCCTTCATTTCTGTATGGTTGTGTTTGCCTTAGGGCCATGCTGCTTGTTTTGACAGTGGATCCCCCCAGATAGTTGGGATTAGTCGAGCTTGTTTAGATAAACTTGAAATCAAGGCCTTCTCTAGGTAGACAGCTAGATGTAGCTACTGAGTTTCCAGCTGCCTTCTGCTTTCATCCCAAAACAACTGCAGATTCACAGCAGAGATCACAGCCACAGGCTATGTCACATACATAAGTACGAAATTAAAGGCTGCTAAAAGAAGCCTTTGTTAGTCTTAGTGCTAAAATAAGGAATCTGTACTGCATAGTTTAAACAAATTATTGAAGAAGCACCAATAAAGGTCTGCAGCAGAGAGTTAACAAGATGTGTGTGAAAGAAATGCTCTGTTTACATAACTGGGCAGGATCAGGCTTTGCTAATCACCACTGCCCCATCCACTGTGCAGCCTCCCCAAAATACAGCAAGGAAATACCTGGAAGCACTGTCTGCTACAGCACCCAAAACACAGCTCTGTTCATCAAACACCAGCTTTATCATCACAGGAGAGTATTGTGGCAGCACTGCTCCAGTTAGACTTTCAGTCATGTACACAACCAGATTGCATCTTTGCTACAGTCAGATGATGCAAGCCACAGGAGTTCATTCTCACAAATATAATGTATTACAAGGGAAGGGCCAGAGCTCCAAACTGAAATTAAAACCTAAAATCAAACCCGCCCATGTAACTACATTACACCTTTAAAAATCTGCACTGTACTTCAGTCCCAACAGGAGATTCATTTTACATAAGGTAGGAAAAAACCCACAAATAGTTTTGTCTTTTTAAAAGACTGCAATGTCTTCTAGCTGGGTGCAAATTTTCATATACCCTTCTGCCACATCCAGGCACAACAGATGGGAAACTGAGTTAAAGGAAAAATTAAACCCTAGGATGTTATCAACAAACAACAACAAAAAAAAAAAAAAAAGAAGAAAAAAGAAAAAGAGAAAAAAACAAATAAACAACATAGTTCAACAAATAGTAAATACCATTAAAAATCAACTCCCATCTCTTACTCAAGAAAAAGGATGTGCAGAAACTTGCAATGTTGGAACACCTTAAAGCCAAGAGCAGGATTTTGTGTCTAAGAGGACAAGGTAAGGATTCACCAACCTCTGTGCACAGGAGGTCTCTGGAATCCCATTTCTGCCATTTCCATATCAGAGAAATTCTATCACCTCCCACTGCCAAACAAAGCAATTTCACTGAAAAGGTCTTTTCTAGAAACTCAAAGCATTAAAAACTGTGAGAGATGAACATCAGACTTCAATTTCTTCCTGCACTGGTTACCAAAGAGAATCCTGAATTCCCTTTGTCATTTCACACCATCATTCCCCACCAGCAACACCCTCAGCAGAAATCAGCTCTGGACTGGGAATCCAAACCAACAACTGAGCTCATTCCTGAGTCCTGAGGAAACCAGTCCCACCAGGGCCAGGGGATGTAGAAGAAACCAGAACTCTTTGAGTTGTCAGCTGCAAATGCAATCTGCCTGCTCAGGATGCAGCTGTGCCAGCGTTACCCAGCAGAGCACAGCCCTGGGTTCACCTCCCCACAGGTGTCCAGGGCTGTGCCCAGGGTGCTCCTCCCTGCTGAGGAAGGGTTTGAAGCTGCCACTCACAAAGTGGTGAACACCTCCCTCACCCAGGCAGGACAAGTGTAACAAAACTGAACAATCATCTCAAAGGGGGCAACAGCTGACCAACTTTGGAACTTCCCAAGGCCCTGTTTCTCAGGCTCGTGTTCCCATCACACCGGTTTGAGAATTCCCTAAAGAACAAAGATTAAAGTGGTGAGTATGATGAGGACACTCTTGCCCACAGGCCAAGAAGAACTTCTCTAACATATTTTGCAGAGATGAGATGGAGTCAGTGATCACTTCAGACAACTGAAGGTTATAAGAGGAGAAAGCTTTTTAAATTCATCAGCATTTCTACAACTTTCAGATTTTCAAATACAAGAATATGTTAGGGAAAATAGTGGTCAAAAGCTGAGAGCTATAAAAACATTCTTTAGCCCTGGAAAGTGGTTTTCACTTGAAGGAGAGCTGATATGACCAAAGATGACCAAACTCAGTATATGAAGTTTTCCAAGTGCAAAGAACTTTGGACTCCCCTGGTTGAACAAGGGTCATGCCCACCTTGTCCTGTGACATTTGCCACCAGTTCTGTGCTGCTGTCCAGACACAGGTGAAGGATGGGTGTGTGAATACCAACGAGGGTCATCCACCATCACCAACAGCTCCTCTGCAAGGGACAGCACCTCCCACGTGCTGCCCATGCAAACAGCACCAGAGCAAGGGAGGGTTTTACATGCAGGGAGATGAGCTGGGTGTACCTCAGCCTGCCCAAACCTCCACTGGCACGACCTTGGCTGGTATTTCATATTCTTCTTAAACAAAACAAAGATGCTTTCTACATATTACATGTCTCTAAAGAATAATTTTGAAATAGTTTATGAATTGACCAATAGCACCAGTATAAACCTGAATGGTTCAGGAGCCTGGCACAACTTCTAAAACTATTTTGCTACAGACTGCCTCACCAAACCCAAGTAGAATAATACTGCTGAAGCCTCTCTCATTCTAAAGAAACCCAGCTTTACCTGCAGTGAATATTTTATACCTTTATCAATAAATTTAAACCAAAGTGATAATGATTACTCACTCTAGGCCTGATCCCACAACCTTTACTCACACAAGCAGTCCCACAGGATTTTAATATCACCACCTCAACGAATAAGGGTTTGCAGGACAGGCTTTAAATTATTCATATATTCACAGATTTTTAAGACCAGAAGGGACCATTATGATCATCTGGTCTGACCTCTTGTATAACAAAGGCCACACGATTGTAGCCAGTAATATTTGCACTCACTGAATCATCTGTAGCAAAATCAAATTGTGTTTAGCAAACTTCCAATATCTATTCAAATTTTTCACTAAGGAGAACTGAGATGGTTTAGAAAGTGGCTTGGCCATACTTCCTCACAGTTGAACCCAATTATTCCTCTACTTCTATTCAGAATTCTTCTGACTCCTGGACACTGGCTTTTGGTGTGGTTTTCACAGGCAGACCCCAGAGTCCAACACTACCTCAGGTACTGTCAGGCCAAAATCAAGTAACCTCCTGAGCTCCTTCAAAACATGAATTGCCAGTTAATTACTCTTTGCTTTCTGCACTTTTACCACTCCTGCCCTGCACCATGACTTCTGAGACACAGATATCATAAGTGAAAAGACATTCAATTAATGCTACCAATGATGCACAAACAGGAAACCAAACATTTCCACCTCAGCTCCTTCCCAGACAGGATCATGTGCAGCAGCCACTTCAACCACAGGCTTAAAGACAAAAACCACCAGAAGCACTTTTCTACATTTTCTGAATTACTAACTGCTCAGCCTTTCCCACCCTTCACCTGCTCCCAAAAGGACAGCTCTTTTTGTAAATTACTCTTAAGGCAGGTTTTGTCATACTGTGTACGCAACCTGTAAGGTAAAAAGTTTATCCTCAGATGATGTGCAGGTCAGAAATATCCAACTGGATTCCAATCACCCCTGTTGAGGCAGCTCAGGCCCTCAGTGCACACAGCCTTTCCAAGGCAGGGGGCTTGTGCTCCATTAGTGGCCAGCACTGTGTAAAGACTCTCCAGTCACACAACTCTCAATGACACAAAGTGCTTTTTATTTTTCCCTGTGTGCAATGTTTGCACAATGCTCATAGACTCTGTACAAGAAAGACCATTAGTTTCTATATAAAGACTGCCATAAAGTTTTATAGTTTATCTATAAATGTATAAAGATTGTTGGTTTCGTTATAAACTCTGTTTCAATGCCAGTGGAAAGAAAAATTACCAGCAGAACAGAAGTAGCAATCTGCATAAGTACCAGCTTGCAAGCACGCATACCTCAGTCATTCCTGGAGTAATTAACTGAACATACAATAGTTCATCAAATTACAGACAAGCCATCATACCACTGAGAGCAGCTCACAAACAGCAACCATCACAACAGCATTTCTCCTTTCCTTTTCAGATGAGCTGTAAAGATTAAAACAGTCAGGAACCAAATGATGCACTACTCGAAATAAAGAAGTATTTTAAAATGTACTGCATTTTCCAAGGTTGTGTAATTCCTCCTACACCTTCTGTTGATTGTTTTACTACTTTCTATTTCTATATATTTATACAACAACTATTTGCTGTATTGTTTCTAACAGAACTTTGTATCTTTGCTGCATTTCCTTGTCTTTAAATTAACCCAGGAGAGCTGTTCATCTTGGGATTAATCTTCAAAACAGTGGGCAGCCAAAATTCATCTGGTGACCTGCCATGGATGGTATTTACAACATCCCACCAGCACAGGATTCCACCTAAAACCATTCACTTCATTACTAACTTTTTATTAGGAAGCCAAACCAGAAAATACAGTGATACAGAAGGATTTTTCTGGTTTTTGAAAGGATACTTCTATCTACAGTGACTGCATTTTATAAAGAAAAACTAAGAGTTCTCATCTGGTTTAAATTCTGAGGTCATGCTGAAAATCCAGCACTGGAAAACTGTTGCTTATAATACCAACAATTACTGATTTCATGCTAGGTAAAACCACAAACACATACATATACATTTTGTTCTTAAAAACTATTATAAGACAGTCCTACAAGTTAAAACAGTCTCATATTTTAAAATGTATCTCAAGACTACTCCAGTGTCCCTCCTGCCATTCAAAAAGCCCCATTTCACCCATTTCAAGAGGCCTGGAGCAATCATTAGCATTTTCTCCCCTTGGAAAGGCTCCTCAGTTACCTTGTCTATGACATTTTCTATAAAATATTCCCTCATACAGTTATTTAACAGATTTAAACCGTAGATGTCATTGTGGTCTGAACATGTCAAAGACAACTTGAGGGGAAAAAATCAGGACACGCAGAATTCACTTTGTCAGTAATTACAATCAAAATTCCTGCAATGTGGCTGGCCTGCTCATTACTTCCTGACTTTGTATCAAACCCCTTATTTACATTTCAGATTACATTCTTCATGAAACAGTAAGATCTATCAGAGCTGAGAGGACTGAAATAATGAGGGAGAAATATTTTAATAAAACGTGTTGGGTCTGCATTACTTCCGTGTCAGAAAGAAAGGTTTCTTCTGTAGCCATGGATCATTTATTCTGTCTCTAAATGAGAAGCAAAAGATGAAACTGATGAACTTTTACTGCCCATTTGTCTTTAGCAGACAATTAAGACAGAAGATCAAAATGGATTATCATACCACGCAGACAACTGGCCCAACAGTAATACATCTCCGGGACCACAGATTTGTAACTCTCTTTTATCCCTCCCCTTTCTTCTTACTCCTTTTTCCTCTCTAAAGGCAATGCTGGCTTTGTGGCTCAAGGGGAGCCAAAAGGCTGGTCATCATTATTCAGTCACAGATGTCAATCTAACCTCCCTTTTTTCTCAGTTTCTAAAGCAGTGAGGCACAATAATTTGTGACAGATTCTTTTACTGTAAGGTACAAAGAACACACAGAATAAAACATCTAGCAGCAGCGAGGGTCTCTGATCAGATGTGCTGGTACATGGGAAATACAGTGTATGTAAAAACAAGCACTGAGAGTTTAGATGAATAAAAAAAACTTGAGGTGTTTTTCCTTTTTTTTTTTTTTTACTAATAAGTGCTTTACCTTGTGTTGATTTAACTCAAATATTCCTTCTGGATTAAATCATAAATGTTTGATTCCTGGAAACAATTTTTGCCTGCACTAACATGCAGATCATCTCTCTCCTTTGCATACAGAATACACACAGAAAAATCAAGGGGTTTCTACCACGGATTTTCATCTGCAGTGACTTGGCACTTCCACTTTTTTTTTTCTTCCAAAGAATAAGAAACCAGAAGTTTTAAGAAATAAACCTAACTTGACTGATTTGCAACTTCTGTATTTTCAGAGCTCTAAATCAATAAGGACAAACATGGATGTAGCTCTTCCTCTCTGGCTTACCTGAATGTTCACAAGTGATTTTTCAAATCTAAATCTGTCAGCTCTGGACATGTTCTCCTCTTTAAGAACATCGAGCTACCAGGATCAGAAAATATTCCTTCTGTGCATCAACAGGAAAAACGTCTTTGAAATCTACTCAGATTTGAGAAGTTCAGCCTCGTTTCTTTTGCGTTCCCTCTAAGTTCACATGTGCAAAATATCTGACAGTAAAACCCCACCCCAAAACCACACAAACACAGCTCTGTGTTTGCAGGGCTCTGACATCAGCCATTGGAAATTCTGACCACAACTGGGTGAACATCTTACGAATTTTTATGAGCCTCTGGCTCCTCTGAGTTTCATTCAGTCTTGCATATTCATAGCAATATAACACAAGTCTAACCATTTCCAGCAGAAGAAAGGGGATTGTTGGGAATTTTATCAAGTCAATGGTGTGACAAGGCTCTCCTGTAACACCTTGATCCTGGACACAAGTGCCTGTCCTTTCACTGGAGATTACCCTGAGACACAGCACTGCTGCACAGCAGCGAGTCCTCACGGAAATCCCAACTCAGAGCTGTTTGTTAACAACTCACAGACCTACACTGCCAATAAGGATGCAGTCCTCCAAAAGCTTTAGTTCCATGCTACACTCCGTGTGTACAGCAAGCCCTAACAATGAACTACAGTGAAAAGCAGTCAGGTAGTTCAATAGGTGCTTTGAAAAAAATACTGTTACTACAAAACCACCCAGAAGGCCTGGTCAAGGTCCCACTGCACACAGTGATTACAGCCAAATATGAAACCATTAGTCTTGGCTGTGGTGAGCCGTCACAGCTAACAATTTGTTAAATGCTTTAGTCTAAATGCCACAAAACTTCATGTTGTGTGGAAACATAATTAGAGGGAAAGGATCTGAGCTAATATAGCTGTGCTGACCCTAACCTGGTATCACCCAATATCAGAGACTCACTGAGACCAAACTCACTGTTCTGCTAACCAGCTCCACCATGCCACAGCTTCAGCACTCCCCAGGACTGGAGGTGCAGGAGCTCACCCAGGGCAGCCCCAGCCCAGGGCTGAGCCTGGCACCAGCACTGCATACCCAGAGCAGTCCCTGCCCGAGGCCAGGCCGCTCCCCATGGCACGGGCATGGGCACGGGCAAGGACAAGGCAATCTGGAGCTGTTCATTCCCCAGCCAGCTAGAGATCCTGTGAAAAATTCCTGATTCAATCTGTGTTTAAACCAAATGATAAATCCCTGTGTGTTCGACCCACACATTTGGGCTTTTATACCATCTTTCTGAAGCAGACTAGAGACTGCATGATCAGGCAAGAATTTAAAAAATGTGCTGTAGTGCCAGGTGCCCAGTTAAACACAGCTATAAACCTCAGACAATGCAGAGAGCTCTGCCAAATGAACTGCAGCTCTGGCACCTAAAGGCAAAAAGTGAAATTTATTAATCAAATTTCCTTCTCGCTCTCATGTTCGCTTGTAAAAATGAGATTGTAAACCAATCTTATGAGATCCAAATTCTTCCGTTTTCTGCTTTATGTGTAAAAATGTTTTTATCCTTCTGCTTCTAATTACAGCTTCTTTTTCTTTCTAAGAATGCATTTATCTCTTTCAGTAAAAAGAGCAGCAATAATATGTTGAACAACCCTGAAATAAATTTTGTCATGTAAAAAATTAATTACGCATTCCAAACCTGGTCACTGTAGCCCTCTGGGAATTGCCTCCGCACCTCAGGATCTGTAAATAATTGACAGATAATATTAATTGGCTTTGGATTAGTGAGCAAGCAGAGAATCACACATTAATATTTGATCAGAAGATGATAGCAACCCTGGCAGGGGATCCAAGGAGGGCAGCTGAGGCTGCTGTGCTGATAAGAGCAGGGAAGGACTTTTCAAGGCTCTCCCTTTACCCTCCTCCAGACAGAAAAAAACTGAACATAAAACACACACAAAACACATGAAACCAGAAATGTCTGTGTGTACATACATGCACAGACAGATATATATATATATATATATATATATATTAATATATATATTACTTTTTAAGAGAAGCCCTGGTGCTAGACTGAACTTCAGGCTGGTACTTGGGCCACATCTTTCCAGCTGCAATTTGCCACCTGGGCTTATCTCCAGAAAATGGTTACCCAGTGCCCCTCATTTTGGTTCAAATCAGACAGCCAGTTTTGCCACCTCCAGGCACTCTGTTAATTTATCTCCATACACAGTTTTCAGTGATACTAGTTTACAAATCCCTCAAAATTACTTTACTTGTGTTAAGGTATGCTCCCTACAAACCCAAAAATATTTATCCAGAATTTGAAAGAGGCAATTAACACAGCTCTGGAACCTTTCTCATCAGGAAAATGAGTGTGAACACTTCAGAGTAGCAAGCATTCAAGACAGATGCAACGTCCTTACTCCTTTGGCTGTCAGAATAAATAATACGGTAGTATTCCCTGAGAAGTTATCTTAAATTTAATTAGAGATGTTCATAAAACAACAGAATATCACGATTGAAATTATTTATATGACAACCTATTTAAAACAGATCTCTTCAAAGCCATCCATTTTTCAAAGGAATACATTGGAGAAGGCCACATTCCATTCTACAAAGATAATTTTTTAATTACAAACACCAAACCATATAACAATCAGGCAAGAGTTCAAAATCAAGTTCAGTGCACGAAAAAACGAACAGCATCGTGCCAGCACTGCCCCTTGGTGCCAGGCTGGGTTTGGTGCTGCAGACACGGCCCCAGCTCAGCAGTGAGGGGTGGCACGGGTGGCACGGGTGGCACAGACACCTCCCCTGCTGTCCCACAGGTGCCAGGCTGGGTTTGGTGCTGCAGACACAGCCCCAGCTCAGCAGTGAGGGGTGGCACGGGTGGCACAGGTGGCACAGACACCTCCCCTGCTGTCCCACAGGTGCCAGGCTGGGTTTGGTGCTGCAGACACGGCCCCAGCTCAGCAGTGAGGGGTGGCACGGGTGGCACAGACACCTCCCCTGCTGTCCCACAGGTGCCAGCCCAGTCCCCAAGCAGCGCTCCCCGAGTGAGGAGCTGGGCCATGGTGGCTCTGCTGCCAGCAGGTGTAAACCCTTCTCAAGGTGTACTTTGTTCACATGAGAAATCCAACAGCCCAGGCCTTTACAAACTTTCCAGCTTTACCTTTTCCAGACAATCAGATGCTTGGTCTGAACACTTCACTGTGATATATATCCAATATATCAAACTGTACATGCACATACCAGCAAACCCATCCACATCACCACAGCAAACCAGAAACAGAGGGCAAGGCATCTCCTTTCAAAGCCTTACTTTGAAAATTCTTCAGCCTACACACAGGTAAGTGAGCAAAGTGTCCAAACACACAGAAAGATGTGAGCAGCTGTGTTGGCATGGGCCCCTCTGCACACAGTCAGCAATTAACAGGACAGCTCCACACTTCAGCACAGCAAGTACAGCATCAGTGGGAAAAGAAACTGTGCCACACCTATTAAGATGCATATTTTAAAATAATTTTAAAATTAATTAATGGAGGGCAAGATTTCAGAATCCCACCACAAAAACCCACCCAAATCAATGAAAGAAACAAATTTGTATTGCAGCAGACATTTGTAATGGTGTCTGAACATGAAACCTACATGACCCCGCCCCTTCTATTGATCCATTGCTCTCAATATAAATATATACACACATAGTGCCTCACCCAACATTTTATCATTTACCATTATCTTAGGGAAATGAGAAACTCAATTTGACATAAATCCAAAGTGTATTTGCTCACACATTTGTCCATAGATGGTAAACCACATTCTCATTCTTGAAAAATGCAACAAAATAGGTTAGTCATACAAAGTAATTTTGTGTGTGTGTGTAAACATGAATTTTTCTTGTTTTCTTAGCATCTTGAAAGCCGTTCTGTGTTCCTGGAGCTCCCTGCCATGAAGGACAGCCCAGTGTATTTAAATGAGGCTGGAGAGCCCCGTGTGAGCTCCTGGTGCAGAGGGAGAGGCCTGTGCAGGGCCTGGGGAGGCTCACCCCAGCAAACACATCCCTGCTCCTGCTGCACGGCCCCACTGCCACATGCCCGTGGGACACAGGGCACAGCTTGTCACAGCCCAAACATTGTTATCACAGCTACTGAGCACAGCCTCTCCCCTGAAGGAATATGCACAAATCGCCTAAAAATCACAACAGACATGATATCCGAGTTATTCTGAACAAGAGAGAACAGTCAAACGAACAGATACAGGCCAGGCCAGCACCCAGGACTCTGCTTCAGTCAGCACCACGAGTATCAGTGAAAACTGTTCCAGCACTCTGTGAAATATTTGGCAAACACACGAACAGAACTGACTGTCAACTCTGCCTGTAAAACCAAAGTAACTTGGGGAACTTCAAACACTTTTACTCGCAGTAATTTGTTTTGCACAGTGCATGCAAACAGTTAGATGCAGCTCCATTATAGCTGCAGACAGTAAGAAAGCCCTTTGCAACTCAAAACAGGGAACGCTGTTATTCCAGGTACTTAACAGGCTTTCGAGTGAAATGATGCAAAGTAAACACATGTAAAATACTGTTTTCAAGTTCAGGAGAGTGGAATCTATTTGCTGACATCAGAACAAGGGAAGAGCCAGGCTGAAATCCCAACCAACCTCTTGCCCAGCCCCAGCAAAGCCCTGAGCTGAGGCCCTGCAGTCACATCCAAGTGAACAGAGCTCTGGGACCTCAGCGAGAGCAGGACTCACAAACCAGGAACAAACACAGTGCAGCTCAACCCCCAAATGGAAACCGTCACAGGAATTATGGAGGTGCTTCTCAAACTAAACTTGTCCAAACCCCAAAACAAGATTTCAGGTTGTGCTACACGCTGAACTTTTCTGTTGTTGGTAACCTAGTATCTCCTGTTTATCTTCCATTACAACTGGGTTTGTATTTTCAGCTCACAAAGATGACAAGACCCACACAGTTGATGCCTAAAGCGAGTGCTCACAAACTTCCCTGGAAAACAGCCACCCATGAATAGAAATTCATGCTGAAATACAGCACTGGAAACTGTAAGTTGCAAGTGTAAAGCAGAAAGAATACAAGCAACAACATTCCAAAATAAAGCTAAAAAATACATCCCATCTGCATCTTCTTGTAGGGGCAGAAGTGCAAAGAAATACATGTATGTCACAAACTTAAACTGCTGGTACCGAGAAAAAAGTCAATTTTATTCCTAATGCTTACAGTCAGGTTTAAAAAGCTGTTAACCAATGGCACATTGTATCAATTTCCTGACATCCATGAGTGACTTCAGCACACTGTGGGCTCAGCTCCCAACCTGCCCAGCACCACTGGAAGCTCTCTTAGGAGGACACAGCTGCTGCCACACAACCTCAGCTGCCCAAAGCCCAGGAGCTCCAGCAGGGACAGCCTGTCCCAGGGAGGACAGGGCTGGAAATCCCCATATGAAACAGGGTCTGTGGCTATTTCTGCAGCAGTTCCCAACTATTTTAAGAGGTGCTTCAGAGGGAACAGCCTGATTCACTTCCCAGTGGAACAGCGTGGGGGTTATTTGGAAAGGGGTGAGCAAAGCCAGTGCTGGTTCCTGGGCACAGAGCCAGGCCAGGCCTTTCTGCACAGGCACTGCAGCATTTCCACACTCACCTCGGGTAACACCACACAGCACTGCAGTGCTCCTGGCACACCTTCCACTCTGCAGCACTGCAGTGCTCCTGGCACACCTTCCACTCTGCAGCACTGCACTGCTCCTGGCACACCTTCCACTCTGCAGCACTGCACTGCTCCTGGCACACCTTCCACTCTGCAGCACTGCAGTGCTCCTGGCACACCTTCCACTCTGCAGCACTGCACTGCTCCTGGCACACCTTCCACTCTGCAGCACTGCACTGCTCCTGGCACACCTTCCACACTGCAGCACTGCAGTGCTCCTGGCACACCTTCCACTCTGCAGCACTGCACTGCTCCTGGCACACCTTCCACTCTGCAGCACTGCAGTGCTCCTGGCACACCTTCCACACTGCAGCACTGCAGTGCTCCTGGCACACCTTCCACTCTGCAGCACTGCACTGCTCCTGGCACACCTTCCACTCTGCAGCACTGCACTGCTCCTGGCCAGCACAGCCAGACTTCCCCTCTGGCACTGGAGATTCCACATCACATCTGTGCACGTTACGTGGAGCACTGCATGCATTACTCAAACATACTCCAGCTATTTTTAGTATTTCATTAACTATGTGAATGTTTCCAAGTTCTAAAAGCTATTCCTGCCTCTCCATACAGGATCTTGTTTAACAAAAAGCCAAGTACAGCAGAATATTGAAATTAGCTGTGAACTGTATAATCCCATTGTTCAATTTCATGGCATTTAAGACAGTACCTTCCCCTCCACACAAGTCTGGATGTTAATCCATGCTGGAACCTGATTTAATTTTCCAGATGACAGGATGGGAACATGCTACAATGGCATATTAGTGTAACTATGCTGCTCTTTTACTCACAACTTTTCTTACGTCACAAAGTGAGGAGTTTTGCTTTTAAAAGACACATGCCTAAATACTTCTACAAATAGCACAGCTCAAACTGGTCTGTATCTGAATTTTATGGAAAGTATAAGATCATGGAAGTTTTTAAAACATTAACAGAAAATACTTCCTAGAGTAAACCATGTAAACCCAATACAAACAATCTTGCTTTTTCTGATAAAAGTCAGCCAATTTAATCCATTATGGCTATGAACAAATAATTTCAATCCCAAATTAAAAAATATACTGAAACTTACTTCATTTTGTCTCCTAACTAATTATTTACCTCATTCACTTCTTTAAGGTCCTTATAGCTGCAATCCCTCTAAAATGAACTGGAATTCCATTCAGAGTAACTTTTAATTTCTATACCCACTACACATTCTCATCCTTATGCAGCACAACTACAAAGCAATGCAAACTTCTTTCCAAACCTCTGCACACTCCTTGGTGTCCTGCATCCAGCACAGCCCAACAGTCCTGCTTGCCCCTAGCCTGCTGCAGCTCAGCCTGCAGATACCATCCCTGAGAGCAGGAAGCAGGGGAGGAGGGAGAAAAGCAGGGATGGGAGGAGAAATGTGGGGAAGAAAAAACCTACACACACACCAGAAGACAGACATGAAACCTCAGAACAAGTTCTGGCATAAAACACATATGGAATAAAAATTTCCATTTTTATTTAGTATACAGCTTTAAGCCTTCAATCCTTTGTTTTTAAAGTGCACTTTATCCTAAAAGTGTGCAAGTCAGAAAACAAGCAAGATGAAAAGAAAATTCTGTAACAAAGTCTTGCACCCATCCCACAAGGCCGCTGCCAGCAGCACGTGTGAGACTGGTGTCACCCCAGGTGTCAGAGCACAGCGAGCACCCACAGCAGGCTCCGTGCTCCAGCACACCCCAGGGGAGTCTGCAGCCACCCCTCCACCTGGCAGGTGCCAGGGCAGACAAACAGCCCTGAGCCCCTGGAGCAGCCCTGCAGGGAGACAGGCAGCCCTGCTGCCCCAGCTGCTGTGCCCAGCCCAGGGACAGCCATGGCACAAAAATCAGACCCCCAAGTCTGCCTCTCTCTTTAACAGAACATTTGGAAGTCTGCCCTGCAAGTGCCAAATACCTCACTAGTAAGATAAAAATGCTTTTCACAACAGTTTAATCTAGAAACATAATAGAAGGTTTGTAACTCAGACACAAAATGCTGTTCAGCCTTCAGTAAAGTGATGTGAAAGCAGGAAAGAACTGAGAGCAAAGGCAGTATAAAATATACATCATAGGAAACAGGAAGGAAGGGAAAAAACCAGAACAGATTAAGTAAATTACTATGATTTCCATAATTATTTCTATATTATTAACACATCAAGAGCCAGAGGGGCAGTGAGGAACAAAACTTTCCTTGGCAGTGTTCAGCAACATCTTATTTGTGTTTTTAAAAAAAATCCTTAAAAATCTTTTAGAAAATCCCGAAAAAGCAGGTTAAATTACAGATTACCTTGCAGATTTTTACTTAAGGCAATACACAGCTCTCCAGAACAAAGAGATGTAGAGAGGTAACAGCTCCAACAACACAAGAACTGGTGCAGGATGTCAGAGTCCTGTCCATACATGTGGGGTGCACACCAGGCTCCTGATGCCCTCACACCAGTTTCCAGTGCAGGCACGAGACCAGCAGCAGCTTTATGAGCCATTCAGAGTAAACATTAAATATGAGACTTTCACTGTTTCTAGCAGACAAACAAACTTTCCATCTAAAGGGGTCTTGGTTCACTTTACAATCCTGTTACATAAACAAACCAATGCTCACTCTTGGATACGAGGACAGGAAAAGCACTCACTGCCTTTTACAAGCAGCAGTTCCCATCCATTCTTGGTGTCATGTCAAGCTGCTGAAGGGCCCAGCCTGCCACGTGCAGAGCATTCAGTCAGACCCTCTCAGAAGGCACCGTGTTCCACCTCAACTGCTGTGATTTACTGCCTTGGACTCTTACATGGAATGGGGCCAGGTTAAATCAAAACTTTACTCATTCTTTTAATGGAAGTTGGGAAACAGTTGTGGTGCAAGCAGTGTGTTCAAAATATGACATACAACTGGGCAATTATCTCTCTATTAAACCCTTAAGTTCTTTTGTTTCATCCATACCAAGATACTGGTTTTACAAAACCCAGTTGTATAAGGGTACAGATTAATGTCTGTTGCTACCATTCTAAACTGCTAAGAGTAGGGAGACATTGGAAAGCATAAGATATCTTCAGTGATCAGCAAACTCAGAATTATTTCCTTACAAAGAAGAACAGGAAGCTTTCAGTCCAGATTAATTTTTAAACTGCTGATACTGACAGAACTAAAGCTAGAACTGTAAGAAGAGGATGCACAGGATAGAGCTAAAACTAAAATAACAGAGATCAAAACCAGAAGACAAAATAAATACTTATTTCCAGTCCTGGCTGTTACATGTTTCTCCCATCTTCATTTGAGGTCTTCAGATCTTTTCCCTGCACTGGTTAATGACTCTGGTGATACCTCAGCCCACATTAAAGCACGGTTGATGAATCTTTTGAGTTTGCTTTACTGTGCACTTAAGGGGATATTTCTCTTGATAACCATCTGTTCTTCAACCAACCCAGAAATGTACTATTCCTGCAAATCGAAGGCAAACTCCAGGAGTCCTGCAAATTTTGAATGGATTGTATTTTAAATTCTTTTTCCCCCCTGTAATCTTAGTCAGCAAATGATACAGCAGCTAAAACTTGCAAAAAAATATCATTAGGTAAAATTGTACTCCAATGGTCAAGAAATCCACAAAGCCTGGCTTACAAAATGAAATACGAAGTGTTTTGAAACATTTTACAGGCTGCCTGTAATAATTACACAAAAGAGTTTAAATGCAGAAGTTGAATGGGAACATCTACTTTAAGCAGGCGTTTTTCAGGGTTTAATAATTTTTTAATTTATTTGTGTTTGATCAGAGTATTTTTTCTCATAACCTTTTTGACACTCTATAAATTTAATAGAGATGTGTTTTAAGTGCTCAGGCCATGAATACTGAATTTGTTTCTCTCCTGCCTCTTTGTATTTATATTCTGAGACAGCAGAGTTGCCTGGTGACAGTCTCCCCACTTCCACAGCAGCTGGCAAGCCCTCCTTGTCCTGGGGATATGAAAGAATCAGTTCACTAATATTTCAGGCTCTGATTTAAATGTGACAGTCTGGAAGTGCCAATACCATGCAGAGCAGGATTTACAAGCTAAGGTTTTTCTAAAAGTCTCAGAAGCAATAAAGAAAGAAAACTAAAAAGAGCTTTATCACATCTAGCTAACATGCAGCAAAAATTAATCCTGATTAATTAATTAATCCAAATTAGTGCATCATCTAGAGTTTAACAATACCAGACACAAGCAGTAATTGTCTAAATCTGTTAACTTAGATTCTCAGAATGCAAATTCTCAGGCTAAGACCAAAGCAAGCAGAGCTTTGACAGCTTTACAAGAAACAGTCACCTCTCTAATATTTACAGGACATGTATTTCAGATGGCTTCTGAATGCCTGTCTCAGTGCCTGCCCAAGGGCCAAGCACATGCACCCAAACCAATTTCTCTAAGCTCACTCTGTACAGCAGCGAAAATAAAAGTTATATTTGATAAAATTAGAATTTATAGCCAACTGAATTAATACCCAATTGTATTAATTAGCATACTAAGCACCTTCATTTTAAAAAATCCTTATTCAATTAATTTTACAAGAAATTTTTATGTAATGATACATTTTCTACTTTCCTGTGTCAACCAAATAACCTTTAACTTGGTTGTTGCTCTGAAAAAAACCATAATTTTCATATTGCTTTTTAGCAATAGTGTATTAAAAGGAACTTGTGTAAAACCACAATGTGGCCATGGCAATCAATCAACTGCATTACAAAACCTAAAGGAATTGCTAATGAAAACAAACAGTATTTTCCAACACACTGCCAGGCTTTTTACTACCAGAAAATACTTGGAGTTTTAGAAACATTTTCCAAGCTGTTTTATTGTTGTCATTTTTAGGTTTAGCTTTAGTGATAGTTTGACCATTTAAATTTGGTAATAATCTATATTTTCTATGTCTTAGAGAACATCTTACAATTGTTTAACTTTTTCAAAATTTCTTTCCAAACTTCACCAACCACAATGACTTCAGATGGACACATTGTCAGAGATGCACATAGAGCACTGCAGAAATACATTCATTGCAATATGGATTGCCAGGTTGAATCTGAACTGACTGGAAAAGGACGTGGAACAGAAGTGCTGTAGCCAACCAGAAGTTCTTGAAGTGTTGTACTAAGAAAGGAAAAACAACAACCCTTCTCTTGAGCAACTGGATAATTGCCTGAACTACAGAGAGAAACCTTCTTTGTTACACAGGCAACAGTGAATACTGATTTCTAAGCCTGAAGCCATGTAACTTTCTCATTCAAACTGTGACCCCACGTTCATCCTCTCAACACTGACAGTCTGCCACTGCCCCCACTGCTCCTTCACCAGCCGGGAACCCCAGCACAGCAGCGGCACAGCTCACAGGCTGCAGAGCTGCACCAGCTTGATGGGGCCCGATGGCTTCTGTGAGTGCACTCTGCTCAGCTCGGGATGCTTTAGAGATCGGGTGGCACTGAAACAAAACAAACAGCTCCATCACAGGTGGTGGCTGAAATCCTCCTCTCCGTTCCACTGCTCCCTGCAGTGGAGGTGGCAGCACAAATGCTTTTGGGCGTGGGCAGGAGGATACAGCGTGTCTGCCACACCATACATCTGATTAAATCCATGTCCTCACCAACAAAGGACAGCCAAACCTCTCGAGCACTTCTGGGGAGCTGATTTCACAGAGCTGCTCTGCTTGTAGCTTTTCCAGTGTAGCCACACTAAGAGCTCCAGCCTCACTGCACTGATAACCCCAGAAACCTGGGCCAAGAACCAGAACTGACCAAGAGCTTCCACGGTCACCAACACATTCCTGAGCTTTGAGGTGTTGCAAGCTCATATATTAAAAGATCATACATATGAGAGAGTAATAACTATTTTATTGGGACACTTCAGAACTTGGCCTTGTACCCTTCAGTACTCAGCCTCACCTTTTTGTTTCAGCTGGAGCCATCCAACATGCCCATCTCAGCTCACCACTGCTGTGAGTGCTGCCCGTTCTTTCAAAATGGTAAAGCAGTAAAAATCTGTAACAACAGGTAAGCTGGAATCCAGTTTAAAAAAACCAACAAACCAGAGATTGACCACAGCAAGCCTCATGTAAGGCTGCAGCATCACTGAGGTCCCATGAGAGCCTTCAAGCAAAATATTAAATGGGAGGAAAGTTTGTAAGAACAGGAAAAGCATCCAATATGCACCCCAGCAAAACATTTCTGTGGAGTCAGAACTGTTGATGACAGAAGTTGAACTTCTTGAACACCATTCAAAACTTAGTGGGGGTGAGGGGAAGGAGGTCCTAACATGGAAAAATACATCTCATGGAGCTAATGACCGTGAGATGAAAGAAAAACAAAGTCACTTCATGTTCAGCTGTTCAGAATGACTTCTCTCTTTTGGAGGAAAGTTCATTAACTGGACAGCATCAGGCAGCACAACAGAGCTGTGGATATATTGACACTTGCAGGACTGACCCAGTTCATGGCTGCAGTGCCTTCAGTTACATTAGCAAAGCTCACTGTGCTGTGTGCACTGCTGAAACAAAAGGAAGGTCTCTGTGAAAGTAAGTTTAGCACATTTAAAGCAGTGCTGTTGGCTTGAAGAAAAATTTGGTTTAGATAAAGAGGAGTTTGCTGATATTCAGTGCAGCTAGACAGGAAATCTATCATCTCACTAAAAAAATTTAAAACATTTCTGCTACTGTAGAAAAGGCAAGGCTATCAAAAGGATTTTTAACCACAAAAAATGTTTTCAGACACTTGATACTTCCAAGATGTACGAGAGCATACATCCAGCTATCAAAATGCTCCTGAGAGAGTGGAGTAGTCCAGTCTGAGCAGGAACATTTCACAATCACGGCACAGCCCTGGAAATCAGGCATATAGAAACCCAGCAATTTCACTCATTTCCCTTCTCTTTCCCTTGCCCAGCTTTAAGAAACCACAAACTCCCAACTAAACTTCCAGCCCTTTTCAAAGCTCTGCAGATTCCTTTCAATCTGGTCACCCGTAGCAGCAGATTTGCTGAAAACAATCTTTTCCCTTCACTACCAATTCCAGAGGTAATCTAAAACTGTAACTGAGTCCCCTTGTACAAACTCTCCCCACAGGTGATGGGCCAGGCTGTGCTGAGGTGCAGCTGGCCACTGACTCTGGCAGTGGGATGGGGAAACACCTCTCCCAAATGTGACAAACGAGCAGGGAGCTCAGCTCTTAGCACACCCCAGCACACCCTGAGCAGTACCTGCTCTGTTCTCATTATCTCATTCTGTGGCTAATTGGGATTCTAAGCTCTCTGCTCCCCAGCTGCCTCTTCCAGGTCTGAATTCACACTGCTCTTGTACTCTCATCAGAAGAATTTCAAGCACCAACAGGTCATTTCTAAGCACTCCCCTTTTTGCTAAACTCTTATTAGCACTACACCCAAACACCATTTTTGAGAACAGAAATTAATGATATTTATCACAATTTACTCACTGAAAAATAAACATAAATCACTCACTCTAGTACCACAAGATCAATGCTCCATGCCATGATTGTTCCACAGAGGCTCCACAGCCTTTTCTTCAGTGCCCAAACTAATGGTGAAGTTCTCTCCATCTTTTTATACAAGTATGTATGTTTAATTTTTAAACATGAAAGATTAAATTAGAAGTTACCTACACAAACACAACTCCTTTTAAAAAGGCTCAAAACACTGTATTTACATCTGCAAGTACTCACGTTGTTACTACAACCTTTATAACCGAGCTTAGGTTTGCTTCAAACAAAACAGGGCTCTCAGTGATAGAGGCCCCAGAAAAAGCCCTGCATACAGTTAGTCTACAAAGAATTAACTGGATTAATTAGCAAGGGATTTGAGAAGCAGCTTGGAGCTAGAAAACCAAAACACTAAATTGTTTAAATACTTTGGCATTGGATCAAGGTTTCTAGGCAGCCCTATGTTCCATTCTCTCCTTTTTTTTTTTGCTCGGTGTTTTAACACATTTAACCTGACGAGGTACTTTTTCATGAGATATGAATGACACTGTCAAAATACTAAAAAAGAAGATGTGAATTAAAAAATGCCACAAGCTGTTAGCAATTCTGCCAACATGTATGAGCCCAGGCAACATTAATTAAAAATCAATAGCTTAGGACATAAATAGCTCTTATCTCTGTTATAGTATATCTCTAACATAACTCTTTATTAAAGAAAAAAAAGGGGGAAAAAAGCCAGTGTCTATGCTATTATACTGACTGAATTGACCACAACAAAGCAAAAGGAATAAGGCAAAAACCCTGAGCAAAGAAACCCTTATGAGAAAGGGAGGACAGGCATATGAATGATTGGAATGCTTCAGCCCTGCACTATCATTAACACATAACTGGCTGGAAACAGCCACGCTGCAAATACTTGGAGAAGTTACCAGGAGGAACATTGCATGTTTGCAGTGCTAATAAGATTCTATACAAAATCCTTCCTGCCAAGGAAATAAAAATAACATGCACATCTTTCTGTCAGCTAGAACTCTGTCATCTGCATCTTCCTGAGTTTACTAATCAGTATTTTTATTTTGCATCTCAACTAAAGATTGTCAATTCTCTGATAATTATAAAATAAAGACGAGAAAAAGCAGGAAATTGCACTCAAGCTTTATTTCCTTTAGCAACACCATCTTCAAACTAAAGTTACATTAGCAGGCATCAAAGCCAAAAGATTTAAGATTAACTAGGAACTTAAACCATGGCTTTCAACAGCTGTTTTCACACTTGCAGAGAGCCAAACCTTTGAAAGACTCAAATCCATTTTCTAACACAATATCACATAAAGTCCACCAAGCTGGATGTGCAGTTTGGGTCTGTCATAACTCCAGACAACCATGACAATTTAGATTTCTGAAAAGTTTCTACAGAAAATTAACATGAAATAGAAGATGTAAAATCATACTGAAATGGAAAAGCTAAGCTCAGTTTTCTTTTTGTCTATCAACTCCTGCTTTATTCAATGGCTATTAATGACAGGCACATCAAATGCTTCCATCAAGAACAGCAGTCTGCAATCAGTGCTGAGGAATTCAAACAAATGGGAACATTTCACTCCAGATGAGTCCCACCTTGCACCTGTACTCCAGCACACTCCTGCTTCTTCCCCTCCCTTGTCATAACCCCAGCTCCCAAAAATTTCCTGATTGAAGTGCAGCACAACAAAATCAAAGGTTCTGTTCACAAAGCACAGACACCAAGTGTCAGGACAGGGAAACTGAAGACCCCACTTTTCACAGATCTTTTGCACTAACTTTTCACTGAGCTGCAGTCAGAAATTGTGTATTTCATTCTGAACTGTCCAAATTCCATTCCAGCTATGGCCACTTCCAGGTAACCTTGTTTAAGGTGCCCTGAATACAAGGTTTTGTTGCTACATTTGATAGAACACAATTCTTCATCTATAAAGTTAATTATGCAATCTTAATTTTTAGTAGGAGAAGTACATTAGAACATAGAACTGCCTTTATTAAGAGTTCCTCTAAACAGAATAAATTGAAATTCCATCAAGTTCCCTCAATAATGCTTTTTGTCATTGGAAAATACAAGCTAGCACTTTATTAACATTTCAACCATTGTCTCCATGGAAGGTTCAAGAAAACAAAACAATTCTGAGACTTTGTTAAATCATCTGTCTCCATTTTACTTGATCATTATAAATAAAACTGAATAGAAGATGCACAAGTAATTTGTAAACTCTTTCAAAGGATCTGATTTACATTTTTTCCTACAAAGATGAAGATCTCCCCATAACATGCTCCATTTGTGTTAAATATTAAATTAGACACTCATACTACATATATGGCAAAAATGGAATATAATTTTGATATGTTTTGGAATTATTTTCAGCAGCCTAACGCTGTTTATAATACTGGTGCAAATACTGCCACCAGTAAAGAAACAAACATTAAAAAGGTGTCCTTTAAGCTTCCCTTTAAGGCATCTACCATAATCGTATAATTTGCTCTGGACATCATTAAAATGTAAAGTTAATGAGGATTCAGCTGAAAACAGAAGAAATGTAACCTATTTTCAGGCAAAACTTCTAACACTGCAATCAGAGGGAAAACCTCTTTGATGTCTCTTTGTCTCTTCTCATTAATTTTCTTTTGGTTTAAAAAAACACAAAGGCTGTTTAAACTAAAAAATGCATAGAAGTTTAAACATGGTAATTATAGTCGAGCTGCAATGAGGTCATTAGGTTTTTAAAACTTTGAGATAAACAAAATTGAGATGTATGACTATTTTAAAAACATGTCAATACTTAATTTTAATTGTCCATGTGATTGATACCCACTGTATTGTAAGGATTGAGTGTAGATACAGAATTGGTTCAAGATGATTTAGTGAAGGACAGAGTCCCATGGCCAGGGTAGAGCAAAGCAATCAGAAATACATCAAAATGCTAAGCTGTAATTACTGCATTACTGCTGGCCACATTTAGTATTTCTAAGTGCAACAAAACACACTTTTGCCATCCGTGCAAGAGAGATTGCAAATTGTGAGATCTTACTACTCTTTACCTCTACGGTTCATTAAGGAATAAAATACTGAACAAGTTAAATAATTCTATTTACTCACTACATCTATTCTTGTTTATGAACACTGCCAAGGCACACACAAAGCTGCACACTTCTGTTTTAACACACTAATTCTTTCCAGCAGAAAGTACCTTAAAGACCATCTTTAATTACACAATATTGATGCACTGAGATACACTGCAGTGGTAGATATTTCTCGCAAATAATTTACAAGTAAATTTTCCCAAACACAAACTAAAAAAATTTTTACCACTACTGTCTACAAAATAAGATGATGGATCATCACAAACAGACCTTAACAAATACACAGGGCAAATATAATCTGATCTTTAGTGTGGAAAGAATTTAATCATAATGAAGCAAAATAATCATATTTATAACACTTTTCTGTGTGCCACCTCTAGATAAAATGGCACAAAAATGGAATAAGATGAGATTAATATATTATTTTGTGGCAAACATAAAAAAAAGAAGGTTAATGCATTTGTGGACAGAGGTTACAGCTTTAAGAGAGGGTTATTTACCCTAATAAATCTTTTCTAGGTGTTTGATGAACTCTTCAAATTAAATTGAGTCAATGGCCAACAGACAAGTGTCAGATAAAACCAGTGCATGTGAAGCACAACCACGCTAGGAGCACGTGAAGCAAACTTCAAGGAAAGTTTTGGGGACTGGGGCTTGGTTTTGGGTTTTTTTGCATTTTACCTTTCCCCTGCCATGTTTTATTTGGATTTGCTCTGCCCTTGCCCCCAGAGCAGCTCTGTCCTACAGAGGTACAGCCCATCCTGCAGCACACAGCATCTTCTGCCCCAGCCCAGCTGTTCCTCCCCTCCTGGGCACTGCCCGTGTGCCCTCCCCAGTGCCCGTTCACACAAACCCTGCAGTGACAGGAGTCACCCACAGCTCACCCACAGGGACACAGCCAGAAATGGTGTATTCCATTCTGAACTGTCCAAATTCCATTCCAGCCCTCCCCAGTGCCCGTTCACACAAACCCTGCAGTGACAGGAGGCACCCACAGCTCACCCACAGGGACACAGCCAGAAATGGTGTATTCCATTCTGAACTGTCCAAATTCCACTCCAGCCCTCCCCAGTGCCCGTTCACACAAACCCTGCAGTGACAGGAGGCACCCACAGCTCACCCACAGGGACACAGCCAGAAATGGTGTATTCCATTCTGAACTGTCCAAATTCCATTCCAGCCCTCCCCAGTGCCCGTTCACACAAACCCTGCAGTGACAGGAGGCACCCACAGCTCACCCACAGGGACACAGCCAGAAATGGTGTATTCCATTCTGAACTGTCCAAATTCCATTCCAGCCCTCCCCAGTGCCCGTTCACACAAACCCTGCAGTGGCAGGAGGCACCCACAGCTCACCCACAGGGACACGGCCACCCGGCTGCGGGGCTCAGTCACACTCTGCATCACATCCTCACTCTTGGCTTCAGTCTGCTCTCAGTATTTTTGATAGCTGTTTCTCCACAGAGTGGCAGTCTGGTTTTAGAACCTCTGGAACAGAAGATCTCAAGGATCTCCAAAGTATCTTACAGCCAGAAATCAGATACATTTACCTACTGAGTGCAACAATGTAAGAACCAATTCATGCAGAGGTCATGCACTATTTATATTTTGAACTATGTGGTTTCAAAGTAAATGATTCTTCAAAGGAACCAAATATGGGATTGAGTTAACACCTGTAGAATGCAATGGGAGTTGTGAGTTTAATTCCCTTCACCGCCACTTGAAATCCCAGCACAAATTCCAATGGCAGATAGCCCAGGCAGGAAAGTTTTCAGAAAAAAACTCTCCAGAGTATAACCAGTTCCAGACAAGATATTAACAGTATCAGTCATCTCTTCCTATCCCTCCATCCAAGGTTATTATCCTCAAAATAGAAGCCCAACTTCCTTCATTTCTATTCCACTCTTCCATGAAATAAGTAATATTAAAAGTAAATAAAAAGCTGTTTCCATCTTAAAAAAGACATAAAAATCATCTTCCCAGGAGTCGAAAATGTGTCACCATCTGGAATTTTGAGAAATGGTTTACCAAAACTTGCTAACCTAAGAAGGACCAAAATGCAAATTGTCTCTGGTAGCACAGAAGGTGGAGTTTAGGATTTGCTTAGATTTGATCTTGGGTTTTGACAACTGCTGAAGTAAAACAATAGTCTTGCATTAATTTTACACTTACTTGATAATCATCTAACCTCAAATCATCTCTTTTAAACTCCATTTCAATTCATAAAAAATCTAACACCCAAACCGCAAACGAACAGAAAAAGTCAACACAAAACAAAACCAACAAAAAACCACAGGAAAACCTAACAATGTCACTTCTTGTTCATGACAAGAAACACCACACCAAAGGCAGGCAGCCCATGCCTTGGCTCTTTCTGAGCTCCAGTTTACATTCTCTTCTTGCAAGGAACTCCCCATAACACAAAGAACCAGCAATACAAATGATCTCGTTCATCTTTTACTGCCCACACCTCTTTGCCTGAGCGCTGCTCCTGAACAGGGCTGTGCTAAGGGCTCCAAAGCACTCTGCAGTGCTCTGCTACAGCTACCAGCCTACACAGCAACAGCCTAAACACAGCCACAAACCCTAAATTCCAGTGTTTCCATTGAAAACATTCATAGGAAGCATCATCCAGCTGGGGATGGACTACGGGGACCATGCTCACCTCGGGAAAGGAACCACCCAAAGTCCCTGCTCTGAAATCTACAGGGATTCTCCTTTAAAGTCATTACTACTTTGTTTCTTTTTCACCTGAATGACACTCGAATTGAAAATCCTTTACAGCAATGTCTGCATCCAGGTTAACTAGAGATGCACCAAGCTTTGAGCAGAAGTTAACACTCATTAACAAGATTACCTGTTGTGATTGAGAAGAACCAGAAACCAAACCCCCCAGGAAATGCTTATGACTGAGAATGAACTAAAGTTTAAACTGCTCCCTTAAATAAAGTCACACACACACACCCCTTTAACATCAGCGTTTGGACTCTGCTCAAAGTACAATCTCTGCAGTTACTGCATGGCAGCCCTATTCTTAAAGCTCCACAGTAAGAGAGAGTTAATTGCAACAAGTGCTTCACCAAATTCTTAAACGTTCAAATGCTGAAATCTTAAATGTTCCAGTAATATTGGGTATCTAAACTGAGTCTCTCAAGAACTCTTTTAAAGGAACAACCACTCAAATTCATCTATAAATACAAGGAAAAGTATTGCTAGTGAATGAAAATAATTTGTTAGAATCGCTAGAAAAACCCTCCCTAAGAAAGTTTCAGTTTAGCAGTTAATTCCAACCTGCAGTTAAAAAGGCACTAGCTGTCAGTCAGTTTTCTCACCCAACTCTATCATGAAAAGAAAAACTGACAGATCACAGGAGCTTGCCTTTGTAAACCAATTCGGGAACTTTCATGCTTCTTATTTGTTAGGTTAAAGGTTAAATTGCTGACCTCTGCCCTCCTGCTTAGCAGCCTTTCCCTTTTTCTGTAAAGCTTTATTTTGGGGCTGTATTTACATGGATTAGTCTCTTTTCACGCTAAGAAGGAATCTGTTCACAGCCAAAGCCTTAGTTCTGGTTGTACAAAAAGCAGTCACAATTATTCAGCAGCAGACAATGACCATATTGTGGATTTACAAAAAAACCACCTCAGCCATGGCAAGTTCTGTCCTTGCTGCACAAAACAATAGAAGAAAAATCTTATCAAGCATTCAAGAGAAAGCAAACAAAGCAGGCCCACTGTGAACTTGATGAAGATGTCAAGCTCCTTTAAAAAAATATAAATCAACAAAAGAGTTTAAAGTCTTGTGAGTGAGACTTTCTGTGCTGAATTTTTCTGTCTAGTTAAACAGTGCCAGCATAGCAATATACTGCAGATTAGTAAATACTTGTGAAATAGGAAAGACTGTAGACAGAAGTAGGTAAAGCATGAAGGAAAAAGGCCAAAGAGCTCACTTCTCACAAAATAGCTCACAGCAACAGAGAAACACTTAGATTTTATATTACTGGTTTGGGGGTTTAATAAATCTAGTACTATCAGATAAAAGTACATCTAAAAATGTGCTAGATAAAGTGTATGACGAATTGCAAAATGACAGATTCTATTATTCTTTTCATAAGGTGAGTTTCTCTTCAAATTGAGTTCTGCATTTCATTTATACTGTAAAAACCAAACTGTAAACTGTCTGCACAAAAACCAGCTCAAACTGTGCTATTGACTTACCCTGACACTGCAGTCCCAGCAAGCTCTTTGTTAAAATCTTCCACCTTGTTTGTACTAAGAAGCAAAGCAATCAAATGGAAACAGAAAAACAAAGCAGCAGCTTAGGAGAATTAGAATTCCCAAATACCACCTACCTACTTAGCTTTGGTTACTTTTCCAATCCAGCTTTAGGAAGTTCAGTGCAGCAACACAACACTGTGAGGATGGGGTAGGAAAACTCGTGATATGGGAATTCCAGCCCCTTCAATAGAAAGTCCTTATTTAATGGAAAGAGACCTGAATTCTGCACTTCCTTTGATATTTCTAAACCTTCAACCTTTTATCTATTTCTCAATACAGAATGGGCATATTAGAACCAATAAAATGCTTTCATCTCAAAAAAATAAAGGCTGTTCTGAGAGGTGCATGGGTAAGGTTTACAAACCTCTGAATGACCAACTCTTACCTTAATCCTAGTCCAGGAACTTTGCTTATGCTCAAGAAAATCCTTCATCAGTTGAGGAGGCACTGCTCTGCTATGTAACATTATAATCTATAACAAAATATCATGGCAGGGAGCAGCAGTGTGTCTGACAGAGACAGAAAGCTGCTAGCTCTACCTGTGAAAGTCCTACCACAAAAACCACAGTGGCAACTGTAGAATGATTTTAAGGCCCAAGCACATGGTGACTTCTCCCAGTAGAGTGAAGAACTTCGATTAGTTTAAGTTTTACATTTGTGATCTACTGGGGAGGGGGGGAGGGAAAGAGCTATTACAACCCAAGGCTAGAACATGAAAAGTAAAGAAGGAAGTACTTAAACTACTCACAAGCTTCTAGTAGGAACAAGATTAGTAGTACATGCTACTCTAGGAGCCAATTCAAATGCAAATTTCATCCTTTCACTCAGACAATGATAAACTACCTCAGAGTTAATAGTTTCCTTCTAAGATTCATCTCCCTTTTCAACTTAGCGGTATGTTTTCCAGAAAAGAAAGAAGCACATGGAGAGTCTTACAGCAAGACCTTTTAAATTCTGTCATAAAAGAAGTAGCATAAACTACATTTCCTTTCCTAATCCAGTGAACATTTGTTAAACTCTAACATACTCACACTTAGTCCGTGCGGTCGCGTTTAGGCTTCTAACTTACCATGGTTTTTAAAAAACACTCAGAAAGAAATCCTTTAGCTGTACTAAACCATTTCAGCTTTTTCCTTGAACACACAGCAAGAATTTATGCTACACTCACAAAAAGATGAAAGATGAGGTCCTTGGAGAGAAAGGCCTTTTGGCACACTACATGGTAAAGCTACAGATTTGACATACTTTTCTAATGTCTGCTTTGGCAAGAACACAAAAACCCCACACAAAAGCATGGTACGTCCTCCCAGACAGGGGTGGAGGGGGTGTTTTACTCTTGTGAGCATTTACTTTCAAATGCTCTCACTTCAGAGACTATTTTGATCGGTTACTTTAGACTAACAAATTCTCTTTTGCTATATGAACAGTTTGACAGTCAGACTACAATTCTCCTCACAGCCCTTTCTAACAAGAGAGAATCTTTGGCTGAAGTCCAGCAACAGCCTTAAATTTGTCACATCCTATTTTTGATGAATGATCTGCAGCAGTTTTAAGACCATAAAGTGCTTTGAAAGTTAAAAGAAAAATTTCACAAGTAGTAAGCTTTCACTTTCTTTATAAAGGTATTTAAACTAAATTTGCTAGGAGATCCTTTCTACTTCTGCATCTCAAAAAACCCTCACAAAACAATCTCCTGGCTGAGATTAAAAACATAGGAAAGAGTTGCAATGCACTTCTCTACAATGTGTCAACAGCACAGAACGGGATATCTAGGAGTGCTTAAGTGAGCTTAAGCAGTTATCTTCTGTAAAAGAAACAATGAAAGTTCTTTGTAATTTACTACCTCAGCTTCTGTGAAGTTTCAGTATTACGAAATGCTGCAACAAATACAAAAATCACAATCTTATAAAATGCTTTTTTCCTTCCTTTACACAGAGATTAAAAATAGGAAAAGAAATCCAGTAAAATAGCTGCATTTCATAAAAAGCTTTTAATTATCCACATCATGTAACAATTCCAATGCATGACAGAAGATCATGCACCAGAGACACAAAACTTACCAGTTTTATTTTGAGCCAATATTTTCCCTAAAATATTTCATTTTTACAACAAAACCATGGCTATTCTTCCCTCTTTTTCTGAAAGTAAATGTGTGGGAGCTGGTGAGAAGCATTAGAATTGCAAAGTTCCTATGCTTGACATACTTAACCTGACAAACACAACACAGATTTCTCACTAGACAAATTCCATGTACTGTCACTGTAAAAACACAAGCTCAGTTCTAGTTTGCAGCTTCTCACTTTTGGTGAGGAGGCTCCAGAGCAAAGCATCCCTACAAAGAGGAAGTCAGGGGAGAGGAGGCCTCTAAGGATGAACAGGGAGCTCCTGGACAAACTAAACACAAAGAGGCAGCTTCCAGAGGGTGGAAGTGGGGAAACATGGCCTGGAGGAATGCAGAGGAACTGCCTCAACAGCCAGGCATCAGGTTAGGAAAGGTAAAGCACTGCCAGAAGTAAATCTGGCCAAGGACACCAAGAAAAGCTTTTATAGGTACATTGGTAATAAAGGAAAGAACAGGAGAAATGCATGTCCTCTCAGAAAGGGGAATTACCAGCTTCCACTGAAACACCAATGATTAGGCAAAAAAATGGTTTGGTGTTGTCTTCTCCTAAGGAAATATATTTTTAATAAGAATTACTCATCTTCATGTGGCCAGTCAGAGTTGAAGCAGGACAGTGAGAGCACAGGAAGCTGATCCAGTGATCATCTCCAGTCTCAATTCACACATTTCACTGTGGTTTAGCAAAGTTCTACCTGGACTGGAATAAAACAATGTTTGCTTTTTCAACTTCTTTGGTTTCAATGACATTTTTCTCTTTGTACCTTATTAAGTGTACAAAATATTCCCCAGATGATCCTGAAGCTTACACTTCTATGAATCAAACCTTGGGATCACAGGAAGGAGCCTTGGGAGGGCTCTAGTCCAACCTCCTGCTCAAACACAGGCCAGGTGTGAGGTCAGACTGGGTTCTTCATGCTTTTGAAGCAGTTTGGTATTGAAAACCTCCAAGGATGGAGATGCACAACAGCTCTTGAGTGAGCTGGTGTAATACTCAACTCCTCGTGGTGAACAGGCTCCCCACATTCACTCAGAATGTCTCTGGATCCAGCCTGTCACTGCTCCTTGTCCCCCTGCCATGCATCACGTGGGAGCCTGGACACCCCATCCCCATGGGTATTTACCTCCCAGGGAATACCCACATATATACCCACATATATACCCATACATATACCCACATATATACCCACATATATACCCACATATATACCCATATATATACCCATACATAATACCCACATATATACCCACATATATACTCATATATATCCACACAATATACCCACATATATACCCATATATATATCCATATATACACCCATACATAATACCCACATATATACCCATATATATACCCATATATACACCCATACATAATACCCATATATATACCCACATATATGCCCACATATACACCCACAGCAGGGAATGCTGCTGCCCAGCTTCCCTGGAGCCTCCTCCAGGCTGCAGCAGCCCTGCACTCCTGTCTCCTCACACTGCAGTGCTTCAGCTCACTCACCACCTCTGCAGCCCTCCATTGAACTTGGGCTGGTTTATCAGTGGCTTTTGTGGAATCCAGAACAGATTTTTCCATTCTGCAGTTGACTGTGAACTTTGAAATACATTAAAGCTTAACATTTCAGTTGGTTCTTCACAGTCACAAGGAAACATCCTTTGCTACTTTCTCATTTCCCAGTGTGCTCTGCCATCCCACCATGGCTGGGGGAGCAGTGGGTGGGGCTGAGCTGCCAGCTGGGGTCAATGCATGACAGCCACACTAATTCTTGAATAACAGAATGAAGGCAAGTTTACCCATCCCACAAGCCAGACAATCCCCACACTAGGGCAGTTAAAGATTTGGAGTCATTCTTTCTCCTCAAGACCAAGTCAGAGGACTGGTACAGAATTAAGAGCATTTTAAGCATCAACAGCACTATTATACTAGACACAAACTTCACAAACAGCTGCTGGTTAATTTTGGGACCAATTAAACGGGAGAAATAGTTTCAATCCTGCCTGATGATTTGCTTCTTACACAACTTTTATGCATTTTACTTTTCTCAACAGTAGCTGCTCCTTGCCATATAACATACATTCCCCAACTGCAAAAAAAAAGAAAAGTTAATCTGTATTCTTAGGGTTAATCTGTATTCTTAGGGTTTTGGCATGGAACAGACAGCCAAAAAGTGCCACAGGCTACATGGAGGTTTCTAGGTGTGCATTTCTGGAATGGTGATTTGCCTGGGATACAGTATACAGCTGACACTGAGCAACACAACTTTCATTCAAAACAGAAGGACAAAATATTTGGGTATACACAAATCTAAGGCATCTGAGAATAAAGAACACCTCTTAAGTATAAAAAAATCAGTTAGGAAAAATCTCCTAAAAGATTCTTCAGAGAGAGTAACTTCAAAATATACGGCTAGTAAAAACAATTATTAAAATTCTTTTTTTACTCTCTAAAAAGAATTTCTGAAGATTTTGCACCTACAAGTGCATACAACAAACCTAAAAACACAACTAAGTGAAACTCCCACAGAATCAGTTGGTTTATAGAACAAAATGTATACTAAATTCTCCAATTAAAAACCTGTAAAGTAGTTTCCGTGCTTTTTAACCCACCTTCCCACAGCAGGGAATTAATCCCTCCAGGGGGATGCAAACAAACTTCAAAGAGAAGATTATACCCAGACACTAGTACTGTACAATGTAATGTTTATGGTCAAATTTGTTCAGATTTTCTGGCACTAGAATCCAGGTCAGATGTGCAGAAACAAAGAGCAGTTATTAAAAGGGCTCCTGCAGTTACATCAAATAGTTGTGATGGCACAGAGCAGTAGGACAAGCCAAAACTATTCCAGCTACAACTCCTATGGAGGCTTTGGCAGGCAAGGAAGGAGCTGCAGCTATTTGACTTTCACAGACTGTAACAAATACAGATATAAAAGGAGGTAAGTGGCTTTCCAGTCAATAAAATAGAAAAATCCTTTCTCTTGGTTCATTACACCATATCTACCACACACACGTGATTGTTTAATACATGACAAAAGAAATACGACTTCAGTACATGACTAATCACAATTATTTAATTTTTAAGACTTCCTTTTTGTGCCATTCTAGAGACTGGACCCTCATAACAGTACCTTGAACTAAATTTTGGCATTATGAATTTCAACCTTTGCTTTTCCTGCTTATTTGTTCAAGTTCCTCAGGTGAGACAAAAGTGCAATCAAAAATTCCCAAATGTACTTACATGTTGGTTTCAGCAGTTATGGGACTTCTCTACCATAAACATAGGAATACTTATCAAAAATAATATTACAGAAGAATACTTGTGTAATTATGACTTGATAACAACGATAAAAACAGTTGACCAAATCATAAGCTGCATCCATGCCTAATTTCCAGATAAAGTCATTTGACCAAAGGGAGAACTCTGGGAGCAAATAAAAATACTTCTGTAGACAAGTAAGAAAGAGGAAGTAAAAACAAATTCCAAACAAGATGTTTCAAGAGTATTTTTTTGGTTTACAACTACCCTTTTTTACATGAGCAGCAAATACCAATCTTAAAAAGCACTTACTTTTTCAACCTAATCAAGAAAATAGTTATTTCTATTTTAAAAGACAAAAAGAGACAAAACAGTCAAAGAAACTTGAAAATTATCCACAATCAGATAAAGAAACATAAATTTCTAATTTTTAGTCCTAACTGTAAAAGGTTCCACAGAACAAGTAATTAAGATATTTTTAAAAGCTAGAACAGCATAATGTTAAATGTATTTCATTATCTCACAATATATGGTTCCTAGAATAGCTTTAGCCAATGAAGAGGTAGAAGGAGTGCAAACAGTACCTTTCCCAATGCAACTGACTCCTGAGTGGGTCACCTCTGCATACACCTCAAAGGTAGTTTCTGGATTTTGTCTGAAACAAAAGAAGGAATTCAGCACACTGAGAATTTGGTTGAAGTGCACTTGCAATGAGGCATCAGAAAGGGTTCTCAGCATGCACACAGTACAACACCAACTGCAGAATCTCCATTTCTTGGTTTACAACCTTGAACCATTTCTCATCAGACCTTTGTAAGGTGCTAAATACAGGGATTTTTTCAGGAAAAAAAAAGATTGGGAACTTTTCACCAAACTGAAAAGTCATATTGAACAAACAGCACCCAGATTCACATTTTCATTACTGTGACCCTTGGGTTCAACTTCATGACATCTATTTGCCCAGGAAAAGCAGAACAAAACAAAACTAGATGCAGTCAAGAGGAGGAAATCACTTTCTGCACACTACTGAAAAACTTAAGAGGCTGTATTGAGGATGAAGACAGTGCCCCTTTTTAATACCTGTCAAAGTATTTCTACCTCTCTGCCAAAAAAAGGCCATGCTGGAGAACATTACAAATGCACCAGGTCTGGTCTCATGAGACTCCAGTCTTAACTCCAGAAATTTGCCAGATGCATGGAAATAAGTGAGAGAGTCAGCATCTATACCAAATCGAGCTAGAAGATGTAAATTATGCTTGAGGAAAGAGATTTACTTTGCTGGAGAGTTATAAATATACCAGTAGTAAAAGTAAAAAGTTAATGCTATTACTACAAAACAAACAAACAATTTAGTGTATATTTCCAGTTCTTACTAATTTAACTGTCTAAGTGATGCTCTGGAATTACATCTTGTAATGAGTATGCAAAGGCAGCAGGTGATTATATATGAAAGAATATTTTGACTTCATTCCTGACTAACAATTTTAGCTAGTCCAGATATTTTGTTAATGAGATTAAAAAGACTGCAATCCTGAAATAAGAACTGTGTAGGTCTGAACATGTGACACTTTATTCTTAGACTTTCTGGTTAAAATCAAGAATCAAAATTGTGTAATTACTGTTCCAAATTTACAGCTGCTTGTAAAGTGATAATATTGTCTCCTATGTGCTAATGCAAACTAACATTAGAAAATTGCTGTGGTATAACTTGTGAACTTTGTAACTTCCTTACAGCTAAGGACAAAAATAATGACAAAGCCCATAAATACATATATTAAAATTCCTAACTGAATGATAATTTAAAAATTAAACTCATCTTACCCAACATTTCAAACCAAACATACAAGCATGTCGAGGAGTTCAGCTTAACTCTTCAGAGAATTTCTATTATTTTTAATCCTACTTTAACACCAAAAGGATTAAGGAAAACATTTCTAACCGTGCCACAGGCCCACTTAGCCTAACTGGAGTGGCCCTGAGCCAAACCCCACACCTATTTAAACAGACAGAAAAGCTGCCACTGCTTTCAGTAGCACAGGATCACACTGCTCGGTTTTACAGAGCACCTCTCAGGAGCAACAATGGTTCACAACTCAATTAATGGTAATTTAATTTGCCACCAGTTCCCAACTGATTTGTCTTAAGTAGCTGTTTTTTCAGAAAACTACACTCGTAAGTTATGAGAAATCCAAAGTCAGCTGTTATTGTGCAATATAAAAGCAAACTTGCCCAATTCTGGCTGTGCTACTCGAGCTGCAGCCCAGAAGCTGCAAACCCTGGGGTTTAGCTCCATTCCTACAGCCACGCTGTGGGGTGAGGATGGAACCACACCCACAGAGCACCAGAAATGTATTTTTCCTTTTATACACACTGCTGGGCAGCCTTATCATACCCTCCTTGTTTGTGTCTTTATTTTTAGCACCCTGTTTCCTTAATTAAAAGTTTATAAACTTTATATTTTTACAGCTAATGGTTAAAACAACAAACACCTTTTTAGTATTATGTTAGAACCCAAGTTGAAATTCCTAAGTGAAAGCACTGGGTAACACACCTGCAGGAGCACAGACTACATTCCAAACCTTTCAGACAAAAAGACATCATATTTTGTATTTTAATTTTCCATGACAAATGTCCATTTATTTCTATGAACAGTGAAATTAAAGTAGCCTTCCCAAGTGAGAAATTCAGTGTTAAAGGCTGCATTCAACAACCAACACCTCAGTATGAGAATGAAGTCATTGTTGGATTGTGGATATTTTATAACTTTTCAGAGGCATTAAGGAAACAAGTCACTATGAGAGTTCATGCAGTTTGTAAATACAGCATAAAGAGGATCAGAAATGTGTATTCTGTAGGCCAGTGTCACCTGAGAATGGCACAGCCCCAGCAATCCTCCACAGCACAAGAGCCCTGAGCACACACCAAGCGTTCCCTCCTCCCAAAAACCACTCACAGAGCCACGACCACTGACCAAGTGAACAGTTAGATGCAATTTTAAAAAATACATAGGACACAGAGGTACAAAGAGACATAGTACCTCACTTATTTGAGAAGTAGGTAATTTCAGAAAGAAACGCACTACTTCTCTGTAAACACTAACTTATGAGAAAATGTATGAGAAAATAATACTTCTGTGATAATGCTAGTTGTATGAATTACTTCAAATCTCTGATCTAGAAATAGCATCTGTTTCAAAGCAATCCATATGAAATTCAATTTTACACTGAAATAAGATATTTCAAATAAGACATTTATGCACCTTTTATGATCGAAAAATGTAGTTTTTACCAAACTGCAAGAGATTTACTCAGAATAAAATTAAACCAAGCCCTTCTCCGAAGCTGGATGGCTGGAAGTACATACTTTACATATCTACAGCCTATTTCAATTCTGTCAGGAGCATTTTTGGTACACACAGGAAAATGCAATAGCACTTATGACAGAAAGTATCATTCTGCTGAAGAACTGAGGCATAAGAGAAGAGTCTGACATTGCCTGATAATTAGTTGTCCTGTAACAAGATTTAGTTGCTCAACTCTTGCAGAAAGTAAATTATTAGCAGAAACCTGTAATCACTAATTCAATTCAGAAACTATAACCGTAGCCCTGATTAATTTCCATATACTTAACTTTTTTGCCTGGTATTCCCTAGGTAGATAATATTTCATCTTAGTACATAACAAATGTTCTGTTAAATCTCTGAAAGGTTTCTCAGATGTACATTTGGGATCTATTGTGCCACCAGTGGAACAGAACCACCTCTGGAAAGGGACATGCCAACTGTTTTAACAGTGCAATGCCATTCTGCTGAACAAATTGATATTGACACATTACTTTAAATAAATAAACAAGAAAACCTTTCAGTCTTGTAACATGGAGTACAGAGGCTCGGGAGCAGTGACAGCAGCAGGTTAACAAGGCTGCCATGCTGCCTCACCTGGCTGGCACAGAGTGCCTGGCACGCTCCCTGAGACGTGCCCCAACAGAGGATTAACCCAGCACCACACTCATTTGGATTTTTTTTTGCCTGCAGCTATACAGAAGCCAAAAGCTTACAGGACTGCTGGCAGTTCCTTGATTTCTTTCACTTCAGTCTGATGCAGCTACTGATACTTTTCTCTAAGCAATCTTTCACTCAGATGACTCATTATTACACACCCATCAGAAATCTAACTGACAGATATGCCCAGGTTTCATGCAGAGTCTAACAGTGCATGCAAGGGATCCTGTGCCAAGCAGTTTAATATCCTTCATAGTTATCAATCTACTGCAGGAAGCAAGGGATCAGACTGCTGGATGTTTTCTGGGGCTCCAGCACACACTGGTGACACCCCTAAAGCAGATGTGCCTCACCCTACCCAGTCCACAAACAGTTCTCCCACTCACACTTCCAACCCGTCCCAATAAGGAAGTTACTTACCAACATTAAAGTCCTCGCTGGATTAAACACCCAGCTCAGAAAGGCAGACCAGAAAAGCCTCTTACTGACACAGGCTCTCTCACTCTATATATTTTAAGACTGTTTTGAAATTTTGTCCTTACACTACTCAGGCACAGTGTTCCGTCCAAAGTGGAAAAAAAGTTTATTAAGTGTTGCTCAAGGCAAAGTTGCTTAATCACCCAGTGGACAAAATGCTTTCTCACAAAGTCCAAGAAGAATGAAAAGCAATGTTTACCTGGGTTATTACCTCTTTATTACCTCTGCTACTCTGGTGATTGGGAAAGACAAGTTCACACTGAAGGACTTAGCACAGAAAAAGTCCTTAACTCTGCTGGCTGCACTAAGTATTTCTAACAGCTACATCTCCCTGGCACCAGGGTCTGGCTGGAGCATCTCACCTGCCTGAAAACATTCTCATTTAGCAAAGTCTACTCAAAGCCACTGAAGTCCAATCAGCAACCACACACCCAGAGATGGCAAACACAGCCTGTGGATTCAGCGTGCAGCACAAAACAAACTGCACTTCAAGTAAGCATCAACCCCTTAAAAGATTTAAGATAAGGTCATCATAACAAGTAATTTTGGATCATAATCTTGAAGTGATCCAAGCAAGGGTGACTGCAGCAGGGTCTGAAAGTGCAAGTCAGAGACACAGTCTGCTCTGCTGCTGAAATATGTACAGTATTCAATTCTACCTGTATTCAACGGTAAGAGTTTAACCAGTTTCTCAGGCTTTCGTTTCTCTGCAGCAACAGCTGAGAACACACACTCCAAAAAGGTGCAAAACTCAAGCCCACAGTATGCTTAAGGAAGGAAGAAACGTTCATTCCTTTCTGGAATCAACCAATTGCCACAGTGCTATCATTACAAACACTCACCATCCGCTCACACTTTCCTAAAACACACGGCTGAAGAGATGTGTATTCATCTATCCAGCCTATGGGCTTGGGAACATGAAGATGTGTCATCACAAAAATTACGTCCCCTCCAGTCTTGTATTCAAGTTAAACAAAACAAGTGAAAAGTTAAAGCCCAATGTAAACCTGAGGAACACTGTGTTCAAGAAGGAAAAATAAGTGCTCAACAGAACTTGCTGAATAAAACAGGATCTACCTGGGTCTCTCCACTCTGTAACCCTTTCACACACAGAGATGTCAGCACTCCCTGCTTTGCAATAACTTTATTACACCTCTACCCGTGTCCGAGGAACTGAATTTTCCTGGAATGGCACACGAACAAACTGAGACTTTTAAAGTGAATATACCAAACATACCAACAAGGCTTACCGATAAATCAACCACCAATTTTATGAAAATTTTAGAAAACCCCCAACACTGAGAGCATGGATCTGCAGGCCCAGCACATCAATCACTTGCATCACTCCTCTCCTTCCCCCAAACCCCTTTGCTAATGCACTTTGGCTATGTCCTAGCCTGACTGTAGTCCTTCCGTCAGCACACCCTGGGCAAAGAAATTTGTACTCCCTCGACCCCTCCACACCCCCGAACAGGCGTCGGCTGTGCTGGCAAAGATGTTCCCAACCCAGCACCCCCGCCCTCCCTCAGGCCTGCACCGATAACATTGCACTGCGCTCCCCGCCCGGCCCGGAGAGCGAGAGGGGCAGCGGGCTCGGTGTGAGGCAGGGTCGGCTCTCGCCCCTCTCCTGGGGCAGGGCCGGAGGGTCCCGCCGGGATCCCGTCCGGACTTGGGGTCGGACGGCCCGTCCTGCCCGTCCCTCCGGCCGGCGGGGCAGGCAGCGCTCTCTTCCCTTCCTTCTCCCTCTCCTTCTCGCCCAAGCCGAGGCCCACGGGCTCGGCCGGGGTCCCGCCCGCGCGGCCTCACACGGAGCGGAGGGAGGGCGGGGAAGTCAGTCCCCTTCTCGCTCTCCCGAGGGCCTGAAGCGGGGCTGGAGAGCTGCGGAGGGCACTCACTTGATCCTGGATCCCATGGTCTCCGGGGGGCCGCATAGACCCGGGGCGGAGCGAGACACGGGCGGGGGCCGCAGGGCCGCGCTCTGTCCGCCGCTCGCCCCTCACTCCATCCCGGCCCGCGCCGCGGCGCCCCGGCCGAGTCACGGCGCGGAGGTTGCCGGGAGCTGTAGTGCGGCGGGGCCGGGGCGGGCGGTGCGTCCCAGTGTGGGGCAACCGTCAGGAAAAGGACCGGGCTCTGCTCGTGGTGCCGAGCCACAGGAAAAGCGGCAACGGGCGGGAACTGATGCACAGCAAGTTCCACCCGAAAACGAGGCAGAATTTCTTCGCTGCGCGAGTGCCCGAGCACTGGAACAGATTGTCCCGAGAGGACGTGGAGTCTCCCTCACCGGGAATATTCCAGAACCGTCAGGACTCAATCCTGTACCATGTGTTCTCATGACTGTCTGGACAAGGAAGTTGGACCAGATGCCCCAAAAAGTCCCTTCCTACCCGACCTATCCTGTGTCTCTGTGACTGCGGCCGGGAGCGCCGGGGGTCGGCAATGGCAATGCGGAGTGGCCCCGCTCCCCTCAGGCAGATTCAGGCGGGAACCCCGGGCGGGACGGGCCCCGCTCCCCTCAGGGGATTCAGGAGGGAACCCTGCGGAGGGACGGGCCCCGCTCCGGTCAGGGGGATTCATTCAGGACAGGCCGCGCTCCTTTCTGGCCTCGTCAGCTGCCCCGCCGCGTTTAGCAGCTGAAGAGCGGCCTGGAGTGACACGGAACAGCAGGGCCCGGCCGGGACTGACCGGGCCAAACCGCGTCACTGCTTGATCCCGAGCCCTGAATATCCACAGATATCCAGGCCAGATGAGGAGCAGACTGCCCATCTTGGAAACCCCCGTGCAGAGGGGAGGCGTCCCCATGGGCACAGGCCGGAGTCTCAGGCAGGAACAGGTACTCGATGTCCAGGGATTGCAGAAGTCAAAGGAAAGAGACAAAGGGAGGGGCTGGGAGAGGTGCCTGACAGAGCTGTGACAGAACATTGTGCACTGTGGGCACGGAGACCAAAGCGGCTGAAAAGACAGTAAAACGTGACTAGAGAGAATCTCAAGGCCAAGCAAGGTCATAAAGGGGACTGGAGATTTCTCAGAAATGGAATGCAGTCTGCTGAAAACATGTCTTACATTGACTCAGAAATCACAGATAGACAGCTTTTGAAACATGCCGTGTTGAAGTTGGCAAACGGGAACAAACAGGTACCCAACTCTTTCATTAAACATGATTTACAGGAAGTTTTCAGGAAGGTTTGGAGGATTTCTAGTATAATATAGAAATTTTTAACTTTATTTAGAGTTGAGGATGATCTACAGTGAGGAATGAATGAAATGAAAGTGTCTTTAAAGTGCAAATCATTGTGGACACCAAGTGCTTGGCTGAAGAACTTAGCTAGAAAGATGGGAGAGAATATATCCCATCTGAGATCCTTTAATATCCGATTTGCTCCCCAGAGAGCCTGGGTAGGAAAAATCATACCACCCTCATTCAAATAATAAATTTAAAACGTGTTAAACACTATGCAAAAAGTCCTGGAAGATTTATTCACAGTTACAGTAAGTCAAAGACGTGTTTGGGGAGATGAGGAGGAGTGTTTCTGGTACTAATTTGAGTACTTGAGATGAGGTGCTTCCACCACAGGTTCCACCCACAGCCTCTGCCACAGCAGCCATGTGTAAGCTCAGCCCTCAGCACAGTTGAGCCCTGCCCTGTTCTGTGTGTGGACAGACCTGTCCCCAGCCCTGAGTCATTGTTTGATCTGTGGTGCTGTTCCCTGTCTCCTTCAGTCATTCCCATATCCATGTAAATTCGCTTTGTAACCAAAATCGCTGTGTTCAGACAGGGATATTCTAACCCTTTAAACAGTGCACTAAGGGTTGCACATACAACCATCAAATGATGGTGAGTTTACAGAAATATTGTTAAAATCGGTTGCAAAAGCAAAAAAACCCTATGGTCAGTAATGAGTTAAAAAAAAAGGAAGCTGGTAAACACTATGCTGGTGCAGCATAAAACAGCAATGTGGAAAACCCCCAGCATTTAGGAGTGGCTAACAGAATTTCTTACATTTCATCACTGTTACATTTCACCACACGTTCCTTTTTTGGAACATAGATTGACATTAAATTTAAGAGGCAGAGCTACTCACAATTTTAGTTTTGGTCTGTTTTGTGTAGTGAGCTTTTTAAAGATTTAAAGGTAAACTTATTAATATGAACAGATGTAGTAAATATTTAATGGGGCTGCGTGCAAGAGTAGTAGACTGGTTTATATTTCGTTGGTTTTAAACTGGACATACTAAGGAATAAAAGGCTGGGTGGTTCAAATGAACAATTTAAACCCTCTGTCAGAGAAGGTGAGTGGTTGGGAAGTACACATTCAGCCCAGTTTGGGGAAAACAAGATATAAAAGGTGGATTCTGTGAACTGGACTGGATAACTGAGGTGCTGGATAAACTGATAGTGGATGGGAACTATCAAATGTCAGGAAAAATAGAGTTTGGCAACTTCATTTAATTGTGTCTTGGTGAAATATCTATTTTGTAGGTTACTGATTTGTAATGAGCATATTTTCCTACCCCAGGGAAGAATTATTACAGCAGCCTCATGTTGGTATCTGCTCATCAACAGTGTCTCAGCCAGGGTCTCATGCAGGTCTTTTGAGCAGGAGATATTACACTCACATGGGTCATGTGATAAGCATGAGATAATACATTTGAAAAACAATACTGTGGTGTGTTTCAGGAGGAGGATTACCTGCATCAAATTCACAGTTAATAAAGATGAGTTTAATTAATAAAAATAAATGGGCATGTGTATGGAAAATGTGAGGGTCTGTCCTTGCTAAAGAAGACACCCTTAATGGGTCTGGCAGCATGCAAATTCAGTGTATGGAAGCTCTGTTTAAAAGACTGCCTAATAAAACAGGTGTGAGCTTGTAAATCTGGTAATGCTAAGTCAGAGGAAACCAGAAAGGTGAGGACAGGATGAGCGTGCAGAATTTCTTCTACTTAAAAGACAAAACAGATGCTAATATGGAATTTGTACTGTGCTTTCTAACTGTATTTTATATATATGAAGCAACCAAAGTCAGGTATATTCCAGAATTCACGATACAGAACATGCTCCCCAAATGTTGATAATAAAATAGGAGAATTCATTCAAAATCTCAATTGAATAAACACCGAATATTTAAATATTTGTTCAAATTGTGAAAACTATATTTTCTGTAGAAAAGGAAGTGGAGGGGAAAAATGTTAAACATAATGTAGATGTTCCTGTTCAAGTGCAGGAAATTTTTCTCTCTATCTGCCTAATAATAATTTATGTTCCAAGCTGTAGAACTTTTTTCCCCTGCTTTACCTGGTGTATTCATGTAAATAAGCTGCTCATTAGATACCCCAAATCCCGTTTGCTGCAATTGTCGATGCCCCCCGTTTGCAGCTGGCCCAATGGTTGATGTCATTGTGTGGCAGTGACAGGCCAGCAGGGCCAGCAGAGCCCCCGAGGACAGCGAGGGCTCCAGCAATGCCTGCTGGCCTGGCCGCGGAGCCCTGGGTGCCAGCGGCTCAGAGCAGATGAGCTGATTAACTGTGAATCACCCTCCCAGAAGAGATGAAGCATTAGTAGCAAACAAAAGGGAAGCAGAAGGGAAACTTCAGGCAGAAGAAAATAATCCAGGAATTAAAAGCTTGGTGAAAGCCTTAGGATGCTTCCAGATTGACCTGAGCATCTAAGTTCAATGCCTTAGAAATAGAGGTCTGATACTCCAGGATGGATTTGGTGAATGTGGCTCAGCCTGTATTTTAATATGTAACACAGCAACAAATGTACATGAGAACACAGTTACTGTTTCTGCTCCACCGGTGACAACCCTGCTGAAGCACAATGTAGCCTGAATTTACTGGGGAGGTTCTCCCTGCTACATTTCAGCCAATGAGAATGGCAAGGGAAAAAATGCTGACTTTAGAGATCAATAGTAAAGCTTCATCTAAAAGGTTATGCCTTGGAAGAGAATATCCTGCTATCTGACTAATATTGATTATTATGTTCATGTACATTTTTCCTAATTTGTCAGTGGATGAATATTAGGAAAATCTCTACCCATATTTAAAAACCAATGAAAAGCTTATTAAAGATATTTTTAGATGTGAAGCAGAAGTTATTTCATCAACCTTAATTTTGTAATTCTTGTTGTTATCAAACAATGAGCTTCATGAGTTATGGATCAGGTCGTGGCAAACAGCCTCCAGAAGTGTTCACATATGTTACTTGAGAAAAAAACCTGTTCTTAATGCTCCCAGGCTGGGATTCATCAGGCATTGTTAGGATAGCTGGTTACCCTCAGAGACATTCGCTTATGCCCTGAAACAAGAGAGATGTTTAAATCAGCCTATGTACCTGTTTGTAGGGATGGAAATAGGTTACAGTGACTAGTCTTCCATTGCAAGTTAAGAAACTGTAACTGCATAGAGTAAAACGGATTTTTAGAAAATACAGAAGAAAACATCAAAACAAAAAAAGGGGGAAATCCCCACCAAAATTCAGTTCCAAGAACATAACCAAAGAGTTAAATCACAAGCATTCTGTCTCCAGAACTGGATGCTAGGAGATGTTTAAGGAAGAGTGTAAGAATGGAGATGTTTTAGGAAGAGTGTTAGAATGTGGAAATATGTAGAAGTCTCTCAGCCTCCAATAAATCAGTGTGTTTTCTCAGCCACAGATGCTGCTTCAAAATAGCAGCTTTTGTGGGATCAGGCACTGGGCTGCCCCTGGATATGGAGCTGAGCCATTGACCACAGGCCCCTGTTGACTGTCACCCATCGTTGCCTGATTTTCCACGTGCCTCAGCAGTGTCCAAGAGGTCTGCTCCATGGTGTTGCCCAGCACAGAGGTGAGACTGCTCATCCTGCCTTCCCATCAGGGGGAACATGGCTGCATTGCCCTGACTCTGAATTCCAACATCATCTGCCAGTTCCCTCAGGACCTGTGGATGTATCTCAGTTCCGTGAGCCTGTGCACCTTCAGGTTCTTTAGGTGATCTCAAACCTGATCTCCTCCCCCAGCTGGTGGTTCTTTGTTCTCCCAGGCCCTGCCTTTGCCTCTGCAGTGTGGGCAGTGTGGACAGAAGATGTGCCAGTGGAGATCGAGGCAAAACCATCACTGAGAGTCTCAGCTTTCTTCATGTCCTGAGTAACCAGGTCCCCCATCCCCTTCCTGAAAGCACCCATTTTTTCCCTGTTCTTCCTATTATCAATGTACCTATAGGTGCTTTTCTTGATGCCCCTGACATCCCTGGCCAGAACTGATTCTATCAGGGTTTAACTTTCCTAACCTGATAGCTGCTCTTAAGACAATTTCTCAGTATTCCTCTCAGTCTACCTGTCGTTGCTTCTACCCTCTGTGGGCTTCCTCTTAAAAGCTAAGCAAGCAGTAAAATACTTTCCCTTTCAAGTGTTTGAAGTACCATACACTGAATGACCTTTTCATTTTCCATTCACAAAGAAATAAGAAATAACTACTCTTATTTCTGATACCTGTGATTATACCAATAGCTATAACTCAGGCCTGTGAAATCCTTTAATGTAATGAGCCATGCTGGAGAGTCATTCCCCTAAAGAAAAGAGCTCAAGATGATTGACCTGAAATGGCCTCTTCATTTTTAATGAAAGGAGATCTAAATATGGCAAACATTTCCCTGTGCTACTGTCTCTCAACAGACATCTTCCTCATCAGAATCTCTTATGATTAACAGAATTGGTTATTTAATTTTAGGAGGAAACTAGCAAAAAGTCTATGAGAACTATTTGGGTTGTGTCTTTAACTGTGCAATGATTTTTCTATCAGAAAAATTGGTTTTTTTCCCTTTACTGATTCCATTGTTTGCACAAGAGAGAAGTAACCCATTTGACATCAGGAAGTCAGTGCTTAGAAAAATATTATGGTAAAAGAGTGGACACCTTTTTTTGGTTGTTTCACATTTGGTGTGTGCAGAGACCATTTTTACACTGTCCCCTGGCAGCATCTTCCCCATAATCACTTGTGTTCTCACCTGCTGGATCTGTTTGCCTGTATCATCTAACACAGCCCTTCTCTAATTTCAGAAACTCCTCCTGTTGTAAACATGTTAGGCTTTTACCTTTACCTTCACCTCAGAGCACTCACTAGCTAATAACAGGAGGTTTGCACCCAAAATCTATCCAGCTCACCATAAACATACCTCTGTGTGTCACCAAAGACACCAGGAGGTGAAATAAAGAAAAAGCATAGGAGAGGTAAAGAAAACTGGTGAAACACTCAAATCTTTTGAAAAAACAGAAAATGCCCATCTTTCAAAGGAACAAAGTCCTGCAGCATTGTTCCCAGTTTTTTTAAATGCAGTTCTGACTACATGGAATAGGCTTCACAGTGTTTATCTCCTCTTCCTGCAGTCTACCAGAGTGAGCAGAACTCTTGTGTTTCTGCTACCTGATACTGTCTCACACATATTTCATTCTGCAAATTTCACCCAAGCAGCTTTAAATGAACACTAGGTAGGTAATAACAGTAGGTTGCTACTCAGTGGTTTGCTTTACTCTGGGGGTTGCAGACCCATCCTTGCATGTTGCAAAAATCCTCTGGCTCTGGCTTCTCGGAACAGCTCTGCCTCCCCAGCACAAACACTGCCTGCCTGCTTCTTGCTCTGAAGCTGTTGAAGACACTATTTCATCTGCCAATAATAAAGAAGCAACTGACCTAAGTTACTCTTCTCTGTTCACCTTGCTGTGATGGCAGAGTGCTGACTGTACCGTTATTGCTCTATAAAGTGAAGTCAGATTTATGAGGCAAAATCTGTGATGGTGTGATTCCAGCTAGACGAAAAAAAGCCCAGTATGAAAATAGTTATTCATATCTGTGATAGCCTTTGTCACAGAAAAGATAACCCTCCTGAGCTGAAAGGAATAAGATCACTGATGTAAATCAGACTGCTACATTCAAGTCCCTCTAAGTTACTAATGAGCCTGGAAGAACAAGGATTCTTAGGAGAAATCCAGAACAGCAAGACATAAGTTGTAGGAGCAGAGGGAAGTACTTACTTCAGATAATACTAAACTCTTGTACAGTAGTGCCCAGCTTAAGCTGGTAGGAGCATGAAAGGGAGGGAAGGAAAAAGAAAGAGATAAAAGAAGAAGTAAGAAAGGAAGGTGTGAACAAATGAATGAATGAACGAAAGAACAAGGAATTTATAAAATGCCACGTTTCTAACTTGGTGATGTTTATTACTTGAAACATGATGCTATATTTTGTTGCACCCATTCTAGAAATAAGAATAATAAAATCTTGGTATGAAGCATTGGTGCAGGCAGTGTTATTTTCTTTGTGTTTTCCCCATCTCACAGAGTTGATCGGATCCTAATTTCAGAGTTTCTAGTAGCAATTAAAAGAACTTTTTGATATAAAATAAAAGCATATTTTGAGCCAAGCTTCAAATGTAATCACTACAATCACCATAAATCAAAAGACCACTAGCAGTGTCAGCTTCACTGCTTTTCTAAGGAGGAATAGCTTATCCTTTCTGCCACAGGATGGGGGAACATGATAACTATTGATGGCTCACTACTTATTAAGTTGTCATCAGACAACATGTTGTCATAAACCATTAATTTTAAATTGTTTTTAAGAAAACATCAAGTGGCACTTCTGTAATGTAAGCTGGTTGTTTGAACAATGGGAAGGTATGTGTTGATATCAAAATTGAACTGTATAATGTTAAAATCAAGGTTTAGTTCATGTTGCTATGTAGAAAATTGGTAAAATATTTAAATTTCTGTAATCTTCAACTGCGTAACAGTGATTGAATAGTAGGGGTCTGAGTCTTATGTACTTTATACTCATTTTATATGAGTGTAATTCCATATGATTGCTGAAGCATGACATTCCAACTTACCTTTCTGGCAACAGCTAGTGCTAAGCAGGCAGTAACTGCTCTATATAAAATGGAGTTGATGGCCTACAAATTTCTTTTACTGATTTTCCTGCTTTGGTGTTCAGAAGACATCAGTAATGTTAGCCCTGATTGATACTGGGGTAAGTTAGTTCCAGATCTGTCCGTTCTTGTTTGTACTCCCATTTTGTCCAAGAAGTTCAAATAAGATGTGTCTGATGTCCTGTACCTGGTGGGGATAGAAGCCTGCTCCTATTGAGAATTCAGAGATTCTTGGTACTAACTTGGGGATTGTCTTTATATTGTCATTGTTGGTGTCTGTAGTTTACTTAATTTTTTAAAACATATAGCATTATTCTTCAGTATCACAGTACAGGATAACTTTCTTCTGAACCTGTAGGCATTGTTTAAGAAAAAAAAAGAGTGGTGCTTTATTTCTAAATGTTACTTTAATTAGTTCTTTGATGCTAATGATCCCATTATATTTTGGGGGGTAAAAACCAAACACAACCCAAAGTGCACTTACCTAGACACTGATACTTACTTTATACTTCACAAAAAGTCAATTTTATTTGTGTAATTACTGCAACTATACATGATCAAGGTATAATGAGGTGATACCATGAGCTAGCAAATACCAACCTCCTCTGAATTCAATAGAGAAACTTTAAATAGGCACTACTGCAGGCCAGCAAATATGCTTCTTTTCTCTAAAATGGGGATAACATCCTGCTGGAAATGCTCTTTGGAGTCTAGTTCTGACACTTTTGTGGTATAATTTAAAATTATAAGGTGGGGACACCAGTATGCTCCTGTCCTGCTGCCTCTAAATGGAGCCATCGTTAAATGTGGTTTGATTTGTCCTGCTCTTACAGTTAATGAAGACTGGGTGGTATTTCACCAGGGTTAATGCTCTTGGTCCTTGTTATTAATTCCCTTGTAAGTAATCACCTTTTTCTAGACTTTCCAGCTAGTCCTGTAGGATGTTAAAAAAATGTTTTGATACATATGTTCGTTGTTTTAATCGTAGAGCTATAAAGAACTAAGTCAAGAAAAGCCTCTCAAGTAATACACAGGAGTTAGTTTATAAAGTAAGTAAAGCTGAACCACTAAGTAATAGTGACCACAATATAATTAACTTCAACATCCTCAGGGGAGAGATTGTACAAAAAATGAGGAAGCTAGTTAAAAAGACCCTAAAGTCAGAAGTGAGGAAATTAAAATCCTTCGACTCAGCATGGAGGCTACTTGAGCAACCATAACAGGGCAGCGGAAGGCACGCATAATCCCAGACAAACACGGATGCTGACAAGCAAAAACCAGCCATGGGGCTGCAGCAACGTTCACCAAGGTTGTATAGGCAAACATGTCTTTTTCTGCAGGTAAAATTATAACTTGTGAAGTCAATAGGGATAAAACACAGTGGCTAAGATACCCAGTGGAGATTAGAAGGATGACAGAGGATTTGAGGAGCAGATAGCCTGACATGAAAATAAGATTTTGTCAAGTATTAAGAGCCAGCAAGCCTGCAACACCTTTTATAAGTCCAGTGGGCTATTTGGTAGAAAGGTAAGAAAACTAATGAGAATACAGTGACACTGAAACGAAGGCAAATGACTTGTTTGCATTAGCATGTCCACACAGAATTTAGGGTAAAATAGACATACTAAATTTTCACGTGTTATGTAATATAGAAGAGGTTTTGTCAAACACAGGAAATAAAAGATGTGCTGGAACAAATTCATAAATTAATTACAAATAGGCTCCTAAGACTGGAAAGTAAATAAATAAATTCTAATGGGATTTCAAACAGAAATTTCTGAATTACCAACAAGAACAGACAAGCTGATTAAAATCAGTACACATAGTAAAGTAGAAAGCATTTATCCCCTAAAAGGTATGAAGGGTAATCTGGAAATGTCAACACAGAGATCCATATACATAAGAAATATAAACTCATTAAAACAAAATTGCCCATCCCTTAAGTTAGAACGATGTGATCAGAATTCGGAGGCCTGCTCTGAAGGGACATGTTTCTCCAGCCCTCCAGTACAGTGACCTCCAAACCTGCAAAGCTGTTCCAGTGTTTCAAAATGTTCTCATTTCCAATGAGAAATGGTCTCATGGGACACCAGCAGTAGAAGTAAACGTAAGGCACGGCTGTGCTGGGGGTGTGGGAGCCTGGCCTGACCTGGGCTGGGCTGTGCCAAGGAGCCAGGGCACCCTGGGCCCACTGCCAGCCTGTTACCAGGACAGCCAGCCAGCCCTCATGGCCTGGGCTCCTGCCCCGAGCTGGGGGATCCATCCCTCTCTGCAAATGCCTTTTCTCTCTACAGGGCTGGCAGCTCAGTGTAGTTGTAGGATGTTAACTGCTGCTAACTCCTGCACATGTGAGGAGAAATGAGCCATGTCCCAGCTGCCTGGGGCTGAGGAGGGTGTTCCCTGGCAGACATGCTGAGGGTTCTGATGGGACTCATCTTTTCTGGGAACAGGCCGCTGGGTCAGATAGGCTACTGATAGAGTGGGGCATTTTATATTCCCCTGGGTTGCTGTAGAATACACTGTTGTTCACAATTAAGAAGATTGCAGTTTGAATATTATCTAATGTTGTCCTTCTAGACTAAAATGTTTCCAGAATCAGCAAACTGGCAAAATTCTGTGGTTTGTGAGGTGAACCTTTAGGAGACTGATGTTTTTGCATTAACTTGGCTATCTATTAGATAACCAAAAACGATTGGAAAGAAACCTCAGGATGTTATACAGTGACCAGCAAAGAAACAGAAAATGGAAAAAAACAGTATTAAATCTGATAGTTTAATGAAATAAAGCCTCCCAAATTCCGAAAAACATTTGGGGAAATGGAACCTGCAGTGATTTTTGAGAGAGTACATGTTGCTCAAGTCTGCATAATTTTCCGTAACTGAGAGGTCCTGGGAATCAAATAATTCTGTTTCTTTGTCAAGTTTATAATGTTACATTGTTATGCTCAAAATTACATTCTGATACAGTTGAATATGCTTGTGTTTCTAGAGAAACTCCTCTATTTCCAACCCTTAGCTACCTTGTGTCAGAGTTGATGTAGCAGTTGTGTTGCTCTCTGAAGTCACTTGCTGCCCATCAAAGTGGGGAGCTGCGCACAGCCATGAGCACAAGGCAGTGAGTCTGGCTGTGGGATGGGGGTTAGAGATCTAGAATGAGAATTGTGTTACATGCACACAAACTTTCTCTCTCAGAGGTGAATATCCAAGGCAGGCTGATCTGTGCACAGCACAGACTTCTCTGTTAAAGCTGAGAAATACTATTCCAATTTTGTCTGCCTTTACATTTCATCATTCAGAATTTTTGACTGAATTCCAGATTTTGACATCTTGTCTTTCTTGATTTCCCTGACCTTGTCTTTTCATGGTTCTTCAGTTGCCTCTATAATAATTTCTACACTTATCCTTCATCCTGACATCACATCTCCAACTCTCTGAAGATATTTAGCGGAATTATATTTTTTACTGCCTTCTCCCCCTTCCAATCCAGTCTTATTTTGGTGTAATCTCACAGTCAAACAGATTCAGCTATCATCCCTATGTTCCCAATTGTCAGATCCACTTATTTATTCTGAACCTGTCTTCTCCTGTTTGTGAAAGTGAAATCTCACTTTGTGTTCTTGAAACGTCTTCGTAGATCATCTGCTGTTCAAAATGGGACTAAACAGAATTCCTGCCCTCTTTCCTGCTCTGCAGTCTCCCCCCACTCTTTCCTTAATCACTGTGTACGTAGTGCATGCCATTCAGCTTCTCACCATGTATGGTCAATGCTTCTGGTTTGAAAATGTATTTCACTTGAAGAATGTCCAAAACACTTTACAGTAAAAAACAAACAAACAAAACCAGCCCCCAGAGGGTAGTTGAAATATCGAGCAAGCAGAAGGTAATACATTGAGAAGCCTGAATATGGCAGTGCTCTCCCTACAGCAAAGGTGAAGCATCAGCGAGGGAAAGCGACCTTGGGCATCCCCCGGGGGCTGCACCTGTGACCCGGGGGAGCCACAGCCGGGCAGGAGGGGGAGGAGAGGGGGGTCACTGCCACACAGGAGAGGGGGGTCACTGCCAGGGAGGAGAGGGGGTCACTGCCAGAGAGGAGAGGGGGGTCACTGCCAGAGAGGAGAGGGGGTTCACTGCCACACAGGAGAGGGGGGTCACTGCCAGAGAGGAGAGGGGGTCACTGCCAGAGAGGAGAGGGGGGTCACTGCCAGGGAGGAGAGGGGGGTCACTGCCAGACAGGAGAGGGGGGTCACTGCCAGAGAGGAGAGGGGGGTCACTGCCACACAGGAGAGGGGGGTCACTGCCACACAGGAGAGGGGGGTCACTGCCACACAGGAGAGGGGGGTCACTGCCAGGGAGGAGAGGGGGGTCACTGCCACACAGGAGAGGGGGGTCACTGCCACACAGGAGAGGGGGGTCACTGCCAGAGAGGAGAGGGGGTCACTGCCAGAGAGGAGAGGGGGTCACTGCCAGAGAGGAGAGGGGGGTCACTGCCACACAGGAGAGGGGGGTCACTGCCAGGGAGGAGAGGGGGGTCACTGCCAGGGAGGAGAGGGGGTCACTGCCAGGGCCCTTCAATCCTGAGCTCCTCTGCAAGGCCTCCCAACATGGGCTCCAATTAGTGCCACTTGTATTGGGGAACATTTTTTACGGAGCTGCTGAAAGCAACTGGAATAAGATCCTCAGATTAACTTTATACAGGCCACAGCTCCAAAGCCCTTGATCATTTTCATTCAAGGCAGATTTTGACTGCAGTCTCTAGGAGTTTTTGGCTAATGAAGGATCAGGTCCATCCTTTTGGTAAATTTTTATCATTACCTGGTTCCTATCCTGCTAGCCACTTTCCGGTTTATATTTTTATTACCTTTCCTAGAAATTAGGAATAGTAATGTTTACTACTTCTGTTAAGTGCTTATAGTTATATCAATAAAAACCAGGTAATATTTAATTTCTAGAATTACCCACCTGCCACTGAACTAACAAAACCCATATAAATCATTCCAAATGAGCACCTTGAGAGATGTCAAATCCCAAGTTAAACATTATAAATGCTGGAAAAATGCAGAACAGAAACAAAAAGGCCCATCAGCTAGACTTTTTATTAAAAAAATAAAGGGTAATTATTCACAGCTATCAAATCACACTAGTATGAGAAAAACAGAGGGAAAAAATTGCTTAGCAGTCATCCAGCCCTGAATTCGGGGGCTTGTTGTCCATCGTTATTGTCTTTTGATATGATTCAAATATGAACTATAGAGGAAGGAAGGAAGGAAGGAAGGAAGGAAGGAAGGAAGGAAGGAAGGAAGGAAGGAAGGAAGGAAGGAAGGAAGGAAGGAAGGAAGGAAGGAAGGAAGGAAGGAAGGAAGGAAGGAAGGAAGGAAGGAAGGAAGGAAGGAAGGAAGGAAGGAAGGAAGGAAGGAAGGAAGGAATTAAAAGAAAGAAAAGAAAGAAAACTGAGCTGAAACTGACCTCCTGCTCAGAGGGCTCTGGGTTATCTTGTCCATTTCTTATCCAGAGACAGTAAAAAATAAGCTTAAAAATGTGTGCAGCTCTTGAATACACTTAAACTAGAGCATATTAACTGTTCAACTATCACTTATTTATATTGACCACTGTTTAAAATACAGGAGAAAGCATTAGCATTGTAAAATGTTAATTGGTTGTGTTGATCCCAGGAGCCAGGCAGACATCCTTTGTGCTGATCAACATTTAAAGCTGAATTATATTGCTTAAGTAAATTATAAGAAAAAAGCACAGTAAGATTTGTAAAGTAAAATGATTGATAAAATACAGGGAGGGGAAACATAAAAATACAGAACAGTATCTTCTGTTTAGGAACTGATAACTGTTCAAGAAATAATGATTTTGCTCAGGGTGACTAAAGGCAAGGACCACTGCCTGTATTTTATATCTGCACTGAGTTGCTGGCTCACAGCAGACAAAGGCATATCGCACAAAACTATTTTAAGAGAAATTGCTCCTTGCCATGTAAATTCCTGCTAACCAGTGATTAGTCACAAATACTCCATTAGGGAAACTGAAATCATTAAGTAAACCATTTAAAAGCTGAAGTAGAAGGTGCTGATTGCTCTAGCTCAGCTCACCAGGCTGCTCAGGTACAGGACTCCTTGCCAGTGTAACAACATATTTGGAAATAACCGGAGTGCCCATTCTGCCCCTTGTAACGAGGCAGTGAGGCCAGAAGTGGTAACTGGTGGAAGGACAATGAGGACATGAACAGCTTCTGTTGCTAATCCAGGCATTGTCCCCACTCCGTGGGGATAGCAGAAGACTATAATCAGTATTTCGTACTGCTGCAAAACATGTTATTTAACATACATTGTTGAACACAATGCCAACTGCATTGATCTGCTATGAAACTAATACTTCCAGCAAGTTTTAAACCCGAGCGCTTACTACTTCTGAGTTTCTGGGTTTCATTTCCCTTTCCCCCCTTTCCTAATCTCTGCCCTGCTGGTGGCTGAGTAAAACAAAGAATGTTTCCGTGTGGCTGGCGCGGTGCTCGCAGGAGTTCCCGCGTACCTGTGGCGTTCGCATCCCCGCTGCTCGCGGGCAGTGTGTGCGCCCTGCCCTGCCCGGCCCGGCCCTGCCCGGCCCTGCCCGGCCCTGCCCGGCCCTGCCCGGCCCTGCCCGGCCCTGCCCGGCTGCGGTGCCCCCGTGCCCGGCGCTGCCCCGGAGCGGCGCGGGGGCTGCGGGGCCGGGCTGCGGCCGCCTGCGGGACCCGGGCGGACCAGGCTGGATTTAATGAGCGCGTCTTCACTGACAGATTCATTATTTGTGTTCGGTCGCTTCAAGTCAAAACTGATTAGTTACACTTACTGCAGCAAAGATTTAATGATTTTATTGTTTATCTTCAATTTATTTTGATTAACATCTCCGTTCTTTTCATTGCAAGTGCAATTAGGTGTAATATAACAGCGACTACTTTAATTTTGCTGAAATTAAGATGAATAAGTGACGGATTATGGCACTTTGTTTAACAAATAAATCATAGTTAAGAGGACTGTATTAGTAATAAATGAAAAAACAGGCAATCTAATTAAAATGCACGGAGCTGATTGTTCAAGTTTCCAGAAATGTAATGAATTTTCATTTTGGAAATCAGCTAGATTTTGGTGTAGTACTTATGTATTGACAGTAAGATGACAGAAAGGCACATTATTTTGTAAATCATCTTAATTTATTTTATTATATTGGTAGAAGGAAGTACAAGCAATGAAATGAAGACCCACATTTAAATTTTTTTAGGAGCTAGGATTATTTTGTCAGAAAACACTGCAATTAAGGTATGGTAAAAAAAGAGACTGAGGGACTGAAATGAGGGGAAAACTCATTAGTTCAATTCTCACATGTTCAGACTTCAGCATTTTCTGCAACAGATGAATATTCTCCAGGTCCCAGCCACAATTTCTTTTAAGTTCACAAGATTCAATTCACTGCCACACAGCAACAGCCTCAAGACGTAAGATGGAAGAAAGAACTAACATGAAGAAAACTGAACTCAACAAACAGTGAGCAAATCAAGATTGCTCTAGCCGAGCATCCCCAAATCATGGGGCAAGTAGCAGGGCAGCAATCCCAGAGCCAGCTGACTGTGGGGGTCAGGTGGGCTTAACTTCTGATTGAGGAAAACCGAGAGGAAAACGAACCCTTCAGAATCAGAAACTTTATCCCTCTGATGTTTAAAAGACCTTGTATTTGACAGGACAGCTTTGAAGATAAAGACTGAAGCACTCTCCAGCTACAGGCTGTTCAGCACCCCACACTGCTGCCTGCAATGCACTTCAGTTTCACACAGTTCCCTCGTGGGGAGAGGAGAAGGGGAGACATTTCTGAGTGCATTGTGCGATTTCTCGATGCCACTGTGTCTGCCCAGACTCTCCTTACAGAGCCTGGAAGAGCTGGGCTCCATTCTGCACATTTCCATCACCCCTCTCTCCCACCCCACTGTGCACTGGCCAGTTGCTCTCTCTCAGATGGCCAAAGGTGAATGTGGGAGCTCAGACGGGCACTGCCCCCCTGGCAGCAGCCCAGGACCTTGGCACCATCGAGCGAGGATGAGAAGGGACTGCACCCTTGTCCTTAATGTGCAATATTCTTTTTGGGGGGAGTGGAGGAGGATTTTATTCCAGAGATTAAGGTTAAAGGAGATTTAAACAGAGCAAGATATACTCTGTTAAGACCTTATTTTGATTTTTTTCCCCCTATGTATTAGGAATTGGGGGGAGAGGCGTGTCCAGGAGAGGAGAGGAAACAGAGAATGCAATTCCTACTATCACAAAATCTGCAAAAGTGTACTTTGTTCTTCCTAAACTTTTAAGCCCTCTTCTTCTATTACTGTTTCTCTTGTAACTGCTTTAAAACGCTTTTTCAGATGATCAGAAGAAAGTCAGCATTGAAAGAAGTACTTATTAGGATTTAGTAGCAATTTTTGAGGGTTTTTTCCTACTTCATTTAGAGCTTCATTAGTGTACACTTCTTGAAATACAAGAATTTCAGTGTCAATGCAAATTTGTTTCAGACAAGGAGCTTCCTCATAGCTTTAAAAGGTACCTAATATCATATTTTAACAAATGTCTGCAAAAAAAAAGAAAACTAAAAACCAATTCCTGTCCTATGGGTATAGCGGGAAAATCACTGAGGTTAGTTTTTATTGGTGTAAAATAAATAAAGGGAAGGAGGAAGTGAAGTGAGCATCTTGTAATGCCTCCTTTCTTTGTTCTTGATTATACTGATCAGATCAAGTCATTACATTGAAATAAGTAGTTCTTCCTAAGAGTACAAAATCAAATAAAAAGATAAATCTGGGTTCCTTTAGCAAGACAGTATACCAACTTATTTGCAAATGTTTCTGGTTATCTCAATCCCTCCTCTAATATTAGTTTTCAATATTTAATAAATAAATGGATGGTAGGTAAAGACAGAACAAGAGGGGGAGATAGAGAAGAAATGATGCTAATGACCAAATCAACCTGTAAAAAGCAGCCCTGCTCTGAGTGGAGCCCCCGTCACCAGCTGAGTGTCATGCAGGAGAGCCCGAGGAGCCGGGGGAGGCTGAGAGGGCTTGCTGAGCTGGAGACTGGCAGCACCATTGGTTTGAAAGGCCGTGATTGATTTGTCACCAGAGGCCCATTTGACTGGGCAAAAAGCCCTTCTGATCTCAATCTCTCTCTGCCTCCTTACCTCTGCTGTCCCCTCTCCCTGCTCCTCGTTGGGAGGCTGGCACAGCAGCTGGGCAAGGGGGCTGCAGCTGGGGCTGACACACAGCAAAGGGTTGAAGGTCACGGCTGCTGAAACCCTGTAAGGACTGACAGGGGACATCCAGCTCGTCCTGCTCCTCACGTTCTGTCTTGCCTTTAGAACTGCAGAGGTTTGCAAAGCCCCCAGTACACATCCACACAAATACACCAGCACTCCATTCCCCAAGCAGAGACACAACCAAAGCCTCTCTGCCTCTCTCCTCGCCTCTGCCTCTGCCTCTCGCACACACTCACACACTCACACACACACACACACACTCACACACACGCACTCTGTCTCCCCACCCCTTCCACCTTCCTGTTATCTGGCTGGCAGAAACCTCTAGATCTACAAATATTAATTACAAAGGACAACGAAAGGTAAGAAGGCGTCAATTATCCAAAGGTGTCGTGATGTTATTTCAAGTCAATTGCAAATGTGTGAGGGGGAAGATTTCGCCCCAGTGGTTCCTGTCTGCTTGGCTGATGGGGACCGGAGCTGATTCCCTCCCAGAGCTGCTGCAGCTATGCCTTAAACCACACACTTTCCAGCAGGAGCCATCAGCATGGGCCTTTCTGAATTCTCTTTTTATTTCATTCATTAAGGGCATTAGGCAAGTTGGAATTTGTATGAAAAGGATCCTATGGGAATACTGTCTCCAGGGTAGGTATTTTCATGACTTTCCACATCCTGGGGCTCTCTCTGTATCTCTTTCTCTTTCTCTTCTGTTAGATGGAGCTTTAAAGGAGGCTGCCCTCATCTTCCACCTAATCTGGGGAAAGGAAATATTTTGAGCTGCATATTGAGTGACAAAATATTTTATTTCTTTTATGAAGTGGAAGCGACTAAGAAATTGTGGAACCTTTCCTGCTTAATTTTGTTAATGGGCTTTGTATTACTATTATTCCTATTCCTGTGTTCAGGTTTTTCTCACACAGGAGTTTCTAATGACAATTGCCTTCATTATCCAAAAAGAAAGAGATAGCAGACCGGACAACAGCAAAATAATATTAATCAAACAAAGGCAGAGTTTAAATTAAAAGGTCTGTTGTGTTCTCATAAAAGCAGGACAATCTCAATACTCTAGCTCATTTCACTTGGCAAAAGAACGTGGCATCAGTTTTTTAACTTTAAAATAGTTTAATGAACACGAATGGAGAAATAATTTTTCTGTGTATTTAGCAGTCTATAAAGAAGAGAGAATGCTTTAACTTTGATCGCCACAATTAGTTCCCTGGGTATCTAGAGGGGAACAGGGCAGCCCTGGGAGCCTCAGTTCTTTAGATACAAAAGCATTTAGATCGCTTTAGAGCAGTTAATCCTGAGACTGGCTAGGGTCCCTTTTGTTTTCTAACTCCATTGTGGGTTTTGTTCAGTTTTTTCTATTCGCATGATTGACTGCCCAATGGATGCTAATTATCCAAATGTCGCTTCTGTCCTTTGAGTGACTTTCTATGTATTATGGGCAACTGTCATGCATTCTGTCATTCTATATCATATTACATGTATTATCATATGAAAATGGTACTCTGCATAAAGGAAGGTGTCTGAACCAGCAGATGCTGCAGATATTTAGAGGACTTGCCTAATTTGAATGGATTTTCTATAGAAAAATTGGTCAGAAAGCATACAGGGGAGAGTCAGAAATTGAAAGTTTATCAGGTAATTATTTTTGTCCTTTTGCTGTTTACATGATAATGTACAAGGCATTAACTGTCTCTGCTTCTGAAATCTGCAGCCACCTTCCTGCTCCTGAACCAGGCAACCCGTCTGTATTTATTAGAGTATGACAGCTTAAGCTAATTAAACTGATATCTGTCTAAAATAATAAGCCCAGAAAGTTAGAATAAACATTATGATTATAAGCAGAAAAGGCAGCTCTACAAATGTAGCATCAGTGTTATATTTTAATGATAAACTAAAAATTCCTGTATGAAAAACACTGGATGTGGAATTATGAAGAATAATAAAGTTCTGCAAAGAAATTTTTCACTGTAAATATTTTTTGCTTAGGTTTTTATCTCTTTCCATGATATTAATAAGGCTGAGGGCTAACACAGCTGCGAACGTGAATATTTTTTATTTTATACATATGTGAACATATATTTAAAAAGATATCAAGGGAAAGATTTTTGCTGCAGTTTTTCTGCTAAAATAAACTTAACACACCTCAGTGAAATGTGCATGCCAGCACTTAACAGGAATGCAAGATTTATAACGATAGGGCTTTTTAGATTTGCACTCTGGGGTCCATTGAATCCATAGGCACATCCAGAGTTCCCTATCCTAAATGTTAGGGTAGTGTTTTATATTTGCCATTCATATGAAATACTGTGGATATATAGCACTGAAATTCATGATCTAGAGCTTCATCATATATATCTGCAATAAGTTGCCATTAATGGTAAAGCTAAAACATGGGAAATATGTGCTTTAGGAAATAACACAAAGATGCCATAGAAAGCCTTGCTCTGCTGAATCAAGGTGCTTTGAAATTTTCCATGATCAAATATACATGATCAAGCTGTGCTTGTTAGGGTACGAGGGGCTCCAAATGGTCAATGGCTATTGATCAGGCTGTTAAGTATTTGTTCACGATTCTTTATATCCCAAAAGGTTCAGGGAAATGAACAGTGAAAAATTGCATCAGAGTCCACCTTTGTTTGAGATTGATGTATCAAAACAGAGTATTCATTTGCCAAATCTATTGGAAAAAATGTGTGGTAAATTATGACATAAAGACTCCATGTACAGAGTATTTCCCCTTTTTAAATTATCTTTGTAATATTTTAAGTGCTAATTAAAAATGTAAAGACAGAGCCTTTGTAGAACATGAATAGTGAATTATTGATAAGAGCAGATTTACACAGCAAAAACAGAGATACAATCATAGCTTATCAGTTGACCTTTACATTTTACTTTACATTTTGCTCATGCCAAAATATTTTAAACTGAAGTTGCAGTAACAGTGATGCAGGAGAATCCATAAAGCGAAAATGGAAATTTCTGTTACTCTTAGAAAATAGCAAATATTACTGAGATCAGTAAGTTACTATCTTTTACTATCTTTTAGAAATTCAATACATATTACTCCTCATTAAGAGCTCAAATTAAATGTAGTGGATTTTTAAATTATAATGTCATTTGGCAAACATCTCAAAATATTTGAATAATAATTATTCTTAAGATTTCTACAGTATGTATTTCTACAAGTTGATCATTTGTATTGTTTATTTTTAAAATATCTGTAAAGTTGGTTGCATCATTCAAAATATTACACATGTTGAAAGAGAATGCTAATGTATAATTCTTGCAAAATCATACAAGGCATACTTTATTTGATTTCATAATACTATACATTACATTAATTCATAAGATCTTTCCTGAACACAGAAATCTCTGAAGAGAAACTTACTGCACACTAAAGAAAACTACTGAACACAAAGAATTATTTCTGCAGATATTTGCCTCTAAGTAATTATAACATATGTCTGTGTCTGAATCTGCAAATAGATAGATGGTTACACACACATATGTTCATCCACACACACACAGCCTCATACTGTGATATATCTTATACATATTTATATAAACAAATTTACATACTGCATCTTTGGAAATTTTAAAACCAGCACTACGTATTTTGCGCCTCATTTTCAGGTGGTAATTTCTTAAAATTACTTAATATTTTCCAAATGAGAGTTACATTGAAAAGAATCAGCCACGCTTATATAAAAAGTTTGCAAAGTCTAAAATGGGCAAAATGTCTGGGATTGGAGGGAAATGCCCTCTCACCTTCTCGTGTCTGACCTGCCCCTTCATTCATCTGCTCCTGTCTGGGCGCGGGCCGTGGGGGCGAGGGCGGCAGCAGAGCCTGCAGCGCTCCCCAACTTCTCAGGGCATTCAGCTCCTGGAGAAAATCATCTCCCTCCAGCACATGTACAAGGTCTCATTGCCTCTGTTTCGGTTTGCATCTCCTCTAACTCTTGCTGCCAATGTTGGCACGCAGGGTCCCCGCGGGTCCCCGCGGTCCCTGCTGTCCCCAGCGCTCCCAGCCCGTACCTGCTCCTGCGCTGCGGGGGCCGCGCAGCCCGCCTGGCATTCAGGTAGTCCAGAGAAGGGTTCGGAGTGACAAAATATTGACTGCGTTTGGTATTCACTTATGGAGGATGACGTTAGTGCCACAAAAATCCCTGTGATGTACAGGGAATAGTTAATTAATTAAAGGACCTGCTAATTGCTACTTGAGGTACTGTGCGGAGCTGATGAAGAGTGCTTGGTGCAAGGTTAGGCTCTCGGTTTTGAGTGAACATTTTCATTTAAAAGATTTCTTTAAAGTACATCCTAATTTTTTAATGTTTTTTCAGGTTACTGTATCTAGTTCAGACTCAAGTGTTCAATTGAGCTTCAATTAATTATAATATATAGTCAGGGTTCTTTAGCTGGGATAGATTGATGGAGAAGCTTTGTTTCATTTGGTGCAGGTGGCACTGTTTAATAAGCACAGGAGAGAGTGAATAATGTAGTGTTTGCAAAGAGAAATAAATGCAAAATAGAGAGGTGCAATTAGATCAGCTCAGAGAAATAAAGGATAAATATTAAATGGTCAGGTATCCTGCAAATATCAAATAAAATAGTAATAAGTATCCAGTTGAAAACTGCCATTTAAATTTATGACTACCTAAAAGCACTGCTTTAAAATAAATCTAGTGAGCAAGTCTTCTGCCTTCATTAGGCAGGCACATTTCAATATCTGAAAAGCATCAGACTGCTAATTTTTAAATTCTACACATTGTTTTTCTGATACTGAAGTATAAACAGATTCTAAATTTAAAATACAAACACAACTACTTCAAAATTCATTTCCAATTTGTATTATAAAATGCCTTAACCTTTGGCATTCTTTTTTTTTTTTTTTTTTTTGATTGGAGCTATGTTATATTGGGGAAAAATAATCCCATGGAAAATTAATCTGGGAAAACTTGTAAATCATTATCAGTAATGTACTGGCCAATAAGGGGCTTCTTTGCATGCACTAAAGATGAAAGAAAGTCGCAGAAGATTATTGAAAAGAACAACAAAATTGTGGATTAAAAAAGTAAAAAAAGCCAGGAAAAATGAAAACCTTCTAATGACACACAAAACCCCAGTCCAAGTATATAAGTATTCCTCTGAAAATAACAAATAAGAAAAAAGGGGAGAAATGTTATTTGACCTTAAGAAAAAAAAAAAAGGATCTGGGTATCTGGTAGCTAAGAGGATAGTCCTGTAAGCTACTTAACAAAAGAATGTAAATGTATTAGGCATTTCAGCAACACTTCTGCATCTAAGAATTTCAGCTGTAGACAGATTTTCCACAGACGATTCCCCCCTACTGCTAACCTCTTAAATATACCTATAAAATACAAAATGTTCCAAATCACCTCCAATAAAGGAAGCTTCCTTACATTAAATGCATTGAATATTTGTGTTAGAAATCTGAAGTGCTTTCTGATGTGGTTAAATTCACAAAGAAATGCGGTTGTAGAACAGAAAGGAATGTATTGAGCACATCACTGTGAATATTTGCAGATGGATGCAGAGCTGGGGAAGTTTACTTATAAAGTATGGAATCAATCATATTCGCAGGCTCTGAGCATTCAGGGGAGGCGATGCTATTGGAGTCCTTTCTGTCCAAACCTTGTTTTTGTCATGCAGCCGTGTTTACCCAATCCCGGTACACCCAATCGGGCAGGCTCCCCGAGCCGCGGATTGGTGGATGCTGAACTCGTAAAAGCTTTACGAGGGAGCGCTGGTGCTGCTGCTGCGGCCCGGGGTGCCCCGCTGCCAGCCCGGGGTGCCCCGCTGCCAGCCCGGGGCCGGGCACACCCGGGGTGCCCCGCTGCCAGCCCGGGGCCGGGCACACCCGGGGTGCCCCGCTGCCAGCCCGGGGTGCCCCGCTGCCAGCCCGGGGTGCCCCGCTGCCAGCCCGGGGCCGGGCACACCCGGGGTGCCCCGCTGCCAGCCCGGGGCCGGGCACACCCGGGGTGCCCCGCTGCCAGCCCGGGGCCGGGCACACCCGGGGGCTGCACGGGGGGAGCTGGGCAGCCACGGGAACTCCTCTCTCACCTCCTGCGTGCGTTTGGGCAAAACAGACTTCACCCAAAAAAAAAACAACCTCCCCGGTTTGTTAAACAAATTAAAACCTGTCCATTTACATGAAAAACGTGTTCCTACAAAGGACCTGGCTACAATTACTTGAGCTCTAACTGTAGAGCAATAAGATTAGTCTGCAGTAAACAGATTTAAAATAATTAATAAGAAGCAGCTACACTATTAGATGGAAAAAAGAGAAGTTTTTTCGATCTTTGCCATGTCCTGTGCATGAATTTACTGAATTTCTAGGAATTGCCACTTCATATTTTGTAAAAATCATTCTATTTACATTATTTATTATAGTAGATGCTTGTCAGGCAATCAGATCTAAGCATATCACCAAAAATGTATATTCCCCAAAATAAAACTCCAAAGCTCTGGTAAATATACAGCTACTGACCTTCAGAATCGTGTTTTCTGTACCAATTCACTGTAATAAAAATGAACATTTTGTCATCACTTTGGGAAACTGTGCCAAACACCTTAAAACACATGTCACATGCCAACTTTACTTCATTTTTGTCCTCAGGGAATAGATACATCTGGAATCATAATCACAGATAAAAACCTTGACAAAATTGCACATGAGCCCAGCCCTTCTCTCCAACACCTACCTTTTCATAACATTTAATACAATATTAATATCGGTTACTAAAAAGGCTTCCAACCTTTACATTTCTGACATAACATGTTCAAACCCATATTTCACACTTCTTGTTCTGTTTTAAGTTCAGTGGATTTAACAGGACTCTGGAGAGAAGATCATGTGGTTGAAGATTTCCCTCCCTCTTTGACACCCGTAGAGGCAGTTTTGGAATTGTTTAAATAGCTGTGGCTATATAAACTGAAATATGTGAGACATTGGACATCTAATTTCTCTCACACATCTATAGATACGTGCTTGTATTTTCCTCTGAAATCAATTGCTTGTACCAGGGAACAACAATTTCAACACAACATCTGGGCAAAACCTTCAGAATATTTTCCTTTTAAACTGTATCTTTCTCTCTTTCCTGCATGTGCCTGGTTTACCAGACAAATACAGTTAGCTAATATATATAATAATAGTATTTGGTCTTTTTTCTCTGTGATTGACGGTTTTTCAAATCAAAATAAAACACGTTCTTAGTCCATCATCTTCTTGAGAGTGCACTCCTGTTTTAAGCTCGGTTTGCTTCTGAAGACAGCCAGAGATCTCACTCCATCAGGGGTAAATGGTGGAATTATAGATCCAACAGATCCCATACTCCCTGAAAAATGTTTGGCTTAATATTTAATAGCTAATTCCTGAACTGATATTTTTACTGCATGTTTTTATCAAACACTCATCAGCTGGTATTGCAAAGAAAAGGAATCAGAAAACTTTGAAAATTTCCATTTATGATTGTGTTTGTAATTAATGCCATGCTGGAAGTACCTCGGGCAGCTCACTGTATGGCTTTGTTCGTGTCAAAATGGAGAGAGCAACCTCTTTTTGTTACATATTTAACAGCTTTGAAAGACATTTTTTTAAACAGCAAATGTACTAGACAGCTTTAAAGCAGAGGACATTAAATAGGGGCCAATTATTCATTCAGCAGCTCTACGTGCATCAAAAACATGCATACCACCAAATTTTCCTGAGACAAACCACTTAATTTCCCATGACTCAGATACCATTTCTGTACTAACTAGATAAGGATAGCAATCATTTACAAAAAGAAACAGATATAACAAGTTTCCTACCCTGCAATAATGTAAAAAATCTTTTAAAAGACGTTCATTTACAATCTGGGGACAGCGTTGGTGGCAAGAAATGTCCTATTTTTAAATGGAACAGTGTTCCTGGTTAGGATAATTTCATTATTCTCTTTCATTTTAAAATGCCCAAAGTGTCTAAGTCAGTATGTAAGAAGTGCAGAAGGTGATCCATGAATGGAGTAATAATTTGCCCAAACCATTTCAAGTGAGACCACGGAGCTGCTGGTCTGTGTGCAGCAAGCTGGGGAGAGGAAGAGCTGAGCTGAGCTCCACTTGCTGACAGGAAGCAAACTGGCTCACATTTTAGGAGAACAACATCATTGCCTATAAAATGAAGAAGAGACAAAATATATAAAACCAGTTAATGTTGTAGTTAACTTGCAAATCAAGTAAATCTGTTGGTACAGTATTTTAGAAATAAACCATAACAGCATCACACCAAACACACATTTCTGAACATATACGCATTCTGATTTTGATTTAATGGTATCTCAGCGTCAACTATTGCTTCCTTTGCTGGTACACACTTCCTGATGCCTACTGTGAAGGGTGCCCATATTTACAACTGAGTAAGATGATTAATTACACCTTGTCAATCACGGTGCATGAAGACATAACACCACAGCAGACAATGAAGAAGATGCCTGAAGCTACAATTACATTTTAATTCATAGTTTATTGTATGTTCCCATATATTGCAGTCTAATAACCGTAGGGGCATCGAAAACATATGAGATATCAATCACTCTGCCCCCTGGTCTTTCATGTTTATATTATTCCACAGTCTTTAAATTACCATAAGTAGTTGCTTATTTTCTAAGCTTTCTTCTCTTCTCTCTTACCTTTTGCTTCCATTTATCTTTTATTCTTAGTATCTTTATCCAACAGCTATAAGTATTTGATGGAAGTTTGTAGCTCACTTAAAATCTGTAACAGACAACCTGAAACCCAGCAATTAGCAAAGACAGCTTAGACTTGTGTTCCTTTGTTGAAGGAGGCGTTGAATCTTTTGTTCTGATTTAGTCACGGTAGCTGGGTGGAAGCTGGTACCTCATTATGTGGTTGGTCTGTTTGTCTGGTAGGTAGCAGATGGTACTGGAGATGACGTTACCAAGAGAGGCAGGGTAGAAAAACTCAAGACCTGTGATTTGTTCACCTGTCACCTATAACAAAATACAGGTTAAAAGACTTTATTATTAGCTGCACCATTTTTTAAATGAAAAAACTCTCCTTTCAAATGAGCCTGCGTTTCATTCTGAAGACGATTTTGCTCCAGCAATTTTTCTGTGGCTCATTATTTGAAAGTATCCTTGATTTTATTCTGAACAATGTAAATGCCATTCATGTGTCAGTGTGTACATTAGCAGCTTTATGTTTACATTCTGTTACTCTCCTTGTGTTTTGGTAGCAAGGGTTGGATGTCTTCTTGTGTTTGTATATCCATTAGAAGATAATCAGAGATACCCTGTGAACTGGAGGCCGTGCCATACTTTTTCAGCGTGCTCTTGGTATTATTGGTTCCATCCACTGAGGCAATTCTGTAACATAAAATACTGTACTGTTTAAATTCTGTTAAATACCTCAAATCTTTTTGGTAATTAGCTATGTCTGATAGAGTGTACAAACCCATGACCTTTCTTGACTGCAAAAAGTATGTAATCAATTCGGTGATAGGAAATGAATCTGGTGTTAGAACATGAGGATGGCACGGTACACAGCTGTGAGAGGGATTTCTGCAGCAGAGCTCGAGCAGAGGTGAGCCAGTGCTGTCCCACCTCGGGCTCCGTGCTGTCCGGTGAGCAACGATCCCCAGCTGCTCCTGAGGCAAAGCTCCCAGCACAGACGGGGCTTGAAAACCTCTCGCAACTGTACGGAGAGGGGAGAGATGATTTTATCCAGATAAATGCTATAGAGCCACTAATGGTGCTGCAGGATTCTCATCTGAATTCAAACATGAACTTCCATTGTTTCCAAGGTCTGATTTTAGGACAGACTTTGGATAGTTCCCACAGATGCCAAATTAGCTTGCATTCTGTATGGTTTCTTGAGCGGTCTTGTGGCTATTTCATATGCATTTCTACAAGAGACACTTTGTTCTCCTCTGTGACATGCAAATGACTTTAACTACTCAGAGCAATCCCAACAGAAAGATGATAAAAAGCATCAATTATTGTAAGAATGGAATGTATAAACCCAGCAAAGTTGGGCTATAAACAGAAAAATTCCAGTTTTGGCAAGGATAATGTTAACTGCACTACACCTGTAAGAGGCAAATCGCTCTGTCAGAAAACAACACCTGATGGGAATGAGCAGAGTGATGTAATAATTCATAGTCACGGATGAGGCAGCGAGTCTCATGATCTCAGATGTGCAGTCAGATTTACCTTCCGTTGTGCTACCTCTGCTAACATAATTAGAAGTGCGATATTTGACATCTTTAATACTAATTAGTCCTTCCTTACTACCCACCTCCTGGATAAATATTTAGACACCATAAACAGTCTCCCTGTGCACTCTTTGTTTTTCCTGGAGAGTTTCGGAAGCTTTTCCTCAAGTTCAGAGACCCTCCTGGCCTGGTTTTCTTACAGTCTACTTGGAAACTAGAGATGCAAGAGGCCTTGGTTTGTGGAAGGCTCCACAAACTGGAGCGACTCAAGTTGTTACATTCTAACAGTGACCTTTTTTCATAATGGAGAGTTATTGGGTGCATTCAGCTGGTCGTAAATGTTTGGGGTACCGTGAGACATACTCTAGAACGCCTCCTTCTCGCGCGCTGGAGAAGTCGTGCCCACAGCCTCTCCGGCGCGCCATGGCTCGACACGTCGCCGACGGTCACCGGGCGACCAACGCCGAGGTCCGCGCGGGGCCGGGCCGCTCCCGAGCCCGCGGAGCGAGCGGGACGCGGCAGCGCTGGCGGTGCGGGGCCGGCGCGGGACCGGCGCGGGGACAGCGCGGGGACAGCGCGGGGACACCGCCCGGCCCCGAGCACATGCCGGCGGCCCGGGCGCGGCGCAGCCAATGGCGGCGGGGCAGGACATGATGTCAGAGGGGCTGTAGAAAAGGCGCGGAGCCCCGCGCGGTCCCCGCGCTGCAGACGCGCCGCTCGCAGCTCCGCGGCGGCTCCGCTCCGGCTGCGCTCCCGCCCCGGGCCCCGCGGGCCGCGCCGCTTTAAGGACAGAGGGGGGCCGCCGGTGCCCGTCCCATCTGGTGCCCGTCCAACTCTTCCTCCTTCCCCTTGGCTTTTTCTTTTCCCAATGAGCTCCAGCGGGCTGGGGGAGGAGCGGGGGAAGGAGCAAACTTTGCCCCTGAGCTGCCGCCGCTGCCAGCCCTCTGGACTGTGAGTGCGTACGGTGGGCATCCGCCCCAGCCTCCTGCAGCACCAGCCTGCTCTCCGCCTGCTGCAGCCTCCCTCTCCCTTGCTTTCCTCCTCTAAATTTCGCACAGTACGATGTAAGGGGCTTGTCGTAATTTTTTTCTTAGTTCTTATTTATTTCTCACCGAAGATGGTTTAATTTTTTTTTTTATTTCTACTATTTATTAACCCCTCCCAACCGTAAGCCTGCCCAGCCTTCTGCCAGAGCTGGGCCAGAGCATAAAGCCTGGGACTGCACCTGGGGCAATGAGCCCTGCACTGAAGAAGCCTCCTAGAGAGATGTGCCGGGGCCGCGCAACAGACTAGAACCAAGCCCCGAAGCTTACACCACCAGTTATCCCCTCTCCCTCATCCCCTTCGCCCGCCTTTTCTGCACCCCATCCCTTGAAACCTCGGATCAGTGCCTGCGCCGCGCTCCGGAGAGCTCTGCCGGGGAAAAACCCGGTGCCCAAGGAGAGACGGGGCGGCCGTGCTAGATGCATGGGGGAGGGCTCCGGTTAATGCAAGTTCTGGGCTCCTGCAGGGACCCCGACAACTGTCAGCAGCAACAGCAGCTCGGGCCCTCCTCCTCTGCTTCCTCAGCGATGCTTTTCCACAGCCTTTCCGGCTCGGAGATGCACGGGGTCATCGACGAGATGGATCGGAGAACCAAAAGCGAAGCACCGGCCATCAGCTCGGCTATAGACAGGGGAGAGACGGAAACGGTAGGAGCCGAAGGAATGGGAGAGTCATGCACCCCCTAAACATGCCAAACCCCTCACAGATACAGCTTTTCCCCTAAAATAACAGACTGGGGGGAAGCGTATGCAAAATACTGAATCAGAAGAAAATTAAGCATAAAGGCACCCCAAAAGATAAAATGAAACCGTGGGGAAAGGCATGAAACTGTTAATTATTAATAATATGCATAGTAATAGTAACACTTGGGTGAAATGAACGGTACTGCTCTTGTGAGAAAACAGATAGAGCAGCCTTTTGGTAGCGTCCAAGAACTCCTTCCCTTCCCCCAGCCTGTCCGGCCTTCCAAAGTTTTTAGGAAGAGGCAAAGTGTGGTTTTATACCAGTAACATTTTGGCACAGTAAATTTTTTTGTCTGCAGAATGGAAACACAAACACCAAAGAATCCAATTCTGTGTTATTTTTCAGGTAGGATGCCTTTATGGAGATAGTCTTTATAGCATTTATTTAAGAAGAAAAAAAAAACCAAACATGGGTGTCTTTAAGTTATGGGCTTTTAAAATAATTTTAATATGTGGGTTTGTAAACATGGCAAACAGAACTAGAAGATATGTCTCAGGAAGACGGATGGATGGGAATTTTTATAACTTTACCACATTTCATCTGGTCTGCTGATGCGTAGACTTTGTATATTAATACATTTAGATAATAAAAAAGATGCATCCATCTAACTAGCATTAAGCTGGCAAAGTGGACGAAATTTTCGAAGTGTCTTAAGTGATTTAACAATTTATGTATACTAATTTTTTTTTAAGAAATTACAATTCTGAAGTGAGATTATTACGTACGTTTATTAAATGCCGTCTTGTAAACTGATACAGGCATATGCAAGGAAGATCCATTTTCAGGTTTTCAAACTTCATCCGTATGTGTTCTTTCTTATAATGTTATACGAAATTTGCTTAAAGGTGACAGTGAGACTATTTAATCTTGAAACACCGTCTGGAGAACGGCCTTTGTACTAGAAGGATGGGATGCAATTTCTAATCTAAATGGTTTTGGTTTTCTTTTAAAAAGTTGATATTTCTCCGTACAATTACACAACATCCAATGATCTTTGCTGGAATAAATATTGTGGCACGATAGTTTTATATAACTGTGTATAATCTGTATGGATACACGTGTGCATGTAACAAATAGTGGGTTGGAATACTAGATCCTTGAATTCCATTTCTAGACCGCAGAATAATTTTGTTACTGGAAGAGCAAAGTAGAAAAAATCGTTATTTAATTTAAAGTGGATTTACAAGAAACGACTTTGGTTATAAAACGATCCCTACTCGGAGTTCAGTTAATGCCTTAAAGAAACAAGCTGCCGGTGGGTTCCTGTGACTAACACCAGTGGAGTGCCAGGGTTTTATTTGTGTGGAGTTCTCCTAGTGGGAATGATGCGGTGCAAACGGGAGCGCTCACAGAGATGGGATTTTGTGATCCCCGCAAGCGCAGGATGCAAGCAATGGGTTTGGCGTGTGCTGGAAAATCAGCCTCGGCTCCTTTCGATTTCCTCCGATTAGCTGTCTTTGCTTTTGCTTTGCGCGAGGATTTAAGGCTCTAGAGGAGGTTAAAGCAAACAAACAACTTCTCCCCCGCCCCGAACCAAAGCAAACTGCGTGTTGGGCACAGCTGTAAGGAAATGTTTCGGGTTCTCGTGCGCAAGAACAGATCTGCCGTGGGCTTTTGTGCAAAGCGGGTAAGGGTGAGTTGGGACCGAAGTGGAAAGCAGCACATTGCAAGGTCTGCCCCAGACGCTGCTCCGCCCGAGCCTCCTCTCCTAAATGCTGTTTTAAGGTGCCTACTGGAATAAATAAGCATGCTTCAACGGTTCCGATATTTCTCCCTCTTTCTTGTTCGGTAGAAGTTGACAGGATATGTATGAATTTGGGGTTTTTTGAGGGTTTCGACTGGATTGAGATTTGACACGAAACTATTAAATTATATAGGGCTTATATTTAGTTTTATTGCTTCCAAGTTTATCCTAGCAGAATCGAATGTGCTCTCTCGGTTTTAACCCGCTCTCATTCCTGCACGTTTCCCACTATTTCGTTTTCCTGCTTAAACATTCTGCACCTCGGATTTAGTAATGCTCATCTCCTCCGCAGCTTTATTTACTGATCCCTTTAGCGCTTTGGGCCACAGCAGATCGCGATCGGTGTTGTTTGGAACCAGCTTGCAGAGAGCTGTGTCTGCAGCTCTGTGACTACTGGGGGTTTGATCGTAATTCATTCGGAATTTTATAGCTAGGAAAATACACACACAGACGCGCTCCACATACACGCACTCACACAGCATTAACTATGCAGACACTCTCAGTATATCCGTAATTCTAAATTTTAAAATGATCTATTTGTGATTTGCCCTGCTCTATTATTATTGCGCCTGTTTATTGAACAGCGCCTTTTCTTGGTTTGAGACTGGAAAATCCACCAGAAAAAAAAAGTTCTGGGTCTGGTCTGGACGCCTCCCCTAAAAGCCAGGGTGGTTTTCTGTTCGTCTCGCCCGCTTCCCCGCCTCCTCCCGGGAAGGTGGGATGCGGCGGGACCCTGGGGACCGGGCGCGGGGCCGGGCGGGGTGGCCGGCTCGGAGCCCCCGCTGCTCTGCCGGGGGAGCAGCAGCTCGGCCCCGGCCGGCCAGGGGGAGGGGGGAGCCCAGCCGTGCTCAAGAGTTTCTCCCTCTCGCTAACGGTCTGTAATTGTTTTCCCCCAGCAGACCATGCCTTCCATCAGCAGTGACAGGGCTGCCCTGTGCGCCGGCTGCGGGGGTAAAATCTCCGACCGTTATTACCTCCTGGCTGTGGACAAACAGTGGCACATGCGCTGCCTGAAGTGCTGTGAATGTAAACTCAACCTGGAGTCCGAGCTCACCTGCTTCAGCAAGGACGGCAGCATCTACTGCAAGGAGGACTATTACAGGTACAGCCTGCCCTGGCCGCCAGCCGGAGATGGGGACACTGCTCTCTGCTCCCCCGCGGAACAGACCCCGTCCTGACGGGACCGCGGAGGGGATCCGTGGGCACGCGTGGGGCAGGCTGCGAGCTTCTGAAGCCTCCCCTGGGGAGGGAGACTGCTGGTGAGGATGAGTGCCGTGCTGCCGAGAGGGGGGCACGGCCCGGGCACGGCTTCCCCCCAGCCTGCTTTGGCTACTGGGGCCTTCTCCAGGCGTGCCCTGCTCGGCCTGTGCCGGGTGCGGGGCCGGGGCCCGCCGCGGGGCCGCTCCTCGCCCGCCGCCGGTGCCTCCTGCGGCCCGGCGGTGCGGGCACATTGGCGGGCCCGAATGTGCGTGCCCGGGGGCCGGTGCCTTTTCCTGGTGGGGTCTGGTGGGGCGGGAGCTGCACTGCGAGGTGGGAAACGGGACGGAGACTCCCGCGCTTCCGTCCCGGGATGCGCTCCCGGCTGGGCTCCGCAAACGTCCCGGCTTTGTGGCGCTGCCCCGGCCGAGGCGGCCGCTCCGGGGCTCGCGGCCCTTTGCCGCCCTCCGGGCAGAACCGACGAAGGACGGGGTGGGGGGGAATGCGCCTCTCACCGTCTCCTCTGGCCTTTCTGTTTCGCAGGAGGTTTTCGGTGCAGAGATGTGCGAGATGTCACCTGGGGATTTCTGCCTCCGAGATGGTCATGAGGGCCAGGGATTTGGTATATCACTTAAATTGCTTCACTTGCACCACTTGCAACAAGATGCTGACCACTGGCGATCACTTTGGCATGAAGGACAATCTGGTGTACTGCCGCCTCCATTTCGAGACTCTCATCCAGGGGGAGTACCAGGTGCATTTCAATCACTCGGATGTAGCCGCTGGGAAGGGCCCGGCTTTGGGAGCGGGCTCTGCCAACACTTTGGGACTGCCTTATTACAATGGCGTGGGGACTGTCCAGAAGGGGAGACCCAGGAAAAGAAAAAGCCCGGGGCCTGGAGCAGATCTGGCAGCCTACAATGCAGGTAAGAGACCCTTCCCCCAGAACAGTTCTAATGGTCTGTTTCTGTTCACTTCCAAAGGGGGATTTCCGTTTATTTTAGCTTAAACTGTTAATAATAGTTTAGCTGCAGCATAATTATTGAGATCAAGTGCTGTCAAACTGCAATTACAGAAGCTAATATGTTAGCATTTTTCACTTCAGCTGGAAATAAAATGTTTTGAAGCAAGGTCATCTGGTTAAGGGGGGGAAGAAGGGGGAGTGCAGCCTGAAATAAAATCTGGAAACCAGAGATTTTAAGTTAGCACTTCAGAGGCCCGTGAATTTTCTTTAGTGGCTACACTCTAAAGCTGCTGACGGGTGAATTGTTCGGCTCTGTCCTGAGCTCTTGCGCCCCAAAGCTTTGGAAGGAAAGAGAGAGAGGAAGTGGCCGTTTCCCAGGGGCTGGAGGGGGGTGGTCAGGGCTGGCTGTGCCCGGGCAGGGGCCACGGGCAGCAGGTGTCTGCGGGCAGCACAGAGCCTGCTCACTCGGGGACAAGTTCTGCTGGAGTTTTGTTCATGAGAGGTGACTCGGAGAAGAGTCGGGAAACTCGCAGCATCCCCTCTGAACCGAGCCCAGCGCAGGAGGAACGGGAACGAGCCTGGCAGCAGCCGGGGCTCTCCGGATCCAGCAGCAAACTGTCCGACGTGTTTCCTCGTTTAACCTCCCCACCGCCACAGCACTGTAATTTTACAGGCAAAGGAATTCGAGCAACCTCCTGCCCCCCTCCCCCCCATCCCCGCTCCCCTCTGCCCCTCGCTCCACTTCTCCGTGTGGCTGCCACCAGATCGGCTGCCATCCCGGGGGCTTCCTGCGCTGCTGCTTGTATGCAATGGGGAAAATGCTTGGACAAAACAAAACTCTTAGCTGTTGGTTTTATTGGAGGACTTGGAGGCGGAGGAGGGCTCCCCCCAGTCCGGCGTTTCCCGAGCCGGGCGCTCGGGCCGTCCCGCCAGACCCTGGCATCGAACTCGTTTCCCTGCGTCGTTCTGTGCCTCGGTGCCCTCTGTGCTTCTCCGCTCGTCCCAAACTGTTTCAGACTGTTTTCTCTTCTAACCTGTCTGCTTCGGACGTGTCCCGTAGGGCACAGATTTGCCTTCACCATGTTCTTCTTTCCCGGAGAGGGCGTTCGGTAAAGGCCAAGTTCGCTGCGGTTTGTTTGGAGCGCGTCCCTGCGCGCCCCGACAGCTGCGGGCTGCGCCGGGCGGCCGCTCCGCCTGCGCGGGAGGAGGAGGAGGAACGGCGGGAGGAAGGCGCGGGGGGACACCGGGAAGTGCAGGGGCGGCGAGGAGCTCGGGCTTCGAGCCGGGGGAGGCAGCTCGGGACCGGGGGGCTGCGGCTGGTTTGCGCCCGAAGGGAGTAACAATAGCGACGAAATGGGGTGGCTTGTGCTGGAAACGGCAGCGAGAAAAGGCGCATCTCGAACCGCCAAACGCACCTCGGGAACGAATTTGCCAGCTATTATTGGTTGAACTAATTGCTGAATAATTTGGAAGTAGTGCAAAAAGCAGTAGTGGTCCCAGTGGTGAAGGTTGATGAAAGGTGGATGTAGTGTTCTCGCGAATAACAGTTCAGCTTTAAAACATGCATCAAATATACATTTTTCCCGTTAAAAAAAGGTCTCCTTTTCGGAGGGATTAGCTTTTAATTGTCCTTCCGCTGTCTCCCTGTGCAGGGCAGATGTTCAGATTCAAAGGACCTGTAAACCGAATCAGCGGCATCTGTCCTGGATGGGAGCACAGCCCGAGAAAGTCTCACTGCTCCCTGACTTCCTAAATAAACCGCCTTTAACTGCATTTTGAAAAATTCGTTTACAAATAATTGCCGTCTGACTTTTAGTCGTTGTTTAGACCATGCAACTGAAACTTTAGAGATCTTCTTTGAGTAACCCTTGGCTTCTTCGCTTAAGCTATTTATCTGCTTAACTATTTACTAGACCTATAATCGACTAATTTATGCGGTAATAAGCGCCATTGATCTTGGAAATCAGACTGGGTTGCTCGTTGATGTAAAATTCCACAAACGAGTAAATTATTGCAAAGCCTTGGATTTTGTGCCTTTAAAAGATAAACCATCTAAAAACGTGACAGTTTCTCTTTTTATTTTTAGTGGAACTTGTAATTTCCTCCTCAGAAATGCACTACAAGTGCACAATGTTGTCCTCTGAGGGGATCTGCTCCTGGTGACTTGTGTAGAATACTTTGTGTAAATAAATCTACACCCAGAGGTGGTGGGGAAAGGGGGACCCATAAACTTGGCAGAGTCGAGACTGAAATAATTTTGTAAATTGCAGCAAATATTCATCTGCAACACGAATTAGACTGACTTTTTTCTTTTTTCTTTTCCTACTTAAACGAGACTCTGTTTGCAGGGGGATGATGGGTTTAGATGTGGATAGAGCCTGACAAGTGGAAAATAGCTTAGAAGGATGCTGAAACTTCAAAAAGGCTTCTTTTTCTTTCTTTTCTTTTCTCTCTCTCTTTTTTTCTTTAAGTGTGTTCCTGTGATCATAATTTCCTCCTTCACTTGTTGGAATGGAGTTTGATGGGTTTTTTAGGTCAGTAAATCAATGGCTGAAAGCTTGCTGAACACAGAAGCACCTGTAAAGAATTCTGAATACTCCCTTTGTGAATTAGACCCCAAACCTCCCACAGTCTGCTATGTTTTATTCATTTGTATCTAGTCTGGCTTTAAGACACTAAAATATCCTGGAAAATGACAGATGTATTGCTCAAACCTGGGGCACGACGAGCTGATAAAATACCCATAATCTGTACAAACAGCCAAGATATTAAGAAACACTTCCTTCATTTGCTAGCAGGAAGATGCCTCGTGCTTCGCTGAGAGGGTGACAGAGCATCCAGGCGGGGTAGATGTCCTCGGCGGACGGGGACGGGGCTGAGGGCGGCTTTTTGCCGGGGGAGCGAGGGGAGGCTGCGGAGGCGCCGACCCAGCTCCCGGCAGGGCTCGGGGCAGCGCCGGGGACGCCTGGAGCTGACCCTCTCAAGGGCTGTGTCAGAAGCGGCTTGGGGTTTTATTCCCTGACAAAAATGCGAAAAGCCTGGAAAGTTTTGAAGAGCGAATCCCTCTTTCCTCCTCGTTTCCCTTGGGACTAAAAGCTCACAAGAAGCTTCCCTGTGACTACTGTGACAGAGCGAGCAGACGGGAATCGCGGCTTAAAAGCGAATGCCTTGCAGAGATTTCCTAGGGAAAATTAGGGCTTACCCCTTTCCCCCCATCTCCTTGCTTCTCCCCCTTCTCTGCCTCCTCCCTGGCTGTGGTCACCTTTGGGGTCCCCGGGCGCGTCTGGCCCCTCCCCAGGGGGCCGGGGCTGGGGTCGGGGCCGGGGCAGGGCGCGGGCATCGCTCCCGCCCCGAAGGGCGAGCGGGGCCCCGGGAGCGCCCATGGGAGGCGGCGGGGCCGGGGTCCCTGGGCAGGGCCGGGGTCCCTGGGCAGGGCTGGGGTCCCTGAGCAGGGCCGGGGTCCCTGGGCAGGGCCGGGGTCCCTGGGCAGGCCCGGGAGCTGCAGCCCCGCCGCCAGCCCCTTCCCCCGGCTCGGCCGGGGCCGCCCGGGTTAATCGCGGCGCTCAGGGACTGACCGCGCACTCGCACCGGCCATTCAGCGCCATTCAGCTGGCTTAATTGAGGGGAAAAGCCCTGGCGGCGGTTCCTCCCGCGGGGCCCGGCCCGGCCGCCCCTCCCGGCCCCTTTGTTCTCCCGCCCCCCAGCCCCGGGGGCCGCTGCGGCCGCGGGGCCCGGGCCTTAGGCGGCCCCGGGGGCACCGGGACGCGCAGCCCCTTTGTCCGAGGCGCCCCGGGAAGGCCGGAGGAAGAGGCTTCCAATCCTGCTCTCCTCCGTCCTGGCCTTGTGATGCTCGGCCTGGGCTCCTTAAGACTCACTGGCTTTATCTCCTCAGAAGCACTTCTTGAAATGTCAAGGTTGAGGCAGCGCTGTTGTGTCTGTTGCTCCATGGCTTGGCAGAGACACGCTCCTCTTAGTGCTGCCAGGCACCTCAGGAGCAGCCAGGGGTACCTTGCCTGCTCCCGGTGCCACAGCTTCACCCCTTCTAATGCCTGTGCTAAATGTCAGGAATCTGCCTTCTCTATGTGTCTTCTCCTTCCTCCAAAGAGAAAGACTGTGTCTGTTCCTGTCCCAAGTCCCACTCTGTGGGCTCTGTCTCACCTCTGTCCCCTTTGAGGATAAGGGTACCACGAAGTCCTCTACACACTCCGAACCCAACAACAAATGCGGCTGCACCCCTGCCTGGTCTGGTTAATCACAAGTTCCCTCTCCAGGCAGCAGGAGGTTAAAACACCCCCTTGACTCCGATTACAGAGGGAAAGGGGTCTATGTTCCTGAGCCACTATTGAGAGATAATGCACACACAACGTGTCTCTTGTTTCATCACTCTTTCAGAATCAGGATTAGTTTTCTTTCTTTTGGCATAATCTAACATGTCAAGCACAAGCTACTAAGAACAAAATTTCCCCCAAAGGAAATTTCTCTTTCTCATCTACATGTGCCATATCCTTAGCAACCTCCTAACTGCTAAGCACACACTCTGCCCCGAGCCCCAAGCCATGGGGGGCTCTGGTGATCTGAGGGTGAAGCAATGCTCCCAAGTTCTCCTCCTCTAACAGACTTTGTTACAAAAGCACAAGCACAGCCTGCTTTATGCTCCTGTTGTTGGGTTTAGGGAGGTGTTATGCGTTAATCTGCAAAGGGTATTTTGGCTACCAATGTCAAAACAAAATGTTTTCCTCTTAGTCTGTAGGGATGTAGTGATGCTGCCTGTGGACACCACCACCCTGTGACCAGGATGGGCTGAGGGTGTGTGTGCTGCCCCTGCTGCACCAGGGATGTGGGCAGGGCAGGGCCTTGGCTGTGGGGTCTGAGGAAAGGCACAGGGCCTTAGAAAGGTTCTAGGGTCAAAAAAGAGACTCGGCACTGCTTCAGAATTTGTTTTATCAAAAAATAGAAGTGAAACACTCATTAATTTAGGGCTCCTCTATTCGACTGGAATTCTACCAATTGTATTTCTGAAATCCCAGCAGGAGCCTGAGATACTGCAATGGAATGGAAATGTTACATATGGATAGTTCAGCAATTCCTTTGGGAGATACACAGGACACCACAAAAGAACGGGGAAGACAGTGCCTGAAAAACAGAAGGTTGCATGAGGAGCATGTACAGTGTTAGTTTTACACCCTGATGCCTTTTGCAGAAACTCCTCAGCTCTTAAAATCTCCACTTACACCCTTGGACCGTTCTGTGTATCTGTTCCTGCAACACCCATGGACATTGCAGATTCTCTGAGAGATGCAGATAATATTAGACTGAATAAAATACCCTGTTGGGGATAGTTCCAGGCACCACAACCAAATACAAGAAGGGAACTGGCACCAGCCAGGACTATTTATGTTGTATTGGGGGATGCCTGGGAGCAGCCAAACCACTTGCACAGGACAGCGAACGGCACACGCCCTGGTGCACTTGCAAAATCTGTGCTGCAACTTCCATCGTAGACAAGGACATTTTGCCACTCTCAAGTGGTACATGCTTACTGCCATTTTAATACTATTTTTACTTAGTAGATAATGAGGAAATATGTTGAGAAATTCCCAGAGTAAGTTGTTCCTTTTCCCATCAGGGTTTGATGAAAAGCTGACACCCTCATTCCATTCTGGGAGGGTTTAGAATCAGTTTTATATCCTTGGATTCCGAATGTATCTCATTCTCTATGGGACACATTAAAATCCAGCTCCTTGCAGCCCTAGGCTTTGTTTTGTTGCATATTAACAGGAACCAGACCTCAGTCCTGCAGACAGATATTTTGATGCATTTCCTCCTATGTCTGTCTTGTTGTTTCTTGGAGGGTTCAAAAGCCTCCAAGACGACGGACAGCAGTCTTTTCCATTACTAATATCTAAAATTCTTTGGGTACATTTTAAAAACAAGCATGATTTGGTTTTGCATTTCCATAACAGAATTTTCTGTGAGCATTATTATGTTATTTATCCCCATGCTCTTTATATCAGGAATTGTGGTGATGGAGGAGACTGGAGCACATGCCATGACTCCAGATGGGCAACTAGGTCCCAGGTCTTAAACCCAAGAAGATTTGGCTACATCCCAAACAGCTCCATTACTGCTCCATTGTTACTCTCTCTCTCGAAGTATCTCACACCTTTTAAATTCAGGTGCTTGCAGTTTTCCATGCTGCAGAAAAACAAGTAGAAATGCTTCTCATGGCCAAAATTTGGCACAAGATCCAGAGGTCTGGAAAGGATTTATACAAATGTATGCACATGCACGCACACACGCACACAGACACTGACATTTCTATAGACAGCACCATTTTCTTAGCTACTTTTAAATTATAGGAGTACAGAAACAGAGGAAAGTTTGAGGCTTTGGATACTTTGGGCATATCTGTTAAACAAACGTGCTTTTGGGCTTGGAGCTGAATTTTTGCAGGCCTTGCTCTGTATTGTGCCACAGCTTTTTAGCAGGTTTTGAAAGGCTGGGGTTTATAAAGCAGCTACTGTAGCTACTGCAGACCTGCTAAGGGAACCTGCATGCATCTTTACTTAGGAATCTGTGCATTTTATTATCCGTGTATTTTTAAAATCTGTTTTTAATACATGCCTGTCAGAATGTGTGCGTTTTCACTGGGGCTGAGACCCACTGATGGACAAGGAATTCAGGAACATATTCACAGAGGTGCATGAGGTGCACTCAGTTGTAATTAAACAGCTGTAGTGGACAATTGAAAACAAGCCTGTTCCTGTGTTTAAGAAACTTACCAGCAATTCCCATTCAAAAGAATTTTTTGGTTGTTTTTCTTGCACTTCTAGAACAGAGATAGCAATTTTTCATTACTTTTAGCATAAAACTTATAGGAAATGAAGAGGGACTTGTAGATATTTGGACAGGAAAAGCTAATTAACAACGGTTTGTCAGTGCTAATTTTCAGTTATATTCCTAATTTTATACTGGATTTAAACTCGGTTCTTAATGTTATTTTAAGAGGGTTTCTATGGTTTGCTGTATGCTCAAATAAATGAAAAACTACTTTTGGTCTACAAGATTATTTTGCTTGGCATTCAATATTTAATACTTCTTGATAATTTTTACAGTGTTCTTTTCTCACAGACCTTCTTCTTGAGCTTGATTTCTGCACGTGTATCAAACAGTGTCATTCCTCGATTTCAAAAGGATATGGCAGAAATTATAATTCAAACTAGTATTTACAAACACTTTTAAAAAAAATTGAAATATAAACATATAAATAATTAAAAAGATTTTTCATTTGGCATGCCAGTGAATATGTTGTATTAACAGTTTTATTTCTTTAGCTAGTCAGATTATAGTCATAATTTGCTGTCTGGTAGCCACAAACTTTATTTCTTTTATAGTGTTTCCTTTAATGGTCTCCCTTGTACTCTACAGGGTTTAGTTTGATGGAGGAAATAATTATGATTTTAACTAGTCTGTTCCACTGAGATTTAACTGGAGTGTATTGTGCAGCTCTGTGTGTTCCAGTGCAATTGATGGTGACACCAAGAACAGTAAAACCCTTTACAGAGCTGAGGACAGCTACTGTCCTCCCACAGAAAGTGGAGGGAAAGTTCTGTGGAGGTGGAGCAGAGGGGAAAGGAAACAGAGCTGACATTTTAACAGCCACAGAGGGGAAGGGCAGGGTCCTGGCAGGCTGGTTATTGTGAGGGGATGGCTGGAAGGTGCAGAAATAGGATCCAGCTGTGCCCAGGTGGGCAAGGGGCCAAGGGCCCCTGGGCTGTGCCCACCCAGGGCTGGCACTGCTGGGGCACCTCCAGGGCTGGGGGCAGCTCTGAGCCACCCCTGGCAGGAGGGACCCTGAGGGGCTGGGTGTGTCCAGGGCAGGGAATGGAGCCCAGGAGGGGCTGAGGGAGCTGGGCAGGGCTCAGCCTGCAGCAAAGGAGGCTCAGGGGGCCCTTGTGGCTCTGCACAGCTCCTGCCAGGAGGGGACAGCTGGGGACAGTCGGGCTGGGCTCCAGGAACAGGGACAGGAGCAGAGGGAACGGCCTCGGGCTGGGCCAGGGTAGGCTCAGGGTGGATATCAGGAAACTTCCCCAACAGCAGAGGTGAAGCTCCTGTCCCTGGAGGGATCTCAAAGCCATGGGGATGGGGCACTTGGGGACACGGGTCAGCGGTGGCCTTGGCAGTGCTCTGTTAATGGCAGGACACAATGACCTCAGAGGGCTTTTCCAAACTAAACTGCTCTACAAATCCATGGAATGGAGCGAGGGCAGGCAGGGCTTGTGCCAGCACATGCTGTGGTGTGTCACTTTAATTGCTGCACTCGGGGAAATCGAAACAGTATTGGTTGTGGAGCAAGAGATTTACAGGTCTTTTCCTTGTGTTGCCCTAAGCTTTAAGCTGCAACGAGAACGATGGTGACCACCTGGACAGGGACCAGCAGTACCCCAGCAATCAGAAAACCAAGCGCATGAGGACGTCCTTCAAGCACCACCAGCTGCGCACCATGAAGTCGTACTTTGCTATCAACCACAACCCTGACGCCAAGGACTTGAAACAGCTAGCTCAGAAAACTGGCCTCACCAAAAGAGTTCTTCAGGTAAGAGCTGTCTTTTGCCTTGGAAAGTAACCAAAGCATCAGTTTGATATTTTAAAAGCCACGGCTTTTGCTGCTTTTCAAGGTGCTCTTAATCATTCATACCTTCTCTGAGACTAAGTTAATTCCCAGAAAGTATAAGAAGAGTTATTTCTTTTCAGTTTCTCTCAAGCAGATCATTTGAGTTCTAAATTTAATGAGAATTGTGAAGGTTTGGGGCCCTGCTTGTTTTCCTGGAGTTCTTTAATTCTGGTGCATGTTTTAGCTTCCAGGCTGCAGTACAAAAAAAGTGACTTTAGTTAGTGTGCTCACTGTACATAGAGAGCTTTTAGTTTAGAAATTCAGAAAACATGTCAATGCTTACCTTTGCAAGAAATTAATAACAGTTTGAATTCATTTTATCAGGACAAGGAGGAGGGTTTTTTGTTAACAACTGAAGTGGACGTAAATTAAATTTTTCAAAAACTTACACTCATAGTTTAATAACTTAGAATGAGATAAAACTGCATTTTAAAAGTACTTTGTCTTGCTCATGGGAACACACTCCATTTGAGCTATTGTGGGAAGGAAAAGGAACAGTTATAGTTGATTCAACTGCATTTTAACTTGTAGTTCTGACTCAAGAAGTGAATTTTACGAGCACTTACCCAAATGCCTGTACCTGGAGATAAACTTGGGCATAGAGGAGCCATGGCATTCCAGGATTTATTTCTGAAAGTTTTAAATGGGTCTTAATTGTAGAAAAAGGATTTGTGACCTTCCTAGAGACAGGTAGGGCTGTGAGCCCCATCCTGGGACGCATCGTGGAGAGCTGACAAGTCACAGGCAAGTGGAGGGCAGGAGACAGCTACTGAGGAAACCTGAATTCACTGCAGGGATCCTGGAGCTTTCAGAGCTAACACCTGCCAGAGGAAGGAGCAAAGGTTTTGTAGGCTTCCCAGTAAAATGACAAACCATAGCTAATGACTTCTCATGGCTGTGTCCTCACAGCTGGCTTGGGTTTGTTTTTCTGAGCCTGATTTGCTGTGCAGGAGCAGATTCCTCTGGCACAGTGAACATCCCAGCACCTGATGTGGTGTCTCACAGAACTGTCCTTAAACCACCACATGGCTGAAGTCATTCACTGCACTGGTCTATCCTTAGACTGCCCCTTCTCCTCTGTTTTACCCTCAGAATTTAGAGACTCTGGTAATACCAATTCACACCTGAATTACCTGAGAAACAGCACATCAGTGTCTAGGAAGTGTCTTTCTCTCAATTATCTTTCTGTTCTCTCTTGGCACTCCACACCAACTTTGATTTCCATCCCACCCTTCTCTTTTCACTGAATGGGTCTTTCCTTGCATCTTTTTTGCAGTTTATTGTCTCTGTTTCTTCCTATTTAGAACATATTTCTCTGTCTCCAAAACTGGACTTCACCCCATTACTCTTCTGTTCCTCTTTCAGTTTCTTCCTTGCTTCACTGCTTCTTCATTTCATCTTACACAATTTGCAGTTTTAAGGCGCTTTGTGGTTCTTCTTTTGTTTGTTGCAGAACTTTACAATTCTACCAAAGTTTTGTTATCATTTTGGTATTTGGTGTTCCACTTCTTTTACTTTCAGAGTTAAATACTCCTTTATGTCCAGACTCCTTTAGCTGCAGTGGTAGAAGACAATAGTTGGTGGTGAGGATTGTTCCCTGAGCATGATGCAGTTGGGGGCAATTCCAGAAAATGCAGGGACACTTTGTGTGCCATCACTTGAGTTTTCCTGCCTCTTATGAGCACTCTCTAGTCATGGATGTTTTGTTTGAGAATTTATTTGGGCCATGAGTACACAAACTTGTATTTTGTATGTTTCAGAACCTTTCTGCCCAGTTGGTTTATCTCTACCTGTGAGTGACAATAAAGTTCACATAAATGAGTTTTAGGGTTGCTCTTTGCTGGGAAAACTCATCATGATGTTGGTTACTGAGACAGGGAGAGGCTGGCATCCATCTGTCACTCATTGATCACAAAGTGATTCACTGGCACTATTGATGGAAACCAGCACCATTAGCACCAGCCTGTCCCACCCCCAGAGCTGTTTGCAGGTGTAGGGGCACACCTGCCAGGAGCCAGAGCTCTGCCACACTCCCCAGCAGGTGTTTGTGAGCTCTGGGCCTTTCTGTGTGCTCAGATCTCCATTCAGCTGGTGAGGGATCCCAGCTCTGGGGACACATTTCAGAGAATTTATTCCAAGAGGAAATGCAGGGAGCACATCAGGAGAAAGGTGTGCTTCCTAAACACACAGAATTGAGCTCCTGCTGATTTAGGGAACAGCAGCAGAGCCCTTGCTGTAGAGACAGCCCCACATGTCGTGTCATGAGGGGACTTTGTAGAGGAGCAGAGAATTTGAGGATTTTCTAAATGCTCTGTGATACTGGAGCTGGAAGCCCTGACTGATGTCTTTGCTTTATATACAATTTGCACATGTCCAGTGTTGGGATGGCCTGGAAATGTAACACTCTGCTTCTCAGAATGCATTTCCTTCAAGGTCTTTGTAATGCACGCTCAAAGTAGCCACATTCAAACATAGCAAACTTATTAATGTTTTTAACACCTATTTTAATTTTGTTTCCTTCCAATTTAAGTTTACATTTGCAATTTAATTCATTTATCTCTTGTACTACAGCTGGGGAACACAAGCTTTTTATTGTAAGCTATCATTAGTAATTAATGGCCCCAGCTAATTGAGCTAACTAACCTAACTGGCATAAATGCTGCTCTCTGGGGAGCTGACCCTTCTGTCTGTGAGTCCAGAAAAGGAAGGTGAAGGTAGATGGCCCTGAGGAGGTGAGATGTGTTAGCTGTAGGTATGTACCTCTTCTCTCCCCAGGTGTCTGGAATAAGATTATCCACAGCCCAAGCACTTCAGGAACACAAAGCATCATTTTTCAGTGTGTGTCTTGTACACCACTTATTTTTTCTTGAATCAGTCCCCAGTAAAGTCACTACCAGATTCCTACAGAAATCCCTGCATGCATTTGGACTCTGCTGCTCCAGTTTCCAGTAGTAAACAAGGCTAAAATATTTCCATCCCATGGAGGGACCTATGCTGCCCTAGAGTGAAGGTTTGCTTTAGGCTGCAGGCTCTTCCTGAGTCCCCATTCATTAAACATCTCTTTGAGCAGTTATTAATTACAGTAGAGTCATCACAATGTGTGTGCAGTGAGTGAACATAGTCTGCTTTGTGGTGTTACATCCTCTATGTACATCCTCCACTTACTAAGTGAAATTCAGAGAACCTAAATGTCTCCAGGTAGCTGTGTGAATGAGCAAAATTGGTTTAAAAATTTGTCTTTAGCAGAGGCTGTTCATACAGGTAATATGTAACAGATGCAGCAATGGAGGTGTTATGAACCACAATATAAAGTTATCTGAGGTGATGATCCCATTAACTTCAGTATCCAAATCCCTCACAACACTTAGTGTGTTTATTTTCAACACTCCCTTATCATATGGAGATGTTATTTCATTCTGATTTGACTTGGTAGAGACAAAGAATTTGCTGCACAGATCACTGAAGAGGGAGTGCAATGTTTTCCCCTCAGTAAACAGAATTCTGCCTGAGTGCTGAGTGCCCAGCTCCACGTGTGCAGCCCTGCTCACCAGAGTGTGCCAGCAGCAGGGCTGGGTCCTGCAGCTGCTTTTCATTTTCCACTGGCAGCTTTGGTCTGCATCTTCCCCTTTGATTTGAAATAGCTCAGCCTTGTACTGATACAGTTGGACAGAAACCCACTAAATACTTCCCAATGATTTTGTCTATTCCTCAGTCCTGAAGGAATTGTGTAATTGATGGGAGATAAATCCTTCTGGAAGGATTCTTCCAGTTCTGTGTGTCTGGGTGGTTATTTCTGCCATGCCCTTCCAGGTGCACGGCCTGAGCTGCCCATGGGAGTGCTGGGGCAGCCCTGGGAACAGCCCAGGAACAGCCCCAAGAACAGCCCCAAGAACAGCCCCACAACCCTGGGAACAGCCCCAGGAACAGCCCCACAGCCCCAGGAACAGCCCCAGGAACAGCCCCAGGAACAGCCCCAGGAACAGCCCCACAGCCCCACAGCCCTGGGAACAGCCCCAAGAACAGCCCCAGGAACAGCCCCACAGCCCCACAGCCCTGGGAACAGCCCCAAGAACAGCCCTGGGAACAGCCCCACAGCCCCACAGCCCCAGGAACAGCCCTGAGAACAACCCCAGGAACAGCCCTGGGAACAGCCCAGGAACAGCCCCAAGAACAGCCCCACAGCCCCAGGAACAGCCCCACAGCCCTGGGAACAGCCCCACAGCCCCAGGAACAGCCCTGGGAACAGCCCTGCTCCTCTCTCAGCACTCTCTAACACAAAGGCTTTGCTGGGGATGTCAGATTTAAAGCACGTGCCAGAATGTCACTACGGTGGAAATAATGTTATCCCTTCTATCATAAGGCAAGGTGTTCTCAGAATTCAAATAATTAGATGTATTTTCAGTAATAATGCAAATATATATTATTATACAATTTTAAAGAGCCTTGTAACCATTACCTGGTTAACCTTGACAATATTCCAGTGGGGAGGGAAGTAAAAGCAGTCATATAATCTCTATTTTCAGATAATACTTGCAGGATTATATGATATTTCCATGTCTAACATGAATTGCCACTAATAAAGAGACAATGAACCATGTTATACGTGCAGCTCCTGAAAGCAGTGTGGGTGGTCATTGGTAAGGGCAGCTGAGCTCAGGTTTTCATATGGGTGGAAGATGAAGGGAAATCCACAAACACTGGGAATCTTTCTCACTTTATGTACTCCATGTTTCCAGAGAATACCACAGAGCCTCTTGCCCTGCTAAGGCCAAGGAGCAGCTGGACATTCAGGAGAGTGTCATGTCTCCCATATTTGGGACTACTGAATATAAAAATATGGGTATTTTAATGAACATAAATGTGAAATTATGCAGAAGTAGGTGTATCACAACAGGCCAACTGGTTTGTCTGTTCTGTTTTAATTATGCCATGGCTGCATGAACACACACAGTGACAGCAGCCAGCTCCAAACTCCATTTCACAGCTCTTATCCTTTATACAGTTGCCAGAAGGTATTTTAAAGAAAACAGCCACTAAATTATTTTGTGGAACAAATAGAAATTATCTCTACCTGAAAGGTAGGGAGTCCTATGGAAGTTCCAGTTGCTGTTTTTGCTGCTCCTGAGCAGTTGGTGCTTGAGCCTTTGTGGTTTGAGTGAGCAGAACAAAGTGCTTGGTTCACCCACAGCCCCTGCACGAGGGGCTCTGAGCAGTCCCACCAGAGGAGCTGCTTGGGAACCTGTCAGGTGAAACCATCACTTTGGCTTTGCCCCTTTTTGACCACGTTGCTGGTCTGTAGCAGGGTCACTGCTGTACTGGACTCTGGTAAAATCACGGGAATATTTTCACTTGTGCTGGTTTAAGAGAACTTTTGTATAGGAAACTGATAAACAGCCTTTAAATGAGGTGTTTTAACAAAGCAAATGGCAACATAAACTGGTCTAAAATACTGAGCTTTCAGAAAGAAGAACCTGTAGGGATGTGATTTATGCATGGCCCTTGAATTTGTGCCTGAGGATCATTTCCTTGTGGCGTTCCCTGGAGAGAGCGTGAGAGACAGGGTGTGCACATCAAAGACCTTTGGCTGGGGGAGAAAGCTTTCCAAGGCAGGAAGAGTGCTCGATAGGGAGAATTTGGAGCTGGAGCGTCCCTAGATGTGAAAAAAGGAGAAGAGAAGTGAAGCAGCCGAGGCAGCTCCATCAGCTGGGACCGCGTGGGAGCACCGCCAGCTCCGCCCGCCTTCCTGGGGCGCTCCCTCCCTCCTTCCCTGCTTCCCTCCTTCCTTCCCTCCTTCCCTCCTTCCTTCCCTCCTTCCCTCCCTCCTTCCTTCCCCTCCTTCCTTCCCTCTCTCCCTCCCTCGGAGCCCGTCCCGCGGCAGGGCCAGACCCCTCCAGAGGCAGGAGCAGTCTCTGCCCGGGCTGCTGTGTCCTCAGGAGTCCCACACATTCACTTTCCCCGTCCTTCACTCAGATTAGCAAAGAATGCAAGAAGTAAAAATAAACTCTCTGCAGTTGATATTGCTACTGAAATCAGAGTTTTTGATGTAATGTGGGTCTTTAATACCTTTCCAGCCCCTTTCCCAACATTATAACACTGCTGAAAACATTTGATAGAGGAAGCAGGTGTAGGCAAAGGAAGCTGGAGCATTTGAGCAAGAATAAGAGAAGAGCAAGAAAGAAGGCCAGTCCTTTGCAAAGAGGGGAGCAGAGCACTGCAGGCGTGTGAGGGAGCCCTGGGAAGGCAGGGTGCCCTGGGCTGTGCCAGCAGCCCTTTGCTGGGAGATGGATGTGAGGTACAAGGGGGGAAACTCCAGATTTTGTGCTCATCGTGGTGTTGGCCTCACCCAGAGCAGTGCTGCTGGGATCGAGGGCTCTCGAGGATCCTGCATGCTGCCAAATGTCTGAGCATCCTTTCACACACCTGGAGCAGTCAGCTCAGCCTGCCCCTGCCCGGGCACACTTGCAGGGATGGAAGCACAGGGAAGAAGGAATATTCTGCAAGCAGAGGCCGTTTCTCATGGCTAGAACTACTTTTCTAACATGTTACCAGTAAAAACGTCCTTCCCAGCTCCAGCATTGATGAATTTGTGAATATGCTTTTGCCTTTTTAAACTCTGCAGGTCTTTAAATGCTGCCCTGTTATATTAAACTGTTTCAGGTTTGGTTTCAAAATGCTCGAGCCAAATTCAGACGGAACCTCTTACGTCAAGAAAACACAGGGGTGGATAAGACTTCAGACTCAACCCTCCAAGCAGGGACCCCATCAGGCCCTGCCTCAGAAATATCCAATGCCTCCATGAGTCCATCCAGCACTCCCACGACTTTAACAGACTTGACAAACCCCACAATGCCAACTGTGACGTCCGTCCTGACATCAGTGCCCGGGAGTCTTGAGGTTCATGAATCTCGAAGTCCTTCACAGACAACTCTTACAAATCTTTTCTGATGACTCTTTCTTAATAATTTCTTTAAAAAAGAAATTATTCTTAGCTGAAATTCCAAGTGTATTTTAATAGAGGCTTTGAGCAACTGACTAACCACAATTAGGATCTCTCCTAAAAAACAGAAGGAAATGTAGTGTTCTGGTATTATGGAGTATGGACTGAAGAATAACTTGGAAGATCTATTGCAACACAACATTTGTGTAACTGTACAGTTTTGTGGACTGAGCAAGGGAAACAGCAATTAATTTAAGTTGGCTAAAGCTTCTGTATTTTCAAAGACTGCCATGTGCCTTATATACTGTTTTATCTACATTCTTTGGATTCCATGTCCACTTCTCTCTTTTTCTCTCTGTATATTTATGACCAGGGCAAAAAATGTTAAAGAGTTTGTTACTTTGAATAGTCCTAAGCCTTTCATTGGTTGCTTTGTTGTTTTAGAATTTTAAGGTCGAAGTCTGTTCGAATACCAGAATTTGTAAAATCTAACCAGTAATAAAACCACTTATGGAAACTACTTGGTAACGGCTGCAGTTACATTTAACATTAGTGTCACAATCCAGGTAGGCTGACTGGATCTAAAAAGGTTAGAAAAATGCACTTCAAACACAGTGTCTGCCTAGGAAAACCCCTAAATATGATGTACACATTCCTCTGGTTCCCAAAGAGTTTATGGGTGAGAAATCCAGCTTGTACAACAGTCTAGGTACCTTCATGGTAGAGAAATAATGTTAGTTGCAGGTAGAAGTTATCAGATAATGTTAAAACTCAAATAGAAGAACCACGGCTCATTTTGCCACGTGAAGGAAACCTGACTTTGGCCAGCAGGCAGGAACCTTGCTTTGTGCAAGGTGTGGCTTGTCCCATGTCCTGGGGCCAGCAGGGTCCCACAGCTCCGTGGCCACAGCTGCTCCATCAGCAAGGTGGGCACTGGGGAGCTTTGCCCTGGAAAGAGGCTGAAGTATTTCAGGTTATTTTACAGCACTGGTGGGCAAAGTTGAGGCAAAATTATGTTTTATAAAGTCACAGCCTTACATTTTTTGTAATGTTTTGAAGGAATAAAAAGCCAAGGAAGAATATATTATTGACACTAAAAGTGGTTATTCCTTTAATGATTATGGACCTTTCAAAACAATTGAATTCCTTCTCCCCAAAAATCTCTGCAGAATAGAACTCATATTTTGAGTTTTTTTCCTATTGTTTTAAAATTGCTTTTCTGTAATAAAAGAAATACCTCAGCAAAGTTTAAATATGTATAAGAACGAGTCTACCCTAGCTGTTTGCCCAGTAGGTTTAGAGGTTTGGAGTGGTACGTAAGATGCAGATTGTTGTTCCTTTTCAAACCTGTTCCAGTCAGTTCTTTCAGTCAGATGTTGGGTTGTACTGGCCAGCTCTCTAAAACTAATCCCTCATTCCCATTGGATCAGAATTGCTAAAAGATTATTCTAAATAAACAGCAAGATAGATGCCAAGATTTGTGTTCTTTGCCCTTCTCAGGGCATTGAAGATGATTTTGTAGGCTGGACTTTTCCTAACAGTGTTCTGGTTTTAAAAGCACCACATTTATTCACCTTTCCGAGCTGCAAATTTGCTATTCCTGTGCAAGCCAAATTCCTATCAAGATCAGGGAGAGATTTCAGAGTAGGAGGACTATGGGACAGAAAAGCTGACATAATTGGGTCATTTATTAACCTTTTGAACACTTCAGCTTAAAAAACCCCAGAGGTGAGCTATGGGCAAAGCAAGGCAGCCCTCAGAGCTGGGAACTGGGGAGGGCCTGGGGTCTGCTCACCACACCCACGGCTGCCAGGGTCTGTGGACTTTATGCACAGTGATGAGACATTAAGAAGATGATTTGTGTTGAATTTATAAATGTTACAGGTTTATCCAGGACATTTTTCCTCGTGATCCAAATGTCTGATAAGGATGTTGTGCTGGTTGGTGGACTGTAACAGGTACATATCTGCCTTTCAAAGCTGTTCTGACACGGACATTCTGCTCTTTGTAATGTTTTGTTCATTGTCAATCACTTTGGAGATTTTTTTTTAACATGATAAGCTGGATCTTTTCTTGATTTAAAAGGCAATTTTGGTCCACTGTTAAATGGTTACAGCCCATTATTAAAACCCTGTGTATTAACCTGTGAACAGTTTAAAAATACTGAATCCTGAAATCTGAAGTGTTACGGCAAATGTAGCAGAGAACAATTCCAATGGTCTTTAAAATTGTACTGCTATTATTTGTGATCTTGTATCTTAACTACCTGAATCCATGTGGATGGAAATACCTTTCAAACCAATTATCAATATTGCCTTTTCAAACACCTGACCTTCATGAAGGGGAATACTCTCATGTTAATCTTATCTGAAACCTATACGAGACAATTAGAGAAATTGTCTGGTTTAATCAAATCAGGGATTTTGCATATAAATAAGAGACAATATTCTATGTAGGGTCTTTATGTAGGTGCATTAGGATTCACTCTGGCTCCAATGACCTATGTTGTCCCCATGACTGTTTCAATCCTGTGGTATTGTTTGGTTGTTTAGAGCTTGTTGGTTTTGAATGCTGTACATTTTTTTACTACTGCAATCCTAATGTTTCTTCACATTCTTGTACAGTTCCACATTTGATGTATTAGTCTGAAATTCTGTTAAAAACATGAACAAAAATGGAAATGATATTTCTTTGGAAGTGTATTTTTACTGTATATCTAATTTGAACTAGTTGAACATACTTCTTTACATTTTGCATGATAGGTGTGTAGTTCATTTTTTAAATATGAAAGAGACTTAAAAGTAACTTAGAACAAGAATATAATGAAACTATACAAATATGGAAATACATACAATGATTTGCTACTTTTTGACTCAAGAAGCTTTTTGAAATACATTTTACCTAGTTTATTTAAGATAATGCAGATATTCTGTCTCTGAGTTCATACATAATGCAGAATAAGAGGAGATTATGTACTAGAAAAACTTTCAGGTCACCTTAGTACTCACCAACACACTGGATTATTCTTGTCAAACTGACAATGGACAATGTATTTTAAGATGCTGAATATATTTTAATCTACAGCAGAGAGGGATGGGGTGGCTGCAAGTGATATGTAATCACAGCTTAAAATTTATTGACTCTATTAATGGCTATATTTCATAAAACTTAGTTTTTTATTCAAATTATCTAAGTTTGGGAAGAGAAGACCAAGGATCATTATACTAATGAAGAAGCTGAATGTGTGCCCTGGAAGCAAAAGTCAATTTATCAAACAGACTATGGATGCAGAAGGAGCCTCCAAGATATTTTTGTTTTCAAGCTACCTTTTCCTCCTGGCTGTTTAAAAACCCCACATAATTAGGCTGCTTTCCTATAAGTGTTTGCTCTTTTTTTGTCTGTTGGAAGGAAGCTTAGGCACCTGTAAGAACAATGTTCATCTAAAAGAAAAGGAGAAGAAGACAGAAATCAAACCAAGAACCAGGCTCTGTACCACGGTGTGAGTACTGGGCTGGAGTTTCTCCTGCTCCCACAGGGATTTGCCCTTCTGGGTAAGGAGATTTAATCCATCCCTGCTGGCAACTGATCTGTGTCTGGCTGGAATCAGCCTGGAGATGGGGTGGGCTGTGCCCCTCTGAGGTGCCTCTCACCTGCTGCTGTACAGGCTGAAGGTGAAACACCTCTGCACACAGTGGGGAGCACAGCCCCAACAAATTCCTGCCAGCATCAGACCTGCCCATGGCAGGGACACAGAGCCCAGCCCAAAACCATTTCCACTGAAGCAGCAAATACTGACAGGCCTCATAGATGGAAATTTATATTACTGCCATTTCTGCTGAACTGTACTCTCCCCACAACCTTTCAGACTCATTGAACACGTGCTCCACACCACCATTCCACCAGGAAAACCAGAGCTCAGCTGGACCAGGGCCATGAGAGGCATTTATCAATCCAACAGTTCCTTTTCTCAAGGACTGGGTAAAAAGATACACTGAGCGTTTAATGGATTTCTTCTCAGATTAGGATGAATTTAGCAGTTCTTTCTGGCCTAATAACTGGAGTTTTGTAGCCAGTAAATATTTTTTGGGTTTTAATTTGAGCAAAACATAGCACTCAAAATACACAACCTGCTATCAGTAAATTCAGGCCTTGCAATATCATTTATTGTACTAATGCATGACACTGTGCAAATTATTATTTCTGCAGAAAACCACTTCTGTGCAAATTCTTCTTTGCCCTGTAGAAGGCATGGCTCTGCACATGTACTTACACAGCTTGTTTACATGCCACTGTATCAATTTATTACATTGTAAAATTCAGCACTTAACAGGAAGTTACACTTTTCCAACAACATCTAGAAAAAAGGAAATAATTAAGCTTTTTGTTAAAGAAAGAAATCTGTTCTTTCCCCTGCACAGTTCAGCCCAGCAGCTATGGGGGGAAGAAAGCAACCAAAACAAGAGGGACACAAATATTTAGAAAACATGACTTCAGTCTCTGGGGATCTTTTAAATTGATAAATCTCAGTGATGCCTCTCTCCAGTGCACCCACACCCAGGGGTGGCTGCTGCTGGAAAGCCACCCTGGATCTGCAGCACTGCAAACACTGAAACCACCACGTGTCCTTGCAGTGACACCAAACTCCCCAGGCTGTGATCTGTCCATGGCACAGCCATTGCTGGGAATACAACACTTCTTAGCTTCTACTCAAAACCAGTGAGAAGATCCTCAGGCTTTGGTAATTCAGTGCTCCTAGAAAAGGGAATTGATTTTCCATGGGCACATTGGTCCAACACAGAGTAGCAGTGATAAGGAGCTCCCACCCATGGGCTGTTTGTGTTGGCTGAAGCTGCAGCAGACAGCCAGAGGGGAATCCTTCCCTCCACAGAGTGAACCCCACATTGTCCCAGTGGCTCCCCAGGCACAGCTCATCCCAGCTCTCCTTGATGGCTGAAGGAAGGAATGAGTCCAGGAGACATATTCATGTTCTTATCAGAGGGCACAGGTTCCAAGTGCACTCCAGTCTTTTCTGATTGCAACCTCCAGCCCACAGAAACTGCATTCTCACCAACTATTTCTTTTGCCTTCCCACGTAATTTCCTTGTGTTTCATCAGTCATTTTTGCTGTCCTTCCTCTGGAAATGAAGACTAACAAAAGACACTCTGTAATATGGCTCTGCAAGCTGTGATTGAGCAAGAAGCTGATGCCAAGTCTCGCCCAAGTCTGGGCAGAGATTCTGGGAATGTGGGGAAGAGCAATTTCTGAAAGGCCAGTCTGTCACCCACAGACAGATAAGAGGGTAAAGAGACATCATTGCTTGGACCAAATCTACCAAGATATCTCATCTCTTGAACCCAGACCTTCTGAGAATTTGTTAATAGTCCTATGAAACATTTTGAGGCAGAAGAACAATTTATTTACCATTGCTTCTATGATTATTCCAGACAGGCAGTTTCAGCTGATTCCCACTTTCTGCTGGAGCACAGGCTGTGCCTGGTGGATTTAACCCTGCTGACCACAGACTTGCCTTTGTTAGTTCACATGCACGGATCTCTTAGAAGTAGCTCAAAAGCTTCTGTTCCTGTGTGATCTGACCATTTCTGAGAGGCTGGCAGGCAAGTGTGAGCTGCCCATGGACTGGGGAGAGGAGAGGTTTCATAGCCAGGAGTTTGTGCTTCTCTTTAAAGGAGGCTCCTCCCCCCAGTGCTGGCTGCAGTGCTCACCTTCACCTGGCCAGGGCTCCTAGGAGAGTCCTTGGCATGGGCCCTGCCAGCTGCTAATACATTTTAGAGCTGATGTTGTGATTAAAAAAATCAGTCATGGGTGTTCTTGTCACCTTGTTCAGCCACCTCTAGCTAACACAGACCAGACTTTCTCCATTTCATGCCCGCTGGTGCTGACTCCTCACCTGACAGGCTGAGTGACAGCAGAAGTGACACCACAGCCAGTGCCACTCCTGCTACAGGAACAAACCCAACCACCCACCCTGAGAGGCTTTTTAATGTAACCAGGGCCTTTTGTGGCTTTCATTTCTCTGTCTGTCATTTCCAGTTCTGCCCCTATTGTGTGTATGGAATTCAGGAATCCATGTCAGATTCATCTAAAAGCTGTACAATGCTATTTTCTGTTATTCTTTACTCTTCAGCTCCCTGAGTGTAGACAGTTCCTACTCATGTTTTGTGTCCATACTCTCTTTTTCTACCACTCCATTTTATCCCAGAGATTATAGATTGTGCACATCAACACTCACTGGCACTGACAGGATTCTCCAGAGTCCCTTCTGGCTATTCCAGCTCAAAAGAGAAGTCTCAGAAAAGACATTGGCAGCTATTTGCAGAACTCCTTTCTCCTCACAACACAGCTCCAGCTCCTGGGGGTCTGTGGTGGGAGCACAAGGTGTGTTGCAGCCCCTTACATGCAGGTACCATCATTATCAGCTGCCTTGGAACAGACCAAAATCTGGGCTGCTTTTACAAGATCTGCATAAAAATATAATCCATTTTAATTCTAGAATTATACTGGAGCTGATGCCAGGCATTAGAGGGAAGAATGTGTTTCTGGCAGGACTCCAGGTATTTCTGTTCTTTCTTTCTCTGCCTGTTGGCTGGAGCAGAGGCCAGGGCAGCACTCCTGCCTCCTGCTCCCACCGCAGACGCTCTGTGGCCAGCACGGGGAGGCTGGCCAGAGGTTACTTACTGTTATTTTGAGAAAGGGCTTTGAAGTCCTTGAGTGAACAGTGCCAAACTGGAGCAAAAGGCAAAGTGGAAGTCATTACACTTCCCATGGGAGGCCATGAGAAAATGGCAGTGCAGCAGATGAGTGTGACCATACGAGTGCACCTCCAGCCTCACCTCTGAGTGCTGCTGACCAGGAGGGCTTGGGTTACCTTAACTCTGGAGAACAGAAACCAGAAACTGCTGCACCTCCCTTTGGGGATTTGCAAGATGTGTAAGAAGGCACAAATCAATCCCACACAACAGCCCAGAGGAACTGGGATTGGAAGGTACTGGAGGGGATCTCTGTTTGCCAGGAAGGAGGCACTAGATCTAAGCATGGTACCTGGAGATGAGAGCACAGGGACCCGTGATGGGGGGCTGCGGGGAGCTGAGCACAGCCAGCACAGGAATGCCTGAGAGCATGAGCTCTCTGTCCTCTCCCTTCCCTGACAGACAGGTAAGTCCAGGGAGCTGTTCAACTGAGGGAAGGCAAAGACCCAGTTCTGTACAAGAGCCACGGAGCAGGGTTTGGGAAGAGCAGAGAGCCTGGAGCTCAGGATTCAGCATTCCCAGGACAAGGGAAAGTCACTGTGTTGGAGGCGATGCCACCTCTGGCCTCCGGGAAGGCTTTTGGTTTGAGGAACAGTTTCAGACTCCTGCACAGGTCAGGAGGAAGCTGGCTCTGGTGTGTGTGACATTGCCTGACCCTCAGGTGTGGGAGTGCCAGAGGGCTCTGTGCTCTCCACACTGCCAAGTGCTCTGTCACAAATGGGAAGGACACAAACCCAGTGTGGCACATGCTGCCTTTGTATCCCAAAATGCTCTTTGCTGTTGTAAGCTGGCTCTCTTCATTAAATGTATTTACTTAGCAGCAGATCTGTTGTTACATATGAATAATTGACAAGGAAAATGTCACTTACTGCACGGGTGCCGCACGATTCTGGCTGCTGAGTTTCCAACACTACAAAGCCTGGAACAGGAAGCTCTAAACCCAATTTCACCTTTTACAGAGTTTAATTTTGGGTATGTTTCTTATCTTGGTGTGCTACCAAAGTGTTGAAAGTGACAAAACCAGATGTCATAAAATGCCGGGAAAATGCAGCTGGACTGAACCTCGAGTATTAACAAAGCCAATTCCCTTGACAGACACTAATCTTATACCTTCAAACCCAGGAAAGATTCAGTTAAACTCACAATCGTTTTATAGTCTCTGTAGAACCATAGCAGCTTAGGGATCCTTTGTTATTCCTCCATAAAGAGGAAAGTTATAGTGAAAGTGCCCTTCTTAAGTTGGGTGTTTTTAAATACTAACGTTTATTGCTCTGCAGTTTCTCTTTATGTGTGCACAGAGAACAAGAACACACCTGACTTCACAGGCCTATTTTTGGAAACAATCAAAGAGCCCTCTGTTAATAACTGGTTACTCTTTTGCCATTTGCATGGCTGATCACTGTTAATGATCCAGCTAACGGATTCTTTAGGGAGGATGCAAGGCCTGGGTTCTGCAGGATGGGCTGGGCTGCTCAGGAGTGCAGCACGGGTGTGCAGAGCTGTCACCTCCCTGGGAAAGCTCCTGTGGTGGGACACACCAAATCCCCCTGTCTGGGTCCTGTGGGCCAAACCTGTCTGTCCCCACCATTCCATTCATTTCCAAAACTGGGCTGATGGGGCCCAGCTGCAGCAATTTCTGTGGATTAAAACCAAATCTCCAGATTGTCCTGCTACTGAACATAGTCTTTCCCAGAGCTCCTGCTTTGGGCTTACAGTCCTCCACACAGAGGCACAGCAGCAGGAAGCAGGTTGGTGTTCAGACTTCCTAACAGTTTCTAGGAACGTTTAGGATGTATGAAAAACAAGAAGTAAATACCTAAATAACAACTCCTTTACTGTCCTTACTGCTTTTGGACACAGATCAAGACTAAAAGCAGTAGTCTGCAGCACATAACTGTGGGGGTTTATCAGGAGAGCCCCTGATCAGCTCTGTGGAGTAGCCAGGCCCTGTTCCCAGGTGGTGGCTGCCCCAGCAGCCCCTGGCCCACAGCCTCCAGCCCTGAGCTCAGTGGGACCCCCAAACAGGCAGGTGGAGCTGGCTGGGGAACCCCTGCATCATCTCCTGACTACTGCACTGAACAAAACATCTCTTCAAAAAAGCAGCTGTGCCTGTGCTTTCCACAAGACCATCTCTGCTGTTTTAAGGGGGCATGAATGAAAAATGAGTTTATGTGTTCTTGGCATGGCATCTGGGTTGTCAAAGCATCGCACTGCCGACCCCGAGTAAAGGTCTGAATTATGACATAAAAGGAATACCAACAGATCAGTTTGTGTTGTTGCAGAGCTCAGCCATAGATCTGTGTGTAGGGAACACAATACTTTGCTTGCAAGCTGAGCCCTGTGCATCTCACAGGACATTAATGCAAAAGTGGAAAAAATCCAATCTTAATCTTCTAGAGAGTGAAACACTGATACAACATGTCATGCCCTGTCATCACCTGTTGCTAAGGGTTGAGATATTCCCAGTGTCAGAAGGAGACTGTGAATGAGGAGTGCATTTTGATGAGTGCTGAGGAGGGGAGATTCTCAGGAACTGTTGGAAATTCTGCTGTTTTATAGTGTATAAAATACACCTGACCCGAGGCAGCGGATCAGCAGGGCAGCCTGAGGTGCACACACTGAAAACATCTCCTTTTGAGCTACTGACACATTTAGCAGCTGCCAGTCAAGGAGGCGAGCTGATCCTCTCTCGAGCAGACAACCTATTGTTGCAAAGGCCTAAAACGTGGCTCCTTCTCCAGCGTTCCCTTGGCCCAGATGGAGCAGAGCATCTCTTCCAGCTTCATATTCTCCTTACATTCCTCTTTTCATCTTTTGTGTGCCGCCGTCTCGCTTCCACCTGCCTCCTCCCCGGTGCCACCTGCTTGCCTCTGTGCCTTAGGCTCCTTTGTTCGTGTCCCCGTCCCTGCTCCCCGGGGAGGGCAGCACGGGGGGTGCATTGTCCCAGGTTGCTCCCCCAGGGCTTTTCTTGCTGCTCGTTATTGCAAGCGCGGCCCGGCCTTGCGTCACCGGGGCACCCGCGGCGCAGACAAAGCCGGAGCGGAGGAGCCCCAGCAGGCAGGGTGCCAGCTCGGCTCGGCTCGGCACAAACACACACGGCCCTGCAGGACCGCCGGCCTCCAGGGACCAGCGGGGCCGCACAGTCGGAGCAGCACAAGCCTGAAGCGATGGCAGCTCCCTACACCTCCCCACGGAAACATATGGCAAAGCCAAAGAGTCACAACATCTTTATTTCATAACCAAACATCCCTCTTGCCATTCAATTCTGCTGGCAGCTCCCTTGTCAGCTGTAAGAGTGGGGCTGAAGTGCTGCTTCCCCCTGCGTTTGGCTGAGTGTCCTTGGATTGTGAAGGGTTCTGTGCTGGGTGTGCCCAGGCCCCTGGCCCAGGTGTGCCCCGCACAGCTCTGCTGGCACCAGCACCGTGCAGATCTGTGCTATTCACATTAGTAGGGGTTCCATCACTGCTGTTAGTAATAGTAGCAATCTAATGCACTGTTTTCTGTGCTGTCTGGGAAACAGGGATTCCATTCCTAGGATTTTATACCAGAGATTGGGAATTACAGTTCCCCAGTGCATCCGATTGCAGTTCAAACTATAATCACAGGATCACAGAATGGTTTGGGTGGGAAGGGACCTCCAAGTCCACAGTTCCAATCCCCTGCCACGGGCAGGGACACCTCAGCAGTGAGCTGCAGCAGTCCAGGCAGGGGTCACAGGGCGTGCTGGGCCAGCATGGGGCCTCTGAAACCACACCTGCACCAAGCCCACACAGTGCACAACCTCCAGGGAACAGGGTACAGGAACAGCACAGCCTCACTGCTGTGGCTCCTGAGCACCATTCCTTGTTCCCCAGGGAGTTTTGAGTACAGGAGGCAGCCCCTGTCTGCTCTGCCAGAACCTCCTGGGGGTGAAAATGCCCCCATTCTCTGGAAAGTCAGGCTGAGATTGCCTCCCTGCAAACCACAGAGGCTTTTGCAGCCTCGTCGCACAAGAAAACACACAAAGGGAAGTTCTGACTGTCACTGCAATAGGGAGGCTCCGGGAGGCCCTGCCTGCTCCCGTGTCACACCCACACAGGGTGCCAGCTCTGTGTGCCGGGCCAGGGCTGGCCAGGGCTCTGCTAAAGCCCTGCAGACTTTAACCCCCCTGCTCTGAGGGTCCCCTGACCTGGAGAAAGGCCAGAGCTCCCCCTTTCCCACAGCCCGCTTGAGCCGGCAGTGTGTAAAACCTGTACACAAGTAGTACAGCCCCGTGCTTGTGGGCACTGAGCAGAGCCCAGCGGAAGAACTGAAAGGCTCTGAGAAGTGGGGGCTCAGCGAGTCTCATTTAATTATGAGAGTGGTGCTGGCTCGGCTCAGCCCCACCCACATGCCATTTCACGCCTGATTTCTTCTCTGATTTCTTTGGGGAAAGAGAGGGAATTCGAGTGCATGTAATTTGGGTTAACAAGACGCATTATATGCAGCCTCATTCTTGTAAAAACTTTCACAGGGAAATCACCCAACCCATGGAGAGAAAAAATTCTCTCCTTATTGTAATTTTTCCAAGGCTAATCAAACTCTCACCATTATCCTATTGATCACAGGGAAGGTTTGATTTTCTACCGGTTGCCTAGTTAAGGTACAGTAGCTGTTGCTTGGCTTACTCCATGCTGTGAGTACAACAGAGATCAACCCTCCATTTCTATGCTCCTTTTTGTCCCTTTCCTAGATCCCTTTTCCTTCAAAGCTCACCTGCCTTTTGCTTTTGTGGTGCTCTACCTGCATTTCTCCTTCTCCTATATCTGTGGAGCAACAAAAGGTGAAAAGCTAGGTTTGTACAATTAAAATTGTCAGAGTAAGAATGGGGAAAAGCAAAGATCCTGAACAGGTTTGAAAACAGGAGGCAAAGAAAAAGTTAGAGATGAATGTGGCATCCCCCAACAATACGGACAAAAAGATTCCGTGTCCAGTCCCTGTGGGTGCGAGGAGCACAATCTCCCTGCAGCTCGGAGCAGCGATGATGAGCGCGGTCCCTTGGGGGCGGTGAGCGGCCAGCCCGGCTCTGAACGGGCAGGGTCGGCCCGCGCCGCCCCGGCCGCGCTCTGTGGCCGCGCCGTGCGGAGCGAACGCGGCTCCGTTCCAAGGGGCCCTCGGGAGCGGCTGCTGCGTGTCAGCGCAGCACGGAGCCGGGCACGGCTACACAAGAGCGCCGTGCTGGGGAAAGGTGCGGGCTTTGCTTTGCCTTCCCGTGTGAGCGTTTCTTTGGATGTGTTTTGTGTCCCTTCAAGTCACTTGGGAGTTTCGGAGAGCCAGAGAGAATAGCTTTTTCTGTCATTATTTGATAACCAATACAGTTCCCTTTGACCCTCTCCCCTCTTCCCAAAAAAGAAAGACCAGCTCAGCATTGTGTTATTTTTCAAAGCCTTTACAAATTAAGACAGTAACATGGAAATCCTCGTTGGGTTTCAGTTCATACTTCCTCCCATGCTGGGCTGAAATGGGGATTCTTTTGTGATGGCTGTGCTGCTTATTTTTTTAAAACCTCCTGAATTTGGCACACTGCCCTACTTTATTTTCTTTCCATTCTCTAGTGCTGCTCCCATTGGGAGGCTCATTCGCTTCTAATGCATGGTGTTATCTTTTGCAAGTTGAACTCTAAATCCCCGTGTTGTTTTTCCTTGCTTGTTATTCAGGTGTGGGGAATCTTAATGATGTCTCTTTGGCTGGTGGATGCTCTGGCTATGTGGCTTTAATTACTTTTATTAATGTGTTTTATAAAGTAAATTACAGATAAATGTAGATTTTAACTGCAGCTTAGAGGTGGCACATCTGTGAGGCTGCAGAGCTTTCATTTGGGGGTGAAAGGCACAGTAACACCTTCCATAGCGACAGGATGATCCCAGGTGTGACTGAGAGAAGCTTTACTGAAGCAAAAGCTCCAAAACTACAAACTGGCACCTGCTGAGCAGAGGGACGGGGAAGGGAAGGGAAGGGAAGGAGCAGGACAGCCTGCCAGGCTGTGCTGGCAGCCCCAGCAGGGCAGCAGAGGCAGCAGCCCAGCCTTGGCGTTTGCTGGGGATCTCTCCAAAGCCCCGGGGGCTCCGGCCATGCTCAGTGCTGGTGCTGGGGCCAGTGAGGGCAGGGTAACCGGACCTGCCCGTGGCTCCGTGGCCCTGGGTGCATTCCTGCCCCGGGATGGGCACAGGGCAGCTGGGCGGGCAGTGAGCACTGACCTGAACAGGGAGAGGAGAGACACGATTGGCATGGAGAGAGGCTGAATCTCTCTGAGTGCTCTGGACTGAACCAGGATCACAGGATTTAGCAGAGGAAAATACACACTGGTGTCTGTAGTTTGTCTGGTGTTTTATTGAACCAAGGGTCCCATGTGAGCCATGCCGTAAGCAAGCAGTAAAATCATCCAACAATGCCTTGAAAACTGTTCTGTCTCTGAACACTGCACCTCTTGGGCACTGGTTGTGTTCTTCATCCCAGGAGCTCCTGTTACCTTGGACAGCACACAGCCGTTGCCAAAAGTAAATAATGAAAGCTGGGTGGTGCCTGAGTCATCGATGGATTGAGAGGATGGAGGCTGGAAAACAAACCGATGGGTTCTACAAAGTGGCAAATCTCCAGGCTGCTCTGCCTTCCTGAGCCCTTGCCCTTCATTTCTATGCAAGAGACATTCTCGGTTTGGGGGATTCTTACCAGGAGCTTGTGAGAGAAATGTTGAAAAGGGATTTTTCCAGGTTGCCTTTTCCGTCTTCCTGCTGCATTAGCTGCAGGTGGTGAAGCTGCTGTTTCGGCATTTCTTCTTCAAAAGCTACATCACGTAATATCGCTGAGATCACAAGGAGATGAGGAGAAAAATGGCCCTATAGGATTTTTGTTAAAAAAGGATCCATCCATAAAAGATGAAAGGTTAAATTGCTTTTAGAAATACAGCAGCGTTTAAACAGGTGAGGATCCTCGGAAACGGAGTTTGGATTCAATAAAGTAGCCATGCAGAAGGGCAGGAGAAAGCCTTTCTTTGGAGGGAAATGTCACACTTTAGTGTTAATGAAATGTCTAGTGGTATAATAATAATGATAGCAATCAGGAGCCTTTATTTTTCACCTGGCAGGGCTGGTTCATGCGTGTTTTTTCAAAGCTACCTGCAATTCAGGAAAGAACAAAAAAAGAATCAGACATGCATTGACTGAAAAATATCAGAGTGGAAGAGAAGAGAGCCAGAGCGGCCCAAGACTCCTGAATGTTACTGGGGAGATGAAGAGTGCTGATCCCAGGTGGCAGGACATTTTCTTCCTCAGCTTTTTAGATGTTGCCTCCTCGTAGCTGTGTTGTAAAGACATCGCAGGAGATTTACAATCCTAAAAGAACACACAATGAAAATGTCAAAAGGAAAAGGCAATTGCAAACAATAGTTTTGCTCTGGACTGGCCCCCTCTTTATGCTCCTTAGTGGTGATGTAGCACAAAGGCAATGAGCACACAGCATTAGCTACTCTTGCATCTCTTGTATATTAGTCAGGTTTGATGTGTCAGAAGTTGGTGGAACAAAATTTGTTCCCCACCTGCATAGATGTCACTTACAGCTTTCTGTGAAAAGAGAGGAAGAGCAGGAAACATTGGTCTTTTAGGGGCAGACAGTGACACCAGAGGGGATAATATATAACACACCAAGAGGTCTAATTATTGATTAAATGTACACATAAAAATGTAAAAATATCACTTTTCCTGCTTGACCTCTTTTCCCCACTAGCAGTTCCAGGGCATTGCTGGCTGTGCCTCTGTGGCACCTGGCTGATCTGTCACCCCAGCACGGGGCAGGGCAGGGTGGGCAGTGCAGATGCTCCCAGCAGTGTGAGGAGCTGCCAGCCCTGCAGTGCTCACATGGGGAGCTGAGCCAGGGCACACATCTGCAAGGACCTGGCTGCTTCCTCCCACAGAACTAACAGTCTGCAGGGACTTCTCTACTCTAAACTCTCCTCTTGGCCTCATGCAGCAGGCTGTGTTAGCTGCAGCATTCATATTTGTACTTTAATATTGACATCAGATCACATACTCCAGCCCCAGGAGCCAAGGCTCCTGAACAGGGCTTGCACACTGCAGCCACAAGCACTCATTCCAGCGTTTTCTTTGAGAGACTCCTCGACCAGAGATTTGCTGCTCATGCTGGCCCAGAGTGTGTGTTGATGGGGAAGGTGCCAGCTCTTGTCAGTCACTAGTGTTGTCATGAATTAGCAGGGGCCACACAGGGTACAGCCATACGTGTCAGCCCTGTGAATGAGTGCTGGAGCAAGATGCCAGAATGTGAGATCCTGCTCAGACACAGTAGCCGGGAGGAAAGGAGCTCCTGTGGCCCAGGGGCTGGTGGGTCCTGCTCATCCAGCATGTCCAAGGCACGAGCAGCCTTCCCCCACTCTCCCATCCAGCTGCTGAACAAAACCTGAGGATAGCACTGCTCCTGCAGCAGCTGGGAACGGGGTGGGTGTTTTGGTGTCAGCAAGGCTTTGTCCTTGGCTTTTGTGAAAAACAGTGGGTTTGTGTATATCGGGACAAATAAAATCAAATAACTCAGGTCAGAGTGTACCAGGTGCTAGCAGTGACACTGCCTCAGATTGTTTGTGTGGTAGAGCTTCTGTCATCCAGAGCTGGAGGCTCTTGGGCATTCTTTGGCCTGGTGCCCCAGAGCACATAGCCCTCGTTGGGTTTTACAGCCAGTTAAACTCTGGACATGTTTCTGTGACAAGCTGACTCACCAGTCCCTTCCACCCCTCTGGCTCTACTTCTAACAGCTCGCATGGTTTTGTCACATGCCATTGGACAATTTCTGGTTTTTCTTAAAGCCCAGCTGCTGGACTCAAGACACTGTGTGAGGAATTGCAGTTGAGACAGCAGGGAAAAAAAATCCCAGCACTTAGTTTTAAGCTGTTGCTATTTAGTGCTTTGAGTTACTCTTTTGTGGGCTCATGAATACAAATGCATCAGTTTTAAAGCACTTACTTCTAACAGTAAAAGAAACCTCACACAGTGGTAGAAGTTAGAAACATTAGGGCAAGTCTAATAAGACTAGAAACGCTCTGCAGTGTGTGCTGCTCATCTTTCAGCAGTTCCACCTTTCACAGCACATGGTGGCTGCTCTGGGGTGTGGACAAGCATCCAGCGTTTGTGGCTGTGTGTCCAGCACAGCCCAGAGCTGCCTGAGTGCTCCTCTCACTCTTGATTCAGCAGAAGCACACCTGGGAGAGCTCTGGACTTATCTTTTGCCAGGGTGGCGTGTCTTTGTGACTAATTCTGATCCAGGATTTTCCTGGAAAAGAAAAATAACCCTGTGTCTGCCCAGATCCATGTTCTGCTGTATATATGGTTATTTGTGTATGTGGGTCAAATTCCTTTGCTTCCCTGTGTCCTCTGGCAGGCACATAGTGAAGTATGTAGAAAAAATTTACAACCCAAAATCAGAAGCCAGATTACTTTTTTTGAGGAACATCAGACAATTTTCATTCTGAAACTTACATGGTGTGGAAATAAAAATAAGTGAGTAAAAAGAATTTATATGTTTTGAGCAAAAGATAGTGTTGGATAGGAAATGTCACTGATGAGGAATTTGCTACTGAACATCACCAGAGCTCAGGACAGCAGAGTTCAGTTTGTGCTGCAAGGCCCCTGGAGGGTTTCCCCTTCATCCTCCTTGGAGTGATGATGTGCTGTGCACAGGTGGGACAGTGGCTGCTCTGAAATTTCTCAGTGCTCCGTTCCAGCCGTGCTCAGGTCTGGCTGTAAAAATGTAGGTGCACTGCCTCTGCTCTTCCTCACTCTCACCAGCACTTTCTCTGGGAACTGGAGAGGCTGAAGGAAATAATAGATACAAATCATGACCAAAGAAGAAATGATTGTCATTGCAAAAATGTATTTATTAATGATCTTCACATAATTCTCTGGGAGCGATATTCTGGAAGACAGAATTGTGATAGATTTTCACCAAATGGGAATATTTCCCTCCAGAAATGTGTAGCATTAAAGGGAGTGAAGAAGCTGAATGTGTTTCCTCCAGTCAGGAAAATGACGGATCAGGGACAAGAGACAATACATTAGTAAACAATATAAAAAATGTACATTTTGTCATTTTGTATTCCTGAGTTATTCTAAATCTGTGAATAAATCGAGAGCTTAAAGTCTCTGGAGCTGTTTTGAAGTCTCTTGCTTTCTATAAATATTGCATTTGCCTCAAGTAAGAATTTCTGACATGTATTAAAAAAATATACATTAGTAAAGCTTATAAAATAGATATTTGGAATGCTGTTATTGTTATTTTTTATTAAAAATACAGTTTAATGGAACAATTGAGTTCTACTTCAAAGTGTCAAAATTATTTTTCATGCTTTTTTCCCTGTGTTCTTTGAACTTTATGGTTGAAGCTCTAATTTTCTGCTTTCTGATTCTGTCCCTGTTTGAAGCAGTCGTTCCCCTGCACAGATATCTCTCTCTGCTTCCCTTCCTGCTCCAGCGGGATCCTCACGCTGGGGGCTGCTGGCAGCTGGCCCTGATTAGCAGAGCTGGGAAGGTCAGGCCCAGCGTGGCCTGTGGACAGCTGGACAGTGTCACCTCTCTGGAGCAGACCTGAGGAACATCTTACAGCTGCTCCTGGGGTCCTCATGGGGAATTTCGGGGGAAATCAATGCCAACACGAGCCATGCCCTTGCTCAGCCTCACCAGAGGGGGTGAGGGAGGTCTGTGACAAACTGACAAGTCTGGCTGCGAGGGGTGAGTCCTGAGGGTGGTGGCACTGAGAAGACAGCTCCAGATTCTCCCCTTTGTGACACGGTTTGCTCGCCTGCTGTCCACGCAGCCGGCAGAAGAGCTGACAGTTATCATCTGTTTGCAACATTTAGTGCACCTAAAGTCCAGAATGCTGGTTTTTGTGACACTGACCATGTACTGAGCTGACCTCCAGCTCAGGCCCTGGCACCGTGTCTAATTGCACATCCCATGTGGAGCTGGCATTAGGCAGCAATGCTGGATGCCCTGGCACGGGGCGGCGAGGGGCAGCGTTAGTGTGACCTGCCATCACCTGCCCACCGTTCTGGCAGGTGGCCGCGTATGTCAGCACTCAGAGCATGTCTCAGTGAGCCCTGCAGCACAGGCAGCTCTGGAAGAACAGTCCAGTCCGTGTTTCTGAGCTCTGCAGCCGCTTTCCCCACGGTGCCACATCCCCGAGCAGCCGCTCGCAGCACTTGGCTCTGTGCTGGAACAGCCGGAGCTGGGAGAGCCTCTGGTGAACCTTGGCCACAGATGGGACACAGTGCTGCAGCCACGGCCTTGCACGTCTGCCACCTGCAGAATTCGGTGAAGGGAAAAATACAGGAACCTTTTACAGGAAAAAATCTTTGCCAGTACATGGCTAACTTCACCTGGAGCAATTTTAAGAATTTTCTGGAGAAAACAGTTACAGCTTTAGTTCCAGAAATACACAGTGATTCCTAACTTGCAAGAAACTGGCATGAACAGAACACATGCAACTGAACAGAAAACAAAGTCAACGAACAGAATGCAACATAAATAAACAAAACACAATGTAAATGACCAGAACAGGGGAGAGGCTGCAGCCGACACACCGGAGGTTTTATGTGGGTGTTATTTGCACTATATGGCACCAGCCTGAACCACAGCTGTAATATCAAAGAGCTCTTCAACTTATTCATAATTAGCAGTGGGAATGCCCAGGCTTCGTTTTGTGCTCACAAAGGACCAGGGGCTGCGTCGAAGGGAACTGGAACTCTTTAATTAACTCCTTTCTAGAGCTTTCCTTTGTTGAGGCTTGCAGGCCCTCGCTGATGGAGGGAGCCCTGTCCCTCTCCCGGGACTCGGTGCTGGGGGCGCGATGGGGGCCGGGAGCGGCGGTCCCCGCTCCGCTCCCGCAGCACTGCCGCGACTCCCACACGCCGCTGCCCCCGGCCGGCCGTGCCCGTGAGGGCAGAGCTCCTCCACCGCCGCCGGCCCGCAGGGTTCCAGCCCTGTCCTGCGGAAGGTGCCGGAGGCTCCTGGAGCCGCAGCGGGTCCCGCTGTGAGGAGCCGGGGTGGCCGGCAGCCGTTGCCCACCACAGGCTGCCCACAGAGGCCGCAGCGGGGCTGTGGGCGCCGTTCCTGAGGGGCCGCCGGGCTGCTGAGGCCGCCGTGTTCCGATAAGAGGCGTCCCACAGAGCTCGGGACCCTGAGGGGCTGCCCGGAGGAAGCCGCGGCATTGCTCAGGTGCAGGGGGCTTTGGGTGAGGCTGTGGCCTCTGCAAAGGGAGTGATTTATCCTCAAGGGGAGGAAATCCCAGCACTCGCTTGAGCACAGTGACCGCTCTCGCGGCGGCAGTGGTGGGAAGCTCCGTGAGGCGCCTGCCCTGCGCCGTGCCCTGAGGCGAGCGGCCGAGCCACGGAGGGCACCGCGGGACAGCGCAGGCGGTACCACGGAACCCAGCGGAGCAGCAGCGGCCTACGATGGGCACCATGTGAGGAAACAGCGCCCAGAAGCCGACACCAGGTAAGGCTGGAGAGGAAAGCGGCTGGAGGTGTGTGTGGGTGGATGCTCGGTGGCTCCCCAGGGTGGGCTCGGCCCCAGGGTGGGGCAGGAGGAGGCCATGAGGGCCTGGCTGGGGATGCACAGGCGCCTGGAACTTGGATTGGCAGGCTCACGGACCTTTATTAAGAGGGACGTGGGGTTTGGGGTGTGTCACAGCTGAGCCCTATGGAGATCGGCGGCTGCCAGGCCGGCAGGCGACAGCAAGAGCGGGGCTGTGGGCATGGAGGGGTTTGCTGTGCAGCAGAGTTCAGCTGTACTTCAGTGCTGATTTAAAACAAAGGTTTGTGGAAGTCCTGTATCGGTTTGTGGAAGTCCTGCGTCGGCTCTGCGCTTTGGCTGTGTTTCATGCAGAGGTGCTGGTGCTCCTCGTTTCCCTCCTGCTGCAAGGTGTGAGGGGCCGGCAGTGCTGACAGGTGCCGGGTCGGCTGCCCGAGATGTCCAGGTGCTGCCCGAGGTGTGTGGGCGCTGCCCGAGGTGTGTGGGCGCTGCCCGAGGTGTGCGGGCGCTGCCCGAGGTGTGTGGGCGCTGCCCGAGGTGTGTGGGCACTGCCCGAGGTGTGTGGGCGCTGCCTGAGGTGTGCGGGTGCTGCCCGAGGTGTGTGGGCGCTGCCCGAGGTGTGTGGGTGCTGCCCGAAGTGTGTGGGTGCTGCCCGAAGTGTGTGGGCACTGCCCGAAGTGTGTGGGCACTGCCCGAGGTGTGTGGGTGCTGCCCGAGGTGTGTGGGCGCTGCCCGAGGTGTGTGGGTGCTGCCCGGCTGTGCCGGAGCACGGGGCAGGAACGGGGCAGGCACCTGCATACCGGCTGTCAGGAAGAGCTGGGCGAGAAGCAGAGGACCTCTGTGTCCGGGCAGAGACAGCACACAAAAAAAGCCTGTACAGAGGTTTTCTTTCTGTCTTCTAAATGCCAGAGCAGCCTGATGTGGGACAGTCCTAGAGCCAGGCCCAGCAGGTCAGGGATGCTTAGGCGCTGGGGTTGAGCAGGTTAAGGAAAGGACTGGTGACATGTCACTCTGAAATCTGGAGAGCTGGACAACCTGTCAAGAGATGCAGTAAACCTCATTTTGACCAGATGACTCCAGCATTGCTGGATATCCACTTATTTTCTGATGCTTTCACACAACAAATCTGCACCAGAGCATCGGAAAGTGTGAGGTTAGGCACAGAGATGTTCTCTTTGTGCAGTTATGTGAATTGCATCATTATATTTCACCAAGTTTTTATCCACTGCCCACTTGAGTTAGTGACAAAGGATTTCAAGGCTAGGCATGCAAATTAAAGCAAGAGCTGCTATTGTTTTTTCAGATACCTGTCAGCTCTTCTTACTCAACCTAACGCAGACTGAATTTGAAAGCAGAGGAGCCAGGGCTGTGGTATTCCTGGCAGAATGATAGCTGACAGGCTCCTCACAGCTCCAGAATCAGAGTCATGTCTGACACAGAGGAACATGTGTTGGCAACCTTGCTTGAGCCACGTTTCCAGAGCTGTAAAGAAACTGGAGCATTTCCAGGGGATGACAGAAAAGCTGCTGTTTCAGGGGAGAGCCAGAGGCCATGTCATTGTCATTCTTCTCAGTTTGGCAATCTGCTCAGATTCCTTCGAAGAGCACCTGAGAGCATTTATGGGACAGGAGAAGTAATAAAAGTTAAAGTGATGGCCCAGTATTAGAAAGAAACTTATTAATGCAACATTTATGGCTACAAAGGTGCTTCAGCCCTGCATGGGCTTGCTGCCATTCTTTTGGGGGGCAGAGTAGTGCTGCTGGAGCACAGTCTGTGTGATGAAAACCACAGCGTGCAAGACAAGAGCACTTATTTATTTCTTCTTTGGGAATCTGGCGCTGGTAGATGCTGGTGTCCCCTCCATGAGGTGCTTGTCATCCTGTGTGTACTGTGAGTGCATGGTGAGTGCTGCCAGGGGTACTGTGACAGATGGAAGGATCCTGCTTAGTACCAGTGATTCACAATGCTTTGCTTTGCTCAAGATGCATCTGGAAAGCTTCCCAGATTATACATCTGCCCCTTTGACACTGAAGCAGCAGCGCAAGTTGGAGGCCAGAAAGAACAGAAAACAGATTTAGTCTGGGCTGTTCTTTGGGGCAGGGATTGTCTGTCTCCATGCTTGGAAAGCAACTGGAGAGCTACCCCAGCCCAGAACAATTCCTACAGCAATTGCAGGAGAGCTGGGTGCCAGCAGACGTGATTGGGGAAGTTCCAGTGCTGGAACTGAAATTGTTGATTCCCCATCCCTGCAAGTGCTCAAGTCCAGGCTGGATGGGCCTTGGAGTGCCCTGTCCCTGCCCATGGCAGGGGTGGGGAACGAGGTGGTTTTAAGGCATTTTCCAACCCAAACCATTCTAGGATTGTTATGATTATTTAAATCGTTTTGTTGTGATAAAATTTGTAAGAATATAAATTTATTTTAAAGCAAATTCAGCCCAGGTGCGAGGGCCTTGCCTGAGCTTTGCGTCTTAGGAAGGTGAGACCAGAAAAGTTCCTTATTCTTCATTGTCCAGACTTTTGACACTGAGCAACCTGCCCCATATTAACTTTTGCATTTCTCATCAAGATGCAACAGACTTTAAATAGCATGTGCATGACTGACTCTTTTTTTTTTTTTTTTACTCCTATGGAGGCTGATATACAAAGTACCTCAAGTGGCAGCTGTCACCGGTGAGGTGGCATTTTTCTTCACTGAGGCTGACAGCAGCTGTCCAGGAGAAGTATGAATGGAATGAGAATGACATCATGTTTATTCAGGAATGACATTCCCAGCCATGGATCAGTGTCAGCAATATTTTGATAAGTTTTAGAATGAGAAAACATTTCTTGAAATGTTCCCTGATTTATCCTTTGTAAAATACACAACACAAAAAATAATTGAAGAGATTGCATGAGGACAAAGCAGGGCTTGCCTGTCCTATGTTTGCACACAGTGCTTTATCCGTGCTGCAGACAGTCCATAGGCACCAGGACTCACAGCAGCTTTAACTCTTGCCAGCCCAGCTGGTTCACTCCCCGTGCTTTTCCCTCCCTGCTCCTTGCCCCGGCCCAGTTTGGAACTGGGCGTGGGGATTTCATCGCTGTCGAAGACAGCGAGTAGCTGTAAGGCAAGTCAGTCAGCCACAGCCAAGGAGGCCTGGACTGGTTTTTAGGATTATCTTTTAGGATACTGGGACAGAAATAGGAACAACTTGGCTTGGTTCTTTCCAGTGCAACTAATGGGACTGGTATCTTAAATATATATAGATGGTTCAGACAGGGTTATTGTGTGATGACTGATGAGTCTTTTTGTGGCTGACTGACCTGGATGAAATCTCTTCTGCTGCTAGAAGCTGTTCATCCTGAAGCCTAATAAAAAGTTTTAGGCATTAAGGACACAACCCAGTGGATTTGAACACCTGAGTCTCACAGGCCTGGAGATCTGGCTCTTAGCTTTATTGTATTTACTTCTTGTGAGCTTTCTTTGTACAATGGTACATGTTGCCTCCTTTACTTCTATGAACACATTTTCTTGTATTTTTTTATGCTTGGGCTCCTTAATTACATTTTTGCTAATATGCACACACTGAGTTCTGATCCTTTCTCAGGTCCAGCCACCCAGGCCACTCTCCCCAAACCACATTTTAAGCATTGTTTGAAAACTGGCTGGCAGGGCCACTCACATCAGGAGAGAGCCCAGAATGAGCCCTTGGCTGGAATTGCAGCACAGGCTGCCACAGGCTTTGTTGTTGCTCTCTGACATTAACTAAGAACTGATTGTTATTGTTGTCAGTAGGCTCCAGAATTAGTCCTGAGACACCTGCCTTTTCAGAGGTTCTGCCTTGCCCTCTTGTACCTCAGCCAGTCAGACACTGCTGTAAGTGCTGACAGGTCAGGGAGACAAATGTTGGTCTGAATTTTCATTCTGTCTGTAAAATTTGAAGATTTGTGTGTGTCTGCCTAGTAAGAGACATAAAGCAGAAGGACATGTGAGGGTGACCTCACTGCAACTAATGCTATAGCTGAACTGAAAAGAAACAACCCCAGTGTGCGTCGGAGTCAGATGTGCGGCCGGGTGTTAACTTCACAGCTTTAAATGTATTTGTTCAGTTGTGATCTCCTCCTCATTCTCTCTCTTGCCTCCAGCCTTGGTTCTCTCATGGTGTCAGATTCAGCAGGGCTATATTTAATTCGAGTTCAGCAGAAGGGCTTATTTAAATATAAACTTTGGGAGTGACAGCGCACTGGCTCAATGTGCAGGAAGATGGATGCATGGAAGCGGCTGGTGTCTGGAGAAGGGTGGGAGGAGGTCACAGCATGCCATGTGAGCAGCCAGTGCAAACAGCAGATGGGCACCTTACCCTCAGCACAGCCTGATCTCTGAGCCAGTGGGTACCTGCAAACACCTGCTCGAGGTGATGTGACAGTTCAGCACAGGTGTCACTCAGCTGAGAACTTGTCCAGTGTCTCAGAGCTGAGCAGATCCTCAGAGCCACCTGATCCAGGTGCTGAGCTGAACGAGGCCACCCCGTGAGCTGCTCCCACAGGCCCTGGGTCTGGTGTGACCTGGAGCTCATCAGGAGCACCACAGTGGGATGGGGCCCAGGTAGTGCCTGGTGCTGATGGCTTGGTGAGGGATGCCTGAAGGTGTGGCTGTCTCTGGGGGTGCTGCTTTCCTTCTGATGCTGACTCTGTGCAGGGTGTCTGTTGCTGCAGTCAGACTGGAAAGCAAACCATAAATAACCGAGTACAGGAGGAGACTTCAGGGAAATGTTCCTCTGCAGCCTGTAGAGGATTGTCATTACCAACTGAATGGATTTTGTAGGTTTTTCACACCGTTTTTTTAAATCTCAGATTTTTTTTTCTAAAAGGAGAAATATTTTCATACATCATCATTTGCATTAACATATGAAAAGCCTTTTCTGACCAAAACGACACCATTATCATGAACTTGCTTCTAGTTTTGACTGGAGGAGGACCTGGAATGTAGAGTATTTTTGTATCCATGACCTGATGCACAGCATGTCAGAAATTCCTGTGTTACACATTCACGTGTTCTTTTTCCCACAGCAGAAAAAAGAACTATAAAAAAATATACAATGTTCATCTAATTTGCATTTCTAGATACACAGCTTGGGGAGGTGTTGGGAAAGAGCAAAAGCTGTGGCTAAAAGCTCTGGCTTTAGGATCACCATGTTTGCAGAGTGTGAAGCTGTTCCTCTGAGTGTTGAACCAGTCTTACATGAAGTACTGAGGAAGAGGCTGTTTCATCTGTGCAAGCTGTCCTACTCTGGAAACTGATCACTTGGTTGATCGCTTTACAACCACATGCTAAACATTCTAAACAATTTATGCATTTAATCTGTATGTTTTTCTCTCTCAAAACTTGCTACTCTGCAATGTTCCACAGATCTTGTTTATAACACATTCATCTAAAATTATCTCAGTGCACACAGCACCCTCCTATAGAACAGATGCTATGTAACCTGAAGTTCTGTTTTGATCTCAAATCGACGTGTTTAAGCTACTTGTGTGAATTATAAATTGAAACTAAACTAAGAAAATGAAATCGTGTTTTTTTTCCGTGATGCTTCCACAGTTCAATAGTTCTACTCATTTTAGAGTGCTTTTCTGGTGTGATACTTACAGTTGCTATATAAGGTTTAACTATTTTTATATTTAAGGATCTTCTGGGTTATCTTAAAAAAATCTCTAAAAATTAACCTTTCCCAGCAACATTATTGAACTTTTCCTGGGTATCTTCTCAGTTTGTTTTTTGCATCACTTCTGAATTTAGATGAGATTTATATACAAGAGACATTTTCCTTTGTAATTAGCCTACTTATATGTCTTCAAGCATCTTGAAAGGATGGCTAAGTATCTCAGGAGATTAGCACTTGCATCCTGGGGCCTTTTCATAGCTAAATCACTGGTTATCATCCTCACATAATTATTCATACTTATTTACTATTTATATTCCAATATTCCTAAAGGAATCTCCCAGGTTGGGCCCTGTGTGCTAGGTGCTGTAAGTGCACGAATGAGACACGTGGGCAGCACTGCCCTCCATCCTGCTCTGTGAATCTCCTTTCTGCAGGGAGATCCCATTTTGCAGTCCCACTCAGCAGAGAGGATGGACGATGCTGCCCCTTTGCTCCTGTCCAAATTCCGGGCTTCACAGGCCTGCCAAGATGGCTTTTTCCCTCTTTAGAGACTCTGGAAAAGGTTTCTTCTGCACTCTTCTGGCCTCAAAATATTTCAGTTTCTTAGGGTCTTGGGTTTCCCTAAGATGGAAATAAACTGATTTCCCTTCCCAGAACCTTCTGGCTTACAATAGAGCAGTGTCTTTTCACTGTCCCTCTTAAAAACGTCTTTTGGACACCAATGTTCCTTTATAAGAAGACCTCATATTCTTACATATGAATGAAGAGCTGAAACCAGGATTGCTTTAAAGCAGAAGTGTCAGATTCACTTTGGCTTCAGTATTTCACTACAGGAAACAAACACATAATCAAAACAGGGGCAGGAACAAGCCTTGTACTGGGTTTCCCCTGAAACTGAGGCATTGCAAACTCTTTGCCTCTTCAGACCCCTGCAGAGTCCCACAAGAATTGGTTCTTTTCCAGCCTTCCCTAGGTTTATGGGAATTGTGTTTCCTGTTTCCTCATCCCTCCTGCAGTGAGTAGAGGTGGCAGCTCTGAGCTGTGATCCTCATATTGCTGGGGGCTCATGCCTGCAGGTCTTTGGGAACGAGGGGAATGAAGGTGAGTGAGAAGGAGAGAGAACACCTGCTAGCAGTGGGAAAACTACAAAAGCAAATAACGATGCTGTGGCCAAAATTTCCAGCCAGGTGCAAGGAAACCCAGGAACAAGGAGGTACCTAGCAAGAGCCTGCTGCTGGTACACAGCAAACAGATGGTGCAGACAACCTGACCAGCCATGGTGTCAGCTTCCCCAGTGCTCCACGGATCAGCCAACGTGTGCTGCAAGGCCATGGGACTTAGTGAGGTCATCAGGCACGTCCAGTGGTGAGCAGCTCTGCCTCCCCTGCACACCAGGGAGACCAGCCCAGGCTTGACCTCATGGCAGGGGAGAGGCAAAGCATTGGAGAGAAGTGATAGCTGCAGGCCCTGGTGCTGCTGGTGAGAGCTCATTCACAGCTCTGTGCTGGGGAGGCTCAGGGACTGCATGAATGGAGAGGGCTGGTGCAGCCATGCTGAAAGGAATATCAGGAAACTGCTTTTGCATCCAGCACAACTCCAGAAGGACCATGGCTGGGTGAGCAGAATGTGCATTTTCCTGTTGGCTGTTGTTTAATTAGGCTGTTGCTGATGCTGACACTGTGTATTTTCTTTGCTCTATCTCCTTTCCTTCTTTATTATTTCCTACTTTGGTTTGATGTTGTTGGTATATAAAATTTAAAGAGCTCTAAATTTTTTTAAAGGCCCCTAAAGGGAGCGGTGCTTTTTTTGTGTTAAAGTCATTACATGAACACCTGTGAACTGTTGAGTTTAATTGGGCTACAGCTGTTGGGGAGCGAGGGGGGATTTATTGGTTTGATAGGCTGTCTTCAGATTGTGGTGTGTTGTCACGCGCTGCCCTTCCAACATGTCCCTTTAAACAGAAGCACGTGTGCATATCAGGTACTTACGGGGACTGGATCTTCGGGATGGGCCTGTCAGAGCAGAGCGGATGGTGTGGCCGTGTGAGGATGCAAAGGCAGCCAGCAGAGAGCATGGGAAAGCTGTGTCAGCTGGGCGAGCAGCAGATGGCCGGCTGGCCAGCCCGCTCCGCCGCGCTGGAGGCGCTGCCAAGCTCCCAGAGGCATTTCTGAGCAGTGACTGATTGTGCCGTGGGGTTCCTGGGCAGCGCTGGAGAGGACAGGATGCTTCATAGTGGGAACGTGAGGTCCTGTCTGGAGCATCACATTTGCATGGACAGCAGCAGAGGTCACTAAGAACCGTCTCTGTTAAGGAGGCAGGCGGTGGGAAAGCCAATAAACCAGGGCACCTCTGGGTCAAGAAGTCCCGCTAGGAATAGGGACCCCATGCACAGCTAGGGCAGTCACCTGAGCTCCACAGGGAATACAGATCCCAGGTGTACACAGAGATAGGAGCCATGAGGAAACTGCCAGGGTCCCACTGAGTACACACAGACAGCTTGTGTGTGGTTCATTCTCTCCTGCAGGGTTTGGCCTAGTGAAGAGCACCCCTGGCCTCTCCCTGAGGGTGCATGGCATGGGGTGGGTGATCCAGGGCAGCCTGAGCTCAGCTCTGCTCTGCCCCTGCAAAGGAGGCAGCTGGTGCAGTGCTCACCCAGCTGGGTGGCACCTTTGGACCCTCATGTCCTCTGGCAGAGCCCTCCAGGCTCTTTGTGCCCATTCCCTGCCCGTGGAAGTGCATTTGTGCTCAGCTGAAAGGTCTAATGAGCTGAGAGGATATTCCTGCTCTCTCTACAAGTGTCCTGTCACCTGCACCTTTGTGCCAGTGTCCAGACTCTCAGGGCTCAGTAGCACCCTGGTTACCAGCTCATCCTCTGCTCTATTGTTCTGAGTCAGTTCACTGTGTGTATTTGTGAAGGATATGGACAGAGATACCTCTCTATCGTGCCTCAGGGTAGGGGGAAGGGTAAAAAAATTCCTTTTGATTCCTTTTTTTTCTGTTGTTTTCACACCATTAGAAAATAATTAACCTCCTTAGTGAAAGCATGTCTCCTTTTCACCTGAGTAGGAAAACCTTAAAATATACATACAATATTTTTAACACTAAGCTTAAATTATGCAGTTGCTGCATTTTGATGATAAATATGCAGATGAGAAGATTTCTGCCTCTTTTATCTTGTGGTTCTAACTCTGTCTAAAAACAGATTGTCGCAGTCACCCTAATTCTGAGAAAAACAGCCTTTTGTGCATTGAAAAGCCAAAACAAGCAAGTCTGATGATCAGATCTTCTCTTCCTAGCTGGCATATGTCTGCCATGCTAGTGAAGGAATCACTTATTTCTCATGGTGACGGCAGTTGGTGCCATCAATTCCTGTCAGCTGGGGAAAGGGATGGGAAGCCAAATTCATACACTGGTGATTAATTCTGGGAGCTCACACGAAGAAAGACTCTCTGAATACCACTGGAAAGCGCTGAGATTGCCCATTCTGCTGCAATGCAGATATAGTCTACACGGATGTGATTAGATAATCCTTGTCTTTCTGCATCTTGGGGAGAGCCCTGAGTGGGAATCCACTCACGTGAGCTCTGGGCTGTAGATGTCCAGAGCAGACCAACACAAGATGGGATGGGTGAGTTACAGGCATTGGGGAAGGACTCAGTCAGCACCAGATCTTGTTCTGCATCTGTGCTTACCTCTTTCCTTCAGTTTGGAAGGTCACTGAAGGCCACAACTGCTTGAACAGTTTGTGGACAGGGTGACCCATTCCTCTGGCTGTGGAAGGCAAGGCTTTGGAAAAATTGCCTGGTGCTTCCACCTGTTCTTCTCCTGCTTGTCTCATGTTTTCTCTCTTATTCTCATGTTTACATGTAGGCTGTCATTTTGTCTCCAAAAGAGGCCTGGTGCCCTGCTTTTTGGTCTTTCTGGCCATGGTAACATCCTTTCTGGTACTACCTATCAGAAGCAAGAGCGAGTTGCTGTGTGTGTCATCATCCCTCTGCCTTCTCCTGAGTGATCTCTGTGTCACTGGCTGTCCTTGGACTGGCCACTCACACCATGAGCTGCAAGCTGGAGGCAGTGCAGGGGTGCTGGTGGCAGGGCTGGCAGCCTTTCCTTCCACGTGACACTGAGCACGGCCACAGCACACAATGCCTGCCAGAGCCAGCCAGGTACATCCTCCTCCTTCCCAGCCCAGGAAATGCACTGTGTGTGTGTGACGTTGTAAATGAGGGTAGGGAGTCTGGCAAAGCACAGTGAACAATGCTGAGCAGGTGTGGAGTTTATGGGCCCGATCTCCTAATCCCATCCTCTGGTCACTGTGTAGCCCAATGCATTTCTCTGGACACCTGTCAGATTAGCACTGCAAACATCCCTTCAGACCTTACCTCAGGCAGCAGAGAGGCTGTGAATTGGGACATACCTGACCTTACACAGGTGATGGGCTCTGGTGAAGCCAACTGGCCTTGAGCTACTTCTACAGAAACCCCTGTAATGTCATGGTCTCCAAGTAAACAGCATAAAATCATAGAAGTGTAAAAAGCAGTAACAGTCTGCAAGGATTGTGAAACCTTGATCCCAGACAGGATAACTTCTTACTTGACCTGTTCATATCCCACAGTCAAACATGAAGAGCTTTGGACTCTTAACACCATCTGTGGGAATGTGATCCATTGGCTACTTTGCAGCTGTTCAGCACTCTTTCAAGATACACTGGAATTGCTAAGTTCAATTGAAGTAGGCAGTGAAAATAAGTGTGAAGGGTTTTAATACTCATCTATGAAGATTATAGTGTTCATAGGCAAATAAACACTCTTTTGTTATGTTTTTTTGCACATAACATGCTTTTATTTTAGACTGAGGAAAACTGTAGTGAAAAAGAACAGAAGGCAAGTCCCCATGACAGCACGGGCTGTGTGTCTGCACACACATGTCTGTCAGTCTTTTGCAAATGGTTGCAGACACTGAAAACAAAAGTAGCTGTACAGAGGAGAGTTCTTACAGCCATACAGATAGAAAATAATGGGCACTCGTGGTTTGGGCTGCATAATCCATTTGCACTCACACTTTCAGATATCTGAAAATACACTTTCTGATCTCCTCAGAAGACCACCCCCCCATTTTAGGCTGTTGGGTAATGAGGGTGAGTCAGCCACATTGGGGCTTCTATTCATCCTATTTCATTGTGCTTTAGCAGGCAGTAGCTACTGGAATTGTACAGGCCATCTCTGCACCAACTCAATAGCACTGCTTATTTCTCCATCTCTTTTAAAGCCTGTGCAAAAGTAAACCTGCTGGGGCAGTTCATTGGTTTTCTTTTCACTCCATAAGCTTTTCCTTTCCCAAGGAGCCCAGCACCTTGCTGCTAATCGGCTCATATACACAGTATAAAGTAGAACTGTAGGAGATTCTGTGGAGAATCTCCACTAGTTTTTAATGGGTTTTTTAGTATTTTCTTGATTAAAGAGTTCTGTCAGAAGAGCAGTGGTCCTGGGGGCATCTTTCCTCAAGAGACTGTGAACAGTAGTTCCTCTTCTTGGCACCCGGATCTGGTATCTCCTTTTCAGCATCACGAGTCCTGCATGTTTAGCACATTACAAGTTCTGTTTAAATTGAACTGGTATTTCTGCAGCTGCATCATGTGATCATCCACATTAAAATGGTTGTTCTTGGATTAATAGTTCTTTCTCTACCTTTTGGACTGTAGCTTCCTTTTCCAGGAGGGGCAGGAAATCACATCCTGTGCTTTACATTGGCAGTCTTGGCTCCTTCCCAGAAAAGAGCAGAATTTAGTGCTGCTGATGCTTGCAGCTCAGTAAGATTGCTCAGAGAAATGGAGAGTGTGCTGTCCCCCAGCGGGATGCAGGGGAAGCAGGGGAGGCGACATTTTGACTGAGCTCTGCTGACTTCGGGAGCGTCTCCTGGGGCAGGGCCGGTGCTCCCGAAGTTCTGCCGAGTGCAGAGCGCAGCCAGCGGGATCACGGCCGGGGAACGGCCCTGCCACGGCCGCGGCCAGACAGAAACACACGGGCGTGGCTGCAGGTGCCGGAGCGCAGCGCTGCCCCTCAAACGCCGGCCCTCCGCGGCGAGCGAGCTCCAGCAGCGGCCGGGCCCGAGCGCCGGGGCAGGAGCGCCCTGGGAGCTGAGCGAGCCCGCGGGGAGCGGGGCTGCCCGTCACACTGCTTGTACGTGCACAGCAGCGCCCTTCCAACATGACGCTTGACGCATCCTCATGTCTCACTGGCCTCCAAAGGGGAAACCAAGAAGAGTTAAAGCAGCTCCTCATTGCATTCAGAGCTCAAGACTCTGTGAATGTTTTTCCCATCTCAGCATTGCTGCTCTGTCGTGTTAGTGCGACCACTCCAGGAGCCCACGGAGGGCACAAACTCTCCCCTTGAGAAAGGCAAATGATGGCCATACAGCACAGCCTCTGCCTTTACAAATGGCTGCTTCCAACCTGAGGTTCTCCCTGCTTTTCTCAAAATCTGCTCTTGACACAAGTTATGGATAACCTGGATGTTGTGTTTGTTTGATAAATAAATGGTGTTGTTTTCTTTATCTGAGTATCTTTGACGTCTGGTTTTGACCTAAGACAGCCCCACTGTAGTGCAAGCACCCGGTGCTCTCTTTGCTGTGGGCTGCTTTGGATGTGGCACCTGCAGTGCTCATAGTGCTCCAGTGGAGTGGCCTGCAAGGCTCACAGAAGGGTTTGAAAACCCTAAAAACCAGAGAAGGTGAGTGAGAGGCCATGTAAGGATCTACACCAAAAAAAACTGTGTGCCCTTTGCAAAACAGAGCAGAGCACAGAGCACCATGAACAGCCAGGCTTTCGGATGCTGGGGTGTGCTTTAGTGGAACCTGATGAAATGCAACAGGATAGAGAGAAAATGAAAGAGTTTGTACAAGCTATAGGGGCAACATATGGCAGACTGGGGATGGGGAGACCTTGGAGAGCAGTTTGTGGCCACAGAGATACTCAGCTTGTTTTACAGCACAGCTGCTCAGAACAAAAGAGTCTGTCTGGATCGCTCGTGTGTTAGCTAATGCTGGTGACAGGAAGTTTGGGAAATGTCTAAAATATTGCTCATTAAATGGGCAAGTGCAGTGCTCAGGTTTGCAACATACTGATCAAATATGTTGGTCATAACGGACACGTCATGAGATGGGTCAACAATTTAAAGGAGCGGATGGAAATGAGGGAAACAGCAGAACCAGGACAGCAAAAGGGAGCAATGTGTTGTTGGTTAGCACACTTTCAGGGGAAATTTTCCTGTGTAAATCCATGTAATTGAAAAAGGCAAAGCAGCGAGGGTATATATGGATGAACCATATGAATGGACCTCAGAGTACCTCAGTTTGGATTCTTGGGAAGTGGATCAATGAAAATATCTTTCTCTGGAGCTGAGATTCACAGTCACAAGGAGCAGATGGTTATTGTGTGTCACAGCCAAAGCACACCTTGTCTGTGGTGATTCCCTGGTCTGCTGGAGTTTCTGTAATTGAGCACTGATGATGCAAAATGTATTGATAAGTTCTATGAAACTGTAATCTTGGAAAGGAATTCTTCTGGTGACAGACTTTGCACATTCTAAACCAGGGATCAGTAGGATCTGCTATATTTCAGCTGAATTTGCTAAGGGGCACGAAATAGTATCATCAGGTGAGGAAAATATTTTCAGTAATGTTTGCAGGATTTATTCTTTCCTGACATTCTGAAAGTAATTATGGATGAAAAGAGTTTTTGAGTCTGGGCACACAGCACTGCTGCTACTCTGAGTGCACAAAGTACCCTGCTATTGGAGAGCATTAACTTGAATCGCATGAAAATGAAATTTGTTCTGATCAGCTCTGTGTTACAGTCTGTAACTACTGAGCTACAGTATACAAGGGAAATGAACTACCTCAGAGTTTGTTGTGCTCCGTACAGCAGCATGGTAAAATCACGTGTTTTTTGGACACTAAATAAAAATGTATCTATTTTCTATTATTCTTGAAGCAAGGGATGTTTCCCTTTGCAGCTAAAGGAGAAGTTTAGAGCTTTCTGTAAAATTACCGTGGCATTGCTGCCTTTGTATTCCTGCAGATGCACAGCAATTTTGGCCATCCATCTCCCTGGGTGTGGGGTGGGCAGCTGCCTTCAGCATCTTGGCTGGAATTTTGGCTCAATGCAACCCAGACGTGCTGCAGACCCCCTGCCCATTGCAGTGCCCATTGCTGTGACTCCAGCTCCTGGAGAGGATTTCCACTTAGAAAAATTATTGGCATGTAATGAGTGAGGAGTGCTTTACCCATTCTAGCTTACATCTTTGCTCAAGAACTGATTCAGGATAATAACAGGCTGAGATAAAATACAAATGGCCACTTTGCTAGACAAAGACAATTGCTTGTGTAGAGCTTTGGCTACCCTGCAATTAATTTCTTTTCAGAGCCACGCAGCTAATATGTAACAGTCATTTGCAAGACATTGCTGATTTACATAGTGCCCCCACATCTCCTGCAGCCAGCACTGAGAAAACGAGATTGGCTGGAGGCTTACAGAGATGTTAGCAATGAATAATACATCATCTGCAATCTGGGCTTCTTTAGCCGTGTTATTTGCAGGCTTCAGGGTTTTTTTCTGGCTTAGGCAATATGTTTTTAGTGGATGTGTTGGAATCTTGTTTTGTCCCTTCTGCCATAGCTGTGCCTGGGATGTTTGGACCTCCACATCAACAGCAGGAGCTGGTTTACACAGTTGGCAGCACGTTTACAGCTCATCTGTGTGCTGTTTAGTGGTGGGACGGAAACACGCGGAGGGACGGACCCCGGGGAAGGAACCCGGGGAAGGAACAGTCGTGCTTGGTGCGTGTCAGCCCCGCGTCCCCGCCCTCCCGCTGGCTTTGGGCACCCTTGATGTCAGAGCCCTGGAGGAGTCCGGCGGTCAGTGCGCGCAGTTCGGGCTGTGAGTTTGCCATCTAGCGGCTACTGGGCTTGATATTGGCGGCCGAGGCAGCCCCGGTTCAACCCGCCTGCTTCAGGCGCTGCTGCCGCTCCCGCTGGACTGGCGCAGCGCGGTGAGAGCCGCCAGCCGCGCCCCCTTCGCCCGCCGCCGTGCTGGTGCTGCTCACGGCTCCGCTCCCCTTTGCCCTAGCGGCTGTCTGGCATTTGAGCTTCGCTTAAAGGTGAAACATGCTGTAAGGCCAAAAAGTCCCGGGCTGGAGTCGGAATTTGGAAACATTTGTGTCAGGTTCAGCCCTCCAGGGCCAGGAGCCAGCTCCATAGGCAGCCCTGCTGTGCCAGGCTGACGCACTGAGGTTCCTTCCTGGCCTCAGCAGCATCCTAGGCTGGCTGCACTTCCCTGAAGCAGAACCAAATTCTCCCCACTGTAGAGATCCAGCAGCTTATGCTTCAAGTAATTTTCCTCCTGGCTTTGTGAACGAGAGCAAAGCTGTTGTATTGCTGCCACTCAGTCTCCTGCGCCAAGGAAAGGCTTTTCAGGCTGGTGATCTGCCGTGTGCTCATGTGTATGTGTACACAGGTGAGAAAGACTCACTCTAGTGACATGAAATTGTTTATTTGGAGCAGCCTTTGCACCACTGATATCATCACATGGTGCAGTCTGTGTGCCTGGGTGAGAATAGAGAGGAGCACCAGTACAAAGAATAGATATTAATTTGGGTAGAAAAAAGAGCTGCGCTGGAGAAATGTCCTCTGCCCCTTCCCCCACTGGCGTTTACAGGAGTGGCACTTGTTTGCTGTCCCAGGTACCAGAAGAGGTGAGGAGCTGCTCTCATGCGTGTCTGTTTTGTGCCTTTCTCCTCCACGATCTCATGTCTGAATCAAAGCTTGCCTACAGGTGGTGATCGAGCCCAAAAAGGCTCATCACTTACCAAACAACCGTCTGCAGCTATTTGTTTGTCCTCTGCAGCCAGCTTAGTTACTTATTGATATCAAATGTTTGTCTCACCATGTTGTAATGAAAAGGAAGAGATAAAAGCCCCGTTCTTGCTTGAAGTGCCAAATTAGCTAAGAATGGTGACATTCTGCTACTGTTCTCTTGTATGCTCAGATAGAAAGGCATAAACCATTGCTCTTTATACACTGGGGTAGCTTGTTACCCTGGGACAAGGCCGGTTCGAACGCTTGAACTGTGAGCCAGAAGCATTTGAAGGATTTACTAGACAGTTAAAATACAGGAGATGCTGCCTCGTGCTTTGGGCATTGCTCCAGGAGCCAGGATGAAGGAAACATTTCCTCCAGGGTAGCTGCAGTGGAGCCTAAAGCCAGCAACAAGGCCAAGGGTTTGCTTTCAGAAATCTACTCCTAAGGCACTTGTAGAACATCCTGAAAGAACAAATCCCCGTTGTCTGAGTGAGGCAGCACAGGTTCTGAGGTGGGAGTACAGAGGCAGCGCCTGCTCTTGCCAGCAGCCTGCGTGGTGTGGTGCAGCCACTGCATCTCAGCAGCTTCTGGGGGTGCAGGCACACTGCTCCAGGCAGTCTGGCTGCACAAGTTTCTAGTTTGGGCCCTGCTGCAAGTCAGTGTTTAAAACCCCCAGGGATTTTGTGTAAATGTGCCTTGTAAAATGATGTCTACAGACATTCTAAGCAGACCACAGCATTTTGATGGAAGCCAGGGTTCGAATCAAAACCACCTCATTTACCTCCAAACCCTGTCTCTCCATCAGACTCGTCTGGATCCCATTTGAAATGTGTTAATCAGAGAAAAATGACATATGCCTCTACTCTGAGGTCTGTATAAATTTAGTGTGACATTGAGGCAGACCCAGTGCTCCATTCTTCACCAGGCTTGTGCTCCTGCTGTAAATGCAGGAAGATTGGAGATTCTTTAAATAGCACTAGATGTAATATTGGAAATATTTTCTTACAGGTGTGAGAGAACTGTCAATCAAGAAAAGCCATGCTTCTGTTCCTCAGGGTCTTGGGTGGAGGCAGCAGTGAGAGCAGAAGGTTTGCTCTCTGACTTTGCCTAGCTGTTCCCGGGGCAGAACTGTTATTGGGAATAAGGTGCTCAGATCATGCTGAACTGCTAGAAGAGGGCTCACTGCATCCTGTTGATAGTGTGACTAAATTCTGTAAGATTTGATGGGATTTTTTTTCTTCCAGATGCTGAAAGAAATGGCTTTTTGTGCAATTTGAGCTCTTTTATTATGAAGGATATTTCTAATCTTTGTGGGTTTGTGGGAACGTTTTAAGACATGAAGCGAATCCAGCGAATGGACCACAAACCAGAAGGCAGAGAAAGAGAAAACAAAGTATATCTCTTCTCTCCATCACGTGGTTGATTTGGGGAGCAAGAATGAGTCACTATTTTTTAGCACATAGAGGTGGCTGTGATTACCCCCGCTCCAAACCTGCCAATGTGCACAGAAAAAGGGAGCTGCCCTCAGCCCTTGCCCGGGCTCTGTGGAACTGATCTGCCCTCCCCTGGGAGGTGAGGACACTGGCAATTCTTGGCAGGAGATGGGAGAGTAGCGCGTGCTCAGGAGCTGCCGGCTGTGGCGCTGTCCCCGGGCCGGTGTCCCACGGCTCTGTCCCCTCCTGTGCCCGGAGCACAGGGGCTGCCCCTCTGCTGGTCGGGCCTCCTGCTCACCGTGCCTAACCTACCTAGGAGTCAGGACATTGGAACAAATTCAGATGTTGGGTAGTCTCTCATTTTAATTGCTTTCTGTTAGTCAAAAATATCTTGCTTTTTGAGGCAGATAAAATCAGGACAAAGACGGATACATGGGAAGAGCAAGCTTTTAAAGTTAGAGCACACGTCGTTTGTTCAGTATGAGCTCCCCCTGGAACTGAGAGCTGGAAGAATCCTGCTGGGCTGGAAAACAGGAGTTCATCAGAATAACTGTGGAGCTGGGGAGAAGACAGAGGTGGAGGCTTCATGTCTGCTCTGTTTACAGCCAGGGATGGGAGGAGAATGGTTTTCTCTCTCCTGGGGTTTAGTGCCTGTATAAACTGCACATATCCCTTACCACTTTCCTGGTAAGGGGCTGTTTGTCAAGGCAGAAGGAATCCTTGAAGGCCCTGTTCTTGAACTTAGAGAAAGCTCCCAGCCAGCCCAAAGCTGAAGCAGCATTTTTTGGTTGTAGTTTCCAGATTCATCAAGTTCTGCTTTAATTCTTGGTGCTCACAGTTTTAATTTCTAAAATCCTGCCACTTCACGAGATCTCCACCTCTGAGATCCCTATTATCCCCGTTGTGCAATTACTGTGGATCAGAGTTGAATCTATTTTTACTCTCTTGTTTTTCCCTTCAGTTTGTAATGCCTCTGGGAGTGAGTTCTGGGAAGAATCTGCTTTGGTTTTAAGCTGTATGGTGCTGCCTCCTCTCCCATTATCGCTCTCCGGTTTCAATGGCCCCATTGTGCTGTCTGTACTGGCACTCTGTTTGCTTTGAAGTGTGGGTAAGAAGTTGCTCCGTCCCTCCAGTTTTATTCCGTGACTCGGGGCAGTGACCTTCCTGCCGGGAGCTGTTTGACAGAGCGGCCATTGCTGCTGCACACCTGAGCGCCCTTCGGGGCAGACACGAACTGCCGGGGCTCTCCCGCAGCCCCGCCGACACCCGCGCCCGCTCCCTGCGCCTTGCTCTGGTCCCTCGTGCTGGGGTGAGAGGAGTGGGGATCCCATGGATCCCATGCTTTTAGTACTTTGAAGATGGGAGTTTGTCCTTGTGAAATTTTGGCTTCTGCCGTTGATCGAGAGAGACAAGAAAATAATTCCAATGAGGCAAAAAATGCTGTACAGCAGAATTGTTCTAATGTAATTTCTGACTGCATTAAACTCCTTCCACTGTGCATTTCTCAGGCTTTATTGAATCCCAGCCAATTTCCTTCAGCTTTGTCTCATTTCCCTTCAAAGTTGGCGTTTCTCAGCTCCAAGATATTTGTGTTGCTGCCCTTTCTGCAGACCCTCATCTGCATTTCAAACCTGGTGAGAGATTACCATCCCTGTATCTTAGGTATCTCTGTAGTCATTTGGTACACCTGGCTCACATCCAGCCCTTGGACGCAGACTTCTCTCTGATCTGGCTGACAGTGTAAAGCAGCTGCTCTCCTGTACTATCCCCAGGAACACAGGCCTTCCGTAAGTGTCCTGTTGTTTCCCAAATGAAGTAAAATCCCCCCTGGACCACACTGCTTGCCCTGTTGACAGACCTCCCAAGTCTTTTCCCTTCCCTTCCCTTTCCTTACGCAGCCCAGTCACGCTGTTTGGTGCCCTCCTCGGTGGCTGTAGCTCCGTGCCCATATGTTTGGCTGCAGCCGTGGCAGGTCCCAGGTGGTGAGTGCCCTGCTGGGGCACGGGGACAGGCCAGGGATGGGTCTTTGTGTAGGCAGGCACTTGGATGTGCTTCAGATGAATATTTAAGATCTCACCGTGAGCACTGGGCTAATGAATTGCAGTTCTAGCATTTACTGAAGAAGTGTCACAAACATAATGGGGACAAAATTTGCTTAAAATTTGTTTTGAACATCTGTGGTGTTTTTCTCTCAGTTTATTCAGCTCTGCTTTTTGTGCATCTTATTTACTTTGGACTGTGAAACGACTCTAGTAATTTTAACTTTTTTTGTTTGTTTGTTTTGAATAAACTTCCTTTTACTATTCTGGAGACAGAATGATACCACAAAGTGTTTGCCTTACTTGCAGGAGACATTATAATATTAATGCTTTCTAAAACTTTTGGTTTTATTTCTACTAAAGCTTGGACTTGAAGCCTACATTCACTGTTCAGAAGAGAGGTGTTAGCTGTGACCCACGTGTACTGTGTGGGATTCCAAAGTGGGATTAGGTGGGGAGAGTTTTCAGTGTACTCTGAGTGCACCAATCCTGCAAAGCTCTTATGGTGCTGATCTCTCCCTGGATGACTCCCTGGCAGAATTTCTCTCAGTCTGCCCCGAAGGCCCATCCCTGAGCTGGTCAGGTCTGTGCCCGGTGCTCGGGCTGCTGGGGGTGGCAGTGCCCCATCCCCCTGAACTTGTCTCACAAAGCAGTTCTCAATTGAACAGCGTTGGCCCACGTGATGGGTGAATCCAGGTCAGAGAGCATGGTCCCTTCACATCTGCTCCGTGCTTGCTGCTGACATTTTCATTCAGCCTGCCTGTACTGGGCAGCAATGGAGGTCTGTGAAGGGGGGACAGAAACATCTTTCTGCTGGGGGAGGACAATGGCAGGACCTCCCAGTAACTGCAGCTGTGTCGGGGCTCTGAATACAACGGGCCACTCTTGGCAGTGCTACTGAGGTCTGGCTCTTGGAAAGCAGCGCTGTGATTCAGCTGTCACTCACCTCCCAGCAAAGGGAGCTTTGAAAAGGCGCCTCTGCTGCTCTCCTGGAGTAGCAAATATTTCCTAGGCCTGTGCTGCTGAATGGGAGAGCTTGCCATTGTCCTCCTTCCCCTCTCAGGCTTGCTGGGCTCGCTCTAAATGGGCCTTTTGCAAGGGAACAATAAGCCCAGCGAAGGGTCCAGGTTGCACATGTCTGAGCAGTGAGAACACTCCAGCACTTGTTCATTGGCTCCTGTGATGTGAAAAGCTGTGCTGCCGACAGGGCAGGGGGTTTTCCAGCCACAGCTGTGGTTTGTTTTCTCTCTCAGGTTGTGCTGCTCTGGGTGTACATCTGCATGTTTCAACTAATTTCCTAGAAAATATTTTTGCCCCAAGATTTACACTGACCTCAGAAATCTGTTTCCTTTTGCAGCTGGAGCTCTGAGTTTGCAGTGGAACCCACCAGGCAGGTGGGAGCTGAGTTCACATGGCTCTGCTCTGATAAACCTTAGCTTAGGTTTGGTAGAATGTCCCCAAACTTGTATTGCCTCATGGTTTTGTGGTAAAACCACTTGCACCTCTCTGATTCAAACCTGGCTGAAAAGCTGTGGCTTGGGCTGACATTCACAATGAGCTTCAGGGCTAGAAGACGTTGCTTCTCAGGAATCTGTATGGAGACAGAGGTACAATTTTCTTCCTGGACCATGGAATATTTTCTAGTTTTCCTCTGACCTTCTCATGAAACTTTCAGTGTCACAGAATTACACACTGTTTTTCTACACAACTGAGGTTACTCCTGCCTTCTTTCCTGCTGCTGCAGCTGAAATAATGATTTTTGTGTATGCAGCATTGATTTCCAAGAATGTCTTAGTATTCTGAAGCTTTTATTTATTGGGAAGGAGGACTAGGTCTACCCAAGGAAGAAATTGGTTTGGTCTGCTATTGGAAGCGTTAAACTGTAAAATAAAATACAATAAAAACTTATCACAGGGAGACAAATATAAACATACCATGTTACAATCTGGATTTCTCATCTGAAAATCAGAAATATAGCCATAATCATCTTTGGGTCATTAAAAAATCATTTAGTTTTTAAACTCCACCAAGATCCCAAATAGAGTAGAAAATATTCACTTGCTCTACCTGCAATATTTCTTTTTAGGGGTCATTTAGCAATGGCCTGTCTAAGAATGCCTTAAGACTAGGAGCAGCATTTGGTGACTCACAGTGTCCTTACTCCTCCGAGGTGTGGCTGACAGGATGGGCTTTGTTTCCCAACATTGCCTGTGTAGATGGCTGAGGGATTGGAGAATTTTTCAGTATATATAATCTCTACTTACATAGTCCTACAAATCAATGTCAACTTTTATTTAAAAACACTATCAGGAAAATTAGTTCTTTCTTCTCTTCAGACATTCGATGGTCTGTTTTTCTCCTGTGCTAGTCTTGCTCTAGTGCAATTCCGCTGGTGCTTCAGGCCTGTGTGAGTGGCAGGAGGATCAGTGCTTCCTTTGCAGGGTGCCTCGGCGCAGCCTGGCCGCCCCAGCCCTCACCAGGAGTTTGCAGATGTTGCTGACCGCGCCCTGGCTGCGCTGTGTCCTCCAAACGCCAGTGAGGAAAATCTCTTTGGAAGTTTCTGCCTTGCTCATCCCATTTACTGAAACTAAATTTCAAGAAGCTAATCGGGCAGAGAGTGCAAAGGATGAAATGTTAGAAATCAAATTAATGAAGCTGAATCACCAATTTGTGACCTAGAAGACTATTAGGAGTGATCAGAATTAATTAGCTCTCCTTTGCAATGCTTCAGAGGAAGCCAGCGAGCATGGAGACAGAGGACATGGATGGGATGTGACTACCTGGGCCGGGCTGGCCCCAGCCGGGCTCCAGCGGCCACTCGTGGAGCGCAGTTGGCAGGAGCAGGCAGGAGAGTTCCAGGGTCCCCTCCTGTGTCCTGCTCTTCTCTGCTTGCTCAGGGACATGTGGACGAAGCTGTGAAGAAGCAGCCATCCTGTTATTTGTGATGGAAGTGCAGGGGAATCCAAGGGACTGAGTGGGAGTTTGGATTTTCTGGTAGAATGGTACTGACAATTCCTAGAAAAGGTCTCATCACTGCTCCCATTCTGTGAATTTGTTTCTTTGGCTCGAGCTCTGCTTGTGGGTTGAGGCTGGAGGTATCTGATGGCAAGTGGCCACCTCACATTCCATCTTGGAAGCCTGGCAGCAACCACCAGAGGCAGAGAAACCATGCCACAAAATCTTACTGGTATTTTCCTGGTTTAATCAAAGCCAGGATTGAGTCCTAAACACTTATAGGGAAAGATGATACGTGTATTAAGTTGTAGCTTATTTTCTTTCAAAGGTCAGAGTTTCAGACAGCTCTGGTTGATAGCTGCCAAAATTAATTGGTCATTTGGGATACTCACTGATATGAAGTCAACTTCTTATTGAAGTGAATGTGAAAGTTAATATCTACTTTAGAAATATTTGGGAATTTTAAAGAAAGTGGATATTTTCCTCACCATTCTTTTTGGGACAAATATGAAGAAAGAAGATATGTAATCATAATTATTTTCACTAACCAGAACTGCAGTGTTTCTTCTTGCATCAATAAATTCTAAACTGCCCATGGGAGGAAGAATTGGTGAAGAGATGGCTCCAGTTTCTTGAATAATGCATTGTTCAGTAAATGGACTGTCCGATCAGGAAATAGTCTCTGAATATGATCAACATCGACATTGCTGGCTGGACAACTTACAAAGGAGCATTTTGAAATTAATTTGATGATTATGAAAATGTCTTGGATCCTTTGCTGAAGGCTAAATAAACACAATTAAAATATTCTTAGTTTTCAATGTGCTTTGTTCAGTTCATTAAGTGTAACTAGAGCTTCCAGTTATCTGCATTTAGTTTTTCAAAAAATTGGAGGGTATTTTTAGAGCAATGTAAAGCTTATTGCTAATTACACCTGGGGGGAAATCTCATTAGATATTCATTTGCTCTCAGAGCTTAAAACAATTCTAATGAGCTGCATTAGTTGTGATAACACTAACTGACTCTCTCTTGTCTGCTCCCCCTGGCTTGTCTGAAACAAACAAAGATTCTGTGGAGCCTGGAGCTCAGCAAATGTGACCTTGGCTATCTTTTGGTCAAGGGGAAAGAGGGGGGCAGTCCAGAGGACAGGGACAGTCTGCTGCAGTCACAGCTTGGAGCTGAAGTGGCAGATGACCTCACAGGCAGGACAGCAGAGCAGGGGAGAGCCTTGTCCTGGCCCTGCTGCAGCCCTGGCTGTGCAGGGGAGGGCCAGTCCCCCTTTCCAGCCTTTCCTGCTGCCTCTGGTGAACTGATGGTTTAGGATCTCGTCAAGGCCCTAAGAGGCAGCCTGGAAAGTACCTGTGAGAGGCCTGACTTACCTTCTTCCCTACAGAATGAACTGTCCCTAGGCCATGCCTGGCCAGGTGGGTGCAGCTGGGCTGGGGAGCCCTTGGACTCAGAAGAAGTCAGGAAAACCCAGAGGAGCAGCTGTTTTTCCACTTCACATGGCTGCTGCTCAGAGTAGCCCACAGTGTAAAGCTTTGTCAGCCAGGTTGTCTGCCTGGAGCAAGGCCATGGAGGGCGACAAGCTTGGTTCTCAGTCCTCTGCTCCGCCAGCTGCCAGAAGAACTGCAGCTTTGTTTTGTCCAGAGATTGGAAGTGTTTCTGGCAAGGAACCGTCTCTGCCTTGGATGACCTAAACACAGGACAGTGGAAGAGAAGCTGAAGTTGAAAGAGTTGCCTTGCCTTGCCTTGCCTTGGTAGGAAGAACATGGAAGTCAGGCAGATACAGCAGAACTGTTTTTACTTCTCCCTACACCAGTACATTGTGGATGAACTGGGAAGCCTTTGAAGAGTTCAGTCCTTGCTGGACTTAGAAATTATTTACAGCTGGTCCTGTTGCTTCACACTAAGCACCAACAATGACTCAAACTCAAAAACAACTGCCCAAATTCAGTGTTGATGTTGGTCCTTTCCATTTTATAAATGTAGCCTCTTTGTCCAGGGCAATGAGAGCACACAGAGAAAACTGCAGCCACTCCCCATGATGGACTGTAACGGGCCCATGAAACTGTGGGAATGTGTTTAAATCAGCTCTTTCTAATCATGCAGAACAACCTATTGGCCTGGGAAAAAGCCTGTTTATGTAACTCTGTAAGCAACATAGGATCTTCATCTCCTTGTATGGCATGTGAGGAAGCTGCTTATGCACACAGGTATCTCAGTAAGTGGCATGGCAGAAAAGTGGCTGTGAGTTAAGACACTCCTTGGAGGCCAGGGAGACTCAATGTGGGTGCAAAGTGTGGGCACACTGGGACAGGTTTACTGCTGCTAGGGGAGAGGCAGGTAATGGTGTGGAATGATCACACACAGAGCAGGATATATGGGATTCTTTGGTAATTGGGGACATTTTGGCATTGGAGCTGAGCAGGTGAGAACAAGCTGCCAGAGTCTGCTCGTCAGCAGGAAGAAAAGGGCTGGCTGGAAAGATAGAAACTAATTTTGTTCTAATCTATTGGTTGTAGAGTAGGGAAAAGGCAAGTAGAAATATCAGGCTTGGCTACTGGCAGAGAGAATACACCTGAGTCAGAGAGAAGCTGCCTGGACCAAAGTTGTAAGTAGAAAGGTGGAAACCAGACTTTATTCCTCAAAGGCTAAGAGAGCACAGAAAATGAAGCTTTCAGGGAGCTGAAGGGTGTGAAGTGGATGGTTGGTACCAAACCCCCTACTCCATGGCTCTCTTATTAAAGAGGTTAAAGGAACTGTGGGTCTAAATTGGAAAGGTTTTCACAGGCACTTCACAGAGCTGAAGTGTTTTGCAGGAGATTCCTCAAAGGTGGAAGGCGGACAGCCTCCCACCATTATTTAAGGAACGACCCAGATGTGCACCAGGGTCTTGCAGGGAAGTTCGTTTCCCTTCAGGTGAAGACAAGTCTTAGAAAATGTTTTAATAGATGAAAGGTGGCCTGTTGAGAAACGCACAGCTTGACCAAAGATAGCCAGTATGGTTTCCGGAAAGGACCTTTTCTGCCTCGCTAACTTTTGGAAATTTCTTTTTTTAGAACATACACTCCTGTCGGCATAGACAAGAGGCTAAGCAGGAGTCAGGAGAGGCTTGGATCTTCAGACGGTGTTTGACAGGGTCCCGCGTCGGAGGTTAATGTCTAAAGGTGGGGAGTTGGAAAGGGGAAGAATTGGCTCACTGATTGAAAATTGGCCAGAGGACAGGAGCAGAGTGGGGAAAGGAGGCATAAATAGAAGCCTTTCAAGATGAAAGACAAGTTAATAAAGGAGCGTGTACTGTAGGAGACTGCACTGGCAGATCCTGGTCTTTCTGATAGTTACAGTGTATGAAAGACTTGGCTGAGGACATAGAAAGCAAGATTTCCTAGTTTGCAGATCACATCAGATTCGGGAGGAGTGGTGAATAATGAAGAATTCCAATACAGGCAAAGTGGAGACCACTTCTAGGCTTTGATATGATGACAAACACAGACCTAGACAGAGCAAGACATTTTACAGCCACATATTGGGTTACTGCTATCTGACTTCTTTTTAAAGGTTCTGGGATGGTCATTGATTTTAATACTTCCCAATAGGTTTTATTTCTTGCCAAGCTGCTGGAAGAGGCTCACTGAGAGTCTGCTTGTGTACATCGTAAATTTTATTTTCTGTTTTGGCTGGTAGAACTCATGATAGAACAACTGCACATGTTTGAAAGGGCAAAGGCATCTTGAATGGAAAAGGGCAGAAAGTAAGACTGAACGGACTGGTTTAGAAGGAATATACAGAGGGTCCTGTCAGGTTCAGCCCAAAGGTCAGAATAGCTCAATGACCTTGGAGAACAAACCAAATCCACCAAACCCACACATATAGTAAAACCCATCTGCCTCAAAATTGAAGTGGCATCTTTCCAGTATGTCTCGTTCCTGGAGTGGTGAACAACACTAGCCAAGACGAAGCCTTTTAGGAGTAAGATGATTATTCTTCAGTCACACTGCACAGCTGGGGAGGTAATTCACATGTCTGTGTGTAACCTAAAGGAGCCTGGTGACGGTGGGGGAGCAGATCTGTGAACTGGTCTGTCTTGGCTCTCTTGAATTCAAAGGATCAATGACATTTTCCACTGTCTCAGGGTAAATACTGTGGTGGTGGAAGGAAGGGGTGTCTGTGCTAATGCTTCAGTCAAGTTGCTCTAAGTCAGCTTCAGGTGTTTGACAAGAGCTGGTGAAAGAAGGGGATTCCTGGGAGCCGAGTGCTGCGATGGGAGTCAGCCGCCTGCAGCCAGGCTGAGCGTCACCTCAGTGCCTCTGCCAAGGCAATGGACACCAGGACCCCCAGGCTGGGCTGGGGCCTGATTGGAGATTGCTGACATCAGCCACATAAAAGCACTGAGCTTGTGGAACGAGATGGAGGTCATCTGTCTGACTATGGCACAGAGACTCTCCTTGAGATCCATCAGAGCTTCTCCCAAAATGTCTGTTTTGAAAGTTAAACTTCTGAGTGTTTTACATCAATAGGGAAAGTGTCCTCAATGGGGACTCTCCCCAGACCTACTCCTCAGTGATTTATTTCTTGTCCTCCAACTAAGCTTGTGTAAATTCCTTAGGTTATTTTTTTGGGTACTAATTAACTGTGCAGTAGAAATCATATTATACAACTGGTAATGAGCAAAATCTCAGACACACTCATACACCAACCAAACCTTGGCAAATAGTAATTAGCTCAGGACTTGATACTCCCTGATTCTGCATTTCATTTTTTTTTTCCTGAGGAAAAAAAAGCCTTACATAATGAGCTCTTTGAACCGAAATCAAACAACATTTTCAGTGGGGACAGGTAATGAAATGTTAGTCAAACCCATTGCAATGGGCAGATCAATCACTGCCTTGTAAGATCTGAAAGGAACTCTGAGATAATGGTGGCAGAATGGCTCCCACTGCAAATCTTCAGGCCCAGCCTCTGTGGGTCACCCAGGTATGGAGCAGGGAACTCTTTCTTTCAATCCCAGCGCTCGGAAAAGCGAGTTGCCACTTTGCTGAAAGCAATGGGATTGAGACAAGAAAAGAGGCTTTCACTTTTGGATCAAGCCAGCAAATTCTCTGTGCCAAGAGGGAACCTGGAATGGGTATTAAGTCTAGCAGGAATGTTGAGGGAACTGAATATGTGCTCTTGGCCTCATGGCAACAACAAGGGAGCGTATAAAGCAAACAGTTGTGAGCTACTGAGCTCAGCTGTTCACCAGGGAGATGAACGGTTTGCTGGAGCTCCAGTTTCCACATTAGCATCATACAACAGCCTCATCTATTAGTACAGTGTGCTCTCATGTCAGAGATGCTGTTTCAGCACTGAATCAATTCCCAAGGCACTAACTTTTTAGTTTCTCCTCAGCAATAAGGCTTTTTGGAAAACAAAATATTGGTCCCTCAAGAAATTCTAGTATTTCAGATTTTTTTTTGGTCCTAAATTGTGATTAAAATCAAAATGTTGAAATGTTATATTAGTCACAATAGCTGAAATATTTCAGCTGGGAAAAAACCTGCAAAGTAAAATTATCAAACCATTACAAATCTCTTACACTAAAGCATTTCTTTGCAATAATTTCCAAGTGTCAGAGATGATATATAACAGTAAAGTATATAGGGATATAGAGTTCAGAATGTAGGAACAAATTGTTCAGAAGTATTCCTATTTCAAGCTTTGTTGAGCTGCCCACGTTCCCAGGGAGCACTTCTGTTCTTGATGAAATAGCATTTCCTGATTTTTGACATTTGGTCAAAAGCATTTGGAGCATCTCTGCTCAGCCAAAGTGGCTGTGGTGAGGGCAGGCACAGCTCTTGTCACCCAATTTGTTTAATGTTTGTTTTTGCTTCAGCTGTAACCTGAAAGTCTCTTACCCTTGCTCTACCTTTAGCATTATCTCTCTCTCTGCATTATTACTGCATGATTTGGAAATTAAATCCAGGCTGTGACATTTTGTCATGCATGTTGGAGGATTTGCTTCTGGAGCAGACAGTGGCACTGATGAGATCGATGGCTGTTTCAGTGAGTGTCCTGGTCCTCTTTACTGACAGGCACTCCTCACTGTCAGTGTGCTACTTACTCTCCTCCAAGTCCAAGGGACACTTTATCTGTCTGTCTATCTATCTATCTATCTATCTATCTATCTATCTATCTATCTATCTATCTGTCCATGGTCCTCTAACAGGGCTGCTGAGCCTTGGTGCCTGCTGAGCACACACCTTTGGTGACACCATTAATCACCTGCCTGATGAGCTGTGCTTTGAATTACTTGAAATACATAAAAGTGCTGCTGGTAATTTGCTTTTTCAGAGTGTTTCCCTGGGATTCAGATCATTGTGGCTGAAGGCGCCTGGTCCCTGGAGGTGGAAGGAGGAGCACCACCCCAAAGTAACCTCTGAGGAGGGGTTGTATTTCTGTTTTCCTCCTTTCTTGGGCAGAGATGCTGGTGCAGGTTAATCCTTGAGCTGGGCACCTCCAGCCTTTGTATTTTATTGTCTGGCACGCATTTTGCAAGCCAAATTGATTAGTGCTCACCAAGGAGAGAGCCCAGGTCTCTTGGCCTCTGCAACAGGCCTTCCCTGACATTCAGACAGCCTCGGGGCCTTTACTATCTTTCTAAACACTTTCCTTCTCTCCTGTAGAGCTGCCTTATTACAGCAATAAAAATAACAAGGTCCCTGCAGACCTCTTTATAAAGAACAATTTAGAGCCAGGAGTAAGTGTGAGGATTGGGATGAAAATAGGCTATCACAGTGCTAATGTGATATACAGGTACGATCTGTGTGTTATATTGGCACAGGGAAGTTGTGTGTCTTGGGAAGCAGGGACTCAGTGTGGCTGCTTTGGGTGGCTGCAGACAGACAGATACAGTGGGTTTGACACCCACCCTGTGGGAAGGGCCTGGGACAGCCTGGAGTGACCGTGACAGGTTTGGAATGGTTCTGTCAAATGTAGGAAATGCAAACACCAAAAATCACGTAAATCTATCCAAGGACAGTATTAATGTTTAGATATGTTAGACTGGCACAACAAATGCAACATGAAATCCTGGATCTCATGTTATTCCCTTCTTTCTGTGGGCATTTTCAAGTCCTTTTCACGGCTTCCATCAGAAGCAGCTGGGTTGAAGAGAGATGTAGGAAACAAAGGCAAAAAGGTGAAACCACTCCAGATCCCACCTCCTACCTCAAGTTTTGCTGTGTGTCTGCCCCTCTGATCTCTGTTGCTTCAGACAGCTGAGGAGACACAGGTACAAAGCAATGGCAGATCAGTTACTGAGCTTGCCCAGGGCAAAGCAGAGGGTTAAATGGCTTGCAGGGGTGGCAAGAAAAGGTAATTGAAGCTTTTGCTGGTGGTCTGGGGGAAGAGGAAAGGAGAATGGAGTGATGTCCCTTATGGAAGAAGTATTTCTGAACTGAGAACCTGCTAGTGGTGGAACTGCTATTTTCTTCCAAAGGTCAAAAATCCCAACTGGTACACGGAGCAAAAGAATGGGCTCAGCTGCAGCAGGGGCAAGGGCAGCCACACCATGGAGACAAAAGGCAAGAACTGCAGAAAATGAAAGGATTTTACTCCCCTCTCCTGCTTCATTTCAAATGGAGGGTGAAGACAAAACAGGCTGGGATTCCTAAGGAGGATTTCAGGCACGTACATTGCATGCACTTCTGTCGGGAGGGGAGCAGTTTGAAGGATGACTTGTGATACTGGCACTAGCACAATATTACTGTACTATCTTTATTTTTTTTTTAAGACCCTGTATGCATTGCAAGACATGTGAAAACACAGCAGCTGCACACATCATGAGGTGGAGCAGATAGAAATATAAAGGCTTATTAACCAAAGGTTGATGTATGAATCACAGCCACATGTTTTTCTCCTCCTGCTCTACACACAATTTTTTTTAATGTTGTTTTTCAGAGGAAGTGAGATGTTCCTCTGCTTACATAGAAATTTTGAGTACCTGCTGCAGAGCTGTTTTATTCTGTGATCCTTTCTTCCAGAGTGGTTGCCCTCCAATGCCTCTCAGTCTGAAAGGCTCCTGCTCTGCCTGGCAGCTGGAGGAGAAAGTGCTCCAAGCACGGGAGCCCCGACAAGGGGGCTCTTCTACTGACTTCCACTGAGGTGTGCTAGATTCCAGTGTTTGCTCTGCAGCTCAGGACAGCAGGCTGTGCTGGGCAGGAGGAGCTGCCCCGTGCTGGGATTTCCTGTGCCACATCTGCCCTGCCGGCAGTTCGAAACACAGCAACGTGAAGGTCCTGGAAAACCCAGAATGGCTTTACCTGGAAACCTCATTAAAGGGAAATGAAATTGCTTTTGCTCTAACCACACTCAGTGATAGCTGCAGCAGCTCGGCCTGTCACTTCCTGTTGCTACCCCACTCCTGGGGCTTGGCTGAAGAGCTTGCAGTGCTGTGAGACTGCACCCAGAACCTTGGACACTTACTTGTCCTGCATCTTCTAGATCCAGGTGATTCAAAGCCAGTTCTAGTGTTGCAGCTGCATGGACATAGGAGAGGATTGAAGTCTGTTGCTTTCATTTTTAAAGTGTAATGAGAAATTACAATCCAAATGAATGAATTCAGAGCTGAAACTACACTTTTCAAGGGGTGCTGTAACTCCTGGTGATCATAGTGGCAGCTCTTGCCCCAGCACAACAGCTGGAGTCTCAGACAGACCCTGGAGGCATTGCACAACTTTATAATAAAAAAGATTGATGTGAAAAAGTGTTTTTGTCACTCAGTATAGCTAAGGGAGAAAAATCAGATGACAGAGGAGGTGCAGTTTGCCATTGTCTGGTGCAATTCACAGAGCCACATGCTTGGTGAACATCTGGCCTCAAGGCTGTCATGGGGATGGAGGAGGGAGCAGGACAGGAGTGAAATGAAGCAGCAGGATAAGGCTTTGTCTGAAGACTTTGAAGTACAGGTGTACATAATGCTGAAAAAGCAGAATGAATGGTAACCTATTTTGTGGCTTTTTGATGTCTAACTTAGCTGCCAGCTGTGGTAACAGCTTTGTTGGGAGCTGTCTTAGAACAGAAGGTGTGTTGTTCTTGCTGTCCTGCTCGTGCTGTTGTTGGGAAAAGGGTTTGCTCTGACCACTCTGGCTGAAAAGCAGAGGCCCCTCTCTCACCCAGTGACCCCCAGCACCAGCCTCAGAAGCCAGGGCCAAGTTAGAGCCTTTCTTCCAGCAGCAGACTTCATGTCTTACAGACCTCCTTAGAGGTGCCCCAAAGGGCTGAACTTCAGCTGGATGGCCAGAGGGACGTTTTAGCTGTGGGCTTGCCAGTGTTTGCCAGGGGAGCAGCTCTGCTGGCACGGAGCTCCACTGTGGCAACAGGCTCTGCCCTGCTGACCTGGCAGGTGGGATGGGCACAGCTTGCACAGGCCCTGTTCTCCTGGTCCCATCACTGGCCATGTACCTGGGCAGCTGAGGCCAGGGGGAGCAGAGTCCTGATTTTGTTTGGCTCAGTACTGCTCCATTCCAACCTCTTGGTTTTGTCCTGGCTCATTCCTTGGCTCCTCTAAGATGTAACTTGGCAGGAGCACAATGCCCAGTGCACACACTTGGCAGCCCAGCTCTTGCTCCATGGCTTGAGTGTTGCTAAATGAATGATGCAACTGACTTCTGAATCCAGGCCTCTCTTGCATATTAAGTTACTGTTGCCTCCTCAATATGTTTTTCTGTACTACAGGCAAGTCCCTCTGGTCTTTCTTTGTGCTTTAGTGAGGATTATCTGCCCCATATGAAAAGCCTACCAGAGCTGTCCAACATTTGGGCTGGGCCCAGAGAAACTTAATGACCCGCAGGGCACTGTTTAAAAAATATAAAACAATGTCTTTCTGTGCTATCCTCCACAAAACCTCCTGCTGAGCAGCTGACTTGTAGTCCAGGCAGTCACCCTAGAGCCCCCAGCTCTCCCCCTCCTCAGCAGGACACGTACCACGCCAGGCTGTGGCCAGCAACACCTCGTGTGTGCGTGGCTGGAGGCGAGCGCAGCTCTGCTCTGTGCCTGCCCTGCCAAGGGGCGGTGCCGGAGCCCCCTGGCAGAGGCTCCTCCTCGACTCCATCGAGGCTTGCGAGCACGAGATTGCTGTAATATTGAGCAAGGTTTTCCAACACATGCTTTTCTCTGGCAAATCGCCACCCACAGTGCCGTGTGCCAACATAACACTTTGACTTAAAGAGGGAAAACTGCCAGATAAATGTTTTAGTTGCAGGCCTGTTTCATTGTTGAATTCTAAAATCTTGGCGAAAGCCTTTGCCAGTGGATGGGGAAGCAGCCTTGCTGTCAATGCTGGTGAACAGGGACTAAAGCAAATGTGTTCAGGGATGACATTTGGTGGACATCACCCGCCAGCTAATGACGTTCTGTTCCCTGCTTCTGCACCAAAGGCATGCAGAGTGGATCAGGGACAGTGGAGTGAGGGACCCTTTAATTGTCCAGTGATCAGCAAGCAACAAGATTTCTTGTGATTTTGGGGAATATAGCAGTGATTTGGGGGCACTCTCTGAGTCTGCAGATTGCTTGCTTAGTGAGATGCTGGTCTTTCATGGTTAGGAGGATATGTTCCTGGGATCAAGCAGTGCTTCACTAGGGCAGAACAGTAAAAGAACTAAAGGGAAATTTTCATTGCACCTGAGTGCCTGTAATGGGGTGGAACCCAGCTCTGCCCCCTCTGTTCCATGCTGGAGCCCACCTGCTGGGGTGTTGCCATCCCTGGGCTCTGCTAGCAGCCTGCAGCCTCTCCAGCTACCCTGGACACAGAGAAAATGGGGGCTGGGGGCACAGTCCGGGCACAATGTCATCAGCAGATCCTTCTGAAACAACAAAGATTAATACTACTTTGCTTCCCTTGGCCTGGAGCTGCAAGCACAGAGGTGTCAGAAGAATCTGTGCTCTTCTGCCCCAGACCCGGAGAACCAGACATTAGCAAAATGTCAAAGAGTTAAGCAATAGGAAGGAAAATGCTGAGCTTCCCTGTGAAAGCACTACTCGCAATAGAAAAATCGACAGTAATTGTTGTTTTCTAAAGAAACCCTTGTTTGCATGGCCTATGTCTTCCAGGGTAGCCACCTACACAGCTTTTCTTCATCGGGGATCATTTATTTTGTTTTCAGATCATTGTCTACCCTAATTGTCTTAAACAAGAGTAACTTCCTTTCTCTTTATTCCCTAGTGGTCTTGATAGGTTTTAATTACCTTTAGGTGGTTCACCGTATAATTGCACATCAAGTTCATTAATGATCACAATATGTTCACCTAATAGGTTTCCATTAAAATCCAATGGGTTCCCATCAAAATGAGTTATGGGAACTGACAGAAAACTCACTAAATCCCAGTGTCTTTAGTTACAGTGAATTAAACATTGTGTCTATTAAGAAAGATAAAAAACAAATGTCAAGCCAAAAAAATCATCTCACAAATTGATAAATTTATATGTACACAGTTCTGCAGAAACTAGCAAAAGGCTCTTACTGCTTTAGGTCCAGTTAAGCAGTGAAGTTTTGCTACCTTGACCATATCATTGAAGTTCAGCTAAATGAGCAGGACAGGAAAAGCTGACTTCATTCCAGTGCACTGCAGTTTGGGAGGAACAGAGAAGTCTGGGTCCCTTGCTGGTCTCAGTTCAGTCCTTGTCACAGCTGCTCCCCACGGCTGCTGGGTGTGCTGGGAGCGAGGAGCGAGTGCAGGCAAGGGCCAGCCGGGGTGGGAGAACAAGGGCAAGGCCAGAGTGTGTGGATGGAGCCATGCTGGGCCCTGCTGCCCCTGCACCTTCCGCTACAAGCAGGTCCTGCCTCTCTCATTTGCTCCATCCCCTCTCACTTTCCCTCACTCCCAGCTGCTGTAACCTTCTGGGGCCCTGCAGCAAACTGGAGGAGCTATTTTTCCATTCTGCTCTCTTGACCCTTGATCTCTTCAGTGACTGGCAGCCCAGGTGCTTTCCAGGGATGGTTGGAAAGGAGAGGTCATTCCTGCATTTTAACTAGGAATGTCTCGAGGCTGTGAGGTGATGTCAGCCCTGGGGCTGTTTGTATCCTCTCATTCCATCTGGATCTTGTAAGCTAAGAGCATCTTTGAGCTGACAAAGTGCCCAGGACAAACCTTTTCATCTGTACCTGAGCTGCCCCTGCAGTGCTGAGCTCCATGGAGTGGTTCTGCTGCTACATATGGGCTTCTGCTACTTCTGCAACAGCAAGCAGGACTTTGGAGAAAAAAATCAAACTGCTCTAAATTCCAGTAAGCAAATCTGTGACTCTTCATGGCAACTCCACATTATTCCCAGGTTGTTTGCTATTTTCTCTGTTCTTCCTTCCCTGCTGCCTTCATTATCACGCTGAATATCACCAGGGCAGCATGACAAGAATCTAGAGAGACACATTATTAGGACAGCCATGTTCATACCTCTGAACTGCAGCGTTTGTTAACAATTCTGAGCTTGGAGAGGGGGAGGATAGCAAAATCTGCTTTTCCAAATTAGAAAGATGTATTTTAACAGTGTGTCTAAGTGAGGTACGTACTCCAGTGGCTGATAGTGACACTCAGGGACCTCTATTGCTCTGGCACATTGAGGGCCCCTTGGAGTGGCACAGACTTGGCGGGGGAGTGTCAGATGTGCCCCTCCAGGTGTCCCACACAGAGCATCTGCAGTGTCACCCTGGCCTGCTCTTTGCACTGTAGGTGCTGTTTCCTGTGCCCAGGCAGCCTGGCCCCACACAGCAGTGACAGGGCATTGTACAGCAGCTCTGTGTACTCAGGGCCAGGACAGTGACTGGCAGAAGAACTCCAGCAGCCCTGACCAACAGGCTCCTTAAAACCAGGGGCAAACTTGCAGCCCCTGCTCTGAGCCTGCAGCTGGGCCACACTGGCAGACCAGGGGCAGGATGGCAACTGCAGTGGCTGGAACCTGAGGCAGGCATGTCTGAGGCTGGGATGAGGACACTTCGGAGGGACCTTATTGTGGCATGCCAAAGGACTTGATTTGTGATGAGTTCAGCTTTCATTTTGTTGCCACAGAGGTTGTTTGCCTTTTAATGTGTGCAAGAATGCTGCCGTGAATGCAGAGGGCAGTACCTGTCTGTGTGCAGGGACAGCTTCAGCCTGGGCTCAGACTGCCTCACTCTGGTCCTCCAGGGAGACTGGCTGCATCGCCTTGAGAAACAGAGCTTGGCACAGGAGATCTGGGCATTACTTTTCCTCTTTTAGTTCCCTTGTGTGTCTAAGTTAGGAATGCAGAGCTGCCGGACACAGACCTGTCCTTTCCTGTTCCAGCCAAGTGCCAGCAGCCTTTCAGGGGCTCCCAATGCCCTCAGCAGGAACCAGAAAGTGAGCGGAACTGGCTTCCTGCCACAGAAGGGCTTTTGTGCCTGTTTCAGGCAGCTTCCTATAGCTCCCTTGGTGCCAAGAGGGGAACCAGAGGAAGTTCCTACAGACAGAAATGTGTTATTACTATTTCCTGTTATGAAAAGCTACCAATGCAGCAAATCTTAGGGGTTTCATTTGTTTATCTCAAAACAAAGTAAGAAACCTAAAATTTTTCTGTCACGTGTAATTAACTTAGGATTTTTCTCTGCAGTTGCTGGAGGTAATTTAGCATTTTAATTAGCTCTAAGGTACAAACACATGCCTGACCTTAGAAAGAAACAAAAAACTGTTTTCTGGCACTTACAAGTAAATAAAATAGTGTTCTTCTCCTCTTACCATCATCTTTTTTTAAGTGCTCCTAAAAGGTACCAGAATGTCAACTTTGGAGAGTGATTCTCTTCCTAGCCTGGAGAACGTGTCTGTTCCTGAGGAGCTGAGTGCTGTTGCTGAAGTGCAGTGGGTTCCTGTGCCATGCTGACCCTATCTGCTTGTTACACTCAGTCACAGCTAAATAAGCATCTGCAAGAGAATGCAGCGAGGGCAGGACATGGGGGGCAGCCTGAGGTTTGCAGAACTGCCTTCTCCCCTCCTCATTCCTTCTTTTTCTGTGCCCTTCCCTCATTCTTTGGCTGCAGATGTTCTCAAGCCATGCCGATTGCACTGGTCTCCAGTTGGTCACATTTTTTGTTGACTGGCTTTTTTTTATTTCCAGGAACACATGTGCTTTGCTTTCTCTCCAACTCTGTCACTTTTTATTAACTCAAACAAAATGTAGGGAAGCAAACACCTCTTTGAAAATGCTTTCAGTCATTTGATATGATACTGTCTGAGAAATGCTGAAACCTTTCCAGGGCTCCAAGAGAGCAGACTGTGGTGGTGTCAAGGAGAGCTCTCCAGCTCCTGTTGCAGCCTGCCGGGCTGTGCTGCCGCTGGTGTTCCGCTCCGCGGGGATGGCAGAGCTGCCCCCAGGCCGTGGACAGGCCGTGCACATCACGCAGTCGCTTGCCCAGCCTGGCTTCCTGATAATCCCTGTCCCATTCAAGCCGTCTCATCTCAGCTTGCATGCAGTATTTCATACATTTGGAACTCTGATATGGGCCAGACAGTGGACAGCTCCACGGTGTCCTTGCCAAAGCTGGATCAGAGCACCGGTGCGAGTCTGTGGGTCCGGCTGACCTCAGGGCACTCCGGCTCATTTACCTCAGCTGAGCGTCTGGAGTACTTGGGAGTACAGTGGGCTTGGCTTCAGAGCTGAGGAATGGGGACATGGAGATCTGGGCTTGCAGGGTTTGTGCTTTCAGTGAACATAAGGCACCTCCTGGCTGTGACAGGAGTTGTGAGTGCTCAGCGCTTCTTAAAACCTGACTTGGTATCTGACTTACACACCCAGTTCCACAGCAGTGTGTCCTCCTCTGAGGGAAACTGCACTTAACTTAGGCATGGCTGAAGAGAGACAAAATATTTAACATTAGAAAGAATATTGATTTGTCAAGAGATACTGCTTAGCTGCACAGGCCAAAGAAGGTAGGTGTGAAAGCTACACACAGGAAGGCTGAGCTGTGCTGCAGTGCCTGTCTTCTCCTGATGCTGCACGAGAAGGGAAAGCTGTGCAACATGTGTGTGGAGCCCCAACTCTGCTCCATTTTTTATGGAAAAGCTCAGGTGTTGTCCAAGATCAGACGTGAGATGTTGTTTGACACATATGACTGCCAGACCAGAGAGGAAAGATCACGTTTTCATATTAACAGTTCTTGGCAAGCTACAGATATTTCAGCTTTTCATAGTTTGCAGAAGTGCCAAGAATGGAGGCAAACAAAGGGTGAAAAATATTTCATTCATCCTGTGAACAGTGAGTTCAGGGACACCCGTTATTAATTGAGTCAAGTGCAGAGCTCTGGATCCAACCCTGGGCAGGAATGCTCTCTTTTGAGACCTGCCTTCTTTGGATCTTTGAAAAGAAGAAGAATGCTTTCTGCATGTGAAAGCAGTAAGTGGGATGGAGCAAATGCAGGGACAATTTAGTGAAACTCTGCTTTCTTGTCAAATTGAGCAGAAGATGTAAGTTTGTACATACCAGAACTGAAAGGCACTTGCACTCCAGAAAACAGTTCATAAATTTCCTTGTGCTCCACACCCTCTCTGTAAGGTCCACAGCACAGAACCCCTTTTTATTGCCAAGGGAGACATATGCCCCAGGAAGGCTTTAAGGAATCATAGCTACCTCCTGAATCTTCATTAATCTTCCCCCATTTCAGCACTGGGGCAGTTTCCACTACTATGAAAAGTCTTGCAGAGACAATGTTCTGCAAAGGAGGAGTCTTAAGATAACAAAAAAAAGAGAGTCTTCTTTATTCAAATTATCCTTTGAATTTGGCAAAATTATCGTATGCAAAAAAGGGCAAAAAAATTATTTGTCATCTCTGTCTGGATTGTCTCCTTACTCCTGTAGAAAAGTGAGTTTACAAACACTGGTGGTTCTGGGCTGGGTACCCAAACCTGGCTGCTCAGAATTGCCCTGAGCTGAAGGGTCAGGGGAACTCACATCATGGGCAGCACCCTGGGCAGCAGCACTGCCCTTCTGTCCCTGGCAGCACTGCCCTCTCTGTCCCTGGCAGCTGTGGGCAGCACCCTGGGCAGCAGCACTGCCCTCTCTGTCCCTGGCAGCTGTGGGCAGCACCCTGGGCAGCAGCACTGCCCTCTCTGTCCCTGGCAGCTGTGGGCAGCACCCTGGGCAGCAGCACTGCCCTTCTGTCCCTGGCAGCTGTGGGCAGCACCCTGGGCAGCAGCACTGCCCCTTCTCTCTCCTGGCCATGTGGGAGCTCCCACCCGGCTCCTGGGGGATTCGGGGCGAGGGCACCACGGGCTTAAGCAGCACCTTTCACTGTTGTGGCAACATCCAGCAGCACGAGAGCTTTGTTTGGCTTGAAAGGCACAGGTGCAAACTGATGGGGATTTCAAACCTTTGTGAGCAAAATACTTCTTCCTTTTCCAGCCTTGATATATCAGACGAGTTCCAGCTTTCAAAAGCAAAAGGTATCAACAAGCATGAACTGCAGCCAGGCACAGGAGAAGTGGCTTTGCTGAGCAGTGTGTTTCAGTGGAGTGATTTAGGGAATCTCTCTGTGTACAACTTGTGAACTCTGGCAGAGGTTACAGAACTGCTACATGAATGTTTCAAAGTATGTTGTTCCACATGTCACTTACCTTTCAGATCAAGCATAATGGAGGTCCCTTATGTGTGAATAGGTCCCACTAATATGACAAAAAGGAGGGTTGCAGCCTAGGAAATGCCTCAGATGATTCTGAGAGCTGGAAGAACTGGAGAGCCAAACAGGGGGTAATGCTGGGCTTAAACACAGCAGAATCTGAGAAGTTAAGGAAGAATTCAGACTCCCTCCTGCACAGAGGAAGCGTGATTAGGAACACAGTGAAGAGATTACACTTTCATCTGATGGAGAGTGTTGTGTCCTTTATGACCCTTGGACCAGCCACATTAAAGGATAACATCTGCATAGGAGAGGAAGAAAGAACTAAAGATATTTTGCTGTCCTTTGGAATGAAGAGCTATTTTCTGCTGTCTCCATACACCATTTCTCAAGCATGCTTTCTGATGGCTTTCAACAAGCCACTGAATTACTTTACACATTTAAAAAGCATTCCTGATAGCCACTTTTCAGTTGCACACATCATTTTTGACTTAATTTAGTTTCTGCAGACTCATGATAGGCTGCCATGGGCACAGAGAGCTTCAAGTAGCAAGGTGTTGAAGAAGCAGACTGGTTTCTCTGAAGGAAACACAGTGCTTGAAGTACTTCAGTTCTGAAAGCCTCTCTTATCCAGTAAGTTCTGCTGGGAGTAATCAGCAGAGCTAATAGCATGTGCACAAGGAAAGGTTTTGCCTGAGTTTCCCTATGCTCATGTAAATCCAGGTCCAGCTGATAACAGAAGATGAACACACTATATGGGATGAGCTCCCCAGGTACAAATGGCAAAATGGATGTTCCCAGCACAGGTGGCACAAAGTGAAGGGAGCACAGATATTCTGGGCTCTTTGGAGAACCCTTCTCCAGAAAACAGGGCAATCTGATTTCTCTTACGGGAAGGAAACCAGGGGGCAAAAGCTCAGCTGGTCACTAGAGAATGACCAGTGTGCACAGGCAGCATGTCTTAGAAGTGTGCAGGAATGCAGCCAGGACATTCAGTTTGGGATGCCAGCTCTGGGAATGGGCACTTCCCAGGGAGCAGCAGCCAGGGCAGGGTGGTGTGGGGCTGTGCAGTGCAGAGCCATCCCTGAGTGTGCTCACAGGGGAGCTGCAGCTCCCAGTCAGCAGAGGCTGTGCTCTGTGCCCTGCTGGCCCCAGCCGAGGAGCTGGGTAAACACGCGGGGCTGAGCAGCGGCACGCTCTGAGTGCAGCAGCTGCACAGAGCTGGGCTGCTCCAATCCTGCCCAGCACTCCTGCCACTGAGCCACTTAGTCACTGCAGTCACTGCAGTGTAGGCAGGCCCCATTAGAAATAATGCATAAAGGTTAATGAAATACTTGTAGCTGTTTTAATAAGGGATTAATCTTTTATTACATACTGTTACACCATCCAGCAGAGCAATAGATTGCTTTTAATTGTAGCTTATCATTATCTATGGTAACCTGCTCTGATGTGCTGGTAACCATTTTGAACACATGCTGCTTATATATATAACAGGCCAACCACTCCAATTCATTATTTATTAATGCCTTTTGAGCAGTGGAAAACTGGGGCTGTAACATGAAGCATAATCAGGGCAGGTTTGTAAAGTGTCTGGGATGTTGCAGGACTGGCTGGGAATGCTTGGAACGACAGCAGTGTTTGGTAGGGACACACACAGGTGTGTCCTGCTGCAGGACAGTGTGAGCAGTGGGGCTGGGGGTGCTGTAGCACTTTGGGAAATCAGGAATGTTGCCATGCTTATGAGGGAAATTCCAGCTCAGCCTGGTGTGCCTTTCCTTGCATGAGCCCCTAAATGAACAGCTGACCTGGGTCAGCCCTAACAGACTCTGGCCTAACTTTAAACCCTGCTGTAGGCATCTGTCTATGGCTACTGCTGGAGATGGGACACTGGCCCAAAGAACCTTGCTGTGGCCACACACAGCTCTGTACCTCTACCAGAACCTGCCAGGGCAATACATGAGTGTCTGTCGAGGCTCCTGCTGGGTCTCTGTCAGGGTTTGCTGTGTGTTCCCAGCTGCAGTGGCAGTTCAGGATGTGTGACACAGAAGGAGCCCATGGGGCAGTGAGGTAAGGGACTCTCCATTATGCTCGTGGTTGAATGCAGGCTCCCACTCTTCTGCTTTCAGTGGTGCCTGAAATTTGCCTAGCAGCCCCTCTAGTTTTAAAATGTAGATCAGTGATTTGGATTTACACACTGCCTGGGGTTTGTGTGGCAGTTGTTGCAGTGTGAACATGAGTGTTCAGTTTTTAGGTCTCTGTGCACAGAGAGCAGTTCTTCTCACTGTCAGCTCTGCTTAAATAAAAGCTAGTAAAGAAACCTCTGAGCATGAGTCACTATCTCACTCTCTGGGTCTTGAAGTCACTTCTTAGAAAATGAAATGGGGAGATACTGTTGCATCCCTCTGATAATTGTCAGCAAAGAGGGTGATGTGAGTAATGATCTAATTTTAGCCTGTTGTGGTTTGAAGAGGCACCAGGCTGGTTGCAGGTCTGCAGTTAGAGTTGGCTGGCATGGGGTGTCTGACAGAGTCCTCACCAGGACTGAGGCAAGGTGGAAAACAGAGCACGGAGGGGACCCTCAGCTCAGGGTGCTTTTTGATCCATCAGGGAAATGCTGGGTGCTCCAGCCCCAGGCAGTCTGGTTACTGTGATCTCACTGGGCTTCAGTAAACACCAAAGGGGTCATCAGCTCTTAGGAAAGCTCCCTGCTTTCAAAGCAGTGTTGCTCTGAGTGGTCCCTTTCCCTGTGTGACCCTGTGGGTACATGGACAGCTGTCTCACACTGACTCCCCTTCCCAGTTATTCTCCAGCTTTGGTATTGTACCTGGCTGGATGGGCTGGAATTTGCCTCATGATCCTGAAAAGCATCAAAGAAACGAGACAAAGGGCAGGATTCATGCCAGTTTATCCACCAGGATTGCTTCCATGTGTTTGTTCTGAGCCCAGTTTCTGCTGCTTTGCAAATCCCAGGGGGTTGTGGTGATGAAGATTCCTGTGGAGTGGGGAGTCCTCACCCTGTTGAAGAACAGCAAAAATTTCTTGAAATAGCAACATCAGTGGGCAGAAAAATGTACAAGAGGTTTGGTTTGCCACAGCTTTCCTGAGGAACAGGGATGTGAGTCAGCTGTAAATAAAGCATTTATAGGGACGCTCACCTTGGGGCAAGTGTCCTGCCTGAGGATGCTGAGTTGGGACAGGTGGGGACAGCAGAGGGAGGAACAAAGCCACTGGAACCTGCAAAGCCAAATTACAGCTCTGCCTTAAGAGCAGCATTGCTAACACATTCCTTTTCCTTCAGACTGACTCCAGGTCACACTACCCTCCTGCTTCTGCAGCAGTTTGATGAGTGTGTTTGTTAGTAATCCCATCTCAATGTGTTCTTTTTCCTTATGTCATCCTGCAATTTACTGCTTTTGAGAAACCACAGACTGATGTGGTGCTAAAAACAAGGGCAACACCTTGGACAAGAGTGCCAAGAAAAGGGTTTCCTTTTTTCTGGAGATGGAGAGAAGGCAGCTGCAGTTCAGCAGGCAAAGAACACTTTAGATCTAGGAGAATAAAATGCAAACCAAGTTTTTGTTATTTCAGGATCATGGACCCAGTTCTAGACCTTGTCTGAACATCTACTGAGTCCTGAAATTATCCTAGGAAGCCTTTCCTGTTGATCCTGGGTCCCATCTGGCAGTCCTCACAGTTACCCCAAACATCTTTGTTTCATGTTTCATTCAATATCTGTAGATAGGTCTCATTCTCATGCTGGAAGGTGCCACATGGAGGACAGAAAATGGAAGCATACACAGAGAAAATGACCTCTCAAAGATGCACCCACCACTCTTCTCAGCTGGGCCTTAAGGTTTAGGTGCAAATGAGAAGCACCAGGGTCTCACTGCCCCCTCCAAGTAACATTAAGTATCAATAATGGAAGTGCTTACAGATACCCTGTACAATTCAACCCTTATCTTTTATTTATAGCTGACAAAGCTCAGAGAAGGAAAAAATATCATCATACTTTAAATAATAGAAGGTAGAGGTATTAAAACTACCCAGGCAGTTACAGTAGTTGCAGAAATGTCTCCCAGCAGACCTGAGTGTGTGTACACCGACTGCATTTTTAATTTTTAAAACATATTTCTTTCAAAATTATTCAGCAATACAAGAAAGCCACTTTTATGGGGTGATAAATTACTGTAATAAAGTGTCTTTTGTCCAAGCACACAGACAGAAAGCCATTGCAGGCAGCAGAGACAGGCGTTAGCCCCCAGAGAGCCCAGACCCATAAGCAGAGGAGCATGTTGATTTGTCTCACATGTTTTTAATTACTTTTAGAGCATCCTCTCTGCTTTTTAACTGCAATTTTGCTCTCAGTTAACATTTATATGAAGGTTTGATTTCTCTGTGAGTTTTGAATGCAGTATTAGACCTTTGCACGGGTTCTGGAGGGCTCTGCTGCCCCTTCCCTGCAGCCCAAGATAAATGACTCAGTACCTGTCATTTACGTGCAATTAGAAATACTTTGATAAGATTTATATTCCTTTGAAACTTTAGAAACTTCTTGCAAGCATTAACTGGAAAAGGAATCACAAGTGATAATTAGGGGTCTGATGGAGCTCCCTTCAGGGCCAGTGTATTTTTGTCCCAGCTCTGTCCATCAGTGCAGCAGGCTGCTGGGTACTGCAGGTGCACGTGGAGTCACTCGGCTCTCAGTGGACACAGGACCTTTCCTTGTCCCTAGGACAGGAGTGTCAATCTGGTACCCTTTGCATCTCGATTAATCACCAGCATTGTTACCTGGTAAACCCAAGCAGAGTATCTTTAACCCCAGTCCTATATATACCTTATCCATGTTCTGCACGTAATTCTTGCCCCCAAAGCTATGGCGTTTGAACTTCACAGAATAAAGTACATTTAATTGGACCTATTATTTTCTTGCAGAGGCAAAGCCTTTCAGATCAGGCTTCAGCCTCTCTGTGCCAATGAAAATACACATGCCTAATTATTTCCATTTTTCAAAGAACCTCAAAGGCAGCTGATGAAAGGAACCTTTTGCAAAAGCTCACAGCAAACAGAGTGAAGTCACCTAATGTGCAGCGAGAGGCAGCAGTGATCTCCTCCTGTGTGCACGGGGCCAGCCTCTCTCTGCAGTGCCTTGAAAGAGGGTGTCTCGCTGTTGCTTTGGAAAAGAAGATTGCTGGGAAATCGCTGAATTCATGTCACCAAAGAGGGTTTTTTTGAGTTTAGAGCTTTTAGGGCATCAAGTCTTTTGAGATAGGACAAAATGTTTTACCATGCCGCTGACACCTGCACTCACAAGAGGCACAGTCCACTGCCCAGATTATTCAGGTGTGTTTCTTCCTCAATTTGAGAACAATTCTCTTCAATTGTAATTTTTATCCTAAGGTCTCCACCTTCACTGACAATGTATTTCCCTTCTCTAGGTGCTGTGTATATAGTGAGTAAGGATTTGCTGTTGCCCTGAAAGGCTTGTGGTTTAATGAGCGGCTCTGTTGCTATCAGCAGAGGGTTGTGTGATCAGTGGTTCTGTGCAGTTCCTCCTTCTTGTCCCAGCATTGCCCACTGCAGCCCAGCAGCCCCAGACCACCCTCCCCAGGCAGTCCAAGGGTCTCTGACTCTCAGCTGGCATCTGTTGGCCTTGGCCCTGTGTGAGCTGAGACTCCATCCTTTTCTCTTTGGGAGCCAGCTGCTGTAACTTAAAGTGTAACACAAGTTTCCTCCACTTCACAGAGGTTGAAAACCATTCCCTGTAATTTTCATCCTGCTCAGCTTTTAACAGACCCCTGTCTCTTCAAGCATAGCAGTTACTGGGCCATGGTCTCACCCAGGCGAGCCCTTCCCTGTTTCCATGGGCTGGAGGTGGGTCAGACAGACAGACAGACAGACACACACACACGGTGATGGACGGACAGAGAGGAGCCCTCTCAGCTCTCTCCCCATCCTGAGCCGTGGGTTCAGTGCCCTGATGGTCCCTAACGTGCTGTCACTGATCGGTGAGCTGGGAAATGTGGCAGCAGCCTGAGCAGGCCCTGCCCGCGCTCTGAGGGCTCCGGCAGCTCGGGGGTCCCTGTGCTGCTGCCCGCGGCCACCTCCGCACCCGGGTCTGCCCGTGGCGTCCCCTCCTGCAAAGGAGCGACTCCCCGGCGGGGAGGGGAGGCACACGGACATCTCCTGCCCTTCTTCCCGTGCGAGAGCCCGAGGTTTCTCCACCCCTCTCAGACACGGGAGCGTGCCCCAGCCAGGAGGACAGGCAGGGAACGGGATCCCATGGAGGGCTGGGCTGCTGCCCAGCTCGGGAGGACAAGGGAGCCGGTGGGAGCTCAGGCCCCTCCTGCATTTTTTCCGACAAAGCAGAGGAAGAGCAGCTCCTGTTCAGTTCTCTGCGGACACCTTTGCTCCACTTGACTTCTGCTGGTGTTACTTGTAACTGCTCTCTCTCTCTTTGGCTGTCAATGGAAAATTGAAAGCTTTTGTCCCTTCAAGGAGAGTGTTTATTATGAATTTATCAGAGACAGCTTTGTATAGGCCCAGACAGAGAGTTTTCTAACAGCAGGACTTGCTTGAAACAAAGACTGAACTTAAATTAAAACTGTTACGGGTTTTTTGCTCAGTCTGCAAGCATTTGCTCAACTTTTACTGACTTCCCTTGTCTATCAGAGGACATTTCATCTGGACTTAAGCCCAGCTGGACTTAAGCACATGCTCAAAGCTAAGTATGAGTTAAATTACTGTGCTGAATCAGGCCTTTTCTTCTTTCTGAGTTATTTTGCTGTGAATGCATTTTTGGCGCACATGAATATCAACTGTAGCTGTTATGCTAATAAAGTTGAACCTCCTGATTTTAATATTCTATATTTCTTTTCATTCTACATGGAGACGGTGATGACTTCTTTTGTATCTGAGATTTACATGCAGTCCCATATTTTAACAGTGACACATAATTTACATGTGATTAGATCAAAGTATTTACTTCCACGAGTTTTAAAACAACAAAATCTGATATTGAATATGCCTATTTTCCACACCTTTTAAGTGAATACAGAATGGAAATAGCAGCTTGAAGCAGCAGAAATTTCAAGAGATCTGAATTTAAGAGAGAAATTTCACTGCACTCTCCTCCTTTCAACTGCTGCTGTCATGGCTGGGGAGTGAAAGTGGCGATGTTTTTAGAAATGTTTCATGAAATATTTTATAAGTGCAGTTTAAATTATTTTTAAGTTGGGTAATCTGCCAAAGCTTTACATTGTTAACAGAGAAGGAGAAATTGCTGCAGAACTGACTGGTGTGCTCAGGAAATGGAGACGCAGTTCCTGCCTGGAGCACGCTGTGCTTCCCAGAGTGTGCTCCAGCATCTCTTGGCTGTGTCCAGAAGCAGCCCTGCCTGGAAAAGGTAAGCACGATTTCTGAAAAGCACAGGAAATCGAAATACATCTGCAAGGAGATTAACCCAGACCATGTCCCCTCCCAAACGGGGTCCCCATGCCTTTGGCAGAATTACTGCTGAGTGATGGGTGTCTTGTACTGCCCATTTCCAGTCAAATTCAACTGCAGAAATTCAGCATTCCTGAACCTGCTTTTTCTCAAACTCTGTACTTAAGCCCTCTTTCTGCCAGGTGGGTGAATTGTCCTGGTGGTTTGTAGCGAGTCCTCTGTGCTCCTTTCGTTCAACGCCGGCTGAGGGATCCCGACTGGGTGCCCTGGGGCTGCCGCTCATCGCTGAGCCGGGCACGCACAGCTCCACCTCGTACCAGCTGCGGGGCTGCGGGGGTCACCGGCTGCATTGCAGCTCCTTTTTGGTTAGGACGGGGCTGAGCAGAGCTGAGTCACTGCCGCCTGCTTCCCGCGGTGTGTCCTTGCAGGAGCTGTGGATGCGGCACCTTCACCGCCGGCCGTGGGCTGCAGAGCACGGAGCGGGGCCCGGGGCTGTCCTGCAGACTCAGCTGCTCGGTGGGATGGGTCTGAGCGGTGTCAGGCCCTTGCAGGAGCGACCCTTCCTTGTTCCAGCACGGCTCGGGGTGCGGACACGTGCAGGACTCCGCACACCTTGTGCAGACCTGAGCCGTGCCGGGCTGGGCCGGGATTGCCTTTGAACACTGAGCGAGCCCTAATTCGTCTGTCTTAGAATTCCTCTCCTAACACGAGGGAATCTCTCTCCACTCTCTGACTGGGCACAAAGAGCAGATAATTAATTCTCTAGGGTAGGGATGAGGCTCTGGGGAGGCTCCAGACGCAGAGTCCTGCCCTTGGAGAAGCGGGAACAGCTGCACTGGCCCTCCTGGTTGGGGATTTTTTTTTCAGCTTACCCAGATAATAAGATCCTTTCTCCTCTTAACCTCTTACCTAGAGTGCAATTAGGGGTAAACTGAGCCGGCTGCTCTGTAAAGAAAGATGTGTCCTTAACCTGGTAAGAACAACTCCTTAATTATTAAGCCAGCAGTGGGAAGAGTAGTCTGAGTCTGTCTGAGCCAGGTGAGCAGGGGAGCCTGTGAGACTCACCTGGCTCAGTGTGAATGCCATGCAGTGCTTTGATGAGATTTCATCTGCTCAACAGGCTCTGTGAAGGAACAAGCTCAGCGAAACGAGTCCTGGCCAGAGCACAGAGCCCACCCCTCCCTGCAGACCTGCTCCCAGAGCCCATTAGCACAGTCTGTGTGAGTGCCCAGCAGGGCCACAGGTCCTGTCCTGCCAGCAGGGCCACACGTCCTGCCCTGCCCTGCCCAGGGCTGCTGGTGTGAGCACGTCCCACCCTGTGCGTGTGCACGGTCATGCTGGTTAACCAAATCCAGCAGTCTCTGTGGTGTTCCTGTGGGAGCAGGCACAGTTAAATGGATCACAGGACACTTCCCACCTCTATTATCTGATTTCCCCTGAATGCATTTGTTCAGGCTCTGCTGCTGTTGTTCGGTGACAGCTGTGCTCACCCAACCATTTTCTAAAAGCAGAGCACATCCAGTTAACCACTTCACCTGGTACAGCAGGGCTTGGGCTGGGGAGCTCCCTGGGAGCTGCCTCTGTGGGAATTACTGTGGGAGCACTGTGGGGTAAGGCTGCTGCTGAGGGATCAGATGGACCTTGCAGCACCATCATCCCAGTGCTGTGGTCCTGGTGCTTTTCTGTGCAGGCCTTTTGTGAGTTTTCTTTTTTTCTCCCATAGGCAAGTAGCAGACAAGATAAGCTGCTACTGCAGCAGATGACTTACATAAATGTTAATGAGCATCTAATGTGTACATAATTTTCCTGCAAAAGGTGATCAAAGGTAGGAGAGTTTTGACAGGCCTCATTCCAGGGAGCAAAGTGAGGCAATCTCAGCCCAGGGGCCAGAGCTCAGCACTGGAAATGGTGCCTCCAAATGCAGCTGCATATCAGCTCCATTTGCCTCTTTCAGGCTCCCTTTTTAATCTCTGCTTCAGCTGCCTTTCAAGTGAGCAGGGATTTTTTTTCCCCATGAAAGAAATCCGACTCTCTGAGGCTCATTTTTGCAGTGTGTTGCTGCTAGAGCAGCATCATTCCCATCTCCTGCTGCACCACCCACCTGCCTGGATGCCGTGAGGACCAGCAGCACGTGGGCAGACCTGGGAACACACGTGTCCCTGTTCGTGCCATCCCTTCTCTCCTGAGGCAAGCTGGGTGGCTGACATGAAGCCCTTTGCTGTCAGGCAGAGCACAGGGAGGGTGTGAGACACATCCTTGATTTTTGTGAGGGAGTGAAGGCGTGTTCAGCACAGCATCCAGCTACTCCCACAGACCGTCGCTGCTTTGTTGTGGGCAGTGTCAGCAAGTCTGTGGGCTAGTGAGGCTTTGGGTGTTGAGCTCCTCCAGCCCATGGCAGGGCAGGGTTAATGCCTGGCTTGGCTTCTCTAAGCCCTGCTGGTGCCCTGTCTGGTGTGCCTGACTCCTCCCTGCCTACAAGCCTGCTCGTGACACGCTGTCTGCTTACTGATCTTTCTTACACCTTATCTGGGAGTCTCAGTCTGCAGTAGAGCTGAAACTTCCCCATGCCCACCCATTGTACATCCAGAGCTGGGGACTGAATTGGACTGAATTGGCATTTCAGTTCAGGGCTGCAGCCTTCGTGCTGAACTACTCCAGATGATAAATACTGCTTGGGCTGATGTCTGTAAAGGTTTTACAGATCCTTCTTAACTGAAAGCAGGGCTTTTCCTCCTGATGTGCTGAGTCCTGGCCCCTGTAAAGAAGGGGAAAGGAAAGAGGACCCTGCTGAGCCCTGCCTGTCCCCTCTGGATACACCAGATTTGGAGCAGGACTCCCTGAGTTGCCCTGGCTGGTGCAGATGATTAAAGGGACTCAAATGATTTAAACATCCCATTTCCCATCTCAAGACGTCCATGACCCTGTAAGACAAGATCTGGGAGATTAATTATTGCAGATACTGTTGTCAGCAAATTATGCCTCTTTCTCTGTTGTCCCTGATCAGATCATGATAATTACATTTACGCTTTGAAATGACTGAGGTAGTAATGAGGAGCTCTTGGTCTGCAGTTTGTTTGTGACAGGAAGCTGCCAGCCGGTGCAATTGAAGTTTGCATTGCTCTGGTTTGACATGCAGTGCACGTGGTAGCATTTCCCTTCCCAAACCAGGGGAGCATAACTCATGGTATCAGGTGCAAAGGCTGGTTTATGAGCCCATAATTCCCTTTATGGAACATTCTTTCAGGGTGGTTTAGGACTTGCTGGGCTGTTGTCATTCCTACCAGTAAACCCGTGTTCCTTGGATGTTCGCTGCAGGCTAATGTCAGAAGAACATTTTATCCCTCAAATAACAGCCTCTACATGGTTTAAAAACTTTTCTCTGTAATGAAAAAAGTAACAGTGAAAAAATTGAAGCATTAGGCCCTTTTCTTAACAAAAATACTTGGAACGTTTCCATTAAAAACATTCCCTAAGAAAATGAACATTTTCATTTCAGCTCTCTGATAAGCACATTTTGCACAAACAGTACTTCTCATTTCCTACTCACTTTATGACCAGTCCTGGATCTGACTCATTCCTGTCCATCCCACCTGGCCACTGGTTACTGGTAAGAAAACAGGCTAATAGAGATGAGAATGGCCAGTTTTTCTCTCCAGAGGACAGAGGTCTCTTGTTCTTTGCTGTGGTTGTATTTTCACTGCTTTTTGTTGAAACATAAATAGCCTTGAACAGCTCTGCTCTCCTGGAAGCTGACAACTGACTGTAGAGGGACAGCGTTATTGTTTCTCTGCAGGTACTTGAGCAGACCCCTTGCAACTGGAGTAGGAAAGAGGATAGGGGGGTTTGTATGGGCATGGACAGCTCAGCCATCTCTGCTGTTAGCTCTGAGATTGAGTTCTGGCAGGAGAGCAGGAATGTATGACTCAAGAGAGGGAAGTTGTATCTAATAAAAGGCCAGGCGTGGGAAGAGATGACAATAGAGAGGGAGTTTGGTGAGGGGACAGCCCCTGCCTTCTCCTGCCTGCCACAGCGACCCCCCGTGCCCCTGGGGGAGCAGGGGCAGGGCCGCCCCCTCCTCCCCATCTTGTGTGGAGGCAGCAGATTGGTTTCCCTCCTGGTGCTTCCTCGAGCAGCTCTCATGTGGCAGCCTGCCTCGTGCAAATGAGCTGAGCTGCAGCTGGGCAACCAAAAGAGGTCCCAGTTTGCTCCGACAGAGCAGATCTGGCTCGCAGGTGGCCCGCGCTGAGTGCCAGCGTGCTGGAAGCTGTACCAGGAGCGGGGGTGGCAGCCGGGGCTCGCTGGACCCGCAGCAGTGGCTCCGTTAGCGGCGCCCTGGAGCCGGCTCTGCTCCTCTCCCTTCCCAGGCACTGTGACATATGCTGTCTTAACGCCTCTGGCAAATTGGAATCAGCTTGGCTTTTTCAAAAGCCCTTTCATACAAAGGGGTGACATTTTCTGTGCTTTATTCTGGAGCTGGTTTGGGTTGTTAAAAATTATACCCAGTGGGTAGGAGCTGCCATACTTCCAGTTCCTTGTGTGGCTACTCTGTATTTTATGACTCTCTTTTTTAAAATTTTATGTTGGTGTAAGGAAAGGGGAACATTGTTTTGAAACAAGTCTGTAACAAGACTGTAACGAGACGTTGAAATAGATCTGGGGAAGTGCAAGTGGTAAATACCTGTCTGAAGAACAAACCACCCCGGCACCTCGAGGACGAGGCCTCCAGCTGTTCAGTTATTCTGCCTGGATCATGGGCTCCAGCTGTAATTTCTGTTTCACTAGCTTAATTCTACACTTTTTTATACTGGCTTTAAAAAAATGTGTATTTATTGTCTCTCTGCCATTCCCCATTAGCTGTAAATGCCTTTCAGTGGGTCACACTCCCAAGTGCACCTGTGTTTCTGAAGCTGTGCACGGTGCTGCATCAGGACACTGAACAGCAGCAGGAGACTGGCACCCAGCATGGACCTGGTTCACTCCCAGGGCTGAGCCCAAATGGAGCAAACAGTGGGAGCAGCACAGCTCTCTTGTCCTGGCTGAGTGTCAGACACAGAGGCACAGCCACACACCCCCAGCAGCAACAGGTGCACTGCAGGTCTTCATACTCATCTCCCAACATACCCTGGGAATGCAGGATGTGCTGCCTGCCTTTTCCTTGGACCTTCATCCAGCGTTTTTTCTCTCATTTAGTGGAGCAGCTCCTCTTCAGGTACCTTGTGGCAAGTCTGGTGTGGTCATTTTCAAGGCAGAGAAACCAAGCAAGGCTGTGGAAGGAGATAGGGAGGAAAAGGGTGAATGGAACCCTCTGGACAGGTGTGTTCACAGGGTTTTAAAGGGACATAGCATTGGAGCAGTGGTAGGAATAGAGAGGAACTGGGAGAAACTCACTGGGCTGGGAATCTGAATTATTTTTCCCAGGAAGTGGCACTGTTCCAGCCCTGTGACTCTGTGCTGGCCAAAGCACGAGGGCACAGCAGTGACTGATCCCCTCCTGTTCTGTTCCTGTTCCTGGAACATGTTGCAGTGTCAGAGCAGAACTTGACTTCTGTTCTGCAACTATTCCAGACTCTCTGATTCCATATATTGATCACAGATATTCCAGACTGCAGCTCTGCCCTTTTGGCCCGAGGGTGACATTGGCCACAGGCTTGTTCCTGGTGCCTAGACTGGAAGAGCCTGTCAGCAGTGCCAGTCTGAGTGCCTCGTGTGGGAGGGACAGGCTGGGCTGGTGAGTGAGTGATGCTGACTCAGGTGACTTTGAAAATTTCTTTCCCTGATCATTTATGCCAAGGACTGCTCCCTGGAGTCAGTCAAATCAATGCAGAGCTGCCCCAGAGGGACGAGTCAAAGGGAATTTGACCTGCCCTGACTGGTGACTGTATTGTGGGGACAGCACAGAGCCACCTGGGGCTGGGCTGTGGGGCTGTCTCTGTCCTGAGCACCCACAGCCTCCTGTCCCTTCCCTGGGCCAGGGAAACTGTGCCACAGGCTCCTCAAGCTCCTTCCCTAAAAAATGCAATATGGAAAATCCCCTTCCCCTGCTACGTTCACCACAGAGCCCCCCTGACTGTGGCTCCCTGCCACCCTGTCCCCTCAGTGTCCCTCTGTCTTGCTTGCAGGGAAGCATTCTGTCCCCGAGGGAAGGCAGCTCCTGTCATTAAGGGACTGCATCCTTGGTTTTCCATTTGCCTAGTTCTTGCATTAGCTCAGTCCCATGGGCCATGTAGAGGACCTGAAGCTACAAAGGGTTGATTTGTCCTGTTCTTGCATAGTCTAATGGCTGTAGCCCATTTATACCATGCTCTGGAGCTTTAGCGAGTCCACTCCGCTCCATTAGATCACCCCACTGAACTGGAGAAAATGAAACATGTCCTGTCTTTGGCAGTGGCTCTGTAAACAGTAAGAAAAGAGGAGAATTAAGCCCTCCCCAGTAGGCAGATTGCTTTAACAATTATTTACTTTGAGCAGGCATATCTATATTAATTTGCTTTGGGTGTGCTTGGTTTTCTTGATGAAGATTACAGAAGACAAGTTTTAGAGGAAAGCAAATTGCTTAATTGCCGTTCAATACTGGGGGTATGTCTTGGCTTTCTGCATTTGCAGAGGTTTTTAATAGAAATACTAAGTTTGGGATGAACGAAATATGATTGGAAGTGTGTGTGTGTCTGTGGATATGTGACTAAGCAGCAGCTTATATTTAAGCACATCGTTAAGTGGGTTAGTGAGGAGGGCAGAGTTGCTCCACCAGCCTGCTCCTCCCTTTCACAGACATGCATGAGTGTGTATTTGTAAGGCTTTTGTTGCAATTTCCTGATGAACAATGGGAAAGAAATAATCAAATGTTGTGCAAAAGGCATTTGAGGTGTTTCTACCTGGAACAATCCATAGGATTATGGCAGTTCAGTTGCATTTCTGAAGACAACAGATATTTTGTATTTCCTCTTTTAAGCTGACATTTGAAAATATATTCCAGTGATTATGTTAAAGTGTGATTCTGGCAATGCCCTCCCAGATCCTCCCAGATTTCTATGGTCTTGGATTTTTCTTTTCATTATTCTGCTGCTGAGCATACAAATCAGTAAACTTGTTCTTGACTCCTTTGGTAAATTTAATAGCTATTCATGGGACGTGATGGGAGTTTTGCAGGGTTTAGTTTTAACTTTCAGTAGAACTTCAGAAGTACCTTTACATTAAGCTAAAATTTCAGACTGTCCTTCAAATTCTGATTTTCACTGGGGAATAGTTTGAATGGGAGGCGGTAGAACAGAAGCCTCAGTGAGTCTCACAGCCCTGCATGGACACGGGCACAGTCAGAGCAAGGTCCCAGGTGCCAGGCTGGTCTCAGAGTGGGGTGCAGAGCAGAGCAGGGTGAAGTGAGGAAGGGCAGCCTGTGCCAGTGTCGGCTGCAGCAGCGCTCAGCTCCACGCCTCTGACACTGGAGATGAGGCAGAGTTCCCTTTTTCCATGCCTGGGTCAGAGCCCAGCTGCCCTCCCGGGTGTCACTCAGCCCTGACTGGCACTATCTTGGACTTCTTCTGACTTGACTAAAAATAGGCACTCTGGACACCTCCTGAGAGCCCTGGCTTTGCAGAAGTCTCTTACCGAGGTCTGCAGAGCAGCAAGCACAGGGACATTTCTGTTAAAAATCTTCAAATGGAAAGAACTACCTTGGCCTGTGGGATTTTCCCCTTCAGTGCCCAGAGAAACAACTCCTGCCATGGCCATCCCTGCCTGGCTCGGTACAGGGGGGATCTTGCAGAGCTTCCTTATCTGGGACCCCATGGCAGCTCTTGCAGCTTCAGTTGTTAAGGCAGCACAGCAGATGAGTGTTGGACCAGGGATCCCACATCCTGTGGATCAGGGACTTGGCTGTCCCATGGCCCTGGGGCTCCCCAGGGGGGTTCTCAGCAAGTTCCTTGCTCTGCACAAGGTTTTGTGACTGAACCTCCACTCCAATAAATCAGCTCTGCAAAATGCCTAAATACATGCTTCAAAGCTTGATAAGAAGGTGATAGGTGTCCTAGAATTACCAAACCGAATGTCTTTAAGTTATTTTGCCCTGTAAGCTGGAATAGACCCAGATAATTTCAGCATTTCATAGTGTCATCTTCAATTTAATACACAAATTACTTAATGTGGAGTTGTGACTGCAGGAACACATTGCTGTTTCCTGTCCTGGTCTTAGCAATATTGAATTTCCCCAGCCCTACCAGGACTCAGCTCCTCATGCCAATCACAGAGATTGGTCATTAAAAATGGGAGACAAGCAAACAAGGAGCTGTTCCTGTAAGCCGTGTGCTGCGGCTGATGGGAAAGGCAGGAAGGAGGAGATGGGCTTTGCTCCTAATCAGCCAGAGACACTGCACACTGCAGAGACAAACCTCACTGTGCTCTACACAGAGCCACAGCCCTTGTGAGACTGGACCTGGACCCGTCTGTCCTGGCTCAGGAGCAATCCTGGCATCTTGCTGGCACATTCTCCTTCTCTGCCCACAGAGCTCCCACTCCCCGGGGTGGCTGCCCCGTCCCAGGGTCAGTGGAGGCACAGGGAAGGCTGCACAGCATACTGGTCCCTGGGATGGGGGGAGATGGCTTTTTGGAGTTTAGGGAAAGCTTTTAGTTCCACAGCCAGGAAAGCAGCCACGAGCCATGTGCTGTGCCAGGGCTGTGCCCTGGGCTGCCCAGGGGCTGTGGGGGCATGTTGGGCACACCAGGGCCTGGCCCGAGTGCCATAGCAGCGCTGCTGCAGCAGCACAAACGCTCAGCCTGCGGCCCCTCCAGCAGGTTGTGGGAGCACAGCAGGCGCTGCTCCACTTTGACAAGCACAGGGAGTGATTAATGAGCCAGGGAAAACAGGGTGACACATGCAAATACTGGAGATCTACAGAGGAAATGCTGAGGATCAAGTCCACCTTTGTAAACAGAAATATCTCTATTATTGCGGAAGACAAGAAGGGAGCAGAGAAGCTCCGTGAGTTTCCCAGACAGTCTCTAATGATACTTTCTGCAGTTTGCATCAATCCAGATGAAGCTTTGGGCTGACACAGACGGGTCCTAACTAGGCTCTCCTCCAATGGAGTTGCGTGTTCCCTGTCCCCGCTCTCCCTGCTGCCGGGCTGGGCTCCGTGCCTGGCGCAGAGTGTCTGCACATCCCCTGGAGCAGCTAACCCTGCTCCCCTGATTGCTCTGCCAAATGAGGCTCTGGTTTCACTGTGATCAGGAGCGCTGCATTGATGAGGACAGCCTGTGTGCGGGAGGAAGTGGGTTTGGTCTGTAACTTCAGTTGTTCCAGGCAGAAATTGGAGCAGCTCAGAGAACTGCTGAAGGAGGCATTCTTGGTCTCCCAGGGTATCTCTGCCAGTGTAAGGCCACTGACATTGCCAGCCCCTGAGAACTACTGCTTCATTGTGGACTAAGCCTTAAAAACATCTCCCAGTGTGGGAAACAAATCAAAGCAGAGTTGTGGGAAATGGGAAATGCCACTGTAGAAGCCTGGGATATGCTGAGCCAGGGTGGGATGAATGGTGCACAGCAGTGCTCTTTCCACTGCTGTGTTGAGAGCAGGGAATGTGGCTTCTGGTCCCTCTTAGCCTGGAACAGTTCACATCAGGTTCTGCAGTCTGCACAGTGCCCAGCCCGGCCCTGTTAGTGCAAACCCGGGCACTTGGCAGTCCCAGCAGTGCTCTGCAGGCACCACTCACTAACAACTGCTGCTTCTCAGAACATCACCAGCAACTGTATTCTCTTTTGGAAAGAGATTTCATTGGGGCCTCCAAAGAGGAGAGCAGTAATTATGCCTCTGCTCTCCATCTGGGGAGGAAAGCCTTGACCTCCTGGCACATGGTCAGATACTGGAAATAGTTTCCTGCCAATACAAACTTCTGAAAATTTCCCATGTCGCATGAGAGGGGAGGCTTTAGTATGAGATTACAGAGCTGCTTTGGAGCCCATTTTCTTTAGACAGCAAATACTGATTGAATATCTGTACTGTGGTATAAATAAGGTTGAATAAGGAGTAAGTCCTTGAGCCATACTGCAGTTTACTGGGACTCATCCACAGACAGTTGCGGATTCTTTTGCATCAACCCGAGTCTTCGCCCTGTGCCTGCTGCTCATACAAGTTGTCCCAGGGCTCTGTGAACACCACTGTACAAAAGCAGGCTCCCAACACAGCCTGGCAAACCTGGAGAATTGTTCTGGGGCAAGTGGGGACATGAGCAGCATGGTTGAACATGGCATGTGTCAGTCAGCAATGCCATACCTTTAGCAGATAAGGGAACAAGGTAATTGACTTTTCCAGGCTTGTGTTACCTGGAAACTTTCTCCCAGGTGGTGAGAGCCTGCAGTAACACAGAACTGTTGGTAATTGCGATCAGCACGGTGCACATGCTGCTGAGGTGAAGCCTTCTACCTCTTGAGAAGGAGTGAGCTTGGAAGGGTTCTGGGCTTGATTGTCATTCTAGACAAGTGTATCCTGACATCCTTTCCTTTTTACTATAAATCAGAAGCAAAATGAATAAATTAGTTATTGAAGTTCCTTGTGGGCTTCATTGATGCGATTGCAGGTGGAAAAGACAGGTAACATAACCAGAGGGAATTGGTGTCAAGGCTGCTCCTTACAGACCCAGATTATGTCACCAGTCAGCTGGTGAAATAAAGAGATTTCCCGCGTATATTTAGTAAATCAACATGACAATGTCATATACAATCGGAGTTAATTAGGCAGCCCTTCTTGCTGTGTGTAGCATACCTCATGCCTTAGAGGTAGAGAGGCTCCCATCAGTGCTGCGGCTCTGGGAGCACCAGGGGGAACGGGCTGGGTGCAGCTTGGTGTTCAGAGGCCCCTCAGCACCCTCCTCCTCCTCATCCTCCTCCTCCTCCTCCTCCCCGGGTGCTGCTCAGGGTGAGCTGGGGCCGGGCAGTTTCATGGTGCCAGCTCTGAGAAGGCAGAGGCCTGGCACAGGGTACTGATGGGAGGGCACTGCTGGGGTGGGGCACAACAGGAGCCATGGCTGGGGAGCCTCGTGTCCCCTCTGCTCTCAGCGCTCCCCAGGATCCCTCAGCGCCCTGTGACCGTGACCTGCTGCACTGCCAGCAGTCCCTGCTTGTCCCCCAGGGGCACACACTGCTCCGGGGTCAGGGAGGGACACGACTGACAGGAACCCCTGCCCTGCTCGAGCTGCTCACTGCGTCCTGGCATGGCTGCAGCAAAAGGCTTTTGGTCCCTGCGGGCCTTTCCTCGCCCCTGCCCCGGGGACAAGAGGCTGAGTGTAGGGCAGTGCAGGGGCTTGTCCGAGGTCAGCCCGTGTCAGGGCCGGGGGCCCTGCACCATTTCCTCCTCCTGACCGTGGGACTCCCATCTGGTTTGATTCAGCTGTCAACCCTGGAGCAGAGAGTGGCAGTAACAAAAGGCTTTTTCAGACATAATCCCACTAAACGGAGACAATCCTGTTATGTTTCCAGGCGACAGGAATTGAGACTTTAGTGCCAGAGTATGAGGACTCTGCCCTTAGGGCTTTGTTTCAGGACTTAACGTCAGGTGATCTCAGGGCCAGCCTGGTCTTTGTGCCCTAAAGCAGCACAGATTAAGCCCTAAAAATGTATTTTTAAACTGAGAAAAGCCCAAGAGGTGTGATAGACAATCTGGGATGGGGAGGAAACACCAGACCAGCATCCCAGTAAGAGGGATTAGTCTGGCCAAGACAATGGAAGCCGTGAATCTCCGAGGAGCATGGCCTGACGTGCCAGCTGAGGGCTGCGCTGCCCTCCCCATGCCAGCAACACCAGCCTGCCAAAGTTCAAATGTCTGACAAGCATCTCACTGCAGCTCCTGTATTCCCAGCCCATGTGTCCCCGAACCCCACCAGAGGCCAGTTAATACCCAATTAACAGGACTCTTTCTAATGAACTGAGCCTTAACTGCCAGCCACTTCATCCTTTAATCTCTCCGAGGCAGTGGAAGGGCTTGGCAGGTGTCACTTCAGGCTGGGGTGACAGGGCAGATGTGGCCTGCCGAAGCACAGCCACAGGGTCCCTGTCCCCTCCCTGGGGCCTCCTCCCCAAGACACCACTTACCCAGGGCAGAGAGAATGTCCCTGTTTCCATGGGCCCTGCAGCTCTGGCGTTCATCTCTCCTTGTCCCTGGAGCTAGGAGCTGTTCCCTGGCAGGGCAGGTATCCCAGTTTCTCTCAAATGGCTGTCTTGGTCAGTCACACTCTGTCAAAGCTGTTCTTCTTCCCCTGTTCCCTCTTCCCTTTTGCAGCCATGCTCAGTGTGAAGGTCCCAGTGCCACTCTGTGTGCCCAGGCAGCCCCAAATGCACGAGTCAGCAGTTCCTTGTGAAAGGCTCAAGGATTAAAGGAAAAACGGACCTCACTTAGGAGACAGAACCATCCCAGAGCCCTCGTCAAACTAGGACTGGGTGTCTTTAGTTGTACATTTTTAGAACAGAGGGATGCCACACCCTGGTGTCCCAGGTCCCCTCAGCTCCCCAGAGGGCTGGATCTGGCTGCAGGAAGCCTTAGGGGTGAGCAGCTCTGGAGTTCCTTGGCTTTGGGAGCATCAGGGCAAAGCTGTTCCACTGTGCAGAGCAGCCACCTTGCTTTACAGGGACTGTTGTGCAAAGCAGACTTTGCCTTCCGTGTTCATCCCAAAAGTAGAAATCTGTGACATGGAACAAGCTGGGAAATCCTCTGCACATCCTATCTCAGCTCCCCCAGCCCTATCTGTGCTCACAGAGTGTGGGCATGCAATGCACAGCAGCCTCAGGCAGGACAAAGGTGAAGATGCAGCACAGTGTGGGTGCTGTGGAATTTGGGGTTGGGGCCAAATGAGGCTATGGGGAAAGAAGGATCACATGAACTGTAATTCCTAGAGGCTGCAGACATCCCCTGCTTCTCCTGTGCCTCTCTGGCTTCAGGTAGCAGCAGCAGAAGCTGGGGGTGGGTTGTGCTGTAGCCATCCTGCCCTGAGCACCTGATCTACCTGGGAGGTGCCCCAAGCCTCACCAAGTGCTGGTTTTGAGTGGGGAGTCTGGGAGAGACAGTGCTTAGCACATGGAAATGATGTTATAGCACTCAAATCATCCTTAAAGATGGCACCAGCTTCTGCAGGCTGGGCTAGCACAGAGATTGTTTCATTGCATTTTCTGCTTGTTTCTCCTGCAGATCTCAGCATGCATCACATGCATCACATGCACTATTGCAGACACTGTCCTGGGGAGGGCTGGGATGGCATCAGCCCAGCTCACAAAGTGGGAAGTAGAGAGTTGGCTTCTGTGTCTGTCAGGTGCATGCAAGAAGCTGGGCCAAGAAGTGTCTGCTTAAAGCCCCAGAGCAAATGGCTGGAGCTGATCACACTCTGTGCCCCAGCCTTTGGCCGCCTCAGCCACAAAATAGCTCCATCCCATGACTGGGACCGGAGACAGTGGGAGAGGAATATGATTTCCTAGGTCACTGGGCTTCTCTAGACTTTTGAGGAACTGTGGCACAGCCCCTGTTTTGGGGAAGTGTGGCACAAGCTGCTGGCACTCCTGGTGCTGTGACAGGCTGGCTTGAATCCTGTGCACTGCCCTGATGTGACACAGAGCCAGGCAGCTCCTGCCATGTGACATTGCTGTACCCCAGCCTGGCACAGAAGGCTTTGAGCTGTTCACTCACGTGTTTTCTAGCGCTGCAGAAGCAGACTGGATCCTAAGGGGTCGCTGAGGATCCTGTGGGATCTATACAAACATATTGCCAGAGCAGCTTGTGCAGCTCCCCCCGCTTTGCAGCCGGCAGTGTCGAACAGCAGAGCTGAGTGTGAAACAGCCTCCCCGCAGACCCCATTAGCCTGAGCTGGAATTGCCAACACAAGGCCGGGCCCCCAGCCCTGGAGAGATGCTTGAGCTGAACAGTGCATCCTGTCAGAGCTTCCCAAAGCAGGAGGGAGTGAGACTCAGTGAGAGATGGCACTGCCCTTTTTGCTTTTAGGCACAGGGCCACCAGTTGCCCTTTGCTTCCAAGCAAAGCCCTGGTCCCGGCCCCATGCCAGCAGGATTCCCTGAAGGATCAGGCTGCACTGAGGGTGTCCTTCTGCCTCTGATGGGGTGGGGCTTCTCTCTGCCTTAATTTCCTCCCAGATGAATTTCTCCTGTGTCTCTAATTAAGCTTCCTCTTTGGCTTAGCACTGTGGACAGTCTGAGCATTTGTAAATTAGCCATCCACCAGACAGGCTTTGTCCAGCTCTCAGCCCTCTAATTACTCTGCTCAGCCCCCAGAGATGAGGGATCTGCAGCAGGCAGACTGAGCAGAGCAGATCAGGTGCGACAGCCCCTGCTTGGACAGCAGCCCTGGGAAGCACAGTGCTGCTGCCCAGCACAGAGAGCAGCAGGGACACAGCCTGAGCCTGGGCCGAGCACAGCTCCGTGCTTGCACGTTGGGAGGAAGAAAACTCTTTACTTGCATGTCTGGGCTGTGTCAGAATCCCCCAGGCCGTGTGTGCCACCAGCTGGTGCTCCCCCGTGGCACGAAGTCCTGCTGAAGCACAGAGCCATGGCAGGTGCCCCTGGGCTGTGCCCAGTCCCCTCCTCCTCGCCAGTGCCACTGTGTGCCCTGATCCCAGGGGAAAGGGGTGACTGTCCCTGACTGAGGAGGTGACCAGCAGCCAGAAGCACCAGAGTAGGTGACTGCAGTTTGCTGTCTGACTTCAGAGAGCTGTCTGGGCCAGAACAGCACGTGAATCAGTGCAGCAGGCTGCTTTGGGAGGGTTTGGACTTTCATAGAACACAGCCCCTGAGACTCAGTGCAGTGTTTGAAGGAGACTCACTGCGAGTCATTTGCCATCTCCTCTGCAGCTTCTTCACCAGGAGAGCTTGAGCAGCCCTTGCTTGAATGTTTGGATTTGTTTACAGAGGGTGTTTTTACAATGAGGCAATTCTGGGTTTTCTGTTTTTTTAAAAACTAACATGTAGCCAGAAGTATTGGGCTCATTCACTGAGCTTTGCAAGACAAGGACTAAAGAAACTTGTCTAGCTGGGCTTCAGCTCTGACTGGGGAGGCACTGAGAGCACAGAGCCCAGCTCCAGGAGGAGGCACAGGCAGCCCTGCCCAGTGCCTGGCAGTCACTGCCACAGACACAGCAGAGGGCAGGGGCATCTTTGGGGGCAGCAGCGTGTTTGCCCTGTCCCCCCGGGGCAGGGCAGCTGCTGCAGGATCACTCTTTATGCATAGATTAAAAGAAAAAAGTGCTCCTCTCTGAGCTTGCTGCTTTGTCTAAGTCTTGAATGATTTTCTGTCACTAGGTATCAAACTGCAGTTGAAAGGATTTCCCGTTGACATTTAGCAGTATTAAATTACAAAATAACCACAAGTCAGCCACTCAGTATGATATAAACAGTGGGATTTGACAGAGCTTTTTCTGGCCTTGGGGACCAATTTACTCATTTTTACAGTCCCAACTCCAGTCATCCACTGGTAATGCACAGTGCCTTTTGGACACCACCTATTTGGAATTAGAGACACATATGGCAGAGTGTAATTACCTATTTACTCTGCTGCTGAATCAGCAAACTGAGGCTAGTTAACATTACAGCTCATAAGCCTCTTTCATAAACATGGGTCAGTGCTAGAACTGAGCAAAATTAATTCAAAAGAAAGAAAGAATTCCTCTCAAAAGGGAAGCCAAAAAAATCGGATGATTTAACAGGGAAAAAATGGACCCTCAATGCTTTCTGTAAGGGAGAAATCTGAGGAACCCCGGCCAGGCTTCTGGGAGGAGGGGCCTGGGCCATCGTTTATTCCCACTGGTGTAAATCGGGAGTAGCTGTGGAAATGTCTTGCTGAAAATCTGAAATAAATGAGAGGGAAATCAGGCACGTTGGCCAGAGCTCCGGCTCAGCTCCCTGAGGGAACAGGCAGCTGCTCTGAGCTCTGGGCTCTGCATCCTGCCCCGCCATGGGGTCCATCTCCTGCCAGGCTTTGTGCTGGCCTTTGGGGCTGGGCTGTGAGTCCCACTTGTTTGCATCGAGAATTTTGTAGCCCCTTGTCAGCTGTGGGTTGAATGTGCACAGGTCCTGGGTGAGCACCCCCTGCTCATCTGCTGCCCCCTCGCAGCCCTGCCCTGGTTCACAGCGGCGGCAGAAAGAGCTGTGCAGCTCCGCGCAGCTCACACATTTCCTGGGGAGTGAATGCAGAGCAGCCGAGCTGGGGCACGCTGCCCGGGCAGGAGCGCTGCGGGCGGCACCGCCTGGCTGGCACGGCCCGGGGCACAGGGGCTTCCCCAGCCCGCAGCCACGGAGAGTCCCGGCCGGGGGCACCCGCACAGCCCCAGAGCCCCCGGACAGCCCCAGGGCACCGGGACAGCCCCAGAGCCCTCGGACAGCCCCAGAGCCCCCGGCCATTGGCACCCGCACAGCCCCAGAGCCCCCGGACAGCCCCAGGGCACCGGGACAGCCCCAGAGCCCTCGGACAGCCCCAGAGCCCCCGGCCATTGGCACCCGCACAGCCCCAGAGCCCCCGGACAGCCCCAGGGCACCGGGACAGCCCCAGGACAGCCCCGGGACCCCCGGACAGCCCCAGAGCCCCCGGCCATTGGCACCCGGACAGCCCCAGGGTCCCCGCACAGCCCCAGTCCGAGGGGCTCTCCCAGCTGCAGAGGTGGCACTGGTGGCACTGGTGGCATGTGCAGGGAAGGGTCAGCTCCCAGCAGTACCAGCTGCTCCCAGCAAGAATCCAGGAGGGTGTCCTGCCCTCTGGGCAGACCAGCCGAGGGGAATCCATCCAGTGGGTAACTGGATCTCCCAGCCCTGTGTCTCAAGGGCACTGGGAGCTGCTGTGTTTTGTTAAGTGGTTCATGTGCGGCACTCCGGGGAATTTCAGCGCCCATCCACTCTTGGCTGCAGGATCTAATGGATTCTGTCTTAATCCAGGCACTGGCATGTGGGTGTGCGTGTTGTGTCTTTGTTCCTGGGGTTTGCATATTCACGGTCTCTGATGACTACGAAGCATCACAACAGCAGAGCTCAGCGGGACATGACTGGGAATGTCATGGAGCAGAAAAATGTCCCTGTCAGCCTGGGGTGTGGGAGAGGTGCTCCAGTGTTCTGTACAGTTTGCCAAGTTGCAGTATGACATGTGTTGGGCTTGTGGCTGAGGAGTGGGGAAAGGTGGCCCTTGGGAGGGCAGGGAGGGCAGCAGAGCAGCTCGGACTGGAGCTGGGCCTCTGCAAGGGCAGCGGGAGCCCCTGGTTCCTCTGGTCACTCCAGGGGCCTGCAGGCTTGGCAGCCACTTGGCCAGGCAAGGGCAGGGGAAGGAGGCGGCTTCCCCTCCTCTCCAGGTGTGCCAAACAGGCAAAATAATGGGAATCTGAGCTGCCAGCAGAAAAGTGAGAGATGCTTCTGGAAAGCACCATCTAAAGCTGTAGGAACATGTTTCTCCTCCCACTGACTTTCAGGGCTTTGCAGTGATTAAGACTCATCACTGCCAGGACTCCTCTGTAAAGCTGCTCTTAGGTGGTTTCCCTGTGGGACAGGGTGAGGTACTTCACAGGGATCTGCAGTGAGACAGGAGATGAGGTGTTGGTGCCTGGCTCCATCCACAGCTGGTCCTGCCTCAGGTGTCTCTCCCGTGGGGAGCTCTGTGGGTCCTGGTGTGGAAAGCACCCGTGAGCTGTGCTGTTCACAGGGCAGGTGGTGGCACGTTGCTGCCCCTGGCCTAATTTGAGTCTCACATGGCTCCTGCTATTCCAAAATGGAAAGGAGCCATTTTAATTTCCTCCCTCTGCATTAAATTTGCCGTGGTGACCAGTCACTGCCACTAACAGAAGGAAGGAACTGAGTTCCTTGGCTGAGCTTTGGAACCTCAGGGCCCACAGCTGACAGGGAAGGGAGCAGCAGAGCAGGGTGGGCACAGCCACCTGTGTCTGCCCTGACAAACCCCATGGTCTGCACAGACAAGTTCCCAGTTGTACCCAGCACCCTGGTTTGTACAGCTGTGCCATGGGGACAGCAGTGACCCTCTGCACTGCAGGGCTACAAAGGCTGATGTTTAACTGATGTTTAAGGTGCTTCAGGGTAAGACATTACTGTGAAGGGAGTGTGGCATCCCGGGGCAGGGTCCTGCCACCAACACCACTGGAACAGAGTGGCCACTGGCTCCTAGAGGTGCACCCACTTGTGCTCCTTCTCTTTTCATTTTCACTCTTCACAAGGTTGGGCATCTCCTAGGCAGGTGTGTGGGGAGCTAGGATTTGAACTCATTAGCTCTGTGCAGCCTGCAGCCTGCACTTATGTCTGCAGCCTACGGGGAAACAATTTTGTTTCTTGGTTTGGTTTGGTTTGGTTTGGTTTGGTTTGGTTTGGTTTGATTTGAGAGGGGAGGAGACCAAAGACAGAAAATGGCAAGCACTTGGGAAGACCAGCTTGTTCTGGGTGAGGTGCTGCCCAGCAGGAGCAGCAATGCCTCAGAGGTAGCTGGTGCCTGTTCCAGGGGCAGGACTGACATACCCGTCCCTCTCACTGAGCTGAGGCCTCATTTGCCAAAGGGGATTGTGCTGGGCAGGCTTCTCTTGGCTGCTGCTTGGACCTCTCCTGCCTAACGCGTGTGCAAGGCCAGCCCCATGGTGCATCTCCAGCTCTGGAGGCCTTGCTTGGTGCAAGCAGAAAATAGCACAAAATTTCTTTCTTTTTGCCCCATCCTCCCTGCATGGGGACTGTGTGGAGAAGGAGGAGGCTCAGGCCATAAAGCTGGGTGGCAGGACTTGCCTGTCTTTAGTTAATATTCTCTCTGCTAGCATGGATTTTTAACTTGAAGCATTAGTTTCTCAATCTGTAAAACAGAGATGGAAACTAGAAGCCTCACAGGAATATTCTACACACTTCAGATGAAATTTGTCTTATCTGAATTCACATTTCCCTGCCTCATCCCCACAGCCCTCTATCTTTTTCTTTCTCTGTGATTTCAGATAGAAATAAATCTTGTTCCAGGCCTAAATTAAAAGACTGCTCAGAAGTCAAATCCCATCTGTGGCATGCCCTGTGACCTGGCAATCTTCCTTTCCATCTCTTGAAGCTGGCAACATCCCAGAGTCTCAGGGAAGTTCTGCAGAAGGATTGTCAGGCTCCTGGGATTTAGTTTAGATCAAGATTTCCATCCCCAAAACCTGTTTTGGGGGGAAGGGAGAGAAGAAAGCATTGGCCATGTAAAGTCCAAACACTTAAACTGTGAAGAAGTCTGTTTTCTACTGGAATTTGTTGGATCCTCTTAAAGGCTGTGGAAACTTAACTACAAGAAGTCCCCTTTCTCCCACATTTGCTTTCCCTGGGTTCTGTGTTCTCTGAGCATCCTGCCCTGGCGTGTGCTGCAGCCACTGGCAGTGGTGGGGAAGGGGCTGCAGCTTGAAATCCTGAAACTGTGAGAAGTCTGATATTTATCTCAAGTAAGTGTTTTTTTAATACTTTATTTAATACCAGCACTTTGAAGTGTCTGAGCACTGCACCAAATGTACCTAAAGAATGCGGAGGAACAAAAATAACAGCAGGAAGCTGTTCCAAAGGCAGCAGATGTGACTGCACCAGGGCAGGATCAGGCTCCGGCCCCGCTGCCCTGCAGTAGGGCTGCCAGCACCATCCCCGCAGAGGGAGACAGAGCTGGGAGCCACTCCAGGGCTTTTCCCTGGGAATTCAGCAGGACCTATTTTCTGATGAAGCTGAAGTTGGCAGCACACGTAACCAAGCCAGGGAGTTCACTCCAGAACATGGTGATTTTTAATAAAGTCACAATTGCTGCTCTGTGCTAAATGAGTCATTTTAAAGTCAGTCCCTCATAAAACAATCACTTCCCAGATCCTGCTTCCTTCTATACATGTCTCACCAGCACAGCATACTTTTATGGCATAAACACCACCTTCGCTTCTATTGCTGCCCAACAGTTACTGCTTGTTCTCAGCGATTTCTCAACAGTGAAATCCAGGCCGTGCACAATGCCAGGGAGCAGCATGCTGGGAGGAAGGGCCGGCAGCATCTCATCCCAAGGCAGTGGTTCCGGTGACAAGTGCCCTGCTGTGTGCGTGTGACACTGCCCTGCCGGGCACAACGGGTCCCCTGTTCCCTGCGCCGGGGGCCGGGCTGTGCCCTCCCAGCCGTGCCCTCCCGGCTGTGCCCTCCCTGCCGTGCCCTCCCGGCTGTGCCCTCCTGGCCGCAGGGCTCAGCACGGACACTCGTCTATCTCATCGCTTTCTAGTCCACTGATCTTTTACAAACTTTGGCAAACTGAATTCGGTGTTGGAGCCTCGTTCAGCTGCCTGCCAAATTACATAAAATTATTTAAAATTGGCCGGTGAGGTAAAAAGATGGGGGTGGAGGAGCTGGGGGGAGATGACAGATGGATGGTGTGAATGCAGGAGCCTTGTGTCCTTAGGAAGCCAGGCTTAAAACATTCAGGAAACCGAAGAGGTCTCTGATCCATGAACCCTTTTGTTCCCAGGCACTAATCTACCCAACCAAGCAAGCTGTTGAAGTGCAGGATGATTTAGTTTACTTTGTTTATTTGCTTTTTGAGGAAGTGTGGGCCAAAATGATGGTTGAGAGTATGGCACGTCTCGCATTATTGACTGCGGATCGCAACCTTGTAAAACAGCATTTTTGTGAAATACACTGTGAGCATTTGGAACCTGAACGCAACCTCCAAACACACGTTCACACAACTCTGGTATTTGGTTTAATATGTATATATTTTCTTTTACAATTTAGACCTAATGAAAAACATGTGGTTTGTGCAGAGTAGAAGGAATAATAGAACTTTGTGCCGGCTGCGTCGGCTCCTGCTGGGCATTACCGACCGCATGTGCTCTCTTGCTGCCTTGTGCCCCCAGATAGTGTGGAATGACTGGAACATGTTCCTCATCCCCACCCAAACCTGAACATTGCGGTTTTCAAAAACGCTGTTGTCTTGGCAACCTTCCAGATCCTTTCTGGGCATTTAAATCTTGGCTGAAACTAGTGGAGCAAAAGCACGTTCCAAGTGTTTTCCCAGGCCTCTAGCACAACACCTGACTGCAGTGCTGCTTTATTCCCAATGCTCGATTGCTTCAGTTGCCTTTGCTCTTCTTTCAGCATGGCACCCCTGTGGTACCTCCCTGTTTCCTTCCGGTTTAAAAGAAAGCCCCGTATCTGCCCAGCATTTGAGCCAGGGGCACCAAAACATTTTTGTTCTGTGGTTATTCACATCTGAGAACTGCAAACAGTGAGGACAGCGATGCTTCACAGGCTCTCCAGAGAGCTGAGTCAGCACTGTCAACTTCCTGAGTGGTACAGACTTAAGAGGGCATGAAACAGGGCTGCTGCTTTAGAAATGGCACAGAAACCCTACAAATGCAGAAAACTGCTCAAAGAAATGTAAATTTGAATGAGAGCCATTGAAACACACAGGAAAATCTTTCATTGTGAATGTAAATTTAAACAAAATCGTCTACCTCCTGCCTTCCCACACAAAGGAAACCTGCTGCCTCTTCCCTAGGAGAGTGTTTTACCAAGCTCATATGAAACTCTTTTTACAACATCCCTTTGTCTCTCTTGGAACCTGACCAAGAACTATAAGCCTTTAAAGAGAGCTTTTTGCTTGTTCAGGCCCAAGGGGAGTAGCTGAGTATAAATAATAGATTGGCCTCTTCTGTCTCCAGTGTTTCTGTTCTGCTGCTCCTCACAGACACAACCTGGGAAAGGTGTGGCTGTGCCTGCAGCAGCACAGGAGCAGTTATCTCGTCTCCCTTGAAGAAGCACAGTGATAAAGTGAGAAACAGCTGACAGGACCAGAGCTGGTATGTGCAGCCCAGCGGACATTACGTTCCAATTTTGGAAAACTGCAACTGGGGGGACTTGCTAGCTCACTGGACCTTGCTGCTGTTTTCCATACAGGGAGAGCAATGTCTTATCTGTGCAGCCTGCTCAGCAGAAACAGCCCCTCATCCAGGCAGCTGATGGTCAACAATAAATACCTTTGGAGCACACACCTAGCTCGTGAATAGTGTTAGGGATTTGCAGTGTACAGACAGGCAACATGAATTTGTTTTTCCAAGGTGAACAGCTCTACCATGTCATCCTAGAAAGCCACAGTTGTCACTTGTTTTCAGTTTTGCCAGTGTTGCATTTTCTGTGTCGTCCTTGCCTGTGAGCAGCACTGTTGTAACCCCAGGGGTCTGAGCTGTCCTGCTTCTCACCCACCCCACTCCCACCCTGCCCTGCCTTTCTTCTTTTATCTTGTGCCTTCTCAGCTGTTAAAACCCACCTCCCCACCTTTGCTAACAGCTACCCTTTAACAGTTGTCTCTCCTCCCTCAGTGTCAGATTCTGCCTTGAATTGTCAAGTTTGACACTGGCACTTTGTCAGAACTCCCCACCCGCTCCTTCTCCACTGCTGTGGGTTGTAGGGAGGGGAGGTAGGTGCTGTTGGATGGTCCCAAAAGGAAAGTCTGTATTTATCTCTTGGCAAGCAGAATTAGGAACCTGAGGGAGAGTATACAGGCTTCTGCTTTCTCCTGCTCCTCAGTTCCCTTCTTGGTCTCTCTGGGCAGATTAAGGCTTTTGTGCTGTTTTTACCAAGGTCAGCGATCTATTCTTTTGTATTTGCTGTTCTCCACTCAATTAGTTGAGGGCATTTAACATGGATTTTTCATATTTGCATCGCAAATTCCAAATGATCCATGAAGGGCAGCTGTTCAGAAACTTCTGAATTCATTATCCCCAGTGTCTCGAAAGAAACTTTGCCAGCCATTTGACTGGGGCCCTGTGTAGTCAGTATGATAGGAAACTGTCAGTCATTTATAGTCTGCACTGAAGAATCAATGTGGTGCTGTGGCATCTGGTTTCCATTTTACATTCCCTGCAGCCTCTTCTTTACCTGACTTGCCATTTACCAACAGTTGTGTTGACTGATCAGTAGATGCAGAGCTGTGCAGCAGCACCTCAAGGCCTTTGCCAGCAGGGTCATCACAGTCCTTCCACATCTCTCTGCTGTGCACGTGCCTGTGCACCGTGCAGAACAGCGCATGCCAGCCCACAGCATCCTGCCCACTGCCAGGGCCAGGGCTGGGAGCGGGCACAGGATGCACAGGCACAGGTACAGCTGCAGAGCACCCCTGATGTTCTGTGTGACACACATGTGTGCAAACACACCCCACAGTCACATGCACAGGGCTCCCAGCTCTGCATTCCCACCCCGTGTCTCAGCTGCATTCCCTGCTGCAGGAGCAGCATGGCTGAGAGCCAGAGCCTGCTCCTGCTTTCTCCACTCTTTCCTTCCCTCCTTCCTTCCTTCCTTCCTTGGCCCTGCTGGGTGTCACAGCCTGAACACAGTTGTTTATTGCCTTCGTTTCCCCATCTAATCAGATCTCTTTCCCTGACATTATGCAGCTCAGCACAAGTACTCCAGGTGGGATGAATCCAGTTCAGTGCCCTCCTCCCACCCTTGGCTGCTCCTGTCACTAATGAACTGCAAACAACCATGTTCCCCATGTTCAACCTTCGCCCTGTCCGATGCATCCATAATCTAAATATAGGCCATAATTATTCTGCTGGCGTCTGTTGGCCCATTGACAGAACTGACAGTGGCAGAGGTCAGGAGACCCTTTGCACCTTTAATATATTAACCATTATTTAACCATTTCCCTGCCACTGATTGTTACAGTCTCCCTAACACCCAGTAAATGCCTGGGGTTTGTTCTTTGGCTGTTCCAAAGCTGTTCCTTAGTCTGCTCCATTCCTTTACCACCGAATGCTGATTATTTTCTTCCCTCTAATTGGGACACTTGGTTTGTTTATCTGGTTGTGCAATCAAAATGTGAACCCAGGATGCTCTTTTCCAGCCAATGACCTGCATCTCCCCCAGATGCAAATCCCAGTGCCTGAGAAAATGAGTGCAGGAATCGATCTCTGGGCCAATGCGCTGTTTCCATGTTGGAAGCAGAGGCACTGACTTTCCATATTATTATTTTTATGGCCCTGTGGAACAAACAGTTGAATATGGTGCTGTGGGAGTGAACAGTGGGGAGAGAAACTAATTTGTGCTGTAAGTAATTTGATCGCAAATCATTTAGAGAATGTAAATTGTAGGGGAGAGATGTCACTCCTGGCAGAAGGTCGCCTGTGTCACCTGTCAGACAGTCCCCAGTGGCGATCATGAAAATTTCTTTGTGGGATTATTAATAAATAAACATAATGCTCTGCATTTCTGCAGCACCTTTCAGTGCAGGAACAGAAAGCACTTCAACTTTAGGAGCTATGCTCTGCAATCATTTTAACTTCCTTTCAAAATACTATTTTAAAGGTTAAATTTGTAATTTGTTTGAATGTCTGAATGTTACCATCATAAGATGGTATTAAATTCAACTGACATTATTTCCACCTCCACCCCAGCTCATTTTGAGCTAAAGTGCAATCTCCATTTGACATCTTGATGAATTAAGTGAAGTTACAAGTCATTAGCTCTGAGACATACTGTAAGTATTTGCAGTGCAGTAGCTCTTGGAAAGCATAACAGTGGTCAGGAATCCAACGTGTTCCTACAATGCACAAAGTTTTTGTCCCTCAGAATTTATAGTTTAGTTCAAAAATAGGAGCAGCAGTAGAAGAGAAAGAAGGTTGGAGGTTGAAATGGTTGTGGGCTGTCCCACAGCACACAGGACAGGAGGTTATGATCATAAAGTTGTTGTGCTGTCAGTCAGTGTGCAGTGATGTGTGGCTGCTCTGCCAAAGGATGGGCCCTGGCTCTGCACCTCGGTGTGGGCATCCCCAGAACTGTCCACAAGTGACAGGAACACCTGGGACAGGCAAAAAAACTATGGAAGAAGAGCTGTTGATGTTGTATGATCCCTGTGTGCTCTGCTGCCAATAGTGCCTCATTTTTCATTTGCATTCTTTTGTCTCTGTGGATCCATATGATTCGTCTGAAATGTAAAACCACCCACAGCTTTCTCTGGGCAGGAGTCTCCTTTTGTCCTGTTTTTTTTTTTTTTTTCAAAACAACAAGCACAGCTTGGGTCCTGACTCATGAGTAGGACCAAACAATCCTTCAGTTACCAATCTGTCCTGCTACCATTAAAGTTTATAGCAAAATTCATCCCACTTTCCTTAGCTGTGAAATGATACAGCATTGGTGCTATGAATCAATCTTCAGAGCAAAGGAAGAGAACAAATCACAAAAGAAAAGTATTGCCCAGAATAGACTGCTCAGAAACGATTCCCCATGCACTGGGAATGGGAAGGTGCATGCCTGCAGCGTCTGGCAGGGTCACCCTCCTAACATCTGGCTGTGAAAGCTGGGGAGCTGTGCCAGCTCCTTTGGAATAACAAGGCGAGCTGATGGAGACAGAGCTGTGCATTCCTGTGAAACTGGCCCGGAACACTTGGAAAGGGTCACCAGGAGGAATGTCAGCAAAAACAGGGGCAGGGCCTAGGGCTGTTAAAGCCAGAGCTGCTCAGTCTGGCTTCAATTGCTTTTGTCCATCCCTTTTCTCTGTTTCTTTCTTCTCTCCTCTTCTCTGGCTGCTCAAGGAGAGGCATTTGAGCCTCACTAATGACCAGGGACACTATATAAATGATATAAACTGTATAAACAGGGATCAACTTAAGGCAGGTCATTAAGAAAACAGGGAGACAGAGCAATAAAGCTTGTGTCTTGCTTACACAATAATGAAGTACTTAGAAGGGTTTATCTTCACTATCAGCTTAACATATGGTTTGAGTTCACACCCGGGCCCAGGCTCTGCAGTTGTCCTGCTGCTCTGCAGCCCCAGTGAGCCCCATTCACACCCTGCCCGGAGAAGAGAGAGGGAGGCACCTGAAGGAGGGTGCTCCAAAGCCCAGCACAAGGGCAGGGTGAGCTCTAACACCAGGGCTTGGTGGCAGCTCCAGACTCGCACAGCTGGGGCAGAGGGACAGCTCCAGGGACAGAGCTGCAGAACGGAACGCGTGCGAGTCAATATTCATCCATATATTCATGATCTGTAGGCTGGGGTGCTGTGATGCTCATTATCCAGGCATGACCTTAAAAACTGCACTTGATTGAGAACACGGCAGCCCATCTGCTTGGCAGCACGGGCTGCTGGGGCCTCACCCCAGCACGCTGCTCCCTGCTCTGCCTCTCTGCTCTGCTGGAATACAGATTGAGGGCACTGGCTTCATCTGCAAAGCTTTTACTGGGGCTGGGACAAGGCATACACAGCTCCTTCTCTCTCAAGAGCACAGTGAGTGCTGCCTGTGTGTGCAGGACACACAGCTTAGTCTGTGTCTCAGCTCCAACTCTGCACTGCAAACGTCCTCTTCCTCCTCCTCCTCCTCGCCCCAAAATGAGCTGCAGCCCCAAGACTGGGTGCTTGAAAAACTCCATCTTCCACTTGTCCTTCCACAAAAGCAGCAGTAGCAGCTGCCCCACAGCCCCTGAGGCAAATGGAGCTCATGTGGAACTGTCTGCAGTTGGGGTGGTGTCGGTACCAGCGGGAGTGTGCTGAGGCTGAGGTGTTCTCTCCACCGGGATGGAACATCTCTGCCAGCTGTCCTCTCCATGCAGGACAGTGAACAAATTCATGAATGAAAATGCACAATTTCCTGCTCTATGAGAAGAGGACAACAGGCCTCTTCCACTTTTTCTGTACTGCCCCATCCTGGTTTCAACTGACCAGAGAAATGAATGAGAACTGTTTGCTGCCACTTCATCATTTCAAACACACAACGACCAGAAAAGAGGAAGCGATTTTCAGTTTTCTGTCCATGTGAAAAATCCTTCTGCTCCTTCCTCCAGACACCTTCCTGAGCCTGTTTTTGAGCATCCCTTCTTCTTTAAAGGAAAACGTGTCTTTCTTCTAAGCAATTAAACTCTATAAAAAAGGCCATTTTCCCCATCATACTTTCCCATCTCCCCTTTCCTGGATGGCAATCACATCCTCCAGATCTCATGCTGAGAAGGATATTCTGCCACTGGTCACATCTGGTTCCCTGATGAGATCTGCAGGCGGCTGGGCTGGAGCTTTCTGAGTCACGTGGTGGCTCTGGGTTCCTTATCTGCCCCAACACCAACGCTTTTTAATCTCCCTGATTCTGTTTCTCTCCTTTCGGAGCACGCTTATCAGTTTGAGACTAAACTGCTGCACAAATGCTCATGAGATCAATCTACAGATCTTAAATATGGTACAAAAGAGGTGTTTCTGTGAGCAATCTGTTGGAGAGATTTTGTGCTGCCTTTTCTCCTCGTTCCACGCTGGTATGCATTCCTTCAGCATTAATGCTTCCTCTGGGACCCAGCCGTATGGAAATGTGAGCCGGAGCTGCAGCCGCGCTGTGCGACTCGGCCTGCGTGGAGGGAGCTGCAGCCCTGCTGTGCAAGGAGGAGTGCACAGCCTGGCTTCTCCAGCCACTGCTGGGAGACTGGCTCTCCTTAAACTCCACCATTTACTTTTGAAGATGAAGGTTATTTTGGGAATGTCTTTATTTTTGTTTGTTTGTTTGTGTTGCTTTTCCTCCCCTGAAAAATAACTTCTAGCAGTCTGCTCTCTGTGGGCTGTTAGGCATGGAAAATAAATAAGTCAATAGGCATATATTAAGTCAGTAAGGCCAGGAATTTATCGATAATGGACTGAGGATGAAGGATACAGTGACAGTTGCATTTAGCTCCCAGAATAAAGTAAATCAATTGAATTGACTGTATGTTGATTTAAAATCCTTAAGGATTTGGGTCAAGATCATTCTAGTTTTCCCAAAACGGACTTGTGAATCTCCATACCCACAAGTAACACAGGAATGTTCCTGGTTTAATGTTCTCAGCCCCTGATCTTACAGTGCTCCCTTGCTGTGCTTGGCTCTGTTGGATCAATTGCTCTGAAGTGGCCTCAGTCCCAGTGGGTCAGTGCCACAACACTGGGCTGTAAATACTGAGGAGGCTGTGGGTGCTCTACAACCTTGTGACTATTGGCTATAAATGCATTAGAGGCGTAAAAAAATGAATTCTTTGTGTTTTAGGTTGAAAAATAAGTTATTTAAAATACTTTTATTTAGGTAATTCTCCATTCCTTACAGACTTACAGTAACTACCAAGAATTCCTTTGGACAGTTGAATCAGTGTGATTTTAAGAAGTGCAGATTAAGATGTACATCAGCCCACCCTTGAGCTATATAAAATAATTAACTGATTAAACGGAATGATTAGCTGGGATCTGTGAATGATGCAACCCTCATTTGGATGTGTGTGTATAAAATATATTTTTTACACTGCTGGAGACTTGATCTGTGGTGTTCCTACAGACCCTGAAACACTTAAGTAACGTAAACATCTGAAAGTTCTCACTTCAGGGGCTGTTTGAAAGAGAATTTCACAAAGAACTGTAGCACAGATATGAACAAAAGTCTATTTCTGTCAAGACTTAATTGAGGAAATTTAATTTTCTTTCTTAACTGAATTGATGTTGATAATTTAAATTAATTCTGTCTGGTCTGTCTAATTTAGCCATGAAAAACCTGGATCTTGGAGCTGTGCACAAGAATGTAGCAGATTTTTAAAACCAGCTTTACTGAATAGAAAGACAGTAACTTATGGCAGCATAACAATAGATATTTCTTTGTTGTTTTGATGTAAAGCACTAAAGTTCTTCCACCTCAATCCACTGACATTCTCATTTTAAGAGAAAGAAATGCATTTTTGCAAATGGTACAACAACAGACTTTGGGAAAATTGAGTTTGGAGGAAAAAAATTGAATTAATTTTGTTTCTCTAAGCACTTTCCCATGTTTCAGATTTTGTACTGATAGATTGATGATATGATTTGCTTTAAAACCAGGTGGCCTCTTAGTTTCCATCTGTTGTGTCTATTGCTCTGTCTCTAGTGAGAAGCATTGCAGAGCTGTGCAGGCATCTGCACCCCCGAGAGAAACTCTGCGCCATCAGAAATGCTCCGGGAGAGACAATCGACTTTCACGGCCTCTTAAATGTATCAGAAACTCAAGCCCTGGATCTTGTTTGTGTTCACCCAAACTGATAGTGAATTTCTATAGCTAGGTGTAAACAGCTTTATAACAAAACCAAAACTGAGCGATGTTTCCAGCAGAAACAGTTAAAATCTTCCCAAACACCCACAGCAGTTTCGGGTCTCTCTGGATGCTGGAGGTGGCACTGCTTTAGCAAGAAGGTTTTCCTAAGAGTATGAGTTTCTATGGGTAAAAGCCATGTGAGCAAAGATCTGCCATCATGTTTCAGGTTCTGTAAAACACAGAATTATTTGAAGTCTGTAAGTGGAGCCTGCTGGAAAAAGTGACTTATTTGAACCAAAATGTCTTGGGCAGCAGGTTCCCCACAGCTGTGGTGTAGGTGGAGGTGATGCAATCAGTCGAGAGAGAGGGGACAGAGCAGCAGCACGCCGCGAGGGCTGCAGGCATTTCCTCGGAACGCGGGCAGGGAATGCGGAGCGGGGCCTTTCCCGCTGCTCCCGGGAACGCGCGCGGCAAATCCCGGGCGCTGCGGGGCAGGGCGGCACCGTGTGCCACTGCCTGCTGCAGCACACCTGGGGGCACTGGCAAACGGGAGGCCGGGGCACGGGCAGCGCGGTGAAACCGCAGCGCTGGCCCGAAGGACCCGGCTCACCCACGGCAGGGCCCGGCCTCGGCCCAGGGCACCGGGCGGACCTGCCCCTCCTGCCGGGGCTGGCAGCTCGCTGCTGCGGCACTGCAACTCCTGTGCCTTACGGGAGTGATCGAAAACAAGAAAAACACTTTAAAGTAGTATTTTTACTAGCAAAGGGCTGCATGGAAATGGTTAGAGTGGCAAAGGTGCTCTTGCTGGCGCAGCGTGTTTCATTTGTGAGCTGCTCTAGGGCTGCTGTTAGCACTGTGCTGTGCCAGCGCTGGGAGCTTCCAGTCGTACCTGCAAACATCTCCACGAAAGTTTGACAAAAGTGACAACAGTTGACAAAATAGGAGCAATTGCCTTGGTCCCGAGCCCCGCTGCTGCATAGGGACCATTGCTGAGCCTCGCTCGTTTGGTTTGTGTTTATTGCCACGTTCGCGCTCACTTGTGAAAAAAACCTGTTGAATTTGAAGTTCAAATTCAATCTATGTCGAGTACTCATACATGTCTTAATTTGCAGACTGAGGATTTTCTATCCCAAAAGCTGGACAGACTTTGGAGCCAAACCCGTTCAGGCCGGTTCGTGCAGGAACTCGGCTGCGCCGCACTTGAGGCCCGAGGCCGCGAAACGCCTGCGCCGGACCCGCGGTGGGGTCCCGCTCCCAGCCGAGCGGCGCCGGCCGGCCTCCCGCAGCTGCGGCGGGAGAGGATCCCGGGCCCGGGGAGCCGGGGCGGGGAGAGTGGCGGGCGGCCCTTCGGTCCCGCGGGGCAGCGCCGCGTGCCGGGGCCGGGGCCGGGGCCGGGGCCGCTCCAGGTGCGGGGCCGCAGGTGGCGCCGAGCGCGCACGCGCCGCCCCCCGCGCGCGGCCCCCGCCCGGCCTGCGTGGCAGCGGCGGCGCGCGCGCCCGAGCGGCGGCGCGTGCGCGGGAGCGCGGGGCGGGCGCGCGCGCGGCGAAGTTCCGTGCGGGACGCGGCGCCGCTCGCTCGGTCCTGCGGGGCTCCCGCGCCCCCGCGCCGGCACCGCCGCGCCTCCGCCGCGCCGCAGGTGAGCACACGGGCCCTGCGCTCCGCCGGGCCGCGCCGCGCCGCGCCGGGGGTGTGCGCCCGCCCGCCCGCCCGCCGCGGGCCCCGGCCCCGCGCGGCGCCTCCGGACAGCCCCGGCTGGGCCGCGGGACCGAGCGAGGGGCGGCGGGCGGATCGAGCGGCGGGGCCGCCGGGCGGGAGCGGGGGGTGCGGGCCGCGGAGCCCGCACGTGCCCGGGCGGGAGCGGGAGGCGGCCGGGAGCGGCACCGGCGGGTCAGCCCCGGGGCCGCCGGGCGGGCCGAGCGGGGGCCTTGCGACTTGAGCAAAGTTGAGACCGCGACACAAACACGAGCGTTTGCGCGCTCCGGTGTCGCTCGGGGGCTTTGGGGAGATTTGGGGGGTTTCCATTTCGGCAGCAGCTCTGCTCCGAGCCCACGCTCCCCGCAGGAGCCGTTCCTGCCCCGCGCCCCTCCGAGCGCCGCTGCCCCCGAGCCCGGGATGTGCTCGGTTGTGTCCTCGGTAGGAGCCCCGGGCTGTGCGGGAGGCCCCGAGGCCCTGCCCGGCTGCTGCGCGCTGGGGTCTCCCGAGAGCCTCCCGGCCATTCCCCGCTCCGGGGTGCGCTCTGCCGCTCTCTCCCGAGGTGGGAGCCCGCGGTACCCCCGGTGCCGGAGGAGGATTGCACATGGCTTTGGAGAGAGCACATGGTACAGCTGAACTATCAAATAGCATCTTTCCCCTCCAAAGTGTGATTTATGCTTGGTTAGAATAACGGTGAATTTCTGAGCCCATCTGTTTGTCTGCCTGTTCGCACACATGGAATAGCTCTGCCCATGGTGATTGCCCATGGCATTATTGCAGAAGAAGGAGTTTGATAGGAAATATTGTAGCAATTAGAAGTCCGGTGATGCAAGTTCCTGACACATTGTGGCTGTCTTGCTGTCAGTTCTGGGTCTCCTTTAAAAGTTCATTTTTTTTTTGTGAATCACTATAAGCAACCGTTTAACTTCTGCAGCATTTCTACAGCTTTCACATTTGAGACATCTCTTGACATTGAGTCAAACTCTTTCCACTGTTATTTTTTTCCTGTAGACATTCTTTGTGACAGTCATATTCTGTTAAGCAACAACAGAAAAAAAGAAGGAACTGCTTTTAGATAAGACTTGCTGCCTGTTTCCTCTGGCTCTGAGTCTCAGAGACCTAAAAAAATGGGAGCTGTGAGAAACTTTTATTGTGATGGAAAAAGAGCATCTTCTGTGGGAAGTGAGATTGTAGATGGAATGTGAGTGACTGCTGTCTCCCCAAAGGAGTTGTCAGAGCAGAACCAAACTTTTGCTTTCTTGACACCTGTGATGTATAAAATGTTTCTGCTTGTTTAATTTTCCCCTCCTTCCTCTGGAATTCTGTCTTTTGACAAATAGGTATTTTGTGAGAGAGGACGGATGCATAATTGGAATGTTTTTATATACCTTTTCAAATTCTTCACTGTTCATTTTGTTGGAAAAAAACAAAAGGAGATGAATAACTTGAACCCCAAGCCCATATTGGGAAACAGGTTTTTTTTTTTTTTTGCAGTACTTGCCCTCTATGATTCTGCCTGAAAGGTTTTATGTCAGTCTGTAACACTGAATTATACATGGAAAATATTGAGCCTACACTGGCTTTTTCTCATTTCTTGCAGTTATTGAGGCTGTGCTGGAGAAAATAGAGATTCTGATGCTCCACATGCAGTGTATTTTGGGCTTTATTCACACCTACCTGTTGGTCTGAAGGGCTCTTGCAATGGCTTGAAAGAGGTTTTTACATATTGAATGAGCTGTTGTTACTCAGAGTAAAATGAGTATTTTTGTTTGAATGGGGGTAGGAGCCAGAAATGCCCCTGTGGGCTTTTCTCCTGCTCTGCCTCTGCTCTCTTGGCTGTAAAATGGAGGTATTTACCAACAAGTCCCCTTTCCTGAGCACCTGCAGCTTTCTGGAAGTGTAAAGGATTAATTAGTGGATGTATTTTAGCATCTTTTCTTCCTTTATGTGATGTAAAATATATTTGACCTCAAGGCTATGAAAAATGTATAACAACCAACCTGGCAGAACAGACCAACCCCTGTGGCTGCAGCAGCCAGCAGCTGGGGCAGGTGGGAGAAATCAAATGTATTCAGTCTGAATTTAAAGCAAGAAGAAAAGGAACTGTGGCTGGAGGAGCAGAGGAAGTACTTGCAGGAAGATTTCAAAAATGAAATTATGAAAGTGGAAATCTGGGCCTTGTAGGACATTTGTTTAGTCCTAAATGGAAGCTTAGATGGGTCCTTAGGGAAAATGAATTTAATAGCCTAACTTCTGCTTTAGTTTTTGTCATTCTAACTTGCTTTTCTTAGAGGTTCTTGTTGCAGAGGAGGTTGTTCATGGTGATCTTCAGCAATGAGAACACTAAGTACATGGAACCTCATTTTTGGAAGCTGGGCTCACCTTCACCACTGAACAAACCTGTTTTTAATTGCAACTTCCACGGTTTTACTACAGCTCAGCACTTGGATAGACAGAGTGGTTGAGGTGCTTTGTATGGTTTGAGCACAGAATTGGGGTTCTGGAAGTCATGAATGGCCATTCTGCCCATGACACACACTGCTGCATTTGCCTTGGAGACTCACTGAACCAGTCTGTTTTACCTTTTATGGGCAGCTGGTGACTAACCCGGTGTGCACCTCCCCAGGTGCTTGACTGGGCTGTTTGTAGGAAGTTATGTGATATGTGTCCTTGTAGCCAGTATAAATACAGGGTGCAGGAAAAAATCTTGTAATATTGAAGGCAAAAACTTAATAGTCATGCAGCTGAAATATAGTTTGTGATGATGACCTTGGTACCACTTGTGACTGAAGATGCTGAAAATGCAGCCAGAGAACGGTGAGCTGCTCTGCTGCTGGCTGTGGGACTGGCACGGGGGCAGAGGAGGCTCTGTGCCTGTGCCACCCTCCATGGCTGGGCAGAGTGGCCTTTCCCAGGACAGAATCACGTGGAAGTTAAAGGTTGTCTAAAATGGGCAAAGTGAACACTGTCCTCCTAAAGGCAGAGGCCTTGAAAATGGTTTTTGTCTGTTACCAAAGGCTGTTACGCTGTGTTTATTGTACTCACCCTTGGTAAAGCTTTCAGTACAAGCACATGGCAGGATTCAGGCAGGCCCTGCTGCTCTCCTGCAGGTCAGGGAGCACTCAGGAGATAAGAGCAGCTTATCTCCAGCTGATGGGAGCAGTGGGCAGGATTCGGTGTGTCAGCACCAGGCAGTCTCAGTGGGCCCGTGTGACTCAGCTGCTGCTGGGCTGGAGGGCTCCCCTGTGCTCCCAGGCTGCCGTTCCCCGTGCTGTGGGCTGGGGTAAAACCGAGGAGCCCAGAGGGGCTGCATTGAATCAGAGCTGAGGGCCTGGCTCGTGGTGGCTGCTGGAAGGGCAGGTGGAGCTCTCCCGAGCTGTGTCCTTGCCCTTTCCCTGCTGGCACTGAGGGACCCAAGCCTGCTTTTGGTGCCTGGCATGGCTGCACCCCGGGTGTCTCCCCTTGGGAACTCCGTGTTTCCCTGCAGAGCTGTGTCTCTAAAGTTAAATGGAGGAACATGGAGTATCTGGGAGGTGAAGGAAGAGTTCAAAGTGTTCAAACTGAGAGGTGATGTTGGCCCAGTCAGTGTTTTTCTTTTTGAAGGAAAAAACCCAGAAGCCAAAACATTTGCATGCAAAATCTAGATTTAGGTCTGACTGTAAAGTCATAGTGCTTTTCGGAATTGCTGCAGTGTGTCTAAATTACACAGAAAATAGAACTGCATAAAGTACTTGAAATTCTTACAGGTTTTGGGGGTGGTGAGCAGGTGTGTGTTTCCAAAGCCAGGCTGGGAGCTGCTGTCTGGAGCTGGCTGAAATGTAGGAGGGGTAGAACTGAGGTTCTGAGTGTGTGACCAAGTGGCAGTTCTAGAGCCTGGAAGTAAAGTTTTGTTTAAAACCAGAAAAGCACAAGGAATTATATTTAATAGTGGTTCAAAATGTCAGATCTTTTTTACAGGTGGATAAGTATTTTTCTATCTTGACATATTTTTTATATGCACCTTGAATTGAATCAAGATTACTTCAAGTTCTAACCTGTTCTAAGTATTTAAACATCTGGACTCACTGTAAGCACCATTGCTGTCTAGACATGAGAAGTCTCTTGGATTGTTTTTTAACATTTTAAAATATTTCAGCAAAAAGCTGTATTTTCTATTGTGTTAAAACAGTATATGTAGTTTCCAGTGTTAAATCTTGTGACATGGCTTATAACATGGCATGATAGAATAAATCGCAAATAATTTTAGTGTCAGTACAATTAAAGAAATTAAATTTCTAAATTATTTACTTCAGCGGGGTGCTACTTTAAGTGTCTGCTATCAGAGATTCCAGGCAGTGAACAGCTGTCTGTCGCAGATGGGAGAGGAAAAAAACCCATAGCTTCTTCCTTCTAAAAAGGTTTCCATATAAACCCTGTAGTAATGTAATACAACCTTTTAGTCAAATTTGAGTTTCCTGTTACACGTTTAAGTGAACCGACAGCAGTCTCGTATCTATTTGAAACCAAGTGGTGTAAGTGGATGCAACCTTGGGAATTTTGTACTCCAAAGCATTCTTGAAACCTCACAGATGCTTGTTGAGCAGTCAGATGTATTATTTATTGCATCTTTAAAAAAAAAAAAAAGGCCTTGCAGGTAGTTCATGGCTTCTACAGTTGCTGTGTTTTGGTAAGATCAGGTGGTATTGTCTGTCCTGTGCTTGCACTGTGTTTCACCCGAGAAAATCAGGTAGTTTAGAAACTGTCAGCAAATCCACATTTTTAGTCAAGTCCAGGTAATAAGTTAATCTGAAAAAAACTTTAGGTTTAAGGTTGAGTGTTTTCTGCTGGGATCTTGAGATGGCATAAATGGAGTTTTGCACAGAACTGCATGAGGTTTGGGATTATAAATTGGATGTGCTAGTTCATTGTTCTATGAGTTAGTTCACTGTGGCAATTATAAACTTATTAAAATAGTTATGACATGTCAAATCACAAAGTGCAGAAGATGGGAGGATTGTTCTCTTTAAATGACAAAGTTGTTGCTGCTGTTGGTGTCCAGTGTCTCCTTTATAGTGATTTCCTTGCTGTCTTTCTTGGTTTAACCCCATGGACTATTTCTAGGCATTTTACAGTTCTAAATTACTTCTTAAAGTTTTTGTGTTTATTTGTTTTGAGTGACTTTGGTCTCCAGTTCTGGACTCCAACCTTTGAATTGTGCTTCACATGATGAATCAAAGAATGCTCCAGTCCATCCCCTGCCCTTGGACAGCCCTTGGGCACCAGTCTGGCCAGATCAATGCATTTGATGTAGGAAGGCAATTATTTTTGTTCTTTTATCCAAGTGCTGCCTGGTTTGGGCTGTAGGGTGAAGCTGTTGAGCGTTCCCTGTTGGGAGCAGTGGTCCCTGCTCGGCTCCCCGAGGCTGCACCTCTGGGTGGCTCATCCCAGTCCAGGGTGTAACAGGGTTTTTGTGAATTCAGCAGATGCATGGATGGATGGATGATCTGTATAACATCGTTGGAAATGGTGTTGAAATGCTGATTGCCCAAGCGTGGAGGTGCTGCTGTTCCAGAAGCCCCTTTGGAGTGAGCCCTCTGAGCGGGCAGGGGCTGCTCCTGTGTGCTGCTGGTGGCAGGAGGACACGGGGGCTGTGTGAACTCCAACCTTCCCAACCAGCCAGGCTGCAGGAACCAAGGGTGGAAAACCCGAGTGTGGCAGTGCTGGGGAAAAGGGCAGAGATTCCCCTCAGAGCAGGGTGATAACATTTTGCACTGCACAGCACCTTCCAGAATGAGTGGCTGTCAGTGTTCCCTCCAGCCAGGGCAGCCCTGCCAGCAGACCTGAGGGACCTTCAGGGGAGGTTTCAGTGTCTTGTTTCAGTGCATCCTCCCACCTTCCACCCCAACACCCTCTGTGTTTGATGTGCTGGGGCTCTGGGGCTGGCTGTGCTGTCCCTCTGGGGGAGGCTGTTGCCATCGTGCTCCTCCAGGCCGTGTCTCCAGATGAATCACGGGCTCCTCAGCACGTGGGTGCCATTGCAGGCACCACAAACGCTCTGCGAGGGCTGTGACCCGGTCCAGCTCAGCCTGCTGACAGAGCAGGTGTTGCTCCACACCCTGGGGAGGATTTGCAAGGCTTTCATTTTGCAGAGCTCAGTGACAGATCCTGTTCTCCAGTTACTTTTGTCGTTGGGTCTTTGGGAAACCCTCTTGCAGTGAGGTGGGAAGTGTCCACCAGCCTGTTAAAGGCTCACGGTTTTTGGAGTGCATGGAGTGGAGTTTTAGTCCCTGCTGAGAGGAAAGGCGGGTGCTGGGCAGTTGGCACTGCTGTCCCTGGGAGCTGGGGTGGCACTGCCCGAGCTCTCTCACCCCTGCTCAGTGGTGCTGGCTTCCCACACTGCCAGTCTCCTGCCTCGAGTGGTCCAGGATAATGTAAGTTCCAATTTTTCTTCTTGCCTTAGAACCAACTGTCCCCTTTGGCTTGGGAGAGTAACTTTTTTCTCAACTTGGTGATTTTTCAACTGTGGAGTTGGAGAGTCCCTGGGGAGGGTGCAGTAACTGGGGAATGCCCACCTAGGGCACAGATGGCAGCTTCAAAGTACATTCAATATGATCCTTTCAGGAATTTCAGTTGAAGTGTCTTGTCCTGTTCATAACCTTGTGGGCACTTGTTGCTGCCATCCTGAAAGGGCAGGAGTTTTTTCCTTGTGGGAGCATTTTGTTTCATGCAAAAGTGTTCCTAGGAACACTCGGGATGTGAAACCTTTCTTGGAGGGTTTGTGGTGGGCTCTGCTTCTTGAGGCAAACCTCTGTCATTGCAGTGAGGAGAGGGAGAGAAGAGCTGTAGGTATTTTAAGGTTCTTTCCCCAAGAGTAGGGTTTCAGGGTACACAAATACCAAACATGAACACAAAAATTCCTTCCTCTTTCATGGAGATTCTGAATAATTCTTTGTGCTTCTGGTGTTTCATTAGCTCTTCTATCAGACTTGTAAAAAAACGAGAGTCTCAGAAATATTAAATTGTAACAAAAGCCCCCAAGGAACAATTAAAAGGCTTTTAAAACATGACTGCATTTTAAGGAACCAAGTAAGTCACCAGAGTGTGTGTGTGCCACCCTGTAATCAGCTGGGAAAGCCGAGGAGTCACTGTCAGCTGTTGGTGCATGAAGAGGCTGTGCTGCCTTTTGTGCAGTCTGTATATCCTGAGCTCGGGGCCGTGGAGTAAATATTCCTGCAGTGTGTTCATAATCATTCTACTTAGAGTAAGCGCTTCTTGGGTGGGTGTTACAAACCTGTTAATCTTTATGGTATTTATAGGGTAATTTTTAACTCTCTTGAGCTCTTTACTTCCTTGTGGGTCAATTACTCAATTTATAACATTGTGTCAGATGTAAGAACTTTACCATCCGAGAGTAAACAGTGTTGGGGATGGTTCTCTACCTGTGTTTGCACTTAGTTCTTTGTGCATTAAGGTATGCAATAACTTATTCTGTGACTGACTTATTGGGATTTCTTTTAGTTCCCCTGGTTTGTGCTTTGGAGTGACTGTAATGTCTTATTTTAGCTTTTCTGCTTCATCACTAATGCAGGAAGAGGGACTGTTCTGCTTTTGCACTTGCCACGTGGCTTCCAACTTCCCTGGTCACCATAGCTGCACCTGGATTTTGCTGGACTTGAAAAATTTCTTTTGATGAGTTGTAGTGAGTAATTCACAGGTATTAATAAGGTGTCAGCATTGGGGAGATTGGGGAAGAAATGCAGGCTGGGCAGGACTCTTGTTTCCATGAGTAAGCTCATGGTTTTAATAATCTGATACTACTGAGTTTATGCTTCAACACTGAGGCTTGTTAGAGCAATAGAAGATTGTTAGAGAGGGCAGAAAATAGTGGGAAATGTGATTTGTCTCTTATACAGAGCTTGCACATTTAGTTATCATTTCTTGAAAGGTTAATTCCCAGCTTCTCTTCAGAACATTCTGTGCAGGCCTTTCTGTAGGGAAAAAAAAATTGGACCCAATTTAAATAGACAAGTCTTGTGAATCCTGAAAGAATTTGGGCATTTAGCCCAGGAAAGGGAGAGTTCTCTGCAAGAACTTCATTAACCCTGTCTGTCATCAAAATAAGTAATAAAAGTAGCTCTGCAGACATTGTAAAGAACAGATCTGTGTTTTCCCCTGTGGCCTTGATTGCAAGGTGCTGGTGACTGAATGTTGTTCTTAGGGACACTGTGCCCGTGCGGAGGGGAGGTGGAGCTGTGCTGCACGCAGGGATACAGAAGGGGGGAGATGAGCTCAAGAGCTGCATTTGCTTTTGGAAAGCTTGGGCCATTTGTTCCAGGTACTCAGGAGTGTGCAGGGAAGCTGACTTTTATTTAGTAGCAATATTGATAATGCAGTCTCACTCATTCACTCACTCACTTTTCTGCCCCGGTTATGTTGGGGTGAAAACCCACAGATGCTATTTCTAGCATGGCTATTTTTGTAAGTAGAGAAATGTTCAATATTTTTACGTGGAGAGGAGTTTCTGCTTCCGTTTGGCTGTTGCTCGCAGGATCCAGATGCTGTGAGAGCACTTCCTGCAATGCCACATCTGGCTGCCTGCACATTTTGGGTAGAGTTTTATGAGGTAGCTTTGAAGTTGCTTTTGGATTTGAATCACATGAATCTTTGGGTTGGCTGGGCTGCACAGTTCTCAGCATCATTTCCTTTTCCTTCTGATTATGGGAAATGTAAATACTTCAAGCTGTTGTTTTGATGTTTTGAAGTTGGGGGAACACATATCTCTATTTCCCTCCATTCCTTTTCCCTGGATTAGAGATACAATTTGAGTCTTTAATAGCCAGCAGCATGGCTGTAGAGAAGCTGCATGAGCAGAGCTGGTTCCAGCAGGGTCTGTGGATTTTGAGCCTGTCTGACATGGGCTTGCTCTCCTACTTTGATCTACCTTTCTCAAACATTTCAGAAATTACTGCAGTATTTCAGAAGTATTTTTGTGAGGTTTGCTTAATACTTCTTGAGTGCTTGGAAGTGTTCTAATAAAGGTATTTGTAAGTGCTGAGTGGTGGTGTTTCCAAACATCTATGTACATAAAGATTTATAGAAAACTTTGTTAAACTTTCTGAGGACAGGCTGGGCTGAATGGATGCCACGTTCAGGGTTTGGCCCTGTAGGAGCAGAGCTGATTCAAATATTTTTTTTTGAACTTTGGATCTTAGTTCTGGTTTTGTCTTACCAGGTTAAGATGGTCTGTTCACTTGTGCTCCTGTGAGGGATGGGTGGTCAGTAAAGGTGTCTGACAGGATCCAGCTGTGAAAACAGTTTGGATTCTTTATTGTGTCTGGTAGAAACTTATTTTAGGAGTTGGTGTAGATTGAGGGGTTTCACCATAGCCTCAGGTGCTTGAGTTGTGGCTCTTCTTGACAAGGGTTGTTCAGGTGGTGCAGGAGAGCAGAGCTGTGTCTCTGCTGTCGTTGGCACCTGGCTGGGGGCAGTGGGATGGTTCCTCCTGTGCCAGGAGCCAGCCTGGCACGGGGGTGGTGCTGCTGGTACAGACAGTGTGTGTTCCACGGGATGGGACTCATTTCAGCTAGCATTTAATGATGTGAAAATGTCTGGCAGTTTCTGTGAACATTTACGTTATGAATATATTTCCAGCCTATATTTAATCTTCCCTTCATCAGAAATGAATGAATTCCAAGAAGGATAACAGAAGTGTTCTTAAATAATTTGGCTTCGTGTTGGAAAGCTTTATTGCATTATAAATTAAAACGTGAGCATGTTGTCACATGCTTGGTAAGCAGTACAGTGAAATTCCAGGTAGGCTTGGTATGTGTTTATTTTTGACATGTGTTTCATTAGCAGCGGAGGTGGCCTGAGAGATCTGGCTCTAATGGTTCAAAGGTGATAAAAATGAATGCAGTGAATTTTCTGGGGGGCTCAAAATTGCAACTGCAAGAATATAAATTCAGGTTGGCTTGTTACTTTACTGAAACACACCTAAGTGAAAACTGGCAGGGGAAGAATGTGACCTGTTGTTGCTGTACCATGGTCACAGTGTCCCCTCTCTTCAGAGGAAGTTTTGTCCCTTTACATGCTGCTGACTGCCCTCCATCCTGGGATTTGGATGTGAATATGTGTTTGGTGTTTACATCCTACACAAACATCACACATAAATATTTACATGTAGTGCTTACTAGGAAATTGAGTGCAGTGAAAGAAGGGGTGGGAATAGTCCAGTTAAGCTGGTGAGAAGGAACATCTACCTTAAAATATGAATCACAAGTGCTCTTGGCACTGAGCCTGGAGTGTTTAATAGGAGCCCTGTGAAACCATCCCTTGGAATGGATGGATCTGCAGAGCATCTGAAATGTGTCCAGAAGACTTAGACAATTAAGTTTTTTGGTTTAGCACCAAGTTCTAGGGAGCTGGTACTACAACAGGAAAAAACCAACCAAACAAAACCCAGCCCTTAACTCAGCCAAAACTTTATAAACTTAAAACTAAAATTAGAACTCAGCTGCCTGCCTGCCTGGTGAGAGATGGGCACTTGAAATGTTCTCTCAAAAGTTTTGTATTAGCTCAAGTGGCATCCTCAAGCACAGTGATCCAGCCAAGCACACTCTGCCCAGCCTTGCTATTTTCAAGCCATTGTACTAGATTTTCCCCCAAACTAGAGACAGAGTATTTAAAGTTATAATGTTGCTTGCTTAGAATGGGAATACAGACCTGAGCTGGGTGTAGGTAGTGATTTGAAACAGAGTGGGATGTTTCATACAGTTAATTATTGGCAGGAAGCATTTGTTTTATTGACATCCACAGAGAGATGACTCTGCGTAGCTTTAAATAGTTGACTTAATGTCATTTTGCTTCTAGGTATAGAACAGTGAATTATGGTGTCTGTCACAGCATTTGTTTAATGAGTATCAGTTGTTGACAGGGTATGAAAAAGCTCCAGGGCTTTTCAGCCATTTCACTAAAACATTCTCAGTTAGGGGATTTGGGGTCTTTGAGGAGCCCATCCCTTACTGGCTGTTGAAAATCTGGTTTGCACAAAGTCTTAGCACAAACCCATCTGCATCTGCTCTCAGGGTAAACCCAGCCCTCTGAAATGTGAGGCATGACTGAACCCCCATTCTTCTCTTCAGTGGTCAGTTTGTTACCAGGCCCCCCATCCTTCCCAGGGGTTACAGACTGCAGGTAGCTCACACTGTAGTGTTTGTGTGTGTGACTCCATAGATGCAGTTTCATCGTGATGCTAGGCCTGAAATTCAGAAGCTGTTCTGGGTGATTTACTGGACTCTGTTCAACAGTTTTTGCTTCAATTCCCTCAGTGCAGCCAGAGCTGTTGGTGACAGAGGCTCCAGTCCCTCTCACAGGGCAGGGGTGGCCGTGCATGACCACCACCCTGCACAGGCAGCTCTTGCTGGGCAGTGTTTGACTGAATCCCATTCTCTAACTGTGCTCTTGCAGTGCTCTCTCCTCAAGCATTTCAGTGCCATTCCTCGTGTTGTTTCGTTTAACATTCATATCCATTTTTTTCAGTGTTGGCAGGTGTGTATTTCACATTAACATGAGGGGTTTTTTGGATGTTAGGCTGCTATTTGCTTATGGTAATTTCCAGTCATCATAAGGTGACTGTTGAGAGAGATGAGCAGAGAGGAAAAAAATTGTCAGGCATTTACAGTAAATACTCTCTGCTTTTGGAAACGCTGTCAGAAGTTTAATTGTTAGGTTCAAGTAAGTTTGTCATGTGCCAGACAGAATCAGTCTGCTGTAATGAACGGGTTACACACTTCACCAGCAAAAAGGGAGAGTGAGAAACCAAGGGATGCTCAGGATTTCCTGTCACCTTGCACTGCAGAAGGAACAGGGTAGGCTTTTTAACCTAGCCTGTAATTAGGTTTTGCATGGAAGCATATATTACTGTGCTCGCTTTGCCAAAGCTCTTCAGTATGATGGATGAGATTTAAAGGTTGATCTGACTAAATTGCAATGAGAATACTAACGACAAAGATATTTCTGTTGTGAACTATTCCTACCAGGCATCATAGCTGTGACAGAAGTGGTGTAAAGTAATGGACAATAAAAGTCACTCGAAAATAATAAAATCTCCTAGGACTGGGCTGCCTTCCCCAGAGCACCTGCCCTGAACCACAGTGATAATGTAATCATGAGCCCAGATCATCATTTAAATATATAGGTAATCTCATCGAGGATCCTGGCAGATTTATTTTATGAGCAAGGAAGAGGAAGAATATTATTGGGCAGTAGAGAGGAAGAAAGTGGTGCTGATGTGATTGTGTTTATTCTGTAAAACAGTTTGCATTGCTGCAGCCTTTGGGGAGCCTGCAGTGAGCAGCACAGTGGCTCCAGGAGGAGAGGCAGCCTGGCTGCCAGGGTAGTGCATCCCTGTGGGTGTCACAGCCTGGCTCCCAATCCCTGCAGGTGTCACAGTGGCTGGGGGCCTGCTGGGTGTGCCCTGCTGCATTTCAGTCTCTGGCAACTCCCCGTGTGTGGTAGAAGATGGACATTTGTGCACTAGGTTAAGTCGTGTACTTGGCTGGTTTGAATCAACTTGTGGATTTCTGGAACCATATATGACTTGCTGTTTTGTTTCTGTTTGTTTTACACGAGGTACCCCCACAGACCTCTTGGCTGCCCCACAAGTCCCTGTGTAGGAGGATGAGGCATACAGTGACTGAGGGGGAAGCAGATTTGTGTATGTGACATATCTGTGCTTTAACTCTCAGTTCTGTGTGTGTGTGTGGTGGGCAGCAGCAGGGCTGGGCACAGGGCACACAGAGCAGCTGCTGTGTCTTGCAGGAAGGTGAAAAGTGCTGGTACAGAAAGCAGTTGTAACACTGAGCACAAGCTGCTGCTTTGCTGCCTGCTCAAGAGGTGCACGGTCCTGTCATGTTGATTATACATCTGGGAGCAAATCATTTGGCCTGCAGTTGGGTTGGAGGCATCCTGAGGCACATGGTGATACCCGATCAGACTGGGCACAGCTGCTGCACCAGGGGCACCCGGGGCACCAGGGCAGCTGGGACTGAGTGCCAGGATGCTGATGAGGTTCTGCTCCTTAATGAGTGTCTTGTAACTAATGATCCTGGCCTTTGCTACCGAGTGCCCTGGGCTGTTCTGCCCTGAGAATCCCACCTGTCAGGTACCTGCAAGGTATCAGGGGTTTGATGGGGTTTTGTGTTTTGCTCTCTGCTGGTTAGGTGTATGGACACTGGTACCCAGAGAGGAATTGCAGCTGGGGATGTGGCAGAGGAGCTGGCTGTACAAGAGAGTTTTTGTTTTCCCTGTATTTGGAGAAAACCCAGGTTGCCTGTGAGTGCTGCTGCATGGAGTAATAACTGTGCAGAGGAAGGTGACGGTAGTGAGGGAGAAGGAGCTGTTCATCCCTCGTGGGCTGTGGCCATTTTTCCTGTGATGGTAATGATGATCCTGTTCTTCTATTCACTTTCTGGAAAGCTGTGTGATCTTCATGCAATTTAAGGGTGTTTTGATTTACAGTCATAGTCAAGACTCAGTGTGAAAATGTGTGATGCTGCAGAACTCTGTAGGAAATTTGGAAGCAGGAATAAAAGGGAAAGTGCAGAGCTAAGACAATGCCAAGTGACAACGGGCTGGTGTTCAGTGTGCCCTGTACCTTCCCTGCTGCAGGGCAGGGCCTGTGTGCTGTTGGCTGCTGTTTGGAGATCCTGTGTGAAGCCCCTTGCTGGGGATTCCCCTTCCCTGTGCCTGGGCAGTGCCCAAGCCTGGAATAGCCCAGCTGGCAGCCTGGGCAGGACACGCTGTCCTGAGGTGTCATGGGCTCCGTGCTGTCCTGTGAGCCCTGCTGGGTCTCTTTTCAAAGCTGCTGTTTTGTTCTTGCTCCTTCCTCAAACAAACCAGCAGTGCCCGAGTGCAGCTCCTGCCCTGCCCGTCCCTGCCCGTGGGCCACCCTGGGCTGTGAGTCCCTGCCCCTGGTGCTCCCTCACCCCCAGGATTGCTCCTCGGGTTTCCTCAGGGCCCCTGGGGACTGCCCAGGCTGGGCTGTGCTCAGGGCATGCAGGTTCCCGTGTCCAGAAGTAAATCAGGAGATCCCTCCCCTGGTTTTGAGTGTTTGTCCTTTGGAAGGCAGGGCACAGTGGGTGCCCAGTCTGATCAGTGTCGGGCTGCAGACACTGCAGTGGCACTGCCTGGACGTGTCTGTGCTGGGAATGTGCCTGTCCAGGTTCCTATGTTGGAAACAGGCTTTGCTTTGTGTGTGGGGGCTTGTAACAGACAGAACATGTGGCTCTCCCTTCAAGTAAACTGCCTTTCTTCAGATCTTGAATAATAAAATAATTAAGATAGTTCCAGCAGTATAACATAAGGTAGGAATTTCATAGGGCACTTTAATGTCAGTATTGAGACATAATTTTATCTAGGTATCTTCACCTGGTTACTAATAAACCTATAGATGCTTGAGACTGAAAAGATCTTAAAATCAAACTTTTTCATACTAGCAGTGATTCTCCTTCCCCCACTGGAGTTTCATGGTACTGACTTTGAAAAACTGTTTTTATTGAGAGCAACCCATGTGTTCACCTGTGTAGTGTAGCAGGAGCTGCAGCTCCTTTGTCAGAGTGGAGGTTCATTTGCTTGAGACATGAGAAGTCCCTCTGCTTTCCCCCATGGTAGCTGGTGTTGGGAAAAGATCTGCCAGAGCTAAGGGTTTATTTCACAGACAACTGTTAAAAGAATTGAGCACTACTTGCTGCAGAAATTCTTCTTCATCATATTTTCTCCCCCACTCCCACGAATATTTAAAATACCTTTGTATTTTAAACTAAGACTTAGTCATTGCCCAAGTGCCAGGCACGCACTATTAATACACTACTGAGGTCAGGTTGTGTTCTTTCACTGAGTGAATACTTGCCAAAACTCTTGAAATAAGTTTCTGCAAATGCTTGTGTTGGCCACTAAATCTTCCCTTGTCTCCATTAGGCTTCAGCCAGTGCCAAGGACAGGAGTGATGTGACTGGGAATGGCAGGGTGTGGGTAAGGGGTGACAAAAGCTGTGAATGGCCTTTTCTGGGGAAGGGACATGGGTGTAGTTATTGTGGGGGTTCTCCAAGTGCTGGGTCTGTATTTTGGGGCCTGACTTTGCTTGGGGACAGAGCCTGGCCCCAGAGCTGGTGCTGAGCAGGGAGTGCTGGGATCCAGTCCTGCTGCCCTGAGCAGCTGGCAGAATTGCCAGAGTCTGTCCCCGAGTCAGCCTGAGCACAAACGGTTCAGGGCTGGAAATCTGGGGCCGTTCATTCTTCCCCTGCAGGCAGAGGAGGGGTCCCAGGCTGCCCCATCACTGCTGCCCATGGTGCTCTGGAGTTGGGCAGCTCTTCACAGCTTCTGCAGGTTCTGGTACCATTGTTGAAGGGGAGCAGACTCTCAGTTCTGATTGCTGTGCTGGGCTGGCCTGAAACCTCTCCCCTTTGTTTTGCCCCAGCAGAGCCAAAGGCAGAGTTTGGTATGATACCATGGAAGGGCAGCACAACCATCCTCACCATCTAGGGGACCAGAACAACCCTCTGTGCAAGCTGCCAGGGCAGGAATTCCAGCATGATCCTCAGGTAAGTGTGGGTGTCTGATCCACCTCCCTCTGCCTTTTCTTACCTTCGTTCCATAAAGGTCTCCTGATTTCTTAGCATTTAGCTGCTTTTGTCCCCCTCCTTTTGTTTTTAGTGCAGTTGTAGCAGTTTTAGGGAATATCCAGTTTGGGATTCTGCCAGACAGTCTCCTGAACCCACTTTTTGATTATAATAAGAGAAAGAGGAAATAGTTTGAATTTTGCTTAAAGCTAGTGTTTTTAAATCATCTTATGAAAACATACTGAGTTGGCTTTCTCATGTCTTTGATTCTTTGAAGAAAAGGCCAAAGTAAAATAGATTATTGTGTAAGTGAATAAATGTATTTTATCTCTCTTTATAGTAAGTGCTGGAGGAGTAATTACCAGATAAAAGAAAAAGCTCATTCTACATGGAACTGTAGGCTCCCTGTGAGTCTCTGGAACTCATCCTGTAATGTATTTTGTCCACACTATAATGAAGTTTCACTGTAGCAGCTCCTCTCTCTTCCTGCCTTTCTGCAGAAGGGAGCTAAAACCAGGATTAACCCACAGTCTGTGTAGTCATGAAACTTGGATTTTGTCAATTCTGGCTGCTCGACTTTTCAGCCTGTGTTCTGTTGATCAGAGCAGTTCAGTTTGCCCCTGTGTTGTATCAAGGAATGAACCAAAAGCAGCATGGAAGGCTGTCAGAAAGGAGAGAATTGCAGCAGTGCTGGGATGTGGCTGTGGGGAGGGATGGGGTGAGCCCTGCTGTTCCCACTGCAGTGCAGGGGTGGGCAGGGTCCCCAAGCAGGGGTGAGCAGGGATGGTCAGGGGTCAGCAGGGTCCCTGGGCAGGGATGGTCAGGGGTCAGCAGGGTCCCCAAGCAGGGATGATCAGGGGTCAGCAGGGTCCCTGGGCAGGGATGATCAGGGGTGGGCAGGGTCCCCAAGCAGGGGTGAGCAGGGATGATCAGGGTCCCTGAGCTGCAGATCAATCCCACTTTCCCTGGGAAAGCTCTGCCAGTGCCCAGCACAGCCTCTGCTGAGGGGGAGTTTTGTGCACACAGTGAATGCACTGCTGGGAAAGTACCATGGTGTGGAGCAAAGCCCCCTCTCCTAATGTAGCAATTTGTCATATTAAGTCATTTAATAATAATTGAATCCCCTTGATTAATCTCCTAGAATTAGCCAGTTGCATTTTGAGCAATTAGGGTTAATTACTGCCTCATTTGGCAGGATAGTGCCCCTGTAATTATTTCATGAACAAGATTAGGAAGTGTTCCTGTGCAGCAGATACATTCATGGCATCTTGGAGCACATGTTAGAATTTGTAATGACATAGTTAAGTGTAATTAGTAGCTAATAATCTGTGTTGTGCTGTGATGCTGATGCTGAGTGGGCTCATTTTGCTGTGTGGTCATTGTTCAGTGAAACCTCCCCTCAACTCTGGTAATGCCCAAGTTCTGTTAATGGAGGGCTCTGGTAAACTGTTCTGAGAATGGTCTAATTTGGAATTAGAATTGCAGGAACACTGCCTTTGGTTTTGCTGTCAAAATAACATAAAAAGACCTGAATAACAAAAATATACAGTCTACCAAGGAACTGGAAAAATGCATATAAAAAAGGTAGTGTTGAGAAGCCTTACATTGGTGGCTTGATAGGGTTGCTGATGACATATTTCTGTTTTCCCATTTTTCAAGAATATATTCATATAAAATTTTTGAAATCTCTGATACTTTTTACCTGGAGAATCTGAACTTAAATCCTTTCTTTCTTCTGAAGAATCTGAGTAATGCAGACATGCTGTGTTCTGGTTTGTGGGAGGGAGGTTTGGGAAGATCAAATTGACCAAACTGGTCTTAGGAGAAATGTCATTAATGACAGAGATAAAAACTGAAGCAGAAAAAAGCAGAACATGAGTTTTTAGAGCCTTGGGTGAGGAGGGAGCTTTGTGTGGAGCAGCCTTCTCTTCCCTGCAGCCCCTTCATTCCAAACTTCTGTGCCAGCCCCAAAGTCCAGAGCAGCACGTGCTCCTCTCCAGAAGCTTCTCCTGGAATTGTGCTGCCTCCTAAAGCTGCTTTTTTGTCAGTTCTGACACAGGTGGTGTTTCTGCTTTACAGCTCATCAGTACAGAATGTGTCAGGCTTTTCTTTTCTGTCTTTAACTGCTGTAGTTTAGTTAATAAGAGGAAACCTTTGAGTGATGCTGGATACTTTGAACTTATCTGTAATACAAACATTTTTTTAAATGTCCAATAAAATGACAGTTTTGGCTTTTGGCTCCCATACCTGCCCAGAAATACCCCAAGGAAGTTCATTAGCAAGAGGGAGAACATTTTCTAGTAATGTTCCAGAATGAAGGTGTTAATTATTTAAGTCTCCAGATTACTTAGTGTATAAACACTAAATAGCAGTAAGCAATAAAAGTTATTTAAGAGTAAATCAGTGATATAAAAATATAGAGTTGTAATTTTTCACTTAGTTTTCATACTAAATAAACACAGTAACTCACTTTTAAATAGCTCTTTTATATACTCACATTTTAGCAGCAGAGCTGTTAAGAGATTATTTCTATGGTAATTTTAATTTCTTTGTGAATGTCACCTTGTCCTACTATTTCCAAGCTGGTATTTCTCTCTTCCCTTGTGGTGTAGCAGTACAAATGTCTAGATAGGCCCAGAATATCTGGATATCAGGGTAGATCCCAGTCATGCTGACAGGGATGCTGAAACTTTGAAACTTAAGCCAAGTTCTTCAGCAAACTTTAAATTCCAGGTAACAGGTCAGGTGAAGGATATTTCATGACTGTGTAGTCTCATTTTGAAGCTCAAATTGAAAAACCTGATGTATTCTTCAATAATTACTTGGCTACCTGTTTGAAGGATAATCCATATTTTAAAAGTTTCCTCATCTCTTGCAAGCTTAGAAGTTCCTTCTTTAATCAATCTGTTCTAATGTGTTCTCATAAATTCACCCTGGAATTTCAGCCTCAAAGTATGCAAAATTCTTTTCAGGTAGGCATTATTGAATGGAGGCAGGTGTATAATTTTGGACATCCTGAAGGGTTTGAATTACTGATGTTGGTAGTAAATCATTGCTTCCAGTGTGTGCACGTTCTGCAGGAGGGGCTGGAGCTCCCCCAGTAGCACTGCAGATGTCTTCTAAAGGTGAAATTAGTTCCAGTAAATGTCACTCAGATGAAGTATGCACTTTAGAAGCAAGGAAACCGTTCCTTTAAAATTAATGATGCATTGCAAATATCAGAAAAAACCTTATATGCAGCGTAAAGATAATTAAAATTCAGGTCAGAAGTGTATGACTTAGTCGGGCTAAATTTTTTAATGAGATTTCAGAAAATTAATTGGGCGAGTATGTTTTTACTCTTCTAAAGAATATTTCATTGCATGGCTCTACAGGAAGGATGCTTTTATTGGCATCTGAAGATTGGACTGGCTGACTTTTTAACTGTTGGTTAACTAATCCTAACAGTTTTTAGGTTGATTACAAATACTGTAAATGCCTGCAGCCCTTTGTGCAGGGCTGACTGGTGCCTGTTTTCCACATGCCAATCAGCAGTAAAACAGCTGACTTGATTATTAATTACCACTGGCACTGTGGGTTTGTGTGTTGTGCAGTTAGCAGTGAGCAATCCCCTCCCTCAACCCTTGGGTCCCCTGTGCCTGGCTCTGCACTGGGGCTGTGTTTGGGATATTTTGGTTTCACTCTCAGGCTGCTCCTTGGCCCTGAACAAGGGTTTAGAGGCTGCAGACACAGTTCTCTTGGGGCTGGTCAGGTTTGCCCTGGATCTTAAGCCATTACAAAGAGGTAAATATATTGGCCAAACACTAATTGTTCTGGAGATTGAAAGTCTTTCTACAGAAGAGTTCTTTCTTATTCTTCCCCATCCCAAACCACAAATTCTGGACAGCTACTCATGAAGAAAAATAAAACACAACAAATGTTCCAGGGTGTATAGGCATCCTACCTGCCTGTCCTTAGAAACCTTACAAATTGTGTTCTGCAGACAGTCCTGTAACACCTCAAAACTGGAGCTTAAAGCCCTGGCAGAATTCCTGCTGAGGCTCTGACAAGGGCTGCCCTTGCCTGCTTTTGCCAGCTTTGGAATTTCTGCTCTGGCACCAGTGGTTCCATCTCACAGAGCACATGTATGCTGGAGATGTCCAGAAGAGCTTGTTCTTGGAATGATCTCTGCATTTCTTCTTCAAAATGAATGGGTTTTTTATGTGCATGAGGAATTCTTTGGTGCTTTTTTTTCATGGAGTAGGAGAAGAATGAGACTTCCTTGTGTGCATGAAGAGAACAGCCTTTGTCTGAAAACAAGTTCTTCCCAGACTGTGCCCATCCTACAGCTGCCCTGGGAGCAGAACTGTGCAAACAGCCCAGTTTTTGTAGTGTCCAGGACTGGGGTTCCTTTTGCTTGGTTGGTTTTCTCCTCCCCTTTCTTCTTTTCATTTAGTTTTTTTTTTTTTTTTTTTTTTAATTCAAGCTCCATTGTTGACCTTGACACCTGATCTGTAGAGGGAGGGGCTTGATTTCACTGCACTTATGGAAACCTGAGCCTAAATCTGTCCTAAAAATGAGAAAATGTATTTTTAATGGACAAGTTAGAAGATGACGGTGGTATCTTCCTACACACAATTGATATCTGTACATGAAAACTCTGAGGTTTGCAGAAATGAAGATCATGGGTTTGAATGGAACAACCCATGATCTTTTGGATTGGTTCTTTGCCAGCTTTCTGAAAACTGATGGTGGTTAGTTGTGGTAGGATTAGAGAGCAGTGGAGAGCCCCGTGTGCAGAGTCCTGGATGAATAAATGAATAAATGAATAAATGTGTGCCAGGGCAGGGCTGTGGCTCTGGGGGTGCTCTGGGTGTCCTTCCTGCCAACCTTTGGCTGCAGCAGGAGGGGAAGGTGGCCTGGGATCAGAGGGAGCTTTCTGGTGCTCTTTGGGCTCACCTGAGGATGATTCCTGGTTTGTTCCATCATCAAACATCTCCTGCCCTCTCTGAAAGCTCCGTTACTTTAATTAGGTGTGATGGGTTGTGATAGGCCATGCAAATCTAGGTCATTGCATATGTAAATGTGCAGCTGCAGTCCTGGAGGTGCCAGAACACATCAGCAGAGGTGTCCAGGCATGGGCAGCATCACCCCCAGCACCAGCAGGCTCCGGGGCTGTCCATGGCCCAGGGGCTGGGGCACATTCCCTTCACACTTGCCTGACGTTTGTTTATGCTCTCAAGTGCAGAAGTTGGTAGATATTTCTGGGCACATGCTTGAAATGTTCATTTACACGTAAGCACTCTTGGTGTAAACACACACTTTAACAATTTAGGAAACGCGAGTGGGAACTGTCCTTGATTTCTTTCTGAAAAATGAAGTTTTGTAGTAGGTACCTCGTAAAACATTGTTAGAAGTGCTGCTTCTATTGTGAATGGTGACTGCAAGTTAGAAAAGCTTTTGCTCAGACTTTCTTACTGCTCAAGACCAGCTCAGGAGGCACATGGGCACGGTGAAGGAAATGCTGTGATGCCTTTCTGTTTTTAAATTAGGAAAAGTGTTTTGTGTGTTTATGTGCTGACACCTTTGCTTTGTGTGGGGAAGGTGGTTTGTGTGTACAGGTGAAGGAACTCAGCAGCTGGTGAGGGAACTGGCTGGGAAGCAGGGCTGGTCCTGGTGGGAGCCAGGCAGAGGGGACAGGTCCTGTGTGCAGGCTCTGCTCTGTGTCAGGCACACAGACCAGGGGCTGATGTTTGTTACACTGCCTGGGATGAGCTCAGCCTTCCCATCCCCTGTGGGGGGTGTTGAGGAGTGGTTCTGTTTATCAGACCCCTGCAAAGGGAGGTTACAACCAGCTAGAACTAAGAAGGCAGCAGGGGCTGATTAATTGGAATTTTTGTCTGTTTCATCCTGTGTTGCCTTGCTCTGGTGATAATTCAGTAACTTGGAGGAGAACTTATGGAAACAATAAAGCAAAGCAATGGTGGCCTTCTGCCCTTGACCTGATAAGTGTAGGACACCTGTTCCCTCATCCCTGAGAGGATGCTCCCAGTTTATTGGATAGTGTACACTGCCAAACTTGGAGACATGAATCCTTAGACTTGGATTTTGCTTTGGTTTTTGTTCTCTCTGTGAATGCAGCATAATTCCAAGCACAGCACAAGCACTGAGAGCTGACCCAAACTTTGGCAGCACTTAACAGCTGGTGACTTGTTCCAGAGTGCAGGGGAGACAGGAGGGTTCCCAAAGGGAGCCATGGCCTGAATGCTTGAAGGGAGCACGTGGAGAAATGACCTTCCTCTTTCTGTGGGACTCGCCTTCAGAAATAGCTGCAGGTCCTAACGCTGGGCTGAAAGCTTTTCCTGCATTTCAGATCTCAGTTCCAGCCCCCCTGCTGCCTTAGGAGACGGCAGTGGTGGCAGTGGTCATTCCTCACACCGAGCAGCCCCACCGGACCCTTGTGCTGGGCAGGGCTGGGCTGCAGGCCGGCCTCATCCCTGGGGAGCCCTTCCCCACCCCAGCCCGTGCTGGGAGCTTCTCTTTCTGTGGGATTTGGTGCAAACTCTGAAATGGCTCCAGATGCTGAAACTCAAAAATGTTCTGCTTGGCACGTGTGTTAATTTGGAATAATTGATTTTGATAATTTCTTTTTCAAGCATTGTTTGGCAGCTGTGCCAGTGCCCGGGGAGCCGAGCGGGGCTCCCGGGAGCCCTGGGCTCCGTGGGGTCCCTCAGCCCTGGGCTCCGTGGGGTCCCTCAGCCCTGGGCTCCGTGGGGTCCCTCAGCCCTGGGCTCCGTGGGGTCCCTCAGCCCTGGGCTCCGTGGGGTCCCTCAGCCCTGGGGTCCCTGGGGTCCCTCAGCCCTGGGGTCCCTCAGCCCTGGGGTCCCTCAGCCCTGGGCTCGGTGGGGTCCCTGCTCCTCATCAGGCTGTGCCTCCCTCCCTGCCTGTTTACCTGGGCCTGCCGGGCTGCATCTCCCCACTGACACAGGCAGGCAGAGCTGATGAGGGGCTGTGGAACGAGCCTGAGCAGTTGGGGATTAATTAGTTACTTACACGAAGGCAAGACTTTAATTCCCTTTGCAAAGGAGTCGTTTGGCTTCCTGCAGCCTGCGTTGCTGCTCCACCTGCCCGGAGTTGGTGTGCTTGTGCTGGGATGTTCTCTGCTGCCAGGGCCAAGGCCGGGCCCTTGCCCACGAGAGGGGAGCAGGAGGGCCCGAGTGGCTCCCTGGGGTCCCTGACTGCCTTTCCTTTGACAGAGACATTTAACGTCGTACCCGTATCGCTGCACCTTGGCAGATTTTCAGATTGAGAAAAAGATCGGGCGAGGCCAGTTCAGCGAGGTGTACAGAGCCACGTGTCTGCTGGACAGGAAACCTGTGGCTCTGAAGAAGGTGCAGGTGAGCATTCGAGCACTCCCTGCTTTGGGGTGGGATGGGAACCATCCAGGCCTGGGGACCCGGGGGCTGCCAGCTGAGCCCTGCAGGGTCTGGGCCCTCATCCCCCCTCAGGACTGTCAGGACTGCACAGCACTGCTCCCATTTCATATTTATTTCAAATCTCACCTTTTACTTTGGGTTACTTTTACTAACAATCACCACATTGTTATTAAGGTGTGAGGCAGCAAGGGCCTGTGGCTGTGCTGGTGCCATGAGGAGCTGCCATCCCAGCACAGCTGAACCACAGGAACATGGAAGGGAAAAGGCTGGGGCTTGCTGGGGCAGCTGGAGAGGAATTTGTGAGAACTTGGATGTCAGAAGTGTAGATTTTTTTAAAGTTGGCTGAAAGTATTGGGCAGTATTCAGAACAGCATTTTGTTTGAAGAAATTTGCCTTTAATCCTTCAGCAAATCCTCCAAACTCCCATTTCCAGTCATTTAGTGATCATTGCAGAATGATTAGTAATGCTCAAAGTTATTGTTAATTATTACAGAGAAATCAGTGGAAGCTGTATCTGTTTAAAAGAGAAAAGTAAACATTTTGTCTTTTATTTACTATATGAAATTGATAGTAATTAAACCAGTGAAAATCACAGCAGCAAATTCACAAACTTGTATCTTTCTTTTTTGTGCTGGTTAGAATATTGCCTATGGGTTTAAAAATTAGTTTTACCCCAATGTTATCCCTGTGGTGGTTTCAAAATAAAGAAAACATTGATCTTTCTTTGATCTGGGGATTGTGTGAATACTCATTACAGTAGAGGATGTACAGACTGGGGAAGGAAACACCAACTGTTTATTAAAGTATAAAGTACTTTTTTGTTGTTGTTTCATTTTTATCTTCTATGCTTTTGTGTTTGAAGATTTTTGAAATGATGGATGCCAAGGCAAGGCAAGATTGCATTAAAGAAATTGACCTCTTGAAGGTAAGAATTTTTATAATAACTTTTTTTTCTTTTTTTTCCTTTCTTGGGGTTTTCTTTTTTGTTTGTTTTGTTTTGTGGAAAAAAATTGTTCTCAGGCTGGCAAATAAAGCTTACACAGTAAAGGAGAAAGCAGTTTTGGCTGTGCATATCATGTATGTGTTTGTATAAATATCACATATGAAAAATGATAATTTAGATAAAGGTGCTGAAACCAGAGTGTGTTTAAGTGATTAAAACAAGTAGTGATTTTGATGCCTTAGTAGCTTATTTTAAATTGTTGGTTAAAAACATAGATGTGTTGCACTTTAAATACCTATTTTTAGTAAATGTAACAGACTGCAAAAGGCTAAAAAATTAGTTTAGCTAGTCAAATTTCATTCTAAAAGTATTAAATAATTACTTCTGTGCCTGTGATTTTGGGGATTTCTATTCAAATTCATGCAGTTGTAGGCTGAGTCTGTAGGCTGTAGGGAAGGATATGAGCCAGTTGCTCAATATTAGGGAGGAAAATAATGCTGAGGTTTACATTCAGACAGAGGATCTGTGGTATTTTTGGGTTCTAGGTAAAAAAAAATTGAAGCATCAGTTGTGAATGTAAGAATGAGCTATACTGAAATGAAAGAAAGGAATTAGTGAAAAAGCCAGCATAAATAATCAGATTCAGACACGTACAGTTTGTGTGGTTTTGTCCTCCTTCAAAGTTTTAGTTTAGTTTTGTTGTTCTTTTAAGGGGCAAAAGACCTTGAGTACTGTAACCAACATCTGGGGGTTTGTTTCCATTTAATGGGGAAAAAATTGGTTATTGCTTAACAAGGCATCCTTCAGGACATTGCTTCTAAATGTTTTGCAAGTTTGCAATAGAAGGGGTTGTTTCACCCTGTTTGGGTGGAATTGCTCTTTGCCCAGGACACCTCCAGGGTGCTGTGCTGTGGGAGATGCTGTTTCTGCCAGGATTTAGTCTGCAGCAGTTTGCCCAGGCTGTGCCCCACTGTGCAGATTTGGCTCACAGGAGGTGCTGGGGCTGCCCTGACCACGCTGTAACTGCTGCTCTTGCATTCCCTCCCTCTGCAGCAACTGAACCACCCCAACATCATCAAGTATTTGGATTCTTTCATTGAAGACAATGAGCTCAACATTGTCCTGGAGCTGGCTGATGCTGGGGATCTCTCTCAGATGATTAAGGTAAGGATGTGTCTGTCCTGGAGGTGCTGCAGGCTCCCAGCACTGGGCAGGCCTGAGGCAGTGGGGTGAGCACAGCTGGGTTAGAAACACTTTCTTCTCCTCTTGCAGTTCTGCACACCCGTGGGTTGGTTCCAGACCTGAACCCAGGTGGCTGCTGGCATTTGAAATGCCCCCAGCCATGCCCTGAGTTCCTGGTCAGTGCTGCAGAGGGAAGTGGCTGTGCTCTGGTGGGACACGTGTGTTATTGCAAGGTTGATTTACTCAGTCCATGATTGATGGGGACATTTAATTACTGTTGGGTTCACTGTTCACATCGCCTGTCTGCCACTCTGAAGACATTCAAGGAAGTCTATTGACTTCCTTTGCAGTGGGGATTTGGGTTTGAGAAAATGTTTCAAGCACTTGTTCTTCTTTTATGTTGCTCTTAGGAATACTTGTATTGCTGCAAACCAGCTTTAGTTAAGCTGTTCCCACCTGCTTTTATATTTTCTTTGACATGTTAATCTTTAGACATACATCCCTTGTGAGAACAGATGTGTTATATCATGTTTGTTAGCACTCTCAACCTTCTCTCCATGTTTTACCTGGTTTTTGCCATCATTATTCTGTAATTATCATAAATGAATGTTTGGAAAGTTCTCCTCCTCCTTGTTGTCACAGTTAAAATATCTTATTAACAGATTTGTTTTCTTTGCCAGCAGAGCCATGAGGCACTAGGCCAAAGGCTGTCAAACAAGTTCCCCATTCAGTCCATAGTCAATGACTGAATTTCCAGGGTCCAGGAGAATTGCTGGGTCTGGCAGGAGAGCCCTGGTGTGGGCTGGAGCAGCAGTTGGCAGAGCCATCCTGGGGCAGCCCTGGAGCTCCAGTCCAGCCTCCCCCAAGGGGGCAGGGGGAGCTGGGGGGACTCTGCCTTGGGCCTCCCTCTTCCCTTGGGGCTCCTGCTCCCTTCTGCCCTTTCCCAGCATTTCCTGGGAAACTCGCAGCTCATCTCGGGCCTGCTGTGGTCAAAGATGGAAAAAGCCCAAGGACTGTGAGAGCAGAAGTCAGGGCTGTGTGGGGCCTTCCTGGGCTGTGCAGGGGTTCTGCTTGACTTTGCAATCTTGGCTTACAAAAGTTTTACCTACAGAATTGTAACATTTCATGATATGGAATATTTGTATTTTTTAGTCATCTCTAGTTTTTAGTTTAAAAACACTGACAGATATATTCATTTGCTTATCAGGGTTGGGTATTTAATTTTTTAAAATAACTTTGTGTCATTATAATAAGAGTTACATTTTCCAGAATATAACTGGTAGAGTCTTGGATTGGTGCCTTGCCCAGTTCTGGATTGTGCTGGCTCCCAGTGTCCACAGCTCTGTGTTCCCTCTGTATTTCAGATATGAAGAAGATGCATTTCTTTTTTTCAAGGTCATATAAATGAAGTTTTTCTGGTACAAATCTAGGAATTAAATTTTTAAAATTTCTAACAGAGGTAAAAACCCCCAAACCAAGCCCTAGAGCCAAGAGGGAACAAAAGCTGCCTCCTAAAGGCAGCTGCACTGCAGCAGGGGAGTTTCCCCACCAGCTCCTCCTTGTCACTCTCTCCCTCCCTGGGAGCTGGAGCTCCTGTGTGGATTTTTGGTGGAGCAGCAGTGCCAGCCCTGGCAAGGTGTGAGGGTGATAAAGCCAGGGCCTGTCTCTGTCATGCCCCGGTGCCTGCATTATTTATGAGGGATGTAGAGCTGCAGCAAAACCCACTGGAGAGTTGGGACTTCCTTGTAAATGTCAGGCGAACCTTATTGGACATGACATTTAGAAAATTATCACTTGTGGTCTTGCATATCCACTCTTAAATATTTTAATGAGAATTAAATAATTTTATTGTGTATATAACACTTTCTCCCTCACCCTCTGTAATTCCTCTGTGCTCTCTCTCCAGTTTTGGGTTGAGACTGTTGCAATCTGTCAGATTTGCTGCCTGGGGAATTGCACAGTCGTGCCCCTTCACAGCTGATCTGCAAAAGAAAATTTGCCATTGCTTGAGTCAAACACGAACTGGTAACAGCATTTCACATAAAATAGGGAATGTGACAACGGCCATCAGATGTCAGTGCTGAGGGGGAAGGCGTGAGCTGCAGAAAGGGGCAGCAAGGCATTGCCTTCCTTTATTCCTGCTGCAGGGGGGAATTCTCACGGGCACCACACAAAGGAAGTGCAGCTGTGCTGAGGCAGGAGGGTGCAGGGTGCTCCCAGTGCCACCCTGTGTGGCAGGGTTTGCAGAGCAATGGGAAGCCTCGGGAAGTGTTGAAGGGTATTTTGTTAATGCTCTGGCTGCAGAGCTGGCTCAGGGAGAAGCCAGGGCCCAAGGATCTGAACCCTGCAGGGTTGGGATGCCTGGGTGCGGTGCCAGGACGGCTGGGGTGCCCCCTGCAAAGGGGGGTGAGCAGCTGAAGGTCTGCAATGCTTGGCCTTCACTGAAGTGTGCAGCTGGCTCTTTGTTCCTGTAGAGGCTTGAAGAAGACTCCAGTATTGCAGGGAGCCAGGGCCACGCTGCCCTCGGTGGAGCTGCTTTGTGCTGCCCATTGTTCTGAGAGCTCGGGGGCACCAGAGCTCCCTGCAACGGGGCCCGGCCGTGCTCGGCTGAGCAGGGAGCCTCTGCCACCCACTGCACAGTGCAGGGCATTGAGTGTTCCTATGATGTGTGAAATAGAGTATATTATTCTACCTGATCACAGAAGGAACGTGGATACTTCAATGATGCTCTGGCCATCTTTTAAAAAAGGAAAGCAGATTTCCTTATTCTTGTTAGTAGACAATGCAATAACGAATGTTTACGAGGGGGGTGTTTAATGGCCTTTTGTTTCTTAAGGCAAAATATTTGAGACATTTGTTGTTTTGAGGCATTAAATATGTTTTGCAAGGTAATTAAGGAGATGAATGCTAATCATAATTGTGTCCATTCAAAAATGTCAAACCTATTTAAGCGTATTTTTCATAATAGTTGTTAATTAGCGAACTGCATCGAAGTTTCCACACAGAGAGGAGGAGTTAAAAGCTAATCAGAAGAAAAGTCATGCAGCTGCAGATCTGGAAGACGTGAGCAACCTGCAGCTGACTAACACAATTCCAGGAACGAGTCAAATATGTTGCTTTTTCACTGATCTTTTATTTATTTCCTCCCACAGTATTTTAAAAAGCAGAAACGGTTAATCCCGGAAAGGACGGTGTGGAAATATTTTGTGCAGTTATGCAGTGCAGTGGAACACATGCACTCCCGCAGGGTGATGCACAGAGGTAACATTAATTCAGTCTCTTTTCACTGAATAATAATATAATGTTCCAATTAGTAAGCGCCTACATTCAAAAACAATTATGCTGATGTTCAGCCAATGCATGTTTAGAGAGGCTGGAGCCTGCGAGATGGATTTCTCCTTCTGTCTCTGCCTCATCGTTAAAGCATTCAGGCCGAAGTGAGGGTGGTATTAGGAAGATGAGCTGCTTTGTATTCCAGACACTGATATTAAGTAGAAGTGTCAAACTTGCCATTAGAAAAGTGTCAGAAATAAAATGCTGAGACTCCTGGATACAGTGAACTCTAAGAAATAGTCTTCATTATATTAGCTGTGACCTTAGAGAGTTGAGAAGAGTTTTCCTGTCTTGCGGGCTTTTCTGAAATATTAATACAAATATGTCCCACACTCTCATAACCTGTTCTCTATTTTCATTAATTATTTTTGAGTCTCTTGTCTCAGAACATCTTTTAACTTTGAGCTCTAGCCAAAAATTATACTATTGCTTTCAGTTTTCAGTGTCAGTCGGGTGCTTTGGTAAGGACTGGACTCAGGAAGTGCAAATTTCCCAAAAGGTACCAGCACCCATCTTGGCTGCTTGTTATTTCCTTCTCCTTTGAAGGAGGAATCCTTCACTATATTTTTCAGCAATGTGATACCATTTTTGCTCCTTTACACATCCCCTGATGCAGTGTATCACTTGTACCTGAATTAGGTCTGTAATGGCTGAAATGGGGAGCTCCTCACATTGAGTCTGCTCTAACATGAGGAAAGAGCCTCTCACTCAGTTCTGACTTGACTGCTTGGGAAACTGGGGTTGTAGTGATATCTGCCCTCTATGAACCAGCTGGGCTGTGTAGAGCCCAGAATTTATGTATATGTGGAACAGTAATTACCCTTTTCATGAGGGGATGGTGGTGGGCAGTGCAGTTTCCTGTGCAAAGTGATCATTCCCGAAGAGAACTGGGCTCATGTCTTTGATTTCCAGCAGTTAAAGAGGTTGCCTTTGTTCTCTTGAGCTGTTTCCTACATTTTCCCTCATTGGTATTTCTTGTGTGCTGGGAAGTACACTCTGATTTTTGTGTCTGTGCAGAGCTGGAAGCCTTGGAAGGCTGAGCCTATCAAAGCTCTAAAGAAGCAGGTTCTGCTCGAGCCCCTTTGTACCGCGAGCGCTCCAGGCGATGCTTCTATTGCAGCATTAGAACCAAATAACCTTTTGTGGCTTTGACCTTTTACCTTTTTCTTCTTGCAGACATAAAACCAGCCAACGTGTTTATAACAGCCACAGGGGTGGTGAAGCTGGGAGATCTTGGATTAGGCCGGTTTTTTAGTTCTAAAACCACTGCAGCACATTCCTTAGGTAAGCTGGTACTCGTTAAGCCGGGCCTGGCGTGCGCTCAGCTCTGATGTTCCAGTGCAGGGTGTCCATCCCCCCGTGGTGACACGAGTGGGAGTCAGGCCATGGGGACTGCATTTCAAATGCTCTTTGCAGACATGAATAGCTATCTTCTGTTTAAAAACCTGGTGTTTTTTTCTGGAAGGCCTGGCCTGGTGTGTGTTTTACAGGACACATGGCAAATTCAGATTTTCTACTCTAAGCAGCACTTTGGCTGCACGGTGCTTGCTGGAATTCAGTGTTCCCCCCAAATACCTTTTACCTTTTTACCTTTGGCCAGGGCTCTGCCCTGACAGAGGCTGGGACTGCCTGAGGTGGGTGAGCCCTCATGGCTCATCTGTCCCAAAAAGGGACTTCACTTGAAATCTGGCCTATGCTTTAAACATCCAGCTGTTCTTCATACCTTCCACATATCTCAAGGTTGTCTTCCTCATTTTTAGTTTTAACATTAATTCTAGTGCTATAGAAAATTGCATAGTTATGCAGTTCATTCTTCAAGTCTTACAGTATAAAGTATTTCATAATTGTGTCTGTAACCTCTTGAGAGGTGGCTGATTTTCAATTTTTATTAAGGGATCTGAATTTTTTGAGTCCCAAAGGTGCTTCTGTATTACAGCAGTGAAGGAACTTTGGCTTTTGGTGCAATATTTAAGCTCTTTTAAACTAATGTCTCTCAGTTGACTTTGGAACACATAATATTTGTTTCACATTTTTGTTTGTGCAATTTCCTCTGCTGAGTGTGTCTTGCTGAATCCTTTCTTGGATGTGAACAAATTTCATTGCTAATCCTGGCCAGCAGCACTGAGCTTCTCAGTGCACAAGGAAGGAAAATACCTGCCTTGTTTTGTGTGTGCTTAAAAAATAGGAGGCATCTCTCTAGTTTACTTTCATAAAATAGGAGATTTCAGATTTCCCTTTGTATCAAAAGCCGTCCTAGGATATATCCCCACCATACTCAATAGATGAAAATAAATCCTCTTCACAGGAAGTTACAATCACATCATCTGAACAGGCCAAAATATGATCATGTCTAATTATATGATCTTATCCAGTTTGACTGCTGCACTTATTATATTAATAAGAATAAATTGGGGCTTGGAAACTGGCTGCACATGTAAGCCAAGCTTGTGACCTTTACCAGGGCTGCTCCCTCTTAATTGAGAAAGCTGGAATAGGAAGAGCTCAGCCCCTGGTGCACAAACCCTGCCCTTCCTCACATCACCAGTGTCCTGCAAACAGGTGAGAGGTGCAGGACAGGGGGAGCAGTGAGTGAGACTGGAGGTGTTGTGGGAGAGATGGACACATCACCATTTCCAGTGGTTCTTGGATCCAAGTGAAAAGGAGCATTTTAACAATCAGAAAATGCGCAGACGTGAAGCTTCTTTCTATTTTTTTGATAATTTTCCAGAGCTAGAGGTTTTGTAGCAGCAGGAAATCGGCTGTGTTGGGTTTGGTTTAATGAAGACGTTTGCTGAAGGAGCTGTGAGGGACGGACACCCCAGCCCAGGGCAGGGCACCGGGCGCGAGCGGGGCCCGGGCACTTCCCCTGCTGCGTTGCCCTGGCAACCGCCCCGAGCCATCATTTCTCTGGCTGCTGACCCATGAATTGAACGTGCGGCTTATGCAAATATATTCATCTCATTTCTCCCTTTGCTTGTATTTGCTAGCAGCAGACTGGCATGAAAGGGCATCAGGCAGCCCCGACCCGGCTGACAGGTGTAGCAGGGGCTCGGCAGCGCCCGCCGCCGCGGCGGGAACGGAGCCGTAATTAGAGCAAGGAACAGAATGAACGTCAGATGAATTACCAGGCAGCAGATCATATTTGTCAGGGAGGATTGCATACATAAAAATTAAGTGACAGTACATGCCGAGGTAATGAAAGAAAAATGAAAGATTTGCCTGTACACAGCTCGTGAGATGCCGGCAAGCTCTGAGCGCCGGGGGAGCCGGGAGCGGCGCCGGGGCAGAGGGACCCCGTGGGGCAGGGACAGCCCTGGCCCCTGGGAAACCTCCATGGCCACACCTGCCACAGGGCAGCAGGGCACCTCCAGCTCGCCCAGTGTGGGGACAGGCAGCAGGAACCAGCTGGGGCTGCGGGGGCTCACAGGGTGACACCTCAACTGCCACTTCTCCCTGAAGAGGAGACAGGAGATGCTTCTCCACAGGGAAGAGCTCTTCCTGTATGAGCCTTACAGCAAATTCATGTTTGCAAGGTACTGGGTGTAGCTGAGGTGAATTTTACTACTTGCCACAACATGGTGGTTCACCTTCCTTCCCTAATTTTAGACTTGGCAAACTTGACATTAATCTTGATAGATCTTGTTTTAATAGGAGCTATAATAAATACAGAGAATTTCCATTAATAATACAATGGATAACTTTTTTGAGAACTGGTATAATGTCCATTTTTAGCCAAATAAACTTGGCATTATCCAGAACTTCTGACTGGCTTTACATTTTGAAGAAACAAGAGGAATAAGAAAAACGTCCAACCAAACCCCAAAAGAAACCAATTTTACACAGAATAGTCTTGTTTTGGAGCAGATGATTTATTATTTATTCTTGGACAAGAATATACTTGGAGCAGATTTTCCTTCTGGGAGATTCACATAAGTCAAATCTTCCCAGTTTAGAACATGCCAATAGCCCTGGATTGGGGTACATGGGCTGTTACACGTTCCTTCTGGTTCCTGCTTGGATGTCAGGGTGAGCAGGGAGGAACTGAAGAGCTCTTCAATAAATGGACCATTTGTCTGCCTTCTTTTCTTTCTTTTGCTTGCCAAGCCAGTTTGCCATCTGAAGCAAAATCCCAGGGCTTGGAGGGGCTGGTAATCAGGACTTGGTAAGAAAAAAATGGACACGAGAAATCCACTGAAAACGTCCCCAGCCAAGTGTGTTTGGAGTTCTTGGTTTGCCTCTAGTTCAGTATTCGTGGAAGAAAAGGGAGCTGCAGAACTGCTGCAGGTAGATTGTACTATTTACATGTGAAGAACAGCCAGCCAACCAAAAAACCCAACCCAGCCACAGAACTATAAGGAGTTTGGTAGGGTTGTGTGATTCAATGATATGAATGAAATGAAAAAACAAAAATCAAGAGCTTAGGACAACAGGTCTTGTAACAACAGCTGCAATATTATGCACAAAATATTTGTTTTTCTTGAAGAGTGAGTAGATTTAATCTAGGGATGAGTTTCTGAGGAAGCTTCGCTCATGGCTGAGCCGTGTTTGCAGATGCGAGAGGAATGGAATTTTAATTTCATTTTTGGAATAACTTTGCCACCTTTGCCTTTGTGTTTTCCTTGTGAAAGAAGAGACTCTGCTCCTAATCTTAACTGGGAATAATTAGCATTTCCTTACCTTGGATGTTGCAGCTGTCCCAGGGCTGTTGTAGCTGCCCATGGGCAGTGCTGGCAGATGTGCAGGAATGCTCTGGCATCTCTGAAGTGCTGATGTTCCAGTGAAGGGCTCCAGCTTCCAGAAACAGAGCAGGAAGCTCCTTCTTTTACCATAATCTTCCCTGTGGTTTTGTGACCTTTATAACTTCAAATGCATTACTCTACCACCTGGTGAGTAATGTTGAATCTGAGCAATATTTTGTATTTTCAGCAGGGCAAACGCTGAAGAAAGTTTCTGATGAACAGTCTCCGATTAGACTGTTGTTGTCAAATTGACTAATGGGATGCAAGGGCGAGCCCGGGCTGATTGCACTGGAGGCCTTGTGCAGCCTCCTGGAGGATGCTCATTACAGGAGATTCCCACGTAATGTTGGACAGGCCAGAAAGAGAATTGGCCTTGTCAGTCTTTTATCATGACAGTTATTTAAAAATTAATGCATCAGTTTGGAAACGCAGAGCCCTGCTTGTTGGTACATTTGCTGACAAGACTCCAGTAATGATAGGTAAATGTGCAAGGTGGGCTGCACAGAATGAGCTCAGGCGTGGATGCTCCCGGGGCCATTAACGGGCTGGAGCAGCCCCGTGCCCCTGCAGCAGGGCTGGTGAGGCACTGAGCCGTGCCACAGCCCTGTCACAGCTGTGCCACAGCCCTGTCACTGCCCTGTCACCGCTGGCACAGCCGTGCCATGGCCCTGTCACTGCCCTGTCACCGCTGGCACAGCCGTGCCACAGCCCTGTCACTGCCCTGTCACAGCCGTGCCACTGCCCTGTCACTGCCCTGTCACTGCCCTGTCACTGCCCTGTCACTGCCCTGTCACAGCCGTGCCACTGCCCTGTCACTGCCGTGCCACAGCCCTGTCACTGCCCTGTCACTGCCCTGTCACTGCCCTGTCACTGCCCTGTCACTGCCCTGTCACAGCCATGCCACAGCCGTGCCACAGCCGTGCCACAGCCCTGTCACTGCCCTGTCACTGCCGTGCCACAGCCCTGTCACCGCTGGCACAGCCAGGGAGGTGTGATCGGAGCTGACAGTGGGGCCCAGCAGAGCTCTGCCCTGGCAGCGGGGCCTGGCGCTGGAGCCCCCACGCTGTTCTTGGTGCCCATGCAGTGACCTGGAATAGCAGAGTGCCAGAGCTGGCACTGGCACTGCCTAGCCTGGGTGTGAGTGGGGCTGCTGCTGTGCCCCTCCTGCCCGCCCTGTGCCCCTCAGCTCCCGCAGCTCCTGGCACAGCTGGCAGAGCAGCAGCGAGGAGGAGCTGCAGCTGGGGCAGTGTCTTCTGCTGTTGCTCAGTGGGGACTTCCAGAAGTGTCTTCCACAAGTTCCTGCAGTGAATCACCATTTCTTCTGCAGCTGCATATTTTTAAGCAGGAAAATGAATCAGTGCTGTCCCAGCCAAGTCAGCTCTTGTGCAGAAACCTGGCAGATGTGTGGGGGTGACTTGGAGAGCTGTACTGCCCCTGGTGTGGAAGAGCCATGGACGGCCTCTGAAGGAATCCTGGCTGCTCCTGGTGTCCCAGGCAGTTCCTCTGTGCAGCCCAGTGAAAATCCTGAACCACTGCCAGGGCTCCTCCTTGCACAGGGCCCTTTCACAGGCAACCAAACCCAGCCGTGCCTGGGGCTGTGCCAGCCTGACCTGCACCTCTGAGCCTGCCAACAAAGTCATCTCCCTGTGTCGTAGTTTTAGAGAATTTGCAAAAATATAACTTCTCATTAGGATACTCTTCACATTGAAAGGGAAGTAATTTCTGAAGTGAAAGACCTGGCAGCATGAGCTGAGTTCATCACACAGGGCAGCTGATTGCTGAAGATCTTGAGGGTCCAGATCAATCACCTTCTGTGTGCTGGTGCCAGGGCCTGGTTGTGCCTCTCCAGGTTGTTCTTTGTGCCCCAGAACTCGTTTGTTCCCCACAGTGTGCAGATCCTCCGTGGGAATGCTGGGGAAGGTGGTGGCTGTTCTTCCACCTCCAGCACCATCCTTCAGCTTATTAGTCCTGCAGCTGTCTCCAGGCAGCATTTCAAACAGAGAAATTGTAAACTGAATATTACAGGCAAATTAAGCATTTGCCATCTTGTGAGAAAAGGTCTTTAATTAGAAGAAGGATACACTGGAATGCCAAAAGGAAAAAAAAAATTGACAGGGGACGGACAAGCAAGGGGAAGCAGGAGAAAAGAGCATATACAGTCCTTGGATGTTTTAATAAATGATGTATCTGAGGATCATTTGATGTAGTTGAGACTGCCAGGATGTCTTGTATTTTCAGTACCACAACTGAAACTTATTTAGGATTTTAAAAAGAACCTTTTTGAGGTAAGGAATTTATTAATAATTTCCTGTAACTTCTGTCCAAAGTACTGAGTAAATTTCTTTTGATAAAATACAGACTTGTGGAAGTACATAGAAATCCCCCAGCTTCTGACATAGCTGCAAGCTGGAGCAGGGTTTTAAAGCTTGGAATTATCTTAGTTTTTTTCAGACAGGTTTTGCATTCCTGGCTGATGCTGGCCCTAGTGTCCCCTGCAGTGCTGGTGGCCTGTCAGAGGTGCCCCTGTGACACTCTGTGCCCTGCCAGGCGAGCCCCCAGTGATGGGCTGGCTCTGGGGTCACAGCCATGGCACCCAGTGCAGCCTGGTGAACCAAGGGCATGGTCCCTTCCAGGGGCTCTGTCCATCCAAGACACTCTGAAAGTTCTTGGGAGCCTGGAAGGGAAACAAAACATTTCCCAAATGTCAGAAATGCAGAAAATATTTTCAACCACGTTCACCATTCTCTGCTCTGTTTATGATGATATTTGGTTCTAATCAGCTCTTTGTGCTACAGCTGACCCCAGAGAGAATCTGTGTGTGTGTGACCCAGGCTGCACAGTCCCTGGTAGGGCACTAACCCTGCTTGGTTTGTTTTTGCAGTGGGCACTCCCTACTACATGTCCCCAGAGCGGATACACGAGAACGGCTACAACTTCAAATCTGATATCTGGTCTTTGGGCTGTTTGTTGTATGAGGCAAGTATCTGCTCACCTTTTTCTCTCCTGGGCTTGCCATAAGCACGCAGTTAGGGACAGGGATTGAGTAGGTCAGGCTGCCTGTGCTCAGCTTGTGAGAACCCTTGGGAGCAGCGTTTGGTGTTCACTGTGCCCCTCCTGAGCAGGGAGCAGGGGCTGTGCCACCCTGAGTGAGCTGGGCTCACAGGGGCTGTGCAGGATGGAGCCATGGCCAGCTCACTGCATCCCCCTTCCTGCAGGGAGCAGAGCTCTGCTAGGGCAGCACAGCCAGGGTTTTTCCTGACTGCATTTGTTTTGAAAATAGCAAATTCATTTGAATGCAAGGTACTGGTTTCTTAGATGGAATTCTGACCAATTGTGGTATTTTAATCTTGGGAGCTTCCAGTAAGGAAAAACAAAGGTTTTATGTGATGTGAAGTCAGTGTCTCTGACTACTGTATTATGGCTGGAAGTTTTTCTAATTGTACATTGTTTTACAGCTTGAGACACAGACTCAGAGCAGACACATTTGGATGAACTGCCCAGTGTGCAGCTTGTTCTTAAAAGCTGTTACATGTATTTTGGAAATAAGTGTTATGATTTTGTAACTGTGCTTTTGGTTTTATGATTTAATTTTTAGCAGGGATCAAAGGGTATCAAACAGTGTTGCACTTTATAATCTAATTTAAATCTTTTTTTAGATGGATGCTCCTTCCAATTCAAGTGACAGTGCATGCCAGCATTCAGAAAGCTTTTATCCCCACCCAGAGAATTAAAATCCCTGGGATATACAGTCAGGAATATTGCTCACATCCTCTTTGGTTAACAAATTGTGGGAACTGATGACATTTTGCTTCTCAATACAACTTCTGGTAATCCCATGAAATTAGAGAATAAACAGAAATGTAATTGATTTTGTGAGCACTTCAGCTGGTTAATTAAACAAACACTGTAGGACACGATGGGGTAATCACACGTGGAAGGCTCAGAGCTGGGCTGTGGCCCTGGCCTGGGCTGTTGGGAGCACTCAGGGCTGTGCCCAGTGCCCAGTGCCAGCTGCTGCTGCAGTGCCAGGGTGCTCTGAGTCCCTGCAGGCTGAGCTCCTGGAGCTGGGATTCCAGATTTATGCAGAGAGAAATATTTAGCGTTGTGCTGAGATGTGTTTTTGTTGCAGGCAATATGGTCCCCTTATGGCACAGGAGTCTTGGTACTCCTTGGATTTCAAGAAGCTGAATTAATTGCACACTAAACATAATTCTCTGGTAGGAGTAGCAGTACCACAGTAACACCTGAGCAATTTGGCACGTGAAGCCTTTCTAAATTTCCTTCCTGCGTAGGTAAACCTTAACTTAGGGACAGGAGCTGTGAGATCCTGCAGATTCCAGGCAGGACTGGACAGGTACCAATTTTATGCTTAGTAGTTAAACAACTACTTGACTTCTTAAACTTTCTAGAATTTTGAAAATGAAGCATCAGATCTGCGTGTCTTTGAAGGAATTATTTTATCTGCTTTTATGTCTTGTAAGGAGAATGTTTTTCTATTTGGCTTAGAAGTGAGGGAGGGATGCTTGTTTGGGTATGAGTCACTTCTGATATTTCTCCAGATAGATTGTGTAGATAAGCTGCAGAGAGATTTAATGTACAAATTGCCTTCAGAGACATGTGTGTCCACTGGAATCCACTTAGGGAACATTGAGGGCTTTGGGACATGATGCCACATAGCACCACTTAACTTTGACATTGATAATAATAGTGATTTTTATTAAATCTTATCAATATAGTAGTAACTGTCTTCATCCCTCACTTCCTGTAGATATCTGTCAGCAAGATAACTTGAAGGGGATAAAAATAAGTTGTTAATTCCCAGAATGTAGCTACAAGCAATGACTTCAGCAGTTCTGGCAAGATGATCAATTTAAGCACTAACAGGGATTCCCATCTCTGGATGTTTGAACCAGTCCTGCTGCATGGTGGGCGTTTGCCATGGAGATCTGCCTGGCCTGGGGTAATTGCTCTAATCAAAATGTCAGGAGCAAACCCCAGTGTAGCATCACAAACTGCAGTTAGTGAGGTACTCCAGGGCCTGTGCTCATGGCCCTGCAGCCCTGGCTGCTGTAGTCACAACTGGGTGCTCTCTCTTTCCACTTTAATTCCCTGCATTTACCATCCCAAACCCCACAGTGTGTCCTTTTCATTCCTTTCCTTTTGCACATGAGCACTTAACTAAACCTGGAATGAAAAGTTAATGGGAATTGGAAAGCCCCTCTCAACCCCGCTGGCATTATTGATGTGTGTATTGAGATCCTGGAGACCCCGTTTAACCCTTGCTTGCTCTCTGTGTTTTCCCTAATGCCCCCATTAGTGCTCTCCCTGGAACAGCCTGTGCTGGGCTCTCCAGTTTGTTTTAGCTGATTGAGAGCAGCTTGCTCTCAGTCCTGCTTGGGGAGCAGAGTCTCTAATTGGACTGTGTAATTTTTCTCCTACTGAGTGTCCTACTACTGTCATGACAGTAATGAAGGAACAGTTACACTTCACCTTTTGCCTTCAAAAATCTTCCAAACGCTCTTGCCCAGTGCTGGGGTTCTTTGGATCCTGTCAGGAGACTCTTCACCCTCAGGTCTGTGGGTTTGTGAGGAGCAGCTTAGTGGTGAGGAGTGAGGAAGAAACACAATGCATCAATCTTGGTTCCTCACTGTGGGCTAAGAGATTGGAGGATTTGGTCTTGGCTCTCTCCAATCCTGCTGGGAGCTCACTGTGGGTCAGAAAGAGCCAGAGTTCTCCAGACACTTCCACTGCACAGGTAAGGAGCAGCAGACCATTAATCATCAAACACCCCCTTAATGTGCAGTGGGAAGCATCAACTTCAGCTGGCCTGGGATGAGCTGAGAGGAAAAGGAGCAGATAGATGAACATTTTCAGTAGTTTTGTTCTCATATCTGCCTGGGATACTCTTTTCTAAATAGCAGATTTCTGGCAGGAGATACATTTGTTTTGAGGTTGTTTAGGGGTTTTTTAAAAGATTAAGTACCTTGCTCATGCTTACAAGATTCTTCATAAGCAGCTAAATGTTCAAAGATAAAGAGAGATGATTGTATCTGTGAGGGTTTCAGAGTTGTCTTAGAGCCAGCTGAGTTCTCTCTGATGGGCTGGTGGTCTGAGCATCTTTTTCTTGGGGTTTTTTGTTGGGAGCTCTGGCAGAGCCTGGCACCAGCCCTGCAGGGCTGCAGAGCTGTTGGGGTCTCGGAGCAGCCTGGGCTGGGGAGCAGCAGCATCCCTTGCTCTGCTCACTGGCAGAGAACAGAATTGGCTCTTGCAAACTGGCAGCACCAAGGGCTCTCAAATCCTTTGTGTTTCTGAAACATTTTCTGGTTTTTTCTCTCCAGATGGCAGCTCTGCAAAGTCCCTTCTATGGAGATAAAATGAACCTGTTTTCTCTTTGCCAAAAAATAGAGCAATGTGACTACCCACCTCTTCCAGCTGAACATTATTCTGAAAAGGTAAATTGGGAGTGTGGTTGCAGGGGAGTGGGGAGGTGCAGTGAAGTTTCTCCAGGCACAGGGAAAGGGAATCCAGGAGGAGAACCCCCCACATCTAGGGAAGAACAGGGGATGGCCAGTGGGTCCTGGGTACTTGGCTGAGCAAATTACTTATGCGCTGTCTGAATACTGACAAGCTAAATCAAGACAAAAAAGATTCCTTAATGTGGGGAATATTGTGAAACTCAAAGTCTATGGTGCTGGCAGTGAGCTGTGGGAAAGCCCTCTCCTTGTTTCCTTTCCCATGAAACATTTCATAAAAGAGCACTGCTATGTTTGTTTATGTTTGTTTATGAATTCTTCAGTGTGTGACAAAGCGAGGAAGGATTAATTTTAAGACAAAAATTTAGTTTAATGCAATAAGGCCTGTACAGCAGCTGTCCAGGTTTGTGTGTCTGGACATGAGGGATGAACCAGTGCACAGAACCAGAGTCCCAGTTCCTGCTGGCCCAGCTGCAGACACGTGTGCTGGGTTTCCTCAGGGCCCCTTGAGATGAGCTTGACTTTTTTCTGCCTCACCTAGACAAAGCAGCTGGATTTCCTCAACCTCCTCATTTCTTACAGTGCCTTCTATTTGAAAGGAAATGGCTAATGGCATTCTCAGTGTTCACTGTATCCTATGGGGTTTTTCTTTTGTTTCACTCTGCCTCAGCATCCTGAGGAGGAGGCAGGAAGCCGGGAAGTACCGAGCACAGCCTGGCCTCCACCCTGGGAGGGACCTTGCACCAGCTTCACTTTTTGCTTTGTTTTTCCTTGCCAAGAAACTCGTGCAAAATCATGCTTTGAGAACTAGGCTGTAGAAGTGAATTTTACCATTTTTTTGCCCCAAGCTCAGTAGCAGCACCCAGCTCCATGCACCCCTTTGCTGTGCTGCTGCAGCTTGCATTTCAGGAAATGCCTGTTGGCAGCAGGAATTAGTGTAAGTTGACAGATGTGTTTCCTGTCTTTACAATTACTGTCTGTTTGCTTCCCTCTGGCAGTGCTAAAGAGTGTGTGGAGTGCAGTGATACAGTCGGGGTGAGAAGGATGGCTTAGAGCTCAAAGGCGCCGGGTCCCAGAGAACTGCAGATGGTTCATGCACTATTAACAGGATGCTGGGGAGGCTGTGCCTGTGGCTGCAGCTCCTCAGCTGCTGCTGGTGCTCACTGGAACAGCACAAACAGGGAATTAGAACAGGGCTCCAGCACCAACAGCATCCAGTGTGTACTTCCTTGGAACAAGAAAGAGGAATAAGGCAGTGTTTTTTTAGCTTTAGTTTCCTTTCAGGGATGTTCCTCTCCTCTGTGGCTTTTTGTGCCTCAGCAGTCTACATCCCCCTGTGAGTAACTGCATGCTGCTGGAAGCAGGAGGAGGAGCTGGGATCCAGCCAGGATTGGTTTTCTATATTGGGAACAGATTTGCTGGTAACTGGAGATGCTGATCCAGGCTCAGCCTGTGGCTCCTGTAGGGGCTGGTGAATGCTTGTGAGGACAGAGCTGCCCGGGCTGTGTCTCAGTGCTGCAGGCACAGGGGAGCACAGCTCCTGTTTGGACAAATGGCACTGATAGCACAGGCCCTGGGCAGAGCTCCAGGAGCATTTTCAGTTGTTTGTGGGAGTTTTGTGGTCAGGGCTGATACGTGTTCAGTCTTTGGGCTCTCAGGGTTGTGAAGGCTGCAATGTCCCTGCCCTGAGCTGGTCAAAGTCACCAGAGAATGGGGCAGGGCCGGGCAGCAGGTCTGGGCTGGGAGCAAGGGCTGGCCTGGCTCTATCCAGAGCTGGGATCCTCGGGTGCGTTCGTTAATGCAGCGGAAGCCGCGTGCTCGATGGCTCTATGGCCACGCTGTTAATTACCGGTAAAATAATTGGCACCGTGGCTACTGGGAGGATGTGAGAAGATCAGAGGCTCAAGGCTGTTTTTCCTGGTGCCTCAGGGGTACCAGCAGCTTTCAGTGTCTGTATAATTAAAAGCTACAATCTTTCATGTGCACAATAAAGAGGGCTGGGAGGTGGGGAGACTCCAGCCCTTCTGCATTTTATTTATTAGCCATAATCAATGACGAGTTTCTCTTCCTCATACAGGTTTTTTAGGAAGCAGCGGGGTCTCATAGCTGTGTCCAGTAGCTCAGGATCCCCAAGTGCTGGTCAGATTCTTCATGCTGAAGGCTGGAGTTTGGTGCTGGGGGTGGTGCAGGAAGGGCAGCACAACTGCAGTTCCTGAGAACTCTGCTCAGGCTCCCCCTTTCCTCACTTCCCTTTCACTGGCAGGTCCCTCCTCACCTCCCACCTCAGTCACATCTTGGAAGTGATCTCGGGTTTCCTTCCTTCCTTTCTCTTGTTCTGCTTGTGCCACACTGCCTCCCTCTGTCCCATGCTCTCCTCAGCCCTGGGTGCACAAGCTGGTCCTCCTTTGGGATGTAAAATATTCTGGGATTGAGGAAGATTTAAGTCTTTAGTGAAGATTTGGTGGAAAAGATTCTTCCCTGCTCTTTTGGAGGTGGGACACGCAGACAGGAGACAGACCCATGCCTGGGTTCCCCTCTGCTGGCAGGGAGCTCGGGCAGAGGTTCCCAGAGCCCTCCAGGAGCAGAGGATTCACTCACTGTGCCTGTTGTGCTGTGTTGCAGCTGCGGGAGCTGGTCAGCATGTGCATCTACCCCGACCCAGACCAGAGGCCTGACATCGGCTACGTGCACCAAATAGCCAAACAAATGCACGTGTGGACCTCGAGCACATGAGCCAGAGCCAGCACAGCTCAGTCTTACTTGAATTCTTTTTCTCAGCTGAAAGCGACTGGTGCCAGGTCACACAGGTGGGAGGTTGAGCACTCGCAGCAGAGGCTCCATCATTTGCAGGTTGTTTGACAAGGACTCTTACAGGTGGTTGTGCTTTAACGTGAAGATTCTGTGAGGTATTGCAAGTGATTCTTTTTATTTTTTATTTTTAAGGCAAATAATGTTACGGATGTAGATCATTTAAGGGTCCTTTCTTAAAACTGTTGTGTGTAATCTAGGATAGCAGCTACTACCGAGGGCTCAGCGTTTGCCAGACCTTCTATCTTAACTGTAATGTGAAATATTGAAATAATTCCTTCAGTGAAATCACTTTATACTAATGTAAGGATTACCATAGATTTTGTGTAATTTGTATAACTGCTACTTTGCCTCTTCTGCAAATGGTTAATAGCAAATTCAGTTTTTACTTGGTATATTTTAAAGCAGCCATTTATGTTTTTATTAATTTCCTCCTCTTCAGACTTAGGAACTGGGAAGGGTTTGGGGGGGTGGGAAACCTTTTTGTTTCATGATTTCTTTTTTTTTAATTGAAAACTTAAGAGTATTTTGCTGATGCATTTCTCTGTCAGAGATGAGTTAAACATGAGCCTGGGGAAAAGAAGATAAACATGCCAAGCAAACCCCTACCACGCTTGCTCCTGCTCCTTTCCCTCATTTTTCCCTTTTGGAATGGTTCTTCACCTCCAGGTTCCTGTTTAAAACCAGTGTTTATCAAAGCCAACTCAGTTTTGGCACAGAGACTTTTACACGTTCAATAGTACATGGGGTACTATCAGTGGAACTTCAGCAGTGTTTCAAACACTTGGAAAATTTAAAAAAAATAAATGAAATGCTTTGTGTATGGAATTCTGCATAGGATCAGCCCCTTTTCTCAAACTGTGAAAGCTCATTACAGAATGTGAATGTTTATAAAATCTCAACGTGATCTGAAGGAGTCATCGTCTGTAACTGCATGAAAATTGTCAACCAGTAAATTCATTCATTGAATCAATGATTTGTTTCCTCGCTGCCAATGGGAACACTCAGCCCCTCAGGACAGCCGTGGATTCACCCTGCAGTGTCTCCATTCCCTGCCCAGCAGGAGCAGCAGGGCTGTGCTCCAGAGGACCCCTCCAGCCTGGGCTGCTGCCACGTGGGACAGGGCTCGTGCCAATGCACACACTGTGTGAGACACTTCCAATGCAGCCTGTGCCTGTTTGGGTTTTTTTAAAGAAAGCTTACAATTCTTTAACTTTTTTGAACTAAGATTAGGGTTAGGGGGTTACATACATATATATGCTTTTAGTGGATTTTTTTTAACCTACTTTTCTTTACTTTAAGGAAAACTGCAGTGCCATCTTCAACTACTTCCTGGAAAATTTGGGAATATTTGTATAGGGTACCAAGAAAAGCCATTAATTGCTGTGAATATGGTTGGTATCATTAATGGAAGATGCCACTTACTGAGGCTCCTCAGCAGAAAGTTGAGGCTGCTGCTGTCGGGAGAGATGTGGGAAATTGAAATCAGCAGGAGAATGTCGTGGAGGCACCAAATTGCTCCCACCATTTCCATGCCAACCAGCCTGGTTATTTATACCAGCTCTTTTAGCACTTCCCAGAGTTCAGCCTGAACCTCTCTGGTTCCACTGCAGCTTTCCTTGGAGCCATGGCTTCCAGGGAAGCTCAGCTCAAATATGAGTATCTGGACAAGTCTGGTCACTTTCTTGCTACATGAAATTTCCTAGTGCTTATAAAGAAATGTATTTCAAAAGGTAATTTTTTGCAACTGTGCCTTTCTAGATAAATAAAAAAATTATTTCCAAAATAAACACCTTTGTTTAAAAAACAAAAAAAAGTCCAGTATTAAAGGTCCAGGTGGAGGTGAATAACAAGACTTGAAAGGAGGCTGGATCTGCCCTGCATGTAGAGCAAACAGGGAAGCAGTAACAGCACCATCCCCTGATTACCCTGCAGTGAGGTAGGAGAGCAGTGTCTGCTGGAGGGGGCAAGGGCTCACTGTTTTCTTTCATTCTATTAAATCAAAACGTATCAAATTCGACTTCTGCAGAGCAGTTTTACTCCTGCTGTTTTGTTCCTGGAGTGGGGTAACAGCAGCTCCTGTTCTGCCCCCAGTGCCAGGTGGTGCCTGGAGGGGAGCACAGCTCTCACCTGCTCATTCCCCTTGGGCTCAGTCCCAGAGCCCTTCAGGGCTGCTCGAGCCTCACCTGCTCTAAAGGAGGAAGGGAGAAGCACCAGGTACAGACACACAGACAGTGGGCAGAGCCTCTTTATTCTGCACCAGCTGCTCTCTGAGCACCCACCAGGCTCAGGATGTGTCCATGGTTTGCACGGTCTCATCCACCACCTCGAGCTCCAGGTGTGCCACATTCTCTGTGAGAACAGCAGTTGTTCCTTTTTCACACTTGTACCTACCAACCCTAGTAAAGAAATAGGGGAAAATTAGTCTGGAAGATGGTACAGAGGAAAACTTGCATTTAAGATTTTAGAACTGATCAGCTTTAGACATTTCCTGTAAAAGTCCGAAGTAAAGAAGCTGTGCTTACTGCAAAATCATACTGATTGCAACAACTGACAGAGTTTCAGATAAACCAGCACTGCAGGAAACTGCTCACAAAAACACTGCCACGTAACTGGAAAGGTTGTTATTGAAATCAGTGGGCTCTCAAAGTGGGGAGGGACATTTGTGCTAAAAACCAAAGAACAGCAATTTACTTATGTTTTGCAACTCTAGAATAATTCCACCAATGCATTTGTCTCTGTTCAGCTGCTGCTACAGCTGCTCCTTTGCTCTGTGAAAGTTCTACAGACAGGGAACGCTGGCAGAACTGGGCATTACTGAAAATGGGCCTTGCCAGGCAGAGCAGGGACCCCCCAAGAGCTTCAGCCCCCCTCACCTGTCCCCCTTCCTGTTGGCCACGTCGTAGGGCCGCAGGAAGTCCAGCTTGCTCTTGCTGATGACGCAGATGTCGATGTTGCTGCCCGAGCCCAGGTCGTTGTAGATGCCGGCTGCGATGGCGTCCCGCACCAGCTGCTTGGCCTCCTCCTCCTGGCAAGGGGAAAAGCTGTCACTGCCCAGGGCTGGCTTTCCCAGGACTGTGTGTCCCTGGGCCTGTGGAGGCTGAGCTGGGAACAGTAAAGATGCACCAAACCCTGCAATGACCTGTACTGCAGTCGAGTGCTGAGACTGGTTACGTTTGTGCCACTGAAGTGAAACAAGAGGAACCTTTGCTACAGTAAGGATCTAACTGGATCTAACTCAGACACTGTTGTTAGTTAGAAGGAACCCGAGTGCAACAGTGCCCAGATTGCACAACAGCAGTCAGGAGTATCTTTTACTCAAAAACATTTCAAATTCATCCAAATACCATCAGACTACTAGAGCAGATCTGTAAGATCACATTTCCCCTCAGCAGCCCCACATGCCTGCTGCTGCTGTGCAGGCCTGGGGAGCACTGCCAGCCTGGAGCAGCACCGGCTCCCCCTGCAGCTGCCGCCTGCCTGCCCTGGCCTGCCCTGCACTCCTGCTGCCCCTCTGGACACAGGGCATGGCAGCATTCCTGTGCCAGCAGCCATGGCAGCAGGGCACAGCCTCCACTGAACTACAGAACAGCAGCAATTCTTACTTCACTCCCAGCTTCACAACTATTACTCTTCATAAAAAATAATAAATTGAATTACGCTTCCTACCAAGCTGACTAGAACAATACAGCCATGCTGCAAAAATAATTCCTGTACCTTTCCTTCAGTGTTCTGGGCAATAAAATGCTGATAAGCAAGTAATTCTTCACTTAACTGATATAAGACTGTCAATAATTAGTTGCAGACAAGGGTTATTTTAGTACTATAGTGAAAGTAAATAAACCAAAGAAGTATGTGTAGGTCTAAGAACTAAGTGGTAGCAAAAGCAGAGTAACTTTAAGCTATATGAGGGTTAGATGTAAGAAAAGCAGCTTAGGAAAACTATAGCAGATAGGGAGTTTGTTCCACTCCCCCTTTTAATTGCATCCTTTTAAGTCAACACTGCAAACCTCACAGACTCCTCTAATTTAAATCTGATTCGCTTTAAAAATGTATTCTATCACATTGTCAAAATAGTTGAAAAATACCCAATAAAGTGCAGTTGGAAGAGCTGAGCTGTAACTGCACTGAGGCAGCCACTGCACAGAGCCCAGGCTGTACCCTCAGCTCCTTCACTGACACAGTGCAGCTCAGTCTGTGAACATGGAATAATTGTCATTAGAAAACCCTCCTCAGTGCTGCTTCCTGCTACTCTTCTGACAATTTACAAAGCTGAACAGAGCAGCCACAAGAAAAACCCCGAGTATTCCTTACAGAGATCCTGCACGGAGTTCAGTAAGCACTGCTACTTAAATAAGGGGTTAGCAGGAAAGTGCTGACACAGTCTCAAGTCCAGGGCCCTCAATGGGACACTATAATAATTAATCTTAAAAAACCCTAAAAGTTCAGAGTATATAAAAGGAGCACTTGGTGCTTTACGGTTGCAAAGACCAAGCTAACTGGGAATATCCTCCTGTGGGGCCCCCAGTGCTGCTTAAATGAGATTACAGGCGCGTGATGGAGCGCACGGCGAGGCAGCGCTGACAGGCAGCCCTTTATGGGGCGATCTGTCTGTCCCCATCCCCGGCCCCGCGTGTCCCCTGGCTCCAATGTGCAGCTCCATTTACCCGCCCTGACAAACGGCAGCGCCGCCGTGGTCAGCAGGGCTGGGCCGGGGGACAGCTCATTACACTGACCACAGCATGGCAGGGACTGCCAGGGGCTGCCTGAGGAGCAGGGCAGCAAAGGCTAAAATAAATAACTCAGCACGGAAGGCTCATCTGAAACGCTGTTTGATAAATTATTTATAACGCAGACAATTGTCTGCATTTAATATTGGCGCTACTGCTAGCATCTTTAAAAGATGATTTATGTGTTGTAATGCCATTAAGCTTTATATGGGCCCACTGCTGGCTATAAAGTCTGCTGAGATTTAGAGAATGAGTTTTAAACTGTCACTGCAACATCACAGCAGATAGAGGCTGTATTAAATCTTTACTTTAAACCTGTTATCTGGAGAGTTGCAGTTTGCAGACACTCAGAGCTGATGGATTGCCTCTCACAGCTGCTGTGCCACGAGTCCCAAACAGCACCAAGGAGCAACTTCTACACATTATTCTTGTATATGACTTGGATCAACTTTCTCTTCTCACTTGAGCAATTTCCAAATTTCAAGTGCTACTGAAGGAAAAAAGAGACTTTCCTACAGGAGATGAGCCTACTTCTACATTGTATTAATACTGTCTTCACTAATAACCTGTAAACAAGTTTATCATTATGCTCCAGCAGCAAAGGCAGCAGCTGGAATGGCTTTGTGAACACTATTTCCTCACATTTTGTGACTTCACAAGCAACTTAAACAGGAGATGTCTTTTCCAGATTTTAGAACTTTAGAAATTCCTGATTTTTTTCTCTCTTACCAAAATAAAATTAATCCTTTCTTCAGGTCATCAGGATACATTTGGATACTGTGCAGTTATCCAAAGCAATTTTTAGAAAGATTTGAAATGCAATCAGTACAATATCAACATAAACAAGTATTTTTGTAAGAATAAACAAATGCAAATACTTACCATAATAGTCTTTTACAACGAGATTTTTTTCAAATACTATAATATAAAAAGTTGATACTACTTAAAATGAGAATCCCCAAGACTTATGTGGGAGGAGAAGGGAAGAAAAAAATCAGAAGCTTCAGGAAGGAAATGGCAACAAAAAATAAATCGATAAAGGAGTGTAGGGAATTTGGGGGTAGGAAGCAAAACCTCTTGAAGGACATAAGCACCTAGAGCAGCATAATTAGAGTGTGGAAGAGAATCAGCAGCGTATGGGGAGTGAGGGGCTGGGGTGGAGAGCAGTCTGTACCTGGAACAGATGCTGAAGTCTGCTCTAAGTCCAAAGAGAACAAACCTGAGAGGCAAAGGACTCTCTGTGTCTTGTAAGGGGAGGCTGGAAGGCTCCAGGAGCAAGAACAGATTTGGTTTGGCTGTCAGGAAAGGGCTGGCATGTGTCCTTTAAACCACTCAGGTTTAACAAGTCTCCCCCCCAAAAAAGGGCATTTCCAGTGCTGCCTTAGAATAAGGAATGACCCAACTTGTCTCTTTGAAATTTATTTTTAAATTAGACCTATGTGTTTTATGTTTGGATTCATTGTGACTGAAGTGTCACTAAATGTTTATTTTTCTAACCATCTTCTGCTAAGAACTTTCAAATAAACTGCTCAGTAGTCCCTGGTAATTACTCTCAGAGATAACAGTTTTTTCCCGTGCTGAGGAAGCTGCCTGTGAGCGCAGGCTCATCCCCACCCCCTCTCTGATATCATACACCACCAGTACAATAAACCACGTTAATATTTCATACCAGGGTGAAATATGCTGGAGTATCAATTCAACATCTGCTGTCTTTAGGGTACTGGCGTCCCGCAGAGACACTTTCAATTTGTAATTGAGTTCTATACTGAATTAATCAGCAGTTTATCTTTTTTAGTAAAATAATGTCTTCCCCACTAACCTGGATTTACATTAACAATTTATGCCAAATTACCTGCCAAGACAAGAAACTTATATGATTCGGAACTACTATTCAATAACATTAGCTGCTGTATGTCATTCCCTACACGGGGATTAGCACAATCCATATTTCCGATGGCACAGAATTAAATTACAAGCTCTTCTCACAACTATGGGATTTCTTTTAACACTATGCCCATTCTCTGAACTAAGAGTGATTACAAAAACTCATTCAATCTATCACTTAGTAAAGTTCATGGGTTTTTAGGGAACTGATTCTCAAAACTGGAACTGGCTTAACAGCACCAGAGCTGTAAATCCTGCCAGGCTGCAGCTCCTCCCCTGGCCCCTCTGTGCTGCTCTGCAGTAACACACCGACCCTCAGCCACCCAGATATGCAAACCCTGCAAAACACTACGGTTAAAGTTACTTTATGTTACTGCATATAAAAAAATTAATATCAAGCAATAACAAGTCTGGCTTCAAATAAAGCAAACTCTGCCCATCTGACCATTGCTTTACCTCTGACAAAAGGATGGAAGGGAATGAAGGTCAATGTTTTATTTGGAAAAGAAGCCTTGGGCCCTCTGGTAATATATCCATCCTAACACACCAAAATGCTCCATAAAGGCCAGGCTGGCTCTCACCTCCTCCTCCTCCTCCTCCTCCCTCACAGCAATTGCCCTCAGCCCCGCTGGCCTCGCTGCGGGAGCAGCGCTCGGGCGCCGTGCCATGTGAAATATCTTCCAGTACATTTTGCCTGTGTTCTGCAGTTATGGGAGATATACAAACTGGAACAATTTAAACTGGAACACCTGCTCCTGAGAAATGCATCAAAAATAATTACCTGTCCTCCCCCTACCCTGTGCAGTGAAACGATCTCTTAACACAGAGCCCTGCTTCTGGCCAGCTTGTCTACATTATTACGGACAAAGTTTAAGTGTTACTTTCATAAAGGTGAAGAAATTGTTGCTCTTTGACACGCAGCAAGGCCCAATTTACACAAAGGTAACATTTATTTCCCTTGATACAGTCTGCAATCAGCAAACTGCAAGGCAGCACTGCTGGGTATCTCTGGGATCTCAGCCTGGTGCTGCCGGCAGTGTCCCACCGACTCCAGCACACAAACCAGGCTTGCACTGCTTCAGGAAGCACCCCACAAAACACTCTCCTGCAATGCCAGCCAGGCCAGGGCATACCTAGCTGGCATATTCCACATCAGCCCAGATTTCCTGTTTAACACTAGTTCCACAAAGGAAATCGATCCACGGCACAGTTCTGTGAAAGATGATGAAAACAGTACAAACTGTCCAACGTGTCAGGCAGAAACCAGGCTGCCACGGGATAATTGTGATCTAACCTAAGAATAAGAAACAGGTATGATAAGCCTTTATTTTCTGGCTGACTGTATGCACTAAGACCTGATATTTACCCATGGAAATCCCTGTCTCCAGGAGACACAAACACAGCTATGTCAGGAAAGCTGAAAACTGCAGTGCCACAAGCTCTGGCAGCAAGGAGTGAAGATATGCCACTAACAGCCTCGGTTGCTGTCACTGGATAATGAAATACACAGGCACAGAAACACAAAGTCCTGATTTTTGCTCACCAAGTCAGATTTCGTCTCATCTCCCTTCCCCATTTACTTAATTCCGTGTTTGACACCAACGGGGGTTCAAGTATCTCAGGCAGGCTCTCCAGCCTAACTCCCCTAGTCGGGCTTGATCTCCATTGTCTGCTGGCAGCGGAGCCCAGCCCGCGGTGCCGGTCCTGCAGAGTCATTAAGGAGCAGTGTCAGCTGCGGGATCAGCGCGGCTGCCACACCTGAGCCCGGAGCTGATCACCATCGCTAATGAACCGCGCTCATCTGCAGCCTGTCACTGCTCCCACCGGCACACGGCACCGGCGCCGCCGGGACAGCCACTGCTGCACATCACACACTTGTGACACCTCCCAAAAATAGCTCAGCATTGTTGTCACTAGTTAATAAACAAAAATAATTCTGCCATATTGAGGGACAGTAGGAAATGTGAGCACAGCAACATTTGAAGGATCTATGTGTCAGCTGCTTAAAAATGGGAGAAAGTTACATGTTTTCATATTTTGTAGTGTGCCTGATGCGGTTTTTTTACTGAAATTAGAGATGCACAGCAAAAGCTGCATTAGGCTACTTTGCATTTCGATCCTGCAAAGATCCCAGAGCACATGGAGCATCCTGAGGAAAGCCCTCTGTTCCTCAGCTACTGCACTTATGGCTTAGGGGCTACTCAGAAGCGCCTCAAAATCCACTCCTCCCAAACCTGCCTGCCAAACCTCACCAGACAGCTCCCAGACAGTTCCAGGTGAGCCAGAGCCCCCACTGCAGAGCGGCCACTGAGGCACACCAGGGCCCAGCCAGCTGCAGGTTTGGGGACAGCACAGCTGCTGCAGCACCGAGAGGTCTGTGCTCCATGTGCAACACACAACAGTCCTCTCTCAGTCATCTTTCTTACCCTCCAGGGTATTTTTGTTTTCATTCGGCACCACTTGATTTCCAGCCACACTTAAGAAATGGTTGAAATGACTGTAAGTATAATCTCACACCTTTGTAGTGATCTACCCTAGAAATAATTATTAAGTATCTGCCAGACTGTCTCTTATCTCCTGTCTTCCACATGTTCTGCTCCTAACTTGCTACTCCAAGATTTACTTTCTTTTCTTTGCAAAAGTTCTGTTTTCTGAGGCTTCTGATTCTCTTCCTTTTGGACCCTCTTTTTATTAAACCTGGTTGTTTTGATGAAACACAGAAAAGAAATGAAGTTACAAGCAGCCTTTCCTTGCTTAAACAAGAAGTCTGCAACGTAGCCCCACTGAGCATCAAGTAATTCTACAGACAAAATGCTTCTACTTTTCAAACACCAGAAATCAAATAGCAGAAGAAAATACATCCCCCTCCCCATCTCCTGAGGAATTCAACCACCACAGGATAGATAAATGCAGAATTCCAGCATTTAATACTGTAGACTTTTTTCCCCAGCTCACAATGCTTTCCATATCCACTGACTCAAAGTATTTCTTTGCTATTGTTTAACACCAGAAGGCACAAATGCATTTACAAAATGACTGTAAGGTTTAAAACCAGTGGTGACTCTATTGGAAGAAAAATTGGCTCCAATGAAGGATCTAAGCTGGAAACGCTCCATTAAATGTGCTGTTCTTCCACTTAGGTTTTTTAAAGCAGATCTATAGCTGCCCACATGACAGATTAATATTGTTCCACAGCAGTTAGGTGCTTGGCATTACATTTTTGAAGCATCTAGAGGCCTTCAGGGCTGAAAGTGTTCCCATCCTCAGCGATCTGTAATGGTTCCTCTAGAGGCCAGCACTCCTTGCCCACAAACAAACCCTGCCTCCATAAATCAGTGAGTGGCACTGGGGGGTGTCACCATCCATCTCCAGAGCTCCCCTGAAGGACGGGGGAAGATCCTCTCCAGCACTGAGCCAGGGAAAGGACCATCACAGCTGGCACTGACAAAGCATGTGCTACTTAAATCTGAAGACACACTAAGTCTATGGAAAAAAACACATCCTGCTGGTGTTAGCATGCCTCAGGCACTGGGAGAAGCTTCAGCAACTCATCTTCAAAAGGCAGAGAGCCAGGGCTCTAGAAACCTGCAAAAATTGGCTAAGCCTGCAGTCTTTTTTTATTTTATTATTTTTTTATTTTTTTTAGTTGAGCATCTTCAAAGTCTACGATTCTAACTGTAGGGCACAGCAGCTGCCACTGCAGATTTGATCCTCTCAGCTTTTGGCAGCTCTCAACTTGAAATTCTAGCAAAAGAATTTTTCAAGTTGCTATTATTGCCTGTCATGGATTTATAAATATTGTGCACTATCTGCTGTGGCACGGCTCTCCTGGGACACCAGTGCATGCCAAAAGCATAACAGAATGAAAAACAGTTCCTATTCTTCAAATAAATGCTAATTTTTTTTTAACTGTGCTCACACGATGCGTTTGGTGATCAGCTTCAATAGTACAGAATATATATCAGAGGCAAAAAAGCTGATTGTCTTTTCCAGTAGTATTCAGCTGCTACTTTCATTAAGCTTGTTTAATTACATTCCAGATGCTAATTTGCAAGTTGATACCAGAGGGTGCAGGACAGTTTGCCTTTGAATCATTTTTCTGTGATGTGATGGTCTTGAAGCACACCACTACCCTCCAGTAGCCCTAGCAAGCTATTCTGACAATTAGTGCAAAAGAAAGGAGCATTGATCTTGACAGAAAAATAATAATTTTCTACCAATTTTATTAAATGAGTCTCCAGCAATTTTATCTTCATTGCCATTTTGTAGCTAGTTTTATGTAAAGTATACATAGCATATTTCAGATTTAATTTGGATTCATTTCAATAGAAATATTTGTTATTTTATTAATTAATTGAAAAAAAAATCCCATATCTGACTTAGAATGTAAATACAAACTCACAGCCATAACAGAATATGAGGAAGTGTTTAAGAGTACCATTGAACTTTATCACTTTTTGGTTTAAGAGTACCATTGAACTTCATGAAACTTTGCTGGTTTGGTTAATACAATTCCTGAACTGTTATTAGATAACAGATTATCCAGGAAAACCAAAGGAAGGGTTAAGGTGCATGCAAGTCTCAAAGATCTCAATATCTATTTCAACAAATTGGTAGGCTGCATTTCTACATGCTTGTTATAAGTGACTATCTGCTGCCACTTATGGTTGTGTGTGAAGACAGTTTAATGAGGGTGACCTTTCTAAATAGGAAAATTTAGAGATTTACCAGTTTTTGGTGCCTTTTTTGGTCGCTCTAACACAAGAAATGACTTAAAATCTAAGCTTGAAAGCTAGCTGAGAATAAATGAAACCTTTAGCTGCTCAGCACAGCTCTCTGCCATTGGTGTCTGGGAAAGGGGAGCTGGAGCTGCAGTCCTGTCTGCAGGGCATGGCACACATGCCAAGGGCACAGTCACACAGGAGGCTGCACGAGGGCAGAGGGAAAAGCAGAGTCTTCCTCCCTCTCTCTCTGGCTCTATCAGCCATCTGGTGTGAGGATCCTTCCCAGAGGCACTTGGGAGCCCATTCAACATACTCCAGTATTTCTGAGAACAACTGTAAATATACCTGAGGCCAGAGGTCCAGCATCTTCAGATGCTGCCCAAATCACAGCAATCCTGATCCCACTGTGTGTCCCTAACTTTGCACACCTACAACTCTTGCTGAGGTACTGACAGGAGAGGGGCCAGGGATAACTGGAAAACTGCTTTTTACTAATGCTGAAGCAATTAACTAATGGCAAACTTCTCAAAACAAGGTGGGGCAGTTGACTGCTTTTTTAAAAATCTGCTGGAATTGCACACTGTGATTTGGCAGGAGATGTACCAAGGTACAGGAGATCATCTCACATTTTAAACTTCATTTACCAGCTTTGTAGAGAAGAAGTGTGGATTTACAGGACCATCACCTGAAACCACAGTGCACCTCAGGGGAAGAAATGACCCACAGCAGCTGCATTACAAAAATGAGGAGCATCTGAAGACTTTTAGATGCATTCTCTTCTCAAGACTGAGAGAGAAGGACAGAGGGACAGAAAAACAAAAACACTGACAGTGCAAGGGCTGGTAAATTGCTGAAGTAAACTATAACCAGTAAGCTGTATGCTTTTAAAACCTTCACCTACATTCAAATTACACATTTTCCCATACATATATACAGCTTCTTGCAAATTGATTTATTTTACCCATCGATTTTTACAGCTTTGCAGAAAGCTGACATTAGTACATTTTAAGCGCAGCAACACTAGAGCATATTTACCTTTTTTAGAGTTTAAACCTCCTAAATTCTTATGCTGATGAGGATTGCTGAGAGAAGAAAGGCTGAGGTTATAAAGCAGCACTCACCTCCATGTCGGGTTTGTATTTATCTTCAAACACTGCCATGGCCGCGAGCGAGCCGGAGCCTGTGGGGACAGCACCAGGACAGCCCTTCAGCCAGAGCACCTGGCCTGGGCAATGTTTTACAGAAAAATACAGCACATTTCATCAGCACAAACCAAACCAAGCCACCATGGCTTCCTCTGCACTGTACACTAAGGGAGAACCCAGTTTAATCCTGGGGGTACAGCTTTGGGCACAGACTCAGCACAGGCCCATCCTGAGAGCCTTTCCTCCTTGCCATCTTGAAGATAAGGTATAAAAATGGGGTTGGAAACAGAGAGTTAGGGGAATGCCACAGTTTGCAGTCCCCACTCCTCCATCCCTCCCGCCCCAGGTCCGTGCTGCCCCTCTTTGAGGGGTGCTGGAGAGAGGAGATGACCCCAGCCTGGGGATGAGCAGCCCAGCAGTGGGACAGGGCAGGGGCTGCTGCCACCAGCAGATTTCCCCTGCAGTTAAACAGTTAATTTGCTCCTGCTCTGTGCCATTATTTTTACAATAATGAGCAATAACAGCTGAACAAAGTGCCAGAGACAAAGCCAGAGTTTAACGTTCCTCTGCAGAAAGGACCAAGTACAAGAGCAGTGATGGAACAGGAGCCATCTCTGCCCAAAGCACTGTGACTGCAGGGTTATAAATGTTCTTTTGGTCACATTTATACACAAAAAGCAGGATGGTACTATTTGAAACTGTAAACTTGCTTTGTTCAGAAAGAGTGAGCCTTCAGGAAGATTTTCTTGTCTGTCGGTAGCCCTACCCATATTTCAGAGAGCACTACTTTTGGGGAGTGAATAAAGTTACCTGCAATTTTTTACTCCAATTAGAAGATTTTTTGGCATTTATTACTTTTTAACTTGTTTTGCATAGTGCTATCTGTTTAGCTGGGTCACAGAGAAAGCCATATTTCCTATTTAAAATGATTTGTGTATATCGCTTGACCACCTCAATGGTTTAGTGAAAGCAAAAGGCAGCGATTAAACAGTTTCAAATGAGGTGTCCTGCTGATTTTATCAAGTCTGCTGAATGTATAATGAAAAAGGAGAAGCTGACAGTGACACTGTTGAGAAAATACAGACTACCTTAGCTGAACCATTTAAGGAGGTCCAATTATAGATCAAATTTAAAGGGTTGAAACAGCAGATTTACAGACACAAATCAATGAACATGGTAATCCTGATGAATATGACAGATATTCCTGTTACAGAATATTGCTGTGGTTGAGGATCATTACCTTTACAGTACCAAATACATCACATCTAAAAGCAGTAGGACACTCTAAGTATGCACTTGTATTGCTGGCAATGACTATTCATTTACACCTTGGAGCAATACACAACTCCATTTTTTAAATGCTGAAACTGAGAATAAAGAAGATTTTAAAGCAACTAATAGCAAAACTGAACTGCTGATGCAAACAGCTGATATCACAGAACAAATCACAAACAAAAGGAATTTTACTGACCCTTCAAACAAGGTCAAAATAAAGCATGTGCCAAAACAAATAAAGGAACCTCAACAAGAAAATAATAATTCTTTTGGAATTATATAGGAATATGTCTAATGAGAGGGGAAAAAAATCTGGGCTATGGTCTCAAACCAAGGCCACATTCTTGCTGTTCCCAAATGAAGGCTGACCATGAGCTGAGTGGGAAGCTCAAAGCTGGAAATCAGTCCTGTTCTTGGGGAAAGGTTGGCAAAATCAGAGTACAAAGACTAGAAAAAGTGCAAAACAAAGAAAGCTCAAAATGTGATATCTGACCAAAATTAATACATTAGCTATTTAGTTGGGGAAAAGTGATCTTAATTTCTTAAAACTTCTAGTGACAAATAAAAAATTATCAATAACACAATTGCACACATGGCTCATGCTCAATTCCTCCAGCTCCTTTTAAGAAATTACCAAAAGAACTATGGGCAGGAAATCAGTAACTTAAAGACAAAAAACAGAAAAAGGAAAAAGCAGGGGGAATTTTATGTTACAGAACATGAAATCCTTTATACATAAAGAATTACACTTAATTATTTATCTCACTATGTTACTGAGACACAAATAAATGCCAAATCTACTATCAACCTTAAATAAATAAATCTAGACAGTCCTATAATGTAAATTTTCAAAGAGCTGTTTATAGTCTTAACTTAATTAATCCTACATGTAGACATTTACATCTGAAAACCAAGATCCTAAGGAGGTTCTAGCAGAACAGGAAACTGGAAGAGCTGAATAGTCTTGCTTCCTTTTTTCTCTAGTGCTTATAAATCCTAAACAAGCCCACATTTCAAATTTCCCTTAGCAAAAGCCTCCCAGACATCCCCTGGAGCACAGAGCTGAGCAAAGCCCACCTGGGCTGCTGGACTGGCCTGGACACGCAGCCACGGACAGCTGCTGCCATGGTGGGGGCTTCCCATGCCACTGTGCCCAGCCCTGTCCCTGTGCCACCCCACTGTGCCCAGCCCTGTCCCTGTGCCACCCCACTGTGCCCAGCCCTGTCCCTGTGCCACCCCACTGTGCCCAGCCCTGTCCCTGTGCCACCCCCCTGTGCCCAGCCCTGTGCCACCCCACTGTGCCCAGCCCTGTCCCTGTGCCACCCCACTGTGCCCAGCCCTGTGCCACCCCACTGTGCCCAGCCCTGTCCCTGTGCCACCCCACTGTGCCCAGCCCTGTGCCACCCCACTGTGCCCAGCCCTGTCCCTGTGCCACCCCACTGTGCCCAGCCCTGTGCCACCCCACTGCCCCACAATGTCCCAGCCTGTCCAGCTGCCTCCTGAAAGCTGCATTGTGACAGCAGAGTGGGCAATAAAACTGGGAGCTTAAGTAAACATTGCCAGCACGGTTTTCTTATTGCAGCTCCTATAAAAACACAGCAAACTTGGATATTAAGGGTCTATGGAGAACTTGTTTGTGTGTGGGGAAACAGCTGCTCTCTTGTCCGTGCACTCAGTGCCCACCAATAATTCATTTTTAACAAGCATGCTTTGCCTTTATGCAGAAACAAGCTTCACAATTCCCAAACATAAAGTCTGGAGAAGGACAAAATCCAAACACAGCAAAACACCATCCATTAACTTGGGATGGATTCCCCACCCCATACACACTGGAACTGATCTGAGTCACTACCAGCTCAGATTCAGCAGCAGCTCAACCTCAAATCCATTAAAACCTCCAGGAAAGCCATGTGATAATGTGTCATAAGGATAATTAGCAAAGTCATAATTTATTTGTATTATATAGCACTCAGGAAAAAATCCATTCAGATCTTTAAAATCCACTCTCTGCTAAGAATGCTTACACTTAACATCAAGTAAAAAATGCCATCTCAATTCCAAAGAATTTACTTTGCACATATTTTCAGTAAGCTACACTTCAGAACCAAATATTCACAAAGCATTAATCTAATACCTCCATAATAAAAATATTGACTGCAAACAAATTCTACAGAACTACAGAAGCTGAACTCCTCTGAGGCAAATGCTTCTCAGTATGAAGCAGGTAAGTTATGAAACAATAAGAGAATTTACTGTTCTCTTCTCTAAGTAACACTGGTCATTTCCTGATTTTTGCCAACCAAGGTGTTAAATTTTCTGCATGCAACTCTAATAAACTGACTAAAAATACCATCTGCTCTTCACTTGAGCAGTTGTGCCACTTCAGTATTGATTCTAAGTGCAAGATAATCATTGATACATAGCAAAAAAGTGCAGCTCACAATAATTTTCACAGTGAATTAAAACTGCAGGAGCTTTTCTAAAGCAGATGCACTGGATCATTTCAGCAGAACCTTCACTGAAGACAAGTTCCCATGGCCAGGTACAGTCCATCTCCTCACCAAGGACCTGCCTGCTGCCACACCAGAGATGTGCAGAGCTTGGAGAGCAACATTTAGCACTCGCTCATCCATCACTGCCGCGGCTCCCTGACAGGGCATTTACTCACACGCACTCATTGTTATTCAATTTGCTGCTCATCCCAGGTAAGAATTCCGTGATCTCGGCAGCCCCTTGCACTGGGATCATTTTTCAGCTGGCTCCTGGCTGGGGGCTGGCTCCCAGCAGTGGGAGTTCTTGCTCTGCAGCACGACACTGCCACTGCAATGAAGAGCTGATTTATGAATATGAAGCACCACTGGCACCAGGGGAGCAGCTCCAGCCACCAGAGACTCCTGAGCACTCCGCCTGCTTCCAAAAGCTCAACTACACACTTCAAGTGCTTTAATTTTATGCATGCATTTCATTATAAGCCTTGGCCAGAAGCTTTCCTAGACAAGCCAAGCAATCAGACAATCTTGCATCGTTTGCTGAAATCCAATTTTGTCCTTTGTCAGCATAAACAGTTTAATTTGATGTTCTCACTCCTGAGTAAGCACTGTGTACCCTTTAAATCTCTCCTGCAAGGCGGGACACCACTGTCCATCCAGACAGACCAGCACATCAAAATAAAACTCAACTTCTCAACCACCTTTCCTATTTAATTTCCAGAAGTTAATTGGCCATACACACCTCCCCGATTTAATAAACCACCTTTGAAACATTTGAGATAAAATACCTCAAAAAACAATAGATTAGTCTAAGTAAGACTGAAATACATTTCCAACTGTTATCCTAAATTTGACTCGTCATAGTTTTTCTGCTATATATCTTTCGCCTATATGTATTAGCTAATTTTTCACTAAAACAGATCCTGGTCACTGGAGGAAATGTCAGTGCACCAGGGGTGGGAAGGTGAAGGACCCTGATGCTGAGAGGAGCTTTGTCTGAGAGCGTGGCCAAAAAGAACGTGTGGGGCTCACACACACCTGGTACTGCCCGCAGCAAACCGGAGCTTGAGCCACACGGAACTGAACCCTCTGATATTCCACTGCCCCCGCGTTTGAACTTAAGTCTGCTACCGCGCTATTTTTGTGGAGGGAAAGAGGAGCTGCCAGCATTTCCCGACAGGCCGCATTTTAAAACTTTTAAAACGGAGGCAGGAAAGCCAGCGTGTGCGGAGAGCAGAGTGGCTCCCGCAGCCCGGCTCGGGCCGGTTCCGCAGCCCCGTTCTGCCCCGTTCGGGCCGGTTCCATAACCCCGTTCTGCCCGGCTCGGGCCGGTTCCATAGCCCCGTTCGGGCCGGTTCCATAGCCCCGTTCTGCCCGGCTCGGGCCGGTTCCGCAGACCCGTTCTGCCCGGCTCGGGCCGGTTCCACAGCCCCGTTCTGCCCGGCTCGGGCCGGTTCCATAGCCCCGTTCTGCCCGGCTCGGGCCGGTTCCATAGCCCCGTTCGGGCCGGTTCCATAGCCCCGCTCTGCCCGGCTCGGGCCGGTTCCGCGGCCCCACAGCCCCCGATGACGTCACGCGCCCTGCCCGCCGTGCCCGGCCCGCCGGCGCCACCCAGCGGCCGCTGCCGCAGCGCCCGGCCCGGCCCCGCTAACGGCGGGCGCTCATCAGCCCGGCCCCGCTGCACCGCTCCCCGCGAAAACAGGAACCTCCGCCGCCTCCTGAGCAGCTCTTCTAGCCAAAGATGCCAGCCACAAACAGAAAATATTAATGACAATCCATAAATGTGTATTTTCCCACCACAGAGCAGCTCAAAAGCTGCACCAGGCACAGGCTGGCTGATTTGCTAATCTGACACACTTTGTTTTCAGATTAGTTCTCTGATGTATTTATTTGAATTTTCCCTTACACTTCCATGGCTCTACCACACATAAGCTTCCTTTTCAAATAACCCAAGTCTTCCAAACAATACACAAGTTCCCCAAGTGAATTGGTACAAACCACGAGCTGGGACAACCTACAAATCAAGTTTCTGAGGAATTTTTTTTCTTTCAGCAAGATTTTGCGAATCCCATAATTCTCACACTTTAAGGTGTGGAACACACACAGCAACATTCCCAATATCAGTTTCCTGGCAGCTGAGTTTTATCTCAGCCCATTTTTATGAGCAAACAGAACAGTGCACCTGCCTTATAAATCCAGGTACAACTTTATCCTTGCAGCCCGATGCCCACCCAGCTCCCAGCACACAGGGGGCTCTAACTGAAACCCCTGCAGGCACCAATGTGAGGCACTCCCTGCCCTGGCCCCGGAGCAGCACTCACCCATGGTGACGTAGGGCAGCTTGTCGGTGGACCCGTGGGGGTGGATGCTGTACAGGTGGGGGCCCGTCACGTCCACGCCCCCCAGCACCAGCGCGGCCCCGATGTAGCCCTGGTACCTGGGAGCAACATCAGTCTGTGAGTCTGGGCCAGGGCTCAGCTGGGGCTGCTCAACACCACACAGGGGTGTGGGACTGCTCCCCAGCCAGCGGGCACAGCTCTGCACTGAACAGGCTGCTTTCACCAGCTGGCAGCAATAAAGTGAGAAATGTACTAAAATATGGCTTATTTCAGCGTCCAGCAGACCTTCTGAGGCAGTGATTCTACTGCAAATCACTCCCAACTTTATAAGCTTGCACATTACTCTGTTACTGGTCCAGCCTTCTCACCACAAGGATACACAGCAGTTTTCATGGGTGTGATTATATATTAAACTAATACCCTTCTATTTTGGTTCTGTGATTGCTGCATAACTCTGTAAAACACCACAGACTCCATTTCTCTTCCATCTCAGTTCACAAGCCCATGAAGCAAAGAGCAATTATGAAATCTATTCTGAAGTTATGAAGGTCAAGAAGGCTGAGACAGGACACTCCTTAAGCATTATTTAGTGGTTCTACCAGCACGGGTAATGAGCAAGAAACCCCCCAGTTACCTGAAGAGCATCTGTTTGAGCATTCTGTTGGCAGTGACCACTCGTGGGAGCCGGCCCGTGGACAGGGAGTGCAGCTCCAGGTTGGAGGAGATCAGCTGAGTTGTCATCTCAGTGTCTGCAGCTGTGCCTGCACCGCAGCAGCTGAGGAACATGATCAGCAAGTGAGGAAAAGGAGACAGAAACCTCCACACTTCAGGCTACAAGCAGAAACTTTCTCATTGTAAAATTGAGGGAATTAAGTTCTTGCACAGAGAGTGTGAAACAAGAAAGCCTGCTTAAGTGTAAATGGAATGCCACGAACCCCCAAGCCTTGCTAATAAAATATCATTTTGTAGTAGAGCTTAGTATTTGCTCTTAGTAAAGAACACCGTTAAAAGTCCCAATCGCAACAATATGCAATAACGTACCCAAAAAACCAATTTACTACCCAACAAATCACTGTAACACTTACTAGATATTAGGGGAAATGAAGTGTATTTTGGAACAGTTCTTGTCAGCAACAACCATCCCCTCAGTCGCTCTCGTATCCGCTCCGAGGACGACGCCATCCTGCAGGAAAGGAGAATTACTCCCAAGGCCGCGACCTCCTCAGGAACGCTCCGGGGACAGTTCGGGGGTCGGGATGGGCCGGGATGGGGCCGGGATGCGGCCGGGATGGGGCTGGGATGGAGCCGGGATGGGGCCGGGATGCGGCCGGGACGGGGCCGGGATGGGGCCGGGATGCGGCCGGGATGGGGCCAGGATGGAGCCGGGATACGGCCGGGACGGGGCCGGGATACGGCCGGGACGGGGCCGGGATACGGCCGGGACGGGGCCGGGATACGGCCGGGACGGGGCCGGGATACGGCCGGGACGGGGCCGGGACGGGGCCGGGATGGGGCTGGGATGGAGCCGGGATGGGGCCGGGGCTGACTCAGCAGCGCGGAGCCTCCGCCGCGGGCCCGGCCCGGCCTCGCCGCCGCCCGCCTCACCTTGAAGATGACGCCGGCGATGGTGGTGCCGGTCTTGCGCGGCGCGGGCACCCGCAGCCCCTTCTGGGCGAGCTCGGCCTCCAGCAGCGAGTTCCTGCAACACAGCGGGCCGGTGGGGCCGGGCGGAACGGTGCCGCCGCCGCCGGCCGGCCCGGCCCCGTGCCGCTCCCCCCCACCCGGCCCTGTCCCGCTCCCCCCGGCCCCGCGCCGCTCCCGGCCTCACCGAGCGCAGTTATCGAAGCTGAAGCCGCCGGCGGGCGCGCGCAGCACGGACACGGCCGCCATGTTCCGCCGGGCACGGGGGGGAGGCGCGCGAACGCTTCCGGGGCAGCGAAATGGCGGCGGGGCCGCGCGCTGAGGGGCGGGGTCTGGCGGGGCCGCGCGCTGAGGGGCGGGGCCTGGTGGGGCGGGGCCTGGTGGGGCGGGGCCTGGTGGGGCGGGGCCTGGTGGGGCGGGGCCTGGTGGGGCGGGGCCTGGTGGGGCGGGGCCTGGTGGGGCGGGGCCGGGCGGGGCGGGGCATGAAACGGACCCGAAACGGACCCCAAATCGACCCCAAATCGACCCCAAATCGACCGCAAGCCGACCCCAAACCGACGTGCTGGCAATGGAATGTGACCAAACAAACAAACAAAAAAACAAACCCCAAACAAAATACCATTTTCAAAGTTGCAGGAGTTCTGCTTATGTCACTAAAATTAATTTAGTGCTTTCCGAGTAAACTACATCCAGCCTCCAGTTTAACTTTTTGTCCGGTGTCCCGAACCATTAAAGGAATGCTCAAATGTATCCACAGAGAACAGAACTTGTGGAACATCTTTTTGCAGAATGTGCAAAAAGCAAGGCAGAGAGTGAGATTTTTCCAAAGTTCACACACAGTCGCTTTCCAGATATTATAAGTGCCTGAAATTAAAAACCTCATTGATTAAAAAAACAAAGTTCCATTTGTTCCAAACATTAAATATTAATTACTTGACACCCTTTCTCTTGCAGGAAAATGAAGCCAGGGTCCCCTGTGTCAAACCAGATCTGCATGTCTGCACTGTCCCTCCTAATTATTGAAAAATTACTGTTCTCCATCAGGGTGTTCTCCAGAGGAACAACAAAAATGGGATGAGTGGACAAAGCTACTGGGCCATGCCTACTTTTTCCTCCAATGCTCAAAAATACTTGCCAATGGGAGAGAACAAAAATGGGAAGAAATCCAAACCCCAGCCTCTCTCTTGGTTGTGCCAATCTTGCAGGAAAAAGCCACCAGGCCAGGCAAGATCACCCTTCAAGTAAACACCCAGAGAACCTGCGCTCAGCATGCTCTTGTCCCCTTCTTTCAGCCCTTGGGTAACTGAAATCCCAAGTTCTTGTGCACCAGGAAAGCTGGGAAACTGTCTGAGAGACAGAATATCCTGCTGCCAGATGCTCTTTTTTCATTCTAACACAGTTGTTTTTCTCTTCACTTGATAAAGTTAAAATAAACAGTCTCTGGGGTGAATTACAGGCATCAAAATTGGATTGGCATGTAAACTGTGGAGCAGTTGGTGGTGGGGAGTCTGGGGAAAAGGAAACAGCAGGTTTTAGCTAGAGGGGACAACAGCTTTATTTCCCTTTTGGTCCTTGACAACTAAGCAGATGTCCCACAATTATTGTTTTACCTTCCAGAAGCAGAGTGCCTTCTCCCACCCTCCAGGTACCCAGGGCTGGCCCTTTGCAGATGTGCAGGTGCCTCTCCTCCCTGCTCCAGAGGCACCCTGTGTGCCACCAGCTCCATCTACTGCTGGGAAACGCCTGGCTGAGATCACACCCGGCCTTGTCTCGCCCTCAGCTGCCTGGGATGCCTATTTCCAGTGCCATTAGTGGAGATACAACTGACGGTGTAAAGGATAAAATCTCCTCTGATCGTCTGCCATGGGCTTTTCCACACCTGTTATATTTAATATAGCAAAGTGTTGTACACAGCAATGCTGGTGTGCACTGCACACACCGGTGGCTGTTGATGTCCTCCAGAGCCCTTTGGTGTCCCTGGGCCCTGGCAGCAGTGGTGGGTGACAGGAGGTGTCCCTGGGCACCCCCTCTGAGCAGGGCTGGAGGGTGCTGCTGCTCTGATGAGCTGGGCAAGTCAAAAAGTCCAAAAGAAGAAGAATAAACACTGGGGAGGAGAGTGCCAGGTTCAATTTTTAACACTCTGGTCCCATCTCTAAAGAAGTGCTGCACACCCCAGAGCTCACCTCAACTTGCTGCAATGAACTGCACCCAAGCCTGAAAAACACAAAGTTTTCTCTTTTTTTTTTTTTTTTTAAGTAGTCCTGAAATCTGTTTCTAGCCTTAACAAAGCTGCAATCCAGGTTTGTCATCCTACAAGACATCTGACAGGGAAGTTAAATAGCACTCCAGACACGTTTTTTAAAACTTGCTTGGGATGGGAGGAATGCTTGGTGCTATCTCAGCAGGTGCTGAGCTCTGTCTTCACTGTGTGTGCCATGTACAAACTCCCAGGTATTTTGGTGCCTGCACTGACACCTGCCTGCTTCCCCACTTTTGTGTTCAGTGCTTTCTCAAAGTGTGAATGACAAATGACATCTTGAATTCTTGGACCTTTTGAAGACACATTGGGTAACTTGGAATGTTTAACAGAAGCTTCAGTGTGGTTCTCCTGTACGAAGCTTGCACCTGCTCTTGCAGCAGGAGAGGCAAACGTGCTGTGGCAGGGCAGCTAGAGGAAATCAGGCAATTTTTTTCTCTCTAGAATAAAGGAGTTAGAAAGAGCCAAGTCTTACAGGGCGAGGCTGGCCTCTGCACCACCCAGCCCTGACCAGGACAGGTTTTCATCAGAGCTGGTCGGAGGCAAAGCAATCTGGGCAGGAGGGAGAGCCCTGGGGGTGCTCTGCACGGCTGTGCCTGGTCCCTATTCCTGCACACTCCTGCCTGGTGTGTGCTCCCAGCTCCCCAACTGCAACCCCTGCAATGTCCCAAGGTGAACTTGTGTCAGGAGTGCAGCCAGGCAGGGAGGGAAAGGCTGAACTGGAGAAGGAATGCACCATGTGTCTCTCCTGTTCCAAACCGCTCTAATTTCAAACATCTCGCCTCAACAACGATCTGCTAACGAGCTGCAAGCCAAGAATCTGTCAGAATAATTTCAATACAATTCTGACAGGATCAGAACTAGATAGACTCAAACTTTACCAACCTGTGGCTAAACCAAAGCTAATGGAGTGAGTGTTTGGCCAGGCAGGACAGGTGAGGTTACTGGGATCCTCCTCATTGCAACTGAAACTCCCAAAAGCAGACTTATTTGACATATTTAAATTCATTAGAGGAAATGGAGTGTTGATTTGAGTCCAAGAGGACGCCCTCATTTCTTTGAAACTGAAAGAAGAGGTTGAAGCTGGAGCAGACGAAAGGTGAGATGTGAAGGAAGTTCCACAGAGCTCCTGAAGAGCCATTTTCTGAATGGGAGCAGCTTCTGGCAGAGGTGCAGATGTGAGAGCAGAGTGTCTCCCTCCGTGGGACGGGATGTCAGCAGAAGGGATGTGGAGGGGGATTCCCAGTCCGGGTTGGGAATGCACATTTGAGTTACCTGAACCCCAGAGCTGTGGAGGCTCAGCTGGACACAGGGTGCTTCCTCCTGCCCAGCACCCGTGCTCCTGCAAAGTGCTGTGGAGCTGCTCCTGCCAGCTGCTTGTAGACCCTCCTGTCTTGTGGCTGGCGTGATGAAAGGCAGCAGAGATGGTTTCTCTGTGCCAGGCTCCTGCAGAGGAGCCCTGGGCCATCTGCTGGATGATCTGTTGTGTTCCTGGTGGCTGCGGCTCCGCTGTTGTGCAACAGCCACGTATGGAAAGCTTTAGCCTTTCATGTGAAAAACGGGAAAGACAGATGCAATCTGGGGCTAATACTGCTCTTGTATGTTTTCTCTCATCTCTCAGGAGCTCTCTTGCTGCTGCCTTTCCTCACTCTGAGCACCAGAGCTCCCCTTTTCACTCGATAAAGCAGGCACAGCCACTGTCCCCCGAGTCCAGGTCCCTGCTGAGGGTGTTCCTCAGGACCTCCAGGGGACAGGAACCATCTCCCCACCATGGTTGTGACCTCAGCCTGTGCACATTGACACCTCACAGAAATGACTGTTTGCAGAGGTTTTTCCTGTCTGTCATTGCAGGTTCAAGCAGATGCACAGTGGGTGTCTGGTTAAACCAGCAAAGCCCCTTCATTAGAAAAGTATGGAAAAAAGGTACCAGAAAGATTTAGTGTTTCAAAGAGGATCAGAACCAAATGCCCTGTCTTGCTGGTAGGAGGATGGGAGATTTAGGGGTAGTTAGCTTGAGGAAAAAAGCAACACCAAAAAGATGAGTAATGCAGGCAGCTCCTGCTTTTTCTATTAAGTTTTTCTGGGCTACACAGATTTGTAAATGATGGCACTAAATAAGCAGCCGTGCCCGAGCTCCCTGAAAGGCTCTGGAATATCAGCAGCTGATGTCCCACAGCGCAGGGACACAATTGGGTCTGTTCCTCCAGACAATGCACCTGTCACTGGGAACAGAAAGCTGCAATTAACGGGGAGGCTCTGTGCTGGGCTTTCATCCCACACAATGAGAAGGGCCTGGAAGAGTGAGATTAAGGCTGGCATGTCCACATGAGATTGCTGAAACAAACCTCACTGAGACTTGGGGGCATTTAAGAAGCAAAAACAAGAAAATAAAACCCTGGTTAAATCTAACTCTACAAACAAGTTAGAAAGCAAAATAGCACTGGAACAGGATCCTTTGCATTAGAAATGTGAGTCTGGGGTTGCAGAGGAAACTTTCTTCTCAGCTGAGATGTCTTGTAGTTGTCAGAATACTGCAGGAAATGAAACCAAGGCAGGTTCTGCACTCAAGGGCTGCAGAGCTCTGGCAGCTCTGCATTGCTCAGCCAGGACCAGGAAAGCAGCAGCCTCCACAGACAGGATTTTTTACCTAACTAATGCAAGTTCCACACTGGGGACTCCACACCTTGCACTCTGAATGCTTAAAGGTCTCCCAAATAACTGGCCCTACAAAGGCCCTGAAAGCAAAGCAGCTGCAATGCCCTGACACAAGCAGTGTGTGACACAAGCAGTGTGACTAGAGTGGTGTGTGATACAAGTGGTGTGTGACACAAGCAGTGTGTGACACAAGGGGTGTGTGACACAAGGGGTGTGTGACACAAGGGGTATGTGACACAAGCAGGGTGTGACACAAGGGGTGTGTGACACAGGTGGTGTCAGTGGCTGCTTGTGACCAGCCCTGAGCCTGGAGGAGCAGTTGTTAGAGAGGAACCCATTTGGTCAGCAAGTCTCAAACATTATTTTTTCTCCTGGTGCAGGTGTTCTTCCAACACACAGGAATCAGGAAGGCCAGAGGAAAAGCAGGAAAATCTTTTCCTTGCTATCAGCTCCATCTCCCCAGGATGCAAGCTAGAACTGAGGAGAGCTGCACATGTTCTGTGTGAGGAGGTGGTTGGTACAGGCAGGCTCCTGAGACCTCCATGGGTCACTCTGTCCCCTTGGGGAGGTATTGCTGTGCCTGTGACCTTGTGCCCTCTCCCCTCAGCTTCCTGGGGACATATCCATCACCTGCCAGGCTCTGGATGGGAAGCCTGTAGCATCGGGAAGTTTGGGCAACCCTGATGTGACAGACCTGAAAGGAGAAGGGGAGAGGAAACTGAGAGAAATGGACAAATAATGGCATTGCAAAAGATGTGTGTGTCTGGCCATAAAATCACATCAGTGCAGCCCTCCGTGTGCAGGGTGAGGAACTTGCTTGGGTACCTGAAGAAAGCTGTGGATGGGAAATGGCAGCTGCCATGCCAGGTCCCAGCTGGGCACTTGATGGCTGCTCCCTGCCCACTCAGAGGTGGCTGTGCAGGCACAGAGCTGTTTTCTAGGCTAGGGGAGTGTGGGGCCAGGGGCTGACCCTGTGCCCGTGTCCAGAGGGGCTGGGAGAGCTGTCTGGGTATTTCCAGGCACTGCTGCTTCCGCCAGCTGGATCCGTGTGAGAGTGGCAGCGTGTGTAAGAGCTTGCTTGGAGTGCCAGAGATGGGATGTCCTGCCCTGAGGGCTCCCGGGAGCAGGAGCAGGAGCTGTGCCATGGCCTGAGCACTGCTGTGCAGGGCTAATTGCCTCCCGAGTGCTGATGAATCTCCTTTTGTGCAGAACCCGCAGCAGCACAGGCCAGCAGCAGCTCGTGAAACATTCAGATGTGTGAAAGGGTAAAATAACTGTGATATGGCAGTGGTGTGGCACACTTTCACAGCCCCAGTGCTGGGGAGGGAGGTAAGTCTGCACCTCTTCTACTGAGTCAGCCCTTGGGAAACCCTGCCTTGGGTCAAAACTGGTGCTGATGAAACTTTGGGTGGCACCAAACCAAGTGAGGAGGAGTTAGGTTAGAGAGACTGTCAGTTCTGAGCAGCAAACAGCAGGACAAAAAGAGACTGGAGGAGAATAATTTGTACAACTGGGCCAGGGGAATGCTGTTTTGAAGGATAACTCTGCAAGGGACAGACTTGCACATGGCTGAGTGATCTCTGACACGCTCTGTGCTTTGTTCCATTTCTCAGTGCATCTTGCTCACACACATGGCTTCTACTCCATTTGGCAAATATTTGATTTATAAAGATTAGCATGTTGCTCGCCCATGTGCTGGGAAGGCTTGTGTGAAAGACGTGCCTTGAGGGTGGCAGCTCAGGGTTTGCTCACTGCTAAGGAAACGTCCCCTAAAATGCACCTGAGCTGATTTTTTAAATTGACCGAGTGTAAACAGAACTGCAACCTATTCCAAACCAAGCTAACCCAGAGCGACAGCATCACCCAAATGGCACAGAACAACTTGCCCTTTGCTCAGCTGCTTGTTAGAGAGATTTACCAGCATTAAAAGTGCTTTGGGATTTTGCCATCCAACCATCCCAAGGTCGTATGTCTGCTTGCCAAGGTCTTCATGTGCTGGACAGACACTCTTAACTCCAGGAACTCTGTCATCTCTGATTTATGTGAAGGTGTATGAATGGAGGTGATTCCAGAAGCTGAGGTGCCCTAAGGAGACAGCTGGCTGGCTTTGTGGGAATTAGTGCTGATACAGGGAGGAGCTGCCAGCACTGATGGCAACGAATCTGCTCCATGGCAGGGAGCAAACAGCTGGCAGTGCCCATGTGGGCACAGAAATCATCTGGAGAGCTGGGAGGTCTGAAGGAGCCACTCTTCCTGGGCTGTGCTCTCTGGTGCCTTTTCAGTGTGATTCTAGGTGAAGCCAAAGAGATGCCAACTGTTGGTTCCCACTTGCTGGCTGTGACCTTTCCTTTGAAATGCCAGTGGCGTTTTCATACCAGGGTCTCTAGAGACATCCTTGATGCCAGCCAAAGCATCAAGTCTTATTTGAAAATTCAGTGTATACTTATGGAAATCAGTTAATGTTTAAATCCAGGTAACTGGTGTAGGTGAGGTTGGAAACCTGGGTGGCATTCAGTGATCACAGGAAACTTCCCTTCACCTCCCTGCATGTGCACAGAGGAAGGTTTATTTGAATATATAGAGAAGAGCGAGGCTGGGGGCTTGATCCCTTTTCTGATGCTACCAGAAAACTGTACTTTGTGCTCTTACAAAAGGTGATTCATTCTCTCTAAGACACAGGCACAAAGACCACAGTTTTTTTTGCTGTCTGCTGGGAAACTCTAACTCTCATTAAACCTAATCCAGCCCTAAATTTGAAATAATTTTGCAGTTTCCCTCTGAAGTTCTTTGGTGTAAAGCTGGGCTCTGCCTCGTGCCCTTTGCTCCCTCCATTCCCGAGGGAAGCAGGATCCAGTTTTGGCCAAGCCCTGGTGGGCAGCAGAGCCTCCTGCAGGGCTGCCATGCTGCTGGCAGCCCCCTGGTGCTCGGTGCCACGCTGCCAGGAGTGCCAGGCCACTTCCAACTGGCACCTAAGCTCCAGAGCAGCTGCCTCCAAGGTCCATTCTTCTGGGGGAGATTTATTGCCAAGAGCAGAGGCGTTGGGATGGGAAAACTGCCTTCATTCCCAGGCGAAGACCCTGAAGAACAAAAGCCAGTTGCTGGTGAATCCATGGTGTGATTCAAACATTTCCTGGGACGGGAGGAGTGGGAGCTGTGTGCCTGTTGCTGTAGCAAAAGTGAGTGGGCATCAACCGAAGGAGCAGCTCTGGCTGGTGAGCCGGGCAGTGCCATGGGGGTGACCTGGACTCTCCTGCCCTGGCATTGCCCCCGGGGCAGCTGCAGGCCCTGGCGGGAGGAAACACCGGGATGCTGAAGCTGCTGGGTGAGGACATTGCACCAGGAGCCCTCTGGACATCTCTAGAGCTGCCCCTCTTCAGCTGCACTCCTGGGCTGCTTGGGCTCTCTCTGCTGTGAGGATCCCGAGTCACTCCCCCGCTCCCTGATGTCTTTGCCATGATCGTGCGCCAGGTTTTCTGGGAAGGTTTATTGGACACTTCCATGGAGCACTGACCGCCGGGGAAGAGGATCCCGGTGCTGCTGGCACAGCGGAGCAGGGAGGGCTGTGAGTGCTTTGATGTCGGCGATGGGGTGGGCCGGAGGGGGGTCCGGGGACCGTGTGGGGTGAGGACGGGGGCAGTGGGGTTCGGGTGCCCAGCAGCGCCCCGGGAACTCGGAGTCACCGCTGCCCAGCGGGCCCGGTGCGGGGAGCGGCGGCACCTGCGGCGTGCGGGGCCCGGCGGGGAGCCGGGAGCGGGGAGATGTGCGGAGAGATGTGCGGAGCGGGGAGATGTGCGGAGCCGTGGTCCCGCTGAGCGGAGCGGACCGACCGCGGTTCCCGCTCTCCGCCGCTCCGGACACCGCAGCTCCGTGCCCCGCCGGGCTGTCGCGATTGTCCCGCCGTGGCCGTGCCGGAGCTCGCCCTGTCTGGGCTCCCCAGGGCGGCCCCAGACCCGGGGTGCCCTGAGCCACCGGGCTCTCCCCGCAGGGACACCGGGCTCGCTCCACAAGGTCACCGGGCTCCCCCAGCTGGGACACCGGGCGCTCCCCACTGCCCCGTTTTCCTGCCCAAAGCGGGTCCCAGGTTTCGTCCGCACCATCTCAGGGCCCTCCTTGGAGAAGCGGACACTGAGGCTGCGGGCGCAGGCTGAGGAGAGGGAGGCTGGCAATGCCTTGGTTCCCTCTCACCCATCAGATTTATACTTTTCCCTGGAGGGCCAAGAGCTGTGCTGGGTGTTCCCAAAGTCTCCGCTGAACTTCGGAAGACTGAACCCAGAGCCCGGGCTGCAGAGCGGATCTCCCAAGTCCCTTAGCAGCAAAGTGTTTAAATGCGCTTTTACAGCGCCAGGGGAGAGCCCGCGGGGAGCAGAGATCGCTCACAGCCGGCGGTGCCGTGCCCACAGCTCTGGCGCTTGTTTGCATTGGCGTTGCCAGTTTCCATCTTGTGTCTTTACGTGCCTCATCTATGATTTTACTGGGCTTTTTACTGCCTGCACTCAGAGTTTCCTTCCCCCGGGGCAGAGGTGGGAGATGGGGCATCGCTGCCAAGCCCTGAGCTGCCCGGGATGGCTCCGTGGTGCTGGGCTCCGTGTCTGGGCTCACAGAGGCTGGGTTTGCTGCTCTGCAGGGTCTGCTCTGGTGCTCTGGTCCTGCAGGTTTTAAAGGCAACAGAAAAGCTGCCGGTGATGCAACACGGTTTAATGATGCCATTTATGGTGGCTTTTTTATTTAGTTAATGCGGATGAAGAGGCTCTGTGATCTTGCCTGCTCCTTAATATTGCACAATAATTATTTTGTATCCTTCAAACAAATGTTTAACTGAGACCTTAAGGCCTTCAAGAAGATCTGGGAATTCTTTGGATAAGATACTATTTGGGACAGGTATTTTAGAGGGAGTAATTTTCTCCTTTTTGTTTTGAGGCTTTCTGAGGAAAGCAGCATTGTCAGGGAATGCCATTTCTGCAGAGTGCTTCTGTCTCCATGATGCATCTCCAGTAATACTTTATTTATTCTAGCAAAGGGTGAAACCTTCCCAGCTGGTCAGCATGTTTAGGAGAGACTTGAGACCTGATTCTTGCTTCTTCAGCTTTCTGGTGAGTATTACCATTTTGTTTTTTTTTTTATTCTGGGTATTTGAGATAATATTAAGGTTTCTCTGAATGTTACAACACATCCTCTCCACCAGGTCTGTCTGTCCAGGAGTCTCCTTGCCTTTGCAGCCCTTGCCAAGAATCAGACTTCTGAAGGTTAGTGTTTTTATCTCTCTGTGTTTTACAAGCAATACCCAGCACAGAGAAACAAAAGTGTCTGGTGGTGCAAACAAAGGTAAAGAAACTTTTTCTGTTACTCTGTTTTGTGCCTAAAATGCTGTTTGCAGAGCTGGTATTTGCCAGGCTGTTTGCTCAGCTGCTGCTCTGTGCCCCACTGCAACTGCAAACCAAACAGATTATTTTGTGCCTGAAAATCGCATCTGCAAGTGCAGAAGCTGAGATGAGCTTTTTGGGGATAAAGCAAGTAAAGTTGTTTCTGCACAGCTGCTTTGAACGAGCTTTTCTGAGGGCCATGCCCAGGCTACAGCAGAGTGAGGCTTTCCCTGGTGCTGAGCTGAGCGTGGTCTGTGTGTCCCACAGGAGAGTGCCCAGCTGCAGCCCTGGGCAGGGGCACTCACAGCCCCCCTCAGTTCAGGTGCCATGTGGTCTGAGCTCTGTCACACTGTGCCCAAGGGCTGCATGGGGACCTGAGCTCCTGCCAGCAGCTCCCCCCAGGTGCACGAGGCAGTGATTTTAACCCTGGGCTGGACAGGCTGTCTGTTTCCCCAGGCTGTGTGTGTCTCCCTCCAGGTTTTTCTCCCATCACGATTGAGACCCCAAGACACACGTATGAATACGTGGGTGCTGCTCTGGACTGGTGGCAGGCTGGCAGGTTCTGTGAGCAGCACTTTGCCCAGCTGCTCCTTGAGCCCCAGGACGGTGAGCAAGGCTCCTTCAGCAAACTGCTGCAGTCCCACCACATCACAGGCTCGGTCTGGCTGAAGGAAAGGGACAGCGTGCTGCACAAAACAAAGAGGAGACGTGAGTAAAAGTGCACATGGGCTATTGAGAGATGCTTTCATACTGAAAAATATGACTGGAGGAGTTGTCCCTTGATTTTTTATTGTCACTTTATTGGCTTATGCTTCTTCCTTTGTGCTGACTGAAATTTCTCCTTCTAGGTGGCCACACTGTCCCAGTCCTGGTATTCAGGGACAAAACAGACACAAAATATGTGAAGGTGCTCTCTGACTTCCCGGCCCTGCCTGCTGTCACAGCCTGTGCCCACCTGCAGTGGGACACCAGGAGCCAGGACATTGCCACCATCTTCTCCTACGCCGTGCCTGCTTTCACCAACGAGTTCCAGCTGCGTGGCTTTGTGGATGAGGAGGGCTTTGTTCGCTTTGCTCTCATTGTCCACGGGCACCATTCCCCCTACCTGCCCGTGTTCCGTGCTGATGGGCAGTGGCATCACTTCTGTGTGACCTGGCAGCAGGACAACGGGACCTGGGCCATCTACGCCGATGGCAAGAGGAGAGCAGCAGCCAGTGGTCTGTGCTCTGTGGGACCCTCTGCCCCCCAGGCCATCTCTGCCCAGGGCACCTTCATCATTGGGCAGGACCAGGATTCCCTGGGGGGCACCTTCAGGGCCAAGGAGTCCTTCAGTGGGAACATCACTGACTTGCACATCTGGCACAAGGTCCTCAGCACCGAGCACATTGAGAAAGTTCGCTCCTGCTGGGTGGTAGAGCAGGACCTGGTTTTTGGGTGGAGCTCCAATGCCCTGGAAGTGGAGAGCACTGTCCAGGCAGTGGCCATGCAGCTTCTTTGCCCAGGTAAGTCTCAGTGTCCTTGTGGCCACTATCCTGTTCTGAAGGCCCAGCCCAGGGCGTTTGCAGGAAAGGCAATGCCTGCTGGGGATGGCGTGTCCCTGGAGACCCCTCTGTCTGTGTGTGTTTCCACAGGGCCTGTGGAGGAATGCAGAGTTTTGGAAGTTGGCAGCAGTGGACTCAGTTATGCATCTTGTTTGCAGCCTTTGCCTTTCATCTGTCACTACAGCAAGGGTACAGCATCTGTTAGTTATTCGTGCACTGCTTCAAACTCCTGGAGGTCCTGGCTGGGCTGGTGGCCTGGGATGGGGAGGCCCCTGCTCTCAAGGGGTCACATGCAAAACCCTCTGGGGCCGGCACTTTGCTCCAGCTGCCTGCACTGTGATGGGGTTTGGCTCTCCCCCAGCTGGGCTGGGCAGGGGTGGCACACCCTGCATGGCTCCTGGGTGCAGGGCTGCCAGTGCCTCCCAGTCCAGGCATTCCCAGGCCCCTTGGCCAGGGGAGCATGGGGAGAGGCAGAAAGGGAGTGTGAAACTGTCTCTCCAGATGGGATCTTGTGCTAAAAATAAAATGCAGCTGTGAAGTCTCCTTGTCCTGCCTGTCCTGCAGACTTGGCCACCATGTGAGGACCATTGCCAGGCTTTGAACATGGCGTGTGTTAACCACGCTGTGGGATGCCTCAGCAGTGGTTCTGGTTCTGGTTTGTCCCCAGATGCATACTGGCAGCTGAGAAGAGCTCAGCTGGGGTCCAGCCACTCGCTCGCCAGCCGTGTGAACGCCCTTGCAGTGAGGACTGTGGTGAGTCCTGCAGCCCTGGCAGGGGCAGCTGGCACCTGGGGCAGGCAGGAGCTGCTGGGTTGGGCGTATTGGCACCTAGAGCTGCTTGAGGTCACTTTGCCAGCAGTTCTGCCTGGGACCTTTCCTGAGCTGCTGTTGGAGATTGTGACTGACACAGCTGTAACTTCTGCTGTGATCAAACAAGCAGCGTTGCTTCAGATTGACTCATTGCACGAGGACAAGAGATGCCTTCCCCCAGGATATTCCTGCTTGGCCAGACAGGTCCTGGTGCCAGCAGGGGCATGCAGGGCATTGCCAAGGCACAGCTGAGGATCAGGGGCAGTCAGGGCTCTGCACTGAACCAAACCTTCTTTTCCATGACAGATTCCTGACAGTGTCTTCATGAGTGGTGTGCAAGACCTGAACCTCTCTGTGGCTCTCGATGCTCTGGATGTCTTGGCAACTGTTCTGAGAGAAGGAGAAGTGCCCGTGCTTGAGCCATCTGACCTCCTTGCAGTCCTTCAATTACTAAAGCAAGTTTCAGATTTGGAAATCCAGGAGGGAGATGAGCTGGAGATGCTGGAGCAGTTGGGCCAGTATTACATGGAAGTAGCAGAGTTAATTCTGGAGGAGCAGAACGCTGGGACATGGTCCCTGATCAGCCAGGTACTGGTGTCCCCAGCGTGGTGCTGTGTGCCTCCCTGCACCACCAAGGGCTGTCAGGCTGGCCTCGAGTCTCAGCTTCTAGTTTGTTTTTCTGCCAAGGCCAAACGTTTAAGGGAACTCTTGTGAGCTGTGGGAAGGGAGAGCTGATGGTGCAGGTGCTGATTTCCATCGCTCTCTCTGCCTTTGCAGGTTATCAAGGGGCCCATGGCTGTGGTTGAGCTCTGTGACAGAATGGTGTCACTCTTGATCCCACTGCTGACCACAGAGAGGACAAAGATCGCGATCCAGCATGGGAATATTGGTGAGTGGCACTGGAGGGCATCTCACCAAGACCCAGATCAGTCACCCTGTCTGGTTCCCAGCCCAACTCCACTCCTGGCTCCTCTGCTCCTCTGGCTCACCCTTGCCAGCCCTGCAGCCTGCTCCCATTTCCTCTGTGCAGTGTCACAGTGTGAGGGCACCTCTCAGGCTGTGGATTGCAAGAGCATTGTAAGAAACCCTTGGGCATGGAAGAAGCTGAGCCCAGATGCCCTTGGTTTGCACAGAAAGGGACCTGCCTGCTGCTGCTGCGGGTCCTGGCTGGCGTTGGCTGGGATTGCAATGTCCCTGTGGTACTTTGCTGTAGCAGTGGCTCTGCAGGAAGGCTGAACCCTGGTTCAGCACCTGATCTGGCCTGTGCACAGGGGTGGAGGTGAGGGAGCTGGAGCTGAGCGAGCAGCAGCTGAGTGGTGGGGCCTACGTGGTCCAGACCCCTGAGAAGGGCAGGCACGACCTCATCGAAGTTCCCGCGGAAGAGATGCAAAGGCTGAAATCCAGAGGTTTGTACCCACACCTGAGCTCCCCCTGGCACCTCTGCATGGCCTCCCTCAGTGCCACAAACTCTTACCTTGGCCACGTGAGGTCTGGAGAAGCGTGGGGAGGGGACACTCCTGGTGAAAGGGTGATGGGCTGTGGGGGACAGGATCTGTGCAGCCCCTCCAGAGACACAGCTCGGAGCTGAGGGCGTTCTGGACCCCCAGCATCACCCCCAGGGGAGGGCAGGGGTGTCCAGCGCTGCCCTGTGTCTGTTCCTGTCCCTGTCCCTGTCCCTGTCCCTGTGCTCTGTCCCTGTCCCTGTGCTCTGTCCCTATCCCTGTGCCCTGTGCCTTGTCCCTGTGCTCTGTCCCTATCCCTGTGCCCTGTGCCCTGTCCCTGTCCCTGTGCCCTATCCCTGTGCCTGTGCCCTGTGCCCTGTCCCTATCCCTGTGCCCTGTGCCCTGTCCCTGTCCCTATCCCTGTGCCCTGCCCCTGTCCCTGTGCCCTATCCCTGTGCCCTGTCCCTGTCCCTGTCCGTGTCCCTGCAGGTCTGCACAGAGTCACAGTGAAGAACATGTGGTTTGGCTACGGCTCCCTGCAGCGCTGCCTGTCCAGCAGTGCTGTGTCCCAGGACTCGGCTGCCCCTGATGGGGCACAGAAGTGAGTGAAACTGAGCCCCCGCACCCCAGGGCTGCCCTCAGCACCACCGAAAGCTCATTTTCAAATCTGCATCGAGCTGGTGCCTCGGTTTTGGGGTCAGCTTCATCTCGATCCATCTCAGCCCTCGCACTGGGGCTGTCCCGGTGGTGTCCCGTGTGCCTCTGTGTCCCGTGGCTCACCGGCTCTGCCGCGGTGCGGGGCACAGAGCCCCCGGGGGCTGCTGCAGTGCCCCCGATGGCACAAGGTGTCCCTGGGATGGTGGGCACAGAGCCCCCGGGGGTGCTGCAGTGCCCCCGGATGGCACAAGGTGTCCCTGGGATGGATGGTGGCCCTGCGCTCGCTGCGCTCCCGGAGCTCCGGACGCTAGGTGGGGATGGCCGCCCGCGCACGGCTCAGCCGCTCCGCCGGAGCCCCGCGGATGCTCTCGCGGGCAGTGCCGGGCAGGGCTGGGGCTGTGCTGGTACCCCGGGGCCCGCTCTGCCCCGTGCCCGGCCCTCGGCAGCACCCGGATCCCCGCAGCCGTCCCGCACCCCGGGAGATCCCGATCGTGCTTCCTGTGCTGAGAGCAGCTCCTTCCCCGGCAGGCACCTGGGCACCTCGGTGGGCACAGCGGTGATCTCAGCCACGCTGCTCAGTGACCAGCAGGAGATCAGCGCGGCCGTGCGCTACCGCCTGCAGCACCGTGCCCAGGTACCCCGGGCTGTGCCCGCTGCCAGGGGAGCCGCACGGCCCCCCCGGCTGTCCCGGCACGGCACGGCCTCCCCGGCTGTCCCGGCACGGCCCCCCCGGCTGTCCCGGCGCGGCCCCTCCGGCTGTCCCGGCACGGCCCCTCCGGCTGTCCCGACACGGCACGGCCCCCCCTGGCTCCCCTGTCACGGCACGGCCTCCCCGGCTGTCCCTGGCACGGCACGGCCCCCCCGGCTGTCCCTGCCCGGCTCTGTGTTTGTCCTGCCCTGACAGACCCGTCACAGCCGGGGCAGTGACCGCACCCCGTGTCCCGCAGTGCGTGCCCGGGTGACCCCTTCTCTCCCCTCTCTGCCCGCAGGACCTGCCCGATACTCTGGTGGGACCCGTCTGTGCCTTCTGGAACTTCAGCCTCAGGTGCCTCGTCTCAGTTCAGGTCCCCAGATCTATGAGCTTTTTATTTCCACTGGAAAACCAAACATCTCAATATAGATGTAATGGTAAGAGTAGAGATCTGGAATTTTTTGCCTCCTTTGCATGCTGACATCCCCTGGATGTCTGCTGGAGCAGAATGCTTTCCTGGGAAGGTTTCCTTTGGAGAAGTCACTCACAAGCAAGTGACCTTTAACGAGGTATATAGAGCTCAAATGGAGCCCAAGTTAATGATGGCTGTTGCCTGTGACAAAGAAGAGTTAGCCCAAGATACACACCCCAAAGACATGCAGGACTCCCAGCCTCATAAATCCTGCCTGGCACTGGGAGGTGTTTTTGCTGGATGTCACTGTGGTGAGAACACTGAGGCTGTGATATGTTATAGATTGGTAATTAAGTCATTCAAGTGAAAAAAAACCTCCTTAGCATCCCAGACTTGTAGCAGGCCTGGATCAGGTAGGGAAAGGTGGGAAGGGTGATTTTGGCAAGAGCTGGTTATTGTCCAAAGGGTCCCAGAGCTCTGCTCCTGCCCTTCCTGTGGTCCTGGGAGGCTCAGGGGACAGGGGGACAGAGCTGCAGCCACGGTCCCAGCCCAGGGAATTCAGATGGGAGCATTGCTGGGTGCCTGGGACAGGCCTGTCCTGGGGACCTGGGGCACCATGCTGGGTTTGTGGCAGGCTGAGCGGATGGCACAGTCGGGCACAGCCAGCCCAGGGCTGCTCTCAGTGCAGGGGCTGTGCAGGGAGCCCTTCCCAGAGCCCTGCAGTACCCAGGCTCTGTTTGAAGCTGTCATGGCTGAGCTCCACTCTTCAATGCACACATTGACACCTGATCTGTTCTCCTTGTGTGCCTGCTGGGTGAGGCAAAGCTGCTGAGACAAAGGGTGAGCCAAAGGGAAGTCCAGGTGAAGACCTGTTTCTGATACCCTCATCTTCCTCCTTTAAACTCTGCTTTTTCTGGGAGAATGAAGTTCCCATTTTGCCCTGGCTTTCTGTGGGAGTGAAGGGTAATCTTCCTGTGTTTTCTCTGGTTTTGCTGCACGTTAGCCCAGATGCTGGTGGGATGTGGTCCACAGCTGGCTGCTCTGTGACCAGGTCTTTCCCAGACTCCACTGCCTGTTTTTGCAACCACACCACCAATTTTGCCATCCTGCTGCAGGTGTATGAGATGGAGGTACGTGAGGAGCCTGGCTCTGGGTGGTGCTGGCACTGCCAGCTGGGGTAAACTCATGAGGGATTTGAGTCTTGTGTTGTTTCATGTCTGGAGCAGAGGACCACCAAGGAGGAGTTCACCCTGCAGACTTTGACTTTCATCGGATGTGGAGTTTCCTTCTGTGCCTTGGTGGTCACCTTCATTTTGTTCCTTGTGGTTGGGTAAGAAAAGCCTGGGCACTTGCAGCCTTCTGTGTATTTTCTATTTGATATTTTCCTTCAGAGCCTTCCTCAGAGTGTCCTTTGCCAGCGTGGGGTGGGGCAGGTTGGAGCTGGGAGCTGCCCTGTGCTCTGTGGCTCTGGGGAGTGCTTGTGGCTGGCTGGAGAGGGGCTCAGCCCTGGCTGTTTCTGTGGAGATGCTCACTGATGTGTGCACACACCTGCATGTCTGTGCAAGGTTTCCATCAATTGCTAACGATGTTTACCATAAAAGCTGCTCTGCTAGAATTAATTTTTATAAAATAAATGGAGCAAGGACTATTTCTTTGATTGCCAACCCTTCTGTGTCACTTGGCAAGCACAGAGCTCTGCCTTGTGGGGCAGGGGCTCCCTCGCCTCTCCCTCCCTGCCTGTGCCCTGGAGCTGGCCAAGGGCTCAGCAGCTGCACCCAAGGGTGTTCCCAGCACCAAGGGCTTGCACAGCAGGGCTGTCCTCTGCCCCTCTCACTGTCATTTTGCAGCGAGTGGCACAAGTGGCCCAGGCAGGCCGAGGGGTCAGGGAGGGCCCTTTTGTGTGGCTGCAGCTCAGGGCTCCCTCTCTCCCTCCCCAGCCTCCCCAAGAGCGAACGAACGACGGTGCACAAGAACCTGATCCTGGCCCTGGCCGCAGGGGAGGCTCTGCTCATGGTCAGTGAGCTGGCCAAGCCCAGCCAGGTGAGCTCAGCAGGAATGGCCCACTCAGCCCACGTGGCCAGGCTCCAGCATCTCTGTCAGAGCAACAGAAGTATTTATTCATTCCCTTAAATTTATTAAAGGCGAAGTACCTTACCCTTTTATTAATTACCTGTAACTGGCATTGAGGGTAGAATTGTCTCTGTTGAAGATGCACAAATATAGGTTTTGCAGTGTGGTTTTTGTCCCTCCAGGTGCTGTGTTTCATGGTCACTGCCTTCCTGCACCTCTTCTTCATGGCAGCCTTCTCATGGATGCTGGTGGAGGGGCTTCTCCTCTGGAGCAAAGTGGTGGCAGTCAACATGAGTGAAGGCAGGAGGATGAAGTTTTACTACGTGACAGGCTGGGGTATCTGCACACTCCTCTGCCTTGGCTCCTCAGGAAAATATTCTTTTTCTTTTCTAGTGAAAGTTTTGATAGGAGAGATGCTCAATTGTTTGATTTAATTTAATATGAGAACTGGGTGCCAGTGCCCTGTCAAATTGCTAGTCTTAGAATATAAGTTGAGCAGCATTTCTGTTATACTTCTAAACCCAGGAGTTCATTTTAAAAAATGGAGGAGGAGATTTATGGTAAGTTCTCGTTCTTAGAGAGCATCACTGTTGTTTGATAGTAATTAAATATAAATGTGTTTCTCACCAAGCACCTTTTATTCAGAGGGAGCTCTTTAGGGACATAGAATTATCTGAATAAGCTGAGATTTGTGTCAAAGAGGAGCCTCTTTAGGGATGTGCTGCTCAAGGAGCACACACCTCGTTGGACACTGGGCAACCACTTCAAGTATTTTGGATTGGTTTATGTCTTTGATTGTCCATTTTGTTAAAAAAGCAATCTGAGGAATAAATTGCTTTGGTCAGGACTCAGGACTTGGGATGCTTTATACCTCAGAGAAAGATGCTGACAGCTTGTAAATCTGGCTGTGTTGAGCCAGGACAGATTTCAGCTGCACAGGATTGATGTTGCTCGTGGGGTTTTGGAGGCTCGCGCTGAAGCCTGTCTGCTCAGGGGGTTTTGAAGCAATTGTCTGGTGCACAGTGCCCTGCATGGGGCATCTCTGCTTTTCCCAGGGTTTAACCCGTGGGTTTTTCTGCAGGGCTTCCAGTCCTCATCGTGGGGGTGACCCTTGCCAGTTCCTTTAACAAGTACGTGGCTGCCAACCACTGCTGGCTGAACGTGCAGACCAATGTCATCTGGGCCTTCGTGGGGCCTGTGCTCCTCATCCTGGCTGTAAGTGCCAAACCCTGCTGGGAAAGGGGGGAACTCCCTCGGGGCTGCTCCCAGGAAAGCAATGCAGAGTCAGGGGTGCAGCTCATTCTGCCTGCTGCTTTTAGAGGAAAATGTTGTTTTACTTTGTGTAGACTTCTGCAACACAAGTAAATCTCTTTAATCAAAAAAGCTTTTTCATAGGAAGAAGTACTTTAAGAAAATTTTGCTGACCAGTTCTTGGTTGGCTGTTCAGTTAGGAATGTGGTGTGTGACATTGCCTTTGCTAAGGGTCTGATTTTAATGCAGAATATCTACATCCTTGAAATATCATTGTACAAAACACAGCAGCAGAAAAAGCTCCAATGTTTATGGGGTCCAGAATAGACCTTTAACAGGGAAGAGGAAGAGTTTTGTAGGAGCAGTTTTGGGACAAGTTTCCTAGATTTCACACCTGTGCAGATAGCTCTGTGCAGCCTTTTGGTTTCGCTGCTTTCCTGGCAGTGACATTTGTCCCCAAGCTCTGACCCCAGTTTCCAGCAGAGGAGGCTCACCCTGAGGAGCTGAGGCTGCAGGATGTCAGCGATGTGTGCCAGTGTGCCAGCTCTGTCCCTGGCAGGTGAACAGCCTGGTGCTGCTCCGCGTGGTGACCGTGACCGTGGCCAGCGCGCGCAGGAGATCCAAGATGCTGACACCCACCAGCAGCCTGGAGAGCCAGATTGGAGCACAGCTCTGGTGAGCAGGGGAGGGCCTGGCCCTCCCAGCTGGGCTGCCCTGGGTGTGAAATCTGTGAGGCAGTGTTAGATACGAGGAGGAAATCCTTCCCAGGGAAGCTGCTGAGGCACTGGCACAGGTTGGCCAGAGAAGCTCGGCCAAGTGGAAGACAGTGAGCTGTGAGAGTCAGAGCAGCAGGGCAGAAGGGATTCCCTCCCCCAGGGCAGCTGTGTCCCACCCAAAGACAGTCTCTGACCCCAGCTGAGAAGCCCAGCCAGCACCTTCTGTGCTGGTCTCCATCTGCACTCACACTCCTCAGTCTCACCCTTTGGGACAGGAGACCTTTGGCAGTGCCTGCAGAAATCCAAGCTTGGGACTTGGTGGGTTCAAAGTAAGGCTGGTGGGGGTTACACACACAGGGGGAGAGGCAGTGGGGACTTCTGTAATCAGTCAATACTGAGAGACCTCTAAAAAACTGCTGCCTGAGTCATTACTTTATCATGCTCTGTGAATTTTTATTGTTGTTAGCTGGCGCCGGATACCCCTGCTAGACACGCATTGTTCCCCTGTAGCATAAATAAATTTTCCCAAATTTACAGAAGCACAAAGATAGGGCATTGCTGGAGGGCAGGGTGACATCCATGTGCAAATAAAACAAAGAGAGAAACCCTCCTTGTAGCAGAAATTGGGGGGAAATAGCTGTTTTCTCATGGCTGATGACGTCAAAGAGCTCCCTTCTTGCTAACTTGCAGTGATAAATGAAGAGCAGGGCTGGCACACTGGGGTCTGGGAGGTGAAATATTTGGTTTTTCCTGTCTTAACTTATTTTGTTTGCAGAGGAATTTGTTCCACAGCTCCTGTCTTGCTCGTGTTTCATCCCTGAAATGTGCCTGGGTAACCCTGAGCTCTTCCTCCCACCAGGGCCACGGCCAAACCCGTGCTGGTGCTGCTGCCCGTGCTGGGGCTCACCTGGCTCTGTGGGCTCCTGGTGCACCTCAGCATCGTCTGGGCCTATGTGTTCATCGTGCTCAACTCCCTCCAGGTGAGTCCTGTGCCACGTGGGTGCCCAGGGCACGGCCAGGCTGGCACCTGCAGGGCACTCTGCCTGTCCTTGCAGCCCTGAAGCCAGCCCAGCTTTCCCCAGCCTCTGGGCCAGTTTGTCTGAGGAAACCCATTTCATCCTTCCAAGATACAAAATAGAACTCTGGAGACCTTGCATGGCCCTCAGCACCAGTCTCTGGCAGTGTCCTGCAGGTGCCACAGGTTTCCAGTTCAGACCTTGTTTCTTGTGCTAGTTTTTCTCACATCAGTGTGATTCCAAATTAGCAGTTACAAACCCATTAGAGTTTTTATTTGGTCGTATAATGGGTAATTAACATGGTACCTGTGCAGCCAGATGGGGCAGGCATCCCTCCTGCTGTTTGCACCTGGGGAAGGAGCCTCTGCTGCAGGACAGGGCTGCTCCAGGACCTGGGGATGTCTGAACTCAGGGACACACGGTGACAAAACACCCTGGAACATGTGTCTGCCACCTGCCATCCAAAGCATCAACAGAGACCTGCAAACCTTGAGAGAAGGCAGCTGTAGATGGAGCTAGAGAAGCACTGAACACCCTGAGCTCCCCTGCACACCCCTGCACACCCCTGAGCTCCCCTGCACACCCCTGCACACCCCTGCACACCCCTGTACACCCCTGCACATCCCTGCATACCCCTGCACATCCCTGCACACCCCTGCACACCCCTGCACACCACGGCTCCCAGCACGGTCCTGAGGGGATGGGGGAGTTCTCAGCAGGCAGGTGGGAGCAGGGAGGGGCAGCCCAGCCCTGGCGCCTCACCAGAGGTGCCCACGGGCACTCCCGGGACTGTCCCAGCCCTTGGCCCTGTGTATTCAGGGTCCCTTGCTCAGTGCTTGAGGGCAAATCCTTCCCCAGGGGATCCAAGCCAGGGGAGCACTGGGCACTGCCCTCCAAACCCCTGGGATCAGAGTTTTGCAGCCCATCTCCCCTTTTCCTTCTGTTTCAATAGAAAAGGGCTCCTGCTGCACCCAGGTCTGCAGTGCTTCCCTCTGGCACCCTTGGCTGTCTCCAGCCCGGAGCTGGCCCTGCTCTCCCAGCCCGTGGTGGCCCTGTCACCCCGTGCACATGTCCCTTCATTACCAAGCTCAGGACACTCTGCAGATTGCCCCAGAGGAGAAATAAATGCTGCTGAGAAGCTGCAGAGTTGAGAGAAATCCGTCCTGTTTCAGCCCCTTTGCTTACTTCCTATGGACCACTTGGAATTTCCTTTGAGGCCAGAGTGTTCCTTCTCGTGTGGCTCCTGTGCAGTTGTTCCCTGGCTGGGGTTGATTTTTGTTTGACTCCTCTCTGTTTGTCTGCAGCAGCCCAAGCCTGACTTCAGGGCTGCTCTGTGTGCTCTGTGTGCTGGCACCAAAGGTGAAAACTCCTTCTGCAGCCAGGCAGGGCAGGAGCCCAGACAGGGCTGAGCAGCAGGAGGGAGCCCCTGTGCTGTGGGGCAGAGCAGGGACAGGGACAGGGACAGGGGCAGGGAGAGGAGAAGGGACAGGGGCAGGAGAAGGGACAGGGGCAGGGGAAAGAGCAGGAGAAGGAGAAGGAGAAGGAGAAGGAGCAGGGACAGGGACAGGGAGAGGAGAAGGAGCAGGGGAAGGAGAAGGGACAGGGAGAGGAGAAGGAGCAGGGACAGGGAGAGGAGAAGGAGCAGGGGAAGGAGAAGGGACAGGGGAAGGAGAAGGAGTAGAGGAAGAAGAAGGGGCAGGGACAGGGACAGGGGCAGAGGTGGAAGGGGAGGGGGCAGCAGGGCTCCCCCAGAGCTGCCTCTCTGCTCCCACCCTCTGCTGCAGCTGGGCCTCCTCTCCTTCCTCCTCTGCTCCCAGCCCTCCCCGCTGCCCCTCCCCACGCTCATCCAGAATGATTCCTTCAAGGAAGACCTGCCTTGGAAGGCTGGCCAGAAATCTGGTCTGGGGGAGTGAGCAGCCCTGCTGGCTGAAGGACAGGTCAGGGCACGGTGCCAGGGGCCGCTGCCATGGCTGCCAAGAGCTCGCAGATGAGAGCAGGGCTCGCTGCAGACAAGATGGATTGCATCTCCTGCTGCAGCTGATTTATCTAGCTGCGATAACAAAACACCCACAGATATAACATAAATCTGGTGGGCCAGATAGGGCTGCCTTAAGGCCAGAACCGTGGGTCTGGAGCTGTAATTAGCCCCAGGCTGTGGCCCCCGGGCCAGGCTTGCTCTGGGCACGTCCCTCACACAGCTGTGCCCAGCGGTGCCCAGGGTGCCACTGCTGCCTGCTCCTCTCCTGGAGTGTGACAGCAGCTCTGTGCACAGCCTGCTCTCAGGTGTGGGATGTCTCCCTGTCCCTCTGGGCTGTGCCCACCCTCTGTGCCAGCCTCACCCACCCCAGGGCTCCTCAGCCCCTTTGCTCCATGCAGAGGAGCCCAAAACAGCCGTGCATCCCTGACCCCTCCTGTGCTCTGTCCCTTGCAGGGCCTGTACATATTCCTGGTCTATGCTGTCTACAACAGCGAGGTAAGAGATGGGCTCAGTCCCTGCTCACAGCAGCTGTGCTGGCACTGGGGGAGCTGGGCCCTGGCAGTGCCAGCACAGCCCCGTGTGCTGCTGCAGCCCTGGCTGCTCTTCCTCCATGACTTGCTGCAGCACTCCAGCTGTGCCGGAGCTGCTGTGGCCTCTCTCATGTCCTTGCTCTGCTGCAGGTGAGGAATGCCATCCAGAGGATGAAGGACAAGAAGAAAGCCCTCTCATTCACAGTAAGTTGGGAGGAATCCCTGCTGCCCCTTCCTCCATCAGCCACCCACCAGAGGAGGGCCCCAGCTGTGCTGTGGGTCTGCTTTGAGGAGAGGATGATGGAAAGAAATCTTATTTTTTTATTTTTGTCTGCCTTCTTTGCGGTCTTGTTGGACACCACAGACCCAAAGACAGCCTACCCCTATTAGGCAGCAGCCTGCTCTGGCAGGGTGGGATGGGAGCCAAAGCAGTGATGATGAAATCCTCCTCTGAGGTCGGATCTGGGCTTAGCAAAGCTCATTGCAATTTTCACTGTCCTGTGTCTCCTGCCTGTCGTTCCAGAACTGCTCCCATCCCATCAACTACTTATCCAGCCCGAGGAACACGACCTCGTGGGACACAGGGAGGCTGAGCCCTGCCCCTGAGGCTGCCCTGCCGAGCCCTGTGCAGAGAGACCCTCCCGTGAGGAGCATCACAGGCAGAGGTGAGAGGATTGCTGTTAGCCCGGGCTGGGTGGGCTCATCAGCACCTTAGGCAGCATTGCATTCTCCTGAGGCAAAAATCCATCTCAGCATCTGAAAAATAATTTTCTGGAGGAGAGGCAAAAGTGACAGTTGAAAATAGGGATTTTGGCTTTGAGGCAAAAAGGTTTTGCATTCTCCAACCAGTTTGTGGGTGCAGTGGTGCAGGAAACCCGTTTGGTCCCTTTGCTTCAGCGGGGGACACAAAGCACCAAGTTCTTGGGAAAACATGAATATTTCTGCTCTCTGTTCTGTGAACTCACTGTACTGTTTCACCCTTTAGGGAATTTTGGAGGCAGAATTCCCATGGGCATTTCATCCATCATGTCACCCGAGAGGCCGGTATGTACCAGCTCCTGCTCTTCACCTGCACCCCTGCCCGAGCACAGCAGTCCTGTGGGGCACCCCTCAGCTGGCCAGGGGGACAGCAGGGACAGAAGTGGTCCCAGAGCACTTCTGTGTCAAATTCAGGCAAATTCCAAGGCAAAGGCTCACCCTGAGCCCATGGGGAACCAGGAGGGGGCTCAGAGCAGGGCCCAGAGGAACAGGAGGTGCTGCTGAATTCGGGCCATGAAGCCCTGGGCTGGGGTTGGCATGGATCAAGCAGGAGGCTCTCCCAAGGACAGCAGATTGAATCAGGCAGTGGGGCAGGTGCCATGGCAAGTCTCACCTCTCCCAGCAGGGCTGTGCTGCCTGCATTGGGATGGAGAGCTCAGCAAGGCAGGGCCTAAAGCAGGGAGAATTTAAATTTGACTGCTCTGCTCCCACTTCCATCTCCTGCTTTTGAAATGATCATCAGTCCTTGTGTACTTGACATACAAGTGCTGTAATTCCCTCAGAATAAAATCCAGCACTACTTTCATGAGTCTCTCACTGAAGGATCTCTCTTTCCCTCTCTAATATTTATCCTTTGAAAACCTATGTCACATAGACAGCTCTTATTTATCGAATAGATAATACTTCTACAGCTGGCATATCGTTCTGGAGCCACTCAGTAAAATCCATATTTCCATGTCTCATGATTGATATTGTGGTTAAAGCTGCAGCACGGGGCCCCTGTGCTGTACAGCCCCAGGACTCTCTCAGGTGATGCTTTTCTCAGGTGCTGGCAGTGTGAGCCAGGGTCAGGGTGAGCTCCTGGCACAGGTACAGGACGTGGGCCCAGGGACGAGCCCAAGGACCCCCGAGGCAGGGGCAGCAGGAGCAGCAGATCCCCTGAATGCCAAGGCCGTGGCATTTCCAGCAGGCACAGACTGAAAGTGCTTCCCTGCTGCGAGGGTCAGCGAGGGCTCTGCTGAGCACAAACGCTGCATTTCCAATGTGCTGCTTCCCTGCTCGGCCAAGGCAGCTGCTGCAGGCTGGGGCTGCTCCTGCTGCTGCTGCTGCAGCTCCCAGGGCACAGCTGGCAGGGCTGTGAGCCCTGGGCAGGGCAGGGCTGGGCATGGCAGGGCTGGGCACAGGGCTGGGAACAGCACAATTCTGGGCATGGCACAGTGCTGAGCACACAGAGTGCTGGACATGGCATGATGCTGGGCATGGCATGGTGCTGGGCACACAAAGTGGTGGGCATGGCATGGTGCTGGGCATGGCAGTGTTGAGCACACAAAGTGCTGGGCATGGCATGGTGCTGGGTGCAGCACAGTTTTGGGCATGGCACAGTGCTGGGCACACAGAGTGCTGGGCATGGCATGGTGCTGGGCACAGCACAATTTTGGGCATGGCACAGTGCTGGGCATGGCACAGTGCTGGGCACACAGAGTGTTGGGCATGGCATGGTGCTGGGCACAGAGAGTGCAGGGCATGGCACAGTGCTGGGCACACAGAGTGCTGGGCATGGCATGGTGCTGGGCACGCCTGTGCCCTCCCTGTGTGCCCTGTGCTGTGCTGTGCAGGGGCTGCTGTCAGTGCCCTCAGTTATGTAAGCCAGGCTGTTTCCCTGCTCCCTGGCTGAGTCACGGTGAGCAGCACACTCAGAATGTCACTGGCAGCTGCACAATGGTTTGGATGAAGAGAAGATGCTACTTAAAGGCGTTTGAAAACACTTAAAATGACAAAACACTGAGCGAATGGAGATACAAACACAGACAAGATGTTCTTCGTGTTTCAGCTTTTTTAAATGTTGTTTGGTGATCTTTGTTGTTGTTGTTGGACTGGGAGTAGGAATTTCACATCTCCCAGAGCTTTAAAATCCTTTGAGCACAGAGTGCAGACTGTGTGGGCTCTTCCCACCGCAGCACAGGGGTGCCCTCATCCTTTCCTGGCTCTCCCTGTGCTCTCCAGCATGGCATCCAGCCTGGTGGGTGCCCACGGGGCTGGCAGGGTCCCCAGGGCAGGCATTGGGAGCAGGGTGTCAGCTCCTCACTCTGAGAGGTGCAGCTGGGTCCAGGGACCCTCAGCTGGGTGCCCATCCCTGGGCTGGGATGAAGGCTCTGGTCCCTGGGCAGGGACAGGGGTGCGTGGGCTCTGGCACAGGGGTGGGTGGGCTCTGGGTCAGGGGTGGGTGGGCTCTGGGGAGCCCTGCCTGGCCCCAGGGATGTGCTGGGGGCAGCCAGCAGCAAAGCCACCAGAGCCATGCCCTCTGCTAACACCTTCTCCCCTCTTGCAGGCCGTGGAGCTGACAGCGTTCAAGTGCTCAGGTAACGTTTGCCTCCATCGTGTTCTGCAGGTTTGGGTGCTGTTGCTGTGGCTGTGTGCTGCAGGGCTGCCCAGAGGGCACCTGCTGCCTGCCCAGGCTCCAGCACAGCATCCAAACTGCCCAGGTGGGCACTGTCCTGGCCAGGCTGTGGGAAACGTGTGAGCAGAGGAGGGACAGGCTGCCCTGCCGGTGGCACTGCCACTCCTGGCACATGGGGGACAGGCTGTGCAGCCCCAGCACCTGCCGGTGGCACTGCCACTCCTGGCACATGGGGGACAGGCCGTGCAGCCCCATGCCCTGCCGGTGGCACTGCCACTCCTGGCACATGGGGGACAGGCCGTGCAGCCCCATGCCCTGCCGGTGGCACTGCCACTCCTGGCAGATGATGAGGGACAGGCCGTGCAGCCCCATGCCCTGCCGGTGGCACTGCCACTCCTGGCAGCGCTGTGATCAGCCCAAGGTGCCATCCAGGGCACCTGCCTGCTTTCTGCCCATGTCCCTGCGCCTTCCTTGCTGCCCATCCTTGTCAGCCCCAGCTCCTGGGGGTCGCAGCAGGGCCGGGGGCAGAGGGGCCCTGAGGCTGAGCTCTGTGCCTGCCCCCAGCCCCACTGCTCTGGGGCAGCAGCTCTCTCTGCCCTGGGCTATTTCAGAGCAGCAGCTGTGGCAGAAAGCACTGGTGGGTGCTTCCCCAAGAAGGGAAGGTGGGTATTCAGACAGGGCTGGATTTATGAGATTAAAAGCAGCCATTTAGCTTCTTCTGTTTCAGGTTGTAGAAAGGCCAATGTCACCATGGAGGTGGGTAGAATTAAAACCAGAAATCCCTCCTAAGCCCCAGCCCTCTGCTGGATGGCAGCTCCCTGCTACCTCCTCAGCTTCCCAGCCTGGCTCTGGGCAAGTCCCCAGCTCCTCAGAGCCCAAATGCAGCATATTTCATTTTATTTTCTTTAACAACCACTGCTGGGTACTCCCGGTGCAGCTCCTGGGTGGGGACCCTCAGGTGGGCAGTGCAGTGAGGACACACCAGGGGTGCAGTGATCGTATTTTTTCTGCACTGTGACGTTTTCTTTTGTCAAGGCAAGCACTGCATTAGCAGGTCTCTGATTTTGCTCCACATGAAGTGTCTAAGCAGGGCATCCTAGGGCTATTTTCAGGACGGTGCCACCCAGCAGCAGTGCAGCTTTCCTCCCCACACTGAGCACATGGGAAAGGCAGGAGCACCCAGGAGCAGCTGTGCAGCTGTTGGAATATTACCATGCTGCAGCAGCATTTCAGGCAGGAGTGGGGTCTCAGAGGCAGCAACACCTGCACCCACCACGGGCATTTGTGCTCTGTACACCCACCCTCACCTTCTGCTGCATCCCTTATAGCCCACATGTGTTATTAAACTCCAGCTGTGCAAAGATGTGGGTTCTTTAGTTTGGTTTTGTTTCCTCAGGTGAGCCCTCAGTGTGTTTTTAGAAGCCCAGGTCTGCACAGAGGGTGGTGGAACACCAGGGCTGGGCTCGGTGCCATGGGAGTGCCAGGGATGGAAGGAGAGCTGTGCACCCCCTGAGCCCCCCAGGATGTGCCCAGGGATGGAAGGAGAGCTGTGCACCCCCTGAGCCCCCGGGCTGCCCCCGTGGCTGGGCAATCCCTGGGCCCGGGGTGAAGGAGGAGGTCTCGAAGCACAAGAGCTCTCCTCTCACTCTTGTGTCCGTGCACTGGTGCTGCCCCTGCTGCTCCAGGCTCTGCCCGAGAGCCTCCAGCCATGGCAGCAGATAATGAAAGGCTGCAGTGCCCACCTGAGGGTGCTTGGGGGCCCAGGGCAGCTCAGCCTCCCCCAGGCTGTGCCTTCACGTTCTGCTCACAGCAAAGTGTGCCAGGATGGGGACAGATCATCCCAGCACAGACACTGTCCCCCTTCTGTTTGTTCTCTCCCAAATAGTTCAATGAAAAGAGAAGTGTTTAGCCCCAGAGATCTTTATTTGAAAGCCGCCAGCCAGCTGATGAAAATGGTGCTGCTGCCAGCGGGAGCTGTGGCAGACACAGGACAGGTGATCCCTGCTCCACCTGTGTCTCCCAGGAAAGCTGTGCTGGGTCTGGGGTGGGGGCCAGCCCCTCTCTGCTCCAGGGCCTCGGCCACACTCCTGTGACAGCTCTGGGTGTTGCAGAGGCTCCAGGTGGAGGGACAGGCAGTGGGTCCGTGGGGAGCTGGGATGGGTGAGGGTAAGGGGGGATAAAACCCAGGTGAGTGCCAGGCCAGAGGCAGAGAATGGGGAGTTCTGCAGCATGGCTGTGGCAGGAGCCAGGCAGGGCCTCCCCCCACAAGGGCTCAGCCATGGAGCAGCTCTGCAGTAATGAGCTCCAGGCAGCTGCAGGGAGCTGCTCTGTGCAGCCAGCCCTGCCTGCCTTCATTACACACATTTTGTGAGCAGGGCATGGCTGGGGCGGTTCACGTATTTGCACAAACAATAAGTCCCATCTTCCTTGTCTTGACAAACAAGGGCTCCAAGAGGCCTCCACATCCTCCATCTCCTCAAGTGATGGCTGCTTTGTTTCCCCACGATAATTTCATTATTCTGTTTGAATACATTTATATGTTGCTAAGCCACACATAGCAACATGGATCTTGTCTGTGCAGCCCAGCCTTCCACTGATCGATACTGAGTAATTCTGCAACTCTCACCATATTGTGTTCCATAAGCTTGGATCGAAATAATAAGGAATCTGTGAGTCTTTGGGATTCAAAGCCAGAAAAGCACCTGAGTGTCATGGGGAGAAATGGACCCCGTCCATGCCAGCCCTGCTGGGTCACCGTGGTGGGATCAGCCCTGGTGCCAAGGCCCTTCCTGGGCAGTCCCTGGTGTACCCTGGGGAGGAGAAGCAGCCCATGGGGCACTGGCACTCCTGCATGGCAGAGCTGGAGTTGTCCCTAAATGCCATTTGAAGCTCGTTGCTCCATGCTCCCTGCACTGGGGGCCGTGCTCAGGCTGACAGGGGAGAAGAGGTTTCCCTACAGCCAGGGCCCTGTGCATGGAGACTGCTTTGGCTGCCTGTCACAAGGACCCCCAAGGGAACAGGGGGTCTCTGGGGTGGCAGAGTTGACCACTGGCTGTGCCAGCCCATGCCAGCTGCACCCACAGCTCTGCCCTGCGGCAGGTTTGGGCTGGGGGGTCCCACCAGTTCTCCCCCAGGCCTGGGAGGGACCCCTGCCCTCCCCTGCTGCCAGCACAGCTGAGACCTTCTCTCTTTTGCTTTAGGTTTCTGAGAAGTTTCTGGGCACTGAGCCTGCAGTGCAGAGGGTCCTCCAGCAGGAAGGATGGCAGGCAGGAGGAGCTGGCTTCCCTTGGAGAGCTTCCAGCCTGGGCAGAGCTGTCACCCTGCACTCCTTCCCTGCCCCCCGTGCCAGACCAAGGCAGGGGCAGTGTGGGGTCTCATGGGGCTTTGTCTGCTGCTGATGACTGCCCTGCTCCTCCCCTGGGTGGGTACTTGTGTTCCGGGCTCCCCACGGCTCCTGCAGGGCTGGCCTGGGCAGCACTGCCACCCCTGTCCCTGTCCCTGTCCCTGCTGGCAGCACTGGCACTGCAGGGCTGTGGCACTGCCACCCCTGTCCCTGTCCCTGTCCCTGCTGGCAGCACTGGCACTGCAGGGCTGTGGCACTGCCACCCCTGTCCCTGTCCCTGCTGGCAGCACTGGCACTGCAGAGCTGTGGCTCTGCCTCCCCTGTCCCTGTCCCTGCTGGCAGCACTGGCACTGCAGAGCTGTGGCTCTGCCTCCCCTGTCCCTGTCCCTGCTGGCAGCACTGGCACTGCAGAGCTGTGGCACTGCCACCCCTGTTCCTGTCCCTGTCCCTGCTGGCAGCACTGGCACTGCAGGGCTGTGGCTCTCGTTGTGGCTGTTGGGGGAGCTGGAGCAGTGGGATGGGGACAAGCCCAGCTTTGCCCAGGGCAGCCGTGCCCAGGCAGTGCCCACGGTCCCGTGGTGGTGGGGATGGGAGCACCCTGAGCTGGGGCAGGCTGGGTATGAAGCACATGCACGGGGGAAGCCAGCAGCTGGCTGCAAGCCTCTTCTGAACCAGCTGACATCAACAGCATCTTCTGCTGCTTAGGACAAAAATCCTCTCCCTGCTCCTGCTTGGGTTCCTGCCCGGCTGGCCTGGCCCCTCTCCAGCTGGGTGCTGCTTTCCTTCCCTCTCCTCCTGTTACCTCTGTAGTGTTTAGGACACAGAAAATGTGGTGGGGTTTGCTGATCATGACGACAGTAAATGCTGATTTTAAAGACAACCTCCTCTCCTTGTTGCACTGTGTCCAAGGGAAGGGGCTCATGTCCAGCTCTGTGTGGCTGAGCCCAGAGCTGGGGCTTTGGCCATGGTGCAAGGACCACTCATTGCCCACAAATGTTGCTGTTCCTGCGCTCACTTGCAAAACATTTCGAGAGTCACTGTGGCAATTGCCAGGGGCACTTTGAACCAATCTGGGGTCCCCAGTGCCCAGAAGCAAAGGCAGCAGCAGCCCCCTGCCACAGCCACGCTGTCCCAGTGTCACAAAGGCAGATGACACCCCAGGAGTGCACCCACACCCACCCAGCCCTCCCCATGCCGAGCACCAACCACAAGGGTTAGAAAGACAGCCAAAAAATACAAAGTTTGCCATTTTAAATGAACTGCAAAATTTATTACAGTGGTTTGCTCCTGACAAGGAAGTTGGTAAACTTCTGCCTGGGAAGGAAGGGGGAGGAGTGGGGAAGGGCAGGGATGAGAGGGAGAGAAGGATGTAAGAGACAGAGAGAGACACTTAAGGACACTTTTCATTTTCTGAAAATAAAACGTCTTTTACCTCCCAAAACATTTTCTCCAGTTAAGTTCACAAAAAGAAGAAGGTGAAACCAAACCACAGACTTCAGGAGGAAAATGCACAAATGTGTTAAAGCAGAGACAAACATGCTCTTTCTTCTGTGTCTAACAAGCTTCACAAACGGCTCCGGGCGCAGCCCCTGTGGCTCCTCAAGGCACGGCTCTGCAGAGCTGCAGCAGCCCCTGGGCACCAGGACAGCCCTGGGAACAGCCCTGGACAGCCCCAGCCATGCTGCAGGACCCCCAGGACTGGGGGGCTGCGGGGCAGGGGCTGGGCCAGCTCCAGTGGTGGGGCTGAGGCGAGAGAGAGCAACAGTGAGAGTCCAGCACGGCCCAGCTTGGGGGGTTGAGACCCCCAGTGCTCCCAGTCCTGTCTGTGAGCCCCAATCCCACGATGGGGGAGGAACAGAGAGCTCTTTGCCTGTGGCTTTGGCACAGCATTTGCTGTCCCCTGGGGGATGGCAGAGGAAAGGAGGGGGCCAGGAGGCCCAGCACAAAGTGCAGGTCAGTCCTTATTCCCCCTTACCCACTCGCTCAGCAGATAAATACAGGGGGGCACTGCAGAGCTCCCCAGGTGTCCCCAAGATCCTGAGCACATGCTGCAGCTTGCCCCTCCCTCCTGCCTGGCTGCTCTGCCACCACAGCTGTGGGCAGGACTGAGCTGTGGTGCCCGTGGGCAGCTCTGGGCACTGTGGCTGGCACAGAGCTGCTGCCTCCAGCACCAGCAGGCACTAGGAAAACGCTCCTCAGCTGAGGATTCAGCACTGCCCAGCCCTGCCTGCCCTGTCTTGGCCAGGGCAGCTTCAGGACAGAGCTGGCAGCAACTGGGACCCGGCATCTGCACCTTGGGGTCCTGGCACTGCTGCATGGGGCCGACATCTCCAGCCCAGCCCCCATATTCTGTGTGGATTCCTGCAGAAATCCAGCACCTCTGTGTGCTCCCCGGTGCCTGGAGACACCTCAGCCACCATAAAACCCCAGCCTGGAGGGGTTTCACTCCCCTCTCTCCTGCCCTGTGCACGAGGGGCCCTGAGACATGGGCAGGGTCGGGGATGGATGGCGGCAGTCAAGAAGCAGCTGGTGGGGGCAGCAGGAGGAGCAGAGATAGGGGAAAATCCGGGACAGGCTTTCCCCTTCCTTGGTGCTGCTGGGCCGGGTTGACAAGTGACGGGTTTGGGCACCAGGAGTGCGGCGGAGCTGGAGGTCAGCACCGCCAATGGGGCAGTGCCAAGCCAAGGCCCTGCAGCCTCCACTGTCCTTGCTGTGCACAAAACGTGCTGGGGCATTTCCAATAGCAGAGGTTAAATAGCATCGCTGGGGAAGGCAGGGTGGGAGGCTCCCGCCAGCCCCGGCACCGGCCCTGCCCCGGCTGCAGGCACTGCGGTGCTGCCGGCTCCTGCCCGGGCCGCTCAAGTCCGCTTGGCGTGCAGCATCTCGATGAGGAGGTTGTTGCAGGGCACCTCCCCGCTCAGGTGCTTGTGGTACAGGTACTCCTCGGCCTGCAGGCTCAGCGCCCGCACCTCGGCCAGCCAGAGCAGCAGCTGGCGGAACTTGTCCGTGGAGTGGGGGTAGTGGCACACCGTGTACTCCAGCAGCGCCGCGTTCGCCTTCTCCTGGGCGTCCTTGGCCAGCGTGTGGTTCTCCAGGTACTTCACGTCTGCAGGGGGGAGCATGGGCGTGAAATGGTGCCAAACTCACGGCTCTGCCCCCTCTGTGCCACCCCGTGCTGAGTGAGCCAGGGGGAACCCACGCTCCTGCATGAAAACAGTGCAGGAGGGTCCCACGCCCCATCCCTACCCAGCCACGGGCTCTCCTTCCCTACCCCACTGCCCAGGGCTTCCCTGATGCTGGAGACAGGTTCCAAACCCCCTGGCAGTAGGGCTGGTGTGTCCCTGCCCTCACTGCCCAGGAAGCTGCAAAGCCAGAAGGTGCTGCCAGCTGTGCCAACACATTGGGAGCCGCTGCCGTCAGCCCTCTTTAATTCCTGAAGGTCGAGGAAGCGGCTGAATTAATTCCCTGATAAACCTGGTCTTTCCAATGTGGCAACCAGGCTCACCAGCCTGGAAACCCTAATCCTCCACGCCTGGCCAGGGCCACAGCAGCTTCCCGTAATCCTGCTGCCAGCTCCGGTGCCAGCAGGGCAGTGACAGCCCAGCAGGGCAGTGACAGCCCAGCAGGGCAGTGACAGCTCGGCAGGCAGCAGTACCGAGGTGTAGGCAGGATCAATTGTCCCTGCACACAGGTTTCAGTGGCTTTAGGAACCAGTGCCGAGCACTGCCCCATCCCCACCTGCAGCTGCACACAGCCATGGTCCCACACACCTGCCTAGCAGAGACCCCATGAACCCTGGCACGGTCCATCCAGGCCAAGTGGATTCAGAGGATTCACGGTGCAGGACGAGGTACTTGGGAGCACTGCCTCGCTCACAGCCCCCTGGCTGTGCTGCACACAGAGTCTGATGTGCCAAATCCCCACTCAGCGGCTGCAAATGGGGAAATCTGCTCAGGGTCCGGCCAGGCAGCTGGGAATGTGGGGTCCCTTGAAGGGCCTGTGGCACCCAGCCGGGGTCAGAGCCGGGAGCAGAGGTGCGGCTGGGGGGATTGAGGAGCCCCAAGGAGGGGAGGCACAGCACGGGGAGCCCCAGCCCCGGGCCATGCCCGCGGCCACGGGCACTGCGGGGGCAGGCACAAAGGGCACAGGTTGTGCCAAGATGCAGGGGATCAGATCACCCTTCCCTTTTCACTCTGACGGCACATTTGCTCCTATTGTCTCCTGCTACCGGGCTTGTTGTTATGAAATCTCTTTATCTGCATAAGGTTATTGTGCATGTCATTAAAAAAAAGAAGTTATATTGATAAATGTCAAATCTATCCCCTGAGTTGGCTCAACAATAGCTAGTTCTACTCGATGAACTCACCTGGTTCTCTGAAAGACCCTATTCACTGTTTAATTGAATATTTGAATAATCTTTTCATTCCTGCAAGGAATAAAGAATGTTGTCCAAATAACATTGACTCACTTCATTTAGAGACACTGCAGCAGTTGCAAAGACTGTCCTGTGACAAAGCCTCCCATCACACATACAGATATGCCTGGGATTATTTCTATGCCCTCAAGTGTTCTTCCTATTCACAGCTCCTTTTGTTTGGGAGAAGCTGCTGATAAATTGCAAACGCTTAAGGGAATGTGGGCTATAAAAGCCTCTCTTCCTCCCCTCCCCAAGAGTAGCTGCTTCATGAATGTAAGTCATGAAATCGAATGATAGGTCAATCCATTAAGGCTCTATTAAGCCCTTCTGTAGAACAAAGCTAACCTGTGCCGTCCTCATAAATATTGCTATTTTGAGAAGCCCTAATTTTAATTAAATCTCTTTACCTGCTCAGGAGAGAAATCTATTTAGAACTCAAATGGCAGCTCTTGTGAGCAGGGCTTGGCTTTGACTGTGCTGTGGCAGAGTGGTAAATGTGGAAATTCTCTTGTTAAAGGCAATTACATCCTGCACATAATACACAATCCCGTCCTCTACAGCTGAGCCTACGAAGGGCAAATTACTTCAAGTGAGCTCTGCAATACGGAGAGAAAAAGTTGCATTTGGGGCAAAATGATGTATGGGAAAACACGGCTATTGGATTCCACGCCCTCCCTGAAAGCCGCTGCTCTGGGGAAGCCATCGGGGGGACACTGCTCCTGCCCGCTGTGCTGTGCCATGCCAGGGGGCACGGGGGGGCCCGGGCAGACGGGGGGACCCGGCCCTGCTGGTGCTGAGCCCGCGGGGCAGCAGCCGGGGCAGGTCCCGGCTCGGGGTCCGAGCTCCCCCGGCTCGTTCATTTCCCAGCCTGGGCACTGTTTGTGCCGCACCTTATCACTGCTGGAACAGCGAATTATCGGCTCTCGCTCTCTGGGTTTGCAAACAGTTCCAGAGGAAAGGAAAGCCGAGGGAGGAGATGCTGCAGGTGCAGGACGGGGCAACAGCGCAGCTCCCACCGCTGGTCCCTGGGCGGGACCCCGCGGGCGCAGAAGCGCAAGCACAGAGCCAAGGAACAGGGACAGGGATGGGGATGGCGATGGAGACAGGGGTGGCGATGGAGACAGGTCTGCCACGGACGGCGCTGGGCTCACCAAGCTCACCGTGCCAGCACCAGCGCTCGGCTGACACCGGGATGGATCCCAGGGGCAGGAGCGGGCTGTGCCAGCCCGGGCACGTTTCGGGCTGTGGCAGCAGCGCCCACGGCTCTGCAGTTATTTAGTCTGGCTGAGGTGGGAGGTGTGAACGCGCCGGCTGTGCCCGACCGCAGGCTCCAGGCTGAGCCTAATCAGAGCAGGAGCCGAGCCCAGCGCTCTGCACGGGCTCTCTGACGCAAATCCCGGCTGATAGGGCCGGCCCGGCCCGGCCGCCTCTGTCAACACGCCTGTTTTCCGCAGCCGTATCAGCGCTTGTTTCCCTGCCCGCTGCGATGGGAGAGCCACCAAAACACGCTCCGCTCGGCCAGCGGGTGACAACGTCCCCTGCAGCTGGAGCAGAGCCCAGCCCCGCAGAGGGAGAGGTTTTGTGTCCCGGGCCAGGAGAGGGGCACAGGCAGGAGCCAGCTCTCGCTCCCGGCTCCCCGTTAAAAGCCCCTTTGTGGCACAGCCGGACCCCGGGCCGTGTGTGCAGCACGGCCGTGACCCCGGAGCGCTGCCCCCATGCCCCCCAGCTGCACTCACCGAGGCTGAAGAGGATGAGGAACTTGAGGCAGACGAATTCGTGCCGGTCCACCTGGAGCGAGTGCAGGTGCAGGACGAGCTCCTGCGCCCGCAGCACCAGCGTGTTCAGGATGGAGCCGGCCTGGGCTGCGATGGCCGACATGTCCACCTGCCAGGAGGACAGGGTGGCATCAGCTTTGGCAGCCCCAGTCCCCCCACAGCCTGCTGCAGGGCACCTCACACGGGGCAGGAGCTGAGTCCAGCCCTGAGCACTGACTGAGCAGTAGGGGTGTCAAAAAAAGACTGATGGGTGAAATGGGAACACCATTTTAAACAGGGTGCTGGAATTGTAGGCACCGCAACTCCAAAAGCCGCCTCCAGGGAGAGAAGGGGCCCCTCCTCCCATCCCGCTGCTGACAGTACAGGTGGGACTGTTGGTCCTCCTTAAGAAACATTATTCTCCAGAGCCAGAAGCTGTGCAGCAGGATGGGACAGGATGGGACAGGGTGGGACCTTCTGCACAAGCAGACCCAGAGTGTAATGACACCCCCTGCCTGCCCTATGCCAAGTTGGCCACACTGGGATGAAAGAAAGAAAGCAAGAAGTCACTCCATTCCCCCATGCAGCCCCTGCCCATCCCCACTGCCCCTCCACAGCCCCACCACAGTCCCGAGGCCGTTCCTCACCTCCTGGCCAGTGACCAGCAGCACGCTGTGCTCCTTGCCGTGCTGCAGCTGCCGGTAGATGTGGTCAAACACCAGGAGCTCACTCCAGCAGTTCTGCAGCAGCTTCATCTGGTCACCCACCTGAAAGAGAGCAGGAGCTGGCACCCACCGTGCTGCAGTGCACAGCACCCACCCTGTGCCTGGCTGGCGTCCATGGGAGGGGAATCCCCTGGGGTGAGCACGGAGAGCTGGAGCTGCACCCACAAAGGGGGACCCTGGGCAGGTGGCTTTGCAGAGCTGGCTTCAAAGCAGCTCAACATGTTTCAGTGGCACTTGCTGGCTCTTATCAGCACGGGTCTTCCCCCAGCAGGCACAACCTCCTCAAATCGCACACAAATTTTAACAAAACGACTGCGGGAGGGGCACGCGGTGGCTGCACAAAGGGCCTGTGTGTCCAGACAGCCCCTCTGGATACTTTAGAACGAAAGAAGGCAGTGCCCATCCTGAGTCCTGGCCAGGATGGCAGGCTGGGGGTGCAGCAGGGCCCTGGGGGAGCCGCCAGGCGTGGGACATCGCTGTGCCCTGCAGCTGCCAGCCCGGCCCTGCCCACGCACCAACACACGCACTTGTGACCACATGCCCTGCTGCACATGTGCCACTGTGTGTGTGCCCAGAGAAACACCTGGGACTGTCCCTGAGAGGAGCTGAGCCAGGACATCGCCTGGAAGGCTCCCCAAAGGTCTCGGAGGGGCACCGGGACTGCAGGCAGCAGTGACTGGTGGGGTGAGCTGCCAGAGCCAGCAGCAGCAGAGCCAGCACGCTGCCTTCCCCACTGTCCTGCCAAGAAACACCACAGGTCACCAGCTTCAACCCCTCAGCACTGCTCTCCACTGAACCCCAACTCCTTCCCACAAAGAACTGAGCTCCTGCCCTGCCTGGACTCCCCTCTGCTGCAGGGAAAGGGTTGAGATTACGGAACTGCCTCCACCACCGCCCCGAGGAGCAAATCCAGTGCCAGCAGCCAAGTTCTGCAGGGCCATTGTGCTCCCCGTTAATAGAGGGAAGACAGATGCAGCATCACAGGGCTGGATAATGCCCTCGTTCTGCTGAAGAGGCTGCAATAAACCCGCGCTGGGAGATTGCAAAAGGAATAGAAGCCAGATGAGAAAGAGCTTTATGGTCTCAGAGCTGGCGCAAGCCGCTGGGATTTGTCTCTCGAGGGTGGTGGGTGGCCAGAGCTGGGAGTGTGGCAGTGCAGGGAACCAGGTGGGGCAGGAAGGCAGTGACTCCTGCCCACCTGCTGGGCCATGGGCACTGTGACTGGGCTGTGGCACCGCTCCTGCCCACCTGTGGGGCCATGGGCACTGTGACTGGGCTGTGGCACCGCTCCTGCCCACCTGTGGGGCTGCCCCTCATCCCCCAGCCAGTGCAGCAGCTGCTGTTCATGGCCCAGCACTTCAGAGTGTGAGGCTCCTGCTCGACAAAACCCTGGGGAAAAGCTCATTTTGCATTAAACCAAAATAGAGACTTTCTGCACCCCTGGTGCCCCCTGCCAGGAGGCGAGTGGTGGCTGTGGCAGTGGCCAGCCCGAGCAGGGAGCTGTAGCTAACCCGAGCAGGGAGCTGTGGCTAACCCGAGCAGGGAGCTGGGGCTAACCCGAGCAGGGAGCTGTGGCTAACCCGAGCAGGGAGCTGGGGCTAACCCGAGCAGGGAGCTGGGGCCAGCCCGAGCAGGGAGCTGGGGCTAACCCGAGCAGGGAGCTGGGGCTAACCCGAGCAGGGAGCTGGGGCTAACCCGAGCAGGGAGCTGGGGCTAACCCGAGCAGGGAGCTGTGGCTAACCCGAGCAGGGAGCTGGGGCTAACCCGAGCAGGGAGCTGGGGCTAACCCGAGCAGGGAGCTGGGGCCAGCCCGAGCAGGGAGCTGGAGCCAGCCCAGCTGCACGGTCCTGGCCGGTGCCGAGCGCCTCCGCTCTGGCTCAGTCAGGGCGTTGTTTTGGAAGTTCTTTCCTGTGCCTCATTCCTGAGCGGGATGAGCTCCAGAAGAGGCAGACAGAAGGTTTTGCCTTGAAAACCATTTTAAAAAGTTAGCTTTTCCAAAGAAAACACTTCAATAATTTTGAAATCTTATTTTTTTCCTTTAAAAATTACTAATCATCTTCTCCCACACTCTGAGGGATGTTTGGCTGAAGTCTGAAGCCCCTCAGCAGCACAATTCACTCTCCATGGCTGCTGCAGGGCTGCTCCTTCGCCAGCACGCTCCAACGTGCCGTGGTGTTCCCTGGGAACGTCGCAGTGCACCAGAGCCACATGGCCATGGCATGGGGAATGTGATGGGGTGGGCTGGGGGCCCCGCGGGCCAGTCAGGGCTGGCCGAGGTCCATGGAGTTGTGCCCATGGCCAGGCTGGATGGCAGCGGGCAGCCCCCACGGCCCTGCCCTGGCACTGAGGCTCTGCTGCAGGGGGCTCAGGCTGGGGTCTCCGCCCTGGCCTGGCCTGAAGGAGCAGGGGCTGCTAATGGAGGGCACTCAGAGGCAATCAATCCTCCCAGCGAGGCGGCAGCACACACGCTCCCGTTAAAAGTTAAGCAAAGGATCTTCCTCTTTTAATGTCAAGGCTTTTCCTCAGAGTGCTTTATCAAAGGCCTGATGCAAGCTGTCTTTGAGAGGCAATCCTTATCTTTTTTTGAAGCGAGCATTTAACCCATTCATAAAACACGTGGTGAAACCCTCCCCACTCTGGAAGAGCAATCCCTGATGGGCTGCAACCCACAGAAAATGCAGTTCTCTGTGGGAAAGGTGCTGGAGGGGAGGCAGGGCATGCAGAGGCAGGGATGGTGCTGCCCAGGAATAGGAATGCAGGACCTGCATGTGGGTGCAGTTTTAAATCTACTGTAACCTTCCCTGTGGGTTCATAGGTACAAGGTGAGGGAGCCCCTGCGAGTGTTGGGGCACCCAGAATGTGCCCAGGCCATGCAGGGATGGTGCAGCCCCTCAGTGCTCTCTGCTCCCTTCACGGCTGCTTCAGAGCAGCCTCACCCTGGGTACCACTGCTTTGGGAAGGAGAGTGACCCAGCAGCAGCAGCAGCCCTTCTTTGGCAGGAAGCCCTGAGCTGGTGCCAGGACATCCATCCCCAGCCACGGGCCCAAGCAGCACTCGGATACCCCTGACCTGTCCCCACCACACAGATGCCCTCTGGGCTTCCTCCCAGATCTCAGGTGCAGGATTTGCCCCACAGCCCTCTGCCAGGTGTGTGGCACATGCCAGCACCCCGAGCAGCCCCAGCAATTCCTGAGTGCAAGCAGGAGCCATCACCTTGGCTACTGAGAAGTGTGAAAGTGGATTGGTGTCCACCAGCCACCCGCAACGGCAAACCCACGCACGTCCAAGGTGTTAATGGTCAGTGCAGGTCCCCATTACCCTGCCCAGACACCACCACGATGTGCATCTTAAAACAAATACCCACCAACACCAGTGTGGTTAGGCCAGGATCCCATCTCCCTGCTGGCACCCTGGCTGTACGGGCACCACGGCTCGGCAGGCAGGGCAGTGTCACATTTCCCCCAGTGCACGGGATGCTAAACATTGCTGCAGCATCCACCACCAGAAGGAGATTTTAAATCTGCCAAAAACGCTCTGGCCATCGGCCAGGAGATGGGGTCAAGATGACCCACATGTTAAAGGCAGAGGAGCAATTGACTGCAAATAGGCTTTGTCGTGGCTCTGGGATCTCTGAGCACAGCTGAGGGAGGGCAGCCCGGCAGACAGACCCAGTGACCTCAGGGACCCCTGGGTCTGTGGGAACAGTGCTGCCCTCAGCATGCCCCCATCCCTGGAGCTTGCCTGTGGATGGAGGGTGGTTTGCCCCCGGCCCTTGGCACAAAAGGGCTGAGGAAGGGGTCGGCACCATCCCACCACCCTGCGGCTGCACTGTGCCCCTCCAGCGCCGCAGGGACCCGCTGCACACCCAGCCCAGCCTGGCCTTCAGGCTGAAACCGTGGCAATTTGTTTAACATTCCTGGCTGCTCATCCCAATCTAAAGGTCACAGCAACCCTGTATTCATGATATTGATATGTAGGTATGGCAGTGACACCTATATAAACCAGGCTGTGCAAGACTCGTGTGTATAAACCTCACCAAAACCAGACACAATGTGAGTGTGCAAAAGCGCCTGCGTGCCTGCACATCCCTCTGTCTGTCTCTCCATATACATATAAAAAAATTACATCTGAAAGGACAAAGTTGCCTGAGACTCACAACCCAACAAAATATATTTCACCCCCGGCCTATATTTTTCTTCCTGAAAAGATGCTGCAAATCTTCCCTCAGTCCTGACACATCTCATCTAGACTCAGTTAAAGTTCGTATTTATGGGCGTCAGCGCTGACCTCTTCTCCCTCCGCCCGCGCGGCCTCGCGCCGCGGCTCTGGCCGGCCCTCGATGAGCAGGCGGGCCCCCAAATCCCCTCTGCCCGGCAGCGTTATTAGTCTTGCCTCCGAAGGCCAGCGCAGTCCGTAATTCTCCTCCTGGTGACACGGGATGAGCGCCGCGACATCAGTCTCCCGGCGGATTGGCATGGGGACCCTCGTTTGTCAGTGGCAGACTGACAGAATTACTGGCCCTTAAATGAAACGATATATCTGGGAAGTTAAATCTGTTTTCAATCTGACTGCCCCGCGCCTGCGGGCGGACGTGGCGTGCGAGCCGATGTCAAGAGGCCATTAGCCCGTGGCCCCCCTCCTTCCCCGGGCGCAGCGGTGGAGCCAGGGGGGCTCTCCCGATGTCTCCCAGCCCAGCCACCACGCCAGGAGTGTGGAGACGGCAAAGCAAAGCACCCGTTCTGGCAGAGTGCTAGGGTGGGAATGGGAATGGGAACTAGACTGGCCAGCTCCAGGGGAAACTGCTCCCACTCTCCCTGGGCAGGCACCAAAGGCTCATCCTAACCAGGCGTGAGCCAGCCGCTCCCCATGCCCCTGAAGATTTGCTCCTTCCTCTCCAGGCTCCCTGTGAGGCCCCGGGGAGAAGCCAGGTCTCTGCTAACAGCCCTGTGGAAGGAGCACAGGGGTGCTGGACAAGCTCAGGCAGGGCAATCCTTGAGGGGGCAATCTGCCCACAGCCCCCTTTCTCACCTGCCTTCACCTCCTCCCATGTAGTGCCAGCCTGGCACGATGCCCTGGAGAGGTGTCCCAGCACGGTGCCTTTCCAGCCTGGATCCCTGCTCTGGCCTCCCTTCCCTGCTGGGGCTGGGGACTGTCACCTTCACAGAGACTTTTCCAGGGGATGGAGAGGGCTGCTGCAGCCCTGCCCTGAGAGCCCCGAGCCCCCAGCAGGGACTGCCAGTGCCATCGATCCTGGAGATTGCGGTGTTGCTCCGTGCTGGCTTTAGGGCAGAGCCATAAACCCTGCGCTAGCAGGAGTTCATTTACCGCCCCAGCGCCGCTGCCTTTTATGTGCCAGGCAGGAGCAGGAATGGGGATTCAGGTTCTCAGAGCTGCTCCTGCTTCCCACTGGCTGCTCTCCCATGCCTGAGGAAAAGCCTCCGCCCTGGCCAGGGAGGATGAACTGCATAGGGTGGGCAGGGGCAGCCCCGGGTGGGGGCACTGAGGATACCAGGGCTGCTCTGTGCTGGGCTCGGAGCTGCCCCGGGCTCTGTGCACAGGATGGAGCCAAGGACAGCCAAGCCTCATTCCCCCTCTGCCACTGGAGCCAGGGTGGGCTGTGGGTCCTGCAGTTCCCAGGCCTGGGAAATGCTGGGAATGCACCTCACAGTCACCATGTGGATAAGGCAAAAACTTGAGCCCCCAGGATGGCAGTGATGGATGTGAGCCATCACTGAGCACCAAACCCCCTGTCCTGAGCATGGCAGGGCACATGCTCTGCTCACAGCAGCACTGATACCTCTGCCCAGGTGAGGCCTGTGGCACTGCCATCCCCCCCAGAGTCCCACGGTAGGAGGAGCACCCGCCAACACCGATTCACACAGGAACAGCCTATTTTGGTGGCACAATCACGCTGACAATGGAGCTACAAGGCTACACAGCTATACAGCTGGGAACTGAATTTACTCTGTTTACAATATCTCCTGCAAAACAACAACCACCCTGTTCCCAAAATCCAGGCTGGACACTGATATGATTGAAACAAGCCCAACCCACCCCCACAATGCCATTTCCTGACACTGTTCTGAACGATGGGGGCTATTTTGAGCCATGAGGCTCAGCCGTACTCAGCCCCATGGCACCCATTGTTGGGCACAGGGAAGAGCCTGGTCCTGTCCTACAGCACAGTCCCACTGGAAGAAGGTGATTTCAGCCAGACCAGGGCAGTACAATCTCATGCTGGAAACACAAGAAAGCACCTGAGTCTCATCACAGCTGCCCCAGGATGTTGCTCTGGGTTTTGGCCATGTTGCAAAATTTTCTCTCCTATTTTTGCACTAGTTTGGGGTCTTAAGTCAGCCCAGAACATGAATGGAAAATTTCTGAAAGCTTGTCAAGGTGTGCAGGATGGCAGAAGCTGCTCCAGCCCTGCTAACCCCCCCTTGGCCACAGTAAATGTTCAGGGACATTTGCTGGAGGGGATGTCTTGGCAGGATGGAGGTCACTCCATGTGCCCCAGCCGGGCACACATGGGCTGCTGGCAGCAGACATGGCTCTGGAGCAGGCTCAGGCTGCCCCTGCTGCCTGGTGCTAATAGCACCCACCTGACCACATCGATTTTCCTCCTAAAGGCAGGGGAGAGAATTGTCTCAACTATAATTCCTCAACGTTACATTTTTCAATTATGTCTTGAGCTTGACACCACAGTCACTCTGCCGGCGATTGCCTCAACAGCCGCCCCTGCTGTGATGAATCTGAAATCATTAGCCCCACACAGAGTGGGAATCACTCCAGCACCACAGCCTGGCCCTGGCACCTCCAGCCCTGCAGGAGCTGGGAGCAGGACTGGCACGTGCCAGCAGATCTGCAGCGATGGCCTCAGGCCTGTGCCCATGGGTGTTTCCCCATCCTCACAACGTTTCACCTCAATCCTGCCCACTGCCACATCCCATCCTCACATCACAGCAGCCTCAATCCTGCCCCATTGTCCCCCCGGAGCAGCGCCCATCCCACCGACAGCTCCTACCTCCAGCTCCTTGAAGAAGATGCAGCTCCGTGCCCACTCCACGATGGAGAAGAGGGTCTGGTCGGCCATCTTGCACATGAGGCCGAAGGTGCTGAACTTCTCGTGCCGGCCTTTGCCCTGCTCCTGCTGCAGGCAGGACAGTATCCGTGCCTTCACCTGGGCCTCGTCGGGCTCCAGCTGCAGCAGCTTCAGGATGAGCTCGGGGATGTCGGGCGGGGAGCTGCTGGGGTAGGTCTCTGGGTACATGTAGGCAGGCACGGCCTCGTGGGCGGCTGTGTAGTGGTCGGGGTACTCGGATTTGATGGTGCGGTTGGGGAAGGAGGGGTAGTGGTAGCCGGGCAGGGGCGCGTGGCCGGGCACGGCCATGCCCAGGGAGGGGGTCCCGTAGGGGCTGCGCTCGTAGTCCACGGGCGTCAGGGCAGCCGGGTTGGGCGGCAGGGGCTTGGACATGGCGTGGATGCTGTGGATGGTGGAGGACAGGCTGTAGTCACTCTGCACTGGGGACATGATCTGAGGCACGGTCTCCAGCTTGAAGCCGTTGGCTCGGATCAGAGCTTTCTTCTGCTGCTTTAAGGCACGGTCCCGCTTGTACATGGGTCCAAACTTGTTCCTCCCTCCACGCATCCGGTCTGCACGCACAGCTGGGGACAGAGAGAGGGCAGACACTGCAGTGAACCCACATGGACAGAGACCAGGGTTTCCACAGGGCACAGAGAAAATGCCGAGGGACACGACTTAGTGGCAAGAAGAGTTTGGGGAGCACTGGGGAAAGAAGGGACCACTCCCAGCCAATGTCACCCTCAGAGCCTCTGGGGATTGCAGGAAAGGAAGAGACATTTGGCTTTCACCACAAAACGAGCTGGGGGAAAAAGCAGCTTTCATTCCCCGTGGGTTGAGGGGACAGCCCTTAAAGCCTGAGCAGAAGAGGGGATTTCACACTTTAGTTTTAACAACCCGTGTCACTGGACCAGCCCTGGGACTTCTTTGTCCCTGCAAAGCCTGGGACCCCACAGTCCCCTCAGGACTCTGGTTCCCTCCATCCAGGCTGCACGTGCTACTTCTCAGTAGATCTCTGCCCCTTTTTTGGGCAGCACGGCTGGGATGCACTTCACCCCACCGGCTGGGGATCCCAGCCCTGGCGAGGGCTCTGCTGGAGCATCCCGCTGGCAGAGTCCCTCTGACGCTGCAGCAAAGCAGATGTTCCCACCAAACCAAAAAACCCCAAGGACCTGCCAACGTGCAAGGGAGCAGGTGGTTCTCTGCAGAAGGAGCCTGTCCCGCCGCCCTGCCCTGCCGTGCTCCGGGGGCTCTGCCCGGCCATCTCCTCGGAAGAGCCCCAGCTCGCTGGAAGGCAGGAGCGGGGGCTGGACGGCAGCGGAGGAGTGCGCCGGCGAGAGCGGCCCGCAGCGAGCATCAAAGGCAGAGCCCCTCCGCTATCTCGTGTTCCTGCTGACAGCCAGCGGGTCTCGCTTTGCCTCTCAGCTGTTACCTCTGCCTTTCTTTCGCCTACTTATCCTGGGGCTCACAGCCAGCCCCCCCGGAGAGCTGGAGCACCTCCCCAACGCTCTCAAGGCAGGCTGGAAAGGCGGAGGGTGGCCGGGAGCAGCAGCATTTCCAGGACGAGCAGGAATGCGCTCCCAGGAGAGCCGCCCTGGCTTCCTCCCTCATTCTTTATTCATGAAAACAGCATCTCGCTGGGAGCGGGCTGCCAGCGGCAGCCTCTGAAGAGAGGGGTGCTGTGTCCCCGCTCCCCAGAGCCGGCCCACGCCCCTCTGGGCAGCGCAGAGCTGTCCCGGGGCAGCTCCCGGCTCGGCTCCCAGGGACTGGCCACGCTCAGACCTGTGCACACCCCAGCCGGGGTCCCACACAGGCAGGCAGGATGGCAGCCCGAGCGGGCACAGGCAGGTCTGGTAGCCCTGGCCGCAAACCTCAGAGCACATCAAAACTCAAATTCACACCCACTCGAAGTTATCCCACCACTGCTCGAGTCGGGCGCAGTGACGCCCAGGGATGGCATCCCAAAGCAAATCCCTGTGACCCTGGCAAGGGCGCACAGCAGAGACCCTCCTAGGGCTGCCTGCACTCCCACACACAGCGAGAGGTGCTCACAGCCTGGTCTCACAAGCCCTCCAGAGGCAACTGCGTACACCTCCTCCCCTCTCCCACCAAGAGCACAAAGGGAGAAAAGGCCTTCTAATTCCCTCCTGCACTGCTTCTCCTGCCATTTGTGCTGCACTTGGGATTGGGAACAACTTGCCATTTGCTGTGTCCCAGCTGACAGCCGAGAGGAAGATGATGCATCCTGACCTCCAGGGCAAGGGGGCTCAAGTAGAGCCACCCACGAAGCGCCTGCACCCCAGCAACAACCCCAAAACCATCTGCAGATGATCCCCGAGCCACCCACCCAGACGGTGGCAGGAGGGGTCTCCAGCACCCTCAGCCCCCTTCCCACCCGCACTGCCTTGCCTGCTCTCATCGCAGTGCAGAGCCCTGGCTGGGGCAGGCTGCTGGCCAGGCTCTGCCTCCCTTTGGCCACCTTTCTTTGCCTGGGCAGGGACATGGAAGGTGCCATGGGTCGTGCCCCCAGGGCTGTGGGCATCCTTCGGCCAGGGCTGTGCTTCTCCGCCACCGCCACCTCCTTTCAGGCACTTTGAGGGGTGCCTGCTGTCAACACCGTGTTCCCAAAATCAATCACCTCGGGGGTGCTCTTGTCATGTGGACCTGAGCCAAAGCATCATCTCAGATGCCTTGCCCAAAAATACTCTGAGCCGAAAAAGGTGGTCTCTTTTTTACTACAAAAGAGACGGTTCCATGGAATATCGCCTTTGCTGGGTGACTGCCTCATCTGCCCAGCTCTGCTGAGGAGCCAGCAGCAAGAAAACACACACGAAAAGGCTGTTGGGACAGCTCTGGGACTAAAGCACCTCCACACATACACGGCAGAAACTGTTGGAAAGGTACAGAGTGAGACCATGCCTTTTTCCCCGGCACCCCAAGCACTGTCCCTGCCCATCTGCTGTAGGGTCTCCAGTCCCTGCCCAGCGCCCAAATCCCCTGGCGACATCGATCTAAACGGCCAGAGCATGCACCGAAGGATTTAGGGCACCAGTAACCCCAGCCCAGGGAGGAGAGTGAAACTGGGATCTGTTTTGGAAGGCAGCCCACGCCGGGAGTTTGCAGGGGCTGAATCTGCAGCTCGATGTTGTGTCTCACTCCTGCGCTTCTGCTCGCAGGCTCCCACCCGCTCCCGGAGCGAGCGGCCGCCCTGCCAGAACACGGAGCACTTTCCGATGACCGCGCTGTGTCCCGAGCAGCGAGCCCGGCTCAGCCCCGCCGGGGTCGGGCGGGAGGACCCAGCCCACTCCCACCCGCTGCAAAGCGCAAACGATTTCAGGGGAGATGTGGGGAGGGGGCGGCCGGCTCGGGGGTGGGGGGCTCCTCTGCCCCTGCCTTTGCTCTGCCATCCCGTGGCAGCGACCTGTCCCCTCAAATACATTTCGTTCCTGGATGCTGAGCATTGCAGAACTCGCGGCACGGGCTGTCGGGCCCGACTCTGATGTCGGGATCCTCTGCGCCGACATCAGAGAGAGGCGGCGGCTGTGGGGCTGGAATCGTCCCCCATGGGGGTCAGAAATCCGTTATGCTAAATGTCACCGAGAGGAAAAATATTCGTGGTGGGTCTGCGGCAGTTTTATTGCGATCCCCATAATTTTTAACGTTTTTCCTTAAGTCTCGGCTTCTGGAATTCTGTGCTTAAGGAAAACAGTAATTTATTTGCTATTTCCCAACCTTCCTGCCAGCAAAAAAAAAAATCCTGGAAAGTTGAAGCCGTAGCAGCAGGAACCCCGGGGAAACAAACAAAATGAAACAAGGAAAAGAAGGAGAAGACGCGAAAAAACGATTTTTTTCTTAACTTGGGAGGGAAAAACGGAATCGAAGCGGCGGCGAGACTGACCGGCCCGGGGAGGTGGCGGCGGCGGGGACAGCGCGACCGGTCCCGGCAACCGCACAGTCCCCGCACAGTCCCGACCCAGTCCCCGGCCCCGCCGCCCCCCGCCCCGCCGGGCCGTGCCGTGCCGTGCCTACCTTCCAGGCGCATCCCCACGGTGAGACACTTCTGGAAGCGGCAGTAGGGGCAGCGCTTGCGCTGGGTCTTGTCGATCTTGCAGCTCTGGCTCTCGGTGCAGGTGTAGTGCTTGTTGTTCTGCACCGTGCGCTTGAAGAAGCCCTGCGGCGGCGGCGGGCGGCGATGCGGTGGTCACCGACACCGGCATCCCGGCACCCCGTCCCCGCCGCTCTCCCTCCGTACAGGCTCCCGCCGCGCTCGGGGCTCCCGTCGCGGCCGCGCTCCCCTCCCGCCACCGGGCGCGGATCCGCCGCTAACGAAAACGGGCGAGAGAAGCCCCGCGGCCGGTCCCGCTGCCCCTGCCCCTGCAGAGCCCCGTCCCCGCTCCCTGCACAGCCCCGGACCCCTCGTCCCCGTGCAGCGCTCCCCCCACAGCCCCGGCCCCACAAGGCGCCGGTCACGCAGAGCCCCGGCCCCGTTTCCCCGGTCCCGCACGGCCCCAGCTGCGTTTCTCCAGCCCCGCACGGCCCCGGCTCCGCAGCCCCGACCCCGCACAGCCCCGACCGGTCCTACCTTGCAGCTCTCGCAGGTGAGCAGCCCGTAGTGGTACCCGGAGACCTTGTCCCCGCAGACCGGACACAGCTCGTCCAGGTCCTCATCATAGGAATAGTCCATCCCCTCCAGCGGCCCTGCTGCGGGACGAGCCGCGGTCAGCGGGACGGGATGGGACGGGCAAGGGGACGGACGGCGGCCCCAGCCCCGGCGCTGGGTGCGGACCGGGAGTGGGCGCGATGGAGACCGAGCGGCAGGTGCGGGAGCCGGAGCTCTTTATAGCGCCTGGAAGAGCATCTCCATGTTGGTGCGGGCTCACGGCCAGCCCCCCGGGGCTGGGGAACCTCCTCTGGGAGAGCGGGCGGCTCGCGGCGGCGGGGACGGGGCGGGGGCGGAGGGACCCGCCGGGCCGGGGAGCGGGGACACCACGGCCGGGCTGGGGAGCGGCTCGGCCAGGCCTCGGCAGCATCAGGGATCCCCCAGGGACTCCCCCAGGGACAGGCAAGGGGCACCGCTCTGCGGGAAGGGGGGTGAGACCCTCCTCGCTCCCTCACACCAGCTGTGGGGAACAACAAATCCCCCAACCTCTCTGGAGGGTCTGGCCTGAGAGAGGCAGGACCTGCTGAGAACCAGGAATCTCAGGGCTGGAGCAAAATTCACCATGTCTGGGCAAGAGCCTGCTCTGCTCGGTGCACAGCCCTGGACCACCAGCTTTGTGAGAAAGAAATCACCCCCCACCAGCTGCTCCTGCCAGCCCAGGGAGAGCTGCGTGGGGAACACCAGGGTGTGCAGCAGCTCCTGGAATCTCCTCTGGGGCCGCCACTGAGGAGATGAGTTTGGACCTAGCACTGGCCACCCCACCAAGAGCACCCAATGGTGTCCTGGTCTGCCTGTCAGACAGCAGATACTGAATCCATGATTCACAATTAGGGTTTTTTGGTGAAATGTTCATGACGGCAGCAGGCCAGCACAGGAGCACCCTGGCTCCCAGCATGTCCTGTTTATCAGGATGCCCCCGGGCCACACGCCTCGCCTGGGGCTTGGCTATGGGGAGCTCGAGGCTCCAGCTCTGGGCTGGGCACTGGAGCTGAGCCTGTCCTGCAGAGCTGACCCGAGTCAGGGACCCTTCGTGGCTGGTGCAGAGCCTGTCCCAGCATGGTGGGGGCCTGCTGCCAGCACAGCAGCACTGGGGCCCGAGGCTCTGGGTGCCTGGAGCCCAGCACAGCTGAGGACTGAGCTGCTGGCAGTGCCCTGCAAAGGAAGGGCATGGCTGATAGCCCCACACGGCTGATCCTGCCAGGGTTACCCTGCATGGTTTGTCTTGTCATCCCACAGATCTCATCCCACCCAGCTCACCCCACACACAGCTGCCCGCGGGTGCAGTGGGTAGAAAGCAGCACTGGTAGGGAGGGCAGCAAGCAGGAAACAGGCTCAGTGGAGCATCACTCCAGAGCCACCAGGAATGGAGCCCGGGCTAAGAATAGCAGCAGAGCGCTCTGCAGAGCGGGTCAGCCACTGCTCGGCCGGGAAGGAGCCGGCACAGCCCTCAGCCAGGGCCCCCACAGTCACCACAGCTCCCGGGGGAGCTGCCAGGCAGCCACGGAGCAGGACCTGCCATCCTGGAAGAGGAGCCCGGGAGGGGCTCTGAGCTGGGAGAACTGAGCAAACGCTGTGAGAAACAAAAGCAACTCAGGGCTGAAGGATGTGATCCCTGCCAGTGTGGGATGGGGACGGGACACGGGCTCAGCCAACCCCATGGGTCAAGGGGTCCCGGATGCCTCCCATGCCCACTCCAGGGTGTGGAGGCTGCCTGTGCTCCAATGGGCAACTCCCAACCCTTGGGTGACCGGGGACCCCCAGGCACCGCCAGCTGGGCTCCCAGAGCCCCTCAGCAGCCCGATCTGTCACTTCTGAGCAGCAGCTCGGCCGCGGAGCCAAGGCTGTGGAGAGGCCTCGCTCTGCTGCCCGTGATCAGCAGAGCCGCCATCCCCACGCCCGCCGAGGGCCGGGACGGGAAGCAGAGGCCCACACACGACTCCCGCTTCCTCACCAAGCCCTGCCGCGTCCCCAGCTCCGGCCTTGGCTGCCACCATGGCGGGGAATGGCGGCCGTGGCTGGGCGATGGCCGGGATGGGGAGCGGGATCCCCCCACGGACACGTACTCACCGCGAGGCGACTGCACGGCTGCTGCGCGTGGGGCCGGCGGCTGGGAGAGCCTCGCTCGGCCACCGGCCAGGAGCTGCGACCCGAGGAGCCTCCGTGGGGCGTGGGTACCGTGCCCTGTCCACGGCAGCCTGGGGGATTTATGGGGACCTGCGTCTCTTGGGAAGGTGTTGGGGCTCTGGCTGCGCACACGCCGCCCCGGGCAGGACACCGGCCAATCTCCTCCCCATGGGGGCCAGGCTCAGCCAGGATGGACCCACTTCGGTGCCTTATTGGCTTCTGGAGCCACGTGACCATGCTGAAAAACATCATAATTAAGCTACAAAACGCTGCCCATAAACTAGCATTAGAAAGTGACAGCGAAGATAAGTGGAACCCATGGAGCAGATAAGGTGCCCCGGGAGGGAGACCCCGCAGGGAGGTGGGGGGCACCAGAGTGCCCCAGCACCCACGGCCACCCTGATTTATGGCCCAGGGCAGGAGGGAGGCGGCCGAGGGCACGGGGTAGGACACCTCTGGGAGGAACGAGAGCTCACCTCGCCCACCCAGCACCGGGATGCAGCCACGGCCTCCTCGGCCCTGAGAGGTCTCCTCTGCAGGGGAGGATGGGAGGAGGCTCCTCCACACTCAGGGCCCCACTCACAGGTCCCTGGGACTCACTGTGCCCGTGGCCAGCAGCTCTCCATTTGCCAGAACAGCACTCACAGAAAGCCAGTGCCCCTCCTGGGCCTGGCAGCCACGCCTTGGTTGTTTTTGCCATTTGCGATTCCCCACGTTTCACTGCCATGCCCTGTCCTACCCACAGGCACTGTGCCGGCAGCTTCCAATTGCCCTGTGCAACACAGTAACTGCAGTGCCAAGGCAAGATGCTGCATGAGAAACCCTTCCATCCTGCCAGAGAGGGGATCTGCTCTCACTGCCAGCCCCATGCTCCATCCATCCATCACCACGGTGTCTCCCCACATGTTTGCACAGTGTCCTGCTCTCTGCTGCATCCCACAGTGACGACAGCCTTGAGAAGGGGTGGCTGCCTCAAGCCCCACACCAGCCCAGCAGAGGCTGGGCCACAGCTCTGCTCTGTAACCAGGGTGGAACAGCAGGACCCACAGTCCTGGGCTCAGGGAAAGCTTCGTCCTCTCTCTGTTTCAGCACAGCCCGGACACGGTGTGACAGTCAGATGCCCTGCAGCATTCCCATGCAGAGTGAGGGAAGCAGCGAGCCCCGGGTGCTGAGGGGAGAGGAGTGGGAGTGCGGGCTGCACAGCCCTGCTTGTTTTTTCCTTGCTTTGCAGCTGAAGAGACGAGAAAAACTAATGAAAACAGAGCTCTGGAAGAAGCGCCAGGCCTGGAGTGGCTTCCGCCCTGATCCCCAGCAATTATCAGCCACATGCCAGATGTTCCGATGCGATGCCAATGTCAGAGAAAATAAATCTGTGTCAGGTTCAAGGTCCCTGCCGGGCCGGCACACAGTGCTTGCGGCTCAGCGCTGTGCGAGGCGGGACAGGGCTGCGGGCCGGCCGCGGCCGCTTCCTCCTGCCAGGCATTGTTCCCCTGGGAAGCCCCGGCCTCACACCGGCCACTTGCTATTTTTGCAGCAAGGTGCTTTCGGGGGTAAATACGTCCCTGCCGGCCTTGGGCACTTTCCTCTGCGCGGGCCCTGGCCAAGGCTGTGGCCTGGCTCCTGCAGCAGGCGTGCGGCCATGGTCAGGGCCAGCGCATGGGCCCGGCGCGGCCTGGCTGTGGCGTCAGGGTGGATTTCTGAGGGTGGATTTGGGAAGGCCGCGCTGCAGTGGCTGCACAGGCACCAGGTAGAGACGGCTCCCAGCAGCCTTCGGGGCTCCTGGGGACAGCGAGGAGGCACAGACAGGCGACATTTTGGAATCCACAGCACCTGGGAGGGAAGGATAAGGAGGGTCTGGCTTCCAGCAGCACGGGACATGCTGGGGAGGGGATGTTCAGGGCTGGGGATAGGCCCCAACGCTGCTGCCCTGAGCAGTGCTGTCCTGGCCACGGCAGCACCACAGCTCTGTGCCCTTGATGGGCCCAAGCGCTGGCACATCTGTCACCAAAGCTCCCACAGTTGATTGGGAGTCTCCTGGTCCCAACTCCTTCCCTGACAGCCGCGGCGCAGCCGGAGCCCGCGGACTCACACCACCCGCGGCGGACCGCAGTGTGCTTTGGCTCCTTGCTGGTGCTTAGCCTTGATGCTCAGCAAAGCATATCTCCTGCTCGGATTTTATCTCCATCCACTCAGCTTATCGGCGCGGGGCAGCCCTCCTGCCTGCGCCACGTTCCCGGAGCGTGCCTGCAGCAGGTGTGGCCAGCACTACTGTTTGCCAAGCACCGCTGCCTGCCCGCAGTCCCTGACTCCGGGGCCCGCGCTGATAATGCGCGTGCGGCGAGGACTCTGGCGATAGCGTTCCCCATGACATTACCTTGTCCCCCGCATTCTTCCGATGCCACACACGCCTGCGCTCGGGGCGCGCGCAGCCCGGCCGTGGCGGCGGGTGCAGATGCTGCGCAGGCAGCGCTGGGAAGTGCTGGTGGTCTCCTCCCGGGGGGACTCATTGACATATCAGTCACATAGTTCTGCATAATTGGGACTTGGATGCAGCCTCTCTTTATGTTTCCTCTTGGAAGTTGCCAACAACATGAAGCACTCCTGGGTCAAAATGACAGCCTTTTGTTTACTATTCCTGCTTATGTGCCTCATTTTCTTCAAGGATAAGAGCTCTTTATAGGAATCTTTATTGTGATGAGGTTAGCAGAGAGAAGGATTTCTCTCCAGCTTTCTCTCTCTCTTTCACAGCTGATTAGCAGGGTCAGCCCATGAGGACAGTGATGTAGAGCCCAGACCCAGCATTTGTCTCAGGGTCCCCCCAGCCATGAGGCATCTTCTCCAGCACAGCCCCAACCTGCTGGGCCCCCAGCACCCAGCCCGTGGCACTGCTCCCCTCCCTACTCATGGCAGACTGCAGGGAGGGGATCCATCACCCAATAAAGGTACTGAAAATCCCAACTCACCCCAGAAGCTTGGACAGGAGCTTACCCAGACCACACACCTCCCCTCCATGGTCTTACCAGCCCATCCATGGTGATGGATATCCTTCATCTGACCTCTGCAGTGATGGCCAACCCCACTGGAAGTGTCCACACTTAGCAAACTGAGATGTGAAAGACTTGTGATGGACCAGACAATGGAGACCCACCAGTCTGCTGCACTCAGAACTCTGGCTTTCAGGTGTGAACTCCAAACAGACTGTGACTGGGGAAGGGATGAAGAGAGATGTGGGAGCAGTTCGTGACAAGATGGGGAGAGCTCATGGAATAAACATGGGCAGGGTGGAGATCAATGGAGAACCTTCCCCACCTCTGGAAGAGGCCCCCCAGGACCATCCCAGCAGATCTTTCATCCACTGCTGGTCTGACTGCGCTGCTGCAGGGAGGTGACCCAGCCGACCCCACAGCCCTGTCCCAGCCAGTGCCCATGGGGTGACACCGTCCTGGGAACAGCCACTCCTGTCAAGAGGAAAGCAGCTTACCCTTGAAAGTTACTTAGCGAAGGTCAAGAGTGGGACTGTGACAGAGCAGCCTGACAAACACATCTCCCTAAGTCCTTGGGCCCGATAATGTATGTCCCATGCAATGTTGACACTAGTGATCCACCAAAGATCAGGTTAACAAGTTTGACGTTAGTGACAGCGTGATTTGTTCCGCGCTGGCTCTGAATTCATAGAGCCGCCGGCCTTCGGTGATAAACTATTGCGCCGCGCACGCGGGGCTGCCGCAGTTGTCACCCGCCCGAGCACCGAGATGAAAAGGAAGCAGAGCTCTAATCAAAATACAGTGGTCAGTAGGGGTTGAGATGAAAATTAAAAGGTGCTGGTACTTTTCCCACTCCAGCCTGGCTTTCCAGGCAACGCCTCGTGCGAGCGCGGGGTGAGGGGAGAGGCTGCCTCGTCACCTCTGCGTGGCTCCAGCTTCCTTTGAAGGTGAGGACAAACCCGGCAGCCCACGTGCACAGAGCATCCTCTGCCACCTCCCGGGAGCCCCACCACTGCCGATCTTCAGTGCCCCTCACTGGGAATAAATCCCGTGCGGCACAGTGCCCTTATCCCAGTTCCCAGCCACAGCAGCAGCCCCAAGGCCTTCCCCACACCCACAGCCCATTCCAGAAGCACAGCAGCACCCAGGGCAGGGCCACCCTGAGACACAGCCACCAGCAAAGGGGAAGGCAAAAACAGCCTGGAGACTCCAGCGGTGCAGAACAGTTCACATTTATTAGTTCATACAGCTAAACACTCACTAAACATGCATTCAACACTTATTGGTCACATTTCCACAGGTAGTCAAGTCCCAGAGCGGAGCAGCGGAGCAGGGGCGGGCGGGCTGAGGCGGAGCCGCCGGCAGAAACATTCATTTGGTCACAGTGTGGGGAGGGGGCAGCTCCCGGTGCCCGTCCCCGCGGGTGACACGGGGCCAGGCACACCCTCCTGCCCCGGCCCCGGCTCTGAGTGTGCCAATGCTCACCGTGTGCCATGCCGAACATCCTGCTTCCCTGATTTACACAAGGGATTGTGGGAAAAATCAACGGAGAAACCATCACTGGGAACGTCACCAAGGAGCCAAGAGCTGGGACTGACCCTCTTGGAAACATCCCCCACACCAGCAAGGGGCTGACACAGCAGCAAACCCGACCTGCTGCCTGCCCAGGACGGACACTGCGAGGAGCCAGGTTCCACAGGCAGCCTCTGGCCAGGACTGAGCTGGAATGGGCACTGACAAAACCCAAACTGTCCCCAGGGAGGGACGGCAGAGCTCAGCCTCGGCACAGGACACACAGCAGTGACAGGAGCCAACCCCAGCCCACGGGATGGGAAACACAACTCCAGCAATCACAGCCCCTGCTCCTCGCTGGCAACAGACACTGGCAGTGTTTAGTTTTTCACACAATCCCTTTGAGATGATAAACAGGATGTCACACGAGGTAGTTTAGTTATGGAAATTGAGTCAATAATGTTATCAGCTATTACAAGACATTTTATAAATTGAAAGAAACAATGAATCACAAAAGGCTTTGTTAAGGTTGATCGTCATCTGGTCTCAATTTCTGTTTCTTTTTGCCCTTGGGGGCATTTCTTCCACTGATCCATGTTGCTTCTTTCACAGACTTGTCAGAGGGCCGCTTACAGGAGCTATTTTTAATTTAATTTTTTTCCAAGGGAAAGACACTGCCTGGATTGGTCTCCCCAGCTTTTTGCAAGGCTGGTTTAAACTCAGATTTGCAGACTCTGGCTGAGGGAGCTGGGAGGGGATTTCAGCCCTTCAGACTTTTGCTGACTCTCAGTGCTGGCTCTGTCTGTGGCTGGACGGGGCTGTTTGGACACTCATAGCAGCAGTAACCCAATCAGAGTCACACACCAGTGCCCTTCTCAAGCTGTCTGACTGCTCCTACAACCACAGTGAGAAAGTTGAACTGATGAAAATTAAGAATTCATAAGCAACAGAGTACAGAGCCCTGCAACTGGCTGCCAGGGACACAATGAGAAACTCCCGTTTCCCCTTTTCCATGAACAGTCAAACATTTAATATTTAGCTATGAGGGAATGCAGAAATAGAGCCACACAGACAGAGCTGGTCCCCAGCTGCTGGGTGGTGCAAGGGCACAGCCTCGTACAGCCCCGTGCACCTTTGGGATGCTCTGCCCACAGCACCACACCTGAGCCTTCAGCAGGCAAACTTCCCACAGCCAAACCCAAAGATTTCCCCCCAAAATCCCCATCTGGGGCTTTGCCAGATCTCCGGGGTCCTCCAGACAAGTCGGGAAAGAAGCAACTGTTGCAACATCAAAACTAGGGTTTCTCTGGGTCACATTTTAAATACTTATCCCTGAGCTTCTGTGCATTGAAACAACACACCGTGAACCCAGAGAAACACCACAGCTTGATACTGATAGCTATGCACTCCCCTCCATTTACACATCATCTACAACTTAAAAATTAGTTTCATACTTTAACTAGTTCCCCAAGTTTCCCCCTTTCTCCTGCCTTTCATGTGGCAGGGATGATTGCCGCTTATTATCCTGAGAAATAACAACATTTTCACAGACACCGAGCTTCACAGCTTCAAATCAAAACCAAGAAAGAAGAAAGAATGAATGGGAAATAGCACATTCACAGGAGAATCTTTTTTTTTCTTTTTTTCCTTTTAAAAAATGCAGTAAAGATAAAAGAAATTCAAGTGTTGTTTTTTTTTTTTTAAAGTTGGTTTGAAGGACAAGACTTACACTCCTTTAGCTGAAGTGGCTGTGGGTCTGTGCAGAAGCCTGAGGAGCAAGGGCAGGTCCTGCTGGCACAGGGCAGGGGTCAGAGCAGAGCCACTTGAGCTGGGGACGGGGCCACCAAGGCCCCCCCAGCAAGTGAGAGCAGCCACGCTGAGGGTCAAGGCTCAGCCCCTGGCAGGAGCCTGAGCTGAAGGGGAAGAAAACTCACTCACTTTCCAGAAGGTTCTGTCGAGGCCCTGGGGTCTGGCGTTCGCCTGGGAAGCAGCCCCGAGAGCGGGACCCTCCCAGCTGCTCCTCAGCAGCCTCCCCTGAGCACTTCAAATTTATGTCCCAAATCTCTGCTCAGATTAAAAGTAACTCTTCAGCTTTCTATCTGCACAGATGCTTTGAAGGAGAAGAGGGGGTCAGCCAGCCAATCTATCTTTCAAATCGGGGATAAAAATTGACTTGTCATGGCAGAAAATTCTACCAAAGACTATTATTGTTGATAGATTTCTCTATGACAGAAGGTCAGATAAGCAAGAGCAGATAGATACCAAAGATAATGAACTTCCCCCTAGTAGCATTAAGCACAAATAAAATATGAGTCCCTGTAAACTGAATGTTACATGAAGAATGGAACAAAAATTCCAACCTTTCCAGGGTGTCCTTCAAACCAAATTCACAAATACATCTACCTAACGTCTCTACGTCTCTAGCTACATTCCTACCTTCTCATAATACCTGAGTTTGCAATGCAACACATTCACATTACCCTGTTTAAAAAATACAAGTCATTAGAGGACTTGGTGCAGAAGATATCAGGAATGACTGTCCCGTGATTCCATCTGGTCTGTTTGCTGCTTCCTTACCTGTCAGTTCAGGAAGGATTTTCTACTCCCTGTGGCAAATGTGTATTTGGGAACGGATACTGCTGCCAATCAACCGTTGTAAAATTTGCTTTCTACAACAGAAAGTGGAACATTCATGTCTGTTTGTCATCATAACTGAATTTAGGTTTTTGGTTGTTGTTGGTACAGCATTAGTTTTGGGAGGTTATTTTGGAAAACCACAGATTACCCAATAGATTATTTTTGTTGGGTAGCTGGCAACAAGATGACTGCTTTTATGTACACTAATTAAAACACTTATTCATCAACAGATTATAATAATTCAGTAACTGTAGAATAAAATCACTCCTATGCAATTTTAACAATTTCTTGAGTGTATAGAACAGCAAGCCAGAAATAACCCGTAATAAAAAGATCATATCAAGCTATTTGGAAATTAAACTCAAAAGCAGAGAAATACATTCTAACTCACAAACAGATACACTAAAATCTTCCCCTGAACACGTGAGGTATTGGCTGTATGCAGAAGGCTTTCCTGAGAATACACACAGAAAGTAAATGAGATTTATGGAACCACCTTTGGGTGCGAAGCTCCACTGAGCTGAGCCGCTGCTGTGCGCAGCAGCTGGTACCCGTAACCTCCTGATTAAATAATGGAAAATGAACAGCTATGGACTTTGAGAAGAGGGAAACGCTGAGCTGGGAGATGCCCCAGCGGGATGGATGCCCATGGTGAGGCAGCAGCAGGCCCTGCTGTGGTGCGAGCAGGCTGTGCCAAACCCGCAGGGCACAGCCCCCTCGGGCTGCAGCCAGCAGCACCCGCTGGGACAGCAGGGAGGGAGGGAGGGAGGACTCTGGGGAATGGGACTCTCCTCCTGCTCACCATCACATTCATGCACAGCAGCTGCAGCCCTGCTGAGCTGTGCTTGCTCTGTGCCATGCAGCTGCCACCGGAGACAGACAAGAAGGTAGTGACGCGTCCCTCCTACCCTGAGGGAACAAAAGTTGTTTCCACAAGTATTTTTAAATCAGCATTCAAACACTTATTGAGGAGCCACCTTGCTAAGTGAATGCCAGATTGACATCTAAGGAGGCAGAGAAGGAAATCCAGCCAAGGCTGTCTAGGAGAGTGACAGAGTCTTTGAAAATTAATTCCTAATGAAGGAGATGGGATCAAGAGCATCTCATCCAAACCTCCCCATAATGAGCAGGAAATCATGAGGTCACTTATGAGAATGCCCAAGTTTAGCTAAACATCAGCACCTAGCAATCACTCAATCAGCTAATCAGCTGTCATTAAACCAGTTCTCCACCTGGAGCTGTGGAGAGCCTGTGAGATGGAAAATCCAAGCCTGGCAACACCTCGAACATGACAGGTAACCAAGTACAGCAGTAATGTAGTTTTTCCTGGGATTCCATAAGGAACAGAACAGTCCTGGCAGGATCTATCTTTGGAACACCCATTCCCTGAGTCCAGCAGAGAAAGCCATGCCAGAGGACACTGGAGTCCCTCACCCCACTACACAGGCCCCATTTAACACAGGATACATTAACTGCTCCCAAAATGGGGATTGCTGCAATGCAGGAGTCTCATGAGTCAGGTACCATGTTGGAGGAACACATTAACAGGGGCAATCCTGCCTCTTCTCTAAGTAGGCTTTTCCTGCTTTTGTAAACCTAAAATGGATTTTAAGGAAGTGATGGTAAAGTCCTTGCCATCCTCTAACAACAGAAGCACCTTTGTGTAATGCCAGGAGCCTGTCATGAACTGCAGGAACACAAATTCAGAGGAACTGGCAGGTGTTGTGGCAATAGTAAGAGGGCAGCTGGCCAGGAGGGGCTGGGACAGACCCCCCCTGCAGCTCCCCAGACAGGACAGGGCCAGGGAGCCCCTCAGAGCACTGCCATCCCACTGGAAACCTGCATCTGGAAACTGCCAGGGGAAAAGAAACCAACTGCCTAGACAGACTTCTCCTTCTCCACTCCTGCCTTTTTAAAATTAAAGAAAAAGCTTGGCACTTCTCTAGCACCCACTTCTCCAAAGTCGTCCCTTTGGGATAACAACAGCTCTGTCAACATTTGCTCTCTGTGACAAATGCTTTGGATGCAAATCATGGAAAGAGCAGTGCGTGAACAGCATCTTCTCCTTGAGGTAGTCTTAGTCATCTCGGTCCCCAGCCCCAAATACAAAAGAACTAACCCTAACAAACACTGTAACATTAAACATCTTCACATTCTGTAAACCGCTGGAGAATGCATCTGCTGCATTCTTACAGAACCATGTGCATCGTGTTGAAGATCATACATTCAACTCTGTCGTGAAATAAATATATAGGAAAACGAGTAAAAAAACAAAAACAAACAAAAAAGACTCTTGCTACGAGGGCAGGGAGGCGCAGTGCCTGTCTCCTGCCTGGATGGCCTTTGCCCCTCTCCGGGTGAGCCGGGCCCGGCCCCAGGCTCCGCGTAAGGCCCCGGCCGGGGCCAGCTGCGCTCACTCTTTGCTCACACTCGTCTTGCAGGAATGTAGAACGGCCTTAAAAAGGAGAGGCAGCTGCTCCAGAGGGACATTCACCATTTTCCCTGGTAAGAAAGAAACCAGAATTAGCAGCCACAACTGAATCAGATTTCAGAGACACCTAAGCCAGCAGCACTGGAGACGGTTTTACCTTGAACCTTTCGCAGAAACAGTTAATCATCCTACAGCTACATTAGACATTTGATATGCATTTGGACACAATATGATTTATTTACTGAATAGAAAGCAAAATAAATGGGCAAAGTCAGATCAAAATGATTTCTCCACAATGGAGAAGTATTTATAGAAAGTGGGAAAGGCTAAATCCCATCTCATCTCAAACCCCCTTGTTGATCTCCATGAGTAAATTACGAGAGCTACTCTGAGATTATTATCTAGTTCATTATGACGGAGTAGGATGAAGCCTACAGAGCCTTGACACAGGAAGGCAAGCATCTCCCTTTGCCATAACATCCAGGAACAGTTTTAGTAACACTAGGCCTTGGAGATCTAATTAGCAATGCAACTGCAGCCAAGAATTCACTTGAGGATTTCCGAGGTCCAGATGAGGAAGCCTGGGGGTTACACTGATCTGGTTGAACTCTGCTGATCACTTTCTGCCCAGTTCAGGGATCTCCCTAATTCTGATGAGATAACTACTCAAACCAGGATTACATCCTTTTGAGACAAAAAGCACTCCATCTGGGAGTGAAAGAAGAATAAGGGGAGACTGAACAATGCACTTAAAGGGTGTCAGGTTGGAGCAAGGCACCTCTTCCCCAAGTGGGGCTAACCCTGTGCCCACCAGCACACCTTGCCAAGAGCCCCTCAGACTGGATGAGCTCAGGGCAGCAGGATGGGCTCAAAGATGGGCAGAAGCTCCGATAGGAAATGCTCCCACACAAACATCCTCTAGCAAAGTCCACAAGAACTTCAGGGCAGTAAGTGAAGTGTCTCTCAGAAGCGCTCGGCATTACCTGCAATGTAGCGGATCTCTGGCAAACACATCATCAGATCCGGGAAGCGGTTTGGCTGGTGGGGGTATTTGTACTCTGTGAAGTCCTGGCAAACGTACCAGTACCGCTTGTTCAGCTGCTCCAGCTGGGAGGCGTTGGTCAGACCCCTGATGTCTGCAATGGAATACAGTCAGAGCAATGAAAACATGACAAAAACATCTCAGAAGAGCAGCAGACTTACTGCCACTGCTTCATGACAGACTGATTTCTGTCACTCTGATCCAGGCCTCTGCTTTGGAGACTGGTTTCCAGCACCTGGTTAGACCAATACTAAAATGCCCATCTCCCCTCCTGCTGTGCCTGCATCACGGATGTGTCTTTATATGTGTGTCTAGATCCAGGATTTCCTTCCACAAAAGGCTGGGAAGAAAACAGCTAATGTCCTACACTGCTCACCTGCAGCTCAATGAATGCTCTTGGAGAGAACAGCCTCAGCAACCTGAAATCCCTGCCTGGCACAACACAGCCAGGTGTCAGGGTTTGGTCCTCACAGCAGATGGGTGTAACACCTCCTCACACAGGAACACATTGGTTTTAGGTGTATCATCTTGGCTGAGGACACTGCTCAGCTCTATAATTAAAGATACCACCACATTCCTCCCCATCTGCTTATGAATTATGTCATGGGAGCTTTATAAACTTGTCAAGTTCTTATATTTAAATTTAGCTTTGCCAGTGTCAGGCAACACACACAGAGGAAGAAGGGACAGGCAGGAAGTCCCACTGGCAGCGGGAGCAGCAGCACTGGCAGGTCCTGGGAGGATCCAGCACAGCAATGAGGAAGCTGCAGAGCAGGCTCGGTGCTGGGAGAGCATCTGACGGAAGAGACATTGATCTACTGCCCAAAAGCTGACTTTTAAAAATAAGTCTCAGGTATTTCACATAAAAAATTGCAAACTTCAACTAAAAATAAAAGAAGACAGGAAGTTAATGAAAATACATTTTGGAAAACAATGGAGACAGCTCGAGAAGTGCATTATCCAGTGTCAGGAAACTGCCCAGGGAAGCAAACCGGAACCTGAGCCCGGCACAGATTGAAGTGTCAGCATTATCTCCCTCTGGAAATGAGTGGGGGAGGAGGGAGCCCGCAGCACATTTTTACAGACTGCAACTATCTTTCACAGTACAAAAGACTTTGGGGACATTTATTTCCAAAATTACAGCTGAAAACTATTCACTGAGCATTTGTCTCTGCACAGATTTTGAAATGCCCAGGGTCTTGGAGGAGCCTGAACTGCCAGCTTTAATATGCTGCTTAATCAACAGGAGGATACCGCCCTTTCCTAGGATGAATTCATGGCCTGCATGTAAATAGTTCATTTGTGATTGCCTTTCACTGTGAAGAGTTAGATTTAGGTACAGAACCTAAAAAGTAGGAATCCAGCTAAGAAACCTGAGGATATATCCTGAACATAAACATTTCAATGAGTCTGAAAAGCTCTAAAAAGAGAGGAACCAGTCTGACAAATTCACCCTTTGAGGCATAAAAATGAGCAAGTGTGGCTGGTAGCTCCCCTTTGCCTCACCTTGGTTTAGGAAGTTGATGGCTTTCATGCAGGCGTACTCCTCGTTGCTGACCTTCAGCTGGTTGAACTTGCGGAAGAGGTAGATCAAACGCTCCATCACCTCCATCCCCTCTTCACTGAACCTGCAGGACAGAGATCACATCAGCATGCACAGCACACGGCCTGGACTGCGAAGGCATGAAGCTCATTAAAGTAACTTCAGAGATTTTAACACCTTGCAAGAGAGGTTTTTTTAAAAAGTCATCAAAACTGCCTTAAGTCTGCTGGTAGCAAAAATAAGGAGGAAAATGTCTCAGTTACAAGTGCAGAATCATAGTATCAGGGAATGATTTGCGTGGAAATTACCTCAAAGCTCATCCAGTCCCATTCCCTTGCCAAGGGCAGGGACACCTTCCACTAAACCATGTTACTCAGAGCCCCATCCTGTCTGGTCCAGGGATGGGGAGCCCACAATCTACAGATATTTTTAGAAAAAAATCTCCCCTTGGTGATTCAGTTCACCACCAGCCTGTTCTAACAGCAGAGAAGGTTTCACAGAGCCAGGAATCTGCAGCAAAGCCAGTGACAGAGATGGGCAGCACAGGGCACACTGATGCACAGGGAACACCCCAAAACCTCCTGGAAAATTGCCTGATGGAGATTTTGTGGGTGCAGAATGAGGCCCTCCTGCTAAAGAGGGTGCCACACTTCATCAGGAGAAGCACCCCACATGTGCACCATGAAAATGCCATGGGGAAGGACCAGACTGGAGTGGAGTGGGAGGGTGTGGAGGGCTGTGGGTGTCTGCAGGCACCTCCAGACCATCCCACGCCTGCCCAGGGCCAGAGCAGCCTCTTGGGAACACATCTCACAGCAACAGCCCCGGCTTCAAAGCAGGTACAGATTGCAGAAGCGCTCAGAAGTGGGACAGAAGTGTTTCGGGAAGCTTCAGCATGCTCTGGCATTGTGCAGCACAAAGAATAAGAGCACAGCCAGCAAGCCATCTCTGAATAGAACAGAAATAGAACCTTTTTCACTGAATAATACCTTATTTTGGCATGTGTGTTTGTTTACTTCAAAGTTATTTGTAAAATGCATGATGGGGTTTGACCTCTGTGAAGTGAAAACAAGCTGTCTGAACTCCAGGTCAGTTCTTCAAGAAAGTAATATTGTAAGCGATGAAAGCCTTGTCGGCTAATCTAAAGTTGTACAAGTTTTCTTGCTCTCCAGTTGACATTAAAAATCTTGCAGGTGCAAGATTGCAAAGCTCAAGAAGTTAATGAGCACAAAGACCACTCAGTCATCTGTGGGGTTTAATTGTTTTTAGAGCATGCACATTTTTACCAGCCACTCATCACTTCATAAATCCAGGAGAGCTCTTCTCTCATTCCTGCAGTTGAACTGTCTTACTTTTCTGCACATACTTTCCTCCCCCTTTCAAACAAAGCTGTTCTGTTTTTCACAGCCCTATTTCTTCTCGAGGACTGACTCCTCCACACACTTTTCCTCACAGTTTACACCAGGCAAGTTTCTGGCTGGGAGTTGTCGGCATCAGCTGGGGAGGAGGGGGAAGGGAAGCGCTATCAGGAGTGCTGGGGGAGGTCAGGAGTCTATTCATTTCATATTCATCCTCAGAAAAACAGCACAATAAAAGAAAACATTTGATCTAGCAGGCAAACAGAACATTTAGCCAGTTGTTAGAAGCAATTAAAACAAAGGAGTTGGGGAGCTCATTCTATGCCTTTGTTTGTCACCTATGCTTTAGCACTGCTCTTGTCATTTTGTTAAGAGCAGAAATTAACCCTGAAGAGCCAGACCATCCCTGCTCAGTGACATTTCTCCAACCAGGTGTGAGCTCTAATGAAGTTCCCTTTGCAGTCATTCCTGACCAATGCCAGAGGAGCCAGGGGCACTTTGAGAACACGCAAAAATGGGACACCTCTCCTAAAGGGCCCCTCTCAAGTCCAGAGACCAGATATTCCACTAGTGCTTTGGACAGGGAGACTGATAGCCATGAACCATCCCACTGCTGCTGGGGACAGTCAAGCCATGGCTGAAGGACCGTGAAGACCAGTGGGAGGGAGCTACACAGCTCCAGTCCCTCATCTGTGCAGCTCCCGCTAAATGGCTTTTTGGGTGTGCATTCTCCCAGGTTACTAATGACAATTAATGACACTTGAAAAGCTAAATCACAAGAGGAGACTGCAGAAGCATTCCTTTCCCAAGAACACCTATTTTCATCCATGTGCACAGATCTTCTCTGAAGGACCTTCAAGGCGACCAGCTCTGAATTGCCGGTTTCTGCAGGGCGAGGATTCCTCCTTTGTCTCCTTGTCTTACCTCTCGCTTGTATTTATCACAAACTCAAAATGAAACAAACACGTCTCTTGTGAGGCTCTGACCAGGACAGCAGAACAAAAGGACAGCTGAATGCAAGAACAAGTGTCATTGTGGTTTTCTATGACCCTCAGTGCTCCTCGCAGGAGCTGCACCAGATGCACGATGAATGGCTGTGCAGAGCAGCGCCGCAGAGCAACCTGTCCCAGGAAATGAGACACCTGGGGCCAGCTCCCTGCTCCCCAGTGTGGGCTCAGCCAGCCAGTGCCTCTGCTTGTCACAACAGATGCACAAAGGAGCCCCCAGGAACCATGAGACACTGCAATGGCCGAGGACCACAGCACTGTTTTAAATCTCTGCTCATCAGACATCCCCTGGTGACTCCGACAGCATCGTGAGCTCAGCAAGGGCAGAGAGCAAAGGGCAGGTGTTTAAAGGGAGGATGGGCAGCAGTTCCTCTAAATCCCACCTGTTCTACCAAAGTATGGTGAGACTGGGACTCCACTACCAAAAGAAGAATCTGTCTGGCACCAAGACTACAAAATAAAATATCCAAACCAAAAAACAACACCCTGACCAACATGATAAATGAAAGGCAGGTTCCTCAGAGCATCAGATAGTCTGTACCATGGAAAAAACAAGAGCTAAGTTGCAACATCTTCAAATTTATCTAATCAAAACAATGAAATAGCAATTAATAATGAACACTTTGATAATACAGACAACCAGCTATGTGAACAACCTTTCCACTGGCCGGCCCAAAGGGTTTTTAAATAAGGCTTTCTTTCATGTGTGTCAGGGTTACCCAAAGTGTTGGTCAGTTTTACCCTCCTCATAAAAAGGTGGCTTGTAAGGCTCTGTTGGAGGACAACAGCATTGCTATGTGGAACTCAAGCACCCCCACACATCACTGTGCCCTTCCCTGCAGAAGGGAGCTGTGAATTCAGCACGGACTAACCATGATGTGCTTTCTAAGCCTGGAACAACTGTTGCCTAAAAAACAGGAGAGGAAAACAGCCACAGGTAAAGTGACCTGTCCCAGGAGGTGGTCGGAGGACACCTGTCTGTTGGGCTCCCATGGCTCCTCATCCCCAGATCTCCCTGAGCTCAGCCCATCTCACCTGTGCAGCTCGTCGTCAGAGGGAGAGTACTTGGAGGTGACATCTGCAAGGTCACCAAAGATCTGCTTGCTGTAAACAGTCAGCGAGGAGAGCAGGATCAGCTCCTGCCACGTAGAGCTGAGCAGGCAGGTATAGTCCTTGATGGAGAGTTCACAGAAGAACGGCAGCTTCTTGATCCAAGCAATCTGCCTGAAAAGCAACTCATCCGCCAGACGACACAGCAGCGCAAACAGCTCTGCCTGAGTCACTTTGTACCTGCAGGCACAGTTAGTACAAAGGCAGAAAAACCATTAAAAACATTGAATGACATCATCTGACGGGGAACTTGGAAACAAGGCAAACGCTAAAGGAGTTGGGTGTCACCTGGTGACAGGAGCCAGGATGTCAGGAGCGCAGGCAGGGGCTGAGGGGAAGCCTCAGAGCCCCTGGGGTCACCCACCTGCCCAGCACCCAGCCTGGCCAGAGCATGCAGCCTGGAGTTGCTGCCAGGCCCATGCAGCCCCACGCAGACCAGCCCCAGCCCCAGCCCCAGCCCGGTGGGATGGGGTCAGGTTTGCTGCCTGCCCCGTGGCTGTCCCCGTCCCACGCACCCGTCCTCGATGAGCATGGGCGTGCTGAGGGGCTCCAGGTCCTCGGCACACAGCAGCTGGCTGATGAGCCCGTGCGACTGCGGCTCCAGGCTGCGCGGCTGCGGCGCCACCAGTGCCGAGTGCGCCGAGTAGCTGAAAAGGTGCGGCAGGTACTGGTAGTGCGTGGACACCGGCGTGCCCAGGTACTGATCCCTGAGTGCAGCGAAGCCGTTCAGCTCCACCGACCTACTGGAGAAGGAAAAGCTCTTCAGCACAGCCCCAAAGCTCCACCTGATTCACTACAGTGCCACATCCAGCTCCACCAGAAATGCGAACAGAAATAGGGAAAGCAACTGCGGCACGCCCAGCCTGGCTGGGCACTGGTTCCACGTGATGGAGATCTGGGAGCTGCTGCCATTCAGGGGGCAAAGCAGAAACCCAAAACCCACCTGTGCCCAGTCTTCCCACCCCAGCCTCCTCACAGGGACAGAATTTAGGACTGTACATTAAGTACTCGCACAGCCAGTGAACACAAACAAGGCCAAGCTTAAGCTGCAACTGAAAGCAGATGGAACCAGGTCTGAGATTCTTGCAGTGTTTGCAATTAAAGGCTGCATCAGGAGGTTTGCACTCACAGCAGCCAACTTTAACATAACACCGCCCATTACTAACATAAATGGTTTTATTTTCAGAATTTGAGCAAAGAGCAGAGAAAGAGCTTACGCAGAATGAGCAATAAAAGGTTCTGATCTGCAGAAAACACAAACAATACAAACTGAGGTATATTTAAAATATAATTGTAACTCAAGATTGTCTTCCTTTGCTCACAAACATCTCATTTCCCAGTTCAATTCTTTTCAACCCATTGCCTGTTTGTCTTAGAACACAATCAGAGAGGTAAGAACCTGCTGCATGACCAGTTTACACAAAGATGCACTCACATGTTTTCCCTACACTGACCCCAAGTATCACTCAGGGAAAGAAATCCAAGATTTCTGTAACACCAAATTGTTCCAGGGGTCATTCCCACCTTGAAGATGGAGTAGAAACAGGTGAAGGCTGGTTGCTCTCAGAAACTCCATTTCCAGGGGAACTATGGTCACTGTCTCCGTTGTTGCTCCATGACATGTTTGCCTCTCCCTCAAATTCTTGCCCAGACATAATTCTCTCAATCTCTTCCTCTGATATCTGTCAAATACAGGACACAATGGTTGGGAACAGAAAAGCAGAGCCTCTGTTTGCAAACACCACCAACAGGGCAGAGCCTCCTGGCCCCCTGCAGGTACCACATCCTTCCCCTGCATTTAACAACACACAGGGAAAATTCTATTTACAGGTAATCGTGGTGACCTCCAGCAGCACCGTTCAAGTGAGGGCAGCACAGCAGACAGGAACTGACACATGGAAAGATGATGTCAGGTGGACATGGCAGGGAGCTGTAACTCAGCCACTGTCACACCCTGAAAAACCTGGCAGTAATTGAGGCCAGGGCATTGGGAACATCACTCAGGACTGGCAGAGGGAATGGCAAACAGGAGGTGGGGCAGGCTCTGGTTTGATAAAGCAATCAAGAGAGGCAAGGTGACACATATAAAATCAGTCAGGAAAACATTTACAGGGAGACAGAGCTCCCTATTTTCCTCCAGATAAGAACCAGATGGCACCTGAAGTAGCAATTGAGCACTTAGTACTTAAGTTCTAGAGAGTAACATACACAAAGCTAAAATAGAGTAAAAAAAATTTTTACATTGAGTTCACTGTAATATAAAGTTTTAAGTGCTGGGCATGCTCCTGGAGGAATATCCCACCACTAATGGCAAAAATGCCACAAAAATTTAGAGGCATCTCTTTTTTGAAATTCTGTATGTGTTTTTTTAATTCTGTGTATGTCCCTTAATGTGAACAGCAGGAAAAGGTTTGTGTGGTTGCAGGCTGTGTCTGACACTGCAAGGCAGACTTTGCTTGGCTCCTCACCCTTGGGCAGGGCTGAGGGCTCCTTCCCAGGCACTAAGACTCACAGACATTGCTTTCAGTGTTATTTCTATTTTGCTAAAATAAACACTAAACTTTTAAAAGACCCCTCTTCCAGGAGCAAGCTGGAAATGGCCATCATTCCTCAGGCTGTGGCACAAGCTGCTGTGCTGAATTCCCTCTCTCTTTACAAGGCATCTCTGCACAAGCTGGGCCATCAATCAGGCAGACATTTACTGGTGCCCTGCTTGCCACAGCTGAAGGGATTGCAGCAGGAGATGAGATTTACTGGGAGTCATGAGGGACAGACGTCCTTGTGTGGCTCACAAAGGACAGGGTGCAGCAAGCTGTCCGTGTGTCCAGCAGCACCCAGCCCCATTTACCAGCCCACAGCTCCTGGGTGTTCCTGACAGAGCCAGAGCCTGCACGCCAGCAGGAGGCTCAGCCAGGGGTGATGGAGGCTCAGCCAGGCCAGCCCCAGCCCAGGCTGAGCTGTTGTGCTGTGAGCCCAGCCCTGGAGGCCACAGCTGAAGGGAGCCACGAGGGACAGCCACACGTGCTCACCTGGACAGGTCCAATGCTTTTGTTTCTGCCTCCTGGCATGCCATCCTCCCTGATTGCTGAAAGATACAACCAAACCTTAGTGAGCAGCCCTACTGCAGGGTATTTAACAGATACCTATTTACGTTGAAAGAAGTTTTTATACCTTAAAAGATTCATTTTTTTTCATTAAAGAAGTTTACAGAGAAACCTCCAGTGCCTGACCTGCACACAGCATGGCTCTCACCCCAAAAGGCACACACACATCCATGGGGCTACAAGCATTACTCAGGGATTTTAGTTTCTTCATGTGCTCCTTGAGTGACAGGCAATGAAGAAATAGCAATCCTTTATCACAATTAATTTCAGCATAATTTGAGAAGTGGAACAGGGTAAGGAACCCTATCTGACCCCTGAAAATAACCCAGTGAATGCCCAGGACTGCTGGAAAATGAGAAGTGAGGCCAGCAGGTCCAACCCCACCACCCACAGCCCTGTGGAGCACCAGAGGCACCCCCAGTGCAGCCACCAGCACTGACACAAAGCACTGCACTGCTGCCTGCTTCCCCTGCTGTCCCTTCACAGGGTCCCATCTCCTGCAGCCACCACAGAAAACAGGGGGGAGATGTTTGACCCTGCTGGCTGCTTGCAAAGCTGCAGTTTAAAACTCAAGTTACCACCCTGAGCTGCACAGCTGCATTCCAGAGGGGCAGCCTCATTTCTCAGCTGCATTGGTAAGGCTCTTTAACCAATTTCCAGGGAGCTGCAGTGAAATCCAGCTAAGGGGATAAACCTGGAGCAGTCTGTGTACCTTGCTGTTCCCTCTGTGTCTCTCTGCAGAGGCCAGTGGCAGCCCTGCTCCGTGTGCCCCCTCCCAGGCTGCTCCCTGTTTGTCAGGGGGTCCCTTGATCTCTTTCCCACCACGACCTGGCCACGCTTGGCAGGAGGCTCTGCCCAGCTGCACGGTGCCCTTGCTGCTGCACAGCCTCTCCCTGCCTGGCACAGGGGCTGCAGGAGGCCCTCCCAGAGCAGAAAATGACACCAAATTGGAGCAAAAATTTCTGCCCCACAGAAGCCACGCTGCTGCTTGGTTTGAGATACCTTCAGCTGGAATCCTCCTCGTGTGCCTCGAGGCTGCTCCTGCAGCTCAGGGAGTGCCTCAGCAGGGCACAGGAGAGGGCCATGGGAGCTGAGCTGTGCCTGCCCAAACCCCAACCACCGACCCGAGCAAGGCACAGCACTGGCTGTTTATTTCCTAACAAAGCTCTTTAAAAAAAAATCAGTTTCTCAATTAAAAAAAATAATTTAAAAAAATTATGTTAAAAAAGCTTCCATAGTTAGCTGTTATCCCCTTTAGGTTTTTTTAACTTACTGGAATTACAGGAATTCTGAGGGAATTGTTCTCATTTTCCAAGATATTACACCACTAACTGTGATTTAGAAGCTTCCCAAATTGCCTTGGTTGTTTGATTTCAAAGCATAATTTTAGCAGACAATGGCTTACACCTGCAGCAAAACGTAGGAACATTTTTGCTGGTGGTCCATCAAAAAGGCCTCAAGAATGGTTCCTAAATACAGATGGACTCTCTGGAACACCATCCTGGTCCTGGGCTGCATGACAGCCAGTCTCCTCAAACCTGGTTTTCCTACCAATGCTAAGCTCTGCCCCTTATCTGAACCTAAAAACTATTGTATTTAGACCTAATATTGAAGGGATTTTCCAACCCAACAATGCCGTAACTTGGGCACCAGGGCAGGAAGAGAAAGCTCCAGAACCCAACACTGAGGAACTTCAGGGCTGCCTGAGGCCTCCCTGGCCTTGGCAGGGACACCAGAGGGGAGTGACATTCACATGGCTGTTGGGGGAGGGAAGAAAAAGGGAAGGAGGAAATGAAGGGAAGGCGAAAGGAGGAAAAGGGAAAGGGAAAGGAGGAAAAGGGAAAGGAGGAAAAGGGAAGGAGAAAGGAGGAAATTAAGGGAAAGGGAAAGGAGGAAAGGGAAGGGCATGAGGGGAGCAGGGAGGGCGGCGCGCGGCCGGCAGGTGGCGCTGCGCCCCCGCAGGTGAGGCCGCCCCCAGGTGAGGGACCCGCGCTGATCCCAGAGCCACGGCACAGCCTGACCCCTGGGTGAGGGACCCGCGCTGATCCCAGAGCCACGGCACAGCCTGACCCCTGGGTGAGGGACCCGCGCTGATCCCAGAGCCACGGCACTGCCCTGACCCCCGGGTGAGGGACCCGCGCTGATCCCAGAGCCAGGGCACTGCCCTGACCCCCGGGTGAGGGACCCGCACTCATCCCAGAGCCACAGCACAGCCCTGACCCCCGGGTGAGGGACCCGGGCTGATCCCAGAGCCACAGCACAGCCCTGACCCCCGGGTGAGGGGCTCTCAGCTGCCCCCAGAGCCACGGCACAGCCCTGACCCCCGGGTGAGGGGCTCTCAGCTGCCCCCAGACCCACAGCACTGCCCTGACCCCCAGGTGAGGGGCTCTCAGCTGCCCCCAGACCCACAGCACTGCCCTGACCCCCAGGTGAGGGGCTCTCAGCTGCCCCCAGACCCACAGCACACCCCCGATACCCCCCAGACCCACAGCATTCCTCCGTACAGGAATGAAGTAGCTCAGAGCTCACTGTCTGTGCATAATTTTTAATCCATGCACGATTTTGCTGAAGTTTTGGGTTTTTTTTTTTTTTTTTTTTTGCTGGGAGTTTAGGAGGCAGAATTGCAGTACAAGATGGCAGTTGAGGGAGGGGCAGCCGAGGGAAGGGCAGTCCCCACGGTGGCACTGTCCCCTCTCCCCATGGCAGCCCCCAGGGTGGCACTGTCCCCTCTCCCCATGGCAGCCCCCAGGGTGGCAGTGCCCCTCTCCCCATGGCAGCCCCAGGGTGGCAGTGCCCCTCTCCCGCCGTTACCTTTGCGGTTCATGCCCATCTGCAGGCACTTGAGCAGCCGGCAGTACTGGCAGCGGTTGCGCTGCTTGCGGGACATGACGCAGTTCTTGTCGCGGCTGCAGCGGTACACGCGCTTGTTGCAGATGCTCCTCTTGAAGAAGCCCTTGCAGCCCTCGCAGGAGATGATGCCATAGTGCAGCCCCGTGGCCCTGTCCCCGCAGATCAGGCAGGTTCGCTGATCCACCCGCTCATCTGCAAGGCAAGAGGGAGCTCTGAGGGGACCCCGCCTGGTTTCTGTCCGGTGGGTCTGGCTGAGGGGCAGCCACAGCGTCCATCCTCCCCTTCCCCACTGCCAGGCAGGGCCCCTGGGGCTCTCCCCAGCAGCCTCCACCGACCTTCCTGCTGTTCTCAGCAGAGAGGAACAGAAAATCCAAAAGGGAAAAATGGGTTCTGAAACGTCCCACCTCAACTGCACAGACAGCAAATACAGAAACCCAGTCACAGCAGTGACTGTGAAATCCTGTCACAGACTCCAGGGGCACCTCTGGGCTTCAACAGCCTCACGAGCCAGTGCCCAGAACCTGAGAGAGCATCCTTACAGAAACCATCCTACAGTGATGTGATTTTACTGGTCCTTTTCCAAATCTTTGAAAAGCCTTTGGATGACTAAAAATGTAAATTTCAGGGCTCTCCACAACAGGAGCTGTCACATTAAATTCAGTATTTTAAGACTCTAACACTGCCTGAGGGAGAGAGCAGAGATGATGCTCAGTTTGGTCCAGACAGGGATGTCAAACAGAAAGGAAGAAAATGATGGTGAAGAGACCCAGGTAGTGCACCCAGAATCTCATCACCTCCTACTGCATAGGGAGGCCTAAACCTCACTTCAGCCAAGTCAGCTATGCTTAAAATAATGCCAGCAAGTTGCACCAGCAGCTCTTCCTGCAGCAGATGTTCCACAGCCCAACAGTTTAACCCCTTGCACACCGGCCAAGCTGCCCCAGCCCCCATCTCGTGTTTTAACCCCATAAAATCCTACCCAGGAGGTGGCAGGGGCTCTGTGGCTGCCTGGGCACAGAGGAGGTGGCACAGAGCAGGGCACAGAGCAGGGCACGGCAGTTCCCCGTGCCCACCACCCACACCAGGAGCCAAGGGGAGCTCACACTGGGCACACACAAACCCACACCATGCCTGGGGTGCTGCCCACAGACCCTCCCCAGCCTTTGGGCAGCACTGGCTTGTGAAGATGAGCTGGGTCAAACTCGCTCCAGCACAACACCAAGTCGATTTTCCTAATTCAGATTTGACCAGGGAGTTTTCTGAGACAAAGGTGTTTATCCACAGGAGGGATTTGTGGAGCAGCAGGAGGTAAGAGTCACAGTGAAGTCTTCCCCAGCCTCAAAAAAGCCCAAGCAAGCTGACAAACCAGGCTGTAGCTTCTTACTGCTGCAGCACAAGTGAATGCAAGAGAAATGAATGAGCCAAATGTTTTGGGACCAGAAATTAAACCAGTTTTCTGTTACATGAGCCAAGTAAAAATCTAAACCAGCTGCTCCTACTCACAAGCAGCTTTCTCCAGAGCTTAAACCCAGTAGAAACCAGAACCAATCTGTGTTAATCTCTAAAAGGTTTGCTATGCACAGCATGCACATTTGCACTGTTCTGCAAATTTCACTGTTATAAAACATTAAAATAAAGGGATGAACAAAGGAAATACAAACTTTAAGTGAAGAAACATTCCCGATTTGCACCAAAACATTCCAAATTTCACATGACAGACCACCTCAGGTATGTGCTGCACCCAAAGGAATGTGGGTACAACCAGGAGTGGGGCTATCTGAGCATCTCTGAAGGGAGACGGCAGCTAAACATGACTTTGTAGCCAGCGAGTGCATAATCTCCACCTTCAGCAATCTGATAAGCGCGGGGAGGGGGCCGGGGATTAGCCAGGACAGAGGAGTCCTCTCTCTGCAGGGTTTAGCTCAGGCTCAGTTTAACTCCCGGCCCTCCCCCTGCTCGCACAGCCGTGCCATAAATCCCAGCTCAGCAGCAGCGCCCGGCCCGGGGGCAGCACCGTGGGGCAGCGGCTCCCACGCACGGCCAAAGGCAGGACAGGGCTGCCCCAGCCCCAGCGCTCCCTCCGCAGCCCCGGCCGTGTCAGTGAGGGCTCATCTCCAGGCACAGCCGGTTTTGTTGAGGGAAGAATGGGGCCGTCACCCAGGCAGTGTGGGAAGCCCGGATGATTGAAGCGAGGAGGAGTCAGAGCCCTTCCCTCGCCATCTCCATCTCCCCAGCCGAGGGGGAGATGGTGTGAAGGGCCCCTGGCCGCAGGAACTGCCCTCACCTCCAGCAGAAACCGCTCTGGGTTCGCAGGGTAGAGCTGCAAAGAGCAGCGGCACACAGCGGAACAAAGACAGACCCCGGGGACCACAGAGGTGGCCACGCTCCCCACAAACAAATGCGAGATGAAAAATGATGGCCTGCAGAAAGTCTTAGAGGTTAGATCCCTAAAGAATCCTGCAGGGACCATGGCCAGGCCCACACTGCTGCCCCGTGCCCAAGGGTTTGCTGCCTCTGACTTTTGCCAGTTTTCAGCCCGTGTAATGCAGCCCCTGGTGTGGGTGAAGGATGGAAGAGATGGGGCAGAACCACAGGGAACTGCACAGAAATGGTAAAACACCAGCAAATCTAAAGCAGTTTCGCACTGAGGGTGCTCTGAACTCCTTTAACCTTGAAATTTCACTAGAATATCAAAGCAGATAACAAGAATAGCAATTTTTAAGTGAATAAACCCTCCCTCCTCCCTGTCACCTCTCATCTCACCGATTCCTCTGGTTTCAAACGCTACACAAGACAACACAGATTAGGATGCAAAGCAATTGGTAAGAAATTTTTTCAAATACCTGTTTTATTTCAGAGAGAGAGCTGAAGAAGCTTCCCCCTACCCCCCTCCCCAATTTTCCTGACGGGTCTTACATTTGACAAACTCATACACGGGATATTCTGGCTTTGTTCTCCCAACCCATTGTAGCAGGGGCCACTAAATCAAACAGTTGCTGCTACGACAAAAGCACTCACAAAAATCTCAACCTCATCTTGAACCCTGAAGATTTTTATGGCTACTCCCTCGCTAGCCCCTCCCCGAAGCCACATTAAAGGATGTATTGTTTTCAGAGGTCATGGTAGGTTTCATACCACATACAATGTAAATTCTCCAAGAATATGATGATGTTACACAAGAATCACAGAAGATGGAGTAAAAAAGAGAAAAAAACCTCTCCTCATATAAGTTTTACAAGACAAACAGTAAAAGCCATACATTAAATTTTTCAAGAAACTGCCTTTTGCCCTCAGCAAAATGAGCAGTCTTGATAATTTTTTTAACAAAATTCCTGTGAATTTCCAAAAGGAAATATCTTACAATCCTACTGAAACACATAGCAAAGACCCGAACAGAAAGCACTACAGCACGTGGATGAGATTCTAAACCACACGACACACATCCAGCACATCCCTGTCACTGCTCCCACCTGTGCCAGCCCTGGGCTCAGACACCGCAGCAGTCCCTGCTGGGACTGGCACTGCCACATTCCCGGAGGGGACCGGGCTGGCTGCAGGTCCCCAGGCTGCCAGGGGCCCACAGCCACCCCTGGAGACCCGACTGAAAACTCTACAGCAGCAACAGCTCCCTGGGAGATTCACCTGGGAAACCTGGCGGGGTTTCGGTGCAGCCGGCCTGGGGGATTCTCCACAGCGGTGCTTTACGATGGAAGAAAAACAAAGACTTTATTTCCAAAAGTAAGGCCAAAAGTGAAGGCACAAGCCCTCACCCAAACCCCAGAGCAGACAGCGCTGAGATTCGGCCTGGCTGGAAAGCATGAGGGAGAAGAAAAGCTGCCACAGGCAAAACTTCCCATTTATACAACAGAACGTGAATTTACAGCTAAGAAAATCTTTTACGGCTGAAAAAAAAAATTACAGGCAACACTCAGCACTGCAATTCATTAATATATTTAACCTCTTTTCAGTTGTGTGCCAGTTATTTGCTTCTTGATTAACTGACCCTATTGCAGCCCCCTGCAGCACCCTTGAGCTGGGTTTAAATCTCAAGCTGCTAAATACCAGCTGTTTGGGGAGGGGGGCGGAGGGGAGATCTCACACATGTGTTACTTAAATCCCAACCGCATCTCACTCTCCTCTCGCCTCTGGTGATGCCTCGAACACAAACAAACGCGTTGGGGTTTCCTTTTCCCTTTATTTTTCCTAACGATGTTTTTCGCTGTCAATTTTTAGTTTCAAGAAAACCATCCTGTGAAATTCAAGCCCCAGAACTGGAGGAACTCCCCGCTCAGTGTGCATTGTCCAAACCAGCCCACCCCCAAACCAGGCGCCTTTGCTTCAGGGGCCTTTTTTTTTTTTTAACTTATAATCGATGAACACAGGGATTAAATTTTCTGCGCGCTGGCCCCTGCTCGGGCCGGCAGAGCCCGCGGCCGGGCGCACAAAGGGCCGGGGGTCCCGCTCCTGCTCCCCACCGAGCCCGCAGATGGGGGTCCCACCCCACGCTGGAGCCGCCGCGTCCTGCCTGGCTCAAAGAGCAGATTGTGCTGCCCTGGATCAGGCCGGCCGCGGGGAGGGCTGAATAGAATTAACCCTCTGTGAACTAAAACAAAAACATTTGTGTGCCCAGCTGGGAGAAAGGTTAATTTAAATGGACAAGCCTCCTGTAAAAAAAAAAAAAAAATAGAGGAGGGGAAAGAAAGAGGAAGCGTGCAACCTTATTCCCTGTACTGTAAAAAAGATGTTCTACTCACAGAGAGTCTCATTTTAACAAGCAGCAAGTGAGTACTGGAAAGAAAGGAGAAATGCTGCACTAGAGGAATGGCCAGTGCATCTCTCTCTGGTCTCCCTTTCCAATAATGAAATCCCAAACTCACAGTCTTATTCCACCCTGATTCCGTTTCTGCCCAAGTAGAGTTCAATCAAAAGAAAACCCTCATTAAAACACCCAGAAATCATCAGCTGCTCCTCTTCGGCTCGGTATAAATCAAGAGCGTGCAGCTGATGAAACCCATCACCCTTCCCCTGCCTGGGACACATCTCCATTTGCATATCAAAAACTCATCTGTGAAATGCAACTTCTCTCGGCCAGGGGAGCCCCGAGCCCGGCCCCGCGCCCCACGGGCCGCACGTCCCGGCGGGCGGGGGCTGCCGAGGGACGCGGGGCGCTGCGGGACCCCCGCCCCGCTCCATTGTGCGGGACGGGGACAGGACGGATCCTTCACCCCGGCCAGTTGTTGCACAAAGAGTTTGGAACAAAAGCCCGCACACCAAAATGTGCCCGATGGCCGGGACCGCAGCTGGGGACACGCTCGAGGGTCTCGGTCGCGCTGCCCACGCACACAGACCGACCCCGAGTTCAGTCGCTCTCTCAAGTGATCAACTTTCGCTGATCCAATTTTAGCAAAATAAAGCTCCGTGCGCGGTCCCTGCCCAGCTCCGGCGCGGCCGCACGCTCTCAATTAACGACGGAGTTACACCGGTTTGGTTTTATTAATTGGTGCATTACAAAGCGGTAGGATGAAGCCCGGACTTACCTGCCCTAAAACCTATTCTCTTGGCCCTATTGAAGCTGTCTAGATGTGCAACCACTGAGAAGGATGCTGAATTAAGAAAATCTGAAACTAACCCCACCCCCAGCAGTCCGGGCTGCGGGAGCAGGGCCTGGGCACAACAGAAACAGTGACTTCTCCAACGTGTGTTGCCCAACACGCCATGCTGTCTCCTGAAATATTTCATCCTTACTCCGAAGGTGAGCTTTACCGCAGTCTTCAGTCACAGAGGGGAAAAAAGGCTACAAATACCGGGGGGGCAGCGCCGGTCCCGGGAGGGCGGACGGGCGCTACCGAGCGCCTCCGTGACCCCGATACTATCCATAATTAACGATACTAAAAAAAGCTCCTCCAGATGGTCGGAGGGATTAAGAAGTTTAAAATATAAACAAATTAAGCCACAAAACAAACTAATGCCCTTTTTTTTTTTTAAATTGCATAATCCTGCTCGCAGCCCAGGGCTACGCTGCCCGGCCCCGCGCCCCGGGAGCCGTGAAAAGGCAGGAAAAGGGGAAAGCCCGCACGGCTCCTTGTCCCCGCGGTCCCGGGCGGTCCGAGCCCCGCGGGCGCCGGGACGGGGCGGCCCCGGGCCGGGAGCGGCGGGGGCGGCGGCCCCGGGCCCGCGCAGCCCCCGGCGGCACCGCCCGGACAAAGGCCCGGCCCCGCTCACCTTCCATGCAGGTCGAGTCCCGCTTCATCCCCGGCCGGCTCCTAGGGCCGCCTCATGGCGGCGGCGGGCGGGCAGCCCGGCTCGGCCATCGCCGCCGCCGCGGGCCGCCCTATGCTAACGACGTGATGGCAGCGCCGCCCCCGCCGCACCGGCCGCGGGGGGGCCGGGCCCCCGCCCGCCCGGCACAGCGGCTGAGCCACCGGCCGAGAGACAGACCGAGAGACCGACTGACAGAGCGACTGACAGACGGACTGAGCCACCGGCCGAGAGACAGACCGAGAGACCGACTGACAGACCGAGAGACCGACTGACAGAGAGAAAGACCGACTGACAGACGGACTGAGTGACCAGCCGAGATGGACCAACCGACGGACCGACCGGCCGAGAGATCGACCAACAGACCGACCAACTGACAGACTGACAGTCTGAGCAACCGGCTGAGAATGACCGACTGACAGACCGATTGTCCAACCGACAGACTGACTGACAGACCAACCGACCAAGTGACAGACTGACCAACAGGCCAACTGACCAACTGACTGACCGACCAAGTGAACGACTGACAGACTGACAGACTGACCGCTGCCACTGCCGTGAGGCACGGCCTGGGCCGTTGCCAGCAGGCATCAGATGCTGGCCATCACCACCAAGCACTGGCCACTGCCACCAGCTGTTGGCCACCAGCCATCACTACCAGCCACCCCTTGGCACCGTCCTTGCCAGGGAAGTTGGGAGCACTGCTCACTGCGGTGTGAAACAGATACCACTGACACACACACCAACAAAACCCAGTGGTCCCCAGCGTGAAGGTAAAAGTTGCTCAGAGCAGCTGTGGCTGCTCCATCCCTGGACCTGTTTGAGGTGAGGTCTGCACAAGTGAGACACTGGAGTTAAAATGGATCACAATAAATCCATCACTGATTTAGCTGCCCATCTCAAAACAGGTACCAGTGGCAGCACTGGTCATGGTGAGCCCTTCATCAGACACAGCCACATGTGTCTGCACCAGAAAATATTCTCATTAAGCTCTTCTGCCCCTTCATTCTCCCTCTAGGATGAACTCAGCCTGGGCTACAGTGCAGCTCATGTGTCCTTAGTGCACAATAAACTGTCCTGGTGCTCAGCTGTGTTTGACCAGCCCAAAGCAATGCTCACCACACCACAGTGTTTAAGGGAAGGCCCAAGAGCATTTCTCATTATGCCCAATCCAACCTGTTATCCAGATGTCTGGATCTCTCAAAACTGGCTCTGCTCAAAAGCCACAGTTTGCCTCTGTTCCTCATCCCGAGGACTGCAGCACCCAACTGCGCTCTGAGAAATGCCTGGCTTAGAATAAACAAGGCTCAGAGGCAACAAAAGAGGTCATATTTCACTCCATCCCAAGCCTGAAATTTTATTGCTTTCTGGTGACATCCAGCAATGCAGGGCAGAGCTCAGTGGTGTCCTCCTGGCAGCCCAGGGCCCCTGCTCCAGCTGACCCTGCTTGGGCAGGGGATCTGGCCACCAACCCCAACCCCAACTCCAATCCTTCCATGATTCTCTCTTCTCATAATCCTGTTCTTAACCCAGCATTTCTGCACAGCAGGTGCATTGGCAGGAGCAAACTCTCTAAGCTTTGCTGATGCTGTAAATCTGTGCAGCTCTGTGTCAGTGAGACCCTCGTGGGACTGACGTCCCCTTGTCCACAGCCACCGAGGCCGGGCTGGCTGGGGAGCGGTGCCGCCCTGGCAGCGCATGGCCAAGGTAAGGCAGCGCTGGCTGCACTATTGACACAGCTGTTTGCAATTGTGCTGCTCCCAGAGCTCCACATTCTTCATCCCCTGCGAGCCCTGAGCCGGCTCCCGGCACCCCTCGGAGGAGTGTGACCAGAATGCAGAGTGCTCATTTTGTAAAGCTGCAGCGTGGTGTGGACACAGCAGGCTGAAATGAAGCAACTTAATCTCCAGATAACACAAAGTTGCTCCCACAACTGCTGTTCAGATCCAAAACATAGACACACCAAAAAAACCCCAAAACAATCCCACTCCCACACCCACCCCCCAATTCTGAAACTGCAATTATAGACCAAACCTGGCTTGGAAAAAATATAATTGTCCAAACAACCCAAGTCTTCCAAATTATTCAAAACTCGCATTAAATACACGTGGCAGTTTATCCATACCAAATCCTTAAGGGCAGAAAATGATTGCAGAGATCCAAAACTATTCTGTAAAATCACAGGCCAGTTGGGAATGGGCAAAGAGACAGGAAAAAGGAGTCCTGTTGTCTGACCCAAACAGCCACGCAGCAAGTCTGGGCAAAAGGAAAATAAAGTAGCTGGTTCTTATTTTAGCCTGTATCAGTCAATTCCCACCCCAGACATAAAAGCCTGATGCTACTGTAACCAACATCTAAGAATTTATAACAACAGCAGGTCGCAACAGTAAAAGCCAAAAGCATTGCCAAAAAGTGGGCAAGTGGCACTGCTGCCTGCAAGGGATTTATTGTCCTGATCTTAAAGCCATAAGGGACAGGCACAGGAAGCAAGAGGAGATCTTGCCCCTCTCCCCCTGCTCCCTGGTGATGTGCCATGAGATCACCATTCCAAAGAGAAGGAATTCTCAAAAGATGTGACTATTTCAGAAATATGGGGACGAAGTGGCACCACGAGCCATGAAAATGGATTGAACAGTGCCAGGCCAGGCCAGCACAGCTCTCCCAGGACACTCTTTGCCAGTACCATCACTTGGCACAGCCAATCCCAAAAACTTTGATGAAAACCCCGAATTTGGGGCGAGCAGGGTTAGCAGAGCTGTGTGGCCCCAGGACGGGGGCAGCCCTTCCTTGAGCTCTTGCTCTCCCACCCACGGCCACAGTTTCATAATTCCCCGTGCAGCAGCGGGGCTCTGCCCATTTTCATGACAATCGGGGCTCTGTTGTGTCCCCGCAGTTTGAGCCATCAGCCCCTTTGTGGCAGGAACAAAGTCCGGGCTGTGATAACAAAACCCAGCACATCTCGGCGCTGAAGGCGACAAACCCAGGGCTGCCCCCACACCCCTGAGCTGGCCACGGACCAAACGACAGCACCGAAGGGGATTTGATTTCAAGCAACGAAGAGATCCTAAGGAAATACCCGATCCTGGCTCAGTTTGCACGTTACCAACAAGGGTGGTGCTGGCAGCACCTCTGCAGCTCCTGAGCCCGCGTGGGTCTGCAGGAACCTGGGGAACGAGACCCGGCGCCCACAGCCACAACCAGCCCGGTCTGCAAATGTGGCTGAAAAAATGATAAAAATTCAGATTAGCAAATCTCAACATCTCGGTACTGTGGATGTTACTGCTTTCAGGCACTGCAGAGAGAGAGCTGGTTGGAGGTAAACACAGCCTGTACTTTCCCCAAAAGATCTATTCCACCCATTATGTATGCAGCTATTTCAGAGAAAAAAATTAAAAATTAATATTAAATTGCTTAGAGGAGCTATGGAAGAAACTGCAAGGAATGATAATAAATATCCACCTGATGTCTGAGCTGCTCTTGATAATGGTTTAACAACAGATCAGGTAATTCCTCTCCTCCCTGGCGTTAAACACACCAGGAGTGTGGTGTTAATACTTCTAGTGAAGGTGGTCACTTGGTGCACATAAAATTAAGCTATTTTCTCCTTCTTACTAGTTTGATAGGTCGTTGTGTAAATTGAATCCTTCTATCAATTTCCGGTTTTATCTGTTTATTTCTATTTTTATTCGCCTGGCTAAGGGTTTGCCATCCTAGACAATTGAGTGGTTACAAGAAGCGTTTCATTGCACCCCGCTTGGTGGGTGACACACAGCAGAGAGCAGCTCTGTGTAACAGAGGAAAAGGCAGGGGGGAGGTTAAGGGCTCCTCAGAGAGGTCGCCTTCTGAGGAAAAAGGGAAAACAAATGGGATTGTAGGCATGGCAAGTATATGGTTTTACTGCCTTAGTGGGAAAGTACAAGAAAGGGGAATTGCAAAGGGAGAAGCTTTACATTTCTATGAGGAGGCAATCGAGCTCCATTCCCTCCCTATGGGATGGCTCCATCCATTCTAAGAGTGCATCTCCTGTGACTCCCAGTAACCAAGTCAGGTCACACAGCATCAGGGCACACTGGGAAGCACGGGGACATCCTTGGGCTGGGTCCTGGCACCAGGAGAGCCTCACAGAGCCCCAGCACTGCATGGCTGGAGCAGCAGCGGGCCCAGGGCAGGGTCTGAGCCTGGCACCTCCTCCTGTGGGCAGCTGTTCCTGCCTGGGGTCGATATTCAGAGCCTCAGAGAGGCAGCAGTGGGGCTTTGTCCTGGTGTGTCTCACCTACAGAACCATGCGCCCATCAGCCAGCGGGGACACAATGAGCCCAAACTCTTCATCCAAACCCAGGCAGAAGATGATGTTCAGCAGGGTGCAGGGACAGAGGGGAGGCCTGTAGGCCAGGAGGCAGAGAGTATCTCCCAGATTTGAAGAGGTGGGAAAATTCTGCACATTAAAGTGATCAACTGAAAAGCCAAAAATGACTTTATGCCAGACTTAGGCAAACTGCAACCACACAGATACACCAGCCTGCTGCAGTTGTTGGTGTTTTTAATAATAGCAACAACTGCCCAAGTTTGTTATTATAACTGTAGTTATTTTAGTTCTGAACAGTATTTACAAATTCCAGCTTGGTGGTGAGCAGCATTTTTTTGTATGCCCAGGGAAAAACAAACAAACAGTGAGGACATTTCCTCAAATTTCAGGTCAGATGGCAAAACAAAGAAGAAAAACCTTCAGAATTAGGACTGCAACGAACATGTTGTTGGAACTGCAGCAACTTGTGAGGTTCTTTGGATAATCAGGTGTTGGGGAAAGCCCTGTTTGGGAACATCCTGGCTGCTCCGTGCCTCTCACACGGCGGTGGGACTCGGCAGAGGGACGGAGGTGGCACATTGTGACAGCACAGAGCGACCCGCGGGATGCGATGCGAGCGGCCCGGTTGGGCCGGGCTGTCACCGGCACAGAGCAGCGCTCGGATGTGCCGGGGGACACCGGCGGATCCGCACCCACGGCTTTACAGAGAGGGTAACGCGCTCCAGGGCTCCGGCGGCTCGGGGACACGGGACACGGGACACGGCCCCGCGGCTCCGTGCGGCCGGCGCTGGACGGGAGAGGGCAGCACCCGACCGGGGACACGGCGAGCGGCACGGCGGGACGGCACGGCAGGGAACGGGACTGGACACACCGGGAACGGGACACCAGGAACGGGACACCGGGAACGGGACTGGACACCGGGAACGGGACTGGACACACCGGGAACGGGACACCAGGAACGGGACACCGGGAACGGGACACAGGGAACGGGACACCGGGAACGGGACTGGACACACCGGGAATGGGACACCGGGAACGGGGCACCGGGAACGGGACACCGAGAACGGGACTGGACACACAGGGAACGGGACTGGACACACCGGGAACGGGGCACCGGGAACGGGACACAGGGAACGGGACACAGGGAACGAGACACCGGGAACGGGACACCGGGAATGGGGCACCGGGAACGGGATTGGACACACCGGGAACGAGACACCGGGAACGGGACACCGGGAACGGGACTGGAAACACCGGGAACGGGACACAGGGAGCGGGACAGCACACCGGGAATGGGATAGCACACATGGAACGGCACACCGGGAACGGGACACCAGGAACGGGACAACACCCCGGAACAGGGCCGGGCACACCCAGCGGCCCCAGCCCAGCGCCTCCCGGGACGCCCCCGGAGTCTCAGCCGGTTCTGCCCAGGCCGCCCCGAGCACGGCACTGATGCGGGCCCGGTACCGATGCGGGCCCGGTACCGATGCGGGCCCGGTTTCAGCCGCAGTTTTTGCTCCCTCGCTCCGGTCCCGGCGCTGCCCAGCAGCCCGCAGCACCATCCCCTCCCCTCCCGGGGCCGCCCCGAAGGGCCCCGCTCACCGGCTGGACGGCGCTCCCGGTTCAGTCCTCCTGCAATGAGCCGTTCTGTCAGTAGGAGCAGCTGTTTGTTTAAATGTCCCTTCCCGCTCCCAATCATCTTTAAGTATTCAATTTAACTTGTTGAAGTTTGTAATCTTATTTTCCTCTTTTACAAGAAAAGGAAAAGCTGATCTGAAATTTCCTTCCAAAATTAACAAAAACGGGAACAAAAGTATGGAGGAACTATCTGAGAAACCCTCAGACTTCCTCCTTGTACCCATGTAACCAGCCAAGAATACATCCATGCAGAAACCAGCACATTCCACTGAAGAAAACACATCACCTGAACTCCCAGCTTCTGTAAGAACCTCCTGCCAACACCTCAGCTTGGAGACTGAGTGATTCACCATCTACAACCATCTATAAACAACAACTACTTATTAAGATGAATTCAAGCTTAAATCAAATTGTAGAATGTCAAAATCTATGGAAAACATATTTATTAGAAAGGCAAGGGCAATTGAGGACAACAGCACAGGACAGCAGGAGAAATCACCATATTCAAAGAATCCTCCTCTAGAAAAATGCTCCCATCATTTTAAGTTTCTGCTGTTTTAAATGTGAGGAAAACGTCCCCATGAGCTACACACTTTGTCCTGGCTGCAAGGTTAAATCTTCATGTGTCCAGCAGGCTGTGTGCTTTCAGCTCAACACTGCAGAGCAGAATGGTGCTGGGGAAGTTCTTTGTATCCTGTTCAGTCCTTTGGAGCAGCCTGGAAATCTGGGGCATTTCTGCACTGCTCCCCACTCCTACTAATATTGGTTCCAATTCTGAGCAGGGCAAGAGCTGAATCCTGAAGAAAACATATGTTACTTCCCTGTGTTCCTCCTGCTAAACCTGATCCTCATGCTTTCCTACTGATAAACGGGATAATTTATGCATCACCTGCACCAGCAGCTCCCAGGCCCAGATACCACCCACCCCAGTTAGCACGAGGTTCCAAATTAAGATGTACGTGACTGCAAAGAGCCAATTTTATTAGACAAACACTAGGTGAAAAAAATCTTCCATCCTCCTCTCATTTGTGAAGCCACACAGGGCAAAGTATTCCCATGCCTATTCCTGACAGGGAGCGGGGCTGCCCCTGCACAGGGGCTGCTGCTTTGGGTGTAAAGACTGAATCGAACATGCAGTATTTAAGACAATTAGGTTTTCAAAGAAACTACACTAAACATTTCTTTCATGTGTAATCAAATTATGTTAAAGCAAACCTCATAATTTAAACCATTCCATTGGTCAGCTCCTATTTGTTTTCCCTGCACCCTCATTTTTGCTCCAGATCTGTCACATTACATTAACACCTTTCCTACTCACTGCCTACAGAAATAACAGCCTTCGACATGCCTGCACAATCCATTTGTCCTGCTCTAATTACTTTTTGACATAGCCTCTTCTGCTGTTATCTTGCCTTTTCTGACCTCTGCCTGTATTAAAGCCATTTAAAACAATCTTTACTCTCTGTATCTATTGTGATGTGTCTTACATGATAGTGCTGGAGTATCAGGCAGCGACATTTTGTAAATCAAATATTTAAATCTGTGGTAATACGATAATGTACTTGAAGAGGAAAGCCATGGCATAGTGGTAACAGCTACAACTGGCTGCTCACAACATGAGCCCCCAGGACTGCAGCACATATTCAGGATGAAATTTCTATTGTCGTAAAACTGTTCTACATAAGGAAGCTGCTCAAAGATAAACGGGGTTTTCTGTGTACTGAGGAACTTCCCTTGATTTCACAAACGGGGAGGAAAGCATGAGAAACTGAGAAAAGTGGTCATCCTGCACAAGAGAACCCAAACAACCTCCAGACAAACTGAGCAGACAGGAAGAGGATCAGGCAGGGTGCACCAACAATGCAACCCATGACAAATCACGCTCTTCTTCAAACCCAGAGAAGAAACCATGAGTCTCTAATCCCAATATCCCTCTGTTTCCATCAAGCCCATTCAAAAACTGTGCCCTCATTTTCTTTTGTGGTGATTCACAGACGATGAGCCTCTAATTACCAGCTACTTCCCCAGCTGAAGCAGAGGAGGATCTGCTCTGTGCCAAGTGTCTGCTTTGGAGTCAAGTTCCACATGGTGGAACTAATTTTTTGGATATCAAGTTGATCCCGACGTATGTATGTCTCACTATACAGTCCAACTACATCTTTACATGCTATTTTCCACATGATCCAGCCTTGTGCTCACTTAATTGGTATCTAGTCAATATTTCACTCACATTTCAAGAGATTCCTCGAACCTACATTTGCTCTGGTTCATTTACAGGGTAATTATCCAGCTCACACCAAGTCTGGCCTTCTAGATCCAAGCAGTGCAGACACAGGCACAGCTCTGCTGGGAAAGCACAGCTCTACACTTTGTCTTCTAGATGACAGCACTATAAAACCAACGGGGGACAAAACCAGAGTCAATTAAAATACATTAAATGCAATGCAACAATTCTATGATTTGTCATAGAGATTTTATTCCTTTGAATTCCTCTGACTGTGTCCTCAGGACATTAAATCCCACGAATGCTGTGGAAAGCTCTTCCCACAACACTTCCTTATGCTCATTTTTATTTTCCCCTTTCCTGTCAGCAGCCCTGACCACAAACCTCGGCCTCATTAAGGCATCTAAACAGAGAAGGGACCCGTGGCTGCACGGCCAGAGCAGTCTGCTGGGAAAGCAGGAGTGTGAGATGATGCTGTGCTGGAGCACTGATGGAAAGGTTTTCCAGTGATGGTTTTCCACAGGACAACCAACAGCAGGAGTGGGTCATGCCCACAGGAGCTGCTGAAACAGTGAGGATTTAGGGCACCAAAAGCAACAGACAGCAAGGAACCAAGGCCACAGAGATTCCCAAATTTCCTGTCTTGTGAGTGAAGAGGCTCCAGTTCCTCTGTCCACTGCACAGAGCAGCATCTCCTCCAGCAGGCCCCAGAGCAGCACAGGTTGGGGCTGTAACTCCTTGTGCAGGAACCTGGTGCTCGGAGCAGCCCCGTGCTAGGGCTGTGCTCAGTCCTTAACAGAGCCTCTGAACGGCCTGCTGGAGGAATCCACCTCTCCCCTGACTGCCTGGGGACACGGCCCCGAATTAGGGGGGTTGATTTCCCCTCATTAAGGCTGTCCTGAGCTGCTCTCTGCAGGAACCAGCCCAGCCACAGCTCCCATGGCAGCTCTGGAGACAGGCTGGAGCTCCAGACCCCAGCACAGCCTGCCCTTCCCGGCTTTGGGAGGGGAAATGGCAGCTTGGCCAAGCCAAACTGATCCCCCTGCTCACTCTCGGAGCCCCACTCACAGCACGTCTGTGTGTGCAGCACAGACAGACAGACAGACAGACAGAGCTGCCCTGCTCTCTGCAGCCTCGCTGGCGCACATAAATCCTCCCCAGTGCAGCACAGTGGGTTTAGCCCGAGGGATCCTCTGCAACAGAGAGGTGCTGCAAGAAATGTGAGAGGGTTTGAGAGGAAACATGTAAGATTCAGATTTGAAATTAAAATGATCTGCCCCGACAACAGCGCCTGGATTTCTGCATTAAATGTTTGACATTCCAATGGCATGATACGTTCGAGCTGCTCACCCAAGATAATCCCACGCGTTTTTTTAGGAGTTAAAAATTAAAATCTGCATTAGGGTTTTTATCATACATCTTGGAAACAAGGCAAATAGAAAACTCCCAGTGCTCACCACCAGGCATCTTATCAGCAAAGCTGCGGGGCTCTTTGTGCTGTGTTGTGATGACTTTGCAGCACACGTACTCCTGAAAACAGCCCCTGCTACTCACAGGAGGCACCCTGGATGCTCAGTCCCACAGATCTCACCGTGAGAGACACACACCCCATCGTGTGTCAGGACAGCCCAAATCACACTCAGGGAGCTCCTACACCGGATTTAGCAAACTGCACTTGCACTACGTCTGCAGGAGCAAATGTAAGATGTTAGACAAGGGCCACACCAGGGTTATACACTCAGTATTTGCTTAAATCAGGAATTAGACTTATGAGTTCTAGAGATATGAATGTCACTTAACCAAACAGAACATAAATACCCAGAGGACAGCGACCCTCTTCTTTAAAGGAAAAGACATCCAGCTTTTCCTGTGTGAGTCTTGCCAAAGACTAACTGTATTATTGCTTGTTATTTGCAGGAAAACATAAACATTTTCCTTATACCCTGAGACAGCAGTGACAGAGGAACCCGTGCACCCTCACCTCAATACACAATACCGTGTTGGATATAAAGCACACTGATCTAGCCTCATCCACCCACTAAATTGCTCCAAAGTTTGCTTGCACATATTCTCTGCAAGTCCAGGGAGAAGCTGCTTTCTGCACTGGCAGAACAGCGAGCAGGGTGACAGTCTAACATGGTGTCCTGCTGAGATCCAAGAATAGCAATGCCTTAAAAGGCAGCGATGTTGAGATCACAAGGAAAAGAGAATTAGGGCACAGCTGTGGAGTTCTGTAGGCTAAAACATAGACTCAATATGTCAGAGAAAATTAAATCACAAAGCTACATGTAATTTCTAGTCTCATTTGGAACTTTGCTGTAGCTGTGCAGAATTTGTGCTCGGGTCATACATGTGAGTCTCTGTGTTTCTGCACATAGAAATAAAGCATGAAATTAATTTAAAAAGAAAAAACAAAGGAATTGAATGCTGCAGTAACACAAACAGCTATGGAAGGATGTGTACATGCTACTGCAGCTCACACACAGTGCTGTGGGCAGCTCTGGAGGCAGACAGCTAAGCCCCAGACCAGCCTGTGACACAGCCTCACCTGCAGCACAAAACAAAGGCAAACTGATCTGACAGATCTGAAAAATGCCTGTTTTCCTGCAGTTGTCAGATAAGTGAAAGGGACCCTTCCTCAAAATTGAAGGTACAAAAAGTGATAACAAACTTTAGCATAGGCTTTCCCCCTTGAAGATGTTACATTTCTCAGAACAGTCTGTAGATATAAATTTGCCAATATTTATTTATCCTTGAAGCCCAGCACCAACTTCTACTCTGAAAGCATTCAATATCCAACAGAATGCAGTCCATTATCCTCTGCCAGTATCTACTATCTCAATCTGTGTCCCACTAATGAATTTTTGGGATGTCAGGGCCTGTGCCTTGAGCCAGGAGCTTGGTGCCCTCCCCAGTGCCTTCTCCCAGCTCCAGAGCTTCTCTGCTCCAGAAGGCACCGTGGCACAGACCAGCACAGAGGGGTTTGATGGCAGGACTGTGGTTCCTTGGGAGTCCCTGGATGAAAAGCTGACCTTGCAGAGCAGGAGGGGCTCTCCCAGCCCAACCAGGACCCATGGAGCAGCTGAGCAGTGCCTCACCCCACAGGAGACCAGGCTTTACCTGACCAGCAAAATTACCTCTTTAAAAGGCTCTGAAGGCCAGGGACAGATAAGAGAGAAGACAGAGGAGATAAAGCAGCTGGCAACAAGGGAGCAAGACTGATTGGGATGAGGTGTAGATAGCCAGGCTTTCCTAAATCCCTGGTGCTTGAGCACTACTGCAGTACTGAACAGCAAGAAAACAGAGGTTGGAAGCTGCACGTAATTACAACTGTGTTTAGCTAAGTGTATTTCCTGTGGAGCTCACAGAGCACGGCTGCACTCAAAGCTGGTGTGTTGGTATCAGCCCTCCTTTGTCCCTAAAGAGGGAAATTATACCTCTGATTTGTATATAAAGTTCAATAGCTGCTAATGGCTATGCTTGAGCTGCAGACAGAGCTGCGGGCTGACATCTCCAGGAGTCAATTCCTACGAAGGGTTAGTACATGAAGAGATTTTACAAAGTGGGAGAGTTCAGCAGCCAGGAGACAGGGAGAAGTGAAAACAAGCCAGGGAGGATGTGCAGGGACAGCCCGGTGAGGTGTGGTTGGGGGCGCGGGCTCAGTGGGATGGGACCCATGTGCCCCTTGGTGTGGGTGAGTGCCAGCCCTGCCACAGCACTGCAGCCAGGTGATCACCAATGTCCAGTGGGATGGGACCCGTGTGCCCCTTGGTGTGGGTGAGTGCCAGCCCTGCCACAGCACTGCAGCCAGGTGATCACCAAGGGCTGGTGGGATGGGACCCGTGTGCCCTTGGTCTGTCGGGTGAGTGCCAGCCCTGCCACAGCAATGCAGCCAGGTGATCACCAAGGTCCGTTCCAGCCCAAGCCGTTCCATGATGCTATGACCCAACTCCTGCTGGAGTTCCAGAACTGTGTGTGCGTGGCAGCGCTCGGGAGAAGGAGGAACGCACCGTGATAGCCACCACACGGGCAGGAGACACCGCAGCAGCGCGGCTGAGCAGCAGGGATGGGATGTGTGACCGCAGCCCGCGGCGATGGATGGAGGAGAGCCCCTCTGGGAACGGCCGGCACCGGGCAGGGTTAATGGGGCAGCTCCCGGGCACGGCGCTGCACGCAGGGGCACACGTGCACACCATGTAATGAACACAGAAAATGCCAAATGCTGCGGGGGAATTGCCTCTCCGAGCAGACCTGTGTATTGCCTACTTCAGGCACAGCCCGGTTCATACACAGCGATGTTCTTCACAAACACCCGCGCGGTGCGGGGAGCAATCCCGCGGATGAGGATGCAGAAGGAGGTCGCGGTTCCCCGGGAATGGCTCCGGGAGCGGAGGGAGCGGAGGGAGCCCGCACCGCACGCGATCCCGATGCCGCCCGGCCCCGCTGCCCTGACCCAGTTTCCCGCAGCATTTCTGCATAGCGACAGAGGTGCGGGCAGGACAGCGGCACCTCCCAGCCCGCGGCATCCTCCGCGTCCTGCCGCTTCCATTGGATGTGCCCGGCCTTCACACGGGCATTGCACATGAGTGCCGGTAAACACAGGAAGAGAAGGAATTAGAACAACAACAAAAATCCTGTTCTCGTTCACAGAATATCCCTCAGAAGTAGATACAGGGCTGTGAGAGTGGCTACGTGAATATCCATCCCATGGATCCTCCTTGGGAGAGATCTGGCAGTTCCATTCTGGTCAAAAAGCTCTTTTAAAGGGACTTTGCTCATTTCTGGCTCGTCTGAGCATTCCTGTTGCCCTGAACCATTCCTGCCCTTTCACTTCCACCAAAAGGAATCCTATTTATTGAGCCACCCAGAAGATTACAATTCCTTCATTACCCCAGCCAAAGCTCTGATGCTGTGAGGAAATGCATTTTCCCACCCCAAGCCCCACACCCCTCACGTACTGTCCTATTTCCTACTCCCTCAGTCCCTATGGAATTACAGTGTATTGACTGCAGATATACTGGCAGTTCTGATGTCATCTCCAGGCTTTTTCCTTTTAATTTTTTTTTCCTAGGTGAAGCATCTTTATTTTTTGTGTTCTGAAATTTTGCACTGAAACTATAACAAGCCAAAAATCTCTTCAATGGGAAATTTCACAAACGGAGGATTATGACTTCAGCTCCAGAATAAGCAGCAGGAGCAGATGGAACTCTTCAGAAACAATGATTCCATTTTCATGCAAATTTCCTTAGTAGTTAAAAAAAGACGACGAAGAAAAAAACCACCAAGATATCAGAATGGTCTCTAAATGGAAGATTTTTGAATGATGCTAAAAGCAAAGGGCTGGTAGCTCTCCAGAGTCCCAAGCATTTTAGCGGCAGCCAGGGTGAAAAAAAACCGTGACAAACTAAACCCAGACTCCATCCCCACTCAGAGTCAGGATAAGGGAAAGGGAAAATGGAGTGCATGTGTATTTTAGTTTTTATGATTTTCAACATCCTCGCCTTTGTGCTAATGCACACTTCAGAGCTAATTCTTATGCTCTTTAGGAGCACAGGCTTCATTCATGAAGCAGCATGACAAAAATTCTTTATCCACTTGATGACTACAGAAGGTGACAGGCACCGAGAAGCAGCCAGCCACGGGGACCCTGGCAGAGTGCTAACCTGCAGCGTCCTCCTCGGAGGACAGCGCTCCCCTGATTGCAGGAACACAGGCATGCATATTTCATAGCCCCAGTGTGGAAACCGAGCCAATTCTTTTGTTATTAATACTGGCAGCATACCCTAAAAAACAAATAATGCACAGGGTTAGCAGCCCCTGTTTCTGGCTCTTCTGCTGACTCCTTACTCAGTTTTGGTCTTGTGCCTTACTTTCCCCCTTGTGTTCACTCCCCAGGCGAGAGAATTGGAGCTGCTCTCACTCTCAGCGTGGTGAGGACAAGGACTCTGCCCAGCAGAGTGACTGTGCCACACTGTGGTGCCAGCCACTGTCCTGAGGTGCACACAGCACACACGCTCTCCAAGTAAAGGCAACGCTTGGGCAGGCCCAGGGAGCTCCACTCTCACGGGCCATTTTCACGCTGAGGTTCCAAAGCCAGGAGGATGAGCAGGAATGCAGCAGCCCAGGGCTGTTTGTCAGGGGAAAATTGCAGCCAGGCCCCTCCTGGGCAGAGCTGCAGCCACCAGGGCAGCTCCTTCAGACCAGCCCTGCAAACCCAGGCATCCCTCCTGCCACAGCTGCTCCCTGATGCTGCTCCTGATGTTCTGCAGCGAGGCCTCACAAATGCCTATCAATTCTATCAAACAATTTCTATCTCACTCAGCTTCACATTGATTTTTAAAATTAATTTTATCCTTCCTTTTTCATGTAAAAGGGATACAAATTTGGCTTCAAATAAGGCTGCCAAGAGTAAAGGCCTCTGAGCCATGTGTTCAATACCAAGAATACGTCTGTTTAATCCCATTCTACCTACACTTATCCCTTTCATCATGTCACTGGCCAAATCTTTTCACTTTGAATTTGCTCTCAAGCTGAATCTCTTTCCTTCCTCATCAAGTTAGATGGATTTAAGCAATGACAGCTACCAAAAGGACAGGGCACATACAAAATAACTCCAAAAATGGGCTCAAAAGGTTTATTTTCAATCTCTTCCCTTGCTTACTTCTTAGCAGAGGATGTAAAGAAACAATTTCCTCACTTAATCCCTTCTTGACCCAAATTAACTTTTTCCAAACTATTTTCTTAAATAATTTCTTTATAGTCTTGCCTGAACTAACTTGACAATAGGCACATCTCAGTCTCCCAAGGAAAGGAAGAGAACAGCAATGGGGAGGGATAAGAAGATAATTTAGTTGGTCTGACCAGCATGGTCTCATTGAGAACGTGCTTTAAAGTGTTTTATTCTGTCCTCCCACACTGGGGTGGTGGAAGAGGGGAGGTTCAGGTTAACACTCTGGATTTCTCTTTATTTCTCAATAAAGATGACACAGGAGGGAAAAAAGACATGTATCCTTTAAGCCCCCACTTCTTCAGCTGCTGGTCTTTGTGGTATGAAGAGAAATGAGACCCATCTGCCCCGGGTCTTGCCTGTCTGGACCAGCACACTGGATCTGACCAAAGTCATGGGAAGCCTTCCTTCCTCCCTCCCCTATCTTTGCACAGCCTTTCTCCAGGATTGGAACTGCCAGAAAGACTCGAGGATGACTGGGGGAAGCACAAGGGAGCAGTGGCATTGCCTCTCCTTTAGATGCCTCAACAGATCTCCATCGCTTTTTCATTTTGACTCGGGTAAATTCTGAGCAGCAAAATGTAACACAGAGTTGATGACAGCACTGTAAAATGGCAGAAAGGCTGAAAAGTGGGTCAACCCCCACGTCGTGCCCCCAGCCCCATCAGCACTGACAGGGTCCTGCAGGGCCCAGCTCCGGTCAGAGGAGCGGCCGCGGCTGCAGTGCCCTTGCCTGGGGAACTTGCTCTCCACGGCTGCTCCAGCAGCTCACTTCCCAATGGGAAATGATGTTTTCCATGGATTTAGTGAAACATGGTTCTAATTTAGCAATCGCCATGTTCATCCCACTGAGCAGGACTGAGTGTTTTGAGAATGAGAGCAAAATAATTAGGACGAGCCTCAAAATATTCAAGCGACTCAAACATTTGAAGATCACCTCTGATGTGGGGACAGAAGGAGGCACCTGGAGACTGGCATGTAGTTGTGCTTATACACTGTGCCAAAACCCTGCTCTCTTTTCCAGACCCTAATATTTCATATTTAAGGACTTCTACAGTATTCCTGCTAATCTTAAAATGGGTTCCATAGCTGTTCAATACTTTGTAAAGCCCATATTACCCTCAAAAACAATTGTATGGATTAATTTTTATTTTTCATAAATATGATGAAAGATACCATGTGTTTTTCAGTCAGAAGCCCACTTTTTCCTCAGCAAGCACCAAAATACATATTTTAACAACAGCATCAACTGTGCTTCAGGAGTGTAACTAAATGACTCAAGAAACGAAAGAGAATCCTCAAAAGAGGAGGCAGACAGGAAGCTGTCTGGGAGCTGGAGAAGGCACTACAAGGGTGATTGTGGGCAGAATGGACAGCAGATAGGAGTTATCTCCTTCACACTCAAGCCAGGGAGGTGGGAACCTCTTCATCCACATCAATGGCAGCTGCGTGACAGTGATACGAGCCTGGGTCACCATTAAAGCAGCATATCAAGCTTTTTTTTTTTCTTTTTCTTTCCAAATTGCTTCCTTTTGGATGAGTTCCATGTAACTGTCATTTGTTTCCTCATTCCATTTTCATCTTCCATTTATGCATTCATCCAGCCCTTGAGGGGGAATTCTACAGAAATCCGTGTCAAGAATGCCCACAAGGGCCCTCTGACCCACCCCTGCCAGTCCTCGTGTCCCTGCTAATGACATCATGGCACAGCTGAAAAACTCAACAAACTTGACCAGCAAAGGGCAGGAATTGCCATTGCCGTGGCTCCTTCCCTTCATCCCCCACCTGCAGCTGCCCCTGTGCCCTGTCCCACGGTGCTGGGGCTGCCACACCACCAAAGCACAGGAACCCAGAACCAGCAGTGGCTGCTGCAGTGGTTACTGAAAGCATTTTAACACAGAGAGAGCAGCAAAACACACAGAGAGAACAGTGCAGTGTCAGAGAATGAGAACCTGTCCCACGGGACAGGATCACGGGTCAGAAGGGAGCTCAGGAGTCACCCAGTCCAAACTCCCACCAAGGAGGGTGTCCAGGGCTTTGGACTCCCCTCTCAAAAGGTACTCAGAGAAGAGGAAAAGGTCAGCGACTGAAAAAAACAGAGAAAAAAAAGGCTAAGAAACCTGGAAGAGAATGAGAAGAGAAAATACAACACAGACATTGATTTTTCCCCACTGCTCAGTCCTGGGTTCCCTCTGAGAACACTTGACAGAAAGAAAGCGCATCCTACTGCAACTCCAGAGACACTCCAGGGTCCTGTTTCACTGTCCTAGCACAGGGAAGGGATGCAGACCAGTTGTGGGAGCAGCTCTGAGTTTTGTCAATGTCAAACCACTGAAACTGGCAAGGTAGCGCAGTTCATTCATCATCAGGTGGTCTCACTGAGAACGCACTTTAAAGTGTTTTATTCTGTCCTGCCACAGAAACGGCAGCGGCTGTTCTCACTGTGCTGAAGAACGGAAAGGAAACAAACACAAGTGGAAAATCTCCTCGATGAACGTGTGGTTGAGGGCAATGCAGCCGCAGGGATTCGAGGGGCTGTCCTGCCGCCCGAGGGGACAACCCCGAGCTCTTGCAGGACCCACAGCGCTCCTCAAAGGCGCTGGAGCCGCTCTCCGACACCTTTTAGGCGCCTCACAGCGCGCACACGGAGCGGCCCCGCGGTGCTGCCCGCTGTGCCCGCGCCGGCGGCGGGGCCGCGCCGTGACCCAGTTTCCCAGTGGCCCAGAACGCCCGGGAATAACCCGGGCGGGGGCTGGGGGCCGGCGGACCAGGCCCGGGCACCGCCCGCCGGGGCCGGGTGACAGCCCCGCGGCGCGGCCGGCGGCGGGGGCGGAGCCGGGCCGGGCCCCGCGGTGCGGCCGGGGGCGTGAGGCGCGCCGGGGCCGCGGGGCAGGTGCGGGCCGGGCCCGCCCGGCACCCAAACAAGCGCGGCCCTGCGCCCGCCGCCGGGGCGGGACGGACCCTCCGGGGCGCGGGCGCGGCCCAATCGCCGCCCGGCCCCGCGCTCCCGCAGCCAATGGGCGCGGCGGCGGCGCGCACGTGACGGCGCGCGCGGCCGCCCGTCAGCGGGCGCTATATATCGGGGCGGGGGCGCGGGCGGCGGCGGCCGCGGGGGCTCGGCGGGTCCGGCCGCCGCTCCCGCCCCGCCCGCGCCGCGCCGGGGCCGCCGGTCAGCGGCGGGAGCTGCCGGGCCGTCCGCACCGCCGACAACTTCGGGGAGAGCGAGCCCAGCGCGGAGCCGAACCCGGAGCGCCCCGCCAGGTAAGGCGTTAATCCGAGTCCCGGCGGGCCGGGGGGAGCCGCCGGGGGGGCGGGGGTCGCGCTGCGCCCCGACCTGCCGCCAGTTGCTTTTTTTTTTATTATTTATATTTTATTTTTCCAGTCTCATTTCTGCACGTGCTCCTTTGTTCTCCAACAGAAGTGCTTTTTTTTTTTTTTTTCATATATGTGTGTATATATATATCCGTTAATGTAACGCAGCTGGAGCAGCCGCTCCCCGCCGGTACCGGGGGAGGGGGAACAGGCAGCAGCTCCCCCTTACCCCCCCTCCCCTCCCCGCTTTATTCCCTCCTCCCCCGAAGAAGAAGGAGAAACTCGAGCGATTCCGCGGCGCTGAAGTTGCTCGCGGGTCCGGGTCGGTAACCAGACACGCGTGTCGCCCGAGGGCTGGCGGGGAGGAACTGAGCCAGACGGGGACACAAAGGAGGGGGGCAGCCCCAGACACGCCGTCCCCGCCCCGCGGCGGCAGCGCCCGGCACCGCCGAGACCCGGGCGGGGACGGCGAGCGGGGAGAGAGAGAGAGGATGCCCCCGGTCCCCCCTTTTGTCTGGCTCCGGTGGCACCTGCGGGGGCGAGCGCTCGGCCGCCCCGCCCGCGGACCCTATCGCGACCGGCGACGGATTAGCGACAGTTGTGGTCGGGGAGGGCTGAGACGGCCCCGGGCTCGGCGGCTTGGTTCTGTGGCCGTGCAGGGCTCGCTTCCATAAGCCTCGTGTTAACTAACAAAATCATTAAAAATACAAAAAGAACTGCAATAAAATGAGCCCCGATGTGCAGTATTCCACCAATTCCTGCTCCATCACACGCGGAATTTTTATCGTAACTTGCTCTAAAAGAATATTAACATATTTGCTCCCAGACTGTCGACAGTGATTAGCTGTGCCGATTGCAGTGAACTCAATACAATATCTAAAAGAAATTTAATGTATTTGCTCCCCCAAACCATCTGCAGTGATTTACTATGACGATTGCAATGGGCTGCGTATACGATATCTAAAAGAAATTTAACTTATTTTCTCCCAAAATCCTCTGCAGTCGTGCTTGGGCTTCTGTGCATGATAAAAAATGTTCAGCGTACGCTAAAAAAATCTGGTATTTTCTAAGAAAATAATTTTCATAAACTTTTCCTATCGTTTCCTCAGCAAAAACAACCCATTATGAAAGCTCTAAGTACAATTCTTCCACAAGTTTAGCAAGTTGAGAAGGGGACGATTTGCCCTCCTTGTTTTGTCCAGGAATGCGAGATAGCATATTTTAGAAGTTAATAAGTATTAAAAGCCACGAGGAGCATCAAAAGTGTATTTCCAAGTGGCGTGCTGGCCGCGGCGCGGAGCAGCCGCACAGCGCCTGCAGCTCCACGCAGAGCAGAGGTTATTCACATGGCTGTTCCAGAAACTCCATTCATATCTCTGACTACCTGGATTTGAATAGAAACCAGACAGCAATTCTTTGGTCCCAGCCACTATTCGCCCCGCTGGACAATAGAGATTTGTTAGCACACAGGCACAAGCCCTGGGACACAAAGCTGGAGGCAGCAGAGATAGGGGCTTCACTGCACAGGAAATTACAGCTTTTGATGCACTGTTGGCAGGTCTGTCGGTTCAGAACAGCAACATGCCTGTGCCATGTTTAAGAGCTCCTGACTGCCATTTTTAACCACCTAGAATGTCATAAAAGCTTTATTGTCGCAGTACATAAAATCATGAAGTCCATATGGTTACTTTTCAGCTGCCTTGGGTCTGGAAGGCAGGAGCATGATCTGGCTGGAGATTTTAATTTGGGGGGGGCGCATGGGGGAGAATTTGAGAACAAAAAACCTCAAAGTGTTTATAAAAGCTGAGATTTGTTACCGAGGCAGCTGATGTCCAGCCTGAGATGGGGTGTTCTAATGGACTTGCTTTAGTGGTGGCTGTAAGGGGATGTGGCTGGGCAGCTTATTTCGTCTTAAAAGGTCCAGTAAATTTACTCCATGCAGCTCCAGTACCAGCTGTGGAGAAGAACATTGTTCAGTTGTGTCAACTTGGCAAACACAAAAATAAATAAGAAAAACCAAACCGCTCGGTGTCTGGTACCTCCCATTTCCCCTACTTTCCCCCCAGTCTGGAGTTAAAATGAGAACTGCTCGGAGACTGGGCTTTAATCTGCTGATTGGAGCCAATGAGCAGAAATGATCGAGATTAGAAAACCAACCAGCAGGTTTTATTAGCTGAGCAGCCAGCCCCTCGCTGTGCGCGGCGCCGCGCGCGGGCTCGGGGCGCTCCTCGCCCCAAGAGCGGCAGCCTTGGGGCTGGTCCTGCTCTCTTTCTGTGTTTTTCCATAAATCCTACCTCCCCTACCGCCTCAGAGCCAGATGAAATGCCCGGTCCAGCGGGCTTTTGGGCTGTTAGAATTCCGCCAGGCACACGGTGTGAGGGTGTCCCCAGGTGTGAGCCTCGCTGCAGCACCAGTGCATGACTTGGCTCTTCTTCACCCAGGAAAAACAATGAGAGTGAGAGTTGTGTACAGCAGCTGGGAAGTGTGTGTTGGGTATGAGCTGCAGCCATACAAAGCATCATAAAATACAGAAACAGACACTGGGCTGTTTGCTGCTGTTGAGCATGTTTTTATCAACACAATGCTGGTGTGGAGTTTGGGAAAAGGGGAAGAGTTTTAAAGTAAGGAAGGTCCATGTTCCAGGGAATCACCTGAGAGAGCAGTGCTAATGCTCTGCACCAGCCCACGGGGCAGATGATTGTATGATAGACCTGCTTCCACTGGTCCTGAGCAAAGAAGGGCAAAAAAGGCTGCATGACTAAAAGAACACACTTCTAAAAAATGTGATTCTTGTGCGACACAAGGGCTCGTACGTGTGAGGGGCCAGCTCGTGGAATTTTCAGCTGTTATTTCAGAACATTAAAAATATAAATGTGAATGAATGTAAATACTTTTCACAGGAGTCAGTTTTGTCTGAGTAATTATATAACTTCCTTGAATTCTCTTCCTTATGGAGTACAATGCCTTGGGTGTATTAGTTCTCAGTAGAACTTAGCTTGATTGTAATCTAGCCCAATTCTTATCACCTATTTTGATTTTTTTTTTCTTGCTGGTGCTGACAAGCCCAGAAGGACCTACCTAAAGTAGGCCTTTGAACAAAAACATTATTATTTTTAATAAATGTTAGGGATATTGATGCTCTATCTACAACACACTTTTAGATGAAATTCCATGGTATTCTTAATGTGCAGCAATCTTTTCTGTTACCTGTACGACTGCTAATATTTAATATTCATCCAGATGCTAATGTTAAAACCTACCCCTTAAAAGTGCTGTCTAAAAAAAAATGTGCTGAAAAGTTAAATTCAGTCCTTGCAATTGGGTCGTAAGATTTTGAGTACCTGTTAAGCACATAGTTCTGAATGGAAACCAGACCATTCTAGGTAGGCAAAAAGCACTTCTGAATCGAAACAGCCACAAGGGGAATGTCTGGGCATGACCCGCCCCCAACAACATCCGCAGACTCAGCCTGGACACGGCAATAATCCCATCAGGCACATAAGAAAAGGATGCTGATGGCTCTTCTCATGTGGTCAGGGTTTATTTAAACTGCACATAGAAATAACAGATAATTCCAAAGTCAGTTTGCACAACTCCAGCTACAACTATTCCAAGGGAAAGCTTCTAAAGCCTGAAGCACTGTCACAAGCACTAACAGCCTTGGAAGCTGCAGCAGATGCAGAAGAGCAGTGCGTGCATAATCCAACCATTAATAGATGGTATTGCATTACAGGGTTGGTTGCCAATAAAAATGTGTCAGGTATGCTGAGATCTCACAATACACTTGGCAATTTAACAAAAAATGTGGAATCCTAAGAATTTCATTTTATCTTAATAATAGCCAGCAGATGCTGTAATCGTTTCAGACCCACAGTGTTGATTAACACTGCTCAACAGTTTCAAATGTTAAGAACTCAAAAGATAACAATTGGGTGTTTTGATATAAGGGTAACATGGAAGCATGTGTTTCCCTAAGAAGCAGCACGGACACACAGACGGATGACATCACCTTTTCAAACAGGCTTCAGTCATTCCTGCCCTCCCTGAAGTAGCTCAAACCATCTGCAGCTGCCCTGTACCACAACACAAAGAAATGAACCCCACTGCCAGCAGTGACCTGGGTAAAACTGCACATTTCTGAGTGCTGAGTGCTGCATCTCAAACCCAGGAACCCTCTTGCATTAGCAGTTAATTGTGTGGGAATGAATATTGCAGGAAGCCTGGGAATGGGAATTCTGCTGCCCGCTAGCAGGTCCTTTTGCACCACAGCAGCTTTGGGATCTGCACAGTTTGGGTTTGCAGCACCAGGCTCAGCCCTGCAGTTACCCTGTGCTCCCCTGGGAAAGGCCAGGCTCTGTGGCATGGATGGGCACGGGCAGCACGTGGAGCATTAACGTGTGCCCCCATGGCACTGCCCCCAGCTCAGAGCTGCTCCAGCACTGGGGACAGGGGCTGTGTGCCCTGGGGGGCTCCAGCCCAGGCAGGGTGAGCCCAGCTGTGGCACAGGCACTGCTTGTCCAGTGCACTGGAATGCAGTGAGTCCAGCACAGCATCAATCCCCAAAATTCTGTCAATACATTTACTGACTCAATTTGGTAACCAAATCAGTTTATAGTTCTCTTGGAAAATACCTTGTCATATGAGTATTCAAGGCTTTCCTACTTGGCTTTTTCCAAGCTTTGAGCACACATTACCTGAGCATTAGAGCACCCATCCATCCCTCTGCTCCCATGTACAAGTCCACAGTGCCTCTGTAAATAGTGCTACATCTTGAGTCTGGTGTCATGAACAAAAAGGATCCATCTGGTGTAGGAGCAGAAGTGGTCAGGGTTTCACCACGCACTGCAATTCCCAGTCTCCCATATTTACATTTCCAGCTGCACGCACGCCAGTGCCCTGGAGTGGCAGCAGCTCCATTTACATAACCAGGGCTGGGTACCCCGGGGGCTCCTGCTGGAGCTGAGCCCCAGTGCAGGCCAGGAGAGCTCTCAGCTCCTCCCCGGGGAGGCTCCACCAGGGCAGCCATGGTACAGAGGGTGCTTGTGTGGCAGACCAAAAACCCTCCCCTGCTACTGCCTGTGACGAGTGGCTCTTCCTACTCAGATTTATCTCTTTGGGTAGAGCCTCAAATTCAGACTGTTAAGGTGATCAACACATTTGCAGACAAGGTTCACGTTAAAAAGGTCCTAGTTACAAAACAGAATACATTCAAGTTTGCCATATATTATTTTCTGCTAAAGATTTAAATATCATGTGGCTTTAGCTTTCTTTCTGTTCACTGAATATCAAGGTCAATTAGGAATGATGTCTGGCTAGTACTCTCAGAGCAGATTAGACAGTTGCATCAAAAACTAGGACCATGTATAGGTCATCTGTTACTGTGACCTAGATTTCTGAGAATCTGTTCAATTTGTTTTATTGAAAATGTGATCCTTTCTCAGTTCTGTTTCTCATAGCAAACCTTTCTGTAATAGCAGAAAATAGCTTTATTATATACTTAAAGACATTGCTTACTACTTCTGCTAAGACACAAAGAAAATCAAATCCATGCAGCAGACCTGTGCCTGTCATCCATTTAATTTTAAAATAACTTAAGGTTCTGAAAGGCTTATGCCTTATAATCTAAAGCATTTGGTCCACATGCCAAATACTAAGCAGTCTGAAATACATAATAGCTTAGCTCCAGCTTTGTTTGCCCTATTTAATTCATTTTTTGCCTTCAGTAACCAGTGTGTAGATACAATATTTCTGCAGTCTACTTTGGAAAAGAAGGAAGTGCTGAAATATGTGAGTGAGGCTGTTTTGTCTGTACCTGTGAGGCTTTGTGGTGCCCTGGGAGGAGAGTTGGTGTGGATTGCCCAGATCCAGACGTCCCTCCCAGCCCCTCCTGTTTACTGAGGATAAAGATGGTGCTGTCTGAATCCTGACACTTCTCAGTACATTCACCTATGCTTGCTGGGTCGTCATTCTGAAACCACATAAAAGCAGATTTCCATTTGGAACATTTTAGCCAAATTTCCTCTCCTCTCACAGCTCTTAATTGTTCCGGTAGAAAGCAATTACAAGAACAGAGCCCATGCAAACCCCGTGCTGGTGGTGTAAGTACTGGGAGAGGGAAGACAAGAAGCTGTATCTTCAAATAATAGAAACTGCTTTCTAAACACCAGCGAGTTCAGTGTAAAAGAAAAACTATAAAAGTCTTGAAGTGGCTGCAGAACTCACAATCCACAGACCACCACCCAAATTTGAGCATTACCATCATCATCAGTCTCTGTGGCTTTATCGTGCTGGGGTTCAAAGCACATCTGGAACACCTGTGCTCTCATCACACCCCAGGACAAAAGGTCAGTCATACAATCAAACATCAGGAGAAAGGGCACCAGAAAAGAAAATATGCCAACAGGTTGAGATTCACAAATGAAAACCTGCGGTACGTCCCTCCCTCCCTCCCTCATATGTCAATCTTAGGAAATCTGTTCCCATTTTTTCAAAATTCTAAAGCCAGTTCTACCAACTCATCTTAATTTTATACTACTTTCATATTCAAACTTTTATGTGCATCTCACAGCACACTGGGACCAATTTATTTTATAGGCAAGATAAAACCCTGCAATATTTGGTGACGTTATCCAAAGATCATTCTTCTAAATGAACATAAGTACATTTTCTCCTTTTTGTTTCACATGATGGCTGCATTTAAATAGGCTAAATGTATAATTCAGAGAAGAATGGCTGAGTCCTGCCCACCTGGGGGTCATATGCACATCCATCCAATATTTAAAAGCACGCAAAAGCAAAGAAATTAAATATATAAGAGGTGGGGGAGGAAGTCTTTTCTTCCAACCGAATATTTGCCTGGTAACCAGACAGAAGAGACCGCCTCTTATTTTACCCCCAAATCACAGTTAGTTCTACAAGTCTTTGAAGACACTTCTATTTTAAATGTTAACACCTGAAGGAGCAGTTCAAGATGTGCTGCTGTGGCCGAGCCACACACAGTGGGAGGAAAGTCTCACAGAAACACAGCTGAAGCTCTGAATTGCACGTTCAGACCACCATTCAGTACACAAGGCTGAATGAATTTGTGTGAGAATGGGAAAAAAGAGCAAGGAAACACAGTGGAAATCCATCTGTGGAGTGGATGGGACCATGCCCAGGGTGTGATGTCTCCCTGTCAGCCTGGAGCACGTCCATCCAGGCCTTGTGGTACTGCTGGGGCTGACTGAGAGTGACCACGGCCAGAGCATGGGAGCAGCACCTTGCAGAGGCTCAGTGAGACCAGGGCACTTGTCCTGTGTGGCAGCACCCACTCAGCTCGAGGAGGACACCCCTCATGGAAAGAGTAACACACTTCCAGCTAAGCCAGATGTTGGCAAGGGAGAAGAAATCTCATAACCTTTACAAGGATGGGGAGAAAGCCACGTAAGGATTCATTTTCCTGCTCATTACAATGTCATCATAATGTCATTTTCTCTACTTCAGTTCTATACGGTTACTGGAAGTAAAATCTTTATTGCAGTGAGTGTATTGTGAAATGGAGTCTTAGAAAGTGGCAGCATAAAACTGACCTGGAGGTGCCACACTGCCAAAACTGAGCCAAAAAGTGAGATTTTATAGGTATTTCTTCTGAGAAGAACTTCAAATCTTGAAGTCTATCAGATGAGAATTGCTGGATCGTAAAGATGAAAACCAGGAACTAATTATCTTCAAAGGGACAGTTATCAACAAATCACGAGGAGACATTATGATTATGAAAAGCAAATCCTCCATTTGATCCTTCTCCATCCATACTGCTTCCCAAGCAGATAACCTAAGCTTTATCCATATGGAATTGCTAATATTCCAAACAGGGAATCAAATATAAAATTTTCCAATTAGCATATTTTAAAAAACTCTGTATTTTTATAGTGTTGTGCATGATCAGTGTGTGAATGGGACACATGGCAGCAGTTCCATGGGGGTCACATCCCTGGTCTGAAGTCACAGGAAGCCATCTCAACAAAACAGACCTCAGATTTTTCTCTCAATTACTTTGAACCACATTTTCCCCATGTTTGCCCATTACAAGTGCAGGTTCTGGGCACATCTTCAGTATCCCACATGGGAAAACTGAAGTGATTGCTGTGAAACACATGCAGGGGCAGGCGTCGTGCTGGGGTGAGCTCACCCAATGTACTGCCACCAAAGCCAAGGAGAGCTTCACTCCAAAGCCAGGGTTCTCTGACACCATCCAGCTACATTATCCCTGCAGAAACAATGACCAGGGAACCTCAGCAGCAGGAGAACCAGTGCTGCTTCCTGCCCTCCCTGCCCTGGCAAGGACTGGTGCAGCTCCTTCCAACCTCAGCACAACAGGGCAATGCTCTGCCACACAGGAACTGATTTTTGTGAAAACTGTCAGACTGATGACTCTGCCAGCAATTTCTAAAAAGCTAAAAGGAGGAAAACAGTCTCAGTAACAGAATCATCTGCAGTTAGGATCATCTCTCTCCTTCCCAAAACAGGCACAGGAACTATGCCTGAATTCACAGCTAATGGGAAATCTTTTGATCTTTACAGACACAAAGCTGCCAGCCAAGAAGAGCAGTCAGCACAGGGGGACCTTCTGAAGCACTTATCCTAAATTCACCACCACCATAAATGCAGCACATCCTGGGTCTGGAGCAGCACAGTCCTCAGTGATGAAGACCTGTGAGCATGTTTAATACAGCAGAAAAGACAAGGTTATTTATATCCCACAAAGCTGCTTACCCAGCGTTAGATGTGCCCAGCCATGGTGCAGCTGCAGGAATCCATCAGGAGGACACCTGAGATTCCTCTCCATTAAAAGTGATGGATCTAACACAGCCTATCATCCTCATGGCAACAAATGTTATCTTAAAAGACAGGGGATAAAAGTTCACAGGGAAGCTGTGCAAATTCATGAAAAGAAAAATGCATTCCTGGTGACTGAACGCACAGAAGTCTGTCTCCAGGAGTCTGTGTGTTGAAAAATGTCTGGAAGACAGGAGATGATTAGCAGGAAATATGCAAGCTTCTCCTCCTTGTAGCGTTCTCCAAACATCCATTAGCCACTGGTTTGATTTTATTTTAAGAGTCAGAACTGCTTTATTGATTACAGCCAACAGCTGCAATTCAGTAGTGGTCTCAGACATCCAAAGCAGTTTTTTCCCAACAGAGACAATTTCTGAAGTTCTGTGAAATGAGATGACGACACCATTACTGAGACATCCTGGGCTGAGGTCATTTTGTTCCAGGCCAGGTACAATCAGTTCATAAATGGAGCTCCAAACCCATCCCTGCCACCACCCTTGGGTGCTGGGGAGTTCTTGCAATGCTCAAGGAGCTCCTGGTGCCCTCCCAGCCTGCCTGGGTGGGCCTGGGCTCAGCCCTTGGCTGGGGGGCAGGCAGGGCTGGGGACATCACGTGCTGATCCCTTCACTGTGTTCACAGCACAGCCCTGGAGACAGCACAGTGAGCTGCCTCTAATCCTGTCACTCCTGGCTAAGTAGGGCAGCAAGGAAGCCCCTGCCCATGGCTGTGTCTTCCAGCCCCAAATTTGAAAACTACTTCCTTTAGGAGATCACAGGAGATGGAGAGTTTGATTCTGAGAGCTTGTGTGTTTGTTCTAGAAACATAAAACAAGTTTCACTTTAAAAATCCATCTATTTCACCATTTTGATAGCTCAGAAAGAGTTTGGTGAAGCACCTAAAAAAACACAGGGCATCACATTACTCAAGATGGGATGTCAGATGGCAAGAACATTCAGAGCAGCTCATTCATAAATGCCTTATTTAAAAATATTTGGGAAAAAAATCATAACCAAAGTAATTTTATTTTACTTTTCAGTTGAAATCACTTGCTGAGCCTTAGCCTACCCTTTTCAAGCAAGAATGTCTAATTTTTCTTGCAAAATCACATCCCAACAGGTCAAAAAAGCTTTCCACTCCTTCATATGCTCTTGAAACACAAGTTGGTGCCTTGAGTTTCTGAAGACTCAAACCATTTCTCCCTGCTAACACCCACTGCCAAGGTTCTGCTTCCTGCTGTGAAGCCAGAGCCATTCCCAAGGCCAGGGCAGGGTTGCTGTGCTCTGACTGGCCCAGTTGTGCAGGTGAAGATGTCAGGAGACAGGACAGAACTCCTGAACCTCACTGGTTTACATCAGAGAGCCTGATTTTCCTGGTGACAGTTTTTAATTGTTCTCCACTGAAAACTTTGAGAAACCTGCTCAGCTCAGTGATGTCTTCAGGGCAGCCTGTGCCAGAAGTGGCTGAAGCATCCATCCTTTCAGCACTTTCAGGAGAGCCAGATGCAGATGCACAGCCTGTGCTGCTGTTCAGCATTCCATTGTTTGCACAGTAGTAGGAGTCAGATTGTGCACACACATGCAGTTAATTATCTCCATGGCAAGAACTGCTCGTGGGCCCAGCCCTGTATCCTCACACATGGTCTGGATTCCCTGTTCCCAAACATGGACCAAAGCATTCACTTGCACTTGATTTATCCAGAGATCCAAATCTGTGTCACTCTTCTGTCTGAAACCCCAAACCTGCTAATATGGGATACACTGCATTTCCCCAGGCCTAAAGCCACGCTCTAGGATGTGGCCAAGTCATTCTAAGGCTGCGCCAACTGGATCAAGTTCCCACTTGGAATTGCATTTAGACCTCCCCATTTGTCATTTGTTAATCCTTTTAACATTTGCCACAGCAAATTTGTATCATAGCAGTTTAAATTGTCATTCAGTATTAAGTCAAACACCTTACAGAAGTCCAGGGTATGCTGCATCCACAAGCAGGCTTGTCAACTTAGAATGAGATTAAAAGAACTTGATCAGTCCTCCCTAAATGGCTGGAAACTGGTACTAACAGCATTTCCCCCAGGTCCCAGAAGAGCTCTGCATCTCTTTTCTCTAGGATCATCACCACAGCACTGTGTTCTAAAAGGGCAAATGGAACAGATTGGTGACTTTGTCCCCCAGTTTTATGTAGCCCCCAGACCTGTCAAGTAGTAGTCCCAAGGAATTTTGGACAGTTAAAAATAACCTCCAGTGCTCACTGTAGAAGACTGCTGAATCTGAGTGTTTGGCCATGGCATTGCAGTTAAACACTCACCCCAATTTCAATGAAACAGCAATAACTAAAATTACTGGCAGCAATTCCATGCTCTTGTCTCCCCAAGGGGTATTTGCATGCTTACCCTGCTGAAGTCATTTACCTCGACAAAGAAAACGCATTTTTATAATACAATTAAGGCTTGTTCCAGGACAAAGCAAATGTGCTTGCACATGGCATTTCTGTGGATGCTCCAGGCAGGCAGGAGGACTCTGTCACGTGCTGAGGACAGTCCTGGCCCCAGTTTCCTTCACTGGGGTCACCCACCTCCCTCATGAGAGTCACAGCCACAGCACAGGGCTGGGAGGGAAAGGGAAGCTGTTTTACTACCAGATGCATATGTAAAATTTATTTAGTGATACTTTAGGGCAGTGCTGTTGGGATTCCTGCCCTGCTAAATAAAAGCCTTATTGTGAGGAGCCAGTAGAATGATTGGATTAGGGTGTAAGAATTGTTCAGGCCCCATAAACACAAAGAGCACAAGAAACATGCACCAAATTAACTCAGTCCTGAACAGTTACCTCTTACAAACAGGTTAACCACTGTGTTTCAGGGTTTGTATGCAAATTTTGAGGAAACCATTTTCTTCATACTGAAACCCATTCTCCACTGTAATTTGAAAGAACCCCCGTGTGCTCCCAGTGTTCAATACTTTAATTAATAGCAAAGGCCTCGTTCAGCAGGCACTGCCTCCTGCCTGGTGGCCTTGCAGGGACCCCAGCTTACAAGGTGTTCATGCAGAGAACAGAGCTGGCTCTCAGGGACCCCTGTCAGCATCTGGGGAGGGTCCACTTCATGCTTTTTCACAACAAAAAATAATAATTGAGGAATTACAATAGAGGTGGCAGCTGTCAGGTCTAGTTTCAGTGCTTCCAAGGTGAAAGCAGTCTGAGGGAAAGGAAGGTATGTTGGAGGTTCATGCAGACCATCACTTCTGGAGTGTGCCTTGCACACACTGCCCATTACAGCTTCCAGAGAGCTATGTTATAATTTCAAAGTTTGTCCAAAAAATCTGATGGAGAGCTTTGAACTTTGCAAAGGGGAAGGAGTGTGCAGCCAGGATATAGAAATAACATGTACAATTTAACTTACAGTAGGAATTCAGGCTCTGAAATTGTGAAACAAGAAGATGAAAGTTCCTACCTCGAAGGTCACTGGAGGGATAAAGGAGGAAGAAGTAGTAAATTGAGAAAAAAGCCTCTCTCACAATGTCATTTAAATATAAACACACTGTTTTGGTTTGTTAAAACCAAAATTTCATGCTTGACTTGAACTGAGTTTCCTTGATTTATGTTATACCTACCACATGTAGTCACCCTTCACACTGGGACACTCCTGAGGCTTAACACTCCAGGCTGAGCACTGCTTGTGATTAATTCAAATTGTCTTTGTTCTTTCCACCAGCTCCTACTCCAAATGATGGCAAGAAAAAGGTGAGACTAATTTTTGGAGAATTCTTTTGATTTTCAGTATCAGCTGATGTTTAATGATTCCATTAAAATCAATTAGTTTAAGTGCAGGCTACAATCTGTATTCCTGAGCGAGATTGCTTCAAGTACTTTAGTAGACAATACACTTACTGTTAAATTACATGTATCAGCCCAGGATATTCTGAGAGAAACTGTTAGATCCCTACAACAAGAGAAAATACTCTGAATTTAAAGCAAGTTTCCAGCATTTAAGCAGTAAATTATCCCCACTGACTCTGTAGGCTCCACTGCACTCACAGCAAAGTTATTTCAGATACAGCAGCACATTTACTTTTTAACAAACAAACTGCAAATAAGTCATCCCTCTGGAGCCATGCAAGCCAAGTGGAAAAGGTGAAGATAATTAGATGCAATGTAGAGATTTAAAGAGACTAAACCCCTTTTTAGGGTAAAGAAGAGCAGGGACAGGAGCTGTGGAAACACAGACATTATTACTCCACTGAGTAGATCCCTTCTCTCACTTGTGTTGTTTTAGCACTGTGGGTGAGCCCCCACCCCCAGGTTTTTTCCAAGTGAATTTGATAAAGAAATCTGAATCATTATAAACATCCTTAGTGCTCCTATTGAGAACCTGCATATCCACAGAGGAAAGGCTTTTCCACAACTGCAACTCCAATATATTCAAAGCTGGTTTAAGAAACACTGAGTGAACTCAGCATCCATAACCAGAGTGTTACACTTCTGCAATTCATTAGTCCTCGAGGTTCCATTCCGTAATTAAAATACTTTGCAGTTTAAGGCTTTACAATAAAGAATGTGCAGTCCTCAGCAGTGTTTCCACTGCCAGTCTATGGAAAACATATGCATGGAAAATCTGTGCAGTGCATGTGCACAGCCATCTTTGGATAGCTTCAGTGAACATTCAACGCTGTCGGTGAGTTTGAGAATAGAAAAAACCATCGACCGTTGACTGTACCTTGAGGTTTATCACAAACCCTCTGTTCAGTGGAGAGCCTGAACCTTCAGAGATTGCACATGTGGTTGCCATTAGCAGGTCATGATTTACAGATTATATTAAGAGCTACAGAGGTTGAGTTTTTCCAGTTCTGCTTTCTCTAAAAGTGAATTGGTATATAAGAAATGCTTGTTTTCTCTTAAAAAAAAATAATTAAAGCTTTATACTAGCACAAAGTTTCTGCAGAGCAGAGTATAAGAGATCAATGGAAGGTTTTGTATGGGCAGCACAAAAGCAGGAACGTATCCACACCATATGGGACACTTGGAAACAAATCTGAGTGTGGTGTATATTGAAAATAGCAGAATATAGGCCAGATCAGGAGGGAAACCTTTCCATTTGGGCTGGCAACTTGAGCTTTGCTGGAGAAAGCTTTGGAATGTCAGTTCATGGCTCCCAGGAACCTGCAGTTGATTCCAGCAGCTGCTCACCGGGCGAGGAGTGGCTCCAGCTGCTCCCAGGGCTCAGGCTGTCACCCTGCAGCCAGGCAGGCAGGCAAGCAGCCAATATTTCCAAGGCACAGCCACCAGCGGCTTGGGCACCTCACTGGCACACACGTGGCACCTTCTCCAGCCCAGCTGGCTGCCCAGGACTGCAGGCTCTGGCAGCAGGAGCCTTCACAAGGGTGCAGGCGCTTGTTCTGCCTGTCCAGGGACTGCAGAATCCCTGAAATAAGGGAAGACCCAAAGCACACACCAGGGAATTTTGTCTTGGGCTGCTCTGGAGCGACAGCATCATCACCATGGTGTGGCATCTTCAGCTTCTAATGGCTGCAATCAACATTCATTGCTGTCGGTGGGTTTTCATTGCTATCAACTCACTGATCAATGAATGCAAACTGCGGACCAGCCAGCCAAGGACCTCCTGCTCTGATGGCCAGGGGGCCTGTCCAGCTGGGAAAGTGACACCTCTGCCAAAGAAATGCCCTATCCAAGTTCTGCCTCCCAAAACTCTGCAAGACTGAGCCACTGTCCCAGCAAAGGAGTTCAGGATGCATCATCCAGCTCCTTCATGAGCAAATCTGAGTGCTAATTAAGAGATGCACAGGGATTTTTAAAGGAGCACAACTGTGTAGGAACTACTTCAGTTTTAATAGAAGTGATCCCCAATTGGTAAATCTATCAGTAAAGCATAAACCTACAGCTTTACCAGGTTACAGGAAATTAAACTTCCTCCTGAGTAAGCCAGGCTATGGAACAGCACTGGTCCTACAAAGTGACCAGTGAGAGATGAAAAGGGACTGAACTGTGGCACTTTGGACTGACAGGGGGGACAATGGGAAGAAGCAAAGCAGAAAACAGTGCTTTAAGGTACTGCTGCAGAGGACATTCTCCAGGGCTGTGGTGGGCAGGGCCAGCCTCAGTTCTGCTGGAAAGGTGAGGAGCTGGAACAGGGACCTTCTTGCTCTGGGCTGTGCAGGGAGGAGCAGACACCTCTGCATGGCAGACACCCTGACACTGCCCTGAGACACAGGAGCAGCCTCTCCAGCTGCCCTCCTGGTTTATACTGAGTATTTCTGCAGGACTGGCATGACATACCTGTTCCAGAGATGCCCTGGACAGGGTGGGCAGGAAAGGGAGGAGGCTCCTGTGGTGCCCCCACGGCACTGGGAGCAGGGATGGTGGATCTCCCTCTGCTCAGCACTGGTGCCAGTCAATCCCCTGGGCAGTAAAGGCTCCAGGCACTTCTCCTACACCTTGTTTGCCCCTCCAGTTGCTCACAGGATTATCCTGAAGGAGCCTGTTCAGACATGCTGTGCTTCTGTCCCACAGGAACCGTGTCCCTCTGAACAGCTCAAGAACAACTCACCAAGGACTTCTAAACTCCAGCTTGGTGAATATTCAAAATATATCTGCTTGCTCTGTTCAGAGACTTAAACTTGTTTAATTTTACACAGGAACAGCTCCGCCAAGTTCAAAAACCACACACTAAATAGACTGAACTTTGCAAAAGTGGAATTTTAGGAGAAATCTGCCCTCTCCCTGGGTCAGATAGCAAAGAGCCCTTTTCAGTCACCCACAGTGAGCACTTCCACCAACAGCTCGGGTAAGTGTGGTGGCTTGGTACAGGGAATTTACCACAGCAGTGTAACAGTGAGCAGCCCAAAAGCATGCCTGCCAGATTGCTTTAACATTATGAAAACAAGACAAATGACTCATTTTTGATGCAGTTTGACATCCTGCCTTTGAAATCTCAAAATTTTCAGCATGCTTGGCAGACTCATTCGGAAGCGAGAGTGCACAATTTGGATTTTTTCCAGAGACATCTTACATGATATACAAGAAAGCACTTTTGTGTTATTTTAAATAGACATTTCAGCCAACTGGTTTTCCTCATGTATACCTGCAGGAAAGTAGAAAATACAGAAGGCCTGACAGAGGTGTTCATCTTTACTGCGAGGACATGTGAAAATAATTCACTGCAATTACTCTGAATAAGACATTTCAGACAAACAGGGGAAATTACAGTGAAAGGGCCATTACCCCAGTTTGCCAATGCACAACAAGCCAAAGGCTTGAGCACACATTCCACACTTCTCAAATGCTCCGCATGTACAAATAGGATTAAAATTTGGGTTCCTACTTGGCTGTAAGAAAACCTCCAGAATTATTTTTTGCTTTACTTTTGGTAAGGAAGACGGCAAGGGAAAAAACTAAGGAAAGACAGGCATGTTCAGAATGTTTTGAAATCCATGCTTGGGAAGCTTCAGATGTTTGTGTCAGCAGCTGTTTGCTGCCTAGCACAGGCACCACCCCGCAGATGTGCCTGCCTGGGGAGCACAGCACACTCAGTGCTGCCACCACAGCCTGGGGACAGTGGGGACAGTGGGGACCTGCCCAGCAGGAGCTCCAGGGCTCATCCATCCCCAGCAGAGGCCACAAGGGCTGGCCCATGGTCCTGACTGAGCAGTGGCCGCCAGCGCTGGGCGGTGATCGAGAGACAGGGAGACATCAAAAGAACTCGAGCAGCTCGGTTTATTTAGTTTATCAAAAGTTTATATAAATGTCTTCATAGGGAACAGACAAGCATTTTTCATTTTAGCAAAAGGTAACAGACATGAAAGCTGTAGCTAGACAAATGCACACTGGCAGTAACACACAGGTATTTGAGGGGAAGGAGGGTCAGTCAGCTCGTGTGGGACAGCCCTGCCCTTTTTCTGCAGATACATTCTGCTGGGAGAATACTGTGGGAAATTGAGTTATGTTTTAATTACCTGTCAATGCACAAGAGCAAATATGAGCTATATCAGGCCACAAAGGTTCAACAGAGTATTAGGCAGTATATCATCATGAACTGTACATGTCTCTAGATGACAAATTATTCTATATATGCATGTGAAATTACCTGTTTCCGTATAAAAGTGATAAGCTGCATGAAAACCCAGCTAGATACCACCAAAGATGTGTTTTATTAATGACCAGGGAAATAAGTGCACACGTGTTCACAGCTCAGAGCCTGCCATGCATGCACTCCACAGGGCTGCTCTCAGTATAAAGGAAGGAACCAGATTTCCACTCCCATCACACAGGAACCACAGTTCTCCAATAAAAGTAAGTGCAAGTCCACCAGCACAAAGGCACGTGGAAAGGACCATGTCCTGGCTCTGGGAGGCTTTTAGCAGTTGTGAACATCTGAGCATTACTTTGAAATGAGCTGCCAGTTCAAAGCCTGCCACATTTGAAAAATCCGCAGAGTTCCCAAACAATGAGATGAAAAGTTGCTCTCAATGAGGGGTTCTCAGCCCTGTGAAGGCCTCGGTTTCCCAGCCCCACCAGTCTGACAAGGGCCTGTTGCCATCTAGTGGATTCCCTCCGCTGGTCCCTCCGCACAGCAGTGCCACTAGATGGAGTGTTAAGAAGGAATTCCAAATTCCTCCTTTTTTAGGTGTCCAGCAGCTCAGGTTTTCAAAGTCTCAAAAAGTTACAGGCCCAGAATTACCCTGAAATTGAGGACGATTGCACCAATTGCTCTCAGTTTCATGAGAAATTTCAGGCTATAGATTTTCAAGTGTTATAATGAAACACTACAGAAAAAGACTCCCAGGTCAACATAATCTACATCACCTCAGGGGTTTCTGTCACTCATGCAGGCATCTCCTTCACTGAGATATCTCTGGTGGCAACAGATCTTACTGAGCCTGCATTCTGCTGGTGTAAATAGTGATGTACAGACCTGGACTGTGCTATTTTAGTGAGAAATACCTCATCAACTCTCAGCTATGGGAATCCCCACTTCCATAAATAAGCATCAGCTGTAAAACTTCTCCAAGTCTCTGCCATGGAGTATCAATTGACATCTCTGGATTACCTCAGAATGAGAAATTCCACCCGGTCCCACATGGCAAGAAAAGGGGTACTTACTGCCCACGGAGTTCACAGGGAGGACGGGAGAGGAGGAACTCATCTGCTCCACATCTGCAGCTAATGGGAAAGTGAAAATGAGAAAGATGTGATGTGCATGTTACTGAGAAGGTTTTACTTTGAAAACTTTCATTTACACTGAAATTGAATACGCATGTCTTCAGTCACCCGAGGAAGCTGCTCTGAGGAGCAGGTAATTTTAACAGCATCAGCTTCCCCCTCTCAAGGTATTTCTGTCATACACATTATCTGTAGATCTACTTTTCTCAGCAGTCATATTAGTAATTTATAACTTGTGATGGTTTGAGAATATCAATTCAGAGCAACTTCCAGCACAAAGAAAGTCTAAATTACATCAGGTTTAAACTGTATGCAGAGCCTTACTGTGGAATGAAAGGATATGATGATCTCCCATCTGTGGCCAGTGAACCTTCAAAAGATTCCTGATCAGAAGAGAGATCCTCTTCCAAAGGCTGGCAAGCTGCTGGAATTTGATCTGGAGCAGCATCAGAAACAAGTGTCTTTAAGCACAAGGCGCTCCAAAGCTTTATTTTCTAGCAGCTGAAAGAAGAAACAGAACTTCCTGCCTGTGTCTGCCAGTGAAAACCCTCAAAGTCAGAACGTGATCAAAAACAAATGCCAGACTGCCCTCTGTGTTTTGGAAAGGATCCACCTTTCCAGGACTCAAACCAGGAGAAAACCATCTTGCACTAACAGGGTCATTTTTAACCCAGGATTAGGTAAAGCCAAGATGGATTCTTTGGGCTTGATCTCCCTCTCAGCACATCACCACCAACACCCAGGCCAAGCAGCTCAGTCTCCATCTCTGTGATTTTGGTGCTGCTAGGTCCCACATAATTATATATTCTGTAACTCTTGCAGCTCTAAGACCCAAGAAATGCACACTACAAGTTTGCATTCCTAACCACAGAACACAGCCCCAGAAGCACAGCTCCAGCCCACACCAGGCTTTGCTGCCAGCCCAAATCCTGCCTTTCACATTCTTGCAATTCCCAGTTCCCTGAGGACCACTGTTTACACTGAAAGTGCAAAGTTCTGCTCTAATTAGGCAAACCACAAACAAAAGTAAACACTTCAGCAGACCATTTTTACAGAATGTGAGAGCAGACACTGCCCCACACTGACTAAATCCTGCTGCCATGGTTTCATACCACCCGAGCCTCCTCGGTGTAGCTGCTCAAAGCAGCAGCTTTAGTTCACCATGTTAAACGCCAGCCATGGCTGAGAACAGCAACAAACACAATTACAGATTTATTCAGCAATGCCCTGGCTTGTTCCTGTCCTACTCCCCACTGGATTACCAAGGCATTTACTGCCTACAACACCTACACATTCATTTATCATCTTGCCTGGCTCTCGCAGCAGTGCTCAGAAACGCTGGCTGCAGACCTCCCAACAGGCTCTGCATTACACTGCACAGGTCTCTCCTGTGCTCAGAGAAGAAAAATTATTTTGCATCTTCCTATTTTCCACCTTAATACTACAGTCTCCCTAACTTGGGAACTAGCAAGCCATATACTATACATGTTTTGTAAATTTAAAAAAATACATATTCTTCATGTGTAGTACAGCCGTTTCAGGCTCCTGGAGAGAGTTTTGTCCTTTTGCCTACTGAAAGCTCCATATGCTTTCACATACATCCAAGTTTAGCCAAGCAGTAAGTGCAGGTTGAAGTTACTCTGCTTTCTTGGAGCGTGGTGCAGAGTGAGCCCTGAGCACAGGGGCTTCCAGCAGGCTGAGGGAGGGGAGCAGCCCAGCAGATGGTCCCTGCGAGGTTACCTGCTGCTCTGGCACAGGGGTCACTGCCCAGCCCGGGCCAGATGGCACAGGGCAGGCACTGAGAGCTGCTGCGAGGGCAGAGGCACTTAGGGCAGTAAGCTACACCTGCCAGCATCTGCAATAGTTCATCAAGTATCATTCAAACAGCAACTCAATCATGCATGTGCCTTCTGAAGGGAGGTTTCTGAGTGGGAAGTGTTTAGAGAGAGGCAGCACACATTCTGCAAGACCTGAAGTTTTACACTGTTCACTGTAATGCCACATTACAGGCTGCAAACAACAAAGTGTAACGATTTCCCAGTCACACTTGGAAATTCTGTGTTTTCCTGACTGTTTGTAGTATGTTCACCAGGGCAGACAGCATGCTCTCACCACCCAGCTGCTCAAGTTTGGGGTCAGAATCCCCTCAATGCCCTGTGCTGTGGGAACCCAGCAATGCCACAGCCCCTGCAGGAACATGGCACAGCTGTGGCATCCAAGGGCAGCAACACATCAGCACTTCTGGTCTTGTGCTGCTACTGGCAGATGGTGTTTATAACATATTAATCTCAAAATCACACTTTGATTTTATTCTAAGTACGTAGAAGCACAACTGCTTATTCTTACCTGGCCTTGAATAGATGGATTAAAAAATTTCCCTCTGTGTAAAACCACAGCTGTTTGTGAAACATGGCAATGCTGGTTTGCTCTCTTACCCATAATCCCCCACCCTTCCTTCCAGCCCTTTTTATCTTCACAATTATATGTAATCCATTAAATTCCTAAAAACAAATCGTCCAAGGGAGAGGAGATATGGACTAACAGCCAGGCTAAGATTCTGGAAAGTGGATTGCTCTAAAAGAGGAAAAGGACAGAAGTCTGCTCAGCTCTGAAGAGCTGCTGCTGCCAATACAAGTATTTACCTCCTGACCTCTCTGCCCACTCAGTGAACAGTGCCAATTGTTTTCCTGTGTTATATATTGTTTACAAGCCCTGAGTGGTATGAAAGGAATTAAAAATTCAGCTCATGAAGCTGATGACCTTTATTGGGATACCCTTCTTTGCTGAGCAGGAATCAGAGCAAAAAGCTCTCTTGAAACCACAGGGTTTCTTTTAGAGTGTTTTTCACTTGACAGCCTAATTTTCCACCATAACATAAATCAATTATTTCTCCTGTTTTAAGCAACAGTGCTACCTATTCTCAACCCCTCGATTTCTAACTTCCCTTGTATCAAGCCAGGCCCTGTTCTTTGGCTTTTCCAATGGTCTGGTAAACACACTGAAGAGCTTTGCAGGATCAGGAACATTTGGGAACACCAGCAAAAAGAGATTATGCCACTTTGAACTTCTCTTGACCTCTGCCTGCCCTTGTCCCTGTTCATGCTAATTGAAGGGGGATATGGGCTACTCCTAGAAATGAACTTAGCCTGAACCTGGACTCAGCACTGGACTCTAGGATGAGCTGTGGTGCCCCCTCCCCAGCATGGAGGAGCTCAGCAGGTGACACAGGGCAGGTGACACAGGGCAGGTGACACAGGGCACCCTGAGCACTCGGGGATCCCTGAGGTGGGAAGGGGCTGAAGGTGCTGCCTCAGGCAGTGCCACCGTGCCCAGGATCAGCCCCCCACGTGGACCTGTGTGGCACAGCCCAGTGCTGCCTGTGGGGCTGCAGGCAGGAGATGTGTGGGACAGGATGCTCCAGAGGTGACTCTGCCATGTCCCACACCGGGCACCAAGGGCATCTCTCGTGGCCATGAGCTGTCACAAGCCCAGCCTGACCTGGTTGTGGGGTTCTCCAGGACCCCAGGCTCTCTCTGCTGAGCTGCTCCTCATCCTGCACCATTCCATGGGGTTGTCCAGGTGCAGGACTTGATGGTTGTGTCTAACTTTGAAGTTTCAATCAACCTTTTCCTCCAGGTTACTGAGGTCCTTCTGAACAGCAGCTGTGCCCTCCAGAGTATCAGCCTGGTGTCATCTGCAAGCCTGAGGAGTTTGTCCATCCCCCATCCTGGTGGCTGATGAAATTGCTCAGTAGTGTTGGCCCCAACGCTGGCTGCCAAGGACAGGCACAGCATAATGGCCACCACTTAGTGCTTGAACTCAGCTGAACCAAACAGCCCAGGTGTGCACCCAAACTGCCTGCTAGGATGGCATGGGACACTGCATCAGAAGCCCTGCCTAATGCTAAGGTTAATGACAGAATTACTCTCTCCTCATCCAGGAGGATGGATCCAGCCATCCCAGAAGGAATGAGGCTGCTCAGGCAGGATCTCTCCCCTTGGCAGACCCACAGTGAATGTTCCCAATTCCCTTCCTGTCCTTCAAGTGCCTGGAGAAGCCTTTAGGGAGGATTTGCTCCATACCCTTCCCACGGAGGGGCTGAGACAAGGCTGCCCAGCCTGCAGTTCCCCAGAGCAGCTACTACTCAGCAGAGCTGAGCTGAAGGTGATTCATTATCCCTTATCAGCTCAATTTTACTATACAGAGACATTCCTCCCCTTTCCCCTACATTGGGTAGAGCTTGTCTCACCTCAGCACTGAGAACACTCACTGTTTGCAGAGAGGAGTGGGAAATAAGGTCATCTCCTGATAAATATTTTTACTTATTTTCATTTACAAGGAAAACAATCCCAGTTCCTGCTTACCAACAAAACTGAAAGGAAACCTACACAGCCATGCATCTTCCATGTACCTGCACTGTATTCTTCAATAAAATCTCTACAAACATTGTTCTTTTGAATGCCTGTTTACATTCCAGTAAAATTCTGTCAGCATGCTATCTGATTTATTGATGCCATCAAAAGTCACAGGATTCCTGACGTGCCTCCTGAGGCACAACAATCAAAGCAGAAAGGAGATGCATCTTGCTGTGCTATCAGCATTACCACATACCTGATGGGCTGGGTTTCCAGAGCCTCTGGGATTTCTGGGACAGGGCATGGTGCTCTTTGGAAGCTGCTGAGAGGTTCAGCAGGCTCTGCCCCTGGCAAAGGGGGCTGTGGAGGGAGCACCCCCAGAACCAGCTCGTGGTAACAGCAAGACTCAGGCAGCTCTCAGCCAGCTCACTCCTCTAAAGGGGACTCTTACACATTTGGAATCTTATTTCAGACTTTTAGGCTACCAAAAGGGAAAACACAGTGAAGCACCAATGCTTTTTAGAAAAATGATGATGATGAAGAAAAAAGCCTGTCCTAGAAGGTGATCATGTCTCTGTTTCACACCCAGTGCCTCTCAGCTCCCCAGCCCACAAGCACACTGCCTTTGTCCCTGGGCATGAGATTTTTGCATCTTCTCTACCTGGATTTTTGCATCTTCTCTACCTGGAGGACGTTTTGGTTTATTAGGGTTTTGCCTACCAGGCAGCCCAGCCCACTCCAATATTGAAAGATCAATTGCATAATCAGTCTGTAAATCTGGGGAAATTCTTTATTGACTTTTTGATCACTGATAAAGTGTTGGCCAACATAAGGAATACCACTTCAGCAAAACCCATCTGGAGTGCACTGGAATTACATACATTAAAAACAAACAGAATTGACTGATATTATACAAGAAATGCCATTTTTGAGGAGTTAACATCAACACAGATTAGTACTGATCTCCTGATAAGTAGCAGCATGTTGTGATATACAGAACATGGCAGAAATCATGTTGCAGATCGGGCAGCATTCCCAGAGGCAAGTGCACTGGGTTGGAACCATCCCTTTACCTGGACACCTGAACAGAGACAGGTGTGGTTCCCATCTCTGTGAGCCCACCTGCTCTGGGCTGTGCTGCAGTGACTGCCCAGTCCCTGAGGTTCAGGTTTCCCTCCCTCACCGAGTGCAGCATCCTGCCCGTGCAGTGCAGAGCTCAGAGCCCTGAGCTCCCCTCTCACCCCAGCAGCACCAGATCCCCGTGGCTGCAGGGAAAGGCTCCCATCGAGCATTTGGCCTCCCGGGGACGGGGATTACCGACGGCAGGAGTCAAGGGAAATTGGATTCTTTCTCCCCACCCACCTCTCTGCCGCTGTCTCCCATGTTTGCAAACCGCATTAGCTCCTGCTGCTTGCAATTCCAGAAACACTTCCCCTTCTCCTTGGGGCTCACGCCAGCCACATCTGCCTATTGCTGTAATCTCATTTTGCAGGATGCCGCATCTCTTAGCAGCTTTTAATTGTGGTAACACATCTAAGCATCTTAGAAAGCACACAGAAACTGACAGACAGAAAAATGCTGTTCAGAGTAGAAACATCCTTCCTGACGTTTGGATATTTGTCTCCACTCGTACTAGAAAATTACCTTCAATGCAGAAAAGTATCTACATTTTTAAAGGGAAGGCTCCTAATCTTTTCAATGAGAAATTAATTTTGGATTGAATTTGGTATACACTGCTGCTCTGAAGAACAATCTGAATCATAATTGACTTTTAATCTAACTTAAACAATAAAGCAGTTCATGTTTTGCTGATTTCCATGAAAAGACACAGTTTTGTCTTTTTTTAAGTCTATGTTGGAAGACATGATTGCAAGTGTTACAATTTAAAAATAATTGTTACATACATTGCTACAGTGAATCTATTTGTATTCTTCCTTTTTGTGCTCCACAGATGGGGGTGTTCTGCTCGGGCAGTGGTGGGTAGGGCTGGTCCCCCTGCACCCCACCCAGCCAGGAACCATGGCCGTGCCTGAAACATCTCACTGTCCCCAGGAAAAATCATCCCAGCATGATCCACTGTCTGCAGGGCTGAAGGACATGAGAAAGGCTGTGGCACTGCCATTTATTTTGCCATGATTATGGCATTTCTTAGGTAGCAACTATTGCAGAGGTTTTCATAGGAAAAAAAAAGGCTACAAACAGGTCTCTTGGCCCAATTTGTAGCAGCTTACTAGAATATTTTGTAGTAGTTCTTATTTGAATTTTAAATTATTATTTGAACTCTTACTTGAATTAAAATAATCCCTATCCTACAATAAAATATCCTACAGATGTTGACAACTGCAGTTCACTCATTATTGGGCAATGTACATATACTTCTTTTAGCAAAACCCAAAGATAGAAGAAGAGGTCAAACACCTAGAGGTGCATTTCTTACCCAGTACCACTTTGCAATAGAAGCTGTTTCAAACTTATGTTGTTTCATGAAAAAAAGAGCAAAATTTAAAAATTCTGATCTTCTAGATAAAAATATGCTGCTGGACCTGCCACTTCAGAACATGGAGGTTTGGGAACAAGAAACAAACCCTTCACCTACCAGCCACGGAAAAAAGGTAAAATAAAAAAAATCTAAGGAGGAAACAACTCAGCATTACTGAAAACAAAACCTTGAGTGCAGGCTGGAGCAGTGATGCAGCACAGCCCGTGGTGTGCACAGATTGCCTCCTACAAAAGCTGGGTGTAAGTTACCACTTGTGAGTAAGGAGCAACACAGCCCCTTCCCTCTGTCCCCACGAAGGGACATTTCTGGCAGGGCCAGCAATCCCTGCTTCCCACATCGTGTGATTGATTACTCTCTCCCCTTAGAAGAGCTGATTGGTTTCCTGGTGCCAGGAAAATGATTGATGAATATTTCAGCCCATGGGCCTCTCTTCCTGCTGGGTGTCCTTTTCACATGTCTCCAATGGGCCTGGGGATTTTTTTCAGGACTAGGAAGTGTCATTTTTATGGATATCATCCTGTGATAGGGACAGTTCACTGAGCAGAGCCCTCATGTAAATCCAAGTGAAATACTAAAGGTCAGCTCAAGTGTTAAGGTGATGGACCCAGCTGGCAGTGCCAGGTAAGCAGGAAAACAGAACTGGGCAAAGAAAACTTCACAAAGCAGCAGCAAACAGGAGGCACCGAGCAGCCACTCCCTGAGCCTGGCACAGCAGCAAACTGGTACCCAGCACTGGCACCTCTCCTCAGCTCCCTTCAGTCCTGTTCACCACCAGGAGCACAGGAAATGTGCAGGTAAGAACAGCCCTGCCTGTGACCCACAGAAAGGGCATTTCCTTAGCACTGCTGATAAAACAGACAGAGGATGGAGAGCCGCCTGGCAAAAGCACTCACAAGACATCTGAAACAACATCCTTAGGAATAATTCCTTGTAAGTATTGCCAAACAACATAAAGCTACAGCTGTGAGACTGAATGAAGAGATTTTTGGAGGACAAGCTGGTGTTTGGCAGGACTTTGAGAGACTCTGAGTTCTTTTACAAATTTTTACTACAACCACGACAGCCATCATTCAATCCCTGGGATTCAGGACCTGAGGGCTCTGCAGCAATTCCCACAGGTAAACCCTGGGCTGCTGGGCAGCAGTTAATCAGAATAAACCCTGCATTGCCAGGAGCCCCTGCTCAGGCACAGCCCGGGGTACAGCACCTGCAGCTGGGACAGGGCAGGGAGCCCCCACGAGGAGCCCCTGCACCCACATTCCCTGCAGGGACAGCTGCAGAGCCTCTGCCCAACAAGAGAATTTTGTCCCAGGGCCATCACAGTGCAGATTATGTTCCCACAAAATCTACTGGAGGTTTCCCCTCAAGTTTCAGCTGGGAGGGATTCCCACACAAGGACATCACAGCAGTTTGCAGTCAGCCTGGCATTAGAGCTGGGATGGAGTTTTACTGGTTTGTTGTTTTTTTGTTTTGTTTTGTTTTGTTTTTAACAAAGGAAAAAAGGGCTTAAAAAATGAATCCTTCACACTGACCAGACATTTCTCTAAGTTTAAATTTCCCCACCTCTACAAGCCTACAGCTGGGATGATTAGGCAATGGAGGTGGACATGTAACTTGTGCTCTCTGAAGGACGCAGGTCCACCCTGGGTAAATGAAACCTCCTTATCAAAGTGCTGGGGAGAACTCAGATACCCCAGGCTTATACTGCTCCCAAGATAAGTTATTGGCAATCATTTACCAATAAAGAACTTCACTGAAGCCAGCCTCTCCGTGGAGTATTTCCTCTTTCTAACAAAACCTGTACAGAATCATTTTTATCAACACATAAAATCTGGAAGTCTTCTAATTATGTAATTAGAACTGTAATAATTAAGACCAAAGCTAAAGCTCGAAGGGTCCCCCTGTCCCCCAACTTCCCTTTCTCAATTAACTCTGCACAGTGATAACCACTTTGGCTTAAAGGCTAAAAAAAGGACAGGATCAAAAGGCTGGTTTAATACAGCTGGAGGGAAAGAATGCATTTCAGCTCCCCAGCAGCCATCTGATGAAACCCTGGGCCAATTCCCTATGTAAATGACTTAATTAGAATTACCAGATTACACTGCTGAAGGCTTTATTTAAATAGGCAGTTTATCAACAGGATAAACTGTGCCCCCATTCTCACAGAATGCTGGTGTAAATGCATCTGTTCAAAGCTCTACCACGAAGAAGCTGAACAGTAATTCAATAAACCACTGGCACATTTTCCCCACCAAAAAAAGAAATACCACAAAGGACTTGCCAGAGGCAGGACAGAAAGACAGCTATTGCTTCCCAACAACCAAGAATTACTCTCCCAGATGGGAAAGTTCCCTCATTTTCTATAATTCAGTATCTTTAAATTGTTTTATGGCAAAGCAGGGAAAAAATCTTGTTGCTGCAGTGTCACATCAAACACTGCATCTGCTCAACATACAGCACTAGTCCTGCTCAGCACAAAAAGGCATGCATAAACCCATTTTCCTGATTAATGATCTACAGAAGCCATCAATACCAAATTCCAACTTTATACCAAGAGGTATTTTTCCATCTTTACCATCAAATCAAACAAAGGAGTTAAGTTGTTCCTAAATTACAAGTCTTTCACTTCCCACCACAGTACTGAGAAAATAATGCATAGGGTTCTGAACTATTATTATTTACAAAAGCAAGAGACATCCACATTCAAGAAGCCAACACTGAGCTGAAATAACACTGTAGCTTCTTGTTTATTCAGAGACATTTGACTTCAGCAGCGTTGCCATTCGACAACTCCATTTGTTTTTCTTCCTAAATCTTCAAAGAAATGTTTATAGCAAGTAAACTAAGACCCAACTATATCAATGAAATAGTCTTTGTTAAGCAAAGGCTTATCTCATCAGATGCAAAGCAACCAAGCATAAAGAACCACTAAAAATGTCAGTGTGTGCCAGTAAAGTTTGGGAATGCTGTGGAAAAGGGAAGGGATGCAGGCAAAGGGACTTTTCTTTGAAAACCTTACATTCTTTGTGCTCTGACAACTTCCCTCTCTTCTCTGGTATGAAGTTTATCCAGATCAGTAATCTGCCCATCTGAAACTCTGATAGTTTTACGGGAACACAAAATTCAAGTTTTCTGTTTAGTTTCCTGATAAATCTGTCTTCCAAGACCACAGTACACAACAAAGTGTCCAAAGCTACCTTAATTCTAGCTAATCTGCTGTGTCCCTGTTTTAGCTAAGACATTAAACAATTAAAACTATGTAAAAGCCATCATGTCTCACTCACAGAGGGAAAAGATGCCAACTGAAGCTATAGCAAGACTGTTCTTAAATGGGACCCTGTTGAGAAATAATTGCTACTACTGCAGGAAAAATGAATGCCTTAATGAAATTGCTTTTAAAAAAACCCTGGTTTTATGCGTTGCTATTGATTTGCTCAATGACAAAATACGTTTCTTACATGGAAGAGGAAGTACTCAAATTGGCAAGGGAAAACCATCATCTTATATTCCAAGAACGTCAAGTGTCCCCTCAAATAATGAGGCTGCAATTGCCTGTAACTGCTGAAATAAAACTACACCCTGCATTTCAAAGTTATCCTGAGGCTTCTCTCACTGAAGGCGCCAATAAACTTGCAGCAGTTTACTCTGGGTTAACACAGAAGCCACGTGCACAGCTTAAGTTCATTAATGATTTTAACATTAACATTTTAACACCAAGAACACAATCTGACTTTTATACCTCTGTCCTCCTACAATTTTCACTGGTTTTGTTAAGACGCCGTTCCTCAAGGTATCAGAAGCACTATGAATCTTTCTTATGAAAACGAAATATTCAGAGTCTTCATTTGCCATTATCATTTGCAGGTATTTTATAAAACCATGAATTAACAACCCAATCTTTCCTGCTCCTCCCCCAGAGGCTTTAGAAAGACTGAAGGTCAAGCAATGTCTCAACACCGCAGCAGTATTTCACATTTTTTGAAGGCAAAGTAGTAAAAGGTTGTTACATCACCCATTCAAAAGAGTAACCACAGCCACAGGTACATCTGTCACAAGAAACGGCTACGCAAAAAACTCTTCAAGCTAATCTGATTAATCAAAAGAGATTTCCCTCAAAATCCCACATCTGTGGGAAAAACAGCAAATGCGGACAAGGCATTAATATTGTTGTACTCTTAGGGACACTAAAGCAACAGACATTTCACAAATTAAATCAGAAAGTTCAAAAAGTATTAAGGCTATATTAAAGCATTAAGAGCGTTATTAGAGTGTTATTAAAGTATCTAAGAGTATTAAGTGTCTTTCATCCAATTGGACATCTAATTAAGTGAGGAGGAATAAAGCGCTTCCAGGGACAACTCAACGTTGCACATCAGGGCGCTTACAGAAATGCCCATTTCTGCCGTTCCCACACTGCCTATCTTTTGGTACCGCCCGTATCTCGAAAACCGAGGATGCTGCCTGATAAAAAGCCTCTTTTGTCTGAGCAAACCCTTTGTAGAGAACCCGAGTACCTCAAGATGGTAAAATGCAATTGTAAACCATAAAAATTGGCAGGGACATTCAAGTGCAGATGCGGCATCTGCATACGGGAAGTGTAAAAGGGTCCCAAATGGTGCCCATAAACCCCGGGCAGGGACCGGCTCCGGGGGCTGAGCCGAGACACCCGCGGGGCACCGGGAGCAGCCGCGGGGCACGGCCGGGACGCAGCGCCGGTACCGGGACCGCGGGGCAGCCCCGGCGCGCCCGGACCGAGCCGGCAGCGGCCCCGCGCCGCCGCACGCACCCCGCGGGCCTGGAGCGCCGGGGCGAAGGCGATTCCTGCCGGGCGAGCGAGACCCGCCGGGCACGCCGCCCCGGCCCCGGGCACCGCTGCGGGCGGCGACCCCCGCGCGCCCCCGAGCGGGTCCCGGCCCCGGCCCGGGGCAGCGGGGCAGGGCGGGCACGGCCCTTTGTTGCGCCCCGCGGCCGCGGAAAGTTGCGGGCCCGCATCGGGCAGGCGGAGCCCCCGGTACCGCCGGCCGCGCGCCCCCGGCCCGCCCGGACCCCTCGCTCTGCACTCACCGCTGCGGGGCGGCCCCTTGCTGGCGGCGCGGGGCTCCGGCAGCTCCGCGGGCGGCTCCAGCTCCATGGCGGCGCCGGGGCCGCGCCGGGCCGGGCCGGGGCTCGGCGGTCTCAGCGGCCCCGGCGGCCGCGCTGCCCCATGGCCGCTCGGGCGCTGCTGACAGCCAGGGCCGCGCCGCGCTCGGCCGGGCCGGCCGCGCCCCGCCCCCCCGGGGCACCACGGGAGCCGTAGTCCGAGCGCCGCCCGCGGGGAGCCGGGCCCGGCCCCGACGGCCGCGCCCCCGGCCCGCCCCGAGCCCCCGCCCCGCCCCGCGGGCTGCCCCGGGCCGGTGCACCGGGAGCGGCGGGGCGCCAGGGGGCACCCGGCGGCCGAGCCCCGAGCGCCGCCCGCGGCACCGGGAGAGGGGAACCGGGCACCGGGCACGGGGCGCCGAGAGAGGGGCGAAACCGGGCACGGGGCACAGCCCGGGGAAACCGCGCAGCCCCGGTGGGGGTCCGGGCGGGCTGCCCGGGGACACCGCCTCCCTCTCGGAGGGGGGGACCGCCAGCCCGGGGAGGGACGGGCAGCCCCGCACGGGACACCGGGCAGCCCCGCACGGGACACCGGGCAGCCCCGCACGGGACACCGGGCAGCCCCGGTGCGGCGGGAGCCCCGAGGCGGGCACGGCCGGCTCCACCCGGGGGGAACGCGCCGCCCCCGCGCCGCGGCGCCGCTGCTGGGGCCGGTGCCGCCGCCGGGACGGGGCGGGGCGGGACGGGACGGACGGGCGGACGGGACGGGCGGCTCCTCCCCGCCGCCGGGACGGGACGGGCCGGGCCGGGCCGGGCGGAGCGGCGCTCGGTGCGGGCGGTCACCGCCGCTCTCGCCATGCGGGCGCTGCTGCTCCCCGCGCTCCTGCTCCCGGCGCTGGCCGCGGTGCGCGGCGCCGCCACGGTAAGGACGGGTCGGACCGGCACCGGCACCGACTTGGGGTCGGGACCGGGATCGCGATCGCGGCCGGGATCGCGATCACGGCGGTGGTCGGCAGCGGGCAGGGGCAGCACCGTCGCTGCGGGACCGGCCCGGTGTCCCCGGCAGTCGCTGCTCTCTGCGCCCGGGCGGAGCGGAGCGGGCGCGGCCCCACACGGGCAGCGGGCCGGGGTCCCGGGAGGGGTCCCTGTTCGGGTGCCGGTGCTCCCGGTGGGCGGGTGTTCGGCGCAGGGAATGAGCCGGGCTGCGGGCGCGTTCAGCGGTTGGAAGGTGCCCAAGCCCCGGCGCTGCGGTGATGGGCGCTGCAATGAGCGACTCCGTGCCAGAGAGAGCAGCCCAGACAAGCCTTCCCCGCGGGGATGAGGAGCGGGAGCGGGACCGGGAGCGGGGGGAGCCGGCCTCGCCTGTGCCTCCAGGAGCCCTCGGTTCCAGCTGGAAGACGTCTCCCCCGGGGTCAGTGGCCGTAGCGGGGCCGGAACAGGGACCCCGGGACCCAGCCCAGAGGAATGGTGGTGGGAGCAGCTGCTGCTAGGATGACCAAATGTTAAAAAGACAGGATTTTCCAAGACATTTGGTGGGAAACGACGCTAACGCAGCTGTTGTCGGGCAGCACTTAGCTTGGAACAGATATCCAAAGCCTGGAATGCCCTGTTGCTTGGGTTCCCGGCGGGGTGCCAGGGGTGATGCTGGCAGGACTCGGCGATCCACGCGGTGCCGTCTCCCTCCCCGCAGGTGCTGCCTGCTGTGCTCAGAGGTGTTTTCCCGATGAGATCCCATCGGTGGGCATGCGTGTGCCACACAAGCGCTTGGCACGGCTGTGTCCCCGTGATCGACACGGGACGCCCAAGCAGCGCCAGCGCCCGGGGCCTGGCCCCCGTCAGCCACGGCCCAGCCCTGCCAGCACCGTTCTGCCTCAGCTGCAGGACGTGTTTGACACCTTGTGCCAAGCCTGGGAGGAGGAGGAAGAGGAGGGTGACATGGTTTCCCTCCTGTGACGGGGACATGCCTCCCGGCAGCTGTGCCAGAGGCGTGTGGAGCGGCAGCTTATCAACACAGCGTGTTTTCCTCCGAGACGAGTCCTCTGGCAGCAGCCAAGGGACAGCTTAAAAGCTGGCCAAGGGTCATCGTCAAAGGTCCCGCTTTCTCCAAATAATGTCACAAACTCTGTGCTCACATGGATGCTCTTGCAAGAGATCCCGGAAACCGGGAAAATCACCCAGCTCATAAAACTTGCAGTGAGGAAACCCTCAGCAAAGTGCAGGGATGCTCTCCCACACCAGCCATGGGTGTGCAGCCCCGGGGAGCTGGGACCCGCTCGGGAGGAGAGGCAGCAGCCACCTGCCAGCAGCCTGGGCTGGGGTCTGCAGCGAGTGGGGGATCCAGGGGAAGAATCACCAGAGCCCCTGCAGGGCTGCATCAGCCCCCATCGCGGGTTTCTTGGGGAGCTCACAGATTCCCACCTGGAGAAAGCAGAGCAGCACGGACTGCCCTCTGCACTCGCATCCCCTCACCTGTGTGCCGTTGGGGAGAGGGTCTGCATGCCCTGGTGTGGGCTGTCCCTGCAGACCGGGCACAGCCGGGCAGGGGCTGACACAGGGCACCAGCCGAGGTACCGCGGACCCTCACAGAGGCTCCCCGCGTGGGAGCCTGGTTTTAATACTTCCTTGCTTATGGGCTTTTCTGTATAAATAGAGCATGCAGTTCCTGTTTAGGGAAGCTGGCAAACGGCACGGCGAGGTTTAGTGTTACGGCCCCACTGAAGGTGGGCGGCGGCCCGGGCTCGGTGAGGGGGCACCCGCAGCGCGTTTGCCCACGCGGGACGGACGCGGCCGGAGCCGGGCGGGTCCCTGGGGAGGGGCTGGCCCTTGGTGCCCTGGAGAGGTTCTGTGCCGGACACCTGCCCGCTGTGCCGTGTCACAGGAGGGGATGCACAGCCCCGGGTCACCTGCTCCCTCAGAACGAGCTTCCTGCAGCCCTGCCCTGCAGAAATGCTGGGAGCCGGCGGGGTCACAGCCGTGCCGGGGGTCGGGCTGGGCTGCAGCAGCGGCACCTTCACCGCGGGCTGCTGCTCTGGGCACTGCCAGGAACGCGGGACCCCAGCTCGGAACTGAAGTGAGCCTGCAGTGGGGAGAATCTCTCACGGGATTCCCGCAGGGATGTGTGCTCACCGGGCAGCACAGGGATGGGCACTGCCCCCCAGGACAGCCCAGCTCCGGGCGCTGCCGGGTGTGTGGCCGGGCTGGGAACCGTCCTGCCTGTTTGCACAAGCGCCAGTGGCCGTGGGGGAGGTCAGGGGCCCCGGGGACGTGCGAGCCTGCCGAGGTGGTGTTTGGGGAGGGGGTCCCTGCCCCGCTCCCTGCTGAGAGCTTGATTACATTCTGCTCAATTTACAGCCCTTTGGCGTCCTGGTGTTTCCCTTCAGCCAGCAGGACCTGGTTTCCCTTTGAACGAAAGAAGTTTTTTTGAAATGCAAAATGTGTGAGGGTTTGCAGCCCTTCAGAAAGGGGAGGAAGCCCCTGGCCCGTGTGGGCAGTAGAGAGCCGGGGTCCGTGCCCAGCTCAGGGAGCCCCGGTGCCCCCAGCACAGCAGGAGGATCCATCCCTGCACAGCCCTGGGTGCTGCCTTGGGGCAGGACATGGAGCCCGCGGGCCTCTGCCCTTTCCCACGCTGCTCTGTGCTCCGCTGTGGTCCGGGGAGGACCGGGAGCCAGAGCTCAACTTGTTTCCCAGCTCTGCCACCGTTCTGTTTCCCAGGATGAGTCAGAGTCCCTGTGGGCAGAGCCCTCTCCCTGCGGGGTCACCGCACTGCCTCTCCCTGGTCTCCCACCCTCCGGGTGCTTGGAGCGGGCTCATCCCCACCCGCGGGACACCCAGAGCGGCCCGGCCACCCTCCTGCCAGCCCAGGGGTCCCCCGCAGGTGCACGGCCGGTAGCAGGGGGTGGGAGGGACTCGACTCCCCTGTTCCTGAGAGCAGCGGGAGAAATGAGCTAAACCAGCCGAAAAGCACCCTGGGCTCTGCAGCGCGAATCAGGGCCATGTGTGGAAACAAGGGAGTCCTTGAGCCTGTGCCTCGGGCCATCGCAGCAGACTGAGGGGCCGAGCTCACCCCGAGGTGGCTGCATGTCACCACAAACAAGGGACCCTGTGTGGGCTCGGAGCCGCTGTGGGGGCACAGAGACACTGCTGGGTGTTCTTGCCACCATCCCTGCTCACTGAAGCGCTGCTGGGTGTTCTTGCCACCATCCCTGCTCACTGAGGTCTTGCTGGAGGCTGGGAAGCAGCCACGGAAATCAGACTGGAGTACCTGGGCCACAAAGCACTGCAGGGATGAGCAGGTCCCTGGGCTTTGTCACCATCAGCCCGGCTGCAGAGCGGTGGGACAGGGTGCTCTGGACTAGGCAATGCCTCACTGCTTTGGGCACAGCCACGAGCCCCAGGGGCACAGGGAGATCTCTGCACAGCAAGGGGTTGGCTGTGTTGGTCTGCTGGGGTTGGCCCTGTGGGACACCCGGCTGGGCACCGGGCTCATGGCGTGTCCCGCAGGCTCTGGGTGACGTGGACCAGGTCCGGATGACGTCCGAGGGCTCCGACTGCCGCTGCAAGTGCATCCTGCGGCCGCTGAGCAAGGACGCCTGCAGCCGCGTCAGGAGCGGCAGCGCGCGCGTGGAGGATTTCTACACCGTGGAGACGGTGAGCTCGGGGGCTGACTGCAGGTGCTCCTGCACCGCGCCCCCCTCCTCGCTCAACCCCTGCGAGAACGAGTGGAAGATGGAGAAGCTGAAGAAGCAGGCCCCTGAGCTCTTCAAGGTATCTGTGCTGTGGTGGGACTGGGCGCCAGGCCCCCTCCCCACGCTGTGCTGCCGTGCCCTGTGCCCCGTGCCCCGTGCCCTGTGCCCTGTGCCCCGTGCCCCTGCCCTTACCCCAGGCCCCATCCCTGTGTCCCCCTGCAGCTGCAGGCCATGGTGGACCTGCTGGAGGGAACGCTGTACAGCATGGACCTGATGAAGGTGCACTCCTACATCAGCAAGGTGGTGGCACAGATGAACACGCTGGAGGAGGTGAGCGAGCTCCAGCAGCCCCATCCCTGCAGTGCTCCCCCTGCACAGCTCAGGACCCTCTGTGAGCCCCTGAGCAGGGCTCCAGCTTCTGCTCTCCTCTCCTGCAGACCATCAAGACCAACCTGAGCAGGGAGAATGACTTCATGAAGGAGAGCGTCCAGCACCTCACCGACCAGATGAAGCGCTATGAGAACTACTCTGACATCATGATCAGCATCAAGAAGGAGATCTCCAACCTGGGCTACCAGCTGCTGCAGAAGGATGCAGCTGCAATCCCTGAGAGCAAGGCACAGGTACCCCCGGGTACATGTGGGCACACCAGGTGCTGCCAGGCAGGGCCAGGCTCCCCCAGGCTTGTGGGGGATCCTTGGGGTAACCCCTGGGCTGGTGCCTGTGCCCCCTGCCTGGCACGGGGGTGGCAGGGAAGAGGAAGGCATGGGAGGGCAGGGGGTCTGACCGGGCTGTGCCCCCCAGGACACGACAGGCGGCCGGGAGAAGGAGGCAGGACGGTACCCCAGCACCCGCAAGGCCCTGGGGGACAGGGCGGGGCCCCGAGCGCCCAAGGAGAAACCGCTGAAGTCCGAAAAGCCCAAAAAGGAGAACGCCAAGACCAAGGTGGGGTCACAGCCCACAGCCAAGCCCAAGCCCCTGGCTCAGCAGCAGACTGTGGTCCGGGGCATCACCTACTACAAGGTCGGGCAGGCGGGAGCGGCAGAGGGTCCGGCCGGCAGCCGCGGTGAGTCTCGAGCAGGGCAGGGATGGGGCGCTGGGAGGGCATCCCTCACCGAGGGGGGCCAGGGCCTGCCTGCAAACACACTGACCCCCGGCTCGTCCCCCCACAGAGAGCCCTGTGAGAGGGGCAGCCGTGCCAGAGCAGCAGGAGGACAGGGGCCCCCCGCCCCCCCCAGCCGAGGGCACCCCAGCCCAGGCTGTTGCACAGACGGAGAGCGCCGTGCCCAGCAGCACGGCCGTGCCCAGCACCACCCCCGTGCCCCGCAGCACCGCCCTCGGGCAGGGCACCGACAGCACCGGGGACGCCGAGACACCGAACAGAGGTGGGTGAGAGGGGCGGCTGGCAGGGGACTCCCAGCCCCGTGTTCCCGGTGCCCTGCCAAGCTAAGCCAGCAGGAGCCTGCCATGGGGAAGGAGCAGGGGTCAGCTGCCTGGGCAGGGATAAGCCTTCCTCTTCCTCCCCCTTGCCCCCAGTGAAGGAGGCGGAGTGCGAAGGCACCATCGAGGCCGTGGAGCCCCCCAGGGAGCACCACAGCTACGGGCGCAATGAGGGGGCCTGGATGAAGGACCCTGCAGCCAAGGATGACCGCATCTATGTCACCAACTACTACTATGGCAACAGCCTGGTGGAGTTCAGGAGCCTCGACAGCTTCAAGCAGGGTGAGGGGCAAGCGGTCGAGCGGGCACAGGGGCCCTGGCTCCTCCTAGGTGGGTGCCCAGTGCTGTGTGACACCAGCTGCACTGGGCCCTGGGGTGGTGGGCAGCTGAGGGGAGCATCCAGAGGGCAGTGAGGGTGACACAAGGCCCCTGCTGCTGCTGCCAGCATGCTCTGGCCATCGTGCATGGGACCCCTGTGCTGTGCAGGGTCCCAACTCCTCTCCCACCCACCCACAGGGCGCTGGAGCAACCTCTACAAGCTGCCCTACAACTGGATTGGCACGGGACACGTGGTGTACAGAGGGGCCTTCTACTACAACCGTGCCTTCACCAAGAACATCATCAAGTACGACCTGAAGGAGCGCTACGTGGCAGGCTGGGCGCAGCTCCATGACGTGGTGTACGAGGACACGACGCCCTGGAAGTGGAGGGGCCACTCGGACATTGACTTTGCTGTGGATGAGAGCGGGCTCTGGGTCATCTACCCCTCGGTGGACTATGACTACTCCCAGCAGGAGGTGATCGTCCTCAGCCGGCTGGACCCCGTGGACCTCTCGGTGCGCAAGGAAACCACCTGGAAGACGGGGCTGAAGCGCAACACCTACGGGAACTGCTTCATCATCTGTGGCATCCTCTATGCTGTGGACACCTACAGCCAGAAGGAAGGGCAGATCTCCTATGCCTTCGACACGCACACAGACACGGAGGCAGAGCTCCGGCTGCCCTTCCTCAACCACTACTCCTTCACCACGCAGGTCGACTACAACCCCAAGGAGAAGGTGCTCTATGCCTGGGACAACGGCCATCAGATGACCTACGGGCTCAGCTTCGTAGTCTGAGTGCCCGGGCGGGTCCCTCTGCACTCCTGCACCCGCCCTGGCTGGGGCACCCTGACGCAGCCTGGCCCTGGCACCCCCACTCCAGCCAGGGCTGTGGCGAGAGCTCGGCTTCCCCCCCAAAACCTTCCCCATCTGCTGTGGCCATCACCTGCACCGTGCCCACCGTGCTGCAGGGCAGGGGGAGCCCGTAAGAGCAGCCCCCAGCAGACACCCACCCCTGTGACAACGTGGCCCCCAGGTCCGTGGCAGCTCGGCCAGCATCGCCTCCCCGGGGACACGGAGAGGAGCCCAGCCCCGCATCCCTCTGCCGCTGCCGGCACCTCCCGCCCGCCCTGCAGCGGCGCCCCGAGCGCCTCCTGCACTGCCCCAGCCCGGGCACCGTGTGTGCCATCCATCGCTACCAACCGTGCCAGGGCCGGGACAGCCCCGTGCCCGGCCCCGCGGGGCGGGCGGGCCCCCTCACTGCCAGGCGCCGGGAACAGGTGCCAGTCGCTATTTTAGGAAGTGTGGTTAAGATGCCTTTGCTTTTGCTGATCATGAGTTTGTTATTTAAATGCATTCACTGGAGCCGTGCAAGTCCCCTTCGGCAGCAGGCAAGGAGGAGCCTGCCTGGGGTGTCCTGCCTGCACAGCCCCCCGTACACCTGCCCTCACCCCAGCCCTCACCCCTGCTCTCACCCCTGCTCTCGCACCTGCCCTCTCACCTGCCTGCACCCAGCACTGGACAGGGCAGCCCTCGGGGCTCTCACTCGGTGTGAGGCAGAGCGAGGGGCTGCGAGCGCTTGGCTTGGTTTTGTTCATTTTAGACATGAGCAGTACTAAAACATAACACATGTGAGAGTGGGCTGCGTGCGTTGTCATTTGTCCTGGAGCTGGGCAGGGAGGAGTGGGCAGGGTGGGTGCTCACCGTCCCCATCCCTCCCTGTCCCTGTCCCTCGCCATCCTTGTCCACTGACCCCATGACTCATGGGTCAATCTTCTATGAGTGCCCGGGGTTGCTGTCACAGCTGTTGACCACCTTGCAGGCACATCTGCCCAGGGCGGGCACCCCACGCTTCCCCAGGAGCGCGGGCACGGTGCCACGGCAGTGCAGGGGCAGGAGGGTCCCGGGACAGACCCGGGGCAGCAGCCGGGTCCTGGGGACAGCTTTGGCATTGCCCAGCCTGAGCTGCGGCCCGAGAGCCTTCGGGAGCGCGGGGCAGCTGAGCGTGGGCACGGCGAGCAGCTGCCCCGACGCTGCTCAGGGCTTGGCAAGGGCGGAGGGAGCTGCCGGGGGCCCCGGGTGAGAGCAGCCCCCGCTGCGCCGCCCTCCCGTTCCCGTCCGTGCGTTCAGGGCAGCGGCCCCTGGGCCCCGCCGGGCCCCGCACGCACCGGCCGCCGGCCACGGGCGCCTCGTGCTGCGGGGCTGGCACCGACCGTGCTGGGATGCCGAAAGGTTTCCCACTACGGAGAGGGCTGGCTCCCCCTCTGCCGGCCCCACGCTGCCCCCAGGTCCTCCTCTGGCTCACGGCACTACCTGCCCCTGCCCCTTCTCTTTCCCCTGCCCCTGCCCTGCCCTGCCCCGAGCCCCCACGCTGGCCATGCATTGTCCCCTCTCTTGGCCGTGGGTCCTCGCCACCAAAAAGGAGCCGGCCGACATTTCCCCCCGACTGGTCCCTGCCAGGCTTTTATCTAGCGATCCCCAGCAAATCCCTGTACAAACAATACGGATTTCTGACATTTTTTTGTGGTAAAGTAAACTCCCAGCACATCTCTAATTCCAGGGCTTTGTTGTTCTTCGGCAGGGGCTGCCGTGGCTCCGCGCTGTGCTGGACTGGGCTGCGGACACCCCTCCGCTCCCCTCGCTCAGAAAACACGGGAGGGGAGGAATGAAACCGCGCGGTCAGAGCACTGCCTTGTGCTGGGTCATTCGGGCTGTGGTGCGGAGTTTCAGTCCCAGCAGCCCTTTGTGAGCTGATCCCTGCTCTGGCACTGGCCCCGATGCCTGGTCCTGGGCTCTGGTCCCACGTTCTGCCCCTGGTCCCAGTTCAGTCGCAGAACAAGCCAGGCTGGGCAGGACAGGGGTCCCCAAGTGGGGACATGTGGGTGGGGGCAGGATGGGCTCCCACTGCGACAGGAGCTGCTGACTTCCAGACATTCCTCCTGTGCGTGGCCGGCACCACCTCGGCTCATAACGTGATTAAAAGATTAAAATCTCTCAGTTCAGCAGCAAGCAGCAAATGAAGCTTGAGACAGGGATGTTGGGGGGCTGTGGTGCTCGAAGCCCCCGTGACAGCGATGTGGCGCCTGGGGAAGGGCAGCTGAGGCCATCTGGGCAGGTGGCTCTGGTGCCCAAAATCTCCTCCTGTCCTCGGTGCAGCCGGGCCGTGAGCCCTGATCCCCCCCGCCCCCTTCTCAGTTACTGGCCGCGCTGGTTTGTTTGTGGTGGTTTTGCCTCCTTCCTGGCGTCCTGCTCTCCCCACGGAGCCAGACCAGTGCTGAGCTGTCTCGGGGCTGAGCTGAGCCAGGGGTGGCCAGTCTTTGGGTGGGCAGGATGTGCAGTGGGCAGGTGGCATCCTGGCCGTGGTTGCAGTGTGTTGGCACCCTCTGAAGGTGCACCAAAACTTCAGTCCTTGTTCCACCCCAGGAGCTGCCTCCGCCTGGATCCCCTGCAGCTCAGCTGGGCACTGCCAGGATCCAGGACCAGGGGCTTGGCAGAGGGCTCTGCCTGTGAGATGGTGCCCAGCCATGCCAGTAGCCCCCAGGTCATCCCCGGGGAGCAGAAGGCTCAGTGTCAGCGCCACAGCCCTCATGCTGTGCCCCCACACATTTGCTGCCCATGTTGGGACATGTTTGGTGTGAGAACATTGGTGCCACCAGGGCCTCTGGTCAGACTCCAGGAGCTGCAGGGAGGTGCAGGGACGTGGTGTGACATGGGGACACAGGTGCCAAGGCTGACGACCCCGAGCAGCTGTGGGGAAGGGCTGGGCAGCGGGTGGTGGGCGGTGGCGGTGGCCGGAGGGAAGGGAGGGGAGCCACGGGCTTGGCGGTGCCGCCGCTGACTCACTCACCAGTGGAAACAGAAACATTTCCCGGGCTTACAGCACCAGCTCCACAGCACCCAGCCTCGCCATGGCAGCCCCTCGGGCTGGCAGGGTGCGCCTGCACACAGCCCTTCCCTGGCACGGCATAGCATGGCATGGCATGGCATGGCAGTGGGCAGCGGCTCTCATGGCCGGGCTCTGCTCAGCCTGATGCAGGGGCTGTCGTCTCCATCTCCCTAGGGATGCTCAGCCAGGCTGGCTGGGGGCCAGGAGCCAGCAGGCAGCAGCCCCCAGCCCTGGGCACCCCCAGGCCAGCGGGGGCTGTGTCTGTGTGCACACACTGCCCGTATTCATGGAGCAGCAGGACCAGGGCAGTGCGGGGCAAGTCCTCCCCCAGAGTGGCCAACAAAACGGGCATTCAGGGCCAGCGCGGGCGGCTGCCCCGGGCAGACCCAGGCCATATGTGAGGCCAGCAGGATGAGACATTTTCCTGCCAGGCCTCACAGCCTGGGGCTTGTGGTCCCAGCTGCCCCAGACACGCTGCTCGCACGCAGCCGCGCAGGGCCAGCTCTCCCAGCACGCCTGTGCTGGGCACAGCACACTAAGGGCACTGGGGTGTGCACAGGTGGTCGCTCCCAAGCTCCCTGCCCACAAAGTGCTTGGCATGTCCCTCCATGTCCCACTGTGTGCAGAAACCAGGGCCAGCCCTGTGGCAGCGCTCAGGGCAGCAGCCAAGGACTGTCCTGGAGGAGGAAGGTGACAGGAGCCGTGACAGGAGCAATACCAGGAGCATTAGGAGACCTGGGGATTGTCCATTGCAGCAAACACCAACCAAGGGAGGTGGGTCCTAGGCTTTCTTTGACAGTATTTGGTTTACAGTTGGACTCAGTCTTGAGGGTGTTTTCCATCCTGAAGGACTCTGTGATTATACAGCTCACATCTGCCTCTGCCCCTGTGCAGCCCCTCCTCCCCAGCCTCAGGCCCTGCCCCAGATGCAGAATCGGGTCCAGGAGTGGGTGCTGCCAGCTCCCACTGACACCATCCGCTCTGGGCCGGTCCCGCTGTGCTGGGCAGAAACATCTGGTCCTGTTGGATGTGTTCCAGGGCACAGGGCCAGGGCTCCCTCTGCGGCAGCACCAGCCCTGGGCCGTGCCCTGCAGCCAGCCAGCAGCTGCTCCTCCGTCCTCATCCCCACCCGCGAAATTATTTATTTGTTGAAGAACATCTTTTCCCAGGAAACCTCTCCAGTGCTGAGGGACATCTTCACTCACAAGGAGCAAATAAACAGTTTGAGTTTCCGAGGCTCTGCAAACACCGGTGTTAACCCAGGGCTGGCGTGGGCAGCTGCAGGGGCAGCGCTGCAGCACGGCGGGGTCCCACACCGACCCCACAGCCTGCAGGGACACAGGGGACATGCTGAGGTCCCCACAGAGGCAGTGTGACATGGGGATGCTCTTGGGAGTGGGTGGCCCTTCCCTGGGGTTCCTGCCTCTGGCCTCCCTCCTCTGGGGACCAGCAAGGCCAGGGAGTGTTCACTCAGCCCTGACAGCAGGGGCAGTCTGGTCACCCTCTGGGGCTGGCTGGCAAAAAGGGAGCCAGCACAGACCACCGAGACCCCAGCCAGGACAGGGTCTGCCTTGCTCTCACAGCAGGAACAAAAGTGCTCTCCACCTGTGCCCTGAAGGAAGCTCATCACTTCACCTCTGTGTCCTCTCAATCACTCTGTTGTTCCTGGTCACTTAAAGGGTTGCTTGTCTGCAGGATGTCTCCTGTGACAGGACAGGGCAGCTCTGATGGAAGGGCCAGACTGGTTGGTTTTGTCAACCAGCTATGGGTACATGGAGTAATTCAGCCCCAGGATTTAGTGCAGTGCCAGAAACATGTTCACCTCCTCAAATGGCTGCTGGGGGCTGTGCACAAACTGAAGCCTGAGCTGTTCTCCAGTACGGCCTCCCACTTCAGCATGGGGATGGCCCCTGGATGTTCAGTGCCTGCTCCGTTGGGGTTTTTCCCCATTTTTGTGTTCCCCACCCTCTTGATTGGCATGCCAGTGATCTGTACTGACTGGATCCTTGAGACAGCAGATCCTCTCTTGGCAGTGCTCCTGTGGCTGGGGTGGAAGGTGATACCTGGAGCACACCCAGACACTCACCAGTCTCTGCAGGCAGAGTTTGGGCCGTGTGTGCTTTGCTGTGCTGTCAGGAGCACTGGCAGAGCTGCCAGGCTCCCCTCAGCCACGCTGCTGGGGTAGCACAGAGCACACAGCTCTCCCAAGAGAAGCCCAAATGCAGCCAGGCACGATCTGGCAGCACCACCTACCCCAGCCTGCCCCGCTCCCAGCACGGGGACCAGCCCCTCTCCTCTCTCCAGCATCAGGCTCCTGGGCTGGGAGTGTGCAGATCTGGGATCCTCACAGGGTGCTCCTGCTCCTGGGGGGACAAGCAGCTGATGCTCCCCTGGAGGAGCTCTGCCAGCCCCAGCAGGACACACGGACACACAGACACAGCCCCTGTGACCCTGCCTGCCTGCCTGGGAGCAGAGCCCAGGCAAGGAGCTGTTCCCACACACAGCCTGCCTGGCCCAGCGCTGTGCCAGCCCTGCTCCTCTCCTGCCAGACACGTCCCATGCACCCCATCCAAACAGGGACAAAGCCAGCACAGCCCAGGTGACATCACAGCGCAGCCACCCTCGCAATGCCACCATGTAGGGAAAATTCCCTGCACTGCACGTGATTAGGTCTCTCTGGATAAAACTAGCTTGAGGCTTAAAAATCCTTAATTGAGGGAGCAGAATTAAGATATTTTTCCTAAACAGAATCTGGATCCAATCTAGGAACTCCCTAATGGATAGGGAATTTTTTATGTTCGAATGCATTGGCTGCACTAATACAAACCATGAGTGCTGCAGCCCTCACGCTCCAGCAGCACTGTGGAACTCTCCCTCACAATCAGGACCAAAAAAGGCTTTTGGAATTGCAGCTCCATCTCTGAGTCCCAAAGAACTCCATGGGGGACAAAGACAAACCATTTAACCCGTGCTGTGCTTTGCAGGTATAGAGAAGTGCGGAATTGTGAGTCCATGGATGCCCTGGGGGTTCAGAGCTGCCACCTGTGGGGTTCAGACCTTTTTCATACCCTGAGCTCACGTGCCCTCAGCACCACCCAGAGAACACCTGGTCTGACACTATCCCTCCCCCAGGGAGTTCTCAGGAGCTAGGAGCTGCCCAGGGATCTGAACCAAGTGCTGACAAGTTTCCATGATGTCCCATAAAATCCCTCAGCTAATTGGTTTTGGTTTTTTTTTCTATTAACCCTTCAACACTGGCACAAGATAAAATTTTACACTGTGATAAATAGTGATAAATATCGACTGACTATCAACATTTGTGAAAAGCTTCCATTCTAGATCATTCTCAGGTTAAATACTTCTTACATGTTTGGATGAATGAGCCTCACAGATCTGTACCCATTCACTGCCTGTTCCTCAAAGGCAAATAAACTGCCAGGTCTGTATTTTCATTAGCAGTTGCACACTTTCTGCGAATCCTCCCATTTCCCTCCATTAAGCTGATGACTCCTTTATGGGCTTTTTACCCACCATCCCCAAATAAAGCACCAGTGACACTTCCAAAGCAAACTCCATTTAATGAGCCATCGTGCCCCGAGTGCAGGGCTATGCTTTGATGGCGAATTTCCGGGCTGGGTATAAACGTTCCTTTCGCTGCTGCTTCTTGGTCTTCAGGTTCTCCTCGTGCTTGTTGAGCCTGCGCCGCATGGCCCGCGTCTTCTTGGGCCGCAGGTCCAGGGGCTTGTACTTCTTGCCCTGTTTGCAAAGACACACAGAGGCTGAGCTCAGACACTGCTCTGAGCCGAGCTCCTGCCCCAGCCTCTTCTCCTTGGGACTGTCACTGCAGCCTGGAGCTCAGCAGCCTCCAATCCACTGGGAATCACGGGTGCATTGTGACTTTTGCAGCAGCTCTGACTCAGGTTTAAGTAAGGCCGAATCTTACAGCCCCACTTATCCAGCACCTCTTGTAAAGATCTTTTTTCCCCACCCAATATGATCTAACTCAAACTCCACGAAATGATATTCTAAAAATTAGGGAGCCATACAGAATTAAAGAATTTCTTGGTCACCTGCGAGATGATCAAATTGGAAATAATAGTATCTGCATTTCTGCAAACTGTATCTCCCAGCAAGTCCACCCCATCCACAGAAGGGATGCTGCCAGAGGACTCTCCTGCAAAAGCAGACTCACACCAAGCTTGCAGAACTCTTGCAGTAATATTTAAAAAGCAACTGTGACCAGAGAACTTTATTCTGAACATAAATTTTAGTTTTTCATTGAGTAACAATCCTTTCCACCAACTCTGTAATTGTGAAGGGCAAGAGTGTAAAGGCCACTTATGGAAAACTGTCCTTACCTTGTAGAACTTCCTCAAGTTCTCCTTCTGGGTCTGGTTGATGACGGTCAACACCCTGGCGATGGATTTGCGCACCACTCGGCTGCAGGTGGGAAAGAGAGGGATGTGAGCACACCGTGCAGGAGCAGCTCCACGGGCCGAACCCGGGGTACAGAACCCAGCAGCTCCATGGACCGAATCCGGTGTGCCCCGGAGCCCCTACACTGAGCCCCACTGCAGGGAACACCGGCAGCGCCCGGCTCAGCTCCTCTGAGCACAGACACGCACCGGCCCTCAGGCCTACTGAGATGTGTTCTTTTTCCTCGCAAGCTTTCAGGTTTTTCTTTTCCACAGCACGCAGCCACCACAGCCTGAGAGAGCGGCTCTCAGGCACGGTGCCCGGGGACTCGGCGGCCCTGCCCAGCTGCCCTCGCCCCCGGCCCCACTCACATCTTGGACAGCTTGGACGCGGCCCCGCCGGTCACTTTGGCCACGCGCAGCTGCGACAGCTCCACCTTGAGATCCTCCAGCTGCTTCAGCAGCTCCTCCTTCTTCTTCCCGCGCAGGTCTCGGGCCTTGATCTTGGCCTGCGGGCGGCGGACAGGCCGTCAGTGCCCCCGCCCGACCCCCGGGCCCGCATCCCGCCCGCCCTCAGCCCCCGCGGCGCGAATGTGCGGGCCCAGGGCCCGGTGGGATGGGGGGGATGCCCGGGTGGCGTTCCCGAGGGATGCCAATGCATCCCGGTGCCATTCCCGCGGGATCCCGATGCATCCCGGTGCCGTTCCCGCGGGATGCCGGCGGATTCCCGACGCGCGGGCCCACGGTCTCACCATGGCGGGCGGCGCGGGGCGGAAAGGCGGAAGCGGCGCAGGGAGGGGGCGGTGCCTCGGCCGGACCGTACCAACACGCGCTGGGCGGGGGGAGGAGCCTGCGCGCCGCGCGCCCCCCGCGGGAGGCACGGTGGTCCCGGCCGGGACGCTGACAGGCAGGGCGGGAGGCACGGACGGCCCCGGGCTCTGGGGCTGTAGCCCCGCGGGAGCCGCTCGGTGCTGCGGCTGCCGCCCCCGCTCTCTGTCAGCCGCCGGAGCCCGGTCAGAGCGCAGCCGGTGTTCTCACGCTGGCCGAGGTGCGGCACTCTTACACCGGCAGTGATGGGGACGTGATGGCGGGTGGGGCGGGAGCAGCCGCCGCGGCATCGCGGAGCAGGGGCAGGGCCGTGCGCGCAATCGGCCGCGCGGGACGGACAGACGGACAGACAGACGGGCTGGTCTCGCTCCCCGCGGCGCCGCCGCCGCCGTATCCAAGCAGCCGCCGCGCCTCACCGGCAGCGCGCGGGAGGGCGGAGCCTCTCGATTGACGGCCGGCGCAGCCAATCAGAATCCATTCTCGCCGTTAGCCTGGGCGCCTGGCCAATAGGAGCGCAAGGGGGCGGGGCTGTCCGGCGCGGACCGGCGCGAGGCGGCAGCCGCGCTCCCCGAACCTCGGCGGCGCTGCGGCCGCGCCCGGACCGGGACCGTGGTCGGGACCGGCGGGTGCGGACGGTGAGCGGGACCGCCCGGCAGGGCCTGCCCGCTCCGGCCCGGCCTCCAGGTGCGGGGGGCGGAGCGGCGGCGCGGGCGGACGCGGGCGGGGCGGCGGCGGGGGCGGGCGGGAGCGGCGGCGGCTGCGGGCGCCTCGGGGCAGGCCCGGCGGCGGCGCGCCCCTCACCGCGGTCTCGCCCCCGCGGAGCTCCGGCCCCTGCGGAAGAGCCCCGCCGCGCGTGGGAGCCCAGGTAAGGCGGCAGGTGCGGGCGGGGGCCCCGCGGAGCATCCCCCGGCGGCGCGGCGGGGCCGTGCCCGGTGCCGCGGTGAGGGGCGGCGGGGGCGGGAGCTGCCGAGGCCCGGCGGCGGAACGGGGCCGTGGTCGCCGCTGTCTCTGCTGCTAACGGAGAGGAGGAACGCGATGTGACACGTCTAACGCTTAGGCCTGGGCTGGCAGCGTAGCCGGGATAATCACCGAACGCCCCCGTTATTAACTTCGCCGCTGCCCGCGCTCCCTTCCCGCCCGCCGCGGCGGGGCTGCCGGTGCGGAGCGGCCGCTGACAGGTAGCGGCGATCGGCATCGCCAGGCGAGCCCGTTGGGACGGAACGGTGCAGGATTTGACGGGAGCGGTCTGTGCGGTGCTGGGTATCCAAGCTGCCAGACTATCCAAGGTTTGATGGAATCGTCGTGGGTTCGTTCTGATTTTAAACTTCCATCGCAGCAGTTCCCTTGTCACCAATTTTTATTTGTTTTTGTACAGAGAGGTGTCTTGGACAATAGGTGACATGAGATGCCCTTGGGGACAGAAGCTGGATGGTTGTTATGTTGTGTCATCCCCTCAAATTTCTTGCCTTATAAAAATGCCCATAACCTGTTAAAACATTCAAGATCAAGACTGCATATTTTCATCTCTAGATCTAATCTCCCACCACAGAATAGGACTTGTTTTCATCAATGTTTGAGTTGCACGTCTCTCATTTAATAACCAGACTCCAAGCTTCTATGCTTTAGCTGTGTCTGGGCCAAGCATTTCTGGTCCTCCAACCTGCAAAATGGACCCCTTAATATAAAAAAAAAAAAATCTGGATTTTGCACGGGCTATCCAAATGCAACCTGTAATTCATAGCATCTTGTCCAGCTAATGCAAAGCAGCGCTGTGGGACCATATGAAGACTAAAATATGAGTGAGTCTCCCAGAATGTGTGCGGGACTGCTGTGGTGGTAGCAGTCTTTGCAAATCGTAGAAAATCATCCTGGTGTGGGTCTTGCTGTGGGATCTGCAGGTGCAGCTCCTGCCTGGGGTCTCCTCACCCTGCCTGACCCCGTGGTGTGGTGGCTCTGCTGTCCCTGGCATGGTGGAGGAAGCGCTCTGGGAGCCTGGTGCCCTGCTGGGGACCATGTGTGTAGAAAAGAGGCTTCATTTTCAAATCAGATTAATACAGTCTCATTCAAGATGTTTGAATAAATTGGACCACGATTTATGTTAAATGAAAGAGTGAGTCACTTCACCATGAGCAGAGAGCATTATTCTCAGTCATCCTGGGCTGCCAGAGCAATACAGACAGTCATGAATGTGATGGCCAGGTCCTTTACTGCAGGATATAGAAAAACCATTCACAGAAACTATATTGGAGAGAGGGAATATTTTGTTGTTCTACAGAGGAGAGAATGTGGTCATTGTTCTGTCTGAAATGTAGCTGCAATAAACTATCAGAATTCAGTTGGCAATCCATTACCAGGCAAGTCCCTTACAAACAAGGGAATATTTAATCACAACGATGTCTAGTTGGCTTTGCTCTATGTGTAAGAATGATACCGCGTTCTGTGCTCTTTTGAGAAAGTCGATCTACAAGTGATAAAGATGCTGAAAGTGCATTCCAGCGGGAGGAACATGAAGCTCATTGTTAATCATTTCTGTGTCCCTGTTTTATTTTGTGGAGGGGAGTAATAAAAATGGAGTGTAACGCCTCAAAACGTCGAGAAGCTTCTGACCCGAGTCAGTTGTGCGCTGGGATCAGATGGTGCTGCCCGTGGCTTGCAGGGAGGGCACGGGCTGGGGAGGTGGGAGCCGGGGGCTGCAGCTCTCCCGCGGCTGCTGCTCCTGTCACATGATGCTCTGCACAGTCCCCTGCTCGCACTGCAGCTGCCTCGCTGCCGTGTGCCACTCACATCTCCCCTCTTCTTGCATCACTTTCATTCTGGTTTGGCTCTGTTGGCGTTAAATGGAGCTGGTGATGATCTGCTGCGGCACAGATGGATAATGGGAATTCATTGGATTATCTGGACACGTTACTTTGTTGGCTTATCTTTTATTCTGCCTTGGTGTGCTTTGGGTAAGGAGGGAAGATCTCTGGTGTGAAAGTCTGTTCTGAGGTGGTGTTACTGCCTGAAGAGCTGCAATGGAGCTGATATTAAACAAAAGCCCCCAACAGCCCCACTAGTCGCCTAAAGCACAGTACAGCTATTGGATTCTGACCATAAAAACCTGGATGTTGATGTCTTTTTACACAGAACTTTACACAGTTCTCATTTTTTTATAAAAATGATTGCTTCCATTGGAGCAATCTTGGGAGAAGTACAACCAAGACCTGTACATGCATATTTTATAATAATTTTGTTTGGTGTTCTTGCATAAGACTGTTCTGCAGGCTTGGCTTTTATAGCTAAGGTGCACTGTTGAAGCACAAAAGCTCTGTTCAAGCTGTGTAATTTTAAAACAGGCTGGAAACAGAGGTATGGTATGGAGCAAGAGGAGACAGTTCAAAGGAGTGGACCGAGTTGTGTGTGGGAGCTGCACTGAGGGTCAAATGGAGGTCTGGTTCTGTAAAGTATGTAAGGAAGTTGCCAACACAAATATTACCTTGCAGCTTACATGTGCTGAGAGAACGCAGCACGGCCCTGCAGCAGGGATGGAGCAGAGTAACCATCAATCTGGATCCCTGAGGATGTCAGTCAGGAAAGGAAGTGTGCGCTGCCAGACAGCCTGGATGGAGCTGCAGGTTTAGAGGACTTGTTGTTTGAAGTGTTTTTAATTATTGCTATTAATATAATGGAACACAGACTAGAAGCTGAGTTTTTGAAATATAATTAAAGCAGGAGTCAGCAGAGGGATTTCTCTGTTGTGAGGCAGCACAGCTCAGGAGCAGTACCTGCTGAGGAAGCTGAATTCCCAGAGTGGTGATGCTCTCCATGCAATTCCCAGGCGTGCTGGCAGCTCCCACCAAACACTGGTTCGGAGGGAAGAACTGGACCGAAGGGATCAGAAAGCTTTCCCAAGCTTGTCCTGCGTTCCCTTTTGTCAGAATACAGTTCCAGTTGGAAGGCAGCCACTGGCACCTTGGCCGAGGATGGGAACAGGCTGCAGAGTGTGACGATAGCTGCCCTCCAGATCGGGCGCTGGCCTCAGCTGCCATTTGGGCCGGCCAGTAAATCATTTGGCTGGCTGGAAGGAAGCCTCTCCATCTCTCCGTCCCACTGCTGTACAATGCAGCTCCGTGCTCGCTGTTTCATTTCAAATTAATGAGTGTACATAAAAGAGTTAAAACATCAGTTGTTGTCAGACGAAAGAAAGAAAAATCTTTCTTGTAACTGGGATGCTTTTCAGGAACTTGGCTGCTGGGAAGGCGAGAGGCATGTGCTTTTCCACCCTGCTTTAGGTGATGGCTTAGTTCAAGGGGGCCCAGATTTGGCTCAGTCAACAGTTGTGTTGGCGTCTTGCCATCAAATGTGCATAAAATGGAGCTGACTGCAATTCCCTCCTCACTCTAACATGGAGGGGCAGCGGAGGGACCCGAGGCTGCTGTGCTGTGCCGTGGGCTGGCTGGGCTGTGAGGGTTACCCTGGGCTGTGCAATCCCTGCAGCACGGGCTCTTGCATTGTGACTGGGTCCTTGCTTTCCCGTCCCTGGGTTGTATTTTGGTGGCTTGTCATAACTAATGCATTTCAGCCCTCGTTGTGCCTGTGCTCCCAAAATCTCTCTCCTTTCTCACAGTGGCTCATGTGCTTTTCCAGATGTAGGAGCTTCGTCTCTCATTTGCAGACTCTTGCTATGGTTCTGTGGCTTATGCGCATTGCCACAAAATCGAGATAAAACACAACTGGCATTTTAGCTGCTCCAAGAACATTGTGTGTAAATAAACCACTAAATAGTTCAGCCTGTGAAATGTAAATACACACAGCTCACTGCCACAGCTGATGGTGTTTTTCTGTCTCCCTTCTACCCTCCCACCCCTGCCAAGAGTGGGCCAGCCTGATGGTTTTTTCCTCTTGCTCTTTCATACAAAGCAAATGACTGCTAAGTACCATGTAGGTGGTATGCAGGCACCACCACAGATTCATGATTTGAATTTGGATGAAAAGAAATGCTCATGTCCTCTTCCACATTGCTTCTGCACCATCTTCTGGAGATTCCTAGACTCTGATGACCCAGAAATTCTTCTTTGGTCTGACTTTGAGCTTGAGCCTGTTTTTAATAGCAAACCAGTGAAGTCAGTAGAAGAGCAGAGGCCCAACTGTGATGACATTTTTAGCCTGTGCCCTTTGTTCATCCTATACATAAAAGGTCGTGAACTGCAGTGAAAGAGGGATCACAGAGGGCGCAGAACAGACAAAGCTGGAACAAATTGTCAGTGGCAGAAACATAAAGAAGAGAAGCGAAAGTTTTGTGTTGTGAAGGCGATTGAAGGCCACGTGCATCCCACGGTGAGATCATGTCTCCTGTGTTCAAAGTGATCCGCCCAGAGTGGATTCAGAGGAGGCTGCTGGTGAGGTGTGGCTCCCATGATCTCAGTGTAGGAGGCAGGAAGGGACTGCACGGTTTCCATGGCATGATGTTAATGAGCACCTCCGCGTGTTTCTGAGGGGAAGGATGCCAAAACTGCAGTTCTGGATACAGACAGGTGTGCTTCCTAGCAATAAAAGGGTTTTTAAATATGTCTGAAACATACGAAAAGCCTGATTCTACAGACAAAGCACTTACTTGAGGTTGAAGTAATGGGATTGACGCTGCTCCTTGTATTTTCCGACTCATTTGACTCAGAATGGAGTTGAATTTGTGGTGTTGCCTATTTTGCTACAGGAAGTCATGACCTGTTCCTGACGAGATTGCACAGGTAATGCAGAGGTGGCAGCTCCCCTTAACTCTGAGCTGATCTTCTCATCCTCTGATGTGCTGAGGAAGGAATGATGCATTCATGTGAGAGCATAAACTTTCAGTTTGCAGTAATAAAATTTGTGTAACTTGTATAACAGTTCTTGTGTAACTGAGTGCCTGCTCTCTGCCACTTCCACTGGCCCAGCAGTGTGCAGCTGGGGAATGTGTGTGCGTGGGTTTATCTTGTTTTCTTATTTATCCCCTGCCCGCTCCTTTCCCTTTTTTAGGAATGCAATTGCATGATCAGGCTTCCTCTTCTTTCTTCTCCAAGCAGCTTTTCAATCCCTTGTCTGTTGTTGTAGGGGGAGAGGTCCTGAAGATATCTAGTGAGTAGTTTTCACAAAATTCAAAAGAAGTTGAAGTAATGTGTTTAGTGCATCTATTAAAGGGAAGGACAGACAGAAGAAGGTTGTTGTGTTGTAGGAAGCATCTGGCCAGCCCCTCAGAATGTGTGGAGCCCCAGGGCAGTGGCAGCTTGCCCTGTGCTGGGGAGAGCTGGATTTAATGGGATGCAAAGGGAAGGATCAATCCAGGTCGATGTGGGACCAGGCTCCCTGTGCCTGTAGGAGCAACTGCTGGCCCTGGCTGCTCGTGCACTAGGGTGTGGGTGTGTTCATACACAGCCTCTCTGGGGTTTGTGTGGTTTTATTATTTATTTTAAGTGACTTCCCTATTGCCTGATCTTTAGAGGTAGCAGTATTTTTGCAAGTTAGCTCTAAAAATGTGTACTTTAGTAGGAAAACCAATTTCTTGGAGAATTCCTGATAGGGGGTAGTTGCTAGACATAGTTACATTTGCAGGTGATTTTGTCTGCCAAGCTGTAGTTTGTATATGAAGTCAGTAATTCATTTCTCCTTAGTGCCCTTTCAAGTAAACAAACATCCAGGCAGAGAGAACATGATTTAACCAACATTATCAGTTAGATACAACAGCTGCTTGTTTCTGTTTCTAAGTTAAAGTTGTTTATCATTGTGGCATTGAGACAGAAGTGTCCCCAAAGCCAGGCTGTGTCGTTTTCCTTGTGCACGTCCCCAGAGCACTGAGCAGAGCTGGGACACAACGCTCGGGTGGTTCTCTGAGCTGGCCCTGGGCATGGCTGTGCCCTGGGACTGAGCCTTGCCAGGAGCTCAGGTGTGGGCTCAGCCTGCTCCCAGATGCCTCCTGCAGCATCCAGCGAGCTGCTGGAACAGGAGCTGGATGTGTCTGGAAGAGCTGCAGCCACTGCAGTGCAGACGTGCCCTGAGGTGAACAGTGCTTGGGGTGAGGAATGTCTGTGATCGCTTCAGATTTTACTGAAAACCTTGGAATCAGAAAGAAATCTCCCCCCCTCCACCTACATTTTGGGAAGAAATGGTTTGATGTATAACTGCTCATTGCCATTCCCTCTGAATTCCTGACTCCAGCAGGCTGAGAGGTTTTCAGTGCCTGTCTGGGGGAATTGCTAATTATTTATTTCAGTGTTTCTTGGGCAGAACTGAGTGGTGTCTTGGGAACTTCAGGGCAGTGGCTGTTGATGGAGAGTTAGGTATTCTGGCAAGAGGAATGAATTTGGTTTCTAATGCATTTTGTGTTGTCTGAGGCTCTGTCAGGACTAGCACTCTGAGCAGATCACATGGAAAACACACAGATGGTTTTCCCAAAACGTGCAGTATAGCGTTGAAAGAAAACATGAGACACAAGTGTGCCAGTCTGCAGAAGAAAAGGACAGGCAAATAGGGAGCCAAGGTAGGCATCCTGCTTGGTGAAGGTAAGGATTGCTGGTTTTTGATAGAGTTTTGGGACATGATAGTTCCAGGGTTTGTGTATGGATGATCAGGAGGTTGGTTTTATCTGTGTTGGTAATTTGCAGATAAGGAATAGATACCAGCTGGGCGCCTGGCTTTGTGTCACATCCCCTTTTGGCAGTGATGCTGTGGGAGATGTGTCAGGATGAAAAGTGGAAAGAGAGCTCGTCTCTAACTCAAGGTTTGACAGCTTTAAAATCCTGATAGACTGGAATGTTTTCCACCATTGGTTTCTGTAGACAGCAGCTCTAGGAAAATTTTCGTTTGGGGAAAATCCTGTATCAACAAGACAGATGAACAAAGTGTGTTTGCTTTTGGCTTTTGGTTACTACTTGTGCCTCTAAGCAGGGAGTGGGAAGCATTTGAAAACCAGTCAAGGTTCCATAACTGAGAAGTGATGGCTTAAAAAAAGGCAGTTGAGTTCTACAGGTGCTCTGTCAGGAGGTCAGGGTGCCACATCCAGGAAACCGCTCCTGATTCTGCCTGTCCTCACTGATGTATGAGCTGACAGACCCCTGACATCCTCCTGTGCCCTGTGCCCTCAGGTTACACCATGGCTGCACCTTTGGTGTGTGAGGTTTCCTTTGCTGTACACATTGGATGGGGAGTTGAGACCCTCCCCTTCCAGCAGGCAGTGAATGGCAGCTTACAGTGATGCTGGCTATGGAGCAAATCTGAGAGGATGTAATGCACTTATTGAACATGTCCATGCTGGGCTTGCATTGTCAGCTGGATTTCCCTGACCCAGAGCATTCCCTCATGGTTCACGAAGCCTGCCTTGCTTTGCAGGCCTGAAGCCCAGGGCAGGGCCAGTGAGGAGTGCATACCATTAACTTCAGCACTCTTTTTCCCTTCCAGCTAAGCCTGGAAAACCTTAGCCAAAAGACAGCAAACCACAGGGAATTGGAGACGTGTGTGATGTAAGTGACATCTGACTTTGAAGATACTGCCCAGCACCATGAAACCTCTGTCCCTGTCCCGTGTCCCTCCTCTGCTGCCCTCCAGCTCCAGCTTTAGCTGCCATCCTCTGGGGTGTCTGTGAAGCTCTGCTACCCTGGCTGCTGCAGTGGGATGAATTCAGTAATGTATTGCATTAAGCAAACCTGGAATTGTGTCTTTGGAGAGCTTGTAGGGAAGAACCTGGCACACCAAGTGTGGGGCTTGGCGAGCACGGCTTTTCTGCCTTGTATGGCCTGAGGAGTTGGCAAAATCTTTGAGAAAATAAGTTCTGCTGGAAGCCACCATTTTCTGACTTATTTTAACAGTCTTTTAAAGCAATGTTTCAATGTCTCCTTCTTCAGACTCTGGAGAGCATTTTTTAATGTGTTACTTAAGAAAAAATTGTCGTTCAAAACATCCCAATAGTTTCTTTTGCATGAAAGAAAGCAAAAAGCATCAGAGAACAAGAAATTAAGTAGGTGATATTCCTGGTATAGTTGGGCTGTCAAAACTGGGAGAACTGTCTGTCTGCAGACGAGCAGGGATCCATGTGATAACTTCTAGTATCAAAGGGAAGGAGAGGTCCCCGTTGTGGATGTGCTCCTGGTTGCTTTTTATTTACATTGTTCATTTGGAGCTGAGCAGTCCCTTAGGAAAGGGCCATGTCAGGAGCTGTATTCCTCCCTTTGCTGTGCCCACTTGCTGTTCTAATAATAATTCTCCCTCCTGTCTGTATTGCTGCTGCATTACAACACAGTCCTTAGTGCAGGAGCACCTCCTCCTCTCCCGAGCTGCTCCTGATAGTAGCTCTTCCTTTGTACAGCACCAAATACCACCCCCTCCAGAGCATGATAAGCCAAAACCAGTGCATGAAATAACTAATTTTATTTTCCTTGTCTGTCAACTGGAAAAGCCAGCTTCACATATTTTTCCAGCCTTCAAATACCTTTCACATTGGCAGGCTATGGATTTTCTTGTGTATCTTTTATTGATTGCATAAATGGCCTCTTCACAGTGGGTCTGGTGAACTCCGTGCATGTGAGAAGTACTTGGTTTTAAAAAACAACCCAAAGCCTAGCTGGGTTTATTTGCCTGTGCCAGGGCTGGCGCAGGTTATGTTGGCAGTGGTTGGGGTTGTTGGGTAGTATAACTTAAGGGTGACGTAAAATAAAATTCACTGCCATGAAATTAAAAGACTGATATCTAGATTGTATGAAACATACTTTGCAACTTAAGCAAGCTCCTCAATTTTTGCAAAAGTGTCTGAAGCTGCTCTGGAGTGCCACGGTGGAGCGCAGAACCTACGGGCTCGCTGCAGGATTTAGGTCACCCTTGCTGTGGAGCACACAGGACCTGGGGTATTGTCCCTCTTCCTGAAATTCCTGAATCACCTCCTGCCTACTTCTGACATTTGTTTTTCAGGTCTCACTGTTCACTCCAATCTCATATGTTGGTGCTCTGAGTACTTGGTGTTGTTTGTTCTGTGCTGTGTAAATGTGAATGTTCGGAGGTTTCGGGCCCAGGCTGGTGCTCACAGTCTTCAGGTCCTTGCCAGGCTCATGCCAAAGCTTGTGGCATCTGGGTGCTATGTTTTGGACTCTGGCACCTGTGTTGCAGTTACCTGACAATATAGAGACACTTTTTACCTTTTCCTGGAGCTCTTCAGGAAGTGGTTTGTGTGCAATGGCCCTGTGGCCTTGCTCTGGTGCTTTGGTGGGCTGTCACAGGGGTGTGTAAAAACAAGTCTGTGTGGGCTGCCTCTTGTCTAAACTGGGGAATCATGAGACTGCTTGGTTGGCAGGATGGCCCTCTAACTTACCCCAGAAGCTGGGTGGAAACTGCCAGTTTCTCCTGCGTTTGTTAGGCATGAGCTGTTTGTTCAGGGAAGCATTTCTGAAGCCTCTTCAGTTATTGTGAAGGATTTTTTGTGCCAGTTGCTGAAAGATGCTTCTGGGTGCTTCCTGACGGCTGGAAAGAGTGAGCTTTGCCATTTCCTGGCTTGGACTGGGACATGTAGGGAATAATTTGTGCAAATAGCATCCAAACAGAGATGCTGCATAAATGGAAACTTGTTGCTTACCAGAAACACACCAGAAATGGTAGAGAAGCTGCTGGAAGTAAAAGCCCTGCATGTGCTCAGTTAGGGGTGTGTTTATCCTGCACAAAAATCCTGAGCAGGGCAGAGCTGAAGACCTAGCAGCCATTTCCAGAGATGTTTTGTTGTTGTTTCTGCTGCGAAATCTGTAGCTGATCTTTGTATGCTCAAAAGGATAATTTGATATCTGTGTATGTTTGGAGTAAGATTTTTAAAAGCCTCTCTGCCTCTGTAAGCTTTCATATTCCCTTATTCACTCAATGCTACAATTATCTACATTATATCTTAGTTTTTTGTTCAGGTGATTATTGTACAATATAACATTTTACTCATGTGAAGAATAAAAAGGGATCTGCAGGTATCTTTGTGGGCAATGCAGGCCATGGAATTAAACAGTCATGAGGATGCAGAGAGGAAGGATGGTAGGGTACTTTTTAGCATTTTGGCTAAATTGGCCTTTTTTTAGCAATAGGAGCCATTGAGCTACAGTTTTCAGCAGTAACAGAAGAAAATGAAATGTAAAGAGAGCTGAGGCTGGTCTCTAAATACAGCTGCAGGATAAATACCTCTGCAGAAGGCAAATTTGGAGAGGATTTCTTTGTCCAAGTGTGAAACCCAAGTGCCGTTTGTGCTACAGTCCTTTCATTGTCAGTTTTGTGTTTGTGAAGACAGTCCTCAGAGTTATTTTATTTTGTGACTATTGTACCACTGTTACTTTTAATTTTGCTCTGTTAACTAGTGCATTGTTCAATAATTAGTCCCATGCCTTGATTCTCAGCTGTTTTTTTAATGAGTCTTGAGAAGAGTAACCTGTGGAGAACTGCATGCTCTGTGTTACATCCCCATGGAACTGAACATGCATCTCAGTCTGGATGAGTTCATAGCAGCCGTTGGTTTTTGAGTAATTATGGCTGTTTTTATCTTCATAGGACTGAGCTTGCCCTGAAAGAAACCATGTCATCAGGGGGAGCTGAAGATGATATTCCTCAAGCAGAGAGAAAAACGGTGACAGACTTTTGCTACTTATTGGATAAATCTAAGCAGCTCTTCAATGGCTTAAGGTTAGTGGATTTTTGACAGTATTCCTTCAGAAAAGCCTCAGAACATGCACTGCAGTATGTGATGCTGGAGTCAGTACAGTGAACATTTCAACCCAAACCCAGTAAGTTTCTTTAGGAGAGAATAATGCACCCCTGTATGGGTACTTTTGGACCATGTGGGTAAGAATGTTTGTAGGAGCAGAGGTTCCAGTTTATAGTAAACTAGAATTTGGAAATCCCATTAAATTGATGTCATTATTGCTGAAGTGGTGTGTTTGAAGGCCACAGTTAAGTATTAGGTGTGACTGTGTGCAGTCCACAATATGCAAATGCAAACCACTACTGTCTCTGTGGAAAAAGGAAGGAATGAGGAGGATTTTTCTGGATAGGAGGAAAGGAGGAGCGGGAATATCTTCAGGGAAGAAATTTAGGAAGCGATAAACAGAAATATCAAAACCATACCCTGTTATGTGTCTGCTGAAACAAGTGCTTAATCTGAACTGTAGAGAAAGGTAAAATCTACATTTATCTACTAAGCAGCTGCAACAACAGCTGGAAAGTCCAACTGGTTTGTCTGCAGGGGAATACACAGTATTGGACAGTATCACAGTTTGGACAGTAATGTGGATATCCTGTTTATGTCAATATATGCTGAGTTAAACAGCATGTATCCAAAGCTGCTTTATTTCTAAGCTTTGCTGTAGAGTCTCTTAAGTAACAGGGGTTTGAGCTCATATCTGGTTGGCAGTTCAGCCTCTTACTGGTCTCTGAGTAATGCTGTATGTTTGGGCCCTTATAGCTTGCTGTTAGTCAAACACAGATGGTTAGCAAAGATGCTTTTAATTCCTCCACCCCCCGCTATTGATAATCCTTTCATGTGCTTTAGAAGTTGATTACCAAATCCAAAACAAACATTTTGTGCTCCAAAATCTGAATGGCAAATGGGCAATAGAGACAAGGAGTTCTTGGTGATTGTGTTTGACCCCCCATGAAAGACAGTATAAAGCAAAAGGGCTGAGATCTTGCCACCAGGATTTCCAGGACTGTATGTGACATTACACTGGCTTTCTGATAGATTTTGCTTGAAATTTTGGCCTGAAATGAGCACAGTTCATGTGTGGCTGTGTGCTGCTCCACTTCAGATCAGAGGATGGCAGAGAACCTCCAGCCTTTCTGTGCCTCCTTTGCCATGGAGGGAGGTAGGGCTTGTGTCAGATTTCAAGATGGGAGATGGAGTTTCTCTGTGTATCCATGGTACTTTTCCAGAAAGAAGCCTTCTTGTCCAGCTAAATGAAAAGGAAATGGAGAATGCCTTTGGATGAAGTATGGCAAATAAAAATAGAGATGGGATTAAGCAGCCATTGCTGCCGTGTGAAAATAGGAATATTGCAGATGGGGAACCTCTGTCCTTACTGTAACCTGGCACTGTTACTTCTTACACTTGACCACCATTTCACCTCTGAGACTTGTAATTCCTGTGGGCATAATGACAGGGAAAAGCAACTTTATAACTCTCAGGTATCTGCTGTGTTAGTGCTTGTTCTCTGGGGAGTTCACCTGGAAATGTCTTGGCAAGCATCCCAATTCTTAGTCCAGTTGCTTCATAATAAATGCATTTGATTCACGCCTGGCACCTTCAGTTTTGAAGATGATGACAGCCTTTGCTGCTGAGTTTTTTGGTATTCTCTTGCCCCTACCACGTTTCATAGAAAAGAAGAGATGGGGGAGGGAGGAGAGCAATGATTTCCTCCCCAAAACCTCCTCTGGGCACTTCAGCTACAGGGAGCTGAGCCTATAGCTGTGTTGGCAGCTGCTTAGCTGTTGCTGCTGCCAAAAATTGCAAGGGCTCAGCCTGCCACGTCTTTGTTTCAGTAGCATTTCCTTCCTCTCTTCCCAATACAGATGCCAAATACAGCATTTGAGGAAAACATATGATGCTCTGCCAAGGTGGCTGCTCGAAAGTGCTCCCAGCGATGGCATCTCCTGTGGCCATGCTGCCAGGGTGACCCTGGGGGCTGTCCTGGTGCCTCTACCCTGGGCTATAAGCTAGAATAAACTGTTGATGAAGTGTTTTGCAATGGCTGTCTTCTCCCCTTTCCCCACTCCCACTTGCTTTTTTCTTGGAAAAGACTGGGAAGAGGGAGGCTGTAAGGAAGCAGTTTGTCATGGTGTATTGTCACTGGTATTATTTTCTTTTAAATGTTAAAAAGTGCTTAAATGTGTTCAGTATCACAAAGAAACCCGAAACTTCAAGGAATTAAAAGACTTTCAGCAGCTGTATTTTAGGGAAGTGATTGTCCCTTTGTACTGGGCTCTGGTGAGGCAGCTTGTCCTGTTCTGGGCCCCTCATGGCAAGAGAGACACCGAGGGGCCGGAATGTGCCCAGGGTTGGGAACAAAGCTGGGGAAAGGTCTGGAACACCAGGAGCAGCAGAGGGAGCTGGGGGGCTCAGCCTGGAGAAAAGGAGGCTCAGGAGGAACCTTGTGGCTCTGTGCCACAGCATTTTTATCCCACTGCTGCTCAGGTTCTGGGAACAGGAGCCTGTAACTACTACAAGCCCATGAACATAAAAGGAAATTGTCTCTTTTTATCACCTGTCAAAACTGTGAATGTCTTTAAAGCTTTGAATGTTAAACTTACAGTTATTGTAGCCTTCCTCTTTGAAGCATGCTGCTGAGTCTCTGGGACTTTCTCAGCATCTTTAATGTCCCTGTGTGACAACTTCCATGTGGTGCTGGCCAAGCACACCTCAGCACCTTTAATTGGGCTTCAGCCAGTATTATCTGGCAGCATGGCTGAAATGAACTCCTGACAGAGAATTAATTATGAGCACATAAGTAGTGCTGGCCTTTGTGGAGACAAAGAGTACAGCAAGAATTGGATAAAATTCTGGACTGTCTGTGAAATTTATCCACCAGCCACACTAGTGCAGCAAGAGAACCAGTCTTGTGTGCCCAGTGTGAGAAACCCATCATTCTAGAACATCAGAGTGTGTCTTCATGTCCCATTTGGAATGTTCTAAAAGCCAAGGAATTGGAAATGGTTTCCACTTGTTGTTGCATGCTATTGTAATGTCCTAAATCAAATCTCCAGTCCTTCCTCTGCATTTGGATTCGTTTGATTGCCCCTTTTTCCCTCCTGTAGTGGTGTTCAGCCAGAGCAGAGCTGAGCCAGCAGCCTGGGCTGGGCACACCCCACAGGAAAACCTGCTGCCTTTGTCTCTCCTCACTGCTCTGGTGTCCTCCTGTAGATCTGGAAGTAGCAATAAGTCTTGTTATAACACAGGTCCTGAGCTCTCAACTGGGGTGCATTATTGCTTCTGGGTCATGTATTTCCTGTCTCCTTTGGTGGGAGGAGCTGTGCTAAAAGCCCACTCTGCAATCAGCTGAGGCTTTGGGATTCTTTTGGGCTGTTTCTCACCAAATCATCCACATCCCCATGTTCTGTTAAAAAACTGCACTAAATGTTCTCTTTTGCTTATGCATCTGTTTTCTCATGGCAAAATTTCTTGGTACACAGGAGCAGGGTGTGTGAAGTTCAGCACAGAGCAGTAGAGGGATGGCTGGAAGGGCAGCTCTTTTCTGCAAAAAGCTGTAGTGAAAGCACAGTAATGTATTGTCATAAATGAAGTTTTATTACAGCCATGTCAGAATACTATCAAAAGAACAAGTGCTACTGTCTGTTTCCATGGAGATCCTTCCCGTTCCCTGGGGAGCCGAGGAATCCATGGTGTTGTGCAGCTATGCCAGCTGCAATTAGGCAGGCAGGCTGCAGGAGGAATATCCGTGTGGACAGGCAGCAGTGGCTGCAGACAGCAGTGCCAGGCACACGGGCACTGCCCTGGCAGGGGCTTCTGCAAACACCACTCACTGCCACACACTCACATCTGCTGCAGCACAGAGAGCCTGGGCTTTGTGTTTGGGGTGTGTTAGAATGTTCAGGATGTGCAGAGCAAGGTGTGGAATGGGGAGGTGAGGGTGAGTGTGTTAATTAGCTAACTGATGAGGGATAGATGCGTGAGCATCATCAGCCCATACCTGCACCATAACCCTACCTGCTTAGTGCTTAGTTTGTGCAGGTACTGGTGTTTGAGAGAAGGGTGCTTTCTTGAATTAGGGTTCTTCAGGTCAGCTTGTTAATTCAGGCATTCTATAGGTTAGTGCCAGGGAACTTTGATTTGTATGGTTTTTTAAAAAAATACCCATTTCAGTGTTGTTTTGTAATGATATATTTTTTTGTGTGCTAATTAAATTAAATTAAAGCTACCTCTTGCTGTGTCAGACTCTGTGCTGTATCTTGGGTGTGTGTTTGGACAGTGCCTTAGCTTCTTTTGTTTAGCTAAAATGTTTACATCTATTACAAGGAGAGAAGGTGGTGAATTGTTCCTTGCAGAAAATGCTTTAAATTTGCATGTGTTTGTATCAAGCTGTATTTGAATGAAGATGTTGGTACCCTGAAGCACATATTTATATTCCTGTTTACCCCTTACTCCACAACATACATTGCAAGATTTTGAGCAGCCCATTGCAAGTTTGAAGGGATTTTTTTGTTTTTTAATTTGGTGAAATCCTGCCCAGATTCCTTGGCATCTTCATGGAATATCAGCACCAAGTACTGGAATGCTTTTCCAGGCTGGTAAGGGATTCATTTTACTTGTAGTAGCTGAGCTAGGTCCCTTCAAGCTGTGTGGGAAGTACAGTTGGCTGACGAGCAGAAGAATATTAATTTCCTTTCCTACCTCGGGTGCTGTTAAAGCAATTACAGTGAGCAGAAGCCGGCCAGAACGCTGCTCTGAAATGGTGTGTACTGCTCTGCTTCTCTGGCTCCTTCAGAGGACATGGCAAGGTTTCCTAGGGGTGCTGCTTCGCTTGGTCTCTGCCCTCCAGGCTTGGATGTGGCATGTGCTGCTTTTCTGTCTGCTGAAGGTGCTACATGAACCAGCACAGTGATTTGAGAGGGCATTCCTTGTGAAAATCAATCTTGAATCAAATAAAAGAGGATTCTGTCTCAGAAAAGCTGTTCTACTTCCACTTGCAGAGTTGTGCACCTCCATTGAATGAGCTTTGGTGAAGGGAATGTGTGCTCAGTGGGACTCAGGGCTTTGGTCCCCTGTGTTGCATTTATTTCAAGATTCAGGTCACTCCTGGGAGATGGGAGGAGTGAGGGTTGAGAGCAGGAACCTTTAAAGCCAAAATGCCTAGGAATACATCATAGTGGTGGGGTGGGAATATAGCACAGCATGGAAATTGAGGGGAAGTAGGAGAGCAGAGCTGAACTGGGTTGGCTGTCTCACCTTGTAGCACTGGAGACTGACAGGAACAAACCAGAAGTTCTCAGGTTGTGTTGTGTCACTAGCTGTGAGTGAGAGGGTGACAAATGTGGTGATGGTGTAGAAGAACCCAGTGAGTGTTAACTGTGAGCATCCATATGCTGGCCTGACCTGGTGATACTGGGGCACTGGCTTTGGCTTGTCATAGGCTCTGTTTCTGGAACATGGCTGTATCCATTTGAAAAGATTCCTTCCTTAATCAGGAACAATAAATATTATCAGTCTATATCAACTAATTTCCATCTGCTTGTTCTTGGGTAGGGTTTTTCTGTATTATGATATTTTAAGAGTCCAATTTGTCTTTCTGTGCATATAACCATATAATTACTTCTCTTTTAGCAAAATTCTAAGACATTTTCAAGCACCTGTTGCATGTAGGAACACGATCATTTCCTGTTTGGAGACATCCAGTAACAGCAGGTTTTGAGAAGCTCTGGCAGTCATGGTTCTTGTAGTTCTGGGTGCAGGCAGGATTCTAAAGTATGTCAATGAATCCTGAACTAAGCAGTTCTGACTTTGACACAAACGTGCTCCTGTCATGTTGGGCTGACTGGATTCTGTTTCCTAATTGTGCTTTTGTCTCTGTCTCTTGCAGGGATTTACCTCAGTATGGGCAGAAGCAGTGGCAATCCTATTTTGGGCGAACATTTGATGTTTACACCAAACTCTGGAAGTTCCAACAGCAGCACCGGTAAGGAAATGTTGTAGGCAGATGTGTTGTGTGGGTTTAAGTGCAGCTTTAATCTCTGGAATGCCCAGAGCCCCAGCTAAGATTGAGATTTCACTGTGCTGTTCAAGCATGAAGGGAGGGACCGGCAGCTTCCCGCAGTGCTCACAGTCTATTGAATTAAAATGTTGCAGAGTGTTCAGTGAGACTTTTTTAACAAACCCTTTTGCTCTACCTGAGTGTGTGGTGCTTTAATTTCTTACTGAGGAGGTGATGGATTCTGCAGAGCAGAATCTGGAATGGTGTGAAGTCTCTTGCTGCAGCGTGGGCTCTGATCCTTCACACCTTCCTCTGGCTGCACAGTCTGAATGTTCTCCTGGGAAGTGGTGACCTTTTGTTGTGTGTATTTTGTGCAACACACTTATGTCTGGTTCTGGCAAGTTTATGCAAGATAGACGGCCCTTCTTGTGGGGTGTGTGCTGCTGGCTCTGTGAGGGGCTGCTGCTGGCAGTGCTGCACCAGTAATGAAAGCTGAATTTGGCCCTGCAATGGCTCTTTGTCTTGTCTGGTGGGATGTTCTGGGAAATTGGGGAATCCTTTTAATCTTTCTTTTCTCTCTTGCGACATAGACAAGTATTGGACAATCGGTATGGGTTGAAGAGGTGGCAAATTGGGGAAATTGCTTCCAAGATTGGGCAGCTCTATTACCATTATTAGTAAGTAAGCACAGAAGAGGATTCAGTGGGCAATGCAGGGTTAGTGGCAGCTGCATGCCAAATGTCTGGATGCTCAGTCAGGAGGAATCAGTGATTGGGCTGAGCCATGATGCCTGTTTGTGACTGAGGGCCTGGGGACTGCATGGGGTGCTGCAGGGAAGGGCCCCTATGAGCCTGGTGCCACACTGCTGGTCACACTGCTACTGCCCAAGGACTTCTCTCCTGCCTCCAAAGGGTCTTCCACGTGTGCTGCATTGCAATGTTGTGGTAAAATGTGATTTACAAGTTTGGGAGCTTAATGTTCCTTTATGCTGTTCAGTGACCCCATCACCTGTGCGTGTGGTGCAGGATGGGCAGCTCTGAATGGGATCCCAGATCTGACACATCCCAGAGCGAGAGTCTGGCTGTCCTGGGCTGGCACTTGGGCAGGGAGCTCTGCAGGGAGGCACAGGCTGGCCGAGGGGCAGGAAGGGAGGGTTTGGTGGCTTTCTTTGCCTGTGAGACCATGAGCTGATGCCCCTGTTCCCCGCAGCCTGCGCACCTCTGAAACCAGCTATCTCAACGAGGCTTTCTCCTTCTACTCAGCCATCAGGCAGAGGTCCTACTACTCCCAAGTCAACAAAGAAGACAGGTATGTCTGAATGGAGGCCCTTGTTTTTTCAACACTAGAGAGGTGTGTGGAAGCAGCAAGGAGCTGCTGTAGGAGCATAACTAGGATAAAATCCATGTTGTTGAAGGAAGTTTCTTTTAATCCTTCTGCCACTATTGAAAAATTCAGGATAAATAAGAGCTTTGCTGTATGACTGGAAGAATATTCTGTTACCTGGTCTTGGATAGAAGGCTATTAGCCCCAAAGTTTTGTCATTTTAAATCCTGAGTGGTATCAGTGCTGGGAGCTAGAATGCTGTGGGTGGAAGATGGGTCAGCTGGGCTGGAGCAGAGGAATCTGTGTGATTCTCATCAGGCCTTTCAGGGGAACCGCAGCTCATACTGCAGTACAGCAAGGTTTGAACTGCCAACCATGATATCTGACTCCCATGCCCCTGTCAAGTAAGGAGGCTGTTGGTATCTTAAATTATTTTTTATGTCCCTGTACTCAATTTTAACTAAACCTCCAAGCAGCCAGGTGGCTATTCATCACCACATGAGTTCAGTCAGAACTCTTAATCTGCAACTGTTCAGCCCTGCTGTGGTCTTAAACTCCTTCTCTCCCTTAACCCTGCTACCTGCCTCTGTTCTATTTTAATCTCAGTTTTGGCTGTGGTGTTTTTGTTGTTGTGTCTAGGCCCGAATTAGTGGTTAAGAAACTGCGTTACTATGCAAGGTTCATAGTGGTTTGTCTCCTGCTCAACAAGATGGATGTTGTAAAGGACCTTGTGAAGGTATGCTGCAAACAGGATAAAGGTGCTGAGGGGTGGGAGGTTGCTGATCCTTGCTTTTCTAGTCTATCTGACATCCAACATAGGGAATACCTTCTGTGATTCAGACATTTAATAATGACACTTCAGGATCAAATGCTTTGGTTGCATTGTTTGAATGAACAGCAAGTAAAAGTGTTCCAGTAGCTGCAGCCCAGACAGGGAGGTGCCCTGGAAGTGCAGCAGAGGAACAGCAGGCTGCTCCCCACAGCATATGCTTCCCAGCCCTCTGACAACCTCGCTCCAAGCAGTTCCTGGGCCTGACAGCTTTGTGTAGGTTGCATTGCTGTGTGTGTCACAGCTCCCTTGAACTGCAGGCTTCGCTTAGCACAGCCAAACCAGCCACACCATCCCTGTTCTCAAGGTATTTAAAGTTACTTGCAAGCTGAAATCTGAGTCCCTGGTATCCATAGCTTATGGTAATAACCGGTGACATAGCTGTGAGTGGGATAATTATACTTAACTCCAGATATTCTTTGCATTTGGACCTACGTAAAAGACAATTTGCATTGCCAGAACTCAGTGTAGCATTGGCATCCTGTCTGCTGAACGAGCGCGTTTTGGCTGGCATGTTAGTCAGAGTGTGCTGCATATGTTCTCAAGGAATTTATTTATTTATTATTCTTAAAGGCCAGCACAGCTAACCAAATATAAGGTTACTGACTGCCTGTTAAAGTCTGGTTTTAGGAGTGACTGTGTCTGTCTCTGAACTGTTTACATCAGGAGCTGTCAGATGAAATTGAAGACTACACACATCGTTTCAATACTGAAGATCAGGTGGAGTGGAACCTGGTTCTTCAGGAAGTGGCAGCATTTATTGAGGTGAGAATAGCATCCCTTGTAGTTGTTTTTCTGTCTTGTTGACAGAAGTGTTGCTGTATCACCACATTTGTGAAGGAAGCAGGTGTGCCACTGCAGGGACAGTATGCCTGTCCCATGAATCACTGACACGTGTTCACAGGAATATTTAAATATTGCCAGAACGAGTGGCACCATTATCATTCACTCTCCTCCTTTGCTACTCATTTCTACAAAAGGGAAGCAAGCTAAAATAGGCAAATTAAAATTATTATGACTATAGGAATATGTGGTTTATTCTGCATGAATTTGTAAGGCTGTTGATGACATTAGACTCCTCAGGTACAGCAAAGTTGAAGCAGAGTCCATGTCATTGGAGGCAGTATGCCTTTCTCACTGCTGTACCTTTGTGTGCTTGTCCCATGTATTTCTTCCAGTCCCTAAGAACTTTGCTTTTCCAGCTGGGAAGGCTTGACCCTCCAGCCTGCATACAAATACACAAATACATGTATGGCAAAGTAATTTAAAAAATCTGCCTCATTTGTGAGATGTTTATTGTAAGTGCTGAGACCTGTGGACTTCTCTCTGACTGCAAATCTGTATGCTTTCCTGAATTCTTGATTTATTCTGGTTGCTTTTTTTAGGCAGACCCTGTCATGGTTTTAAATGATGACAACACCATTGTAATCACCTCTAACAGGCTTTCTGAGACGGGAGCTCCGTTGCTGGAGCAGGGGATGATAGTGGGACAGCTTGCTCTTGCAGATGCGCTCATTATTGGGAACTGCAACAACCAGGTAAAGGGAATTCTGGGCACCTGGGTTTGCATCTTTGGAGTCCCCCCCCATGGCATCCATTCTGATCATACAACAGAGATTCCAACAGAGGAGAACATTGAAATATTTTTATTGTGATGGTTGCAGTGGTAGCAAGAGGAAGAGGGTTCACAGAAATAAGACCTAAAAATGAAATGTTAGATATTAGATCTGTGGTACTGACCTCTTATTGTTTATATTCAACATGTCAGTTAAGTAGACACAATTGATTTTCATATACTGAATTATTTGTAACAACATTCAAGCATGGGAGACCTCTAAGATACATCTACAAAAAGCTTGACTTGAGCTTTCATTTGACTCACTCCAGTTTGTTGCAACTTCAGTGGCAACAAAAAGAGGTTTTCAAAAGACATTCTAGGTTCTGTTTTTAGATGATAATGAGAGTGAAGTTGTACAAATTTCTTGGCTTCTCTCTGAGCTCTTTTCAGGTAAGCAAGGGAGTTATATTTAAACTACGCGTCATCTGTCTTTGTCAGGTTTTGTCTGAATTCATAGTACATAGCTATTTCAGCACCTGATTAGTCCACATCCCAGAGAGGCCTGTAATTTGGAAGCAGGGGTCTGCAGTGCAGTGGTAGATCAGCAACAAATAGACTTTGTCTTCTGTGAGCTCTTCTAGAAGTCATTCACAGCTCTTCACAGAGATTCAAAGATGACACTGACAGATCCCTGAGAGAGAATGATCTCTCTGGTGTGCAGTGGAGTCTCTCAGCTGCATAATTCCCGAGCAATTCTGTTTAATGTGTATCTGGCAGAATAAACTGTGTGACTCTCCTGCAGGTCAAGTTCAGTGAACTGACAATCGACATGTTCCGAATGCTGCAGGCTCTGGAGAGGGAGCCCATGAACTTGGCATCTCAAATGAACAAACCCGGAATGCAGGTCAGTTCCACTTCAAACAAACCTGGCAGCACATCTTAACTGGGTTTTTGTTGGTTGATTGCTTTTAAGTAGTCTTCTCCTTCAGTATTGTCACTGTGCAGAACAGGTTAGTAAAGATGGTGTAACTGCCACTAGAAATTAGTGAAGAGTAGCTCAAACCCATGGATTCATCAGGTTACTACATCATCTGAAAGTTAATGCCCCTTCAGAGAAAGTATCAAATCTTCTATCTGGGGCCAAAAGAAAATATGAAGATTTTTAATTTATTTAATTGAGATGGAGTGTGAATTTTGTCACTCATTTCTTGGGTGATACTTGGAGACACTAAGAAAGATTTAGTTCACAAGTTTCAGTAAGGAATAATACAAAGTTCTGGTTTGAATATTGTGCATCTTGCTTTACTATGTAGTTGGAAATGCAGAATGGGCAGACCATTTGTGTGGGTAGTGTGTTGGAACATTCTAATAAATAGAAATTTAAAGGGTTATGAGACTGCTTTGATAATACCTGGTTGTTGGGGTTTTTGAGTAGTATTTTGTTTCTTTCTTTTAACAGGAGTCAACAGAGAAACCAGCCAGGCGGGAAAACCCCCATAAATACCTACTTTATAAACCAACTTTTAGCCAGCTATATACATTTTTAGCAGCATCATTTAAGGTTTGTGAAATTGATGAATTTATTTGTAATAAAAAAATATTCAGGACTTTTTGTGAGACTGAATGAAATGTGGATCTCTACTGATCTGGAGAATAGAAAAATCCTAAGAGTATTCATTCATTTCATATCATGCCAAGCACAAACCAAAATGGGGGAACTGCATCAGGAGATTGTTGCTCTCAAGCACTGTACAGCTACTGAATCTCCAGTCCTGTATCCCACTCAAACTGTAAACAAAGCTTCCCCTGTGCATTGTTTGGGAGTTGGGCTCTGCGTGGGTCTTGGCAGCGTTTGGGTTCCATATCTTGGAGAGCCTCAGATCTGCATAGATAGTGAAAGAGTCTGTGTGGAGGCAGATGCTTTCTCAGTGCTGTTGGAGCTCTGATCCCTGCCTCGAGGTTCATGTGGAGGCAAGCTCAGACATTTCACCAGGGGACACTTTTGTTGTGTTGGAAGGGGTGTCTGTGCTGGGGCAGGGCTGATCCCTGCACCAAGAGCAGAGTGGAGGGCAGCCAGAAGCAGGAGTAGCACAGTTATTGTGACAGTGTGTTTATGGAGGGGATGATTGAGTGTTGAAATAAACTTGTACCTTTCTCCCCTGGGCCTGGTCCCCTGTTTGCATTGCAGGAGCTGCCTGCCAACAGCGTGCTGCTGATTTACCTGTCTGCCACGGGCGTGTTCCCATCAGGTCGTTCGGATAGTGAAGGTACAATAAAGGAATGCTCCCTGTCATGAACAGGGCTTGAATTCTCCTTATGTTCCAGGACAAGTGACCAAGAAAGATGTCACAAAGCTCCTTTAAAAAGACAAGTCAATTCGATTCTCCTGTCTGCTTAGTAAGATAGCCTTTATTTTCCACAAACAATAATGAAATCTTTGTGTTTTAATTAGTGTGCATTAGCCTGAGAACTTTTCAAAGGACACATCCAGTTTTTGATGCATCTGAAGTATTAAAAGCCTCCCAATTTTGAAGACCACGTGGCTCAGTTGATGCATCAGCACAAAGTTCATAAAATGACTCCATGGCACTCTGATCTTTCCAATGCCCAGCACCAGGAGAACGTGTGGCCAGGACATGGGTGGTGGAAGGACTCAAGCAGCTGCAGGGACTGGTCTATTTGCACGCTCATTAACCTGACAATTCAAGCCCTTCTCATGATTTCTGACAATTCCCCTCACCTCACCCTCCTGTTCTTTTCAATCTAGCAGAATATTTGGATGCAGCTGCAATGTAAAAGCTGAAAACCGGTTGACTGAAGTAAACACGGTCCAAAGATCTGTTTATATAATTACAGAAAAAAAAATCAAAATAATTTTTTAACATCCTAAATATTGTAAAAAACCTCATCTGTTTGAGACTTGCATTCCTTTATAAGATGCATGTTTTGTCCACCCCCTGCATGATTTATAGAGCTCTCAAAATGTTAAAAGAAAAAGAAAAAAAATCCCTGTCAGCTTTGGACAGTGGCAGTGATTTTTTAAAAATGCTTTTAACATTTTCTTCTTGCTGCAGCTTGGTGATAGGTCCTAACTGCAGTGTGTCCTCTGAGGCCTGTGGTGTGTGCCCCTCTCTGCATGTGTTGTTTCAGCTTAAGAGCTTGTGGCAGAGGCATCCAGGCTCAGTCAGCTGAGGAGCTGCACACCAGCGTGCAGCTTTCACCAGGAACCCATCACAGCTGCATTCCTTTAATAAGGTGGTGTGGCCTGCACACAGTTCTGCCTTATTAAAGGGGAGAGCAGCTGCAAGTTGCACTGTGCATTGCCTGCAAGCCGTGTGTTTGGCAGACCATGTGAGGTGTTTGTAACTGTGCTAAATTAATGTTTGTCCTGTTCCCGATTTTGTATCCCCAAAGCTTCCCTTAAATGGAAAGGCGCCTTGTATCCAAACCTGAAAAAATTGCATTTGGTGGCCAAATGTGGGTCAGCCAAGTCTGCAAATGTATGACAGAATGAGGAAACCCTTTTCTTTATTTTGCTAAAGTTAGTGACATTTCGTACCCATACCAATGGCAGAAATATTTCTTGGTATCTTGTGGGATTTGATATTTTTTTATAGCCATTGCTTTTGTGTTTGCTCTCCATCAGACATTCAGGGGGGTAGCTCAGTTTTGCAAATCTAGCAGAATATTCAGCTTACAGTGGGAACACATGTCCAGGGCTTGTGTATGTGAAAATTGTGAATTCTGACTTTGAAATCTTGAAATATCTTTGATACAGATTTGAAATCTGGTTAAAGCTGTTTTGTCCCTTTGTCATTCTTTGAGTTCTCTCTTCTCCCCTTTGCAGTGTTAGAACTGCAAATGACATTAGTATTTCTAGTCTTTTTTATTCATTTAGCCTTACTTTTTGATCAAATTGTGAATCTGGAATATGCAAACTCATACAGTAATTCTACAAAGGTATTGATTTTCCTGTATCAGCCGTGTAATGGGTTTTAATCTTTTATCTCTATGGTGTAACAAGAGCCAATATTGGGATAATTTGCATTAATTTATGGGTTAATAGTGAATAATTAAATTACAAGTTATGAAATTGCATTCCTTGCTTCTATTTGATAGATGCTGAAATTTCTAAAAAAGCATAAAAAGGAATATGCAGTTAGTGAAGTCTCCACATTCCTCTCTCCCCTCCTTACAAGTGCAGCAGTTCAGATTCCCTTAGTTTCCTGGGATTTGTTGTTGCTTCTCCCTGTCCTGCAGTCAGTAGATGTGCAGCAGGGGTGAGTTGCCCCCGCTGATCTGAGCCTCCTTTCCCCGTGAAGGTCCCTACGATTTCGGGGGAGTGCTGACCAACAGCAACCGCGACATCATCAACGGGGACGCCCTGCACAAGCGCAACCAGGCCTACAAGGAGATGCACTGGTGAGTGTGCTGCAGCCTGGCTGCAATAGGGGAAAATGCACCAACGGCCCTGGAGTTCAGACTCCTTGGTGCAGTGGCTTGAACACTCAGAAATGAATGTGCAGCTTTAAATGATCATTTAAACAGTTCAACCTTACTTATGTAAGCCAGCATGAGTTCTCAATTACTGACAAACTTTGGATTGGTGGTGGATGACTTCTGAAGAAGTTAAACCTCCCTTGAACTAATGAGAAGTCCCACAGCACATATTATAGACAAATACAGACAATAGTGCAGCTGCTCTCTGAGGATGAATCTGGGGGCTGCAGCATGGGCAATCTGTCTGGCTGTGGGCAGCTCTGTGGCTGAGACACTTGTGCAGTGTCAGAGCTGTGCAGCAATTGTGGTGCTCTGAGGGGTCCCTTTCCCTTTGCAGCCTTCACCCTGGAGATCTGTACCCTTTCACCAGAAAGCCCCTGTTCATCATCGTGGATTCTTCCAACAGCGTCGCCTACAAGGTAAGGCCCTTGGAGGCTGTTCCTCCTGTGGTAGGATACAGTGCCAACCCCTAGTTAGCTTACACTTTTAACAGGCTATTTTTTTAAACAGTTTGTATTCAGTCTTTCTTTTCTTTTGAGGTTGTGCATGCTAGTCAGGATCTGACCCTATGAATAGGAACAAGAAGGAGAAGCACATGAACTGCCGCTCATTGGAAAGTAATAAATCCTCCTGGAGGGAAAAAAGGTTCAAGATTTCCAAGGTCTCTGGTGGGAGGTTTACTTTTGTTTTATACCAAAGACAAATCTCGGTGTGTGTGCATGGGGGAGGGAGATAACTAATGTGCTTTTCTTTTTTCCAGTCATCCAACATTCAGTTGCTTTTAAGCAACAGAAAGGAGTCAAAGCATTGAGCCTGATCTTAAAAAGCACAGGGTGTCTGTGTCTGAAAAGTGTCTGAACCAAGGAAGTAACAAGCCTCAAATTAGCATCCAGTGTTACTGTAGAGTGGTGTTTACTCGGACACTGAGCCTCCTTCCTAGGGTGCTCTGGACTTACAGTAGAATTGCTCCATGCCAAATCACCTCTGGGAATCTGCAGCTTGGGTAATGCAGAAGCAGGCATTGCACTCATGGTGGCCAGTTGAATCTGGAGAGCATTACACATGTATTTCATTCATGAATGGGGTAATAAGAATGTGCTGTATCTGGGGAAAGTGCCACTTCTTCAGTGTTCCTTTTTATAGCTCCATTATGTGCAGGGAGGGAGGGAACATCCACAGCTGCGTTTCGGAGGAGGAACAGGGACGTCTAGTGGCCAGAGGAGCTTGTGCCTTGCTCAGTGTCCACAGGCTGTGCTGTTTGTTTTGAAGGCATGTGCTGGCCAAGGAGAGGTACTAAATCAGTGGTCAGTGTGAGTCAGGGTAATTCTGTATTGAGCCAGGGAACTCCTGCCTGACAGCCAGATAATGATCTGACCTCTCTGTTGGCTCTTTGGTTTGTTGTAGTGTAATGTATCTCAGAGGGCTTTTTAAACACCACTTTATTTAAATTCACTGCACTGGTTTCAGAACAAATCTGCTTTTTTCTTGAATTCCCTTCCCCATTTAAATGGAGGGAAACACAATTAGAGTGATTTACTCATCTTTCTGAGAAAGTGAGCATTTTGAAGGGATTTATTTCCCTTGCTCTTTCCTGGCATTCATTCCAGTATAACATCAGGAGGATTGGTTTTGTTTCAGGGGAGAAAGGTATGGCTTGTGTTGGGTTTTTGGTTTGGTTTTGGTTTTTGTAGCACCTTCCTCTCTAATAGAATTGTTAGAAGATGTCAAATGGATCAGCTCTGTAAGAGAGCAAAGGATTCCAGCTCTGGACAGTTTGGGGTTCTGTGTAAAGAACAAAGAGCAAAGAACCTGTTTGGGGCAATGGATTTCCACACGTAGATTTGTAGGTCTTGTGAGAATAATGTTAAGTGTTTATAGTAGAATTTGCTTTTTGTATTGCATTTAAATTTGATAATTCAGTTTTCTTTGTTTCGTGGGCACACAGTAAGCAACTCTGTAACCTCCACTGAGTTTCTTTTTGTTGTTCTGCAGTGAGCTGGCAGGGGTGTAAAACCCAGCAGTAGGGAGCATCCAGCTCTGTCTGTGTGCAAGGAGCACAGAAGTGTGAGATTGGGAAGTATTTCAGGACAGGATTATAGAAGTGGCTGCTAGGAGCACTGACCCAGATCAGAACAGTGTGGGCACAAATGTGAGGAACCTAGAGAGAAATAAGTTCAGCATTTCAGAAGGGACACTCACCTTGCCCATCTCTTGCCGCTGAGCACAGGAAGGCATGTCAGGGGACTGGTTTGGGTGTCTTGAGTTGTTTTCCAGTGAAGGTTCATGGCAGAGCTCTCAAGGTCAGTGTTCAGCCCTTGTACACTCCTGCCTGTGGTTGTGCTGGGGTCCTTGTCCCCAGAGAGCCTTGGCAGAGCTGTCCTGGGCCTGTCCCCCATGGGCTGGGAGGTGTCTGAGACTTGAGTGCTGCCCTGAACAAAGAGCAGCCGTGTGAGGAATTGAAGTCAATGCTGACTTTTTTCCCTGTGGCTGCTCTGATCCTCCCTGATAGGACAGGAGCTATCCTGACATTTAAATGTCACTGCCAGCAGTAGCAGCAGGAACAGCAAATGCTCACACATCCTTTTCTGCAGCCTGTCCCTGCTCTCCTGCACGCATCCCCGTCCTCTCCCTCTCTCTGCAGGACTTAAATGGTGATGACTGAAAGTAAGTCCTGCCAGGAAGTGACTTGCCAGTTTGTCAAATCAGCAGCACTTGAACAGCTTCCTCCCCTGTATATTTAGCTGAAAGTGGAGGATAACTGCAAATCGAGCGTATCTACTGAAAGCTGTGAATTTTTTTTTTAACACTTCCATTTAAATATAGCTGTCTGTGTGTTCTTGAAGGTTACCACTGCATATGTGGATGAAATAATATTTTTAAATCAATATCTTCTGTAGCTGTGGTTGTCTGGGATCATGGTAAAATGCAAAGTCTTAAAACCAAACCAAACCAAAACCTCCAGCCAGTGGGAATGCTAGGACTCTGTCAGGGATGTGGTATAAATACTCAGCTTAGCAAAGCTTAAATGTGAAGTGACTTCTTTTGGAAATGATGGGCAGTTCTTTCTTGGAAGGAGATGTACATGACATGCATTGTAAAAATCAGCAATACTTCTGTTGGAAGCCTTGAACACTGAAGTAAAAAAACAGTCAAATTTGAAACAAAATGGGGTTTATTCTTTTTGGAGTTGTCCATGCAGTGAAGGGTAGGACATTCCATACCCAGACCTCCTGTCAACATCTGGATTGCAGGGCAGGTTCTCCTGGCTTCACCTCTGCTGGGGCAGAGTGCAGAGAGCTCTCAGCCAGTGCCTGAGACCCACAGGTGAGCCAGGGCTGCTCTGGCTGTGGGGCTGCAGGGCTGTTGTCACTGCTGGCGTGGCTGCTTCGATCTGGAGCTGAGTGACACACAGTGGAATTCATCAAACTGCTCAGTCTGCTCCTGGTACTGAGAACATGAATTACTGGAGAAGGTGGAACCTTGCCAGTGTGTGTACAGTTCAAACCAGCCGTGTCTGGGGTGGCTCCTGCAGGTTGAAATGTTTCTTTCACCAGTTCCTGGGCTCACCTCTTGTTACTGTCTGCAAGGGAGTTGTCTGTGTTTCTTCCTTAGAGACCAAACCTTAGTATCCAGCCTTATCAGTCTTCCCTGGGCTCCTAATGGGCTAGAAGGGTTTCTAGCACTACTCAGCACTCTGTCAGAGATGGGAAATTTTTGATTTTTGATTAGACTACATTTCTGTCTCTAGTATTTAGCAGATTTAGATCAAATTAACTGTAAAACTAATATAACTGAAATATACTGCCTGGAAGGGAAGGTTCATTTGAATTGTGCAGATGCCAAAAGAAATCCTCAAAAATAACTTATTGAGGATTCTTCACAAACAAATACTTGTGGTGTTGTATGTCTTACTCTTATAAACTGCAGTTTCAAGAATCTAATCTGCAGATGTGTGTGGCACTCACATGCTCTGGAGGCAGGGTGAGTCTGTGCTCTGAAAGGATGCAGGCACAATCACATTTTCTATAGCTTTCCAAGCCTTCAGTTTAAGGAAGCTCTTCTTGTGACAGCTAATGAGGTTGTGTGCATGAATTTTGGCTTTTTTTCCCAGGTTGTGACATACTTGCTTTAAAGGAAACTTACTTTAAAACTTTTCTCTAGGCCCTCCTGTTTCATCAGACATAGCTCCTCCTGCTAGAAAGAAAAGGGCAAAGAAATATTTTGACTGGGCAGTTCAGTTGGTGTTGAGGGAAGATGCTAAACCCAATTGCTTTCACTTTTACTGCAGAACATGATTTTTTTATTTTCAAGTAATGTGTTACTACTGAAAGCCATATATCCATGAAATTAGTGTCTGCCATCAGTAGCAATGAAATGGGAGAATTGTAATTAATTTAAAATGTAGTTGGTTATATTCCTTCTGTGCTGTGATCTCTGAGTAAGTGAATTTGTCAGGCTCATTGCCAATGCTGAGCTGTGTGAGGGGCATTAGTGTCTTCTGTCATTAATATGATCTGTACCCTTGACTTGCTGAATATTCAAGGCAAGCAAAGTGACCATCAATACTTCAAAATTCTTATCTGTTACAGAATTTCACAAACTTATTTGGACAGCCATTGGTGTGCTTGCTTTCTCCAACAGCATATCCAAAAGCATTACAAGGTATGTGCAGTATTGCATTTCCCAACAAGCTGCAGTTCCTGTATCTGTCCCAAGCAGAACGTGGATTCCCAGGAAAAGGCAGCTTTCCACAACTGTGTAACCCCTAAATCAGGTTACCAGTCCCTGAAGTAGTATGATAAAGTTTAGCTAGTGTATGTGGTAAATAATTTGTTCCAGTGGTGGTGACATTCCTGCAGATGGCTCCAGCAGGGGCTGGAGCAAAGGCTGTCCTGCAGGGAGACTGAGGCGTGGCCAGCCCAGCGCTCTGGGCAGCACTATTGCTCCCAGAAAGGGAGCAGAGCCAGTTTAGGTGCCTTGGTGTTAATGCATGTCTCCAGCAAGCCTTTATTGCCAGTCGAGGATCAGGCCTGCACGAGAGAAGGTGTAACTAACACCCAGGAGTAGCTCCTCTGTGACGGAATTTAGCGGGTGAGCGACTTCGTTGTGTGGCAGGGACAGCGTTTCTGTTTCATGTGCCAAATGTATCCCTTTGTCTATTGATTTATTTTTCCTTTTAGATCAGTCTCAGCGGGGTAGCCTCTTCACACTCTTTCTGAACAATCCCTTAATGGCATTCCTGTTTGTCTCTGGATTATCAAGCATGCGCCGAGGATTGTGGGAGAAGTGTCAGGATTACCTCCGGAAAATCAACCGGGACATTGCCCAGCTGCTGACCCACTCCCGCTCCATAGGTACGGCCTGGCCAGGCCCAGCTCAGCCTCTCGGCGGGTCTGGGCCTTTCTAAACTGGGCTTTCTTTGCCTTCTCTACAGATCAGTCCTTCCTTCAGTTTTTTGGGGATGAATTCCTTCGCTTGCTTCTCACAAGATTTATCTTCTGTTCGGCTACGATGAGGATGCACAAAATCTTCCGGGTATGCAGGGATGTGTGTGCCTTTGTGGGAGCTCCAGGCCTGCAGAGCTGCCCTGGCCAGGTGGGAGGGCCAGGGTGACCTCAGAAAGGGACTGATGCTCACATGCTGCTCCTGCAGCTCGCACTGAGGCTGTGCCTTTGTGTCCCTCCAAAGGCACGGAGCCCTTGGCTTGCAGGAGCCTCATCCTGCACGTAACACAGCAGGCACACTCCAGTTCAATTATGTCACTCTGGACAGCCTTGTCTGCTAGAAAAATTCCTCTTTATAACTTGAGATTATTATTTCTACACAACCAAAAAGGTATAGAGCAAGAATATAAGGGGAAGTGGGGAGGAGTGGTTCATTATTTCTGGAATGTGTTCATGTGAATGGGTTTTGAAAGGTCTTTGAAGTGTAAATGAATACACTAAATAGGAAGATGGTATTTTTACCTCCCTGTTGGTTAAAGCTGTGCCAGCAGAGAAGACTGCTCTGGATCTACACCATTTTATGTGAGTGTTGGCATATAAACTGCCTGCTCCATTTTAAATACTGCAGGGAAAAATGGGACTGGAGCATTGAAAGGTGCAGTATTCAGTTGTGGAACTGCAGATGTCCAGCAGCTCTCCAGGCCTAAGTCAGCTACCTGGGCTGCTCTGATACCAGGGAAAAGAAATAGGTCTGTGTCAGTGGGGAGAGATTTGCCCCAGTGTCTTAGATATTTGTTTTAGGATGAGATGAATCTCTCACTGGAGGTGCTTACATATCTGTAATTTCAAGAAATGAACTCGAGCCTAGTGGGTAAGTACAGGTGAATATTTTTTGTCTCTTTTGGTGGTTTAATTTTTTTTTCCTGTAAAGCCTCAGTGAACATACCAATAACTATCTGAGATGAACAGGCATTTGTATTGCCACTGTGACCATCTCTGAATCAATGGAAAGAGAAAACTGAAAATTGTAGAATGTTTTCTGTCTCTCTGCCATACTGAATAGATTAGGGTGAAATTGGCCTTTTGCAGTCTTCTTCCTAGAGGGTGTGAAAGAAATGAGTGTCTGATTCTCTTTGTTTTCACTGTCATCTAGCAGGAGACTCGAAATTATCCTGAATCTTATCCTCAGCTGCCAAGAGATGAAACGGTGGAGAACCCTCACCTCCAAAAGCACATTTTGGAGCTGGCTTCCATTCTGGATGTTAGGAATGTTTTCCTGGAAAACACACTCGATGACTATTAAAAGAAACTGTCTTACTGCAAAGGGGATTCCCTGGCCACAGATTTTGAATGGTGCAGTTTTATAATGTGAAAATCATAAAAGGAAGTACTTGATTTTATTTTTAAATTTAGGACCATTATTTTAAAAAGTAATAATAAACAGCTGTTAGTTGAGCTGTTCCATTCTGTATGGGGTCAATTTTATAAGCAGAAGTTTTCATGTCTTTTAAATGTTAAACTGAAGAATCACTAGAGGTTTATTTCTGGTCTTGTGGCTGTCAACCACATTTCCAACAGCTGATCCTAAGCATAGAAGTATTATTGGTTACCTTTAGCCCACGTTTGTGGAAATCCTTTATTTTTATACAATTTTAAGAAATTGGAAAGAAAAAAATCAACAGAAAAAAACCAATATTTTATCCCCAAAGAGTTTGGATTTGAAACGGTAATGATGGAACCACACAGTGCAAACCAACAATAGCAATAACAGATTCCTTCATAACAAATATATTTTTTCAGTCTTAGGCAAGTGAGGAAACAAAACTGTGGGCAATTAAGTTGCATTTGGAGCAGTGTTTTGAAGTGAATTTGTAAAAATACTTAATGCTCCCTATAAGTTTGATGCAGCAGTTTTCTGTATGAACTGTGTCCTGCTGGCCAAGGACCTGGCTGGGCAGGGGGTCAATAGTGAACAAACTGCAAACCCTGAAGGTCAGCCCCACCTCTCACTGTCACATGGGGCATCCTGCCACAGGAGGAGGGGGCATTCTTCAGTTTGAGGTACTTTTAGAAATTGCAGCATTTCCAGCAGGTGTGTGGATGGAATGTGTGGCTCCCACAGCATGAGCAGTCCCTGGCAGAGCTGAGAGGATGTCCTGCACAGTGCTGTACCTGTCCCTTGTGTGTCTGACCCTGCTGTGCACAGCCCCAGGGAGGTGCTGATGTTCCCTTGCAGGTGAAGCCAGGTGGGGGCTGCCAGAGCCCCCTGGATGTTTTGCATGCCCCCAAGGCTCAGTCCTGCCCTCAGGAGCAGCTAGGGGCTGGAACTTGGCAGCACCATCAGTCCCCAGCCCAAGAGCTCGGCTGGATGGGTGTCTGCAGGAGGACAGTGGCCTTTGGGAAGGGGATGGCTGGAGAAGGCTCTTGTGGCTGCTGGAAGAGAGCTGGCTGCCTCACTTGGGACTGCTCTGCCTGCCCTGCAGAGCTAGAGGAGCTCTGGCAGCTCCTGGCAGTGCAGGGGAAGCAAGGATGAGGGAATGGAGATACTTTAAACTATTAAATGGAAAAGCCAATTGTCACTGTTCCATGGGCTGCTGGGAGAGAGGTGAGAGGACAAGTCCAGTCAGTGCTTTTTGTTTAACCCCAGCCATGCCTCTGTGCTTAGGTGGAAGCCGGGCAGAACTTGGTGAGTGTTGCAGTGTCATGGCAGTCCGGGGTGCAGAGCATCACCCAGGGTGTGATGTGGTCAGCCAGAGCAGCCTGGTGGATCCATTCTGCTGAGGGAGCACAGTGTGGAACAGCAGGAACGCTGCAGTGTAGCTGGGGAGTTTGCATGAAGGTTCTTTGTAGCTGGGCTGAAGCTTGCACCATCCATTCTTTATTTCCCAAGTGTACAAAATGCTGTGAATGCTTTGTTTGTCCTAAGCAGTTGTGAAGCTGGTACATTGAAACCCCCCTTGGTGCTGCTCTTTGGACTCTGGCAGGACTTCCTTTGCCAGGCTGTGGAGTCTGTTGTGACGAGTGTGTGTTGGTGTGTGCATGTGTGTGCTCGGCGTTTGTGTGTGTATGTACAGTACACATGCATCTACTGCCTGGTGTAAATTGTAAATATGTATATATGTACAGGTACTTGTATATGTATTAAAAAGAATGAACCACTACGATGTCTATATACAAGATTTATATATACACACATACGCCATGTTGGGTGGATTCCACAAGGTGCTGCAGATCATTTGTCGTTGTACTAAAGGTTATGGCTCTTCTGCCACTGTAATTTGCTGTTTCCAGGGACTTACCCTTGGACCTTGAAGTAATTGATAACTGATTCCAGGTACAGGAGCCCTTAGTTAGCCAAGGGAATGGTGTCCCTGCATGTATTACAGTGATAAGATCCATGTATTACTGTGAAGCTGATCCTGCCTGGTAGGAGGTGCCCAGTTGCTAAAACGTGGGATTGTGTGTGGAGGCTGAAGATGCAGGAAGCCTTTAATGCAGCAGCAAGTGAGAGGCAGGTTATCTGTTGCCCTGCCTGCTGTTCCTCTACCAGCAGTGTTCAGCTTGCATGGAAAAAGGGAATTGAGTTTTCCCCAGCTCACTGCCTTCCAACCAAATGCTTTTGCTTTGCTTTAGCTTTTGCTTTGATGAAGCTATTCCTTTTTTGGTTCCATCTCTGTGGAAAAGAAAAGAGTATGCTGTTTCCAAGCATAGGAGTGATGATGATGATTATTCCACTCATGTGGGCTGGTGAACCTCTGGGATATTGCTGGTGAACTGGCTGGGAAAGCCTTGGTGGTCCTCACCTTTGTTTAGGCTGAAGTGGGGAGTCCTTGCTGGTGACCTGAGAGGCTTCTACCATTTGCAGCCCTTCGAGGAAGTTCTGTTTGCTTTTTGCCAAGGTAGATCTCATCAGAGAAGAATGCACTTTTTAAAAGAAGAAGCTGGAATGTAGGAGGAGAATATAGGCCTTAAAAATTAGTTCAGAAGCTGAACTTAACAGCAATGACTGTCCAAGTAAAAAATTAGTTTTTGAGGTTCCTAATTCTCCTCTTACCCGCTGATCTTTGTTAGAAGGTCCAGTGCTGGGATGTTCAAAGATAAAGATTTCACTCCTGTTGTGTTGGGAGGAGAATGGAATTGTACTGTGGAAGCAGAGGGCTCATACCCTCTGTCTGCTCTAGCTGTAGCTAGGACAAGTGTCTGCTCTTGGATTTTGAGCCAGCCCCTTCTTTCCCACCCAAAGAACTGCATTCAGTATGAAAATGTTGATATTTTCCCCTCCAAGTAAAAGCTTGTCTTGTTTGAACTGAGTCATTCTGAACTTGTGCTACTGTGTGCTCTGTGCTATGGTCGTAGGTACCTCTCGGTGTATGCTTGTGTGTACTGAAGAAAATCTGGTTTTGTATCTCGCAGTCCTCAGTGTGGAAGCCAAGCAAAGACTGAACCATTTTTAAGTGAGAAGAGAACAAATCCTTTTCTTCTCAGGCCTGATGCCTTCCCTCTTGTCTCGCTCTCCCTTTCTCCATGTATCTTTATTGCTTATATTAGCGGAGAAGACTTGCCAGCACCAGGCAATGCCAAATTAAAGGGGTGAATTCTGCATGTAAAACATTGAGAGGACAAGGTGAACTGGACCAGCTGTGTCCTTACAGGACTGCTCCTGCCTGGCTCCCTACTCCCTGCATGTGGTGTGCTCAGATGAATCCTGCTCCCACAGTAGGTTTGTGCTCCTGCTCAAATTGGCTTTGGAACATCTCGCCAAAGTTGCTGCTGTTGCCTTTTTTTCCCCTTTGACTTCTCAAAATAACAGTCTCAGGGCAATGCAGGGTTATGAGTCTTTAATGCTCTGGTTTTTCATTCCTCTTGGGATGTGATGTGTCATTTTGCTTTGTGCACCAGCTAAATGGAGCACTAACTTCCGTGAGCTGCACAAACAGGACTTGCTCCCTGGAGTGCTTTCTTGAGAAGTTTCAGGACCTTTCTTTGAGTAGTTCATCAAAATAATGTCTGTCAAGTCATGACTGACTAAACCCCTCAAGACTGTTCCCCAGGGAGATGTGCAGAGATGTCTTTAAAGGATTATAGGAAATAGATGGGGGCAACAGGAAATCTGGCTTCAATTAATCATCTTCAGAAGTTACAATTTGAGTATCTCTGGTCAGGCTTTTCCCCTCAGGAGGGGATGGAAGGGCTGTTCCATAGCCCACCCCTGGCTTGAGTTAGGAAGCACCTCCCCTGCCTCACTGCCTCCCGTGTCCTGTAACCATGCTGTGCTGCAAGTCTGCTCTTCCCAAAGCTAAAAATCTTGGAATCTGTCTGAACAAGTGTTTTGTCTTGAGGTTTCTTTTGTAAAAGCTTTACCTGTGTTCGATTCCTCAGTAACTGTCAGTGAGTGCAGCTCAGTGGTGCAGCAACAGCCGAGCCTCACTCACTCCTGGTGGTGCTTGGGGCTGCTCCTGGGGCTGAGGGAGCCCTGCAGGCAGGAACACATATCAACAAGGGAAAAAAAATTAATACAGAGAGCTGAAAACTGCTCTGTGCGCCTCGTAAGGTCAGATTGGACAGAGCAGCCGGGCAGAGCTCTCCAAAGCAGATGATACACTCCTGAAGGGGCTCCTGTATCTGTAACGTTAGACTTTAGAGCAATACTGTTCTGTGACCAAATGTATTCAGGTGCTTTGAAGATCAATAGGGATCTGCTCACTAGAGCAGAGGATCCACATAACTGCTTCAGATTTAGGAGTGCCAGCCACTTTTTGTTTCCTGTCTAAACCGTTGCCAAGACTGAGGAGAGTTAGTTCAGGATTTCTGATCTGACATTTTTTGGGGTTAAGGACTGTCTCTGAATTGTGCCCAGAGGCACGCACAGATGTTTTGTTCCTGGTTTGATTCCCGCTGGGAGCAGACCCCAGCCCAGCTGGCTGGCCTGCAGGAGCCCCAGAGCAGAACAGATCTCAGCAGCCCGGTCCCAGCAGCCGCTCCTTCCAGAACAAACAGAACAAACCCTGATGGGAGGATCTGCCCCTTGACTTCACAGATCGCTTTTGGCACGTGTTGGTGCTCGTTCTGCCATTGAACTGGTTTGTTGGGAGCAGGATTCTGCCTCGTGCAGGCTGAAAAGCACAAGCGGCTTCTGCCCTGGGCCAGGCCCAGCGACAAGAGGAGGGGAGCGCAGGTGGGAGCGTTCTGGGAATGCAGAGGGACCGTGCCTCGGGCAGCCCAGCTGCGGAGGTACACGGAGCGTTTTGCCTCTCTGAGAATCAAATTATTTATTACCAAAAGTAATTTTATAGTGAATTGGTTTAAAGTTATTTTACAGCTGTGTGCCTGTATATCGTATTTTGGTAAAAACGGATATTTTCCTTAAAATATATAGAGATATATAAATAAACTTTTTTTGGAGCAAATGGACTTTTTTGCAAGGGATCTGTAATCGCCAAAGCAGTGTGATGCCAGAAGCGACTCTGCGATGTTCGGGGAGGGAAGGAGCGTGTTTGTGTTACTGCTGGACACTGCGGGGAGGAGCGAACCGCGATGGACCCGGGCCCTGCCGCCTGTCCCGCTCCGGCCGGCCACCACCGACCAGCGCCAGCCCCGCGTCCCGCCCGTCACCGCCTTTCCAGAGACTTTGGAGCAGATTTCCGTTCGCTTTTGTCCCCGCCGCGCCGGGGCCGCTCCCGCCCGGTGTTCGCGGTTGTGCCGTGTCCGAGCCGTTCTCTGTCCCTGTCCCGGCCGCCGCCGCGCCCCCGCCGGCGGACTGTGCTGTCAATAAACTGTGATAAACGCTCGTACCGAGGCGCCTGCTCCGCTCCGGGTGGGGACTGCGGGAGGGAGGAGGGAGAGGAGCGGGGCTGAGGGACGAGCCGGGCCGGGAGAGAAGGGAGAGGAGCGGGAGGAGCGGGGCTGAGGGACGGGACGAACCGGGAGAGCAGCGGGAGGAGCGGGGGCGGGGCTCGGTCAGGGGGCGGGGCTCGGTCTGAGGGCGGAGCGGCGCTGAGGGAGGAGCTCGGCCGGCGGGAGGGAGGAGCTCGGTCGGGGGGCGGAGCGGGGCCGGGGGCGGAGCGGGGCCGGGGGCGGAGCGGGGCCGGGGGCGGAGCGGAACCGGGGGCGGAGCGGGGCCGGGGGCGGAGCGGAACCGGGGGCGGAGCGGGGCCGGCGCCGCTTCCGCCCCGCGCGGCGCTTCCGGGTCGGCGGTGTCCGGGGTAGCGGCGGGGGCCGCGGGACCGGCGAGGCCCGGCCGGGCATGGGCGGTGAGGAGCGAGGGGCCGGAGGACCGGGAGGAGAGGAGGCAGCCGGGCCGGGGCCGCGGGGGAGCGGCGGTGACAGGCCCTCGGTGCCTCGGAGCAGAGCAGCCTCCGCGGCCGGGCCGGGCTGAGGGGACCCGCCCGCTCCCCGGGCCCCGGCGCCGCCGCCGTTTGGGGCCGTTGGTTTGGGGCTTTAACGGATTCTGCTCCGGGAGACCCGATTTTTTAACGTGCTGTAACAGATGCGATGTAAAAAGGCTTTCTGTTACCTTTAAATGATCCATGCTGGTGGGATTTTTTAGTGTGGAACCCATTTCTGTTTGATTTGCAGGTACTGCCAGGCCTTGAGGGCTTCAGTGGCGCTGGAGATGCAGTAAACCATTGCGTGAGGCTCGGAATTCAGTCTCAGCGTTTGGAAGCTTTAAACAATAGTGTTAGTGTATTAAACGTTGGCGGTCGTGGCTTTCCGAAGGACCTGGGTATTTCAGGGCTGTAGAGCAGTAAAATGTTTGCCAAATTGAAGAAGAAGATCGCAGAGGAGGCAGCGGTGGCTCCCAGGCCCGGAGGAAATGCCCGCATGCCCAGGTCTGTCAGCAAGGAATCGATCACGTCTGTGGGAGCCGACTCCGGAGACGACTTTGTGAGTTACACCTTGCTTTGAAATCTCCTTTCTCTGACAGTGTTTTTATTACGCTTTTGCAGACAACCATTTAAAGTCTAGTGTGTGATTTGAAAACGTGCTGTGGTGTCTTTGTAAGTGTATCTCCTAATGCATAAATGTATCATTAGCTTGAGTGAAATTAAATATTGAAGAGAAAACGTTTGTTAAGCATAGTAGTTGCCAGGAGGCTTCCATTCTCATGTAAACAGTTTTCATTTTCCCTCTGGGCTTCCTGGTACTCTTCCTACCTGAGACATTGTGTATGTCTCTGCTGAAAACGTGTGCAGTGTTGTTACAGTCAAAAGCATTGTAGTTCCTCTCTTTCACTATAAAACATTGTTTAACAAGTGGTGAAGGTCCAGGAGCGCATGGGTTAAGTCAGACCCTGGAATGCTCTGGGACCTCTGCCCTGCATGGCTGGCTGTCACATTTCTGAAAGCCTGGATTAAGGCAGTGTCACCCCACTGCTGGAGCCAGCAGGACCCACTGCACAGCCCGCAGCAATTCTCTGTTTGGTGTCTGCAGAGTGAAGAACTTGTTTACACAGTTGGGCTTTAAATAATTTTTTTTGAAGCTCAGTTGAAATTTCAGTTGTGTTAAGCAGGAGGTTGGAGCTCCTAATGCTTGAATACATGTTCTAGTGAAAATATATTAGTCTTGTGTTTTTCTGAGGCTGTTTTTTCTTTAGCACTTAGGAAATTCTCATGTAGAAATTCTGTTTGCCGCCTTGCAAGTTTGTAGAACAGAAAACAAATAATGAATTGGCAAAACAAAATAATAAAATAATGAAATGGCAAAACAAGGGATGAATTTGAGTGGTCTTCAGAAAACCTCCAAGAGTTAGTTGTTTTATCAGTATTCTTTTAACTGCTCTTGCTGTTGCCTTTTATGGAGCAAAACCCACCAGAGTGTCATAAGTCAGTTATGCAGCAGATTTTGTGTGGACAAATTGCTGCATCAGGGCTTCAGTGAGTTTATCCCACCTGAAAAGCATTGCTGCTTCTCTTTTAATTACGTTGATTTTCAGGACTCTCTCTCTGACCTTTCCTGGTGCCTGTGCTGTGGAGCCTGATTTCCTCTCCCTCAGTGATTCCACTGCCCCAGCTCCTCAGTGACAGTTTGGGCACACAGGTGCCAGCCCCAGCTCCCTCCCAGGCCTTGTGCTCTGGGCAGCAGGCAGCCTGGCACTATTGAGCCTTGCTGGTGTTCTCCTTCAGCATCTCTAACACATTCTGCTGTGCTAGTACAATTTTCCCCTCTATGGGAAAAACAAGGGCTGTTCCTAGGCAGGAGAGTAGTTATTATTCCATACCTAATGTATGGTAAGATCACTTTTTCTGAATTTTGTAAGTTACAGAGTGTTGCTTTTCTCCCAAGGCTTCTGATGGAAGCAGCTCCAGAGAGGATCTTTCATCCCAGTTGTTAAGAAGAAATGAACAAATTAGAAAACTGGAGGTGAAGCTATCTGGTATGTATATATTTTCATGTATCATCTGATACATGAAAAAGTTGTTATTTTAGGAAATGTTTTCCTTTGAATTTACATGGTTTAATTTATTAAAAATCCATGAGGTTAGGGTCTTTTGAAAATTGATTTGTAGCAGCCCTGCTGATTGACAAGAAGCATCATTAATTTTTTATGAAGGCAACTGGGTCTTTGCTGATCTCAACAATACATTTATGTGATTGCTTGGAACAGCTGGGATAGCTTTCTGTCCCATGTTTCAAACAGCATCTGTCCCCACTTGTGTGTATAGTTTGTTTCTGATAGGGTCTGAGCTTTCTGACAGTAACACAGTGCCATCCTTAAAGAAGTGGGCTTGGAAATGAAGAAGAAACAAAGAATTCAACATAAAACAGTCCTGAGGGTTTTTTCTTTCTAATTCCTTGTTCTGTAAAGCTGTAGTGAAGGCTGGCACTGCTCCCCATCCCTGTTTCAGGGAGGGAACCAGGGGCTGGGCTGAACTGTGTTACACTGCTGCTTCCCAAAGCTCATGGGAGGCCTTGGAAAATTAGGGAAGGTTACAGCCCAATAAAGGTTATTTTGATTTATTCTGGAGACTTATCAGGCTTCTGTTCAGTTCAAGAAAATATGGGCTTCAGAAATTGTTTCACATGGAATTTAAAAGGCCCAAGTGCTCAACTGCTTGCACAAGGTAAACTTAAAAGTGCTGGCAGGGGCTTAACACAAGAGAGGGAGGCTCTGGGTGTCAGGAGTCCCATGCAGGCAGCCAGCCAGTGAGTAAATCCTCCTCTCCATGGTACAGGAGCCTCTCCAGGGTGTGTGTACACTCTGTTTTGGTTCACATTCCCTCCCGTGTCAGTTCTGCTGAGCGAGGGTGAGGGCAGTGCTGTGGGACTGCAGATGGATGCAATGGCCATGAATTAACCCTTCCCTGCACCCTGCAGTGCCAGACACCTTTCCTGAGCAGAGGGAATTGTGGCATGGGATGAAGTAAAAAGGGAGGGACAGTTGTTCTTTCTCTGGTTCTGCTCTTGTCTGTGTGCCTGACACCCTGAGACAGGCCCTTCTGTTTGTGCCAGCCCTGTGGACAGTACAGAGCTATTTGCTTGTGTTCATTGTTGTTGTCACCCAAGTTTTCCTCAACAGGAATGATTTTCTGATTGAGAAAATCATTGTCATTTGCCACTCATCCTTTTTTCTTTTCTTTTTTTTTTTTTTTGCTTTTTTTTTTATTTTTGTGTTACCCTAAAAATGTCCTTCCCCAATGTCTGTCCATTCCTGGTCTGTTCTTCTCCCTCCTCACACAAGATTATGCTGATCAGATCCGAAATCTGCAGAAGATAAAAGAGAAGCTTGAAAATGCATTAGAAAAGCATCAGGATTGTACGTATTTTTCTTTTTTTCATTTTTGTTCAATTCAGTTGAAAATTGCTGTGGTTGGAAGGAAAGAGGTTTGGTGTACAGCTGAGCTAATGATTTCCTTTCAAACTGTGCACCTCTGTAGTGTGAACGATTAGAACACAAGTTGTTACCTTATTTGCAGCATAAAAAGCAGCAGCAGTGTGTTGAATGAAGTTGTTATGATACTCCTTCTGCCAAATTGGGGGCTCACATGCAGGAAAGACCTCTTGGAAACCTGCAGCTTTGTTCTAATCCAGCAAGGAGCAGTATCCCTGTCTGCTGTTAGCTTTGGCCCTTTGCCAGCCTGCAAGCAGTGTGAGGGAATGAGTAGCACAGCGCTAGTGCTACAGTCAAGATGGGGCTAATTACTTGCAGAAGAAGCTCTTTAAAGTTATAAATAACTTACAGGAAAGTGAGAAGTAATTTTAAAAGATGAGTTTTTAATATAGCTGGTGGTTCTCTGTTGATAGCCTCCATGAGGAAGTTTCAGGAGCAGAATGAAGCTCATCAGGCCAGTCGAGCCAAGATGGCTGAAGGAATGGCTTTGGCCTTGGAGAAAAAGGACAAGGTAAGAGAGCTTGAGCAGGACTTTAGACTGTCATGACCCTGATATTTTAAGCAGGTGTTACTATTAATTAAAATAATTAATTGTTCAGCCCTGTGTGTGAGTGTGCCAGCGCTGAGGGAAGGAGGGAGTGCTGAGCTCAGGGCCAGGAATGGTGCAGGACTTGTCACTGCTCAGACTGTTCCGACTGGTTTTAACAAGAGCCCATAGAAATTCCTAATGAAAGGTTAAGCTTGTGTTTGGATAAGATTCAATGGCAGTAGGCCTGTTGTCACATTTATTTTGCTTCATAAAACTTATGTATTCTGGTAGCATGAATGATTCCTCAGCCTTTATTCAAGCACTGGCTGTTACTGTACTGCTACTGATTTTTTTTTTTAATCATAATTGCTGTCCTTGAAAGTCTGCAAATAGATTTTGATATCTTTTTTTCTCCTTTCTTTCTTATTTAGGAGTGGATGGAAAAACTCGCTCAAGTTGAAAAGGTAATTAACCTTGGATGTTTTTCTCGGGGGGTGTAGTGTAGCTCTGTGTGTATTTGCAAACACCTTCCTGCACACTTCAACTCTATCAGAACTCGACTGTTCAGCCCTTTTTATTATTTGGTCTTTGTTCAGTGGGAGAGGCCAATCATTTGCTTTTTGTTACCAGCCCAGATGCCTGGGGAGGTCTTTCTGGTTTTGGAAGTAAAGAATGATGGGTTGTGATGGGAAAGTTGTCCTTCTGTAAGGTGGAACGTTGTCCATTTTTAAGAGTTCGGCTTAGATAGTCATTGGCGGCATTGTGATGAATTGAGATTTTTTTTTTTTGTTGAGTTTGGTAATTTTTACTGTGACATGAATCTGAAAGGATTTCTAGTTCTGTATGGAGCACCCATCAGGAGCTGTATGGCTGCCAAGCAAGATTTCTGTCTCAAGGAGTTTACCTGACATGAACATACAGATATCCTTTGGTTCTGTTCATTTATCAGGAAAAAAAAATGCTTCAAACACAGTTACAAGAAATGAGGGAGCAGAGTTTGAACCTTTTCCAAAAACGAGATGAAATCGATGAACTGGAGGGCTTTCAGCAGCAGGAAATTGCCAAAGTTAAACACATGGTAAGAATATTTTCAACTTTTTATTTCCTAAAATTTTTACTAGGATATTAAGTTAGTGGTAGCCCAGCATTCATTTTTTCAGCCTTTGTGCTTGTACACAGGTTTGGTTAGTGTCAAAATCCTAACATAGGTACTGAACACAATATTACATAGTCTATTATCTCACTTAATTCAGCCCACAAATTAGTGAAACAGGCAGGTTTCAGTGAAAAAGTTTATCAGTGTTACTGGTCATCTGTAATGCCAAAGATGATCTCCTAATGTTCAGCTTTTGAAAAAGGAAGAGTGTCTGAGCAGAGCGGAGCAGCAGCTGGAGGCGCGGGCGCGGGAGCTGAGCCAGGCAGGAGCGGAGCTGCAGGAGGCCAGGGCCGAGGCCAAGGCGCTGGGCAGGGACCTCCAGGACTTGCAGCAGCAGTTCCTGCAGCTGCAGGCTCACAGGTATGGAGCTGAGCATTCACAGGAGCAGTGGTTGTGTTTCCCCTGTATTTTAATTCATGCTCACTTTGTCTCTTTGGAGGAGTTTATATATGTAGTGAGTTGACTGAATTTTTGCCTCTGCTATGGCCATGGGGATGTAAATGCCAAGCCAATGATAGTAATACTTTTTTTGTGAGTCATTTCCTTTTATCATAGTTTGAATGCTTAACTGTCGCTTTTTTTTGAAAATGTGTAATCAAGCAGTGATTGATTGTGGTGGCTGGTTTTAGGACAAGAAAATTTTGTTGATGTCCATTTTCATAAGCAGCAGAATTACCTGCTAAAGATTATTTTCCTGGAATGGTATGTCACTTGTTTTTATTCTCTTTCTGTGAAGAGATGAACTAATGACAGCTGAGACAAATGCAGAAAATAAGATCACTTCTCTGGAGTTAAGAGAACAGGAGCTACAAACTGTCATTCAGCAGCTTTCTGTAGACTTGCAAAATGTAAGTTTAAGCCAAGTGAGATTTGATTCAAAGAGCTCCGTGTCTGCAGAAGTTAGATTAGATATCAGTTACGTGGTGTTGGAAATTTAAGTTTCAAAGTAAGTAATTTCTCAAAATGTTTAGGCTCGAGTGGCTGGTTCTGGTTGTGAGAAGAGACTGGAAATGTTACAAGTGGAGCATGAGTCTCTGAAGGTGGAATATGAGCAGCAGAAGCAAAAGGTGAGGTGCTTTCAGATGCCCGTGCTGCTCCTGGTGGGCACATTTGGGTAATGTACACTACACTTTTGTGTAGTTGGAAGTTTGGTGTCCAGAAAGTGTTCCGGAATCAAATTGTCTTTTTAAATAGGACTTTGCTTTCTGTTGGCATTTCCAAAAGTCAAACCACAACAGATCAGCTGAAAGCTTCATTACAAAAAAGATTCTGTGATTTCTCATTCTCACAGATGACTTTTGAACTTGCTGAGAGAGATAGACTTACTGAACAGCTGCAGGAAAAGGTGTCTTCCCTGGAAAAAAAGCTAGAAAGAAATCTCTCAGGAGATGAACATGTGCAGGAGCTGCTCAAAGAGGTAATTACACAGTTAAAGGCTGCTTAAAGGTACAGTATTAGTGAGTTGTTTGTTTTGGGTTTTTAGGTCTTACATGACATCTCACCCATGCAAAGAAAGCTGCTGGTGTCACACGGCCACATTTGTCCTGGCAGTGTGTTTTGGCACACTGTGCTGGGCAGAACATGGGGGTGGCTGCACTGAGCCTGTTTGTGTAGGTCCTGCACAGATGTCTGTGTTGGCCTTTCTGCATTGTCTGTTTGGCCACTGCATCTGAGTGCTTAGAAGGAAGAGAGCAGCTTTCTGCCATCCCCACAGGAGGTGGAACAATTTGGGAGTTTTTCTGATTAATCCTCACAAGCACAGTGAATGCTTTTCCTTGTTCTTTGGCAAGGCATGGGGCAGGGAGGGGAACTGTTTGCACATAGATGTGCAAACAGAATGTTGTATGCTCAAAACCTCAGCCTCAGAAGTGCTAAAGAACAGCTGGAAACAGAAACTTGGCTGTGGTTAATCCCCTTTCTCCCATTGCTTCTTGAGCTCTTTCTCAAGCACTGATGCTCCTGCTCAGAATCAGCCTGGAGCAATGTTTCCCCAGCTGGGTCTTGGGGATGTTTGCTTTTCCTTGACCAGGGTGCCTACAGTCACATCACCCCTGTGTTGCTGTGACAAAAGGAATTGGCTCAGTAAACTCTAGGCAGTTTAAAGTTATCTAGGGATATTAAAACATTCTGTCCCATTTTAGTTTGACCTTATAAATGAAATAAAAAGGAAAATTTTTATTACTCCTCCAACTTACATCTTTGTCCATCCTTGCTCGTGTTCTTCACCTCAATGTAACCTTCAGAAAGCTGCTCTTGAGCAGAGGCTGGAGGAGAGCAGGCAGCAGGTACTGACAGACAGGACACAGCACAGCCAGGCTCTGAACCGGCTGGAAACACAGGTGAGCAGTTTTTAATTTCACCACAGATTCTCACTCTTTTCATCCTCTGTGCCCTACTCCTCCTCCCCTCCCTGCACTCCCTGCCCAAGGTGAGACTGCACATTTAATCACATTTAGTCTTGAAAGGAGAATAATTGATCAGTGTCTCTGGGCATCTCCCCATTTTGTGTGTGGAGAAGGGCCTAGAGGTGAATGCAGAGGTTTTGTGCAGATCCTCCCTGTAGTAAGAAACAAGTAACTCAGGTGCAAGCACTGCTGGGGCAGTGCTGTGGTGAACAGTTTCTAAAACCTGCATGTGTCAAATAGGCAGCCTCTCTATCTTTGTGGTTTCAGGGATTTAATATTTACCTTCCCCTCCTGGGCCACTCTGTACTGTGCAAACTTTTTAAATAACATAGATGCCAATGGATAAGGAATTTAATTAATGGTGTAATTTTAGAATAAAGAACTGGAAGAGAAACTACGGATTGCAACAGAAACACTGAAAAAGAGCAAAGAAGCAGCTACTGACCAGGATCTGAAGATCCAGAAGCTGGTGAGTCTCCTGCATGTTTCACTGACCAGTAACTGATCAGTCTTCAGCATCCCCAGAGACAATCACTTCTCTGTTTTGTTATTCAAGTGTTTGTTTTCTTGCTGTTTGTCTGCTGAACTCTGGTCTGTGAGTACATGACACTGCTGCCAAAGGAGTAGTGTTCCTCAGTTTGAGAGTGTCTCATGGAATGTTGTCTGATCTTGTCAAATGATGTCAAAATACCATTCTGTTAATGTGGTTTTCTTTATTCTCTTAAGCAAACTGATCTAGAGGAGGAAAGAAAACAACTGCAGCAACAGATTTTAAGTGAAAAACATCAGTATGATGAGAAAGTTACTGGGCTGGAGTCTCAGATTGCTGCTCTTGAAAAAGCTTGGGAATTGGATAAAACAACAACTCAACACAGGATTGTAAGTACAGAGACTGTCTGGTGGATTGTGAGAGTCTTCACAACATGATTTTAGCACAGCTCGTAGAGCTTGCTTGTTTGGATGTTCTTATTCACTCCTGGCATTATAATAGAAGATATCATACTTTGAGGCACTAAATCTGAGCAAAACATTAGATGTGTTTAATTGTTTAAACAAAGCATTAGAATAATTGTACTGTGTATTTAAACACTCTTTATTTCACAGAGCCAATTGGAAAAGGAAAATGAAAACCTCAAGGGAAGCAAAGAAGAGTATGAGAGTTCATTAAAACAACAAGAGTCTGAACTGAACAGGCTAAAGGTAAGGGCTGGATGGGAGCTGGCACAGTCTTGGGACAGAGCTGAAGCTGGGGAGCAGTGAACAGCACAGTGGGTTACATTCAGTGCTTGGAGGCCTGTTCTGTTCAGGTTTCAGGTACTTGGAGCTGTAAATCATCTCTGGTACTCAGCAGAAATGTGTTGGAGAAGCATTACAAAGGGCTGATCCTTTTCTGAACCAGAATGCTTGGGTCTGCTAAATCAGGCAGAAATAATACATTCCCATATTGTCAGGGATGTGAAGAGCTTGGATATCCTGTTAGCAGTGGTGAATACAGAATGGTTCAACATCAGATTCCACTCAGAGTGTTCAAACCAAAAAGTTAAAAACTTAAATTAGTTGGGTATTTACAGTTTATCCAATTTTGACTGTGATTTAGATTAGTTGAAATTTTTTTCATAGCTACTCCTGGATGCACAATTGGAATAAAGATCTGTTGTAGCAAGGAGCTACTTCTTTGTAATAGAGACTTCAAGCTGAAAGATCTTGTAAGCATTGGGTTTGTTTGGGCTCTTACATCAGTTCTTGCATATGCAGAGAGCAGCAGTCAGTAAAACCAACCTAACTCATTTGGAAATTGTAGTGTGCCAGAACACTTTAATTGTAGTCCTAGTAGATTTGGGGTTAAAGATGAGAGACTGACTTGATTTAGTTGTCTCACATAACCTCTCAATGAATTCTGGTTTGCAGAATGAGATGAGCAGCAGAGAAACTGTCAGTGTGGAAATTGCCAAAGCATTGGAAGAAACAAGGAAACAGAGAGAGGAATTACAACAGCAGGTTGGTTAATAATGACTCTTTTGAAATGACTCTTTTGAATTTGAGACATCCCAACCTTTCAAAGAGCAGACTAGGTTTGGATTTATTTATCCTAACATGCAAGACCCTTGGTCAGAATCATATCCACAGCATGTGAGACAGCAGTTGTTGCCTCAGTAAACCTGAGAGTGTTTCAGAGTCCTGTCATCTGTGAGGTGTTACTGTCTCAGTGCACGGGCCATGGGGAGCCTCTGACATCTGGCAGCTTCTTTTAAAGAAACCTGTTTGTTCTGGTTAGTTCCTTTCAGTGCTGGGTCACATCTGGGTTCCTCTGGAGCAGAGCTGTGGTAAAATTGTACATTTCCTCACAGGGAGGAGCTTGTATCCAGTACCAAATGTCAGTTCTAGGGAGTCTTGTTTTGCCCTTCCTGTATAAAAATAGTGGATAATGTGAGCTTGTGTTTGCTTAAAGTAGGAACTGTCAACTGAGCGAGTTTGACTGGAGTTAGTCCCATCTTTTGGTTTCTTTATTCTTCTGGGACTGCTGTGGATCTGTGCTTGCTGGGCCAGATCTGTGTAGAAGGGGTTTAAGGCCATGTCCTGTTTTGCTCAGGGGCCTTGCAGCTGCCACATGCTGGCTGTGACAATCTGATGTGGCACAGAAGCCAGCTGGGGTTTAGCTCCTCAGTAATAACTTCAGTGCTTGTTCCTGAGGGCAGCATTTGGAGGTGATGCCTGCTGGGCCTCTGAAGGATGCTGGATCTTTCAATACCCTCTTCCTGTTTTGTATTTAATGACTTCTGTTCATTGTTTTCCTGCTTTGAAGGTTTCACATCTGAATGCTCTAATAAAGGACAAAGACCAGCTGATTGATGAAAAATGTGATCTGCTGCTAAAACAGAATGAAGAACTGAATCAACTCAGTCAAGGTTAGGCCAAATGAGTCTACTGCATCCCAAACAATTTAAGTAGAGCCTCTAGTTCTGGCCTTGCCTGGTCGATTGTAATTTTTCTAGATTTCTCTTTCATATTTAATCTTTTAGCACTTTCAAAATGATTTGTTGTTCACTAACAATTGGACAGTCTCTTTTCTGTCTTTCTGTCTCTCCCCTGGCTTTCTGTCTTCATGACAGACCAGATGGATTAGAATCTCCCATCTGATGTGGAGCACTGATACTAAGCAGGTCTCTCCTTTCCCAGACCATGAAGCTGTCTTGCTGCAGGTGCATCAGCTACAGCTGGACATAGAAACAAGGCAGAGCCAAGCAGTGGAGATAGAGGAAACAGCAAGAAAAGAAATTGATGAGCTGAAGCTGCAGGTACAGGAGTGCCTGTTGGCCAGAGAGCATGAGAAAAACGTGAGTGCAGTTCAAATCCATTCTCTCAGGGAAAGAGGGAGATGTGCATGAGCCCCCCAGTTCTGTCCTGCCTGGACAACCAGAAAGAAGTCTGGCTTTCACCCTGGGGAGTGTTCTTGGGCTGAAAATGTCATGACTTCTCTCCATGTTTATTTTTGTAGGTTTTAGAACTGGAGGAATCAACGAGGGCCTTGAACAATGAGCATTTGCCTTCTCCAGAAAACTCTGTGGTGGAACAGAATGGAGAGGTGGCAGCTGCAGATGTTGTTCAACTTCAGAAGGATAACAGAGAGCTGGAACAGCAAATTGCTGAGAAAAACAAGGTGAACAGAAACAACTGGTAGTCTTTCCTCTTTTAATTAGGAAGCCATGTAGTTGATGCTGCCCATGCTGCAGCCTTAAAAGGACAGGCCTGTTCCATTTGAATCCAGTGTGCTGTGAGTAAATGCTTTTCTCTGGATTGCACAAGTATCTCCCAACCATGAATAAGAACTGCAGCAAGAGCTGCATGAATCCTGATGTATTTTGGCAGAAAGATGCACCCAGTGGTACTATTTACAGCTTTCCTGCAGAGCCCTCTGAGTGAATTGGGTTCAGTTCCACCGTGCTGTCACATGAAAGCCCAAGTGTCCTGTCACATGCCTGCTGCTGTGTGCAGCTGGCAGGCCAAGGCTCTCAGGTTGCTTCTTCACAGCTATCAGTGTTGGTTAATTATTATTTCATGCAGTACTTGTTTATCATGGGTTTTTCCAGATACCTGGGGGTCCTGACCATGAATACTGTGTTAAACTCTCCTTTGCTGTGCTTACAGATGATAAAGCAACTTCAGCAGAGAATGACAGAACTGAAGAAAACTCTCCAGAAAGAGCTGGTAAGGGTTGTGTGTTTTCAGTCTCTTCAGATGGCACTTGCTGGCAGGTACTTGCCCTGTTATTCCAAAAACTTGGCTGCTAACTCCCATTGCATCCCTCTGCAATGGTTTATCTCTCCAAGAAAAAAAAGTCTATTTAAAAGAAAATTAACAGAGGTTTTAAAATTGTTGGTTTTGCTCTGATGTTGAAAATTATTCTGAAGAAAGCCCAAGTTTGAAAGGCTGAAAACAGGTTAGTGATAGGAGAAAATTGCCAAGGGACAGTTTCCATTATGGAGCCAGCTCTGTGCTGGTTTGGGTAACGTACACAGAACACTGACATCAGCCAGCTCCTGTCCTGGGGTGTAGGGAGAGCTGGAGACACTTCTCTGCTGTGACCCATGAAGGATGAGGAGCTGTGGATGCCCAGTTTGTGCCCACCTGTGGGTACAACTCTCTTTAGATATCCTGAACCCAGACCCCTCCCAGTGTCAAGCTAACAGCATCTGCAATGTACTTCTCTTTTTCCTCTGTGGATTTTTTATTTTTCTGTAGAAAATAAGGCCTGACAGTGAGGTACCTGAGCTACGTGCAAATTCTGAAGTGCCTAATGCTTCTGTGACTGTCACCAACAACTCTGACTTGAACGACTCCAGGGAGATAAACTTCGAGTACCTTAAACATGTTGTACTAAAGTTCATGTCCTGCAGGGAGTCTGAGGTAAAGGTGCCACTTTCCTTCTCTTTCTACATCTGTCTTTCTCTAGAAATCACCACCTGTCACCTCCTAAGGACATTTCATGCCAGTTCCATAATTTTACAATTAAAAAATGTACTGTGGGGGCAATAAAGCAAAATAGCTGACAGCAACGTGTTTGGAACACAACTCTGGTTTCTTTCAGGCATTCCATCTCATTAAAGCTGTGTCAGTGTTACTGAATTTTTCACAAGAGGAAGAAAACATGCTCAAAGAAACTCTGGAGTACAAGGTAAGGTGCCATTAGGTGCCATATGTGGTCTCTAATGAGACAATTAAACTTCCTCGATGCTGGGAGATTAGGAAAAGTGTCCTTTTTCCAAATGTTAGGTAGAATAATAAATGTAATTTATTATTAAAATGTTAGCTGATGGTATGCATGCCAGGAATTGTCCCTTTCAGTGAGGGACATAGCAACTTTGTGGTGCTCAGAGGAGTTGGAGCACAGTTTTGCCCAGTGGACTTGATCTGAGGGGAGAAGCTGGGAGCTCCAAACAGAGTCAGTGTTTGACAGCAGAGCCTAACTCTGGGTTTGTCCTTTTGACACTGGCCTCAGACACCAAGATCTGTGTCTCCTTTCCATGGGCTGAGATCTGCCTGGTGGTTAGGGAATGTTCAACAGTGAGTGCTGCCTCAGCTCCAGGTCCTGCATCATCCCTGCCCACCCAGGGAGGTGGGATGCTCAGTCTGCAGATGAAGATTTCCTCACCATCTGGTTCAGGGAACACTAATGCTACATTGACTAAAGGCACCATGTTTAAATGACTAGAGTTCTAATTTGAAATTATTTTAAAGGAATATATGTAAGTATAATCTTCATTTTCACCTGTGGGCAGTGGGTGCTGGTCCTTCCAGATCTGATTGTGTGAAGCTGCCTCCCCTTCTTCAGTCTGGAGCATTCCGAGTCATAAATAGCCCTTTCCCTCAAACGATGAGAACATGGCTGTGTACCATGTTGTTTCTTTTCACCCCTTGGAGGTGTGAGCCCTGTGTGATGTGTGCTGTGCTGTTGTGTCCTAGATGTCCTGGTTTGGGTCAAAGCCATCCCCCAAAGGCAGCATCCGCCCGTCTATCTCGAGCCCAAGGACTCTCTGGCCTTAAGGGACCCCGAAGGTGGCAGGCAGTATCCAGGCACTTCTTTCTGTGAAAAGAATGCTGAACACACTGCTCCAGGTGTGTCTTAATCACTGTCATTGCAGTATTTTGTACAAGAACTTCTGGCTCTGTTTACAAAACTAATACTGTGCAAGGAGACGTTTTCACTACAGACTGGAACAACTCTGGGCTGGAGTGGGGAGCAGCTCCTCGTGCTCAGCACTCCTTGTGCTCAGCACTCCTGGGTCCCTGGCACCAGAGGGTTCTGAGCACCTCCCTGGCAGCAGGGCTGCCAGCTCAGTCTCTGGGATGCTGATTCCAGCTGCTGTTCCAGGGGGCTGCAGTCCAGTGACTCTGGGCACAGAAAAAGCTGCTTGTCTGGCTGTGGGAAGCCAGCAATGAAAAATGTGTTGGCAGAACAGTGTTGAGAGTGGGATGGTTTGCAATGCCTTTCACAGGACAGGAGCAGGAGCTTTAACCAAAAAAGAACTCTGCCTTGCCTTCTAATACTGACATAACTAATGGTTGGCATTTTTTCATATCACTGTGTAATTTAAGGTGCATTTATCCTGGCCTGCAGCCCTCAAGGCTGCATGTTGATTATTTAAGTTGAGAGCACAACTTTAGAGTTGTCTGATTTTACTTTTCTTAAAGAAAAATAATATTTAAAATGGTCTTAATTATAGTACCTAATCCTCAGTCGCCTTTAAAACTAATCCATTAGCCTGTTCCTGGGTTGTTAGCAGTGGGAAAAGGGGTAGGATACCATTTTAAATTTTTAAAGCTGAGTTCCAGGTATTGTAAATCCACACTGAAAAATAGCATTTATTTTAAAAAAATAAAAATCTAGTTACAAGGGTGAAGAATGCTGGTACTAAACATTGTGATTCATTTTTTTTCTTCCAAGTCTGCTAGCAACAAATCCTTATAACCAGGATCTGCCTCTTTGGTTGTGGTTTTCTGTACTTCAAATACTGATGCTTAAAAACTGTTATGAATATGTTAACTGTTAACTCCTGACTATTACAGTAAAAGAAATGCTGCTCATGAGGGGTTTGAGGGCAAAATTCAACTCTTAGTGAACAAGTTGTGGTTCCAGCAGCTTGTTTTCTTAATAAAATAAGGACAGGGGACCAAGGTGGCACTTCCTCCCTGGAAGCACAATTTTGCCCAGAGTTATTAACACCACTGCAGAATCTGGATCCAAATGGGAAGCACCACTAAGTCTAATTCCTGAAAACTGAGACCTGTTTCCAAAAATCTGCACATGTATGGAATTCAGTGAGCATGCTGCAGTTCTGGGAATTCTCTTACAAGCTGATGCTTCTGTTAAATATATTCAGGACAATGCAAGCTTTCTCCAGTGGAGCTCCAGCAGGAGGTGAATGTGCTGATCCAGAGGATGCAGAGCCTGCTGGTCTCCCAGGCAGCCCCACCCCAGACACAGGTACTCCCAGGAGCTGTCACTGGGCACAGGTGCTGCTCCTCCCTTAGAGACAGGTTGGATTTGTCTGAAGTCAAGAAAACCAACAGAATTTTTTGATACTGTCCAAAAAGTCTTTAGTAACCAGATTCATGGCACTTCCAGACAGGACAGAGCATGGGAGGGTTCAGCCCTGCTCTGCTGTGAAAATAGACAATCAAAAAGTACATGAAATTGTTTCAATTGTTTCTCTACTGAGATACAGCAGGGTGGAATAAGCCTGGGAAGATTTTATTCTCTGAGATCTTTTCCTTTCTAATGTCCCTTTGCCTTGCCCTGTTTCTCCCTCACTCCTCTGCTCCCTGCTGAATGGCTGCTGGGTTTGTGCTGATCCTGGCTTCAAAGGTTACTGCTGAACAGGAGGGAAAGCAGGACAGGCAGCCTGGAACGGAGTGACAAAGTAAAATGTTATATATTCACTAACAACTTCAGTTTCAGATCCCAAAGCTCATAAAGGATCAACTTACCATAAACTAGTTCTTAAGTGTTGAATTTTCGTTAGGTATCAGAGCAAGACTGGTGTGTATACATGTATTAAAAAGCTAATGCACTTTCCCTTGTCTCAGAACAGTGGTTATACATAATCCTTTCTATCACCGTTGGACTTCTTTCCTTCTATGCTGTAAATATGGATTGTATGATGAAACACTATGAAATTTGTGGTGCAATACATTTTGGATCAAACCCCTAATCTTGATTTCTTTCTTTTTATAGTTCTGATTATCTCCCCTGAGATGCTATAGCTATTTAAAATTGACTTTTAAACCATGACCCAAACCCCACCTTTGCCCAGGGTGAGGATGGGTGTGCCAGTTGTGTCACAGTGAGTTGTGCCACTGCTGCTTCCAAAATCACCTCCCACCAGGACCAGCTGCTGCTGCACTTTGAGCAGCTGATGGAAGCAAGCACTGGGTGCAGCTGAGGCTCCCCAGGCAGCTGCTCCTGGGTGCCAAAGGGCAGGGAGCCCTGCCAGAGGGACATGGGGACAGCCATGGATCCAGGAGTGCGTCCTGCCTGGGCAGAGGACACACTAATACTTCAATCACAAGTCCTGAAGCATCTGCTTGACTTTCTAGTGTGGACAAGAATATAAAAATCAAACTCAGGGTCCTTACTATGTGTTCTATTCACTGCATCTTGGAAGTCTTGATTGGGACTGCTGAGCTTGGTCTCACTCCCTACAGCCAGGACAGAGCTGGATTTGAGGACAAATTCTCTAAGTTGCTGGAGTTAGGAGCAGTCCTAAAAGGTGGACATTGGGTTGGACTGGGTTTTTGCAGGCCTGCTTTGGAGTAAGTGGCAGACTTACAATTTAGCTGAAAATAAATTGAACTCACATGATCCAAGACCTTTATTGATGCAGCAGGCACTTCACTTTACATGACCCCAAGCCCAGAGTCCAAGAGTCCTTCACCCACACGTTGAGCCGCCGTTCCCAGAGCCCTCCAACCACCCTCAGCTGCAGGACCTCAGCCTGGACACAGCTACCTTGGGACTAAGCAGGACACACGGGAGCTTGTATCACCACACCTGGCTAAAGCAGCATCTGAAATACCTGTTCACTTGCAGCATAGGAGGCAGGAGTGTGCCTTCTCTCTGCCTGTTAAAGAAGGGAGCAGGAGAATGTCTTGGCTCCTATATGTGATAGTCGGAATATGCAGGAATACCTTTACTCTTCCCCCACCTTTAAGGTTAAAAGCATTCCAAGAGGAGGTTACTGTAGGATTTCAGTAGATTGCAATCTCTAATAAAGATGGACCAGTGTAATTTCAGCTCATTCCTTCTTCTGAGTCCAAACCTGACCGTCACCTCTGTCCAAGTTAACAGTCTTTACACAGTCTTTCTTGCTGTGAGAACTCTTATTATGGAGCCCAGGCCTCCTACTGCCAGTGCCTGTGGGAAAGGAGAGAGGTTACAGAGTCACCATGCCCCACACAGAACAAACACCCAAGAGTTCAGCCACAGAAGGGACTATGGCTCCTCTCCAAAGCTAGAAGCAGTCATTCTCCACTATCTAACCAGCTTCTGGATCTCGAGGGCTCCTGTGTTGCAAGTCACTGACAGAGCAGAATGTCCACCTCCCGTATCCCTGAGGAGAGGAGGAGGGGCTCGCTTCAGTTTCATTTGTGTCCCTCAAAGTGAACAGTGTTTCCTTCTGAAGTCTAGAAGATGGAGGTGATTATATAAAAAATATTCAAGCTGACTGCTGGAAGTGGGGCATTTACTTTGCAGCCACAAAGAGCACAGGGTATGAGAGCAGAGTGAGACGTGGCACTGGGGAACAAGGCTGGACAAATGCACAGCACCCACCTGGAGCAGGACTGGCAGGTAAATGCTCCTGAGCTCCCAGACCTGCCACAGGCCTTTTCCAGAGGACAGACTGGTACTACCACTGAGCTGACTCTGCTCTGAGCAAGCCACACATCCAGTACTGCCACAAAGCAGAACACCAGGCTTTAAACCCTGCCTACTCAGACACGCCTTGCTCCTTTCACAACAGAGAGGACGAGATGCCTTTCGTGTCCCTGCACGCTCTGAGTACCAGTCAGGGTGGTGCTGTGTCACCTCCCACGCTGGGAGCACCACCCACGCTCACCTGAAAGCACCTCAGTGGAAACAACAGAAAAAAAACCCCAAAAAACCAAGGAGAAACATTTTCTTTGCTGTCTCAAGAAATTCCCTCCTCCTTGTCAAGGTTTGGCAAAGCTGGTGACAGCAGCAATAGCTGGAGTCATGGTACACCAGCTTTATGTACAGCAGGAAAAGCTCTGCACCTTGGGAAAAGGACAGCAGCATTGCCAGCAGCTGCCCTGCACAGGGAGCTGCAGCATTCCCAGGATCAGTTTTCCTTGGAGCACTGACAGCCAGGGCTTCAGCTGAAACCCCTGCAGGGGGGAAGATCTCCCTTGGATTCCTGCCCAGGGGCAGGGGCACCCAGCAGCTGCTTCAGGGATGTGCCTCAGCCACCACAGACAGGGAAGGAGGCTCCACAGGCAGCTGCTGAACACTCCCTATTTCACAGCTGACACTGCACAGAAACAAGAGGCCCCTGCTGGTGCCCAGTGGAATCTCTGGAGACCTCAAAATCCTCTCCTGGGCGAACCAAACAGGTTTGCTAAAGCCTGTGACTCAGCTGATGCAAACTGCCAGCCGGAGCCCCCTGAGCTGGGCCCCAGAGGAGGCTGCAGCTGCCCCATCCCTCCCGGGACATCTCAAGGGCAGCACGAGGCTTTCCCCTGCAGGGAGAACTCCCTGCCCAGTCCCCTCTCCCCATGGCAGGGGGCAAGGTTTGAAATACAGGCAAAGGCTTTGTGAATGCAGGCTCAGAGAGACCAAAGATGGATGGAAACACTGAGCTCCTCAGGGATGAGGCCCTGCCACCACCTGCTTCTCTCCTGAAAGCACTGGCCAGGACCCTGCGAGCGTGGCTGAGCCAGGAGTGCCCCCAGCACGTACCTTTTCATGCCACTGAAGTAATATTGCACTGCTGTTTTCTGTTGGCTTTTCAAATCCTTTATAAATGTACTTCATTAACAAATCAACACCGTTTCTGTCTAAGGAATTCACCGCTTGTTCTATTTCACTGCTTTTAAAAGATGTGAGGACTTTAAGCATCGTTCCCTGGGCCTGCTCCTGGGAAGACAAGGCAAAGAGAGAAAAGTGAGAACGAGAACAGCTGGGAACGGTCCAGGACTCGTGTTTGGCAAGAGATGGGCGCGCTCCAGGCTGGGTTATTTCTGTAAGCGAGGTGAGCAGGGCTGGGGTTACAGGAGGAAGGGGCAGACGCAGGGGGATCCCCATGCCAGCACAGGCTCACGGAGCGCAGCGGCGCCGCTCGGGTGCGCGGGTGCCGCTGTGCCCGGGTGCCGCTGTGCCCGCAGCCCTGCCCGGCCCTACCTTCATCGCCTGGCTCCTGGTGTTGCCCGGGGAGCTGCGGATGGCCGTGTGGAAGGCCCGCAGCGCCTCTCCTGTGCGGCGGCGGTCAAGGACTCAAACCGGGACCTGCGGGACGCGCAGCGCGGCTCCCGGGCGGCCCCGGCCCGAGCGGCGATCGCGGCCGCTGCCCGGGACTGCCCGGCCCCCCCGGCCCAAAGGATATTGCCTGAGCAGCGCCTCCACCTCGGGGCTGGCATCGGGCTCGGCCGCCGCCGCCTCCTCGGGCTCCTCCACGAAGCGGTTCTCGTCGTACTGGTCGATGTCGAGGCGGCGGAAGCGGGACGAGAGCGTGCTCCGCGCCATCCCCGCCGCCCGGCCCGCGCCCGCCGGAAACGGCGCCGGCCCCGCCGGAACCGGAACCCGCGCGGCCGCCGCGCCCCGCCCCGGCCCGCGCGCCCCGCCACTAACAACAGAGCCTGGGAAAAATCCGAACAATGACTTTAATGTACAAATCCCGTCGCTGCAGCAGTTCGCGGGTTTAGTCGGGATCCCGAGGAAAACGGAACAAACCGGGGATGGGAAACAGCCCTTGGCCCGCTTTATTGGGATCCACGGAACACTCGGAAAAGGCTGGCTCGGTCCTGCGCCGTGACCGCAGCACGGGCAGCCCCGGCCCCGCCGCGCACCGGGCACTGACTTTGCTGCTGAAATTTCTTAAAACTTACCAAAAACAAAAAGCTGAACAAGAGAGCGGCCCGAGCGGCTCCCGCAGCGTGGTGGTTAAAGGAATCGGTTAATCTAACCCAGGACTAGGCAAGGACTACATGCAGTAGTACAAATCTCAAGGACATATTACAAATACTCTGAAATTAATCTAGGGATGGGGAAAAAAAACTTGCTACAGACACCATAATACACAATAAATTTAGATAATTTAAAAATAAAAAAGGCAAGAGGCAGCATTTCAGCAGCAAAGTGCTCAATAAAAAGTATATTGTAAAGGGGCAGGATAGGGAGAGGTGACAGCAGGCGGGCGGGGCTCAGAGGAAGTACGGCGTGGTTGTCCTGGGAGGAATGACACGCTCTGAGTCTGGAACTGCGCGGAATAACTTTGGTTCTCTTGTATTTACATCTTTAAAGACCATGATGGACGCGATGTTCCCGCAGCGGTAGCAGTAGTTGGGAGCTGACCATACCGTTACCAACTTCTCATCAAACATGAATTTGTATCCTTCGTGGACGAGCTGGTGTGCTCTGCAGATCAGCTTCAGGTTGTTGATGTGAACAAACTGCAAGGGAAGGGGGAAGGTCAGCTCAGCGTGGCCTGAGCGCCACTGCCCACAGCACGTGCTGCTCCTGGGCTGGCCCCACGGCAGGACAGAGAACACAGCAGGGCTGGGCACCCAGCCGTGAGGCACCCTGTTACACACAGGTGCCAACACCTGAGCACTGGGAACAGCTGACACCCAGGCAGCAGGGCTGTGCTGTCCCCAGGCTCAATCCTTCCTGAACGTGCTGTGCCAGGGCCACACAACAGCCCAGGCTGAGCCTGGCCAGGTCAGAGCCTGGCAAGGCCACTGTGTAGAGTCCTCAGTGCAGACACAACAAAATTAACTCAAGAATTGCTTAAAAAAGGGTATTTTTCTCCTAGATCCTTAGGAAACCATTCCACACAGAGCTCAGGGACACTAGTGAGTCCCACCACGTCACAGTTTTCAAAAGCAAGATGGGTATTAGGACATCTGGCAGTTACATTTGTGCTTTTAGGTTCAAGTGGCTTATTTTTTCCAGCTGGCACAAGCCAAGCTTCCCCACCACACCACCACCAGTTACTGGCAGAGGTGTGACAGGGAAGTTCAGTGTCCTGCAGTGCCCTCACTCCACCCAAACCCCACACTGAGCTGATCCCCTCAGCTCCCCAGCCCACACTGGGCTCTGTGGCCCTGAGCAGTGTTACCTCGTTGGTGACCTTGGCCCCGAAGAGCCAGCCTGCCCCACGGGGGCTGATGGCCCACGTGTCCACGTCCTCGGGGTCCGACCACACCAGGTCGCAGAAGGCGCCTTTGTGAGGGATCTCCTGGTTGCGCTCGATGGTCCGGATCTGGTCCAGGGTCTTGATGTCTGGGGAGAGGCCCCCGTGCACACACAGGATCTGCTCGTCTATTAACTGCAGGGGAATGACACGAGCACCCTCAGCATGGCTGCCAGGGGAGCCCCAGCTCACAGCCCCCATCAGGACAATGTGTTAGTGTGGTGTTTGCACTTACAGCTGCTATTGTGAGCATGTCAAAGACTTTGGTGCAGTATCTCCAGGCGTTCGCGTTCCCGTATTTGGTTTGGCACTCGTCTGTTGGAGAGAAAGGTTTTATTCCTCGTGGATCAGAGGAAACAGGCAAACACTGACAGCAGAACCTGCACACCCAGCTGTGCCACACGAGCCCTGCCAGTAGACCTGTGCTGGGTCCTGCTGCTGGCCAGGACCAGCACCAGCAGCAGGAGGGACCGAGCATCCCCTGCTCTGCCTGTGCCTGAACGTGGCATCACAACACAAGCAGAAACCCCACGTGCCAGAGGAAAAGAGCAGCAAGATCTGCCTTAAACACATTCCATTTCAGAAACACAATGGCCATGTTACCAAAGGACAGCCCTAGAGCCCACGTGCTCCCCAGCCCTGAAAGCCTTGGGCACCCTTGCCAGGGTTTCCCGAGGCAGAGGAGCTGCAGCCACAGGCAGCACTCACCGTAGAACCCGTACACCTGGGTGATCTGCCTGCTCTCGTGGTTGCCTCGCAGCAGCGTGATACGGTCAGGCCACTTGGCTTTTAGTGCAAGGAGGTACGTGAACGTCTCGAGGCTGTAATACCCTCGGTCTACAAAGTCCCCCTGAAGGCAGAAACAGTGGCACATGGAGAAAGGGCACAGTGACACATCCGCTGTCAATCCTCACTGCCACAAAGGAACCCAGCGCTGGAGGGCACCGGGACCAGCTGGGACCCGCGGCGGCTCCGGGCACTGCGAGTGTCAGGTGTGGGCTGGGCACTCCCCTCTCTGCTGTCCTGACGTGACCCGAGCAGGGCAGGACGCTCTGCCTCACCCCGCGGGGCTCCCGGCAATACAACCGGCGGGCAGGAGCCAACACCGCCGCCGGGCGGGGCCGGGACTCGGGAGCCCCTCGGGGTTTTAGCCCCGGCCCCTGTCAAACCCAGCGGTGCCACGCCGCGCCCGCCGCACCTACCATGAAGATGTAGTTGGTGTCGGGGACCTGCCCGCCGGTCCGGAACAGCTCGCACAGGTCATAGAACTGCGTGGGGAGAGAGGCGTGAGGGGCACCGGGCATCGGCACCGACTCCGGCCCGGGGCTGCACCGGGAGCGGCCCGGCCCGGCCTTACCTGCCCGTGGATGTCCCCGCAGACGGTGACGGGCGTAGAGACGGGCTGGACGTTGGACTCCTCCAGCAGCAAATCACAGACATAGTCACAGAGGCGCTGCGGGACGGAGCGGGGCAGGGTCGGGGTCAGCGCCGGGACCACCGGCACCGCCCGCTCCGGCCCGCCCGGCAGCGCCCACCCCGGCCCCGGCCCGCCCCGGCCGGTCCCGGCCCCGCCGCCGCGGCCGCACCTTGAGGTCGTTCTCGGGGAGGTACTTGCAGAGCCGCGCGATCTCCACGTACTTGTCCAGGTCCAGCGGCGCCATCTTGGCACGGGTCGGGCAGAAGCGGGCCCCCCCCCGCCACTTCCGGGCGGCGGAGCGCGCCGCCGGCGCGGGCGGAAGCGCAGGGCACTTCCGGCGGCACTTCCGGTCTGCCGGCCCGGCAGCGGCCCCGCCGCCATGGCGCCGCGGGCGCTGCCGCTGCTGCAGCCGGGGCAGCGGCCGCGCCCGGGACAATGGTGAGCGCGGCGGGGGCACCGGCGGGCACGGCGCCGAGCATGCGGGGGTGATGGGGGGACAGCGATGTGCGGGGGGACCGGCGGGAGCCCGGGCCGGCCCAGCCCGCACTGAGCGCCGCCCTCGCCCCGCAGGTACCGGCTGAGCCCGCGCGGGGAGCGGCCCCGCGGCCGCGTGGGACTCGGCTGTCTCCTCCTGCCCGGCCGCGTCCTGCTGCTGGGCGGCGCCGACCCCGCCGGGGCCTTCGCGGACGCGCATTTCTTGGAGCTGGGTGAGGGCCGGGCCGGGCCGGGGCTGGGACTGGGACCGGGACCGGCACCGGGACCGGCACCGGGACCGATCGCCTGCCCCGTCCACAGCCTCGCTGCGCTGGGTCCCCGCTGGCTGGCGCGGACTGAGGCCGCGCTACGAGCACGCCACGCTGCTGCCCGCCGTTGGCCCCCCGCGCCTCTGGGTGTTCGGCGGAGCGCACCCCGCCGGGAACCGCGGCTGCGTTCAGGTGCTGGACCCCGGTGAGTGCCCCAGGGCCGCGGTTCGGGCTGCAGGACGGACCCGGCCTCCGTGCCCATGTTGGTTGTTCGGTCAATCAAATGTCTTAAATAGAAATAGGAACATGGGAGAGCCCTGCAGTGAGGGGGGAGCAGCCGCAGCCTCGGACATTCCACACGTCCTCGGCGGCCATCGGGGCCCGGCTGTTCGTGTTCGGGGGTGGAGACAAGGGAGCGGAGCCGGTGAAAGACCAGCGGCTGCACGTGTTCGACACAGGTACCTCCCTCTGGGGCACGGGAGCGCTGCCTTGGGGTGTAGCCGGAGGGGTGGAATTGCTGAGCTCTGTTTGGAGATGAGTCCCACGGGATGGGTGGCTGTTCCTCTCTTGACAGGCTCTTGTGTTCGTGTGGGAATTCAGACCCCGTGGCTTGGGTGGGAAGCCTTCGCAGGGCTCTGGGGTTGCTGCTCTGTAGAATTTCCAGGGTTTTCTTCCTAATGCCCATGTGCTCCCATTTTTAGCCACCCTGGCCTGGTCCCAGCCGGAGACTCACGGTGATCCCCCTTCTCCTCGGCACGGACACGCCGTGGTTGCAGTTGGGACCAAACTCTTCATCCATGGGGGTTTAGCTGGAGATGTTTTTTACAATGACATGTTCTGCATTGACACAAGTAAGTGTGGATCGAGGTACTGCAGAGCAGTACCTGTGAGCTGTGATTTGGGGGGACGTTTTTTCTGAAATACTAGTTCTTAAGTGCTTAAAGTATTACCTTGTTTAAATCAACAAAATGCATGGGGTTTGTGTAATGCATAACCCTGGAGGTGTTGTTTCCTGCACCAGATGACATGAGATGGGAGAAGATCCCAGCCACTGGGGACATCCCTGGAGGAAGGGCATCCCATTCCTCGGTAGCATTCCAGGAGCACTTGTTCATTTTTGGTGGAATAGGTCCAAATGGGACACTGGATACTACATACAAGTATCACACAGGTAGGGAGGCTGCTAGGGAAGATGCCAGGCAGCTGGGCAACACGTTACCTGCTCAAGCCCTGGGCTTCCCCCTGGAGTTACAGCACTGCAGGGCTGAATTCATGGTGTCAGTGCTTGGTGTGTGATGTTTAAAGCTGTGACTGTGTCTTTGCACTGCAGGAAGGCAGCACTGGACGCTCCTGCAGTTTGAGTCTCCCCTGCCCAGCGGGAGGCTGGACCACGCCATGTGTGTCATTCCCTGGCAGGCTGGGGCACACGGGGACACAGGAGAGACCCCAGCTGGGACAGGGCCCCCTGTGTCAGTAGGTGACAGAGCTGAGCCCCTCCAGCAGGGCCTGGGAGAGGGCTGTGCTGAAGACACCTCTGTTCATCTGCTGTTTGTGTTTGGGGGCATGGACACCCAGGGGCAGATACACAGGGACTGCCTGGTCACCCTCATCGAGTAGAGTCCCCACAGCACCAGCCTCATCCCCTGGGGTTAATTGTGCCCCCTAGACGTGTCCTTACCCTAGGGCAACTGGCACGGTGCTGCCACCCTGGGGGACAGGGGCTGTGCCTGAACAGGGTCCTGCTGCAGCCCCAGCCCAGGGAGCATGGCAGGAGCCGAGGTGTTTTGAGGCACTGCTGGAGCTGGCACCCAACAAGGTCATTCTGGACTTAACTAATCCCATGGATTGGATAAGGATCAGTTAAATAAAGAGACCAAATTTCAACCTTTATTAGGTGTAAACTACTTTTCACTGTTCAGAAAACTGGTCTGTTTCATATGACATTTTAGTAAAAGCTCTGAAGTTTTAATACTGCTGGAAAACATAATTAAGCCAAGCTCCTCCCCTCACTGCTGGGCACCACCACTACTGCAGGCAATGGGTTCTGGTGGATAACCTCCCTCTCCCAGCTCAATAAAAGCTGCCCCTTCAGCAGTTACTCAGGCTTGATCCCCCTTCCTTATCAGGATCTGTTGTAAAAGTGCAGTGAGGTCCAAGTCCACCCTCTCCCTTCAGAAACTGAACCCCAGTTCAGCCCAAGAGAACAGAGGCCCAGCTCCTGCTTTCAAACCTCCCACTCTCCATGAGCCCATGAAAGGTGACCTTGAGGGGGTGAGCTGCACTCCATCCTTCTTCAGGGTTAATCCAGATCCTGGCTAGAGCTGGGTAATGGAGATCACAGAACCAGAACAGAGTCCAGTGTAAATAACAAATTTATTGTGGTCACTCCAGGTAGAAAAGCTCTACACCAAGTTCACATGACCAAGTTGTTAAATAGAATGTTCCACTGCCAATACTTCTAAACCCACATTTACACTCCCACCCCGCTCCCCTCCCCAGACATCGAGCAACTGCTAACGAAAAGCAGGATACAGCCACGTCGGGCTAGCGGTTCCAGCTCCACTCACGAGTGAAGATTCAAAGTTACATTCCAAATTAAGAGTTCAATATTTTAAACAAGTGTTCCTGAGTCCAATATATACACACACCACATTCGGGGACACCGGTATCTACAACTCGTCCTTCTCTGCTGCCTCCTCCTCGCCGGGCGGGGGGCCGGCGCTGCCGTACAGCTTGCTCACGATGGGCTGAACCACCTCCTCCAGCTCCTTCTTTTGTGCTTTGAAATCTTCTATGTCCCCATCCTGATGGCTTTCCAGCCACTCGATCTTTTCCTCCACTGCTTTCTCTATTGTTTCCTTGTCCTCAGAGGACAGCTTCCCACCCAGCTTCTCCTTGTCCCCAATCTGATTCTTCAGGGAATAGGCGTAGCTTTCCAGCTCATTCCGGGCATCGATGCGTTCCTTCAGCTTCTTGTCTTCCTCGGCAAACTTCTCAGCATCGTTGACCATCCTCTCGATCTCCTCTGGCGTCAGCCTGTTCTGGTCGTTGGTGATGGTGATCTTGTTCTTGTTGCCGGTGCCCTTGTCCTCGGCTGTGACACGGAGGATCCCGTTCACGTCGATTTCAAAGGTGACCTCGATCTGGGGCACACCCCGAGGGGCAGGAGGGATTCCCGTCAGATCAAAGGTGCCCAGGAGATGGTTGTCCTTGGTCAGGGGACGCTCACCTGCAATGAACAATGACACAGGGTTACTTTCTTGCCCAGCTGTGGCCTGCCTTTGTGACAATCAGGAACAAGAATGAAAACCCTACAGCAGACAGATTCCAGCTGTCACATGGGCCACCAGAGCTGACACCCACCTTCATAGACCTTGATGGTCACAGTTGGCTGGTTGTCAGAAGCTGTGGAGAAGATCTGAGACTTCTTGGTGGGAACAACGGTGTTTCTTGGGATCAGCTTGGTCATGACACCTCCAACGGTCTCAATGCCAAGAGTCAGGGGACAGACATCGAGCAACACCAAGTCACCTGGAACAGATCAAAGGCAACACTGTGACACAACTTCTACACAAAACACAATGCTGCAGACAGGATCCTGAGGCCTCAGGGGCACAGAACTCAAAGGACTGGAAAAGATCCAAGTTTGTCTGCATTTGCTTGTCAATGCCCAACATCCACTGTTGAGTCAACTCTTAGGTGGCAGTGAAAGTGCCATTACCTGTATCCTGGTCCCCAGAGAGCACCCCGGCCTGCACAGCTGCACCGTAGGCCACAGCCTCATCTGGGTTAATGCCCCGAGAAGGCTCCTTCCCATTGAAGAACTCTTTAACGAGCTGCTGGATCTTGGGGATGCGAGTTGATCCACCAACCAAGACAATCTCATCAATATCAGACTTCTTCAGGTCAGAATCTTCCAGGACTTTCTGAACAGGCTTCATAGTGGAACGGAACAGGTCCTGCAAAGACAAAACCCCAAGGACTGTGAGACTGTATTCCCAGCACACCCCACTGGGCAGCCCCAGGGGTACAAAGTACAACCCCTACAGAGCAGAGATGCCAAACTGAGGCCCAGCTCCCTGGCAGGAACAGCTGCCCGCTTACACAGAGTTATTTATACTCCAAAGTGCAGTGTGTCACAGCATGAGATGCTGCACATTCCCCAGTCCCAAGCCAGAGCTGAGGCTGTGTAACTTTACCTTTCTAAACTTACCATGTTCAGCTCCTCAAACTTGGCTCGAGTGAGTGTCTCCGAAAAATCTTCTCCTTCAAAGAAGGACTCTATTTCAATCCTGGCCTGGTGCTGAGATGACAAAGCTCTCTTGGCCTTCTCCACCTCCCGCCTCAGCTTCTGCACAGCTCTGTTATCCTTCCTAACATCTTTGCCAGTTTTCTTCTTGTAGAGCTTGATGAAGTGCTCCATAACACGCTGGTCAAAGTCTTCTCCTCCCAGGTGAGTGTCTCCATTAGTAGCCACAACTTCAAAGACTCCGTTGTCAATTGTGAGGAGGGACACATCAAAAGTTCCACCACCCAGGTCGAATACAAGGATGTTCTTCTCTCCCTCTCTCTTGTCCAGTCCATAAGCAATGGCAGCAGCTGTTCTGTACAGGGAATGGGCTGTCAGGGCTGGGGGTGGCAGCTCACAGCTCCCCTGGGGCAGGACAGGGTGGGCTACTCACGGCTCGTTGATGATGCGCATCACGTTGAGCCCCGCGATGGTGCCCGCGTCCTTGGTGGCCTGGCGCTGGGCATCGTTGAAGTAGGCTGGCACCGTGACAACAGCGTGGGTCACCTGAGCAGGGAGGGACAGCTTTGTTACAGTCTGTAAGCAGTACCAGCCACTCTGAGCAGTGCTGGAACAAGCAGCCCATCCTCAGAGATGAAGAGCCAGCAGCAGCTGAGCCCATCGGACAGGGCTGCTGCAGGGGCCTGCAGCACTGACTGTGTTTGGGATGGCAAGGTCAGTCCTGGCTCAGCCTACTTTTCTCCCATTTCCTAAAGCTGCTAATTCAAGTTGTTACCAGTGTTTCCTGTGCACTTACTTTCTTCCCCAAGTAAGCCTCTGCTGTTTCCTTCATCTTCGTCAGAACCATTGCAGAAATTTCTTCAGGAGCAAATGTTTTTGTCTGTCCACCTCCAACATCAACCTGAATATGGGGCTTGGCTTTCTTCTCGACCACCTGAGGAGAGCAAAGGATACTGTCTCATTGAACTATTCCAACTTGTTCCCATGGTTCTTTCTAAACACCAAGCCAAACCTCTATGACAAGCATAACCTGAGTACAGGTAACACCAGGAACTGTTGTTTGCACACCAATCCTCCCATGGGGCACTGTGAGCAGATGCCTCTTCTGACCAGAACTGTAGTCCTCCCCTCCAGCCCCCCTGCCTCTGCACTCAGGGCCCACCTTGAAGGGCAGGTACTTGATGTCCTGCTGCACGGAGGGGTCGTTCCAGGTGCGGCCGATGAGCCGCTTGGCATCGAATACGGTGTTCTCCGGGTTGGATGTGAGCTGGTTCTTGGCAGCATCCCCGATCAGGCGCTCCCCCTCGGGGGTGAAGGCCACATAGGACGGTGTGATGCGGTTCCCCTGGTCATTGGCGATGATTTCCACGCGCCCGTTCTTGAAGACGCCCACACTATTTGGGGGGGTGAGCGGAGCGGTCAGGCGGGGCCGCGGCCTGCGTACATCCACCCCCCCCCCCCCCCCCGCCTCCCCTTCTGCTCCTCCCCGCGCCCTCCCGGGCCCGCAGGCGCTTCCCGCGGCTCTCGTGGGCCCTGCCTGCCCAGAAGGGCCTGGGCACTGCCCGCCAGCCCGGCCGGCCCCCCGTGCCTGTCCCCACGCACCAGGAGTAGGTGGTGCCCAGGTCGATGCCCACCACCGTGCCCACGTCCTCCTTCTTCTCCTCGTCGTCCGCCCAGACGGCGCCCAGCGCCAGCAGCGTCAGCAGCAGAAGCCTCATCCCGACCGCTCACCTGCGCACACCTACCGAGAGGCCGCCGGTTACACAACGGAGGCGCCACGTGCGTGGCCGCCCCCCTCACCCCTCCCCGCGCCGCAGCCACCCAGCCCCCGCCGTGCGGAATCACCCCGCGTCCCCACCCCATCTTTCCGTGCCCTCAACCGCCAGGCCCTCGCCCCCCTCACCGGCCCAGCCCCGCGCGGCCCTTACCGCGCCCGGCCCTCACCGTAGACAAGCGCCGCGCCCCAATCTCCGCTGAGCCGCCAGGCCGCGTCGCCCGTCCTTTTATACCTTCCGTTACCCCTTCGTGGAGCCTCTCCATTGGCTGCCGCTCCCTCGCTGGAGCCTCTCCATTGGCCGGCTGCTACCAAGCTGGCCTCCCGCGATTGGCGAGCACCGCGCGGCCGCTCCGCCGTGCCCGGCGCGCCCCCCTCGCGTCGCCCCATTGGTTCCACCCGCCGGCCGCGGCCACAGAGAAGCGTGAGCCAAGCGGAGCGTCCCTATTGGCTGGGCGGGACCACGGCCGCGGGGTGGGGGGGCACTTCTGGAAGTTTCCATGGTTACCGGCCGGGGGGGATAACCCGGCAGTGGGGGGGCGCCGCCACTCCCGGGGGTACCGGGGGTACGGGCGGTACCGGGGCACTGCCGGGAGGGAGGTGCGGGGAGGTTGGAGCCGCGCCGGCATCATGGCCGGGCCGTGCGGGGTCTCTGGGCGGATGCCCCCCCGCCGGGGATGAGGTGACACGCGTGTGCCCAGCGCCCCGAGGCGACACCGGGACCCGTCCCCGAGCGGCTGCTGCCCGCCGCTCCCAGCAGGTCGCGAGGCCCCGCCATGTCGCGACACCGAGCCCCGCACGCACAAGCCGGGGCCGGGTGGAGCCAGGGCTGACGGCGGAGCGAAGCTCCAGGAGCGGCCCCGGCTCCGCCCGACCCTCGCCCCGCTCCGCCTCGCCCCGGCCCCGCTGCCGGTGCCGGCCCCGGGACTACAAGTCCCAGGAGCGCCGTCGCCGCCTGCGCAGTGCCGCGCCCGCCCGGGCCGCAGCGGGAGCCGCCGGGGCGCTGGCCGGGTAGGGACACGCTCGAATCCCGCGACAGCGCTCGGCTTCCTCCCCGAGGAGTGAGGAGGAGGAGGGAGAGGTGGGAGGAGGAGGAAGGCCCGGGACCTGACAAAACCCTTTGGTTTTTCCAGGGCAGCGAGAGGGAAGGCGCGCAGCCGAGGAGAGACGGAGCCGCAGAGGGTATGTCGGGTGGATTTATCGCGATAGGGCGCCCGGGAGGCGGAGGAGCGGCGCGGGGGCGGCGGCAGAAGTTGTCGGTGCGGTTTGCCGGGGGTTCCTCCGTGCCCTTCTCCCCCGGGCCAGCCCTGCCCTGCCCGCCCGGCCGGTCCGGGCACCGCGCTCCCGGTGCGGGGGCACTCGCAGAACCGGAGCCCTCGGAGCGGGGCCCTCGCGGCGCCGGGAGCCGCTCGCTGCCGCCGCTCCTGCGTGGCTTTTGTGTCGGACAGGTTTAAAACTTGAAACTTGACCAGTGCGGTGACTTCCCTTTTTGGTCCCTCACAGACCCCTGAGGCTGGAGAGCTCCGTGCAGGCTCTATCGGGTTTTTTCTTGCAAAGTCATGATACCGCGCTCCTGAGAGCGGTTGGGATGGAGCTCTCGGAGCGGGCATGTGACACTTCACTTACTGATAGGTAAAGTGCTGTTTTGGCGGACGATGCAGTTCACTCACGAGTAGAAGCTGCAATTTCAAGAAGATGAAGTGGAAATGGCAGGGGCAGTCCATGAAATCTGAAATACTCTGTAAAAGCAGCAGGATGATGGCTTCAGGAAGCACTTTTCAACTGCTGCTGCTGAGGAGGGTTCCAAAACGTTTAAGATGCTCAACACACGGATTTTGATGTGATATTTGTCAGATAATGGAGAATATATTCTCCTCAGTAGCGGCTGCCCTGCCTTGCAGATGGGAAGGGAGCTGCTCTCAGGAGAACAGGTTGGTTTTGTCAGTTTGAGCAGCTTCAAGTTCTGCACTTGTTCTGGCTGGAAGTTTATTAGTGTCACCCTCACCTAAAGGGAACTCCACTTTCTGGCATCACAAGCAACTGGAATAGATTTTAGCGTGGTTATGTGCTTTTGCTGGTTTTATGCAACATGGCAATGCCATAATAGATTGGCAATGCCATAATTCAGTAGCCAGCTGATTCTGTCCTTTACTGATGAGTTCTGTTATGGGCCACGAGAAATGAGGTTCTCCTCAAGTGGATATAGACAGTATGTCCAGGGCTAGCTGAGAGCAGCCTCTGGGCAGAGACAAACATGAGGGATGAGTTTCTTATTAATGACAATTAGACAGTGGACCTGCATTCTGTGTGTCACACATGTGTTTGAGCTGGTGGGTGCTGTAACGTGAGGGTTCAGCAGTGAGCCCTGGGTCATGGTGAACCATCCTGCTGGAAAAGGGCTCTGCTAGCTCAGCTGGGGGAGATGGGCAGTTAGCTTGTGTTGAGAAATAAGGCTTGTGAGAAGCTACTATAAATACTAATGAGGAAAGAGGTACTTCATCAGGGCTGAATTAGCTTGGAAGCCATTCAGGCCTGCTTAGGAGTTATTTTTCAGAAGGATGGAGGGATTTTGCCTTGCCCTGCCCTGCCTACATTAGATGTGCCTGAACTTGCTCTGGAAGTTGAGTCTTGCGTAGCAAGACTCAGGAGGAGCAAGTAACCCTGAGCAGGAAACACAGAAGGAGGAGGAAGGATCTGGTGTACCAGCAGTGCTCACCACTTGACCTAATCTCTTTTCTGTCACTGAATCACAGAAACATGCAGGAGGGATGTGTGTTCCTGTATGCCACAGGACAAACCCAGGGACATTGTGGAGTTCAGCACCTGAAGATTCAGTGTCATGTTCTCCAGGACTTTAAGAGTGGGAAACAATCTGTGTCCTGTGTTCATCAAAGGACAGACTGCCTCAGGTTCTGAGCAAATGTGTGCTGCCAGCAGGGCAAGGCATCTGGGATGCTGTCAGGTCATGCAGCCTTTGTTGTTGATATGTGGAGCATCATGAAGGGAAATTGTCTGAGTTGTTGTGCTAAGCTGCTCTTACTGTGTCACAGTTACTTGCAGGTTCCTGAGTAGTCTTGAAATAGCTGACAGAAAATGGAAATGTTTCCATATCAACATGAAATCCCAGGATTGAAAAGTAATCTGCACATAGCACAATTTTACATATCTGTTGTTCCTTCAGCCACAGCAGGCTGTTGGATGTCTAAATATCCTAAAGGGACTCCTTTATATAGCTGTGTACAGATATCTGCTATTTCGTGTGTTGTGCATGGTATCATAAACCAGATTGCTGGGTAATTACAGGCACCTTTTTATTTATGAGCAGCTGATAAGGTAATCTGGCAAATGAGGAATCAGCAGAGGCTCTGCTCTGGAGCTGTTCCATGGTGTGTCACTGAGTGTGGCTGTGGCCAAGTGCTCTGGAGTGCACCTTGTGGAGCCTGGTCAGGGGATGCAGCTGCTGTCTCTTTGCTCTGCTGTGAAGGGAAAAGGTTTTGGGGAGGAGCAGTGTGTGTCAGGTAGGTGTGTTGGTGGTACAATAGCTTGTTCTTCCAGGACAAGCTTGTTGGTAATACCAGTGTCTGAAGAGAGGAGTAGTGCCTGCATCTTGCCCAACTGGGCTTTTTGGGTGTTCCTCCCTGAGCCTTGCTGAAGTACATTGTGTGTTAAACTGCTGCTCTACCTCCCTGCTGTTCCCAGGTGTCTGCCAGGGACCTCAGGTGGAGACAGAGTTGTTTGTGCTCTTGCTTCCTGTGCATATGTGGCTTCAGAATAATTCATTTAAAAGCTGGTGGAAGGCAGGGATGAGGAGTTCCTCTTCACAGAGCTGGATCTCAGCAACAACCCTTGCAGCTGAGCCACTTTGATTTTTATGGAGGTTCCCAGGCTGGGGAAGCTGCTGATCCCGTTTTCTTGTATGAAAGCTGCTGTCATGCAGCTGTCCTGTGGATTGACAGGAAATCCTGTGGATTTTCACAGCTCTTGGCAAAGCAGTGGCACACAGTAACCTGCTGTGCTCAGTTCTGAATCAATTCTGCTCTGGCTTTCGTTATTTCTGCTGTTCTGCAGCAGAGGCAGATAAGACACACACGTGGGTAGTGGCCAACTGATGGGGTGTTATCAGGTAGTCACAGGACCAGTATATTTAGCAGCACAGATGCTGCTAAGGGTGCTCCTTGGAGCCTTGTTTTGGGCCTGGAGTTCAGAGAGGCAATTAGTTTTAAAGGAAAAATCAGAATGCATGGCAGTTGGCACCTTCCCACAGTTTCTCAGGGCCCCAGTGTCTGCCCTTGGTGAGGAGGTGCCCAAGTTGTTCCTCTCTTGGGTGCTCACCTCACCTTCCAGCAGGGTGAGGTTTCTGCTGTCAGTCTATTTCAGCTGACATCACAAATGGGGCAGTGCAGGGCTCTGAGCTCTTTTTGCTGGGCAGGTGCATTAATGTATGTGTCACATCTCTCACTGTGTGGGGCTGTGTGGGCTGCTGCTGACAGGGCTTGTGGAGCTTGCTCTGACCCACAGGCAGAGGAGGAAGGAGCACAGCATCTTCCTCAGAGGCTTCTTAGGGAGCTTTGCCCATCCCTGGTGCTGGAAACATCTTCTCTAATAAACAAAACCAGAAGAAGTGAAATTGAGAGAAATTGCTTGTAAGTGTAGGAAACACCTCAGGAGTTCTTTAATCACCTTGGCTGTTCTTAAATGGGTTTGTAACCAGTGATACAAAAATAGAGACTTGTTTTGAAATTTGGCAAAACAAAGGACTGTAGGCAGGGGCTACAGGCTCTTCCTAGGGGTACTCCATGTGGGTCTCCCCTTCCTTCCCAAACCTGCTTAGAAGCAGGAGATCCACTTGGACTGACTCTCTGTCCAGGAAAGTGGAGGCTGTGGGTTGACACCTGAAAGTGGAAAATGCCAACTAAAACTGTTCAGTTTGATCAAATATGAGCAGCTCATGAGCACAGCCCTACAGTGAGAAGCTCTGAAAGGCAGAAGGCAGCTCTGCAGGTCTTGTTTGTGTGTGCTTTTATGGCTTCAGCTTCTTTTTCCATGCTGATAGCACTACCTCACAGCCTAAAGACTGGTTACTACTGTGTTTGCAAGCAGTAGCAGGTTTACTGCTGTTTTGGGGTTTTTTTTGTTTTTTTTTTTTTTTTTTGCAAGCTCTTAAATTCTGAGACTAAAAATAAATTTGTTGCAAGAAGTTATTATTTGTTTCACAAAGAACTTTGGCAGCAACAGCAATGTTTCTTCTTCTAATCATTTCTCTGAGACTGTCCCAGTTAAAAACATCTGAATTAGCACATCCTTCAAGTTCCTGTCGTAATCTCATTTTTGGATGCATCAGCTGTAGCCTCTGGTTAGGATTGCTGAATTTGGTTTGGGGTCTTTTTGAATTTGGGGTTTTTTTTAAAGAGCTTTATACCCAGTTTTCCTGTGTTTACTAGGAATGGTCTTTAAACCTTGGGGTGTAATAAAATTGCAATTTTTTAATGCATTGTGACAGCTTCTCTGTTCATGTCTGCCTGGCTTCTGGTTGTGAGGTTAAAACTATGGATGAAAGGACTTAATTACAGAAGGAGCAATGATGGCTGTCAGTGCACCTGGTTGTCAGGCTGCAAAAACCCAGCAAATGGGACACCCGTGCCTAATGAGGGAGCTAATCTGTATTCTTCAGTGAGGATCACCTCCTGCTCTGCTGAGCAGTGAAACACAGATCTTTAAAACACTAGCAGGGGAGAGCACTGGGCCAGCACGTGGTATTCCAGCACATTATTTGTAGTTTCTCAAGCATGGTCTGAATGGGTTTGTGAAGCAAGGCTTGTCCAGAGTCACTGCAGGTTGTGGGAAGTAAGTTTTTGTTTTGACTGTAGTATTGCTTTGAAGGGAGCCCTGTGACATCTCCATTACTGATACACATGACAGGTATACTGTGATCTGTTACAGGTGAAATCTGTCTCAATCCCTGTCCTTCCTAAATTAGCTGGTGTGGCTGTTAGGTCTAGTGGGGAAGACATGAAGCAGTTAACCATCAGTTCTGAGATCCCAGCACCCAGGTCCTTGGGTAGTGCTGGGTTGTGTGGATGGGCTTTAGGGTGAAGGAGTCTGTTCCCCAGACGGTGAGTGGGAATGGGGACTGGTCTCCATCTCCCTGAATTTGTGTCACCTGAGCTGTGGCCAGGGCCACGTGTCCCCAGGTAAGGCCAGGTGCACCTGAGGTGTGGTCAGGGCTGTGCTCCTGTTCCTGCTCACCAGGGCAAGCTGAAAATACCTTCAGCTTCTGTGCCAGTGTCCCTGCTGTGTGCCAGACAATGGAGCAGCACTTGGGGACCTTCATTGCGAGCGTGCCTCAGCAGGGTGGGACTGAGGAGGGCCCAGCCGCGTGCCCTGCCCCAGTGAGCTGTGCCCACGGCAGGGCTGGCAGGGCTGTCCCACTGGGCTGACCATGCTGCTCTGTGTGCCAGGGCTGTGGCACCATGGTGAAGCTGGACATCCACACGCTGGCCCACCACCTGAAGCAGGAGCGGCTGTACGTGAGCTCGGAGAAGGCGCTGATCCAGCGCCTCAACGCCGACGTGCTGAAGACGGCGGAGCGGCTCTACCGCACGGCCTGGATCTCCAAACAGCAGCGCATCAACCTGGACAGGCTCATCATCACCAGGTACTGCACACCCCTCTGCCAGCCCTCACAGCCTGCAGGCCCTGCTGTGCTGTCAGAACAATGACAGCAAACCTCAGCTGGGCAATCTTACACCAAGAGGTACTTGTTGGCCGTTGAAGCAATTGTTTTTTTAATAGCTGTGTTAGTTTTGCTTCTGTTCATGTGAACAAGCTATCCAGAATTTGCAAATAATTTGTAGTAACTATCTGGAAAGACTTTTTGCTCTGTGGCAGCCTGGTTTATAGATAGGTCACATGGTGTCTCTTAGCAAGTTTGTTTACTTAAGAGTTACTTAAAGTGTTTCAATGTTTTTCTTTAAAGTGCTGAAGCTTCTCCTGCTGAATGTTGCCAGCACGCGAAAGTCTTGGAGGACACGCAGTTTGTGGATGGGTACAAGCAGCTGGGATTCCAGGAGACTGCTTATGGAGAATTCCTGAACAGACTGAGAGAGAACCCCAGGCTGATTGCATCCTGCCTGGTTGCTGGAGAGAAGCTCAACCAGGACAACACCCAGAGTGTCATTCACACAGTCTTCACCTCCATCTATGGCAACTGCATCATGCAGGAGGACGAGAGTTACCTGCTGCAGGTGCTCCGGTACCTGATCGAGTTTGAACTGAAGGAAAGCGACAACCCCAGGCGGCTGCTGAGGCGAGGCACCTGTGCCTTCAGCATCCTGTTCAAGCTCTTCTCTGAAGGACTCTTTTCTGCAAAACTTTTTCTTACTGCAACCTTACATGAGCCAATCATGCAGCTTCTGGTTGAGGATGAAGACCACCTGGAAACCGATGCAAACAAGTTAATTGAGAGATTCTCCCCAGTACAGCAGGAGAAGTTATTTGGAGAGAAAGGCACAGAAAAGTTCAAGCAGAGAGTCCAAGAGATGGTTGACTCAAACGAGGCCAAGCTGGTGACCCTGGTCAACAAATTCATTGGCTATCTCAAACAAAACACGTACTGTTTTCCCCACAGCTTGAGGTGGATTGTGTCGCAGATGTACAAAACGCTGTCGTGTGTGGACAGGCTGGAGGTTGGCGAGGTCAGAGCCATGTGCACAGATCTCCTTCTGGCCTGCTTCATCTGCCCTGCCATCGTCAACCCCGAGCAGTACGGCATCATTTCTGATGCTCCTATCAATGAGGTGGCAAGATTTAATCTGATGCAGGTATGATTCACAAAGGCAGCCTTAAAAATATATAAATGGCATTTTTCTTCCCTCTAGAACTGATGCTACTGCAGTACAAGTGAAGGTACTGTCTCTCCTACTTATAAAATGAATGCTAATGAAATATTTGTGTTGATTGTTGCTGGAGAGGCAGGCTGCAAAGTTTATCTGTTTGCTTAAAATACTGACTTGAAAAAATTGACAGCATATATTCCTGTATCCCTTAGAAGAGTTGCAAATATCCTTTATAAAAACTGTTTTAAGGGATGGAAGCTAAGGCATAAAAATGACTAGAAGATGAATTCTGGAATGTGTGAAAAAGAACGTTACGCTGTTCTTGCAAATGTTAAATATTATACCAGGTATTGCAAAAAATAATGAAATACTTTGTTGGAAACCCCTTGTAATGTCCAGTGCTCTACTTGGAGCATTCCCCAGTCCTCATGACCAGCTTTTGTCATTATGCAAACACTTGGACAATTTAATGATGTTACATAGAGGAGTCATCTGAAGGTGTTGAGCAACACTTGTCTGACTGAGGATGTTCCTCCATGTGAGGAAGAAAACCTGCTTTTTACTGTTGTCTATAAAGTGGGCAGGGAGTGATCCTTACAGTGCAGTCACGCTGGGCAGTTTGCTCAGTGTTCCTCTGAAATCCAGCAGCAATCCTCTCCTGTGTCACTGCTCACGTGCTGCAGCAGAGCAGTTGGCAGCTCTTTAAACTGAGGGTTGCTTTGCAGTTGGAGATGAATAAGGAATATGTGCTCTGAAATAAGGGCTAGCCCTCCTGCTATTTCTCCTTAGTAAAATATATGCAGCCTTTGAAAATCTCTAGGTTTAGATGACCTAGATTCAACTCTCAATTCTGACGTGTTGCAAAAACAAAACATGCTTTGTTCCTGGGAGGGGGAAGTATGGATGGTCACAGCCTACTGTGTGTGCACATTTTCTTGTTAAAGGCAATGACTGCTTTTTTTTCCTAAAGCTTCTTGCATTTTTTTCTTCCCTGAAAGCAAGCACAAATCTCTGTCCACTCAATCAGAAATATTCCTTGGAGTATTAAATGAAAAAGGATTTAGAATGGAGGAGGTTTTGTGAATATTTTTTATAATCAGGTCCATGAAAGGCTTATTCTGTGTACTTCTTTTTGATTTCAGGTTGGGAGACTTCTGCAGCAGCTGGCAATGACAGGCTCTGAGGAGGGAGATCCACGTACAAAGAGCAGCCTCGCTAAATTTGACAAAGTAAGAATCCAGGCTGAAAAAATCCAAGACTTGGTGAATACGTCATCATCCTTCTGCAGCCTGCTTTCTCAGACTTTGCAAAGGACTTACTAAGTGTTTAATTTCCAAGTTACATGTAATGAAAAGCAGATTAAATCCTGAATGAAGCTGGGGAAAAAAATCTTGAATACTAGAATTAAGGGTTGAGGATTCTTGCTTCTACTCTGACCTAATATTTCTTAAAAGAAAATATTAAAAAAATTAAATGGTATTTTCAACTGAGCACTGTAGATGTTCAAGGCCAGGTTGGACAGGGCTTGGAATCACCTGGTCTAGTGGAAAGTGTCCCTGCCCATGATGGGAGTTGGCACTGGATGGTCTCTAACGTTCTTCTACCCCAAACCTCTCTGTGATTCTGTGAAACACTGAATTCCTGTCTGTGGTTTTTCAACTGAACCTAACAAAACACTTTGATCTGAAAACAGCCTCAGTATAACATCTGTCTTGACTCCAAGTAATTTCTTAGTGCAAGTAACTTCTCTTTCTTTTTTGCATAGTTTTGGTTTTTTTTATTCCACTTTTCCTGTTAGTATGAATCCATCTGTAGCCATAGAGCAGATACCTTCATCAGGGCAACAGTGAAGCTGATGACCTTTGATAGATTGTCAAGTGTTTAAAAACCTGTTGGAATCCTTGGTAACCTTGTATCTGTTCAGGTTTTGGTAATTCTAGTTGTTACACAGTCACCACACAAAACTGCCCATTATTGTAAAGTAACTTTTTCACTCAGATTAGAAAGTGGTGTCGTTGTTGCTTCTTTGTTTCATTTTCAGTCTGTGCTCAGCAGATCCTTCAGGAAGGGCCTGTTTGTTGCCATTATTTTTTCCCTTAAATTGTAAGAGGACACTTCAGTAAGTAACACTTTGGAAAGCAGGAAAGGAACAAAGGAAATGCTAAAAGTATTTGCACACTTTCCTCGCTTGCTCTTCAGTGACCTTGAAATATCTGCCCTTTTATCCCAAGATTTCAGAAGTAGGAAGCGAAACTTAAATTATTCTGTAGGCTACTTAACTCCTGCCATAAGTTTCATCCCAAACTCTGGGGAGGGTGTCTCATTCCTGCTGTGTGCTGTCCCTCAGAGCTGTGTTGCTGCTTTCCTGGACGTGGTGATCGACGGGCGCGCGGTCGAGACGCCGCCGATGTCGGCCGTGAACCTGCTGGAAGGGCTGAGCCGCACCGTGGTGTACATGACCTACAGCCAGCTCACTGCCCTGGTAATGCCTCCTGCTCCTGGAAAGGGCCTCTGGAGCCTGCTCCCTCCTGTCCCACCTTGGCCAAAGCAGGCTGGTTTGCGCTGCAGCTCTTGCCAAAACCATTGTCTGTGTTTAGGTTGGCTTCATGCGGAACGTGATGTCGAGCGATCAGCTCAAGGAAGATCGGATGGCTTTGGAAAACTTGCTGGCAAATTTACCCCAGAACAAACCAGGGAAAAGCAGCAGCCTTGAAATGACTCCATATAACACCCCCCAGCTTTCTCCTGCAACTACTCCAGCCAACAAAAAAAACCGACTGCCCATAGGTAAGGAGAGCGAGCGGAGCTCCCGCCTGGCTCCTGACACCTCGGGCATTCCTGTGCCATGTTCTCAGGCATCTCTTGGGCTTACTCTTCACCTACACCTGCAGTTCCTATTTTTTCTGTGTAGGTAGTGAAGAGTTTTTCTTAAACCCAGGTAACTTCCTTAGTGTCTAATACAGGTGTGGTGAATGACCTTCATCACTCCAGCCTGAACTGGAGGAAATTTCTGGAGTGGTTGGGAGTTGTGATGGTGGTGATTGGCAGTGACAATAAAGGGAAGGTTTGAAGGTGGGAAGCAGATCTAGGGGCAAAATTGCTTAGGAAAGTAGTAAGATGGAAGCAGAGGCATTTAATTAGTGGGATAGAAGAAGTTTGACATTTTTGTTAGAGAACAAATGGACAGGAAGGTGACCAAGCAGGAACAGGACTTTCAGAGTAAGTGCTGACAAGAGAAGATTTGTCCTTTCTCCATTCCTTGCCTGCTCTAATTCCACCTGTCAGTATTCTGGAATGCAATTTTAGGTTGGTTGGGTTTTGTTTTTTGAATAGGATTTCTGGGTCTAGATTTTTTCCATATTAATAATACTTTCTTTTAAAATGGGAAATGTGGTACTCTTCTTCAGCGTATATTTATGTGAATGTGACCATGTGGGATATTTTTGTTTGAGAGATTTGGTGTTGGTGTGTAAAAGGATGAAAATATGCAGAAGCCAATAAGTGGCAAAAAACCCCAAAAAACCACCCCCAAAACAAACCTGTCCCACATTGGTTTAACTCTGCTTTTGAATGGTTCTGGTCTTACACGTCTAAAGTAGTGGCATTTATTTTATGATATAAAATAGCTTTTGCTCTAAGTTTTTGTTTCTTTTGTTTCATTTTAATGCTTTCGAACTCCAGGACAGCAGTTGGCAGCGATTACTGCCTGGGATACCTCTGCTACCAATCTGTCAGCTCACATAACTCTAGTAACCCCTTTTGGTGGGTAATGCCCTCTTTCCATTCTTCTGTGCAACTCTGACTCGTGTCACATCACTCAGCATGCCTTTGGGCCACCCTGGCAGATTTCTGCAGTATATAAACTCATTTTGTGTACATGTGGGTTTTAAAAACCCCCCTGCCAGATAATCAGAATTTGGCTGCTACTTCTGCACACTTGCCTTGTTTTCCTTGGGTCGAATAAAGTAGCAATTGGTGTCATGCTGCCATTCTTAGAAACCTTAATTTTATGTGGGTGTTTTTATTTCTGTGGAGCCAAATGTGGGAATCTGAGGTCAGTTGAAAAGGGGACATAAGTGTGGAAAAGTAATCAGAGCAAACCACCTGATGTTGTATTGTGTGTCTGTGTTTGAGACACTGTTAGAATAAGATTTCCTACTTAGGAGAAAAAGCCTTTTAAACAAATTCATTAGAGTTTTAAACCACAGAAACCTAGACCTTTTTTAAGTAACAAACTTAATTTTCTCATATAATGTATAAAAGGTCTTTCTGTGATTGGAATAGGCTGAATTGTTGTTGGCAAACAGGTCACAGTGTACCTTGTTTTTCTGCTTCTCAGCTTTTATGTTGAACGTTTCCTTTTCCACAGGGCAGTACTCAAGTTTAACCATCAGTTCCATCTCTCAAAAGTTTGATAACATTTGATTTTGAAAATTTACTTAGTGTGTATTGCTAATTAAAACATTGCAATTCTGTATTTCCATTGTACTGTCTTTTTTCCTCCTTAAACAAAAGGAAAAACTTTCTGATGTGGATACTTTGAAATATTTTCTTAGCCACTCGAAGCAGAAGTAGATCGAACATGCTAATGGACCAGCATGGAGATCATGAAGGATCCTCCCAGGAGACTATTCCAGAAGTGCAGCCAGAAGAAGTGCTGGTGATTTCTTTGGGGACAGGTCCACAGATTACTCCAGGAATGATGTCAGAAAATGAGGTATCCAGAAATGATGACATCTCAAATGTTTTGAACCATGCAGCCTCTGTCTGCTCTAATAGCACAGCAGGGAGGGTGCAAAGCTAAGTTTGGTAATAAAGCTGGGATGGAAACCCTGCCTGGTGGTTGGGATTATCTCCTCTGGCAGCCTGGTGCAGATCCTTTCCACACTGCTCTGCTCTGGGGGTGATGAGGGAGCTGTGGCTCCCTTGTTATCAGGACATTCCTAATGTCCATGGGGTGGTTCCTTGCTTTCTCCCCAGGCTCTGACTTGGGAGATTGCTGTCTTTTTTCTAACAGAATGTAAGAAATTTGGTTGTTACATTAACAACACAAAACCATGTTTCCAATGTTCCATTTGCTGTTTAATTATATAAAAAATAGATGATTTTAATGAAGTCCTGTTTCTCTCTGCCACTCTGCAGGTGTTGAACATGCAGCTTGCAGATGGTGGGCAGGGAGATGTCCCCATTGATGAGAACAAGCTCCATGGCAAACCTGACAAAACCTTGCGCTTCTCCCTCTGCAGTGACAATCTGGAAGGAATATCTGAAGGTGAAGGGCTGCTTGAGTCTTGGAGAAGTTTTGTTGCTCTGTTGGTTTTTTTTCCCCCTTAACTGTAAAAGGAAAGTGTGTTAAATACAGCATCTTGGCTTGCTGTTTTGAAGACTGTGCTGTTTCACTCTGAGAGCCTGTCTTCTTTCTTAGTTGTTCAGAGAATAAAGCCTGGAGCTAAATTTTGACCTACAAAGGCATAACTGAATCTGAGAGTTGGGAAGAAAAAGACTAAGTGTGTTTAAAAAGAGAAAATAGAGGGTTTTTTGGGTTTTTTTGTTTTAAACTTAAGTGCAGTACTAGTTATTAAGATAATCTAACTTAGCTCTAAACTTGAACTTCTCAGACTTATTTTTCATCATGTTCTAATTAGCTGTTACATATCTCAGAATAGTTTCTGCACAACTCCTTTATATGACCTCAGACATAACAAAACACAGATGTCTGTGGGATAGAAGAGGTTTGGACACATCACTTTTGCATTATTTTTTATAACTTCCATAACTTCATTTTTGCTCTGTCTCCTCAAAATAAGAAAACAAATTCATGAACAAGTAAATAAGTTAAAGACAAAGACTTTATTGGCTTTTAAGTTCCAGCTAAGTACAGTAGTGGTGAGATTCCATATTTTATGTTGGAACTGCTACTTCATTTCATTTTTCTGGTGAGTTTTGTGTCCTGAGTTGTTAATGCTGTATGTTTAGGAGTGTTATTCAAGTGAGTTCTGAAGTGAATCTGTGTTCCCAGGCCCTTCCAATCGCTCCAACTCGGTGTCCTCCCTGGACCTGGAGGGGGAGTCGGTGTCGGAGCTGGGCGCGGGCCCCTCGGGCAGCAACGGCGTGGAGGCTCTGCAGCTGCTGGAGCACGAGCAAGGCAGGTGCCACTCCTCCCAGAGCCTCAGCTGCTGGGCATGCTAAAGCCAAAGCCTTTGTGGAGAGAGGTTGCAAAACTGATGAATTCAAGGGAAAAAAATAGACATTTTCCTTGTGCAGTCGCTCTTGTATTTATTTGTGGTTTTGATTTGGTTTGATTGTTTTTTTCCCCCCAAAAAAAATATTCTTTATAGTCTCTTATTAGGGAAAGGAAATCGCCTGGAATTTTGAGACCTAAGTCCTTTATAGGAAACTGTAAAGTTTTGCTTGATATCAAGCTCTTCCCTTCAGGAATAGGGTGATCTGGATTGGAGTAGTCTGGAAGTATCTGGACAATTTTCTCTTTAATGTCCATTTGTCAAACACTGAACAGGTTGCCCAGAGGTTGTGGTGTCTCCAGCCTAGAGATGCTCTAAATATGACTGGACATGATTGTGAGCAACCTGGTGTCCTTGACCAGGGCAGGGAATTTGGGCTGGAATGATCCCTGGAGCCCTCAGCTGTTCCTCTACAGGAATTGTATCAGTGTCTTTGTAGCACTACCTTTCATTTATTTTTTCTGTCAATTTAGTTGATAGATTACCATGTGTACTTCCAGATTTTTCTTCTTATGTCTCAATTTTTTTTTCAGGCAGCATTTCCTGAGTAGTGTAACAGTACTTTACAGGCCTTCCTTTAACCACTGCTTTACCTGACAGAACTGGGGGGCTGTTTGTTTGGGATCTTTTTCCTAATGTACTCTTACAGGCTTTCAATCTGCAATAATTGGAGAAGCCTTTCAGAAAATCAGGAACTGTTTCTTTTTCCACAGCCACAACTCAGGATAACCTGGATGACAAGCTCCGTAAGTTTGAAATCCGTGACATGATGGGTTTGACTGATGACAGAGACATTTCAGAAACTGTGAGTGAAACCTGGAGCACAGATGTCTTGGGAAGTGACTTCGACCCCAACATCGACGAGGACCGGCTGCAGGAGATTGCAGGTAACGGGTGTGCTCTGGGTAGGTCCTGTGCTGCTCTGGAACCCGAGGCTGCAGAGCCCTCCTCCTCCTCCTCCTCCTCCTCCTCCTCCTCATCCTCCTCCTCCCTTCCTCAACAGGGGCATTTCCACAGATTCCACTGGAGATTTGCTCTAGGAGGATTTTTGTGTGCATGACCTGGACTGTGCTTAGTTACTGGTTTCTTTTCAACGTTGTGTTTCCTGATTGCTTTTCCAAGGCCACTTAAGAGGTGTTCTTCCTTTTGTGTCTAGAGCTGACTGCCCCAGCCCAGCTCTGGCCATACGCTCCGGCTTTACTTTTGCAGGTGCAGCTGCAGAGAACATGCTAGGCAGCTTGCTGTGTTTGCCAGGTTCAGGATCCGTGTTGCTTGATCCCTGCACAGGTTCAACCATATCAGAAACCACAAGTGAGGCGTGGAGTGTGGAAGTATTACCAAGTGATTCAGGTCAGAATCGGGCAGTTTTTGCATATTTCTTTAGCATGATTCTAAGATTCTTCCAGAGGCATAGAATGCAAAACAGCAGCCTCTTCCTCCTCCTCTTTCTTCGAGAAATTACTGTCCTAGGCTTAAGTTAGTTTTTGCAAATACTTCCATGATTTAAAGGACAAAATGCTCCTAGGCAGAACGAAGATGGAAAGCATTGGGAGAGACTTGTATTACCTAAGAAATTCTTAAGATCTGAAGGGGAAGAGAAGGGTTTTCAGAGCAAACTTGTGCTTGCTTTCCTTCCCTTTGGTAGGAGCTATCCAGGACCATGGTTTACTTTGGTTAGTGAAGACGTGACTCTATCCTGTTGTCCAAGACATACAGCAATTAAAACAGTAAACACTCCTTAGCATGCCTGTGCAGACAGAGCATTGCTGTCTGTGCAGAGTCCTGCCTTTTGTACCAAAGGATATAAGAAAACTCTTGCTGAAATGGTTGAGTTCCCTAAAAACTTGATGCACTAAATCACCCCCACCCCTTCCCTCTGCTTGTGAATGTTTAGGGAGCGTGGCATTGAGTAATTGTACTTTCTCTCTCTGCTGTCCATTGTCTCCCTTTTGTAGAGGCTCCAGATTTAAAACAGGAGGAGAGGCTCCAGGAGCTGGAGAGCTGCTCTGGGCTGGGTAGCACGTCTGATGACACAGATGTGAGGGAGGTCAGCTCTCGGCCCAGCACCCCCGGCCTGAGCGTTGTGTCAGGTGTGTGAACTGTCTGACAGTGCTGCTCCATCTCAGCATGGGCAGCACTCACTCTGCTGCTCGTGCTTCATGTACACATCACTCATAAAACAATTTCCTGCACTCCTTCTGGAATTTTCAAAGCTGTGATTCTTTGTTCACCTCACAGAAGAAATAAAAAAGGCAGCAGAGAGGTGGATGCCCTGTGCTGCAGTGGTTAGCAGAGGAGTGTTGCTTTGGAAGAAACTCTAAACTTCCTTGCATTTAAAACAACTTGTTTTATTTAAATAAATCGTAGCTCTAGTTCTTAATTTTCTGCAAAGTATGTAAGAGTGGAGTGTTTTTCTAATACCTCTTGTCAGAGTATATTCATGGCTATGGTAACACTTTTGAAGATGTAGGGCAAAAATAAACTGTTGTTTTATGAGTATAGAATTTTGTAATGTCTGTAGGTGCTACTGTGAGTTGGAACTTGGTTACTCACTGTACACCAAACATTTTAACAGCCTCAGGATTTTGCTTCTTTGCTCTTTGAAAGACTATTACAGATGCTTCTTTTGTTATGTGTAAGGTATTAGTGCAACATCTGAAGATATTCCTAACAAGATTGAGGATCTCAGGTCGGAATGCAGCTCTGACTTTGGGGGCAAAGATTCTGTAACAAGTCCTGACATGGATGAAACAGCCCATGGTAAGTTACTTACATGGAATCTCTGATATAAACAAGGGACATTTATGGAATCCTTGAATTTTACAATTTCTCCCCAATTTCAAAGTGCTAGTGACTTAATATTTTCCTTATTTGCCAGTACTGTATTTATTTGACAAAGAGGCTCCAGTGCTTTGCTGTACTAGAGCTTGAGTACTGGATCTAAGATCCCTAGTTTGGTTTGATTACATTGACTCTCCTCTTGCATTTTGGAGCTGGGCTGCTCCTCAAGAATTCCCCATTTTTTGTGATGTAACTCTTTGATCATTTCAAGGTACTACAGAGATCTTTCCATACAGAATATCTTTACAAATACTTTGCAGTATAAGTTTTGTAAACTTTTGCTGCTGAAGTCTGTTTTTCCAGTGTCTCTCATGTTGGAGGCAGTTTTGGCATGGCACTAACTTTGCTCTCTCTGGATTTCAGGCGCCAGTCAGTTGACATCTCCTCCTTCTCAGACAGATTCTTTGCTTGCATTGTTTGACCCTCTGTCCTCAAATGAGGGTGAGTTATAAAGATTAAGCCTTGTTTTAAAAATAGGCATTTTCAGTGCTTCTATGTTAGTACCAGATAATCAGGTAATTTGGAATAATACTGAAAGAAATGTGTGTGGCTTCTTTTCTGCTTGTGAGCACAGGTGTGTCAGCTGTGGTAAGGCCTAAAGTGCACTATGCAAGACCCTCTCACCCACCTCCAGACCCGCCCATCCTGGAGGGAGCCGTGGGAGGCAACGAGGCCCGGCTGCCCAACTTTGGCTGCCACGCTCTGGTGCCGGCGGAGCTGGAGGCCTTCAAGCAGAGACACTCGTACCCCGAGAGGCTGGTGCGCAGCAGGAGCTCCGACATCGTGTCCTCGGGCAGGAGGCCCATGAGTGACCCTGGCTGGAACAGGCGGGCTGGCAACGAGGACAGGGAGCTGCCCATGGCCTCCAGCAGCGCCGGGGCAGCCGCGCTGGCGGCCGCCTCTCAGTCGTCATCTTCATCTCCCAGCAAGGACTCCTCCAGGGGAGAGGTGAGGCTTCTATTTAGCATTTTATTTTTGTCTCGCATGCCCACTTTAACTACACAGAACGTTGGAATTAAATGTCTTTAGCTAAGGAATTACAACACACTTTTGTTGTCCTTTAAATGTTGGCCAGTAGTTTTATAAGATAAAGCTGCAGATGTTCAGAGTGGCTTAAATGGGTCTGGCTTTTCTTAAGTTTACTGGATGAAGTTTACTGGTGGTACTTCAGAAACAGATTCATTGTAGTGTTAAACTGCTACAGCAGCCTGAAAATTACTTTTCTTTAAAAAAGAAATAAGTGAAACTAAGGTTCTTTGTGGCTATGGGTTTGCCTTTTCGGGATGTCTTCTTTAGGAGAGATATTTCTGACTTAATCTGCTCTTTGTGCTCTGCTGTAGTTCTGTTTTTACAGTCAGTGTAGCAAAAGCTGCACTGTGAAGGAGAAATTTTCTCTTTACACTTGATTTGGTAAATGCTCAAACATAGACTCTGCCCTTCTGCAGATTGAGGAACGGAAAGACAGTGATGATGAGAAGTCTGACAGGAACAAGCCCTGGTGGAGGAAACGTTTTGTGTCTGCCATGCCCAAAGGTAGGATCGTGTCTCTGGGTTTGGTACTTCAGTCAGAGTTCACACTGCCTTTATTATCTCTTTAGTCACCTTTATGGTTAAAGTATAAAAAAATATGTAAATAAAAATGGGAAGCTACCTGGCTCCCTTGGCTAGTAGCTCCCTAGAGTGTGCTGTACCTGGAAGGCAAAACTGTTCTGCCTGACCTCATGTGTGTTAAAGGTGGAACTGGCTGTAGGTGATGACAGGTGATGAAAGTTCTGCTCTACCCCATGGATAAGCTTATGCTTTTATGGAAGTTGGTTTGATGAACACTTTGTACATTAGCCCCTTCCTTGAAGTTTCTGCTATTTGGCCATTATCTCAGAGTAGTGTTTGATGAGGTACCTTGCATTTTCAGCTCCTATTCCATTTAGGAAGAAAGAAAAACAAGAAAAAGACAAAGATGACATGGTGCCTGACAGATACGCAACGCTTCAAGGTATGTGAATAACATCATCATAGTAATTTTCTCTCAGAGTGCCTCCTGGAGCTCCAGAGTGCCCACCAGGTAGCTATTGACAGACAGGTACATGCTGTTGTAGTTCATGTTCAGAGCTGACATTTTGAATAAGAAAATGGATAAAGATTTCCTGACTTGAAGGCTGTTTTTAAGTTGTCACATGTCTGTCTGGGCATGTAGTGGATTCTCAACTCAAGTCCTCACTTTTCCCCCGCCCTCATTATAGAACTCCTGTCCTTGTCACAGCTGAGCTGTAAGGATAGCTGTACACACAGTCCTGTAGTAGTTACTTGAGTGTTAAATTAAACCTGGTTTGAACCTGGGTGTTTCGTTTTCTGTTTACCCGATCCTTTCTAGAAGTCTTCAAATACCCAAGAGCCATTTGTGTGTGCAGTGTAAATGTGCTGAGGATCTGCTCAGGATCTGACTTCATTTGTTCCCTTTGATTGTACTGTTTGTTTTCTGATTTGCTTCAGACTTTATTAATACATTTGAATTTGGGCTGCACAGGACACAAGCACCTCTTTGTTTGATCTGGCTAAAAACAGAGTCCCAATGTGTAGGCTTAAGTTTTTGTATTTGCATTCAGTTGGCCCAACACCAGGGTAACTCCTGTTGTTTTTTATGGTCCTTTCAGATGATCCCAGCCCAAGGCTCAGTGCACAGGCACAAGCTGCTGAGGACATTCTGGACAAATACAGGAATGCCATCAAGAGAACGAGTCCCAGTGAAGGAGCCATCGTGAACTACGACAGTGCAGGTGAGAACCTGGCTTTTGTAATCACCACCAACATAGCTTCTGCTCCTTAAGGATCAAAACACTTCAGTATTCTAGACAATGTTAGTATTAGCAGCTGAACTATGTGAGCTCTGAACAAGAAATGTTTTGTCAAATAAGCTGGGGACAGTCCCTCAGAGGCTGGGAATTAAATCAGTATTCCCAAGGACAGCTCTTTTGTATTGCCATTGAGGGAGCTGGGTGTTGATAGCCCATCTCCTACCAGTTTTTTGTTTTGTTTTAAATAGCACCGAAGAAGTGTCTTCCAAAACTTTTGCAGTTTTTTCTTGGGAGCTTCTAGGTTGTATGTTTTAATAGCATTTTTTCTTATATCCAGAACAAGCTGGTTTATTTGCTGTCTCCATTCTCTCCCTGACCTTAGAATAATGAGCAGAAAATCAGTCTGGTTTCTTCTTCTGACTCCTGTCTTGAGGTGCAGTGTGTTTTTGGTTTCCACAGAGGCGATTGGGGATGGTGAGAGCATGCACGACTCTCCACGGGATGAGGCTTTGCAGAACATGTCTGCAGACGACCTCCCAGACTCTGCAAGCCAAGTAGCACAGCCACAGGGTTCTGCTTTCTCCTATAGGTAAGGACATTTCCAGGTTTCATCTTAACCACAAGCAGAATTAAAAGCTGAAGCTGTGTGACTGGTTCCCACAAGAATCTTAATGCAGATTCATTGTAAACTTCGATGTGCTTTTAGTTTTAAGTATCTCAAGCTGTCATATTTCCACTGGTGGAGGGATGTTTGTAACTGGAGAGGACAGAGCAATTCAGTGTTTAGAAAATCCCTTTAAACTGATGCTATATCAAAAAACCTGATATTCTAAAGTCTTGACAATGCTGTATATTAAAATGATGTTAAATAACTTCTAGGCAGTATTAAATAAAAAAGAAAGTAAAGATTTCTTATTGAAGAAGCAGACCTCTCATCAACTGTGTTAAGAAAATATTTTTCCTCTTTAAGGGATGCAAAGAAGAAATTGAGATTGGCTCTTTGTTCAGCAGATTCTGTTGCCCTCCCGATGCTGACACATTCAACAAGGAATGGTCTCCCAGACCACACAGACCCTGAAGGTACAGGCTCTTTGCACTGTGTGTCTCTCCTTTTCCCTGTGTAATAGCACTTGTACTGCACCATTTATGGTCCCTTCTCTTTGCCATAAATATTGAGGGCACACAATGCCTTTTGCCCCCAGAATGTTTTCATTCTTACTCCACAGGCAAACTGCCATCTCAGCCTGCTCTAAGATTTTTTGTAATGAAGTGTCACAGATACAGTGCAGGTTAGAGCCTGAAGCTATAGAATAGACTCTGAAAATACATGTGCTGTTGGGAGTCGTGCCACTTGAATGATTTACTGGGTCTTTATGTTGACTTAGTATAAATGTGTTGTGTTGTATCCTTTCATTCGCTCTGGGTTTATTTGCAGGCAGGTGAATGTGTCACTTTATGGGGGTCCTCTTCACATTTCAGAATGGTTCTAAAAGCTAGATAAGATAGTGATATGGAGGCTTATCCTCTGATAGCTGGAAAATTCAAAAAGGCTTCTTAAATTGTTCTAAAATAACATTTATTCCCTAATGTACAGAAGTTTTATTTTAAACCATTAATGTGTTTCCCATATTCAAAGATAGTTTGTTTTCATCGTGCCTACGTTTCTTTTCCTTAACGTTTTTCCTTTGCTCTTTGTTAGATAATGAAATTGTGTGCTTCTTGAAAGTTCAGCTGGCTGAAGCCATCAACCTGCAGGACAAGAACCTGATGGCGCAGCTGCAGGAGACAATGCGCTGCGTGAGCCGCTTTGACAACCGCACCTGCCGCAAGCTGCTGGCCTCCATCGCCGAGGACTACAGGTACCTGTGCAGGGGCTGCCCAGCTGGGGCTCCCAGGCCGTGTCTTTATTCACCAGCAGGTCGGGAAGATCCCTTTTGGTTTAAATTGCACTTTACCAAACCAGGTTATTGCGTCTCTGCTTCCCCACAAAAGGATGCAGTTGTCTCACCCATGTGAGGCAAACTTCAGAATTCAGGCGTTGTTTTGTTTTAAAAGGAACAAGGGGAAGAACCCTTTGCAGTCTGACTCAGCAGTTTAGTTTATAAAGCTGTTAGCCTCTGTCTTTGCTGTGAGTCTGACTCAGAGCTCTGTGCTTTAGGAAAAGAGCTCCGTACATCGCTTATTTAACGCGCTGCCGCCAAGGCCTGCAGACAACACAGGCACACCTGGAGAGGCTCCTGCAGAGAGTCCTGCGAGATAAAGAGGTGGCCAACAGGTACTTCACTACAGTCTGTGTGAGGCTACTGCTGGAGAGCAAGGAGAAGAAAATAAGGGAGTTCATTCAAGGTGAGATTAATGCAGACAAAGTTTTTTATATTCCTTTACTCTGTATTTAGATGCTGACATGGGTTAATGTTTTAAAATATGCCTTTTGATCTGAGGAGTAGATTCCTAAAATGATTTTAATTTCACGTGGTGAATTAATGGCTAAACAGACAGATTACTGTGACTTTACAGTATGTTGTGGTAGCTAAACTATGGTAATTGTCTGCATTTTTCATGGGCTGAGAGAATGAAGGTAGTTTGACCTTACTTGGCCAAAAACATTATGCTAAATCACATTATCTGCCCAATGGCAGAAGTATGAATACTATGAATTATTTTATATCTACTGATACATGATAAATTGCAGCATTCAGTTCTTAGTCCAGAACCTATGGCTACACCTTAGAAGATATGGAGGATTGTAACAGAGTGAATCAAAGATTCAAAAATATCACAGTATAAGAGACAGTGGCACCAGGAAACTCAAAACAGCCACTTATACCAAACCGGTTCTATGTTCTCTGTGCACATATCTGACTAAATGAAGCACATAACAAGTTTGGAGTCAGTTCTTGCTCCTGGAGCATGTAGTGCTGCACATTAAGTATGCCTGAAAAACTTACCAGAAGTAATATTTTTTTACTTAAGCAAATGTTCTTTCTCTTCCTTCTTTTTTATCAGATTTCCAGAAACTCACGGCAGCAGATGATAAAACAGCCCAAGTAGAGGATTTTCTGCAGTTCCTGTACGGGGCTATGGCTCAGGATGCCATCTGGCAGAATGCCAGTGAGGAGCAGCTCCAGGATGCACAATTAGCCATCGAGCGCAGTGTGATGAATCGCATTTTCAAACTCGCCTTCTACCCTAATCAGGATGGAGATATTTTGCGTGACCAGTAAGTTAATGGAATTCAAAGGACTTGTTTTCTCTTTTGCAGTTGGTGCAGTGGCAGCTGTGCAGCCCTCCTGCCACAGACTTGTCTGAGTCAGCCCCACAAATTCATGTTTTCATTCAGAACATTTTGTAAAAGAGCGAGGAAAGGCTTTAACATCATCTGTAAATGTGTTTGCAACAAACTGCTAGAACAGAAAAAAAGAGTTGTAAGTGTGATGATTTGGGGTACAGACTGTCAGGTCTGCAAGTGTGTGTGCTGAGAGAATGATCAAAACCTGGTTCAGGACTGGACCTGGTCCATTTTCTGGTTTCACTCAGTATTTTCCATGCATTTGGGGTTCCTGTGGTTTAGAACAGATGCTGTTGGGATGCTCTAGAGGACGTGTGGTTGTTCTTGGCTGTACAGAACAATTCTCTGCATCTTCACTGACCTGATGTCCATCATCTGTAGGGCCACATTCCTGAAGATCTTTCGTGGCCTATCAAACATGGAGCAAGTTTCCTCAGCTGGCTGGCTGCTGCTTAATTTTCACTCTTGTTTTTTTGTGTTTCAGGGTCCTTCACGAGCACATACAGAGGTTATCCAAAGTAGTGACTGCAAACCACAAGGCACTTCAGATACCTGAGGTAACAATTCTTTTCCTTTGCTTCTGTATTATGCGTGTTGGGGTTTGGACTGGGATTGGGATGAGGAGAGGGTTATTCTGTTTTATACTTAGAAGGGTTGCTTTGCTGCCTGTGACAGCTGAAATGTCCTTCAGGAAATTACACTGTACCCCTGCTGTGGCTGTACCCAGCTGCAGCTTCTCTGGGCAACCTGTGCCAGGGCCTCACCCTCCTCACAGGGAAGAATTTCTTTCATATCTGTAACTTAAATCTCCCCTCTTTCAGTTTGAATTCACCTTGCCTTACACATTCCCATTTCTGCACCACCTGTGAGCCCGTGGTGGCTGAGCTGGCTGCCCAGCAGAGCTTGCCCAGGGAGGGCTGTGTGGCTGTTTCCCCAGGTGTACCTGCGCGAGGCGCCCTGGCCGTCGGCGCAGTCCGAGATCCGCACCATCAGCGCCTACAAAACGCCCCGGGACAAGGTGCAGTGCATCCTGAGGATGTGCTCCACCATCATGAACCTGCTCAGCCTGGCCAACGAGGACTCCGTGCCTGGGGCTGATGATTTTGTTCCTGTTCTGGTCTTTGTTCTCATAAAGGTGAGTTCTTTTGCAGAGATCACAAACCCCAGTTAATCCCTGTAATAAACAATCAAATTTAGGAGAGATAATGCCTGTGGGTCACAGGGAGCTGGCCAGGCTCAAACCCAGATCTGATTCAACAGGGTTTGAATAGGAATGGCAGAAATGTGGTCGGAGTTACGGTTTTTGAATCCAAGCAAACTTTGTATGTGGAACCAAGAAAATTGGGGTGCAGATGCTGTGTTGGGAGTAGTTTGAGGTATGTCCACAGCATCTGTCACCTGTGCCTGCTCCATGCTGTCCTCAGGACCAAGATACACACCAGGACTGACTTGGGTTGTGTTGCTGGTCTTCTTTGACATGAATGGAGAATGGTCTGACATGTAAGATGCTGAAACAAAAGGCTTTACATGTGTGAGGTCCTGATGACCTTCACTGATTGTGGCAGCATTCCCCCTCTTTCTCTTGGCCTGCTAGTCATTTTCCCTTGTTGGAAAAATGTTCCTTTTATCAAACCTGATGCCTTCTGAGCATGTGAAGTGGGGCTGGTGAGGATAAACAGCCCCTACCCTGCAGGCAGGTTACACACTCTGTAGGATGAGGATCACTGCACAAAGGGAATTGTGCTTCTGTTCTGTACCTGACAGTGTTTGTTGATGTTGGGCTTTGCAAACAAGCTGTGTCTCTGTCTTCTCCCACCCCAGGCAAACCCCCCTTGCCTGCTGTCCACTGTGCAGTACATCAGCAGTTTCTATGCCAACTGTCTGTCTGGAGAGGAGTCCTACTGGTGGATGCAGTTCACGGCAGCCGTGGAGTTCATCAAAACTATCGATGACCGCAAGTAGCTCGCACAGCACAGGCAGGCTGAGCAGGAGGGGAGTTTCTGAGAATGTACAACAGCTGCAAAAGCTGAAGAAAAGACTTTCCTTGTAAAATACTGTACAGAATTGAGGCATTTTAAAACACACCTTTACTAATCTAATTAATTTAACAGATTTTCCTCTTCTCTTTGGGTTGCGTTTTCCTCCCCTCTAGATACTGGCACTGCAAAAGGGACCACAGTTTTCAGGTATTTTGGAATCTCAAAACATTCAGAAAATTCTTCATGCTTTCTCCACCACCCCTCTTCCTGAATTCTTATTCACGTGAATATTTCACTTCATTTAATTTCTAATGAAAAACTGAAACAAGAGGAAACAGGGCAGCCACGTAGTAAACTTTCTAGTTGAATACACCTTTTATTAAGAAAACACCAGCCACACTGAAAGTTTGTAGTAGCTGACATCAGTTATTGGTTATATTTCACCTAAATTTAAAATCTGAGAGGACAGTGTAAATATTATATAACTATATTTAATGCATTGCAAGTATCTTTGGACTTACTATCCTTTGAATAAACAAGCAGAAGCCTCTCTGACCTCTAACAGGTTGTGACCTACCATGTTTTGGTGACAAAAGGACTTCCTCAAAAGGCTAAGATTTAAAAAGGGCAAACTGAACTATTTATTAAGATGTAATTACTGAAATTTCTAAAACTGGAATTTATAATAGGGCTTATTAGCTAGCTGAACACTTCTTGGCTAGGGCATTAGGGTGTTACAGAGGTTTGGATATATAGAGGAGAGGGACTGTAAGTTACAATAGAAAAGTCTAATATAAAAAGGAGAAATGAAATACCTTACTGTAATATTTTTTCTGAGCTATTGTGTATACTGTACAAACCCCAAACAGAGATCCTTAACAGAACCTTGGGCTGTAATATATATTTTGATTAGTGACATTAAATACATATGCCAGGGGGTTCAGTGAATGTTTTTACTAAATGTTCTTCGTGTTGTCTGCTATGCAGCAGTGCAAGTTTTACTGTTCATAAAAAATATTTTAAAATAATATAACACTGTTCTTTATGAAACATATCATGACATCAGTTCAGGGTGTTTTATAGATTTCTCACCCCGCCTTCCCCTTAAACTGACAGTTATCAATTTAAGGAGGTTTTTATGCACAACACCACATGGGTTTTTCATGAGTGAAGTGGTCTGGGGCATGTTGGCTGTATTTAAGCACTCGCTGCTCTTTTTCAGCTTCAATGCACTGAAAAAGGACAGTGAGCACTGAACTTTTTCATGTCAGTATTACTTCTTGCTCTTTCCAGAGTGTTCATTGCACTTCTGACAGAGGGATGTGGTAAGACTTGGTGTCTGTGATTGATAAAGAAAACAAAATCTTTCTCACATTCTTTTCAAAACACAATTGGTTTGTTTGTGTGTGCATTTTGATGATTAAAACCTGTAAGCAACTAGTACGTGGGAAAATCATGTGGTCAATTGGAATTAGAGCAATTTATGTGAAGTACTGAGTGCTTGATTTGGCTGTGCTACTTGTCAAGGCATAATCAGGAAACTCACTTTTTAGGGCTCTCAGATATAACTCAATGGAGCAGTTTTGCCAAACTGATCCCAGGTGAGAAGGTGGGATGGTAACCTTTCCTTTTCTCTATAGTCTTTCTCCTCTATTAGAGACTCAGTTGTGTGGAGGAGCAATACTCAGTCAAAACAGAATTCTTCTGATCTGCCTTACTCGGTGTCTCAGTCTGTGTAGCATTGCAATATTCTGGTTATTTAGCCTTGATGGGTTTTTGGTGCTGAACATGTAATTCAATATTGCAAGCACAGCCCTGCAGCAAAGCACAAACATGCCCTTGAAGATATGGCCAGATCATATCAAAAAGCAATATAAATTCATTTCTATTGAAGTGTCCTGTAATATGTAATTATTACTTGAATATCTGAGATGTTAAGACTGATGTGTGAAAGTTCTGCAGTTTGGATGTTGGTTGAGGAGAGGATTTGTGGGATCCCTGAAGAAGGCACAAGGACACAGGAGGTGGTGATCACCCCTGTGCTGCCCCTCTGTGCTGGCCTGGCTCACCTGGTCAGCACCACCAGGGCTTTCAGGTTCACTCTCCTTTATGGAAGGGGCAAGAACCATTTCCTTCACAGCTTTTATCACTTGCTTTCTCTGCATAGAAAAATACTTAAAAGAACTGGAGTCTTTTTTTAAATGTTACTTAGTTATTTTAAAACCAGTAGGTGTTTCAGTGAGCCCCAGGTGAGCTGACAGTTTTTGTAGCAAGATGGTCCTTTGCTTCTTTTTTCCAGCCTACTCTAAAGGTCCTTTATTAGTCTTGATAGGTGTAGTTAGAGAATTAGGCTTTCCAAAGAATTAAAAACCTGCCTGTAATGTCCTTTTACTGTTTTCCCCTGCGTCCCCGTAATGTTTTGTTTTAAAATGCTAAATTCCGTGTCTAGGAAGTGATGTTGTTAGGTTTGATGTGCAATAGCCAAGGTGGAAAGACACTGCATAAAGGACCAAAAGTAGCAGAACTGCTGCCAAAAGGTGCCAGCCACGGGCCTGTTGCTGTAATCTCGGTGCTTTCTGTGAATTTAACTACTTGAGCCACTGGAGGAGGAATGGGACATTTTGGGCAAAGTGGAGCAGGGCAGGGTCCTTGGTACCAGGTCCCAGTGTGGACTTGAGGCTTGGCCGTTGTCTCAGCTCTGATCTTGGCACTTTCTGAGGAGCTGCCACGTTAAACAATGGCATGTCTGTGCCTGGGAATGCTGCAGAGGTGCTGGTTTCCTTTTTGGGCAGAGGAGGAAGGGAAAGCGCTGGGGCTTTCATCTCTAGGGGATTCCTTTGTGCTCCTAAGTGAGATTTCTCTTTAAACCTTTTTAAAATCCTCTTTAAGGAGAATCAGAATGTGTCTGGCCTATCAAGGATTTGAGTTTAAAAGTTTTTGTTTTGAAGACCTTTTACTACCAAATGCTGAATGTAACTGCCATAAACTTCAGGAAAAAAAGCCACGAACATGATGCTGTTTCCTGTGGGTGAGTCTGGTGAGCACAGAGTTGGTTTGTATTGCTTGGAAATGTTCTTGTTCTGTTGAGCCAAATTCTCACAGAATTGGAGAACTTGCTGCCGTGGGAATGGGGTGGGGAAGGGGTAGGAGAGGGGCAGAGCTGCTGGCAGCAGAGCTGGGTGTTGGCACGAATGGGGCAGTGTGCCTGCAGAGCTGGAGCAGCACAGGCAGTGGGACAGGGGAAGGATGCTCGTGTCTGGGTACAGCTGGGGACGTGGTTGAGCCTGTACTACTTGAGAATTAACCTCTGCTCAGTTAGTAGTGTGTGTTCTGTACCTTTTAATTGTGCTTTACCTCTATTGAAAAGCTTTGTACTGCCTCTCCTCTTTGGTAAAGCCTTTATAAATCTAAATTAACGAGCTTGCACAATCTTGTATACAGGAACCCCATCTTGTCTCTTAACGTGATTATTAATGTATTATTCTGTAAAAATTGATTAAAAGGAGAGCAGTTTAACCGCCTGGCTTTGACGTTTCTGCCTTGTTCCGGTGCCATCAGCAGTTGTGCTGGGATGGCCGTGCAGGTGTGAGCACTTCCCACTAACTCTGTGTGGTTTGCTCTGGGCATTGCTGCTCTGCTCCATCCTCACACACACAGGGAAGGGACACTGGCAAAAAAGAACCAAAATCCAGTAAAGGGGAGAGAAAGCTCCGCTGCACTGACTGCCTAACACAGAGCTCTTCAGTTATTCTTTTGAATCTGCAGCTTGGCTGTTCTGGTTGCTTGGAAGGAGAGAAATAGCTCTGCCTGCAGCAGGACTGCCCGTCCCTCTGCTGGCTGCTGCTTGATGCCTTGCTGAGAGTGGTCAAATCCAAAAGTGTTATGTTTGGCGTCTTTTTTCTTAGGAAATGCTGATTTTTCCTGACGGGACAGGAGGGTTCCATCAGCTGCCACACACCCGGTGCCGGTGCCGGGCGGGGCAGGCGGGGCGGGGCTGACTCAGCTCGGTCCCCGCAGCGTTATTGACCTTGATTCTCTCTCATTTGCATCCAGCATTTTTCATCCTCTGGAATATGGTGTTTGGGGACCTTTCCATCATTAAGTGGATTTACAGCAATTTCCTTATGTGTTTTCTCCAAGGGATTCTGTTATGAGAGGCACATTAAATCTCCATTAATACCTCATTATCCGACTGATAAGATTACCATGATAATGAGGCAGAAATTCTAATTGTTTCACTTCTTATTGTGGCTTTCATTAAATCATATACCTGGAAGTTGCTGTCAGAGTGGGGATCTCCAGCCTGCAGAGCCTGGGAGGTGACCTGGTCCTGTGCATCCTGGTTCTGTCCCGTGTCACTCAGGGGACCCTGGGGTGTGCTGGCCTTTTCTCCCGGGCTCCTGTGCCTCCTGCCATGGCCTCTCCTCCATGGCCATGCTCCCAGAAGGGCTTCCAGTGGCCCCAGGGCCCTTGGCAGCCTGCGCTGGGAGCCTGGGTTTGGAGATGCTGTTCCACGTGGCCCGTGAGCTGCCTGCTCCCGAGGGTGGTTAAGCACAGGGGTGTGCAGCCTCTGTGGGAGCTGTTACAGCCCATCAGGTCAATGATCCATGAACTAAAAAGTCTCTAAGAAAGAGCAATTATTGTCTATCATGTGTCAAAGGCGCCCGTATTGACCCCGAGATGGAGCCATTATGGCCTGTTGAGGCAGCGATCCATGAACGGGCCGTGGGAGCCGAGGCCTGGACACAGCGAGGTGAGGGGACAGGGGGGCAGCGCTGGGGACGCTGCCATGGGCAGCCCGGAGCCGGGCTGAGGCGGGGAATGGCTCTGCTGGGCTCCCCGGGGATGTCCCCGGCTCCTGCTGCCCTGGTGCCCGCACAGGGATTCCCTGTGACCTGCGGCACAGCCATCCCACCGGGAAACAGCACAGAGCCCTGCCTGGCGCTGGGTGCAGCCTGGGTCCAGCGGGCACCCCTGCTCTCAGCCTGGGTCCAGCGGGCACCCCTGCCCTCAGCCCGGACCCAGGGACACCCCTGCGCTCAGCCTGGCGCCCAGGGGGCACAGGAGCCCGCCGTGGGTGGCTCCTCTTGTCGCTGTCCGGTTCCGCGGGGAGCTCGGAGCTGGCCCTGGAGCCGGGCAGGACCGAGCTGCCCCAGCCCCGACCCCGGCCCGGGTCCCTGCCGGAGAGCAGAACAGAGCAGAGCCGAGCGTTTCCCTGCTCGGGGGGCTCGGGCTCCTCCCGCGCAGAGGAGGCGATGTCTCCATAGAAACTGGCACGTTCGGAGGGCAGCAGGAGCGGGGACCGAGACAAAGCCCGAGCGGGAGCGGCCCCGGCACGGGGACCCTCGGGCAGGCGGCTCGGGCGATGCCAGCCCGGGCCCCGCTGTCCCCGCTGCCCCGGGAGGGCACGGGGGTGGCACTGCCATGGCAGCCTCCCCTGCCCGTGTGCCAGGGTGGCTTTTGCACCAGCCTGCAGAGCCGGAGCCGGGCAGCGCTGCGGCACCTGGGCCGGGCAGGTGCAGGAGGGCGGCGGGGCCGGGCGGGAGTGGGCGCTGCCCAGCATTGCCCGGCGCTGCCCACCCTGCCCAACACTGCCCATCCTGCCCAGCACTGCCCACCCTGCCCAGCGCTGCCCATCCTGCCCAGCACTGCCCATCCTGCCCAGCAGTGCCCACCCTGCCCAGCGCTGCCCATCCTGCCCAGCGCTGCCCATCCTGCCCAGCGCTGCCCATCCTGCCCAGCGCTGCCCATCCTGCCCAGCTCACCCTGCCCACCGCTGCCAGCCTCGGGCTCAGCCACCTCGCCAGCAGAGTCGTTGGGCTGGGGTTAATCAACATTCATTCATGTTTCCAAGTGTAAATTGAGCATTTGTTTAATTATGTGTAAGCAGCAATACATTCTGGCCATTATCTAAATCACTATTTTATTTCCTGGATGTGGTTTCATAATGCTGGGTTTGTGCTCCAGCCTCTGCATCATTAACAGAGAAGAGTTAATGAATATAAAAGCGTAAAGGCTAATTACACTTTAATTTACAATCATGGTCTCATTTTGGGACCACATGAAATCTGTTTTGAAAACAATTAAAACAAAACAAAAAAAAAGCCCAGTGAAGGTCTGGAGAGCGGAGGGGTTCTGGCACAGAGCGGCGCCGGGGGCCGCCGGGCCGGGGCTGCCCGGGGCGGGTCCCTGCTGCCCCCTCGGCCCCGCGGGGTGACGGCCCGGGCGGGCAGCGGGACCCCCGGGGCTGCCGTGGGGACCGGGCTGGGGGATGTAAATTGGAGCCCGAGAAGAGCACAGTTCACTGAGAGGAGACAAAGATTTATTGGGCTGCAGATGTTGAAAGCAAAATTCAGCGGTTGTGCTGACTCCAGCACTTTGCAGCATTTACCACTCCTGGGGATGCTGTTCTGTGCCTCCTGCAGGTGCCTGGTCCTTGGAGGGACGGTGGCTGCAGGTGGAGTGGCAGCAGGAGCAGTGCTGGTGAGTGGGGCCAGGCTCTGCCTCTGGGCAGCAGAGATTTTGTCCCCTCGGGTGCTTTGTGTCAGGGCAGCTCCTGCAGGAGCCCCTGGCTCTGCTGCCATCATCCCTGGCAGAGGCCACGGATGTCCCAGAGCATCAGGGCATGGTCACAGCTGATGCTGTGTCCAGGCCCAGGGCAGGAACTGTCCCCTCTGGCACGGGATGGCCTTTCTGGGTCTGGCCGTGGGTGCCAGGTGGGATCTGGGGCTGTGGCGTGGGCTGGGAGGAGAGCAGGGCCCCAGGGAGCAGGACAGGAGCCTGTGCCCCCATGCTTTGCAGCGGGTGAATACCTGTTTGCATTTCCTTTATTCTGATTCCCTCAGCAATGGGATAAAAGCTGTGCTGGGACCAGCAGGGAGCAGTGGCACCAGAGACTCGTTCCCTTCTCTGGGCTGGCTGTCTGCGGCCAGCAGAGGAAATAAATCTCCCTGAGAAAACCACTTTGCTCACACAATTCCAATCCAACAGGGCATTGTGGCATCACTCATTCCTTGTTTTATTCAGCTGATGCTCTTTTACTGGGCCAGTTGAGCCCTGCAGCAGCCCAATGCCTTTACAGGTGCTCAGCTGGGGCTCATGGGCCCGGGCACTGCGAGGGCAGCGCTGCCCACCCTGCCAGGGCCCAGCTCGGGCAGGGCTGTGGCTGTGCTGGGACGTGTCCCCCAGGCCGGGGCCCTGAGCTGATGCCCTGCAGAAGCACTGAAGCCCCGTGGTTCTGCTCACCCTGCCTATGGCGAGCACAGGAGGTGTCCTTCTAGTGCCAGGTGTCCCTGGGGGTGGCTCAGGGACATCTGCCCAGTGGGATTTACAGGAGCCAGGGGCTCTGCGGGTGCCTCTCCTGCTTTGGATGCTGAGCTGGGACAGGTGAGGCTCCTTCAGCAGCGGGCACCGTGCCGGGCACTGTGGCAGGCCCTGGCTGGAGGGTGGCTCTGGGGCTCTGCTGGCCCCATGCCCTGTGGTGGGAGCCCATCCCTGCCCCACTGCAGGCACCTGGGAGAGCCCCTCCCTGTCCCTCACCAGGGCTAACGTGGGAGCTGTGCCACTGCCAAGCTCAGGCAGGTTTGTCACTTGGCACTAAGAGCACGTCCAGGGGCTGAGTGGCCGCTAATTGCAACTGCTCACAATTGGGAATTCCTGTGGGTTAGGCACAGTACCTGCACTAACAGGGATTTCACTTTCAAAAATCCATGGCTACCGAGGGCAGCAGAGGAGGAGCAGCTGCAGTGCCCTGCTCACACTGGGAGCAGCCAGTGGCACCACAGTGGTCAGACCTTCATCACCTCCATCACCTCCTGAGAAGTGTGATACCCAGCCTGTGGCTGGGGGGCTGCCAGGGCTGCTGAGGGCTCCAGGTACCTGGGGGTGCTGGCTCTGGTGTGTTGTGTCTCAGGAGGGCTCTCACTCAGGGCCCTTTGCAGTGGCACTGGTGGTGGCAGGGCCCAGCTCCCCTTGGCAGCAGCGTGGGGATGCTGCTTGTGCAGGGCATCATCAGCTCCACACAGCTCCCCCCTGTCAGTGTTCCCACCTTCCCACTAATCCTTGTCATCCCAAATCCTATCAGTGCTGATTTGATATTTACCTCCAGATCGTGGATGAACATGTTGAACATCATCATCTGATGATGATTCCCCATTGACAACTGCTTTTTGAGACCTGTCAGTCAGCCAATTCTTAATCCTTCTAATGTGAGCTCTATTGATATTATATACAGCTAATTTTTTAATCAAAACGTCATGTGCTATTAAATCAAGTGCCGAACAGAAGCCAAAGCACACTACAGCTCCTCAGTTACTTTTATAAGGTAAACTTTTAAATTCAAGGAATGAAACCAAATTTTTTTACAAGCCCAGTTTCCCATCTGGCCACGCTTCCCACTCTGGTTTCAGCCTCCCTTGCTGCCACCTGCAGCTGTTCCAGCTCCTCGGCCTCTCCCGGGATGGACACGACTGGAGGGTGAGTGTGGGGCTGGACACGCCAGGGCAGGGCCGGGCGCTGGGTATCTGCACAGTTAACGTCTTGGTGGGGAAATGGGAATTTTCCTCCTGTGCTGGATGCAGCCTCTGACCTGAAAACGCCGGCCCAGCCTCCCCGGCTGTGGCGGGAGCAAATGCGAGATGACAGCGCAAGACGCACCAATCTGGTCACCAGCTGTCCGGCCGGCACCGGGCCGGGCCGGCGGGGCCGGGGCAGGACGAGGGCAGGGCCGGGCCGGGCCGGGCAGGTTCGTGTGGGCGGGCACACGCTGCCCGTGCCAGGCCCGTGCTGGGGTGGCACCAGCACGTCCCAGCCCGGGAGCGGCCGCGGGTCCCGCCGTGGTGGCCCTGGGTGGGTCCTGGTGCAGTTTGGGTGTCTGTGCCACCGAGGCTGAGCTCTGGGGACCCTGCCCAGAGCCAGCTGAGCCTGGCTGCTGATAAAACCCCTGCCTGGAGAGCCACAGCTCTTGCCCTGCTCCATCCAGCACAAGGATGCCCAGCTCTGTCCCCTCCAGCTCAACCAACCCTTTGTAAATCTCAATTAATAAGGTTGCACAGCTACAGACGCAGGAACACGGGCTGTGTCTTGTCTTTGTCGATCAATGCTTTCTGTCATCCCATAAAGCTGATTAAAAAGCAGAGCAGTTCATCTCGCCAGGTTCCGCATCCCAACATTATAAATTTGATATTCCAGTTAATGATTGTCAGCGCTGACGGAGGACTCGGAAGCTGGTCAGTATTTGTAGTTTATAATTAATATTGGAGCACTGGGTTTATATGTAATATTGGAGCATTGCTGCAGAGGGCACCAAGGAGGAATTTGTGGTGGTTAGGAATTTATTATCCCTAAATTGTCAAAGAGCAAGAGCAATGCAGTTTGTGTGTCCAGCACTGCCGGTGCCAGAGGGACAGGGAATGACCAGAGTGACCTGTCACGGTCACCAGCTCTGCACCTGTGTCCCCAGTGCTGCTGGCAGGGCCAGCCGAGGGGGTCAGCTCCATCCAGCCCTTCCCTGTGTCCGCAGGGAAGCTGCTCTGAGCAGATGTCTGTGCCCAGCTCTGGACACCGGGACGTTGTCCCTCAGGCTAGGCGGTGACCTGGTTGTGCTGCCAGCTGCTGGGGAGCCGTGGGTGGATGGGGCTGCTCCTGCCTGGGGCCCTGCCGGGCCTCAGCCCCTCCATGTGCGGGGCTGCTCCTGGCCAGCCGTGGGGCACGGGGCAGAAAATGCCACCGGAGCACCCCACAGACACTGCTGGGCCAGCACAGGGAATTTTGGGCTTGCTTCAGGAATAAGAGACTTGGCCCCAAAGGAATGTCCTGAGCTGCTTCCCTGGGACAAAACCCCATAGCCTGAGCAGGTGCCCAGGGTCACACAGCCCCGTGTCCTGGAGCGGTGAAGTGCAAGGGAGGGCTGAGGGGGTCACTGGCCCTCGAGACAGGAGCAGGGACAGGGACAGGGACAGGGACAGAGACAGGGCAGCGGGCAGGGACAGGGAGCGGCCACGGCGGCGGTCGCGCAGCTGAGCCGCGCCGGAGGCTGCGATCGGCGGCCTCAAGGTGGCGCCGTAAGAGTGGGAACAGCGCGGCAGAACAAAGGCGCAGCGCAGAGACCCAGAACAGAGCCCAGCACAGAGCCCCCAGCCCTGCACAGAGCCCAGAGCCCAGCACAGAGCCCCCAGCCCTGCACAGAGCCCAGAGACCCAGCACAGAGCCCCCAGCCCTGCACAGAGCCCCCAGCCCTGCACAGAGCTCCCAGCCCTGCACAGAGCCCCCAGCCCTGCACAGAGCCCAGAGACCCAGAACAGAGCCCAGCACAGAGCCCCCAGCCCTGCACAGAGCCCCCAGCCCTGCACAGAGCATCCAGCACAGCCCAGAGCCCCAGCTCAGCACAGAGCCCCCAGCCCTGCACAGAGCCCCCAGCCCAGAGCCCAGAGAGCCAGCACAGCACAGAGTCCCCAGCCTCTGGACAGAACAGGAGGATCCCGATGCCCCTGGCAGGAATGGCAGCACTGGTGAGGAAGATGGGGTCACGGCAGGGGCAGGATCGGGGGCCTTGGGGCCCCTACAGCCCCCGGCCAGCACGGGCAGGAGCCTCAGGAGCCTCAGGAACCCCAGCGTGGGGCTCTGCATGTCCCGGGGCCGTGCCAGGCACAGCTCACAGGTGACTGGGCTGATATGGGTCAAACACCCCGAGTCTCCAGGGGTTTTGGGGTGATTGTCACGTTCCTGTGTTTCTCCAGGCACAGGAAGGCGGATGCCGTGTGTGGTGCGGGGCTGGTGCCCATTGCAGACGATGGCATGGATCCACCCGGGCCTCTGGTGCCAGGTGTGATGCTGGCACTCCCAGCTCGCTCTCCCTTGTGCAGGGCCGGGGATGCTGATCCTGGAGCGCTGCCCGAACCCCCTGTGGGTGTGCGGGGCCCTCCTGCCCGGCTCTCCTGCGGGAGGGCCCCTCCTGCTCATCCGGGTGTGCTGAGGAGGAGCCGCTCAGCTCTGCCTGCCTTGACACTGAGACCTAAACTTGCTGTAAAACCAAATGGATACGCACACCCACATCCACCAGGCTTTTAGTTCAGCAACAAGTGAATCCATCAAAGCCCAGCACCTAATTTAATAGCAATAATGAAAGGTGTGCGTCACTATTAATTTAAGCACTCCAACATTAGCCTTGCACTTAGAAACCAGCAAGGCAAAGCTATTTACAAATGAATGTACCAGGGCAATAAATTGAAAGGACTGGTCTGACCTGCGGTGGCGGCTTTCTTCATTTATACATAGATATATTTCTATAGATGCATTTATTCCCATCTCTTTAGCGAACTCTCCCTAATTAAGTTGAAGTGGCAGTAGAAGTGTGGCAGTAAGTGTGGAAAGAAGCTGCTGAAAACGTATTTAATTCATTATAAATAATCTTTGATACCGTGAGGTTGCATAAAGGTGCCGGTATCAGAGCAGGACACCCAGGCAGGCCAGGGAGATCACGGGCGCGCGGTGGGAGCGGCGGCACCCCGCGCTCGGTGCTGGCGGCGGAACGGGGAGCGCGGCCGGCGGAGCTCCGGGGCTGCAGCGCGGGGCAGGGAAGGTGTGTGTCACCCGCATTAAGGGAGTTTAATGTGCTCCGAGTCACATTTCTGCACCCTCGCAGAATACATTATCTGCACGCTGCCTTCACAGGCCGTCACCTCGCAGGGAGGCTGCAGAGTTCCTGGAAACCATTATCAGCCTCTAATGATATTATCAAAATTGGAGCACTCGTGGCATGGTGGGGGCCGAGGGTTCATCCCTGCTCTGTGAGAGCCCACGGGAGCAGCAGGACAGGACCGTGGCTCCGTGGATCCCCCTCTGGGGCCCCGTGGGTGATGTGCCGAGGGCTGCAGGGGCCGTGGGGACCCTGTGAGGGCTGCATTAGGGTTGGGGCACCTTGGCAGGTAAGCTCTGTGCAGGAGCCCAGCCCCAGGGCACAGTGCCCACCACAGCCCCTCCAGGGTGCCCTTCCCATGGCACCGCTGACCCCGAGCGCTGCTCTGCCCTCCCTGGCAGCTGGCACCACAGAAAAACAGAGTCGTCTTTTGGAGTGTAATCTCCTGCCTGCGACAAGGAGCCACGCAAACTGATAAATTGCAGATTAAACGAGTGCCACACTCCACTCCAGCCCTGGCTGTTAATTCCCCTGTTGTGCAATTCCCGGCTCTCAGGGCCTGTCAATTCCAGCTAATCGCAGGAGGCACTAAAACACTCTGCCCTGACAGCCCCGGATCGAGGCACCCCTGACTCCCGGCTCAGGTGGATTGCACGCATCACTTATGCACAAATCAGCAATATGCCAGCAGGGAGGAATTATGTCCGATGACAGCCCAGACATGAGGTACATATTGCAGAGCCGGCGAGCCCCAGCCGCCGTGACAGATTGCGGCGCGGGGCTGCGCTGGTGCGGGAGCGGCTCCCGCCTGCCCCGGCCCCGAGCGCACCCGGAGCCACCGGCCCCGCGTCCGGGCTGCCGCAGGACGGGGGGGGCCCGCAGCCTGTGCCCCTCCCTGCCCTGTGCTCATCCCTGTCCCCATCCCTGTCCCCATCCCTGTGCCCCTCCCTGCCCTGTGCCCCTCCCTGGCCCTGTGCCCATCCCTGTCCCCAACCCTGTCCCCATCCCTGTGCCCCTCCCTGGCCCTGTGCTCATCCCTGGCCCTGTCCCCATCCCTGTCCCCATCCCTGTGCCCCTCCCTGGCCCTGTCTCCATCCCTGTCCCTGTCCTTGTCCCCGTCCCCATCCCTGTCGGTGCAATGGCCCAAAGCGGCAAAGGGAAAGGAGGAGAGAACGGGGCAGGAATTGGCACCGTGGGCACAGGGAGGGCCCCCCCGGGCTGAGGGGTGCCAGAACACCCTGCTGTGCCCGGCTGGGGTGGGGACCAGCCCCGCTCAGCCCCGCTCAGCCCAGCCCGGCTCTGCTGTAACATTTAACTTGTCGTAGTCTGTGATCCTGAAAAGCTGAAATTAATGACAGCCTTGCAGTTGCTCATTAATAATTGCTTCATTACTGTACGCAGTCGCAGCCTCCTGACAATAATGGGGTTTGCTGGTGTATTTCTAATTATCTGGCATTTCAGCTCCCTAATAGAGTCCCGGTGCTCCCTGACGAGACCTCTCTCTCCAGCAGGAGCTCAGCCCAGCCCGCTCAGCCCGCCTGCTCCTTCATCTGCAGGGCTGGGAACGGCTGAGCCGCCCTGCTGGGGCCCACGCAGCACCGGGGGCACCGAGACCCTCCAGGCCTGGCCTGAACTCTCTCCCATCCCCGTGGCACACCTGGGGCTCGTGCTGAGGTCGGGCTGGGAGCAGAGACATCGTGAGAGGAGCTGGGAGCTCCGGTGCCCTGAGCAGGTACGTGCCTGTGGCTGGCTGTGCTCAGTGTGCCCACACCACAGCTGTGCCCATGGCCACACCGCATCTATCCCCATGGCCACACCATGGCTGTCCCCATGGCCACACCACATCCATCCCCATGCCCACACCATGGCTGTCCCCATGGCCACACCACATCCATCCCCATGGCCACACCATGGCTGTCCCCATGGCCACACCACATCCATCCCCATGCCCACACCACAGCTGTGCCCATGCCCACACCATGGTCATCCCCATGCCCACACCACATCTGTGGCCCCTGGCAGCCCCAGCAGCCCTGGCCCTGCCTCTGGGCTGTGTTCCAGCCTGGGTGAGCAGGGCAGGAGGAGGTGCCAGGGCTCGGCGGGTGCTGGGGCTGGGCCAGGCTGTGGCTGTGGCTGTGGCTGTGGAGTGGAATTCCAGCTCCTGGCAGAAATCCGCCCCGCAGCGGTGGCAGTGGCAGTGGCAGGGGAATCGTGGCCGTGTCCCCACGCTCCCAGCCTGGAAATGACCACTTGTGCCCCGTTCCAGCCCTGCCACCAGCTCCCAGCCCATTACGGCACACGCTCCCACCTGGGGAGGGGGCTCATTTGTAGTTAAAAATCTATTGTGACTTGTCAGAAAAATGAATAAATGAGCACATTATTTTTTCATTTTGGAGCTCAGCATCTGTTTGTCTAATCAAGAAAGAGAACTGGGAAAGTCAACCAGGGCTGACGCACACATTTTATTTAACTTTTCCTCTGTCAAAGGAGTTTAAATGTGTAATGAACAGGCCATGGTGATTTGAAATATAATCCCATTACTCTGATGAGATTACCCAGGCTGTGAGAGTTCACAAATCATGCTTAGGGTTTTTAGAGTGAACAACACCCTGTTGAGATTTTTTTCTCTTTTTGCATTTAAGCAGAGGTGTGTGGGGAGAATAAAACATGACAGTGCTTAACCCTTCAGGCAGTGGAGCAGCAGCATGGGGCTGTGCCCAGGGCCAGCCCTCCTTGTACCCAGTTCTTGGTGACCCTGAGCTCTCCATGGTCACGGCAGCGATGCAGGGAGCACACCTGGCCAGGGCACGCTCCTGCTGGCCCAGCTGGCCGTGTGCCACTGTGCCCACACGTTCCTGTCCTCGTGGCTGTCCTTGTCCCAGTGCTGCACGGGGTGGCTGTGCTGGTTGTGATTTAAGGGGCATTAATTTCAGCAGCAGCAGCAGCACCCAGCCCCACCCGCCACCACAGCAGCGCATTTCCATGGATTCATGGGCCCATTACAAACATGTCTCCATAAATAACTCCCCCCATTAATCTCAGGGCTGCACCCACGGCTGTGCCATGGGTTTTGCTTGCTTGTCCTGATGCCAGGTCTCAGCCCCCGCTGAGGGGCAGCTGCAAAACCCAGGGATGCACCAGACTCCTGCCAACCCAAAACCAAAGGTAATTCTGGCTGGAATTGGTGCTCTGGGAGCTCCTGGCAAACCCCTGCAGAGCCCAGGGAGAGCACCCAGCGCTCTGGCCTTGGGTGCCAGCCTGTGCCAGGGTGCCCTGGCTGTCCCCTGCTCAAAGGTCTCTCTCTGGTGTTCTCCTGTGCTCTGACAAAGCCAAGGAGGTGGAGGGGAATTGTCCCTGTGGACAGGAGTCCTGTGACAGCAGGAGTCAGAGGGAATTGAGGGATCTCTGCTGCCTCCAGCAGCTGCCTGCGTGCGCAGGCCGGGCGCGCTCGGCTCTGCCCGGTAGCAGGATGGGGGAACAGCTTGCCTTGCTGACCCAGTTGAATGCCCATCTGACTCAATTACATCTACAGCTACCGGGGAAAGACCAGCCCGCGATGGCTCCGTGCTCAGCTGTGCACACTCTGCACCACGAGCGCTGATTTAACTCCTTCAGGGGCGCGGGGCAGCAGGAATGCCTGCTCTGGGAGGGATGCTCAGCTCCTGGAATGCTGGACCTTTCTGGGGTTTAAGGAAGGTTTCCTGTGGGCCATGTATCAAGCTGAATCTGATCTTCGGAAGCAAATTTGCTTTTTAACTGTCAGTGGCTCTTTTGGAGCAAATAAACTCTGGGCTCCAAAGCTCCCCGCTCCTCACCCAGCCTTGGAGCAGCCTCTGTCTGCCCATCTCTGCCTGGGCCCCAGGACACCCACACCAGGAGCAGCAAGGGGACTGACAGGAGGCTGTGAACACAGCTGGTCTGGGCAAGGGACTCTCTCACTAATGTTATTAGTTGAGTTTTTTAGGTTCTCCTGAGAGCAAACCTGCACATGCTGAATCCCTGCTGATAATAAATACATGTGAGGGGGTGGCAACAGCACTATGGCCATGGAAACAGGAGACTGATGCAGATTATGGTACCAAATAGGCAATTTTTCAGTTCAGTTAAAAAGAATTGAAACTGGGTGGCCAAAGAACATTCACAGAGCAACTTTAATGTTAAATATTTCACAGAGTCGGTTAAAAGAGTCATTTACATCGAAGGGGCTTTTCCCATTGTAACTGTGCTGCATTTGCACATAGAAAATATTAAAAAAATTAATAGAATACTATAAAATAGTGTTTCTCTCGTTTTGCAGATAACATGGAAGACTGTACAGGGAGGCCTGGCCTCGGTGGTGCAGGGCCAAGCTTCTGAAACCCAGAACAGAAACACAACAGGTGAGACCCAGGCCCTCCCTCTGCCCGGGCTGCCCCGCACGCTGTGTTAAGGCTCAGGAAGTTTTCTCTGTACAAAAGCAAGGTGGGAGGCTGGTAGAGGGTGGGCAGTGCCCCAGGGAGCTGCCCCCAGCCCCCTGGGGAACCAGGGCAGTTCTATGATAGTGTGTGCAGAGCTCCAGTGACCTGGAGAGATGCGAGAAAGACACCTCTGGTGAGTTCAACCAAAAATGTGGCTCTGGGTGCCAGCATCCATTCCTGTGTTCCCTGATGTGTTAAGGATGAACAAGGCCAAGATAGTTACAAATCCCAGTACAAAGTAGGTCTTAATTTTTATTGTTAAAGAATAATACTGAAAGAAGGTGAAGGCATTTCTCAGTCCCCAGGGACAAGGTGCCCCAGGGGATGTGCCAGCCCCAGGGGCAGCAGCTGAGGGTCCCGGCAGGAGGGCAGGAGGATTCTCCTCTCCACCTCCAAGACGTGGATTTCCAGCCACCGTGCCACCTTCAGCAAGGAACTTCCAATAAAGCATTTGCAAAGCTGAAAAGCACAGTTAAATAAAAATATTTTTGAACAAAACAAACACAACAGACTGGCCTGCCTCAGTGCTCCTCGCTAAGCGCTCCCCTGCCACGGCTGCTGTTCCTGGCTCACGGATGCCTCCTGCACTTCAGCAACAGAAGTGAAACCATCTGGGACTGCAGCCTCCCCCCAAAAGAACTGTGCATCATATGGACCTTGAAAAAGATTACATCTGTTTATTAATAGTAAAAATGGATACATTTGTCCTACATTTTGTTTTTAGAAATTTGATCATGTCACAAGCAATACCTGCGTGTACGTGGGTGGATTACAGATGTATATAATTTATTTTAACCAGGCTGTGAAATAATATGTAATCACATCTCTTCTTGTGATTGTACATAATACAGTAATTAAATGATGCCAGTCTACGTCATTCTCTTATTTCTAATCAAAGGAACCTGAAGCGTAACAGTCTTCTTTCCGGCTGATATGGCTCTTTATTTCTGTCACAGGGGAGACTTCCCACCGCCGAGGAGGGACAATCTTCCAGCCGTGAGAGACGGGATGGTTCAGGCTCCCGGCCGGCCGCCCCGCCCCGAGCAGGAGCCGCGGGCCCGGCCGCGGGCGCGGCGGAGCGGCCCCAGCGCCGCACGCAGGCTCTGCTCGCGCTCACTGCTGCCCCGACTTCTTCTCCTTCTGGAAGCTAAAGCTTGTTCTCCTGCTCAGTTTTCTTTGTTTCTGAGCAAAATAATCTGCTCTGGCTGTGCTTGCTCGCGACTCTAGAATATAGTTAACCTGCAAGACACGAGGGGTGTTAATGTCACCCGAGGCTGGGGGACAGCCCGGCACGGGCAGGGACCCCCAGCCCGGCCCCTGAGCAGGGCTCTGCTCCAGCCGGTCCCAGCAAGCCCCGGCAGGATGATGGCAGAGAGAGCCCAGAGGGCCAGGAGAGCCCCGGGCTGTGCCCCTGGTCCCACCCTGGGTCACCCACACCTCTGGGGAAGGCAGGGAGCTGTGCAGACCCCCCAGCGCTGGGACAATCAGCAATGAGCACCAATAAAGGACCTTATCAGCCTCAGTAAAAAGGAATTCTTCCATTATGATGTTTGCATACTCAGCTAATCTCAGAGTTTCCCTGTGTTTTGGCACATTTTACTTGATGAAAGCATTTTAAAATGATATTTAACAAGCCTGCTACTCCCTAAATTTATTATCTCCAATGCTTTGTGATAATCTCAGAGATAATTTTAATGGAAGGTTAATGCAAGAATCAAAAAGATAAAAATGCCCTTTGGTCTGTCATTAGCTGGTTAATATGCTGTGGCTTAAAACTTGCACAATTTTATGCACTGTAGAGTGTTTCACTTTCATTGCATATTACAGCTTAAGGCATAAAAATATAGGGAATTTTCATGGTCAATAAAGTCTCAGTCCTTCTCACTTGATCATCTAAAAAGCCTAATTTGAAAAGTCTGATTTTTCTGCGCTCCCTAATGCTGATGGAATTGAAAACAAACCAGTGACTTGCGCACGAAACCAGAGAATGTTCTATATAAACAAACTGCAACTTGGGAAAAAAGTACTGCTCAATATTATTTCTCTCTTGAATATTCATGTTATTGACAGTAAACCCTTTTTTTAGCCTTTGTTTATGGCCAGACTCAGATGGGTGGAAGTGTTCAAAACCCAGGGAGATGTGGCATGGGGGTACTTGGGCAAAGCTTGGACTTGATGACCTTGGAGGTCTTTTCCAGCCTTAATGATTCTATGATTCCACGATTCTAAGTGTTTGGGATTGCAGCAGCTGATCTAAGATAAAGTGGGACCAGAAGAATTGGCCTAACAGCCCACAGAGCAGGAGCCCCTCAAACACACTGACCTCCTGTGTAATGAATAAAACTTATTTTATCGCACGCCAGTTGTTTAACAATCCTCTAAACTCCACACAGCCAATAAAAGCAAACATAACAGATGGTTTGCCAAAATTACTGCTTTTGAATTTTGACTTGCTACGAAAGATGAACTTGTGGAAAATTCCATTTAATTTTTCAAGAGTGCAACAAAAATTTGTTTCCCAAAGCAAGGGAGTTCGTGTCTGTACAGGGCCCCAAGGAAAGGAAAGAGTGCTGAGAGAGGATCAGGGCAGAGAAGCCCCTGTGTGCTGTGTGGGACACCTGAGTGTGGGGCAGAGCTGTGAGGGGCAGGAGCACCAACCCCTGCATGGCACGGGGCTGCTGGCCACGTGTCCAGGGATGGAAACTACCCGGACACAATAAAATCTGGTAGTTTCCTATAAAATTCCTCAGAAAATGGTGTCTCTATTAGCTAGAAAAAAGCACAAAAGAAAATGCTACACACAGACAGGCAGTGGCTGCATGGCTGTTGGAAGGATGAATAAAACAACAGGCATGGAGCAGCCATCCTGACAGGTTAAACACACCCCAGTGGTCCTCAGGCACTGCACCCTTGTGTGTTTCCACAGCCTCCTGAATACTCACATGTCTAACAAGTGGTAAAACACCAAGATTTTGGGTCACGTTAAAATTTAATACTCACCTTCAGTACAATTTCATTGACAGTAGCAGCATCTGATTCAAAGTAAAGGTGTTTGTAGTCATGATTGCTTAGATATGTAAGTTTAAATATTGCATGACCTGCAAAGATAAGAAAAAAACTGCTTAGAATATTCCTGTAAAGTTTGAGCAGAGCTCGTTGCCTGACAGAAGAAAACCACAGATGGTGATCTCAGCGTACCATCAGCACGACAGAAGGAAGCAATGAAATGCTGACAGGCTTCTCATGTCATTTCAATTTAAGGCAAGTGGTGGCTTACAGGAGCAGCTGAACTCCAGTCAATAAAGTTCCTTTTCCCATCACATCCCCACTGCAGGAAATGCAAAAATCCATCAAATGGCTGGTTAGCTCTGCTCGGCCGCGACGGCGCTGCAGCCCCGGCACCGCGTCGGGGCTGCTCACGGGAGGAGGGTTGTACTGAACAGAAAATGGCAATTAATCCCGAGCCACCACTCCAAACCCTCCTCCCAAAACACCCAGAACACCACGTGAGCCCAGCCAGCTGCTGGTGGCCCCAGGAGTGGCACCAAGCGCAGGGCACTGAGGGACGCGGCCGTGCCGCCACCAAACCCGCTCAGGGCTGGGATGGCCCTTCCCACACCAAGGAAAACAAATTAAACTCTAAATGTGACCTACTGGCACCTTCCTGGCACTTGGGCCTCTGTCCCAAGCAGAGGTTCCATGTGCTGGCCCTGTGGCTGCCCTGGGACAGTGTCCCTGGACTCCAACACGTGGTGCCAGGAGGAACGACTTAGACACAAAGGTCTGACACAAAGGAAGGCAAAATATCCTTCACTTGTATGGATGCTGATGGCTTCAAAATTAAAATTAAATGCATTCTATACATGATACTTTTCCAACGGTTTTCTAATTTATTCTGTTCAACAGTCAAAGTTAGCAATCCATAAAGTAACAGCCACATTACTGTAAATCCAGGTCTTTCCTGCAGGAAAGCTAATTGGAAATCTTATTTACATTATCTAATTCTCCAGATTTCCAAAAAGTGACTGATATATGCTCAGATTGGTGGCCAGGAAATTTGAGATGCAAGTATTTTATTGTGGCATGTTAATTAAACACCATTATGATGCACTAATCTGGAATATAAATTCTGTATTGAAAAATTGGCTAATAATAATAATAAAAACCCAACCCTTTAAATCATTTGACAAATGATGCCTCAGTGGTACTAAAAATGCGGAATTCCAAGCTGGGAGCTCATCAGCATGTTAATGCATGCAGCTTTGCCTGGAACACAGCATCTTAATGATTCCAAAAGTGCCAGTGCACCACTCTGGGGCTGGGACACAGCGCCGTGCTCCACCAGCTCCCACCATTTTCCTTGGACACTGAACGTTCCACACTGGTTATCAGAAATGACACTGGCACAAAACAGGGGCAGAGGACCCCAACGAGCTGCTGCATTTTGGGTTTTGGAAATTCTGGGTAATTCTTGCTGTGGATCAAGACAAACCCTCTGCAGGTGTTCCCTGCTCCCCGGGAGCCCAGCCCGGCCTGGAGCCGCGGTGCCAGCACGCACCCCTGGGGCACTGCCCTGCCCAGGGCAGCCCTGCCAAGGGCAGAGCTGCTGCTCCCTCAGGCACAGAGGCTGCTCTGGGCCTGCCCAGCAGGGCACTGGCCCAGTGTGGCCCTGCAGGGGCCCTGGGGAGCCGCCAGGGATGCGGCACCGGTGCCAAACCCGCGGCCCTGCAGAGCTCACAGCCCCTCCTGCTGGGACTGGGGACCCAGGGAAGGAAGCCAAGAAGACTTTTCCTTAGAAAGCCCCATTACAGCATCATGTTTATGGGCTCCAAGTCCACAACACACTACTTACAGCATGAAATATGAGTGCACTGAAATCCTAACTGGCACTTTGCTCTGCTACTCTTCTAGCCAGATGGAATTTATGAATTGTGAGATTGATTTCCATTTCCAAGAGTGCTTAAATATGTGATGTACCTCTTTCCAATAGAGCACCACCCCTGACAATTCTGAGATCAATAGGAGCTTCCATGGTTTGATGTTTCCGTGTGAGAGGATCTGGTAACAAACAGCAGCAGCTCGAGTGGCTCCTGCTGCACGTGATGGGGGATTTAAAGCAAATGCAGATGCTGCACAAGCAGCTGCTACCATCACTCCACACCACCAGCGGCTGGGTGTTTGCAGGGAACCTCAGTGCCCTGCAATCAGGATCAATCAGCTGCACAGCAACAGAAAATCCATGTTATTCCCGACTATGTTTGTCTGCTAAAACAGTTATGGAAAGCAAAAGGAATGACAGAAACTCAGCTGCTACCAGCAGCTTTTGTCACAGGGTAGGCACAGCCCACGGTGAGCTCAGCACAGCCCAGGGGTCTCGTGCCAATGTCCCTGGTGCCCCCTGAGCCCCAGCCATGGCACGGCCCCACAGCAGAGCAGCCTCTGCCCCTGCTGCCCCTCGGCCCCAGCTCCGAGCGCTGATAAATCTTGCCCAGCCCAGCACTAATGGGTTCCTGTGTGGTTACTCCTGGAGAGGAGCCTACAGACGGAAGGGCAGGATGCTAATTCACTGGGAATTCACCAAGGAGAGCTCATTTACTCCTTCAGCACCGCGTCTCACGTTCAGCTGCTCACCCCATCTCCTGATTTTTAGCACCACTGCACTGCCAACGAGGCGAGGGAAGAGGCCCTGCAGCGCTGCAGCTCCCGGCTCCCCTCGCCCTTCCCAGGGCTCTGCAGCTCCTCTTGCAGCCTCCACCCTGCACACCAGCCCTCAGAAACCCTGTGGAATTACAGCTCCACAACTACCCACCATAATGTGCTTGTAAAGGCAACAGTAAATCTTGTGCTAATTCCTGCAATCTTGGGAAAACATCCAAGCCCTTGGCGGGCCCCACGCTGCACCTGACACAGGTAGAAAAATAATCACTCTAATCTAAGCAATAAACTCTTTTCATCAAAGTCCAAAAGATAGATTTTTTTGCTTGGAAAACAAGGATATGAATTTGCAGAAGAAAAGATAATTGTTACTGAATCTGCCAAGACTAGAAAGTTTTTCTTCTTTCCCTCCCACCCCACAATTCAGCCCTTATCCTTTGCCAACTCTTTAAACAGAATGGAATTAAATCACTAATTAGATGGAGGATGAAAAGAATATTCATGAATTGGACAAAGCAGAAAACAAACAAACACTAGAAATGCAAATTTATGTTAATTTTTCAATATACCTTGATGATTGCTTTGTCATTACAGGGCCATAAGGCAGAAGTCAACAATTAAGAGTTATTAGTGGAATAAATAGCTGGAGAAGGACTCTCTGAAGAACAAAGCACTTATGGACATAGTTTGACATCACTGATTCTCACTGCTTCAGAAACTGTGACCTCAACAGGCTCAGACCTGAAATCTCTTCCTATGGGCCCGGAAAGGATGCAGAAGGATTAGAAATACACCAGTAAAAGGTGAGGAATGAGGATAGTAAAATACACATCAGCAATACTTCTGTACAAAGACACATTTCCTCCAACCCTACATGAGATGGGGGAGGCTCTGCTCTGCAGCCACTGCTGCATTTCACCCAAAGCACTGGGGAGGGGCTCAGCTGTCTGAAATCCCCGTGTGACACCCCAGGAATGATGCTGTGACCCTGGAGGAAGGCCTGAAGAGCCTACAAAGCTGCAAGAATTGTGTCAGGATTAAAAAACATCCAACACCCTTCCTGACACCCTCTGGCAACAAAAAAATCTTCACAGGGGAGGTCACAAGTTGCAGCCACAGTTGGATTATCCAGATGTGGCACCGAGCTCAGCCAGGGACAGACAGAACAGGGATGTGGACCTGTGTGTACAGGTGGGGTCAATCCCATTTCATGCACAGGATATTTATCCCAGAGGTTCTTGAGTTGGAGGCAGTGAGGGTAGCCAGCTCTGGGTGAATTCCTCACCCCACTGATGCCAGTGGAGTCACTGATGGTTTGGGCTGCCCACCATGAACCTGGGGTGGATCCCCTCAAAGCAGGGCAGTACTTAACTGGGAACAAATGATTAGACTGTTAGAGAAAAAACCAGCAGCTGTGGTCCAGCTGGCTTGCCCCATTCTCTCAGGCAGCAGCATATTCCATGATCTCTTTTCCTCCAACCCTTTATATTCCACTGTAGGCTTGCTACTCAGCATTGCTATTAGAGGGTGACGTGGGTCCAGATGTCTTGAAAACAGAGCTGCAATTAAAGTGCAGCACACACTCAGTTTTGTGTCAAACTGTGGTAACTATTCACAGTTCACACATCTGGATTATTTTCCCTCAAAGCCTTCTGTTTCTTTAAATTATTATCAGAGGCAGAATACTAATAAAGATTTTTGCAAAATGCTGAAAATCGAGGTGCAACTCGGGGTTGCCCAAAACCTCTTTACCAGCAACCTTGTTTGGGGAAAAAGATAAATAAATCAAAATGCAGTGTTTCCACATGGCAATGGGCTCCTCCACTGCGTCTGCACCTCATCAATCACGCATTGTCTGCCGGAGAGGCGAGCCTTGTAAATGTCACATCCACTCAGGCCCGAGGAGAGGCGAATCAAAATGCAGCGAGGAGTTTTAATTGGATAGTGTAATTAAACTAAAAAACCCCAGCAGAATAGCTTTGACAGGATAGATGAAGACCCCTTTTAATAGGGCTACAAAACAGATTTGTTAAAAGGATGAGGCAATGCGCGCTCCTGATTGCGCTCAGGAGAACTTTTATGAGCGGCTGTTGGAGGGGCTGCAGTTAATCAGCACTGCAGTGCCCGGCTGCTCCTGCCCCTGCCAGGCCTGGGGACCCTTGCTGCCAGCCCTTCTCTGCAGGGACAGGTCCTGCTGAGGGCTGCCCTGGCACAGCCCGAGCCCATTGGGCACACGGAGCCATCTGTGCCCGCTGCCCCTGCTGCCCGCGCAGCGTGCCCACGGCTGGGCTCTGCCCTTCTGTTCCACGCTCGGATGTTCCTTTCACTCCCAGCCTGAAGTTTGGGAACATTTTCTCTGCTGAACTTGTTTTTTACCTTCTGGTCAGAGCCTGTGACTAGTCTCCTGTTGAGTAGGAATTTTACTGTGTTACTACTGCATCCCTCTGTGAGCAGGGATATCAGGTACCATGATATTGTGATATTTTGTGCACCAATTGCAGAGCACACCCTGCCTCTGCTCTGGCCCCACTGCAGGCTCTGAGCAAACCTGCAACAGCTCTGTTTGGGCCCCCAGAGAAGCAGGAACCCAATGCCCTCCCAACACTTCCTGGGTATTTTCAGCCCTTCCACAACCCAACAACGAATTCATTAAATTAGTACTACCCAATGTGCATAATCAGGAGAAACTGGCCACCGAATTAAAACATCAAACACCTTTAGCTTTAAATGAAAACTACATAAAGGGGGTTCAGGCATGGCTCTGGCTATCACTTGCAGCCAGGGTGAATACTGCTGGAAAAGCTATTTTTGTGCAGATGTGGAATTCAATGGGAAAGACTGACTCGTGTAGCAACATCAATCAAAACGTCGGCTCGGCTGGCAGCTCCCGACAGTAAGGCAGGTTCAAAGGTCACGGGATAAAGAAAAAGCCAAGCTCTGGTTCAGCTCTAATATCTCCTCGCTGGAAGTCTCACCGAGGTACCTGCCCCCCTTCTGGACTCGCAGCTTTCATTAATCTTCTTGCCATCTTTTTTAACTAGTCATGCAGAACCGCTCGATAGCGAGACATATAATGGGGAGGCCCTGTGCCTATTACCAGGTTAACACTCTGTTAAGCCCCAGTGCAACAATGGAATCAGAATTTAAAGGAAATCTTCAGCTGCAGGGTGCAAAGCGGGCAATTAAATTACAAACTGAAGTTACCCATGTACTCCGTGACCTACGGAACACTTTGTTTACACTTACCTTCATACCCAGGGTATTTTGACAAAGCAACTGAGATGTCTCTGCTTCATGAAAACAAAAAAAAAAGACACATAAAGGATCACAGAGCATGTTGCTTCAGTGTTTCAAGTAAATTATCAAATAAATCCAATTTCTGCAGCTCCTGTGAAGCACAGCTGCCTGGGAGAGCCCTGGGCAGGCTCTGATCAGGTGTGCTGGCACAGGGGGCTGCCCTGGGCTCTGCACTCCCTGCCCAGCTCAGCTGTGCCCAGCAGCCCTGGGCATCCATCAGGGCCACTCAGGCCACAGAGCACTGCACATGGCAGTGGGCAGTGACACTGAAGTTTCTCCCCTGTCCAAGTAATGTAAGAGACATTACCAGAATCAGATTTCCTTTAAATTACACTATTGCAAAGGGATATAATTGTATTAAACGTATTATGTTGCTTCCTTAAGACTTTATATTATGTACACTTAATTGAGATACAAAGCTCTTTTCAGCTATAAAAATGACAACTACTTTATTAAGGCTTAAATCTTATTTCTCCATGATAGGATGCTTCCTTTCAAGACTCAAAACATTCAGAATCTCTCATGATAATCAGGCTGAACCTGATTTAAAGAAGATGTTCGTGCCCAGCGTTGTCAGGTTCTAATGGCATCGAAGCAAGCCAGCAGGGCCATTAACTCTCCCCTCAGTCTAAATCCAGGGAGTCTGATTTAATTTACAAATAAAACTCCAAATTCTGACCCAGGGCCACTACAAGGGCAAACAAAAATCATCAGCCATCCCTGCCTACAATCCCCCCACTAATGGCAAATGAGATGCCAGAGCTTTCTGTTCTCATTTTCTGCCCTCACTGAAGGCAGCTCTGAGTTCTGTGAACTCTCAGCACAGGAAAACTCAGCCTGTCCAAAACGGCTCCAAGCTGTCCATCAACATCCCCACCACGTCAGCTCTGAAGCTGCTGAGCCCTTTCACACACACACACACACACACACACACACACACACACACACACACGTGCCACCAAAGCTTCTGTGCAGGAGCCAGTGCAGGGGGAAGCAAAGAACACGAGCACGAGACTCCCACTGCACCCTCACGCTGCTCCCAGCACCCAGCCTCCACTCCTACACCCCCTGCCCTCACTAAAAAGGAGGAGGCTGGTGCAAACCCTTCAGCTCTTCAGAGCCACAGAGCCCAGCCCAGCAGAGCTCAGCCCAGCAGAGCCCAGCCCAGCCCAGCAGAGCCCAGCTCAGCCCAGCCCAGCCCAGCCCAGCCCAGCCCAGCCCAGCCCAGCCCAGCCCAGCCCAGCCCAGCCCAGCCCAGCCCAGCAGAGCCCAGCCCAGCCCAGCCCAGCCCAGCCCAGCAGAGCACAGCCCAGCAGAGCACAGTCCAGCCCAGCCCAGCCCAGCCCAGCCCAGCCCAGCCCAGCCCAGCCCAGCCCAGCCCAGCCCAGCCCAGCTGGTTCTAACCCCACTGAGGTGCCCGGGGAGGGAAGGCAGCCCCAAACCCTGAGCCCAGCATGATGGGACAAGCATGAGCACTTCTGAAAGAGGAGATGGAGCAGGTTTGTGTTACAAGAGATAAAAACATGAAAACAAAATATATTGCAGAACTCAAAGACCTTATCTGTACCCAGCTTCTCTTTGCAATAATTCATTCAAGAAAGATCCGGGAATAATTTTTGATGTAAACTCTGCTACAAACATACATCACCGTGCTGATAAAAATCACAGACAAAACTTGTGAAATACAGTGAGTTTCATTCCTTTATGCTACTAAAATAACTTTTTTCCATTTAAAATTCAAGAGATACTGATCTGCTGTTCAGTTCCCCAAAATGCATCATTCTGAGATGTCACACTAAAAGTCTTTTCCGCTGGCCTAAAATAATGACTTTTGGAACATCTTTAGTGAGTTGGGAAAAGGTCAGCAGTTTCAGGAGGAAGTATTTTCTCCTTTTGGAACTGTGCTGAACCATTATTTAGCAGGAGAAGTTTAAGATGTTCACACAAAAATGAGCAAATAAGCCCCTCAGTACCGTCATGGCTGCCTTGGTTGCAACCCGTCAGTGTCCTCTGCAAAGCCACTGTGGTTCTTCACTCACCTGTCCCCATGTGCAGGCACTGCCCTCCTGCACCTGGGCTCTGTTTGGGGGTTGAAACTCCTGGGCTGGCAGGATTTGGGTACAAACACAACTCCCACAACAGCAGGAGGTGCCTCTGGGGCTGGAGAGCCCCATCCTGCAGGATGAGGTCCGAGGTGACAGCAGTGGAAACCTCAGGTTTCAACTGGACTTTCAAATAAAGCCTTGCTTTGAGGGCACCATTTTATCCCCTCAATGTCTGCATTTGCAGAAACGTGGGTACAGAGCAGAGATGTAACAGGATTTACCAGCACAAACTGCCCCTTGCACTGTACACAAAATCCTCACGTGTTTCAGACTGCCAGGTCACTGGGGAAGCTTCTCCTTGGGATTGTGCCTACCCAAGGACCATGAAATCTTGATGGAGAGACAGAAAAGGAAGACAATGACTAAACCAAGAACATGGAGTAGGAAGGGGTAATGAAGGGGAGAAGGATATAGTTCAATAATTGCTGATAAAATCTGTGGCAGCCATAAATTTACTCTTCCAAGAGAATTCAACAGATCATTACCTCTGTAAATATGTATCACATAATTCTCCCTCTCTGTCACCTTGCAGATAAGTACTTAATACCAGCATCTCACTACCCTGCAGAGGCACAAGTGCAATAAAATCCATCTGAGCTTTTGAACTGCAGTCACTTTTTGATACCAGACGGTTCCATTTTGGCCCCAGTGGGAGCCATTGCCCAAATCTCCCAGGGCCCATCCTGTGCTTTTTAAAACAACTTTTCCAGATACAGACTCTCATTCCTCTCCTGACACAAGCAGAAGCCTTTGCTTTTGGAGTTGCACTCCACAGAGCCAGCTCTGACCTCTGGGCAATGGCTGAGCTGGCATGTCCAGCCTGTCCCCAGACCTGGCTGTCACTGCTGTCCTGGCCCAGTCACCACCACAGCATGCCCAGAGTGGCACCTTCAGTGCCAGTGACCCTGCAGCCATGGCTGGGGCAAATCCAGGCTGAGCTGACACTCTCTGTATGTAAGAGATCTCCAGTTGCACCAAAGACATTTAAAACCAGCCTGGAAGTTAAAAAGTGCCCAAAAATTGCAGTTACGTTGAAACATGGATTTGCTGGCTGTGCTGCAGGGCTGGAGACAGCTGGGCAGAGCCAGTGTTCCCTTGGTGTCACAGTGGGCAAGAAACACTGAGTGATGCCATTAGCTGAGAGCAGCATCAGAGGACACTCGTAAAATGTGTGTCTGCTTATGCTGTGTTCTCTGTAACAGAACTGAGTCAGATTAAAAACATCCTGTAATGAAAAAAACACACCTATAGAAAGAAAAGGACATGGTAGCAATAATTCTTTGGACATGGAGCACATCCAGGGAGGCAGAGAAGAGAGAACATAAATAAAAAGGAACTACTCACTTGGGCTTTTTTCTTCCGCAAGGTCACAGGCACAGAGGAGTTCAGAATCGATTGAAATGGGTTTCTGCTTAATCCAAAACTTAGTGCTGGCCTTCTGATTAGTAACAGGGTCTATCTCTACCTTGTCTCCAGAAATACCTGAGATGAGAAAGAATAGAGAGCCACAAGAGTGATCTGTTTAACCGATTTCATATCAGCCGTTTGACACACTTTATAAATCTTAAATGGGCTGAAGGTATATTGCCCTTCTGGGCTTTCTGAAAGCACGGGAGCTTTGGAAACCAGAAGCAAATGGTTATCAAACTGCATTGATAATCTGCATTTTATTCTCCTGCATAAGCATACCAAAAGAAAGAAATATCACAGAAAAGATTCTTCTACACGGATACAGAGCTCTTCTGGAAGCAGTAGCTACACGAGCTGTGAGATTTATAGGAGATAGTGCTGGTTTTGCAGCCACCACTGCTCTGTGTAACAGACACTATCACCACCCACCCCTCTCCATCTGCTGCACAGCAGACATGCACTCCTACAATAACAGAACCAGAGGTTCAGCATGTGCTGGGTTGGGAGGGACCCATCGGGATCACAGAGCCCAATGCTGGCCCTGCACAGGACACCCAGCAGCCCCACTGTGCCTGGAGCACTGTCCCAGCACTGCCTCTGGCACCCAGGCAGGGCTGATGCTTTCCAGGGAAGCCTGTTCCAGAGCCCAGCCCTGCTCTGGGTGAAAATCCCTCCCCTGATACCCAACCTCAGTGTCCCTGACTCGGCTTCAGCTGCTGCCCTGAGCCCTGCCACAGCCACGAGAGCAGAGATTGGCACCCTCTGCTCCCCTTGAGAGGGTGCTACAGCCCCCAGCGAGCTCTGACCCCACAGAGCACCCTCATCTCTCCCCACGACACTTCCCCTCCAGACCCTTCCCACCCCATGGCTCCTTTGGATGCTCTCTAACAGCTTCATGTCCCTTTTACATTGTGGTGCCCACAGCAGCACACAGGACTCAAGGTGAGGCCACACCAGGGCAGAGGGGATCCTGCTGGAACCAGCTCAGGAGCTGAACTGGGCTGAGCAAACTTCCCAGACAGCTTTTTACACCTTAAAAACAATGATGTGTCTTCAGGCATGAGTTACAGCGTGAAGCTCGTGAGACATCAACAAAAGAAATATAGGAAAAAGTATTTAAATATCATTTAACTTTTGCATCTCTGGGAAAAAAAAAGCAGAAAACCTTCCCCCTCCTGAGGGTTCTGACAAGGAGGAGCCTGGGGGGGTCTGGCTGCAGCCCCTGCCCTGAGACCAGGCCAGCCTCACCCACCCCATGGGTCATGGGAGCCCCCCAAACCCAACAATGCATTAAACACACCTCACAGCAGAGAGATCACATTGCAATTAAGCATTGTATCAAGAGTCCAATTAACACCCAGGCTCCTGGAACTCACTAATTTGAGTAGGCTGAGGCTGTATCTGGAGCCCATTTTGGTTTGTGATTTAATTTTGGACAGATTATGTAAAATTGGTGTTGGTATTTCACTGTAATGGTTCATTATTCCAAATGGTATTTGCTGTGGTTTAAGGAAAATATGGAAGTTGATGATACAAAGTCTCATTTTCTCACTAAAAAAAAGTCAGGGGAAGTTCTAAAAATAAAGGTGCAAATTCTTGATGCGTGAGGGCTGTTCCCCATCTCTTCCTCTAAGAGCATCACCCCTATAAATATCCTCAAAAAAATGTCACTGTTTGGTCCTGCAACTTCAGAATTCACAGTCAGTCAATACTGTTAATGCACCTTGTTAATTTGATAGGATTTGTCAGGTAACTCCACTGGAAAATTATATAAAACTGTTCCAGATGAACAGATGATAGTGACATGAATTAAAGTGATAGAACAATAGTGGAATATAAACCAGAAATGACACCCAAAGTGGCTGTTGATTTATTGCCATCCTGAGTTTGGTTCTGGGCTTCCATGTATATTAGTGCTACAAATCTGGGTCCATTTAGCAGCGAGATGCTCATACATACATCACCAGCTCCTGCTCCAAGCCAAGGTCACTCCCCATTGCATCAATCTTCTCAGCAGAGGCTACTTCACCATTTTGTAACCATCTCAGATGGAACAGACTTCCTCCTCTTTCATCTTTTTTTTATCATGTAAAATACACTTTAACTTCTATTATTTTTATCTGCAAATTGTTGCTGTATACTTCATCCATTATTTCTGTATCTCGACATCACTGGCTGAAGCTCACCCACATCCAGAGAGTACATTGACAAAGAATGTTGTCTTTTTTGTGTTATTGTTCTCACAATCTGGATGTGTTGAAACCTAAAATCAAAACAGTATTGTGTCTGTGGCTTCTGCAGTCTCTGTCTCACAGCACAAATCACTCATACTCAATACACAAGTGAAAATGCTCCTTCTACTATTTTTAAATTCATTCATTTTGTCAAAAGGAATGCCATCAATGCATGGGTCCTGTAGCAGTGTTCTGTTCTTGCTCCCTTTGTTGGGCTCTGCAATTGCCCCCTCCCCTCTCTGAAACACTTGCCAGCAGTTGTTTTCCCAGCCAATATGCTCCTGTTAGTTGTGTTAATGTAATACACAAGTAAATGTGTCTTATTCCTCCAGCACAGGATAGAGCCTTTGTAAAAGTGCTGAGAGTGCTGCTGTGTGTGCATTACCCTGTGATATGGGCTGAAACACAAACCCCAGACCTTAAACTGCCACCTTAGATGCAAAAACCCCATCACTCAGAGGGCTGGGCACTCCTCCCATGGCCATGCACGTATCACCTTTTACTACAGAGCTACACACAATGTACAGAAAATCAGATTTACTCCCATGTTTGTCATAAACCTTGTCTCACATTCAATGATCAGGCCTGAAAACAGCTGAAACATTCCAAAAAGTGCAATCCACTCCTGCACAGCCCCTGACACCACTGATCTGCCAACGAGGAGCAAAGGGGTGACAGAGCATTTTTGGGGTCCTTGAGAAACACTTGCCCTGCCACAGCTGCCACATGGAACTGATGGCACAAAAAAGAAAAGTCTTTGCCACTGGCCATCACCAAACTGCTGCAGAAAGCTCCCAGGCCAGGCACCTCGACTGAAGACAAAAAAGGAGCCCCTGTTTTTCCATTCCAGGGAGGAAGAAGCCTGTCACTACACTCATCAGCCCAAACCCACACAGCCCCCCAGTCCTTGTTTTACAAATCTTGATCTTCTAATGTCTTTAAAAGATTCAGGAGAAAGCCCAGCAACTTACTCAGACGTTATCAAAAGGTTTTGATTTTCTGCATTTGCCTAAGGTTTGAACACCCTGCTGGAGTTTTCTTTGATTAAAAAAAAAAAAAGATTATAAAGCCCCATTGTCAGTGCACTGCCATCAAAATCACACAAGTTCACAGATTGTTATAAAAGGGAAATTTTATGGTCCTTACAGCACTGGGCAGGGTCAGCTCCTCCACTGCTGCACAAGTTAAGCCATTTGTTTCATTTAACAGCTCTTCTCCCTCAACCATTTATCTTTAGTGATCTGTCATGACCTTTTCAAGCTCTCATTTCTGACACTTCCCAGATACAGTGAGTCAAACTTCCCTGGAAGCAAACTATCACACCCCGAGAGTTTGCTCAAGGCAGCAAACATGCCCAGCACTGCCCTGCTCCAGCACCACAGATAAATCCTGCCTCAACTAGACAGCTCAAAATAAACCAAAAAAGCCTCTTCTGTGAGAATTTTACACTCACATACTCTTACATGTGCTTCAGGATGGAGGAGTGAAGGGACTGGAGTGACAATAATACAGGAGTTGGTATAGTTTAACAATTCTGAATTCTACAGAATAAATGTATTTTGTAAACATTATGGCACTTAATATCTTACTGCTGAATCATTTCTTTATGGAAGTATTTGCAGGAATGTCACAGGTCACCTACCAATGCATCATTAATCAAATTTTCACAATTTAAACACAAAGATAAAAAGCCATTCAATCATTTTAAAACAGTAATGGGGCTTTTATAATTCAGGATTCTGTCAGCCCTTGGCCTTCAGGTTTTCAAAAGCATTCAGCGAGCCAATAAGGACAATATAAAACCTTTAGAGAATGCTCATTTATTTTGTTCCCCCTCAAATTTCCACTAGGTCGTTAAAAATCTTTCAGTCTCAGAAAAGGAAAAACCCAATAACTCCCAATTTTGCAAAGCCTCATTTAAAAATAACAAAACAGTTGGCAAGAAGCTTTCCATTAGGAAGCCTAGACTGAAAAAAAGAGACGAGGTCATTAAATAATGGCCTTCCTTCAGAGGCAACATGTGCAACTGATTGGGGATAATAAAAATACTGAAGTATTTTCAAGGGAAAGCAACATTTTTAACTGCTGAAACACCAGCAACACTTTCAAGCGCTCCATGAGAAAATGGACCAAGGTGATAATGATGGATTCAGAGAGGCAGAGATGCCAGGCAGGGCTGGCACAGCCCTGAGCTGCCCTGTGCCAGGCAGGGGTGGGTTTACCTAACTGCACGTCCGTGGTGAAGCGCAGCCGGTGGATCATGCTGACTTTGAAGGACTTGTAGTGGTGGCTGCTGAGCATGTCCTGCACCGTGGCAATGTCGATCTGGGGGTCCTCCTCCGACACCTCTTCTCCTCTTGAACCTGCAAGACAAGGCCCAGGGGCTCCTGAAGGGAGGTTTGGCTCAGGGCAGCGCCACACCTGGGGGCTGCCCCAGGGGCTCTGGAAATGCCCCCCTCCACCCCAGGGCAGCCACCAGGGCACTGAGGCCACGATGGCACTGGAGGATGTGTGGAGAGCAGCACACCGTGCTGGGGGCCACCTCCCCGGGGGCACAGGCAGCCCTGTGGGTACCCAGGGGGTGAGCAGGGCACCCTGCTGGCCACACACCCCCTGTCCCCCAGCGAGGAGGCCAGAGCTGCCCAAAAGCCATCCAGAGGTGTCTGTCCCCAGAGGTGTCTGTCTGTCCCCAGAGGTGTCTGTCCCCAGAGGTGCCTGTCCCCAGAGGTGTCTGTCTGTCCCCAGAGGTGCCTGTCTGTCCCCAGAGGTGTCTGTCTGTCCCCAGAGGTGCCTGTCCCCAGAGGTGCCCCCCGGATGCCAGCACAGATGCCCCACGTGCCAGCAGCACCTCGGGCACGCTGATGTGGAGCTGCACTTTATTTACTGATTAGTATTCTCATTACCACTGCAGGTACTGCCTTTATAAAAGGCAACAACTCATTAAGCCAAAATGCCAATTACTGAAAAAATATAACACACTTTAAAGATTTTTTACATTTTATGACGTTGGATTAACACCAATTTCAACATTACTATAATGTGATATATAATTGCACAGAGTAATTTCGATGCCAGCTGCTAATAAAGCACCTCAGCTCGAAATGATCATTCAGATGCTGGTAGATAAAGTGGCATAAATATGTTTGAAAACTGATTTAGCTTCTTATAGGAGATCCTGAGGAATGACACGTTTTGTTTAATATCCTGGCTAATGTAGTCCTAAAAGCTGAACCAACTGCCAGTTCAGAGAACTAAATTTGCTGCAGGAGATTAATGAAAACTCTATGTTTTGCTGAAATCTTAATAATGGGAAGATGAGATGATGGAGTTTTAGTACAGATCTTAAAGCTCCAGCAAAGCAGGTACCAGCTTGTCAGATTTTTCAGTATTAATTTTGCTTGAGACTTGTACTGTTGGAGTGGCCTCAACACTACACCACTGTGAGCATCTGCTGCTAAATGAGTCCAAAGCCACATGGGGAGCATAAAGCAGGAGATTCCCAAGACACAGAGTTTCACCACAGCTTTCCCAGAGCTGCCCTTCTCACACACCTCAGACCCTCCTTTGGGGAAGGGGGACACCAAAGGGTTAAGCTACAAATTGGGCTGTGCCATTTGACTTGAAAGGATTCCAAAAATCAAATTAAACAGTCTCCATGTGAATTTATGCAGAGCCATCTTAACACTGCAAGCACTCCGTGCTCCAGAATGACAAGATAAATTGTAATGGCTCCTTCCGAGACATTACAATGCATTTTGTCACAGACCCCTGTGTTAATGTCTCTATACTATGGATTATCATAATGTATCATGTCAAACCCTCATGCTGCACTACTCCACAGATACACTGAGATATGTCAAACTTTTTGGTGCATCTTGAGGGGCTGTAGTGCGGCAGAGCCTGGCAGCAGGCACGAGGGTGGCAATGGCACTGCTGCCCCTCTGCCCAGAGCCAGCCAGGACCCTGCTCCGGGCTGGAGAGCAGTGCCCACAGCCCTGGCCCCACACTGTGCGCTCACAATGGCACCTGTGCTGGACAGGAGCTGGGACAGGGCAGCAGTGACCCCTCCAGCTGAGCCTGGGCTGCCCACACAGCCCCAGGACACACCTGAGCCCCCGTGGAGCACAGTGAGCTGGGTCACTCATGCCCATCTCCTCACTGGAAACCCCGATTCCCCAGTGAGACAGCAGCAGTGGAAAACAGCACCAGCCCCGTGAGCTGGAGGTGAGGCAGGAGCCAAAGCAGGAGCCTCCTGCCACGGGGACCCAGCCACAGCAGGAGCCTCCTGCCACGGGGACACAGCCACAGCAGGAGCCCCCTGTGCCAGGGCCCCTGGCAGCGCCGGGCACACAGGAGTGGCACTGCAGGAGCGGCGCAGCGCTGCCATGCCACAGGAGCCTGCTGCAGGGAGGGACCTGCACCTCCTCCAGAAAACAACAAAACACAAAGTTAACTGCACTGCAAAAATGTCCCTTATTACTTTAATGTACTAGAATATTGCTTAATGAAAGTTCTTAATTGCAATACAATTAATTACATACACAGAGTCCCCAATTACATTTTCCAATAAGACATTGGCTTTGCTATAGGTCTAAAGGCACTAAACCAATTTTAATATATTAAGACCAATTTCCCTTGAATACTAATTACTATCTAATGATAAAATGAGAAAGAAGAACTTTCCAGAAGTAAGATGGCAAGAATAAAACTAAATTAGCCATGAACGGCTTCCTACCACACATAAAAGCATTTCACATTACAAAGTGCAGCTTTCAGTTTAAAGATAAATCTTTGTGCAAGTTAAAAGTTCTGCACACTGGAAGCAGTTTATTAGCTTGAATGCTATTAGTAAATGCTGGCTGGAAAGGGGATTTCTCCATACATATTTCTTAATAATGGAAAGTTTTTGTTTCATTTAATACCCTGAAATATAAACTTTCTCTTTGCCCAAAGGAATGTGGCTGCTCTTCTCCCAGGAGATGCTTGCCATCATCCATATATATATTTATAAATGACTATGTGACTATGAAGAGCACATTTACAAGTAATAGCTGTTACAACAGAGTTTTTTCTGACTGGCATATCAAAGCTAAAAGTATTTCAAATCAAGACAGAATGCACAAAGTGAATATTTCAGTTTGCTGATAGGATTGTCAAGCCATTATTTTATTAATAGTGCAAAACTGTCAATATTTCTATTCTAACGTCATGCCAAAAGATAGCTCCTAAGCACCCCAAAATCCATTTTCTGACTGCAGGGGGGAGCCAGGCTCTGCCCAAGGCAGGGGCAGTGACTGATCTCACAAGCTGGAGCCCCTCTGTGCAGGGCCAGGGCAGGGTCCCCCTGCCTGGGCAATCCCATCCCAGCAGGGCTCAGAGCATCCTCCTGGATGGGCACACAGTGCCAAAGAGGGCAGGGCTGCTCCCCAGCTCAGGGAATTTGGACCCAGCAGCCTCAGGGGTCCATCCCACAGCTCTCCAGGGCTCTGTGCAGGGGCAGGGCTCACTTTGGGGTCCCTGGCCCAGGAGGGAAGGGGAGCAGTGCAGCACAAGGACTTCAGGAGCAAGGACTTCAGGAGTCCCCTCAACACTCTGACATTTATGCTGAGCCAAGGCTCCTGAGGCTCTCCTGGAGCAGAGCAGACTGCCTGCCTCCTGCTACACCACTTACAAACTTCCACCAGATTATTCCTTCAGTAATGGTGCAACCTGAACCCAGTCACCCATGAGAGCAAAGACCTGCAGGGGATACAGCTACAGGACACAGCCTGGATTCCTCCACAGATGATGAAAATACATTTAAAATGCAGTATCTGCAGTATTCTTTTAATTACAGAGCCTGGGTTTTTAAAAATGTTATTTTAAATCACAAGCAAAACCCATGGAAGTATGACTAGTGAGCATCATTTCATAGATTAAAAATCAATACAAAAATAATAGGTGGGATGCAGACGTCGGGGAATTCTGGCTTGTGGAAGAGCACAACTCGATTAGTGAGGTCAGAATTGCTCCATTTCCTCAGCACAGCCCCCCTGCTCCCTCTTGCCAAGGTCTCTTCTAGGGTTTCTCAGAACCATTTTGTGCAGAAATGAACCAGGAGCACCAGGAACAATCTGGGAGCAAGTCCCACCTCAGGGAGAGAGCAGCCAGAGCTGAGAGTGCCAATGCCAGCCCCAGCAGCACTGGGAGCTCAGGCTGCTCCTGTCCCTGGTGCTGCACCCAGGGCTGCTCTGGGGATGCTCTGCTGCCATGCTGGGATCACATACAATTGCTGGGGCCAAAAAGCACCAACTGAAAGGTTTAACCTTTGCACAGAAGGAACAAACCCTTCCACTGCTCGAAGCAGGCTCTTACAATGGCTGTGTGCAGTGTTCTTGGCTGAGGGCAGGACTGTGACTGCTTTTACTCAATTAGTACAATCAACATTTTTACACAGAATGGAACGAAAGAACACCAAACCTGACAGCATGGCTGCTGTAAAGAATGAAGAATGGATCAAAATTCCATGGGGAACAACCACAAACCAATGTTAAATGCCTTTTTTTTAAAGTTTCATATTGTTTCAAGTAAAGAAGTAAATCAGGAAATAAATATTAGGATCATTAAAACAGTAATAGAATAAAAATATTTGAGCAGAGCTGGAGAGAAGATTATTTGTCTGGCACTTCAAAAAATCATCAAACTGCTGCAGTTATTTCTGCATGGCTAATTTCTTTAAATTATATTAGAAACCCCCAGTGCCTGTGACAGCCACAGTGACAGGGCACAACACCCTGCAGACCAACCCCTCGACTCACTGAGCAATGTCTGCAGCACAGACAGGTTCATATTTCGTGTTTTTCAGGGTTGATCATAACTTTTCAGAGCAGTTTAACAGCAAAAGATTAATCATGAAGTGATAAACAGGATGCAGACTATTTACTAAAGGTATGAAATCCATCATTTCCCTCTGGAATATTGTTTTGGCACCACGGAGAAGTGCCTCGGGACAGAGAGTCTCGTCAAAACGTACTTGCCCAGACAGCACAGTTTGTGTTCCAAAATACATAACTTATGTGAGTTTAAGCAGTTTACAAGAGCAAAAGTGAAAAGGGGAAACATACTGTTCTCCCGGACAAGGCAGAATTCCAAAGTGCTCTGGCTCTCCAAGGTACAGTCTAAATCTACTGGGACATTAGGTTCACTCTGCTTCTCCAGCCGATACTGAGGACCTGCAACATAAAGTAACTTGTGAAATCATCTGTTTTCTAACAAAGTGATGGCTTAGCACGTTTAACTCACACGAGGTTCCTGGCAGCCCAGGAGCACAGCAGGCGGGTGTTGATGTCCCAGAGCCCTTTGCCAAAGGAGGGTCCTGTCAGCAGCTGCAGGATGGTGTGGAAGGAAGCAGCACATTCCCGCTGTCCCCAGCTGTCCCTGCCCTGCAAACCCCTGTCCAACACTCCCACCTTGTCCCTGCACCAGGTGAGGCTGCACCACCCCCTGCCTGGAGTGGGAAACGCCCTCAGACCTCTCTGTACACCCTGGGGGCATTTTGGGGCATCTTTCCTGAGTGGAGAGGCCCCCAGTGTTTGCTCCCTGCTGCCCATCCCTCTTGCCTGCACCGAGCACTGGAAGCACCTGGGAAGGAAATCAGCCCATCCCCATGGACTGCATCACACGGAGGGACAGATGCTGCTGCTTTCAATGAATTATTTTCACATTTTAACAGTAGATCTTGATGGTTCAGGTTCCAGCTTCTTTCTTGCCCAACCAAATCCCCAAAGTAAGGACAATACCACTTAAAAAGCTGTTTTACAACTAAAGAAAATGTATAAAAAATTGTTTTTACAAAAACTAGGCTATCAAAAAAAAAATCTAGTTGAATGGATCCTTAAACTATGTGGCTTAACTGGAACAGAGCCAGGACACTGTGATCCAATTCCAGGTGAAGCCCCTGAGCCACCTCCAGCCCTGCTGTCCTGACACTGGTTGGGAGAGGCCCTGGTGGGGTGGGGGAGACCCAAGTGCACCAAGTCCCAGGTGGGACCCAGAAGAAGAAAAGCCCCTTCCAATGGCAGGAGCTGGTGGAGCCAAAGCCCTCCTGTCCTCGCTCCACTCCTGCTGACACCTGAGAGCTGAAGTGCACACCAAGTTGGTAGTTGTGTATTTTCCATAAACAATAATTTTCCATAAATAATTTTCTATAATCCAGTAAAATAACCTGAACAGATACCTGAAAAATCCTAAGTGATTCAAAGCCTCTTTAACCAGGTCTCAAAGTAACAAAAAACCTAGAACTGAAATTACAAAATCTGTTCCCTCTTCACCACTACTTAAAAGATTTCTGACTGTTTGCTGACTTTGAATTACGAGCATATATGATGAAATATTTAAAATATATAAAAAAATTAAGTCTTTCAGCCTCAGATGGCATGCCTAAGGAATGGAATTTGTTGGCCAATTAATTTTAAATTTACTACAGCAGAATTTCAATTACAGCTGCTCATTCCATCTCCCACAGCCGCGTGAGGCACTCGCTGCTTGGCCGGGCGCGTTCCCTCCCTGTGGAGCACTGGGGACTCTCCCTACTCCCAGTGCCACTCAGCAGATGCAGTGCCAGGCTTTCTGCAGGGCACAGGAGGCTCCCACCCTGCCCAGCACAACCACTGGGGGCATGAGGAGCTGCCAAAGCATCAGCAGCACAAAGAAAGGCAAACAGACCCAGCACCAACACTGCTCCTCTCCCGGCTACTGGAAATGTGATTAACTATTTAAATTTAAAATAAATTAGATAAACAGAGGCCTGCTTGTTAGGCAGAAGCAAAAGATACTGAATTGAAACAAATCTCAAAGCAGTAAATCAACTTGGATTCAAAATCTGGTGTAGGTCTAAGAACAGGACCAATGAAATCAAAACCCAATGGCTTTGTCTGTTCATCCCAAGCACCTTCCAGAGATTCCTGAGCTACATCCAAGGGCACTGCTGGCACATCTGTGCTGCTGGTACCCAGTCCCAAAGCCCTGCTCAACGGGGGCAAACCCTGACACAGTGGAAGAGTCAAAGGTAGGCAGGGTTCATGGTCCCTCCGTGAGGATCCGATTCCACCAGCTGGAGCCACCCCAAAAACATCACCCCCATCAGAAACTGTCCCCATGCTGCTGAACCCTGAGGAGAGCCATCAGGGATCACCCCCCAACACACCCTGCAGTGCCTCAGCGTCATTTCTGTCTGGAGCAGCTGGAGAACCCCACGATCAGGTAAATTGTTTTACCCAGTTTGTGTCAAGCCTGTATTAACTCTGCTAAGAAAGCAGGGAAATAGAGCTCCAGAGCAGGACCTGCCTCGTGAATAACTCCTTAAAACCAGAAAATACTGAGAAAAATACTGAGAAATGAATAAAAAAGTGCAAATGGATTTTCAGAGAGTATCTACTCTTCAATTATGCCTTAAATATCTGTCCACATTTACATGACCTCTGCTTGCCAACAGATGAAGAACGTTAGGCTGAGTCTGTGGAGGAGTTTTACTACCAGGCTTCTCTCACAAGTTCAAATGATGTCACTGTAGTAGGAATATTGGATAATTTAATGGTCCCCTAATGGAATCCTGCTCTGTGAATTTCAACAAATTTTCGAGTGGCAATACCAAAGATGGATTTTATGGATTTCTGTAATCTCATGCAAATGTTCAATGCAGTTGTAAAATAAACCTTTAAAATCCTGGCACGGACTGTCCTGGCCAGTGTCCCAAGCCAAGCTTTCCTGCTGCTGGCAGCTCCCAGGGCTGCACACCCCTCCTGGGGTGATCCTCCATCCCACACATCCCTTCACTGGAATCCCTGTGGAACCACTCTCACCATGGATTCTGCCCACAGACACCCCCTGGCTATTTCGAGACACCCCTTTAGAGACAGGAACGTTCATCAGGAACTAAAAACAAGGCCCCAAGACCCACAGTTCCCTATGAGCACACAAAGGTGCTGGGAAGAATCCCACCCTGTAATCAAATTAAGGGTCCCCCTCGCAGAAGGGAGCAGCCACCTGCATACCAACAAACCAATTCTGTTGCCATTTAAGCTGCAAAGCTTTCAGAAAGGGCTTTTGAAAACACGACCCATCAGTTCTAATTTTTAAAACTTATCCTTTCAGTCAAGACTAGAAAAAGGCCCATTCCAACTTTTATCTCCACTACAAAGTGCTGTTATCTTGGGCTGTTGTCAGGAGCTCTCTCTCTCTTTCTGCTGACAAGCAGAGACTAGAGAGATAAGATTGGGAACGAATCTCACTTCTCTGAGTAAATAAATAATCAATACTCATCTAAATGTAAATGAGAAAGTATCCCCCTCTGATAACAGGGCTCTTATCAAACAGCCAATTTTCTGCAGACATTTGGCCTCAACCAAATCACCATCATTCAGCCCCAGCCTAATGGCTAAAAATCGTAACTAAATTGAACCGATCACCAGAGATCAACTAAGTTCAGCCATGGCTACCACGGGTTCAAATGTTTGGAATGCAATTTTTCCCCCATTAACTTTCAATAGCAATGAAGAATGCCACGGTCAGGGGTGAATCTGCACAATAAACAATACTAACACTGAAACAGGGAACCAGGCTTTAAACAAAACCCCAACTAAACCCCCTCCATCTCCAAACTAGTTACCAGGGTGAAATAAGGATTATAGAAAGAATATTTAATTTTGTGGAGTTGTCAAACCTAAACAAAAAAAGACCAGTATCAACAAAAAAATCCAAATTGCTGAAAACTGAGGCTATATTTTACAGCATTAGTCTCTGCAACAAAACACATCCCTATGCCTGTATATGCCTCTCTTCACCTTCAAGAGTTCCCATAATCCTCACCAACACCCCAGTTCCAACTGTGCTATATCAGCTGTTTCTGTTCCCTTTACAGCCCATGCATTTGTCCAAAACACTTCTGAATATCCCATTTCCATGACATTTACCTGCTGAATTTATCACACTGTGTGAGGAAAAGTATTCCTCTTGTTCCAATGAGCCATTGCCACCCCAATGTTTGGGGTGAGCAGCTCCTGTCTCTGAGCTACCAGGATAAAACCTTCCCAATTCACTGTCCCCAGCACCTGCACTTCACTTTACCTCTTGTACCCAGTTGTGCCTTTTCCACACCAGAAAAGCCCTTCCCTCCCAGCATCTGCTCCTCATTTCACGTGCCCGATCCATTTCCATACTCGTCCCTTTCTGCATCTCTTCACTTCTCTTTTTTGAGACAAAATACAGCAATTAAGATGTGGGTACGTTGGGATTTATGGACTCAGTTCCTGATGCTCCATTTGTCTTTCTGCCTGCTCCTACACAGAGCTGAAGTGTTCAGAGAACTACTGTGATGATGCTGGATACTTTTCCTGACTGATGGAAGGTAATTAGAGCCCATCATTGTACACATATAGTTACAGTTGCTTTTCACCATGTATATTATTTTGTACTCATTGACACTGACTTCCCTCTCTCGTTTTATTGTCCTGTCACTCAGCACTGTGGATACCTCTGCAGTGCTTCACAGACAGCTTTTATTTGCACTATTCTTACCTCTTTTGTATCAACAGCACATTTTGTCACATCAGCATTCACATCCTTTCCATGCCCCACATTAAGGAACAATGCAGGTTCCACCAGTTCCACTGGAGCTCCACCAGTAACCTAGTTACTAATCACCAAGGGCCATTATTCCTATTCTTTGTTTCCTGTCTTTTAATCAATTATTAATCCATGTGAGGATCCTCCTTCTCATCCTGTGACAGCTTAATTGCTTTATGAGCCTTTGTCAAATCTTTTTTGGAAATCTAAGCATGCCATGGCAAACCCACCATCCCTTTCAGATGGTCTCTGGCTCCCTCTCAGCCTGCTGGAGCACAGCCTGCTCTGCCACACCATGCCCCTGATTTGCTCACATGTCATCCATTAATCCTGCTCTTTGCTAGGGGTTCCTGTTCCAATTTCAGTCTGCCTGGTGAGAGAGCCCAGGCAAACCTGTGTGTCCTTGAACTGCTTCCACCAACCCTGCACAGCTGGAGTGAGCAACACCTGACACAGGGTGTTCATGGGGCAGCACCTCCACCTGACCTCCAGCACCCCAACACTGCTCCTGCTCACAGGGCTTTGCAGCACCACGGAGCCACAGAAAGGTTCAGGCAGAAGAGAACCTCCTCCAGTCCCTTCCCCTGCCATGGCAGGGACACCTTCCCTGCCCCAGGCTGCTCAAGCCCTGTTCAACCCGGCCTCGGGCTCTGCCAGGCATCCAGGGCAGCCACAGCTTCTGGGGCAAAGGAAATGACAAAGGAAAAGAAAAAGTAACAAAGAAAATAAGAAAGAAAAGATCAGAAATGTGGGCAGTTAGGCAGCTACAGCCCAACAGCCACGGTGACAGATGCTGGGCAGAAGGGAACAAGCAAAAGGGAACTGAGCACAGGCAGAAGGCAGCAGAGCAGTCAAAAACCCCTGTTGATAAACACTTAACACTGATGTCTGTGGGACTTTCCATTTCAAGTCCCTCCTTTCACAAGGATTTGTGATTTATTGCTTTGCTGCTCCATCCCTGGGCTTTGAAAGCACGATTCTGCTTGAGTTTAAACTATATTTATATTTATTTTTTTGTTATCGCTTTTTTATTATTGCTATAGAAAATATTTGCTGGAAATATGTTGCAGCTATTACAAGGTCATAAAAAAGAGGAGATTTATGTATTTCTATCATTTCAAATAGTCTGTCAGAAAGTATCAGTCGTGCTAAGTGTAAGACTGCTGGATTCCAGTGTTCCCTCTGCCACCACATGGGCAGCAGATGGAGGAATTAAAATAGCTCAGTGTGGAGGCTCCTTGGGTGCTGGCTGGGAGGAGGGAAATCGAGGCAGCTCCTGGTGCCTGGGGGGGCCTGGGGGAGCCCTGGCTCTCCGTGGGTGCTGGACATGGCCCCGGGCCAGGGCACGAGCACTGGGCCAGAACCAAAGGGCAGAGGGAGGAGCAGGGTCAGCGCGCTGGGGAGGGCAGTGGGAACAGGGACAGGGCTCAGGAGCCCTCTCAGAACATGACAGAAGGGGCAGGATTCCATTGTGTGCTTGGCAATGACAATAAAACAACAGAAAATATGTAAACAGTGAGAGAGGAACTGGCTGCAGAGCAGAATGTTTACATCTCCAATCCTGCTGCTGCGAGGACGTCTTAAATCTGTTTATCTGCTAAAAATCCCCAAAGCCCCTCAACACCTCTGAAGTGGAATAAAGATTTTATCATTACAAATGCAAATACTGGTTAATAAATAAAGATATTTAAATAGTGAAAACAAACTTTTAACATGATGCACGAGCACGAGAGGTTTTTTTTAGCCCAATCTGTTTTTCCTTAACTTGCACTGTTGTGACATTACCGAATTTTACACACAGTTATCTGCCGCTCTCCACAGAAATACAGATGGTTTTTGTAGAAATAAACAGTCATTTATATGAAACAATTGTAAAATAGTTTATGGAAACCAGTGGTGTAATGCATTCAAATAAATGCCAGGCCTGGTTGATGGAGAGCCAAGGTGTTAAATCACACTGCTCAGGAATTCAGCTGTGGGAAACAGATAGTAAATCCAGAGTGACAGAATTTCCAGTGATGGCAAAGGTTTCTGACATCTAGTCCAGTACACAAAAACTACAGCAGTTCAAACCTATTTTACTTAACACTACCTTGACAGCCAGTGAAATTAAAGAATTTAGTCAAAAGCCCCTTAAAAAGAAACAAACACTTCATTTCTGGATTGCTTTTCTGGGGAGCAGCAAATGTGCAGCACGGCCAGCAGCAACCTGGGGTGTGCACAGCTCAACAGAAGGGTTTTACTTAATTGCTACCTTTTTGCATTAGCAATGTGTAGCTCTAAAAAAAGCTGAGACAAAATCATCGTATTTGATCTATAATGTAAAGCACCTACAGCAGAAATCCAATACAGAGATTTTATTTTAAACTCTGCAGCTGCCCCACTGTCAGCCTGGCCCTTCCAGCACCTGGAATTGTCCCCAAGGGACTGTCCCGGGTGCCCAGGTGGGCATTCCTGACTGCCCAGCCCCAGGGCTTGCCACTGCTGGGGTTTTCAAGTGGCAGAGGTGCCTTTCCCTGGCTATGAAGGCCCCGGTGATTGTTCTGCAGTTTTGGGCAGCACAACCACAGCACTTGAGGGCTCAGGAACAGAGCAGGGAGCAGCTGGTCCCATGAAGGTACCAGGGAGCAGCACGGCCTCTGCTCATCACAGTGAGTGAGACAAACACAAAAATCTCAGTCACCCAAACGCTGAGCTGCACAGTTTAAAATGTCACCTTAAAAAAATTACAAAATTACAGCATTATTACCAATCCAGAAGAACCAGTAACCACATGGATTCAATACCAACTGATCCAAAACTGTTCAATATTTCACCTTCATTTGGAGGCTGGGCATGAAAAATTTTCCTGGCTGGTACCCAGCCCCTCACCAGTCCAAGGCACAGGGCTAACTGGGCACTGCTGCTCTGACCAACTATTCACACACTTCATTCCTGACGAGCTGCTCCCCGTACACCAACACACCGGGGTCTGCTCAGCATCACGGGCTGGGGAGAGGGAGAGGGTGTGTGGGATAAATAAATCATCCTGCTGCAGAGCTGAGCCGGGCTTGGGCAGGAGGAAATCACTCCCAGCAGCTCCATCGCCCCTCTCTGCACCCAGGGGCTCGTCCTGCTCCAGGGAACAGCCCCCAAACCGGGCAGGGAGCAGCTCTGCCCCTCCTGCACCAGCCCTGGTCGGGAGCGGCGAGGGGAGCCCAGCACAGCCCTGGGAATGCTGGCACAGCCCTGGGAATGCTGGCACAGCCTTGGGAATGCCAGCACAGCCCTGGGAACACTGGCACAGCCCTGGGAACACTGGCACAGTCCTGGGAATGCCAGCACAGCCCTGGGAACACTGGCACAGCCCTGGGAATGCCAGCACAGCCCTGGGAACACTGGCACAGCCCTGGGAATGCCAGCACAGCCCTGGGAACACTGGCACAGCCCTGGGAATGCCAGCACAGCCCTGGGAACACTGGCACAGCCCTGGGAATGCTGGCACAGCCCTGGGAATGCTGGCACAGCCCTGGGAATGCCAGCACGGCTCTGGGAACACTGGCACAGCCCTGGGAATGCCAGCACAGCCCTGGGAACACTGGCACAGCCCTGGGAACACTGGCACAGCCCTGGGAATGCCAGCACAGCCCTGGGAACACTGGCACAGCCCTGGGAATGCCAGCACAGCCCTGGGAATGCTGAAAGAGCCCTGGGAATGCCAGCACAGCTCTGGGAACACTGGCACAGCCCTGGTAATGCCCTCAGCCCTGGTGCTGAGCAGGGTGCAGAGAGCCCTGGCCCACAGGAGCCGGCAGGTGCTGACCCAGCAAAGCGGGGACAGAGGGACAGCACAGGGACAGCACAGGGACAGCGGGGCCATGGCCCAGCCACAGCCATGCCCGGGTAAGGCAGAGCCCCCTGGCAGCAGCAGGGACCCTGAGGGGTTTGCAGGGACCCCGAGGGGTTTGCAGGGACTCTGAGGGGTTTGCAGGGACCCTGAGGGGTTTTCAGGGACCCTGAGGGGTTTGCAGGGACCCCGAGGGGTTTGCAGGGACCCCGAGGGGTTTGCAGGGACCCCGAGGGGTTTGCAGGGACCCTGAGGGGTTTGCAGGGACCCCGAGGGGTTTGCAGGGACCCCGAGGGGTTTGCAGGTAGAGCTGCTCATACCCTGCACCAGGCTCTGCAGGGCTGCTGTAATGATCCAAAACAAAGCACTCGAGCCAGAGCCACTCACAACTACCATTAAGCAGAAAAGCACGAGTGTGAACACAAGGAAACACAAATTAATTGGCTTTTCACTGTCACAGATGCTGGGGCTTCCATCCCAGAAAGAGTCAGAGCAAACATATGCATCGCCTACTCGAACATATTTACTTTTAAATTTAAACTCCTCAGTTACCATCATTCCATGACAGTATCAAACTTCAATGACAGTTTTTTCTAACTGTAGTTCATCTGTTAGAAGTGCTTTAATTCACAGGGCTGCAGCTTTACATGGTTTATCTTTTTAATTCTCCTTTTTCAAAATGTATAAATAAATACATATATGTGCAATCAAAATACACACACAGCTCCCTTTACAGACATTTTTTTGTCTTACTCTCCCACCAACAAGGTAAGATGAGGAAGGAAAACCCCAGCAAGGTCCACAGCTCCTCTAGCAGCTGCTTTAGAACACTTAAGTCACGAAATTTGACATTGAATGTGGTGCTGACACTGACACATCAGAAACTGAATTTTCAAACACAACTCAGAGCTCTCCTCCCCAGCTGCTCCTCAAGCAAAGATGAGCCCCGAGCAGAACCCTTCATCTGAGGGTCTCCAGCTTCTGAGGGTAACCTGAATTCTGTGTGAACAAATCCAAACCATGGCAATAACCAACCACCACAAAACCTGGCTCTGTGACAGACTGTGCTCCCAGGAACCAGGGGGTGGAATAGGCTCCTTTCCCTGGCCCTGGCAGCTGGAATTCCTCTGATTCTGGTGTAGAAGCTAAAATATGATATGGAGGCTTTTATCTTTAAGTTCTACGCCTGTTTCTTGAATCTTTCTCTTTTCTTGTTATTCAGCTTCCTGTGGCAGTGAAATAATACACTTAAACAGACCAGGAAGATTATTTTAAACTATTTTTGGTCACTTTACACATTTTAAAGAATGCAAAAAGCACTGGTTGACAGCTGTTAGGGACTTGAATGTTATTGCAAAGCAGCTGTTTTCATTTATTGAAAAAGTATTAATCTTTCTCCAAACTCACAGAACACTGAGCTAATAACTCTCCCTCTAACCTACGGAAAATACAGGTCACGTCTGTGCAATGCTGGCAGAAGGTTTTGTTTATAACAATTAAACTTGTAGAGCATTTTGTTCTTAAAAGGACTGAGCCTTTCTGGTCGGGGGATGTTTGCAGTCGGAGGCAGCTATTAAATAATAATCAGTAGCATGTTCACCCTGCAAAGAATTTCTACTTGAAATCAGACAAGATTAATCAGAGGAGACTTCTCTGTTCACTAGAAATTTCAGATGAAGAGAGGCTGACATGGACCAGGAGCAGGCAGGATTATTCCAACATTTCAGCATTTTATGTTGTTTAGTTTTGTCTCTCATCTCCTTCTAAGAACATTCAGTTTTTATATACTGACATCGATGCTTAATTTGTTTGAAAACAAAGCCTCTGCACACATTCTCTCTGCATTGTTATTTACTTTACATTAGTATTTATAGTCCATTCAGCTGAGCTCTGGAGGAGAAGGCAACTGGCATCCCAGGGAATGTGTTTGTGGAAGAGCAGCAGGAATGAGACAGCTCACAGGCAGGGAGATGACTTCCAAGTGTACATATAGTTCCTGCACATATTTAATTTGAGAATCACCATGGCATCAAGATACATGAAGTATCAAGGATGAAGTCACCATCTTTCCTATGTTCTTAAAATCGTAATCCATGCAAACATATTTTATAGGCAATATTGAGTGCAGGCTTTGGTGCAGATATAAAAAGCCTGATAAGATCTCCTTGCCTGCTGCACTCTGTGGGCTGCTGTCAGCCCCAGCCCCAGCTGAGCCTGGGATCAGAGCATGGGCTGTGCCTTCCACCTTGGAAGAACTGTGCCTGCCTTGGTCCCTCCGAGCCTGCCTAGAAAAGCAGATTTAAAGTGCACACCTACCACAACCCAGATTTCTTACATGTTAATGGGGTAACACATGAGGACTGGTGAAAGTAAGACCAGCAGAAACACACACCAGACTGACCGAGCAGGAAAATAATTTCCCAGTAAAGCAAATCAAGTTCCAGGGGTAATGGTGTTTTACAGTTCTGCAACCTGATCTGTATGACCTACAAAGCTTCCTCTACCAAGCTGAGGGTGGGATTTCAAGCATGCCCAACAGCTACCTGCTCCAGAAGTTAATGCTAACTGATCTCTGGGGAGCAGAACTATCCCAACTACTAAAACACCCAAATCTCACCTTCTAAAACAGCTTTTCAGGACTCGGTTATTAGAGCTGTTCAAAATCCAGACAGCACAGTATCTGACATTTTTACTGATAAATTCAAGGAGAACAGGAAGTTCTTATGCTCCCAATCTCCAGCACGTGAGTTCTTTTCTGCAGATCTGCCACGCTGCAGAGAGATTTTATATTTACACCATCAGCTGCTGAAGTGCACAAAGAAAGGAGATGCAGGCATGGCAGGATTATACAAAACAATCCTTCAACTACCTCTGGACACGAGGGTTCTCCAAGGGCTGTTATCCCAGTGCCTGAGCTGTGCTGTGCCCAGCCAGTCCCTGTGGCACTGCTGGAGCTTCCAGCTCCCCTCTCTGTGCCCATCCTCGGCTCCTTCTCTCCCATCTGAGCTATTTTCAGAAAACCCTCTTGCATGAGCAATGCCCCTGAGCCCCCTCAAGGTGGCCCATCCTGGATTAGACCAGTCTCCCCTAGAAGCTCATCCCAGAGCTTTATTTCCAGCCCTCCCATGAAATACGCCCGTGCAATACACGCTGCTGAGCACGCAATAGGTTAAACAAATTGATGATAAAGTATTCGACTTCGTTAGTTTTCATTACCATAAGAAAACATCAATTACATTTTCTATTTTATGAGTGTACACAGGGGAATCCATTACAGTAAGGGAGAGGCTGTACGACTCCTTCTGCTGCTTCTCTCCTCAGCAGAAAGAACAGTTTGTTTTTAGAGGCAGTGACACCAGCCCAGAGGAAGGGAAGGCACACTGGCATATCTGCATAGACAGCTCCTATCCTGATTTATCCAGCCTGGCTCCAACTAATTAAACATCTGCCTCAACGACTTCCTCTGCAGATTTATCTTCTCCAGTATGCAGCACTGACTGGTTGTTACAGGCTTTTTCCTAACTTGCAGCCATTCCTGTGCTTCTCCCAGTTGGGGGTTTGGGCACGTGGCAGGAGAAGATCCAGGGCTCCCGTTAACCCCTGTGGGTGCCTGTGGTGGGACAGGTCACCAGGTGCCACAGTCCTGCTGCAGGGCAAACACGTCCTCTAGGAGAGGACTCAGGGCCAGGCTCCCTCAGCTACAGCACATCCAGTTACTTCACCACCTGCACTTCCCCTTGGCTGGCCCAAATATTGTTATTTAAAAATGGTCAGAGTTCATATGTCAAAAGCCCTGAGACACTAAGAAAGAAGAATTGCAAGGAAGGTGAAATAGTTTGAACAGTTTGCAATAATTTTATCTAAATAGAGCTAGGCACAGTCAGAATATTGCTGCTGTTTTTTCAGGCCCCTTTCTATGAAGAAAATCTAGCCCACTTCTGTCTCTTACTGATCAGTATTTTGCTGCAACAAATAATCTTTACTGGCTGAACAAAGTATTTAGAGAAAACTAGCCTAAAACCTCTAGTTATGCTGAACAACCCTTCCCAATTGTACCACAGGAATTCCTCAAATTTTCCTCACCCAAAGTAGCCAACCCAGGTTTGCATTTTCCTATCAATTCAGGACCAGTCTGAAAAATGTCCTGTATGTAAGTCAGTGGTGAAAACAGATCAGAAAGCAACTGCTTCTACCAGTACTTGACAACAGCATAAGCTGTAATGCAATAAATTCATCTGTTGTGAAAAGGCTGATCTGGAGGCCCATTTCAGACAGGCAGAAAAGCTCATGGGCATTTCTGTTTTATTAAAATAATCCAAAAACTTTAAATAAACACATTCAGCCTATTTTTAGTCACGACTTTTTAAAAATCAGACCAATCAGCTTTAAAGGAAACCTTGCTGAATGAGGAGAAATGTTTCTCCTAAATAATGTCTTATCTTTTATTCAGAACTTTGACATCCTAATCCACTGGTTAATGATGACCTGAAGCACCCTAGCCCAGGCCTGTGCTGTGCTAATGCTCTGATCTGCAATTCCATTTATCCCTGCATCTCCCAGGGACAGCGAGAGGCACATCCTCTGCAGTGGTGAGGGATCTGGGGGTAGGTGAGAAATGATGGCAGAATCTTTCCTTTTACTCCTGCTGCAGTCTCTCTGTGCCCTCTGTGGTGGCATCCTGAGCTCTCCCTGCCCTCACAGCACGGCCAGCCCGTGGCAGATGGGACTGGCACAGCCTGGCTGGATCCAGAGGGACCCCTCTGTTCACAGAGCTACAATTGCTGCTGCTTTAAGGATAACAGCAAGACCTTCCTAAGCCCCCCCATCCCCCTAAAGCCTGACAATCCACATTTTGGGAGAGGGATGTAACTGGGAATAAGGAAAGGTTTGGATAAGCTAAGTTAATGTTAACAAAAATTTCTGATACATCCCTATATACCCTGTTCCTGAAAAGGGTTCTGAGCAGGAGGGCCAAGGCAGCAGAGGTGAATGTATTAGCTGAAGGAAGAAATGCCAGATCCATTCTTTCTCTAAACTACCGAGCAAAAATAACAAAGTCAAAGCAGAATCAAATTTCAAATGGACAAAGAATAAAACATCTGTTACACGAAGGGGGGAAGCAGTTTAAAGACTGAGCTAAGTGAATCCTTTAGCAACCTCCCTTCAGGGAAGGGAAATCTGACCCCAGGAAATAAATAAAAGTCACCCAAAAAGTGAACAAAAGAGGTGTTTGAAAAAACCCCACCACCATTCATCGCCGCTAACGACTTGTTCATTATGAGTGATGATGGATAAAGACTTCTCACGCTGAGATGAAATCAAGATTTATATGCATTGTTTCCTCTCCCAACTTGTGGGAAGATCATCATCATTTAATTCTATCTCTGCGGCCAGCGATGGGCATCCAGAGAGCAGGTTATCACACGGCGCAGTCAGCTGGCAGGGCGCGAGTGCCGCTGGCACATCTGGAGCAGCCGGCCTGAGCGATGGCTGCTGGCCACCCTCCAAATTGCTGCAGGCTGCCGGGGCTCCTCTCCACCCCCAGCACTGCTCCTCTCCTCCTCCCCCCACCTTTTTTTTTTTTTACGAGAATCAGATTTTCATTGCTCCATTCAATTGCTCTTCTCTGCCATTTTTTACAGCTCTTATCGTTCCCTTGGAATATGGCCTTGAGACAGCTCATCCGTGTCCTTCACTGTGTTATCTCTTCTAACTTTTATTAAAACTTCAGCTCTCATCTGAAGATAGCTAATTAAATCCATGACAGATTATACACGCATTTAAAAACTGCACTGAACTACTTTTTCTAAGGAGAACGGGGTTTATTTTCTTTTCCCATAGTTAAAACTGAGGGTGTATAAGGAGGTTTCATTCATTTACAAAGACAAGATCCTTATCTTTCCCACTATATAGATGGGTTTATATTAAAGTTCCTTTGTTGCGTGACAAGACTCAGTGCAATTTCTCTCAGTAATTATTTCTTGTTGCTGGAAAGATCTCTCAGCCTTATACTTCTGAAATATATACACTAACATATATGTGAATGCACATCTACCCCTCAGAAAAACATTGTTTAAAATAGAAATACGAGCAGTGTACATTTTCCTTTTTTAAGTGTTCATATGCCTTAACTATAACAGCACTATTTGGATAACATTGCAGAAAGTAAATTTTTCACTACAAGTAACAACGAATCCTTGAAATTATTTAAAATCACACTAAGTATAATTTTCTTACATAAATTAGAAGTATATATACAAACTCTATCATGGGCTGGACTTGCTGCACTTCTACCCATCATCCCAAATTACCATGAACTGGTCTTGAATGCAAATAGCTTTGTTATCATAAATAAATATTTGCAGGAATGGATATACTGCTCTGCAGCAAACATTATGCAGCTCCTGCACTGCCAGCTTTGTGCCAGCATGGAGAACACAGACCTGTGCACAGAACTGCTGTGAGCGGGGCTGGGACACAACCCCCCAAAACCTGAGCAACGTTCACAACAGTTAAAAAGAGATATAAAATATACTCGTGGAGAAAACACCCTGCCCTCTAGAAAATACAATAAATAACCCACCTGAGCCTCTCTGTGATCCCTTCCTTCTCTTTAAGGCCTTTTGTAAGATATCCTTCATGGTGACCTTCATACTGTCCACCTGAATAAGTGAGAATCCATGAGCAGCATTTCTGCAAGACAGATGCACATGCAGTTTTACAAAACAATCATCACTGGCAGCTCCCCGCAGCCCTCGTTAGCTTCAAGCAAAGCACTCGTTAGGCACACGGTTAACGAAGTTGGGCTGGAAAGGGAAGTTAAAAGGAGAAACCAAGCAAACTGCCTGAGCAAGGCAGAGACAAAACCAGCCAAAATGGGTTGAGATTTAAGACAAGAGGTGTAAGGATTTTCCTAATTTATTGTTATTTTTGATCTCTTGGCGTTCAGCATTAGAAGGGAAAAATGAGCCAGTGTACCTGGGGGGCTCCTCATCTCCTCAGCTCGTGTCTGTGCTTTGCAGCACACAACAGAAAAGCAGTTTGCAGTGGCATGTTCACCCGTGTCCCACACGTAACAAACCCTTAGGGACAAGGGGCAGCAGACCCCTCAGTGACAGCAGCTTTGCAGCACTACCAGGGAATTGCTCCAATGCATTACTCCCAGCCTAACGGGGCTCCTTTGGACACGTGCTTGTGAACACAATGGCACAAAACCTCCCAGAAAGATCCAAGGCAGGGGGTCCTGGTCCTGACCATCACCCATGGGAGAGGCCATGCAGGGGAAGGACTGCAAAGAGCACGGGGAGAGCTGTGGGGGACACTGCTCACAGGCACCGAGAAGGGCATCCCTGGGGAAGCAGAGAAGGTGACAATATAATAGAAGAGACTCTGAATGAGCAGATGAGTAAATTTTGCCCCTTAGCCCTCGCAGTCACTCTCGGCTCATGTCAGTAGATGTCACTGCAGACAGTTCCAGGGAAATCCGAGAGCTGAAGGCTCCCACCGGAGAGATTGCTCTGCATGGAAAAAACTGGTTTGCAAAGCTATTTGGGCAGGAGGAGGAGCCTTGTATCTGGCAACCAGGAATTTTAATCAGGGAGTACAGCTCTATATGAACAGCACAGCTGGAATATTTTTAAAAGCAACTGGCAGGCAAAAGCAATCCAAGCAACGCAAGTACATCCTGCAAAACAAACCCATATTACATGTCACTTTGAGACACAAATCTGGGACCAGAGGCTGGAGCTCAGGTCACATCAGACACGGCATCCCCAGCCCGCGGTGACCCAGCCAGGACAGAGCCCTCGCCCCTCACCGCTCAGGGCACTGACTGCAGCGTGACCCAGGGGCCAGGAGCCCCTGCCTGGCCACGTGCTGGTCACAGCTCGGTGTCCTGGGGGCCACTCGTGCTCCTGGGAGCAGCAGCCAAGCCTGGGCTCAGGAGATGTCCCCCCTGTCCCCCCTCACTGGTGTGAGATGCTGTTTCCCTCTCCTCGGTTCTGCGTTGGTCTCATCTGAATTTCATTTTCAATTCCCTTTGTTCCTGGCAAAATGAAACTGCCTAAAAGCCCAAATTTATGTTCTCCAGACCATTTATTATTTATAACTCTATCTTACTCGTCTTCAAACCAAATAATCCCAACCTTTTCATGCATCTACGTTTCCCTCTGTTTCTGCCGCGTGTTCAGCGCAGCAGGAGCAGAGCTGAGGGAGGGAGTGCCACTGCAGGTGACACTGCTGTCCTGGGAACAGCCCCAGGGCTCGGGGGCTAACGCCTGCAATGAGCAGAGATCTTCCCCAGCACTTCACTGAGGAGCAATTTCCCTTGAAGCTGCTATGGAGCAGCAGCTTCATGACCTGCACGAGCACCACACACCTGCCCTTTACCTGGCCAATGCCTCGCTTCCCAAAAGCCTCACAGCTTCAGCCCCAGCTGACCTGCTGAGCAAGATTCAGTGGATTCTTTAAAGTGAAAAACCTATTCTACAGTTATAATCACAAAAAGGAAACTACCTTTGTGCCTTTATTTAAACAACACAACGTTTCTCATTGAAGTGCTGCATGAAAAGCCCTCCATGCTGGACCAGACCATCACAACACCTGGTTCCTCCAGGTAATTCATACGATGCTCTGCAATATCTACAGGAATTTTCCAGAAAACTCCAACCAAAGTACAGGGAAATAAATTAAAATATTCCAAGGAAAAAAGAAATTGCAAAGGCAACAGAAGGCTTCCATAACCCGCTATGGCCAAAACAACTGGAGTCACAATTGTCCCCTTTGTACAAAACGCTTTTCAACATTGTTCACCCCAAACAGAGCAGGGCCTGCAGCCCCCTTCCCACTGGGCACAGAGTGGCCATTGGCAGATGGCCCCAGCTCAGGGCTGCTCACACTCCCACGATCAGGAACGTCCCAAAAATGGAAGATTGTGTCTCAGTTCCTGACACTTCAGCTGCTGAAGAGCACAGGCTGCTGCGATCCCGCCCGTGTTCCGGGCTGGCCCGGCTCAGCCGGTTCTTTCCATTGAGCAGCTGGCCTGAGAACTGTCAGGCTGATTTCCCTGACACTCCATTACTAACCCCTGCCCGAGCCACGGCCATTCTTTGCCTCAGAAGCTGGATCTCATCCCAGAACAATCTTTGAAAGTTTATTTTACTGATCAAAGCAAAATAAGAAAGCCTCTGTGTTTGGCTATATTTAGTGTGCGAGCCGTGAGTGAGTGCTTGGCAGGAGCGCTGGGACGCAGAGCGCGCCCCGCTTTTGTAAACTCTTGGCTGTTTGCTCTGGAGCAGAGCCAGAGGGGCTGGACCCCCACCCTGCTCCAGCTGCTCCCCTCCCTGCCCCGGCTCCCCTCTCACAAGGCACCACCACGTCAGAGCAACATTTCAGCACTCGGCAACCCCACACATCTGAGTCGGGGCGGACGTAAGCCCAGACCAAAGAGCCCCTGCCGTCATCCTGGGGCCAGGCCAGAGTCAGGGCACGTTTCCGTGCCCAGAGGAGAAGCCCCGTGGAATCACAGATTAGCTCGGGTGGGAAGTGACCCCTGGAGATCCCCCTGTCCAATCCCCTGCCCAGGCAGGGTCACCCGGAGCAGGGGACACAGGAACGTGGCCAGGTGGGTCTGGGACGTCTCCAGAGAGGAAGACTCCAGCCCCTCCTGGGCAGCTGTTCCAGGGCTCTGCCACCCTCCATGGAAAGAAGTTGTTCCTCACACTGAGGTGGAACTCGCTGTGGTTCAGTTTAAGGCCACTGCTCCCTGTCCTGGCACTGGACACGCTGCCAGGGCACTCAGCACCGGAGCTTCTGGAGCGCCACCAACCCAGCACAGCCCTGCCTGGTGTGGCCACAGCACAGCAGGCTGGGCTGGAGAAACACACACCCACCTCAGCCCACCCCTGCCCAGCATGCTCTGCCCTGGCCGTGGGCATGGACTGTCCTCACTCAGCCCAATCCCAGCACATCCCTAATTGCAATCACTAACAATGTGTTTTACCTCCCTCTGCTAAGGTGTGACACCTTCCTTTTAGGTCAACACACTGAAAATAGGACAGACAAGCAGATGCTGGTCAATCAATTAAAAGTGCTGTTTGCAAATTGGAAGCCAAAGAAATTCCTTAGCTTGTATTTTCTGTCATTTTGCAAAAACATACCTGGGTGACAAGGTTAAATCAAGCAAAGGAAATCCCTGGCACTTATCATCCACAGGCATTACTGATAAATTGTGCAGTGGAGGAATAAAGGATTACCTTCTGTATTTTTTCATTACACTTTTCTTTTGTTACAGAATACATAAATCCATTGTGGCACAATGTAATATGTATCATCGTGCTACACCTGTGGACGTTTCATAACGGCTGCCATGTCTGTGCAGTCAGGAATGATAAGTGAACCACCCGTGAATGTTAATGATAGTGATCATTCTGCAGTAACTTGGCTTTCCATCTTCTTTTACAGCCTCCGTGCTGGAGCCAGGGTGGCAAGGTTCAGGAGAGGGAAAGGGAAGCAGCAGCACAGGCAGAAGCTCTCCTCGTGGTGCTGAGGTGCCACAGGAACAGGCAGGGTCCCTCCTTTTGCCACAAAATAAAACCCACACTGAAAGAACAAAGGGTTTCTGCTCTGAATGAGAACTTTTTGAAAAGCTCCTTTCCAATCTAGAGTAATTTTTTAAATTTTTGATTTTTTTTTCTTAACACAGAAGTGGAATTTACTTTCCAGAAGTGAATTTATAGCACTTAAAGCTCACTGCATAACCAGCTGGCACGGCTGGAAGCGCCTGGGAGTGACTAATAGCAATTTCCACTTGATCAGCACAAAGTCAGACTTAAGACTCAAAATCCCAGTTGATGCAATGGACTCACCTTAAGCTGAGTAATTTTTAAGATAAAGTGCACAGTGATAGGAACTGGACTAACTAATACCAGCCACAATTTTTATTCTGAGCCTAAATTACCTGCTTTTGTGCATCTCAGATTGGCCTTGCATAGCTCTGTGCACTACTGAGTTTAACTGGCTGCATTTTGGCACCACTATAGCAGTCCTTAGCCCTCTATCAGGTGTTCTGATGCCCTCCTACTCCTCCCTCTCCACTATTCTGAGAGCCACATTCTTAATTTTGCACACACATTAATTGTCTTAAATTTAATATGAATATTCTAAAACGTACTTTGCAGATTACCCACCCCCATGTACAAATCAGGAACAGGCCTTTTGGGGACTGCTTCTGGAGTCCAAGAAAAACCACATTTCAGGGCTTTGAACTGAATTTGCAAATGCACAATGCAAGTCTGGTATATTAAAAGGGTTTCAAACCTTAAACTATCGGGTATGGCTTTGAAAATTTGTATATAATAGTCAAAGCAATTTAAGTACAATATCAAAACAGAAAAAAGTGCTACAGAGCAGAAGAACTGGATGCCAAATTTCCTCTGTGTGCCAACTGGCAGCTGAGCTACAGCTCCTCGAAACACCATTAGATCGAGTGTGTCAAGTTCCAATAATAAAATTTCCAAGGGAAAAAGCCCTAACGATGGCACAGATCTATTTTAAGCCTTTCAGGTATGACCTCAGCACCTCAAGAAGTCTGCATTTCCACTGATGTGGTGCTTTGTTTGCTCTCCCTGACAAACCCCCCGGAAGGAGAGCGGGGCCCGTGCGGGTGCCGTGCCTGGTGTTGGACAAAGCTCTGCTTTCCACAGCAGCCACCTTCCAAAAACACAACTGGCTAGACTAATGGGCAGGGAGCAGCCAGAACGACTGCCCTCCTTCTTCTCCTTGTGTAACTTTGCCAGAGTCCTTGGAACTTGCCAAATTCGGTCATGCCTGCTTAGCTTGCTCGACTGATTGTGCCAGAAAAGAAAATAAGACACAGATGTATTTGAGCTCTTTGAGATGCCAGTAAGAGCGACAGCTAATGGCTTCATTTCGACCCTCCCCTACCAGCTGGGCACAGGTGGGGGGATAATGAGGTCCCTCTCCCTAATCAAACTCAATTATTTACTACTCTGTACAGCCACAAAGACATTCACATCCAGCTCGGAATATAAACTGCACTGTGGGCTACTTCCAGCCACCACCTCTGGGTATCTACAACTAACTCGAGTGGCTCAGAGTTTGCCTTGGCAGGAGTTGAGGTGTACAGAGTTCTGCAGACTGTTTCCGCTCAAACATGTCCTGCAGAAGGGGGTCCCTGGCGGGGCCCCACCGCGCTCGGCCCGCGAGGAGGAGCAGGGCCCCAGCACGGAGCTCCTCACAAGCACCAACATTTTTCAACAGTGATTCAATATTAATAAACATTGCAAGTCACAAGGCTGACATGGCAGCAGCTGAAGTACTTCAGCACGAGGAGGAGAAAAAAAAAAGAGATGCAAAATATAAAACCACAATTACATGCACCGGTAGGGTGACAGGGGAGGAAGAAGACATAGAATTTACAGCAAATCCCTACAAAAATAAGACAGCACACACATGTAAACTCACAGAGGTAACAACCTTTTGATCAAGTGATGATCAAGTAATTCTTTATTCTAGGGGACACATTACAAATTCTAGTTTAAACCTAGCTATTTACACAGTAATCACAAGCCATTTAAAATTAAAATGTGGATGCTGGCACCACCAAACTGACCCTTTCAGAAGAGCCCTGCTTCTGATGCAGCTGTCCTATTTCTCCTCAGCAGCACCTTCCAAGCCAGAAGGAAGCTCCTCACATCAGCACAAATGATGGTAAACCAAAAGATTTTGCATTTTTCTGCAGGCCCTGCAGCTGGACCCTTCTGCTGCCAGCTGCAGGCAGAGCTCTGCTGGGCAGCCCTGGACCCTGCCGAGGTGTCTGGGCTGCCATGGGAAGGGCAGTGCCACCTCTATGAGCCAGCCCCAGACCCCACTGAGGTCTCTGGGCCCCCATTGGAAGGGCAGTGCCACCTCTGTGAGGCAGCCCCAGCCCCTGACCCACACCTGGTCACTGCAGTGAGCACTGAGCCCAGCTCAGGCACCCAGGACAGCTCTGGGGGGATCAGCTGGGGAAGGGCACTTTATCCAAAACAGAAATCAGCAACAATTTAGAGATGTCTATTGACAATGACCTCCCCTTCCTCACCATGGCCTCAGTGCAGCACAGCCCAGCATCTCAGCCTTGAATAACTTACTTTGAACATTGGGGCCAGAATATTTTATTTCCCAGTGCCCTGATGCAGTGGAACAAAGTGAATGTGGCCTTTGGGAATACACGTGGGATTTCTGACAATGGCTTTCTGTAGGATGCTTTGCAACGTCGCTAAGAAACACAGTACACAATAAAGAGTATAAAAGCTAATTAAATAAGCCAGATTTTTTCAAAAATGTCTGATTATTCAGAACTAGAAGCAGCTGTAGTGTTAAGAAATGTAAGTAATGTCCAATAACCAGGAAAACCTTATTAGCATTTTCATTTCAAGAGCTCCAAACATGAAATATTTTTCCCAAGTAAGAAGTGGCTTATGCTCCTGGCATTTTGTTCTAGTAATTAAGGCCTTCTGATGGTTTAAGAGATTTTTCATTCACAAGTAAAGAAAAATAAAAGTGATCAAGCACAGTATGTATCCCTACTTCACTGATAAGGACATAGCAAATTCTTCTTGATCTATGAGTCAGACAGCTGAGGTCTCAGGGGTGGGTGGGGTGTCCCTCACCAAACTCCTCTGCACTTGGGAGGGGAATGTCCAGTCCAGCTGGTGGGCTTGCTTACTGCTCATTTCTCACTGTTACTGAGCCCCACTGCAACTATTTGTGTATAAAAACACTTGTTCCACTGCAGAGCATCCCCAGGGGGTGTGGAGCCGGGCTGTTGGTGCAGTCAGGAGGAGGAGGAGGAGGAGGAGGTGGCTGTGCCCAGCCAGGTACTCACATGCGCACGAAGAGCGACTGCTTGGCGGCCAGCCCTGGGGACGAGTACTTCTCCACCAGGGCCAGCGTGCTGAAGCCAAACTTGTGGATGGGCTCGTTGGAGTCCAGGGGCGGGAAGTCCGTGTCCACCTCGCCGTCGTCCTCGGCGATGTGCAGGCAGTAGGCGCTGACATTGTCACTGCAACGAGAGTGCCATCAGCACAGCCTGGGGGCAGCACACCTGCACAGGGACAGGGTCACCTGCACGGGGACACCTGCACAGGGACAGGGTCACCTGCACGGGGACAGGGTCACCTGCACGGGGACACCTGCATGGGGACAGGGTCACCTGCACGGGGACACCTGCATGGGGACACCTGCACGGGGACAGGGTCACCTGCACGGGGACACCTGCATGGGGACAGGGTCACCTGCACGGGGACAGGGTCACCTGCACGGGGACACCTGCATGGGGACAGGGTCACCTGCACGGGGACAGGGTCACCTGCACGGGGACACCTGCATGGGGACAGGGTCACCTGCACGGGGACACCTGGACAGGGTCACCTGCATGGGGACACCTGCACGGGGACACCTGCACGGGGACACCTGCACGGGGACATCTGAATGGGGACATCTGTATGGGGACACCTGCATGGGGACACCTGCACGGGGACACCTGCACGGGGACACCTGCACGGGGACATCTGAATGGGGACATCTGTATGGGGACACCTGCATGGGGACACCTGCACAGGGACACCTGCATGGGGACATCTGCATGGGGACATCTGCATGGGGTCACCTGCACGGGGTCACCTGCACGGGGACACCTGCACGGGGACACCTGCACGGGGACACCTGCATGGGGACACCTGCACGGGGACACCTGCACGGGGACACCTGCACGGGGACATCTGAATGGGGACATCTGAATGGGGACATCTGCATGGGGACACCTGCACAGGGACACCTGCATGGGGACATCTGCATGGGGACATCTGCATGGGGACATCTGCATGGGGACACCTGCACAGGGACACCTGCACGGGGACACCTGCACGGGGACACCTGCACAGGGACACCTGCACGGGGACACCTGCACGGGGACACCTGCATGGGGACATCTGCATGGGGACACCTGCACAGGGACACCTGCATGGGGACATCTGAATGGGGACATCTGTATGGGGACACCTGCACGGGGACATCTGCATGGGGACACCTGGACAGAGCCACCTGCATGGGGCCACCTGCACAGGGACACCTGCACAGAGCCACCTGCACGGGGCACTGCCTCAAATGGCATGGTGACACCACACAAACGTGTCCCCAGAGGTCACAACGTGTCCTGCTGCCATGGAAAAGCCCCAAACCTCAGAGCAGAGCAGTCTTCATCCTTAACTGCTCTACAAACAAAAACTGACAATGATTAAAATACACTAAAATCTATTAAAGTTTCACCATTTCATAAAGCAGGAAGGATAGTTCTCCATTTGGGAAAATTTATTTATTTATATGATGACTACACTTCAGAGCTAAAGGCAAACAAGTGGTGGCTGTGATTTTTCACAGTTTAGTGTCTGTGGGCTGGAGAAGCAGAAAGTGCTCTCGGGCAGGTAAGCTGGGTAATGAACTATGGGAAAAGTAAATATCTATCCAACACAGTAGCAATGATTAGCAGAAAACTTACCTTTACTAAATACCTAAATTCAGTCACTAAAAGCAGTCATAACTTAATTAACACCAACAAGCAGAACTAACACAGAAAGCTGAAACAGATACAATGTGAAAGAAATAAAGAGCCGAGCCTCTTTCCTTCCACAGATGAAAGCTCAGAGGGAAACGACTATTTATAGCTACCAAACAGGTATTAATCATAATTTCCTAACATTGAAATCTATTTCAAATGTTACTTCAGTTTAAATTATTGACCTGAAAATAAGTATTCTTTCTGACTGTAAGCCTGCCAGCACTCAGGCCTTTCCCCAGCCGTGCAGTAAAGCTGGAGGTGCATGTGGCAGCGTGTTTCTAAACTCTGCAGTTTAAATTTGGAGTTTTAATTGCATGATTGATGCTTAAATTAATTAATTGTAAAGTGTATGCTAATTGTTTAATTGGTCGCTTGATCTATATAGATCATTTTTTGAATTAAATGAGTTGATTTACAAAGTTTATTGATTGGATGTGACAATGAATTATTTCACTGACTACCTGATTTGCAATTTTCTCAATTAATTCACAAACCTTTGGTTGCAACTGTGCTTTATTGAGAGTGCTTAGTCCAGGTGATCTATAGGCATCTTGTCATGACTAAGACATTTATTATAGAAAACAGGGAATAATGATGCATTGCTGTTAATGTAAGCTGCAAATTTACTCACCAAAGGCAATTCAGCAACACTCACCACTCTGAATTTTGGGAATTCTGCAAATACTAGGAAAGAAACTTTCTGGCCTTGAACCCTTCCAGGGATGGAGCAGCCACAGCTGCTCTGGGCACCCTGTGCCAGGGCCTCACCAGCCTCACAGCCAGAACTCCTGATTCCCTCTGTCCCACCCATCCCTGCCCCTGGCAGTGGGAGCTGTTCCCTGTGCCTGTCCCTCCATCCCTCCATGCCTTGTCCCAGCTGCAGGCGGGCACAGCCACGGGGCAGCAGAACAGAGCACACCCAGCAGGGCCCAGTGCCACCAGCTCCTGTCCCAGCAAAGGGGGACATGCACAGGGCTGGTGACACCCCACAGAGCACAGGGGTCACAGATCAGCTCCTGTCCCAGCAAAGGGGGACATGCACAGGGCTGGTGACACCCCACAGAGCACAGGGGTCACAGATCAGCTCCTGTCCCAGCAAATGGGGATATGCACAGGGCTGGTGACACCCCACAAACACAGGGGTTACAATCAGCTCCTGTCCCAGCAAACGGGGACATGCACAGGGCTGGTGACATCCCACAGAGCACAGGGGTTACAGATCAGCTCCTGTCCCAGCAAACAGGGACATGCACAGCACGGGTGACACCCCACAGAGCACAGGGGTTACAGATGTCTGCACTCACAGGCTGGCTTCCTCAGCAAATTTAGTCACCATGTGGTGAAAAAAAAACCAAAAAAAACCAAAAAAAGCCCAGTGTGTAAAACTGTTCTGCACTTTGAACCTCCACCAGGCTGAGGGAGATTGAAGTTGGGAACTCACAAGTTCAGCACAAAAAGGAGAGATTCACTCCTCTCTTCTAAAAATAGCAAATCTATTTGAATTGTGCATCTCACTATTAATTTCTTCCTAGAAAGGGATTTTGTTTATTTTTTGCAGGTGGAATCATTCCAGCACATCTGTCAGGGGCTGGCAAGAAAATGCTGGGTTACAACCCAGGTCCATGTGTGGGAGGCCAGGGGCAGGGCTGCTAACACTGCCAGTGGTTCCTGGAACCAAGAGACTGAATAGAGACAAATACAACACAATTATAATAAAAAGGCAGCCTAATTGAATACAGAATGTTCTCAAAGCTGTCAACTAGTACTCATTCACTTCAGACTCTTACACCTATCTTTTAGGGAAAGGAATTAGGCAGTAATGTATTCTTTTCCTAAAGACAGAAGGGGTTGTTTCTCCTAATTATAAAGTCTAAAACCTCCTCATTATTCTCACAGTGTCACTAGCAGGTATAGTTGTCACTCTGCATGCCTTGCATACCCATCTGAGGCATTCTATAGATGGATTTTAGTGCAGTGCCACAGTGATCCCCATTTTGTCTTTTCACCCTCTCACCTGACTGAATCAGGAGCAAATGGCCAATGTAGAATGGGCACCCTACACGAGCTCCTTCCTTACTTGGAGATATGAGAATTAGTTTACAGTTAAATCAGTCCTTGCTTCAGGACTGGCAGTCAGCAATGCTAACAAAAAGATGATGAGAAATAATTAAGGACCTACAAGAAAAGAAACTTCTTGGAAACTCGGGGCTCTGGCCCTCAGCCTGAGCCTTTGTCCCCAGATCTCAGCTGCTGCTGCTGTGTCTGACTGTGCTCTTGGGAGCTCACGCCTCCATTATTTATTTTATTCTCTCTGCCTGAGATTTGATTACATTGGACAGCCTCCTTGCTCATGAGCACTTTTTGACACATCATAACATCTTATCCTTCAAGGCAGACAGTGAAATTCATTTCTTCCCACTGCTGCCTTTTGCTGTGGGCAGTGATGGTTCATGGAACACTCCACTCACGGGTGCTGTTCCATTTGAGCTCTGCTGTGCTCCTGAAAAATATGTGTGTGCCCAAAGACTGACATCAGTGCAGTCTTACTCATTAAAAAATAGCCTAATCATACACAAAGGACACTTCTCTGAACTTGTGATATAATGAACAGAAATTAATAACAGCAAAGGAAATGGCACCATCTGTGAATAATTTTGTATTTCTTCTCCAGAACATAAAAAAGGACAAATCAAACCCAAGTGTTAAACCCCAGAAACATTTCACATGTCTGTTGAGAAGAGCTAAGGAAAAATCCATATCCAAAGAAAGAACATCCATGGAAATACTTTCCAGAGGGGCTGCTTTCCTGCGTGCCCTGTCTGTGGAACAGAAATCAGCAAATCCCAACATGGGAGCCCAGGTGCCCCAACTCCCATTCCCCCCACAGCTGTGCTACAGCAGCAGCTAAGGCTGCTGAGCCCTCCAGGGCTCCTGAAAAATGCTGCAAGAGTGAGCTGTGAAATTCAGGATCAAAACCCCCAGCCCATTCATTCAATATTCCAGGAACAATAAAAAAGTGAAATTTGGCTCATATAGAAAAAACCCAAACAAAACTATCAACCTCCTTTGCACCAGGGACATCCCTGCCAGTAACTGCTACTGGCAACTCTGTAAGAAACTACTTTAAGTCCTTATTTTATGTTCCATGGCCCAGCAAAACCAGAAGTATTTTACACAGCTGTTCTAAAACAAAAGCTGCTCAGGTGAGCTGCTCTGAAGAACCTTTCTATGCATCTGCTGTCATCTGCCAGGAAAAAATAAAACCACCACCAGTGCTCCAGCAGAGCAGAAGGACTCAGAGGAGTTCTGGACTTTATCTGACATCCTGTGATCTCAGCCATTAAGGACACTAGCAAAAAAATGGATGGGATATGAAATAACAAATGCCTCTGTGACACCAAAAGAGATAAAGTTTGCATTGTTTTTACATAGTTTTGAAATGATGATTCATTTATAGGCCCAAGCCTTCCTGCTGATCATTTCCCAGCACACAGCAGTTAATTGAAAGGGAAATGGCTGGAGGTGCCCGTGTGCTGCTCAGAGGGAAATACTGCTACAGGTGAAGGTTTAGGATTTATATTTCCAAACACTGACACAGAAATGCGTTTCAGTATGCAAAACAGGCTGCAGAGGAGAAATGGAGAGGTCAGGAGGTAGTAAAGAAAGAGCATTACTTCAGCTTGGGTTCCCGTCCCTCACTTGTATATTGCCAGCAGATGAGCCCGATCAGGTCGTGCACCTTGGCGTTGGCGATGGTCACCACGGTCATGGGCTGCAGCTTGTCCTGGCTCGTGTGCAGGGGGAGGTAGACGTCGATTTTTTTGGTTGCTGTTGTACCAACGTGGCCCTGGTGAGGAAACACATTTCATCAGGATGTACCCAAAAGTGTCACAGGGTTTACACAAAATCTGGTTTATACAAAACTAAAATATGCTGCTATGGCTTAAAATTAGAAGGAGATGAAACATTTAAATTCCAATTATTTCCCTGCTGTTTAACTGTGAAAAGGACATGAAATATCTGGACATGATTTTACAGATTTCCATAGAGAGCCTGAACTTTGCTGCAGGATCCCATGTTCCTGCAGAATCCAAAAAACTGGAATTATGCTTGGGACGGGGAGGAAGAGGGACCCACCAAACCAGCCTAAGACTTCTGAATTGTTTCTGCATTTCTGCTCTCTTCTGCAGCTCTTCCCTCCTCCCGAGGAGCCCCCAGCCCCAGAGGGAGCACACACACCCACCCACCAAGGCTTGGCCTTGGCTTGCCCAGAGCAGAACAAAACCACACACACAGCTGAGCCACTGAACTCTGCCTGAGGACACCAGCAACAATCAACTAATGTTGGGCTTTACTGGAACTTACTGGATGAAAAGAACCCATTTGGTGCCCTGGAGATTGACAATTAAATAAACCATAAAGCACACAGCAACACAGATCTACGACATTTGCATTACAAGAATGTTTAATCCACTGCAGGTAGGACTGCAGCTTTTACCCAGAAATCTTCTAAACAAACAAAAATTGCACAAAAAATTGACCCTCTCTTCCAAAGCACTCCAGGTAACTCTGTGTCTCCATCTCTCTCCATACTACAAGGGCCTTGAGAAGAGAAAAGGCTTTTTGAATTAATCACTTGGAATTCTAAGTAACAGAATAAAAGGATTCAATGCTATAAATCTATAATGAGAGCATAAAACAGGGAGTTAAATGCCATGTGCTAATTTCAATATATTGTTAAAAACCATTTGATCCTTCAGTGTGATTATAAATTAGAGAAGTAATAGGAATTTAAAGATTAAAGTTATTCATACTGGCATAGTTAAAAGTATTATTAAAATCCATCCCAACATAATACATTTATTTTTTAAGAAAGCATTTTTATAGAACAGATACCTCCTCTTCCCATATTTTTAGGGTAAGAAGAAACCAGTTTGGCTAATTTAAAGGAAGGGTCAGGTTTGCAACAGAACATGGGACATTCTTTCACTCTGTTTGGATAAACCTGAACAAGCTTTGGTTGAGCTCGTGCTCGGGACCCTCTGGGACACCTTAACCCCACCAGGTCATGAACACAACAGAACTGCAGCTGCTAAAAACCACCAGGGTGGGCTTCTGTCCCTCCATCTCTCCTGCTTTTCTACTTCCAGGATTTATTTTGAACGGGAAATGAGGTGGTGCCAGGTAAGAGCTCAGCTGTGTGTGCCCAGGTGCACACACCTGGGGCACGGGGGGCTGAGGGTGTTGGTGACCTTGGTCCTGCCCACAGACCCCCGAGCTGAGGCTGCCTTGGCAAGAGAAGGAGCAAACAGCAGCCACCAGGAAATTAATGGGAAATTAATGGCACTCCTTGGCACACCACACCAGTTACACATATAAATCCAGGGAGGGCAGAACTGTAAGTGATGCTGGGTCCTGATAATGGAAAACCCAAGAAAAATGGACACCAAATGTGCAGTGGATGCCAAGGTTACAATTGATACACCCAGCCAGGAAGGGACAAAGGAGGCAGGAGCTGGGACTGACAGCCAGAGACACCAGGTTATCCATCAGCCCCTGCATGGGCAGGGTGAGCTCACAGCACAAACCCAGGAATTCATCAAATCACCCTGCCCAGGGACCCTGGGCTCCAGCTGTCCCAAACCTGGCACTCACACTCCTGGGCTGCTCTCCCTGCATGGCTCTGCCTTGCCCCACACCCTGACTTGGTGTTTGCTGGTTTTTAACTAAACCTTCCCTAGTCCTCTCCATCTCTAACTCTCCTCTGCCTCCTCCAGCCTATCTTTACTATCTTTACTATCTCCACCACAGCTATCCTGCTCCTCTGCTCACAAACACTCAGTGTGAGCAGCAAAATGACTTAAACCAGGTAAAGCTCCCACACCTATGAGGATTCCAACTGTTCTGTGAGCAAGGGGAGCAATCCCAACAACAGCAGGACTGGGAAACAGCTCAAAGCACTGCTGTTATACTCAGGATCTTTAAAAAAGTCAGAGAAATAGTTTTATTAATTAAAGGTCTGTAAAGCTGATGGCCACGAGGTACTAGAGAGGCTGAAACCTGAAGCCAATTAGATTTTCTAGCAGTAAAGAGAGCATCCATTGTCACACTGGGTAGCAAATGTTTGTACAAACCCTTGGTCAGGGCTCAGACTGATCAGTCCCACGCCAAGGGGGTCTGGAGGAAACCCCCACTGAGTTTATGGCAAATTGGTGGCATTGGTTCAGAACCAAATATCAATCCAAGCCATCAGGCCCCTGTCTGAGGGAACCCATAACATCCTGCAGGGTGTTCAGACCCTGTCTGAGGGAACCCACAACATCCTGCAGGGTGTTCAGACCCTGTCTGAGGGAATCCACAACATCCTGCAGGGTGTTCAGACCCTGTCTGAGGGAACCCATAACATCCTGCAGGGTGTTCATTGTGCACAAGTCCCTGAGAGCTCCATTAGTGACCTGCTGAGAGCCCACGGGGCAAGGGCTGGCTGTGGTGGCACTGGGACAGAGGGACACAGGGACAGAGGGACAGGGGGACACAGGGACCAGCCAAGGCCAGGGCTCAGGGCCAGCCCTGGGCCAGCTGCTGGGCTCTGCAGGGACCTGCAGCCTCCTCTCCAGGAGGAATCACTTGGAACCACTGCCATTCCTGGAACCACAATTACTTCTGGCTCCCAAATAAAAACTGCATTCCAAGTGCAAATGCTGAGGAAACCCAGAAGATAAAGGACAATTACCGATATTCAAAGAGGCAGCATCAAACTTTATTAATAGATCCTGTATAAAATTCAATGGAAAATCTATTCAGGGCCAGGGGCCTTACCATTTGGAGTTTCCTTAATAGCCTCCAATAAATCTGGGAAGCATAAAGGGGCTGTTAAATTAACATTTTCCTGATCTGTCACCTGTGGCACAGTTAATTTGTCAAAAAATTCTTTTAGCTTGTCACTGGACACTGTATATTCTGACAAATGAAGTCTGGAATAAAATTGACAAAATATCTCGTTAATTTTCTAGGAAATCACAAATCTGATTCCATTAAGCTTTTATTGTTAGAAATGTTATATCCCACCAATCCTTTAAGAAAGTGAGGAGTAACTGGATACACTGAAAATGTACAATAAATCATAGAAAATTTTCCTAGTATTTTTATTGATGGACTCTTTTAAGGCTCCCTTGTGCTCTTTTACAGTACGTCAAATTAAAAAAAAAATTATTTAAAATTTATCAGTCCTTCCAACATAAGGTGTCTTTCTAAGATTGAAAAACTGAAAATCAAATTTTAATCGAAGTCCATGAGGGAATGCACCCCTCCCTCCAGCACCAGGTAAGTGTACCTGAGTAGGTCACTGTGGGGTCACTGACACTGCGCCTGGCCCAGGACACTGGCAGAGCTCCCCACCCCACAGCTCTGCCCTGAACACCCTGAGGATGTTATGGGTTCCCTCAGAGAGAGGTGCTGGGGCACCTGCAGCACAGGGGCTGGGGCACAGCCAGGCACAGCCTGTGCTCCTCACTCCTGCTTTGCCTCACTGCACACCAGGCACAAAATTCAAACAAAGTCCATAAACATTTCCAAGAGAAAAGTGATTGATTTTCAACACTGACAATTTACTGCCTCTTCCTGCACAATGGAGTTCTGTGACTAAATGTTATATCACTTTAAGATTAGATGTTCTAATGATATAATGCAAAGATTTTACTGAATCATTATTTAGTGGGAGTCATAAAAACCTCTTAAAATTAATCTTTCATGCACATCTAGCTTACCCAAAGTTAGCATTTAATTAGATGGCTTTGGCACGAATGAGCTTACTACTTTATTTGCTCAATCAGTATACGTCTCTTCAGTAATTATAATTAATTCAAGTCATTGACTCACCTCCCAGCAAACAACGCTAAACACTGCACAAAATGGAAACAAATGCCTTTCCATTCCCAAATGCAAAATGTCTTCTCACTTTTAAACTCAGTTCAGTGTTTTTTGGTTTGGGTGACAGGGTGTTGACTACACTCTGTGACCCAGCAATCACCTCCACAACATAACTTACTCACTTATGTATTTAATTGACACACAGAAAATACTTGAAGGGGAAAAGTGAAAATATAATAGCCCAGTATTTACAACACACAGAAATTTCCAACAGATCAGAGCACAGATGTTTTTGGCAATATGAGAGACCATATTTTTCTTTTTGCTTTCCTTCTCCAACCCACCACACTGTTCCCCACCATGGCAAGACTGGAATGGTGTTTGTTTCATCAGGTGGTTACACCAGCACTGGGGATTTTCATCACTTTGGGCACTTGGCTCCTCCTGTTATTCCCAAACCACAGCTGAGGACACCCCAGAGGCTGGGGTGCAGCCTCAGCACCCTGCCAGCCCTGCAGCTCCCCAGTGAAACCCCAAAGCTGTTCCCTTCTGAGGAGAGGACTCTCCTTTGCATCACCCCAGCTTGTGCTGCAGAGTTAGCAGATCACGATGTAAAACTCCATTAACATCATTAAATACTTAATTTATCTTATTCACACTGCCACTATTCATAAAAATTTAACCCAGTAATTTCCTGTTATCCAAAGCATAACAAAGTATGAATATTTAACTGCAAGGTAAATAACACACTATTATTTTTTATTCTAAATTGTTGACTTCAGTTAGCATGCCTGCTCCGCAGAGCACCAGGCGATTTGTCAATTAAAGGTCCAGATGTTGTGCAGGCTGCAGAGGCAGCAGCAGCTCTGAGCAAGGCATCCTCTGCATGGCAATGATCACTACAACCCCAGCTCCAGGCTGCATTCACGTGCTCATGTTTTATTCCAGCCCTCTCCTCATGTACCAGTTAATTATACAGCACACAGCTGAGAGGCATCACCCCCGAGCTGGACAGGTTCCTTCCCTGCTTCCACCTGAACACGTCCTCAACTCAGAACCAGATTTACAGAGATAACCACACAGCCCAGCACCCAGATCACTGCCTGCTCTTGCTTGGCATTCACTCCCACAATTAATAAAATTATGTAAGTTCTGAGCAAAGAATAAGACACATAGAGCTGGTAACAGCAGGTTTCAATTATAGTAACACACATTCATTTGTACAACTCTATGAATTCAAATCTGGTTTACTTGGAGTGCTATTAATGTGAATTCTTAATACTGCTTTTTTTCTGACAAATGCTATGTGGAGGGAGGGAGAAGCCCCAGGTCCATCCCTGTTACAGCCCAGGCTGTGTTTTTGTGTTTTTTGTAGGTGTCAGATTTAGGACAAATGGCCCTGCCCATCCCTCCCCTGCCACACTCCCGTGGCATTTTGCCCCACACTGGTTCCCTCTCTGTGTGCCCAAGCCGACACAGAGGGTGGGATGTCCCACCAGCCCTGTGGCACCAGCTCAGCCTGCCCTGCAGCCCTGGGGTAAACACACATTGATCCAAGTGGTGTTGCTCCAGCTGCAGCAGAAATGCATTCATTACCTCAAACCATCCTCGAATTCCTCCTAGTGAGGAGAAGAAACAGCCTCTTTAGAAGAATTATACATATCTTACTTAGTAATAAACATTACAATTTAATACTGAGGAATAGAGTTATTCTTTGTAATAACAAAATGCAACCAAAACTTATAATTAAAGCTACACCATAAACATTATTTGTGCGTTAAGGAACGTGCCACGATCTATTTTAACGAACAGATGCTCTAAAAAAGATAAATGTTTTCAGAAATATTCAATCCTTGAACAGATCAGCCTCTAATCCTCTGCTTCTGCTGCACAAAGCAGACAGCTCAAGTTCCTCGAGGACATCAGCCAACCTTAGGTGGAACATTTTTAATACATCACCGTGTCACTTTTTAATGCGCCACAATCTATTAACCACATGGCAAACTAACAGGGATTTTTAAAATATGGGTTTTATAGCTTTGCGCCGGTGATTAATTAAATAAATAGCCAGCGTTTCACAAATCATCCTGCTAATTGGGCAGAGGCAGGCACGCTGCATTGCTGGCAGAGCTGGCAGCTGCAGCGGGGCAGGGGCAGCGCGGCTGGAACGGGCCCAGCTGCCTGCCCAACGTGGTCTGTGCACCACTGTCCCTCCTCCTGCAGGAAACCATCCAGGTACCTGCCCAACGTGGTCTGTGCACCACTGTCCCTCCTCCTGCAGGAAACCATCCAGGTACCTGCCCAACGTGGTCTGTGCATCACCATCCCTCCTCCTGCAGGAAATCATCCAGGTACCTGCCCAACGTGGTCTGTGCACCACTGTCCCTCCACCATCCAGCTACCTGCCCAACGTGGTCTGTGCACCACTGTCCCTCCTCCTGCAGGAAACCATCCAGCTACCTGCCCAACGTGGTCTGTGCACCACTGTCCCTCCTCCATCCAGGTACCTGCCCAACGTGGTCTGTGCATCACTGTCCCTCCACCATCCAGGTACCTGCCCAACGTGGTCTGTGCACCACTGTCCCTCCTGCTGCAGAAAATCATCCAGGTACCTGCCCAACGTGGTCTGTGCCTCACTGTCCCTCCACCATCCAGGTACCTGCCCAACGTGGTCTGTGCACCACTGTCCCTCCTGCTGCAGGAAATCATCCAGGTACCTGCCCAACGTGGTCTGTGCATCACCATCCCTCCTCCTGCAGGAAACCATCCAGGTACCTGCCCAACGTGGTCTGTGCATCACCATCCCTCCTCCATCCAGGTACCTGCCCAACGTGTTCTGTGCACCACTGTCCCTCCACCATCCAGGTACCTGCCCAACGTGGTCTGTGCACCACTGTCCCTCCACCATCCAGGTACCTGCCCAACGTGTTCTGTGCACCACTGTCCCTCCACCATCCAGCTACCTGCCCAACGTGGTCTGTGCATCACTGTCCCTCCTCCTGCAGGAAACCATCCAGGTACCTGCCCAACGTGTTCTGTGCACCACTGTCCCTCCTCCTGCAGGAAACCATCCAGGTACCTGCCCAACGTGGTCTGTGCACCACTGTCCCTCCTCCTGCAGGAAACCATCCAGGTAACAAAGGCAGCACAGCCGTGCCTGCGACTCGACCTGAAGGAGCAAAGTTGTGCCTTGCAGAAAATGAACAAATATTAACGGCACATGCTGGAAAAATGCACTGGCTAAATGATACATTTTCTGTCAAAACATTTCAAAGTTGAAGCTACAACTAATTACATGCAGTCCATTCAAAGAAGCCAAGCAAGGCTTATCATTAAAATGACTCAATTATTCTTAAAAGAAAGAGAAAATCATCTGTAAAACCTGCCTGCAATCTCATCAGTTTTACTGTACCTGCCTCAATACATCATTTCCTCCAGAGCTCAAATTAAACTCTTAATAGTTAATATGCCCAAGTTTTACTATAGGTTTTCCTCCAAACTATTATTAACTGGAATTTCCTACCTAGGAAGGGTTTTATATGGAAATTTGTTCTGCAGTGTTTAGTGACACTATCACAACAGCTTTTTGCCCCTCAATTTAAAAACCATCAGAGAGACAGAATGTGATGTGGAGCCAGGCAGCTCATGGAGATGGGATTTGATTTCCTCCACCAGGCGATTTCCTTCTCAGCATCAGTCCCATACTACCCCCTTCAAGCCAAATTTCCTGGCACTCAGGAATTTTGCACTCTTGGAAGGGGTGTCACAGAGCATGTGCCCCTGGTGCCAGGGCAGGTGCCACAGCACTGGGGAGGAGCCCAGGACTGATAAATAATAAACAATAAACAGCAAATACAGTGTCCCACTGACACGTCTTTCCCTGGCACTGCCCTCCCTCCTGCAGCAGGTGCTGGCACACCAGCACATCCATCACACAGGACCAGTTTAGGGGGGCTCTCCCCTCCAGCACCTCAACAGCCTCGTGGCACTCGGGGCCACCTCTAAAAGGACCATTAAAGACTTTAACCTTAAAGCTTTTGCCCTTAAAAGATGGGAAAATGCCCTGATGGGCTGCTCAAGCAACTTTGATGCAGGACACTTTCTGACATAAAGTGTTTTCAACATTTTTTTCCCCCAGGGTTTAGGTCCATAGTAGCCTGAAGTATGAGAAATTCATAAATTCAATCTCCACAAAGACCTGAGAAACTGCTCTTATTAGTAAATCAAGCAAGCTCTACTAGAATTAGGAAGATAGTGAGAATTTCCTTCCTCTTTGGTTCAGATAGGGAAACAAAAGAATTTACATGGAAAAAATCTGACCATTATATTGCCTTTACAAATTCAGAGTGGGAAATATTAAATAAATTGAAAAAAATAATGAAATATAAATTTATACTGGAATCAAGAATAAACCAATTACCACTTCACTTACATTTAATGTTTAATTACAAAACAAGAACTCTTTGATTAGTGATTTCATGGTGCTTAAACAGACACATAAGTGAGCCCTTTCTGCATAATTACCATCAATTCTTTAAAATGATTTTTCAACTACTAGGGTCAAAGTAAAGGCATAGTCTTTTAGACTGTCCTATGAGAAATTAAAAAACCCAACTTTCTCTCCCTCAGGAATGTTTCTCCCAACAAGCATGTCTGTTAAATGGACACATCCAACTCTTCTGCAAACAGCAGCCATCAGAAACGTGTGCTAATAAAACATTTCCATATTTCTTTGGCTGTTAAGAACCTCGAGTTGTGAATACGTTTTTTATTTGATTTGATCTGTAATTAAGGGAAAGATAATGACACTACTAAATTGCTAAAAATCAATTAGATAGAATAAAATGCAATATGATTCAGCCAAAAGATTAACAAGTGCATTATAAAAACTCTTTAAAATTCTTTAATTCTAATTAAGCTGCTTTAAATGGCCATGGCCTAAAAAATGCTTTTAATTTCAAGGCATCACCAATTTTGCTGCGTGTTTCACTGTACTGGCTGTTTGCCTTCCTCCTCCTTCTTTTTTTAAAGGAAGATTTAAAGCAGAAGTGGCAGCTTGGGAAGAGCTGCTGAACCCCTTGCAGCTCCTGCAGGGGCTCTGGGCAGGGTCAGCCCCTCTGTCAGCTCCCTCTGGCTGCCAACGGCCTGAAATCAAATATTGCAGCAGAATTCCCATCTCCCACAAATCCAGGGGCTGTTCCCCCCTTTGGGGACATCCCAAACCCACCTGGACACGTTCCTGCTCTGGGTGGCCCTGCCTGGGCAGGGGGTGCACTGAAGGATCTCCAGGGTCCCTCCAACCCCACAATTGTGTGATTGCCAGGTTCAGTGGGTGTCAGGACAGGTTTCTCTGGTAACAAACCCACGAGCAATACCTGTGCCCCATTTAAGCACTGTCTCATCTCAGATTTTAAGTGCAGCTTCATTTTAAACAAATCAACCAGCAGCCTCTCTAAGATCAACTCACAGCAGCATTACTGAGGTATTCCCATCTGCTCTTTGATATTATTGTTCCACCACCCCAGAGCATCTTCTCCTCCCTCCCCTTGCCCCAGGAAGGCACGGAGCAGAGGGAGCAGACGGAAGAGAATTCCTCCCTCCCACACAGCACAACCAATCACCTCAAACCAACCTGAGCTCCTCCAAGTTGTAGGGAGAGCAAACAACAGCACTAACTTTTCTAATTTCATCCTCTAGTACTCCCAAGTAAATAAGAGAGAGGAAAAAAAAGTAAAGTTTTCCTACAAATAGAAACTGT